>CM060940.1:209018812-214018812 GCA_030765085.1 Allium cepa | reverse complement strand
ATACCAAATGTAAAGGCTCGTTTGTCCATACCTTTTGAATCGACAATAAACCACACATGTCTAACTCAAATTGCACGAACATACGGATCTTTAAGGGTGATTAAAGAAAAGTAGACAGAACAGAATCTCACAAGAATGGAATAACATATAATATTGAACAAATATTTTTACAGCAGAAATTTTTTATATACATATAACAAAGTCTAACCTAAATTCAGCCTGTACAGTTATAAAACCTGCCCTTACAATTGCTGACAAACATCAAACAAAATACACTAAGTAAAGCGGATAATAGAATATCTCCATACGTCGATGAATATCTCCAGCTCTCCACTGGAAACTCCAACCATCTTCGACTAAACCTGAAACAACTCGGATCTGACCCAAGTATTGAAAATACCCAGATCAGGCTTGATAAACCAGCGTCAGAAAAAATCAATAATTAATGAGATTGTCATATATCAGCCTTTGTTATAAATCCTTTAAAAATAAAGAGTATCTCATAAGACCAAGCCCACACATAAACACGGACGGGTTTTTACCTTATGATAACTAAAATACTTTTATAACAAAACATTTGATATTATTTCTAATGACATCTCTTTGAAAACATTTGCAAATAAACTAATTAATCTTAGCCGAAATTGTTACCATTATTAAATTCCAGCATACTAGGCTATACAAACAAAACCGTAGGTTCTTATTGGAGAATGGATTTCCATACAAATGACCAGGCGCAGGATCTACCTTCCGAAATGGGTACACCTCTAGATGGATGTCCCGAGGCACAGAACATCTGTCCTTTACCAGCACAGGACCGGCCTACCTCTTTAACTAGATAGTACCGAATATGTCATCCCCCGGTCGTTACCGACCTTTAACCGAGCGCTCGTTTTCCATACATCACAACATCCCGAACATCATAGCGGGAAGAAATATATCTAAAAGGGGATGATCATACCCTACTTGGGAATGACCCACTTAGCCTGCTGCATCTAATCCTGTTTCGGTCATTTCCGGTTTGATGAGGCTTGAGGCTACGATTATCTTTTCACAAAGCATATATCACATCTTTGAATGCCACATTACCATTTCCGTTTAACTACTAATTGCCTTCCACAAAAATACAACCCTTGAGCTCGTAAGTCTCAAGGAGGGTGTTAAGCCAAGAGAAGTTGCCTTCTCCGCCACCACTGATGTACGTTTGTAAAAACCAATGTACGCAATTGTTAGAAATGCAATGTCAGACAAATGTCTATAAAAGTTGTCCAGGAATAGGACAAACCGAAGGCACTTTCCTCGGCCATTATTAGACGAGAAGCCCTTGCAATCCGCAAAATCTCCATCATGAGGAGACCACTGCTATATATAACTCTATAATGGGAGCGACCCCAAGCAAATCAACAAGCAGTCCTCACGCTATGAAGATCTACGGTCTTCAATAATAATCGTCTTCAACAAGTCTTCACGTTCGAACGTATACATTAGTTCGAAGTGGTTTTCGGATAGGAATTAACCAAATCCGACTCCGGTTCCTTCGAAATCCAAGCATCGATAAAAAGTGAATATGAGTATATAGGATTTATTAATTCTTTTTTCACTTTAATTCTTTTCGGATGATTTCGAATTCTCTTTCATTTAACTTAGGATGATTCTAAGTAATTCATTCTTTTACGTTGGAAAATATCTCAGATTTCCTTACTAGATTCTTGATCCAAACTTCTTAACTTTTAAGCGGGTCAAAAACAATGTTATTTAAGACAAAGTTTACGATAAACCCTAAGTCAATCTTAACAAAAACTTTTTTGAGTAAATAGGATCATAGAAATCATTCATCCTGGAGATTGCTTAACTTTTGGATAATACCAATCTTCTTTTAATTCAAAACACTTAACATAGTCTTTTTATTTAAGAGCATCCGGGCTTTCCTTTCGATCTGTTCCACCCCTCGCCTAAGAAAAGAAAACATAGGCCAGGTATGTTCAGGGCACTGGTTTCTCCATCCCTAACCTTTGTTAAACACCTTGTTTTATCTTCCCAGATCTCACAGGCGAGACAAATGTACTAGTCGTTTCTGCATATTCAGATTTTCAACTTTATTTTGTAATTGCTTATAAATATCCCAAATTATATTTCAAAATGCTTAATTATCCTTTTTGAAACGTTCACATTTTATTCTGGGAAACGTCGTTACATTTAAACTCATATTTCAAAAGTTTTACAATTCGCAGCAGAAAAGTGTTGCGGAAAGTGCTAAACAAGCTTATTTGAATTAAACAAATTTTAAACATTTGAAAATTCATATTTTTCTATCCAAATCTCTTTTAAATCATTTAAATAGATTTATCAAATTTATTCCATATTTTTCCATAATTAAAAACATCCATTTAAACAAATTTTCTGTTATGGTCACTAAACCGCACTAGCGCGATTTTTCTAGAAAATTGGTTTGGTCTTAATTTAAAATCTAGTTTTCGAAACTTTGATTTTCTTTCTTCGTTTAGAAGATATGGATATAATAGTCCGAAATTTTCTTATCTCGAAGAATTCCGAGCTATATTCCACTCTATACACTCATTTGAACATTTCGGCGCGAAATCGCGAACTACCATTGCGCGACGCGTCTAGTTTTAATTATTTTTCAATATTTGAAATAATCAATTCAAATTGGATTTCAACACTTATAAAATCATTAGAAACCATTTTAAATCAATATTTTCACTTTTAAAAGTATTTAAAATGAATTTTCACTATTACCATATTATAATATTATTATATTCCCATTATTCTAATATTAAATTTTAAATTCCAATTTCAACTCAATTTCAATTATAATCTCAAATTAAACAAATTTAAAACTTAGATTTCAAATCTAATTTCAATTTAAACTTCAATTCATCTCCAACTAAACTACACTTTTTTCAAAAATCAATTTCAATTTCATTATTCATCTTAATTTCAATTTCCAATTAACTATCCTTTTCAAATACGATTCACTTCAAATTTCAAATTCTCTTTCATTTTAACTTTAATTTCACTCTAAATGAAAAGAGACTTATTTTTCCACAATATCTCATATTACTAAAATATGGTCTTTTTAGATAAAGGGATAGCTGTATCAAAATGAACATATCCAATATTCATATTTATCACTAACATAACATCCATTCAACCAATCACATGCATATGATTTCAAATCTAACACTTACTATTAATATCATAAAGGGATATAATATCACAATTCACTAAATTTACTAACTATCAAATCATCCATATTAACAATCAATTTGGTATAAACATTCATATGTCATAAGGGTGTAAATATGATTTATAACATAATCAAAATATAAATTCAAAAGCAATGAGAATTTCTCACCATAAACCAAAGCGATTAACTTCCTACCTACATTCTAATCAACCAACACTTCATTAATCAATTCCTACTCCATTAAACACTAACAAAAAACATCCTCTCCCATCCAATAGCTTGGCCGAGGCTTGAGATAGAGGTTGGCCGAAAATATAGAGAAGAAGCGGTAGAGCTTTGAACTTGAATTCCCAAGATTTAGATCCGAAAAATAGGTCATCTTCTCTCTTGTTTTTGACTCTCTTACTCACAAAATTTGAAAAACTTATTAACAGAAAAGTTGTTGCAAATTCTTTTCTATTGACTTTGACAAAAATAATCATTAGAATCCAAGTTGGTTTGAGGGAGATATGTTCAAAATAAAAGAGCTATTCTCGGATTCACAAAAATAAAGCCCGAAAATACACTTCAAAGAATTGTGTTTCTGGTATAGCAAACCTCAAAACTGGAAAACGTGATCAACGAAAAAGTTGTAGCCACTGAAATTTCATATGGTTTAAAAAAAGAATTTCTAAATTTGGATCTGTTATGATCAGATTATGATCAAGACAAAACGGCCTATTTTCTGGCTTAAAAACTGGGCCAGAAAATGCACTTGAAATAAGTGGAATTTTCACATAGTAAACTTTGGAATGAAACAATGTGATAAACATGAAAGTTGTAGCCACTGGAAAAATAAATGATTTAAAAAAAAGAATTTTGCATTTTGGTTCTGTATTGAAGAACTTATGGCCGAAAGAAGAAGAGGTAAAATATAAAGAAAAAAGGAGTTTGTTTTGAAGAAAATAAACATTGATTTCTTTTGAAAATTTTGTAAATATTTTCACATTATTTCTTTATAATATTTTTCTATGGCATGGAGCCCATTAGAGAGGAGAGTAAGAAGATGAAGAAGCTTGATAAAAGAAGAAGAAGAAAATGTGAATGAAAGTGAAGAAGGAGGTGGATATTTATAGAAAAAGAAAGAAAGTGGTAATTTACCAAAATAACCTCTTACCAAATTACCAAACTAACCTTACTTCAACCTAAAGCAATCTCCACTTTTTCAAAACTTAACATCATCTTTCACATCCTTACTTTATGTCTTAATAACTTAAAGATTAAGTAAAGAATATCATAATTATGTTGGCTTTGATTTGATGTTTACTTTTGACTTTTCTTACTTACTTTTGTTAATTCTTACTTACTTTTCTTTATGACTTCTAGAATTTTTCTAACCTTGTGTAGTAAAATTAAACTTGATTAGTTAATTAATTAATACTTACACTATTAGGATATATGTTCCTATATAAGAAAATAAAGGTGCGACGATGTTGCGACCACTTTTAGTCGACAAAACGTCATTTTTCGACAAAATGTTTTACGGTCACATTTTGACGTTTTAGTTAAACTATTTATTTATATAAGATAAATTTAAAAATGAACTTTTTACTTCTTTAAATAAATTAAAACAAGTCTCCTTATATTTTAAAATCATACTTAATTAACATCAAAATCTTTAATTTTACAGTGTATGTAAAATTGACAAAATGCGACAATTTTTTTTTATTTTTATAAAAGATTATTAACAAACTTTTAAATCTTTTAACTTACTTTTATTATCTTTATTAGATGTTTTAAATAAGATTTATCTTTTCAGACAAATATTAAAATCCATTTATTTAAGCTTTTATTTATTATTAACAAAACTTAACTTTTGTCGATTTGTTCTAAAATCCAAATTTATACTTTCAACACATTAGCTATAAGAATAGATAATTATTTATATATATAACATATTTATTTAAGATTTAAACTCCTTTTAAATTTAAATCGAACGAAACCTCTCATTTTTGAAGTAGCGAAATTACGGGTCGTTACAATCACAGAATATCATCAAATAAATATTACAAATCAGATATTCTACATAACAATCCATGAGCAACCATCTTAAATTCTCATTTTTAATTAATTCAGTTAAAATCAATTACTTGAGAATTAACCTTTTAATCTTGTTTAATTTATCATTAATTATCAATTACTTATTCCATTTCAAATCATTTAATTAATAAATCATTTCTTAATTAATTATTATATCTTAATTACGTAATTACTTAATTATTTTATTTCACATTATTTAATTAATTACATCTTAATCAAGTTATTTAACTTAAAATTAGTACTCATCTTATGTACAAGCTTCTAAGCGTACTTAAAAATATACATAATACATATCTTAGAATATGAACAACTTAACAAGTATAACATATGCAGACCTAAAAATAGTTCATGCTGACTCCAAAAAAAATAAGATGCTGTTTTAAAACAAACCAAATATATATAATACTTAAAATAGAAGATCAAAACAAAATAACTATATATTTTAGCTTTAATAATGAGTTACAACACTAACAAAAAGTTTATTATTTTATATAAAATAGTATAACATATATCACAGAACTTAATGTCATTTACTTAAACAGACCATATACAAATAAACTATAATAAGCATGTACGCAATGCATCAGCCTCCATATAAACATATGCATTATGTAAATAAATTTGTATATATAAAGCAATAGGTATCGGTACAGCTTAAACAATGATGCAACTCAATTTTTTTTTAAAAACAAAAATAAACAAATGCTAACATGTTTTAAAAATTCATATACACTAACCTATATATACTAGGTACATCTGCATCTATTTTCTATTTAAACCAATGTTTATAAAACTCCTCACTAACTCAAACAAAACAAAAGTTTAAAGCAAAATTTTACACAAATTTCTTTACGTGACAAAAGACTACTGCTCCCAAATATATACATATATTTATTAAAGAATCAACACATTAATGTATAATAAAAATCAAAACTGTTATGTAAATCTACTTAAACACATTACTAATATAAAACTACAACCAATTTTAGTATAACATACTATAACATAATTAATATATACATGACTGGTAAAATTTGTATAACAGACATATTTAAGAATTATATAAGTTTATATATATTATATTAAAACGTATATATATAAAATCAGAAAGCAAAGTATTCGTATAAACGAAAATAGAATATATACAACCTTATATATAACAGGGAGAAATCACACACAAAACAAAATATAAGTTTGTACATATATTAACCCAAAATAGAAAGCTCTGAGTTATATCTATATATACTAACGTATTTTGATACAAAACTAACATATACATACATTAAATTATATATATGTACTTTAAAATCATAAACAACAGTGATAAAATATACTTTGATATAATATATTATACTATTATATGTAACACACGCATCATACAAAAAATAGAAGAAGAAGCAACTTATAACGCCACATAAAAAGATTTGATAAAATGAAATATACTATAACAAAAGCATGCAAATCTTAATAACAAAACTGCAGATTAACCCAAACTAAGAGTTAAAACAACTTACTTACTTATATAAGTATATAAATAAGGGGAAGTAAGCAGAAGGCTTTCTTTGGAATTGGCGAAGGCAACGAGATCCATGCGGCAAAAGCAGCGAAGCTTTTATTTTTATTAAAAAAAATTCCTTGTCGAGTGAAAATATGAAGGTGGATTTGGAAAATTTATATTGCAAGCAGAGAACAGGGAGAGGGAGAAGAAAGTAAATATATAAAATGGGTAGAGTGGAAAAACTGAACTATCAAAATGTCAAAAATGTTTCACTGGTTAAAACAAGTAATGTAGGCAAAACGAATAGGCACAAATTGGGAAACGTATCACATAAGTAATAAATATATAGTAGCAGGTGAGGATTTTAGGCAATAAATATTCACGTTGATTTATACACGCAAATAAAATATAAGCTGCAGCCAAATCAAATAATGAAAAAAAGGAAAAACGTACGTAAGTTATACGTTTCTTCAAGTGATCGTGCAGAACAAAAGATAAAGGGAGTAATAAAGCTAGATGACCGTTTGAATTTATAATGTTGGCAATAAAATAAATGAGAAGTAACATAAACACTTGATTGACGTAGATAATTAAGCAATTTATATGCGTGTGTAGCACGTTTCAAAATTTAAAACCGAAGGGAAATTAACTGTCACAATTAAAGGTACTGATATAAATGTAAAGTAATGAATAATTTGCTGCATTGAAATAGCAACAGTTTGAAGCATTGATTCAGGAAAGATTATTAAAAGCATTAAATTTGATTGGATAGGAAGTTTTGAAAAAAAAATAAAAGAAAGGAGATTGAAGAGTCAAAATAAATGCTTTAGGTAAGAGAAAAGAGAAATAATAGAAACGCACGCGAAAATTAAGTAGGTGGAATAATACACAAAGAAGCCAAAGTATATTTCTTCCGAAAGCAACAGAGAACCTGAAATATATAAACAAAATAATGGCAATGGTTCAATCCCCTTGATTTCAGTTGAAAAGCTATTCAATTCACTTTATAATTTGCTTGTAAAGAAGAGAAGCAGACAAAGAAAAGACACGGGTAAGGTAAGGAATATATATATAAATTTTGTACTGAATATGATACGTTTTTTGAAGCCAATAGCACCAAAATCAAGTAATGAAAAAGGCAACAGGGAAAAGAACGGAACATAACTAATAGATAGATAATTAAAACAATTTAAATCCTTTTACAGTAACTTAAATACATTTATAGAATTATTGTTTACACATAAGATAATTAAAACAATTGGACTCTTTTTACAATAACTTGAACATATTTATAGAATTGTTTTTTACATATAAGAGTTATGAATTAACTTGCTTAAATAGTATCAATGACATACAAACAACAAAATTTATTTTTATATTTTATTATTAGCAATTATTAACTGACTTGAATTTAATAAAATTTCACAATGAAATAAACTTTCATAAAAGCGGATGAAAATTTACCATCTGCTAAAATAAAATGGACGTATTTCAAATATTAATTTTTTATTTTAAAATATTATTGTTTAAAATTTCTCAAAAATCAAATTAAATACGTTATAAAATTTATTAAAATCTATGGGTCGTTACACTCTCCCCCACTCAAAACTTTTCGTCCCCGAAAAGGAACAAGGTAGGAGAATCAACCAGAAGCTATTGAAAACATTAAATCCATAATTCATAAATTTATTAATTTATCTCAAGATATTTTCCAAATATTATCACTAATCATTTACTTTTATTTAATTAATAATTTATAACACTAAAAGTTTCTATTAACCATGTAGTATTTGAATGAAACATAATTTAAAAGGATATATTCAAAAAGGAAAGAAGGTAGATTCAGAAAATAGAATATATGTGAATAAATAAACTGAGCAGATAAGGTAGATTCAAAAGAATAGTATCGGGCATGAATAGTTAATCCAATACAAAATTTCTTTGTTGGAATACCATTATAATAAAATACCTTTAAAATACTTTTATAACTCGATGTTTGAACAAGTTTATCCTCATTCTTATAGACTTTGGCCATGCGTTGATCAGGCGCAAAGCTAGAATTCTTCAAGTACTTAGTAGACCTATTTCAACACCCAGTGAAAATACTTGAAAAACCTTCAAAACCGATATGGAAAGTACAATCCAAAAAAACACCTGGATCGCAGGATACATAACAATGGTTACGTCTGGATCCCTGTAACAACCCGCATATTTATCGAGTTTACATTTAAATATTTTTATTTAAATATTAAATCGTTAATCGGATTTTGGTCCAAAAACTACTTTTTGCAAACGGTAAAATTAGGACTCGAGACCACTTCCATTGAGTTCGAAATGTCGTTTACAACTTTTTAAGTATAAACATCGATAGGTTTGGAGTTAGTGAAATTTCTCTAACTTTTCCCGCTTTGGACTTTGGGTTAGTTTAGCCTATTAAGCCCAAGTTCCAACCCTCTTCTCCTCACTCTTCATAAATTTCCTAACTAACTCAAGCTTTAGCATTAATGGTGAAGAGAATGGGAAATTAAAACTCCAAGCTCAAATTCAATTGCAACTCCATCATTCAACTCCAAATTCAAGTAGAAGATATTGGATTCAAGCTTTGGATTGCTTCTCCTTGCTTTCAAGCTTCGTCTTCATAAATTTTAGTGCAAAGGTGAGATTTTTATCTCACAATTCTAGTCTATAACTATATTGGACTGTTGGGAATGATTCCCTATCACTTTAGCATGCATATTTGCTTTTGGTTTGGATTGGATTGGCGAAAAACTCCGATTTTTGGTGTTTGGGAGAAATTTCTGCATTTAGGTCGTTCTGGCCGTTTTTAGCTCGCTCGGAGTTAGGTCGTGTGGACCTTAGGTCGTAGGTCGCGTACGAGTTAACCCCTAGGTCGTTCTGGCCATTTTCATGTTTTCGGAGTTAGGTCGCTCAGGACCTTAGGTCGTAGGTCGTATGGCCGTTAGGTCGCTCTGCTTTGGCTCTCGCCATTTTTGCTCACTCGCAGTTAGGTCGCTCACGACCTAGGACTTAGGTCGCTTGGAGTTAGGTCGTAGGTCGGCAGGTCTTCAGCTCGCACGCGTTGAAAAGGCACGTCTGGAGTTAGGTCGTTCGCGAGTTAACGTTAGGTCGTTTGCGAGTTAGCGCCCTAGGTCACTCGCGTATAGCTCGTTCGGAGTTAGGTCGTTAGGCCTTAGCTCGTATGGCCTATGCAATTTGGTTAGGTCGTCCAACCTCAACACCTTAGGTCGTAAGACCTTAGGTCGTACCCCTTAGGTCGTTAGACCTTAAGCCTTCACTATTGGAACTCGTTAGGTCGTAGCAACCATAGGTCGTAGGTCGCTCACACGGAGTTAAGTCGTAGGTCGTCTCCGACCTTATATCGCTCAGCCAGGTTTCACTTTAAGTCGTTAGGTCGTTTGGACCTTGTTTCCAGTTAGGTCGCAAGACCCTTAAACCGTTAGGTCACTAGGTCGCGATGTTTTAGGTCGCTGCACCCTATGCCTCTATAGGTCGTTCGACCTTGCTAACTTTTAGGTCGCGAGTTTTATAGGTCGCTCGACCCTATTCCCCTTAGGTCGTTAGACCTCATTTTGTCTTCACTAGGTCGTACCGTTTTGGTCGGGGCGCTGCCCCCTGGACCCCCGCGACCTGACCGGGCAGGTCGAACCCCGTAAGCGGTGGCGTTGCCCCCGCACCCCCACCTTGTGGGGTTGCCACCCCCCCTGGACCCCCCCCTCCGTAGGGGATCTTATCTGAAAAATATTGAGCTGATTTCCTTGGATTTTATTCGCATCTCCGTATGCGATCTTTGTGACTGATTGTTTCTACACTTGCTTATGTGTTTTGTCACTTTATAATATAAAGGTTTCAATACTAGTAGTAAATATCAAAACTCTTTTAACAAACAATTTCAACTCTATTTTTAATAACAAAGCTCTTTTCTTAAACCGTTTTCCAATCTATTAGTATATACAAGCCTTTACCTCACTCGGATGAGAAATCTAATTAAACGACTTAGTAAAACAAGTGGTATGAAACGCTTGCGTTCACTTCGTCGGTTAATTCTTGGACTTGTTCGATTGAACCTCTTGTGACAATTTTATTAGTGAAGATTTACAGTTTGTTCGTAAATATTTAAGTTAAGCAAGTGGTTATGGGACATGAAGCTAAACTTCTATATTTACTAGCTTAGTGTAATTGACACTTCTCGTTGATCTTGATGATCGCTTTATGAATTAGACTAGCAATTGCGCGATGTCTCTTTCATTGCAAGGTTAGACTAGACACCACTTGTGTGATTCCATTCACACATACCTTTCTGCTTTTTGGTTAGTCTTGACCTCATTCTGTGTGATTCCACTCACACATGTGGGGTAGCTCCCCATGGTCTTCGGACCGTCATGTGATAGGCCTCTTTCCCTTTTTATGATTTATGGATTTCTCGTGTTGATTTCTGGAATTTATGTCATTGACTTGTTATGAGTACAAGTTTAGGGTATGATGCCCCCTTCGAATCTTTGAGAAGATTCTTGTGATATTGATTATCTCTTATTGATTGATCTTCTGTTGATCATTATTTACATACTTATAGTGGTATGTCGTTATGGATGTTTATGTTTATGCCATATCTTTTATGTTATATCATGTCATCTGATATTTATAGCTAGACTGATCCGTTTATTATTTTCTTAAATAATACTCGGATCAGACCGAGATGTTACAGGTGCTTCTGCTTGACTTCTTCCCAGGGATTCATCACTCTGACTTTTGGTTAACTGTTTAGATTAGCAGTTTTTGTTGTATACACTTGAGATATAGACTCATAGTTGTATTCTTTTGTATAGCACGTGTTGCTATTCTTTTGTATTATCGTGGATCTTATTGACCACTACTCTGATGTACACTTTCATGTGTTAGTTATATATTCATATCTTCTTCCGCCTTTGTGATATGGATATCTGTGACTGATTTGTGATATGATTATTTCTATGTTTGTTTCCGAAGATTATTTATAGCCACCATGTGATAAGCAATTACATGGATGGTCGCTCCTCAACAGCCTTATTCTCCGTGCTAGTTGACAGCACTTCTCCGGAGTGTTCTTGGCTAGCGTGGGTATAGAGGTGGGGCGTCACAGCTTGGTATCAGAGCCAAACTTCGGAACAATGTAGAATAACTTAACAAGGATCATCGTCCTAGGTCTATCTTAGGAGTCATACCATAGGATTAATTTGAGTCTTCGTACCGACTCATCCTATTTCCTTTATGATTCCTTGTTTTATCTATCAAGATTGCTTGATGTTCATTGGTAAATAACCTTCTTCCTTCTCTTCTTTCTTTCTTTAAGGAAGAGAATGTCTAGACCAGGCCGTCCCAGAACTGGATCATCTGGTGCTGCTCCTCCGGATGGAGTTTTTATGACTGCTCAACAGCTTCTTGATTTAGTAACTAATGCTCAAGCAGCTGGAGCTAACCCGGAACCTACTCACCCAAAGTCGGGATTTGCACGCTTGTGCAGCGATTACACCAACTTGGGTGGGAAGCCCTTCAAAGGTTCGGAAAATATCATCGAGGTCCAGGCTTGGTTAAAATCATGCGATCGAATCTTTTCTCGCATGAATCTTATCGATCTCCACCGCGTTCAGGTGGCTTCCAGCATGCTCCAAGAGAGAGCATTGGACTGGTACGAACTCCTTATTTCAGAAATTAATGAAGCGGATCTCACCTGGGAGCAATTTCAGGGACGCTTCGAGTTAAAGTTTGTACCAGAAGCTGGGAAAGTAAGCTTGGCTCGACGTTTTATAGACCTTGTTCAAGGTCAATCCTCTGTGACTGATTACGTCGCAGCCTTCGAGTCGCTTTCCAAATATGGGGTTGAATACATCAACACCCCATTGAAGAAGAACCAGAGGTTCGTTTATGGCTTAAATAAGAGTCTTAAGAAGCCACTGCTCCTGAAACTAGAAGTCGCATTTGATCAACTCGTCGATATCGCTCTTCGTCTTGAAGAGGCTGATAGAGAGAGTGATGTTGAAGTGGAAGGCGCTAAACCAAACTTCAACAACAAGAAGAGGCCAAACAAATTCAAGGGTCCTTATCCCAACAAAAAGGGTAAGCAGGCAACCCCTGTGGCAAAGTATCCTTCTCCTAGTGGTGCGAGTTGCTTCAACTGTGGGTCTGGGGATCATTATGCGAATAAGTGCTCTAAGCCCAAATCTTGTCGCTATTGTAAGAACCCAGATCACTTTATACATCAATGCCTCAAACGTAAAAGCAGGAATGAGGGAAAGTTAAATGTGGCTCAAGCCCCTGGCAACACATCTCGTGGCCAAGGTATTTCTCATTCCATTCTTGATGGTATTATTTTATTTCATGATCAACCTATTAGAGTTCTCTTTGATACGGGTGCATCCCATTCCTTTATATCAAAGGAACTGGTAAACACTTTTACCTTAAGTGTTACTGCATTGATGACTTCTTTAAAAATTGCGAATCCTGTTGGTGGATCCGCAACTCTTAGTTTTCTTTGTAAAGATGTGGAGATTATTTTATGTGATTTTTCTTTCCTAGCCGATTTGCATGTCATGCGTTACTTAGGCTTTGGAATAATTTTGGGAATGGATTGGTTTAACCGTTATCAAGCCCATATCCTATGTCCTGAGCGGACTATTCATCTCCGACATCCACAATCTGTTAAACATATTTCTGTTAATCTTAAAGATTTAGAATCATGTTTGGTGGCATCTTTATATTCTTTAAATCCTCGTGATAACGATGATGATGATGAAGATGATATTATTTCTTGTATTCATGTTGTTCGTGAATTTTCCGACATATTCGAGCCCGTTTTAGGTTTACCACCTAAACGAGCAATTGAGTTCAGAATTAATCTTGTTTCTGGAGCTCAACCTATTACTCGTCCTCCTTATCGCATGTCCAATAAGGAAAATGAGGAGATGCTGAGTTGGAGACGAGGCAATTTATTCGCTCTAGTTCCTCGCCTTGGGGAGCTTCGGCTATTTTCGTAAAGAAATCCGATGGTACTCTGAGGCTCTGCGTTGATTATCGCAAGCTTAACGATCTTACTATTAAAAATAAATATCCTTTACCTCGGATTGATGATCTATTCGATCAGCTTAGTGGTGCTAAGGTCTTTTCACAATTGGACTTGGCTACCGGTTTCCATCAGCTTCGTATCGCTGAGGATAGCATTCCGTTGACATCATTCCGTACTCGATATGGATCTTATGAATGGCTTGTTATGCCATTTGGGTTAACGAATGCTCCAGCTTATTTCGTTGACCTCATGAATCGAGTTTTCAAAGATTTCCTCGATCGGTTTGTTCTCATATTCATTGATGATATTCTTGTGTATTCAAAAACCGAGGAGGAACATGAGAAACATCTTCGGATTGTATTGGAAACACTTAGGAGTAATCAATTAAAGGCGAAATTTTCTAAATGCCACTTTTGGCAATCTCGTGTGAAGTTTCTCGGTCATATTATTTCCGAATCCGGGATATCTGTGGATCCTTCAAAGATTGAAGTGATTCAAGATTGGAAGAGACCGGAGAGTGTGACAGAGATTCGTAGTTTTCTCGGATTGGCGGGCTATTACCGTCGTTTTATTAAAGACTTTTCTAAGATTGCCGTGCCTCTTACTGGCTTGACTAAGAAGGGAGTTAAATACATTTGGTCGGACAAATGTGAAGCCTCTTTTCAGAAATTGAAAGAACTCCTTTCCGATGCTCCTATTCTTGTTATTCCCGAGGGGAATCAAGATTTTGTTGTTTATACCGATGCTAGTCACGTTGGTTTGGGTGCCGTTCTTATGCAAAAAGAACGTGTTGTTGCTTATGCTTCTAGGCAATTGAAGCCGGCCGAGACTAGATATGCCACACATGATCTAGAGCTCGCGGCTATTGTTTTCGCCCTTCGAATGTGGCGTCATTATCTATTGGGAGAGAAATTTATTCTTTACACGGATGATAAGTCTTTGAAATATTTATTTTCTCAAAAAGAACTTAATTTACGTCAACAGCGTTGGCTCGAGTTCCTTGCACCTTATGATCTTGATATTCTTTATACCCCCGGTAAGGGTAATCGTGTCGCCGATGCTCTTAGCCGTAAGCAACAAGCAGTTGTTTCTATGATGATATCCGAATGGAACGATCTCAAGATCTTATCCACTTGTGAGATTCGAGAGCGCGTATCCGATTTATGCTCATCGCTTGTTTTATGTAGCCTTGAGGCTCATCCTTCTCTTTTAGACCGCATTCTTGAAGCTCAAGGGCTAGATTCTGAATTGGCTCTTCTTGGCAAAAATGTTAAGGATAAAATTGATATTGAAGGTTTGAAAGACTATGATATTGATTCTCGTGGCGGCATTCGAAAATTTGGTAGACTTATCGTACCAAATATTGGAGATCTTCGTAAAGATATTTTAGAAGATTCCCATTGTTCTAAATTCACCATTCATCCCGGTAGTAGTAAAATGTACGCTGATATGAAGCGACTTTATTATTGGGAGGGAATGAAATCTGATATTGCTAACTTTGTTAAGTGTTGCATGACTTGCCAACTTGTCAAGGCCGAACATCAAAGGCCTGGTGGGTTATTGCAACCTTTAGAAATTCCAATTTGGAAGTGGGATCAAATTTCCATGGACTTTATAGATGGCCTTCCCCGTTCTCGTTCGGGTCATGATAGCTTATGGGTGATTGTTGATAGACTTACTAAATCCGCCCATTTTATTCCGGTTCGGTCTAACCGAACCGTTCCTCTTTTGGCCAAACTATTTGTCAAGGAAATTGTAAAATTGCATGGAGTTCCTACTTCTATTGTTAGCGATCGTGATCCATTGTTTACTAGTGGATTTTGGAAGAGTCTTCAAAAAGCTTTAGGAACGAAGCTTAATTTTAGCACCGCTTATCACCCCCAGTCCGATGGACAAACCGAGCGTGTGAATCAAACTCTTGAAGATCTTCTTCGTGCTTGTGTGCTTGATTTTGGTGGAAGTTGGGAAGATCATATTTCACTTGTTGAATTTTCCTATAATAATAGCTTCCAATCTAGTATTGGTATGGCACCTTTCGAGGCACTCTACGGAAGGCCATGCCGATCTCCTTCTTGTTGGCTTGAGGCCGGTGAGAAGCTGGTTTTAGGTCCAGACTTTATTCGTGATTCCACGGAAAAGATTGAACTTATTCGACATAGGATGAAAGAAGCCCAGAGTAGACAAAAATCCTATGCCGATAATCGAAGAAGGAAATTAGAATTTTCTGTTGGGGATCCTGTTTTTATTCGTGTTTCACCTATGAAGGGTGTTGTACGTTTCAGTCGATCGGGGAAGTTAGCGCCTCGATATATTGGGCCATTTCCTATCACTGAACGTATTGGTTCCATGGCTTATCGCCTTGCATTGCCGGCTCAGTTTTCTGCTATACATGATGTATTTCACGTTTCTCAATTACGGAAATGCCTTCGGGATTCCGATTCTATTCTTGAGCCTGCTGTTGTGGAAGAAATTGAAGTTTCGCCGAATTTAACTTATGAGCAGCATCCTATTCGAATTATAGCTTCTGAGGTTAAACGACTTCGAAATAAAGATGTTCCACTTGTAAAGGTTCAATGGTCCTCAAATCCTAAGGATTGTTCTTGGGAATCCAGAGAATTCATCGAGCGTACACATCCGGACTTGCTTACTCCTGCCCTTTGAGGTGAACTTCTTATTTCAAATTTCTCTTGTGTTAATACGCTTTTATGGTTGTTACTTTTTATTTCCACCTTATATATATATTGCGAGGACGCAATTTCTTTAAGGAGGGGAGTCTGTAACAACCCGCATATTTATCGAGTTTACATTTAAATATTTTTATTTAAATATTAAATCGTTAATCGGATTTTGGTCCGAAAAACTACTTTTTGCAAACGGTCAAATTAGGACTCGAGACCACTTCCATTGAGTTCGAAATGTCGTTTACAACTTTTTAAGTATAAACATCGATAGGTTTGGAGTTAGTGAAATTTCACTAACTTTTCCCGCTTTGGACTTTGGGTTAGTTTAGCCTATTAAGCCCAAGTTCCAACCCTCTTCTCCTCACTCTTCATAAATTTCCTAACTAACTCAAGCTTTAGCATTAATGGTGAAGAGAATGGGAAATTAAAACTCCAAGCTCAAATTCAATTGCAACTCCATCATTCAACTCCAAATTCAAGTAGAAGATATTGGATTCAAGCTTTGGATTGCTGCTCCTTGCTTTCAAGCTTCATCTTCATAAATTTTAGTGCAAAGGTGAGATTTTTATCTCACAATTCTAGTCTATAACTATATTGGACTGTTGGGAATGATTCCCTATCACTTTAGCATGCATATTTGCTTTTGGTTTGGATTGGATTGGCGAAAAACTCCGATTTTTGGTGTTTGGGAGAAATTTCTGCATTTAGGTCGTTCTGGCCGTTTTTAGCTCGCTCGGAGTTAGGTCGTGTGGACCTTAGGTCGTAGGTCGCGTACGAGTTAACCCCTAGGTCGTTCTGGCCATTTTCGTGTTTTCGGAGTTAGGTCGCTCAGGACCTTAGGTCGTAGGTCGTATGGCCGTTAGGTCGCTCTGCTTTGGCTCTGGCCATTTTTGCTCACTCGCAGTTAGGTCGCTCACGACCTAGGACTTAGGTCGCTTGGAGTTAGGTCGTTGGTCGGCAGGTCTTCAGCTCGCACGCGTTGAAAAGGCACGTCTGGAGTTAGGTCGTTCGCGAGTTAACGTTAGGTCGTTTGCGAGTTAGCGCCCTAGGTCACTCGCGTATAGCTCGTTCGGAGTTAGGTCGTTAGGCCTTAGCTCGTATGGCCTATGCAATTTGGTTAGGTCGTCCAACCTCAACACCTTAGGTCGTAAGACCTTAGGTCGTACCCCTTAGGTCGTTAGACCTTAAGCCTTCACTATTGGAACTCGTTAGGTCGTAGCAACCATAGGTCGTAGGTCGCTCACACGGAGTTAAGTCGTAGGTCGTCTCCGACCTTATATCGCTCAGCCAGGTTTCACTTTAAGTCGTTAGGTCGTTTGGACCTTGTTTCCAGTTAGGTCGCAAGACCCTTAAACCGTTAGGTCACTAGGTCGCGATGTTTTAGGTCGCTGCACCCTATGCCTCTATAGGTCGTTCGACCTTGCTAACTTTTAGGTCGCGAGTTTTATAGGTCGCTCGACCCTATTCCCCTTAGGTCGTTAGACCTCATTTTGTCTTCACTAGGTCGTACCGTTTTGGTCGGGGCGCTGCCCCCTGGACCCCCGCGACCTGACCGGGCAGGTCGAACCCCGTAAACGGTGGCGTTGCCCCCGCACCCCCACCTTGTGGGGTTGCCACCCCCCCTGGACCCCCCCTCTGTAGGGGATCTTATCTGAAAAATATTGAGCTGATTTCCTTGGATTTTATTCGCATCTCCGTATGCGATCTTTGTGACTGATTGTTTCTACACTTGCTTATGTGTTTTGTCACTTTATAATATAAAGGTTTCAATACTAGTAGTAAATATCAAAACTCTTTTAACAAACAATTTCAACTCTATTTTTAATAACAAAGCTCTTTTCTTAAACCGTTTTCCAATCTATTAGTATATACAAGCCTTTACCTCACTCGGATGAGAAATCTAATTAAACGACTTAGTAAAACAAGTGGTATGAAACGCTTGCGTTCACTTCGTCGGTTAATTCTTGGACTTGTTCGATTGAATCTCTTGTGACAATTTTATTAGTGAAGATTTACAGTTTGTTCGTAAATATTTAAGTTAAGCAAGTGGTTATGGGACATGAAGCTAAACTTCTATATTTACTAGCTTAGTGTAATTGACACTTCTCGTTGATCTTGATGATCGCTTTATGAATTAGACTAGCAATTGCGCGATGTCTCTTTCATTGCAAGGTTAGACTAGACACCACTTGTGTGATTCCATTCACACATACCTTTCTGCTTTTTGGTTAGTCTTGACCTCATTCTGTGTGATTCCACTCACACATGTGGGGTAGCTCCCCATGGTCTTCGGACCGTCATGTGATAGGCCTCTTTCCCTTTTTATGATTTCTGGATTTCTCGTGTTGATTTCTGGAATTTATGTCATTGACTTGTTATGAGTACAAGTTTAGGGTATGATGCCCCCTTCGAATCTTTGAGAAGATTCTTGTGATATTGATTATCTCTTATTGATTGATCTTCTGTTGATCATTATTTACATACTTATAGTGGTATGTCGTTATGGATGTTTATGTTTATGCCATATCTTTTATGTTATATCATGTCATCTGATATTTATAGCTAGACTGATCCGTTTATTATTTTCTTAAATAATACTCGGATCAGACCGAGATGTTACAGGTGCTTCTGCTTGACTTCTTCCCAGGGATTCATCACTCTGACTTTTGGTTAACTGTTTAGATTAGCAGTTTTTGTTGTATACACTTGAGATATAGACTCATAGTTGTATTCTTTTGTATAGCACGTGTTGCTATTCTTTTGTATTATCGTGGATCTTATTGACCACTACTCTGATGTACACTTTCATGTGTTAGTTATATATTCATATCTTCTTCCGCCTTTGTGATATGGATATCTGTGACTGATTTGTGATATGATTATTTCTATGTTTGTTTCCGAAGATTATTTATAGCCACCGTGTGATAAGCAATTACATGGATGGTCGCTCCTCAACAGCCTTATTCTCCGTGCTAGTTGACAGCACTTCTCCGGAGTGTTCTTGGCTAGCGTGGGTATAGAGGTGGGGCGTCACAATCCCCCGGGACACATCTATATCCTTTAAGCATTCACTGCCTTGTGAATTACGCCATGATAACCATAGCCCGTGGACCGCAGGATACTTAACAATGGTTACGCCTTGATTCCCTAGGAAACATCCATATCCTTTAAGCAATCTCTGCCTTGCGGATTACGCCACGACAACAAAACCAGTAGACCACGGGATACTTAATAATGGTTACGCCTGGATCCCCCAGGAAACATCCATACCCTTTAAGCAATCTCTGTCTTGCGGATTACGCGACCCCCAAAAAAAATGACTGTGGGTTACGCCACGATAGGACACTCGAGTATCACATCCGGAAAATCGAAAATCAGAGAGAATAATATCGATAGAATGAATCCACAATGTGGCCACGGAGCGAATGTCAAGAAGAAGGCACTTTCCATATCATTACTTCGAGAATATATATCATATAGCACCTTTTCAAATCACTTTCAAATATCATACTTATATAAAGTCCATTATATATAAGATTTCATTTTCAAATCGAATACTTTCCAAAATCAATAGTATATCAAATCACACTTATATATATTTCGATTATAAGAGATTTCACTTTTCAAATTGAGTACCTTTCCAAATCAATAGTTTTCAAATCACTTCATACTTATACAAATCAATTTTATATAAGTTCGACAATTACCAAATCAAGTATTTAGAAAAATAAGGTTCTCAATTTTTAGTTTCAAAATCCTATATGATTTCACCAATTTATTTCTTCTAAATTAAATATCTCAATTTCAAAGTTCCTAAAATAATAGGTTTAGAAAATAATCCCAGTTTTCAAATTAACATAATTCAAGTCAAACAAATTCATTTCCAAAATCACCATATAAGTACTGGTTTTAATTCCAATCTAATTTCAAAACCAAATATTTTTCTCAAAACCAATTATACTCAAAATGGTCTCCAAATTTATAACTATCCCTTTAAAACCATTAAACTATTTATTTCCATTCCAAAGATCCAAATTTCCTTTTGCAAATTATTTACTTAACAAAAGTTTCAAATTTATTTAAGTCATACGCTTCATACTTTAAATATACAAAACTAAACTTATATACTTTATTAAATATTTTATACTCTTCGAAATTTCTTAGCTTTAAAAATTAAACCTTGATTGGGAAGTGTTCGAACCTTCAAAATAGTCGGTGAAATCAGATTTCAAATCCAAGAGTGGAAATTGGCAACAAATCAGTAACAATTTTTATAAATAAAGTTATACTAAATCAAATTCGAAACTCGAGGATTGAACACCGGTTCATTCAAATCGTTTCAAATATATATACATATATCCTTTGAATATCGAATCATACTTCGGAATTTTAAATCAAAATTGGTTTCATAAAATCACTCGCATAGCAAAGCTACTTAAGTGGCCTCTCCCCCATTCGGAAACTCGAAAATCAATGTCGATGATGCGTGCACTCATCACCAAAATTATTCTTCAGCGACATAAGTGAGTTCTGGACTTCTATTTTCTTAAAACTTCTTTGAAGTTTCTTTGAAATCATTAGAACTCGTTTGAGTCATTTGAAACACTTCTTATTCGGAAAATACTTTCAAATCATATTATTATATATTTTTAAAAATCTTAAAACCAATTTCAAAATCCTGGAGTTCAATATCTTAAATTTCAAATTCGGAACCCTTCAGTTATAAATCATTTTTGTATAAATCAAATTTCTTATAAAATTTTCAAAATTTAAAATCCTTTCGAAATTTCAAATTCTTGTTTTCAATAGGTATATAATCTTTTCGAAAACATTTTCACTTTCATATAACGAATAAAATCATAGTTATCAAAATAATAATTTCGGTATGTAAAACAATTTCTAAAATACAAACAAAGATCGATTTTCAAAGGATGATTGAAGGATTAATTTCAAAACAAAGATAGAGATTCAAATTAGGGGAACTCTAATCAAATAGAATTCTGATTCGAAGCTAGGCCCAAACGAAGATGAGATAATTAAATTTCAAAATAGAAGATGGATATTAATCGCGGGCGACCTTAACCGGGTCAACCGTGACTTCAAGATTATGATCGATGCGGAATTCCAAGGCAAATCGACATTCGATCGCCTGATATAGAATTCGGCATAACTAGAGATAGCAGCATCTAAACCGAGGATATATAAATCTTCGGTGAATCGATTCTATTGTAAAGGAGTTTCACCCCTTTACAATCATTCAGTGGAGCTATGGGATACTCCAGTATCTAGAAAACACGAATAGGGAAAGACAAGAATGGATTTAGAACCGAGGGGGATGTTCCAAAATTCAAAGGAGAACCAAGTCAAATAGGAAGAGATTCAAGCTCGAACGAAAGTGATTCTGTAAATAAATTTACCATATATGCTAAGTTTGCCTAGAGCCAAAGCTATGATACCAACTGTAACGACCAGCTATTTTCAACCATTCGCATCCGTACATGTCGGACTTGAATTGCTCAAAATATCAGATTGTTAATTTATATTTGGCAATACTCAGCATAT
This sequence comes from Allium cepa, assembly GCA_030765085.1. Taxonomy (NCBI): domain Eukaryota; kingdom Viridiplantae; phylum Streptophyta; class Magnoliopsida; order Asparagales; family Amaryllidaceae; genus Allium; species Allium cepa. The sequence continues at coordinate 213,996,727 of CM060940.1, read as the reverse complement.
TCTGTAAAATAAATCAATCACAGAATCATAGATACAGAGTAGTACAATAATACGCAGCGGAATAAAAAAAGAATAGTAGTTCATGAAGCTACTATATACATCAGGGTTAGAAATAAAGTTCATCAGAATATCTCAAATATAGTAAAGTCTTCAGTACGAACCGATCACTTCTCTGAACCAATCAACTGGAAAAGCTGAAAGCTGAATCGATAGTTGGATCTCCAAATGAAGCTTCGAACTCCAAAGGTGAGTCTCTAATGTTGTATCACTCAGTCTGACCTGAGCGTAAAGCAAAACAAAAAACACCCGTGTCAGGATTAACATTCTTATATCAATAAATCCAACTTAAGTGAAATAACAACTTAAATACAGGTAACTCAAAGGATGTTTGGGATAACCATCCTCTAAGGATCCGTGGAGCTATCTACAATGTAGAAATATACATTATAACACCGTAGTCATTTCAAATTAGTTTATACTTCAAAATCAAAATATCATATCATTTCAAATATAGTTATTTCCAAATTTATCACTTTCAAAGTTACGATTCAAATCTACTCAATTTCCAAATTCTAATTTAGCCAAATCTCAATTTATCAATTTAACCTCAACTCAATTTCTAAATAACCATTTCAAATTTTATCGATCTCAAATCCGGATTTTAAATCACAAAATACCCTTTTACATTTCAATATATTTCAAAACTTTAAATATTCAACATTTCAAACTAAATTTAACAATTTCAGATAGATTTAGTTTATCTTCATTATTATTTAGTCTTGAGATATTCCCTCATTTTATTCAATATCATTTAAGTAACCTTAAGTTACATTTTAATAAATATTTTCTTTAATTTATTTAAACGTGAAATATTCATTAAATCACTTAAATCAAAAATCCAGTTATAAAATCATACCTTTAAATTTCACGTTCAATAATTTCAAATTAATTTAATAAAATAAAATCCTTGATTAAATACCATTCCAAATAAACCCAAATTTATCTTCCCAATCTTACTTATTCAATTTATTACAAGAAAATCTATTTGAAATATAGATTTACATAAATACTTAACCATATTATATCAATCTAATTTAAATTAAATATTACTACTAAATCTATATATAAATTTACCATTTTTGTATAATATCTTAAGAATAAATACTTATTAAGCAATAAATTTCTTTCCGAAACCATAGAAATTATTTTCAAAATATTTGTATATGGACCAACGGTGTCTGTATATATTTCCTATCCTATGGTCAAGTGATACAGATATTTATCATTTCAATCCGTACACTAAATATATACGGGTGGATATCATTTCAACCCGTAATCCCAAATTCAACTCAGTGAAAATCGCTTGGGTCTATCATTTCAACCCATAACGATTTTCTCCTATTCTAAAGTCCATTCGGGTATGTATCATTTCAACCCGTAGTGAATTCTATACTAACAGGGAACTTGCAGAGTGATAACAGATATGAAAAATAATTATAACAGGTATATATCATCAATAACAATATAATATAAACAACAGGATATGGTGTCATATTCCACAGTGAACAGTTACAGATAATTGTGTGGATGACTATTTAAATAACTATAGCAGCATATTTCCATTGTCGTTTCAGTTTAAATTAATTTTAATAAATATAAGAACGTTAATCGTGAGTGATTACTCACCTTTCGGGGCTAGAGAAATTTGACAAGGAAACGAGCTACGAATTCCAAAGCAGCGCTAGATGGATATGATTCGATGAAGAAAACAGGCACGACGGATAACTATTAATGAAGAATCGATGGAACGATTAGGATCAGTTTGACATAAATTGAAAATAGACATATTATTAATACATATTCAGTATTCTAATTTGAGACAAAAATCAAAAAAATATAAAAATTTCTAAATCATCATTTTTAACTCAAGCATTAAAAATCAAAGATTTTTTTATACTTAACTATTTCCCACAACAATTTCTTAAACACATATTATATATATATATATATATATATATATATATATATATATAGACACACACACACACACATATTCCAAAATCCATTGTTTTAGAATAAAACACAATTTATCTAAAACACCTACATTTACCTAAAGTCAGTACTCATCTTATATACAAGCTTTTAAGCGTACTGAAAAATATACTTAATACATATCTTAGAATATGAACAACTTAACAAGTATAACATACGCAGACTTTAAAAAAAATCATGCTGACGCCAAAAAAAATAAGATGCTGTTTTAAAACAAACCAAATATATATGATACTTAAAATAGCCGATCAAAATAAAATAACTATATATTTTAGCTTTAATAATGAGTTACAACACTAACAAAAAGTTTATTATTTTAAACAAAATAGTATAACATATATCGAAGAACTTAATATCATTTACTTAAATAGACCATATACAAATAAACTATTATAAGCATGTACACAATCCATCAGCCCCCATATAAACATATGCATTATGTACATAAATTTGTATATATAAAGAAAAAGGTATCGGTATAGCTTAAACAATGATGCAACTCATTATTTTTCAAAACAAAAATAAACAAATGCTAACATGTTTTAAAAATTCATATACACTAGCCTATATATATACTGGGTACATCTACATCTATTTTCTATTTAAACCAATGTTTATAAAACTCCTCACTAACTCAAACAAAACAAAAGTTAAAGCAAAATTTTACACAAATTTCTTTACGCGACAAAAGACTACCGCTCCCAAATATATACATATGTTTATTACAAAATCAAAACATTAATGTATAATAAAAATCAAAACCGTTATATATATCTACTTAAACACATTACTAATATAAAACTATAACCAATTTTAATATAACATACTATAACATAATTAATATATGCATGACTGGTAGAATTTGTATAACAGACATATTTAAGATTTATATAAGTTTATATATGTTATATTTAAACGTGTATATATATATATATATATATAATCATAAAGCAAAGTATTCATAAACGAAACTAGAATATATACTACCTTATATATATAACAGATAGAACTCACACGCAAAACAAAATATGAGTTTGTACATATATTAACCCAAAATAGAAAGCTCTGAGTTATATCTATATATTCTAACGTATTTTGATCCAAAACTAACATATACATGCAGTAAATTATATATATGTACTTTAAAATCATAAACAACAGTGATAAAATATACTATGATATAATATACTATACTATTATATGTAACACACGCATCGTACAAAAAAAAGAAGCAACTTATAACACCATATAAAAAGATTTGATAAAATGAAATATACTATAACAAAAGCATGCAAATCTTGATAACAAAACTGCACATTAACCCAAAATAAGTTTTAAAACAACTTAGTTACTTATATAAGTATATAAATGAGGGGGAAGGAAGCATAAGGCTTGCTCTGGAATTGGCGAAGGCAAGGAGATCCAGATGTCAAAAGATGAAGCAGCGATGCTTTTATTTTTACTAAAAAAAATTCCTTGTCGAGTGAAAATATGAAGGTGGATTTGGCAAATTTATATTGAAAGAAGAGAATAGGGAGAGGGGGAATAAAAGAAAAATATAAAATAGGTAGAGTGAAAAAACTGAACTATCAAAAGGTTAAAAATGTTTCAGCGGTTAAAATAAGCAATGTAGGAAAAACGAATAGGCACAAATTGGGAAACGTATCACATAAATAATAAATATAAAGTAGCAAGTGAGGATTTTAGGCAATAAATATTCACGTTGATTTATACACCCAAATAAATATGAGCTGCAGCCAAATCAAATAATGAAAAAAGGAAAAACGTACGTACGTTATACGTTTCTTCAAGTGATCGTGCAGAACAAAAGATAAAGGGAGTAATAAAGCTAGATGACCGTTTGAATTTGTAATGTTGGCAATAAAATATATGAGAAGTAACATAAACACTTGATTGACGCAGATAATTAAGCAATTTATATGCGTGTGCAGCACGTTTCAAAATTTAAAACCGAAGGGAAATTAATTGTCACAATTAAAGGTACTTATATAAAAGTAAAGTAATGAATAATTTGCTGCATTGAAATAGCAACGGTTAGAAGCATTGATTCAGGAAAGATTATTAGAACAATAAATTTGATTGGACAAGAAGTTTTGAAAAAAAAATTAAACGGAAGGAAATTGAAGAGTCAAAATAAATGCTTCAGGTAAGAGAAAAGAGAAATAATAGAAACGCACGCGTAAATTAAGTAGGTGGAATAATACACAAAGAAGGCAACGTATATTTCTTTTCGAAAGCAACAGAGAACCTGAAATATATAAACAAAATAATGGCAACGGTTCAATACCCTTGATTTCGGCTAAAAAGCTATTTAATGCACTTTATAATTTGCTTGTAAAGAAGAAGAGTAGACAAATAAAAGACATAGGTAATATAAGGAATATATATAAATTTTGTATTGAATATGATACGTTTGTTGAAGCCAATAGCACCAAAATCAAGGAATGAAAAAGGCAACAGGGAAAAGAACGGAACATAATTAATCGATAGATAATTAAAACAATTGAAATCTTTTTACAGTAACTTAAATACATTTATAGAATTGTTTTTTACACATAAGATAATTAAAACAATTGGATTCTTTTTACAGTAACTTAAATACATTTATAGAATTGTTGTTTGCATATAAGAGTTATAAATTAACTTGCTTAAATAGTGTCAATGACATACAAACAACAAAATTTATTTTTATATTTTATTATTAGCAATTATTAACTAACTTGAGTTTAATAGAAATTCACAATGAAATAAACTTTCATAAAATCAGATGAAAATTTACCATTTGCTAAAATAAAATGGACGTATTTCAAATATTAAATTTTTATTTTAAAATATTATTGTTTAAAATTTCTCAAAAATCAAATTAAATACATTATAAAATTTATTAAAATCTATGGGTCGTTACAACTTGATTTATCAAAATAATGGTAGATGATTTGAAATAGTTTATTCAAATGTGCATAATTCATCCATTCACATAATATACATCCTCAATATATATAATGCAAATATAAATATGAATTGAACATGTTTACGCCTATCTACGCAACATTAGGCATGTCAATGGATATTTTTGAATACTTATAGTGTTATATTCACATTTGTATCCAATATTTGTTTTCATGGATATGAGCAAGTGCTAAATATTTATTTGTTTCGCTTATAATTAATAAACGAAAAAAATTAATAAACAAATTTACCCAACGTAAATCCCTATTTAGTAATAACACTAATATGGATAAAAAATATAAAGGATACAACGACAAAACCAAATTCGGACAATAAATATTCATCTCAACATACCTAATTTCAATTATTATTATTTTTAAAAAATTCAATTATTACTCTAATAAAAGTAAATACCAATCATCTAATTTACTAAATATGCATAAACTTGACTACAATTTGATAAATATTACATAAATAGTTCTTGCATGTAGATACTATTATATCCGCTTTTGTATCTATTTTCTGAATTTTAGACATTTTTCCATTTTCAAGTATAGATGAGGACAAATTTTGGATTTTTTTTATGTATCGATTGATCTTCTTATGTAATGCTAACCCTTTTTGGACACAATATTAAAAAAAATTAAGCCACATATATCAAGGGGACCGGCTACTTAAGAACAAAATTAAACATAAAATGGTGACATAAAAGATCCGGACCATTGAATTTTTTTGTCTTTATGGGGAAGGTGGAATTCAGGGGGCAATCCAATAGTGTAGATTCTTTGTGTCACTAATTGTGTCTATATGTTGTGTCTATGCTTCAATGATTTAGCACAATAAACAGTTCAAGTTCGCCAAACAAAATCATAATGTGGCGATAATTTTTGAGACGTATGCTCTTAAAATATAGAAGTCAAATCAAGCATGACGTATTGATCAAACAAATCTTTTGTATAAACAATCGAGAAAGAATAGAGTTTATCCTATTACTTGAAATTCTTCCCACATTAATCAATTACAAAAGCCAAATTTTTTGATGAGAAATTACTCTTTAAAACCATGATTATTTTACCCACATACGTAGAATGTTAACCCGGTTCTAAAACCATAGTGCCTAATTTCTATACAATGTTTTCATTTTATTATGATTTGGGAGATTTTTGTTCCATAACAATTTTATTTTTAGTGTAAATTTGTAACAGCTCAATTCTTGTTATAGCCAAATTCAATTTAAATTTCTAGCGTAATAAGTTATTCAAGCCGTATCTAACAAATATTGTGTTTCATTGGAATAAAGAAATTGTATTAGTGGTATAAATTAATTATTTTCTTTGTAGAAATTAATAAGTTTGAATAAAATTCAAAACGAATATGAAAATATTTATATTTCATAAATAAATTGCATGCGATCGAAATAAATAAAATGGGAATTATATTTTGAATGATAAAATAACTTAATAATTTATGTGACATATGTAAAGATCTAACTTTTCAACGAACGTCGAACTAAATGCATCTACGGTATCCGTGTATCGAGCACTCAACTGTCGAAAAGACAGAAAGTGAGGGTAAAATAAAGAAAAGAATATAATTAGAAAAGAAGAGCATGGCATCAGAATCTCACAAAGGAATGATAGTATATAATATTAAAGTAATGGTGCAAAGGATTACTCTAAATATAGAAATATCAGAGTTACTAAAACCTAAATACTATCATCGGTCTGCACAGCTATCTTCACAATGCAGATTTATACAATACAGAAATGCGGTGGAAAGAAGAATACTATGGTAGGTAATCATCCAACTCTTCTCCATAAGCTCCAAAGCGTCCATAGCTAAATCTGAAAGCATACACGGGGATGATCTGAACATTATAAGAAAATAATACCCGGAACAGTCTGACAAACCAGTGTGAAAGACTCATGAAATATGCAACAAGAATAGTAACCATTAAGACCGTAAAGATTCCCATAACGGTTTTCCATTCAAGAAACTAACCATTCATTAAGTTTAACATATAGTGATATGATAGATAATGTCTAAAGTATGGCATGAAAGTGTGTAGGATCGTGCAATATGGATAGAGTAATGTAGTGAATAGTACAAAATATAAAAGCAGTAATATAATAAAAATAACATCAGAGATTTTTATATTGGTTCGGAGCACCGTCCTACGTCCAGTCCCAGACTCCTGCCGGAATGTAACTAAAACAATAATCCTCACTTAACCCGAAGGAACAGGTATACATAGTCTGAGCAGCAGAACAGACCCCTGAGTAGCAGAACAGGATTTTTGCCTCAGCAGCACAAGATTGCTTTACTAATACAAAAGAATATCTGACAATGTGTGTTCTTGATAACACTGATTTGTCTCTGATAGTACAAACCTCCTATAATCAAATTGTTAAGTATATGAAGTGTATGTGAAGATATGAACAGAAGGTAATGCTAAGAATCGAAAATTATAAAAGTCTATTTGAAGATTCAAAGCAGTAAAAATGTTTTTTCGCCGTTTGAATGCAAGTATGAGAGCACAAGAAGAATATTAGAGAGTTAGGATGAATTTCGGTAATTGTGAAGTGTTTGGGAACATGTATATGTAGTAGTCAGAGAGTTACTGCCATTGGTGAAGGGTTCTAACCAAAAGGAGCGTCCATTTCCGTTCATAGAAAGGACACAACCTTTCGTGGAATGAAGATGTCTTTTTAGAAAATTACATTTCGACTCAGGTCAATGGACTGGTCGTTCTTGGTCAGTCGACTGATTATGCAACAAGTTTTAAAAAAATAAGCAGTGCATACTTGTGTATATACAATAGTCAGTCGATTGGTAGTTTACAGCCAGTCGACTGGCCGTAGTATTTTTTCACAATTAGCTCTGTTTTGTTTTAAAAGGTGAGAACAATGAAGTGCGGATTACTTGAGGATAGATTTTAACAAATTTCTAAGACTCAACCATAAGAAATAGACAGTGAAAAACACAGATTAAAAGTCTTGATATAGCAATAGTCCTTTGATTGTCTCTTTTTGTCTGGATTAATTGTATATTCTCTTTTTCTTCTAACTTGCTTTGTCATGAATCAAAGCTAGTGATTCAACATTCTCCCACTTTTTGATTGATGACAAACCTGTATATAATAAACCTAGAGAACACATATAAAAACTCCCCCTGAATATGTGACTCTTCTTGTACCTGCATCAAAATGATAGTACAATTCTTCTCCCCATTTGTCATCGACAAAAAGGAGATATAGCAAAATAGTTTCGATACAAAGTGCGGAAATAAAATCCAATGTGAGACTAATTAGTAAAATTGTCAAAAAGAAACAATAAGCAAACAAACATCCAAATGTTCAAACTTAAAATAGAGCTTCAAATAAGCAAATAACAATAGTTCATACTATACTTACCAACCAAAAATTTATTCATCAAGAACCCAATTATACTCTCCTTCTGGTGCAGTCTCCTTTCCTGATCTAGAAGTGCCTTGAGTACCACTGCCTGCTCCACTAGTGTCGCTACTAGTATGCTCCCCTGATGTTGACCATGTAAATCGAGGAGCTGGACGCTTGCCTTGGGCGACAGATGTGGCAGCAGTGGAAGAAGAACAGGATAAGGAATCCCATAGAGTAGAGAAGAAGCCTTTGATTTTATCAAGCTTCTTATCCATTTTCTTTAGACTTGAATCTAGTAGAAGTTGATTTCGGGATAGGATTTCAATGGATTCACGGGTGATAGAGGAGGTAGCTAAATGAATCTCGCCTTCTTCTTGATGTGCTTCCAGTTCACTATTTGTACGACCTCCAGTTTGTTGTTGTGTTTGTTGAAGCTTCCAATCTTCATATGCGGTAATAGGTGGAGGTCTTTTCGGTAGCTTCATAAGACAGACGGTCCTAATATTTATCATTCCGACAGTACAGAATTCAGAATCAGGTTGACAAACACCTGCATTTAGAAGATGTCCCATAATATATTCTCCAAAGTAAATAACATGCATACTCCCATTAGGGATGGTGAGAAATTCATCCAAAATACGACTTAACCAATTCACGCATATATTTCCCTATATGGCATAGCTTTGAAATTTTTCGGGTAAATTAATTTATATGAGCCGGTTCATGGGAGAATAGATCACATAAGCATCTTGTGCAAGATTCTTGCTTTAGGCCGAAGAAGCATAGAACGTAATTCAGTCATGTCGTCACTCATGAACATGTGACTAATTCTATCTCTTTTTCTTGGATTGCATTCGACATCAATTAAATCTATACCTTCATTTGGAGATTGAAGGACATGTGCCATTCGATCAAGAGAAAAGAAAACTAGTTTCCCACAGACCGAACACCATACAAAATTATTTGGATTTGACGTTTGTTGGTGGCCATGATTCAGATTTGCGAAGAAATTTTTACCATTAGATGGTTAATGTTATGGAGAATTGAATTGTAGTCGAGTAGCGACTCTAATCCACATCTCCGCATTAATTTTTGAAGAGAATATGCTCCAAAATCAGAAAATACCATGAATGAGCCTTCAAAGATTCTTGAGTTTTTCAACTTCTCCCATCTTTCAATTGTGGTTGCGTCGTATAGCCAATAAGCAACATGAGTATCAACAAAAAATGTAGAAGCTTGTTTATAACGTTTTGATCTTGGAGGAGCCTTTAATTTGATGATTGTGGGATTTTTTTGAAAAAAATGGCGGCTAGGGTTCTGGAGGAAGTAAAAATCATGAAGAAGGTAAAGTGAAAATAAGGGTAAAAGGGGTTAAAAAGGAAGAGACAATAGTTACTTTGTACAGCCAGTTGACTGGTTACAAACCCCAGAGTTTTTCTCTATAAATAGTCGACTGACCTATGCGACTCAATCGACTGGTTCCCTACCCGAGACATTTTACCCCTGTAAACAGTCGACTGACTATATGTATCAGTCAACTAGCTGTAGTCAAGAAATACAGATAATTATAAAACAGATGTTATTCAAGGATTTAATAAAACAAACATACATATTAAAAAATATATGAATATAGAACAATAAAACACAAGAAGATTGACTATTTCGGAGTCTTAGGAGAGTATTCATCTGGTTCAACCTTTGTGTTCTCAACATAAGGTTGCCGAGGAGACCAATAGTTTTGGCGTTCCCAAGAGTATGGAGATGTCGGAGGTTGTTGTGGAGTTTGCTCCCATCGATTCCAGCCAGATGAGTGTGGTTGACGAGATGTTGAGGGATCAATAACGTTATTCTTTGGTAACTTGCCAGAGAATTTGAGGGAAATCGATTCTATAAGGCTAAGACATCTGGAATTTATCCGTTGTACATAGTACATCTCTCTTTGCAAATTGATTTGCTCCTTTTGATAATGGTGGATATCATCTATTTTTTTCTTAGTTTCTGGAGAAACAATAAGTGTTCTCCGTAACTTCTTGCTTTTTGGAGTATATCCAGTGTGTTATTGAGCTGGTTTATTTCTAGGAGTTGAAGTGGCCAAAGATAGAGTTGAGCTACTTGAAGAATTGTGACGACCCATACTTCTCGACCGTCGAAAATCAACATAGAATACTCCACATTATAATATGTCGACGATCAAGTGCCGGAAAAGACAGATTGTTAAGGGAAAGAAAGGAGATAGAAGGAAGAAGGAAGAAGGAAGTAAACAATATCAGAATCTCACAGTCGCAGCGGAACAAAATATAATATATAATATCAGCTCCTTACACAAAATGAAAACTATATCTGTTTTATACAATATATCATCAGAGTATTACAAACAAACAACAATTACTAGTCTGACAATCTCAAACAATCACAGCAGCGGATATAAACAAGTACGGATAATACGTCTCGGACTCCAGCTCCTCTCCTGAGCTCCATAGCATCCTATCCCGAACATATAATACTCGGTCTGACCCGTGCATTATAATGAAATAACACCCGAGTCATTCTGGAATACCAGCTGATAAAGTTACACCCAAATTGATTATTAAAGTTTCAAAAATCCTTTGAAAACAAAAGCATCTCGTAAGACCATGCCACAAATAAACATGTCGGGTTTTTATCTTACTGTAGCTAAAACATTTTTTATAAAAATCCTCTGATATTATAATAGGGCCTATATACAAATACTTATTAAAATAGCCGAAATTGTTACATTCATTAAATTCCAGCCACTGGCCACAATCGCGGGTAATACAAACAAAACTCGTAAAGGCGCGTAGGGAGAATGGATTTCCAACTAATGACTAGGCACTGGGGTACCTCCTGTCACAGTACGTGGCCTAGATCACCGTACCGAGGACCACTCCCGATCCCCTGCAACACAAGGCTGAGACTACCCCTTACTGGATGATCCCGAGTAAGATCACCCCACGGTTGTGATCAGCAACCGCACCACTAAGCCGAAATAAAAGGGACATCAAGATAGGGATGACCTCACCCGAAATGGTTACTACCCACCATCCTTGCTGCATAACCCCTGATTTTTAGTCATTCTCGGTTGATGAGGCTTGAGGCTAAGCGTTACTTTTAGAATGTTTCACTTAGAATGTCCATCGCCCACCTGACGATGTTCCAAAGCATTCATCCATACAAGTCGGTCCCGGATTAGAACAGAACCGAAGGCACTACTCCTACTACATCCATTTTAGAAATATCCTTAGGATTCGTAGCGACTAGCCCTCGCACTTCACAGCTCCATCTTCGACTCTGAACTCGTTTTTCCCATGAAAACGTACAAACCGGATGGAAGTGGTTTTCGAGAAATTAATCCCGATCCCGGTCTTTTCGAAACGATCAACGCATTGGCCAATATTGATAGTCGATGATTTAACTATCAATTAACTTTCACAAACATCCATCACACAATAAATTAATTTCCCACATTATTTATTCTCCTTAAAAATATCTTTGCAAGATATATTTCCATTTTCCAAATCCTTTTGAAAACACTTTCGAACCCAACTCTTCTCATGGAATAAATTCCCAAATTTTTACTTCCTCTGTGAACATCCAAGTACCCTTACTTAAGATTTAAAATAATTTAAATTCTTTATTCTTGAAAATACATTAAAACATTTATATTAACACTACTTACATACTTAAATTAATATATGTGTATACTTCTAAAAATATTTCAAATAAAACTGCTTTATAAAATATAAACTATTTTCTTCAAAATAAAGTTAAGTCATACAATTTTTTTTTAAATAAAGCTATGAAATCCAATACAAGTTTTTTAAGTGAATCTTTAATTAATTATCTTTAAAATAAAACCATTTTGTAAGTTATAAATGTTAATAATATTCTTTAAAACATAATACAAATTACCCCTTTAAAATAATTACTTCTATAACTAATTTGATAAATGTTCACTTTTAAAATTCTTATAACTTAAATAATTTCTTGAAACCATTCTTTAATACAACTTCAAACTTCTAACTTTTCAAAAATTAGCTAAAAAAACATACTTGGCTTTTCAGGGAAATACACTTCCATTTTAGGATAACCCAAAGAATACTTCTTACAAATCCTACACGATTTACCCCAATTCAATTTTTACGTTCATCCCGTAAATTCCTTTCCATATTTTAAAAATAACACCTTCTATTTTTAAACAGATTTCTATTTGCTGGAAATCACTTACAAATATATGTTTAAAATATTTAAAATATAACTTCTAGAAATTATTTAATTGAAAATAATACTTAAGGAAATATATAGAGGTTTTCTAAGTACTTTAAGCCAAGTTTAACTTTTAAAATAAAGTTATTAAATCAAATATTTATACTATAATTCCTTTTGAAAACTTATTACTACTTTACTTTTAAAAATAATTAAATACCATAATTACTTAATCAAATATTTGCTTTCACTTACAAACAATTAAAAATAATAATAATTTTTTTCTAAAATATTTTAAAAACAACTTTACAAAACTTTCCAGTTTATGCTTCGAAAATCTTTCTTTAAAACATGCTTAGTTTCCACAAAAGCATACACATCCCATCCTTTAAAAATAATTCTCGCTATTTCAACTCGTTGATTAAATCGAGGATTTTCAAAATCTCGAAATAACTTAAAATTCACTTTTTAAAACTTTACTAACTTTATTATAAATCATACAAAATTTATATTCGCACTAAAAATCATTTTGATTTGTTTCGAATCAAAATCTGATTATTTGCATTATTATATTCCATTATTAAATTAATATGAAATTCCTAATTCAACCTATCGACTTTTAATTCCATCCAACGGTGCAATATGATAATTAAAATCCAAATAGACTTAAAATAAATTTTAGAATCTATTTTTATATCTATTTATACCCAGATTCACAAATTATCCCAATACCAATATTAGATTATTATTATTCAAATTTCAATTAAATTCCTGTATTTGAAATTTAACTAATTCTATTAATTTAACCCAAATCTTTTTACTTCAAAATCAGTTCAAAATTCACATTTAACATTAAAAATGAATTAAATGTTCAAAACTAACGACTAGAAATTCTGGGTCGTTACAAGAATGATAGCTACTGGAAGATGTTGGTGTAGCAAAAGATAACTTAGAGTTGGAGGAGTCATACGAATCGTGAGAGGCCATTGAAAAATATTGAGGAGCTTGAAGTTAATGTTTTGGAATATGTAATTGTAAAGATGATAGCCAATATGAAAAAAAATGCATATTTATAGAGGAGATAGAGCAGAGTTTTTGTGGTCAGAAAATGCAGTGAACTAATAGCCAGAGGAAAAACATATAAAGGGATTGGATGGGAATTTTGTTAAAGATTAATGGTTATAAGATTTAGCAAGAAATAAAATACAGCATAACTGGTAAAGAATGGAGTTACCGGTCATGTGACCAGAGTTCGAGCTCCAACAGCTACATATTTTCATTAACCGAAATTTTCAAGAATAATGAGAATCAATCTTATAGTTGGGACAAGAAACATGCATGGCTCAAATGGAAAGAAGCAATTGTAATTCTATAACCAGGAGATCATGTGTTCAAGTCACTCCAGAGTCATAAAATTTAATTTCGTCAAATATTTTATTGAAATTTTTTATATATATTTTATCAAATTGTGTTATGAAAACTACACAAATACAAATAGTACATATGTATATAAAAAAATTATGAAAAATTTATAAATCTTTAAAAGTGATGATTCAAAGTTCTCGTCTTAAATTGATGAAAGTATTTTTATTTAACAATTTTGTAAAATTATCTGCCAATTGTTTATCTGAGGAAACAAATTCTAGGTTAATTAAATCCTTTTCAATACCATCACGAAGAAAATGATGACGAATGTCAGTATGTTTTGTTCGTGAGTGATTGACATGATTATTAGATAAATTTATAGCACTAGAATTATCATAGTAAATGGTTGACTTGGATAAATTAAAACCAAAATATTGTAGTGTTTGTTGCATGTAGATAACTTGAACACATGCCAAAGCAGGAGAAATATATTCCGTTTCACATGTTGATAATGAAACACAATTTTTTTCTTACGAAACAAAGATACAAGAGATGGTCCAATGAACTGACAAGTCCCACTTATACTTTTTCTTTCTGTTCGGCTTCCTCCAAAATCAGCGTTGCTATAGGACACTAATTCAAGAGGACATTCCTTTGGATAGAGTAGTCCAAAATCCTTGGTATTATTAAGATACCGTAGTATGCGTTTCACTGCTCATAAATGTGATTCTTTGGGATCTGCTTGAAATCGTGCACACAAGCAAACACTCATCATTGTGTCAGGTCTATAGCAGTTAAATATAGTAACGATCCGATCATACTTCGATACAATTTTGGGTCAATACTTTTCCCATTTTCATCTTTATCAAGAGGTATAGTTGTACTCATTGGAGTTGGTTTGGTAGAAGTATTTTTCATACCAAAGCATTTAATTAGATTGTTACAATATTTTTCTAAATTTATAAAATACTGTTTTCTAGTTGTTTTATTTGTTAACCTAGAAAATTATTTAATTCGCCCATATGCGACATTTCAAATTCTTTGGTCATTATTTTACAAAATTCTTAACATAATTCTTCATTTGTAGATCCAAAAATAATAACATCAACATATATTTGAACAATTAAAATATCTTGCTTGTTTCTTTTAAAAAAAATAGTTTGATCAACCTTCCCAATTTCAAAACCAGTATGTATTAAGTATCTTTTAAGACGATACCAAGCACAGGGTGCTTGTTTCAAACCGTATAAGGCCTTTTTAGGTTTATAGACATGGTCCGGAAATTTTACGTGTACGAATAAAGGAGGTTGTTCAACATAGACTTTTTCTTTTATAAATCCATTTAAAAAGGCACTTTTAACATCCATTCGATAGAATTTAAAGTTATGAAAACATGAATAGGCTAGTAAAGTTCGTATTGCTTCTAGTCTAGCGACTGGAGCAAACGTTTCTTCATAGTCAATCCCTTCTTCTTGATTATAACCTTGAGCAACTAATATAGCTTTATTTTTAGTAATATTTTCTTATTCATCCGCTTTATTTTTGAAAATCCACTTTGTACCAATAACTAATTGATCACTAGGCCATGGAACTAAATCCCGAACGTTATTTCTTTCAAATTGGTTTAGCTCTTCTTGCATAGCGATTAAGCAATTTTCATCGGTAGATGCTTCTTTAATATTTTTAGGTTCAATATGAAAAAGGAAAGCTAAATGACCCTTTTGATTTAATTGACTTCTTGTTCTAACAAATGAATTGAGTTCTCCAATAACATTAACAGAAGGATGATTTCTTAATAAACTAGGCGGAGATCTTAATTCATTGTTATTGTGAACAATGTTTTCATTATTTTCAAGATTTGAAATTTATGTATTTGTGATATTATCAGGGAATTCTCCATCATGTCTTATACTTGGGATTTGTTTAAAATTTTCATCGAAAGATAATTAAGTGTTTCTTCGTTGATATTTGTTCTTTTATCATAAATTCGATAAGCTTTGTGTAACGACCCGGAATTTTGGGCCGCCAAATTTGAACCTTTGATTCATTTTTAATGTCAAATATGGATTATAATTTAAATTTTGAGATAAAAAACTTTGGTTAAGTTAATAAAATTAGTTAAATTTCAAATACGGGAACTTAATTGAAATTTGAATAATAATAACTTAATATTAGAATTGGGGTAATTGGTAATCCTGAGTGTAAATAGATATAAAATTAGATTCTAAAATTTATTTTAAGTCTATTTGGGTTTGAATTTTAATATTGGACCATGGGATGGAATTAAAAGTCGATAGATTAAATTTGGAATTTTATATTAATTTAATAATGGAATTTAATAATATAATAATTAAAATATTCAGATTTTGATTTAAAACGAATTAGAACGATTTCTAATGTGATTATAAATTCTATATGAATTATAGTCAAGTTAATAAAATTTAAAAAATGAAATTTTAAATGATTTCGACGATTTTGAAAATCGTTTGAAATAGACGAGTTAAAATAGCCTTTCGGGGCACAGTCTCGGAATTCGACGATACCAGTTCCATTGGATCCGTAATAGTTAGTTATTATCAGATTTCAATTTTCGTAGCAATCAGAGCTGTCATTTAACCCCGGCAGCATAAAATGCATAGAAAATACTTTAATCGGATTAATTTAAAAATGATCGTTTATTTCCGTAACTCGCGCATACGACCAAATTAGCTTCCGAAACATGTACCATTGCATTCGGAACGTAGGTAAAACATTAGGAATGCCTGGCGGTATGTGAGATTTGGAGTTCGTTTGTAAAAGCTTGTTAAAATTGGAGATAATATTAAAATAATATTAATAAACATTTATATATACACGTTTTGACCAAACCCTAGTTTATTTTCACCGGGCGCCACCATATCGTTTAATGGCCGAAAACGTTCCCTTTTCATCCTCAATTTTCAATCAATCCACGCATTAATTCGCAATTCTTCCAACTAGAGAATCAAAGTACTCGACGAGGGCTTCACATCTGTACGGTGGAGTGGCTCGACATTCGCCGTGGAGGCCAGGATCTGCTCGAGTAGGTGACGCGTTTGGGCGAGTTTTTTGAGACGAGTTTGCAGCCGAGCTCGCGCTCGCTTTGGGTGAACGTACACGACAAGGTTAAACTTTTCGACCAATCCACGCATTAATTCGCAATTCTTACAATTAGAGAATCAAAGTACAATGACGAGGGCTTCACATCTGTATGGTGGAGTGGCTCGAAATTTTCCATGGAGGCCAGGATCTGCTCGAGTAAGTGATGCGTTTGGGCGCGTTTTTCGATACATGTTTACAACCGAGCTTGCGCGCACTTTGGGTGAAGGTGGAGGACTCGTCGAGCTGCTGCGTGATGGGTTTAGATCGAGTTCGTGTGAATCGAGGTTAGTGCGACGTTCAACCCTAATTCGTGAATTTGGGTTCTTGTTCGATTTTCGGTTTGTTGGAAGCACGTATGGTAAGGAAGATGAGGGTTTTTGTTACGTGCGGCCTTGATTTTGGATTCTAGATCTAGCGGCCTGAATGATGTTTGGGTAATATAAAGTAAAATAAAAGGAAAAGTTTGTTTTAAAATATTATTCAAACTTTAATAATTCGTAACTTGAACATTCGTTGCCAGATTTCAACGAAATTGGCGATGCCGGAATCGCAGAGACGCATACTGCGTAGTGATGCAATTCTAGATTCATTCCAAGCAAGTAAGAATTTAGGTTAAATCGAACACCGTTCGATTTAATTTAAATTTTAACGCTCGTCGAAAATCCAAGGTGAGTTTAACTCACTCACATCTGGAATGTTAGTTAATTTAAATAGTCAATAATTGAATGACTGTTTGATTGGTTGAGTATGATAATTATTATCAAATTGAATCGATATTTATTTATTGTGCTAATATCCATGGATGCAGGGAAACAGGTTGGAGGGATCCAACTGGATCCCTAACAAATAGAAATTAATTTATATTCTGTGATATATCTTATTTATTATTCTGTGATTATTTGTTTAGATCTTGTTATGCTGTGTTTTATTTATATACTGTGATGAATTATACTGAAATTTAAATTGTATTGTGCTGTGATTGGGTGAATACAACCTGAAAATTTTAAATATAAATAGATGAATTGGGTTTAAAGGATATAAAAGAAATTCCTAAGTAAAGAATTTAAAAGGAATTAAATTCAAGATATTTGTTTATAATTTGAAATGTTTGGAAATGTGATCTATACAGGAAATGTGAATTGTTTAAAAGAATAGCGATATTTATTTTTATAGAATGGGAAGTGTGCTTTCTCCTGGAAACTCTAGTATGTTTTTAAGAAAAGTTTTCAAATATAAATTTGTAGTTTAAATATGTTAGAATATTTTAGAATGAAATATTACTTCAAATTGTTTTTAAGTAAAAGCAAATATTTGATTTAGTAATTATGGTATTAATTTTTTTGAAAAAAGTAAAGTGGTATTAAGTTCACAAAAGCAAATTGTAATATAAATATTTAATTTAATAACTTTATTTTAAAGGTTAATTTGGCTTAAAGTACTTAGGAAACCTCTATATATTTCCTTAAGTATTATTTTCATTTAAATAATTTCTAGAAGCTTTATTTTAAATATTTTAAACACATATTTGAAAGTGATTTCCAGGAAATAGAAATGCTTCTAAAAATAAAAGGTGCTATTTTTAAAGTATGGAAAGTAATTTTACGGGATGAACGTAAAATTGAATTGGGTAAATCAGGTTGGATTGATAAAAATAATTCCTTGGGTTATCCTAAACGGAAGTGTATTTCCCTGAAAGCCAAGTACATTTAAGTAGATTTCTAAGTATAAGATAAAAGTTTTAAATTTGATTTCAAAAGAATGTTTTAAGAAAATTCTTATGTAGGTTGTAGAGTTTTCAAAAGTAAATATGTACTAAAATAGTTATAGTAATAATTAGTTAATGGAAAATTGGCACTAAGTTTTAAAGTGATATTATTAATATTTATGTTTGTAAAATGGTTATATTTAAAAGATAATTAGTTAAAGTTTTATTTGAAACTTGTATAGCATTTCATAGCTTTATTTTAAAATCTAGTATGACTTAACTTTATTTTAAAGATAATAATTTATATTTTATTAAGCAGTTTTATTCAAGTTATTTCTAAAGGATATATATATATATATATATATATTAAATCAATATGTAGGAAGTTTTAATATGAATGTTTTGATGCATTTTCAAGAATAAAGTATTTAAATTTTTTCAAACCTTAAATATTGTTACCTGGGCGTTTTCAGAGGAAGTAAAGATTTGGAAATCTATTTCCATGAGAAGAATTGGATTTGAAAAGTGTTTCAAAGGGATTTTGAATTGGAATTATATCTCATAAAGATATTTTTGATGAAATAAATAATTGGGCAATTATTTATTGTGTGATGGATGTTTGTGAATGTTAATTGGTAGTTAAATCACCAATTATCAATTTGGACAAATGCGTTGATCATTTTGAAGCACCGGGATCGAGATTTATTTCTCGAAAACCACTTCGATCCAGTTTGTACGTTTCGTGGAAAAACGTGTTCGGAGTAGGAGATGGAGTAGTGAAGTGCAAGGGCTAGTTGCTACTAATCTTGAGGATATTTCCAAAATGGATGTAGTAGGAGTAGTGCCTTCGGTTCCATTTGAACCCGGGGCGAACTTGTATGGATGAATGCTTTCGGAACATCATCAGGTGGGCAATGGGCATTCTAAGTGAAACATTCTAAAAGGTAATGCTTAGCCTCAAGCCTCATCAACCGGGAATGACTAAAAATCAGGGGATATGCAGCAAGGCTTGGTGGGCAGCACCCATTTTCGGGTAAGGTCATTCCTGTCTAGATGTCCCTTTTATTTCGGCTTAGTGGTGTGGTTGCTGATCCCATCCGTGGGGTGATCTTACTCGAGATTATCCAGTAAGGGATAATCCGGGCATTGTGTTGCAGGGGATCGAGTGTGGTCCTAGGTACACTGATCTAGACTAGGTACTATGACAGGTGGTACCACAGTGCCTAGTCATTAGTTGGAATCCATTCTCCCTACGAGCCTTATATGAGTTTTGTTTGTATTACCCACTCTGTGGCTAGTAGCTGGAATTTAATCATGTAACAATTTCAGTTATTTTATAAGTATTTGTATATAGACCCTATTATAATATCACAGGATTTCTATAAAAAATGTTTTAGCTATCGTAAGGTAAAAACCCGACATGTTTATTTGTGGCGTGGTCTTAAGAGATGCTCTTTTTTCAAAGGATTTTTGAAACTTCAATAATCAATTTGGGTGCATTATTATCAGCTGGTATTCCAGAATGACTCGGGAGTTATTTCATTATAATGCTCGGATCAGACCGAGTATTATATGTTCAGGATAGGATGCTATGGAGCAGGAGAGGAGTTGGAGTTCGAGCCGTATTATCCGTACATGTATTTATATCCGCTGCTGTGATTGTATGGAATTGTCTGACTTGTAATTGTTGTTTGTTTAAGATACTGTGATGATGAATTGTATAAAACTGATATAGTTTTCATTTTGTGTAAAGATCTGATATTATATATTATATTTTATTCCGTTGCGACTATGAGATTCTGATATTGTTTAGTTTCTTCTTCTTCTATCTCTTCTTCTTTAACCCTAATGGTTCGTATTTCTGTTCCACTTGAGTTAATTGATGTAGAATAGTGTTGACTCAAGGGGTATAGATTTGCGTGCTGTTACACTTGGTATCGGAGCTTAGGTTGGCGCCAACCTCGGCTTTGGTGGGGAAATTACTCATTAAACAGAGTCAATAGTACTCTATAATGAGTTGAGTGTAATAATAGATATAAGAGTATACTTGTTAGTGAGTATAAAATTGTTTTTATACTGTGTTGACTTATCGGTTGAGTGTTTATGAATTCTGGTCGGCACGGGAAGTACAACCGTATCGATAGGGGTTTCTAAACTCTTAAACAATATAAACCGACATAGTATTGTTTTTAAAGTGGGTAAATGAAATAATTTTACCCAAAATTATATTTTGATATAAAAGAAATAATTTTCTGAAAATTATTATATATATTTGATTGTTTGGATGTTGATATCTTAATCAACTAAGAATCTAAAATTTGAGCTAAAATTTGAAATGGTTATAACCAAATAAATTCCATGAGTATAAATTATACAAAAGAAGAATAACTAAATTCGAATTAAACCAGAATATAAATTCCGAGGATTTTGAAAAGTGTTTTAAATATATTGAAAACAAAGGCTTGGGAAATTTAAAATCTTGGGAATGTTTGAGATGTTTTCGAAGGTGTTTGAAGGCAATGATGGAATATTATTTTGGGTAATATATTTGAATGGAAATTGTTTTGGGATGAATTTGGGAAGTAAGGAAGCACTGAACTCACTTCAGTCGCTGAAAAATAATCCTGGTGATGATGGCAACATCATCAGAATTCATTTTCGAGTTTCTAAAGTGATGGATTGCTACCAAAGTGGTTGGTTATGATATGGCTTGGACTTGTCTGAGATACAAGTGATTTTAGAAATTTCAAAAAAGGGAATTGCTTTGGTAAAAACAGATTGTTTTAGAAATATGGATGTTTGATTTGATATACCAGGAGAGTATGAGTTATTTATTATTTCAAAATGATTTTGAAATAAAGCCGGGCAATTGAATTCTGGAAAATTCTATTTAAATAATGTGAAGGTTAAAATGGATCAACTGTTGAACTTATTAAGTAAAGTTGATATTAATAATGGAGAAATGAAAATTTTAATCTTGGAAATTAAATTTAACTTGAGTAAATGGAAGTTAATGGAACATATTGAAGTAAATAGAAAATTTGAATTTGACTTGGATAAGTTAAATAAATTGGGCTTAGAATTAAATTGATTTAGGTTAAATTGAAATGTAAAATGACTTAGTAATTGTGGGTCATTGTGTAATAAATTGTACTCATAAGCTAATAAGTGTTATACTTATAATTTGAAATTGTGGATTTAAGATTTACAAAGGATTAAGGTAAAATAAAATTTGTATCCTTAAGAATGCAGTGATATATATATATATATATATATATATATATAATTTGGAATTGTGATTAGAAGATGAAAATAACTTAAATGAGCAATATAAACTTTGAAGTAAATAATTGGGTGAAGTTATAAATAGGGAAATGGTATTTGTAACGACCCGTAAATTTCGACCATTTAATTTGTTAATTTAAATTTGATTTTTTGTAATTTAACGAAGAAAGAAAATGAAAATCTTGTAATTTATATTGAAGCATGTAGAACTTAGATGAAGCGATTGTACTTAAATGTTAATAATTAAATATTACAAGTGTGTGAAACGTAAAGATAAGGGTTAAGAGTTGTTAGAATGGGTATATTAAAATAATGATAAAGTCTAAATGTAAGTATTAATAGAAACATGAATTTATTTGAAGGGAATGTATTAATTGTTTTGAAACCTTAATTAATATGGGTAATTAATTTAATATAAGCAAAACCAATGCAAATACTGAATTTATCATTAAGAAATAATAATAAATAGTAATCAATTCAAAATTGGTAATCCTTTTTTTTATATAATAGTGGGTATAAGCTAATAAGTTTAAATGTCAATGCAATACCAATTAATGGATTGGAAGTGATTGCGAAATTGGAATTCGATAAATGCAGTAACTGATGTAGTGCATATAAATTTATGGAACTAATGTAAGATTTTAACTGATGGTAATTAAAATTTGGAGATAACGAAAATTTCATATGACTATTGGTTAACGTAAAGATTTAAAAGATTTATTTATTTAGTGATATATTTAATTGATTGTAAATAAATGAAACTCAACATAAGTGAATGCAATTAGATAGTATGTTATTTGGTAATAAATTTAAAGGTAGATAACAACTATTATAAATTCCCTAATTAATTGGTCAATAAATTTATTTGTAATAATGTTCATTTAAGTGCTGAGAAATTATAATGTCGTTATTGACAATAAGCGTTACTTTAATAATTTTGATTGATTGAGAATTAATACGAGAAGTATGTAAAGTAATAACTAAGAAAGTAATACGTTATAAATTGATTATAACCTAAACGTAAGTGTAAGTTAGAGGTTGGAATTAAATCTAATCCGTTTAATTGAAAACTTATTAAAATAAATTGGATTTAATTTAAAATAAAGGCGTTATTTTAAGAAATTGGAATAAATACTATAATTGGTAAATTAAGTTACTTTAAATTTAAACGGGAATTGATTTAAAGAATTATAAATTTATAAGTAAATCAAGATGATAAAATTTATGAATTATAGAATTTGAATTTTAATAGTGAGTTAATTTATTAAATTTATAATAGTTGGATTTATTGCAAATGAATGAAATTAAATATAAAATTTTACGTTAATTGAAAATTAAGTTGAAATTGGAAAATATTTATGTAATAGCTTTGAATCAATGTTAATTTCATCCATTTGACTGTAATGGATTGAAAAAAAAGAATGAATAGTGAATTCAATGGAATTTTTGAAAAGTTAATTTATAATTGATAAATATAATGAAATTTGAGTTTACGCTGAAATTTATGATTGCATCAATAATTAATTGACATCTAAATTGGTTTAAATCACTGAGATTGTTTAAGAAAACAAAACTGATAAGATTTGTAAAAATTTGGAAGTGAAATTGAAAAGTGATTTAATTGATGAATTTTTAATTTATTAATTTAATATAAAATAGCCATTTTGGCCACTGACTCAGATTTCGATGAAACCAGTTTCATCGAATCCATAATGGTGAATTATGATAGTGCTTCAAGTTTCGTAGCGATCGGACTTGTCGTTTTATCGTACGGACTCGAAACGCCTTGAAAATTATGCAATTGAAATCAATTTGAAAATATTGATTTCAGCATAACTTCTTCGTACGATGGAATTTGGATGTGAAACTTTTTCCATCGCGTTCAGAATATTTTAAATCAATTATTTCGATATATGGGTTTACCAAATTTCGTTCCGGGGTCAGAACGTGCTTTTTGGGCCAATTATCGTTCAACACGTTTGTTTATCGGATCCATCTAATCTATTTCTATCCTATCTATATAAACCCAGTTATAAACCCTAGCCTCCATCTATGCTCATTTTTTTTGTATACAATCAACAGCTCCTCCTCTTCAAATGGCTGCAAACATTAGATCCAAATACAATTTCAAAAAATCAAATCCAAAGCCTAAAATTCAAAGTCCTCGGAAAAATCTCAAAATAATATATGTTGAAGCTCTCGACGAGCGTAATTCAATTGTGTAATTCGTTTTTCAATTCCATGCATCGTTTAACCAGAAATCACGGTCAAACCTTGAATTTTCGAAATCCTATGGCCAATTTGGGGGTTTTTTATTTCAGCTTGAATTGGTGAAATCGCTTACTGGGTTTTGTCGAGGGGAGCGTCAGGAAGCTATCGGAAGTAGTCGTGTCTTCCAATTCAATCCGTGGCTCTCGAATTTCGTGAATTAGTGTTTCGGTTGGAGGCGGCGGCGGCGTTGACTTGGGGGCGCCGCACCTATGCTGATCGTGCAAGGGGGAGATGGAGGTTCCAACGGTGGCTACGGCGTATCAAACGGATGTTGGAGGCGAGCACAGTTCGTGGTCAAAGATGTGGTCAACGGCCTTGTTTGTGTTCGTGCGTTTTGGCTTGATTTCCTGGGTGCGTGCGTTTTTGCATGAGGAAGAAGATTGTGATGACGTGGCAACTAGTATGTGTTCTCTTTTCTTTTTATTTTTTTTGTTTTCAACTCGCAATTATCGCTATAACTTCTACATACAAACTTCGTTTCACACGCGATTTTTTTTGTTAGGATCATAATAAAATTCCTGATCTTTTAACGTTGGTTGGGAAAATTCTGAGACCATCGAATTTTTGGGTTTAAATTGGATTTGAATCCAATTTAAATTCAAAAGGTGAGTGTTTTAACCCACTCACAACTTCTAAAATTTCGTATGTTTATTAAATTGATTTTTTATATGAGTAGAAATTTATCTTTGACTTTTTGGCATGTTTTATTCATTATCTCAGTTAAATCGCATTTATTTAAATTAACTGTGAATTAATTTTATTATTGCATAAAAATTTGACAGTTAAAATTTATTTATTTTCATATAAACTGCTAGTTAAATAGTTATTAAATTCATCATTGAATATAAACTGCTAGTTAATACCTGTATTTATTACCTATTATATTTTATACGCTCTATATTGATGTTTGTTTAAATTGGATGATGATTTATAATAAATGGTTGACGATTGATATTTGGATGAATGAATGTTTATTTATATTAACTGCAAGTTGTTATGCATTTCATTTCATTCGGGATTGCGGTTTGAAATGATATACAACCGCATTTTTATTATTAAATTACGGATTGAAATGATAAATATCCGTATCACTTGACCATAGGGTAGAAAATTATATACAGGCACTGTGGTGTATATATATAAAATTATTTTTTGAAAGCATTTTATGGTTTTGGATAGGATACGGTTTAATAAATATTAATTTTTGACCTTACATAAAATCTTATTTTATGTACATATATGGTTAAATTATTGAATTTAAGCTGTGTATAAATTTGTTAAATAAAATAAACAAGATGAATAATGGAGTTTGATTATTTATATTATATGGTTAAGTACATGTTAAGATATTGAGAATATATAGAGTTTTTTAATGTTTTAAATCAATTTATATTGGGAGTTAATTTGAAAATTCATTTGGAATCGAGCTTAGTTAAGAATTTAACTTCATAAGTTGATGTAGAATTTATTAACTTGAAATTTTAAATGGTATGATATTTATAACTGAAATTTTATTCAACATGGGTTAAATGAATATTTCTAGTATAAATAAATTGGAGGAAATTTTGATAGTTAAAAGTAATTTTAGTTTTATTTAAAATGATTTTGGATTTATTATGCCAATATTTCAAAATAAATGATAGGACTTTAAATTGTTGAATAGAAATTTCCAACCTTAGTTCCAATTGTTTAATATTCAAAGTTTGAAATATATTGAAACTGAAGTGGTTTATTGAAACTGAAAGTGATTTTAAATTTATGGATTTTGACTTAATCTTAAATGAAATAAATGGTAAGTTGCAGAAATTATTTTATTTTATAAAGTAATATAAAATCAACTATTTTATTCTATATACTGTTGAATATCCAAAACCATTCAAGTTTTAGAAGTTATGGTTTTAAAGCGATGAATTTCGAAGTATTATGTTTTGAAAGTTATAATCCAAATGTTTGGTTTCCAGATATTATATATTTTAAGCAATATGATTTTGGAAAAAGAAATATATTTGAAATAAAAATGATATTATTGATTTGGGTTTTATAAAAATAATATCGAAATGAGTTGTTTTCGAAATGGGAAGGATATCGTATTTATGGGTTTTGAAATGGATAATTATTTTCTAGTTTTAAAGTATAAACTATTTTAAAGACCGCGGTGTTGTAATAACGTTTGGTTGTTGAAGAGACCGAGTTTGAAAGTTGTCATACTCTCTGCCAACCTCGAAAACCACTTTAACAACCGTGTATGCGGTGGAGATTCCAGAATGAAGTAGGATGGTGGCGGCGTTTCCTTTAAGGTAAATACGTGGACCCGACTCCCGTGAGTTGGCATAAGGTGGCTAAAACAGGAGCGATCGACGGGTTAATAAGGTAGCACTTTTGATCGGACACATCCCTTTGATATTACACTTTGACTTTGGATTGATTCGGTGGCCACTTTTTATTTTATTTGGGGGTGTGGCTCGAGGTGGGCGGTAGTTGCGCGCTACCCGTTACCACCGACCCGGAAGCGTAATTTGTATACCTGCCCTGGCATTGCCTAGTTGTGCCGTGTCACCTACCCTATCGCGCCTTGTACGAGTTTCTATTTGTGTCGTACCTATGGAGTATCCTCTGGTAGCCTCCCGATCAGGAGGTATTACGGTACTGTGTAGACTATTGGCATTATTTGTGTTAAGGGCTATATGGGTAATCCCTTAATGCTATTAAAAAGTAAGTTTATTTTACAAATAGACACTATTGTAATAGTGCAATATACTATATAGTAAATAGTTTAACGGATCCTTAGGAGATGTAAATCCCGAGCATCTCTTGAGTTACTGCACTCATATTTATTTCTGTTAATTTAACTCACATAAAATCTTTTAGTTCCGACTCGAGTGTTTTGTCTTTTCAAATTCGCTCGGGTCAGTCCGAGCGTTTCAGGATCGAAGACTTTAGATCTGGAGGGCGAAGACGGATATTTCTACTATTATTACTAATTATATTCCACTACACTATTTAATTGCGCTGCATTGATTATGATTGGTATGTGAACTCTGATATTTATTGTATAAAGAAGAATCAAATGTTTGTAAACAGTTTATGAACTGTAACGACCCGATATTTTCAACCATTCGCATCCATTATAAGTTTATAGGTAGACACTCATGCCGGAATTGAATTGCTCAAAATACCGCGTTGTAAATAAAAATTTGGCAAACCTCATAATATGCAGTAAAATAAAATCACAGATCACAGATCACAGACACAGGGTAATAATAATGCAGCGGAAGTAAAGGAGATAGTAGTTCATGAAGCTACTATATAAATATATCAGAGTTACATAAGATACAACAGAAGAAATAAAGTACAAAAGAAGTCTCAATACATAGAAATTTACTAATACAATAGCTGGAAAGGACCAACAGACTGAAAAGATAAAACTAGACAAGCAGATAATCTCCAGCGATTCCAATCTCCAGAAAGTGAAAATCCAAATCTGTGAATACTCAGGCTGACCCGAGCGTAAATAAAAATACAAACACTCGAGTCAGGACATACATACTTATACAATGTAAACCAACTCAAGTGAACTGTAGCAAAAGTAAAAGTAACTTAGAAGATGCTTGGGACCGCCCATCCTCTAAGGATCCGTTAAACTATTTACTATGTAGTAATATACGCTATATACAATAGTGTATAATCGGTAAAGTATAATCATATAGAAAATAGCGTTAAGGGGATGGTGAACCTTAACGCGGTCGGATCTTTAAAACCAAAATCGTAGTGGGCTTGCTATAAGGAGATGACACGGCACGCGAGGCAATGCCAGGGTGGATACACCGTTTGCACTCCCGGACCGGTGGTGACGGCAAGCCAACAGCTTCCGCCCACCTAGAAAAATACCCCGAAATCAAAGTGGCGCCACATATCGAATCACAAAATAATAGAATGGTTTCCGCTGGAGCATGCTCGATGAAAGGGTGCGACCCTTTGTGTAGCCCGGTATAGCTCCTGTTTTAGTCATTTATGCCAACTTACGGGAGTTGGGTCCACGTAATATACCTCGAAAACGTCGCCACCATCCTACTTCATTCTGGAATCTCCACCGCGTACACGGTTGTTAAAGTGGTTTTCGGTATTGGCCGGCTATAAGACAATATCCGATCCCGGTCTCTTTAACAACCAATCGTTATTATAACCCGTAGTTATAACTTTAAAACAATATTATATACTTCAAACTAAAATATCATTTCAACCCAAATATTTATCAAAATAAAGATTAAATCATTTCCAAACCATTTCAATATATCGTCATACCATATCTTTCAATTCAAATATGTATTAAAATAAGAATCAAGTCATTCTAACCATTTCAATATATTAAACTATCATGTCCTTTCAAAACTTCCTTTCAAATCATTTTAATATATCAAAATATCATAACCTTTCAAAGCTTCATTTCTAAAATATCATATCTTTCAGAACTTCTTTTCAAATCATTTTAATATCAAAATATCATATCTTTCAAAACTTCGTTTCAAATCATTTTAATATATCAAAATATCATATCTTTTCAAAACCACATTTCAAATCATTTTAATATATCAAAATAGCTATATTTTTTCAATACCACCTTTTCAAATCATTTCAATATACCAAAATATCATATCTTTCAGTACCACATTTTAAATCATTTTAATATATCAATATATCATATCTTTTCGAAACCACATTTCAATCATTTTAATATGTCAAATAGTCATATTTCAAAACAAATTACTTCATTTTAAATCATAAAAATGAAGTTATTACATTTAATAGTTAAATTATTAAATTCCAAAAATTTAAACTTTTCAATGTTTATTTATGCACTTAAATTTATTAAAACAATGAAAATTCAAGTTTCGCAGCATTTGGAAAATGCTACAGAAAGTTACATTCAAAACAATTCAATTTAATAAAAGACAGCATTTAAAATGCTGTTAATTAACTTAAAATATTCAATACGATTTCATAAACACTTATATTTATTTAAATCATTTTTAACTTATAAAATCATACATTTTCACATTTATAAGCATCATTTCATTTTCCTTAAATTCATGATTTTATAAAGTTAAGTTTCCTTTCAAAAATCAATATTTATTAATAATTCATTTATTAAATTTCAATATTGAAATTTAAATTCATTACATTAAATTTCAACTTAATACTTAAGTTTAAAATTTCAAATATAACTTAATTCCATTTTATTTAACTTAACTTAAAATTTCACTTTTAAAACAAATTCATAAATTCCAATTTAAGTTATATTTCCAAATTCAACTCAATATTCACTCATTAACATTTTAACTTTATCCAAAAATCATTAATGTGTTATAAAATCATTTTAAATTAATTTAAATTCAAAATATCATAATTTTATCATATTTTCAAAGTGAATTTAAATTCCATTAAAAATTTAATCAAAATTTCCAAAATAACTTACATTTAGATTTTCTAGCTTTTCCATAATTTATTTAACTTATAGATTTCCCGAAAATCAATAATACTTTACAAAATTATTTTTTTATTTAATTTTAAATCAAAATATTATAATGATTAAATTTCTAAAATATTTTAAAAATTTTAGAAAAACATATTTTAACTACGGGCCTGTATATAATTTTCTATGCTAGGTAAAGTGGTACGGGTAATGTATCATTTCAACCCGTAATTTACAAAGAAAATCCGGGTCTTATCATTTCAAACCCGCGGTCCCAAGTAATTAAAATAAATTGAAAATCGCTCAGGCCTATCATTTCAGCCCATAACGATTTTCCTCTATTCTAAAGTCCGTTCGGGTATGTATCATTTCAATCCATAGTGATTCTAATTTAAAGGGAACTTGCAGTGTGATAAACTGATAAAAATAGGAGAACAACATAATATAATAGTAACAGATGTTATAACAGGAATTCAAGCATGGGTGAACGTCATAAAATCATAATATAGAAGGTGTAACATGATAATGTATTTTACAGATTCACAAGGGGTCAATTTACTAGTTATATATGTACATATTGTCCGGTGAGAATAACTCACCTCTATAAGTTGAAGATAACAGATTCATACACACAAACAAAGACCCAAAAAGCATGAAGGCACGACAATGATTTGAGTGAGAGAGAGAGACAAGGTTAATTGCCTTGAATACATGAGGCAAAACAAATAAATATAACATAAGTTTTCAACTCAAAATAAATAAACAATGTTAAGAATAAATGCATAAAACGATTCCAATGTCTTTGCACTTGCTTTCTACCACCTATGCTTCAGATAAAGATCTGAAATCATGGCTACGGAGTGGGTTAGGATCTGGTTTGGGTTCCTAAAGGTCGGCTTAGCATGTATGGGGATGGGCAAAATTGATGCAAAGAGATAGGCATGGAACTACACTACACAAGGCAATACAACAAGTATTCATGCAACAAAAGGTCACAGCCAACATCAGGTAGGACACTGACAGTGGCTCCAGGTGGTGGTGGGTGACGTGGCAGAGGGTGGAGGATAGGCCAGAGGTGGTTGTGGTGGTGGTGGTGGCGGCGGCAAAAGGTGGAGGAAGAAGGAGATGGCAATCCTAGACTAGGTTTGGTACAGGTGATGGCTAGTGCTAGTTTAGATGGATTTTTGTGATGATCTTCACCATTGCTTGGCTTGGTGTAACAACCCGCATATTTATCGATTTTATATTTTAATATTTTATTTAAATATTTTATCGTTCGTCGGATTAGTCCGAAAACCTACTTTTTGCATACGGTCGAATTAGGACTCGAGACCACCTCCATTGAGTTCAAAATGACGTTTGCGACCTTTTTGAGTATAAGCTTCGATATGTTTGGAGAAAGTTGAATTTTGCTACTTTTTGCTTAGGGTTTTGGTTTGGGCTGAGCCAATTAACCACTTACTAACTCAGTTCCAACCCTCTCCTCTTCATTCACTTCTCTTCTATTTTCCTAATACTCAAGCTTTTATGTTAATGGAGGGTGGAAGAGGAAATTAAAACTCCAAGCCCTAGCTTCCTTTGCAAATCCAAGTTCTTGCTCCAAAATCAAAGAGAACCCCTTGGTAAGCATCTCCTTCACCTTCTCCAACTCTTTCTCCATTCAATTTCAGAAATTTCCTAAACCTAATTTAGGGAATGTTTCTCTTTTAAGCTTAGATTCAAGCTTCTAGTGTTGAGATTGAAGAGTGCTTGTTCTTGCCATTGCTTTCAAGCTTCATCTTCATAAACTTAGTTCGAAGGTGAGATTTTTATCTCACATCTATGACTATAATTATCTTTGGTTGTTGGGTATGAATTCCTAACACTTCTTCATGTGCATTTGCTTTTGTTTTGGATTGATTTTGTGAATACTCCAATTTTTGGGTTTTTAAGTCAAATTTGTGTGAAATCCTTTTATGGATGTTTGATCATGTTTTTGGTGATGCACCGAGGAGCATATAGGGCCGGGTTGCCGATTGGCATAAACCCTTAGAGCCAATGTTCGTCCGGTTGCATTTTGGAAGAATTTGCTCTTCATTTGAATAGGCTGAAAAACAGCCCAGGCATGATTCAGTCGACTGAAAACTCTGTTCAGTCGACTGAACCTGAAACCCGAGAGTTTCCAGGCATGATTCAGTCGACTGAAAAACTCTGCACAGTCGACTGAAACTGGAAACAGAAAGTTTCCTGAACCTGGAAAATTTCCAGGCACAGGGTCAGTCGACTGAAAACTCTGTTCAGTCGACTGAACCTGCTGTTTTAGTCCAATTTGCCTTTTTGGATTGAATTTCCAATTTAAATCGATTCGTGATGATCCTATTTACTGTCATCATTTATTATCATCTTGGATGACTTATTTTATTTGGGAATTTTAGATATATCCACTTCGATGGATCCTTTATCGATTTCATTGGATTTTTATTCACATCTTCGAATGTGATCTTTGTGATTGATTGTTTCTACAATCCCCCTTTTTCTTTGTCACTTTAAAAATATAAAGGTTTTCTATACTAGTAGTAAATATCAAAACTCTTTCCTCAAACGATTTCAATACTATTTTAATACCAAATTCGTTTATAAAACCGTTTTCCAATCTATTAGTATATACAAACCTTTACCTCACTCGTATGAGAAATCTAATTAAACGACTTAGTAAAATGAGTGGTATGAAACGCTTGCGTTTACTTCGTCGGTTAATTCTTGGACTTGTTCGATTGAACCTCTTGTGACAATTTCCTAGTGGAGATCTACAATTTGTTCGTAAATATTTAAGTTAAGCTAGTGGTTATGGGACATGAAGCTAAGCTCATATATTTACTAGCTTATTGTAATTGACACTTCTCTTTGATCATGACGATCATCTTTGTGGTTTAGACTAGCAATGTGCGATGTCTCTTTGTCTATGTGGAGGACTGTTCCTCATTTTATTGAGTTTCGTCCCATTTTAGAACATGGGGTGTATCTTTCTAGGTGCATCGATGTTTATTTATTTGTGCATGGGGCGTATCTTTCTAGGTGCGTCGATGCTAGAACATGGGGTGTATCTTTCTAGGTGCATCGATGTTTATTTATTTGTGCATGGGGCGTATCTTTCTAGGTGCGTCGATGCTAGAACATGGGGTGTATCTTTCTAGGTGCATCGATGTTTATTATTTGTGCATGGGGCGTATCTTTCTAGGTGCGTCGATGCTAGAGCATGGGGTGTATCTTTCTAGGTGCATCGATGTTCGACATTACATGGGGTGTATCTTTCTAGGTGCATCGATGTTTATTTGTGCATGGGGCGTATCTTTCTAGGTGCGTCGATGCTAGAGCATGGGGCGTATCTTTCTAGGTGCGTCGATGTTCGACTGTTCATGGGGCACATCTTTTTAGGTGTGTCGATGTCCAGTTTCTTTTTCCGGGGATTGGCCATCCTTTTTATTGTGATTTGGTTCATCGGATGTCCCGCTGTACGACGTCGTTGTTCCTTTTGTTGTGATTTCTGGATTTCTTGTGTTGATTTCTGGAATTTATGTTTCACCAACTTTTACGATTGGCATTGTTATATATGTCATTTATTGTGGCTTGGTGAATGAAATTAGGAGTATGACATTCCTTTTTATCTTGAGTAGATTATTGTGATATTGATTAATCTCTTGTTGATTTTCAATTACTTATTTATCACAGCTTGGCATTGTGATTATTATATGTTTATGTCATATCTCTTATTATATATCACTTCATCTGATATTTATAGCTAGACTGATCCGTTTATTATTTTCTTATAAATAATACTCGGGTCAGACTGAGATTTAACAGGTGCTTCTGCTTGACTCCTCATCGGACTATCATCCCGACTTTTGGTTGACTACTTTAGTTTAGTAGTCTTTTGTTGTATACATTTGAGATACAGACTCTATGATGTATACCTATTCTTTTGTATAGCACGTGTTGCTATTTCTTTGTATTATTGTGGATCCTTTTTGACCACTACTCTGATGTACACTTTCATGTGTAATATTCATATCTATTTCCGCCTTTGTGATATGAATTGTCTATGACTGATTTATGTTATGTTTATTTCTATATTTGTTTCCGAAGAAATTATAGCCACTGTGTAGTAGCTTTGAGTTTGTGTCGGTATGTCGGATTTCCTCTTGAGATGAAAAGTTATATTTTTATCCGGTATATCGGTACTCGCACAAAGCAATTATACAGATGGTCGCTCCTCAACAGCCTTATTCTCCGTGCTAGTCGACAGCATTCACAGTAATGTTCCTAGCTAGCGTGGGTATAGAGGTGGGGCGTCACAGCTTGGTATCAGAGCCAAACTTTGGAACAATGTAGAACAATTTAGCAAGGATCATGTCCTAAGTCTTTCTTAGGATTGTGCTTTAGGATTTTATTCGGGTCTTCGTACCGATTCATCCTATTTTCTTTATGATTCCTTGTTTTATCTATCAAGAATTGCTTGATATTTATTTTGAGATTAACCTTTTCCTCTACTTTCTTTCTTAAAGAAGAGAAATGGTTAGACCAGGCCGTTCCAGTGCCGGTCAATCTAGCGCTACTCCTCAGGATGGAGTATTCATGTCTGCTCAACAACTTTTGGATCTTGTAAACAATCAAGATTTTATCTATGCTTTGAGTAAGAACCCCGAAATGGTTCTACCTTTGAAACTTGAAGTTTCTTTCAAACAGCTTGTGGATGTTACTCTTCTTCCTGGAGAGGTTGGTAGAGGAAGTGTTTGTGATATTGGGACTTCCAAGAAGAGGCATATTAAGTTCAAGAGCCTTAATCCCAATAAGAGAGTGAAGCAAACTACTTTTGTAGCAAAGACTCCAATCCCTGATCGTGGAGGATGCTACAATTGTAATTCTAAGGAACACTATGCGAATATGTGTCCAAAACCCCATTCTTGTCGCTATTGCAAGAAACCGGGTCATCTTTTATCTGCATGTCCCAAACTTTTGAATATGGACATGAGAAAACTAAATATTGTGCAAGCCCCTAGCAACTCTTCTCTTGGTCAAGGTATTTTTCATTCAATCCTTGATGACATTTGCTTTGTGATTATCTTGTTCATGTTCTTTTTGATATAGTTTCCATCTCACTATTTTATATCAAAAGGAATTGTTAATTCTTTTCTTTGAATATTTTGGGCTTATTGACTTCATTGAGAATTGCGAATCCGGATGGTAGATCCGCAACACTCAATTTGCTTTTGTTTAGATGTCGAGATTGTTTTATGTGACTTTTCTTTCCGAGCCGATATTTTTGCTTTGGCTTCGGAATTGACCTTTCTGTAAGGATTGGCTTAATCATTGTGAAGCCCATATCCTATTTTTCCGAGTGGATTATTCATCTTCGACGTTTTCAATCTGTTAAGCAGATTTCTATTTTTCTTTGTGATTTTGATTCCATCTTGATGGCATCATTTTATTCTTTAAAGTCCTTATGGTGAGGAAAGTGTTATTTCTCTCATCTAAATAGTTTGAGAATTTTCCGGTATATTTGACTTGTCTTAGGATTATGACCTAAGTAATCTTTTGTGTGGTGCTAAGGTCTTTTTAGTTCGACTTTACCACCGTTTTCATTTGCTACAAGTTGCGGAAGTTAGCATTGCACTTATCGCATTCCGCACTTGTTATGATTCCTATGAATGAATTATTATGTCATTCAATTTGTCCAACTTATTTCATCCGTTTTATAAATCCAATATTCTATGAAAATTTCAATGAGACCATTCTTATTTATGGATTTTGGATGGAAATAGAAATTTAAAATTTTGCAAATCTTTTTCATAAGATTTAATTATAAGTGCAATTTGATTTTTTGCTCTTGAAACGAGCAAAGAATATTCTTAAAACTTTTTAAGATATTTATTTATCCTATAAAAGGTGATTTTGTGATTGTATTGCCCGTTGAGTGCTTTAAGAATTTTGGTCGATGCGCTTGATCAACGTTATCGATAGGAATTTCCTAAACGCTTTGATGTGACAATCAGACACGATATATTGACTTGTAAAAATTTAAATTTTTGTAGAAAGATTATTACATAAAAGTAAAAATGTAATTTTGAAAGTTTTAACTTTTCGGGGAAGAGAATTATTTAAAAAGAACCCTTCCTTTCAATACTCTTATTCTTGTGATTCCTGAAGGTGAACCAAGACTTTGCTATTTGTACCGATACTAGTCGTATTGGTTTGGAATGCCATTCTCTTGCAAAGGAGAACGTTCTATCACTTGTGCTTCTAAATCATTATAGTTTATCGAGACTAGATATGCCACTCATGATCTAGTGTTCGCGGCTATTGTTTTTACTTTTGGAATTTGGCATCATCATTTTTGGATGAGAAATTTGTTCTCTACCTCGATCATAAATCTTTGGAATAATTATTTTCTCATAAGGAACTTCATGTTGACTCGAGTTCCTAGCATCTTATGATCTTGATATTCTTTTATTCCCGAGAAAGGAAATCGTGTTGCCAATGCGCTTTGTCGTAGGCAACAAGTGGTTGATTCTTTGATGTTGTCTGAATGGAATTGTTTTTCTATCAAGTTCATCGGACGTTTTCTCATTCCTTTTAAGGACTAGCGTCCGATGTCCTTTTATTGTGTTCGGTTCATTGGACGTACCATTTTTGTACTACGTCGGTGTTCCGAAAATCATTAGGGTTTTGATTCATCGGATGTACCGTTGTACTACATCGATGTCTTTGCTTTGATTCATCGGATGTACCGTTGTACTACATCGATGTCTTTGCTATTTGATTCATCGGATGTACCGTTTGTACTACATCGATGTCTTTTCTTTTGATTCATCGGATGTACCGTTTGTACTACATCGATGTCTTTGCTTTTGATTCATCGGATGTACCGTTTGTACTACATCGATGTCTTTTCTTTTGATTCATCGGATGTACCGTTGTACTACATCGATGTCTTTGCTATTTGATTCATCGGATGTACCGTTTGTACTACATCGATGTCTTTTTTTTTTGATTCATCGGATGTACCGTTTGTACTACATCGATGTCTTTGCTTTTGATTCATCGGATGTACCGTTGTACTACATCGACGTCTTTGCTTTTGATTCATCGGATGTACCGTTTGTACTACATCGATGTCTTTGCTTTTGATTCATCGGATGTACCGTTTGTACTACATTGATGTCTTTTCTTTTGATTCATCGGATGTACCGTTGTACTACATCGATGTCTTTGCTATTTGATTCATCGGATGTACCGTTTGTACTACATCGATGTCTTTTCTTTTGATTCATCGGATGTACCGTTGTACTACATCGATGTCTTTGCTATTTGATTCATCGGATGTACCGTTTGTACTACATCGATGTCTTTTCTTTTGATTCATCGGATGTACCGTTTGTACTACATCGATGTCTTTGTTTTTGATTCATCGGATGTACCGTTGTACTACATCGATGTCTTTGCTATTTGATTCATCGGATGTACCGTTTGTACTACATCGATGTCTTTGCTTTTGATTCAT
This sequence comes from Allium cepa, assembly GCA_030765085.1. Lineage (NCBI taxonomy): Eukaryota > Viridiplantae > Streptophyta > Magnoliopsida > Asparagales > Amaryllidaceae > Allium > Allium cepa. Next base: position 213,959,331 of record CM060940.1, on the reverse strand, counting down.
CGGATGTACCGTTTGTACTACATCGATGTCTTTGCTTTTGATTCATCGGATGTACCGTTGTACTACATTGATGTCTTTGCTATTCGATTCATTGGGCGTACCGTTTTTGTACTACGCTGATGTCCCAAATTGTTTGAGTTTCTAGTTTTTCGGGCGTACCGTTTTTGTACTACGCCGTTGCACCGGCTCAATTTTCTGCTATTCTTGACGTTCCCCACGTCTTTTATCTACGGGAATGCCTTAGGGATTCCGGTTTTCATTCTTGAGCCCGGTGTTATTGTGGAAATTGAAGTTTCACCAGATTTCTTGCTAACTCTTTTGTGCACTTTATGGTGAACTTCCTATTTCAAATTTTCTTTTGTGTTAATATGCTTCTATGGTTGTTACTTCTTATATTTCCTTCTTACTTATTGCGAGGACGCAATTTCTTTAAGGAGGGGAGTCTGTAACAAGCCGCATATTTATCGATTTTATATTTTAATATTTTATTTAAATATTTTATCGTTCGTCGGATTAGTCCGAAAACCTACTTTTTGCATACGGTCGAATTAGGACTCGAGACCACCTCCATTGAGTTCAAAATGACGTTTGCGACCTTTTTGAGTATAAGCTTCGATATGTTTGGAGAAAGTTGAATTTTGCTACTTTTTGCTTAGGGTTTTGGTTTGGGCTGAGCCAATTAACCACTTACTAACTCAGTTCCAACCCTCTCCTCTTCATTCACTTCTCTTCTATTTTCCTAATACTCAAGCTTTTATGTTAATGGAGGGTGGAAGAGGAAATTAAAACTCCAAGCCCTAGCTTCCTTTGCAAATCCAAGTTCTTGCTCCAAAATCAAAGAGAACCCCTTGGTAAGCATCTCCTTCACCTTCTCCAACTCTTTCTCCATTCAATTTCAGAAATTTCCTAAACCTAATTTAGGGAATGTTTCTCTTTTAAGCTTAGATTCAAGCTTCTAGTGTTGAGATTGAAGAGTGCTTGTTCTTGCCATTGCTTTCAAGCTTCATCTTCACAAACTTAGTTCGAAGGTGAGATTTTTATCTCACATCTATGACTATAATTATCTTTGGTTGTTGGGTATGAATTCCTAACACTTCTTCATGTGCATTTGCTTTTGTTTTGGATTGATTTTGTGAATACTCCAATTTTTGGGTTTTTAAGTCAAATTTGTGTGAAATCCTTTTATGGATGTTTGATCATGTTTTTGGTGATGCACCGAGGAGCATATAGGGCCGGGTTGCCGATTGGCATAAACCCTTAGAGCCAATGTTCGTCCGGTTGCATTTTGGAAGAATTTGCTCTTCATTTGAATAGGCTGAAAAACAGCCCAGGCATGATTCAGTCGACTGAAAACTCTGTTCAGTCGACTGAACCTGAAACCCGAGAGTTTCCAGGCATGATTCAGTCGACTGAAAAACTCTGCACAGTCGACTGAAACTGGAAACAGAAAGTTTCCTGAACCTGGAAAATTTCCAGGCACAGGGTCAGTCGACTGAAAACTCTGTTCAGTCGACTGAACCTGCTGTTTTAGTCCAATTTGCCTTTTTGGATTGAATTTCCAATTTAAATCGATTCGTGATGATCCTATTTATTGTCATCATTTATTATCATCTTGGATGACTTATTTTCTTTGGGAATTTTAGATATATCCACTTCGATGGATCCTTTATCCATTTCATTGGATTTTTATTCACATCTTCGAATGTGATCTTTGTGATTGATTGTTTCTACAATCCCCCTTTTTCTTTGTCACTTTAAAAATATAAAGGTTTTCTATACTAGTAGTAAATATCAAAATTCTTTCCTCAAACGATTTCAATACTATTTTAATACCAAATTCGTTTATAAAACCATTTTCCAATCTATTAGTATATACAAACCTTTGCCTCACTCGTATGAGAAATCTAATTAAACGACTTAGTAAAACGAGTGGTATGAAACGCTTGCGTTTACTTCGTTGGTTAATTCTTGGACTTGTTCGATTGAACCTCTTGTGACAATTTCCTAGTGGAGATCTACAATTTGTTCGTAAATATTTAAGTTAAGCTAGTGGTTATGGGACATGAAGCTAAGCTCATATATTTACTAGCTTATTGTAATTGACACTTCTCTTTGATCATGACGATCATCTTTGTGGTTTAGACTAGCAATGTGCGATGTCTCTTTGTCTATGTGGAGGACTGTTCCTCATTTTATTGAGTTTCGTCTCATTTTAGAACATGGGGTGTATCTTTCTAGGTGCATCGATGTTTATTTATTTGTGCATGGGGCGTATCTTTCTAGGTGCGTCGATGCTAGAACATGGGGTGTATCTTTCTAGGTGCATCGATGTTTATTTATTTGTGCATGGGGCGTATCTTTCTAGGTGCGTCGATGCTAGAACATGGGGTGTATCTTTCTAGGTGCATCGATGTTTATTATTTGTGCATGGGGCGTATCTTTCTAGGTGCGTCGATGCTAGAGCATGGGGTGTATCTTTCTAGGTGCATCGATGTTCGACATTACATGGGGTGTATCTTTCTAGGTGCATCGATGTTTATTTGTGCATGGGGCGTATCTTTCTAGGTGCGTCGATGCTAGAGCATGGGGCGTATCTTTCTAGGTGCGTCGATGTTCGACTGTTCATGGGGCACATCTTTTTAGGTGTGTCGATGTCCAGTTTCTTTTTCCGGGGATTGGCCATCCTTTTTATTGTGATTTGGTTCATCGGATGTCCCGCTGTACGACGTCGTTGTTCCTTTTGTTGTGATTTCTGGATTTCTTGTGTTGATTTCTGGAATTTATGTTTCACCAACTTTTACGATTGGCATTGTTATATATGTCATTTATTGTGGATTGGTGAATGAAATTAGGAGTATGACATTCCTTTTTATCTTGAGTAGATTATTGTGATATTGATTAATCTCTTGTTGATTTTCAATTACTTATTTATCACAGCTTGGCATTGTGATTATTATATGTTTATGTCATATCTCTTATTATATATCACTTCATCTGATATTTATAGCTAGACTGATCCGTTTATTATTTTCTTATAAATAATACTCGGGTCAGACTGAGATTTAACAGGTGCTTCTGCTTGACTCCTCATCGGACTATCATCCCGACTTTTGGTTGACTACTTTAGTTTAGTAGTCTTTTGTTGTATACATTTGAGATACAGACTCTATGATGTATACTTATTCTTTTGCATAGCACGTGTTGCTATTTCTTTGTATTATTGTGGATCCTTTTTGACCACTACTCTGATGTACACTTTCATGTGTAATATTCATCTCTATTTCCGCCTTTGTGATATGAATTGTCTATGACTGATTTATGTTATGTTTATTTCTATATTTGTTTCCGAAGAAATTATAGCCACTGTGTAGTAGCTTTGAGTTTGTGTTGGTATGTCGGATTTCCTCTTGAGATGAAAAGTTATATTTTTATCCGGTATATCGGTACTCGCACAAAGCAATTATACAGATGGTCGCTCCTCAACAGCCTTATTCTCCGTGCTAGTCGACAGCATTCACAGTAATGTTCCTGGCTAGCGTGGGTATAGAGGTGGGGCGTCACACTTGGCCTGAGGAGGAGAGTTGTTAGTATGTGTGATGGTCAGGAAAAAGTGGTGGTGGTCGGCCACAGCTTGGAGGAGGGGGAATACAGCTATGAAGGTGGAGAGCATGTGCAAATTCAAGTAGAAAATCAATAAAAAGACAAGTGGAGATAGAATTTTTTTACCAAAGCTTCACAAGGAGAATAGCCGTGATTTATTTTTTAGAGAAAGAGAAATGATTTTCGTAAAAGTGAAAAAAAATTGCAGCTGAAATGAGCAGATTACACGGCCAAAACAATTAAGAGAAGAGTTGGGAAAATGAAAGGTCGGGAGATGAAAAGACTTAGGAATTCCAAAAGTTTTAACCCTTTCAAATTTCTTAAATTTGTTTATATAACTTGATATTTCTGGAAGTAATAATAATCCCAGATAAAATTTTGAAAATTTATCAAAATATAAAAATATATATAATATTTATTAATTATATAAAGTTAAATCAAGGAAAATAGCTAAAAATAGTAAACTAGTCTATAAAATTTGAAATTACATGAAACAAATTTTAGAAAATTCATACAAGCTTGTAATATATTTTTAAACATAAATAATAATATAAAATAAAAGTACATTCACAAAACAAATATAAAAAATAAAATTTTAATGAAGAAAATAGCAGAAAATAAGAATACAACCTTAAAAAAAAGAAATCAACACAGTAAACTTTAGAAAAATTATAACATAACTTTAAAAAATATTAAAAGACAAAATATACTTAAAATAAAATATTAAAAAAAATTAAATTTAAAGAAAATAGAAAAAGATTTAAAGAAATTGCTTAAAAATCCAAAACGGTGTCCAGAAATTACAAATAAATCACCATTGACTTTGGAAAATTGTTTACTTTATTTTAAAATTATTATAATACAAAAATATACATAAAATAAAATAAATATACAAATTAGAATAAGATATATCAAGTAAAATATCATTTATATAAATTAAAACAAAGAATATGGTTAAATAACTTAATATACACACAATATTGAAAACAGTATAACTTTCACAATTTAAATCCGTTTTTAACGAAACGAAAAGTAGTATTCATGTTATTAAATCTATTTTCAAAATAAAATATAAAATTTATAATTTAAAACTTTTAAATTTTTAAGTTAAGAATCAAAATTTGACTATTTTGACCAAAATCAACATTTCAGGAAAATATTCAACTTACACAAGTTTGAAATTATAATACACATAATAATCAACATTTATATTTTTAAAATGAAATGTCTGGAATAAAAATAAATAATTAAAATAAAATAAATTCAAATCTAAAATATATAGGCAAAATCTAGGGTTGTTGCACTCTCCCTCACTCAAAACTTTTCGTCCTCGAAAAGGAATGAGGTATGGGAAAGCATAGAAAAGATAGAAATGAAATAAGATTAAGATAAGATGATAAGAAGATTGGAATTATCCCTGATAACTGTTGTTATAGGTAAGTTTAACAAGGTGCAAATTATTAAAGATTATAGAAAGATTTCTAAACAGAAAGATTATAGAAAGATGCATATATCAGTCTGGAGGAAGATAAGGATAATAAGGACAACAAAAAGATAGTTTGAAAAACAAAATAAAGAAATAAATTTGAAAGCATGAAAATTTCAAATTAAATAGAGAATAAATCTTTACACAAGTTAAATAAATCTTAACTATCCCAAATTTCATTGTCTATTATCCAATCATCTTAAATTAACAATTTTTAAAACCATGGGTTTGAAAAAAATAATCATTTATTACACTCACAATGTACTTAATAAATTTTATTCTTCTGTATTCCTAATTAAAATTAAATTTATTCCTCTCAGTATATTCATCACTTATGTTAAATATACTTACACTTATTATAATTGCTTTGATTTTATTCTTAGTTCTTTTAACATTATTTTATTGTAAGTTATTCAATTACCCTTTATTATGTTTTCCTCGGTTAATCGTTTTATAACTAAATTTAAGTGTATAGCATTTATTATAACCACTCAAATTTTATTTATAAAATCTTTTTATATTGTATATTATCCAATTACATTTTTAACTTTTGAAAAATTAAGGTAAGTTATATTGAATGCAATTGTATTATACAATTAATTGGAATAGTGAAAATTTGGAAATAGATTCAAAATTATGTAAGACAATGAATTGCAGTAATTAAAGTTAATAAATCAATGGATTAAATGGAATAATTAATTGGGGTTAAGATCTAAATTTGTATGTGAGCATCCATTGATATTGGAATATAAAAGGGTAAATTTATAGTATAAAATGTGGACATCACCTTTAAGATGATGGGTTTATAATTGATGCATAATAGGGAAATCAAATGAATGGGTTAATTGAATAACAATTAGCAATTAGTAAATGAAGAGAAATTTTAAGGGCGTAATTGTTTTCGTTAAATTAATTTTGGTAACAAATTGTATTGAATATAGATTTAACGTTGTGTGATGTATTTAAGTAATAATTGGAGAACAATGTAAATTATATCCGTGAATGGTCAATTCAATTAAACAACAAGATTTTTAAATAAATAAACGTTTTTATTTAGGTTTCAATTTGTTAATTTATGAAGTTTAATGGGAAATTAATTGCAATAAATTGCCCTAATTTATGCAGTTAGAGGAGATTTGGATTTGCATTATAGATGGAAGTATAATCTAAATTGATAGGTAACAAACTTAAGAATAAAATTTAGAGCTAATAGGTGGCAAATTTATATAGTTGTTTATTTATGTAATGTGTACGTAAGCTTTGGTAAACCGATTTCTATCGATCCAAATCTAACGATTTGTTAATATAGATTTAAGTATAGGAGCAGTATTTATTAATTAAATTGAAGTATTGAAAAATAAATGAAATTCAACGTTTAATATTAAATTATTGTAAGTAAGATAATATGTGTAAGTATTGTTAAGGTTATTCATATTTGACAAATTTATTGAGTTATAAGGATTGATATATAAATTAATGTTGGTTTAGGATATCGTTACTTGGTGATTTATTATAGAGTAACGGGAGTGTGAACGTAAAATAATAAAAGCATAGATTTATGGTAGGACATAATTTATGGTTTTAGGAATTTAAATCCAAAGATTCATTTATTTGAGGAAATAATACGTATTAAATCTCAACTTGATATAATCAATGCAAATTTAGTAATTAAAAATAAATTGCAAGTTGGTAATTTAGGATGTTTGTGAGTAAATTTGCAGGTAAGATAATTTTTTAAGTTTTACTCATTCATATAACTTATTTAAATATATATAAATCAAATGGCAACATTGTGTTAATAATAGTCGTAAGTGAATTTGAATGCTAAAGGGGTAACAATCGTTTTAGGTTAACCGTTTATTTCATATATTAAGTCTAGACTGGTAATCGATTGAAATAAAAAAAAATTATTTTGTTTTGTTAATGTGACTTGGTTAATAAAGAGGAATTTATATGAAATGAAGCATGCATGAGAAATGCATTATAATTCAATGTTATATTTACCCATTAAATGTATACTAGGTTAAGTACCAAATAGAGGGAAAGAAAAGTAAATATTGAATTGATTGATGAATAAGTATTCATTGGATAGAAATTTAATGTAAAGTTGATATTAATTGTATAAAATCTATCTAAGATAATGAATTGCAATAAATTGTGGGTTGATAATAAGGTGGGAATGGAAATTTGATTTGTTATATTAAATGAATGGGATTCAAATTTATTGGGAAAGGTAAATGGATATTTGGTAATAAATATAAACGGACTTTAATAGTGAATTTAGTTAATTTGAATATATATAATAAATAATGATTTAATGGAAACCTATACTATGTATATATCTATAATATTTGAGTGGAAATAATATATACTTACAAATGTGGGATTTAGAGTCTTACAACAATTATTAGGAGTGATATAATTAGTTCATTCAATTAAATTTGAAAACATTGCAATAGATGTAATTTAAGGGTTGTGTTAAATAAAGTAATAAATGGGAAATAATGTAAATGTCTTCATAGTATGGTGATTTGTAATTATTACGTTAATTTAAATTATCGTTCAGCACGTTTGTTTATCAGATCTATCTACTCTAATTCTAACCTATCTATATAAACCCAATTATAAACCCTAGCCTCCATCTATTCTCTTTTATTCGTGCGTTCATTTTCTTCAATTCTTTCTCTTCCTAAATGAATGCAAATTTCTGATCCAATTCTATACAACAATCAAATAAAATTCAAAGTTCTCAGAAAATTTCAAAAATTATGTTGTAGTTTTCATCTACGGATCTAAGCGCAGTCTCTGTTTTTGCAATAGTCGCTTGAGTCAACCAGAAATCACGGTCAAACGTGTAAAATTCGAAACCCAAAAGGTTGAATTGTGGCTTTTTGATTTCTTCATCTATTTGCGAAATTGGAACATGAGTTTGGTGAGATTAGTCACTAGGGGTGCGCAGGAAACGCTGACGTGGCAGGTGGTAATAGGTAGGTTTATTTTGTTTGAATTTAATTTGATTTTGATTTTTCAAACGCGTTAATACATTTAACTTCCACATACGAACTCCGTTTCATGCGCGATTTTTTTGTTAGGATCGTAATTAAATTCCAGATTTTTTGACGCTGGTTTGGTCAGATTTGGAGACCGTCAAATTTTTGGGTTTAAATCGGATTTTAATTCGATTTAAATTCAAAAGGTGAGTGTTTTAACCCACTCACAATTTCTAAAATTTCTTGTGTTTGTTTAATTAATTTTAGATATGAGTGGAAATTTATTTATGATGTTTGGCATGTTTTATTCATTATCTCTGATAAATCGCATTCATTTAATATAACTGTTAATTAATCTTATTTATTGCATAAATTTGACAGTTAGAATTTATTTAATTGCATATTAACTGCCAGTCATAGTTATGTTAAATTTTCATATTAACTGCCACTTAAATTTACGTTTATTTTTGCATATAAACTGCCAATTAACAGTTATTAAATTTATTTTGAGTATAAACTGATAATTGATACCATTATTTATCACCTGTTATGTATTGATGATTGTTTGAAATTGGATGATGACTGTGATAAATGGATGTATGATTTGATGGATGAATGGATGATTAATTTTATTAATTGCAAGTTGCTATGCATTTCATTCATTCGGGATTGCGGTTTGAAATGATATATAACCGCATTTTTTTTTTCATTTTAAATTGCGGATTGAAATGATAAACATCCGTATCACTTGACCATAGGATAGAAAATTATATATAGGCACCGCGGTAAATATATAAAATTATTTTTGAAATTTTTTTCTATGGTTTTGTAAAGTTATATATATATGGTTTATGAGATATTGATTTGGTTATTGATAAAGGCTAGTATATATATATATATATATATATATATATATATTAATTTTCGGTTTTTAAGCTTTGTATAAATTTGATTTGAAGTTTAAATAAGTTTGATTTTAAGATCAAATAAGATTAAACATTTATTTAAAATTTAATTTCTAGAGTTTTATGACTTAAATGAGAATAGATTTGGAAGAGGAATATTAAGTTAAATTGAAATTTAATAAAAATTAGAATTTTTAAAGGATATGGTTTTTATAACTTGACTTTTGTGTAAAGTGATTTTAATGAATATCAGGTTGATTAAATGAATATATGATAAATTGAAAGATGATCCAGTTATATGAAGTTAAAGGTTTTCTTAAATTATATTGAATTCATTAAGCAAACATTTCAAGTCTAAATAATAAGTAACTAAATTTGATATATATATGGAATTGTCAAATGGGTCTGTTTGAAATGGTGAAATATTTAAAGCCTTGAAACATAAGAATTGAAATGGTATTTGGAAGTTTAAATCGATATTTGAAATTGATTTGTGAAATCTAAAGAAGCTATTTTGTTTATAAAAGTAATTTAATATTTAACCATTTAAGAGATGGAAATTTTGTTTCAAAGCTATGTTTGCAAGGTAGTATAATTTGGTAATATTATATTCATGAGTTTTGATTTCTAAATATTTTACTTTGGAAACCCTATGATTTTGGAAAGAATTTATATTGGAAAATAAATTATATCGTATTGATTTGTGGTTTTAAGAATAAATGATATCGGGTTTATATGGGTTTTAAATGGATATTTTATTATGGTTTTAAAAGTATAATTTTTTTTAAATAACCGCGGTGTTATAATAACGACTGGTTGGCAAAGAGATCGGGATCGGATATGGACATACTCTCTGTCGATACCGAAAACCACTTTGACTAACCGTGTACGCGGTGGAGATTCCAGAATGAAGTAGGTTGGTGGCGACGTTTCCTGTAAGGTAAATACGTGGACCCAACTCCCGTGAGTTGGCATAAGGTGGCTAAAACAGGAGCGATTGACGGGTTAATGAGGTAGCACCTCTGATTGGACACTTCCCTTCGATACTATACTCTGATTTTGGATTGATTCGGTGGCCACCTTCATTTTTGATTTCTTTGATGTAGGGAGTTTGTTCGAGGTGGGTGGCACCTGCGCGCTGCGCGTTTCCATCGGCCCGGAAGCGTAATTGGTATATCTACCCTGGCATTGCCTAGTTGTGCCGTGTCACCTACCCTACCGCCCCTTTACTACGAGTTTCTATTTGTGTCGTACCTATGGAGTATCCTCTGGTAGCCTCCCGATCAGGAGGTATTACGGTACTGTATAGACTATTGGCATTATTTGTGTTAAGGGCTATGTGGGTAACCCCTTAACGCTATTAAAAAGTAAGTTTATTTTACAAATAGACACTATTATAATAGAGCAATATACTATATAGTAAATAGTTTAACGGATCCTTAGGAGATGTAAATCCCGAGCATCTCTTGAGTTACTGCACTCATATTTATTTCTGTTAATTTAACTTACATAAGATCTTTTAGTTCTGACTCGAGTATTTTGTCTTTTCAATTCGCTCGGGTCAGTCCGAGCGTTTCAGGATTCGAAGATTTAGCTCTGGAGGATGAAGATGAAGATGTATATTATTATTATTTATACTAGTGCACTACACACTGTTCCGCTGCATTGTTATTGGTATGTGTAACTCTGATATGTATTATATGAATGTTTTGTAAACAGATTTATAAACTGTATATTTTATTATTATATTTTATCCTTCCGCTGCGAGATTCTATTTTCTTTTATTTCTTTCTTGTTTTTCTTATTTACCCCATAACAATCCGCCCTTCCGTATGGATTGAATCGGCATGTGTGTCTGCGTAAATCGTGCGAAAAGGCGGGATGTTACATCTGGTATCAGAGCTTTGGTTTAGCGATAAACCTTAGCTTTGTGGGGTTTGATTCTTTACTAATAGGGTAGTATACCCTATGGGAGTCGCTGAGTGTATATATATGAGAGAGCTTATTTGTTAGTGTTATAAAAAAGTTTTTATATTGTGTTTATCTGTTTTGTTTCGTATTTATAAATTCTGGTTGGTGCATGGGACGCTATGACATCAATAGGGATTTCTAAACACTTAATAGGACAGACCGACATAATATTTGTTTTTAATATAAGTGAATGAAATAATTTTACCTATTATATTTTCTATAAAATAATTTTTCAAAATAATGTCTATATTTGGTTGTAATAGATTGGTTGTTAGGTAATAAAGTGTATAATTAATAATAGAAATAAGATTAAAAAATAAAATCAATGAAATTTGGAAATTTAGGACTTAAGATCTGTGGTTTTGAAATTTCTTTCGAATAAATTTTGGAATATAATAATATTGTTTATAAGTATTTTCTTATATAAATATTTCAATATAATTCGAAAGATTTGTTTAAAGGTGATTTTGGAGAAAATAAGTTTTGTACTTTCCTCTCTGTCGTTGGAAAATAATTTCGGTGATGAGTGCACGCATCATCGACATTCATTTTCGAGTTTCGAGGGGGAAAGGCCACTGTAGTAGTTTTACTACCGATTCTTTTTTTGAAAAAATATTTATATATATTTTGAATTGTTTTAAATATAAATTGAGATATAAGTTGTAAGAATATATTTATCTGTTATTTTAAAATAATTTGAAATTTAACCCGGTATCTAAATTCTTAAATTTCTGTTAATAAATTGTTTCAATTATTGTAGTGAAATGAAAGGTTGGTAATTAATAATTGGAACCTTTAATTAAAGTAAAAATTTAATAATAGGGAGATAAGTAATGTATATAAATGATTGTAAACCTTAGTAAATGAATTAATGAAATTCTTTATTTATAAGAATTGATGTTATAAGGTTATAAATTTAAGTGTAATTAAAATGTTACTATAATTAAAAACAATAGAATAAAAGGAATTGAAGGTAATTTGAAATATGTAACTTATAAAACAAAGATATAATTATTGAACGACTAATTAATTAAAAGAATTGTGAAAAAATTTGCATAAATTTCAATTACATCCTTAAATAACATATATATATATAACTTACCAAATATTAAAAGTTGAAATGTTTAATAAGAGATTGTAATAGAATATTATACAAGTAGTAAAAGTATTCAATGAAATTGCTGTTAAATGAGAATTTAATGTTATAAACTTAAGTTATAATTGAAATTTTACCAAGTAAAATATAATAAAGGTAAGTATGACAAATAGATGATTATAAACTTAAGTAATTAAAGTGTAAATAAAAGAGGTCATGCAATAATAAATGAATGAATAATAGTAATTATTAAGTGAAAATAAATGAGTGTAATATAATAAAGGGAAATTGTAAACTTAAGAAAAAGGGTTGAAGTTAATTTCTAAACAAAATAGAAAGATATATAATGAAAATAAATGACATAATGAAAGAAAGGAAATTAAACAGCTAAAGTATGAAATAAATTTATAATAAGTTAATTTGGTTTGTTGGTTTGAATTCTATTATTTGATTTATGGTTGGTTGGGTAAGGGAATTTGAAATTGTTGGATGAATAAATAATCTATTTTGTTCCATCTAAGACTGTTGAGTAAATGATGTACTTGACAGTTATTTCCATTCCGTACAATTTCAAGTTTTGAATCCGAACAACTATTTGTTTGTTTGTTGAATGGTTGTTTTGGATTTGTTGTGTATGTTGTTTTGATGGTTGTTGTACTGATTGGTTGTTAGTGTTTGAAACTGCTTAATTTCACTTTATATAAATTGTTAACCCTTTGGATCTTTATAAGTGAAATGCAGGTTGTGGAAGCAATTGCTGTTGCTTTTGGTTCCATAACTTAAGCGTAAAATGCTCGACAAATAGGTATGTTTCAGATTACGGTTTATAGCGCTATTTATATATATTTCGAGAGTTGGAATATAATATTTTGGATAATATATGTAATATAATTGTTATATTTTGATATTATATTTTCTCCTGAGCCGCCCCGTACAAAGGAGACTCTACCAAAAAGTTTCCGTAAATTTTGGACTTAGAATTTTTTTTTTTACATAATGATTTTAAAATGGTATATTTTATTTAAGGTAACAAATGTTGTAAATTATTGTTTATAAGTTAATATTTGAATAAGATGTACTATTATTAAATTCTTCCTTCTCCCTTCTTTTCCTTTTCGGGGACGAAAAGCTTTGAGTGGGGGAGAGTGTAACGACCCGTGTAAATTCAATGTTTAAAATGAATTAAATTATAGGTTTTCTAATTTAAATTTAGGAAGAAACAGAAATCTTATTTATTTACATGAGAGTGAATGTTGAAATTTGATGGATCAAGGGTAATTAAAATTTTACAAATTTAATTTTATATTTCAATTAATTGGAACAGTGAAAATTTGGAAATAGATTCAAAATTATGTAAGACAATGAATTGCAGTAATTAAAGTTAATAAATAAATGGATTAAATGGAATAATTAATTGGGGTTAAGATCTAAATTTGTATGTGAGCATCTATTGATATTGGAATATAAAAGGGTAAATTTATAGTATAAAATGTAGACATCACCTTTAAGATGATGGGTTTATAATTGATGCATAATAGGGAAATCGAATGAATGGGTTAATTGAATAACAATTAGCAATTAATGAATGAAGAGAAATTTTAAGGGCGTAATTGTTTCCGTTAAGTTAATTTTGGTAACAAATTGTATTGGATATAGATTTAACGTTGTGTGATGTATTTAAGTAATAATTGGAGAACAATGTAAATTATATCCGTGAATGGTCAATTCAATTAAACAACAAGATTTTTAAATAAATAAACGTTTTTATTTAGGTTTCAATTTGTTAATTTATGAAGTTTAATGGGAAATTAATTGCAATAAATTGCCCTAATTTATGTAGTTAGAGGAGATTTGGATTTGCATTATAGATGGAAGTATAATCTAAATTGATAGGTAACAAACTTAAGAATAAAATTTAGAGCTAATAGGTGGCAAATTTATATAGTTGTTTATTTACGTAATTTGTACGTAAGCTTTGGTAAACCGATTTCTATCGATCCAAATCTAACGATTTGTTAATATAGATTTAAGTATAGGAGCAGTATTTATTAATTAAATTGAAGTATTGCAAAATAAATGAAATTCAACGTTTAATATTACATTATTGTAAGTAAGATAATATGTGTAAGTATTGTTAAGGTTATTCATATTTGACAAATTTATTGAGTTATAAGGATTGATATATAAATTAATGTTGGTTTAGGATACTGTTACTTGGTGATTTATTATAGAGTAACGGGAGTGTGAACGTAAAATAATAAAAGCATAGATTTATGGTAGGACATAATTTATGGTTTTAGGAATTTAAATCCAAAGATTCATTTATTTAAGGAAATAATACGTATTAAATCTCAACTTGATATAATCAATGCAAATTTAGTAATTAAAAATAAATTGCAAGTTGGTAATTTAGGATGTTTGTGAGTAAATTTGCAGGTAAGATAATTTTTAAAGTTTTACTCATTCATATAATTTATTTAAATATATATAAATCAAATGGCAACATTGTGTTAATAATAGTCGAAAGTGAATTTGAATGCTAAAGGGGTAACAATCGTTTTAGGTTAACCGTTTATTCAATATATTAAGTCTAGACTAGTAATCGATTGAAATAAAAAAAATTATTTTGTTTTGTTAATGTGACTTGGTTAATAAAGAGGAATTTATATGAAATGAAGCATGCATGAGAAATGCATTATAATTCAATGTTATGTTTACCCATTAAATGTATACTAGGTTAAGTATCAAATAGAGGGAAAGAAAAGTAAATATTGAATTGATTGATGAATAAGTATTCATTGGATACAAATTTAATGTAAAGTTGATATTAATTGTATAAAATCTATCTAAGATAATGAATGGCAATAAATTGTGGGTTGATAATAAGGTGTGAATGAAAATTGGATTTGTTATATTAAATGAATGGGATTCAAATTTATTGGGAAATGTAAATGGATATTTGGTAATAAATATAAACGGACTTCAATAGTGAATTTAGTTAATTTAAATATATATAATAAATAATGATTTAATGGAAACCTATACTCTGTATATATCTATAATATTTGAGTGGAAATAATATATACTTACAAATGTGGGATTTAGAGTCTTACAACAATCATTAGGAGTGATATAATTAGTTCATTCAATTAAATTTGAAAACATTGCAACAGATGTAATTTAAGGGTTGTGTTAAATAAAGTAATAAATGTGAAATAATGTAAATGCCTTCATAGTATGGTGATTTGTAATTATTAGGTTAATTTAAATTATCGTTCAGCGCGTTTTTTTATCAGATCTATCTACTCTAATTCTAACCTATCTATATAAACTCAATTATAAACCCTAGCCTCCATCTATTCTCTTTTATTTGTGCGTTCATTTTCTTCAATTCTTTCTCTTCCTAAATGGATGCAAATTTCAGATCCAATTCTATTCAACAATCAAATAAAATTCAAAGTTCTCAGAAAATTTCAAAAATTATGTTGTAGTTTTCATCTACGGATCTAAGCGCAGTCTCTGCTTTTGCAATAGTCGCTTGAGTCAACCAGAAATCACGGTCAAACGTGTAAAATTCGAAACCCAAAAGGTTGAATTGTGGCCTTTTGATTTCTTCATCTATTTGCGAAATTGGAACATGAGTTTGGTGAGATTAGTCACTAGGGGTGCGCAGGAAACGCTGACGTGGCAGGTGGTAATAGGTAGGTTTATTTTGTTTGAATTTAATTTAATTTTGATTTTTCAAACGCGTTAATACATTTAACTTCCACATACGAACTCCGTTTCAAGCGCGATTTTTTTGTTAGGATCGTAATTAAATTCCAGATTTTTTGACGCTGGTTTGGACAGATTTGGAGACCGTCGAATTTTTGGGTTTAAATCGGATTTTAATTCGATTTAAATTCAAAAGGTGAGTGTTTTAACCCACTCACAATTTCTAAAATTTCTTGTGTTTGTTAAATTAATTTTAGATATGAGTGGAAATTTATTTATGACGTTTGGCTTGTTTTATTCATTATCTCTGATAAATCGCATTCATTTAATATAACTGTTAATTAATCTTATTTATTGCATAAATTTGACAGTTAGAATTTATTTAATTGCATATTAACTGCCAGTCATAGTTATGTTAAATTTTCATATTAACTGCCACTAAAATTTACGTTTATTTTTGCATATAAACTGCCAATTAACAGTTATTAAATTTATTTTGAGTATAAACTGATAATTGATACCATTATTTATCACCTGTTATGTATTGATGATTGTTTGAAATTGGATGATGACTGTGATAAATGGATGTATGATTTGATGGATGAATGGATGATTAATTTTATTAATTGCAAGTTGCTATGCATTTCATTCATTCGGGATTGCGGTTTGAAATGATATATAACTGCATTTTTTTTTCATTTTAAATTGCGGATTGAAATGATAAACATCCGTATCACTTGACCATAGGATAGAAAATTATATACAGGCACCGCGGTAAATATATAAAATTATTTTTGAAATTTTTTTCTATGGTTTTGTAAAGTTATATATATATGGTTTATGAGATATTGATTTGGTTATTGATAAAGGCTAGTGTATATATATATAGTAATTTTCGGTTTTTAAGCTTTGTATAAATTTGATTTGAAGTTTAAATAAGTTTGATTTTAAGATCAAATAAGATTAAACATTTATTTAAAATTTAATTTCTGGAGTTTTATGACTTAAATGAGAACAGATTTAGAAGAGGAATATTAAGTTAAATTGAAATTTAATAAAAATTAGAATTTTTAAAGGATATGGTTTTTATAACTTGATTTTTGTGTAAAGTGATTTTAATGAATACCAGGTTGATTAAATGAATATATAATAAATTGAAAGATGATCCAGTTATATGAAGTTAAAGGTTTTCTTAAATTATATTGAATTCATTAAGCAAACATTTCAAGTCTAAATAATAAGTAACTGAATTTGATATATATATGGAATTGTCAAATGGGTCTGTTTGAAATGGTGAAATATTTAAAGCCTTGAAACATAAGAATTGAAATGGTATTTGGAAGTTTAAATCGAAAATTGAAATTGATTTGTGAAATCTAAAGAAGCTATTTTGTTTATAAAAGTAATTTAATATTTAACCATTTAAAAGATGGAAATTTTGTTTCAAAGCTATGTTTTCAAGGTAGTATAATTTGGAAATATTATATTCAAGAGTTTTGATTTCTAAATATTTTACTTTGGAAACCCTATGATTTTGGAAAGAATATATATTGGAAAATAAATGATATCGTATTGATTTGGGGTTTTAAGAATAAATGATATCGGGTTTATATGGGTTTTAAATGGATATTTTATTATGGTTTTAAAAGTATAATTTTTTTTAAATAACCGCGGTGTTATAATAACGATTGGTTGGCAAAGAGACCGGGATCGGATATGGACATACTCTCTGTCGATACCGAAAACCACTTTGACTAACCGTGTACGCGGTGGAGATTCCAGAATGAAGTAGGTTGGTGGCGACGTTTCCTGTAAGGTAAATACGTGGACCCAACTCCCGTGAGTTGGCATAAGGTGGCTAAAACAGGAGCGATTGACGGGTTAATGAGGTAGCACCTCTGATCGGACACTTCCCTTCGATACTATACTCTGATTTTGGATTGATTCGGTGGCCACCTTCATTTTTGATTTCTTTGATGTGGCGAGTTTGTTCGAGGTGGGCGGTAGCTGCGCGCTGCGCGTTTCCATCGGCCCGGAAGCGTAATTGGTATATCTACCCTGGCATTGCCTAGTTGTGCCGTGTCACCTACCCTACCGCGCCTTTACTACGAGTTTCTATTTGTGTCGTACCTATGGAGTATCCTCTGGTAGCCTCCCGATCAGGAGGTATTACGGTACTGTATAGACTATTGGCATTATTTGTGTTAAGGGCTATATGGGTAACCCCTTAACGCTATTAAAAAGTAAGTTTATTTTACAAATAGACACTATTATAATAGCGCAATATACTATATAGTAAATAGTTTAACGGATCCTTAGGAGATGTAAATCCCGAGCATCCCTTGAGTTACTGCACTCATATTTATTTCTATTAATTTAACTTACATAAGATCTTTTAGTTCTGACTCGAGTGTTTTGTCTTTTCAATTTGCTCGGGTCAGTCCGAGCGTTTCAGGATTTGAAGATTTAGCTCTGGAGGACGAAGACGAAGATGTATATTATTATTATTTATACTAGTGCACTACAAACTGTTCCGCTGCATTGTTGTTGGTATGTGTAACTCTGATATGTATTATATGAATGTTTTGTAAACAGATTTATAAACTGTATATTTTATTATTATATTTTATCATTCCGCTGCGAGATTCTGTTTTCTTTTATTTCTTTCTTGTTTTTCTTATTTACCCCATAACAATCCGCCCTTCCGTATGGATTGAATCGGCATGTGTGTCTGTGTAAATCGTGCGAAATGGCGGGATGTTACAAATTGATTGGAAACAAAAGACAAGATGATTAAATAACAGAGTAGGGAGGTGGGTAAGCTTAAATAAATCGCGAAAAACCTTAACCGGGTCAACCGTGACTTAAATAATAAGATCGATGTGGATTTTCTAGGGTAAATCTACATTCATTCTCAATAGATAAAGTTTGGAATAACAAAGGATATTAGCATCTAAACCAAGGATAGATATAAATCTCTGGTGAATCGATGCAAATTGTAAGGGAGTTTCCCTTTTTTTTCAATTCAATTTGAAATTGGCGCGACCGCCGACTCACTTGAAAGATCATTCGAAGCGGAGTTATGGAATACTCCAGAGTCAAAAGAAGATGAATAGTGAGGGGTACGAATGGATTTTGGAACCGTAAGGAATGTTCCAAAATTCAAAGGAATCGAGTCAAAAAGGAAGAGATTCAGACTCAAATGAAAGTGGTTCTGTAAAAACATTCACTCCATATGCTGAGTTTTGCCTAGAGCTACCAAAGCTCTGATACCAACTGTAACGACCCGATATTTTCAACCATTCGCTTCGATTATAAGTGTATAGGTATAAACTCATGCCAGAATTGAATTGCTCAAAATACCACGTTGTAAATAAAAATTTGGCAAACCTCAGAATATACAGTAAAATAAAATCACAGATCACAGACACAGAGTAATAATAATGCAGCGGAAGTAAAAGAGATAGTAGTTCATGAAGCTACTATATAAATATATCAGAGTTACATAAGATACAACAGAAGAAATAAAGTACAAAAGAAGTCTCAATACGTAGAAATCTACTAATACAATAGCTGGAAAGGACCAACAGACTGAAAAGATAAAACTGGACCAGCAGATAATCTCCAGCGATTCCAATCTCCAGAAAGTGGAAATCCAAATCTGTGAATACTCAGGCTGACCCAAGCGTAAATAAAAATACAAACACTCGAGTCAGGACATACATACTTATACAATGTAAACCAACTCAAGTGAACTGCAGCAAAAGTACAAGTAACTTAGAAGATGCTTGGGACCGCCCATCCTCTAAGGATCCGTTAAACTATTTACTATGTAATAATATACGCTATATACAATAGTGTCTAATCAGTAAAGTATAATCATATAGAAAATAGCGTTAAGGGGATGGTGAACCTTAACGCGGTCGGATCTTTAAAACCAAAATCGTAGTGGGCTCGCTATAAGGAGATGACACGGCACGCAAGGCAATGCCAGGGTGGATACACCGTTTGCATTCCCGGACCAATGGTGACAGCAAGCCAGCAGCTTCTGCCCACCTCGAACAATACCCTCGAATCAAAGTGGCGCCACATATCAAATCACAAAAGTAATAGAAAGGTTTTCGATGGAGCATGCTCGATGAAAGGGTGCGACCCTTTGTGTAGCTCGGTATAGCTCCTGTTTTAGTCATTTATGCTAACTCACGGGAGTTAGGTCCACGTAATATACCTCGAGAACGGCGCCACCATCCTACTTCATTCTGAAATCTCCACCGCGTACACAGTTGTTAAAGTGGTTTTCGGTATTGGCCGGCTATAAGACAATATCCGATCCCAGTCTCTTTAACAACCAATCGTTATTATAACGCGTAGTTATAACTTTAAAACAATATTATATACTTCAAAATAAAATATCATTTCAACCCAAATATTTATCAAAATAAAGATTAAATCATTTCCAAACCATTTCAATATATCGTCATACCATATCTTTCAATTCAAATATGTATCAAAATAAATATCAAGTCATTTCTAAGCATTTCAATATATTAAACTATCATGTCCTTTCAAAACTTCCTTTCAAATCATTTTGATATATCAAAATATCATAACCTTTCAAAGCTTCATTTCCAAAATATCATATCTTTCAGAACTTCTTTTCAAATCATTTTAATATCAAAATATCATATCTTTCAAACCTTCGTTTCAAATCATTTAATATATCAAAATGTCATATCTTTTCAAAACCACATTTCAAATCATTTTAATATATCAAAATAGCTATATTTTTTCAAAACCACCTTTTCAAATCATTTCAATATACCAAAATATCATATCTTTCAGTACCACATTTTAAATCATTTTAATATATCAAAATATCATATCCTTTCGAAACCACATTTCAATCATTTTAGTATATCAAATGGTTATATTTCAAAACAAATTACTTCATTTTAAATCATAAAAATGAAGTTATTACATTTAATAGTTAAATTATTAAATTCCAAAAATTTAAACTTTTCAATGTTCATTTATGCACTTAAATTTATTAAAACAATGAAAATTCAAGTTTCGCTGCATTTGGAAAATGCTACAGAAAGTTACATTCAAAACAATTCAATTTAACAAAAGACAGCATTTAAAATGCTGTTAATTAACTTCAAATATTCAATAGGATTTCACAAACACTTATATTTTATTTAAATCATTTTTAACTTATAAAATCATACATTTTCACATTTATAAGCATCATTTAATTTTCCTTAAATTCATGATCTTATAAAGTTAAGTTTCCTTTCAAAAATCAATATTTATTAATAATTCATTTATTAAATTTCAATATTGAAATTTAAATTCATTACATTAAATTTCAACTTAACACTTAAGTTTAAAATTTCAAATATAACTTAATTCAATTTTATTTAACTTAACTTAAAATTTCACTTTTAAACCAAATTCATAAATTCCAATTTAAGTTTTATTTCCAAATTCAACTCAATATTCACTCATTAACATTTTAACTTTATTCAAAAATCATTAATGTGTTATAAAATCATTTTAAATTAATTTAAATTCAAAATATCATAATTTTATCATATTTTCAAAGTTAATTTAAATTACAATAAAAATTAAATCAAAATTTCCAAAATAACTTACATTTAGTTTTTCTAACTTTTCCATAATTTATTTAACTTATAGATATCCAGAAAATCAATAATACTTTACAAATTATATTTTTATTTAATTTTAAATAATAATATTATAATAATTAAACTTCTAAAATATTTTAAAATTTTTAGAAAAACATATTTTAACTACGGGCCTGTATATAATTTTCTACGCTAGGTAAAGTGATACGGGTAATATATCATTTCAACCCATAATTTACAAAGAAAATCCGGGTCTTATCATTTCAAACCCGCAGTCCCAAGTAATTAAAATAAATTGAAAATCTCACAGGCCTATCATTTCAGCCCATAACTATTTACCCCTATTCTAAAGTATGTTCGGGTATGTATCATTTCAACGCATAGTGATTCTAATATAAAGGGAACTTGCAGTGTGATAAACTGATAAAAATAGCAGAACAACATAATATAACAGTAACAGATGTTATAACCAGTATTCAAGCATGGTTGAACATCATAAAATCATAATATAGAAGGTGTAACATGATAATGTATTTTACAGATTCACAAGGGGTCAATTTACTTGTTATATTGTACATATTGTCTGGTGAGAATAACTCACCTCTATAAGTTGAAGATAACAGATTCAAAAACACAAACAAAGACCCAAAAGGAATGAAGGCATGACTATGATTTGAGTGAGAGAGAGAGACAAGGTTAACTGCCTTGAATACATGAGACAAAACAAATAAATATAACATAAGTTTTCAACTCAAAATAAATAAACAATGTTAAGAATAAATGCATAAAACGATTCCAATGTCTTGGCACTTGCTTTCTACCGCCTATGCTTCAGAAATAGATCTGAAATACATGGCTACGGAGTGGGTTAGGATCTGGTTTGGGTTCCTAAAGGTCGGCGTAGCATGTATGGGGATGGGCAAAATTGATGCAAAGAGATAGGCATGGAACTACACTACACAAGGCAATACAACAAGTTTTCATGCAACAAAAGTCACAGCCAATCTCAGGTAGGACACGGCCAGTGGCTCCAGGTGGTGGTGGGTGACATGGCAGAGGCTGTAGGATGGGCCAGAGGTGGTGGTGGTGGTGGTGGCGGCGGAAAAAGGTGGAGGAAGTAGGAGATGACAATCCTAGACTAGGTTTGGTACAGGTGATGGTTAGTGCTAGTTTAGATGGATTTTTGTGATGATCTTCACCATGGCTTGGCTTAGCCTGAGGAGGAGAGGTGTTAGGATGTGTGATGGTCAGGAAAAAGTGGTGGTGGTGGTCGGCCACAGCTTGGAGGAGGGGGAATACAGCTATGAAGGTGGAGAGCATGTGCAAATTCAAGTAGAAAATCAATAAAAAGACAAGAAGAGATAGAATTTTTTTTACCAAAGCTTCACAAGGAGAATAGCCGTGATTTTTTTTTGAGAGAAACAGAAATGATTTTCGTAAAAGTGAATGAAAAAAAATGCAGCTGAAATTAGTAGATTACACAGCCAAAACAATTAAGAGAAGAGTTGGGAAAATGAAAGGTCGGGAGATGAAAAGACTTAGGAATTCCAAAAATTTTAAACCTTTCAAATTTCTTAAATTTGTTTATATAACTTGATATTTCTGAAAATAATAATAATCCGAGATAAAATTTTGAAAATTTATCAAAATATAAAAATATATATAATATTTATTAATTATATAAAGTTAAATTAAGGAAAATAGCTAAAAATAGTAAACTAGTCTAGAAAATTTGAAATTACATGAAACAAATTTTAGAAAATTCATTTGAGCTTATAATATATTTTTAGATATAAATAATAATATAAAATAAAAGTTCATTCACAAAACAAATATAAAAAAATAAAATTTTAATAAAATTTTAATGAAGAAAATAGCATAAAATTAGAAAACAGCCTTAAAAAAAAAAGAAATCAACACAGTAAACTTTAAAAAAATTATAACATCACTTTAAAAAATATTATAAGACGAAATATTCTTAAAATAAAATATTAACACAAAAAAAATTAAATTTAAAGAAAATAGAAAAAGATTTAAAGAAATTGCTTAAAATCCAAAACGGTGTCCAGAAATTACAAATAAATCACCATTGACTTTGGAAAATTGTATACTTTATTTTAAAATTATTATAATACAAAAATATACATAAAATAACATAAGTATACAAATTAGGATAAGATATATCAAGTAAAATATCATTTATATAAATTAAAACAAAGAATATTGTTAAATAACTTAATATACACACAATATTGAAAACAATATAACTTTCACAATTTAAATCCGTTTTCAACGAAACAAAAAGTAGTATTCATGTTATTAAATCTATTTTCAAAATAAAATATAAAATTTATAATTTCAAACTTTTAAATTTTTAAGTTAAGAATCAAAATTTGACTATTTTGACAAAAATCAACATTTCAGGAAAATATTCAACTTACGTAAGTTTGAAATTATAATACACATAATAATCAACATTTATATTTTTAAAATGAAATGTTTGAAATAAAAATAAATAATTAAAATAAAATAAATTCAAATTTAAAATATATAGGCAAAATCTAGGGTTGTTACATGAACTGTACATTTATTATTATATTTTATCCTTCCGCTGTGAGATTCTATTTTGTTTTTCTTTCCTTGTTTTTCCTTATTTACCCCATAACAATCCGCCCTTCCGTATGGTTTGAATTGGCACGCATGTTAATTTAAAGCGTGCGAAAAGGCGGGACGTTACATCTGGTATCAGAGCTTTGGTTTGGCGATAAACCTTTGCTTTGTGGGGTTTGACTCTTTATTAATAGGGTACTAATACCCTATGGGAGTCGTTGAGTGTATATATATGAGAGAGCGTATTTGTTAGTGCTATAAAAAGGTTTTTATATTGTGTTAATCTGTTCCGTTTTGTATTTATAAATTTTGGTTGGTGCATGGGACGCTATGATTTAAATAGGTATTTCTAAACACTTAATAGGACAGATCAACATAATATTTGTTTTTAATATAGGTAAATGAAATAATTTTGTCTATTATATTTTCTATATAAAATGAAAATTTTCAAATGATATCTATATTTGGCTGCAATAGATTGGTTATTAGGTAATAAAGTGTATAAATAATAATAGAAAAAGATTGAAAAAAAAATAAATGAAATTTGGAAATTTAGAACTTAAGATCCGGGGTTTTGAAATTTTTCGAATAAATTTTGGAATATAATAATATTGTTTATAAGTATTTTCTAATATAAATATTTTAATATAATTCGGAAGAATTTATTTAAAGAAGATTTTGGAGCAAAAGTTTTGTACTTTCCTCTCTGTCGCTGGAAAATAATTTCGATGATGGCGGCCGCATCATTGACTTTCATTTTCGAGTTTCGAAAGGGGAAGGCCACTGTAGTAGTTTTACTGCAGATTCATTTTTGAAAAATATTTAAATTTGAATTGTTTTAGTATAATTAGAGATATATAAGTTGCATGAATATATTTATCTATTATTTCAAAATAAATTGAAATTCAACCCGGTATTAATTTCTTAAATTTCCATTAATTAATTATTTCAATTATTGTAGTGAAAGGAAAAGCAAGTAATTAATAATTGAAACCTCTAATTTAGGCAAGAGATTTAATGCCAAGTTATAAAGGAAATAAAAAGGAAGTTAAAATTGTAACTTATAAGGAAAAAGGGTAAAAATTTATTGAACAATGAATTAATTAAAAGAAATGAGAAAACTTGTATAACTTTCAATTACATTCTTTAAAAGCATATATATAACTTAACAAATATTAAAAGTTGAAATGTTTAATAAGAAATGTAATGGAAATTGTACAGTAAAAGTATGTAATCAAAGTGTTTAATAAATTGCTTTTATTTATTTGAATTGGTGGTATAGAGTTATAAACTTAAGTTTAAATTGTTAAACAAATGAAATGAAGCAGCATAAATGAATGATAATGAACTTAAGTAAACAGTTGAAGATATTTATAAATAAAATTAGTAGAAAAGTGAATACTGTAATAAATGAATTTAAGTAATAAATAAATAAGGACTTGCAATAATAAATGAATGAACGGTTATAACGAAGTAAAAGGAACTGGCATTGACCTGAGTTAATGGGATTGAATAATTGTAAGTAATAAGGAAAAAAAATAACTAAAGCAACATTTAATGAGTAAATGTAAATTAAAAAGATAAATCACTGTATAAATAAAAAGAAAATCAAACAACAAAGGTATGAAATGAAATTAATAATAAGTTAAGTTGATTGTTGTTGTTTAGTTGATGGTTTTTTAGGCAAGGATACTTTAAAAATTGGATTAGGGTGAATGAATAATCTATTTAGTTTTATCTAAGACTGTTGAGTAAATGATGTGCTAGTAGCTTATTCTTCATTCCGTACAATTTAAAAGTTTTGAACCTGAACAACTATTTGTTTGTTTGATTGAATGGTTGTTTTGTATTTGTTGTGTATGTTGTTTGTTGAAAGTGATGGTTGTCGTATTGATTTGTTGTTAGTGATTGAAATCACTTAAATATTTCACTTTATATAAATTGTTAACCCTTTGGACTTTATAAGTGAAATGCTGGTTATGGAAGCAATTGATACTGCTTTTGGTTCCATAAATTAAGCGTAAAATTTGCCCGACAAATAGGTACGTTTCGGATTACAGTTTATAGCGCTATTTTATATATTTTCCTGGGTTCGGATATAATATTTTGAATAATATATGTAATATAATTGTTATATTTTGATATTATATTTTCTCCCGAGATCTCCGTACAAAGGAGACTCTGCCAAAATTTTTCGTAAATTTTGGACTTAGAAATTATTTTGAAATTGTTTTTCCAAACTTTATTTAGTTAAGTATAAAAAGATGTAATGATTATAAAATAGGTATATTTTATTTAAAGTAATAAATTTTGTAAATTATTGTTTATAAGTTAATATTTTAAATAAAATGCATTGTTTATTTAATTCTTCCTTCTCCCTTTTTTTTCCTTTTCGGGGACGAAAAGTTTTGAGTGGGGGAGAGTGTAACGACCGGTAAATTTCGACCATTTAATTTGTTAATTTAGATTTGATTTTTTGTAATTTAACGAGGAAAGAAAATGAAAATCTTATAATTTATATTGAAGCGTGTAGAACTTAGATCAAGCGATTGTACTTAAATGTAACAACCCGGTATTTCGTACCGATTAATTATCGTCAGCTAATTGTTGTTTGGAATTTTTAAATCAGTTTGAAATTCCTTTGATAAAAATCTGTTAATTGTTAGTGGGCTTTAAAATCATATTGGCTCACGTTTCCTTTGTTGATGACGTGATAATCCAAAACCTGTTTCCCCCTTTTTCCATTTTTTATTTTTCATTCGAACCCTAATCAAAACATGTGAACGAAAATAATGGCGGCCCCGTTCGTTCTCATTTCAAAAATCAAATTAGGGTTTCGTTCGTTCTTAGCTTTGCTCGTCTCTATGATGCTTCGATTTGGCAACACAGGTGAGTGAACCCTCACTCACATCTAGTTCGAATTCACACAATCCTTTGTTACTTAATTTTCATGACTTTGATTTTTGGTTTGAATATGTTGTTTGATTTCGTGAATTTCTGGCATCACCGATCCTTAGGGCTTTGATTTTTATGACCCCTGTGAGCTTCGTCTCTGGCCATCTTTGTATTCATTCCTGAAGCATTGATTTGAATTTTTGATAACCACGGCTTTTAAAACTGTTTGACAGTGCTTCGTCCCTTACCTGTTGCACATACAACTTGATGTTTGAACTTGACTTGGTTTGTGATAGTGTTTGACTTGGTCACTGTTGTTTTGTTCTCTGCTATGAATTGCTTTGCTTGATTTTACTCACTGCTCCATTGTAAGTTGTTGATTAATCACTGTTTATATGTGGTACATCAATGTACATATATATTACTTGATTTTGTACACTCTACTATGATTTTAAAACTGCTGTGAGTTGCATCTACATAACTGCTGCTCACTTGATTTCATTCCTTTGCATTGGGTTTGTGTAATCTGGTCTTGTGGCACTGTGTGCAACTCAGTTTGCATTGTGTTCCCTTTGGTTCACTTTGAGTTTTATACTGTGCACTGATGTGTGCCGTGCTTTGCTGAATTATTTTCAACATACGGCTGTGTTTATAGGATTGTACACTTGAGCATTTTTTTGTTGTTGTTTCACTGTGACTTTGGTCATTTGAATTGAGTATGTTGATTTATGTAAATATTTTGGACTGCCACTATATGTATACTTATGTGTTCATATGTATATATTAGTGTGTGTTTCCTTTTTACTCTCGCACTTGGTTGCACTTGAAATCTTGTTGTTCATCTGGGTATTCTGCCTTGTGACATCTGATTTTTTTATGCTGCATCACCTCTGATCATACACACTGTGTATCGTTTGCATGGTGTATTTGCTCCCCTTTCGGTTTCAAGTATTCAAATACATTTGGGTTTTTGAGTTCTTCACTGCACTATTTTATCCAAGCGAATTTAGTCGTATTTCATGTAGATGATGCAATGGTTGTTGAGGCATTGCCATTTATATTTGATCCTTCATAGGGTCTTCAGGTCTGTCTGCATTAGTGCTTTGACCCTGACTTGCTGTTGTTCCTTTATATGTGCTTGCATCTGAGTTTTGGTTGCAGTTTCATTTACATAAAGTTTTGCACTTGTTGCCTATTTCTGGGTGGGGTAGCTTGCACTATGTAGTATCATGTTACCAGACTTGAGTTATTTTCACACAGACTTTATTTCATATTGGTCTTCACTGTACCATATTGTCACTGTATATTGCAGCGAGTCAATTGCACTGTGTTGGCTTGTTATATGCTGTTACATTTCCTCACTCATGTATGTATAAAGGTGTATTTTGTCTTGAGTCTTGACTCAGGCCATTCTTTGGTCTCTGACATTGTTAATTCACTATTTGGTTGTTTTGGTCATTTTGTAGCTTTCATGCAGTTATGTTGAGGCTGCACTTGAGTCTTGGTGTAACGATCCTAAATTTTGAACAATTTAAATTGTGAATATTTAATTAATTTTGAATATTTGAATGATAATTTAAACTGAATTTCCGATATAACAATGAAATTGGTGATTAAATATTTAAAATTTAATCTATACAAAGCTGAAGAAAAATTTAAACTTGACTTTGGAGTTGAAATTGAATATTTAATTTGTAATTAAAATTCAAACTAATGACTTAAGAAAATAATTTGGATACAAGAATTTTTATTTATGTAAATTAATAAACTGATGGTTAAAATTTTAATAACATTCTTTTCTTTAGCTTAAATAAAAAAAAAATCAATACAAAATAAAATAAACAAATACACTTAGTAAAAAAAAAAAAAAAAAAAAAAATTTAACAACATAACTTAAACAAAAATCTACAAAACAAAGTAATGAAAATAATTAGACAAAACAAATTGGATTTAGATAAATAGAAAAAAAAAATAAGAGGAAAACTTGTTTATGGTTTGGGCTTTGAAATTTATACCGGCCCACGTTTGAATACTACTGCCTTTATCTTTAACCCGATTCCCCTTTATCTCACTTTACCATTTTCATTTCTAAACCCTAAACGAAATAACGAAACAAAATGGCGGCCTCTCCAATTTTTTGCTCGTCTTCAAATTAGGGCTAGCAATCAAATCTAGGGTTTTGCTTCTTGCGATTCAAAACAAGGGTATGCGATCTAATCTGGGCTTCGACCTTCGTTCAACTTGGCTTATTTCCCTTCGGCTGCTTCGACTTTGTTATGGTGAGTTTCTCCTCACGATTAATCTTCATGCAAGTTTTTAGATTTGTTTGAAGTGAATTCCTTGGTTGCATGCTAGGAATTGTGGGTTATGCATTATCAGTTGCTCGGATAAATTAATCTAAACTGTTGAACCAATAAGTACTTGATTGCATGCTTTGTTTTGGTGGTTTGTGGTTTTCAGTTGCTCGGTTAAATTTGAATTTTAAACTAATAGGAACAGATAACTCACTGCATGTTGGATTGTTGGTTGCTATTCGTTATCACTTGCTCTGATGTTGTGTTTTTGTACTGTTAAGATCAGATTCTACTCAATTTTTGATTTTAAACTAATAAGAATAAATGCTATTTGATATTTGTTTTAAATTGGTAAGAACAGACACTGTTTAAATTTTAATTTAAACTGATAAAAACAAATGCTATGAATAACCTGATGAGAACAGGTGCTTCCAAATGTTTGATTTCAGATTGTTGTTTTGAAAATTTGTTTTTCTTAAAAACTGACTTGAACAGATGCTATAAATTTAAATTTTTTTACTGTTGAGAACAGATGCTATCATTTTAAGAATCTGATGAGAATAGAGGCTATTAAATCTTGACTTGCTTTGTGTTGCTGCATGTGTTGGATCTTGCTTTGTTAACGAATATTTATATGGAAACCTCTGAACCCAAACCTTCTTTGTTTATCCGTGAATCAATCACTTAAGCCTATAATATGTTGTGATGTTTTGGTACCTGAAATTGTTTTTGTTAAGTGATAATGTGTTTGCATGCTTGTTTATGTTGACTGTCCCTCTGTTTTGAAATGCATGTGAGTTTCCAGCTCACGATTAATTTTTATCCAGGTGTTTAAATTTGGTTGGATTGTATGTTTGGTTGCATGCTATGTTTTGGGGTGATTTTGTTATCTTTTGCTCGGCTAATTTAATTTGAAACTGATATGGGTAGATTGGTTACTGCATGTTGGATTTTTGGTTGCTAGTTGCTATCATTTGCTCGATTTGCTTGGATTTTGAACTGATGAGAAACAGATACTATAAATTTTGATTTAAACTGTAAGCACAGATTCTACCCATTTATTTTTTTAAAATTTTTGAACTGTTAGGAGCAGATACTATGGATTTTAATTCTTAAAACTGATGAGAGCAGATGTTATTGGTTTCAATTTTAAACTGGTAAGAACAGACACTAATTGTGATTTGTTTTAAACTGATAACCACTGATGCTTTCAAAAATTTGTTCTTTTTAAATTTATAAAAACAAATGCTATGTGAAATTTGTTTGTTTAAAAAAAAAAAAAAATTGATAGGAACAGATGCTATATTTATTTTGTTATTAAATTGATAAGTACAGATGCTACTAAATATCTTGTTTGAAAACTGTTTGCAAACAATTGCATTATGAATTTAAACTTGCATGTTTGTCCCATGCCTGGTAACCATTAGACCATTTATTATTTTGCACTTGAGTCTTTTGGTACTGTTGTTGTATTGGTGTTACATTTGGTCTGCATTGTAGTTGTATTCATATATACTTGCTACTGTTGCATTACTTGCTTCACTTGAGTTTTTTTTGTAACAGTAGTCTACTGTGTTCATGCACTTTGGTTTGTGGCAGTTTGCATGTCAAGTTGCACCCATGCTGTTGCACTTGTAGTTGTACCCCATGCTGTTGCACTTGGGTCTGGTCACTGTTCTCTTGGTTGTTCTAGTCTTCATTTCCATTGTTGTTTGCATCCTGATATATGTTGCATTGCAGTTGATTCATTTGGTCATTTGGTGTCTGCATCCTTATCTGTTGCATACATAAGTTTGGCCACTGTTGTATAATTGCATTTGATCTGCACTTGTGTATATTCTCAGGTTGCACACTGCAACTGCACTTGCATTTGTGACCTTTATTTGCCTGTTGTTTGAATTGTGCATTATTCATGTGTAGCTTGGTCATTTTGATGCACTGCCTTGATTTAGTTTGCCTCTATCTTTATAGTTACAGGTTCTAAACTTGATTTAAAAATTCAAACTATCCACCTAAGTGTTTTTTTTTAGTTTTTAATCCTTAAACAAAATATGTTGTATGTGAGTAACTCACTTCTAAACTTATTAATAGGTAAAGTTGTTTATGTTTTCTTTTAAAAATTTGATATGAACTTATATGCATATTATTATAAACCTGTAAAACACCTCTGTTTGAATTACAGGCATGGGCATCTAACATAAATTCACCTCTCCTCTATATTTAAGCTTAAACTGAGAATTTTAAAAACTTTTTTTTAGTACGATTGTTCATACACAATCTGGAAAAATCAAGAAATATAACAGTAAGGTTCTCTGTCCTTCATTGACACTGCGAGCAAACTCATTTATCTACCTATATGTTCTGATTTTATGGTTGACTCTTGAAGTATGATGGATTTGATGATTGCATGTTTGAATTTATACATCTTTATGGGTGTAAATGTATGAGTATGTATCAATGCATATCCCTGTTATGAGTCAGAGTACATCTTCTCTGTGCAACAAAATCTGTGAGTAAATTCCTGCTTTAAAAACAGTTTCTACCTTTTAAAACTAAGCTAATAAGATTTGCAGTGCTTAAAGTTAATTCAATTGCCTTTCAAATAAGAAACTGTAAAACAGTGGTAAATTAAAAAGATAAGAACTGCTCTGTTCTTTCTTTAGTAAGCAACATCACTATATATAGGTTGTTTAAAAATTTATTTGCTGTTTAAATTTTATATGTGCATGTGTTTGGATATAATTGTGACTGGTATTATGCCTGCGTACATATTTGAATGTGCAGATAGGTGATGCAAATTCTACAGACTTGCTACTGTTTTCACTAAGATTCTAAATACAAATCCACATCTTTATGTCTGAATTTTAGTTAGAAATTATTGTATAAACATATGGTGTTGTTTAACATAGATTAAGTTTGTAATTTTATTTCAGAAAAAGTAAAGACTGTTAGTTGTGTAAATCAATAACAGTACACAATAGTTTCTAAAAGTAAAATTATCAGACAACTTTAATTTATTCAATCAAGTTTTAAAGCCTTAATGCATGTTAAACATGGATATTAAAAACATGCTTCAGGTCTTAAAAAGTTTCTGAGGGGTTAGTAAATTTAGTCTGTGCAGTTTTATAAATTTAAAGATGGAATTCAAATTCTTGAATTAGAATTTCAATTGGTTTTTTTTTAAAATGCAAAGTTTAAATGTTAGTTCAGGTGAGCTCTTTTAGTTGCAGTGCTTCATCACTTGATGTCTTTGATTATTTGGTCTGCACTTTATGTTGCAGCTGGTCCTGCAGTTGTTATTGTTTATGCCTTCATGTTTTTGGACATTTCTGAGCCTCTGTCTTGATTGCCTGCTTTTACATTGCTGTTTGTATTGCTTTGTCTGATGTCTTCATGATTCCTTTGTCTGTGCGTTGGCTTTGTTTCGATCTGATAGCCGTGTTTTTGTTTGGTGCACACGTGTGTACTGCAGCCACACGGGATTGATAGATTTTAAATCTGAAGTTGTTAATATGAAAATTTCCAATAGATTTAAATTAGTTCATTTGTTTCATCACCTCTGTTACCATTTATTCAGTTCATTTCAAATTTAATTACTTGAATAAAGATTAATCCTGACTCGAGTGTTTTTGTGTTTTGCATAAACGCTCGGGTCAGACCGAGTATTTTTGCAGCTTAGAGATTTGCTCGCAGCGAAGTTAGAGAGAGAGGGGATTATCGCACTTCACTAAAGTTTAGAAATTTTCTTGTACTTAATAAAATTTGTTTCCGCTGTATAAAATGTAACTTATTGTATTAACTCTGATAATTGTATATAAAAGAAAGTTCATTTATGAAATATATGTTTGTTCTGTGATTCTGTGACTGATTCTGTTTAAATTCTATAAACTAAATAACAATCCGTCATTCTGAACGTTTCTAGTTGGTTTAATTACCGGCTAGAGGCGGTCAGGGCGGCGGGTCGTTACAAAGTGGTATCAGAGCTTTGGTTTGCACAAAGCTTAGTTTATGGCGTTTAATATGAATAGTTACTAGAATCACTTTAAATGAAGTGTTTTCAAATCTAAAGAAGTTTAAAATTGTTTTCTTTAAAATAAAAGGTATTTTGAAAATTAGAATTATTTTTGGAAATTCCCCTCTCTAAATTTAGGTTTGCGACCGTTTCTCTTCGGTGAGGTCTCGTTAGACTTGAGTTTCGATCGTTCAGAAACTCATTATCGAATTTTTGAGAGTTATGGAAAATGAAATGTAAGTCAAGTGGATTAATGAATTGGTTTAAATTGGCTTAAATCAAATATTTTGAATATCTCCAAAGTAGTAATTGGAAAATAAAATGATATGTCAATTTGATTATAATCAAATGGATTATTGAACTATAACTTGAGAATTTGATTCTGAATTCTTTTGAAATTGATTTCAAATGTTGTGAAGAACGATTTAGTAAATCAACGGGATATAAGTATTTAACTTATAATATGAACTTTTGGTATATAACTAAGTTATATAAATTGAATTGAATCAAATTAAGAAAGGAGATTATAAAACGAAGTTTTATAAATAGAAATGGAATTTCTAGAGATGTTTGTAAAATCCGCAAACGACTTATTTTGATAAGTAAATTGTTGTAACTTATTAAAGGAATTATATCTATGGTTTTTGAACGGTGAATAAAATATCAAAAGAGATATGAATCTAATGAAAATTCGAAATAGATTTAAATAGATTCAATGATGCATTTGAATTTGAACGGGCATGGAATTAAGTTGAGTGGAAAACTTAGTATTGGGAATTTGAAATCGGTTTAAAACCAATATTTTTGAAGTGTATGTGGAATTCAAACCATGAATTAAGTTGAAGTTGAAAACTTAAATGGGAATGTTTTTGGGAAGAAACATTATGTAAATGAAGATAATTCATTTTGAAATGTGTTAAGAATCGAAAGAATAGATTTCAACACTTGTTGTTGAAATAGACGTTTTCGAGTGGAAAAATGGAAATGGTAGATTATAACATTTGTTGTTATAGTAAATAATTTCAAAAGGGAAATGATTTTGTTTAGTATTGGGATTTACATATCTATTTTTAAATTTGAATCCTTATACTAGTGGTTTTGAGTCGTCGTAACGATGTTTTACGCAACATTCGTTTTGACTCAAATAAAATGTGTTTAAAAGAATGGTTTTTTTAAGAATGAATATATACTTGATTTTGGTTTGAAGTATATTGAATATTTTCAAAGTGTTGAAAATAAGTGGATTTGTAAATTACTTATTATTGAATAAGTATGGGTATGTTTTCCTATATGAAATGAATGGTTTGAAATTTTATCTTTTAAAGATAAATTGAAAATGAATAGGTGAAATCGATTTGAAAATCGTATATTCATAGATAATTTGGAAATGTTTCCGTTTAAGGAAATCGCTTTGAAATTTGTTTTCAAAGATTAAAAGGTGAAGAAATGGTTTGAAATTTGTTTTCAAATGGTTAAGTGTGAAATTATATATCTTGTAAAGATATTATTTTTGGGAAATTTGAACAATTAGTTCAATTTGAAAATTTTCAAATGATTGAAATTTGAGCTAAATTGAGTTTAACTTTGTCACCCAAAACAAAGTAAGTTGAACTTTGAATTTTAAATGGATGATTTGGATTGTATGTCTAACGTCGTGAATTGACGACATATCAGTTGATTTCTATTAAATATATATCTGTTGGTGGCGGGGAATTTATTCTCTTAGCTTAACACCCTTCTCTGAGACGTACGAGCTCAGAGGTTATATATCGATAGACATCAATTATGTGTTGAGAATTGACGATGTAGCGTGAAATCCAAATCGAGTGTGTGAAGTCGATAATAAATTGGATTGTGAATGTGTATTAGGTTTGATATAACCTTAAAATTCCAAATCGACTTAGAGGAAAATTTTAAATGGATAATGAAATGGAAATTTGTGAAACCTCTATTTGTTATGGGTATGAAATGTTGTGGTTTTCATAACGTATATGTGTGAATACGATTAATTCGAAAACCAATTAGTTTGGAAAAGTAATTGTTGTGGAAAACTTATGTAAGTACATGAGTATGATATGTACTAAATGTGAAGTGAAATATTATATATGTATGTATAATATTATGTTTTCCAAAATTGAGGATATGGAAAGGTACCTTCCATTTATACTGTGTGACTGTGTGATGGTGATGGAACTCGAGATGAGTATCCATTTAAAAAATCGTAGCTACGTAGTATTTCCATTAGTTGGATTGACCATTTGTTTTCCATTAGTTGGATTGGCCCTTTGTCTTCCATTAGTTGGATAGGCCATTTGTTTTCCATTAGTTGGAGTGACTAGCGTAATTTGAGGGGCGAGATGCCTACGGTTACAAGCGATTCCACTGGGATAGTGGCGTAACCGCCGAGTAACTGCAATCTAGAAACCATAGCGAAATTCGAGGGGCGAGATGCCTACGGCCACAAGCGATTCTACTGGGATAGTAGCGTAACCGCCGTGTGGACCGCGATCTATGGCAACAACCATGGCGAAATTCGAGGGGCGAGATGCCTACGGTCACAAGCGATTCTACTGGGATAGTAGCGTAACCGCCGTGTGTACCGCGATCCATGGGGGAATGTGCTTTCCATATCCATTTTTAAAAGAATTTTTAAAAGTATTTTCACTGGGAATTGAAGCAAGTATATTTAGTACTTGGAGATTGTTAGACTTGCGCCTGGCCAGCGTATGCCTAATGTCTTTAAGAACGACAGTAGACTTGTTAAATTTCGAGTTAGCAAGTATTTTCGAACTTTAATAGAAAATCAATTATCTAGAATTAGAATTCGCATAATTCCAACCTAATGAATTAAGGAAGAGGATTTTTGAAGGGTTTTGAAAGTCCACAGCTTTGGAAAAGTTATAATATGTAAATCTCTAATATAAAGTGTTTCAAATTTAAAATTTTGGGTTGTAAGTTGAAAATTTTAGTAAAGATCTTTGTGTCTTGATTGTAGAAAATAATAAACAAAAGAGTTAATTAGCAAAGCTAGCGAGATAAAACAAATAGAATGAATCCTATATTCATTCATCTTTAATAAGTGTTGAACTTGATAAAATTGAGTAAAATATAAATATTAGTGAAATTTTAACAATCATTTTTCCTTACTTGTAATTTCGGGACGAAATTCTTTTAAGGAGGGGAGATTGTAACGATCCTAAATTTTGAACAATTTAAATTGTGAATATTTAATTAATTTTGAATATTTGAATGATAATTTAAACTGAATTTCCGATATAACAATGAAATTGGTGATTAAATATTTAAAATTTAATCTATACAAAGCTGAAGAAAAATTTAAACTTGACTTTGGAGTTGAAATTGAATATTTAATTTGTAATTAAAATTCAAACTAATGACTTAAGAAAATAATTTGGATACAAGAATTTTTATTTATGTAAATTAATAAACTGATGGTTAAAATTTTAATAACATTCTTTTCTTTAGCTTAAATAAAAAAAAAATCAATACAAAATAAAATAAACAAATACACTTAGTAAAAAAAAAAAAAAAAAAAAAAATTTAACAACATAACTTAAACAAAAATTTACAAAACAAAGTAATGAAAATAATTAGACAAAACAAATTGGATTTAGATAAATAGAAAAAAAAAATAAGAGGAAAACTTGTTTATGGTTTGGGCTTTGAAATTTATACCGGCCCACGTTTGAATACTACTGCCTTTATCTTTAACCCGATTCCCCTTTATCTCACTTTACCATTTTCATTTCTAAACCCTAAACGAAATAACGAAACAAAATGGCGGCCTCTCCAATTTTTTGCTCGTCTTCAAATTAGGGCTAGCAATCAAATCTAGGGTTTTGCTTCTTGCGATTCAAAACAAGGGTATGCGATCTAATCTGGGCTTCGACCTTCGTTCAACTTGGCTTATTTCCCTTCGGCTGCTTCGACTTTGTTATGGTGAGTTTCTCCTCACGATTAATCTTCATGCAAGTTTTTAGATTTGTTTGAAGTGAATTCCTTGGTTGCATGCTAGGAATTGTGGGTTATGCATTATCAGTTGCTCGGATAAATTAATCTAAACTGTTGAACCAATAAGTACTTGATTGCATGCTTTGTTTTGGTGGTTTGTGGTTTTCAGTTGCTCGGTTAAATTTGAATTTTAAACTAATAGGAACAGATAACTCACTGCATGTTGGATTGTTGGTTGCTATTCGTTATCACTTGCTCTGATGTTGTGTTTTTGTACTGTTAAGATCAGATTCTACTCAATTTTTGATTTTAAACTAATAAGAATAAATGCTATTTGATATTTGTTTTAAATTGGTAAGAACAGACACTGTTTAAATTTTAATTTAAACTGATAAAAACAAATGCTATGAATAACCTGATGAGAACAGGTGCTTCCAAATGTTTGATTTCAGATTGTTGTTTTGAAAATTTGTTTTTCTTAAAAACTGACTTGAACAGATGCTATAAATTTAAATTTTTTTACTGTTGAGAACAGATGCTATCATTTTAAGAATCTGATGAGAATAGAGGCTATTAAATCTTGACTTGCTTTGTGTTGCTGCATGTGTTGGATCTTGCTTTGTTAACGAATATTTATATGGAAACCTCTGAACCCAAACCTTCTTTGTTTATCCGTGAATCAATCACTTAAGCCTATAATATGTTGTGATGTTTTGGTACCTGAAATTGTTTTTGTTAAGTGATAATGTGTTTGCATGCTTGTTTATGTTGACTGTCCCTCTGTTTTGAAATGCATGTGAGTTTCCAGCTCACGATTAATTTTTATCCAGGTGTTTAAATTTGGTTGGATTGTATGTTTGGTTGCATGCTATGTTTTGGGGTGATTTTGTTATCTTTTGCTCGGCTAATTTAATTTGAAACTGATATGGGTAGATTGGTTACTGCATGTTGGATTTTTGGTTGCTAGTTGCTATCATTTGCTCGATTTGCTTGGATTTTGAACTGATGAGAAACAGATACTATAAATTTTGATTTAAACTGTAAGCACAGATTCTACCCATTTATTTTTTTAAAATTTTTGAACTGTTAGGAGCAGATACTATGGATTTTAATTCTTAAAACTGATGAGAGCAGATGTTATTGGTTTCAATTTTAAACTGGTAAGAACAGACACTAATTGTGATTTGTTTTAAACTGATAACCACTGATGCTTTCAAAAATTTGTTCTTTTTAAATTTATAAAAACAAATGCTATGTGAAATTTGTTTGTTTAAAAAAAAAAAAAAAATTGATAGGAACAGATGCTATATTTATTTTGTTATTAAATTGATAAGTACAGATGCTACTAAATATCTTGTTTGAAAACTGTTTGCAAACAATTGCATTATGAATTTAAACTTGCATGTTTGTCCCATGCCTGGTAACCATTAGACCATTTATTATTTTGCACTTGAGTCTTTTGGTACTGTTGTTGTATTGGTGTTACATTTGGTCTGCATTGTAGTTGTATTCATATATACTTGCTACTGTTGCATTACTTGCTTCACTTGAGTTTTTTTTGTAACAGTAGTCTACTGTGTTCATGCACTTTGGTTTGTGGCAGTTTGCATGTCAAGTTGCACCCATGCTGTTGCACTTGTAGTTGTACCCCATGCTGTTGCACTTGGGTCTGGTCACTGTTCTCTTGGTTGTTCTAGTCTTCATTTCCATTGTTGTTTGCATCCTGATATATGTTGCATTGCAGTTGATTCATTTGGTCATTTGGTGTCTGCATCCTTATCTGTTGCATACATAAGTTTGGCCACTGTTGTATAATTGCATTTGATCTGCACTTGTGTATATTCTCAGGTTGCACACTGCAACTGCACTTGCATTTGTGACCTTTATTTGCCTGTTGTTTGAATTGTGCATTATTCATGTGTAGCTTGGTCATTTTGATGCACTGCCTTGATTTAGTTTGCCTCTATCTTTATAGTTACAGGTTCTAAACTTGATTTAAAAATTCAAACTATCCACCTAAGTGTTTTTTTTTAGTTTTTAATCCTTAAACAAAATATGTTGTATGTGAGTAACTCACTTCTAAACTTATTAATAGGTAAAGTTGTTTATGTTTTCTTTTAAAAATTTGATATGAACTTATATGCATATTATTATAAACCTGTAAAACACCTCTGTTTGAATTACAGGCATGGGCATCTAACATAAATTCACCTCTCCTCTATATTTAAGCTTAAACTGAGAATTTTAAAAACTTTTTTTTTAGTACGATTGTTCATACACAATCTGGAAAAATCAAGAAATATAACAGTAAGGTTCTCTGTCCTTCATTGACACTGCGAGCAAACTCATTTATCTACCTATATGTTCTGATTTTATGGTTGACTCTTGAAGTATGATGGATTTGATGATTGCATGTTTGAATTTATACATCTTTATGGGTGTAAATGTATGAGTATGTATCAATGCATATCCCTGTTATGAGTCAGAGTACATCTTCTCTGTGCAACAAAATCTGTGAGTAAATTCCTGCTTTAAAAACAGTTTCTACCTTTTAAAACTAAGCTAATAAGATTTGCAGTGCTTAAAGTTAATTCAATTGCCTTTCAAATAAGAAACTGTAAAACAGTGGTAAATTAAAAAGATAAGAACTGCTCTGTTCTTTCTTTAGTAAGCAACATCACTATATATAGGTTGTTTAAAAATTTATTTGCTGTTTAAATTTTATATGTGCATGTGTTTGGATATAATTGTGACTGGTATTATGCCTGCGTACATATTTGAATGTGCAGATAGGTGATGCAAATTCTACAGACTTGCTACTGTTTTCACTAAGATTCTAAATACAAATCCACATCTTTATGTCTGAATTTTAGTTAGAAATTATTGTATAAACATATGGTGTTGTTTAACATAGATTAAGTTTGTAATTTTATTTCAGAAAAAGTAAAGACTGTTAGTTGTGTAAATCAATAACAGTACACAATAGTTTCTAAAAGTAAAATTATCAGACAACTTTAATTTATTCAATCAAGTTTTAAAGCCTTAATGCATGTTAAACATGGATATTAAAAACATGCTTCAGGTCTTAAAAAGTTTCTGAGGGGTTAGTAAATTTAGTCTGTGCAGTTTTATAAATTTAAAGATGGAATTCAAATTCTTGAATTAGAATTTCAATTGGTTTTTTTTTAAAATGCAAAGTTTAAATGTTAGTTCAGGTGAGCTCTTTTAGTTGCAGTGCTTCATCACTTGATGTCTTTGATTATTTGGTCTGCACTTTATGTTGCAGCTGGTCCTGCAGTTGTTATTGTTTATGCCTTCATGTTTTTGGACATTTCTGAGCCTCTGTCTTGATTGCCTGCTTTTACATTGCTGTTTGTATTGCTTTGTCTGATGTCTTCATGATTCCTTTGTCTGTGCGTTGGCTTTGTTTCGATCTGATAGCCGTGTTTTTGTTTGGTGCACACGTGTGTACTGCAGCCACACGGGATTGATAGATTTTAAATCTGAAGTTGTTAATATGAAAATTTCCAATAGATTTAAATTAGTTCATTTGTTTCATCACCTCTGTTACCATTTATTCAGTTCATTTCAAATTTAATTACTTGAATAAAGATTAATCCTGACTCGAGTGTTTTTGTGTTTTGCATAAACGCTCGGGTCAGACCGAGTATTTTTGCAGCTTAGAGATTTGCTCGCAGCGAAGTTAGAGAGAGAGGGGATTATCGCACTTCACTAAAGTTTAGAAATTTTCTTGTACTTAATAAAATTTGTTTCCGCTGTATAAAATGTAACTTATTGTATTAACTCTGATAATTGTATATAAAAGAAAGTTCATTTATGAAATATATGTTTGTTCTGTGATTCTGTGACTGATTCTGTTTAAATTCTATAAACTAAATAACAATCCGTCATTCTGAACGTTTCTAGTTGGTTTAATTACCGGCTAGAGGCGGTCAGGGCGGCGGGTCGTTACACTTGGTGTACTTCATATAGGCACTATGTATTAGTTGCATCTATGTTTTTACTTTGAGCATCGCAGTTTTACTTGCTGTCTTCATATTGTGACTGTTTTGAGTTGGTTCCATTGTTTTTCATTGTTGCTTGGATATTGAACTGCTTTATGCTTGAAGTCGTAGCCTGTACACCTGCCCCGTGTTGAATCCAGCTAATAGTTCGGGTTTGACCTTGTGCCCGGTTGTGTACATCATCACTGTAGTGGCAAGGCAGTGCACGCAAGCGTGAACTGCAGCCACACGGAATTGAGTTTTTGGGTACATTATCACTGTAGTGGCAAGGCAGTGCACGCAAGCGTGAACTGCAGCCACACGGTACGGCTTTTATGATATTCTATCTTGTTTTGATTTATTGATCTTTTGCATATTCCATATGATGCAGTGGCGAGGCAGTGCATGCGTGCGTGTACTACAGCCCTACTCGAATTAATATTTTAATTGATATTTCAATGGTTTGAATTGTTTTTTTTATTCAATTCAATATTTCGAATTGTATTCTGATTTGGTTTAATTTGCTGATTTGTTGTTTAACACTGTTACGTGTTATATTTATCGTTATCCGATTTCTTTATTTAAGTATCGGATAGACGAGATTTATTTTGACTGTCATCTAATTGTTATTTAATTATTATTGCTTCTGTGCACTAATAACTAAGTTTGAATTAGACTGACCCATGTATTATTTTCTTTTGAATTTAATACTCGGGTCAGGCCCAAGTTATTTCAGGTTGTAGATATCTTGCTTTGAGTAGCTGTTTGAGCTATGAAGACTTTCATACCTTTTGGGAGTTGTCGTGTCATAACATATGCTGATATGTATTCATGTATGTTAGTCGATAATGTACTTGTATATATAACTTCCTGAGTCGACAGTTGTAGTTGTATCATATGTATTGTGTCAAATGTATTGTAACTGATATCAGTTATTTATATATATGAGACTTTTTGTTTTATCTGTGTTCCGCGTTTATATTGTCTGTGTAATTATTATATATTTTGTCCTAAACTAATATAGCCACTGTGTAGTAGCTTTGAGTTTGTATCGGTATGTCGGATTTCCTCCCGAAATGAAATGCATGTTTTACTATCTGACATATCGGTGCTTACACAAAGCAATTACACGGATGCTCGCTCCTCAACAGCCTTATTCTCCGTGCTAGTTGATAGCACTACACCGTAGTGTTCTTGGCTAGCATGGGTATAGAGGTGGGACGTCACAGCTTGGTATCAGTGCCTGGGGTTTAGGACTTAATATAAAACATAACTTAGACGGAACATGTGTTACAACTCTTTGTCGATGTTTAATCTCTCATCTTTGCCTATGATTATCTTTGCTTGTTAGGTATGAATTCCTAACGCTTATTTATGCGCATTTGATTTTTATTTCGTGAAAGTACTTTGGCTTCGGCCTCCGTTTTCTTTGCGAACTCAAGTTGGGTTTTTGATGATGAGGATTTTGTTCTCGTGTTTTCGGCTTTGAATTGATTTAGCCGATGTTGACTTTGTTCGAATTTGGCCAATTAAAGCTATTTTGATCTCTGGACTTTGTTTTTGAGAAATTTGCTAATTTCTTGATTTCCAAGACTCTGACTTAGTTTGCCATTGAATTCTTTGATGAGGATGTTGATTCGTTTTGTACTCGACATTGACTTGATTTTTATTTTTGTTGAAGTCATTTATGCATTTATGCATTTTTGCTCATTCTGCTTTGTTTTTTTCAATTGTTAATCGATTCTTCTTTTCCGATTAGCTGTTATCTCCTTTGTCGACTTTGATAACTTCTATTTCTAGAATTTTTGGGTATTTCTACTTTGATGGATTTGGAATCGAATTCTTTGGATTTCATTCACATCTTCGAATGTGAATTTTAGTGAATTGATTTGGTTTCCAAATGTAATCGATTATTGTTAATTCCCCGATTTGTTGCTATCATTTATTAGCGACTTTGGTGACATTTTATTCGGGATTTTCGTGTACATACCTTTTGAAGAACTTAGTATCGATTTCTTTGCATTCTATTCACATCTTTGTATGTGAATTCTTGTGATTGATTGTTCCTACAATCATTTTTGTGATTTGTCACTTTAAAAATATAAAGGTTTTTTATACTAATAGCAAATATCAAAACCCTTTTCTCCAAACAATTTGAAAACTATTTTACTACAAGGCTCTTTTCCTAAACCGTTTTCCAATTCTATTAGTATATACAAACCTTTATTTCACTCGTATGAGAAATTGAATTAAACGGCTTAGTAAAACAAGTGGTATGAAACGCTTGCGTTTACTTTGTCGGTTAATTTTTGGACTTGTTCGAATGAATCTCTTGTGACAATTTTCTAGTGAGATTTACAGTTTGTTCGTAAATATTTAAGTTAAGCAAGTGGTTATGGGACATGAAGCTAAACTTTTATATTTACTAGCTTAGTGTAATTGACACTTCTCGTTGATCATGACGATCATTTTATGATTTAGACTAGCAAGTGTGTGATGTCTCTTTGTTGGCTTTCTGGTTAGGCTAGACACCATTTGTGTGATTTCATCCACACATACCTTTTTGCTTTTTAGTTAGCCTAGACACCATTTGTGTGATTCCATTCACACATATCTTTTTGCTTTCTGGTTAGGCTAGACACCACTTGTGTGATTCCATTCACACATACCTTTTTGCTTTCTGGTTAGCCTAGACACCATTTGTGTGATTCCATTTACACGTATCTTTTTGATTTCTGGTTAGGCTAGACACCATTTGTGTGATTCCATTTACACGTATCTTTTTGATTTCTGGTTAGGCTAGACACCATTTGTGTGATTCCATTTACACGTATCTTTTTGATTTCTGGTTAGGCTAGACACCATTTGTGTGATTCCATTCACACATACCTTTTTGCTTTTTGGTTAGCCCAGACACCATTTGCTAGACACCATTTGTGTGATTCCATTCACACATACCTTTTTGCTTTTTGGTTAGCCTAGACACCATTTGTGTGATTCCATTCACACGTATCTTTTTGCTTTCTGGTTAGGCTAGACACCATTTGTGTGATTCCACTCACACATACCTTTTTTCTTTTTGGTTAGCCTAGAAACCATTTGTGTGATTCCACTCACACATACCTTTTTGTTTGCGAGGTTAGGCCAGACACCATTTGTGTGATTCCATTCACACATACCTTTTTGCTTTTTTGTTAGCCTAGACCTCATCTGGGTGATTCCGACTCGTCCATATGGGGTAGCTCCCCATGGTCTTCGGACCGTCATGTGATAGGCCTCTTTACCTCTTTGTGTTTTCTAGATTTCTTGTGTAGATTTCTAGAATTTCTGTTTTCTGGATTTCTTGTGTAGATTTCTAGAATTTGTGTTTTTTGGATTTCTTGTGTAGATTTTTAGAATATCTGTTTTTTGGA
The DNA here is from genome assembly GCA_030765085.1 of Allium cepa. NCBI lineage: Eukaryota > Viridiplantae > Streptophyta > Magnoliopsida > Asparagales > Amaryllidaceae > Allium > Allium cepa. Next base: position 213,914,721 of record CM060940.1, on the reverse strand, counting down.
TTTCTTGTGTAGATTTCTAGAATTTCTGTTTTTTGGATTTCTTGTGTAGATTTCTAGAATTGGTGTTTTCTGGATTTCTTGTGATGATTTCTAGAATTTGTGCTTCACCAATTTTCGTGATTTCTATTGATAAGTTTTATCAATTTTTGTGCATTGGTGAATTCGTGTGTCATTGACTTGTTATGAATACAAGTTTAGGGTATGATACCCCTTTCTATCTTTGAGAAGATTCTTGTGACATTTTTGACGAATGAAAATTCATTGGTATTATATTTGGATGCCAAATATTTTGTTGAGATTTTGACGTATTAAATTCGGTATCCGTCAATTTTAAAATGGATTTTCAAGCGGTTATCCCGCGATGCTTATTTTGTTGTCCGTTTTTTACGGTGTTTTGAGAAGTGCAATTTCCTTATCGAAGTTGCTACTGATGTTGCTGTTTTAATCACGTGTTTTAAAAATGGTTTCCAAAGTTTTTACGGTTTACTCTTTCAAAAGAATGAGGAAGCGACTTAAACGTTTCAGCAAAATCGAGGACTATGACCCCTTTCTTTTGCCGATTCGCTTAATTCCGGACTTGTTCGTTTGGGAATGTAAATTATTATTATTTTTATAAAATAAATGAAAATTGTTTTCAGAAGTTTTGCACTTTGCGCTTTCAAAAGAATGAGGAAGCGATTTAAACATTTCAGAAAAATCGAGGACCATGACCCCTTTCTTTTACTGATTCGCTAAATTCCGGACTTGTCCATTTGAGAATGTGAAATGTTATTTTTAGAATACACAATTTCGCACTTTCAAGGAAACGATGAAGTGAATTAAACGATTTAGTAAAACTCGTGGTTATGAGACATGTGTGTTTTCTATTTTGGTTAATTCCGGACTCGTTAATTGAAATATTTGTTATTTGATATTTGATTATCAATTGTAATAATTAAATATTCGTTGATTTGTTATTTCTTATTATCGTTTTTGATAATCAGATATTTGTTGTTTCTAATTATCGTTTGTGATAATTAGATATTTGTTGATTTGATTATCGTTTTTGATAATCGAATATTTGTTGATTTGGGATTTGATTATTGTTTTTGATAATTGAATATTTGTTGTTTCTGATTATCGTTTTTGATAATCGGATATTTGTTGATTTTGATTATTGTTTTTGATAATCGAATATTTGTTGTTTCCGATTATCGTATTTGATAATTCGATATTTATTGATTTGAGATTGCTAATTATCGTTTTTGATAATTAGATATTTGCAATTAGATTTTGCTGTCTTCTAATTATTGTATCGATGATTAGATATTGCTGTTTTGTGATTTCTGTATTCTGATTATCTATTTGATAATTAAATTTTATAGAGAATTTGTGAATTTCTTTTATGAAATTAAAAGATTTCTTTGGCGTTTATATTATACTACGCCGGTGTACCGGCTCAATTTTCTGCTATTCATGACATTTTCCACGTCTTCCAATTACGGAAATGCCTTAGGGATTCCGATTTTTATTCTTGAGCCCGGTGTTATTGAAGAAATGGAAGTTTTTCCTATTTGACTTTTGAGAAACCTTCTACTCACATCATTGCTTCGGGGGTGTAGCACCATCGAAATAAAGATGTTTTTCTTGCGGAAGTTCAATGGTTCTCAAATCCAAAGGATTGCACTTAGGGATCCTGAGAATTCATCGAGCAAACACGTTCAGGCTTACTCTTTCATGCTCTTTATGGTGAACTTCCTATTTCGAATTTCTTCATCTTGTGATGATATGCTCTTATGGTTGTTACCTTTAGTCCATTTATTCCTTATGATTGCGAGGACGCAATTTCTTTAAGGAGGGGAGTCTGTAACAACCCGGTATTTCGTACCGATTAATTATTGTCTTTGCACGATTTCTTTTCCTAGCTAATTGTTGTTTGGAATTTTTAAATAAGTTTGAAATTCCTGTGATAAAAATCTGCTAATTGTTAGTGGGCTTTAAAATCATATTGGCCCACGTTTCCTTTGTTGATGACGTGATAATCCAAAACCCGTTTTCCCCTTTTTCCATTTTTTATTTTTCATTCGAACCCTAATCAAAACATACGAACGAAAATAATGGCGGCCCCGTTCGTTCTCATTTCGAAAATCAAATTAGGGTTTCGTTCGTTCTTAGCTTTGCTCGTCTCTGTGATGCTTCGATTTGGCGACATAGGTGAGTGAACCCTCACTCACATCTAGTTCGAATTCACACAATCCTTTGTTACTTAATTTTCATGACTTTGATTTTTGGTTTGAATATGTTGTTTGATTTCGTGAATTTCTGGCATCACCGATCCTTAGGGCTTTGATTTTTATGACCCCTGTGAGCTTCGTCTCTGGCCATCTTTGTATTCATTCCTGAAGCATTGATTTGAATTTTTGATAACCATGGCTTTTAAAACTGTTTGACAGTGCTTCGTCCCTTACCTGTTGCACATACAACCTAATGTTTGAACTTGACTTGGTTTGTGATAGTCTTTGACTTGGTCACTGTTGTTTTGTTCTCTGCTATGAATTGCTTTGCTTGATTTTACTCACTGCTTCATTGTAAGTTGTTGATTAATCACTGTTTATATGTGGTACATCAATGTACATATATATTACTTGATTTTGTACACTCTACTATGATATTAAAACCGCTGTGAGTTGCATCTACATAACTGCTGCTCACTTGATTTCATTCCTTTGCATTGGGTTTGTGTAATCTGGTCTTGTGGCACTGTGTGCAACTCAGTTTGCATTGTGTTCCCTTTGGTTCACTTTGAGTTTTATACTGTGCACTGATGTGTGCCGTATTTTGCTGAGTTATTTTCAACATATGGCCGTGTTTATAGGATTGTACACTTGAGCATTTTTTTTGTTGTTGTTTCACTGTGACTTTGGTCATTTGAATTGAGTATGTTGATTTATGTAAATATTTTGGACTGCCACTATATGTATACGTATGTGTTCATATGTATATATTAGTGTGTGTTTCCTTTTTACTCTCGCACTTGGTTGCACTTGAAATCTTGTTGTTCATCTGGGTATTCTGCCTTGTGACATCTGATTTTTTTATGCTGCATCACCTCTGATCATACACACTGTGTATCATTTGCATGGTGTATTTTCTCCCCTTTCGGTTTCAAGTATTCAAATACATTTGGGTTTTTGAGTTCTTCACTGCACTATTTTATCCAAGCGAATTTAGTCGTATTTCATGTATATGATGCAATGGTTGTTGAGGCATTGCCTTTTATATTTGATCCTTCATAGGGTCTTCAGGTCTGTCTGCATTAGTGCTTTGACCCTGACTTGCTGTTGTTCCTTTATATGTGCTTGCATCTGAGTTTTGGTTGCAGTTTCGTTAACATAATGTTTTGCACTTGTTGCCTATTTCTGGGTGGGGTAGTTTGCACTATGTAGTACCATGTTACCAGACTTGAGTTATTTTCACACAGACTTCATTTCATGTTGGTCTTCACTGTACCATATTGTCACTGTATATTGCTGCGAGTCAATTGCACTGTGTTGGCTTGTTATATGCTGTTACATTTCCTCACTCATGTATGTATAAAGGTGTATTTAGTCTTGAGTCTTGACTCAGGCCATTCTTTGGTCACTGACATTGTTAATTCACTATTTGGTTGTTCTGGTCATTTTCTAGCTTTCATGCAGTTATGTTGAGGCTGCACTTAAGTCTTGGTATACTTCATATAGGCACTGTGTATTAGTTGCATCCATGTTTTTACTTTGAGCATTGCAGTTTTACTTGCTGTCTTCATATTGTGACTGTTTTGAGTTAGTTCCATTGTTTTTCATTGTTGCTTGGATATTGAACTGCTTTATGCTTGAAGTCGTAGCCTGTACACCTGCCCCGTGTTGAATCTAGCTAATAGTTCGGGTTTGACCTTGTGCCCGGTTGTGTACATCATCACTGTAGTGGCAAGGCAGTGCACGCAAGCGTGAACTGCAGCCACACGGAATTGAGTTTTTGGGTACATTATCACTGTAGTGGCAAGGCAGTGCACGCAAGCGTGAACTACAGCCACACGGTACGGCTTTTATGATATCCTATCTTGTTTTGATTTACTGATCTTTTGCATATTCCATATGATGTAGTGGCGAGGCAGTGCACACGTGCGTGTACTGCAGCCCTACTCGAATTAATATTTTAATTTCTATTTCAATGGTTTGAATTGTTTTGTTTATTCAATTCAATATTCCGAATTGTATTCTGATTTGGTTTAATTTGCTGATTTGTTGTTTAACACTGTTATGTGTTATATTTATCGTTATCTTGTTTCTTTATTTAAGGATCGGATAGACGAGATTTATTTTGACTGTCATGTAATTGTTATTTAATTATTATTGCTTTTGTGCACTAATAACTGAGTTTGAATTAGACTGACCCGTGTATTATTTTCTTTTGAATTTAATACTCGGGTCAGACCCGAGTTATTTCAGGTTGTAGATATCTTGCTTTGAGTAGCTGTTTGAGCTATGAAGATTTTCATACCTTTTGGGAGTTGTCGTGTCATAACATAGGCTGATATGTATTCATGTATGTTAGTCGATAATATACTTGTATATATAACTTCCTGAGTCGACAGTTGTAGTTGTATTATATGTATTGTGTCAAATGTATTGTAACTGATATCAGTTATTTATATATATGAGACTTTTTGTTTTATCTGTGTTCCGCGTTTATATTATCTGTGTTATTATTATATATTTTGTCCTAAACTAATATAGCCACTGTGTAGTAGCTTTGAGTTTGTATCGGTATGTCAGATTTCCTCCCGAAATGAAATGCATGTTTTACTATCTGACATATCGGTGCTCGCACAAAGCAATTACACGGATGGTCGCTCCTCAACAGCCTTATTCTCCGTGCTAGTTGATAGCACTACACCGTAGTTTTCTTGGCTAGCATGGGTATAGAGGTGGGGCGTCACATTAAATGTTAATAATTAAATATTACAAGTGTGTGAAACGTAAAGATAAGGGTTAAGAGTTGTTAGAATGGGTATATTAAAATAATGATAAAGTGTAAATGTAAGTATTAATAGAAACATGAATTTATTTGAAGGGAATGTATTAATTGTTTTGAAACCTTAATTAATATGGGTAATTAATTTAATATAAGCAAAAACAATGCAAATATTGAATTTATCATTAAGCAATAATAATAAATAGTAATCAATTCAAAATTGGTAATCCATTTTTTTTTATAATAGTGGGTATAAGCTAATAAGTTTAAATGTCAATGCAATACCGATTAATGGATTGGAAGTGATTGCGAAATTGGAATTCGATAAATGCAGTAACTGATGTAGTGCATATAAATTTACGGAACTAATGTAAGATTTTAACTGATGGTAATTAAAATTTGGAGATAACGAAAATTTCATATGACTATTGGTTAACGTAAATATTTAAAAGATTTATTTATTTAATGATAAATTTAATTGATTGTAAATAAATGAAACTCAACATAAGTGAATGCAATTAGGTAGTATGTTATTTGGTAATAAATTTAAAGGTAGATAACAACTACTATAAATTCCCTAATTAATTGGTCAATAAATTTATATGTAATAATGTTCATTTAAGTGTTGAGAAATTATAATGTCGTTGTTAACAATAAGCATTACTTTAATAATTTTGATTGATTGAGAATTAATACGAGAAATATGTAAAGTAATAACTAAGAAAGTAATACGTTATAAATTGATTATAACCTAAACGTAAGTGTAAGTTAGAGGTTGGAATTAAATCTAATCCGTTTAATTGAAAACTTACTAAAATAAATTGGATTTAATTTAAAATAAAGGGGTTATTTTGAGAAATTGAAATAAATACTATAATTGGTAAATTAAGTTACTTTAAATTGAAACGGGAACTGGTTTAAAGAATTATAAATTTATTAGTAAATCAAGATGATAAAATTTATGAATTATAGAATTTGAATTTTAATAGTGAGTTAATTTATTAAATTTATAATAGTTGGATTTATTGCAAATGAATGAAATTAAATATAAAATTTTACGTTAATTGAAAATTAAGTTGAAATTGGAAAATATTTATGTAATAGCTTTGAACCAATGTTAATTTCATCCATTTGACTGTAATGGATTGAAAAAAAAGAATGAATAGTGAATTCAATGGAATTTTTGAAAAGTTAATTTATAATTGATAAATATAAGGAAATTTTAATTTACGCTGAAATTTATGATTGCATCAACAATTAATTGACATCTAAATTGGTTTAAATCACCGAGATTGTTTAAGAAAACAAAATTGATAAGATTTGTAAAAAATTGGAAGTGAAATTGAAAAGTGATTTAATTAATGAATTTTTAATTTATTAATTTAATATAAAATAGCCATTTTGGCCACTGACTCAGATTTCGATGAAACTAGTTTCGTCGAATCCGTAACGGTGAATTATGATAGTGCTTCAAGTTTTGTAGCGATCAGACTTGTCGTTTTATCGTACGGACTCGAAACGCCTTGAAAATTATGCAATTGAAATCAATTTGAAAATATTGATTTCAGCATAACTTCTTCATACGATGGAATTTGGACGTGAAACTTTTTCCATCGCGTTCAGAATATTTTAAATCACTTATTTCGATATATGGGTTTACCAAATTTCGTTCCGGGATCAGAACGGGCTTTTGGGGCCAATTATCGTTCAGCACGTTTGTTTATCGGATCCATCTACTCTATTTCTATCCTATCTATATAAACCCAGTTATAAACCCTAGTCTCCATCTATGCTCATTTGTTTGTGTATACAATCACACAGCTCCTCCTCTTCAAATGGCTGCAAACATTAGATCCAAATACAATTTTAAAAAATCAAATCCAAAGCCTAAAATTCAAAGTCCTCAGAAAAATCTCAAAATAATATATGTTGAAGCTCTCGACGAGCGTAATTCAATGGTGTAATTCGTTTTTCAATTCCACGCATCGTTTGACTAGAAATCGGGGTCAAACCTTGAATTTTCGTACCTAAGGCCAATTTGGGGGTTTTTATTTCGGCTTGAATTGGTGAAATCGCTTTCTGGGTTTTGTCGAGGGGAGCGTCAGGAAGCTATCGGCAGTAGTCGTGTCTTCCAATTCGAACCGTGGCTCTCGGATTTCGTGAATTAGTGTTTCAGTTGGATGCGGCGGCGGCGTTGACTGGGGGTGTCGCACCTATGTTGGTCGGTAGAGGGGGAGATGGAGGTTCCAACGGTGGCTACGGCGTATCAAACATATGTCAGAGGCGAGCACGGTTCGCGGTCAAAGATGTGGTCAACGGCCTTGTTTGTGTTCGTGCGTTTTTGCATAAGGAAGAAGATTGTGATGACGTGGCAACTAGTATGTGTTCTCTTTTCTTTTCTTTTTTTTGTTTTCAACTCGCAATTATCGTTATAACTTCTACATACGAACTCCGTTTCACACGCTATTTTTTTTGTTAGGATCGTAATAAAATTCCAGATCTTTTGACGCTGGTTTGGACAAAATTCCGAGACCGTAAAATTTTTGGGTTTAAATTGGATTTGAATCCAATTTAAATTCAAAAGGTGAGTGTTTTAACCCACTCACAACTTCTAAAATTTTTTATGTTTGTTAAATTGATTTTTGATATGAGTAGAAATTTATTTATGACTGTTTGGCATGTTTTATTCATTATCTCAGTTAAATCGCATTTATTTAAATTAACTGTGAATTAATTTTATTATTGCATAAAAATTTGACTGTTAAAATTTATTTATTTGCATATAAACTGCTAGTTAAATAGTTATTAAATTTATTATTGAATATAAACTGCTAGTTAATACCTGTATTTATTACCTGTTACATTTTATATGCTCTATATTGATGTTTGTTTAAATTGGATGATGATTTGTAATAAATGGTTGACGATTGATATTTGGATGAATGAATGTTTATTTATATTAACTGCAAGTTGTTATGCATTTCATTTCATTCGGGATTGCGGTTTGAAATGATATACAACCGCATTTTTATTATTAAATTGCGGATTGAAATGATAAATATCCGTATCACTTGACCATAGGGTAGAAAATTATATACAGGCACCGTGGTATATATATAAAATTATTTTTTTGAAAGGATTTTATGGTTTTGGATAGGATACGGTTTAAGGGGTCGGCTCGCTTGAAAGAGTGGTGGCCAGGGTGATCTTGGTTCGGCTCAGGCAGTGGGGTATCAGGTGCTCGGTTGGTTGTTGATGGGTTTGCAGCGGCTAGGGAAGGTGGGGACTTGGGTTGGTTGTAAGGAGAAGGAGGAAACTCGAAGGCCTGGAGGTGCTGGGATTGGGAAACGGAGGGTTCAGTCTCCTGGTCGGTTGAGTAGGCTCCGAAGGGGGGAGAAAATGAGCGCGGCAAGCTGGGGAAGCAAATGCATGCAGCTATAGGAGGGGATGGAATTTGAACGGAAGAGATGAAAGGATAGGAGAAGATATGCTATCACAGGCCAAGAATTATATGCGTTGTTCCTATATAAAATATTTTTTTCTTTCTGTGAAGATTGAATAGAAAACGAAGTGGGTAGGATAGTGTAAACGAACAGGTGGCTACGATGGGAAAGTAACAGGCTTTTAAAGAATATAACTGTTCACACGTAAATTACTCATTTTAATGTGTGAACGGAAATGGAAGCGGCAATGAAAAACGAACCAGAAACGTTATCAATGAATTTGGTAGTAGTGACAGCTGCTTAAATTCCGGAGTAATAAAATCAAGGGCTATACATTGATTCAGAAAATAATTAAAACGATTAATAGCTGATTAACCAGTACGTTTCAAATTTTATATGCACTGAAAAATGAAGATGAAGGGGGAAAGAAATAAATATAAAAGGAACCACGATGTGTACAATAATTGAAACGAAAATGTATACAATTAAATGAAATTGTAACAGTCTCACATTGATTCAACTGACAAATAAAGCAATTGATTATGCGCGTTTAAATTTTTGAAACTCAAAATAAGTAAAGGTTAGCAGATCCGTTACGGTTACCGGTTTCGTAGATTCCGCTGAGTACCGGACTTCAAAATACAGAAATAAAATACCGTAAAGATCCACTCGACGAGACGATCAAAATGGAATACAGATAACAGTGGTATGATTTAATTATAAAATTCGAATTTTTTTCTAGCAGAAAAATGCAGTAAAACGCAGAGAATAAGATGGAAGGAGCTATAGAAGTCCAAATTTGGGAAAATGGAAAATGACGTCTCAGTCAGTAGATGATTTAGAATTTTTCTATGTAAAATATTCAGGTCTTGAAAATAAATTTATTTTCAGCAATTATTAGCTAGCTTGAATTTAATAGAATTACAAGATAAATAAACTTTCATATAATTAATTGAAAATTTACCATTTTCTATATTTAATTATACGCAAACCAAATATTAAAACTTTTTATTTGCAAATTAATTTATTTAAATTTTCACCAAAGTCCAATTAAATACGTAAATAAAACAATAAAATTTATTGAAATCTTACAGGTCGTTACAAAAATTTTCTAAAATTTTCCAACTCCTAAAAATTTCAGAAAATTTTGCCAGAGTCTCCTTTGTATGGAGCAGCTTTTGCAATTTGACAAGTGATATAAATATATATACATCGACCCACACGGTCGGAAAAATAAAAAAAGTTCATCTTTCCTATTTTTATTGCGTAGGCGTACCTTTATTTAGCATTTTAAGCAAGCGGTTTATTATTTTTAGCAATTAGCGCAACCAAATCCAGTCAACGACTTCAGGTACCTGTACTTACTCAATTTAGACATGTAAGCACTATATATATGAAGTTTATAACATTTTTCTTACTAAAACAACTACAACACATCAACCCTAAAAGAAATGCGTTTTAAATAACTTCCACGAGCAATTTATATGATTTCAAAACTAATTCAATTGCTTTCAACCAATTCATATACCATTTCATTCAATTTTAACGGTTTACAACTCAATTGCTTACATTCAATTTATTTTTAAGCAAAACAAACTCATATTCACTTCAAATGATTCAAAAATCAATTTTATTTGCTTCTATTAATTTATAGAATTTTAATTACTTTTGTTTACGCCAAACAACAACTATTTTTATGTAAATTCTGCGATATTTGCTTAATAGAGTATCCATTTTAGTTTATAACTACTTCAAATTAATTTCAACTCATTCTGTATTTAATTCCATTTCATTTCTAATTTATTCACCAACCATACATTTGTGTTTCATTTCATTTCCGCATCGTTTCATTTTAAAACTATTTCATTGAGCTTGAAACATTCAATGCTTATATTAATATCCATTTCCAAATAAATTTAAACCAAACTTTTATTTAAGTAATTTTACTTCATATTAATTCGCCTCATAACTTAAGTCCATTTTGATAATCCAATTCCAATTAAACTTTGATTTAATTTCCATTCAATCAGACTTCATCCATTTATTTTTTTCATTCAATTAACCCATTTATTCACCCCATATTTAAATTTTTAATTAACTTACTTAATTAATTTTCGAATTTATTTTATTAATACAATGCCATTCTCAATTTATTTCTACTCACCTGGGTTTTTGTTTGCAACTCAAACCATTTCCATTATAATTCACTTTCATTTCATTCGACAATATTTCTCTTATATCTATTTTACTTGCAAATTTCGTTAAATATTATTCATATCCCACTTGAATTTTATTTGTAATTTAAACCATCACTATTTCGATCTAACTCTATTTTATTTTTATTTTTACATCTCCATTTATTTAATTCATTACCAAACCCAAGTCGAATTCTATTTACAATTCGAATTCATTTCCAAACTCCATTATTAACTTACAATCCATTTTATTTAACGAGTTAAAATTTATTAACATACTCTATCAAATAATTTATTTAGCTAAATAGCTTAACTCCAACTTTTATATCAATATTCGATTTTATTACAAAAAAAAATCACTTTCATAAATTTTCCTGAGTTCAATTTTTTTTCATAATTCCTGTATGAGTTTTCTTTCATTTTTTTTTTCAAAATTCCAACACTTTTATTTTAAAATTTTAGAAATGCTTTTAAATTCACCTCATACTATTAAAATAGCTCTTTATAAAAATATTTCTTATAACTTGATGTCTCAACCAGTCCATCCTTGTTCTCATAGAAATTCAGTTATACGTTGATCAGGCGTAGGACTGAAAATCTGTAAGCACTTGGTAAACCCGTTTCAACACCAGTGAAAATACTTGTGAAATTATTTTTATTGAAAATATAGAAAACAATTTTTGAAAAATGAGGAAATATCTTTGGTGAGAATGCTCTGGAAATCATCACCACCATCCATGGTCACAGTTACATTCCAGGGTTACGTTGCCATCGCAACAAAAGTCGATGTAACTGTAGGCACTCCGCGCCCCTCGATTACGCCACGGAACCCACAACAGATCGCAGTTACATTCCAGGGTTACGTTGATATCGCAGCAAAAGTCCATGTAACAGTAGGCATCAGCGCCCCTCGATTTTCGCTGTCGAATTGAAACTTCCCCACTCCTACATAGGTCGCAGTCTACCGATGTAAAATCAAATGCAGACTGTTGGCTCTCAGCAGCACACACGACTTTCGCTATGTTACCATAGGTCGCAGTTAACCGATATAAAATAAAATGTAGACCGTTGGCTCTCAGCGGCACACACGACTTTCGCTATGTTACCATAGGTTGTAGTCTACCGATATAAAATCAATCGTAGATCGTTGGCTCTCAGCGGCGCACACAACTTTCGCTATGTATACACTACTCATAATCCTCAGGAACTAGTTTTGTCCCGACTCCTCACAGGATCAACTTTAGATCCCCTCCTTGGGGCTCAAGGCAACACCTCCCAGTGGCACTACTGAGAAGTTCATTTCAAGGGAGCGCCTTTTTCCCCAAAGCCATTACCAAAACACTTTATACTATACACATATAGTATCTTTCAAATCATACACCTAGTATAACCTCATACAAAGCTCATGTACACAGAATCGATTATCCCAAAATCGATAATTCTCAAAATAGGCTTTCCAAATTCCAATATTGCTTTTACCCAAAATCAAAAGCCTTTCGAAATCCAAAGGTTCCCAAAACCTTTTCTAAAATCCTCATAAGATCCTTTATATACATAAATATATAAAAAAAATTAAAACTTTGGATCATTTTAATCTTGTATAAAACTCCTTTTATACATCAAAAGCACATTCAAAAATTCTTTTCTTCCGGCAATAGATTCAACAAGGGGAGATTTATCTTATATAACAAAGATATATAACTTTGTTTATTCAAAATTAAGTATTCAAATTTGATTACTCTTTCCAGTATCAATTTCATTCAAATCTGTATGATGTACACTTATCATCCGTATGCTATACCAATCTGATCGCGCACTCGATCACACAATTTCACTTCCGAACTAGTACCGTCCACCCGACTTCCTAGTGCAGACTCGGATCTGGTTGCTTGATCAGAAACCGTCATTCTCCTTGCATAGCCATAACTATGATAGAGAATATCCAGAACCAATCAACAATCCATACTCAGGTTCGCCATCGAAAAACGAGTGAAAAATCCCAACTCGGATCGATAAACTATTTCGAATTTCTATGCTCGAATTTGGATCAAATCACTATGCGAATAGAATAATATACGTACATCCTACGTAATTATCTTCATTGATTATTTACTAAATCAATTTCCTTTCTATTCACATTCACTTGAATTTTCATTCAATTATTTACAATTGCCTCAATTCCATTGGATTATCACTTCAATTCTTATCTCAATTGGGTATTTAATCAATAACTGTTTGAACTCCGACCGGTTTATATTTAGAAAATAGCATGAAAGGTTTTAAAATAGATAAGTAGTTGAAAACAATTAATAGTTTGTAAAATAGATGTAAAATAGTTAACTAATTGTAAAATAGTTGGAGAATAGTTGAATAGTTTCAGAAATTTTAGATAATTGCAAAATAGTTGTAAAATAGTAATTAATTTGTAAAATAGTGGAAAAACAGTAATTATTTTATAAAACAGTCAAAAAATAGTTAAATAACTCCAAAAGTAGTTATTAAATAAATATAAGATAGTTTTGGGTTTAATAAGAAAGGTTGTATATATAATAAATAACTTGAAAAAATAGATTTGTCCAAAAACAATTTATTTAAAAATAGTCTAGAGTCAAACTGTTTAATTCTCAATCTCCATTCTCATCAATTCAATTTAAATTTCCACTTCTATTTAAATTGACCCAATTCCAATTTAAATAACCCCAATTTCCATTGGACTTGATTTATTCCCAATTCAAGTTGAATTAATTCTCAATTTCTTTCCAACTTCAAAACAAATTCCATTTAATTCCTACTTATTCAACTTTATTTACAGTTCCAAATAATTCAAATAAATTTGGACTAATTTCAAATTTAATCCACTTCAATTTCAAGTCACTTCAATTCCTGCTTGAATTTAATCCCAATTCCCATTCAAATTTTTCTTCCGATTAATAACCTTTCCAGTTAAGTTTAAAACTTGCTTCACTTTGGGTTTCACATCACATTCCAAGGAAAATTCAAAACTCAACCTTAGAGTTTATTTCATATTTATTCCCTTTACACACTAGGCTACTTTTAAATTTTAAACCACCCTGGGTTTTAATTGCAAAACAAATCCCTTAAAAATCTTCCTAACATTCTTGTTTTAAAATAAGACTATACTCAAAATAGTCTGAATTATATTGTTTGTTATTTTCTTTAACTCTTTGAAACAATTGATTGTGTCTACACTTAGGTTTTAAAACTTCACAATTTTAAATCCTCCTTTAATTTAGAAGTTATATTCGTCTTATAAATTTACTTCATTTGGCTTATTAACGACAAATACATCATTATTAAACACAATAACTATTTATGATAATACCCAAGAAAATCATATCTACATACCAATTCCATTTTATATTATTCTTACTTCAATATATTCAAGATTAAATTTCAGTTTGAATCCATTTCAAATTTACCTTTATTTAATTTCAATTTGGTTGTATTTCTATTATCTCTTAATTTAATTCCAATTATTTAATAGTCAATCACCTAAATATTTATTAGAAGGAAATATTGCTTTATATATCAAAATATATTTTTATATAAAATCATTTAAAACCTTTATATAAGAAAATAACAATTACGCTCTCATATATATATATATATATATATATATATATTCAACTCATTCTAGAGTACTACAGACACTATTTAATGAGTAATCCCCATCAGAGCCAAGGTTCTAGCTTAACCTTTCAGCTCTGATACCAACTGTAACGAACAGGAATTTTCGATCCCGAAAATTCCAGATAGTTATGAAAAGAAGAAAGAGATAGAAGAAGAAGAAGATCAAAAACTCCAACATCTCACATTCACAACGGATCAAAATATAATAATGAATAATAACAGTTTACAAAAGAATGTTGTATCTGTCAAAATACATTTATAATACATTAGAGTTATACATATAATCAGACACTGAATGTACATAATTATCTTGTCACAAATATACAACAATATAATACAGCGGAACACTGCATACGTTCTTGCCATCCCGCTCGACTCCTGAGCTCCAAAACGTCCTTACCTGAAAATCTGTAATACTCGGTCTGACCTGAGCATTACCCCAAATTAACACCCGGGTCAGGCTGGAAACCAGCGTGAGTAAACCCATCTAACATGGAGTATTAAGCAGGTAACTCATATAGAACCCGGGTAACTTGAACCAATTTAAAAGTCCACAATATGTTATAGACATAACTTATTTCACAAATAAGTTTTCTGAGTACCAAAGATTTAGATTAAAAATAGTCAAATTCCTTTAAATCACTTCACTCCAGCCTATAGATTTTACATATCATTCTATAAAAATTCGAAGTGGTTTCGGGTAATTCCTAATACCCGAACCCGGTCTCTTCGAGTCTCAAGTCACCCTAACCCAAGTTATCCAAATGAAATACACAACATTTCATATCAGAGATATCAATTCATTCAAAGCATTCAGTACCATTAAATCAGCCATAAACAAAGCCTGATCACTATCAAAAATTAATTTAATCAATTCTAGTTAATTTTCCAACCTCAATCACTTAGATTTCTTTATTTGTCATTAATTAATTTCAAATCAATTAATCAATCATCCATTCATTATTCAACTTAATTAATCACCCTGGATTAATTATCCTTTAATTACGTTCAAGTAATTATCTTAAATTAACTTCACAATATTAATTGTTCTTAATCAAAATCAATAAGAAATATTAATTACTTCATAAATTAATTAACTAAAATTAATTACATTAATCATTAATTACTTATATTAATTAACTTCCCATAAGTCACTTATTATTGAATAATTCATCTTAATTAATCAATCTTTAATTACATCGTTAATTATATAAATTGATGATTTCCAATTATATTTCCAATTATCCTAATCTAAATTAATTACATTAAATAATCAATCATTAATTAAACCGCAAATATTAATCATTCTTGATTTATCTCAACCTGCAATTATCTACCTTTTTATTTACTTATTAAATAAGTTAATTACTCCTTAATTAACTATCTTAATTAATCTCTTGATTAATGTCACAAAGTAATTATATTTTATTAATTACATTAAGTAATAACCTATCAAACCATCCATTGATTATTCTACATTAATTTAACTTAATAAATGGGCTTAAACCTTCATTAATTAATTCAAACCCTTAATTATCAAATTAATCAACCCAAATCATTAATTAATTGAATTAATTAATTATCTATTTTAATAATTTGATGAATCAAAAATCATTAAGCTCTTATTAACTTTAAAATGGAAACATTTTCTTATTTATGATTTTAGTTTAAAACAAGTTAAAATCCCGAATACTTCGAGTCAAGCAATAGTAATCTCGAGAACCAACCAGAACCAAAGTCACTCGATCACAGTGCACATCAATCAATTTAATCATGCAGCCAAATACATAAATTTAACCATTTAAATTTAGTTAAAAATCCAAGGAAGTGAGATTTACTCACCTTTGCCCCCTTAAATTTGCAACCCACTTCATTCTCGATTGACTCCACGATTTTCTCAACCTTGTATAACCATTTACGGTTTATTAATATTGTAAATAAATCAGACAATAAATTACTATTTATTTATCTAGTTTAAATTAAAATTTAATTTGTCTAATAATTAAATTTTTGGACTAACTTCATATAGATGTTTCAATGTCCAAACCTCCTATATCATTTCTTCCTGTTTTACACAAGTCTATCACAGCAATCCTAAATTTTCGTAAGTTCATTTCTATATATAAAATTAACTAAGACAACTATGTGTATTCAAAATTTTCTTTTTATTTTAGCACAAACCTTTCAAAACTCATAATTTCCAGAAATTAAACTGAATTAATGACAAGATTATACCTTACTGCATCTCCCACCTAACTTGCTGCCTCAAGCATCGCAGCCTTATGATTGCACGCACACTAGCAACCAGCCTTCGCCACTACCAAAATAGGCTTCCGCAACAAAACCCACATCGCCTCCTTCGTCACGACATCGTCGCTGCCAGCAACTCCTAACAGCCACCACCGCACAAACCTGCTCCGATCGCCATACCAAGTCCTGGACCACAATCCCAATCGCAAGCAACATCTCACTGCAGTCAGCACCGGAATGCGCATCCTCAAATCCACGATCTACTAGGTTGCAATACCTTTAACCGCCTGTGGCTGCGGCTTCGTCACCTCGCCTCCTCAATCGCATCGATCGTCAAAGACAGGCTCGCATCGCCTCATGCTATGCTATTTTTTTTCTTCTTACGCGATATTTGATTTTGGGGATAAAGGAGAGGGATATGATTTTTAAGCAGAGAAAGAGGCGTGTTTGGGAAGGAAGGAATGGCGTATTGAAAAATGTTACTATTTATTTTATTAATATTATCAAATGTTAAAAGCTTTTCGAACGGACTTCGAATCAGACAAGCCGCTAGGTATTTATAAGGTTTTACATGCGTTCGAAACACAACGGAACATGTTCCGGAGGCTAATTTGATTGCATGAGGAAGTTAGCTTTTTAAATTGATTTAAAATATTAAATCATCCATTTTAATTTCAACGCGTTTCTCACCCGTACGAGTAAACGGTAAATCCAAATGCTACGAAAATTAAAATCCGATAGTAACTAACTATTACGGATCCAACGGAACTGGTTTCGTCGAATTTCGAGAATGTGCCTCGGAAGGCTATTTCTAAACATCAATTTAAACGATATATTATTAAAACGGAACAAAACACTTCCAAATTCAATTTTCACACTTTTACAATCTTTAGTATTATCAGTTTAAATTTTGCAAGCCTTTAATTTAGTTTAAACAGGCTTAGAATTCCAGATTCAATAATTTACCCAATTTTCAGTTTATTAAATCCAATAACTCAATTGCTAAATAATAATAATATTTGAATTCAAGTTAAAAATTAGCTTTTAAATATTTTGAAATCAATTAATTATTCCAATTTAAATTGTTAAAAATTCTAGGTCGTCACACTTATTGTCCACCCCCGGCTTAACCGAATAATGAGCACTTTTTTTAAAACACGTGGATATATCCAGATCATAGTTAAGTCACAAAAAATTTCCATTTTTTATTATTTAAACAAAAGATCTACCTTTAGTATTCGATGTGGTTTTCGGATAACCATTTGGAATCCGACCCACGTCTCATCGAAACTCAAATGCCGTCATAAGGGCCAATATTGATAGTCGGTTATTTAACTATCAAATACCTTCTATAACAATCATCAGATTTAAATAATTTCCCCAAATTATTTGTTTCAAAATATCTTCGCAAGATATATTTTCACACTTCAACCCCTCGAAAACAATTTTCAAACTACTTTTCTCTCGCTGAATAAATTTCCAAATGTTGTTTATTTCCACTGAAAATCCGCCAAGTGCTAATACTTTAGGTTTTTAAAATAATTTAAATCACTTATCCAAAATTAATACTTAGGAACGGTTAAAATAAAAACTATTTCAAACATTTTATTTAAAATATTAATTATCGAATTTTGTACTAATATGTCATGTAAAACTTAAGCCAAAAATAATTTTTAAAATAAAATTATTTTATCGAGTATAATTGTTTAAATAACCATCTTCTAAATAATATACAAGTTAAATCTTTAAACAAATCACTTCTATAGTTAACTCAGTAAATATTTACTTTAAAAATTTAAAAACAATTTAAGAAAATATTTTTTCCAAAACATTCTTTTTAAAACCAACTTTAGAACTTTTAATTTGTACTTAAAAGTTACTTTGAAAACATACTCGGCTTTCCAAGGAAAATACACTTTCCATTCCAAAATAGTCCATTTAAATCAATTAATAAATTGTTCTCGATTTATCTCAAATTACATCCCAAATACGTAAATTTTCTTTCCACACTTTTAAAAATAAACCAATATTTATTTTTAAAACAAATTACCCATTCCTTTATAAATTCCATAATGAATCTATATTTCCAAATATCCACTGATATCTTTTTCCACTTTATAAATCCAGTCTATAATGTCCATAGTCTCATCCTTCTTTCAAAATACAGTTTCAAACACTAAATCAATTCCCAAATCAATTTCCAAAATTTATTTTCAAACACTAAATCAATTTCCAAATCGATTTCAATAATTTATTTTCAAACACTAAATCAATTTCCAAATTGATTTCCAAAACTTATTTTCAAACAATGGATCAATTTCCAAAATTTATTTTCAAACACTAAATAAATTTCCAAATCGATTTCCAAAATTTATCTTCAAACACTAAATCAATTTCCAAACGATTTCAAAAATTTAAGCCATTTAAAAATTACTCCTTTACTTATCCAAATTTATTTCAAAACCCATTAATCCAATATTCACACCTATATTTTTTGATTTAAATTCCATTTAAATCAAAAAAACCAATGTCATACTTGATTTCAAAATTCTCCCTTTATTTCTCCCAAACCATTTGAAATCCGTTCTGAATTACTTCTTTTAATTTATCCAACTCTCTGACATTATTTTACTTAAAATTCTCTACTTTAATTTACTTCCAAAAATCCAATTTTTTTATATTTCTAGTAGCCAAAAAAATACAAAAATATATTCGGTCAAACCACAGCCTTCAATAACTTCAACTACCAAAATAATCAATCATAGATTATAAATTAATCATATCACATCATATGAAGTAAATTCAAACATTTGAGGAATCCAGTTGGATCCCTCCAACCTATCTCCCTGCATCCATAGATATTAGCACAATATAAAATACCAATTCCACTTTGAGGTGGAATATTGCGGTATATGGGGTCATCCGCTATTATGTGGGGCGAATAGGGCCTCATCTGCTATATAATGCTGGAAATCAAACACTCTAATATATATGTATATATATATACACACTACTATATATAATATCACCCAACAGATAAATTGTCAAATTCATCCAAGAACATCCAATAATTTAAATTTAACTATTTAAATTAAACAAGGTAATTCGACTGAGTGAGAAGATCTTACCTTTGCTTTTTTTTTGCAATCCATTTCCTTTCCAGCTTGTTTTCATGATTTTTAAAACTTGTGTGACGACCCAAACTCGATGTTCGATAAACAACACCAAATTTGCATCGCCGGAGCTTATAACAGCAATTAGATGAATATAAAACAGCGGAACAGAATCAATATCATAAATATCATCACAGTTACAACATCAACATAATATCCATACTGCAACAGAGTACATAATACATACACCACAACTCCAAATACAACATCATGATAATACAACAGTGAACGTATATCCAAAAGTTCTCAAATGAGAGAGATGATAACGAACTCCCAAAAGCTAACACCTGAAATCTCCAATAGCTCCTAAGATATCTCCCAGATAAAGGCTCCAAAATACCGCTACTCCAAAATACTGAAACCTGCTACTAGGCTGTCCGTGTGGAAATAATGGGCACTCAGAGTTTAGGAAAGAAAACAATAAACTCCGGATCAGTCATGGGACTGGTATGAGTAAACAAAACAACAATTTACTTTTAAAGAAGCTAGATTTATAAAAGAATTTTCGGTATGCTTTTCAAAATGGAACTACCATAAGACCTCCCACCACACACACAATGCAAACGCAGAATTGGAGGAGATTTCTTCTTATGATAGTTAAATATGCTTGGTACGAGAAAAGAAATTCTTTGATATTATAACTAGTGCATAGTGAAGAAAACATTTCAAAAGTAGAATATTAATCTTAGCCAGCATAGGTACCATTATATTATGCCTACTATAGCTACCATATTAGATGGCAGGTTCTACAACTAAAACCGTACAGGGTTTCGTATTTGGAATTGGATTTCCAACAAATGGTCAGGCCAAGGAACTTCCCATTGCCACATGGAAACGCCTCTGGAAAGACGCCCCGAGAACCTAACCGGATCTCCGCCAACACAAGGCCGGGTTACCCTTCAAACTGGGTAATAACTGACACGAGTATGCCATCTCCCGGTTGTAAACAACCTTTAACCGGGGCCCCAGCAACAAATCACAAAGTAATACATATATATATATATATATATATCTGCGATATCAACATAAGTTAAGTATCTGGGCTCCATACCATGATACCACTTCTATCCAGAAGGAAATGCACATACCCTAAGGGGTGCTACCCCCAATAACCTTGCCGCATCTTTCCTGTTTCGACCATTGCGGGGTGTGAGGTCCGACGAAGTCTCGTCCATAAAGCCACACTTTATACAAAAGCTGTGCTTTGGGTCAACAAATGATCATAGAAATGATCACAAAGATAATTGATCAAACAAATGATCCTATCACAAATGATCAACACAATGATCATTTCACAGCAACACTCAGCATGTCACATTACCAAATTGGGAGTATATTGCTAATAACCTTCAACTACATAACCTCTGAGCTCGTACGTCTCAGAGAAGGGTTATAAGCTAAGAGAATAAATTCTCTGCCACCAACAGAAATATATATGAAAGAAATCGGCTTTATATCTCAATTTGTAATGTCAGACATACTATCCATACAAGTCTGTTCCGGGCTCGAACAAAACCGAAGGCACTTCCAAAGAAGTCCTTGCAATCCGGATATCCACAATCCTGATCGGATTCCCCATCACATATGGAGAACTCTATACCGGAGCAACTCGGTGCAGAGTCAATCGACAGGTCATCCTATCGCTCTCGCAAATACCCGGTCTTCAACACCAGTCTTCAAATGCTATCCATAACGTCGAATCACATATTCGAAATGGGTTATACGACACAAAGGTCCTTTCCCGGCTAATTCGAATAGTGAGTGTCAAATTTTAAAACATGTGGATGTCATGGACAAATATTCACAGGTTCGATGTGGGTTTCGGATAACCAAATGAAATCCGATTCCCTGTCGCATCGAAGTTTAAATGCCGTTTTACGGGCAACAGGACTTTCACATCAATACAGAACGAATCACAATCACAATGCAGTACATGGCAATTTAAATAACACAGCATCACAATCAGAACAGAAATATCAATATGTGTTAACAGCAATAATTAATTTATTTCAAATGTGGTTTAAATAAATTTATCACACAATTATTTTAAAACAATAATAAGTATTTGAATAAATAATTTAAATCTTGATTAACTCGTTTTATTGTTTCAAAATTTGTTATTTAAATTAACCGCTAAATTTGACTTGTCGTTTTTAATTTTATTTGGATAATAAATCCTCCATTTACAATTTTATTTGAATACTTAATTATTTATAAATCAATTTAATCATAAGTTTGTAAGTCATTCTTAATTTATTTTCAAAAACCTTAGTTAATAAATTTTATTTACCGCAATTATCATTTAAGAATCTATTCTGTTTTAAACCTCAATTTATTGTTGCATTAAAATTTTAAGGTAAATTAACTTCAACTCATATCTTTAAATTTAATGATTTAAAGTATAAATTTTATTTTATTTTTAAACATTGTTAAATAACTTGACTTATAATAAAATTTAACTTAACAAAATCGACCTTGGATACCTTGTAAATGCCAAAAATATTTTCTTCCATTTGTTAACTTGGAGATTTGGTCTGGGCTTTGACCCGATACAAAAGTACACCCGAGTAAACAATATTTTTTTCACCAGAGCCCAAATCACTTTCTTCACGTCTTCTCCCATAGCCCATTTCTCTTCTTCCCCATGCCTGTTCTTCTTTTCTTTTTCTTAGTTTAAGTTGAAACTTAAACCCCCCTGAAACATTCGAACACGTCGTGCACGTGTACGGCATGGCGCCGCAACTCCGATGATCGCCACGATCATCGGCAAGTCGTACGATCCCCACAAACACGAAATCCCTCATCGATTTGACCCAAAGAACTCGGCATCGAAATTTCACCGTGTTGACGAACCGTAACCCAACGTCACCACGCAAAAGCCCCTTCGCCAACGCTCCTCAGTCCACCAGAAAATCCAAAACTTCGGCCATGCCTTGACAACACACCAAGCCATCTTCACCCAAGTTATCGTGCGACTCGATCGCGTATTCGAGATGAACACACCCCTTCACAGACACGTCCAAATACTCCAATTAAAACCTAATGTGACCTCGTATCCAAATCTCATGCAATAAAAAAATTAATCGGTAATTTTCCTGAGATCCTTAACGTTTCAGCATGCTTCAAACCAAATTTCATCAATTTACGTTCGATCAATCATTGGAAAAAAGGAAAAGAGCAAAATTTGTTCAAAGGGGAACTGCTTCAGAAATATTTAAATAAAAATCATCATCTTAATTTTAAAAACCATAACTTTGTATGCTTATTCGAGTTACATAATCAAATCACTAATTTAAAATGGTTGAATTTATCACAAAAATTTGTTTTCACTGCAATTTTCAAGTTGCACAGACAATATACTTCATGTTCAAGCTGGAAACAAAATTTTAGCTCATGGATGATGTTTGAATTAACTTATTTGTTAAAGATCTAAAACAGAAATTATAGTGAAGTTTAAATCTTTATCTTGTTTGAACTCTCTATATTTTTTTTTCAAACAGAGCACAGAGATATACCACTAACATATATACACAGCATAACCCAAAACCATATCAGTATATAACTTTCAATATGACCTCATACAGTTCAATGATTCAAACTGAAATCAAGTTTAAGATGTATTTACTCACATGACAAAGGTTTGAAACAGAGACTATGTTGATTTTCTTTGAACTGCAGTTTGTTCCTCTTCTCTTTTCTTTTTAATTCCTGATCTTTGCTTGTTTATTTTTTTTCTTTCTTTCTTCAAAATTTTGTTTTCAATCTTGAATGAAGTTGATCTTGTGAATAAATGACACTTATGTTTTTCTTTCTTTTTAATTTATGTTCTCTACTAAGATTGTTAAACGAACTTTAAAACAGAGGCTGTGATGTTTATATATATGAAGATGGTGTACATACTGCATTGTATAGGTAGGTAGAATACTGTTTTTAATATTGACTAACCCAAGCTAGAAAGTAACAGCATTAAATGCAAGCATGTTAACAACAGTCTTTACTTTAGATTCTTGTTTGGCAGATCTTGTTTATAGGCAAATGTGATTCTTGTTTATGGAAGAGAGTAGATAGCATTTAATGCAAGTATGGTTGGTGAAGCTTCCATCCTGTATACTTACGGCATAGTGTTGTTTGATTTTTTTTTTAAGTACTAAAACTTGTTTCATAAATTTGTTTTATTTCATATTGAGGCTTGCATACTGTTTTGTTTATTCTTTTATATGTATGTGTTGTTTTGTTTAAAAAGGTTTGTTTTTCTTATGTCTACTTATTTGTTTACATAGCTAATTGAAAGTGTTTTCTTTTACAGTTTTATATTTCTTCATAAAAATTTGTTATCTTAGTTTATTTGTTTATTTGTTTATTTGTTTAGATGTTGGATTATAATTATGTGATTTAAATTTTATAATTTCATCATAACCTACTTTAACAATTTTATTTCTATTAAAAGCTCATCTATCACAATTTCTTATTTTACTTTGTTAAAAGGAAAAGTTGTTTTAGTTATTAACATTAAATAACTCTGTAATTTTGTTTCAATAATTTATTTCTTTTGAATTTCTCAAATTTACATTTAAAAGTTCCAATAAATTACCGAATTTTTAAATTCAAAATTTCCGGGATGTTACAATATCCCCTCCTTAAGAAAATTTCGTCCTCGAAATTGAAAGAGAGAGAAACGTAAACAAAGAATAGACGAATTTATAAATAAGGGAATGACTTACAGTTTTAAGTCGAGATGTCAATTCTGCAGTTGGGATATGATTTCTTCATATTATCTTTGGTCTCCTAAGTACAGTCCTTTGGATCGCCACTCCATTGAACTTTTACCAGCTTCACAATCTTGTTTCTTAATCGCTTCTCATCACGATCAACAATTTTTATCGGTTCCCTTCTAACTGCCAAGTTAGGAGTAATTTCAAGATGCTGCTGAGCAGCTTCTTCAATAATATCATCTGGGTCGTGCACATACTTCCGAAGATTAGAAATATGGAACACATCATGTACGCCAGACAACCAGCTGGGTAACTACACTCGATATGCTAGAGAACCAATCCTTTCCAGAATAGGAAAAGGACCAATATAACACGGTGCCAACTTCCCAGTTTTCCCGAATCTCAATACACCCCGCATCGGAGATACTTTCAGAAATACAGAATCTCCAACTTGAAATTCCAAATTTCTCCTTCGGCGGTCATAATAGCTCTTTTGACGGCTTTGGGCAGTTAATAACTTCTTTCTAATAAAGTTTACCTTCTCAGTGGCTTCTTTTATCATATCCGGTCCAAGAACAAGTCTGTCACCTGATTCGATCCAGCATGTAGGTGATCGAGACGGACGTCCATATAAAGCTTCGAAAGGAGCTATTTCTAAACTGGCCTGATAACTGTTGTTATAGGAGAACTCAACCAGATGCAAATGGTCCTCCCAAGAACCACCAAAATCATGCACACAAGCACGCAGTAGGTCTTCTAAAATTCGGTTAACCCTCTCAGTCTGCCCATCTGATTGTGGGTGATAAGCAGTACTGAAATTTAATTTCGTTCCCAATGCGTCCTGAAATGCTTCCCAAAATCTACTAGTGAAGATCGGATCACGATCACTCACTATACTGCTTGGAATACCATGGAGGCGAACAATTTCCTTTATATATATACCTGCCAAGCCTGCCGCAGTCCGAGTGGATTTAACTGGAATGAAATGAGCATTTTTGGTTAGACGATCCACAATAACCCAAATCACTTCATTGCCTTTCTTTGTAAGAGGCAATCCATCAATGAAATCCATCGATACCTGATCCCACTTCCATTTCGGTACTTCCAAAGATTGAAGTAAACCGGCCACTTTCTTTTGGTCGCTTTTAATTTGCTGACAAGTAGCACAGCGACTCACATAAATAGATATGTCTCTCTTCATCGTCTTCCACCAGAAGGTTCTTTTCACATCACGATACATTTTGTTGACTCCTGGATGGATGTTGAATTTGGACTTGTGGCATTCGTCCAATACTTCACGTTTCAATTCTGGAATGTCCGGAACACATAATCTGCCTTTCAGCCTAATAACTCCACTATGATTTGTTTCAAAACTTGTACCTTCGCCTCGAAGAATTTTTCCATAAATACCCTGAAGAAATTTGTCTTCATGTTGCTTACTAGCGATTTTCTCAAGAAGAGTAGGAGTGATAACCAGATAAGCAAGAACAGCATAACTTCTGCTCAAAGCGTCTGCAACTACATTGGCCTTTCCGGGTGTATATAGAATGTCTAAGTCATATGATGCTAGAAATTCCAACCAACGTTGTCGCAGATTCAGATCCTTCTGGGTGAAAAGAAATTTCAAAGATTAATGGTCGGTGAATAATTCGAATTTTTCACCTAAAACAAAGAGAGTTTATTAGGTATATTTCTTTAGTTAAGCTAGTTCATAAATTGTTAAGAAAGCTGAAAAGATTCTTACCCAGAAGATAATGTCGCCAGATCTTTAAGGCGAAAACAACAACCAAAAGTTCCAAATCGTGCGTCGGGTAGTTTTTCTCATGCGGACGTAATTGTCTACTCGCGTAGGCAACCACCTTTCCATTTTGCATTAATACTGCACCTACCCCTTCACCACATGCATCAGTATAGACAGATAAGCCTTGGTTCCCGTTAACAATAGTGAGAACATGAGCAGTGGTCAATCTCTTTTTCAACTCTTGAAAAACTTCTTTACATTCTGGAGTCCAAATGAACTTTGCATTTTTCATCGTTAGCTTAGTCAATGGGCTAGCCAACTTAGAAAAATCTTGAACGAATTTCCGGTAATAGCCTGCTAAACCCAAAAAGCTTCGAACTTCTCTTGGAGTAGTGGGATGTTTCCAATCAAGAATAGCGGAAATTTTGCTAGGATCTACCGAAATCCCTTCCTCATTAACAATATGGCCAAGGAATTTGACTTCATTGAACCAGAAGTGGCATTTGGAAAATTTTGCATATAGAACATTTCTCCTCAAAATTTCTAAAACAATTCTAAGATGCTCGGCATGCTCTTCTTTAGTTTTGGAGAAAATTAAGATATCATCAATGAATACAAGCACAAATTTATTCAAAACTTCCCGAAACACACGAGTCATAAGATCTACGAAGTATGCTGGAGCATTGGTTAGCCCGAAAGGCATAACTAACCATTCATAGAACATACAAGGACCTCTGAAAGCGGTCAGATGTACACAATCTTCGGCGATTCGTAATTGATGGAATCCCTGGGCTAGATCCATTTTTGAAAAGAAACGAGCGCCATGAAGTTGGTCGAATAGATCATCAATTCTTGGTAGAGGGAATTTATTCTTGAGAGTTTGTTTATTTAGATCGCGGTAATCTACACACAATCTCAAAGATCCGTCTGATTTAGCAACAAATAAGACGGCTGAGCCCCATTCAGAAACACTGGGTCGAATTAATCCTTTTGCTCGTAGTTCATCAGTTTGATGAACCAATTCAATCTTTTCCCTGGGTGCCATCCTGCGACTTACGTGAACAACAGGACGAGTATTAGGTACAAGATTGATTCGGAATTCTATTTCTCGATGAGGAGGTAAAGATTTCACTTCTTCAAATACGTCGGAAAAATCCCGAACAACAGGTATAGACTACAAAGTGGGTTCAAGATATCCCAAGGTATACATCAGTCTATCTCTCCTTGGACTTGGATCCTCACAAGAGATTTCAATAAAATTTCCAAAACTTGTTTTGATTAAAACTGTCCGATTACTACACTCCAATATAGCTTCGTATTTCGATAACCAGTTCATACCGAGTAAGATTTCAAATTCATTAAATTCGAGGACAAAAAGGTTGATAGGAAATCGATAGCTATCATATGAAATAGGAACTCTCTTACAATATAAACAAAGATTTGCAGGACCTCCAACCGGATTTTTCACGCAAATAGGATCGTCAACAAATTTAGTTTTAAGTCCTAATTCATTTGCAGTTTGTTGGGAGATAAAGCTATGTGAAGCTCCTGTATCAAATAAAACTCTAACAGTTCTATAATTAATAAGGTTACCTTCCAAAACGCTTTTTCCCTTATCAGCTTTAGAAGTCGAGGGGTCCTTCTTAATTGTATAAACTTTTGCCACCTGCGCTGGCTTCATTACTGGGCAATCTTTAACAAAATGTCCCGGTTTATGACAATTGTAGCATTCTTTAGCTCCGCTAACAGTTTCTTCCTTCTTAACTTGCTTCTTTGGTTTTGGGCAGCTGTTTGAATAGTGGCCCTTCTCTTTGCAGTTGTAACAAGTGACATTTTCTGTCGCGCTTCCCTGAATGCTCTTCTTCTTCTCGTTGCCTTGCCAAGGTTTCTTGCCTCCGAATTTTCGCTCCTTCCAATTTTGATTGCCTGAATTACCTTTCTCCACAGTTGCTTCCTGTATATCAAGAGTAGCGTATCTGTACCACATATCTACTAAATCTGAAAAAGAGTCTTTAACATGGCCCGTCATTCTTTCATGATATTTCTGGTTCATACCACGGATAAACCTTTCGTTTTTCTTAAGAGGTGTATTTAACAATTCCGGGCCAAACCGAGATAGTTCACTGAATTTATTCAAGTATTCTTCAAACGACAAACTTCCTTGTTTCAAATCCAGAAATTCCTGATACATTCTGGAAACTCCCGCTGACGGCATGTAACGTTTCTCAAACACTTCTTTAAAACGATCCCATGTAAATTCTTCCTCGGGTTCATCTATAATGATGGTTTCCCACCAAGCTGAAGCTTCTCCTTGGAGTTGCCAAGAAGCTATAAGTCTCTTCTGCTCATCCTGTAGTTTTATCCCTTTAAAAACCTTTTCACACGATCTTACCCAAGCTTGAGCCTCAATAATTGACTCCTTGCCAATGAACGGTTTGCCACCAAGCTTTTCGAACTTCTTATATAAATCAGCCAAGTCCGGCTGCTGCTGAATTTCTATTACTACTTCTGCGGCTGGGGGAATTTGATTAGGTGGTGTGGCATTGCCTTGACCCCTAGCTCTTCCTCTGCGTCCACTCATTTTCACTATCTGAGATTAGTAAGAAAATTGATTCAGATATACAGACGAGATATCTTAAGGAATATCAGCAGTAAAAAGAAATAGACTAAGAAAATTTTAAAGTTTCAGTCTTGTTTATACTCATTCTAGGGTTTACTTCATCCTATCTCTAATGAGCCATCTAATGTGTTATACTCCGTACTTAAAGTTCTTACTCAACCAACAGCTCCGATACCACTTGTGACGACCCAAACTCGATGTTCGATAAACAACACCAAATTTGCATCGCCGGAGCTTGTAACAACAATTAGATGAATATAAAACAGCGGACCAGAATCAATATCATAAATATCATCACAGTTACAACATCAACATAATATCCATACTGCAACAGAGTACATAATACATACACCACAACTCCAAATACAACATCATGATAATACAACAGTGAACATATATCCAAAAGTTCTCAAATGAGAGAGATGATAACGAACTCCCAAAAGCTAACACCTAAAATCTCCAATAGCTCCTAAGATATCTCCCAGATAAAAGCTCCAAAATACTGCTACTCCAAAATACTGAAACCTGCTACTAGGCTGCCCGTGTGGAAATAATGGGCACCCTAAGTTTAGGAAAGAAAACAATAAACTCCGGATCAGTCATGGGACTGGTATGAGTAAACAAAACAACAATTTACTTTTAAAGAAACTAGATTTATAAAAGAATTTTCGGTATGCTTTTAAAAATGGAACTACCATAAGACCTCCCGCCACACACACAATGCAAGCGCAGAATTGGAGGAGATTTCTTCTTATGATAGTTAAATACGCTTGGTACGAGAAAAGAAATTCTTTGATATTATAACTAGTGCATAGTGAAGAAAACATTTCAAAAGTAGAATATTAATCTTAGCCAGCATAGGTACCATTATATTATGCCTACTATAGCTACCGTATTAGATGGTAGGTTTTACAACTAAACCGTACAGGGTTTCGTATTTGGAATTGGATTTCCAACAAATGGCCAGGCCAAGGAACTTCCCATTGCCACATGGAAACGCCTCTGGAAAGACGCCCCGAGAACCTAACCGGATCTCTGCCAACACAAGGCTGGGTTACCCTTCAAACTGGGTAACAACTGACACGAGTATGCTATCTCCAGGTTGTAAACAACCTTTAACCGAGGCCCCAGAAACAAATCACAAAGTAATATATATATATATATCTGCGATATCAACATAAGTTAAGTATTTGGGCTCCATACCACGATACCACTTCTATCTGAAAGGAAATGCACATACCCTAAGGGGTGCTACCCCCCAATAACCTTGCCGCATCTTTCCTGTTTCGACCATTTCGGGGTGTGAGGTCCGACGAAGTCTCGTCCACAAAGCCACGCTTTATACAAAAGCTATGCTTTGGGTCAACAAATGATCATAGAAATGATCACAAAGATAATTGATCAAACAAATGATCCTATCACAAATGATCAACACAATGATCATTTCACAGCAACACTCAGCATGTCACATTACCAAATTGGGAGTATATTGCTAATAACCTTCAACTACATAACCTCTGAGCACGTATGTCTCAGAGAAGGGTGTTAAGCTAAGAGAATAAATTCTCCGCCACCAACAGAAATATATTTGAAAGAAATCGGCTTTATATCTCAATTTGTAATGTCAGACATACTATCCATACAAGTCTGTTCCGGGCTCGAACAGAACCGAAGGCACTTCCAAAGAAGTCCTTGCAATCCGGATATCCACAATCCTGATCGGATTCCCCATCACATATGGAGAACTCTATACCGGAGCAACTCGGTGCAGAGTCAATCAACAGGTCATCATATCGCTCTCGCAAATACCCGGTCTTCAACACCGGTCTTCAAATGCTATCCATAACGTCGAATCACATATTCGAAATGGGTTATACGACACAAAGGTCCTTTCCCGGCTAATTCGAATAGTGAGTGTCAAATTTTAAAACATGTGGATGTCATACACAAATATTCACAGGTTCGATGTGGGTTTCGGATAACCAAATGAAATCCGATTCCCTGTCGCATCGAAGTTTAAATGCCGTTTTACGGGCAACAGGGCTTTCACATCAATACAGAACGAATCACAATCACAATGCAGTACATGGCAATTTATATAACACAGCATCACAATCAGAACAGAAATATCAATATGAGTTAACAGCAATAATTAATTTATTTCAAATGGGGTTTAAATAAATTTATCACACAATTATTTTAAAACAATAATAAGTATTTGAATAAATAATTTAAATCTTGATTAACTCGTTTTATTGTTTCAAAATTTGTTATTTAAATTAACCGCTAAATTTGACTTTTCGTTTTTAATTTTATTTGGATAATAAATCCTCCATTTACAATTTTGTTTGAATACTTAATTGTTTATAAATCAATTTAATCATAAGTTTGTAAGTCATTCTTAATTTATTTTCAAAAACCTTAGTTAATAAATTTTATTTACCGCAATTATCATTTAAGAATCTATTCTGTTTTAAACCTCAATTTATTGTTGCATTAAAATTTTAAGGTAAATTAACTTCAATTCATATCTTTAAATTTAATTATTTAAAGTATAAATTTTATTTTATTTTTAAACATTGTTAAATAACTTGACTTATAATAAAATTTAACTTAACAAAATCGACTTTGGATACCTTGTAAATGCCAAAAATATTTTCTTCCATTTGTTTACTTGGAGATTTGGTCTGGGCTTTGACCCGATACAAAAGTACACCCGAGTAAACAATATTTTTTTCACCAGAGCCCAAATCACTTTCTTCACGTCCTCTCCCATAGCCTATTTCTCTTCTTCCCCATGCCTGTTCTTCTTTTCTTTTTCTTAGTTTAAGTTGAAACTAAAACCCCCTGAAACATTCAAACACGTCGTGCACGTGCACGGCGTGGCGCCGCAACTCCGATGATCGCCACGATCATCGGCAAGTCGTACGATCCCCACAAACACGAAATCCCTCATCGATTTGACCCAAAGAACTCGGCATCGAAATTTCACCGTGTTGACGAACCGTAACCCAACGTCACCACGCAAAAGCCCCTTCGCCAACGCTCCTCAGTCCACCAGAAAATCCAAAACTTCGGCCATGCCTTGACCACACACCAAGCCATCTTCACCCAAGTTATCGTGCGACTCGATCGTGTATTCGAGATGAACACGCCCCTTCACAGACACGTCCAAATACTCCAATTAAAACCCTAATGTGACCTCGTATCCAAATCTCACGCAATAAAAAAATTAATCGGTAATTTTCCTGAGATCCTTAACGTTTCAGCATGCTTCAAACCAAATTTCATCAATTTACGTTCGATCAATCATTGGAAAAAAGGAAAAGAGCAAAATTTGTTCAAAGGGGAACTGCTTCAGAAATATTTAAATAAAAATCATCATCTTAATTTTAAAAATCATAACTTTGTATGCTTATTCGAGTTACATAATCAAATCACTAATTTAAAATGGTTGAATTTATCACAAAAATTTGTTTTCACTGCAATTTTCAAGTTGCACAGACAATATACTTCATGTTCAAGCTGGAAACAAAATTTTAGCTCATGGATGATGTTTGAATTAACTTATTTGTTAAAGATCTAAAACAGAAATTATAGTGAAGTTTAAATCTTTAACTTGTTTGAACTCTCTATATATATTTTTTCAAACAGAGCACAGAGATATATCCACTAACATATATACACAGCATAACCCAAAACCATATCAGTATATAACTTTCAATATGATCTCATACAGTTCAATGATTCAAACTGAACTCAAGTTTAAGATGTATTTACTCACATGACAAACGTTTGAAACAGAGACTATGTTGATTTTCTTTGAACTGCAGTTTGTTCCTCTTCTCTTTCTTTTTAATTCCTGATCTTTGCTTGTTTATTTTTTTTTTCTTTCTTTCTTCAAAAATTTGTTTTCAAGCTTGAATGAAGTTGAGCTTGTGAATAAATGACACTTATGTTTTTCTTTCTTTTTAATTTATGTTCTCTACTAAGATTGTTAAACGAACTTTAAAACAGAGGCTGTGACGTTTATATATATGAAGATGGTGTACATACTGCATTGTATAGGTAGGTATAATACTGTTTTTAATATTGACTAACCCATGCTGGAAAGTAACAGCATTAAATGCAAGCATGTTAACAACAGTCTTTACTTTAGATTCTTGTTTGGCAAATCTTGTTTATGGGCTGATGTGATTCTTGTTTATGGAAGAGAGTAGATAGCATTTAATGCAAGTATGGTTGGTGAAGCTTCCATCCTGTATACTTACGGCATAGTGTTGTTTGATTTTTTTTGTTTTGTTTTTTTATAAGTACTAAAACTTGTTTCATAAATTTGTTTTATTTCATATTGAGGCTTGCATACTGTTTTGTTTATTCTTTTATATGTATGTGTTGTTTTTTTTTAAAAAGGTTTGTTTTTCTTATGTCTACTTATTTGTTTACATAGCTAATTGAAAGTGTTTTCTTTTACAGTTTTATATTTCTTCATAAAAATTTGTTATCTTAGTTTATTTGTTTATTTTTTTATTTGTTTAGACGTTGGATTATAATTATGTGATTTAAATTTTATAATTTCATCATAACCTACTTTAACAATTTTATTTCTATTAAAAGCTCGTCTATCACAATTTCTTATTTTACTTTGTTAAAAGGAAAAGTTGTTTTAGTTATTAACATTAAATAACTATGTAATTTTATTTCAATATTTTATTTCTTTTGAATTTCTCAAATTTACATTTAAAAGTTCCAATAAATTACCGAATTTTTAAATTCAAAATTTCCGGGATGTTACAACTTGTAAAAAACATTATACAGTTTTATTAATATTCGAATTAATCGAATAAATTAATTACGCTTTAATAGTTTTAATATTAACTAATGATTTAATTTAAAGAAATAACTAAATTCTAAACTTATTTCCCCTTTAAAGATCTTTGGTAACTAAAATAATCAAATAAGTAAATTTAAACCAAACTAGTAAATTCAAATTTTTTATTTATTTCTCTTTTGAAGCTACATATATGTACGCTTATAATAATTTTGTATATAGGTTTAACAATCTAATTTTTTTAAACTTTACATATTTTAAAATTCCTGTATATGTACACATATATTTTCTGTTTCAAGCTTATATATATATATTCAAATAGACACTTTTTATTTTTATAATTATCTGTAATTAATTTGCTGTTTTTTGAATCAATATATACATATTTTGAAAACTGAATTTACAGTTACCTTACTGCTATATTTTTTTCTATAAAATGTATGTTCATTTATTGTATTGATATGTTTACCTTTATATTTTTCTCTACTATATATAATTAAAATACCAAAATAAATTGTTAAATTAAATTGAAAACAAATAAAACTACTACCTTGCATCCCAGGAAAAACAAATCGACAAAGTTCCCCTAACCAGAAAGATGATCGCAAAATCCAAATCTCTGCCAAGCTCGATCCTATTCCATTGCCATCGTGGTCGGCGTGCGCCTTCATCCTCTCTGCCTCGCGAGTTGCTGCCCACAATCCATGAACGCCGCCTTGTCCCTTGCTCGAATCGAAACCCTAGCAACATTGATCGACGAAACTGTCGAGTTTCTTCATGGCGCGCTCGTCCCAAATCGTGACTCCACTACACAATCGACCGCGATCTTCGGTAGATTTCCTACCATAACTCGATTTTACTTCGTTCGATAAGGGAATGGTGTAACTACCCGAATTTCAACGCTCGAAAATCGACATCCATACTTCATCTGTATTCGAATGCCGCAGATTCAATAGTTGAAATTCGATTCACGCTGGAGCTTATAACACATTAAGTACAACAAAGCAAAAATGGAAATGAAATGATTTTATTGATACACAATATCCGATACAATAATGATACAATTTGAATATCAATATATATATATCAGAGATACAACCTAACAGTTGAAGAACCACAGCGGAAGAGATAACTCCAACATGATATCCACGAGAGAGTGAATACACGAACCGCATCTCTAATGCCAAAGCTCAAAAAACTCCAAGCTCTAAATCGAAAGCTCGAACCACCATAACGTTGACTTAAGTAAGGTTAGTACGGGAATGCACTGGCTAAACCAAAGACTTCTAGATCCATATCTGATATCTATTGATAACCTGACTCTAGGCTATCCGCGTGGAAAATTGTGGGCACCCAGAGTTTAGAAAGGGAACAATAAACTCTAGGTCAGTCATGAGACTGGTGTGAGAAAACGAAAAATAGTTTTATCCCGAAACAAAAGAAAACTAAGGAAAATAAAAAGAAATATGCAATGCTTTTTGAAAAATAAAACTACCATAAGGCCTCCTCGCACACACACAATGCAATCACACACTTGGGGGAGATTTCTCCTTATGATAGTCAAACATGCTTGATACGCAAAATCCTTTTTGATATTATTTTTAGTGCATAGTGCAGAAAACATTTGCAAGTATAATATTAATCT
Organism: Allium cepa; assembly: GCA_030765085.1. Lineage (NCBI taxonomy): Eukaryota > Viridiplantae > Streptophyta > Magnoliopsida > Asparagales > Amaryllidaceae > Allium > Allium cepa. The sequence goes on along the minus strand of CM060940.1, from coordinate 213,879,468 downwards.
TAGCCATCATACGTACCATTATAGTATGCCTACTATAGCTACAATGTCAAATGGCAGGTTCTACAACTAAAACCATACAAGGCGCGTATTGGATTATTGGATTTCCAACAATGGTCAGGCTAAGGAACTTCGTATGCCACATAGGTTCGCCTCTAGAGGGACGTCCCGAGAACCTAATTGGATCTCTGCCAACACAAGGCCGGGTTACCTCTGTTACTAGGTAACTACTGACACGAGTATGCCATCCCCTTGTCGTTACCGACCTTTATTCCAGGATTCACCAATAAATAGCAACAACCACAAAGTTAAATATCTGGGCACCATACCATGATACCACTTTTTATCCAGAAGGAAATGGACATACCCTAAGGGATGCGACCCCCGATAACCTTGCTGCATCCTTCCTCTTTCGACCATTTACGGGTTGTGAGGTTCTGATGAAGTCTCGTCCTACAAAGCTACGCTTTTCACAAAAGCCATGCTTTGATCAACAAATGATCCGTAGCACTTAGTATGCCACATTAACAAATTGGGAATGTATCACTAGCAACCATTAACTACATAAACGCTGAGCTTGTACGTCTCTGAAAAGTGTGTTAAGTTAAGAGAATAAGTTCTCCGCCACCGAAGAGAAATGTATTTGATAAAAAGCAGCTTTACATCTCAAAGTGTAACGTCAGACATACGTCCATACAAGCCTGTTTTGGGTTCTAACAGAACTGAAGGCACTTCAAGAGAAGCCCTTGCAAATCTGGATAATCCCTAATCACGTCCGGACTCCCCATCATAAAGGGTGATCAAATCTGTATACCGGGGCCATTCGGTGCAGGGACATTCGACAGGTAATCCTTTCGCTTTTTAAAATACCCGGTCTTCACCTTCGGTCTCCAAATGCTATCCATTTCATCCTATCATTATGCGGAATAGGTTATATGACATAAAGTCCTCTTCCGGCTAAACCGAATAATGAGCGCCAAATTTCAAAAGCATATGGATATTGGGATCTTAATTAAGTCACAACTTTTAGCCCAAAAACTATCCTTTAAATGGTTTAAACAATCTTTTAAACAAAAGATACACCTTTAAAATCTTCTTTACTTTGAAAACAAAGTTCACCAATCTTTCATAAAGATTCATTCATAACATTCAAAACAATTCCATTTCAAATTTGAAATCCTTTCAACAAAAACTAGAAGTTCTTTCTTTATATGAAAGCAATTATCTTTTGAAAACAAATAGTTTTTGTTTCGGGAAAATCCGATTACATTTGCTACTCAAGTATAAACTTGCGTTAAATTCAAATTCCAAAATAATACATTTATAGATACTTAAAAATGGTTTAAAATCAATATATATACATAACTTGTATAACTTTTTTTTAAAACCATAATTTCCAAACATATACTTATAGAACTCAATTTCAAATCTTGAATTCAAATTCAAATCAAACTGTTTAAATTTCAAATCTTTATCAAGTTATGTAGAATAACTTTTATCTCTAAAACTCCTTTTCCAAACTTTTCATATTTTACCCGATTCCATTTCCAAACCAGTTTGAATTCAAAATTCGACTTTTAAAACTATTTTGAATAAAATAATTTTAAATTTGAAATCCCCGAGACTAAACCAATTTCCCGTGACGTTCATATTAGTGTGTATGTGATGTAGACCAAGGGTTTTACACAACAGTGCAATATCATCAATCATCACAATCCAAACACGATAATATCGATAAGCGGTAAATCCTATAACGCTTATCTTCATTCACAAATTCACAAATAAACAATTTAAATTCAACGTAGATAAATAATTCACAGTTCACAGCTCAATCATATCACAAAACATCATACATCAGGGATATCAAACAATTCAAATCATTTAATACAATCCAAACATCCATAAGTAAGATCAGTTAATCATTTAATAAATTTAAATCAGATTAATTACTTATGAATAGATTACTATTCCTGGTTAATTAATATTAATTACAAACTATTTTGATTAATTATCCTCTAATCATTTATTAACTAACCTTTAATAATAAATTAATTAATCAACCTTTAATCATTAAATAATTAACCTTTAATTATTTAATTATCTTTAATTAATTAACTTTAATTAATAAATTAACGGTTAATCATAATTATCGATTAATTAATTATTATTAATTAATTACACTAAGTGATTATCCTTAATCACTTATATTTATAAATCACAAATTAATCGCTTTGAGTAATTATCCATTAATCATTTGATTTATCAACTTTAAACATTGATTAATTACATTTAATTAAGTAATTATCTTTAAGTAATTAATTACCTTTATTTAATTATATTAATTAATCTTAATTAATTAATTATCCTTTAATGTAATTACACAAAGTAATTATACCTTAATTACACTAAGAAATAATCTTTTATTAATTACATTAAGTATTAAACTTAACTGTTTCATTAATTAATCTCTCTCTAATTACTTATCATTAATTAATTACCTCTTAACGTATTTATTAATCCTTAATTAATAATTAATTATTCTAAGTAATTTAAATTTCAAGTTAATGATCCCGTTAATCTTAAGATAATCCATTTATCTTAATTAATTACAAAATCATCATTTACATCTTATTTAAATAACCTTTGAACAAATTATCATAATCACATAATTTAACTCAAATCCTTTAAGTTAATTGATAATCCAAACCATTATCTGAGATCAACTGTTTATCTTTAAAATCTTGTTTAAATAATCTTTGAAAATTATCCATATGAATTTAACTCAAAATACTTTAGTTAATCTAAATCATTAACTTTTAAATATTTTATTATACCATTAAAATTTATTCTAAAAATTAACATAAGAATAAAGAATTAAAATAAAGAATTAAAACACTTGAAATTTATAAATTTCAAAAATAATTATTTTAAACTTTAACTAGTTTCAAAACTAAATTAAACATCTATTACTCTGCATGAATAAATCAAGAAAAAGTTTAAACTTGACTTAATTTTAAATTTTTGAAAGACTTTGTTAAATTTTAAAATTTAAAACATGGTTTTATCCTGACCTGAGCAACCCTTCGAGTCCAACTCCATTTATTCTTCCTGACACAAAAATAGCATGTGCACGTGCACCGATGATCAGAGCTTCTCCGATCATCGCTCCGACCACCTACATGCCGTTTACGACCTCGCCTATTAGCACAACCACCTAGGTTCTTGAATTTGTGACGAACATGAAATCGAGCATTAACCAACCAACTGGAAAAAAATAGTTCGATCAAAACCCACTCGCACTGTCCATTTTCGACCACCAGAGATCACTACCTCTCGCCTGGACCTTTGCCTGAGTTCCACACTTCCTCTTCACTGCCTTCAAACCAACTCAATGCGCCATCGACAACGCATTTGCCCCAAAATCAACCATAACATAAACCTAGGCTTGAACCCTAAACTTTCGTCGTACTGCCACCTCGATCAATAATAAATCAAACTACTATTTTTCCATCGATCTGCATCACATCATCTACCTTTAGCTCAAGCTCGAAGCTCGATTCCTTGTTGATCATCGGATTTTGATGATTTGAACGATTCTTTTCAACTCAAAAATCCACATGATTTTAAACCAAAAAACCTTGATCATGTCATTAAAATTCCTTATTTTACAACTCGAATCAGGTTACATGATCCAAAATTGAAATTAATACGGTTGGGTTTTCTGATATTTATATTTTATCTATGATTTCAAATTTCCCAGTAAATCTTTAACTAATTATACTTATAATCATTTTTAAAAATTAGTTTACACTTCTACGATCATCTTTTATTTAGAAATCAAAATCTAAAATTTATTGTATATAGAGAATTGAATCCATTTTGAGTGTGTTGGAGCCTGTATATAATAGAGACATGTATATATATCTGTACGTACAGACATGCACACCACTTTACTACATATATAAATGTATGCAGGCAGATTAACACAATCATACAAGCATATTTAACTCATCACTTCATTTACCATTTCCAAACACCCTGATATTAAAACAGGGTCAAGTGGCTTACTCACCTTTTTCTGGAAGAACATAGAAGCATTATTTTTATGCTCTGATCTTTTTAATATTGAACCGGAAATTTATTTCCTTGAGTTTGATCGTGAAACTGATGTTGATAATGGCTTTAAGATTTATAGGTTGAAGGTGAAAACTGTGTGATTTGATTTCATTTGATCTCTGGCTTTTGATTTGATTTTTTTTGTTCCAGGTTTTGAATTTTTCTTTAAACCTGGAAACTTGATTTGATGCATTTCAGTTGTATCTTTCTTGTTACTTTGGAAACTGAGTTGAATCTAAATACATAACTTCAGGTTTTGAATTTTGATTTATACTTGCTTTCCTTTGTGTTGATTTTCCTCAGGCTTAAGATTGCTTGAGTTTCTATGATCTACTGCCTGATTCAGATTGGAAACATGTTGAAGTTTGCTGCTTTTTAGAATTAAATTTTGATTTTTTTTCTGGTTTTTTTTGCCTTTGAATTTTTGGTTTTCTTTGATTTATATTTTCTTTGTTTGAATGCATAAACCAAATGAGAAGCAAAAGGGAATGGATATATGTATATAGGTTATTTTTTCTTCACTTATAAATTTCAAAAATAAAAAGAAAAGTAAAACCAAGTATGACATTTGTTATTACATGAATTTTTTTACTTAACACTTGTTAATATATGTTGTATTAAGCTTCCACTTGTTATTTTGTGTGTATGATTAGCTTACACTTGTATTTTTCACGCATTTATGCTTTTAATTATATTTTAAATATATTTCCTTTTTATTTAGCATATGTTTTACGTATATATATATATATGTTTTTTTTATATATTTTTATTTATATATCTCATGATTAATATTTTGTATTTCCTTTTTATATAAATATTTATAGATTTAAACAAATGTGTTTTTAAAAGTCTAATTACACATTAATAAATAAGCACACATATTATATATTATAAAATATAGAATTTAGCTTCTAAACAACTTTTGAAAATTACTATATTTAATCTCAAATCATAACTTCCAAATATATACACACACACATACATATATATTTAAATTAGGAAACAAATTTTATTCATCTTAAAATATAGAGTATTTTAAATTTAATTTATTTTAAAAAATATTTATTTTGAGTTTCATATTCAAAATTTAATTTAAAATCAATTTGTATACAGATACATAAATAAGCAACATATATTATTTATTTTGAAATTATTTCAAATTCGAATTTATTTCCCAATATTTATTTTAATTGAGTTTCCAAATCAATTCTACTCCCAATCCATATATATCTAAACACAAATTTTATTTATCTTTAGAATAATTAAATTTTGTTCACAATTTAACTCAAAAATTTATTTTAATTACTAAATTAATTTTGACTCAAAATCGGGATCGTTACAAATTCCCCCTTAAGAAAATTTCATCCCAGAAATTTGCTAGACAGGGAGACAACAAAGAATAGATGAACACATAAAGATAGAGAAATAGCTTTCGAGATGAAACTGAATATCAATTCCGTATTCAACTTACCTAATCAGAATATCATCAATAATTATGTGAACGAACTTATTCAATATTACACATGATACTCGGGTCATCTGATCTACGAAATATGCAAGGGCATTGATTAGTCCGAAGGATTAAATAACAATTCATAGAATGCATCTAGACCCCAAAGAATAGACAATTGGATACAATTTAATTCAGTTTCATATTTCATTAACCAATTTATTTCAATTAAAATTTCAAATTCATTAAAGTTAAAACTGAAAGCTGAGGTAAACTAATGGCTAAAAAAAGAAATATGAATCTTTTTATAATGATTCGCAGAGCCACCACCACCCCAAAGCTTCTTCTTGTAGCTGCTACAAAGCTATCAGGTAAATGATATTGGACGATGAAAAAAAGCAAGTTGATAGAGAAAGATTGTTTCTTGTTGTTATCGGGTATTGACCATTTGCAGTGGTACTTCCCTATCCCCTATCTAGTCCTCTTCTTGCACTCATACTCACAATCAGTGGATAGTAAAAGAATTTACTAAGGCATATAGACGGATACCGTAGGGATACTCATTATAGGGTAATTGTAACCCTACCCCTAAAGAGTCACCTAATGTGTTATACTTCTGAGCTAAAGTTCTTACTCAACCTTCAGCTCTGGTACCAAAATGTCATGACCCAAATTTCAGCGCTCGAAAATCGACATCCATAATTCACCCATATTCAAATGCCGTAGATTCAACCATTGAAATTTGATTCGTGCCGGAGCTTATAACACATTAAGTACAACATAGTGGAAAGCACCACCAGTTGGTATGGGAACTAAAGACAAGCAGAAAATAACGGGAAATAGTAGAGAGACATCAATTTTTATAGTGGTTCGGCTCAAAGTCAAGCCTACGTCCACTTAATCTCTTCTTATTACCGATTTGATTACAAGTCTTGCAATAACTTTTCAATTACAACACCAATAAAGCAAGTAGTTAGAACTTGGATATAGAAAGGCTCTTTGAATTCATATTGAATGAACTTGATCTTTTTTCGAAGTTCTTTAGAGTGTCTTTGGCATTTGAAATGTTAAAGAAGAAGTCAAAGCAGCAGAGACACGGCCTTCCAAAAGTATCCAATCCCCTTTCCATGTGGAGTAGGCGGGGTATTTATAGGAGAGTTTCGGAGTTAGGTCGTATGTCGTTGGCCGTGGGCGACCTAGAGAGTTGCGACCTAAGAGTGATCATGAGGTAGCATAAGTCGTTAGTGACTTAATGGAGCCATCCTGGACGAGATATGGGCTGTATGCGACTTAGCATGTGCAGCACATGAGTTATCTCGGCTTACTTAGGTCGCAAGCGACCTATTGGAAGAGGCAGTGCGCATGCGGCTTTTCCCTGAAGCTTGGTAAGTCGTTTGGTCACTGTCTCCTTAACTCGCTAGGTCGTTGCATTCATTGAGCTGCTAGGTCGTTAACCCGTTGAGTTGTAGGTGCTTTTAGGTCGCTAGGTTGTTAGAGCTTCTTAAGTAGTTGAGTCATGCCACGTTAAACCGTTTTATGCTTTTGGTCGCTAGGTCGCTTATGCCTTTAGGTAGTTAAGTCTCTTATTCCTTGGACATCTAAGTTGCTTATTCTTTTAGGTCGTTGAGTCGCTAAGTCGTGAAAAAGAGGTGTTAACACTTGCCCCTCGAAGTACATGCCTAGGGGCTAGGTCGTGTGCTTCGATACCTCTTAACTCGCACCATCCTGAGTCGCTAAGTCATGAGCGACTTATGAGAGGGCTAGGCCGTTCGTGCCGATTCGAGTTCCATTGCCCCTGTATATAAGTCGTTTATTGCTCCTTCTTCTCTTCACCTACTCTAACACGCAAACCCGCCATTAAAGAACCCGCGAGCTCTCGAAAATGAATTCAAGTTAACCATCCGTTGATCATTTTCACCATCATACCACGTAAGTGAATCCGATCATTATCCAACCATGATCATTGTCGAATCGCGAATCCCCCTTTTTCCAACCCTAATCCAATTTCATGTGCCGCGTTTCACCACGAGTCATGTTACGATCGATTTTTGATCGTCATTGGTCATGTTGTCGTTGTAATTCACGAGAACACAGCAATGCATTAGATCTATGATGGATATGAGGTGATTTGAATCGGTTTTGGGTGATCTGGCGGTCTGGAGAGATGATGGATTTCATTGTGAAGATGATAATGGGTTATCGGGTCACAAGTTAACGGGTTTGTGAGTTAGGCGAGTTGTTGGATGAAGAGGAGTTAGCGGGTTAAGGAGAATTAGGAAATGCCCGGCTTAGGAGCTTTGAATGGCTTAGAGCTTAACAGGTTGGACATGAATCACATGGCTTGGCTTAGTGAACGACCTAACGACTTACCACCCAAACTCTGAACGACATAAGAGACTGCGGCTAATATGACTTGCGACTTAACCAACTTGCGACTTAACTGTAACATCCCGCCTTTTTGCACGATTTAAACAGACACACGTGCCAATTAAAACCATACGTAAGGGTGGATTGTTATGGGATAAATAAGAAAACAGAGAAAGAAACAGAATCTCACAACGGAAGGATAAAATATAATAATCAAATATACAGTTCATAAATCTGTTTACAAAAACATTTGATTTATTTATACAATACATATCAGAGTACACATACCATATAACAATGCAGCGAAACAATATCAGTGTAGTGAAACCATATTATCTATAGTAATAATTATAAAATCTTCGTCTTCTTCCTCCGGAAATAAAATCTTCAATCCTGAAACGCTCGGACTGACCCGAGCGAATTTGGAAAGACAAAAACACTCGAGTCAGAACTAAAAGATCTTATGTGAGTTACATTAACAGAAATAAATATGAGTGTAGTAACTCAAGAGATGCTCGGGATTTACATCTCCTAAGGATCCGTTAAACTATTTATTATGTAGTATATTGCGCTATTATAATAGTGTCTAATTGTAAAATAAACTTGCTTTTAAATAGCGTTACGTCTTTACATTTTCCACCTTAACACATTTATATATTCCCATAGTCTATACAGTACCGTAATCTCCCCCGTACTGGGCGTCGTCAGAGGGCACTCCATAGGTATGGTACAAAACCAAAATCGTATAAGGCGCGCTAGGGTAGGTGACACGGCACAACTAGGCAATGCCAGGGTAGATATACCAATTGCTATCCGGGCTGATGGAAACGCATAGCCGCAGCTACCGCCCACCTGAACAAACTCCCCCAAAAATCAAAGTAAAAGTGGCCACTGAAACAATCCAAAGTCAAAGTATAATATCGAAGAGGAGTGTCCGATCAGAGGAATGACCTCATTGGCCCGAGAATCGCTCCTATTTTAGCCACCTTATGCCAACTCATGGGAGTCGGGTCCACGTATTTACCTTGCAGGAAACGCCGCCACCAACCTACTTCATTCTGAAATCTCCACCGCGTACACGGTTGTTAAAGTGGTTTTCGGAGTTGGCAAAGAGTATGACAACTTCCGATCCCGGTCTCTTCAACAACCAAACGTTAATATAACACCGCGGTCATTTAAAATAATTATACTTGAAAACCAGAACAAAATCCATTTTAAACCCATATAAATACGATATCGTTTATATTTTTGAAACCCCAAATCAATACGATATCATTTAGACCCAAAATCGTATAATGTCATTTTATTTTCCAATATATATTCTTTTCCAAAATCATAGGGTTTTCAAAGTGAAATATTTAGAAATCACAACTCTTGTATATAATAATTCCAAATCATACTACCTTGAAAATCATAACTTCGAAACAAATTTCCATCTCTTAAATGGTTAAATATTAAATTACTTTATAAAACATAATAGCTTCTTTAGATTTCACAAATCAATTTCAAATATCGATTTAAACTTCCAAATACCATTTCAATTCTTATGTTTCAAAGCTTTAAATATTTCACCATTTCAAAACAAACTCATTTGACAATCCCATATATATTAAATTCAATTACTTATTATTTAGACTTGAAATATTTACTTAATGAATTCAATATAATTTAAGGAAAACCTTTAACCTCATACAACTGTATCATCTTTCAGTTTATTATATATTCATTTAAATCAACCTGATATTCATTTAAATCACTTTACAAAAAAATCAAGTTATAAAAATCATATCCTTTAAAAATTCTAAATTTTTATTAAATTTCAATTTAACTTAATATTCATCTTCCAAATCTTATTCTCTTTTAAGTCATAAAAATTCCAGAAATTAAATTTTAATAAATGCTTAATCGTATTTGATCTTAAAAATCAAACTTTATTTTATACTTCAAATCAAATTTATACAAAGCTTAAAGACCGAAAATTTCTATATATATATATATATATATATATATATATATATATATATATATAAATAACCAATTCAATATCCCATAAACCACATATATATATAGTTTTACAAAACCATAAAAACATTTCAAATTTTTTTTTATATATGTACCACGGTGCCTATATAAAATTTTCTACCCTATGGTCAAGTGGTACGGATGTTTATCATTTCAATCCGCAATTTAAAATATAAATGCGGTTGTTTATCATTTCAAACCGCAATCCCGAATGAAATAAAAATGCATAACAACTTGCAATTAATAAAATTAATCATCCATTCATCCATCAAATCATACATCCATTTATCACAGCCATCATCCAATTTTAAACAATCATCAATACATAGCAGGTGATAAATAATGGTATCAATTATCAGTTTATACTCAAAATAAATTTAATAACTGTTAATTGGCAATTTATATGCAAAAATAAATGTAAATTTAACTGGCAGTTAATATGAAATAAAAATTTAACATAACTATGACTGGCAGTTAATATGCAAATAAATAAATTCTAACTGTCAAATTTATGCAATAAATAAAATAAATTAACAGTTAAATTAAATAAATGCAATTTAACAGAGATAATGAATAAAACATGCCAAACAGTCATAAATAAATTTCTACTCATATCTAAAATTAATTTAACAGACATAAGAAGTTTTAGAAGTTGTGAGTGGGTTAAAACACTCACCTTTTGAATTTAAATTGGATTTAAATCCAATTTAAACTCAAAAATTCGACGGTCTCCAAATCTTTCCAAACAAGCGTCAACAGATCTGGAAATTTATTACGATCCTAGCAAAAAAAATTCGCGTAAATCGGAGGTCGTATGAGAAAGTTATACGCATTAATGGTGATTGAAATTTCAAAAAAAGAAAAAAGAAATTATATATCACATCATATATTTATTTAACTTGCAATGGAATTTTTAGTATTGCGTACCTTTTTGCTTAGCCAGATTTGGATCTGGAACTACTTTCTCATTTTGTTTTGTTTCCTTGCTATATTAATATTTTTTTATTTTATTTTTATAGAAAGTTTTGAAGAGAAGATTATATAAATATGGATTTGAAGAAAAAGACATGGAAAGAAGATAAGGTTTAAAAGAGAAAAAAAAATTTAAAGAAGAAGAAGATCAACAACAAAAAAAGAAAAGGAAACTTTGATAAAGAAAAAGATTTGAAGAATAAGAAGAAGAAAGAGGAAAAAAAACTTTGGAAAAAAAAAAGAGAAAGGAGATTTGAAGAAGAAACAAGAAAAAGGAAGAAGGAAGGTGAAGAGTGACAAAAATGAAGCTATAGAAGATGAAATTTAAAAAAAAAATGAAATGAAGCTACAAGAATGAGGAATGAAACTAGTGAAAAGCTAAATATAAACAAAGTAGGAATTGAAACAAAGTAAAAATATGAACAACCCGATAAAAATGGTAGATATTAAAAGAGGTGAAAGAAAGAAATAAAAATATGAAAAGTATGTAACGTTCATGAAATGAAAAGGCTTTAGACCATGTAAATGGAAATGAGTAATGGAACAAATGAGGAAACAATTAAAAAAACGTGTGACAATTATTAATTAGAAAGGGAATGAATGGACCAACTCTACTCTATAAACAAACTTTTAGAATTCAAATTTCAAAACATTTGTTCACCCAATTAATTTTATTTTTTTAAACCCAAACATACCAAATTTGATACTCATTAAAGATTTAATTACCACAACATAACTAAATTTAAAAAGACCAATTTACATAACGGGGACAGCGGATACATAAATAAAATATGAACCATGATTTAAAAATTCAAATTTAAAAATAACATTTTTCTCGACACGTAATTTATGAACTCAATTATTTAATTTATTTTAAATTTCAAGGTTAGTAATAAAATCACTTCCGTGCAACCTATGCCTGCTATTTAACTACCGAAAAATATTGTTTTAAAAATTCAATTTTCTCTTTTTTACAACGTTATATTTATATTCAGAATGGAAACATTCACTTTATTTCCTCAACATTCTTTTATTTTCCTTAAAATGCTTATTCGTTACTTGCAATTCATAAATGTAAACATTCTTATATTCTAAAATGATCAACTTATACAATATTAAATCTATTCTTATATTTCCAAATAATGTACCTTCATAATGAAAACATTCTTACATAAATTTTATTAATTGCACTTTGTTTCTTTGACTTTTTAAATTGAAATATTTTAATAAATTTATTTCCAATTAATTTTAATCTTCCACTTCAAAACAGACCCTAATTGATGAAATCAATTAAATAAATACGTGAACATTGTATTCCTTATTTATAGTCAAGCAAAAATGTTTATAAAATTACAGTTTCCAACAAGTGTTAAATTACATACTAAATAAATCTTTTTCTCTATTCAATTAAATAATCAAATGTTTATTCCATCTAAAAATTTTAATTAGAAGGATTCCATGTTGGTTTCAAAATATATTATTTTAATATCCTTGAATTTTAGTTTAATCTCTATAAACGAAATATTTAAACGTTAATTTCATTTATTTTGCAATACTTTAATTAAACTAAAATATCGTTTTCTAAACTTAAATCTATGCTCCCATTGATTCATTCAATTTGCACTTATTATGTATTATTTTAACAGCTCATTTATAACTTTGAATCTATTCCTCAAATTCCACATTTCTATCGTTATTTACATTTGAATTCCATCCTATTTAATATTTCAAATATTACGTCATTATCATTAATGTAATAAATATATTTTTAATTATTGCAATTGATTTTCCGTTATAACTTAATATACTAAATAGGTGGTTAATCTTAAATACTTGTTCTTATTAACGATTTATTTCTACTTACAAATTAATGCAATTATTACCTATTTCCATCTTTATCTCCAATTAACATAAAATGTGATATTCAAATTCCATAAATTTCAATAGATTCAAATTATCACATCTATGAAGAACATTTACGTTATTCTCCATTTATTACCTTAACTTATTCAACGTAACATTTAATTTATATTTATTGCAATGATTTCCAAATCAATTGAATTGAATTAAATATATATGTATCACTCATAATAACTTGTGGTCACAACTCTTGATCACCATTAATAAGTTTATTATTTACAATCCAATAATCGCCATTGTATATATATATATATACGAATTAACTAATTCAATATTTCCATTTCGTTTTCCTATCCTAAATTTATTACTAAGTGTATTTACTCCATTCCAACAAGTTGGAATTCCATTTTTACTATACAATCATTTCCCTATTCAGTTTTATTACTAACCCATCATCTTTGCATTTATTGTCTTTTATTGATTTAATCAATTTACCCCATATTCCCTTAAATTCATACTAACGAAACATTCAATTATATTTATCGCATAAACTCCATTTCATAAATCTAACTACAATTTCTACCTAGAAATAAGGTTACATTTCCGTTGAAAATACATTTACATCTTACGTTACTACATTAATAATTAGTAACGTTTATATCATCAACCATCACTTATGAATAATTAGCGTTTCCTATTTATTTTGTTACATTCACTTATATTCACTTTATGAATAAATTGGTATTCCCATTAACCTATTAATTACTAACTTTAATTATTGCAATTCATTTATCTAACATAAATTTTGAATCTATTTCCAAATTTTCATATTTCAATTAATTAACACCTTACAATAGTTTACAAATAAAAGGGATTGTACTAATTACATTATTTATTTTCTTGCATTACTTTATTACCTCCGTTTATATTCAATTTTCGTAAATCAATATTTTATTCCATTGACAAATTCAATATTTGCAAAAATTTCCACTATTACTATTAATTGCAATATATAATTTAATTTGTAAATTTTAATTACCCTTGATACATCAAATTTCAATATTTGCTTTCATATAAATTAATAAGATTTTTATTTCTTTATAAATTTAAAATAAAATCCTATTAATTTAATTCATTTTAAACATCGAATTTACACAGGTCGTTACACTCTCCCCCACTCAAAACTTTTCGTCTCCGAAAAGGAATAAAGAAGGGAAAAGAAGAATTAAATACAATACATCTTATTCAAAATTATTTAATCTTATAAACAATTAAATTTACAAAATTAATTACTTTGAATAAGATTTCTTAATTTATAACTATTTAATCCTTTATATTTAAATTATTAAAGTTTGGAAAAACATTTTCAAAATATTTCTAAGATACTGCATTTTCTTATATAATCCAAAGTGTTACAATTTTTATAAAGTGAATTTTTTTTTAAGTGGTTTCCATCACTAACAACAAATCAATACAACATCCATCAATTTCAACAACCAGCATACCCAACAAATTCAAAGCAACCATTCAATCAAACAAACAATTAGTCGTTCGGGTTCAAACTTTTAAATCGTACGGAATGAAGAATAAATCATCAAGTGCATCTACTCAACAGTCTAAGATAAACTAAATAGATTATTCCTTCAACCCAAGTCCAATTTTCAAAGTATTTTACCCAACCAACCATAACCAAACAACAACAATCTAAACAACAATCAATTTAACCTTTTATTTTCATTTATTTCTTCCAATTTTATTTAGAAATAACTGCAACCCTTTTCTTAAGTTTACAATTTCTCTTTATTATAGTACATCCATTTATTTTCACTTACTACTTACTATTATTCATTTCCATTAACTCAGGTCATGCCATTAACTACTATAATTATTTATTCACTTATTATGGCACGACCTCATTTATTTACTCTTTAATTACTTAAGTTGATAATCATCTATTTGAATTACTTACCTTTAATTATATTTACTTATAGGAAAGTTTCAATCATATCCTAAGTCTATAACATTAAATTCTCATTTAAAATAGCAAATTCATTGAATACTTCATTACCTACTTTTACTTGTACAAATTTCTATTACATTTCCTATTAAACATTTAAACTTTTAATATTTGGTAAGTTATATATGTTTTTAAAGAATGTACCTGAAAGTTACACAAGTTTCCTCATTACCAATGATTAATTTGAAAATTCAATAATAATACTCTTTATTTCGTAGGTTATAATTTCAAATTCCATTTAATACCATTTACAACCTATCATTAAATCTCTTATTTCCTTTAGAGGTTTTAATTTATTAATTACCTACGTTTCAATTCACTACAATAATTGAAACAATTAATTAATGGAAATCTAAGAATTTAATACCGGGTTAAATTTCAAATGATTTTAAATAATAGATAAATATATTTTTACAACTTATATATCTCTAATTATATTTAAAACAATTCCAAATTTATATATTTTTCAAAAATGAATCCGTAGTAAAACTACTACAGTGGCCTTTCCCCTTCGAAACTCGAAAATGAAAGTCGATGATGCGGCCGCCATCACTGAAATTATTTTCCAGCGACAGAGATGAAAGTACAAACTTATTTTCTTTTAAAACATTTCTTTCAAAACATTTCTTTCAAATTCTATTGAAACATTTATATCAAAAAAATACTTCTAACAATATTATTATTATATTCAAAAATCAATTGAAAGAAACCTTCAAAACCCCGGAACTTACGTTCTAAGTTTCCACTTTTCATTTATTTTATTTTATTTTATTTTCAACTTAGTTTCAACTATTATTAATATTTTCATTACCTAACACCCAATCTATAGCAACCAAATATATATCTTTATAAAATATTTTTATATATAGAAAATATAATAGGCAAAATTATTTCATTTACCTATATAAAACAAATATTATGTCGGTCTGTCCTATTAAGTGTTTAGAAATCCCTATTGATGTCATAGCGTCCCATGCACCAACCAGAATTTATAAATACAAAACGGAACAGATTAACCCAATATTAAAATCTTTTTATATCACTAATAAATACGCTCTCTCATATATATACACTCAACGACTCCCATAGGGTATTACTACCCTATTAGTAAAGAGTCAAACCCCACAAAGCAAAGGTTTATCGCTAAACCAAAACTCTGATACCAACTGTAACATCCCGCCTTTTTGCACGATTTAAACAGACACACGTTCCAATTCAAACCATACGTAAGGGCCGATTGTTATGGGATAAATAAGAAAACAGAGAAAGAAACAGAATCTCACAACGGAAGGATAAAATATAATAATCAAATATACAGTTCATAAATCTGTTTACAAAAACCTTTGATTTATTTATACAATACATATCAGAGTACACATACCATATAACAATGCAGCGGAACAATATGAGTGTAGTGAAACCATATTATCTATAGTAATAATTATAAAATCTTCGTCTTCTTCCTCCGGAAATAAAATCTTCAATCCCGAAACGCTCGGACTGACCCGAGCGAATTTGGAAAGACAAAAACACTCGAGTCAGAACTAAAAGATCTTATGTGAGTTACATTAATAGAAATAAATATGAGTGCAGTAACTCAAGAGATGCTCGGGATTTACAACTCCTAAGGATCCGTTAAACTATTTACTATGTAGTATATTGCGCTATTATAATAGTGTCTAATTGTAAAATAAACTTACTTTTAAATAGCGTTAAGGCTTTACATTTTCCACCTTAACACATTTATATATTCCCATAGTCTATACAGTACCGTAATCTCCCCCGTACTGGGCGTCGTCAGAGGGCACTCCATAGGTATGGTACAAAACCAAAATCGTATTAGGCGCGCTAGGGTAGGTGACACGGCACAACTAGGCAATGCCAGGGTAGATATACCAATTGCTATCCCGGCTGATGGAAACGCATAGCCGCAGCTACCGCCCACCTCGAACAAACTCCCCCAAAAATCAAAGTAAAAGTGGCCACTGAAACAATCCAAAGTCAAAGTATAATATCGAAGAGGAGTGTCCGATCATAGGAATGACCTCATTGGCCCGAGAATCGCTCCTGTTT
Organism: Allium cepa; assembly: GCA_030765085.1. NCBI lineage: Eukaryota > Viridiplantae > Streptophyta > Magnoliopsida > Asparagales > Amaryllidaceae > Allium > Allium cepa. Next base: position 213,862,594 of record CM060940.1, on the reverse strand, counting down.
TAGCCACCTTATGCCAACTCACGGGTGTCGGGTCCACGTATTTACCTTGCAGGAAACGCCGCCACCAACCTACTTCATTTTGGAATCTCCACCGCGTACACGGTTGTTAAAGTGGTTTTCGGAGTTGGCAGAGAGTATGACAACTTCCGATCCCGGTCTCTTCAACAACCAAACGTTATTATAACACCGCGGTCATTTAAAATAATTATACTTTAAAACCAGAACAAAATCCATTTTAAACCCATATAAATACGATATCGTTTATATTTTTAAAACCCCAAATCAATACGATATCATTTAGACCCAAAATCATATAAAGTCATTTTATTTTCCAATATATATTCTTTTCCAAAATCATAGGGTTTTCAAAGTGAAATATTTAGAAATCACAACTCTTGTATATAATAATTCCAAATCATACTACCTTGAAAATCATAACTTCGAAACAAATTTCCATCTCTTAAATGGTTAAATATTAAATTACTTTATAAAACACAATAGCTTCTTTAGATTTCACAAATCAATTTCAAATATCGATTTAAACTTCCAAATACCATTTCAATTCTTATGTTTCAAAGCTTTAAATATTTCACCATTTCAAAACAAACTCATTTGACAATCCCGTATATATTAAATTCAATTACTTATTATTTAGACTTGAAATATTTACTTAATGAATTCAATATAATTTAAGAAAAACCTTTAACTTCATACAACTGTATCATCTTTCAGTTTATTATATATTCATTTAAATCAACCTGATATTCATTAAAATCACTTTACAAAAAAAATCAAGTTATAAAAATCATATCCTTTAAAAATTCTAAATTTTTATTAAATATCAATTTAACTTAATATTCATCTTCCAAATCTTATTCTCATTTAAGTCATAAAAACTCCAGAAATTAAATTTTAATAAATGCTTAATCGTATTTGATCTTAAAAATCAAACTTTATTTTATACTTCAAATCAAATTTATACAAAGCTTAAAAACCGAAAATTTCTATATATATATAAATAACCAATTCAATATCCCATAAACCATATATATATATATAGTTTTACAAAACCATAAAAACATTTCAATTTTTTTTTTTATATGTGTACCACGGTGCCTGTATAAAATTTTCTACCCTATGGTCAAGTGGTACAGATGTTTATCTTTTCAATCCGCAATTTAAAATATAAATGCGGCTGTTTATCATTTCAAACCGCAATCCCGAATGAAATAAAAATGCATAGCAACTTGCAATTAATAAAATTAACCATCCATTCATCCATCAAATCATACATCCATTTATCACAGCCATCATCCAATTTCAAACAATCATCAATACATAGCAGGTGACAAATAATGGTATCAATTATCAGTTTATACTCAAAATAAATTTAATAACTGTTAATTGGAAGTTTATATGCAAAAATAAACGTAAATTTAACTGGCAGTTTATATGAAATAAAAATTTAACATAACTATGAATGGAAGTTAATATGCAAATAAATAAATTCTAACTGTCAAATTTATGCAATAAATAAAATAAATTAACAGTTAAATTAAATAAATGCAATTTAACAGAGATAATGAATAAAACATGCCAAACAGTCATAAATAAATTTCTACTCATATCTAAAGTTAATTTAACAGACATAAGAAGTTTTAGAAGCTGTGAGTGGGTTAAAACACTCACCTTTTGAATTTAAATTGGATTTAAATCCAATTTAAACTAAAAAATTCGACGGTCTCCAAATCTTTCCAAACAAGCGTCAACAGATCGGGAAATTTATTACGATCCTAGCAAAAAAAATTTCGCGTAAATCGGAGGTCGTATGAGAAAGTTATACGCATTAATGGTGATTGAAATTTCAAAAAAAGAGAAAAGAAATTATATATCACATCATATATTTATTTAAATTGCAATGGAATTTTTAGTATTGCGTACCTTTTTGCTTAGCCAGATTTGGAACTGGAACTACTTTCTCATTTTGTTTTGTTTCCTTGCTATCTTAATATTTTTTTATTTTTTTATTATAGAAAGTTTTGAAGAGAAGATTATATAAATATGGATTTGAAGAAAAAGACATGGAAAGAAGATAAGGTTTAAAAGAGAAAAAAATTTAAAGAAGAAGAAGAACAACAACAAAAAAAGAAAAGGAAACTTTGATAAAGAAAAAGATTTGAAGAATAAGAAGAAGAAAGAGGAAAAAAAACTTTGGAAAAAAAAAGAGAAAGGAGATTTGAAGAAGAAACATGAAAAAGGAAGAAGGAAGGTGAAAAGTGACAAAAATGAAGCTATAGAAGATGAAATTTAAAAAAAATGAAATGAAGCTACAACAATGAGGAATGAAACTAGTGAAAAGCTAAATATAAACAAAGTAGGAATTGAAACAAAGTAAAAATATGAACAACCCGATAAAAATGGTAGATATTAAAAGAGCTGAAAGAAAGAAATAAAAATATGAAAAGTATGCAACGTTCATGGAATGAAAAGGCATTAGACCATGTAAATGGAAATGAGTAATGGAACAAATGAGGAAACAATTAAAAAAACGTGTGACAATTATTAATTAGAAAGGGAATGAATGGACCAACTCTACTCTATAAACAAACTTTTAGAATTCAAATTTCAAAACATTTGTTCACCCAACTAATTTTATTTTTTTAACCCCAAACATACCAAATTTGACACTCATTAAAGATTTAATTACCACAACATAACTACATTTAAAAAGACCAATTTACATAACGGAGACAGCGGATACATAAATAAAATATGAACCATGATTTAAAAATTCAAATTTAAAAATAACATTTTTCTTGACATGTAATTTATGAACTCAATTATTTAATTTATTTTAAATTTCAAGGTTAGTAATAAAATCACTTCCGTGCAACCTATGCCTGCTATTAACTACCGAAAAATGTTGTTTTAAAAATTCAATTTCCCCTTTTTTACAACATTATATTTATATTCAGAATGGAAACGTTCACTTTATTTCCTCAACATTCTTTTATTTTCCTTAAAATGCTTATTCGTTACTTGCAATTCATAAATGTAGACATTCTTATATTCTAAAATGATCAACTTATACAATATTAAATCCATTCTTATATTTCCAAATAATGTACATTCATAATGAAAACATTCTTACATAAATTTTATTAATTGCACTTTGTTTCTTTTACTTTTTCAATTGAAAGATTTTAATATATTTCCAATTAATTTTAATCTTTCACTTCAAAACAGACCCTAATTGATGAAATCAATTAAATAAATACGTGAACATTGTAATCCTTATTTATAGTCAAGCAAACATGTTTATAAAATTACAGTTTCCAACAAGCGTTAAATTACAAACTAAATAAATCTTTTTCTCTATTCAATTAAATAATCAAATGTTTATTCCATCTAAAAAATTTAAGTAGAAGGATTCCATGTTGGTTTCAAAATATATTATTTTAATATCCTTGAATTTTAGTTTAATCTCTATAAACGAAATATTTAAACGTTAATTTCATTTATTTTGCAATACTTTAATTAAACTAAAATATCGTTTTATAAACTTAAATCTATGCTCCCATTGATTCATTCAATTTGCACTTATTATGTATTATTTTAACAGCTCATTTATAACTTTGAATCTATTCCTCAAATTCCACATTTCTATCATTATATACATTTGAATTCCATCCTATTTAATATTTCAAATATTACGTCATTATCATTAATGTAATAAATATATTTTTAATTATTGCAATTGATTTTCCGTTATAACTTAATATACTAAATAGGTGGTTAATCTTAAATACTTGTTCTCATTAACGATTTATTTCTACTTACAAATTAATGCAATTATTACCTATTTCCATCTTTATCTCCAATTAACGTAAAATGTGATATTCAAATTCCATAAATTTCAATAGATTCAAATTATCACATTTATGAAGAACATTTACGTTATTCTCCATTTATTACCTTAACTTATTCAACGTAACATTTAATTTATATTTATTGCAATGATTTCCAAATCAATTGAATTAAATATATATGTATCACTCATAATAACTTGTGGTCACAACTCTTGATCACCATTAATAAGTTTATTATTTACAATCCAATAATCGCCATTATATATATATATATATATATATATATATATATATATATATACACGAATTAACTAATTCAATATTTCCATTTCGTTTTCTTATCCTAAATTTATTACTAAGTGTATTTACTCCATTCCAACAAGTTGGAATTCCATTTTTACTATACAATCATTTCCCTATTCAGTTTTATTACTAACCCATCATCTTTGCATTTATTGTCTTTTATTGATTTAATCAATTTACCCCATATTTCCTTAAATTCATACTAACGAAACATTCAATTATATTTATCGCATAAACTCTATTTCATAAATCTACCTGCAATTTCTACCTAGAAATAAGGTTACATTTCCATTGAAAATACATTTACATCTTACGTTACTACATTAATAATTAGTAACGTTTATATCATCAACCATCACTTATGAATAATTAGTGTTTCCTATTTATTTTGTTACATTCACTTATATTCACTTTATGAATAAATTGGTATTCCCATTAACCTATTAATTACTAACTTTAATTATTGCAATTCATTTATCTAACATAAATTTTGAATCTATTTCCAAATTTTCATATTTCAATTAATTAACACCTTACAATAGTTTACAAATAAAAGGGATTGTACTAATTACATTATTTATTTTCTTGCATTACTTTATTACCTCCGTTTATATTCAATTTCCGTAAATCAATATTTTATTCCATTGACAAATTCAATATTTGCAAAAATTTGCACTATTACTATTAATCTATTACTATTAATTGCAATATATAATTTAATTTGTAAATTTTAATTACCCTTGATACATCAAATTTCAATATTTTCTTTCATATAAATTAATAAGATTTTTATTTCTTTATAAATTTAAAATAAAATCCTATTAATTTAATTCATTTTAAATATCGAATTTACACGGGTCGTTACACTAACTAACTTGCGTCTTAACTTGCTTGCGACTTAAACAACTTACGACTTAACTTGCTAAGATAGCACATGGCTTAAAGCAGAACGACTTAAGGAATCAACACGACTCAATTTAACCCGCATCATGGTTTTAACTCGTAGGAACATGACTGAGGAACTGCTTGAATGAATTACTTGATTTTGTTGCACTTTTTCACAGATTGCATTAACTTCTAAGCTAACAACCTATTAAATACAACATTTGCAGAAAACTAGGGCGAATATACTGCCATTGACTGCCCACATCGAATGACAGATTAGTCGATAAAGAGTAATCAACTTAAGGGAATTGTGCAAACAAAATGCTATGAATTAACAAGTTCAAGTGAAGTATTAAAGCAAAGATAAATTAATCAACTAAAGCTGATCTGTTTGGATCAACACTGTACTTGGACTTAAAATAACAAGCCCCGAAACTTTATAATCGACAAATGCCAATTAGTTTAATTTCAGTTATATTTGCTTGTCATTTTATTAGTTTTGCACGACACTTCACACTTTTAGGAAACGTGCACCTTCACATTTGAATATCCAATTCCTTGTATAGAATAGCTTCTTAACAAATGCAAGGAGAGATAGTAGAGTGGAACGATGAGGTCTTTCCAATAGCTGACCCTTTAGAGAATCCTCCGGAAAGAGTTACAACTTCATTGAGCCAACGGGCTTTCAACCAACTATGTACTCAATTCGGCATTGCTGAAGCGGATGCTCTGCTTCTAGGGGTAAATGACACTGCCGGTAGGCCGCCTCTTGGCTTCGTTGCAGTCAACCGTCAAATGTGTCTGAACGGAGCTATTCCCTCCTTCAACGATTTTCTTAGAATACTCCTCCTTCGATTAACTATTTCGCTACTCCAGTTGCAACCTAACGGCTACGCCATTTTGATGGTGTTGTGCATACTATTTAGGAGGACGCTTAACCGTCTCCCAAACTTCGAGGAGATCTGCTATCTGCGTTCATTCGGGAGGAACAAAGATCACCCTTCCATCACTCTTGTGAGGAGTGCAAGAAACCTCAAACCGATTACGGATCTTCCCGAGAGTGCGCACAGGTTTTTAAATCAGTTCTTCTTTGTCCGCTGCCTTCTGGGATTCTACGGTATCTGGAGAGTAGGAAGTAAGACTACTTATCTCCGTTCACTTCGTTTCTGAGCCTCTCAAAATTCAAGTCGTCAAGTGCTAACTTCATTTTTTACTTTTGCAGCACTTCCTCCTCTTTCTTAAGATTCACGTCACAAATCTACTTTCGAAAGATTGAATGCCGTAGTTGTTGATGAGAGGAGTATTAAATTCCTGCTGAAAGACGAGTTTTTGCACTAATTCAGACTTTTGCATTCTTCTCGATCCACTCAATCCCGTGATGCCCCCAGTTCTCAAGCAGAAGCGTCAGATGCCCCAGCCTCCGTAAAGGAATCTACACCGAAGGAACCTATTGTAGAAGCTTCATTAGTGAAATGCTCCAGTTCCGTTGATGATGCGGGATTAACTGGCAAATCTAAACTTCCCCCAGTTATTGAAGAAGAGGAATTTCCTCAACATTCTGGGAAAGCTACTGGAAGAGCTGATGAGGGAGCTGAGAAAGAAAGTCCCATTACAAAGAGTGCAAAGCGTGCTGAAGAAGGCACTGCTGATGTGACCCATTCCGTTGGGCACGATGGTGATGATGTCTTTGGGGAACTGAGCGACCTTATGGTGACTTCCCAAGAGCTTTTTAAAGATGACACCATCATCTCTAAGCTTGTTTCTCCAACAATCGAAGCGACATCTGTTTTGCGATCGATTCCATCAACCTAGGAGTTGACTCCTATTGCAAAACCCGACATCGCTCCTAAGCCGAAGAGTGGTTTGTAGCATGACGCGTGTAGTTCACACGCCACACACACTTAGGATTTTTGGCAATTATGTACACTTAGCTTCTTTATTTTGAAGATTTTTAAATTTGGCCTCTTCTTCACTTTCAGCTTCTCCCATGGGATGCAGCGGCTCATATTACGATGACTTTCAACGCTATGCGAGGCGTGATTTTTATGATCCCAAGCACCATCTTTCTGCCCCTAGGGAGATTGATGAGGAAAGAGCAACTAGGAAAGCTTGTGAAAGGCAGGCTTATGAGGAGCGTTATGGAAGAAGAGATGACCGACAGGACTTTCACTAGAGGGATGATGACTCCCATAAGAGAAAGTCTCATGATGATAAAGGGAAGAGTCATGTAGCTAAAGATCCAAGCAAACGAGCCAAGCATAGAGAAAAGTCTTCAGTTGAAATTTCTAAAGTGCCCGCTGCTTCTGTCTCTCTAGACATCCCCTCTAGCTCTCCTTCCTTTCAAAGAGCTGACATTCAAGCGATCATTAATAGGCCTTCTTATCAAGTTGAGAAGCCTCCACCTGCACTCAAAAGCCAATTTCCACATTGGTGTTTGAAAGAAGTACGCTTTGATCTGGACTTGGTTCCTATTGACAAATAGGCCATGCTGAGAAATCTCGATGTTGTCAAGCTTGATATTGAAAGAATGTCCGGCTGGCAAAAATTAGTCGATGAGCTTCAAAGAGTAAACCGTTTAAACCTTGAGGCTATGCTGACGAAGGAAAGTGATAAGTCCGAGTGGCAAAAAGTTCTTGATCAGCATGATACGGAGATGAAGAACATCACCGCCTATAATGGGAAGCTTGAGGCTGAAGTTAAGAAGCTTAAAGATGATCTTGCCACCTCTTCCACTTCTTATACTCAAAAGGAAGTGGTTCTTCAAAAGCAAGTAAGAGATGCCCACGCTAGTCAACAAGATGCTGAGGCTAAACTTGAGGCACAACAGAGAATCGTGGAAAACTACTGCAATGATGTTGCTCAGCTGTGGGAAAAGACTAGCTCCCAAGATTTGGAAATTGTAATGTTAAAGGCTCAGCTTTCTAAAGTTGAAAAGGAGTGTGACGAGGCCATTGCTGGAAAATCAGCAGCCAAATAATCTCATGAGGAGACTAAGGCCAACGTCGGCTCCACTTTATTCGAGTTTTATATTCAAAGTGTCTTGGGGCATGGCAGTCTTTCATTTCTGGGCCCAAAGTATGAGATCACTCTGGATGAAGTGTGGGAGGCATCAGTTGAAATGCTTAGAGACGCCGGTTATGCTGAGGAGGATCTTGAGGCTTATTATTTGGATAAAGAGGGCCGTGACGCCCTTGCCAGAGGTAAAGAACAACTTGCCAAAGAACGAGCCAAAGCGGCGGATGGAGAGCATCTGGGAAAGGCACCTTTGACCGACCCAACTCGTCCTTCGGCTTCAGCCGATGTTGATATTATTGGCTCCAGTTCTCACTCTCCGCCTCCTGCCAAAGCTGAAACCAAAACTACAACTGCCCATGCAGAAGGCGAGGCCTAAGAAGACATCGAAGCCCAAGATTTCGAGATTGACGTGATAAAGCCAAGTTCTCCAGGTAACTTCAACACTGATCCAGCTCAAGTAGACTTCTTGTTTGCTTCACATGAGCTCGATGAACTTCTTGCTTATTACTTAAACCTCGACGTGCCACTATCTCCTCTTTTTGCGAGAAATACTGATGTATAACTTTTCTTCTTCTGTAGTGAAAACAACAAGTGTTGTACAGGCTTCGCCTCGCCCAACTGTTGCTCCTTCATCTCTTCAAGTTACTCCTTCTCCTGCTTCTCAACCAGGGTCACAAGAAGAACAAATAGGAGCTCTTCAAGGCTTAGATGACCCGGTCGCTTCGCCAGAGTAGAAAGCTGAAGAACTTGAGGAGGGTAAGAAGACCCCAGAGGAATTTACTGCCGATGATACGAAGCTGATTGATCTTATCACTCTGGGCAGCGAATCTTCTTCAAAGAAGAGGGAAAAGCGTGGAGTTTCGAAGAAAAGGAAGGACACTTCTGCTGGTGATGAGAAAGCAGAAGAGGACCTAGTTGCACCTCTTTCGCCTCTTTCCCCAACTCGTTCTAGACGACTTAAGAAGTTAACCACTAGGCCAGACGAGGCCTCCAAAGGCGGTGGGAAAAAGAAGCAATGGGTCCGGTTTTGTCCTTCTTGTTCCGCTTTTTTGCTTTTTGTTTGTATTTAAAGACTTGTATCGACCGAAGATTGTGCTGGTACCGGCCCCCGCTTTTTGAAACCTGCACATGTGTACAAATCTTTTATAGTATGGAATAAAATGATTCTATTTTACTTGTACAATATTTTGACTGTATTTGTGATTGCATTTATTCCTTATTTTCACACAAGTTTCTTTACTTTCCTCGTATGATATTGTAGTGAGCTCGTGGTATGTTGCTTAATTGTTGCTTTTATTAATGAAGCTATATTATATTGCCCCCATACCACGGCTTATTGCAATCTTCTCCATTTTGAGAAGACTTGTACTCTTACTTTGGAGAACAATTCTTCCATTTGGAGAAGACTTTACTCTTACTTTGGAGAACAATTCTTCTATTTGGAGAAGACTTGTACTCTTACTTTGGAGAACAATTCTTCCATTTTGAGAAGACTTGTGCTCTTACTTTGGAGAATAATTCTTATATTTCGAGGAAATATTATTCTGCTCTAGTATAGTATGCTTTGTATTGTAGAAGTCTTCTCTCTTTCTTTTTTTTAGAAAAAGTTTTTGCACTTCAACTTTCGGAGATGGTCACTTTTTATTTTTGAGAAGTGGATTCCCCTACGCGGTGAAGCGGGCCTCCAAAGAAGGCTTTGATTTGGCACATCAACTTTTGGGAAAGAATATTCTCATTATGGAGAAATTGATCTTCCCTTAAGAGTAGAAGTGTGCCTCCGAAGAGGGCTTTGATTTGTTTGCTAGAAAGTTATATCTCATCGCTAAGTGGATCCACGGAGCAGACGCAAGTTACCTAACTGGATGTTTGTTTGCACAAACGATCACAATTAACTAGCAAGGGCCTGGAACCTTCACTTCGGGAAGGTGCCCCTTTGGTGGTCCCCCCAACGACTCCTTTTTTTCTTTTTCTTTTTCTTTTTCTTTTTTTAGGCACTTCAACTTGTGGAAGTGGGACTCTGAAGAGGGCTTTCTTTGGCACTTCAACTTGGTGAAGTGGGCCTCTGAAGAGGGCTTTCTTTGGCACTTCAACTTGTTGAAGTGGGCCTCCGAAGAGGGCTTTGTGCCTTCGAAGAGGGCTTCTTTTTTGGCACTTCAACTTGTGGAAGTGGGCCTCCGAAGAGGGCTTTCTTTGGCACTTCAACTTGGTGAAGTGGGCCTCCGAAGAGGGCTTTCTTTGGCACTTCAACTTGGTGAAGTGGGCCTCCGAATAGGGCATTGTTTGGCACTTTAACTTGGTGAAGTGGGCCTCCGAAGAGGGATTTCTTTGGCACTTCAACTTGGTGAAGTGGGCCTTCGAAGAGGGCTTTGTTGTTTCGTTTGCCAGGAAGGTTGCATCTTATATTAAGTGGATCCACGGAGGAGATGCAAGCTACCTAACTGGATGTTTGTTTTTACAAACGATCGCAATTAACAAGCAAGGGCCTGGAACCTTCACTTCGAAAAGGTGCCCCTTTGGGTGGTCCCACCAACCTTTTTGGTTAGGAGACAAGATTCCATTTTGGCTGTCTTTTGTCTGCTTGCCCATGTCTTTTCATCATCTGCCCCTCAGCGATTCCTCGTTATCATTTCCAAGCACATGTTCCTTTCTTTTGCAAGTTGTTTGCTTTTTTCCAAAAAGTGTATTTCATTGTTAAGTGAATTCACGAGGCAGGCGCAAGCTACTTAACCGGATGTCCGTTTGCACAAACGATCGCAATCAGTTAGCAAGGGCCTGGAACCTTCACTTCGGGAAGGTGTCCCTTTGGTGGAATCACTAACTGTTTGTGAGAAGCACTTCTAATGTAGGAATTGAATCTAGAACTTTTGTGGCTTGACATTTGTTTATTAAGTGATTTGTAGGAATCACCTGGCCTTGTGATGTATTGAATAGGTAAGCTTTGCTTTGATAGCCTGCAATATTAAATCGACAGTTTAGCAATACATTTAAAATATTTGCACATCGAGATGAGATAGGCATTTTATAGTAGTAGACAACACAAGATTTATTGTGGTTCGGCCAAAAACTGGGCCTACATCCACTTTATAGTTCTTATTATTGGTTCGCACTGATTTTACAATGGCTTACAATACAAGAATGATACATCCATAATCATTTTACAAATTCAAGCATAGCTTCTAAGTAAAATATGGACGCAAGTGATTGCTGTTCCAGGCTCTCGGAATTGGATCGCCTTCGAAAGTTGTGAGCTTGAAAGTGCCATCAAGAAGCTTTTTGCCTATGACGTATGGCCCTTCCCAATTTGGCCCAAACACTCCTGTTGCTGTCATGATCCTTTTCAAGACTAGATCCCCAATCTCAAAGCTGCGCTGGAGAACTTTGGAATTGAAGTACCTGGCGATCCTTTGCTGATGGGCTGCAATTCGGAGCTTAGCCTCTTCCCTTCTTTCATCAAGGAAGTCAAGTGCTTCAAGTTGCAGCTTTTCATTTTCAGCTTGGTTGAAATGAATTCTCCTATGTGAGGGGACCTCTATTTCCACCGGAATCATTGCTTCTGATCCATATGCTAATGAGAATGGAGTGTGCCCAGTTGCAGTCTTGTGGGTAGTTTTGTATGCCCATAGTGCTAGTGGAAGCTTATAGACCCAACCACCTTTGGCTTTTTTCAGCTGTTTTTTGATGGTTGAATTGATAATTTTGTTCACTGCTTCCACTTGTCCGTTTGCCTGCGGATGGGCCACTGCTGAGGAACTTTTTTGGATCTTGTATCGCTTGCAAAAGTCCTGGAATTCTTCGCTTTTGAATTGGGTACCATTGTCTGTGATTATCTTCTGAGGCACACCATACCTGCAAATGATATTTTAGTCACAAAGTTTATCATCTTTTTAGAGGTAATAGTAGCCAATGGTTCAGATTCAGCCCATTTAGTGAAATAATCAACAGCAACAATAGCATATTTGATTTCGGACTTGGAAGTTGGCAAAGGCCCAATGAGATCTATCCCCCAAATGGCGAATGGCAATGGACTGACCATCTGTGTTAGCTCGGTGGAAGGTGCTCTTGGGATTTTTGCAAATCTTTAGCATCTGGCACACTTTCGGAAGTTGCTAACAGCGTCTGAATTAATATCTCAACTAATATCTGGCCAAAAGTACCCATAGCAGAGAATTTTCTTTGTTAAAGTTTGGCCATCTGAATGATCCCCACACTCTCCTCCGTGCACCTCAGCTAAAGTTGTCTTAGCCTCTTCCTTGGTTACACATCGGAGTAATGGCATTGAGAATCCCCGTCTATACAACCGGCCGTCTTAAATTGCATATCTCGGGGCTTTTCTTAACAGCTTCTGGCGCTCTTTTGAGTTTTCTGGCAGGGAGCCGTTGAGTAGTTATTCCTTGATCGGAGTCATCCACGACTCCTGCTCTTGAGATACAGCCATGATCCAGTCAATATCCATCTCATCAGTACTTGGAGCTGATAAGACTTCCACAGGGACTAATCCTAATAATTGAGCTTCGGCAGAGCTTGAATACTTTGCGAGAGAATCTGCCTTCATGTTCTCTTCCTGGGGTATATGGCTTATTGTATAATGATCAAAATCATCGAGAAGCCCCCAGGCCTTTGACAAGTAAGCAGGCAGATTTCCTCCTTTAGTTTGAAACTCTTTCTTGTCTTGGCATACAATAAGCTGAGAATCACTGAAGATCTGCAATCCTCTGATGTTCAATTCTTTAGAAATCTTCAACCTGACAATAAGAGTTCATATTATGCTTCATTATTTGTCGAAGTAAATTCTAATCTCAATGCGTAGCACAATGATCTCCCTTTGGGGGTTTCTAGCACAACGCCAGCCCCGGAACAATAGTCATTTCTTGCACCATCGACATATAATTTCCATCGGATTGGGGTGTCATCAGTCACCTCTTCCTCACTGTCACCTTTATCTGTGTATTCTGCAATAAAATCAGTTAAATCTTGTCCATTGATTGCTCTTCGGAGATGATAGGTGATATCGTATTGGCTGAGTTCAATATTCCACTATAGAAGACGACCCGAAGTTTCAGGGAGAAATAGGACTTGCTTTAGAGGTTGATCAGTGAGGACTTTAATAGGATGAGCTTGGAAATATGGCCTCAACTTTCTGGACGCAATCGAAAGACAATAGGCGAGCTTTTCCAGCTTCGAATAATTCATCTCTGCCCCAGTGAATCTTTTGCTGATGTAATAAACCGTGCGCTGAACTTTTGCGTCTTCCCGTACCAATGTTGTACTGAGAGCATGAGATGAATACGCTAAATAAATGAAAAGATCTTAACCACTGCTGGGCTTTGAAAGTACTGGAGGCGTTTCCATGTGACGAATCGGTTCATCAAAAGCTTTCTGGCATTCAAGAGTTCATTCAACGTTTTTCTTTCCTTTCTTCAGAGCACCTAAGAAGGGAATGCACTTATCAGTGGCCCTAGAAATAAACCGACTCAAAGCAACTACTTTCCCTTTAAGGCTTTGCAATTCCTTCTTTGTCCTAACGGCTTCGACTTCTCTTGGAGTAGTAATCTGAGCAGGTTTAGCTTCGATGCCCCTAGCACTCACAATGAAACCCAAGAATTTTCCAGACTCAACCCCGAATGAATATTTTAGAGGATTTAGATTCATTCCATACTTTCGGAGGATTGCGAACATTTTCGCCAAATGATCCATATGGTCTACTGCCTTCTTCGATTTCACCAACATATCATCAACATATACTTCCATAATCTTGCCAATCTGGGGTTTGAACATGGCGTTAACAAGTCTTTGATAAGTTGCCTCCGCGTTCTTTAGTCCGAAGGGCATGACTTTATCGCAGTAAAGACCAACATCAGTGATGAAGCTCGTGTCCTCTTGATCTGGATCATGCATAATGATTTGATTATATCCTGAGTAGGCATCCATAAAAGACAATAATTCATGCCCGGCTATTCCATCCATCAATTGATCAATCCTGGGTAACGGGGAATAGTCCTTTGGGCATGCTTTGTTCAAGTCTGAAAAGTCGATGCATACTCTTCACTTTCCATTTTCTTTTTTAACCAAACCGGATTAGAAACCCAATTTGGATAAGTGGACTCTCTAATGAAACCACTTTCCATGAGTCGATCTACTTCTTCTTTTAATGCTACCGACCTTTCAGGCCCCTGGGTTCTTCTTTTCTGCTTTACGGGTGTGAATTTTTGATCAATATTCAAAGCATGCACTGCGATTTCTGGAGATATTCCAGACATGTCGGCATGACTCCAAGCGAATACATCTAGGTTTGCTTTCAAGAATGATATCAACATATTCTGAACTGACACACCGAGTTGTGAACCCACATTCAGCACCTTGTTAGGATCATTCGGGTCAACAGGTATTGGCACCGTCACTTCCACCGGCACCACTCTACTCTCCCCTGCACTATTTTTCTCGGATCAATCTCTTTTCATGCACCACTATGCTCACTAGTGCAGGGTCCGCCCCGTAATTGCTAAAAGGTGGGTTCTTTGATGCGGAGCGGAGCTGTCGCACCCTTACCCATTTCTCTCTTCTTTGCCTCTCATAACTCTATGAGATAGCATTCTCGCCCGGCATTTTGGTCCCCCCTCACAACATCGACGCTATTATCGGTGGGGAACTTCATAGTCAGGCACCATGGAGCGAGAATGGCCTTGAATGCAGCAAGAATCAGTTGACCCAAGAAGGCATTGTAAGCGTAGAATTCGTCAACAATCATAAAAGTTTGCTTTCAGACCACCTTCTTTTCCCCTTCTCCAAGATCTACAAACAAGTCAATAGTCCCAATAGGCTGTTTTGGTTCTCCAGTGAACCAAACAATTTTCTGTGAGGAAGCTTGGACATAACCATGGGAATTTTCATCTGACCAAATGTCATTCTAAAGAGGACATTGCAAGAGGCACCGCAACCAACAAGCACCCTTCTTAAAATGGCTGGTCCGATGCCTGCAGATATCACCAAAGGATCCATGGTGGGAGCCTCAACACCAATAGAGTCTCTAGCCTGGAATATGATGCCATCGTTAAAAGTTCTTTGTTGTTTTAAGGGTGTAGCATCTTCTAAGACAAAAACATTTTCTTTGGAAGGGGCATATCTCAAAGCATGAGTGTATCTCTCCATCTCACCCCAACTTCTACCTGCTGGGTGAGGACCCCCTGTGATAACATTAATGACAGGCCTTTAAGATTCATGCGCTACAGTCCTCTCACTT
Organism: Allium cepa; assembly: GCA_030765085.1. NCBI lineage: Eukaryota > Viridiplantae > Streptophyta > Magnoliopsida > Asparagales > Amaryllidaceae > Allium > Allium cepa. The sequence goes on along the minus strand of CM060940.1, from coordinate 213,847,285 downwards.
GAGCCGGGTTGATGAGCAGGAACTAGTTTCCCCTGAGTAGATGAAGTTGGGTCGTTTCTGTTTCTCTTCACATATTGTTGTAGTTTATTCTGTCTCAAAAGCTCTTCAATCAAATTCTTTAAATGGCGACATTCACTAGTGTCATGGCTAGGTTGATTGTGGAACCGACAAAATCTCCCATTATGGACAACATTCTTCCCAAGCTTCATTTCATATGGTTTGGGGTATTCAATAGTCTCCTTGGTTGCGAAAAAGATATTTTCTGGAGTATTGGTTAAGGGAGTAAAATCTGAAGGTTTAAAGCGGCGAGCTTTCTTCACATCTTTCTCCTTTTTTCCACCGCCATTCTCCCTCCTCTGGCCACCAGATTCCTTTTTGTTAGAGGCAACATTGTTATTTTCAGCTTCAGTCACGACTACTTTTGCTGGCACAGGAAGGCTTTCTAAGCGCATAAATTCGTCGGCCTTCTTGTAGAATTTCTCAAGTGAATTTGGCTCTTTCTTCTTTAGCCATTTTCCGAATTCACTTGATTTGTCAATAGCTCGCATCAAGTAAGTCAGAATCATCCGAGGCTCTGCATTATCAACTTCGGCCAAAGCTATTGAAGCGGTTTAAGAAAGATTTAATAGACTCTCCGGGGTTTTGTTCGAGGTTGGATAGTGACATTATGTCCTTTGCCTTCGGAGCATATAGCCTGAACTGATTTTTGAATTTCTGAGTTAGGTCGAAGAACTGATCCACGGATCGAACTGGTAGCTTCGTGAACCTAAGCAGGGCCACTCCCTCCAAGTACACAGGAAAGTATCTGCACTTGATCTCATCAGTTGCTCTGGCACTTGTCATATGCCATTCATACTTATATAAGAACTGGTTGGGATCGCTTGTCCCCCAATAAGCTGGAATAGTGGGAGGAACAAACTTCTTCGAAAATTCAGCCTTTAGAATTCTTTCAGTAAAAGGAGTCTTGCTTGGAGCAAACCCCCAGTCACTTTCATCTTCCTTCCTTTGCATGCTCTCTTTCATAATTTGTCGAATCATTCCCGAGAGGTACTCCTCATCATTTAGAGGCCCCGTGGGACAGACGTCAGCTACTTTTTCGAAAGTTTGCATGGGCAAACGTTCACGAAGAGTTGGCTACGGCCTTGAAGCTCCGGCTTGGGGAGGTTCCCCTTCGGCGGTGCCAGCTGCCCTCTGAGGAATACTTTTCCCTTGGGAATCATGAGCATCTTCGGTAAAGGTTTCTTCATTATTTTCTGGTTGATGGTTAACTCCAAGAAAAGCATTTAACCTATCCAACATCAAAGTGTTCTGGGCTTCCATCTGTTGATACAACCCAGTCACTACAGCGTCCAACTCTGCACTTGTGACCCCAACACTAGGAGCTGCTTCATTTGACGTGGGAGAAGTGGCGGTGTTGTCACAAGCATCTCCAGATCTAGTAGATCTCCTTTTTCTTCCAAGAGCCATAATTTCGGATAGACTTCTGGTTCGTAGAGAGAGTCTTTCAACAAATCTTTGCGAAGCAATGATGAGAGCACTCCTTAGTTCAGTTCTCAGTGAAAGCACCAAAGAGTGTCAACGCAAAAAATGTACGCTAACACCCCAGTGTGAGTTGTGATATAGTGAAAGCACCACCCGTTGGTACGAGAACTAAAGTCAAGCAGAAAATAATAGGAAATAGTAAAGAGACAACAATTTTTATAGTGGTTCGGCTCAAAGTCAAGCCTACGTCCACTTAATCTCTTCTTATTACTGATTTGATTACAAATCTTGCAATAACTTTTCAATTACAACACCAATAAAGCAAGTAATTAGAACTTGGACGTAGAAATGCTCTTTGAATTCATATTGAATGAACTTGATCTTTTTTCGAAGTTCTTTGAAGTGCCTTTGGTGTTTGAATTGTTAAAGAAGAAGTCAAAGCAGCAGAGTCTCGGCCTTCCAAAAGAATCCAATCCCCTTACCATGTGGAGTAGGCGGGGTATATATAGGAGAGTTTCAGAGTTAGGTCGTATGTCGTAGGCCGTGGGCGACCTAGGGAGTTGCGACCTAAGAGTGATCCTAAGGTAGCATAAGTCGTTAGCGACTTAATGGAGCCATCCTGGACGAGATATGGGCTGTGAGCGACTTAGAATGTGTAGCACATGAGTTATCTCGGCTTGCTTAGGTCGTAAGCGACCTAATGGAAGAGGCAGTGCACATGCGGCTTTTCCCTGAAGCTTGCTAAGTCGTTAGGTCGCTGTCTCCTAAACTCGCTAGGTCGTTGCATTTATTGAGCTGCAAGGTCGTTAACCTGTTCAGTTGTAGGTGCCTTTAGGTCGCTAGGTCGTTAGAGCTTCTTAAGTGGTTGAGTCATGCCACGTTAAACCGTTCTATGCTTTAGGTCGCTAGGTCGCTTATGCATTTAGGTAGTTAAGTCGTTTATTCCTTGGACAGCTAAGTTGCTTTTTCTTTTAGGCCGTTGAGTCGCTAAGTCGTGAAAAAGAAGTGTTGACAAATATCAATATATATATTAGAGATACAAGACAACAGCGGAAGAACCACGGCGAAAGAGATAACTCCAACACAATCTCCAAGAGAGAGTGAATCCACAAATCACATCACTAATGCTAAAGCTCAAAAGACTCCAAGCTCCAAATCAAAAGCTCGAACTACCATCACGTTGACTTAAGAAAGGTTAGTCTGGGAATGTAATTGCCAAACCAAAGACTTCTAGATCCATATCTACTACTTATTGATAACCTGGCTCTTGGCTCGCTGTGTGGAAAATTGTGGGCACCAAGAGTTTAGAAAGGGAACAATAAACCCCAGGTCAGTTATGGGACTAGTGTAAGCAAACGAAAAACAATTTTATCTTGAAACAGAAGAAAACAAAGGGAAATAAAATGAAATCCGCGATGCTTTTTGAAAAATGAAACTACCATAAGGCCTCCCGGTACACACATAATGCAATCGCACAATAAGGGGAGATTTGTCCTTATGATAGTCAAACATGCTTAATACGCTAAATTATTTTTGAAATTATTATTAGTACATAGTACAGAAAACATTTGCAAGTATAATATTAATCTTAGCTAGCATACGTACAATTATAGTATGCTTACTATAGCTACAAAGTTAAATGGCATGTTCTACAAATAAAACCGTACAAGGAGCGTATTGGATGATTGGATTTCCAACAATGGTCAGGTTAAGGAACTTCCTATGCCACATGAGTATGCCTCTCGAGGGATGCCCTGAGAACCTAACCGGATCTCTGCCGGCACAAGGCCAGGTAACCTCGGTAACTAGGTAAGTACTAACACAAGTATGCCATCCCCCATTCGTTACCGACCTTTATCCCGGGATTCACCAACAAATAGCAACAACCACAAAGTTAAATATCTGGGCTCCATACCATGATACCACATTTTATCAAGAGGGAAGTGGACATACCCTAAGGGGCGCGACCCCCGATAACCTTGTTGCATCCTTCCTGTTTCGACCATTTCTGGGTTGTGAGGTTCTGATGAAGTCTCGTCCCACAAAGCTATGCTTTTCACAAAATCCATGCTTTGATCAACAAATGATCAGCAACACTTAGTATGCCATATTACCATATTGGGAATGTATCACTAGTAACCATCCACTACATAACCTCTGAGCTCATACGTCTCAGAGAAGGGTGTTAAGCTAAGAGAATGAATTCTCCGCCACCAAACAGAAATGTATTTTGGTAGAAAACATCTTTACATCTCAAAGTGTAACATCAGACATACGTCCATACAAGTCTGTTACGGGTTCGAACAGAACCAAAGGCACTTCAAAAGAAGCCCTTGCAAATCCGGATAATCCCTAATCATGTCCGGACTCCCCATCACAAAGGATGATCAAATCTCCATACCGAGGCCATTCGGTGCAAAGACATTCAAAGGTAATGCTTTCACTTTTGAAAATACCCGGTCTTCACCACCGGTCTCCAAATGCTATCCATTTGGTCGTATCATTATCTGGAATGGGTTATATGATAAAATGTCCACTTCCAGCTAAACCGAATAATGAGCACTAAATTTTAAAAGCATATGGATATTGGGATCTTAGTTAAGTCATAACTTTTAGCCTAAAACCTTTCCTTTAAATGGTTTAAACGATCTTTTAAACAAAAAAGACACCTTAAAAATCTTCTTTACTTTGAAAACAAAGTTCACCAATCTTTTACAAAGATTCCTTCATAGCTTTCAAAACAATTCCATTTCAAATTTGAAACCCTTTCAACAAAAACTAGAAGTTCTTTCTTTATATGAAAGCAATTATCTTTTGAAAACGAAAAATTTTTGTTTCGAGAAAATTCGATTACATTTGCTCAAGTTAAAGCCCTTCAAGTATAAACTTGGGTTAAATTCAAATTCCAAAATAATACATTTAGAGATACTTAAAAAAGGTTTAAAATATACACACACACACACACACACACACACACATTATATAACTTGTATAACATTTTTTAAAACCATAATTTCCAAACATATATTTATACAACTCAATCTCAAATCTTGAATTCAAATTAAAATCAAACTATTTAAATTTCAAATATTTATCAAGTTATTCAAAATAACTTTTATCTTTAAAACTCCATTTTAGAAAGTTTTCACATTTAACCCGATTCCATTTCCAAACCATTCTGGATTCAAAATTAAACTTTCAAAACCATTTTGAATAAAATCATATTAAATCTGAAATCACTGAGACTTAACCAATTTCCCATGAAATCCATATTTTTGTGTGTGGTGTAGTCCAGGGGTTTTACACAATAGTGCAATATCATCAATCATGACAATCCAAGCATAGCAATATCGATATGCGGTATAATCCTATAACGCTTATCTTCACTCACAAATCCACAGATAAATAATTCATAGTTCAGGGCTCAATCATATCACAGCACATCATATATTAGGGATATCAAACAATTCAAAGCATTTAATACAATCCAAACATCCATAAGTAAGATCTATTAATCAGCTGATTAATTTAAATCAGATTAATTACTTATTAATTGATTACTATTCCTGGTTAATTAATATTAATTACAAACTATTTTGATTAATTATCCTTATATCATTTATTAACAAACCTTTATAACAAATTAATTAGCCTTTAATTATTAATTAATCAACCTGTAATCATTAAATAATTAACCTTTAATTATTTAATTATCTTTAATTAATTATCTTTAATTAATTAATTAATTAACCCTTAATCATAATTATCAATTAATTAATTATACTTAACTAATTACAATAAGTGATTATCATTAATCACATATATTTATAAATCACAAATTAATCACTTTGAGTAATTATTCTTTAAGCGTTTGATTTATCAACTTTAACCATTAATTAATTACTTTTAGTTAAGTAATTTTTTGAAGTAATTAATTACATTTAATTAATTAGATTAATTAATCTTAATTATTTAATTATCCTTTAATGTAATTACACAAAATAATTATACCTTAATTACATTAAGTAATAACATTTTATTAATTACATTAATTAAATAAACTTAAATAATTTCATCATGTAATCATTCTCTAGTTACTCATTAATAATTAATTACATCTTAACATATTTATTAATCCTTAATTAGTACTTAATTATTCATTAACTAAGTAATTTAAATTTCAAATTAATGATCCCTTAATCTTAAGAAAACCCATTTATCTTAATTAATTACAAAATCATCATTTAAATCTTATTTAAATATCCTTAGAAAAAATAATCATAATCACATAATTTAACTTAAATCCTTTAAGTTAATCGATAATCCAAACCATTATATAAGATACACCGTTTATCTTTAAAATATTGTTTAAATAATCTTTGAAAATTAACCATATGAATTGAACTCAAAATAATTAATCTAATTAAAATCATTAACTTTTAACTATTTTATTATGCCATTTAAATTTATTTTAGAAAAATAACTTAAGAATAATGAATTAAAATAAATAATTAAAACACTTGAAATTTATAAGTTTCAAAATAATTATTTTAAAACTTTAACTGGGTTCAAAACTAAATTAAACATTTATTACTCTACATGAATAAATCAAGAAAAAGTTTAAGCTTGACTTAATTTTAGATTTTTGAAAGATTTATTAAATTTTAAAACTTAGAATCTGGTTTTATCCTGACCCGAGCAACCCATCGAGTCCAACTCCTTTCGCCTTCTTCATTTATTCTTCCTGACATAAAAATTGCATGTGCAAGTGCACAGATGATCGGAGCTTCTCCGATCATCACTCCAACCACCTACATGCCGTCTACGACCACGCTTATCAGCACAACCGCCCAAGTTCTTGAATTTACGACGAACACGAACACGAAATCGAGCATTAACGAACCAACTGGAAAAAAAATAGTTCGACCAAAACCCGCTCGCACTGCCCATTTCCGACCACCAGAGATCACTGCCTCTCGCTAGATCTTCGCCTGAGTACCACACTTCCTCTTCCCTACCTCCGAACCAACTCGGTGCGCCATCGACAATGCATTTGCCCGGAAATCAACCACGACCTAAATCTAGGCTTAACCCCTAAACTTTCGTCGTACCGCCACCTCGATCAATAATAAATCCAACTATTATTTTTCCATCGATTTGCATCACATTATCTACCTTCAGACTCAAGCTCGAAGCTCGATTCCTTGTTGATCGTCGGATTTTGGCGATTTTAACGATTCTGTTCAACTCAAAAATCCACATGATTTTTTGTAACGCCCGGCCCCTATACCCGTGCCAAACAAGAGCAATACTAAGTATTACTGTCAGAAAGCATGGAGAATGGGACTCGATAGGGCTGAATGTTGTACTCATTCCCTTGAACTAACACTGGCATAAGAAAATTTATGACTTTTTTCTTCTACTTACCATTCGTGCGTAGTGTTGGTTCAAAACAATGGTATAAAATAAAAAATTTCCCAGGTTACATAGTACAAAATATAATAGAACGTACATTTCAGCACAACAATAGCATAATGCATAATACGTATCATAATAGTAATACATAGTCCATAGTACATATCACTTCCAAAATACATATTAACATACATACCATAATACATGTATTAACTACTCCTAAGTCCAAGCTGTAAAGTCCAAAACCCCAAAGCGTGGAAAAGAATATGAATGCTGCTACAGTCCACGCAACCAAACTGCAACTACAATCCTCATACTAACCCGAGGATTATAAAACAAATCACACGGGTCAGACTATTTCTAGTGTGAGTGAAGCAAGATATATGAACAATAATTGTCTCAATCAACAAAAAGAAAAAGAAAGCGCCGCATGTATAAACCAACATGAGGCATATATGTGTGTGTGAACCAACATGCCAATTTGGTTTCATAAACAATTCATTTAATCGAACAATGGTTTTAGGCCAAACATATCGTATGTAATCCAATACGATACCAACCCAATTATCATATGTAACACAATGAATAAGTTCATATACACATTCTCTAAAGATACTGGGTTTTAAAATCAACTTTCATATTTTTCAAAAATCATAAGATAAAGAAAATTTCATTATGGGAATTATGGGATAAATGTAACATGACTCATAAAATATACCAAATAAACAGACGCTGGTATTGTAAAATCACAGTGGTAGAGATCGAGCGCGCGCGGAGACATCAACCTCGTAACCTACTCATAACGCCATAATACACCTGGCGATCAACCCAGTATAACCAAGACGGTCTAAGGCAAAGGACGTATGCTACACGTTCATGGATCAACATATGGGACCCCCACGCCTTCATCCATCATAGTCCGTGACCCACCGATCGGAGATCCCGATCAAAAATAAGATTAGCCCTGTGTAGCAGACCGTTGACATTTGGTGGTAAAAGGGCATGTGATATACCACCGATTCAGGTAGCGATCCTGAATCAGGTCGGCAAAGATGGATTTTTGGCCCATTGGTACAACAGAGTCCAATCTATCCCGACCCGAAAATCAAAAGTGTTTGAAATTTCAGAACACTTCTAAAAAAAGTCAACGACAACGTCTTCCAAAAAAACCTTTGATAAACCCAGTATAATATTCAAAAAAGCGAACAAAATTTAGCAAAACAATTATGCATATCAAAAAATAATTACAACTCCGTTTCGCATTAATACACAAGTACCCCATAATACTTATGTATCAAGGCGAAACACAGAAACTTCATTTATTGGATTATAATTATTAAAAATTCGATAAGTTAGATAAAAATTAATAACAATTAATTTAATTTAAAAAAACTAAGCAACACAAGTTTTAGTATGCAGAAACGTAATCAAAATTATAAATAAAATGTTCTACTTTTATTTATTTATTTATTTATTTTATTTCAAGCACGTATTGATCGATAATATAATATTTTTCTTCTTTAACTAAAATAATTTAATTTAATAATTAAATTTGATTTTTTTCTCGGACAGGACTACACTTCTACAGCCCCGAGTCGGGCTGCAATTGTGCAGCCCACCTGGGCTGCAATTACAGCCCACGTTTGGCTGCACCTGTACAGCCACGCCTGCCTACACCTGTGCAGCCGGCCTGGGCTGCACCTGTGCTACACCTGCGCAGCCCCGCCTAGTTGCACCTGCGCAGCCCCGGGCTGCAGCACATGTGCAGCCCACCTGGCTGCACCTTTGCAGCCCCCTGGCTGGGCTGCGCCGATGTAGCCCCAGGCTACACCTGTGCAGCCCGCTCTGGGGCTGCACCTGTGCAACCCCAGCTGGGCTGCTTTTGTGCTCCCGGTCTAGGCTGCATAGGGCAGCTTCGTCTAAGCTGCACCTGCAGCCCCGCCTGGACTGCACAGTGCAGTTATGTCTGAGCAGCACAGTTCCACCTTAAGCTGTGCTGCGATTTTGCAGTTCCGAAAACATTCTTTTCTATTTTTTTTCAAAGAGAAGATAAACAAACACCATGCATGCATTTTGATTTTATGCATTGATTTTCATTCTCTCTTTTTTCAATCCAATAATTCAATAAACCACATGATTAATGGAATGAGCAAACAACAATAATCCAAGAATTTCACCTTATATTTGCATGCATATATAAAAAATAAAATAAAACAAAACTTGATTATAAATTCGCTCACCTAATGCTTCAAATAGAAATCTTCAAGCTCTAATTCAGCTAGCATTTGGATTGCTTGTCTTTCACCTCCTATTGTTAACAAATCAAAAAGCCCTAAATAGCTATTCACTGAAAAAAAGATGGAATAGAATTGATTTAGGGATACTTACTCTTGGAATTGGAATCTTTTCTCTTTAATTGAAAATTGAGATTTGTGTTTAAATGAAAATATTAGATTTTAGATTTTCTCCTTTCTTCTTTTTTCTCCTTTCTGTTTCTGAGTTATGTACGTACTGTAAACAGAAAGAGGAGAGGGGATGTTGTTTTTATTATAAAGCCCCTCCTCTAGAATGTTCTCCCAATCAGCCCTTAGTTTATTATTTCTCCATTTTATTCTTTTTAATACAATTTATTCATTATCTTTTTGTCCTTATTCTAGATTTTTCTTTTGCTTAACAATATTTTATTCACTTTCTAGATCTTTCCTACATGACATTATTTTAAAAAAAAAGATATTATGATTTATTATTTATTATTTTTATTATTATTTTACCCTTTCTTTCTTCTTTTTTTCCCTTTTATACCAAATTGTAAATCAACATAAAAAATTCTTATCTAAACTTTACATACATAAAACGCATTTTATCTCATGTAATTAGTTACCATTCTTTTGTAAAAACAAAATTTATCATTTTCAATGTTTAACTTTTCAAATAGTTTAGGTCAATAAAATGTTCATTTATTAAAATAAATTACACTACCAATAAAAAACATAATTTATAACTCCTAATAAAAGTAAATGAGTTTGTTACCATTTATTTTCCTCTCAACGCTATTAATATTAAATTTCCATTTTATTTTCTTTTGTTTTCATTTATTATTATTTTATTTTTATTTATTTATTTTTTTCTCATAAATATTTAATTATTTATTATTATTAACAGATTAATTATCAATTTATCAGTTTATTCCCAATTTAGTATCCCTAAATAATCGGGTTGTTACATTTTTGACCCTAAAAATCCTGATCTATCATTAAAATTCCTCATTTTACAACTCGAATCAGGTTATATAATCAAAATTTGAAATCAATATCGTTGGATTTTTTGATATTTTATATTTTGTCTGTGATTTCAAATTTCCTAGCAAATCTTTAACCGATTATACTTTTAATTATTTTTAAAATTAAGTTTACACTTCTACCATCATCTTTTATTTAGAAATCAAAACCTAAAATTTGTTGTATATAAAGAAATTGAATCTATTTTGAGTGTGATGGAGCTTGTATATAATAGAGACATGTATATATATGTAGTGGAAATTAGTGAGGAGGGCCTCATGGCCAAGTCCAATTATTTTGTAGGACTCGAGTTTGAAATAATAATTTTCCAGGACAAAGACACAAATATGGTTGAGTTTCGGTTCATTCTCAAATCCAAATGTCCCGCTGTTTCTCAAAATTAATCAAGCGTAATTTTTTTCACATCGATCAGGCATGATTTTCATCAATCGATCAGGTAGTTGCGATTTTTTGCTAATCGATCAGGCGCGATTTTCCTAAATCGATCAGGGAGGTGCATTTTTTCCAAATCGATCAGGTGATTTGCCCAAATCATATTAGGTGAATATTTAACTACGATTTATCATCCAACTAAAACATTTACATCAAAATTTAAGACCGCTTACTTGTTGAGTAGTTAAGTTTGAGGTAATTGCAGAGATTGCTCTTTGAAAATATTTTAGTTTGAGATGATGAAGCTGAAGTAATTGTAATTGAAACGCGGCACAAAAGTTAATTGATGGAGGAAAAGTGATTTGTAATCGTTTTAGTTGAAATATTGGGAAGAGAAATCGATCGTTTGTTTTTTACAACCTAGTTTTGGTTTTGATTTTGGTTTGCAGCTCTGAAAAATTGTAGAAAGCAAAAGAGAAAAAGGAATGGAAGTAGGGCATGAAGTAACGAATTGAAGGGCTGACATAACGTGTATAAAATTTTGTCCTGCAAAGTAATTATTTTAAAACCGTGTGCTACAAACTTATTGTTTGATGAAAGAAGGCCCTTGCGGTAAAATTCCCCACATATGTATGTACAGACATGCACACCACTTTGCTACATATATAAACACATGTAGGCAGATTAACACAATCATAAAAGAATATTTAACTCATCACTTCAAGTAAAATTTCCAAAAACAAGGAGATTAAAATAGGGTCAAGTGGTTTGCTCACCTTTTTTTTTTGAAGAACAGAGAAGCTTTGTTTTGATGATATGATCTTTTTGATGTTGAACTGGAAATTGATTTCCTTGAGTTTGAATGTGAAGCTAATGTTGATACTTGCTTCAAGCTTTATAGGTTGAAGCTAAAAACTGTTTGATTTGATTTCATTTGATCTCAGGCTTTTAATTTGATTTTTTTTGTTCCAGGTATGGAATTTTTCTTCAAACTTGGAAACATGATTTAATGCGTTTGAGTTGTATCTTGCTTGTTACTTGCTAAACTGTGTTAAATCTTAATACATAGCTTTAGGTTTTGAATTTTTATTTATACTTGCTTTGTCTTAGGCTTAAGATTGTTTGAGTTGCTCTGATCCACTTCCTGATTCAGATTTGAAACATGTTGAAGTTTGTTGCTTATTTGATTTAAATTTTGATTTTTTTTCATGTTTTTTGCCTTTGAATTTTTATTTTTCTTTGATTTTGATTTTCTTTATTTGAATGCATGAACCAAATGAGAAGAGAAAGGGAATGGATATATGTATATAGCATATTTTCCCTTTACTTATAAATTTCAAAAATAAAAAGAAAAGTAAAATCAAGTATGACACTTGCTATTACATGAATTTTTTTAGTTAACACTTGTTAATATATGTTGTATTAAGCTTCCACTTGTTATTTTGTGTGTATGATTAGCTTACACTTGTATTTTTCATGCATTTATTATATTTTAAATATATTTCCTTTTTATATTAGCATATGTTTTTTATATATATATGTGTGTGTGTGTGTGTGTTTTTTTTATATATTTTTATGTATATATCTCATGTTTAATATTTTGTATTTCCTTTCTATATAAATATTTATAACTTTAGAGAAATTGGTTTTTAAAAGTCTAATTACACGTTAATAAATAAACACACATATTACATATTATAAAATATAAAATTTAGTTTTTAAACAAATTTTGAAAACTACTATATTTAGTCTCAAATCATAACTTTCAAATACACACACACACACATATATATTAAAATTAGAAAACAAATTTTATTTATCTTAAATATAGAGTATTTTAAATTCAATTTATTTTCAAAAATATTTGTTTTGAGTTTCATATTCAAAGTTTAATTTAAAATCAATTTGTATACATACACATAAATAAGCAACATATATTATTTATTTTGAAATTATTTCAAATTCAAATTTATTTCCCAATATTTATTTTAATTGAGTTTCCAAATTAATTATATTCCCAATCCATATATATATATAAACACAAATTTTATTTATCTTTAGATAAATTCAAATTTTATTCACAATTTTATTCAAAAATTATTTTAATAACTAAATTAAATTTGACTCAAAACCAGGATGGTCACAGTGGTTTATCAAGCGAATTGGATTGAAAAGCTCGGCTCAATTTTTTTGAATAAAAAGAAACTGCGGCCATTGTTGTTTTAATATTTCGATCGCCTGAAGAATGAAACTGAAAGGGGGAGGGACTTATTTTTTTGTTTCACATTCTCGTTCGATTTGTTTTGATATTTTTTTCTAAACGAACACGTGTTAAAATTAAGTAGACAAGTGTTATATTAGGGAAAACACGTGTAAAATTTGTCCTGAGAAAACATTACTATATTAAATACATATATATTATTTTTATTAATTTATCTTTTAAAATTTGAATTTGAATTTCAATCATTTAGAAACTGAAATCTAAAATCTCAATCTCCTATGGAGGTATGCCGCCAAGTGTTCGTAGTGTTGTACCCCCATTTCTAACGCAATGGAAAAGGTTCCGCGTCCAAATTTGATCATATGGAGAAGATAGATTTTTTGACTCGGCTATTATATTAAATTTCGATAAAAATTCTAGCGTGTTTATTAACCATACGATCACATGACAAGGCCCAATTCTACGAAAATTGAAATCCGATAATAATACACTATTATGGATTCAATAGAACCGGTTTTGTCGAATTCCAAGACAATGCCTCGGAAGGCTATTTTTAAATATCAATTTAAATGATATATTTTCAAAACCAAACAAAACTCTTTTAAACTCGATTTTAAGACTTCTATTATCTTCAGTATCATAAATATAATTTCCAAAGTCTTTGAAATATTTTTAACCAGCATAAAACTGAAGATTCAATATTTCACCCAACTTTCGATAATTAAATTCAATAATTTAATTGCCAAATAAATAGTGCTATTTGAAATTAAAATTAAATTAACTTTCAAATATTTAAAATCGATTAAATATTCCAATTCCAAATATCCAGAAATTCCAGGTCGTCACATTCTCCCCCTTTAAAAGAATTTCGTCCTCGAAATTACTAGTTACGAAGAATGGTCCATAACTGTAACAACTGTGATTTTTGATTACCGTCGAAATAAAAATTTAAAATAGAAATTTTATATTTGAGATTTGAAAAAAATATTGCAATGCAATAATGTTGCAAAGTCAATTGTATGGTGCACGTTGGAAATGAAGTGCAAATTTCCTTCCCATGTATGTGTGAGAAATATGTCCATTTTAAAGCAAGTTGAACACTTTTGCTAGATGCCACTAAGATTTTTAAAACAAAAGGTGAACACATTGCTGTAAACACAAATTTTGTAAAAAGCAAAAGTTGAACACTTTTCACCATCATCAGTTTTTATACAGCTGTGTACTTTCTTCCACTAGTGCACGTCTACAATTTAATGCATATGTACAAACTTTTGCCAGCACACATTGTTGCATTCACTTGTTCACAAAATGAGAAAAGAAAAGTATGCCTCCAACATTCTTTTGCTCATTTTTCCAGCAGCATCGTTCTTTCATTTGAAAATTTCCAATAGCCCTGCGAAGGAATTAATGGCGGTTCAATTATTACTCTCTTTTGGATCATGGTGCTAACTGGTTTTGAAACAAATCTAAGGTGAGTGAAAATTCACAATTCTTATTTAAAAACTATGGTTGCAGCTTAGTTCATAAAGTTGTTTACGTTTGTATGCAATATTTCCGTATGCAATATCTTTGATAAACAACTGCGTACAAAAGTGTGTAGCACTAAAATGAGTCCAGGCTATCATTGTTGCATATATACACGTGTTGCACAAAAGTTGGAATTTTTTTGTCCATTTCATTCTTGCGTACAAACGTATACACTAAATTAATGTGCAGGGTTACATATCTTGTTGCTTGCGTGCAAGTTGTATTTCCAGGTTGCTTTATTTTTTCTTTGGTACTTCATTTACATGCATGTCATAATATACGAAAGTAGTACCCAGGCCATCATCTGTGTTGCGTGCATGCAAGAATAGGGTGCACAAAAGCTAAATTCAAGTTCCAGGTCATTGGCCATTATTTGACTTTAGTACACGTGCACACTTCAATACGCGTGCATATATAACTATGCCCAGACCAATATTTTAATTCATGCGTGCATATATATTTTTGTACGTGCATCTTCATTTGAGCGTGCGAGTTTTAGTTTGGGAAATCAAATATCCAGGTCATTTTGACTTTTTTCAAAGTCATTACTGCCTTCAAATAATTGTAGCACTAAATCCAAGTCCAGGCACCGTACATTTCTTTTCGTGTGTGAAAATTATTTTAGCCTAGACCCTTCGGTGCATGTAAATTATGCGTGGTAGTGTGTAGTGTAGTATTGCCAGGTCACTTTAAAACTGTGTCAATTTCATTTTGTGCAAGAATATTTTTCACTGTAGTCTGGACCATTTCCAAATTCATGTGTGCAAGCCTATATGCGTGGAAATATGAGTCCAGGTCCAATATTTTTTCTATTTCATCTTTGCGTGTGAATAATGCATGCGCAAACTATGGCCAGGTAGTTTCATATTTTCTCTATACGTGTAAGTATGTGTTGCACGGAAACTAAGTCCATTTTATTACGTGAGTGCAAATGCATTGCCTAGGTCATTTTATAATTCTGTCCATTTTGTACATGAGTGAAAATAGTGCATGTAAAAGTATGTTGGTCCGGACTATTTTATATTTCGTGTGTGTACGTGTAGTTTGTGCCCGAGCAGCGCTATATTTGTTGTATGTATGGTAGTGTAGACCAGTGATTAATTTACTTTTGAACCAGTGTTTTGTTTTGAAACGTATTTTTTTGCCGTTATTTTTATAACGGGTTTTTCCCCGTTGTTTACAATTGGAGTGTGCTGTTTTGATGAGATTTTTGACGAATAAAAATTACTATTGTTTTGACTTCAGTAACCGTCAATTTAAAGTGAATTTTCAAGCGGCTATCTTGCAACCAAGAAATCCCGCAACGCTGATTTTATGTCCGTTTTTACGGTGTTTTGGAAAGCGCAAATTCCTTGTCGAAATTGCTATAGAAGTTGCTGTTTTAATCACGTGTTTTCAAATCGTTTTAAAATATAATTTTTTTCCAAAAAATTTCAAGTTTACGCTTTCAAAAGAATGATAAATCAATTTAAACGCTTTAGTAAAATTAAGGACTATGAACCCTTATTTGTACTAATTCGATTAATTCTGGGCTTGTCTATTTGAGACTGTAAAAACTATTTATATAAAATACAAAAAAATTCACTTTCGAGGAAACGATGAAGAGACTTAAACGATTTAGCAAAAGTGCGGAATATGGAACTACGCTTTTACTAATTCGATTAATTCCCGACTCGTTAATTGAAATATTTGATGTGGAGTTGCGGTTTGAAAATTTTGATAATTTTCTTGGGCTTTCGAGCCATTATGCTGGATCTTTGGGTCAATTACCAGTACTAGACCTTCGGGTCATTTGTTGGACCTTCGGGTCATTTGTTAGGCACCAAATATTATGATGACAGTATTTGGTAGGCTTCGGCCATATGAGATGCACGTGCGGCGTAGCTTAGACTCGCCATATGCTGGGATCGATCCACTTTTATGCTGATTTTCTAGTTATCTTATTTTGATTTCTAGATTTTTGTGTATTGTTGTTTTGAATTCAATTTTGAATTTCGAAGTTGATTTTGATGGAGTTCAATGAGATTTCTTCATTTAAACTATGTTGATTATTTATGCTGAATAGTCCCATTCGAGATTATAATTAATTTGATTTGGTGTTGTTTATCCTGCATTTATTTCTATGTTTAAATTAGACTGATCCATTTATTATTTTCTTTTAAATGATACTCGGGTCAGACCGAGTTATTTCAGGATAATCGCTATCTATGATTTAGTTTCTGCTTCAGCTTTTGGGATTTCACCTCATTTTTGTTTATGCTTCAAGGTGTTACTTTTGGTGTATTGACTCTCATCTCATGTATGTATTGATGGCTACGTATATATGCATTGGGTTCATGAGAACTATCGAGTGTTGAAGCATGTATACATACTTACCTTCCGCTATATCTGATATTTCTGTTCTAATGTGATTATACTTATTTGTGCTGTTGTTATTATGGGTTGTTTTGAATTTTTCTTAAGCCACCGTGGTTTCATTTTAGATTTGGATTGAATATATATCGTTGGGAGTAATTTACACAACTCCTATCGATGTAATCAATACTCATCTAAGGCATAACTTATGGATGGTCGCTTCTGACAAGCCTTATTCTTCACAATAGCAGACGATATTACCTTATAATAACCTTTGTTATTTTGAGCATAGAGGTGGGGTGTCACAGCTTGGTATCAAAGCTAAGATTCAGAAAAAATTATAATAAACATGGAACAGAAGTAGAATGGAACATGTGTTACAACTATTCGAGGGTTTTATTCGTGCCTTTCTAATCTATTCCTTCATTGTTCTTAAACTTTTATCCACTCTAACATATTGGTATATGTCTAGGAATGAATCTAATATTTCCGGAGTATTCCATTTGTTAAATTCCTTTTCAATCTTGTGTTGTTTTAACTGATCCTTATCTTCTCTTGTTCTCTCAGCCTATGGCTGGAAGAGGTAGAGGGAAGCGTTCTACTGCAGGTCCGCCTAGTGTTTCTCATTCGGACGTAGTCTATATGTCAGCTGATCAGTTTATAGAGCTATTTCAGGGTACTCAGCCTTCTGTTGCTACTCCTGCAGCTCCTACTCACAACTCTGCTGTCGCCCGCATGTGTAGTAGCAACTCCCACCTTGGAGGCAAACCTTTTAAGGGATCGAAAAGTGTATTGGAGGTTCAGAATTGGTTGCACGCTTGTGAGCGCTTATTTTCTGGGATGGATCTTTCAGATCATCATCGAGTTCTCATGGCATCTAGCATGTTGCAAGAACGTGCGGTTGATCGGTATGAGCTTTTGATTGCGGAAGTTGATGAGTCCTCTCTCTTGTGGAATCAGTTTAAGAAACGATTCGAACTTAAGTTCGTTCCTGAATCAGAAAAGGCCAATCTTGCTCGTAGTTTCCTTGAGTTGAAACAAGGAAAGTCCTCTGTTTCTGATTATGTTGCATCTTTCAAGGCGTTGTCCAAATACGGGTTGAGTTCATTAACACTCTGCGTAAGAAGAATCTTAGATTTGTTGAAGGTTTGAAGAAGTATTTGAAGAAAGTCCTTTTGCTTCAGCTTAAGCTTCCTTTTGAGGAACTTGTTGATTCGGCACTTTGCCTTGAAGCTGTCGAAAAGGAATGTGATTGTTGTGATGAGGTTGAGGTTTCTAAAAACCCTAACAGGAAGAGGTTTCCATTTCATAAGCCTAATCCTTCTTCCAACAAGAAGAAGAAGAAGCAAGCTACCTCTAGTTCTCATCCTAGTAGGGCATCTTCTAATCAGAGGGCGTGCTATAATTGTGTATCTCTGGATCATCTTCTCCGTAGCTGTCCTAAGCCTCGCATTTGCCGCTATTGCAAGAAAGTAGGTCATTGGGTTTCTGATTGTCCTACTGCTCCAAAGGGTTTCAAATCTAGGAAGCATAATGTTGCTAAAGCTTCTGGTGATTCATCTCAGCCCAAAGGTATTCCTCCTTCTGTTTGGAAGGTTTATTTTATTTCATGGCCATTCTATTAGAGTTCTTTTCGATACGGGTGTGTCACATTCATTCGTGTCAGAGGAACTTGTTGATGTTATTCCTTTAGATGTTATTAGTCTTTGCGACCCTTTGAGGATTGTCAATCCTATTGGTGGATCCGCTACTCTTGTTATATTATGTGTTGATGTTGAGATTATTCTATGTGGTTTTTCCTTTCATGCGAATCTGCATGTTATGGATCGTCTTGGTTTTGATATGATTTTCGGAATGGATTGGCTCATTCGTTATGAAGTTCAAATCCTATGTCCTGAAAGAACTTTATATCTCAAGCATCCCGATTCTATTGAGCAGTTATTTATTGTGTTTTGAGACATGGACGATGCTTCGAATGCTCTCATTTATTCCTTCGAATCGGAGGATGTCATAGCTAATATTTCGGTTGTTTTTGATTTTTCTGATGTCTTCGAGCCTATTTCGAGTTTGTCGCCAAAGAGGGCAATTGAGTTCCATATTGATCTTATATTTGGTTCTCATTTTGTCAGTTGTCCTCCCACGAGGATGTCTGCTAAGGAAAATGAGGAACTCAAGCAACAATTATCTAAATTAGAAGCCAAGCAATTTATTCATTCTAGCTCATCTCCTTGGGGCGCTGCCGTTGTCTTCATTAAGAAGCCAGATGGTACTCTTAGGCTATGCATTGATTATCGCAAGCTTAACGAGCTCGCTATCAAAAATAGGTATCCATTACCTAGGATCGACGACATGTTCGATCAATTAAGTGGCGCTAAACTTTTCTCCCAACTCGATCTTGCTACCAGTTTTCATCAGTTACGAGTTGCGGAAGATAGCATCCCTCTTACTGCATTCCGTACTCATTATGGTTCTTACGAATGGCTTGTTGTCGTTCGGTTTGACGAACGCTCCAGCGTATTTTGTAGATCTTATGAATCGGATATTCCGGGAATATCTCGATAAGTTCGTCTTGGTTTTCATTGATGATATTCTTATTTATTCCAAATCTGAAGCGGATCATATTCAGAATTTGGAGATTGTTTTGAGCACTCTTCTTCACCATCAGCTTTATGCCAAATTCTCCAAGTGTAACTTCTGGGAGAATAAGGTGAAGTTTCTCGGTCATATTGTTTCTTCCGATGGTATCTCTATCGATCCTTCCAAGATCGAATGTAACGACCCGAAATTTTCGATCCCGAAAACTCCAGATAGTTATGAAAACAAGAAAGAGATAGAAGAAAAAGAAGAAAACAGAAACACCAAAACATTGATTCTCACACTCGCAGCGGATCAAAAAGTAATATTAAATAAATAGCAGTTACACGAAGGAAAACTATACTGGTCAAATTTCACTTTAATATATCAGAGTTACAATAATTACACAACACTGAGCAGTTTAATTCAACACGCCCCAAATAAGCTACAAATAAACACAGCGGAAAACTCTACATATGTTCCTGCCATCCAGCTCTCCTCCTGAGCTCTAGAACGTCCTGACCTGAATATCTGTAATACTCGGTCTGACTCAAGCATTACATCAAAGAAACACCCGGGTAAGCCTAGAAACCAGCGTGAGTAAACCCATCTAACATGAAAAACAAAAGTATACAACGTATATACAACCCGGGGTAACTCACATCAATTTACAAATTCACAATTTGTTATAGGAATCACTTAAATCACACAATGCTTCCCTAGGTACCAAAACTCAGATTAAATAGTCCAATTCACTTAAATCATTGCGTTCCAATCTATTGATTTCACAAATCAATCTAAAAAGAATCGAAGTGGTTCCGGGTATTAAATAATACCCGACTTCGGTCTCTTCGAACCCAATGTCATCTGATCCCACGTTATTCAAGTGTATATTATTCAATCTTAAATGTATATTGTCACTTTCACATAGCAATTCATTGTAGATAGTCATATTATCACGGTCCACCCAAATCATATCACATAGCATCACGATCACATACCAGGAATAACAAATAATCCAAGGTATTTAAATATCATTCAGTCATCCATATATGAGCAAGGATTAATTAATCGTACTACTTATAATGAATTTAAAATGATTCGAATTGATTACTTCCATTTTTAATTTATTTAAAATATATTAAATTAATCACTTTCATCACATAAATCTTGCTTACATAATCATTGATTAATTTCAAATCAATTAATTAATCACCATCTAATATACATATTTGTTAATCTTCCTTGATTAATTATCCTTTAATTATATTCAAGTAATTAGCCTCTAACTAATTTTACAAATTAATTATTCTTAATCAAATACAGTGATTGACACTTTAATCACATCATAATTAATTAACTACAAGTAAATACATTCATTCTTAACTAATTTCATTAATTAATTATTCAATAATTACCTATTATTGATTTATTTATCTTAGTTAATCGACCCTTAATTATATCATTAATTATATTAATTAATGATTTCTTAATTACTGCTTTAATTAATTAACTCAATTAAATTAATTACATTTAGTCATTAATCTCTATTTAACCCATACTTATTTTCCACTCTTGATTAACCTCATCCAATAATTTTTCCATTAATTACTTCGCTAAGTAATTACACTTCATTAATTACATTCAGTGATACGTTTTAACTAATCATTTAGTGATTATATTAAATAATTTCACTAATTAAATCAATAACCTTTGATTAGTTTAAGTAAACATCATTAATAAATCACCCTTTAGCGATAAATCATTAATTATCCACCTTACTTATTAAACAATTATCTCTAAGCTTCAGTAATTACCACTAATTAATATATTAGGTGATTAATCCTTAATTAATCATATCAATAAATCAACCTTTAAAATTTATTTTACAAATTCAGTTAACCTTTAATTAAATAAACTGACCATCCTATACATTAAATAATTTTATACTTTAGTTCACCTTAAAACAATAACTTGAATTACATTTCAAATTTTGGAAATTCGTTTAAAAAAAACTTGCTCATTCCTTGTTTTAAAAACATGGTTCATAAATTCATTGAAACATACCCAGCATGATATGCTTTAAAACTTTTTACTTAGCTTATTAAAACCCTTGGCCCAACATAGAAATTCCCGTGCCAAACAAGGCCATAACCCGATCAAAGCCCGAGCAACTACTCGAACACAACACAAAACAAAATACTTCGAGTAACCTACGCAACTACTCGAGATCAAATACGAGAAATCATCGCCACCCAAAATTCAGACATTCTAGTGCACAGAACATCTCGTGCACAGGCACTGGCCATTGGCGATGCTCCAGCCTCCTCGATCACCACCGGCAAGTTGCTTTCAACCTTCTCCATCCATCTGACCACCCCGGCAACTCCATTGACCCCGGCATCAAATTCGAACACAATCAGCCCCAAGGGATGAAATTGTACAGGAACCATCACCTACAAATCTTCCTCGTTCCAACATCCCCAATCACCTGACGCCTCGAGACTCCTATTACTGCTTCACCACGAAACCTCAAACCCAATCCCCCATGACCGATCGAGTCTCGAACTCCTACGACGTCGCACAAAACTCGTGAAACAGATAAACCCATCAGCTCCTAAAACCCTAAATCGACCAATCGTCGTTGCTACGACGATCACTCCTTCCTCCTGACATTTTTCCCAACCTCCTCGGTCGACAAACAAGCCTCGAAAATAGCCACGACGTTCAACTGTTCTTCGATCAGCAGAAAATGGCCCAGACCCATTTTCCGTTCAACTTTGAACCACGCCCTTGATACTTAGATAAAAATCATCATTTACAATGAGTATTCAGATTATGTAATTAAATTTGCAAAACATTTCACTTGATTTTTAACCCATTTCTTAATTTTACTACTATCCCCCATTTCCCAGAGATATTTAAACAGAATTTGTATAAGTAAAGTTTTTTTTTAAATTTAAAATTATGTTTCAAAACAAAAACTATTGTTTGTATACTTAATCAAAAATGGTTTTCAAGAAGTGAATAAAAAAATTTCTTTCCAGCATTAGTCCTGTTTGGAAATAAATAGAGTAGGGATCAACATGCATACTATCAAACATTCATATCTCATGAATCCTAGATTTATCAGACATGCATCCAAAAATTTAACATTACATTATAGGATTACACAAGACATTTCACAAGCTTTAGTTTAAACTAATTTTTTTAAGGGTTAACTTTTACTCACCTAGAACAGAGAACAAAGTTTGATGAACTGCACTTGATCTTTGCTGTGATCTGCAACTAGACTAATGGTTATGAACTGAAGCTTTTGATTTGCATTGAAACATGAAATTGAAGCTTAATCGAAGTTTATTGAGCTGGTCGAAGAAATGAAAATCAATTACATTTATAAATAGAAGCTTATACAATATCTTTAAATTCATATAGTTCAAAATATTCACCCTTTGAATTTCAAATTTCAAATTCGAATTCAAATCCAAATTAAATTTTAAAAATCCAATTTACAAATCAAGTTATACATATGTACATTTAGAATTACTTATTCAATTTAAAAATAAAGACTTTATTCCTATAAAATCTATTTAACTTATAAATCAATATTTCAATTAATTAAATTCAGTCAATCCATAAAGTATAGGTATTCTAAAAACCGGGTTATCACATTCCTCCCCCCTTAGAATCTTTTCGTCCTCGAAAAGAAACGAAGCCAGAATTTATTCAATAATTTAAAATCAGATAAATTATTCTTTAATCATTTTTAAAACACTTTAAAATCTATATAATATTACAAAACAGTTTTTGTAAAAATACTTTTTATAACTCGATGTCTCAACCAGTCCATCCTTGTCCTCATACAAATTCGGTCATACGTTGACCAGGCGTAGGACTGAAGATCTATAAGTACTTAGCAGACCCATTTTCAACATCCAGTGAAAATGCTTGGGAAAATAATTATATTGAAAGTATAGAAAACAGTTTTTGAAAATAAAGGAAATATCATTAGTGAAAATGCTTTGGAAATCATCACCCCCATCCATGGTCGCAGTTACATTCAAGGGTTACGTTGCCATCGCAGCAAAAGTCCATGTAACTGCAGGCTCTCCGCGGCCTCTCTACGCCATGGAACCCACGACTGATCGCAGTTACATTCCAGGGTTACGTTGCCATCACAGCAAAAGTTAATGTAAATGTAGGCTCTCTGTGGCCTCTGATTTTAGCTGTCGAAATGAAACTTCTACACTCCTACATAGGTCGCAGTCTACCGATATAAAATAAAACGCAGACTGTTGGCTCTCAGCAGCACACACGACTTTCGCTATGGAACCATAGGTCGCAGTCTACCGATATAAAATCAAATGCAGACTGTTGGCTCTCAGCGGCACAAACGACTTTCGCTATGGTATACTCTACTCATAATCCCCAGGAACTAGTTTTGTCCGGACTCCTCACAGGATCAACTTTAGAACCCCCCTTGGGGCTCAAGGCAGCACCACCCGGTGGCACTCCTGAGAAGTTTATTTCAAGGGAGCGCCTTTTTTCCCAGAGTCATCATCAAAACATTTTATACTATACACATATAGTATCTTCAAATCATACACCTAGTATGATCTCATACAAAGCTCCTTTACACAAAATCGATTATCCCAAAATCGATGATTCTCAAGCTAGGCTTTCCAAATTCAATATTGATTTACCCAAAAATCAAAAGCCTTTCCAAATCTAAAGGTTCCCAAAACCTTTTTCCAAAATCCTTATAAGATCCTTTATAAACACACACACACACACACACACACATATACACACACACACACACACACAGATACATATAATTTTTAAAACTTTGGATCATTACAAACTTGTATAAAACTCCTTTTATACTTCAAACATTTTCAAAAACCCTTTTCTTATGGCAAAAGATTCAACAAGGGGAGTTTCATTTTATAAAACAAGGATATTTAACTTTGTTTACTCAAAATCAAATATTCAAATTTGACTAATCCTTTCAATATCATTTTCATTCAAATCCGTACGATGTACACATATGATCCGTACGCTATACCAATCTGATCGCTCACTCGACCATACAATTTCACTTCCGAACTAGTATCGTCCACCCGACTTCCTAGTGCGGACACAGATTTGGTTTCTTGATCAGAAACCGTCATTCTCCTTGCATAGTGATAACTATGATAGAGAATATCCAAAACCAATCAACAATCCATATCCAGGTTCGCCGTCAAAAATCGAGTGAAAAATCCCACCTCGGATCGACATACTATCTCGAAATTCTATGCTCGAATCTGGATCAAATCACTATGCGAATAGAATAATATACGTACATCCTACGTATTTATCCTCATTGGTTATTAGCTAAATCAATCCTTTCTATTCACATTCACTTTGATTTTCATTCACTTACAATTCTTAAATCCTCAATTGGATTATCACTTCAATTCTTATCCCAAATGGATATTTAATCAAATCAGTTTGAACTCTGTCCAGTTTAAATTTAGAAAATAGCTTGAAAAGTTTAAAATAGATAAATAGTAAAAAATAATAATTACTAGTTTGTAAAATAACTGTAAAAATAGTTAAGTAATTGCAAAATAGTTGGAAAATAGTCAAATAATTATAGAAATGTTAAATAATTGCAAATTAGTTGAAAAATAGTAATTAATTTGTAAAACAGTTGAAAAATAGTTAAATGATTCCAAAATAATTGTAAAACAAATTCAAGATAGTCTTAGTTTTAAAAAGAGAAGTTGTATAGTAAATAATTCAGAAAATTAGATTTATATTAAAACAATTTATTTTGAAAATAGTCCAGAGTCAAACTGTTCAATTCCCAGCCTCCATTTCCAATCAATTTAAATTTCCACTTCCATTTAAATTGACTCAATTCCAAATTAAATAACTTCAATTTCCATTAAAATTGATTTATCTCCAATTCAAGTTGAATTGACCTCAGTTTCGCTCCGAATTTAACTTTATTCAACTTTGATCTCAAATTCTACTAATTCAAATAAATCTCAACTGAACTAGTTCCAATTTCAGTTCATTTAAACTCCAGTTTGAATTAATCCCAATTTCAAACTCCATTTCCAAATCAAGTTGAAATATTCTTGATTTCCTCCCAAATTCAATTCAAATTCCATTTGAATTTTTAAACTTATCCATCTTCAATCACAATTCTGATTAATTCAAATCAAATTTAATTTGAACTAACTCAATTCAAATTTCAAATTTAAACCATCCCGAATTATATAAATTCAAGTTAAATTTTTAAATATTTATTTAATCCTTTAAATCAAATCAACTTATATCTTTAAACCACTTAATTCTGAATCCAAATTTCATTTTTAACTTATTTCAAAGTTCAAATAATAATTCAATTCCTTTTTTTTAACAACTAAATCTTTAGAATTCAATTTATCATGAAATTTCTATTTTGAAACCAATCCTTTGAAGTTTTATCTTAAACATTCAAATCTTAAGTCCAAAATGATTCCATTTTACCTTAATAATGGATATATTACCACATCTATTTCTTTAAACAAATCCAATTCACAGTTTAAAGATTATTAATTACAATCGAGTAATATCCTTCAATTATTTTTAAACATCCATCCATTTCCATTCCAGATCTCAAACCCATTTTGAGATCACACAAACTCCCAATTCCAATCAACCATTTAACTTTCCAAGTTAAATCTTAATTCATCTTCAAATTTCCAAATCAGGTTTCCCATTCAAACTTATTTACTTAATCCATTCAAATTTACAAAATTTGAATTTCCATTCAAATTTTAAAATTCGGATTAATGTCCTTCCCACTTAAATTTAAAACCTACTTCACTTTGGTTTTCACATCACATTCCAAGGAAAATATCAAACCACCTTTGATATTATGTATACTCCTTATACATATTATTTCTCTTACACACCTGGTTACTTTTAACCCACCTTTGGCTTGAAATTCAAACAAATTCCTTTAAAATTTCAAACACCCTTGTTTGAAATAGGACCCTTTCATTCCAATATATTAATAAACATTTCTTATTTAAAATAAGATCATATTCAAAATAGTTTGAATAATTTTATTTCCTTTAATATTTTGAAACCAATTTAAATGTTTAAATTTAGAATTCAGAACTTCACAATTTGAAACCACTTTAATTTACATTTTTTTCTTTCAAATTTACAAGTTACTCTCTTTAAATGGTTATTTCCTTAAAACATTCTATTGTTTATTGGAAAACAATCATCCCATTATTAAACACAATAACCATTCTATTTCTCTGGTTCGAAATCAATTTTAATTCATCTTATTTTGAAATACTTCTCAAATTCAAGATTCCAATTTTAGTTTGAATCCAATTCAAACTTATCTTTATTTAATTTCAGTTTGATTGTATTATATTACTTCTTAGTTTAATTCTAATAATTTAACAGGCAATTTCTTTAATATTTATTAGAGTGAAATATTGCTTTATATATATCAAAATATAATCATATATGAAATCATTTAAAATCTTTATATAAGAAAATAACAAGTACGCTCTCTCATATATACACTCAATTCATTCTAGGGTACTATTGACCCTATCCTTAATGAGTAATCCCAACAGAGCCAAGGTTCTCGCTTAACCTTCAGCTCTGATACCAAATGTAACGACCCGGAATTTTCGATCCCGAAAACTCCAGATAGTTATGAAAAGAAGAAAGAGATAGAAGAAAAAGAAGAAAACAGAAACACCAAAACACGGATTCTCACATTCCCAGCGGATCAAAATATAATATTAAATAAATAGAAGTTACGTGAAGGAAAACTATACTGGTCAAATTTCACTTTAATATATCAGAGTTACAATAATTACACAACACTGAGCAGTTTAATTCAACATGCCCCAGATAAGCTACAAATAAACACAGCGGAAAACTCTACATACGTTCCTGCCATCCAGCCCGCCTCCTGAGCTCTAGAACGTCTTTACCTGAATATCTGTAATACTCGGTCAGACCCGAGCATTAATCAAAGCAACACCCGGGTCAAGCTGGAAACCAGCATGAGTAAACCCATCTAACATGAAAAACAAAAGTATATAACGTATATACAACCCGGGGTAACTCACATCAATTTACATATTCACAATTTATTACAGGAACCACTTAAATTACACAACGCTTCCCTAGGTACCAAAACTCAGATTAAATAGTCCAATTCACTTAAATCATTGTGTTCCAATCTATTGATTTCAAAAATCAATCTAAAAAGAATCGAAGTGGTTCTGGGTATTAAATAATGCCCGACTCCGGTCTCTTCGAACCCAATGTCATTTGATCCCAGGTTATTCAAGTGAATATAATTCAATCTTAAATGTATATTTTCACTTTCACACAGCAATTCATTGTAGATAGTCACATTATCACGGTCCACCCAAATCTTATCACATAACATCACAATCACATACCAGGAATAACAAATAATCCAAGGTATTTAATATCATTCAATCATCCATATATGAGCAAGGATTAATTAATCGTACTACCTCTAATGAATTTAAAATGAATCGAATTAATTACTTCCATTTTTAATTTATTTAAAATATATTAAATTAATCACTTTCATAAAATAAATCTTGCTTACATAATCATTGATTAATTTCAAATCAATTAATTAATCACCATCTAATATCCATATTAATTAATCTTCCTTGATTAATTATTCTTTAATTATATTCAAGTAATTAGCCTCTAATTAATTTTACAAATTAATTATTCTTAATCAAATACAGTGATTAACCATTTAATCACATCATAATTAATTAACTATAAGTAAATACATTCATTCTTAACTAATTTCATTAATTAATTATTAAATAACCACCTATTATTGATTTATTTATCTTAGTTAATCGACCCTTAATTATATCAATAATTATATAAATTAATGATTTCTTAATTACTGCTTTAATTAATTAACGAAATTAAATTAATTACATTTAGTCATTAATCTCTATTTAACCCATACTTATTTTCCACTCTTGATTAACCTCATCCAATAATTTTTTCCATTAATTACTTCGCTATGTAATTACACTTCATTAATTACATTCAGCGATACGTTTTAACTAATCATTTAGTGATTATATTAATTAATTTCATTAATTAAATCAATAACCTTTGATTAGCTTAAGTAAACATCATTAATAAATCACCCTTTAGCGATAAATCATTAATTATCCACCTTACTTATTAAACAATTATCTCTAAGCATCAGTAATTACCACTAATTAATACATTAGGTGATTAATCCTTAATTAATCATATCAATAAATCAACCTTTAAAATTTATCTTACAAATTCAATTTACCTTTAATTAAATAAAATGACCATCCATACGTTAAACAATTTTATACTTTAGTTCACCATAAAACAACAACTTGAATTGCATTTTAAATTTTAGAAATTCGTTTAAAAAAAACTTGCTCATTCCTTGTTTTAAAAACCTGGTTTATAAATTCATTGAAACATACCCAGGATGATATGCTTTAAAACTTTTTACTTAGCTTATCAAAACCCTTGGCCCAACATAGAAATTCCCATGCCAAACAAGGCCATTACCCGATCAATGCCCGAGCAACCACTCGAACACAACACAAAGCAAACTGTTTCGAGTAACCCACGCAACTACTCGAGATCAAACACGAGAAATCATCGCCACCCAAAATTTAGACATTCTGGTGCACAGAACATCTCGTTCACATGCACCGGCCATTTGCGATGCTCCGGCCTCCTCGATCACCACCGGCAAGTTGCTTTCAACCTTCTCCATCCATCTGACCACTCCGTCAACTCCATTGACCCCGGCATCAAATTCGAACATAATCAGCCTGGAGGGATGAAACTGTACAGGAACCATCACCTACAAATCTTCCTCGTTCCTACGTCTCCAATCACCTGATGCCTCGAGACTGTTGCCACTGCTTCACCACGAAACCTCAAACCCAATCCCCCATGACCAATCGAGTCTCGAACTCCTACGACGTCGCACAAAACTCGCGAAAAAGATAAATCCATCAGCTCCTAAAGCCCTAAATCGACCAATCGCGGTTGCTACGACGATCACTCCTTCCTTCTGACATTTTTCCCGACCTCCTCGGTCGACAAACAAGCTTCGAAAATAGCCACGGCGTTCAACTGTTCTTCGATCACCAGAAAATGGCCCAGACCCATTTTCCGTTCAACTTGGAACCACACCCTTGATACTTAGATAAAAATCAAGAATTTCATCTTAAAAATCATCATTTACAATGAGTATTCAGATTATATAATTAAATTTGCAAAACATTTCACTTGATTTTTAACCCATTTCTTAATTTTACTGCTAACCCCCATTTCCCAGAGATATTCAAACAGAATTTGTATAAGTAAAGTTTTTTTTTTAAAATTTAAAATTATGTTCCAAAACAAAAAACATTTGTTTGTATACTTAATCAAAAATGGTTTTCATGAAGTGAATAAATTTTTTTCTTTCCAGTATTAGTCCTGTTTGGAAATAAACAAAGCAGGAATCAACATGCATACTATCAAACATTCATATCACATGAATCCTAGATTTATCAGACATGCATCCAAAAATTTAACATTACATTATAGGATTACCCAAGACATTTCACATGCTTCAGTTTAAACTAATTTTTTTTAAGGTTAACTTTTACTCACCTAGAACAGAGAACAGAGTTTGATGAACTGCACTTGATCTTTGCTGTAATCTGCAACTAGACTAATGGTTGTGAACTGAAGCTTTTGATTTGCATCGAAACATGAAACTGAAGCTTAATCGAAGTTTATTGAGCTGGTCCTTGTTTTGTTTTCCTTAGGTTTGCTTTTCTTTATAGGTTTTGATTTTGAAAATTTCTGTTTGTTTTCAGTTTCTTTTCTTCTCAGATCTGATTCTTAGGCTAGAAGATTTAAAATGAAGAACAAAAATAAGAGAAGGAGGAGATTGAATATTATATAGATTTAAATTTCATTTTTCATAAATTTTCTCAAAAAACTAAAATCAAAATGACACTTGTTCATTTCATTTACAAGATTATTACATTTGTCAAAATTCTTATCTCATGAATTACACTTGTAACTTATGTTTTTATACAAAAAAATTTTAAATGTTAAAACAAATGCCTTTTTCTTAATTTATAAATTTATGATACTTATATATATATAACTTTAAAGAAATGGAAATCAATTACATTTATAAATAGAAGCTTATACAATATCTTTAAATTCAAATATTTCAAAATATTCACCCTTTGAATTTCAAATTTTAAATTCAAATCCAAATTAAATTTAAAAAATTTAATTTACAAATCAAGTTATACATATGTACATTTAGAATTACTTATTCGATTTAAAAATAAAGACTTTATTCCTATAAAATCTATTTAACTTATAAATCAATATTTCCATTAATTAAATTCAGTCAATCCATAAAGTACAGGTATTCTAGAAACCGGGTTATCACATCGAATCTATTCAGAATTGGAAAAGGCCCGAGACCGTTACTGAGATCCGTAGTTTCCTTGGATTGGCGGGATATTATCGCTGGTTCATTAAGGACTTCTTGCGTATTGCTTTACCACTTACCACTCTCACGAGAAAAGTTGTCCCTTTTATTTGGTCTGATAAGTGTGAGATTTCTTTCATGAAGTTAAAAGATCTCCTTACTCATGCTCCAATCTTAGTGGTTCCCGAAGGGAATCATGATCTTGTTGTTTATACCGATGCCAGTGGTTATAGACTCGGTGCTGTTCTCATGCAAAAGGATAGAGCAGTTGCCTATGCTTCTAGACAACTAAAATTTAACAAGATTCGTTATGCTACCTATGATTTGGAGTTAGCAGCTAGTCTTTGCTATAAAGATTTGGCGACATTATTTATTGGGCGAGCGTTTTGTTCTCTTCACTGATCACAAATCCCTGAAATATCTATTCACTCAGAAGGAACTTAATATGAGGCAACAACGTTGGCTAGAATTTCTTGCTTCGTCTAATTTCGATATTCAGTATACCTCTGGTAAGGGTAATCGAGTTGCTGATGTGCTTAGTCGCAAGCAGCAAGTTGTTGTTTCCATGATGCTAGCAGAGCGGAATATATTGGAAGCTTTATCTCTTGTGATATTAGAGACCGTCCTTCAGTTTCTAAAACTCCCGTGGTTTTATTTAGCATGGAAGCTCGTCCTAGTTTGTTGGATCGTATTGCCAATGCCCAGAAGCAAGATCCAGATATCTCTTATCTTATTCAGAGTTGTAAATTGGAACCCCGAAGTGATAATCTAAAGGATTTCGATATTGATGTTCATGGTTGTATTCGAAAGAAGAGAAGGTTGATCGTGCCTAATGTTCGTAATCTTAGAAATGACATTCTTAAGGACTGTCATCGTTCTAAGTATACTATCCATCCAGGAAGTAGCAAGATGTATGCTGACATGAAATGCTTATACTTTTGGGAGGGTATGAAGCGTGATGTTGCAAGTTATGTGAGTCGTTGCATGACCTGTCAACTTATTAAAGCCAAACACCGGCGTCTTAGTTGTCTTTTGCAGCCTCTTGAGATTCCATTATGGAAATGGGATCAAATTTCTATGGACTTCATTGATGGTCTACCTCGTTCGAGGTCGGGTCATACTAGTGTTTGGGTTATTGTTGACCGATTGACCAAATCAACCCATTTTATTCCTATCAAGTCCAATCGGACTGCTCCTTTGTTGGCTAAGCTTTTTATTAAAGAAGTCGTTCGACTTCATGGAGTTCCTAGTTCCATTGTTAGTGACAGAGATCCGCTTTTTACTTGTAGTTTCTGGCAGAGCCTTTAGAAAGCTTTGGGTACTAAGCTCAATCTCAATACAGCTTATCATCCACAGTTTGATGGTCGGACTGAAAGGTTGAATCAAGTCTTAGAAGATAACCTTCGCGCTTGTATTCTTGATTTTGGAGGTAGTTGGAAAGACCACTTATCTCTTGTTGAATTTTCTTATAACAACAGTTTCCAATCCAGTATCGATATTGCTCCTTTCGAATCCCTTTACGAAAGACCGTGTCGATCACCATCTTGTAGGTTGGAATCCGAGGAAAAGTTAGTTCTCGGACCCAATTATATATGTGAATCTTCTAAGTAGATTGATATTATTAGACAGAGAATGAAAGAGGCACATAATAGGTAGAAATCTTATGCCGATCATCGTAGGAAGCCTGTGGAATTTTTTGTTGGAAATCGCGTGTTCATTCGTGTTTCTCCGATGAAGGAGGTGGTGCGTTTTAATAGCTCCAGGAAATTGGCTCCCCGATATGTTAGACCATTTCCTATTACAAAACGCATTGGCCCTGTTACTTATCGTGTATCGCTACCTATTCAGTTTTTATGAATTCATGACGTATTTCATGTATCCCAACTTCGTCGATGCCTTCGAGATTCAGATTCTATCATTGATCCTCATGTGTTGCAAGATCTTTAGATATGACCCGACTTGTCTATGGTGCAAAATTCTATTCGCGTGCAAGCTTTGGAGGTTAAACGCCTTTGGAATAAAGAAGTCCCGCTTGTGAAAATTCAATGGTGCGCAAACCCCAAAGATTGCACTTAGGAAACCAAAGAATTCATCAAGCGTTCTTATCCCAGTTTTCTCTCCTTTTCAGGTGGGGGTGAGAATTTTTAATTCATCTTTTCTATTTTAAATCTTTGTTGTGATGAATTATTTGTGTTATAAACAACTTCTAGTATGAAAATTGCAGGGACGTAATTTTTATAAGGGGGAGTTTGTAACAACCGTGATTTTTGATTATCGTCAAAATAAAAATTTAAAATAGAAATTTAAAATTTGATATTTGAAAAATAAATTGCAATGCAACAAGGTTGTAAAGTCAGTTGTACGGTGCACGTTGGAAATGAAGTGCAAATTTCCTTCACATGTATGTGTGAGGAATAGGTCCATTTTAAAGCAAGTTGAACACTTTTGCTAGATACCACTAAGATTTTTAAAACAAAAGGTGAACACTTTGCTGTAAACACAAATTTTGTAAAAAGCAAGAGCTGAACACTTTTCACGATCATCATTTTTTATACAGCCGTGTACTTTCTTTCACTAGTGCATGTCTACAATTTAATGCATATGTACAAACTTTTGCCAGCACACATTATTGCATATGTACAATACGAGTGGAACAGCACCAGGGATGTTTGTGGGATTTGACATCTCCTATCCAGTGTCTAACGTGAGTGTAGTAACTTAAGAGATGCTCAAGATTCACATCTCCTAAGAACACTAAAAACTATTTACTATGTAGTAAAATTTCGCAATTATAATAATGTCTATAGTAAAATAAACTTACTTTTAAGTAGTGTTAAAGGGTTACCCATATGGCCCTTACCACGTAATAGTCCCAGTAGTCCATCCAGTATCATGGTTCCTCCTAACTGGGAAGCAACCAGAGCATACCACACGGACTACGGGAGAAAACCAAACTCATACAAAGCGCGCTAGGGTAGGTGACATGGCATAACTAGGCATTGCCAGGGTAGATAAACCAATTATGCTTCCGGACCGGTGGTAACGCGTAGCTGCTACTACCGGCCACCTCGACCCACACCCCCAAAATCAAAGGGCCCAAATCAATCACAAAGTAATAGAATGATATCGAAGGAGTATGTCCGGATAAAGGTGCTATGGTTTTGGCCCATCGATCGCTCCTGTTTTAGCCCCCTTATGACAACTCACATGAATCGGGGCCACGTATATACCTCAATGGAAACGCCGCCGCCATCCTACTTCATTCCGGAATCTACACCTCGTACGAGGTTGTTAAAGTGGTTTTTGGAGTTGGCAGAGAGTGTGACAACTTCCGATCCAGCTATCTTTAACAACCAAATGTTATTATAACACCGCAGTCATTTCAAAATAAGTTTATACTTCAAAACCGGCATATAATATCCCTTTCAAAACAATATAAATATGATATAATTTCCGTTTTAAAAACCAAATCAATATGATATCATTTTTATAAAAACCCAAATCAATATAATATCATTTTTATTTCAAATATATCCTTTTTCCATAATCAAAGCACTTTCAAAGTTATAACACTTCGAAATCAAAACACTTAAGTATAACACTTTCGAATCTTAATACTTTGAAACTCATACCTTTGAAACAAAATACACCATTTAAATGGCTTAAATATTAGATTACTTTATATAATAAAATAGCTTCTTCAATTTAACAAATCAATTCCAAATACAGATTTGAACCCCCCAATAAACCATTTCAATTTCCATATATTTCAAAGCTTTACATATTTCACCATTTAAAACTAATTCTTTGATAATGCCATATATATCAAATTCATTTACTATTATTTAGATTTGAAATGTTTTCATAATAAATCCAATATCATTTAACTAAAAATTTTAAACTTCAAATAACAGGATATTCTTTCAATTTATTTAACTTGATATATTCATTTAAATTAATTTCATATTCATTTAAATCGCTCTAAACAAAAATCAAGTTATAAAAATCATACCCTTTAAAGTCTCAATTTTATTTAAATTTAAAATCAAATTTATTATAATATAGTTCTTAAATAATTTAATTCAAATCAATTTCATATTTATCTTTCAACCTTAACTTTATTTAAGTCATTATAAACTCTATATATAATATAATTTAAACAGATACTTAACCACATTATATAAAAAAATCAAACATTATTATTTAACTTATTTTATATTTCAAAACAACATTATGCATATCTAAAAATAAATAATAAAATAACATTTATATAATATATAAAATCAATATTTATATAACCCACATATTTCTTTACAAAACCATAGTAATCATTTCAAAATATTTTTATATATAGACCGTGGTGTCTGTATATAATCTTCTATCCTATGGCCAAGTGATACGAATATTTACCATTTCAATCTGTAATTTAAAATATATTTACGGTTATATATCATTTCAAACCGCAATCCCGAATGAAATAAAATCCATAACAACTTCCAGTTTGTAACAATATAAAATGCAACATCCATTCATCCAATATCAATCATCAAACATCTATCACAATCATCATCCAATTCAATCAATAACATCAATATAGAACAGATAACAAATAACAGGTACATACCGGCAGTTTATATTCAAAAATAAATTAAATAACTATTTTATCTAAATAATTCAAATAAACTGAGATGATGATTCAAAATATGCCAAACAGTCGTAAACAAATTTCTAATCATATCATAAATCAATTTAACAAACATAAAAAAATTAGAAGTTGCGAGTGGGTTAAAACACTTACCTTTTGAATTTAAATCCAATTTAAACCCAAAATTTGAACAGTCTCAGAATTCTCCAAGCCAGTGCCAAAATATCCGGAATTCCAATAGGAACCTAGTGGAGAAAACCACGCATAGATTGGACCTCGTGTGTGAAAATTACCGCGATCAGAACAATTAAACGATTTAAGTTAAAAACAATAACCAAATATACATGTTGCTAATTCAGAGCGCCATGTCACCATCCTTCTTCCTCAAGGAAAACCTAACGCACGTGCATGAAGAAACGAGCCAAACTAAATAATCATGCACGCTCGACCGTTGACCTAGCATCACGCTGCCCAGGCCGCCGCAATCCACCGCGACCACCTCCCTTGAAACGCGCCTCCTCCACGTCGTCCGAGTCGACCCACGGCCTCGCATTAATTCCGAGCAGCAGCCGCCATGGGTTTTAAAATCTTAATCGGCAATTTGTTGACGATCTAGCCGTCTACTCCTTTGCTGAACCATACCGATCGACTACTCTCGTTCCCCTCTTCATAACCCCCCAAACGATTCGACGATCGGTCAAAGTTCGTAGCGACGCGATGAATGGCCAAAATTAATCTTTAATTTCGGGACAGACGATTGTTCAGATTGAAAAACTAACTACAAATCTGAGATGCGCTCGTCGAGGGCTTCAAATTGATATAAAATTTGATGTTTTTTGAGGAGTTCAAAATTTTAAGTAGAATTTTGAATTGAAATTGGATGGTGAAATTTAGGGTTTATCTGCCATTGAGAAAGAGAAGCAACAGAAATTTCTATACATATAGAAATGAGAAATAGAAAGATTGCTAGGGTGTACAACTGGATATATATAAGCTAAACAAAATATAGTTGAATGGGCTAAATTGGGTTTCGAAAGTTGAACGATACATGGCCCGAAAAGTGCGTTCTGACTCCGGAACAAAAATGGGTCAATCCATATATCAAAATAGATGTTTTTAAATATTTTAAACGCAATGGACCAGGTTTCAAGTTCAAATTCCATCTAAAATTAAGTTATTTCAAATTGATTTTAATTTATTTCTATGCGTTTCAAGCCCATACGATCAAACGACAAGTCCGATCGTTATGAAACTTGAAATCGTACAATAATTCACTGTTACAGACCGATGAAACTAGTTTAGCCGTAATCAGAGTCAATGACCAAAATGGCTATTTCCAGTTATTAAATTAAATTGATAATTAATTAATTAAATTGTGATAATCCGGATTTCTTTGGCATCAGATAATTGTATAATTATCTGATTTAAAATATTGAAAATACTGATTTATAGATTAAACAAATAAATTTGATACTATTCATATATATATATATATATATATCTATATATTTGTGTTAAATTGAATTTAAATTAGAAATTCAAACGATGAATGTCTTAAGTTATTTTGAAAATATTTTTATGATTTTATTTCTTTTATATGATTGGTTTTACATTATTTTCTTTAAAAAGATTTATTTATAAAAATTAAGAAAATGTATTTACTTAATAGAAATATATATCTATATATATACAAGTTTTATAAAAATCATTTAAGGATTCATTAATTCATGGAATTACAAATGTAAGTTAAATGTTTACATAATTACGAATGGAAGCATAAGAATGTATCTAATTACAAGTGCAAACAAATATAAACATATTACTAACTCATATAAAATATAAGAAATTCTTAAATGAGGGGTTAAAACGTAAAATACATTGCCTTTAAACTTTTGTAAAAAAAATACACTTGTAAAGTTTTGAACCCATATAACAACATTTATAAGCCAAGCATCCTATAAGATAACAAGTGGCAAAGTCGTTCCATTTGAATTTGTAAAATAAAATAAAAATAATAATAATAACCAGGTCATTTTCTCATTTTTCAAACTGATCTGAAGAAAATCAAAATTTGTCAACAATATTCAAACCAGATAAGCATCAAACAAACACTCTTTACAATTTTAAAAACCTGAAGATAAGCAATTCCAAATCCAAACTACAGCTTAAAGCAAAAATTGCAAATAAATTCAAGAACAAATTCAAGACAAAGTTCACCTCAATAATCAAAGAAAGATCAAAACAGATCTGGTTCACTTCGAAGGATATTCAAAACTGCAGTCTCAAGCTTTCAATTCCAGTATTGAACTCCTCTTTTCATTCATTAATAGGTGAGTAAACTCGGTAAATCTGATGAATCTTGAACTAGTATGCGATGATCTTATAAGTATGATCTGAATTTGGCTGTGCATGTTGTTTAAAAATAATTTTAAGCATATATATATGTGCGTGTTAACAATTATACCGGACTGGAACATGAAAGGTAAATCTCTGTTCAGATTGAAACAGTGAGTAAACAAACTATAATTTATTATAAAACCTAGATGCTTGTGATGATTTTTTAAAGGGTATGATATGAATTATGCTTGCATGTTTGTATCAAATGTGAATTTCTGTATATATGTATAAGAATGCACGTCTGAATTGCACTGTTCTTAGTTCTCAGGGTTTTTAAACAAAATGAAAATTTAAATTACCTCTTTAAAAATCTTATAGGTAGTGAAATTCAAACCATATATGTTTTTTCAAAACATAAGCTAAGTTTTTAGAATATAATTTAGCATAATAAGTATGGAAATTATCTGGAAATTATGAAAGAAAGTGAAATTTTTAAACATATCAAAATTCCAACTCAAACAATTCATTCTTTCAGGTATATAACCTGTTTTGTTATCTAAAATCATGAATTTTAAGCGTCTAATCTAGATTTTTAGTGCTAGATCGAGTGAGGAATTTGAGGCTGAACAGATTTGGGCAAGTTGGCGAATTGGGGAAACTGGGTTGA
The DNA here is from genome assembly GCA_030765085.1 of Allium cepa. Lineage (NCBI taxonomy): Eukaryota > Viridiplantae > Streptophyta > Magnoliopsida > Asparagales > Amaryllidaceae > Allium > Allium cepa. The sequence continues at coordinate 213,808,813 of CM060940.1, read as the reverse complement.
TTCAAAGATGTGACACTTGATGTGGAGGAGGAATAGGACAAGGGAATACGGGAAAAATGTCTCTGGAATTTTCTAGTGCTTGTGGAAGCAGGTCGATCGAATAGTAGGGTTTAGGGGATCTTCGACTGGCCTTAGGTTTGAGGTTGAAAAGCGAAGCAAAGGGAAGAATAGAAGGCTTCACACGTGGTGGAAATAATGTAGGAGATGGTGGCGGGTCTTCCGATGAAGTTTGAGGGTGTAAGATGATAGGAATGGTCGGAGTGGGGTGATCGATGGATTCTGTTCATTTCCAGTAGGTGAGTCGAAGGTTGTTTTTGTCGAACAAGGTAGTTTGTCGATGTCTGGGTGGTTGGACGAGATGAGATGATCGTACGTGACTTGCGGAGATGATCGGAGGCAGGGTCTCTGTCCAGGGGATGGTGTGCATGTACACCGTGATACACTGTGCAGGTGGATGGAAGGATAGGAAGAATAAGAGGGTGAAGGAGAAGGGGGATTCGTTGATTTGTGGGCTTTTATTTGGTTGGGCCTGAGAGTAGTGGGCCGATTGTTTTAGAATTAAATTTAGATTAAGAAATAAAGGGTAGTAAAGGGTTTGAGATAGAAATGTTTTCAAAAATACTTAGTTGTTAAATTGGAACCGAAATTAGCTCGGGGGTTTGGGATTGGACCCGAGTATTCTTGATATACCGATGAAGTTAAAGGTTTCAGAGTTTAATTTTATTTCTATATGTTTTCAAATAAATTTAATAATGATTGAGTAGTTAATTAAGATAATGATTTATCTTAAATTAAATAAGGTCTTGATTATTGATGAATAATTTATCAATATAATTAGTTATTAAATCATTATTTAGTATGGGTAATAAAGGGTTCAATAATTAACTTAATTACTTAGGGATAATTAATTAAAGTGATTAATTAAGGATAATCATTAGTGGAATTGGTTAAGTATAATTACTCAAAGTAAGTAATTAAAGGGATTAATTACTTAATGTAATTAATTAATTAATGTGATTATTTTAAGTTAATTAATTAGTTTAATGTATTTAAGATAATCACTTGATGATTTGTTAAGTGTAATTACTAAATGTAATTAATAAAGTGTAATTACTTAGGGAAGTAATTGATGGGTAATTACTGGATGTAATTAATGAATGAATGGAAGTAGTTTTGAGTTTAATTACTTTGTGTAAATAATAAGAATGATAATTACTTAGTGGAAGTAATTAAAAGATTAATTATTTAGTGTATTAATTTAAGAATTAATAAAGTTCTTTAAAGTTATTAAGTAATGTAATTAATTAAAGGCTAATTACTTAATGTAATTAGTAATTGATTAATCAAGGGAGATTAATTAAGATGGATAATTAGAGAAGGGTAAATTAATTGGTTTCTAATTAATCAATTGTTAAGTAAGCAGAATTAAGGGTGATTGAAGTAATTAAATTAATTTGTTTAAATTAATATCAAAAATGGTATGACTAATTTATCTTTCTTATGAATGATGGAATAATATTGCATGCCTTAGATTAATTGATATCTCGGACATGTGATTTGTGATGCTATGTGATATGATATGTTGGGTTTAAGCTGAGATAATGTGGATATCTATCGATGATGAATTAATGTGTATAGGTGACACCCTGTATTTAAATTTTGAATTGTGTTTCGCTTGAAAAATTTGGGAAAGATGGTATTGAATTCGAAGAGACTGGAGTCAGGTATTAGTAAATACCCGAAACCACTTCGATCTGTAATCCACAATAATTCTTTATAGGATTGATTTATGAAACAATAGGCTGGAATGGAGTAATTTAAAATAAACTGGACTATTTAAATTTCGTAATGGTACTTAAAGGATTGTGTATGGAATAAGTTTGATTATGGCAAGTAATGAACTCGTAATGAAGTACGAGTTAACCGGGTTTTTAATAAGTTCTATGCATTGGAATTTCATGATAGATGAGTTTACTCATGCTGGTTTCCATCCTGACCTGTGTATTACTTTGATTTAATGCTCGGGTCAGACCGAGTATTACAGATTTTCAGGTAAGGGTGTTACGGAGCTCAGGAGGCGAGCTGTAGGGCAGGAATGTATGGAGTGTACTCTTCGGAGAGATATTATTGTATGTTGAATTAACTGTCCAGTTTGTCAGTGTAACCTCGTAACCTTGATGTATAAAAATGTAAATGTATTGAAACAGTTCTTCTGTGTAAAACTGTTATTTTATTTGATATTATATTTTGACCCATTGCGAATGTGAGAATCTGTGTTGTGTTTTTTGTTTCTTCTTCTTCTATCTTCTTCTTCTTCTTCTTCTTCTAACTATTTGGAATTTTTGGGATTGGAAATTCTAGGTCGTTGCATTTGGTATCAGAGCTGAAGGTTAAGCGAGAACCATGGCTCTGGTGGGTGTACTCATTAAGGATAGGGTCAGTGTTACCCTAGAATGAGTGTATATTTATAAGAGAGCGTACTTGTTATTTCTTATACAAGGATTTTAAAAGATTTCATATAAGATTATATTTTGATATATAAAGCAATATTTCACTCTAATAAATATTAAGGAAATTGCCTGTTAAATTATTAGAATTAAATTAAGAAGTAATATAATACAACCAAACTGTAATTTAATAAAGATAAGTTTGAAATGGATTCAAACTGAAATTTAAATCTTGAATTGGAGAAGTATTTCAGAACAAGATGATAATGGATGGTTTTTGATATGATAATTTTGGTTATTATCATAAATGAAAAATAAGACGTGTATTAATGAGTAAGCAAAAGAAATGTTTTAAAGAAGTATAACATTTAGGCAAGTTTGACTTATAAATTGGAACTGGAGTTGATCTGAATTGTGGAGTTTTAAATCTAGATCCAGAATTTTAAAATTTTGTTTCAAAGTAATGAAGAAATAATAAATAATGTTATTTAAAATTATTTGAATACTAGAACTTGATTAAACTAGAGTTGTTTGAAAATTTGATTTGAATTTAAAACCCAAGATGCTTTAAAATTTTAAAACCTGGCTGGGAGGGCCAAGAAATAAATATGTATATATGTATGGATATACATGATATCAAAAATAATTTGAAATAAACCCTAAGGTGTTGAGTTTTGATTTTCCCTGAAGTGTGATGTAAAAACCCAAAGTGATATAAGTTTTGAACTTATGAAAGGGAAAGAATTTTGAAATTTAAAGTGGGGAATTTGAATTTGAGTAGAGTTGGCTGGATTAAGTAAATTTAAATTTAACTTTGGGAAAGTTAAATAAGTTAACAAGCAACCCGCATTGGAAATTTCAAGATGAAATTGGAATTTAACTTGGAAAGTTAAATGGTTAATTTGAATTGGGAGTTTGTGTGATTTCAAAATGGTTTTGAGATCTGGAAATTTCAAATGGATGGATATCTTAAAATAAATTGGAGTCCTATTGTTGTTAAAAATCTTTAAATTGTGGATCAGATTTGTTTAAATGAATGAGAAATGAAGTGTGGTAATATATTCATTGTTGAAATAAAAAGGAAATTAAACTTTAAATTGAAATTAAGGATATGGAATTACTTTGAACTGAAAATTTAAATAATTGAATTTTGTAAATTAAACTTGTTTAAGAATTGGTTTCAAACTAGAAGATAAAATTTGGGTAATAAATTAAATTTTTAAGATAAAATTGTTTTGAACTCTTATGTAAACTTTGAAATAAGTAAGTAAAGATAATTTAAAATGAAAATTCTAGAATTTGAGCTCAGAAATTAAATTGTTTAAAAGCTTTTGATAAAGGTTAACTTGGTTTAATGGTTTAAACCAACCTTAGAGAATTTAACTCGAATTTATATAATTCGAGATGGTTTAAAATTGTGATTGAAATCGAATTAGTTCAAATTGAATCTGACTTGAAATAATTGGATTTGAGATTGAAGGTGAATAAGTTTAAAAATTTAAATGGAAAATTTGAATTGGATTAAATTGAAATGATTTGAAATTGAAGTGGGATCAATTAATATTAGTCCAAATTGATTGGAATAATTTGAAATTGTAATTAAAGTGAACATGTTTAAAATCAATTGGAATTTGATTTAAATTGGGAAAGAAATCGGGATTGATTCAACTTGAATTGGGGTTAAATCAATTTCAATGGAAATTGAAGATTATTCAAATTGGAATTGAGTCAATTTAAATGGAAGTGAAAATTTAAATTGAATTGATGAGAATGGAGGTAGGGAATTGAACAGTTTTGACTCAGGACTATTTTCAATATAAATTGTTTAATATAAACTTATTTTTCCAAGCTATTTAATACATATAACCTTTCTTTTTTAAGCCAAATTATTTTATACTTGTTTTACAATTATTTCGGAACTATTAATAATTTTACTATTTTGCAGTTATTTAAAATTTCTATAACTATTTGACTATTTTTCAACTATTTTAAAATTACTTAACTATTTTACTGCTATTTTACAACTAATAAATTATTTTTCAACTACTTATATGTTAACGCTTAAAATTGAACGCTAACACCCCGGTGTATGTAGATATTAAGTGAAAGCACCACCGGTGAATACGGGAATTAGAAACAGGTAGACAAGTCACAGAGAAAGCAGTAAAAGACAATAGTTTTATAGTGGTTTGGCTTCAAGTTAAGCCTACGTCCACTTTAATCTTCTTTATTGCTGAATCAATTACAACTTTACAACATTCTTCGATTACTACACTGATGGGACAAATAACTAGAACTCCGATGTGGAAGAAGTCTTTGAATCCATGTCGGTTGTGTTAGATTTCCTCTTGAAGTTTGTTGAGATGTCGTTCGTGTTTGAAGTGTCGAGTGAGTCGAGAATTCAGCAGAGTATCGGCGTTCAATAAATGAGCCAAAAAGGATCCCCTTTCAGTTGGATGTAGCGTCGTATTTATAGGAGAGTTCGGCTTTAGGTCGTAGGTCGTGAGCGACCATGGATAGGTCGTAGGTCGTCCGCGACCTAGTGGGAGTCGTTTACGGCTTAAATATGGTACAATTGATCATTCTGGATAAACTAACAAGTCACAGGTCGTGGCCGACCTAGGTAGGAAGTGGCATAGGAAGCTCCTTTGGTATGTTTAGGTCGTGAGCGACTTAGGAATAGGTCGTTACATCTTAGCTCGCTGCAGAACTTCTTCCCTGTTAGGTCGCTCCCCTTATTAACTCATTAGGTCGTCCAACCCTTAGGTCGCTGAGCTTCTTGGCTTGTTAGGTCGTGGCTAAGTTAACTCGTTCATACTTTAGGCCATTAACCCGCTGTTGGTCCATTAGTTCGTTAGGTCGTAATGCTTGCTGTGTCGCCTAATCCATTAGGTCGCTAGGTGGCTTCATTGCTAGATCGCTGAGTTGTTCCATCCTTAGGTCGCTAAGTCTTTTTAGTCGTTAGGTCGCCCGGTCTTCATTTAGCTACTAGGTCGCTGACTATTTGAGTCGCTAGGTCTCTACTTTCTCTAGATCGCAGGGTTGTAGAAAGAAGAGGGTTAACACTTGCCCTTCGAAGTATACGCCTAAGAATTAGGTCGTGTGCTTCGATATCTTTTAACCCGTGCTAGCTTAGATCGTTAAGTCGCGGGCGACTTATGAAAGAGTTAGGTCGCTCATGCTGATTCGTGCTCCTTTCTCTCCCCTATATAAGCCGTTAGTTCGTTTCTTCTTCCTTCACCTTATTGTATTCTGCTGCCGCCATTACTATCTTTGAGCTCAAGAATTATTGAAGCGAATCTACCTATTGATTTGATCATCATCTCCTCAATCTCACTACGTAAGTGAATTCGGCCATTATTCAACCACGACCACCATCGAATTGTGAATCCCCCAATTTTCGGCCCTATCCCGATTTTGCATGCTGCATTTCGCCGTGGAACATGTTACGATTACCTTTTGATCGTTTTTGGACACGTTGTCGCTGTGATTCACGAGAGTACAACAGTACATCGGGTTTGTGATGGATCTGAGGAGATTTGCGTTGGTTCTGAATGATCTGGTGGCGTGGAGATATGGTGGATTTTATTGTAGAGAGGCTAACAGGTTATTGGGTTAATGGGTTAGGTGATTTGCTGAGAGAAGAAGAGTTAGCGAGTTAAGGGGAGTTAGGTCGTGCTCGACTTAGGAGCCTTGAACGACTTAGGGCTTTAGCGGTTCGAGACGTGAATCATGAGACTTATCCCAGCAAACGGCTTAAAGAATCGGCGCGACCTAAGGATCCTTATGACCTAAAAAGAGGCTGAGCGACTTAACTCATAGCGACTTAAACTTTAGATCGCGTGAGCGACATAGACCAATTTCAACCCAACCTGTTAGGTCGCGAGCGACCTGGGACTTAGAGAACTTTAGATAACTTCTTGACTCAGATTGTGACTTAAGGACTTGAACAAAACTTGAAAGCTTTAGAATTTTGATAGAACTTGATTGTACTTTTAACTTGAACTGCAAGAATGAACTGCTTGGACTTTGCTGCACTTCTTTACAGATTATATTCACTTGTAAGCTAACAACCTGTTGAACACAACACTTGCAGAAAACTAGGGCGAATATACTGCCATTGATTGCCCAGACAGATTAGTCGATAAAAGATAATCAACTTAAAGAAATTTTATGAAGTGCTATGAATCAACAAATTCAAGTGAAGTATTAAAGCAAAGCAATATTAATCAATTAAAACTGATTTATTTGCATCAACACTGCACTTGCGTTTGGACTTAAAACAACAAAACCTGAAACTTTGTAACTGACAAATGCCTGTTAGTTTAATTTCAGTTATATTCGCTTGTCATTTTATTAGTTCCGCACAACACTTCACACATTTAGGAAACGTGCACCTTCATATTTGAATATTCAGTTCCTCGTGTAGAATGTCTTCTCAAGAAGAGATAATAGAGCAATATGAAGGAGTCTTCCCGATAGAAGTGTTAACCCTCTTCTTTCTACGACCGTGCGATCTAGAGAAAGTAGTGACCTAGCGACTCAACTAGTCAGCGACCTAGTAGCTAAATGAAGACCGGGCCACCTAACGACTTAAAAGACTTAGCGACCTAAGGATGGAACGACTCGGAGATCTAGCAATGAAGCCACCTAGCGACCTAATGGATTAAGCGACACAACAAGAATTACGACCTAATGAACTAATGGACCAACAGCGGGTTAATGGCCTAAAGTATGAACGAGTTAACTTAGCCACGACCTAACAAGCCAAGAAGCTCAGCGACCTAAGGGTTGGACGACCTAATGAGTTAATAAGGGGAGCGACCTAACAGGGAAGAAGTTCTGCAGCGAGCTAAGATGTAACGACCTATTCCTAAGTCTCTCACGACCTAAACATACAAAAGGAGCTTCCTATGCCGCTTCCTACCTAGGTTGGCCATTACCTGTGACTTGTTAGTTTATCCAGAATGATCAATTGTACCATATTTAAGCCGTAAACGACTCCCACTAGGTCGCGGACGACCTACGACATATCCAAGGTTGCTCGCGACCTACGACCTAAAGCCGAACTCCCCTATAAATACGACGCTAGCTCCAACTGAAAGGGGGATCCTTTTTGGCTCATTTATGGAACGCCGATACTCTACTGAATTCTCGACTCACTCGACACTTCAAATACGAACGACATCTCAACAAACTTCAAGAGAAATCTAACACAACCGACATGGATTCAAAGACTTCTTCTACATCGGAGTTCTAGTTATTTGTCCCATCAGTGTTGTAACCGAAGAATGTTATAAAGTTGTAATTGATTCAGCAATAAAGAAGATTACAGTGGACGTAGGCTTAACTTGAAGCCGAACCACTATAAAACTGTTGTCTTTTACTGCTTTCTCTGTGACTTGTCTACCTGTTTCTAGTTCCCATATTCACTGGTGGTGCTTTCACTTAATATCTACATAGACCAGGGTGTTAGCATTCAATCTTAAGCGTTAACATTTTGGTGCTTTCACTGAGAATCCAACTCAGGCTATCTTCGTCATTGCTTCACAAAAGTTTGTTGAAAGAATCTCTCTCAAAACAAGAAGTCTGTCAGAGATAATGGCTCCTGGAAGAAGGCGTGGATCTACAAGACCCAGTAATGTCCATAAGAATACGGCCACTTCTTCTTCGTCAAGTCAAGCAGCACCAAGTGCTGGAATTACACGAGCGGAGTTAGATGCTGCAGTATCTGGTTTATACCAGCAGATGGAAACTCAGAATGCTTTAATGCTTGAAAGGTTAAATGCATTGCTCGGAGCTAACCGTCAACCGGTGAATAATGAGGAAAACCTTGTAGATGATGTTCATAATCCTGAAGAAAGGGATATTCCTCAAAGAACAGCTAGTCCCGCCAATGAAACACCTCCTCAAGCTGGAGGATCAAGACCACAACCAACTCTCCGCGAACGTTTGTCCAGACAAACTTCCGAGAAAATGGACGAAGTCTGTCCTGCAGATCCTTTGAATGATGAGGAATATCTTTCGGGCATGGTGCGACAAATCATGAAAGAAAGCATGCAGAGGGATGGAAATGAAAAAGAATGGGGATTCGCTCCGAGAAAGACTCCGTTCACTGAAAAGATTTTAAAAGCTGAATTTCCAAGAAGGTTTGTTCCTCCTACCATTCCAGCTTATAAGGGAACAAGCGACCCTAATCAATTTCTGTATAAGTATGACTGGCACATGACTGGTGCTAGGGCATCTGATGAGATTAAATGCCAGTACTTTCCGATATACTTGGAAGGGGTGGCTCTACTCTGGTTCACAAAGCTTCTGTCCGATCCATAGACCAGTTTGCCGATTTGACCCGGAGGTTTAAAGAGAAATTCAGGTTGTACGCTTCAAAGGCAAAGGATATTATGTCACTGTCAAGACTGGAACAGAATCCTGGGGAATCTATTAGATCTTTTTTGAACCGCTTCAACATAGCATTGGCTGAAGTGGACAATGCAGAGCCGCGGATGGTCTTGACATACTTGATGAGGGCTATCGACAAATCAAGAAAATTTGGGAACTGGCTGAAGATGAAAGAACCGAATTCGCTTGAGAAATTTTATAAGAAAGTTGATGAATTCATGCGCTTGGAAAGCCTTCAAGCATCGGTTAAAGTGGCATTGACAGAGGTTAAGAACAATACTACTTCTCCTACCAAAAAGGAATCCGAAGGTCAGAAAGGGGAGAATAATGGTGGGAAGAAACAGAAAGATATGAAGAAGCCTCGCTTCTTAAAACCTTCAGATTTCACTCCTTTGACTGACACCCCAGAGAATATCTTCTTTGCTACCAAAGATGCAGTAGAATATCCTAAACCGCCTGAGATGAGAGTTAGCAAAAAAGCTGCTCAGAGTGGGAGATTCTGTCGGTTTCATAATCAACCCGGTCATGATACCAACGAATGTCGCCATCTGAAAAGTTTAATTGAAGAACTACTGAGAGAGAACAAGTTGCAGGAATATGTTAACAGAAGTAGAGATGACCCAACTTCATCTACTAAGGGACAGCAACTTCCTGCTCATCCATCTGGCTCGGGTGAGAGGAATACTATGCATGAATCAGAAAGGCCTGTTATTAATGTGATTATAGGAGGTCCTCACCCAGTAGGCAGAAGCTGGGGCAAGATGGAAAGATATGCCCGTGCCTTGGGGTATGCACCAACAGAAGAGAGTGTTTTTGAGCTAGAAGATGCTGCACCTTTGAAGCAGCAGAAAACTTTCAATGATGATATTGTGTTCAAAGCCAGGGACTCTATGGGTATTGAAGCTCCAACCATGGATCCCTTGGTCATCTCTGCAAGCATTGGGCCGGCTATTTTGAGAAGAGTGCTTGTAGATTGCGGCGCTTCTTGCAATATTCTCTTCAAAAAGACGTTCGACCAAATGAAAATTCCGATGGCCGAGGTTCAGGCTTCATCTCATAAGATCGTTGGGTTTACTGGGAAACCGAAGAAGCCCATTGGAACTATCGACTTGTTCGTGGAGCTTGGAGAGGGGCAGAAAAAGGTGGTTCGGAAATAGACTTTTGTAATTGTTGATGAATTTTCTTCCTACAATGCCTTCCTAGGCCGACCAACTCTTGTGGCTTTTAAGGCAATTATCGCCCCATGGTGCCTCATTATGAAATTCCCCACGGATAATGGAGTTGGAGTTATTAAAGGGGATTGGAAAGCTGGGCGAGAATGTTATCTAATAGAGTTGCGCGAAGCGAGGAAGAGAGAAATGGGAAAAGATGCGGCCCCGGTTCGCATCAAAGAACCAACCTTGTAGCAATTACAAGGTGGACCCTGCACTGGCGAGCATAGTGGGGCACGAAGAGAAATGGATCCCAAAAAAGCTAGTGCAGGGGAGAATAGAGCGGTGCCAGTTGAAGTAACGGTGCCAATACCTGTTGACCCGAAAGATCCGAACAAAGTGGTGAATGTGGGTTCGCAACTTAGTGTGACAGTTCAAAATTCCTTGGTAACATTCTTGAAAGCAAATCTGGACGTATTCGCTTGGACTCATGCTGATATGTGTGGAATATCCCCAGAGATTGTAGTACATACTCTGAATATTGATCCGAAGTTTACACTGGTAAAACAGAAAAGAAGAACCCAGGGTCCTGAAAGGTCAGCAGCATTGAAAGAAGAGGTAGACCGGCTTATGGAGAATGGTTTCATCAGGGAATCTACTTATCCGAATTGGGTTTCAAATCCAGTACTGGTTAAGAAAGCTAATGGGAAGTGGAGAGTATGCATTGACTTGTCAGATTTAAACAAAGCCTGCCCCAAAGACTGCTTCCCGTTACCCAGGGTAGATCAGTTGGTGGATGGAACAGCGGGGCACGAATTGTTATCTTTCATTGATGCTTACTCCGGATACAACCAGATTATGATGCATGAGCCGGATCAGGAGGGCACAAGCTTCATCACCGATGTTGGTCTCTACTGCTATAGAGTCATGCCCTTTGGACTTAAGAATGCATGGGCAACTTACCAAAGACTCGTCAACGCTATGTTCAAACCGCAAATTGGCAAAACTATGGAAGTTTATGTTGACGATATGTTGGTGAAATCAAAGAAAGCGGTAGACCATATGGATCACTTGGTGGAAATGTTTGCAATCCTCTAAAAGTACGGAATGAAGCTTAATCCTTTGAAATGTTCGTTTGGGGTGGAGTCCGGATAGTTCTTGGGTTTCATTGTGAGTGTTACGGGCATTGAAGCTAATCCTGCTCAAATTGCTGCCTTAAGAGAAGTCAAAGCCCCTAGAACAAAGAAGGACCTGCAGAGTCTTAATGGAAAAGTCGGTGCTTTGAGTCGATTCATTTCCAAAGCTACTGATAAATGCATTCCATTCTTTGATGCACTGAAAAAAGGAAAGATAAATTTTGATTGGATTCCTGAATGCCAGAAAGCTTTCAATGAGTTGATGCGTCATATGGAAACACCTCCAATACTTTCTAAGCCGGACAATGGTGAAGATCTTTTTGTATATTTGGTAATCTCGTCTCATGCTCTCAGTGCAGCGTTGGTACGGGAAGACGCAAAAATTCAGGGCCCGGTCTATTATATCAGCAAAAGATTCACTGGGGCAGACATGAATTATTCAAAGTTAGAAAAGCTCGTCTATTGTCTACTGATTGCATCAAGAAAATTGAAGCCATATTTTCAAGGTCATCCTATCAAAGTGCTCACTGATCAACCTCTGAAGCAAGTCCTGTTTCGCCCTGAGACTTCGGGTCGCCTTTTGAAGTGGAATATTGAACTCAGCCAATACGACATCACTTATCATCCCCGGAGAGCAATCAATGGACAAGCTTTGGCAGATTTCATCGCAGAATGTATAGATAAAGTTGATGGTGAGGAAGAAGTGACTGATAACACCCCAATTCGATGGAAATTATATATTGATGGTGCAGAAACGATTACTGTTCCGGAGCTGGGGTTGTGCTTGAAACCCCTGAAGGGCGGTCATTGTGCTATGCTTTGAGATTGGAATTCCCTTCGACAAACAATGAACCAGAATATGAAGCTCTTATTGCCGGCTTGAGAATTGCTAAAGAATTGAATGTCAAAGTGTTGCAGATCTTCAGTGATTCACAGCTTATTGTATGTTAAGTCAAGAAAGAGTTTCAAATTAGAGGAGGAAATCTGCTTGCTTACTTGTCAAGAGTCTGGGAACTTCTCAATAATCTTGACAATTATACAATAAATCATATACCCTGAGAAGAGAACATGAAGGCGGATTCTCTCGCAAAGTACGCAAGCATTGATGAGTTCCTGTGGAAGTCCTGTCAGCTCCAAGCATTGATGAGGTGGATATTGACTAGATCATGACTATATCTCAGGAGCAAGAATCGTGGATGACTCCGATAATGGAATATCTGCTCAACGGTTCTCTACCAAAAAATTCAAAAAAACAACAGAAGTTGCTAAGAAAAGCCTCTAGATATATAATTCAAGATGGACGATTGTATAGGCGGGGATTTTCAATGCCATTACTCCGATGTGTGACCAAGGAAGAAGCTAAGACAATTCTAGCTGAAGTACACGAAGGAGAGTGCGGAGACCATTCAGGTGGTCAAACTCTAGCAAAGAAAATTCTCCGTTATGGGTATTTTTGGCCAGATATTAATCGTGATGCTGCAAGCTATGCCCGAAAATGTGACCGATGCCAGAGATTTGCAAAAATCCCAAGAGCGCCTTCCACTGAGATAACACAGATGGTCAGTCCGTGGCCATTTGCTATTTGGGGAATAGATCTCATCGGGCCTTTGCCAACCGCCAAATCCGGAATCAGATATGCTATTGTTGCTGTTGATTATTTTGCTAAATGGGCTGAATCTGAACCATTAGCTACTATTACCTCTAAAAAGATGATAAACTTTATAACTAAGAATATCATTTGCAGGTATGGTGTGCCTCAAAAGATAATCACAGATAATGGAACCCAATTCGAAAGTGAAGAGTTCCAAGATTTTTGCAAGCGATTCAAGATCCAAAAAAGCTTCTCAGCAGTGGCTCATCTGCAGGCAAACAGGCAAGTGGAAGCAGTAAACAAAATTATCAAATCAACCATCAAAAAACAGCTGGAAAAAGCGAAAGGTGGTTGGGTCGATAAGCTACCACTAGCACTATGGGCATATAGAACTACACATAAAACTGCGACTGGGCACACTCCATTTTCATTGGCATATGGATCAGAAGCAATGATTCTGGTGGAAATAGAAGTCTCTTCACATAGAAGAATTCATTTCAACCAAGCTGAAAACGAAGAGTTGCAACTTGAAGCACTTGACTTCCTTGATGAAAAAAGGGAAGAGGCTCAGCTCAGAATTGCAGCCCATCAGCAAAGAATTGCCAGGCACTTCAATTCTAAAGTTCGCCAACACAGCTTTGAGATTGGAGATCTAGTCTTGAAAAGGGTCATGACAGTAACAGGAGTGTTTGCGCCAAACTGGAAAGGGCCATATGTCATAGGCAAAAAACTTCTTGATGGCACTTTCAAACTAACAACTGTCAAAGGAGATCCAATTACAAGAGCTTGGAACAGCAATCACTTGCGCCGATATTTTACTTAAAAGCTTTACTGAAATACTGTAAAAGAATGATGAATGTATGATTCTTGTATTGAAAGTCATTGTAAAGACAGTGCAAGTGAATAATAAGAACTATAAAGTGGATGTAGGCCCAGTTCTTGGCCGAACCACTATAAATCTTGTGTTCTCTACTATTATAAATTACTTGTTTTATTTCGATATATAAAGTACTTCAATTGTATTGCTAAAATGTCGATTTAATATTGCAGGCTATTAAAACAAAGCTTACCCATCATAAGACCAAGCGATCCCTGACATTGCTCAACAAATGAATGATCAGCCACAAAAATTCCAGACTCAAATCCTATATAGGAAGTGTTTCAAGCAAACAGTTAGTGGTTCCGCCAGAGGTAGACCCTTCCTAACTAATTGTGATCGTTTGTGCAAACAAACATCCGATTAATTAGCCTGTGTCTGCCCCTGCGAACTCATTTAACAATGAAGTACACATCTTTGGATAGAATAAGCTACTTGCAAAAGAAAGGAATGTGTGCTTGAAAATGATAATAGGGAACCGCTAATATGAACAAATGGCGAAAAGACATGGGCGAGCAGGCAGCGAGCAGCAAAAGACCTCTTCGGAGCCGCAAGCCCTCTTCGAAGGCACAACTCTTCGGAGGATAAAGACCTCTAATGGGATTTGCTAGAAAAAGAAAGTTCTCTTTCCCAACAAAAAGTTGTGGACTGATCGGTGGCACAAGACACTCGTTAACTAGCTGAGTACGTTTGTGCAAACAAACAATCCAAGTAACTTGTGTCCACCCCGTGAATCCATCCAACCGAGAGAAGGAAACCTCCAGGCAAAAGCCCTACACGGAGGCACATATTTCACCGTGATCTGAAATAAAACTTCACACGAGTTGAAAGGTGAAAAGACCTCTTCGGAGGCACGCATTCCACCGAGATCTGAAATAAAACTTCACAAGTGTTGGAATGTGAAAAAGCCCTCTTCGGGGGCCCATTTCACCAGGGCTGAAGTGCAAACAGCTCTCTTCGGAGACACACTTCACAGGAGTTGAAATGCTAAAAGACCTCTTCGGACGCACACATTTCACCGCGATCTGAAATAAAACTTCACACGAGTCGAAATCTGAAAAGCCCTCTTCGGAGGCCCGCTTCCCAGCGAACAGGGAAAATAAAAGCCTCTCCCTAGGGGCAAAAACAAAAAGCCCTCTTCGGAGGCCCGCTTCCCCGCGTACAGGGAAAAAACAAAAGCCCTCTCCCCAGAGGCACACACCAAAATCCCTCTTCCCAGAGGCACAATCACACAAAAAAGCCCTCTTCCCAGACGCACAATCAAACAAAAGCCCTCTTCGGAGGCACAAGCAGGTCAAAGCCCTTTTTCGGAGGCCCACTTTACCACGAAGGAAAATTCATTTGCCAAAAATAAAAGTGGCTTTCTCCAAAAGTGAAGTATGAAAACTTCGCAACAAAAAAAAAGAGAAGACTTCTCCATTACGAGGCGCATTCTATTAAATCAGAGAAATATTTCCTTAAAACGGAAATATTATCCTATAAAGTACATATGCAAACCTCCTTCAAATGAAAAAGTTGTTCTATAAAGAAAGAGTACAAGTCTTCTCGAAACGGAAGATTTGTTTTCCAAAATTTTGCCAATGTGAAAGAGATTAAAATATACCATGGTATGGGGGCAATATAATATGGTTGCAAAAATAAAAACAATGCTCAAGCAACATACCAAAGGTTTACTGCAACGTCACACAGAGAAAGTAAAGAAACTTGTATGAAAAAGAAGAATAAATGCATTCTCAAATACAGATAGAAGTTTGTACAATTAAAAGAATCATTTTATTCCATGCTATAAATTTTTTTATACATGTGCAGGTTTCAAAACAAAAGAAGGCGGGGACCGGTACCTGCACAATCTCCGGTCAACACAAGTCTTTATATGTACAAGCAAAAAAGCAAAAAGCAAGATAAAAAGCATAGGAATAAAGCCATCATTTCTTCTTCTTTCCACCTTTCGAGCCTACGCCTGGCCGGATGATCAACTTCTTGGCCTGGCTTGTAAGAGTAGGGGAAGAAGGAGAAACAGGCACAATTAGACTTCCTTTTGCTTTTTCTTCGCTGGCAGAAGCTTCCTTCTTTTTCTTTGAGACTCCACGCTTCCCCCTCTTCTTAGAAGAAGATTCACTGCCCGGAGTGAAAAGAGTGGATAATTTTATGTCATTAGAAGTAGCCTGTTCCGGAGTTCTCTCGCCTTCTTCAGGTTCTTCGGCCTTTTGTTCCTGAGAAGCAACAAGATCGTCCAAGTCACGAAGAGCTTCTATCTGCTCTTCTTGCGACCCCGGTTGAGAGACAGAAGGAGGAGTAATCTGAAAAGATGGAGGGGGAACAGCTGGAGGAGGGGAGGTCTGAACAATACTTGGTGCTTTCTCTACAGGAGAAGAAAAGTTAAAGTCAGTGTTCCACATAAAAAGAGGGGATAATGGCTCATCGACACTTAAGAAATAAGCAAGAAGTTCATCAAACTCGGTCGAAGCGAACGAGCAGTCCACTTGAGCGAGATCGACATTGAGGTTACCTGAAGAAGTAAGCTTGACTATGTCAACTTCAAAGTCCTGTGCTTCAGTGCTTTCTTGAGCCTCATCTCCAATGTGGGCAGTGGTACTTTCAATAACAGCTTGAGTAGGAGGTGGAGAATGGGAACTGGAGCCAACAATATCGATGTCGGCCGAAACCGAAGGTTGAACTGGGTCGGTTGAGATTGTATTTCCTAAATGTTCTCCTTCTGCCATTTCGGCTCTCTCTTTGGCGATTCTCCTTTCCCCTGGCAAGAGCGGCACATGCGTCATCATCTAGATAGTGCGCCATTAAATCTACTTTGGCATATCCGGCTCCTCCAAGCACATCAAGTGCGGCCTCCCACACTTTGGCCAAAGTGATTTCATACTCCGGTCCCAAAAACTTAAGGCTACTGTGCCCCAGAGCACTATGGATGTAAAACTCGAATAGAATGGAGCTGATTTCGGCTTTAGTTGCCATATGAGATTCTTCGGCTGCAGCTTTGCCGGCAATAGCTTCATAACGCTTCTTTTCAGCTTCAGAAAGTCGAGCTTTGAGCAGTTCAATCTCCAAGTTCTGGGAGTTGGTTTTTTCTCACAGTTGAGCAACGTCAGCTCGGTAGTTTTCTGCAGCCTGCTGCTGAGCTTCAAATTTAGCTTCAGCATCTCTCTGTGCCGCATGAGCATCTCTAACTTGTTGTTGAAGCACTTCTTCTCTCTGCGAGTAGGAAGTGGAAGAAGTGGCGAGCTCTTCCTTAAGTTTTCCAACTTCTGCTTCAAGCTTCTCATTATAAGTGGCTATGCTCCTCATTTCCGCATGATGTTGCTCAAGAGTTTTCTGCCATTCAGATTTGTCGTTTTCCATTGTTAGCATGGCCTCAAGATTTACTCGGTTTACCCTCTGAAGCTCATCGACAAGCTTTTGCCAACCCGACATTCTCTCAATATCGAGTTTGACGGCATCAAGATTGCGCAGCATAGCTTGCTTGTCAATCGGGACCAAATCAAGGTCAAAGCGCACTCCCTTCAATCACCAATGCGAAAACCGACTTTGAAGAGTGGTCGGGCCTTGTCCAACCTGATATGAGGGCCTGCCAACGATTGTTTGAATATCAGTGCGAGTAAGGGCAGGAGATTGAGAAGGTACAGGATTAGCGGGCCTTTCAGGAAGTTCGGACGCTTGCTTTTCGCCATGTTTGGCCCTTTTACTCGCATCTTCAGGAATGTGGCTTTTCCCTTTATCATCACGGGATTTCCGTTTATGAGAATCATCTTCCCTCTGGGAAGAGTCATGTCGATCATCTCGTCTTTCGTGGCGTTCTTCATAGGCGCGCCTTTCACGAGCTTTTCTTGCAGCACTTTCTGCGTCAGTCTCCCAGGAGGAAGGAAGATAACTCTTAGGGTCATAAGAATCGCGCTTCCCATAACGTTGGAAATCGTCGTAGTAAGAGCCACTTCTTCCCATTGGATAACCTGAAAATAAAGAAAAATAAACTCAGAAATCTTCAAAGCAAAGCAGTTGAACGCATATAAGTGTTGAAAGGTCCTAAGTGTGTGTAACATGCAAACTACGCGCGTCAAACTACAAACCACTCCTCGGTTGTGGGGAGATGATAGGGTTTACAGCTAGCATCAACTCTTGGGTTGACGGAGTTTGTTGCAAGATGGATGTCGCTTCAACTGCTGGAGAAGTAACTTTAGCAGTGATAGGATCATCTTTAAAAAGCTCCTATGAAGTAATCATCAGGTCGCTCAACCCCTCAAAATTATCATCACCGCTGTGCCTGGCGGGACTTGCTGTCTCAGTTCCTTCATCGCCGGATTTCTCGGATTGTTGGGGAGGTTCCTCTTCTTCGATGACCGGGGCAAGTGCGAGTTTACTAGATGGCCCCGCAACATCAATTGAAGTAGAACACTATACCAATGAAGCCTCAGCAATATGTTCTTTCGGTGTAAGTTCTCCGACGGAAACCGGGGCATCCGGTGACTTTACCAGAGAATCAGGGACTTCATGAGGCTGAGTAGACCGGGAAGGGTGTAGAAGCCCGTATTGGTGAAGAAGTTCATCTTTCAGCAAAAGCTTAATACTTCTTTCCTCAACCGGTACGGCACTTAATCTCTCAAAAGTCGGCTTGTGGTGAGATTTCTAGTGGGGGGAGGAAGTGCTGTAAAAGAAAAGAATGAAATTAGCACTTAGCAATTTGGATCTCGAAAAACTTAGGAACGGAAAGAACGAGGATGAGTAATCTTACTTCCTATTCTCCAGATGGCATAAAACCCTGGGGCGGCGAACGAAGAAGAATTGATTCAGAAAACCGTGAGCACTTTCGGAAGGATCAGTGATAAGTTTACGATTTCTGGCACTTCTCACGAGTGTGATAGAGGGATGGTCTTTATTCTTTGTGAATGTGCATAAGTAGCAGATTTCTTCGAAGCTCGGAAGACGGTTAAGTGTCCTCCTGAATAAAACACACAATCCCATTAGGATGGCGTAGCCATTGGGATGCAGTTGAAAAGGAGAGATGGTTAGTCGGAAAAGGAATTGTTGAAGAAATTCATTGAAAGGAGGAATGGCACCACAAAGGCACATCTGACGGTTGACAGCGACAAAACCGAGAGGTGGCCTGTCAGCAGTATCATTTGGCCCAGGAAGTACAGCATCCGCTTCGGCAATCCCAAATTGAATACGTAATTGGTTGAATGCCCGCTGACTCAGGGTTGTTGGAGTTCTTTCTGGAGGATTATCCAATGGGTTCGCTATCGGGAAGACTCCTTCAGATTTCTCTATTATCTCTTCTTGAGAAGACATTCTACACAAGAAACTGGATATTCAAATATGAAGGTGCACGTTTCCTAAATGTGTGAAGTGTTGTGCAGAACTAATAAAATGACAACCGAATATAATTGAAATTAAACTAACAGGCATTTGTCAGTTACAAAGTTTCAGGTTTTGTTGTTTTAAGTCCAAACGCAAGTGCATTGTTGATGCAAATAAATCAGTTTTAATTGATTAATATTGCTTTGCTTTAATACTTCACTTGAATTTGTTGATTCATAGCACTTCATAAAATTTCTTTAAGTTGATTATCTTTTATCGACTAATCTGTTGTTCGATGTGGGCAATCAATGGCAGTATATTTGCCCTAGTTTTATACAAGTGTTGTGTTCAACAGGTTGTTAGCATACAAGTGAATATAATCTGTAAAGAAGTGCAGCAAAGTTCAAGCAGTTCATTCTAGCAGTTCAAGTTAAAAGTACAATCAAGTTCTATGAAAATTCTGAAGCTTTCAAGTTTTGTTCAAGTTCTTAAGTCACAATCCGAGTCAAGAAGTTCTCTAAAGTTCTCTAAGTCCTAGGTCGCTCGCGACCTAACAAGTTGGGTTGAAATTGTTCTAGGTCGCTCACGCGATCTAAAGTTTAAGTCGCTATGAGTTAAGTCGCTCAGCCCCTTTTTAGGTCATAAGGATCCTTAGGTCGCACCGATTCTTTAAGCCGTTTGCCGAGTTAAGTCTCATGATTCACGTCTTGAACCGCTAAAGCCCTAAGTCGTTCAAGGCTCCTAAGTCGAGCATGACCTAACTCCCCTTAACTCGCTAACTCTTCTTCTCTCAGCAAATCACCTAACCCGTTAACCCAATAACCTGTTAGCCTCTCTATAATAAAATCCACCACATCTCCACGCCACCAGATCATCCAGAACCAACGCAAATCTCCTCAGATCCATCACAAACCTGATGTACTATTGTACTCTCGTGAATTACAGCGACAACGTGTCCAAAAACGATCAAAAGCTAATCGTAACATGATCCACAGCGAAATGCAGCATGCATAATCGGGATAGGGCTGAAAATTGGGGGATTCACAATTCGATGGTGGTCGTGGTTGAATTATGGTCGAATTCACTTACTTAGTTAGATTGAGGAGATGATGATCAAATCAACAGGTAGATTAGCTTCAAAAGTTCTCGAGCTCAAAGATAGTAATGGCGGCAGCAGAATACAATAAGGTGAAGGAAGAAGAAACGACCTAAGGCTTATATAAGGGAGAGAAAGGAACATGAATCAGCATGAGCGACCTAACTCTTTCATAAGTCGCCCGCTACTTAACGATCTAAGCTAGCACGGGTTAAAAGATATCGAAGCACACGACCTAACTCTTAGGCGTATACTTCGAGGGGCAAGTGTTAACCCTCTTCTTTCTACGACCCTACGATCTAGAGAAAGTAGCGACCTAGCGACTCAACTAGTCAGCGACCTAGTAGCTAAATGAAGACCGGGCGACCTAACGACTTAAAAGACTTAGCGACCTAAGGATGGAACGGCTCACCGATCTAGCAATGAAGCCACCAAGCGACCTAATGGATTAAGTGACACAGCAAGCATTACGACCTAACGAACTAATGGACCAACAGCGGGTTAATGACCTAAAGTATGAACGAGTTAACTTAGTCACGACCTAACAAGCCAAGAAGCTCAGTGCCCTAAGGGTTGGACAACCTAATGAGTTAATAAGGGGAGCGACCTAACAGAGAAGAAGTTCTGCAGCGAGCTAAGATGTAACGACCTATTCCTAAGTCGCTCATGACCTAAACATACCAAAGGAGCTTCCTATGCCGCTTCCTACCTAGGTCGGCCACGACCTGTGACTTGTTAGTTTATCCAGAATGATCGATTGTACCATATTTAAGCCGTAAACGACTCCCACTAGGTCGCAGACGACCTACGACCTATCCAAGGTCGCTCGCGACCTACGACCTAAAGCCAAACTCTCCTATAAATACGACGCTAGCTCCAACTGAAAGGGGATCCTTTTTGGCTCATTTCTGGAACGACGATACTCTGCTGAATTCTCGACTCACTCGACACTTCAAACACAAATGACATCTCAACAAACTTCAAGAGGAAATCTAACACAATCGACATGGATTCAAAGACTTCTTCTACATCGGAGTTCTAGTTATTTGTCCCATCAGTGTTGTAATTGAAGAATGTTGTAAAGTTGTAATTGATTCAGCAATAAAGAAGATTAAAGTGGACGTAGGCTTAACTTGAAGCCGAACCACTATAAAACTGTTGTCTTTTACTGCTTTCTCTGTGCTTGTCTACCTATTTCTAATTCCCGTATTCACGGGTGGTGCTTTCACTTAATATCTACATACACCAGGGTGTTAGCGTTTAATTTTAATCGTTAACATTATATATTTTAAAAAATTTCAAGCTATTTTCTAAATTTAATCTGGACAAATTTCAAACTGATTTGATTAAATGTCCATTTGAGATAAGAATTGAGGTGATAATCCAAACAAGGATTTAAGCAATTGTGAGTAAGTGAATGAAAATTAAGGTGAATGTGAATAGAAAGAGAAATTGATTTGGCTAATAATCTATGAAGTTAAATACATAGGATGTACGTATATTATTCTATTCGCATAGTGATTTGATCCAGATTCGAGCATAGAATTTCGAGATAGTTACATCGATCTAAGTTGGGATTTTTCACTCGATTTTCGACGGTTTCTGATCAAGAAACCAGATCTGTGTTCGCATTAGGAAGTCGGGTGGACGATACTTGTTCGAAAGTTTAATTGTGTGATTGAGTGAGCGATCAAATTGGTATAGCGTACGGATGATATGTGTACATCGTACCGATTTGAATGAAATTGATATTGGAAATAGTAATCAAATCTGAATATTTGATTTTGAATAAACAAAGTTATATATCTTTGTTATATAAGATAAAACTCCCCTTGTTGAATCTATTGCTCGAAGAAAAAAGATTTTTGAAAATATTTGAAGTATAAAAGGAGTTCTATACGAGATTGAAATTGTCCAAAGTTTTAAAAATTATATATATCTGTATATATATATATATATATATATATATATATATATAAAGAATCTTATCAGGATTTTGGAAAAAGGTTTTGGGAACCTTTGGATTTGGAAAGGCTTTTGATTTTTAGGTAAAATCAATATTTGAATTTGGAAAGCCTAGTTTGAGATGTATCGATTTTGGGATAATCGATTTTGTGTAAAGGAGCTTTGTATGAGATTATACTAGGTGTATGATTTGAAAGACACTATATGTGTATAGTATAAAGTGTTTTGATGATGGCTTTGGGGAAAAAGGCGCTCCCTTGAAAAGAACTTCTCAGGAGTGCCACCGGGTGGTGCTGCCTTAAGCCCCAAGGGGGGTTCTAAAGTTGATCCTCTGAGGAGTCCGGACAAAACTAGTTCCTGGGGATTATGAGTAGTGTGTACCATAGCGAAAGTCGTGTGTGCCGCTGAGAGCCAGCAGTCTGCGTTTGATTTTATATCGGTAGACTACGACCTATAGGATATTTACAAACCATCTAAACACTTAGAAATATTTCCAAATTTCCATTTATACACTTAGGAAATATTATAATCTTATTTTCCAAAAACCTTTCAAATATCAACACTTAAGGGATTATTTTGTAACTTATTTCATAAGTCTTCGGAATCGCTAATAAATTCCCTTTTCAGTTCTCAAAACCAAATATACTTATTTATAAGACAATTAAACAGTTTATTAGGTCTTTATAAATTTAGATTTCATTTTCAAAATTCCCATATTCAACATTTTATTCCCTCCAAATCCCTTATAAAATTTGTTCCCTTAAAATCATATCCACTTAAAGACTCCATTTACGAATTTCGAGGGAAATTATAAAAAAATTCAATCATTTAAAAACTCTACAATATAAGTATTAAAAAGGATAATAATTTATTTTTAAAAACATTTCCAACTAATGATTTATTTAAAACTCATTCTAGATAAACAAATAAATTTCAAAGCTGATTTTAAAAATTAGAATTTATTAAAATAAATACTTCGTATTTAGAAATCTACTTACCAAATTACTTCAATCTTAACTAGTTTAAAATTTCATAGTTTTAAATAATAAAGTTTCGCTTTTAAAAAAGAACTTAACTTCTTAGAATTAAAAATATATTTTTAAAACCTCATTAACCAATTCAATTTATACTTTCCTCTCAACACCATTACATCACCTCCATTCCGATCTCCTTAGCCATTTCCACTTTTAAGAAAAGTATCCACTATATTTCTCACCTTATCTCCATATTCTAGTATAAATTCTCCTTGTAAATTTTTTTCCCAATCCATCATCTGACATCGATTTCCTTTAATTATAAAACATCACGTATAAATTTTACTATCCCCTCGAGTTTCACTTTTTATTAAACTAATCTCGCTTATAAAATTTCATTTCTATAAATCCACTGCTTTAATAATTCCATTTATTTTATTTCGAATCTATTTTTAATATTAGCTTCAACTCCTTTCATATTTTCAGAATATCCTTTATAAATTCTTTTTTATAATTCATTTTTAAGCATATCTATTTTAAATAATTTACGAACGGTTAAATACAACTAAACGAACATTTATTATTTATTTTTCTTCAACTCAAGTTTCCTTTTAAGTAACCCAAATTCTAATATAAATATTTTTACATCCAAAATTCCCTTTTTTCCTTTAAATTCAAACACAATATTTATGGTATTTAAAAATACCAAAATTTATGGTCGGTGCTACACTAGCTTCCAAAAATTCAAATTACCACAATAATCTATAAAAGATAATTCTACACTCATTATATATCACTATATATGAAAAATGAACAATATATTTGAGGAATCCAGTTAAACCCCTCAAACTTGTTTCTCTGCATCCATAGATGTTAATGCAACATAAGAATAACAATCCCACTTCGAGGAAGATATCACGGTATATAGGGTAATCCGCTATTATGCGGGGTGCATAAGGTCTCATCCGCTATAATGTGCGGGCATATCACTCCAAATACTAGTATATATACTAATATATATGTATTTAACATTCAACAGATAATAATTTATAAATTCAACCAGGCATCCAACGTTTTATTTAACTATTTAAAATTAAGTTGGTAGTCCACATGAGTGGGAATTTCTCACCTTTGATTTTTATCGCAGACCATTCAAATTTTTGTGTAAATCGAACAGCATTCGATTTAAAGTTGCTACCAACTCCGAAAAAATCCCAATCCATTCTTTTGCGTAGATCTTCTCACCACAAACCAACTCGAATTTTTGTATTCATTTAAAACCTCGTATATAAATATATAAAAATTTATCGATATATTACAGTTTTTACTAAATGTAAAATTTAAGGTATATTTATATTACATTGACTTGCTAATTTCAGATCACTAATTTATATCTACATATCATAATGATTTACTTAATATAAAATTTTATTTTTAAAATAAAAATTACCTCATTCTGTTAAACTTCCTACGCCCTAGCACGACAAGCAAACGCGATCGCGCCTCCATCGTGATTCATCGCGCGCGTTAACCCATCGTGTCTCGCCCCACCCGTCCAGGCCTCAAGCCCTGTGCACGTCTACCCCTTTTTTTCCTCTTGAATGAAAGGTGCCTTTATCATGATCGACGCCTCTACCCCTGAATTGCATTGAACCGCCCAAAATCCTACCTCCATGCCCCAACCTAATGCCACACCACTTCCTTGTAGTCGCGCCTCCTATGGTATGCGCCTCGATTTCCATCGCCTGAGATCGAACTCTCTCCTCTAATCAAACACTAATTTCACTTGCCTTAGATTTGCCATCTCCCTCCTCTCGCGTGCGTGCGTGCTCCCCCATCACGATTTTAGCATACGTGAGTGTCCCTCTTTTATTTTCAATGATTTTGATTTCGTCCTTCCCTTATTTTTTTAATGAACGAAACAATTTTGATTTGGAACTGATGGAGGAGAGCGGGACGTGATTTCTTTTCATTTATTCAAACTGATTGAAAGGGGGAAGGAATGACGCGTCTTTTAAAAGGGAAGAGGGATGGCTTCCTTTGCACGCTGGCTCGAGAATTAACTTGATTTGATTATATATATATATATATCCGTGTGTGTGTGTGTGTGTATTTTTATTTTATCCCATACATCTTACGCTGCACAGCTCAAAATTTTGAGCCCCTATGGAGATATTCTACCCAATGTTAGTAAAGTTATACCCCTATTCCAAACGCAATGGAAAAGGTTTCGAGTCCTAATTAGATCGTATGGAGAAGATAAATTTTTGGACCCAATTATTAAATTGAATTTTCGACATAATTTCAACGCTTTTATGTCCCATATGACCAAATGATAACTCCAAATTCTACGAAATTTAAAATCTAATAATAATACACTATTATGCATCCAATGGAATAGGTTTCGTCGAATTCTGAGACTGTGCCCCGGATCACTATTTGAACTTGTCGGTTAAATCACTGATTTAAGAAATTTTACAAAATCGTTTGAAATTTCAGTTTTAAAAATCATACTAACTAAATTATAATTTCAAATCCAATATTTAAACATTTGAACATTTAAAATTAACCGTCGAAAAATCCAGGTCATTACAGAGATGAAATTTTATAAATATGGTTTATAAATCTGATTTGCAAATGAAATGAATTTAGATTAAGAATTTGAGAATTTAATTTCTAGTGCTTTTCAAAATTTGGTTTTCAAAGTTTTGAGAAAAATATTATTATTCGTTAGTATTTTCAAATAGAAATTGTTTCCAAACAATTTTAAAAGAAGCAACTCAGTACTCCCCACGTATGGCATTGGAAAATAATTTCTATGATGACTGCAGCATCATCGACATTTATTTTCGAGTCATAGAGTAGGGAGACCACTTTGTATCTTTGCTACACTTTTGTCTTCGAAAATTGGTTTGATTTTGAATTTCTTGAGTACGATTCGAGATGCAAATATATATGTGTGTGTGTATATATATATATATATATGCATATTTATTTTAAATGGTTTGAAGTGAAACCAGAAATTTAACTCCAAAGTTTTATGTTGAGCGATGATTTTCAATTATTGAAACGAAGCAATTTTTTGAATAATTGGAGTGTCTAAAATGAAAAAGGGAATTGGAACAACTTGAAACAGTTGAACTAGGATAAAATTTATGTGTATAATACACAATTGCATTTTAAAACTTGTTTAACTTACCTGAAATAATCAAAAGTTAAAATGTTAATGTGAATACATAATTGAAGGTCATATAAGAGAAAATATAGGTAAAAAAATGTTCAAACGAAATTTTGCTTTATAGAGATGTAGTAAATAAAAGGTAATTTCTATAGTGCTCAATTACACTCAGAAACATTACAAAAACTTACATGGAAAAAAGTTTGAATGTAATGAGAACATGTAATTGCATCATGTATAACATAAATGCAAGTAATAAGATGTCCAAAAATGAAATTTGTATGGTTTTGAATTTAATTATCGTATCTGGTACAATGTGTTTCGAATCTATCTTTCATATCTGTTGCTACTATTCTTCTATCTCGTTCCTCTTCGAGAACGAAAAGTTTTGAGTGGAGGAGAGCGTAATGACCCATAATATTTAATGATTTTCATTAACGTAACTAACTTAATTTTTCTTGAGTTTAAATAATAAAATTTAGCAATGAAAATATGCTATTTGGAATACTTCTATTTTGACGTAGCAAGTGTCGGATTTTCATTGAAAAATAAGTTGTTAAGTTATGAAATTTCAATTTCAAATTTAAAATCAGTTAAACGGATGGAAATCAAATATATTTGAAATATGAATATTTTTATATAATAAAAATGTAAATCATTTTCTTAGTGAGTCATCATAGTTCGTTCGCCAAATTTGGACAGCTCTAGCCTCGTTTATCTTATTTTCGGCTTTTTAGCGGTATTTTTGGCAGCGAATATCTAGTTTTGATAGGAGGGTCATATCTCTAATAATGTGTACCACTCTTTCCGTCTCTCCATACTGATCTCTGCAGTATATTCATATTTGCATTCCACCATCCGTTATGCGGCGAAATCAGTAAAGCGATTAGACGTATCAGTTCCGCATTTGAGTCATTTAGGCTTTCTGTGTCCTTTGTTTGCCCACTAAGAAACGCTAATAGCTACTACCTATTAATATTCTATGAATTCAATAGATGGCTTTTGTAATTCCCACTATTTCTAATATATTGCTGGTCGGTTATATTTTTCTACCTTCTGCCTCTTTCTCTTCGTTTGTTTCTATTTATGCCTTGAAAGGAGAAAAAATTATAATATAAAAGTTTGTATATTATAAAGTCGATTTGTGGCAACTGCTCATCTCCATTTTTCTGAAACTGTTGTTCATCTTTTTTCTTCTATTTTAATAACTTGCTTGTTATTTTTGTTTGTCTCTTCCCTTCCATTTGCTTATCTACCTATTCATTTTGATTCTTTAAATAAAAAAGGAAACAAATATATAGAAGTATATAAGTCTACATTTAAATTAAACTACTTGTCCCATTTTCCTTTTGCAATCTGCCACCCCACCCATCCTTCTTTCACTGCCAGCACCCTCTTTCCCCCTACGAGCACCGACCCACTTCCTTCCACCTTCCATCTTGCTGAAATTTCCAACTCGGCTGAGTAATCCCAACCCACTAGTGCACACAAATCCACAGTGGCCAGACCTAGCAACCAAGATCCACTCCTCATAGCCACACAGCAGGCCTACCAACACCACCTCGCATACTCCACACAGGTAGCCTCCTTCTTTCCACCACCTAAACTCAGCCCCTGCACAACCTCAGCCGAAGCTAAACCTGACCACCTCCACGCCATAAAGACCACTCTCCTCGCCCGAACATTCCTGCGCTATCTCACCCCTTGCAACCTTGCCAAACACTCCATTGGCCTTGGCCTTCGCAGCCTCCACTCCCCTCAGCAAACATCCACCGCCATTAACCCTAAGACCTGTCTCCTGCCAATCAACCACCTTCAAACGCCTAAAAATCCACACAGCCACCTTACACGAACTCCTTGCGCTCGAGCACCACTGGCCGCACCCAGCAGCTCAAAGCAGTCGAGCAGTCCCTCGTAGTAGCTACTTTTCCTCATTTCACAAAAAAAGAATTTTGAGAGGAATTATGTTTTTTAAATTGAATATTGATTTTCAAATATAATATTTAAAGATTTTTATTTTGATATGTGTTTTAAGTTAAATATTGATTTTAAAATATTATATATAAAGATTTTTATTTTGATATGTATTTTAAATTAAATATTGATTTCAAAATAATATATATATATATATATATATATATAGATTTTATCGATATTTGTTTTAAATTGAATATTAATTTTTAAATATGATATATAAAAGTATATTTTAAATAAGCGAGTAAATTTTATAATTCTAAATTTTGTTTTCATCAATCTCTAGTCTACCTCGCTTTGGTTTGGAAGTTGTCGTTTGGTTTGGTCGATTGCCGAGTTCGTGATTCAAAACCCTAGCTTGTTGTGTTACATATTTTCTATAGCATCGAAAGATAAGCGATCACTCACGATTAGCATTCTTGCGTTTAATAAATTGATTTAACATGAAATAACGGCTGAAATATGTTGTTAGATTTGAATTATTAAATTGTTAAGTATGATATGTTATTATATGCAATTGTTTACCTATATTAATTGACATATAACAACATAACCTATTATATATATTTTATATAAATTGTTAATTATGATTATATATACTTGTCATTGGTATGTATGTCATTTATGCTACTTTATATCTACAAGTTCTCTGTTAACTAGGAAATCCCTATAGGTTGAAATGATACCCGAATGATATTATAAATTAGCGAAATTCGTTACAGGTTATAATGATAAACCCAAGCGATTTTGTTGAATTTTAAATATTAGGATTGTGGATTGAAATGATATATACCCATAAATTTTAATTATTGAAGATTGAAATAATAAATATACGTATCACATGACCACGGGATATAAAATTATATACTGACACCCCGACCGATTTTTAAATGGTTTCAAAAAAATTTGTGAAAAGAAGAATATATTTGTTTGGATTTTAAAATAAAATATGGATTTTTAAATTATATGTTTTGAAATTTGAAATTTATAAGTTATGCTATGAAAGGGCAAATTTTACGATTTTACTTATAATTTTATTATTTTTTAAATATATAAAATATAGTTTAATTTAAAATGAAATTGATTTAATCAAATAATATTTAATATAATATAATTTAATTTAATAAAATCTAATTTAATTAGTATATATAATATTTTTAATATTTATTTAGAATTTACATAAATATTTTGAAAATAGATTTTACAACTATTTTAATAAATTAGTATTGGAAAGATAAATTGAAATTGAATTGAAATTTAATTTTTTTTTTAGAATTGTATTTAATAAGAATTGATTTTGCGATTTTAAAGACATAATTTTATTACTTGATAACTTAATTTTGATTAAAGGTGATTAAATGGATATGTTCACAGTTAAATAAAATTGAAATTGAATATTTAAAATTGATTTAAAGTTGTAATTTGAGATTTTATTTAGATGTTATTAAAAATGATTAAGTGAATATGTTAAAATTTAAATAAGATGAAAGTTGAATTTTGAAATATAAATAAAATTTATTAAATTGAGTGATTGTAAACTATTTGAATATTTGAACTTTGAAACCTATTGAATTGGAAGTGGTTTAAACTTGTAGTTCAAACTGGAATTTGAAATTGATATAAAATATTAATGGTTTTTATAAGAATTTGAATTGAGCCTTTAACCATTTAATTGCAATTGTGGAACTAAGATTGACTTAAATTGAATCTTGAAACTAAAGTTGATTTGAATTGATTTGTATATTCGAAAGAAACAATTCTAATTTTAAACTACTTTCGATATAGACTCTTTTTAGTATATAAACTATTTTATAAAAAAATTAAATATATAAATTATTTTTAATATATAAACTATTTTAATCTATAACCTATTTTTAAACATCAACTATTTTTAACATATAACAATCTCAATATATAAACTACTTCTAACATTCAAATTGTTTAAGTCGGAGCTGATATGATTTAAGTGAATAATGATTTCGAAAATGAATATGATTTCGAAAGTGAATATGATTTCGAAAGTGATTTGATTTTTGAAATGAATATGATATTTTGGGATAATGTATGAATAGTTTAGAAATGAAAATGAGCACGGTGTGAAATAAGCATTTGGTTGATAAAAAGGTCAGGATCAGATATTTTCATACTCTCTACTAGTACCGAAAACCACTTTAACAACTATGCATGTGGTGGATAATCCAAAACGAAGTAAGGTGGTTTGGCGAACATCTGTATGAGGTATGAATGATGCCCTGACTTGCTCGAGTCAACTTGATGTGAATAAAATAGGAGCCACACCGGTGCAAGTACGATCGCACCTCCGATCGAACATTCTTCTTAGATACCATTCGATTACTTTGTGATTTGATTGGGTGCACCTTTGATTATATGAGTGTGTCTCAAGGTAGGCGTTAATAGCTGCTATGCATTACCACGAGTCCGAATCCACAAAATGGTAGTATCCCACCCTAGTCATTACATCGTGTGCCTTGTCACATGCCTTATCGCACCCATTAGGACTTTGGTTTGTACCTTTCCTATGATGCACTCATTGTGTATTACACCTGTTTGGTGGAGCTTACAGTATCTATACACTCTACGAGAATATATATAAAAATGTGTTAAGGGGGATATGGGTAATGCCTTAACACATTTTTAATATTTTACTTTACTGTAGACATTATATACGTAACATATTGTACTATGTATGTAGGTTGTTTAATAGATCCTTAAGGTATGGGAATCCCAAACATCCTTTAAATTATATTGCATTTCATTTGGACATTTCTCTCGAGTTGAGTTACTTGAATAAGAATGCTAATTCTGACTCGAGTATTTTGTGTTTCGCTTTATGCTTTGGTCAGACTTAGTGCACCGCATTTAAGACATGTTTGGAGCTAGGAGTTTTTCTCGAAGATATGTCTTTATCTATTCAATTTTCAGTTATTCAAGTTACTTCTAGTTGTTTATGTTCAGATTTGCCAAATGCTCTTCTATTAGTGAATTCTTTGTACTTGGGATTTTCTATTGTATTTTTTCAAATTCTGATGTTCTATAATGGCTTCATAAACTACTATTTATCTATTATACTACTAATTGTTGAATTACTCTATGTCTTGGATTCTGTTATTGATTTATTCACTTTATAGACTAAGTTTTGCCAAATATAAATTAATAATCTATTGTTCTAAGCAAATCAAGTCTAGCTATATGGATTATTGTCGATTTGAATTGTACGAAATCGTAGGTCGTTACACAACTCAAAGTCAAAGTCTCTGGACAGAACATTTATTGTTAATAATAATTGTCATTATTGAACCAAGGACTTTTTGTTTGGATTACAAAGTTGAATGTGGATGATATTAGAATTTTGACCATTACGATATTCCATATATTCAAAGTGATATAGTTTTAACGAAGAAAATTGGTGTAAATAATTGTCACTATTAGGTACCTCTTATAATAACTAAAATTCAATTTTACCAAAAGATGTGTAATCGCTGACGAAATTTACACCTTTGATTCGCACAACCGTAATGATGAATCCTCCAAAAAACCACAGGATTTAATTAAATTATAAAAAGTTGTAAATTAATTAGTATTTGAGAAAAATTAATTATTATTTATTTTGTTTGATGCTTGGGAGTTATTTATAATTATTTGAATGCGTTATAAAGATAATACATATGCGCATTGATGTATGATATCATAGTAATCAAATAAATGATAACTACATGCGCTAATTTATGGAATCTTATGGCATTTGATGGCACGTAATTTTCAGTCATACCATGTAAAGAAATAGGAGTGAAAAGAGAAAGTTAATCAAGAAAATTAACTAGAGAATATTTAATTTTAGAATGGAAAAGGTTTCCTTCTTTCAAATAAAACATATTCTTTAATTCATTTTTACGTACAATTAAGTTTCTCATTTTTCATTCTTCTTTCTATAACTTTTCTAGTTCTCTCCTTCTCTATTGGTTGAAAATATGAGATTTTCCATGGCTAACTGTTCCTAATATATTATACAAATAAAATCAATTACGAAAAGTGGTTTATTCCTCTTGATCCTTGCAACATCTGGAGGCTGATTTCTGAATCTACGAGATTTGATACATCATTCAAAGTGCAAATCATTGGCTTCATTTTTGGTAATTCTAATTTCATTTATTTGTATACTCATCATGTTAAAATGGTCCAGATTTATTCATATTATATATCTTCTGTCTCATCATGTCTAAAAGTTTTAGATTTATTCATATTATATCTCTTATATATTGTGTATTAAACTTGAATATAACTTAGATCCTCTTTTGTTCATCTCATTTAATTATATGACATTACATAGATTTAATTTCAAGCCCTCCTTATTTACATATCCATTGACTATATGTTTATTATAGTTGACATCAAATCGTTTATCTATTTTACCGTGTCTACCTTTTGTGTAGTCGGATCTGATTTATCATACAACAAATTTGTATATAACCAAGTTGTCCGAAATTTTTTATCATTGTTTTGGAATTGTAAAAAAAATTAATGTGAAAATAATTTATTATGTTGTAATGTGTATACAAAATTTTGTAAAATCTGTATACATAAACATTAATAAACTATATTGGTTGATGGTTTAATATAGTAAAATTATTTTCCAATGTTGCATAGTTAGTTTCCAAAACGATTTAATTTTAATTATTTTAGTCATAAAAGAAATTTTCTTTCTTTTGTTTTAAAATTCATAAATGGTCGTTTATGTAAAGTTGCAGACTTTTGTTTCATACCTAAGATTAAAAGATTGAACCATTTTGTTAGCATAAAATTTAAAAACACATGTTACTTAAATTGCAATCTCCATGCATATATATAAATATGTGTGTTATTTTAAAATTAAAACATAAGTTGAATATTTTTATACATATAGATGTACATGTGTTTGTGCTATTTTAATCTGAATCAAAACAGAATTCGTATGAAACTGAAGAATTTAATTTCATGCTCTTCCTACCTTTGTTACAATTGTTAATTCTTTTTTTTTTTGGAAAACTTATTTTAACATGTGTATGTGTAAACTTTTAAATTATTATACATTTTTATTTTATTACTTAAGAAAACTTGGACAACAGAAAACATATGCAAATTATGTTGTAAATGCCATTTAATATTTCGTTCAATGTAATTAAAAAAGAGAGAGAATTGAAAGGGTTTCTCTCTCTACAGTTTAACCTTATCTTTCCTCAATTTATTATACATGTCAGGAGAAGGGGAAAACCAAAGATTTTCTTTCTCTAAAATTTCTCATGTTTTCTTACACAAATATACACTTCTTAAATGTTACACTTATATTTCACAACATGAATGTATTTGATACATTAATTCCATTACACATAAATATGTACATAAGAGTATATTTGATATACTCTAATTTACATACACATTAAATTAAAGTACAACTTTATTTATAATTATTGTTAAATAAAATATTGATTTTATTTAACAAACTTCAAAAAGTTCTAAATGAATTTAGACTTCATAGGCCAATTAATGAACCAAAATGGTAAAATTTTTGAAATTCACCCATTTCTTCCATACAGGCTGGCCCAGTTCCTTCAATGGTATCATAGCGAGGTCAGTTTAGGCATCACTTAGCACATTGGATGGCATAGGTTTAATCCCTACAACTAGCATGATAGAAGGTTCTCACATTGTGATCTGTGACGAAGCATTGCCTATTGCCCTACATGTCCTTTGATGGTTGTGCTAGTGGAGTGGCTGCATGTAAAACTCACCCGTGAGGTACCTAGTAATGTCATCCCAAAGGAGTTTGGGCAGGAGCAACAATGGTATCAGAGCCCAACAGCTTATGCGATCTAAATTAGGCATGTTAGGGCTAACTAATTAAGCTGGTGCGCTTAGTACAGTGTTTAGAAAGGTGATGTCTAGAATTGGAATTGGAAATCAAGTACCCTATCCTACCTGGCTACCTGCCTGGCTTGAAAAGTGATGTGAGCCCAAAGGTTGCCCTTGATAGAATATGCCTAATTTGAGTTAGGTATTGGGCTAGTCTTCAAAGTAGTTTTGAAAATTAAGGCATGAATTTAAATTTAAAAGTTAAATTTAAAATAAAGACGTGTTTATTATAAAAGGTTATAATATAATATAAATTTTCAAAATTTTTGAAAATGTGATGAAAATTTCAAACGTTTGAAATTGTTTAAATATTAATGTCAAAGTTTGAAATTTATTAATAATATTAATAAACTAAATCAATTAAATGAGTTAATTAATTAATTCTTATATGCATATAATATATATTGATATATGTTATGTTATTTTAATATGTTAAGATAACATAAGCATACATGTATGTAAGATAAATTTTGAAATTGATATAGTTTAATTAAAATTGTATAATTGAATAAATTAATTAAAGGTTAATTGGTTAAATAAACAAACATGCATATGTAAGATACATATGTTATACTATAAATGTTATATCATAAAGTTTATAATAGATATGTCCAATATATAAAAGTTGTATTGAAATACAAATTTAAAATAACATAAAGAGTTAATTATTTAAAATTAATTAACTAAGATTTAATTAATAAATGAAATAGAATTCGTAAAAGAAGTAGAAGGAAAAATTTGAAATTATAAGCAAGTTTATTTGACTTTGGAAATATTAAAGGGAATTAATTAAGAAATTCCGGGACTTATAGTGTGACGCCCCACCTCTATGCTCATAATAACAAAGAGTATTAAAAGAAATACTGTTTGTTATTACGAAGAATAAGGCTGGATAGGAGCGGCCAACCGTAGTTAGGCCTTACACTAGTATTAGTTACCTTGGTAGGAGTGGTATATATTTTTATTTTTTATCCCTTATTTATTTACTTCCATCGACATACCCAATTCCAGTATAAAACGAACTACGATGGTTCATAATAGTTTAGGACAATATATATAATAATAACACAGATAAGCCAGATGCAGAACAAAGATAATATAAAATCTCATATATATATAACTGAAGTCAGTTACAATACGTGTGATACAGTACATATGATACAACTACAACTGTCGACATAGGATGTTACATATACAAGTACATTATTGACAATAATATACATGAATACATAATCATTTACTATGACAACGACTACTCCAAAAGATATAAAGAGACTTTATAGCTCAAGCAGCAACCCAAAGCAAGATATCTAAACCTGTAATAACTCGGTCTGACCAGAGTATTAAATTCAAAGGAAAATAATACGCGGGTCAGTCTAATTCATACTCGGTTATTAATGCACAGAAGAAATAATAATTAAATAATCAAATAGACGACAGTCACAATAAATCTCGTCTATCCAATCCTTTAATAAGAAATCGGATAATGGTAAATATAACACTTAACAGTGTTAAACAACAAATCAGCAAATTCAAATTAAATGAAGATAAATGAAAGTATTATCAATGAAGATAATTTAGAAAACAACAGAGTTGCCTAAACGGCAATTAACAACAAAATCTAATTATTAAATAAATAATTGGAAACTCATAATCCAATTGTCAAAAAGATAATTAGACAACAATAAAATGATCAAATTAAACCAAATCAAAATACAATTCCAAAATATTGAATTGGACACACAAAGCAATTCAAACAATTGAAATATCACTTAAAAGCGTCAATTCTATTTGGCTGCAGTACACACTCGTGTGCACTGCCTCGCCACTATAGTGATGAAATACACAAAAGGTCAACGAATTAGAAATAAATGACATCAAATCAAATGTAGATGAACTAGATGGAACTGCAACAGCAGAAATGAGAAAAGCCTCCACCCAGTAACCATCAAATGAACGAAATGCACATGAATGTACAATGAAAGTTCACAAACGAGCACAAGGTCAAACCCGAGTTGTGAAACTGGGTTCAACACCACTGAAATTTAAAAATGTGCCAATATAGGAAAACGGTCAAGACAACTAAAACAAGTCTTGACCAAAAATCAGCAACTAAATTCAAGTCCAGTAATAAATAATGCACCATTTCAAAGCGAACCAAGGTCTTCAACATAGGCAAAGACACGAGCATCAGTTCACAAGTTAAAGCCATACACAAGTACAACCAATCAAATTGCCCAGGTGATGCAGCGCATAATGAGATAAGTCGTCCCAACTTCTTAAGTCGCTTGGATGATAGCTCAGTGGGTTTAGGTTGCTCGGTTGCTTTGAGTCGCGAACGACCTAACGGGTTACGACTTAGTAGTGAGTCGCGACCTAGCGTGCAACGCACAATGGCAATAGTTGATACCTTAAGTTGCTCAGGACCTATTGATGAGTTACATCCTAACTCTAATGTGCTACGACCTAGACGAGACATGCCGTATTCTCACATGCCATTTCCTTTAGGACGCGAGAAGTTAATTCGCGAAGAAGTTAAGTCGCAAAGCCTAAGTCGCGGATTCCTATAGGTCGCTCAAGTTATACCGTATGCTTAAGTCACTGCGTCTTGGTTGATTTGAAGATGTGCTATCTCTTATGTCGCTGCCGTTAAGTCACCAAGTGTTAGGTCGCGTGATACTATATCTTGTATTCTTAGGTCGTTATGATGTAATTAGTTGGATCGCATGTATGTTGTATATATTGTTATGTCATGTATTGTTAACTCGTTTATTTTTAGGTCGTTTGAATTTTAAGTCGTAGGTCGCATGAATGTTAGGTCGACCTGATGTGTTGAGTTGAGTGAGTTGTAAACTTCTATAAATACCGGTGTCGTGTCACTTGTAAGGTTGGTTGATTTTGAATAAACTTTTGTTTGAGTGCTTTGTGCCTCTTTAAAATTGGAAGTTGATCATTGTCTCCTTTCTCCATTTTCGGTTATTCGAGTGCGCTCGAATCAACGGATTTGAATTGGTTTCACGGAATCTCGTGTGCGAGATCAACGTAGAAGAATCGTAGATCTTTTAACACGGTATCGTGCGCAATCAATGTGTTGGAGATAGCTAGAATCCGGTATCTCTTGAGATCAACGGATTTGGGCATTTATCCTTGGTATCTTCAATCCATCATTCCATATTTGCATCATTCCATCGTTGTTTGTTCGTTGTGCATCATTTGATCACAACTTGAAGTTATCCGGTGCGTCAGTTTGGTATCAGAGCTAGATTTAGCCAATCATAGTTAAGCCGAGCCTATTGGGAGAAGATTCGAAGTGTTGGAGTTGAGCCGAGTTGAAGTTTTGGATCAAGGCCAAGAGTTACAAGCCGAGTCGAGCCGAGTGTAGGCCGAGTGAAGTCAAGTTTAGATTCGAGTTAAAGTTGTGCTAGTTGAAGTGCGTTTGGATTCGTTGATGATTCGACAATGCCTCTGAGATGTTCTAACCGATTTCAAAATGTTGAAGATGTGTATCAAAGATAAGAAGCCAAGCAAATGGAACAACGTATTAATGAAAAGTTCGATGAAGGTAATGGGAAGTTAGAGAAATTGATGAATGATATGAATCATAGTCAAAGGAGAAGGTCACCAATCTCGAACCATGGAGGAAACAGAGTTTCGCCATCGGTTGCGGAAGCAAGGAGGGTGTCACCACAATCTTGTCGAGATAGAAGAGAATCATTAGTTTCAATGAGAAGAGATTACCATGAGTACAAAAATGATGAGAGAAGAACTCCACGTGAGTTTGGAGATGACCCATATCATGATGCTGAAAGACATAGTAGATGATATATGCGTGATAGTGGAAATGTTGATGGTCGAGATTGATATCGAAGTACATTTGATTATGATGAAGATGGTGATAGAGGTAGTGTTCATTATCGACATCGAGACCAAGTTTGACATCCATATCGAGATGTAGAAGATGATCGTCGATGGGAATCGGGGATGAAAACAGAGATTCCAGAATTTAAAGGAGGAATGATAGCGAAAGAATTTTTGGATTGGTTATCAAATGTTGAAGAAATTTTTGACTTCAAGGAAGTACCCGAGCATCGTAGAGTTAAGTTGGTTGCTACACGATTGAGGGGAAGAGCTATGGCATGGAGGCAACAAACTAAACTTACACGGGAAAGAATGGGAAAGTCGAAGATTGTTTCATGGGAGTAGATGAAGAAGTTGATGAAGGCTACTTTCTTGCCTTATAATTATCAGTCTCTTATGTATCAGCGCTTACAGAATTTGAGACAAGGGACAAAATCGGTAAATGATTATGCAGATGAATTTTATCTACTGATTGCCAGAAATGATATCATGGAGATAGAGGAACAGTTGACAGCTAGATTTGTTGGAGGATTAAGAATGCAAATTCAGGATATGGTGAATATGTTTGATCCAAGATCTGTTGCTGAAGCACACTAGAAGGCTCTAGCTTGGGAGAGGTAAGGTAGAAGAGGAGGTGGTGTGTTTACAAATTCCAACAATTAAGTGAAATTGGCTAGTAGCAATACGAATGTTTCCAAGGCTGTTGGAAAACCGGTTGTCAATGAGGTTGCTAAGACCAAGGTCAACAACTATTTCATGTGTTATAATTGTCAGGAGTTTGGTCACAAGAGCAATGAATGTCCGAAGCCTAAGAAGCGAGTGATGGTTGCTAAGGTTGAGGATGACGATGCAGAAGTAGAGTGTTCCAATTCACCACAATTTGATGTGGAAGAAGAATTGTCGGGAGACTAAGGATGTAATTTTATGATGAGGAGATCTTGCTTGACGCCAAAGCAGGAAGAGGAGACTAGTTGGTAGAGGAGTAACATTTTCAGTCAACGTGCACTATTTTGGGAAAGTTTGTAAGTTCGTCATCGATGCAGGAAATTGTGATAACAACATCTCTACAGGAGCTGTAAAGAAGTTGGCGTTAAAGATAGAGAAGCATCCCAAACCCTACAAATTAGCTTGGATAAGGAAAGGTGGGGAAGTGAAGGTTAATCGGAGAGCTTGTGTAACTTTTTCCATTGGAAAGAAGTATAAAGAAGAAATTTGGTGTGACATGGTAGATATGGATGTATGTCATTTGTTGTTGGGGAGACCGTGGCAATACGATAGATCTGTGCAACATGATGGGAGTACTAACTGTTATAGTTTCATGTTCGAGGGCACCAAAATCACTTTAGTTCCTAAAAATCGACAACAAGATGAAAACAAGTTGGAGGAGATTGAAGAACTAAAGACTCTGTTATCTTTGAAGGAATTTGTCAAGGAAGTGGAGGATGAGCCTGAAGTATTTTTGTTAATTGGACGT
Organism: Allium cepa; assembly: GCA_030765085.1. NCBI lineage: Eukaryota > Viridiplantae > Streptophyta > Magnoliopsida > Asparagales > Amaryllidaceae > Allium > Allium cepa. The sequence goes on along the minus strand of CM060940.1, from coordinate 213,769,479 downwards.
GAAAGTAGTGAAGCAGTTGAAATTCCTAAAGAAATTAAGCCAGTGTTGAAGGAGTTTGAAGATGTATTTCCTGAAGAATTGCCAACAGAGTTACCACCGTTGAGGGACATACAACACCAGATTGATCTTGCTCCGAGAGCTGTGTTACCACATAGACCACATTATAGAATGAGTCCAAAGCAGCACGAGGAGTTGAGAAGGCAGGTGGAAGAGTTGCTTGAACAAGGGCGCGTACAAGAAAGTTTAAGTCCTTGTGCAGTACCAGCTTTGTTAGTGCCGAAGAAGGATGGAACTTGGAGAATGTGTACAGATAGTCGAGCACTAAACAAGATTACAGTGAGGTACAGATTTCCGATGCCTAGATTGGATGATTTGTTAGATCAGTGAATGGAGCTGCTATCTTTTCAAAGATTGATCTGAAGAGTGGATATCATCAGATTCGAATTCGACCAGGGGATGAATGGAAGACAGCTTTCAAGACACGGGAAAGATTGTATGAATGGTTGGTCATGCCGTTTGATCTTTCGAATGCACCTAGTACTTTTATGCGAGTGATGAATCATATCTTTCGACCGTTCATTGGAAAGTTCGTGGTGGTATACTTTGATGATATATTGATATACAGTGGGAGCACCAAAGAGCATCTACTGTATTTGCGGGAAGTGTTGATGATACTTCGTCAGGAGCAATTTTATGCGGAAACAAAGAAATGCGTGTTCATGACGCATAGTGTTTTGTTTTTGGGGTATGTATTGTCCAAGGAAGGTATCCAGGTGGATCAAAGTAAAGTTGAAGCAATCAGAAATTAGCCACAACCCAGGACTATAACTGAAGTGAGAAGTTTTCATTGTCTAGCATCATTCTACCGAAGGTTGATTCCACATTTCAGTAGCGTGATGGCGCCCGTTACTGATTGTATGAAGGGCAAGCAGTTTTCATGGTCAAAGGAAGCAAGATTTGTTTTTGAGCGAATCAAGGAACTTTTGAAGACAGCACCAATTCTAGTTTTGCTGGATTTTTAGTTGTTATTTGAGTTACATACAAATGCATCTAAAGTTGGAATTGGAGGGGTGTTGATTCAGAGGGGCCGTCCAATTGCTTAATTCAGTGAGAAGCTTTCGGGAGCAAAGATGAGATATAATACTTATGACGTGGAATTCTATGCTATTGTTCAAGCCAAAAAACATTGGAGACACTATTTGTTCCATAAAGAGTTTGTTCTGTATACTGATCATGAAGCATTGAAGCATTTGCAGGGACAGGATAAGGTTGCAGCCATGCATGCATCATGGATTGCATACTTGAAACAGTTTACATTTGTTGTAAAGCATAAGTCGGGAGTTGCAAACCGTGTGGCAGATGCATTGAGTAGAAGAAATCATTTGTTGACTACAATGAGAGTTGAAGTGACGGGGTTTGATGTTTTGCCAGAATTGTTTGCTGAAGATCCTTACTTTGCTAAGATTGTATATGAAATCAAGAAAGGGAAGACAGATGAGTATGTGTTAGTAGATGGTTTTCTTTTCAAAGGAAATCGGTTGTGTATACCAGAGGGCAGTTTGCGACCGAAGATTGTGAAAGAATTGCATGAAGAAGGTCATATGGGACGAGATTGTACTTTGCAGTTGATTTCTCAGTCATATTTTTGGCCTTCTATGAGGAAAGAAGTTGAAAGATTTGTGGAGAGATGTCACATATGTCAAGTTTCCAAAGGGACAGCTACGAATGCAGGATTGTATATGCCATTGCCCGTGCCTACTAGACCATGGGTTGATATTAGCATGGATTTTGTTTTGGGTTTGCCGAGAACTCAACGAGGGAATGAGTCTATATATGTTGTGGTGGATAGATTTTCGAAGATGGCACATTTCATAGCTTGTAAAAAGACCGTTGATGCAGTTCGTGTTGCTCAATTGTTCTTTAAAGAGGTGTATCGACTACATGGGCTAGCGGAGACCATTGTTTCTGACCAGGATACTCGATTTCTAAGTCATTTTTGGTTGAGTTTGTGGAAGATGGTTGGAACTAAGCTGAATTTTAGTAGCGCCTATCATTCGCAAACAGATGGGAAAACGGAAGTGGTGAACAGATCTTTGGAAAACTTGTTGAAATGTCTTGTGAAAGATAATTTGAAGAGCTGGGATGTGAAATTGTGTCAGGCAGAATTCTCATGTAATCACGCTTTTAATCGAAGTACCGGATTCAATCCATTTCAAGTAGTATATTCAGCAATGCCGAAGGGACCGTTAGATTTGTCGATAGTTCCATTTCAGAAAGGGGTTGTTAAACGAGCTAGTGATTTCGTGAATAAGTTGCAGGAGTGCCATAGAATTGTTCATGAACGATTGCTTAAGTAAAATGAGAAGTATAAGCAACTGGCAGATAAGAAGCGAAGGAGTGTGGACTACAAAGAAGGTGATTTTGTATACGCAGTATTGACGAAAGATCGTTTTCCAGTTGGAACTTACAATAAATTGAAAGCTCGAAAGATTGGTCCAGTAGAGATCTTGAAGAAGATCAATGATAATGCTTATCAGTTGAGATTGCCGGAACATATCCATGCTGCCGATGTTTTTAACGTCAGATACTAGATGCCGTATCATGAGGATAAGCATCTTGAAGAAGAGAAAAGTGTGAATTCGAGGTCGAATTCTTGTCAACCGGGGTGGATGATGCAGCACATAATGAGAAAAGTCGTCCCAACTTCTTAGGTCGCTTGGATGATAGCTCAGTAGGTTTAGGTCGCTCGATTGCTTTGAGTCACGAACGACCTAACGGGCTACGACTTAGTAGTGAGTCGCGACCTAGCATGCAATGCACAGTGGCAATAGTTGATACCTTAAGTTGCTCGGGACCTATTAACGAGTTACGGCCTAACTCTAACGTGCTACGACGTAGGCGAGATATGTCGTATTCTTACATGCCATTTCTTTTAGGACGCGAGAAGTTAAGTCGCGAAGAAGTTAAGTCACGAAGCCTAAATCGCGGATTCCTATAGGTCGCTCAAGTTATACCGTATGCTTAAGTCGTTGCGTCTTGTTTGATTTGAAGATGTGCTATCTCTTATGTCGCTGCCGTTAAGTCACCAAGTGTTAGGTCGCGTGATACTATATCTTGTATTCTTAGGTCGTTATGATGTAATTAGTTGGATCGCATGTATGTTGTATATATTTCTATGTCGTCTATTGTTAACTCGTTTATTTTTAGGTCGTTTGAATTCTAAGTCGTAGGTCGCATGAATGTTAGGTCGGCCAGCTGTGTTGAGTTGAGTGAGTTGTAAACTTCTAAAAATACCGGTGTCCTGTCACTTGTAAGGTTGGTTGATTTTGAATAAACTTTTGTTTGAGTGCTTTATGCCTCTTTAAAATTGGAAGTTGAGCATTGTCTCCTTTCTCCATTTTCGGTTATTCGTGTGCGCTCGAATCAACGGATTTGAAGTGGTTTCACGGAATCTCGTGCGCGAGATCAACGTAGAAGAATCATAGATCTTTTAACACGGTATCATGCGCAATCAATGTGTTGGAGATAGCTAGAATCCGGTAACTCTTGAGATCAACGGATTTGGGCATTTATCCTTGGTATCTTTAATCCATCATTCCATATTTGCATCATTCCATCGTTGTTTGTTCGTTGTGCATCATTTGATCACAACTTGAAGTTATCCGCTGCGTCACTTGGATACCAATGGAGACCAGCAGTGAACAAGTGAAGTTCGGGCATAATGAAAGGAAGCAAGTATAAACTGAATAGAGCAAATACATTGCAACACAAAAGAGCCCAAATGTCCAGACAATGGACAACAAAAATACTTCGACCACATAGACCACATATGTCGATAATGCAAACAGTGACATGATCAGGGATGTAGACTCAAGTACATCAAGCAAAGAACTCGACCAGTGGACACGACTGCACATATGTCAAATACACCAGACCCCAAATGCAATGACGAGACACCATAAGTTTAGGGCAGACCAAACTCTAAACCAACGAGCCAACGTAACAAAGTGAATGCAAACGCAAATGAACTCGACAGTGAACCAGGCCATACAACTACAAGTACATCAACTACCAGAGTACTGTAATACCAACAGAGAGGTCAGAGGTAAAATCAATACAGTGTGCACATGACAAAGATAGAGGTCGAGGCTAAGACTGAAGCAACCAAGACTCATGAACCAGACTCGACAAATGACCAAAGCTACGATATGCAATACTCAGATGAACACTTGGCCGAGGTCGAATACCAGAAACAATGCTCAACATCAAACAAATGGAAATCAAAAATCATCACAATTTATGATCGAGTAAACCTTCATCACAAAGTAAAAATAATTCATAGCCGGGTGTGACAAAGTCGACAGGAAAGTAATCAGAGCCGAAGCCATGGAAATCAAGGAGTCGAATAAGTCAAGCTATAATCAAAATCAACACCATGGAATTCAAGCAATGAAACCATATTTGCTTTTGAATAATTCGCAAACATCACAAAGGTGATTTGAATTATATGTTATTGAAGAGAAGATCACTCACCTTAGTCAACGAATTAGAGCAGCCGAAGCAAGCTACAAGAAGACCATCGATTGACAAACAAGAAACGCTGAATCGTCTATTCAATCGAGCATTGCAATCGTCCTCACGAATTACCGAAATCCTAGTTTCTGTTAAGGAGGAATGAACGAATAAGCCGCCATTTTCGTTTGTTTGGTTTAGGGCTTTGTAAATGAAAAGTGAATGGAGATAGTGGAACGGTTATCGGCATTGATAGATATCACAACACCGCAAAGAAACGTGGGCTAAATTTCATTTAAAGCCCGCATACCCTTTATCAAATTATTAAAAAAAAATTAACTCGATTTAAAAATTCCAACAAGAATTACCTAGCAGATTTAATCGTCTAATGACGATGATCAGTCGATACGAAAACCTGGGTTGTTACAGACTCCCCTCATTATAAAAATTGCGTCCCCGCAATTTTCATAATTAAAGGCGTCAATAACAATTATTTTTCAAACATAAACTGGTTAAGCTAGAAAATAAAGGTCAAGAACACAAATGCCGAAGAAATCTTTTAATTTCATAAAAGAAATTCACAAATTCTCGACAAAATATAATTATCAAAAAGATAATCAGAAAACACAAATCAACAATAGAAATCCCAAATCGACAAATATCTAATGATCAAAATCGATAATCAGAAACCTCAAATCAAAAAATATCTAATTATCAAAAACGATAATCAAAAATCTAAAATCAAAAAATATCTAATTATCAAAAATGATAATTAGAAATCTCAAATCAACAAATTTCTAATTATCAAAAACGATAATTAGAAATCTCAAATCAACAAATATCTAATTATCAAAAACGATAATCAGAAATCTCAAATCAACAAATATCTAGTTATCAAAAACGATAATCAGAAATCTCAAATCAACAAATATCTAATTATCAAAAACGATAATCAGAAATCTCAAATCAACAAATATCTAATTATCAAAAACGATAATCAGAAATCTCAAATCAACAAATATCTAATTATCAAAAACGATAATCAGAAATCTCAAATCAACAAATATCTAATTATCACAAACGATAATCAGAAATAACAATTATCTAATTATCAAAAACAATAATCAGAAATCTCAAATCAACTAATATCTAATTATCAAAAACGATAATCAGAAATCTCAAATCAACAAATATCTAATTATCACAAACGATAATCAGAAACCTCAAATCAACAAATAGCTAATTATCACAAACGATAATCAAATCTCATATCTGCAAATATCTAATTATCAATACGATAATTAAATCTCATAACAGCAAATATCTAATTGTCGATACGATAATTAAATCTCATAAGAGAAAATATCTAATTGTCGATACGATAATTAAATCTCATAAGAGTAAATATCTAATTGTCGATACGATAATTAAATCTCATAACAGCAAATATCTAATTATCGATAGGACAATTAAATCTCATAACAGCAAATATCTAATTATCGATGCGATAATTAAATCTCATAACAGCAAATATCTAATTATCGATGCGATAATTAAATCTCGTAATAGCAAATATATAATTATCGATGCGATAATTAAATCTCATAACACTAAATATCTAATTATTTGCAGATAATTAGAAACAACAAATATCTAGAAATCAATTAAGATACTCTAGAAAATCAACATAAAAGGTTGGATCGATCCCATCAGATGGCGAGTTTTAGCTACGTCGCACGTGCATCAACAAATGGCCGAAGCCTACCAAGTACTGTCAACATAATTTTGACGCCCAACATATGACCCGAAGGTCTGGTACTGGTACATGACCCGAAGGTCCAACATATGACTCGAAGGTCCATCATAGTGGCTCGAAAGCACACGAAAATCATCAAAATCATCGAACAACAAATATTCCATTTAACGAGTCCGGAATTAACCAAAATAGCAAACGCACCTGTCCCATACCACGAGTTTTACTAAATCGTTTAAATCTCTTCATCGTTTTCTTGAAAGTGCAAAATCGTGTATTTTAAATTAATAACATTTTACGTTCTCAAATGAACAAGTCCGGAATTAAGCGAATTAGTAAAAATAAGGGTTCATAGTCCTCGATTTTGCTGAAACGTTTAAATCGCTTCCTCATTCTTTTGAAAGCGCAAACTGTAGAAATTTTGGAAAACAATTTTATTTTAAAACAATTTTTAAAACACGTGATTAAACAATAACGTCTGCAACAATTTCGATAAGGAAATTGTACTTCTCAAAACACCGTAAAATGGAACTCAAATCAGCATTGAAGGATTATTGCTTGAAAATTCATTTTAAATTGGACGGTAACTGAAGCCAAAGCGACAGTAATTTTTATACGTCCAAATCTCATCAAAATAATTCACATCAAAATATAACACCAGAGAATTTCCATTCATTAAAAAAGTCAACAAAACACCGCGCTTTGAAAATTTAGCAACGGCGTAAAAATTCCGTTATAAAAATAACGGCAACAAAATACGTCTAAAACCAAACACTGGTTCAACGTAAAATTAATGCAGTAACGTGCAACTTAAATTTGCACGTATACTACAAAATGAACAAAGAAATCAGTCGAATATATCTTCAATGAAGAGAATTCAAAACAACAAAATCTCAACAAACTCACATAACTGCAATCGCTTCGGATCCTCAAATCGGATTTGAAATTTTCAAAGAAAACAAAATAAACACAGCTATGTAAACAACAAATGAAATTTATTTCAATTTCATATTTTGATTTTTAAATCAAAAAGGTTATCAATTGTACTCAGCGAAGACAGTCTCACTGTTTCCGCTGTGCACTCTGATAAACAGAACACAAATTTCTAAATCATCAAAACACAATTTCACTTTTTATTTTTAAATAAGATATTTAAAAAAATTCATCGTAATTTAAAAACTTTAGTTTTGGCTCAAGGCATAATAAAAACATCGACAAATAGTTGTAACACATGTTCCATCTAAGTTATGTTTTATATTATGTCCATAAACCCCAAGCTTTGATACCAACTGTGATGCCCCACCTCTATGCTCACAATAACAAAGAGTATTAAAAGAAATACTGTCTGTTATTACGAAAAATAAGGCTGGATAGGAGCGGCCATCCGTAGTTAGGCCTTACACTAGTATTAGTTACCTCGATAGGAGTGGTATATATTTTTATTTTTTATCTCTTATTTGTTTACTCCCATCGACATACCCAATTCCAGTATAAAACGAACTACGATGGTTCATAATAGTTTAGGACAATGTATATAATAATAACACAGATAAGCCAGATGCGGAACACAGATAATAATAATATATATAACTGGAGTCAGTTACAATACATGTGGTACAGTACATGTAATACAACTACAACTGTTGACATAGGATGTTACATATACAAGTACATTATTGACAATAATATACATGAATACATATCATCCTATACTATGAAAACGACTACTCCAAAAGATATAAAGATACTTCATAGCTCAAGCAGCAACCCAAAGCAAGATATCTACAACCTGTAATAACTCGGTCTGACCCGAGTATTAAATTCAAAAGAAAATAATACACGGGTCAATCTAATTCAAACTCAGTTATTAATGCACAGAAGCAATAATAATTAAATAATCAAATAGACGACAGTCACATTAAATCTCGTCTATCCAATCCTTTAACAAGAAATCGAACAACGGTAAATATAACACTTAATAGTGTTAATCAACAAATCAGCAAATTCAAATTATCAACGAAGACAAATGAAAGTCTTATCAATGAAGATAATTTAGAAAACAACAGAGTTTCCTAAATGACAATTAACAACAAAATCTAATTATTAAATAAATAATTAGAAACTCATAATCTAATTATCAAAAAGATAATTAGACAGCAACAAAATGATCAAATCAAACCAAATCAAAATACAATTCCAAAATATTGAATTGGACACACAAAGCAATTCAAACAATTGAAATATCACTTAAAAGCGTCAATTCTGTTTGGCTACAGTACACGCACGTGTGCACTGCCTCGCCACTACAGTGATGAAATACACAAAAGCTCAATGAATCAGAAATAAATGACATCAAATCAAATCTAAATGAACCAGATGGAACTGCAACAGCAGAAATGAGCAAAGCCTCCAACCAGTAACCATCAAATGAACGAAATGCACATGAATGCATAATGAAAGTTCACAAACGAGCACAAGGTCAAACCTGAGTTGTGAAACTGGATTCAACAACGGTGAAATTTAAAAATGTACCAGTATAGGAAAACGGTCAAGACAACTAAAACAAGCCGCGACCAAAAATCAGCAACTCAAGTCAAGTCCAGTAATCAACACTGCACCATTTCAAAGAGAATCAATGTCTTCAACATAGGCAAAGACTCGAGCATCGGTTCACAAGTTAAAGCCATACACAAGTACAACAAATCAAACTGCCCAGGATACCAATGGAGACCAGCCGTGAACAAGTAAAGTTTAGGTCATAATGAAAGGAAGCAAGTATAAACTGAACAGAGCAAATACATTGCAACACAAAAGAGCCCAAATGTCCAAACAATGGACAACAAAAATACTTCGACCACAAAGACCACATAAGTCGACAGTGCAAACAGTGACATGATCAGGGATGCAGACTCAAGTACATCAAGCAAAGAACTCGACCAGTGGACACGACTGCACATATGTCAAATGCACCAGACCCCAAATGCAATGACCAGACAACATAAGTTCAGGGCAGACCAAACTCTAAACCAACAAGCCAACATAACAGAGTGAATGCAAATGCAAATGCAAAAGTGAACCAGGCCATACAACTACAATTACATCAACTACCAGAGTATTGTAATACCAACAGAGAGGTCAGAGGTAAAATCAATACAGTGTGCACATGACAAAGACAGAGGACGAGGCTAAGACTGAAGCAACCCAGACTCATAAACCCGACTCGACAAATGACTAAAGCTACGATATGCAACACTCAGATGGACACATGGCCGAGGTTGAATACCTGAAACAATGCTCAACATCGACAAATGCAAAGCAAAAATCGTCATAATTTATGAACTAGTAAACCTTCATCACAAAGTAAAAATAATTCATAGCCGGGTGTGACAAAGTCAACAGGAAAATAATCAGAGCCGAAGCCATGGAAATCAAGGAGTCGAATAAGTCAAGCTATAATCAAAATCAACACCGTGGAATTCAAGCAACGAAACCATATTCGCATTTGAATAAGTCGCAAACATCACAAAGATGATTTGAATTAGATCACTACGCCATAGATGGCCTTCTGCAACAGATTTGCAAGGTGTTGCCAGCTAAAATGTTGCGATAGGTATGCTTATTTTTGTCTATTGCAACACACGCTTTAAGGTGTTAGCATAGATATCAGCAAAATGTTGCAGTAGCTATAGCTGTATTCAAATTAAAAAATTAATAAAATTAGCAATCCATGTGAATACGATCCAACGATCTATATTTAATCCGACTGTTAAAATGGATCACCGCTGCACTTTTTACCAAATTTTTGTTTTCCCGCGTATGTTGTTGTAGATCCCCTTTCAGTTTTCAATTCATAATTCTCAAATCAAAAAGCAAATTCACGAAATCCAGCAAATTCATACTTCCAATTCGCGATTAGAATCAATTCATAATTCTCAAATCAATTCGCGTGGAGATGGAAGATGATTTCAGGCGATTAGAATAAATCAAGTATCAAGTTCCAATTCGTGATTCATCTTCTTTGGGGATCCGCAAGTCTGACTGATGAAGTCGCCTGCTGTTTCATGTTGCGTTCAGTGCTTGGAAAGTTTGCTGAAGATTGCCGAGATAGAGGCTTGGATACTACTGAGATTACGATGCCACTGGCCGGTGATGCTATGTTTCAGATCCATAGTGGCTCGCAGTGCCATCGTTCGGTCTAGAAGCGAAATTAACAACAGACAACGAATGTTGTGTTTCAGATCTAGAAGCAAAATCAAGGGCGTCATCTTCAAATTCAGTATCTCAGACTCAAGCATCTTCTCAGCTGCAATCTGTTTTGCATATGAAGGCTTTTGTTTTGTTTTTTAATATTATTTGTGCTTTTTGATGATTTCTTCTTCAGTTTTTGAAGCTTGGGAATATGTTAGCTTATTAAATTTGGATGTTTTGCAGCTCCTAAGAGAAAAATTCATTTTATAAAATATGTATCCAAATGAGTTCAGATTCTTGATGGATACTAGTTTTGTTGTACAGTCAAATTTGGTATTCAGGCTCAACTTATATATTTAGTTTGTTAGATATATATCTAACCTTAAGTTTGTTAGATATATTTAGTAAATTTTAACTGAAATTTAAGATACATGTCGAACTTCAAAAGCCGGGGTGATTTTGTATGTAGTTTGATGGAACTCTATTTTATCAACAGATGTAGCCAAACAGTCGAATTTGAATGAAAATGAAAATTCTTTTTTCCTAAACAGCGTCTACTTACCTCTACTATTGTATATCTACAAGGTTGAAGTATGTGGGACAAGAATTGGCAAAAAAGAGAGGTAAGAATGTTGTGTCAGGAAATAAAGAGGACAATGATCCGGTGGATGAATTATATGTTGTACCTGAGCATCTTAAGGTTAGCTTTTGAGTGTGATTATGAAGTGTAAACTGCTACTCCATTCTCGACTGGTAGCTTAGCAGTTTGCATTTTTAGAATTTTTAGAATTTCATAGGATGTACTGATGATTGTAATTTCTAAATACCTGGTAGCCTAGCAGTTTGCATTTCATAGAATGTATTCATCAGGCAAATGTGGTAAATCTTTCTTGACTGGAAACCAATAATTAGAAATGACCATAATGTTGATTAACAGGTTATGGCATTTGTCGTTTGAAATATTTGATGTTGATTAACAGGTTTGGTTTCTTAAGAATACAAACCATATTTTGATTGTGTTCCATACATCAGTGTACAAGTGAATGGTAGTCAGCCTCTGGTATTTAGATATTGACCCACTCGCCCATGTGCTATAAAGAAAAGAAAATGTAGGCAGACTTTTCTATAGTAGGATTCTACAGCGAACTAACTGAAATCACTTCCTCCGCATGTTACTTTCAGGTATGCACCAGATTCTTTTTTTTCCTCAGCTTCTCTTGTCTATCGTATTTTAAACCATGCATTATTCCACAACCAGGCGGTGTTGCTTCTGGATTCTAACATGCTGAAGTTAATGAGGATGAGCATGAAACATGGCTATTTGTTTGTAGGGGAAAGCTCATGGTCCATGTCGAGGAGGTAACTTTTATCATGTTGCCCTGGTAGACTTTGTGTTATTTTTATTGCAAAAACTTATTGCATTAGAGCCGTTATTTTTAGGTTCCTTTTGCTGGAACTTCTCTGGGACATGACGACATATATATTTTGGATACAAAGACTAAGATATTTCAGTTCAATGGTTCGAAATCTTCTATACAAGAAAGAGCAAAAGCTCTCGAAGTCGTGCAACAATACATAAAAGATACGTATCATGATGGAAAATGTGATGTTGCAGCTGTTGGTGTCTGTATTTGTCAGCGTCGGTGTATGTATAAATTGAAACTGCATATGTAATGAGTGAACTGAGTGATGTAGTGAGGAATATCTGTATATGTGAATATCAGTGTTATATATCATTGAATTGTAAAATAGTGGAGTCAGGAATTTGTACTATTTCAAATGTTGAAATAAAATATTTATTTAAATAAATTACCGTTTAAATATCAAATTCTGTGCAATAGCATTTTATTAAATAAATATTTATTTCTATTAAAAAATCAAATATGCTCAACATTGTGGGCTCCACAACTTCATAAAGTTAATATCTATAGCAACAATTTTGGAATGTTGCTACAGATACCTATGGGTGTTTCCATAGACCCAAATAGGGTTCTATTGCAACAATATTACTTATGTTGCCTTAGATAGTCAAAATGTTGCCTTTGAGGTCTAAGGCAACGACAAAAATTGCATCACCCTAAAAGTGTTGCCATAGACCTATGGCAACATTTTTCGGGCCTGAGCCAACATTTTTTTTGTGTTGCAGAAGGCCATTTATGGCGTAGTGGATGTGCGTGAAGAGAAGATCACTCGCCTTAGTCAATGAATTAGAGCAGCCGAAGCAAGCTACAAGAAGACCATCGATTGATAAACAAGAAATGCTAAATCATCTATTCAATCGAGCATTGCAATCGGCCTCACGAATTACCGAAACCCTAGTTTCTGTTAAAGAGGAACGAATGAGTGAGCCGTCGTTTTCGTTCGTTAGGTTTAGGGCTCTGTAAATGAATAATGAATTGATATAGTGGAACGGTTATCGGCCTTGATGAATATCACAACACCACAAAGAAACGTGGGCTAAGTTTCATTTAAAGCCCGCATACCCTTTATCAAATTATTAAAAGAATTTTCAACTCTATTTAAAAATTCTAACAGCAATTAGCTAGCAGATTTAGTCGCCTAATGACAATGATCAATCGATACGAAACCCCGGGTTGTTACATATAGAATTCGTTATAGATGAGTCGAGGAATTTACAAATAAATTGTAAATGATTTTGAGAAATTGGGAAATAGGAAATAAATGGAATACTTCCTAAGTGTTGAACATAAAATGGAGTTGGAAAAACATACTAAGTTTTGGGATGGTTGGAAATATTCCATTGAATATATAAGGATTTAAAATGGGAATACTAGAAGTAGTTTAATGACATATCCTATAATGATATTCTAAATATAAATTTTGGAAAATTTAAAATAAGGCCAATGTCTGCTTATTAATTTTTATTGATAGTTAAATAACCAACTATAAATTTTGGTCAAATTTGCCGATCGCTTCGAAGAGACCGGTAATAGATTTAATAATCTGAAAAACCACATCGATCTGAATAGAGTGTTATGAATAGATACCGTGAAGATAGTGAAGATTGTGATTCATTTTTTCCAGACCCAGTAGAACATGTATGGACGAATGCTATCAGAACGTCGTCATTGGAAGACGATGAGCATTATAAGTGAAATTGTTCTTGAAAGGTAATCATTGCCTCAAGCCTCGTCAACCGGAATGACTAAAAATCAGGGGATATGTAGCAAGGCTAAGTGGGTCACACCGAATTAGATTATTTTATCACCATTCTAGATACCCTTGGATATATTATAAATTATGGATCCGGGGGTGCATGCAAAAGAGCTTTCAATAAGGGTGGGAACACCTGGGGTGATAACCTATTCGGTTCTATCTAGGTTAGGGATAGGGTCGGTCTTGTGTTGTAGGGGACATCCTCCGTACATTTTTCTAGAAGTGTACTGTGATAGGTGGTACACCAGTGCCAAGTCATTGTATGGAATCCATCCTCTAATAAGCGCTATACGGTTTTGATTTTAACAACTATGCTGAAACGTGAGATATAAGCATTTCAGCTATTTCCTATTTACTTTTTTAGACACAATTATAATATCAGACGATTTTAATAAAAAAGTTTTGGTTATCGTAAGGGAAAAACCCATCGTGTTTATGTATGATGCGGTCTTACGAGATACTCTTTTTTAAAGGATTTTGATAATATTAATAATTCAAATTGTGTGTGTTTTCTCATGCTGGTTTTCCATACTGACTTGGGTGTTTTTTTATTATAATGCTTGGGTTAGACCGAGTATTATATATTCAGGTTAAAATGCTTTGGAGCTCAGGAGATGCACTGGATGACAAAGACATATCTCCATACTTTAAGATGTTTCCACTGTGTGAAAACAAGTTATTATAGTTGCCCATATTGATGTATTGAATTATTTTACTCGGGTGATTATATGTATATTAACGGATACAATTTTCCTTGTATAAAAATCTGTTATCATATATTATATTTTCTTTTGCTGTGATTTGAGATTTTATATATTGCTGTCCTTATTCTTTCAATCTTTCGTCTTCTTTACCCTAAAGATTTGTATTTCCGTTCAATTTGAGTTGAATTGATGTGAATTGCGTTCAACTCAAAGGGTACGGAGATGCAGGCCTTTACATTTAGCATTCATTCATTAGAATGCGAACACCGCCTTCCAAGAACAATGCACTGATAGCATTCATCCATACAAGTTGTCCTGGGTCTGACCATTCGAAATATCCAAAATCACCGTCTTCCCTATCTTCACGATATCACAATTTGTAACGATCAAATCAGATCGAAGTGGTTTATGGATAATTAAATCCGATTCCCGTCTTTTCGAAACGATCAACGAATTTGACCAGATTTGATAGTCGGTTATTTAACTATCAAATTACACACATAAACAGCCACTAGACCAAATTATAAATCTTTCAACATTTATTTCAAAATATATTTACAAAGACATATATTCAATCTCTTCCAGCTTTCAGCATTTGAAAACAATTTTAAATTCTTATATCCATAACAGGATATTTCCAAACCATATCAACACTTACAAATATTTTCACTTTTCAATTTGACATCCTACATAGGAAAATATTTCTATGAAATCAATAGTTGGTTAAAATATTTCCAAAACCCTTCATTTCAATGCTTAGGAAAAAATTTATAAGCATATTTTCCAAATCATTTCTATTATCAATATAGGAAATATTTCATAACTTATCTCATAAATCTTCGAAATTTTGTTAATTCTTTTTACAATATCCCACAAAATTGATTATACATAGTTATAACCCGACCAAAAAAAATTTAACTTCTTTTTATGAATTTAGACTAATTTTCGAAATTCCTGTATCTAAACATTTCTGGAAATCCTTTTAAATTTCAAGTATTCCTTTATAAGATTTTTCTTATCAAGTTTCCTCAGTAAAATAACCTAGTTCACAAATCTCAAAAGGATTTATAAATAAATTTCAAACACTTACCTTTAAATCCTATATATAAAAATATAAGTATTATAAAAGAATAATAATATGTTTCCAAAACATATTTAAGTAATTTTTTAAAACATCAATACCCTTTTTAAATAGGCAAAAATAACTAATATCGAATTCTTTTACATTTCCAATTTCATGACTGTTTCCAAATTTCATAATAGAATCCGTTATTTATTTCTAAACCGATTTCCATATCTCATTTTAAATTCACAATGTGAATTAATATTCCTGATTTATTATTCCACTTTATTTATAAACATTGTTTATAAATCCATAAACTCATTTCTTGTTCTTCTCTATTTATGACAATTCATATTAAACAACTCCATTTATAAATATAGTCCATTATCAATTCCCCTTATTCTCCCAAACAATTGAAGTCTCGATTTTTGAAATCCTTTTACATTTAAGCAAATACCACTTAAGATTTATTGTTCTTAAAAACCAATTATATACATTATTTCAAAATCACTATTTAAAATATTTCACGACATAATTAAGTAGAAATTTAAAATCAATTCATTTACTTTAGCCAAATCAATTCCATTTTAACAAATCAAAAATTCAATATAAATATTTCACTTCCAAATCACCTTGAAAGTTCTTTACAAATTAAAAAATAATATTTATGGTTTTTAAAATACTAAAATTAAGGCCAGTGCTATTATAACATCTAATAAATCAAATCATATCATAATCTGTCAAGGATTATTCATACATATCGTATTTCGCTATATATGAAATTAAAATCAACATTTTTGAGGAATCCAGTTGGGTACCTCAACCCTATTTCCCTGCCAGCACAGATGTATATAATCACAAAAATATAATCAACGCTTCGAGGAAGGATATCGCAATAAAAAGAATCATCCGCTATTATGCGAGATACATAATGTCTCATCCGCTAAAGTAAGCAGGAATATTTAGCCAAACTAAAATAAATATTGTAATTCATCCAAACTATTATTCGGTAATTTTTATCTAATATAAATCAAAATAGTTATCCAAAAAGGCGAGATTATCTCACAACTATTCCAGTTCTCACTGGGACTGGTCTCCTTCTAAATTAGACAATGTTCGATTTAACAGGAAATTTTTAGAAGCTCCAATTGTCACCAAATCAATTCGATTCTGAAGTGATTTCCAATATGAACCAAACACTACTGACCACATTTGATTTTGACCTAAAACAAGGAAGATATCATGATTACAACTTTTACTCGTTTAATAATTTAATTATATTATATATGAATCATCATTAAACATTTTACCCTTAACAATATCTTCTGTTAATCGTCCCCCCTCTCTTCTCGAGTTGACCATGCGGAAACCACCATTGACCCCATCTCCCCTTCGCCTCCGGCAACCATCGTCGACCAAAATCCCACCAACGTGAAGCCCCTTCCATACTGACTTCCTTTACCCCCACGCGACCTCCCCTCCTCATGACCAAGCTCGCTAAAGTACCCATGAATGTGTCCGCATTTCCTTCCAACTGTTGCCACCACGTGCTACCATTCGCCACCAGATTTTGAAAGCAGATAGCCCTTATCCCTATGCATAAACCTCCTTCAGATCCCATCAACAAGCACGCCACCAATTCGCTGGAAAACCCAACCCAAGCATCGTCCTTCATCTCCAAATTTCAGCTACCAGTTGCAATCACTCCTTATATCCACCATTTGTTGCCTTCTATTCGACAAGCCGCCTAACTCACTAATTGAGGTCGAGCCTCAGTAGTTGCCATAGTGGCACATATTGATTTTCGTTATTTTATTTAGCTTAGTTTAAATTTAAAACAAAGAAAAATGTGATCTTCCTTTTGATGCATGTAACTACAAAAAGGAAGACATGGCATTGGCGCATATAGGTTATGGGCTGAGGTGAAAGAATGGGGGTTGTGGTCAAAACCAAATAAATATATATTATTCAAGTTTAAAAATATCTAGATATTTTGTTCCAAACGCCGATCGAGGCATGCTGCCTGGCATTTCTAATGTTATACCCCTATTCAGAAAGAAGTGGAACAAGTTTCGAGACCTAGTTCAATTGTACGTAGAAGATAGCTTTTCGAGCCCAATTATTATATTAAATTTTCAACATTAACTTCAGCATGTTTCTATCCCATACGACCAAATGGTATATTTGATCACTACGAAATTTGATGGTGTATTATAATTCATTATTACTGACCTAATGTCACTGGTTTCGTCAAAATCCGACACATTGCCCTAGAGGGCTCTTTTATATGTTAACTAAAACAAGTTATTTTAAAAATCGAGTAAATCACTTTTGAATCAATTTTAAATGTTCTATTATCTTCATTCTTATTAATAGAATTTAAATAGGCTTTAAAATAACTTTTGTCTAACTTAAAATTCAAGATCCTTTTATTTAACCAATTTCAGTTATTAAATTTAGCAATTAAATTTTCTAATAAACCACTATTTTTGAAATTCGAGTTATAAAATCGATGAAATTTATTTTTCAAAATTTAAAATTATATTCTAATTTCATATCACTAAAATTGTGGGTTACTACTGTCTTCCTCCATTAAAACAATTTTGTCGTCGAAATTGCGAAGATAGGAAAAATGCCCGAAACCTATACTTTTTCTAAAACAAATTAATTGAAATAACTTGCCAAATCCATTTAAGCCTTTTACTTCCCAAAATATATTTGTTGAAACCAAATTATCACCCTTTCCATAATTCTTAAATTTCATCCATAGGTTCCAAATAATATTATCCATTCAATTATTTCACGTTGTAATCTAAAATCAAACTTTAGTTACTAAAAGTTTTCTTCAAAATTTCTCACTCCTTAAATTTACGAAAAAATTCATCAACGTCCCCTTTGCACGGCTTGATCAGAATAACTACTAATCGCCACTACGGGCCCAAAGCAGCAAAAGAAAACAAAAGCCAAGTGGCTTAACCGTAAAACCATAAAATTCAAACAACAATGATCTTAACATGTACCTTTTTGTTGGGCAACCAAATTTTACTTAAGAAACCATGGCATCAAGTTAGCTCTTGTTCTTATATACCTACATCTTAATTACAAATAATACCTAATCATATATTTCATAAGCATATTATTTTGCATTTTCAATTTCCAATATTTTTTCCTTACTTAAGCCCGTACGATGTACATATATCATCCGCATGCAACATCCAATCTGATCACTCACTCGACCACACAATTTCATTTTCGATCTAGTATTATTCACATGACTACTCTCGTGTGGATTCAGATCTGGTTCCTTAATTGAAAACAATTATTCTCCTTGCATAGCTATATACTATGATAGAGAATTCTGGAATCAATCAAAAAACCATATCCAGTGTTTGTCATCGACAATCGACTGAAAAATCCTAACTCGGATCGATATAAATCTTCTTGAAATGCTATGCTCGAATCTGGATCAAAACGTTACACAAATAAATAATATACGTACAACTTACGTATTTATTACAATTGATTTTTTTAACTATATCAAATTCCTCTTATTTACCTTCATCCCATTCTTATTTACTTTATTAACATTCAATTAATCCACATTCAATTTTTTCACATTGCATTATTCACAATCTCTTAATTAATTAATATATTCCTTTCACCACTAATTACCTCTTAAGAGTTATTCCATCAAATTC
Organism: Allium cepa; assembly: GCA_030765085.1. Lineage (NCBI taxonomy): Eukaryota > Viridiplantae > Streptophyta > Magnoliopsida > Asparagales > Amaryllidaceae > Allium > Allium cepa. Next base: position 213,750,384 of record CM060940.1, on the reverse strand, counting down.
ATGTTTAACACATTTCACTCTATATTAATTTCTTTTATGAACTATTTCATTAAATTTTCTTATGTTTATAAACATTTTATACAAAATTCTTATGGTTATTACCACTTCACAACATAAGTCCTTATCCATTTCAATGAAAATTCAATTTCTTTCTCCAATTTCAACATTCAATTTTATTAATCAACATTCCAAACCATATCTAATTCAGTGATTAATTTAATTAACCAATTTCATTAATTTACTTCAATCTCAGTTAATTCCATTTCCAAAAATTATTTTATTTAACCTAACTTAGGCTAAATTTCTTTCCATAATTCATTTTATACTTAACTTAGATTAAGTTTAATTCCATATTTCAATTTAAAATCTACTTTCCTTAACATTCACATGCAACAATTTTAAAGCTTTGTTTCACATACAACTTCCAAAAATTTACAAGTTATCAACTTATTTTTCTTGTATTCTGATAAAACATTTAAATGAAAATCCTAGAATTTAAGCATCTCATTCTAACATATTTCAAATCAATTTTGAAATCATACACACGAGCGCGCACACACATTAACTCACAATCCCGTGGTATATCAAATCATTCCTTTGGAATTTAAAAATGAAAACTAGTTTTCCAAAACAAAACTCCAATGCTACCAATCCCTCTCTTGAAAACTCGAAAATGAAGATCGATGACGCTGAGCTCATCAGCGAAATTATTTTCTAGTGACATAAGTGAGTTTAGTGCTTTTATTTCCTTTAAAAACCATTTAAATATTAATATTTAAAAATATTTTCCAAATATTATTTTCCTAAACTATGAAAAAAATTCAAAACCAACGGGATTAAAATTCCTACATTCCTTTTTATATCCTTTTTACTTATAAACCATAATTACAATATAATTCTGAAATTTCATTTCCATTCAACTTATAAATCACACTTATAATCCCTAATTCCATTTGGTTACATAAATCATTTCTTTTTTGTTAGTCTTGCTTACATTAGAATATCAACTGCTTTATTAGAACACAACAACAAATGATAATCAAATATTATTATTCCTTAACATACAAGCATACAATATAATAATAAATTCTGAAAAATAATCCTTTATATATAAAACATAACCCAGGTAAAATTATTTCATTTACCCAGTTTCAAGACAATAATAAGTCGAATTGATCTGTTTAAGTGTTTAGAGATCCCTATTAATAACGTTAATTACTTGTATTGACCAGAACCCATAAGCCAGTCAATAAATCAACCAACACGATGTTAAACAATTTTTTGTATCACAAACAAATAGGTGCTCACACACACACATATGTGTATATATATATATATGTATACATACATACATACATATATATACACACACACAGAAACTCAAGCTCATTCTATGGTGCTACTGACCCTATTTCTAATGAGTTAATCCACTAAAGCACAGGTTCTTGCTTAACCTTTAGCTCTGATAACAAATGTAACAGACTAGAGTTTTCGATCTTCAAAAATCGACAAATACGTTCAATGCATCATACGTCGAGAAATCAAATGCTGGAAAACCTAATAGTTAGGGGGAAAGAAAGAAGAAGAGATAGAAGAAACAGAAATGACACATAAAATCTCACAAATCACAACGGAACAAATATACAATAGATAAATACAGATCTTTATATAAAAAGAAACTATAACTGCTAATGTACATACAATCAGTAGAGTACAACAATCATCATAGCAATAAAGACAGTTAAAATCACTTGTCCTCAAAAGTACCAAATATACAGTTTAACATACATTGTGGAAATAGTAAAGTACATGTAATACACCTGAAATTCTCTATGACGCCCCACCTCTATACCCACGCTAGCCAAGGACACATTGGGGTAATGCCGTCACCTAGCACGGAGAATAAGGCTGTTGAGGAGCGACCATCCGTGTAATTGCTTTGTGCGAGCACCGATATGTCAGATAGTGCAGCATGCATTGGGTTTTAGGAGGAAATCCGACACATCGATACAAACTCAAAGCTACTACACAGTGGCTATATATATATATATATATATATATATTCTTCGGAAACAAATATAGAAATAAACATAACACAAATCAGTCACAGATATCCATATCACAAAGGCGAAAAAAGATATGAATATAACACATGAAAGTGTACATCAAAGTAGTGGTCAAACAAGATCCACAATATCATAAAAGAATAGCTACAAGTGCTAGACAAAAGAATATGGATACGTAAATGAATCTATATCTCAAATGTATACAACAAAAACTACAAATCTAAGTAGTTAGCCAAAAGTCAGGGTGATAATCCCAGATGTGAAGTCAAACAGAAGCACCTATAACATCTCGGTCTGACCCGAGTATTATTTAATAAGAAAATGATAAACGGATCAGTCTAGCTATAAATATCAGATGAAATGATATAGAATAAGAGATATAACTAAACGTATAATAATCATAATGCGAAGCTGTGATAAATAAGTAATTGAAAATCAACAAGAGATTAATCAATATCACAAGAATCTTCTCAAAGATCAAAAGGAATATCATACTCTATATTTTCATTCTCCAAAACCATGAATGCTGACAATAATATCAATGCCAATCACAATGGTTAATGACACACAAATTCACCAATGCACAAAAATTGATAACACATATTAATGAAAATCACGAAAATTAGCGAAACACAAATTCTAGAAATCATTAATGGAAATCCATAAATCACAAAAAGGGGGAGGCCTATCACAAAACGGGAGCATGAAAGCTCACCAACACGTGTATCACAAAATGGAACGCTATTCCATGGTTGCTAACCATTAATTTTGAGCCTAAGCTCCACAAAACGGCTGGAAGACCATGGGTCGCTACCCCACCAAATTGAGCCAAAGGTCCACAGAAACGGGGTCTAGTGTCCCTCGTAGACAAAGAGACATTGCACATTTGCTAGTCTAAATCACAAAAATGATCATCAACGATCATCAAGAAGTGTCAATTACAATAAGCTAGTAAATATAAAAGCTTAGCTTCATGTCCCATAACCACTAACTTGACTTAAATATTTACGAACAAATTATAGATTTCCACTAGAAAGTTGTCACAAGAGAATCAATCGAACAAGTCCAAGAATTAACCGACGAAGTAAACGCAAGCGTTTCATACCATTTGTTTTACTTTGCCTTTTAATTAGATTTCTCGTATGAGTGAGATGAAGTGACAAATCCCAAAAATGATTGTAGAAACAATAAATCACAAAAATTCACATTCGAAGACGTGAATACAATCCAAAGAATTCAATTCCAAATTCATCAAAGTGGAAATACCCTTGCGACTTAACAGCCACAACTTACGACTTAATATGAGTCAACACGAGAAGTCAGCGGCTCAAGAAATAGCACACGGCTTAAAGCAGGGGAAACTTAAAGGGTGGCACGACCAAACTACGTGCGACCTAAGGAGTGGCGCGACCTAAGTGTGGCAAATCCTAAGGCGCATGAAGGCCGAGCGACCTAAGTGGTCAAATGGGCGCGACCTAAGGGAGCAAGCGACCTAAGGCACAGGGGACGACCAAGCATGGCGCGACCAAAATATGGCGCGACCTAATCAATGCCGAGCGACCTAAGGAATACGCGGCTTAAGGAGGTGAGCGGCCTATGTGGTGCGACCTAAAGGGGTAAGAAGGCCGAGCGACCTAATGGATGCAACGACCTAAGAGACAAAAAGGAGGCCGAGCGACCTAACGACCTATGGGTTACGACCTATGGCCGAGCGACCTAACTACAGGCCGAGGGGTGGTGCAAGCCGAACGACCTAGGGATGAAACGACCTAATTTTGCCGCGATCTGTGGAGTGTGTGAGCTAGCTGCAGGCCGAGGGGCTTATATGGTGCAGGCCGAGCGACCTAAGGGGTTTGAAGCTCAAAACTCAGTCCATTTGCAATCTATCGAGCACGAACGCTAGGGGATTACGCCTATCGGCTACTCGGTCCTATTGGCTCCTCGATTCATCACCAAAAATGTGCACGAACATCAAAGATTGTATTTTTAAAGATTTGAGCCCAAAACACTAAAATTGGGATTTTCACCAATTAAATCCAAATCAGTAGCAAATGCACATGAATAAGTGTTAGGAATTCATACCTAACAATCAAAGATAGTTATAGACAAAGATGTGAGGTAAAAATCTCACCTTTACAAAAAATCAATGAAGGAGAATCCTAAAAGTAAAGGAGGAATCAACCACACTTGAATCTCTACACAAGAAGCTTGAATTAATAGCTTCTCTTTGAATTTGGAGTTGGATGTTGAATTTGCAAATGAACTAGGGCTTGGAGTTTTAATTTCCCATTCCTTCCTTCATTTTTGATGAAGCTTGAGTGTTAGGAAATGAAAGTAAAGTTATGAAGAGAAGGGGGTTGAGTTAGAATTAATAGTTTAGGCAAATGGGCTAAACCAAACCCAAAACCCATAGTGAAAAAGTAACAAAATTCCACTAACTCCAAACATATCAAAGTTTACACTCAAAAAGATCACAAACGGCGTTTTAAACTCAATGGAAGTGGTTCCGAGTCCTAATTCGATCGTATGCAAAAAGTAACTTTTCGGACTAAAATCCGACTAACGATAAAATATTAAAATAAAATCTTTAAATATTCAATCGTAAAATATGCGGGTTGTTACAGACTCCCCTCCTTAAACAAATTGCGTCCTCACAATATTTAAGAAGAAAATATATATAGTAACAACCATAAAAGCATATTCAACACAAAAGAAATTTGAAATAAGAAGTTCACCTCAAAGAGCATGGGAAAGTAAGTCCGGATGTGTTCGCTCGATGAACTTTCTAGATTCCCAAGAGCAATCCTTAGGATTTGAGGACAATTGGACTTTAACAAGCGGAACATCTTTATTTCGAAGGCGCTTGACCTCCGAAGCAATAATACGAATAGGATGTTGCTCACAAGTTAAATTAGGCGAAACTTCAATTTCTTCCACAACACCGGGCTCAAGAATAGAATCGGAATCTCGAAGGCACTTCCGCAATTGAAAAATGTGAAACACATCGTGAATAGCAGAAAAATGAGCTGGTAATAAAAGGCGATAAGCCACGGAACCAATACGTTCGGTGATAGGAAATGGCCCAATATATCGAGGCACTAATTTTCCTGATCGGCTTAAACGTACAATACCCTTCATAGGTGAAACACGAATAAACACAAGATCTGCCACAGAAAATTCTAATTTCTTTCTCCGGTTATCGGCGTAGGATTTTTGTCTACTCTAGGCTTCTTTCATCCTATGAGAATAAGGTCAATCTTCTCTGTGGAATCACGAATAATATCTGGACCTAAAACCAGCTTCTCACCGGCCTCAAGCCAACAAGAAGGAGATCGGCATGGCCTTCCATAGAGTGCCTCGAAAGGTGCCATACCAATACTAGATTGGAAGCTATTATTATAGGAAAAGTCAACAAGTGAAATATGATCTTCCCAACTTCCACCAAAATCAAGAACACAAGCACGAAGAAGATCTTCAAGAGTATGATTCACACGCTCAGTTTGTCCATCGGACTGAGGATGATAAGCGGTGCTAAAATTAAGCTTCGTTCCCAAAGCTTTTTGAAGACTCTTCCAAAATCCACTAGTAAACAATGGATTACGATCACTAACAACAGAAGTAGGAACCCCATGTAATTTAACAATCTCTTTAATAAAGAGTTTGGCCAAGAGAGGAATGGTTCGATTGGACCGAACGGGAATAAAATGGGCGGATTTAGTAAGTCTATCAACTATCACCCATAAGCTATCATGACCCGAACGAGAACGGGTAAGGCCGTCTATATAGTCCATGGAAATTTGATCCCACTTCCAAATTAGAATTTCTAAAGGTTGCAGTAACCCACCGGGCCTTTGGTGTTCGGCCTTAATGAGTTGGCAAGTCATGCCACACTTAACAAAGTTAGCAATATCAGATTTCATTCCCTCCCAATTATAAAGTCGCTTCATATCTGCGTACATTTTACTACTACCGGGATGAATGGTAAATTTAGAACGATGTGAATCTTCTAAAATATCTTTACGAAGATTACTAATATTTGGCACGATAAGTCTACCAAATTTTCGAATACCGCCATGAGAATCAATATCAAAGTCCTTCAAACCTTCAATATCAATTTTATCCCTAAAATTTTGGCCAAGAAGAGCCAATTCGGGATCTAGCTTTTGAGCTTCAATAATGAGGTCTAAAAGGGAAGGATGAGCCTCAAGGCTACATAAAACAAGAGATGAACACAAGTCGAAAACACGATCTCGGATCTCACAAGTGGATAGAATTCCGAGATCATTCCATTCGGATATCATCATAGAAACAACCGCTTGTTGCTTACGACTAAGTGCATCGACAACACGATTTCCCTTTCTGGGGGTATAAAGAATATCAAGATCATAAGGTGCAAGAGATTCGATCCAACGTTGTTGACGCAAATTAAGTTCCTTTTGAGAAAATAAATACTTCAAAGATTTATGATCGGTGTAAAGAATAAATTTTTCTCGCAAAAGATAATGATGCCAAATACGAAGGGCGAAAACAATAGTTGCGAGCTCTAAATCATGAGTAGCATATCTACTCTCGGCTGGCTTCAATTGCCTAGAAGCATAAGCAATAACACGTTCTTTTTGCATAAGAACGGCACCCAAACCAACGCGACTAGCATCGGCATAAATAATAAAATCTTGGTTCCCCTCGGGAATCATAAGAATAGGAGCATCAGAAAGGAGTTCTTTTAATTTTTGAAAAGAAGCTTCACATTTGTCCGACCAAATGTATTTAACACCTTTCTTTATTAAGCTAGTAAGAGGCACGGAAATTTTGGAAATTTCTTTTATAAAACGGCGGTAATAGCCCGCCAATCCAAGGAAACTACGAATTTCCGTCACACTCTCCGGTCTCTTCCAATTTTGAGTCAATTCAATCTTTGAAGGATCCACGGAAATTCCGAAGTGGGAAATAATATGACCGAGAAAATTCACACGAGATTGCCAAAAGTGGCATTTAGAAAAAATTTCTTTCAACTGATTGCTCCTAAGAGTTTCCAACACAATCCTAAGATGCTTTTCATGCTCCTCCTCGGTTTTTGAATACACAAGAATATCATCAATAAAGATGAGAACAAACCGATCGAGGGATTCTTTGAAAACTCTATTCATAAGGTCAACGAAATAAGCCAGAGCATTCGTTGAACCAAATGGCATAACAAGCCATTCATAAGATCCATATCGAGTACGGAACGAGGTCAAAGGAATACTATCCTCTGCAATACGAAGCTGATGAAAACCGGTAGCTAAGCCTAATTATGAAAAGACTCTAGCACCACTAAGCTGATCGAATAGATCATCAATCTGAGGTAAAGGATATTTATTCTTGGTAGTAAGATCATTAAGCTTACGACAGTCAACGCAAAGCCTAAGTGTACCATCGGATTTCTTCACAAAAATAGCCGAAGCTCCCAAAGACGAGGAACTAGAGCGAATAAACTGCTTCGTCTCCAATTCGGATAATTGTTTGTGCATCTCCTCATTTTCCTTATTGGACATGCGATAAGGAGGACGAGTGATAGGTTGAGCTCCAGGGATGAGATTAATTTTGAACTCAATTGCTCGCTTTGGTGGTAATCCTAAAACGGGCTCAAATATGTCGGAAAATTCACGAACAATTGGAATAAGAGAAATAATATCCCCTTCATCATCATTATCATCATCATGAGGATTTAAAGAATATAAAGATGCCACCAAGCTGGAATCCGAATCTTTTAGATCAATAGAAATCTGCTTAACAGATTGAGGATGTCGAAGATGAATAGTGCGCTCAGGACATAGGATTTGAGCTTCATAGCGGTTAAGCCAATCCATTCCCAAAATCATTCCAAAGCCTAAGTAGCGCATAACATGCAAATCGCCTCGGAAAGAAAAATCACACAAAATAATCTCGACATCCTTACACAATAAACTGATTGTTGCGGATCCACCAACCGGATTCGCAATTCTCAAAGAAGTCATTAAACACAAAACATCCAGAGAAAAGGTATCAACGAGTTCTTTTGAAATAAAAGAATGGGACACACCCGTATCAAAAAGAACTCGAATAGGATGATCACGAAATAAAATAATGCCATCAAGAATAGAATGAGAAATACCTTTACCACGAGATGTTTTGCCAGGGGCTTGAGCAACATTAAGCTTTCCCTCCTTCCTGTTTTGAAGTTTGGGACAAGAAGATAAATAATGATCCGGGCTTTTGCAATAGCGACAAATACGAGGCGTCGAACACTTGTTTGCATAATGGTCCTTGGAACCACAGTTGTAGCATTGCCCACTACTAGGGGTAGAAGTCCTAGCTGCCGGAGAGGCTTGCTTCCCTTTCTTATTGTTGGGATAAGGACCCTTGAACTTATTAGGCCTTTTCTTGTTGTTGAAGTTCGGTTTGGCACCCATAACTTCAACATCGCTTTCTCTATCTGCCTCTTCAAGTCGAAGAGCGATATCAAAGAGTTGATCAAAAGAAACTTCTAGCTTTAGAAGTAATGGCTTCTTGAGATTCTTATTCAAGCCATATACAAATCTTTGGTTCTTCTTCAATGGGGTGTTTATGTATTCGACCCCGTATTTTGAAAGTGACTCAAATGATGCGACATATTCTGTCACAGAGGATTCACCTTGAACAAGGTCAATGAAACGACGAGCCAAAGTCACCTTCTCAGCTTCTGGCATAAATTTTAATTCAAAGCGTTCCCGGAATTCCTCCCAAGTAAGATCCGCTTCATTTATTTCAGAAATTAAAAGCTCATACCAATCTAATGCTCTTTCTCGGAGTATGCTAGAAGCCACTTGGACTCGGTGAAGATCAATAAGATTCATGCGAGAAAAGATTCGATCGCATGTTCTTAGCCAAGCCTGGACTTCAATAATGGTTTCAGAATCTTTGAATGGCTTTCCACCCAAATTAGTATAATCGCTGCTAAAACGTGCAAATCCAGACCTAGGGTGAGTAGACTCCGGATTAGATCCGGCTGCTTGAGCATTCCTTACTAGATCAAGAAGCTGCTGGGAAGACATAAATACTCCATCTTGGGGAGTAGCATGAGATTGACTGGCACTGGGACGGCCTGGTCTAACCATTTCTTTTCCTTAAGAAGGAAGAAGGAAGAAGAAAATGGTTATTCACCAAATTAATATCAAGCAATCTTGATAGATAAGTAAGGAATCATAAAGAAAATAGGATGAATCGGTACAAAGACTCGAATTAAATCCTAAAGCACGACTCCTAAGATGGACTTAGGACGATGATCCTTGCTAGATTATTCTACATTGTTCCGAAGATTGGCTCTGATACCAATCTGTGATGCCCCACCTCTATACCCACGCTAGCCAAGGACACTACGGGGTAATGCCGTCAACTAGCACGGAGAATAAGGCTATTGAGGAGCGACCATCCGTGTAATTGCATTGTGCGAGCACCGATATGTTAGATAGTGCAGCATGCATTGGGTTTCAGGAGGAAATCTGACACATCGATACAAACTCAAAGCTACTACACAGTGGCTATATATATATATATATATATATATTCTTCGGAAACAAATATAGAAATAAACATAACACAAATCAGTCACGAATATCCATATCACAAAGGCAGAAAAAGATATGAATATAACACATGAAAGTGTACATCAGAGTAGTGGTCAAATAAGATCCACAATATCACTAAAGAATAGCTACAAGTGCTAGACAAAAGAATATGGATACATAAATGAGTCTATATCTCAAATGTATACAACAAAAACTACAAATCTAAGTAGTTAGCCAAAAGTCAGGGTGATAATCCCAGATGTGAAGTCAAGCAGAAGCACCTGTAACATCTCGGTCTGACCCGAGTATTATTTAATAAGAAAATAATAAACGGATCAGTCTAGCTATAAATATCAGATGAAATGATATAGAATAAGAGATATGACTAAACGTATAATAATCACAATGCCAAGCTGTGATAAATAAGTAATTGAAAATCAACAAGAGATTAATCTATATCACAAGAATATTCTCAAAGATCAAAAGGAATGGCATACTCTATATTTTCATTCGCCAAAACCATGAATACTGACAATAATATCAATGCCAACCACAAAGGTTAATGACACACAAATTCACCAATGCACAGAAATTGATAACACATATCAATGAAAATCACAAAAAATGGAGAAACACAAATTTAGAAATCATCAATGGAAATCCAGAAATCACAAAAAGGGGGGAGGCCTATCACAAAACGGGAGCATGAAAGCTCACCAACATGTGTATCACAAAATGGAACGCTATTCCATGGTTGCTAACCATTAATTTTGAGCCGAAGCTCCACAAAACAGCCCGAAGACCATGGGCCGCTACCCCACCAAATTGAGCTGAAGCTCCACAGAAATGGGGTTTAGTCTCCCTCGTAGACAAAGAGACATCACACATTTTCTAGTCTAAATCACAAAAATGATCATCAACGATCACCAAGAAGTGTCAATTACAATAAGCTAGTAAATATAAAAGCTTAGCTTCATGTCCCATAACCACTAGCTTAACTTAAATATTTACGAACAAATTGTAGATTTCCACTAGAAAATTTTCACAAGAGATTCAATCGAACAAGTCCAAGAATTAACCGACGAAGTAAACGCAAGCGTTTCATACCATTTGTTTTACTTTGCCGTTTAATTAGATTTCTCGTATGAGTGAGATCAAGTGACAAATCACAAAAATGATTGTAGAAACAATAAATCACAAAAATTCACATCCGAAGACGTGAATACAATCCAAAGAATTCAATTCCAAATTCATCAAAGTGGAAATTCCCTTGCGACTTAACAGCCACGACTTACGACTTAATATGAGTCAACACGAAAAGTCAGCGGCTCAAGAAATAGCACACGGCTTAAAGCAGGGGCAACTTAAAGGGTGGCATGACCTAACTACGTGCGATCTAAGGAGTGGCGCGACCTAAGTGTAGCGCGACCTAAGGCGCAAGAAGGCCGAGCGACCTAAGTGGTCAAATGGGCACGACCTAAGGGAGCAAGCGACCTTAGGCACAGGGGACGACTAAGCATGGGGCGTCCAAAATATGGCGCGACCTAATCGATGACGAGCGACCTAAGGAATACGCGGCTTAAGGCAGTGAGCGGCCTATGTGGTGCAATCTAAAGGTTAGCGACTCTAACAACCCGCATATTTGTCGATTTTATATTTAAATCTTTTGTTTAAATATTTTATCAATACTCGGAATTTAGTACGAAAAGCTACTTTTTGCATACGGCCGAGTTAGGACTCGGGACCACTCCCATTGAGTTTAAAATGCCGTTTGCGACCTTTTTGAGCATAAGCTCCGATATGTTTGGAGAAAGTTGATTTTTGCTACTTTTTCACTTTGGGTTTCGGTTCAGCCCTATGTTTAACTTATACTCAAATCTGAGCCACTCTTCCCCATTTACCCTCACTTTCTCCTCTTTTCAGTTTTAAAGCATCAATGGTGGGAGAGATGAGAAATTAAAACTCAAGCCCTAGTTTTCTTTTGCAAATCAAGTTTTAGCTCCAAACTAATAGAAGAACCCATTGGTAAGCTTCTCTTCTTCTTCTCCAACTCAATCTCTTATCGATTTCAGAAATTTCATAAACCTAATTTAGGAAATGTTTCTCCTTTAAGCCTAGATTCAAGCTTGTTGGGTTGGATTTGAAGAGTGGTTGATTCTCCTTTACTTCTAAGCTTCTTCTTCAATCGTTTGGTTTCAAAGGTGAGATTTTTATCTCACATCTTTGTCTATATTTATCTTCGATTGTTAGGTATGAATTCCTAACACTTATTCTTGTGCAATTGATTTTGGTTTGGATTGATTTGGTGTATATTCCAATTTTTGGTGTTTTGGTCTAAATTATGAAAATCCTATTATGGATATTTGGACACTGATATTTGAGGCGTATCGAAGAGCCGTTTAGGCTGGGTTGTCGTTCGACGTAATTCCTTAGTCATCGCCATTTGCTCGTTCGATCATTTCCGATATTCGTTTGGCCATTTTTGGCCTAGGTTCAGGGAATGCCCCGAACCCTTCATTCAGACGTTTGAAACGTGATATTCAGACGTCTGAATATTGTTCTGGGAAGATTTCTATTCCCAGATTCAGACGTCTGAATATATGATTTTAGACGTCTGAATCTGCATTCTTTTTGCCTATTTGCCTATTTGCTTGAGAATTCCAATTTAAATCGATTCGTGATGATCCTATTTGTTGTTATCATTTATTATGACTTTGATGACTCCTTTTTAGGGATTTTAGAATATCCATTTCGATGGATTCTTTATCGGTTTGTTTGGATTTTATTCACATCTTCGTATGTGAATTTTAGTGATTGATTGTTCCTACAATCTTCTTTGTGATTTGTCACTTTAAAAATATAAAGGTTTTCTATACTAGTAGTAAATATCAAAATTCTTGCTTCAAATTGATTTCAACACTAATTTATTACAAAGCCCGTTTTCTCAAACCGACTTCTAATCTATTAGTATATACAAACCTTTACCTCACTCGTATGAGAAATCTAATTAAACGGCTTAGTAAAACTAGTGGTATGAAACGCTTGCGTTTACTAAGTCGCTTAATTCTTGGACTTGTTCGATTGAAACTCTCGTGACAATTTTCTAGTGGAGATCTACAGTTTGTTCGTAAATATTTAAGTTAAGCAAGTGGTTATGGGACATGAAGCTAAACTCATATATTTACTAGCTTAGTGTAATTGACACTTCTCGTTGATCATGACGATCATCTTTGTGATTTAGACTAGCAATGTGCGATGTCTCTTTGTCTACGAGGGAGACTAAACCCCGTTTTGTGGAGTTTCGACTCAAATTTGATGGGGTAGCGCCCCATGGTCTTCGGGCCATTCGTGTGTCAAAAATTAATGGCTAGCTACCATGAGATAGCGTCTCGTTCGTGAGATACATATTTTGGTGAGTTTTCATGCTCCCGTTCGTGTGATAGGCCTCCCCCCTATTTTGTGTGATTTCTGGATTTCGTGTGTCGAATTCTGGAATTTCCTTCTTCACCTATTTTTGTGATTTCTATTGGTATGATTTATCAATTTTTGTGCATAGGTGAATTCGTGTGTCATTAACTGGATTTCTTAAGATGATTTCTAGAATTTGTGCTTCACCAATTTTCGTGATTTCCATTGATAAGTTTTATCAATATTTGTGCATTGGTGAATTTGTGTGTCATTGACTTTTGTGATTGACATTGATATAATCGTCAATATTTGTGGTTTGATGAACGAAATCAGGAGTATGGCATTTCTTTGATTCTTGTGTAGATTTCGTGATATTGATAAATCTCTTGTTGATTTTCAATTACTTATATATATATATATATCACAGCTTGGCATTGTGATTATTATGTGTTTAGTCATATCTCTTGCTCTATATCGTTTCATCTGATATTTATAGTTAGACTGATCCGTTTATTATTTTCTTATTAAATAATACTCGGGTCAGACTGAGATGTTATAGGTGCTTCAGCTTGACTTCTCATTTGGGATTGATTTCTCTGACTTTTGGCTAACTACTTAGATTAGTAGTTTTTGGATTGTATACAATTGAGATATAGACTCCATGATGTATACTCATTCTTTTGTGTAGTTCGTGTAACTATTCTCTTGTGATATTGTGGATATTTTTGACCACTACTCTGATAAACACTTTCATGTGTTAGTTATATATATTCATAACTTCTTCCGCCTTTGTGATATGAATTATCCGTGACTGATTTGTGTTATGCTTATTTCTATATTTGTTTCTAAAGATATTATAGCCACTGTGTAGTAGCTTTGAGTTTGTGTCGGTATGTCGGATTTCCCTCTTGATAAAGAAATGCATGTTATACTATCTGACATATCTATGCTCGCGCAAAGCAATTACACGGATGGTCGCTCCTCAACAGCCTTATTCTCCGTGCTAGTTGACAGCATTCACCGTAATGTTCTTGGCTAGCGTGGGTATAGAGGTGGGGCGTTACAGCTTGGTATCAGAGCCAAACTTCGGAACAATATGGAATATTATAACAAGGATCATCGTCCTAAGTCCATCTTAGGAGTCGTGCTTTTGGATTTTATTCGGGTCTACGTACTGTCCTATACTATTTTCTTTTATGATTCCTTGTTTTGTCTATCAAGATTGCTTGATATTCATTTTGTGAATAACCTTTTTCTTCTTCTTCTTTCTTTCTGAAGGAAGAGAAATGTCTAGACCAGGCCGCCCCAGAGCCGTACCATCTAGTACCCCACCCCACGATGGAGTTTTTATGACTGCTCAACAGCTTCTTAATTTAGTGACGAATGCTCAAGCAGCTGGAGCTAACCCGGAACCTACTCACCCAAAGTCGGGATTTGCACGCTTATGCAGCGATTACACTAATTTGGGTGGGGAGCCATTTAAAGGTTCCGAAACTATTATTGAAGTACAGGCTTGGCTAAGGTCATGCGATCGAATCTTTTCTCGCATGAATCTTATTGACCTTCACCAAGTTCAGGTGGCCTCTAGTATGCTCCGAGAAAGAGCATTGGACTGGTACGAGCTTCTTATTTCTGAGATTAATGAGGCGGATCTCACCTGGGAGCAATTTCGAGAACGCTTCGAGATGAAATTCGTACCAGAAGCTGAGAAGGTGACTTTGGCTTGCCTTTTGATAGACCTTGTTCAAGGTGAATCTTCCGTGGCAGATTATGTCGCGTCTTTTGAATCTCTCTCCAAGTATGGGATTGAATACATCAACACCCCATTGAAGAAAAATCAGAGGTTCGTCTACGGCTTAAACAAAAATCACAAGAAGCCATTACTTCTAAAATTAGAAGTTTCTTTCGACCAACTCATTGATATCGCTCTTCGTCTTGAAGAGGCGGATAGGGAGAATGATGTTGAAGTGGTGGGTTCCAAACCAAACTTCAACAACAAGAAGAGGCCAAACAAATTCAAAGCTCCTTATCCCAATAAGAAAGGGGGGCAAGCAACTCCTGTTGCAAAGACCTTTTCCTCTACTGAAGGGAAATGCTTTAACTGTGGTTCCAGAGACCATTTTGCGAACAAGTGTTCAAAGCCTCGTACTTGTCGCTATTGTAAAAGCCCGGACCATTTTATGCATGTATGTCCCAAACTTCAAAATAGGAAGGAGGGAAAGCTTAATGTTGCTCAAGCCCCTGGCAACACATCTCGTGGTCAAGGTATTTCTCATTCTATCCTTGATGGTATTATTATATTTCGTGATCAACCTATTCGATTTCTTTTTGATACGGGTGCGTCCCATTCTTTTATATCAAAGGAACTTGTTGATACTTTTTCTTTGGATGTTTTGTGTTTAATGACTTCTTTGAGAATTGCGAATCCGGTTGGTGGATCCGCAACAATCAGTTTATTGTGTAAAGATGTCGAGATTATTTTGTGTGATTTTCCTCTCCTAGCCGATTTGCATGTCATGTGTTATTTAGGCTTTGGAATGATTTTGGGAATGGATTAGCTTAACCGTTATGAAGCTCATATCCTATGTCCTGAGCGGACTATTCATCTTCGACATTCTCAATCTATTAATCAGGTTTCTGTTATTCTTAAAGATTCGGATTCTACTTTGGTTGCATCTTTATATTCTTTAAATCCTCATGATGACGATAATGATGACAAGGAAGATGTAATTTCTCTTATTCACGTTGTTCGTGAATTTTCCGACATAGTTGAGCCCGTTTTAGGATTACCACCTGAGCGAGCAATCGAGTTCAGAATTAATCTTATCCCTGGAGCTCAACCGATTACTCGTTCTCCTTATCGTATGTCCAATAAGGAAAATGAGGAGATGCGCGAACAATTATCTGAATTGGAGATGAAGCAATTTATTCGCTCTAGTTCCTCGCCTTGGGGAGCTTCGGCTATTTTCCTGAAGAAATCCGATGGTACACTTAGGCTTTGCGTTGACTACCACAAGCTTAATGATCTTACCATCAAAATTAAATATCCTTTACCTCGGATTGATGATCTATTCGATCAGCTTAGTGGTGCTAAGGTCTTTTCACAATTAGACTTAGCTACTGGATTTCATCAGCTTCGTATTGTAGAGGATAGCATTCCTTTGACATCGTTCTGTACTCGTTATGGATCTTATGAATGGCTTGTTATGCCATTTGGGTTAACAAATGCCCCGGCTTATTTCGTTGACCTTATAAATTGAGTTTTCAAGGACTTCCTCGACCGGTTTGTTCTCATCTTTATTGATGATATTCTTGTGTATTCAAAAAACCGAAGAGGAACATGAGAAGCATCTTCGGATTATGTTGGAAACTCTTAGGAGTAATTAACTGTAAGCAAAATTTTCTAAATGCCATTTTTGGCAATCTCGTGTGAAGTTTCTCGGTCATATTATTTCCGAATCCGGAATTTCCGTGGATCCTTCAAAGATTGAAGCGATTCAAGATTGGAAGAGACCGGAAAGTGTGATGGAGATTCGTAGTTTCCTTGGATTGGCGGGTTATTACCGTCGTTTTATCTTAGACTTTTCTAAGATTGTCGTGCCTCTCACTAGCTTAACGAAGAAAGGTGTAAAATACATTTGGTCGGACAAATGTGAAACTTCTTTTCACAAACTAAAGGAACTTAATTTGCGTCAACAGCGTTGGCTCGAAATTCTTACACCATATGATCTTGATATCCTTTATACTCCCGGTAAGGGTAATCGTGTCGCCGATGCTCTTAGCCGTAAACAACAAGCTGTTGTTTCCATGATGATATCCGAATGGAACTTTCTCGAGATTTTATCCACTTGCGAAATACGAGACCGTGTTTCCGATTTATGTTCATCTCTTGTTTTATGTAGCCTTGGGGCTCATCCTTCTCTTTTAGACCGCATTCTTGAAGCTCAAAGGATAGATCCTGAATTGGCTCTTCTTGGCCAAAATATTAAGGATAAAATTGATATTGAAGGTTTGAAAGACTTTGATATCGATTCTCGTGGCGGCATTCGGAGATCTGGTAGACTTATCGTGCCAAATATTAGTGATCTTCGTAAAGATATTTTAGAAGATTCCCATCATTCTAAATTTATCGTTCATCCTGGTAGTAGTAAAATGTACGTGGATATGAAGTGACTCTATTATTGGGAGGGAATGAAACTTGACATCGCTAACTTCGTTAAGCGTTGCATGACTTGCCAACTCGTTAAGGCCGAACATCAAAAGCCCGGTGGGTTATTGCAACCTTTAGAAATCCCAATTTGGAAGTGGGACCAAATTTCCATGGATTTTATAGATGGCCTTCCCCGTTCTCGTTCGGGTCATGATAGCTTATGGGTGATTGTTGATAGACTTACTAAATCCGCCCATTTTATTCCCGTTCGGTCTAACCGAACCGTTCCTCTTTTGGCCAAGCTCTTTGTTAAAGAGATTGTTAAATTACATGGGGTTCCTACTTCTATTGTTAGTGATCGTGATCCATTGTTTACTAGTGGATTTTGGAAGAGTCTTCAAAAAGCTTTAGGAACGAAGCTTAATTTTAGCACCGCTTATCATCCTTAGTCCGATGGACAAACCGAGCATGTGAATTAAACTCTTGACGATCTTCTTCGTGCATGTGTTCTTGATTTTGGTGGAAGTTGGGAAGATCATATTTCACTTGTTGAATTTTCCTATAATAATAGCTTCTAATCTAGTATTGGTATGGCACCTTTCGAGGCACTCTATGGAAGGCCGTGCCGATCTCCTTCTTGTTGGCTTGAGGCCGGTGAGAAGCTGGTTTTAGGTCCAGACTTTATTCGTGATTCCACAGAAAAGATTGAACTTATTCGACATAGGATGAAAGAAGCCCAGAGTAGACAAAAATCCTATGCCGATAACCGGAGAAGGAAGTTAGAATTTTCTGTGGGAGATCTTGTGTTCATTCGTGTTTCACCTATGAATGGTGTTGTACGTTTCAGTCGATCGGGGAAATTGGCACCTCGATATATTGGGCCATTTCCTATCACTGAACGTATTGGATCCATGGCTTATCGCCTATCATTACCGGCTCAGTTTTCTGCTATGAATGACGTATTTCATGTTTCTCAATTACAGAAATGTCTTCGAGATTCCGATTCTATTCTTGAGCCCGGTGTCGTGGAAGAGATTGAAGTTTCACCGAATTTAACTTATGAGCAACATCCTATTCGTATCATTGCTTCGGAGGTCAAACGACTTCGAAATAAAGATGTTCCGCTTGTTAAAGTTCAATGGTCTTCAAATCCTAAGGATTGTTCTTGGGAATCTAAAGAGTTCATCGAGCGAACATATCCGGACTTACTTTCTCGTGCTCTTTGAGGTGAACTTCTTATTTCAAACTTCTTTTGTGTTAAATATGCTTTTATGGTTGTTACTGTATATCTTCTTCTTAAATATTGCGAGGACGCAATTTCTTTAAGGAGGGGAGTTTGTAACAACCCGCATATTTGTCGATTTTATATTTAAATATTTTATGAATACTCGGAATTTAGTCCGAAAAGCTCATTTTTGCATACGGTCGAATTAGGACTCGGGACCACTCCCATTGAGTTTAAAATGCCGTTTGCGACCTTTTTGAGTATAAGCTCCGATATGTTTGGAGAAAGTTGATTTTTGCTACTTTTTCACTTTGGGTTTGGGTTTGGGTTCAGCCCTATGTTTAACTTATACTCAAATCTGAGCCACTCTTCCCCATTCACCCTCACTTTCTCTTCTTTTCAGTTTTAAAGCATCAATGGTGGGAGAGATGAGAAATTAAAACTCATGCCCTAGTTTTCTTTTGCAAATCAAGTTTTACCTCCAAACTAATAGAAGAGCCCATTGGTAAGCTTCTCTTTTTCTTCTCCAACTCAATCTCTTATCAATTTCAGAAATTTCCTAAACCTAATTTAGGAAATGTTTCTCCTTTAAGCCTAGATTCAAGCTTGTTGGGTTGGATTTGAAGAGTGGTTGATTCTCCTTTACTTCTAAGCTTCTTCTTCAATCGTTTGGGTTCAAAGGTGAGATTTTTATCTCACATCTTTGTCTATAATTATCTTCGATTGTTAGGTATGAATTCCTAACACTTATTCTTGTGCAATTGATTTTGGTTTGGATTGATTTGGTGTATATTCCAATTTTTGGTGTTTTGGTCTAAATTATGAAAATCCTATTATGGATATTTGGACATTGATATTTGAGGCGTATCGAAGAGCCGTTTAGGCTGGGTTGTCGTTCGACGTAATTCCTTAGTCATCGCCATTTGCTCGTTCGATCATTTCCGATATTCGTTTGGCCATTTTTGGCCTAGGTTCAGGGAATGCCCTGAACCCTTCATTCAGACGTCTGAAACGTGATATTCAGACATCTGAATATTGTTCTGGGAAGATTTCTATTCCCAGATTCAGACATCTGAATATATGATTTCAGACGTCTGAATCTGCACTCTTTTTGCCTATTTGCTTGAGAATTCCAATTTAAATCGATTCGTGATGATCCTATTTGTTGTTATCATTTATTATGACTTTGATGACTCCTTTTTAGGGATTTTTGAATATCCATTTCGATGGATTCTTTATCGGTTTCTTTGGATTTTATTCACATCTTCGTATGTGAATTTTAGTGATTGATTGTTCCTACAATCTTCTTTGTGATTTTCACTTAAAAAAAATAAATGTTTTCTGTACTAGTAGTAAATATCAAAATTCTTGCTTCAAATGATTTCAACACTAATTTATTACAAAGCCCGTTTTCTCAAACCGACTTCTAATCTATTAGTATATACAAACCTTTACCTCACTCGTATGAGAAATCTAATTAAACGGCTTAGTAAAACTAGTGGTATGAAACGCTTGCGTTTACTTCGTCGCTTAATTCTTGGACTTGTTCGATTGAAACTCTCGTGACAATTTTCTAGTGGAGATCTACAGTTTGTTCGTAAATATTTAAGTTAAGCAAGTGGTTATGGATATGAAGCTAAACTCATATATTTACTAGCTTAGTGTAATTGACACTTCTCGTTGATCATGACGATCATCTTTGTGATTTAGACTAGCAATGTGCGATGTCTCTTTGTCTGCGAGGAAGACTAAACCCCGTTTTGTGGAGTTTCGACTCAAATTTGATAGGGTAGCGCCCCATGGTCTTCGGGCCGTTCGTGTGTCAAAATTAATGGCTAGCTACCATGAGATAGCGTCTCGTTCGTGTGATACATATGTTGGTGAGTTTTCATGCTCCTGTTCGTGTGATAGGCCTTCCCCCTATTTTGTGTGATTTCTGGATTTCGTGTGTCGAATTCTGGAATTTCCTTCTTCACCTATTTTTGTGATTTTTATTGGTATGATTTATCAATTTTTGTGCATAGGTGAATTCGTGTGTCATTAACTGGATTTCTTGAGATGATTTCTAGAATTTGTGCTTCACCAATTTTCGTGATTTCCATTGATAAGTTTTATCAATATTTGT
This sequence comes from Allium cepa, assembly GCA_030765085.1. Classification (NCBI taxonomy): domain Eukaryota; kingdom Viridiplantae; phylum Streptophyta; class Magnoliopsida; order Asparagales; family Amaryllidaceae; genus Allium; species Allium cepa. Next base: position 213,729,845 of record CM060940.1, on the reverse strand, counting down.
GCATTGCTGAATTTGTGTGTCATTGACTTTTGTGATTGACATTGATAAAATCGTCAATATTTGTGGTTTGATGAACGAAATCAGGAGTATGACATTTCTTTGATTCTTGTGTAGATTTTGTGATATTGATAAATCTCTTGTTGATTTTCAATTACTTATATATATATATATATATATATATATATGTATGTATGTGTATATATATATATATATATATATATATATCACACCTTGGCATTGTGATTATTATGTGTTTAGTTGCTCTATATCGTTTCATCAGATATTTATAGTTAGACTGATCCGTTTATTATTTTCTTATTAAATAATACTCGGGTCAGACCGAGATGTTACAAGTGCTTCAGCTTGACTTCTCATTTGGGATTGATTTCTCTGACTTTTGGCTAACTACTTAGATTAGTAGTTTTTGGGTTGTATACAATTGAGATATAGACTCCATGATGTATACTCATTCTTTTGTGTAGTTCGTGTAACTATTCTCTTGTGATATTGTGGATCTTTTTGACCACTACACTGATAAACACTATCATGTGTTAGTTATATATATTCATATCTTCTTCCGCCTTTGTGATATGAATTATCTGTGACTGATTTGTGTTATGCTTATTTCTATATTTTTTTCTGAAGATATTATAGCCACTGTGTAGTAGCTTTGAGTTTGTGTCGGTATGTCGGATTTCCCTCTTGATAAAGAAATGCATGTTATACTATCTGACATATCTATGCTCGCGCAAAGCAATTACACGGATGGTCGCTCCTCAATAGCCTTATTCTCCGTGCTAGTTGACAGCATTCACCGTAATGTTCTTGGCTAGCGTGGGTATAGAGGTGGGGCGTTACAGCGACCTAATGGATGCAATGACCTAAGAGATAAAAAGGAGGCCGAGCGACCTAACGACCTATGGGTTACGACCTATGGCTGAGCGACCCAACTACAGGCCGAGGGGTGGTGCAAGCCGAACGACCTAGGGACGGAACGACCTAATTTTGCCGTGATCTATGGAGTGTGCGAGATAGCTGCAGGCCGAGGGGCTTATATGGTGCAGGCCGAGTGACCTAAGGGGTTTGAAGCTCAAAACTCACTCCATTTGCAATCTATCGAGCACGAATGCTAGGGATTACGCCTATCAGCTACCCGGTCCTATTAGCTCCTCGATTCATCACCAAAAATGCGTACAAACATCAAAGATTGGGTTTTTAAAGATTTGAACCCAAAACACTAAAAATTGGGATTTTCACCAATTCAATCCAAATCAATAGCAAATTCACATGAATAAGTGTTAGGAATTCATACCTAACAATCAAAGATAGTTATAGACAAAGATGTGAGATAAAAATCTCACCTTTACACAAAATCAATGAAGGAGAATCCTAAAAGAAAAGGAGGAATCAACCACATTTGAATCTCTACACAAGAAGCTTGAATCAATGGCTTCTCTTTGAATTTGGAGTTGGATTTTGAATTTGCAAATGTACTAGGGCTTGGAGTTTTAATTTCATATTCCTTCCTTCATTTTTGATAAAGCTTGAGTGTTAGGAAATGAAAGTAAAGTTATGAAGAGAAGGGGGTTGAGTTAGAATTAATAGTTTAGGCAAATGGGCTAAACCAAACACAAAACCCAAAGTGAAAAAGTAACAAAATTCCACTAACTCCAAACATATCAAAGTTTACACTCAAAAATATCGCAAACGGTGTTTTGAACTCAATGGAAGTGGTTTCGAGTCCTAATTCGACCGTATGCAAAAAGTAACTTTTCAGACAAAAATCCGACTAACGATAAAATGTTAAAATAAAATATTTAAATATTCAATCGTAAAATATGCGGGTTGTTACATTCTCTAGCTCTTCTCCTTGGCTCCATAGCATCCTAACCTGAATCTGTAATATGCTCGGTCTGACACTAGCATTATAATAAAATTACACCCGAGTCAGTCTGAAAAACCAGCATGAGAAAACACACTCTATTTGAATTTAATTATTCTCAAAAGTCCTTTTGAAACACAAAGGTACCTTGTATAACCACGCCACACATAAATATGATGGTGTTTTACTATGATAACCAAAACCTTTTATATCAAAATCATTTGATATTATAATGGTGCCTATAGAAAATAAACTATAAAATAGCTGAAATGCATGCATCTCCCATTTCAGCATATTTGGTATACAACTAAAACCGTACAATGCTGATTGGGGAATGGATTCCATTTAACGACTAGGCACTGGGGTAACACCTATCATAGTACACCTCTAGAAAAATGTATAGAGATAGAACCTATCGATCCATGCCAAAAAAAGACCGGCGTACCCCTTGCTAAATAGTACCAAATATGTCATCACCTCGGTTGTTCCCAACCCTTTTACTGAGATCTCATGCACAACCAATCCATAAATATGTAGATGTTGGGTGTCTAGAAAGGTGACAACATACCCTAATGGGTGCGACCAACTTAGACTTGCAGCATTTCCCTCGATTTTCAGTCATTCCCGGTTGATGAGGCTTGAGGCTACGTATACCTTAGATTTAGCATTCACAAAATTGGAACGCTAACACCGCCTTCCAAATAACAATGCAATGATAGCATTCATCCATACAAGTTGTTCTAGATTTGAACAAATCGAATCTCCAAAATCACCATCTTCACTATCTTCACGATATCACAACTTGTAATGCTCAAATCGGATCCAAGTGGTTTTCGGATAATTAAATTCTATCCTGGCCTCTTCGAAACGATTAACGAATTTGACCAAATTTTTAGTCAGTTATTTAACAATCAAATTCTACACATAAGTAGTCACTAGGTTGTATTATAAATGTTTCAACATTTATTTCAAAATAAGTTTACAAAGATATATATTCAATCTTTTCGAGTTTTCAATATTTGAAATTTTTTTCAAATTCTTCTCTCCATAATAGGATATTTCAATACTATGGCAACGCATAGAAATATTTCCAATTTCAATTTATAGTCCATTACTTAGAAATATATTTCTACAAAATCATTTCATAGTTAAAATATTTCTAAAACCCTTCATTTCAATACTTGGGAAATATTATAAGTATATTGTCTAGATCATTTGTTATCTTATTACAGGAAATATTTCATAACATAGCTCATAAATCTTCATAATTTTATCAATTCTTTTTAAAAATTTTAGCAAAATTGCTTACATTTATTTATAATCCAACACAAAAAAAAATAACTTCTGTTTATGAATTTAGATTCATTTTTGAAATTACCGTATCTAAACATTTTAGGAAATTCATTTAAATTTCCAGAATTCCTTTATAAGATTTCTCTTATCAAATTTCCTCCATAAAATAACCTAGTTGACAAATCTTGAGAGGATTTATAAATAAATTTCAAACACTTACCTTTAAATCCTTTATATAAAAATAATAAGAATCCTAAAAGAATAATAATTTATTTTTAAAACATGTTTAGGTAATTATTTAAAACATCAAAACCATTTTTAAACAAACAATGAAAACTAATTTCCAATTCTTTTACATTTCCAATTTCATAACTATTTCCAAATTTCAAAATAAAATCCAATATTGCTTTCTAAACTGATTTCCCTATCTCATTTTAAATTCACACTATGAATTTATATACCCAATTTATGAAATGATAATCATTCCACTCTACTTATAAAGTTTGTTTATAAATCCATAAACCTGTTCCCAGTTCTTCTCAGCTTTTAACAGAATCGTATTAAACAACAACATTTGTAAATTTAGTCCTTTATAAGTTCCCCTTATTCTCCCAAACTATTGAAGTGTCGATTTTTAAAACCTTTTTACATTTGAACAAATATCACTTAAGATTTATTGTTCTTAAAAACCCTTTTACCACATTATTTCAAAATCTCTATTTTAAAATATTTCACGAAATATTTAAGTACAAACTTAAAACCAAATAATTTAATTTATCCAAATAAATTCCTTTTTAGTTAATCTCAAATTTAATCTTAATATTTCACTTACAAATCGCCTTAAAATTTCTTTTCAAATTAAAAAATAATATTTATGGTTTTTAAAATACTAAAATTTAGGCCAGTGCTACTATAACATCCAATAAATCAAATCATATCATAATCTATCCTAGATTATTCAAACACATCTTATATCACTATATACGAAATTAAAATTAAAATTTTTGAGGAATCCATTTGGATCCCTCCAACCTGTTTCCCTGCAACCATAGATTTTATATAATCACAAAAATATAATCACCGCTTCGAGGCGGTATATTATAATAAAATGGGTCATCCGCTATTGTGCGCGGCATATTGTCTCATCCGCTCCCATAGGCGGGAATATTCAACCAAACTAATATAAATATGGTAATTCATCCAAACAATGATTCAGCAATTTTTATCAACTATAAATCAAACTATTTATCCAAAAAGGTGAGATTAACTAATAATTATTCCAGTTGTCATTGGGACGTTCTGGTTTTCATCTAAATCAAACAACGTTCAATTTAACGTGAAATTTCTACGAGCTCCAGTCGCAATCAATTCAATTCCACTTTGAAATGCTTTTCCAATACGAACCAAATGCATGATGACCCGCCCCGAGAACCACATTAACAAATAACATTACTGGTTAATACTGTCTGTTAATGCAGAAAATTGGGCTGGATAAGAGTGACCATTTATAACCTTGTCTTAAATACCTATTGTATACGGTAACAAATGCCATTTTTTTCAAGTGGATCGACATATCAATTAAGTGCTTAATACAAAATCATTGGTGGCTATAAGAACCATCATAACAAAGTACAGTAACTCGAATGCATGTAACGACCCAGAATTTCCGTCATTTGAAATTTAGATGTTTAATTGATTTTAAATACCAACAAGTAAAATTTGTGAGTTAAATAATTTATTTTTCGAATATTTAGATTTAATTGGATAATTAAATCGGTAATTTAATATTTGAAATTGCGGAAATAATTGAAATTTTGGTTTAATGTGATTAAAAATGATTTATAAAGTTATATTAAATCATATTGAAGTTAGAAAGATGTTATCGAACTTTTAAAATTGAATTAAAAGTTAATTTGTGAAAATTGAATATTTTAATATTTAATCGACTAGTGAAAATAGCCATTTTTCAAACAGTGTCGGATTTCAACGAAACAAGTTTCATCGGATCCGTAATGATAAATTATTGCATGGTTTCAAATTTCGTGTCAATTGGATTTACCGTTTGTCCGGAGCAAACCAAAATGCATAGATTTGGTTTAAATCGATTTAATTAAATTTGATCGTTTATTGCCGTAACTCGCACAGATGATCGAATTAGCCTTCGAAACCTATTCCATTGTGTCCGAAACGCGGGATAAACCCTAGAAACACCAATCACCGCGTGAGATTTGGAGTTCGGAAAATTTCGGATGAATAGTAATTTGGAAATTTTCTATAAAAGGACTTGGCTTATTTCATTTGCAAACATTAAGCCCCAGGGTTTCAGGCCGCCGCTTACAACATTCTATGGCCGAGAATGCTTGTTTCTTCCCTCCTCGATTTCATCAAATCCACACGCTATCATTAAAAAGTTCCACCTGCAAAGTTGAAGAGGCCAATGAGATCTATAAGATCAACGGTTAAGATCGTAATTAGTGTAGTGGATCATTGGCAATAGGGGTTCAAAGCACGTGCGTTTCGAGCATGACTTTGAGGGGATGGCTTGACTGAGCTCTGCTGTGTTCAGGACGAAGATGGAGGTGGCCGAGGCGCTTCAAATGGTGGTCCCTGATCGAAGCACAAGTCGTCGTGGTGGCTGCAATATTTAACCCTAGTTCGGCTTGGATGGGTTCGGTTATATCGTGTTTGCCTGTAGCCGAACGCGTTTGGGGAAGAAGTAAACACGCGGCCATGATTTGATCTAAGGAAATCCTACGGCCAGGATGAATTTGGGGTGAAAATTTAAAAACAAATTGTAATTTAGTTATATTTTAATTCGTGTAACTTTAAAAATGCATATAGTTTTCATACGAGGTTGGAAAATTACGAAACGACTTGCAACGGGTTCGTTTTGTCGAGCACCACGCTATGGAGCTAGTTTGGAGTCATTTGGAGCTTGTGAAAATTTCGAGTAAAATTAAACGCACGTTTAATTTTATTCGAAATAAAACGTTACAACTATTATCGAAAAATCAAGGTGAGAACTTCTCACTCAATCGAATTGTTTCGATTTAAATTTTAAATAGTTAGTTTAAAATTGCTTGATTGTGTGATTGGATGATAATTTGTTATCTATTGTGTTAAATAGACCATATGCACCATATATTAAGCGATGTTATTTATTAAAAACATATATCGCGATAATTCCAACTTGTATGGAATTGGTATTATATATGCACTTGGAGTTGATTTCCCGCATTATATAGAGGATAAGACCCTATTGCGCCGCATAATAGCGGATAATATTTTATAAATCCCATATACCGCGATATTTCATCTTGAAGCGAAATTGGTATTGTGTTAACATCTTTGGATGTAGGAAACAGGTTGGAGGGATCCAACTGATTCCTCAAACATTTGAATTTGTTTCAATGTTGTGTGCTGATCTATTTATTGATCTATTTATAATCTGCGTGATTATGTTTGTGATTGAAATCGTTGAAGGCTAAATTTTAGCCGAATATGTTTTTGGTATCGTCTGACGCCGAAAATAAATAAAATTTGATTTTTGAAAATTTAAGTTGAGAATTCATAATAAAATTTAATTTTGGAATTTATTCATTTTAAATAAATAAACGTTGTAATTTTATGTTGCAAAAATTATGATTTTTGTGAAATTTAACCGAAATGTGATTTTTGAAATAAGCAATTGATTTATTTTTGAAATGGTTTAAATTGGGATTTTTGAATTATTATAAATGATTTATATAAAAGATTTATAAAATTGATATTTATAAACTAAAATATTGGAATTATAAAACGAGTTTTTATAAGTGTTAAAATGAAGTATATATGGATTTCGTAAGCGAATGAAATCTATAGATTTATAAATTATGAAGTTATAAAATGAATAGATTTCGTAAAGTAAAAGATTTATAAGTAATTAGCTTATAAATTGGATTTTGGCATGTAAATGGAATATGGATAGAATTTGTTCATAAAGTGATTTTATAAGTTGAAGTTGTTATAAAATATAAATGGAATTTATAAACGTTGTTTATAAATTCGAAATCGACTTATTTTAATAAGTTTAATTATTATAACTTATTAAGGGAAATATATCCACGATTTTGGGATAGTGAATAATCCTTTAAATAAAATATGTAGAAATGATAAATTTGGTAAATGAAGTTTATTCACGAATTTGGACGGTGAATAATATATTAAAGAAATATTTTGGAAAAGTGATATTTTAAATAGAATTAAAACGATTCAAAAACGTTTTAAAATGTATTAATTATCGAAACCATAGATTTCAACATTTGTTATTGAAATAGATGTTTCGAGGAATAGAAGGAAATGGTGGACTATAACACTGTTGTTATAGTAAATGGTTTCCGAAAGGAAATGTTTTATATAGTATTGGGATTTATATATCTATCTTAATTTTGAATCCCTATACTAATGATTTTGGGTTGTCAAAACGATGTTTTACGCAACATTCGTTTGACCCAAATAAATGTGTTAAGTGAACATTTTCCTTAATGAATAAAATATATACTTAATTTGGATTTAAGTATATTGAATATTTTCAAAATGTTGAAAATAAATAGATTGTACTTATTATTAAATAAGTATGGAAATGTTTTTCCAATATAAAGTGAATGTTTTGAGATTTTATCTTTTAAAGATAAATTAGAAATGAATATTAGAAAACGATTTTGAAATAAATTTACGGATTTGGAACGTAAATTTAATAAATCGGTAAGGATTTATTTAATTGGTTTAAATGAACCATTTTGAAATGAAAGTTGTAAGGGTGTAAATTGATTTGGAATTGGTTTTCAAATGGTTAAAGTGCGGAAATTATATCTTATAAAGATATTTTGGAAATAAATAATTTGGGGAAATTATTTCAAAATCGAGTGATGTTGTGAATATTGATTGATAGTTAAATAACCGGCTATCAATATTGACCCTTATGTGGCTATTTGTTGTGAATTGGTTGAAATTGAATGCTACACTTTTTTTTAAATTATTATGCTCGTTGTTCGCATTACCCATTCCGAATAGTGATACGACGTAATGGATAGCATTGAAGACCGGTGGCGAAGTCCGGGTATTTGTGAAAACGATAGGATGACCTATCGATTGTCTCTGCACCGTTAGCTACGGTATGGAGATTTCCTTTGTGATGGGAAATTCGATCGGGATTGTGAATACCCGGATTGCAAGGGCTTCTTTTGAAGTGCCTTCGGTTCTGTTCGAGCCAGGAGCAGACTTGTATGGTTACATATCTGACATTACATTTTGAGATATAAAGCAGATTTCTTTCAAATACATTTCTGTTGGTGGCGGAGAATTTATTCTCTTAGCTTAAAACCCTTCTCTGAGACGTACGCGCTCAGAAGTTATGTAGTTGAAGGTTATCAGCGATATATTCCCAATTTGGTAATGTGGCATGCTGAGTGTTGCTATGTGATGATTATTTATTGATCATTTGTTGATCAAAGCGTGGCTTTGTGAAAAAGCGTAGCTTTGTGGACGAGACTTCGTCAGACCTCACACCCCGGAAATGGTCAAAACAGGAATATGTGGCAAGGTTATGAGGGTCGCGCCCTTTAAGGTATGTCATTCCCTTTTGGAAATGGGTGGTGTCAGGTATGGAGCCCTGATGCTTAACCTATGTGGTTGCTCCAATCTAATTTTTCTGTGTGGTGTTGCTTGGTGATAGAGGGCCCTCGGATAAAGGTCCCAAAGGACCGGGCGGTGGCATATTCGTGTAGTAGTTACCTAGTTAGAGAGGTAACCCGACCTTGTGTTGGCAGAGATCTAACCGTAACGTTAGGTTCTCGGGACGTCCCGCTAGAGGTGATCCCATTGACAGTAAGAAGTTCCTTAGCCTGACCATTTGTTGGAAATCCAAATAAAACAATACGCATCTTGTACGGTTTTAGTTGTAGAACCTGCCATTCACTTATGGTGGCGCCCCACTATTTGGATGGTAGCTATAGTAGGCATAGTTCAAAATGTCTATGCTGGCTAAGATTTATATTCTACTTTCGAAATGTTTTCTACACTATGCACTAATAATAATATCAAAAATTATTTGATTTTTGTGTAGTAAGCATCTTTGACTATCATAAGGAGAAATCTCCTCTAATTTTGTGTTTGCATTGTGTGTGTGTGGGGAGGCCTTATGGTAATTTCATTTTCCAAAAGCATTGCGGATATTTTCCACTTCTATTGTTGTTGTTGTTTTAAAAGATAAATAACTGTTTTAAGTTCTCACACCAGTCTTGCTCATCTTAGTGAAATGTGATGGGGGGTTCTCGCTTCGCGGTTAGGTGGCGAACGGAAGACTCTTACCCCTACATGTCCTCTCTTAGTGAATAGGGGTTGGTTAGGCGCAAGCCGTGACAGTCGAAAGGCTGGCCGTAAAAGCAAGTTTAGGATACCAGTTGTAGCCACGGTGGTTATTAGCCACTGTTGATGGTTGAAAAGCCTAGATCTTACAACGTGGTATCAGAGCATATGGTTAAGTGACAACCTTGGCTCTGTTGGGGATTACTCATTAGAGATAGAGTCAGTAGTACTCTAGAATGAGTTGAGTGTAATAATAGATATGAGTGCGTATTTGTTAGTGAATATGAAATTATTTTGTATTGTGTTGACTTATCGGTTGATTGTTTATAGATTCTGGTCGGTGCAGTCTAGCTAACTGCCATCGATAGGGGTTTCTAAACTCTTAAACGAGATAAACCGACATAGTATTGTTTTACATTGGGTAAATGAAATAATTTTACATTGATTATATTTTATATTTGTAAAGGAATAATTTTTCAGAATTATCAAAGTGTATGTAAAAATTGAATGGTTTGATTGTTGAAATATATGAAAATATATAAGTAAATCAAAGTTGTTTGAATAATCTGAATAAAAACAACAATTGTGAAGGAATAAATTATATAAGAGCAACAATTGTATAAGTATAGAATTATAATTGAAAAGATTTGCAATTGTGGAATAATCTTGTATAAGTAAAGGGAAATAGTGAAATTATATAAGCAAGATTTATAAATAAAAGAAAATTCTGGAAGAATTAAAAGCATTGGATTCACTATTGTTGCTGGGGAATAATAAGGGTGATGACTGCAGCATCATCAGTATCATTTTCGAGCTTCCGTGTGATGGATTTGCTACCATAGTAAATTGAAATTGAATTTTGTTGTAATAAACAAATTTAAAATTTAATGTCCAAGTTGAAATTGATGAATATAAAATTTCAAGTTTTTAACTTATAATATGAAATAAAGATTTAACTTTGGTAAAGTTGAAATAAATTTGAATTAGTATGATAAAATATATGATGTGAAATTTAACTAAAGGAAGTTAAATAAATTAAACCAAATTTGGAAGTTGAATAATAAGTTGTATAACTTATTAAATGTGAAGATGTATGTAAAACCAATTATTAAAATGGTTAAACAACTTTGGTAAGCAAAACGAGGTATGAATCTGAATAAGTGATGAAAATTGACTTTGGTAAAAGTTAAATAGAATTTACTTTGGAGTTGGAATTTGAATTGGATTTTAATTGGATTAGATATGTTGTAGAAATGGAAATTTAAGTTAAAGTTAAACAAATGATGTTGAAATGGAATATGACTTAAGTAATGTTGAATGAAGTTGATTTTGGTATCAAAGTAAAATAATGAAGTGAATTGAATGAATATGAACTTGAATTATATAAATGAAATTCAACCTTATTTGTTAAATGAATTAGCAATTGAATTAATGAATGAATTGAATGTAAATCAATTGAATGTAAATAAATTGATATGAAAAATGGATGTAAGTGTTAATCCATTAAAGCTAATGAAGTTGGGAAATTGAATAATTAAATGGAAGTCAATTTAATATCAACCAATTGGAGTTAAAAAGTGTTAAACCAAATTGAAGGTAAACAAAGTGAATATGAATGTTGAATGTAAAGTGGATAAATTTGGTTATGTTGAACATACATTGGTTGTTAGATTATTGTTAACTGGTTGAATAGAAGTTCATGTGCAATTGAATGAATAAAATTGAAAGCTAAAGCAATTGAATTCGAATTGGAAGTTAAGTAAATTTAAATTGAATGGAAATTGATTTGAATTGAAAGTGAACAAATGTGAATGTAAATTAGTGAATGTAAACTAATTAAGAATGAATAATTGAATGTCGTTGTATATAAATTGGCTGTAAACCATTACAAGTAATGTTGAAATCATATAAGTTGTTTATAAACCTTGTTTAGTATGCATTTCTTTTAACATGCATGAGTTGTAGTTGTTTAAAAGAGTAAAACGTAAATAACTTCTTATATATGTCACTTACGTGTTTATATTGAGTAAGTACAGGTACCGGGGCTACCGTTAGCGGGATTTGGTTGCGCAAAACGCTAAATAAATAACTGCGTTGCTTAAAAATGCTTAAAAAGTACGCCTACGCAATAAAAATAGGAAATATGAACTGTTTTTCTGTTTTTCCGACCGGGTGGGTCGATGTATATAGATTTATCTCTATTGTGATATTGTAAAAGTTCCTCTGTACAAAGGAGGTAATGGCGAAATTTTTTGAAAATTTAAGGCGTTAGAAAATTTTCGGGAAATTTTGGAATTTTTTTGTTAAAACTAAGTGTTGATTTGAAGTTAAGGGTTAAACGATGTAGTTGATTTTGAAAAGATAACTATATATGGATTTGAAAACTTAGTAAATATTTTGTAAGAGGTTTAGCTATGGATTTGGAAATTAAACGCTTAAGAGACTTGTAAAATCAAATTTGAAATGGTTTGTTTTGAAAAGTTAATGGATTCTGTAACTCTTTCTTGCTTGGTAATTTCGAGGGCGAAATTCTTTTAAGGGGGGAAGTTTGTAACGATCCAGAATTTCCGTCATTTGAAATTTAGATATTTAATTGATTTTAAATACCAACAAGTAAAATTTGTGAGTTAAATAATTTATTTTTCGAATATTTAGATTTAATTGGTTAATTAAATCGGTAATTTGACATTTGAAATTGCGGAAATTATTGAAATTTTGGTTTAATGTGAATAAAAATGATTTATAAAGTTATATTAAATCATATTGAAGTTAGAAAGATGTTATCGAACTTTTAAAATTGAATTAAAAGTTAATTTGTGAAAATTTAATATTTTAATATTTAATCGACTAGTGAAAATAGCCATTTTTCAAATAGTCTTGGATTTCGACGAAACAAGTTTCATCGGATCCGTAATGTTAAATTATTGCATGGTTTCAAATTTCGTGTCAATCGGATTTACCGTTTGTCCGGGGCAAGCCAAGACGCATAGAATTTGGTTTAAATCGATTTAATTTAAAATTTGATCGTTTATTGCCGTAACTCGCACGGATGATCGAATTAGCCTTCGAAACCTATCCATTGTGTCCGAAACGTGGGATAAACCCTAAAAATGCCAGTCACCGCGCGAGATTTTGAGTTCGGAAAATTCCGAATGAATAGTAATTTGAAAATTTTCTATAAAAGGCCTTGGCTTATTTCATTTGCAAACATTAATCCCTAGGGTTTCAGGTCGTCGCTTACAACATTCTATGGCCGAGAATGCTCGTTTCTTCCCTCCTCGATTTCATCAAATCCACTCGCTATCATTAAAAAGTTCCACCTGCAAAGTTGAAGAGGCCAATGAGATCTATAAGATCAACGGTTAAGACCGTAATTAGTGTAGTGGATCATCGGCAATAGGGGTTCAAAGCACATGTGTTTCGAGCACGATTTCGAGGTGATGGATCGACCGAGCTCTGCCGTGTTCAGGCCGAAGATGGAGGTGGCCGAGGCGCTTCAAATGGTGGTCCCTGATCGAAGCACAAGTCGTCGTGGTGGCTGCAATATTTAACCCTAGTACGGCTTGGATGGGTTCGGTTCTATCATGTTTGCCTATAGACGAACACGTTTGGGGAAGAAGTAAATACGCGGCCATGATTCGATCTAAGGAAATCCTACGGCCAGGATGAATTTGGGGTGAAAATTTAAAAAGAAATTGTAATTTAGTTATATTTTAATTCGTGTAACTTTAAAAATGCATATCTTTTTCATACGAGGTCGGAAAATTACGAAACGACTTGCGTCGGGTTCGTTTTGTCGAGCATTATGCTATGGAGCAGGTTTGGAGTCGTTTGGAGCTAGTGAAAATTTTGGGTAAAATTAAACGCACATTTAATTTTATTCGAAATAAAACGTTACAACTATTATCGGAAACTCAAGGTGAGAATTTCCCACTCAATCGAATTGTTTCGATTTAAATTTTAAATAGTTAGATTTAAAATTTCTTGATTGTGTGATTGGATGATAATTTGTTATCTATTGTGTTAAATAGACCCTATGCGCCGTATATTAAGCGGATGTTATTTATTAAAAACATATACCGCGATAATTCCAACTTGTATGGAATTGGTATTATATATGTACTTGGAGTTGATTTCCCGCATTATATAGCGGATGAGGCCCTATTGCGCTGCATAATAGCGGATAATATTTTACAAATCCCATATACCGCGATATTTCGTCTTGAAGCGTAATTGGTATTGTGCTAACATCTTTGGATGCAGCAAACAGGTTGGAGGGATCCAACTAGATTCCTCAAACATTTGAATTTGTTTCAATGTTGTGTGCTGATCTTTTTATTGATCTATTTATAATCTGTGTGATTATCTTTGTGATTGAAATCTTTAAAGGCTAAATTTTAGCCGAATATGTTTTTGGTATCGTCTAACGCCGAAAATATATAAAATTTGATTTTTGAAAATTTAAGTTGAGAATTCATAATAAAATTTAATTTTGGAATTTATTCATTTTAAATAAATAAATGTTGTAATTTTTATGTTTTTATAGTAAATGGTTTCCTAAAGGAGATGCTTTATATAGTATTGGGATTTATATATCTATCTTAATTTCGAATCCCTATACTAATGATTTTGGGTTGTTGTAACGATGTTTTACGCAACATTCGTTTTGACCCAAATAAATGTGTTAAGTGAACGTTTTCCTTAAAGAATAAAATATATACTTAATTTGGATTTAAGTATATTGAATATTTTCAAAATGTTGAAAATAAAAAGATTGGTGAATTACTTATTACTAAATAAGTATGGAAATGTTTTTCCAATATAAAGTGAATATTTTGAGATTTTATCTTTTAAAGATAAATTAAAAATGAATACTAGAAAACGATTTGGAAATCGTATATTCATAGATATTTTGGAAAGGTAAATTCACTATGGAATTTATAAAAGAAAGGGAAATGTGTATAAAAATAAACATTGATTTATTTTGAAGTGTGGAAATAAATTTACGGTTTTGGAACGTAAATTTAATAAATCGGTAAGGATTTATTTAATTGGTTTAATTGAACCATTTTGAAATGAAAGTTGTATGGGTGTAAATTGATTTGGAATTGGTTTTCAAATGGTTAAAGTGTGGAAATTATATCTTATAAAGATATTTTAGAAATAAATAATTTGGGGAAATTATTTGAAATCGGGTGATGTTGTGAATATTGATTGATTGTTAAATAACCGACTATCAATATTGACCCTTAAGTGGCTATTTGTTGTGAATTGGTTGAAATTGAATGCTACACTTATTTCTAAATTATTGCGCTCGTTGTTCGGATTACCCATTCTGAATAGTGATACGACGTAATGGATAGCATTGAAGACCGGTGGTGAAGAACGTGTATTTGTGAAAACGATAGGATGACGTATCTATTGTCTCTGCACCGTTAGCTACGGTATGGAGATTTCCTTTGTGATGGAAAATTCGATCGGGATTGTCAATACCTGGATTGCAAGGGCTTCTTTTGAAGTTCCTTCCGTTCTGTTCGAGCCCGAAACAACTTGTATGGTTACATGTCTGACATTACATTTTGATATGTAAAGGAGATTTCTTTCAAATACATTTCTGTTGGTGGCGGAGAATTTATTCTCTTAGCTTAAGACCCTTCTCTGAGACGTAGGCGCTCAGAGGTTATGTAGTTGAAGGTTATCAGCGATATATTCCTAATTTGGTAATGTGGCATGCTGAGTGTTGTTGTGTGATGATTATTTATTGATCATTTGTTGATCAAAGCGTGGCTTTGTGAAAAAGCTTAGCTTTGTGGACGAGACTTCGTCAGACCTCACATCCCGAAAATGGTCAAAACAGGAATATGCGGCAAGGTTATAAGGGTCGCGCCCATTAGGGTATGTCATTCCCTTCTGGAAAAGGGTGGTGTAAGGTATGGAGCACTGATGCTTAACCTATGTGGTTGCTCCAATCTTATTTTTCTGTGAGGTTGTTGCTTGATGATAGAGGGCCCTCGGATAAAGGTCCCAAAGGACCGGGGGGTGGCATATTCGTGTAGTAGTTACCTAGTTACAGAGGTAACCCGGCCTTGTGTTGGCAGAGATCTAACCGTAATGTCAGGTTCTCGGGACGTCCCGCTAGAGGCGATCCCATTGACAGTAGAAAGTTCCTTAGCCTGACCATTTGTTGAAAATCCAAATAAAACAATACGCATCTTGTACGGTTTTAGTTGTAGAACCTGCCATTCACTTATGGTGGTGCCCCACTGTTTGGATGGTAGCTATAGTAGGCATAGTTCAGAATGTCTATGCTGGCTATGATTTATATTCTACTTTCGAAATGTTTTCTACACTATGCACTAATAATAATATCAAAAATGATTTGATTTTTGCGTAGTAAGCATCTTTGACTATCATAAGGAGAAATCTCCTCCAATTCTGCGTTTGCATTGTGTGTGCGTAGGGAGGCCGTGACGCCCCACCTCTATACCCACGCTAGCCAAGAACACTACGGAGTAATGCTGTCGACTAGAACGGAGAATAAGGCTGTTGAGGAGCAACCATCCGTGTAATTGCTTTGTGCGAGCATCGGTATGTTAGATAGTATAACATGCAAATCTTTTCAAGTGGAAATCCGACATGCCGACACAAACTCAAAGCTACTACACAGTGGCTATGATGTCTTCGGAAACAAATATAGAAATAAACATAACACAAATCAGTCACAGATAATTCATACCACAAAGGCGGAAATAGATATGAATATAACACATGAAAGTGTACATCAGAGTAGTGGTCAAACAAGGTCCACAATATCAAAAAGAATAGATACAAGTGCTAGACAAAAGAATAAGTATATATCATAGAGTCTGTATCTCAAATGTATACAAAAAAAACTACTAATCTAAGTAGTTAGCCAAAAGTCAGATGATGGTCCGATAAGGAGTCAAGCAGAAGCACCTGTAAAATCTCAGTCTGACCCGAGTATTATTTAAGAAGAAAATAATAAACGGATCAGTCTAGCTATAGATATCAGATGAAACGATATAGAATAAGTGATATGACTAAACACATAATAATCACAATGCTAAGCTGTGATATATATAAGTAGTTGAAAATCATCAAGGGATTATTCATTGTCACAAAATCTACACAAGAATCAAAGAAACATCATACTCCTAATTTAGTTCACCAAACCATAAATATTGACGATTATATCAATGTCAATCACAAAAGTCAATGACACACAAATTCACCAATGCACAAATTTTGACAATAATATCAATGTCAATCACACAAGTCAATGACACACAAATTCACCAATGCACAAATATTGACAATAATATCAATGTCACTCACAAAAGTCAATGACACACAAATTCCATAATTCAATACGCGAAATCCAGAAATCACAAAAGTCAATGACGCACAAATTCACCAATGCACAAATATTGATAAAACTTATCAATGGAAATCACGAAAATTGGTGAAACACAAATTCTAGAAATCATCTCAAGAAATCCAGAAATCACAAAGGGGGGAGGCCTATCACAAACGGGAGCATAAAGCCCACCAACACGTGTATCACAAACGGAACGCTAATTCCATGGTTGCTAACCATCACAAATTGAGCCGAAGCTCCACAAACGGCCCGAAGACCATGGGTTGCTACCCACCAAATTGAGTCGAAACTCCACAAAACGGGGTTTAGTCTCCCTCGCAGACAAAGAGACATCGCACATTGCTAGTCTAAATCACAAAGATGATCGTCGTGATCAACGAGAAGTGTCGATTACAGTGAGCTAGTAAATATATGAGCTTAGCATCATGTCCCATAACCACTAGCTTAACTTAAATATTTACGAACAAATTGTAGATCTCCACTAGAAAATTGTCACAAGAGTTTCAATCGAACAAGTCCAAGAATTAACCAACAAAGTGAACGCAAGCGTTTCATACCACTTGTTTTACTAAGTCGTTTAATTAGATTTCTCATACGAGTGAGGTAAAGGTTTGTATATACTAATAGATTGGAAAACGGTTTGAGAAAACGAGCTTTGTAATAAAATAGTGTTGAAATCATTTGAAGAAACAGTTTTGATATTTACTACTAGTATAGAAAACCTTTATATTTTTAAAGTGACAAGTCACAAAGAAGATTGTAAGAACAATCAATCACTAAAATTCACATTCGAAGACGTGAATAAAATCCAGAGAAACCGATAAAGAATCCATCGAAATGGATATTCAAAAATCCCTAAAAAGAGTCATCAAAGTCATAATAAATGATAACAACAAATAGGATTATCACGAATCGATTTAAATTGGAATTCTCAAACAAAAAGGCAAGAAGGCAAAATCACAACAGTTTCAGACGTCTGAAACAAGTGGTTCAGACGTTTGAATCTGGAAATATAAAAATTTCCAAAACACGATTCAGACGTCTGAATCAAGTGTTTCAGACGTCTGAAATTGGCATATTTTAGCCTATTTCCTTTCTGGTTCCAAATGAACCAATTCAGACGTCTGAAACCATATATTCAGACGTCTGAATCTGGGAATAGAAAACTTCCCAGAACAATATTCAGACGTCTGAATATCACGTTTCAGACATCTGAATGAAAGGTTCAGGGCATTCCCTGAACCTAGGCCAAAAATGGCCAAACGAATATCGGAAACGATCGAACGAGCAAATGGCGATGACAAAGGAATTACGTCGAACGACAACCCAGCCTAAACGGCTCTTCGATACGCCTCAAATATCAATGTCCAAATATCCATAATAGGATTTTCACAAATTAGACCAAAACACCAAAAATTGGGATATACACGAAATCGATCCAAACCAAAATCGATTGCACACGAATAAACGTTAGGAATTCATACCTAACAATCGAAGATAATTATAGACTAAGATGTGAGATAAAAATCTCACCTTTTTACCAAAATCAAACAAGAAGAAGCTTGAAAGCAAATGGAGAATCAACCTCTCTTCAACACAACCCAAATGAGCTTGAATCTATGCTCAAAACAAGAACATTCCCAAAATTAGGTTTAGGAATTTCTGAAATTGGTAAGAGAATAAGTTGGAGAAGAAGAAGAGAATGCTTACCAATGGGTTCTCTTGAATTTGGAGCTAGGAATTGGAATTGCAAGAGGAACTAGGGTTTTAGAGTTTTAATTTCCAATCTCACCCACCATTAATGCCTTAGAACTGAAAAGAGAAGAGAATGAGGGTGAGTGGGGAAGAGTGGCTCAGATTTGAGCATAAGTTAACATAGGGTTTAGCCCAAAACCAAACCCAAAGTGAAAAGTAGCAAAAATCAACTTTCTCCAAACATATCAAAGCTTATACTCAAAAAGGTCGCAAACGGCATTTTAAACTCAACGGGAGTGGTCCCGAGTCCTAATTCGATCGTATGAAAAAAGTAGCTTTTCGGACTAAAATCTGACTAACGATAAAATATTTAAATAAAATATTTAAATATAAAAATCGACAAATATGCGGGTTGTTACAGACTCCCCTCCTTAAAGAAATTGCGTCCTCGCAATATTTAAGAAGAACATATATAGTAACAACCATAAAAGCATATTCAACACAAAAGAAATTTGAAATAAGAAGTTCACCTCAAAGAGCACGAGAAAGTAAGTCCGGATGTGTTCGCTCGATGAACTCTCTAGATTCCCAAGAACAATCCTTAGGATTTGAAGTCCATTGAACTTTAACAAGCGGAACATCTTTATTTCGAAGTTGTTTGACTTCCGAAGCATTGATACGAATAGGATGTTGGTCATAAGTTAAATTAGGCAAAACTTCAATCTCTTCCACAACATCGGGCTCAAGAATAGAATCGAAATCTCGAAGGCATTTCCGTAATTGAGAAACGTGAAACACGTCATGAATAGCAGAAAATTGAGCTGGTAATAAAAGGCGATAAGCCATGGAACCAATACGTTCATCGATAGGAAATGGCCCAATATATCGAGGCGCCAATTTTCCCGATCGACTGAAACGTACAACACCTTTCATAGGTGATACACGAATGAACACAAGATCTCCCACAGAAAATTATAACTTCCTTCTTCGGGTATCGGCATAGGATTTTTGTCTACTCTGGGCTTCTTTCATCCTATGTCGAACAAGATCAATCTTTTCTGTGGAATCGCGAATAAAATCTGGACCTAAAACCAGGTTCTCACCGGCCTCAAGCCAACAAGAAGGAGATCGGCATGGCCTTCCATAGAGTGCCTCGAAAGGTGCCATACCAATACTAGATTGGAAGCTATTATTATAGGAAAATTCAACAAGTGAAATATGATCTTCCCAACTTCCACCAAAATCAAGAACACAAGCACGAAGAAGATCTTCAAGAGTTTGATTCACACGCTCAGTTTGTCCATCGGACTGAGGATGATAAGCGGTGCTAAAATTAAGCTTCGTTCCCAAAGCTTTTTGAAGACTCTTCCAAAATCCACTAGTAAACAATGGATCACGATCACTAACAATAGAAGTAGGAACACCATGTAATTTAACAATCTCTTTGATAAAGAGCTTGGTCAAAAGAGGAACGGTTCGGTTAGACCGAACGGGAATAAAATGGGCGGATTAGTAAGTCTATCAACGATCACCCATAAGCTATCATGACCCGAACGAGAACGGGGAAGGCCATCTATAAAATCCATGGAAATTTGGTCCCACTTCCAAATTGGAATTTCTAAAGGTTGCAATAACCCACCGGGCCTTTGATGTTTGGCCTTAACGAGTTGGCAAGTCATGCAACACTTAACAAAGTTAGCAATATCGAATTTCATTCCCTCCCAATAATATAGTCGCTTCATATCCACGTACATTTTACTACTACCAGGATGAATGGTAAATTTAGAACGATGGGAATCTTCTAAAATATCTTTACGAAGATCACTAATATTTGGCACGATAAGTCTACCAAATTTCCGAATGTCGCCACGAGAATCGATATCAAAGTCCTTCAAACCTTCAATATCAATCTTATCCTTAATATTTTGGCCAAGAAGAGCCAATTTGGGATCTAGCCTTTAAGCTTCAAGAATGCGGTCTAAGAGAGAAGGACGAGACTCAAGGCTACATAAAACAAATGATGAGCATAAATCGGATACGTTGTCTCGAATCTCACAAGTGGATAAGATCTCGAGATCGTTCCATTCGGATATCATCATTGAAACAACAGCTTGTTGTTTACGGCTAAGAGCATCGGCAACATGATTACCCTTACCGGGTGTATAAAGAATATCAAGATCATAAGGAGCAAGGAACTCGAGCCAACGTTGTTGACGTAAATTAAGTTCCTTTTGAGAAAATAAATATTTCAAAGACTTATGATCTGTGTAAAGAACAAATTTCTCTCCTAAAAGATAATGACGCCAAATCCGAAGAGCGAAAACAATAGCCGCGAGTTCTAAATCATGAGTGGCATATCTAGTCTCAGCAGGCTTCAATTGCCTAGAAGCATAAGCAATAACACGTTCTCTTTGCATAAGAACGGCACCAAACCCAACGCGACTAGCATCGGTATAAACAACGAAATCTTGATTCCCCTCGGGAATAACAAGAATAGGAGCATCGGAAAGGAGTTCTTTTAATTTCTGAAAAGAAGTTTCACATTTATCCGACCAAATGTATTTAACACCTTTCTTAGTCAAGCTAGTGAGGGGCACGGCAATCTTAGAAAAGTCTTTGATAAAACGACGGTAATAGCCCGCCAATCCGAGAAAACTACGAATCTCTGTCACACACTCCGGTCTCTTCCAATCTTGAATCGCTTCAATCTTTGAAGGATCCACGGAAATTCCGAATTCGGAAATAACGTGAGCGAGAAACTTCACACGAGATTGCCAAAAGTGGCATTTAGAAAATTTTGCCTTTAATTGATTACTCCTACGAGTTTCCAACACAATCCGAAGATGTTTTTCATGCTCCTCCTCGGTTTTAGAATACACAAGAATATCATCAATAAAGATGAGAACAAATCGATCGAGGAAGTCTTTAAAAACTCTATTCATAAGGTCAACGAAATAAGCCGGAGCGTTCGTTAGACCAAATGGCATAACAGGCCATTCATAAGATCCATAACGAGTACGGAACGATGTCAAAGGAATACTATCCTCTGCAATACGAAGCTGATGAAATCCAGTAGCTAAGTCTAATCGTGAAAAGACCTTAGCACCACTAAGCTGATCGAATAGATCATCAATCCGAGGTAAAGGATATTTATTTTTGATAGTAAGATCATTAAGCTTGCGGTAGTCAATGCAAAGCCTAAGTGTACCATCGGATTTCTTCACAAAAATAGCCGAAGCTCCCCAAGGCGAGGAACTAGAGCGAATAAATTTCTTCGTCTCCAATTCGGATAATTGTTTACGCATCTCCTCGTTTTCTTTATTGGACATACGATACGGAGGACGAGTGATAGGTTGAGCTCCAGGAATAAGATTAATTCTGAACTCAATTGCCCGCTTAGGTGGTAATCCTAAAATGGGTTCGAATATGTCAGAAAATTCACGAACGACGTGAATAAGAGAAATAATATCACCCTCATCATCATCATCGTCATCACGAGGATTTAAAGAATATAAAGATGCAACCAAAGCAGAATCCGAATCTTTAAGAATAACAGAAACCTGATTAACAGATTGAGGATGTCAAAGATGAATAGTCCGCTCAGGACATAGGATATGAGCTTCATAACGGTTAAGCCAATCCATTCCCAAAATCATTCCAAAGCCTAAATAACGCATGACATGCAAATCGGCTCGGAAAGAAAAATCACACAAAATAATCTCGACATCTTTACACAATAAACTGATTGTTGCGGATCCACCAACCGGATTCGCAATTCTCAAAGATGTCATTAAACACAAAACATCCAAAGAAAAAGTATCAACAAGTTCTTTTGATATAAAAGAATGGGACGCACCCGTATCAAAAAGAACTCGAATAGGATGATCACGAAATAAAATAATTCCATCCAGAATAGAAAGAGAAATACCTTGGCCACGAGATGTGTTGCCAGGGGCTTGAGCAACATTTAACTTTCCCTCCTTCTTTCCTTGAAGTTTGGGGCATGAAGATATAACATGACCGGGAACTTTGCAGTAGCGACAAGAGAGAGACTTTGGGCACTTGTTCGCATAATGGTCCTTCGAACCACAATTATAGCATTCCCCACGGCCAAAGGAAGAAGTCTTTGCCACGGAGGTTGCTTGCTTCCCTTTCTTATTAGGATAGGGGCCTTTGAATTTGTTTGGCCTCTTCTTGTTGTTGTTGAAGCTTGGTTTGGAACCCACTACTTCAACATCATTCTCCCTATCCGCCTTTTCAAGAAGAAGAGCGATATCAACGAGTTGGTCGAAAGAAACTTCTAACTTTAGAAGTAATGGCTTCTTGAGATTTTTGTTCAAGCCATAGACGAA
Source organism: Allium cepa (assembly GCA_030765085.1). Lineage (NCBI taxonomy): Eukaryota > Viridiplantae > Streptophyta > Magnoliopsida > Asparagales > Amaryllidaceae > Allium > Allium cepa. The sequence goes on along the minus strand of CM060940.1, from coordinate 213,706,879 downwards.
CCTCTGGTTCTTCTTTAAAGGGGTGTTAATGTATTCAACCCCATATTTGAAAAGCGACTCGAAGGAGGCGACGTAATCAGTCACCAAGGACTCACCTTGAACAAGGTCTATAAATCGTCGAGCCAATGTCACTTTCTCTGCTTCCGGTACAAATTTCAACTCGAAGCGTTCCCGGAATTGCTCCCAGGTGAGATCCGCTTCATTAATCTCAGAAATAAGAAGTTCGTACCAGTCCAATGCTCTTTCTCGGAGCATACTAGAGGCCACCTGAACTCGGTGAAGGTCAATAAGATTCATGCGAGAAAAGATTCGATCGCATGACCTTAGCCAAGCCTGTACTTCAATAATAGTTTCGGAACCTTTGAGTGGCTCCCCTCCCAAATTAGTGTAATCGCTGCACAAGCGTGCAAATCCCGACTTTGGGTGAGTAGGTTCCGGGTTAGCTCTAGCTGCTTGAGCATTCGTCACTAAATCAAGAAGCTGTTGAGCAGTCATAAAAACTCCATCTTGGGGTGGAGTGCTAGATGGCACGGCTCTGGGGCGGCCAGGTCTAGACATTTCTCTTCCTTTAGAAAGAAAGAAGAGGAAGAAGGTTATTCAGCAATTGAATATCAAGCAATCTTGATAGCTAAAACAAGGAATCATAAAAGAAAATAGGATAGAACGGTACATAGACCCGAATAAAATCCTAAAGCACGACTCCTAAAATGGACTTAGGACGATGATCCTTGTTATAATATTCCATATTGTTCCGAAGTTTGGCTCTGATACCAAGCTGTGATGCCCCACCTCTATACCCACGCTAGCCAAGAACACTACGGAGTAATGCTGTCGACTAGCACGGAGAATAAGGCTGTTGAGGAGCGACCATCCGTGTAATTGTTTTGTGCGAGCATCGATATGTCAGATAGTATAACATGCAAATTTTTTCAAGTGGAAATCCGACATGCCGACACAAACTCAAAGCTACTGCACAGTGGTTATGATGTCTTCGGAAACAAATATAGAAATAAACATAACACAAATCAGTCACAGATAATTCATATCACAAAGGCGGAAATAGATATGAATATAACACATGAAAGTGTACATCAGAGTAGTGGTCAAACAAGATCCACAATATCAAAAAGAATAGATACAAGTGCTAGACAAAAGAATAAGTATACATCATAGAGTCTGTATCTCAAATGTATACAACAAAAACTACTAATCTAAGTAGTTAGCCAAAAGTCAGATGATGGTCCGATAAGGAGTCAAGCAGAAGCACCTGTAAAATCTCAGTCTGACCCGAGTATTATTTAAGAAGAAAATAATAAACGGATCAGTCTAGCTATAGATATCAGATGAAACGATATAGAATAAGAGATATGACTAAACACATAATAATCACAATGCCAAGCTGTGATATATATAAGTAGTTGAAAATCATCAAGGGATTATTCAATGTCACAAAATCTACACAAGAATCAAAGAAACGTCATACTGCTAATTTAGTTCACCAAACCATAAATATTGACGATTATATCAATGTCAATCACAAAAGTCAATGGCACACAAATTCACCAATGCACAAATTTTGACAATAATATCAATGTCAATCACACAAGTCAATGACACACAAATTCACCAATGCACAAATATTGACAATAATATCAATGTCAATCACAAAAGTCAATGACACACAAATTCCAGAATTCAATACGCGAAATCCAGAAATCACAAAAGTCAATGACGCACAAATTCACCAATGCACAAATATTGATAAAACTTATCAATGGAAATCACGAAAATTGGTGAAACACAAATTCTAGAAATCATCTCAAGAAATCCAGAAATCACAAAGGGGGGAGGCCTATCACAAACAGGAGCATAAAGCCCACCAACACGTGTATCACAAACGGAACGCTAATTCCATGGTTGCTAACCATCACAAATTGAGCCGAAGCTCCACAAACGGCCCGAAGACCATGGGTTGCTACCCACCAAATTGAGTCGAAACTCCACAAAACGGGGTTTAGTCTCCCTCGCAGACAAAGAGACATTGCACATTTCTAGTCTAAATCACAAAGATGATCATCATGATCAACGAGAAGTGTCGATTACAGTGAGCTAGTAAATATATGAGCTTAGCATCATGTCCCATAACCACTAGCTTAACTTAAATATTTACGAACAAATTGTAGATCTCCACTAGAAAATTGTCACAAGAGTTTCAATCGAACAAGTCGCAGAATTAACCAACAAAGTGAACGCAAGCGTTTCATACCACGTGTTTTACTAAGTCATTTAATTAGATTTCTCATACGAGTGAGGTAAAGGTTTGTATATACTAATAGATTGGAAAACGGTTTGAGAAAACGAGCTTTGTAATAAAGTAGTGTTGAAATCATTTGAAGAAAGAGTTTTGATATTTACTACTAGTATAGAAAACCTTTATATTTTTAAAGTGACAAGTCACAAAGAAGATTGTAAGAACAAGCAATCACTAAAATTCACATTCGAAGACGTGAATAAAATCCAGAGAAACCGATAAAGAATCCATCGAAATGGATATTCAAAAATCCCTAAAAAGAGTCATCAAAGTCATAATAAATGATAACAACAAATAGGATTATCACGAATCAATTAAAATTAGAATTCTCAAACAAAAAGGCAAGAAGGCAAAATCACAACAGTTTCAGACGTCTGAAACAAGTGGTTCAGACGTCTGAATTTGGAAATATAAAAATTTCCAGAACACGATTCAGACGTCTGAATCAAGTGTTTCAGACGTCTGAAATAGGCATATTTTAGCCTATTTCCTTTCTGGTTCCAAATGAAGCAATTCAGACGTCTGAAACCACATATTCAGACATCTGAATCTGGGAATAGAAAACTTCCCAGAACAATATTCAGACGTCTAAATATCACGTTTCAGACGTCTGAATGAAAGGTTCAGGGCATTCCCTGAACCTAGGCCAAAAATGGCCAAACGAATATCGGAAACGATCGAACGAGAAAATGGCGATGACTAAGGAATTACGTCGAACGACAACCTAGCCTAAACGGCTCTTCGATACGCCTCAAATATCAATGTCCAAATATCCATAATAGGATTTTCACAAATTAGACCAAAACACCAAAAATTGGGATATACACGAAATCGATCCAAACCAAAATCGATTGCACACGAATAAACGTTAGGAATTCATACCTAACAATCGAAGATAATTATAGACTAAGATGTGAGATAAAAATCTCATCTTTTTACCAAAATCAAACAAGAAGAAGCTTGAAAGCAAATGGAGAATCAACCTCTCTTCAACACAACCCAAATGAGCTTGAATCTATGCTCAAAACAAGAACATTCCCAAAATTAGGTTTAGGAATTTCTGAAATTGGTAAGAGAATAAGTTGGAGAAGAAGAAGAGAATGCTTACCAATGGGTTCTCTTGAATTTGGAGCTAGGAATTGGATTTGCAAGAGGAACTAGTGTTTTGGAGTTTTAATTTCCAATCTCACCCACCATTAATGCCTTAGAACTGAAAAGAGAAGAGAATGAGGGTGAGTGGGGAAGAGTGGCTCAGATTTGAGCATAAGTTAACATAGGGCTGAGCCCAAAACCAAACCCAAAGTGAAAAGTAGCAAAAATCAACTTTCTCCAAACATATCGAAGCTTATACTCAAAAAGGTCGCAAACGGCATTTTAAACTCAATGGGAGTGGTCCCGAGTCCTAATTCGACAGTATGCAAAAAGTAGCTTTTCGGACTAAAATCCGACTAACGATAAAATATTTAAATGAAATATTTAAATATAAAAATCGACAAATATGCGGGTTGTTACAGGGGCCTTATGGTAGTTTCATTTTCCAAAAGTATTGCGGATATTTTCCACTTCTATTGTTGTTGTTGTTTTAAAAGATAAATAACTGTTTTAAGTTCTCACACCAGTCCCATGACTGAACTGGAGTTTATTGTTCTCTTCCTAAAATCTGGGTGCCCATAATTTTCCACACGGGCAGTCTAAAGTCAGGTTATCAGGTCATTCTTGATTCAGGAGTGCTATGGAGATCAAAGTGGCGAGCTGGATGGCGAGGCGTATTACTTGTATATGATACTATCTTTCCGCTGTTTAATTCACTTGTAAGGACACGTTTGTATAACTGTCCATTGTTTTGTTGTGTTGTATATTATTGTTGTACACTCTGATTAAAATGTAATGTGATGTAATAACTGAGATAATACTTTGTTTTAAAAGATTATTCATCTATTTATTATATGTTGTTCCGCTGCGATCTGTGAGATTCTGATATTGTTTCTGTTCTGTTTCCTTTCTTCTTCTGTCTTTTCCTTCTACCTCTTCTTTTTAACCCTAACAATTCAGTTTTCCGGCATTCGATTATGCGGCATTTGATACAGTGGACGTAAGCATGCCGACCTTCGGATCCCAATAAAATCGTTATGTTACAATGCAAAACACATCATAGAACAATAGATCATCGCATATATATACATATATAGATATATCATAGAGTAAACAAAATGATACATGTCAAGTGGTATAGCAACCACAGTATACAAGCGAGTCAAAAGAATATACACATTAGAGTAGCAACCAAAAAGGACCACATAAAAACTATAATAAAAAGTCCTAGCAGAATAGTCCATGCGGAAGAAGAATAGACTAAGTCCAAATGTACCTAACATGAAATACCTCGGCCTAACCCGAGTATAAAATACATGGATCAGTCTAGCTAAACAAATCAGTTAACAAGGATAAGCAGTAACACGAGCATAAGGATAATGTGATAATATTCTCAAGTGAGAAGGGACAATTAAAGTGTCTGATTACATCGGGTGCTAATATGGTATCACTAAAAAAACATATAATCTCAAAAGAGATAAAATAACCCATAAAATGGTAAAAGTAGTGAGGCTCATGTCATTAGCATTCCTAAAACATCAAATAAGGTTTAGGGGAAAACTTAACCCGCCATCTTGGCAAACACAAAACATGCATAAAGAGATCCCATCTCAAACACGCCATAAGCCAAATATATCTCCAAAGAGGAGACTAAAATCTCAAGTGAACGCCAAAAGGAAATCTCATATAACGCCAGTGTGGGCAATTCAAATCTCAAAAATAGAACTTCCAAGAGTTCAAATTCCCAAAACATAATCGCCACAAATATATAATGAATGGCTCAAAGGACTAATTCCATAAAAGAGTGATATACTAGGAAAATCACAACATCAATGAAATCATCTCAAAGATATAACACATGCTTATGGCCGATGTAACGACCCGCAAATCCGTACCCCTTGAGTCAACATTATTCTACAACAATCAACTCAAGTTGTACAGAACTATGAACCATTTGGTTTAAAGAAGAAGAAATAGAAGAAGAAAATAGAAAACAATAGAACCTAACCGTCGCAGCGGAATAAAATATAATAGATAATAAATGATCTTTACTCATAAATCCAATATCTCTGTTTATATATTACATCATCAGAGTACATCAATCACAGTACAACAACAACAACATACAAATGGATACACAGCAACTCAATATAGCGGAATATATATATAAACAAGTACGGAAGTACGTATCGTCATCCAGCTCGTCTCCTGAGCTCCATAGCATCAAATCCTGAATCCTACAATACTCGGTCTGACCCGAGCATTACAGTTAAATAACACCCGAATCAGTCTGGAATACCAGCGTGAGAAAATCACATTCAATTGATTATTTAAGGTTCAAAAATCCTTTTGAGAACAAAAGCATCTCGTAAGACCACGCCACAAATAAACATGTCGGGTTTTTACCTTACGATAGCTAAAACAATTTTTATAGAAATCCTCTGATATTATAATAGGGTCTATATACAAATACTTATAAAATATCCGAAATTGTTACATCTATTAAATTCCAGCTACTAGCCACAGAGTGGGTAATACAAACAAAACTCGTACAAGGCTCGCAGGGAGAATGGGTTTCCAACTAATGACTAGGCACTGGGGTACCACCCGTCACAGTACGTGGCCTAGATCACTTTACCGAGGAGTACGCTTGCTCCCCTACAACACAAGACCAGGACTACCCCTTACTGGATAATCCCGAGTGAGATCACCCTGCGGTTGGGATCAGCAACCGCCCACTAAGACGAAATAAAAGGGACATCTAGACAGGGATGACCTAACCCTGCTTGGGTGCTACCCACCTAGCCTTTCTGCATAACCCCTGATTTTCAGTCATTCCCATTTGATGAGGCTTGAGGCTAAGCGTTACCATTTTAGAACATATCCCCTAGAATGCCCATCGTCCACCTAACGATGTTCCGAAAGCATTCATCCATACAAGTCCGTCCCGGGTTCGAACGGAACCAAAGGCACTATTCCAACTACATCCATTTTGGAAATATCCTTAGGATTAGTAGCGACTAGCCCTTGCACTTCATTGCTCCATCTTTGAATCCAAAAATTGTTTTCCACGAAACGTACAAACCGGATAGATGTGGTTTTCGAGAAATAAAGCTCGATCCTGGCCTCTTCGAAACGATCAATGCATTTGTCCAACATTAATAGTCGGTGATTTAGCAATCAACTTATATTCTCAAACAACCATCCAACAATAAATAATTTTCCAAATTATTTGTTAACCTCAAAAATATCTTTACAAGATATATTTCTATTTTCAACTCTTTGAAAACAGTTTTAAACCATCTTTCTTTTCAGAATAATTTTTCCCAAATATTTTCTATCTCCACTAAAATCACCAAACACAAAACGTTAGATCTTTAAACTAAATTTAAAAACACTTTATTGTAAAATATAATTTAAAAACATTTAAATTAAAAGCCACTTCAATAATTTATTCAAAATACATACAATATAAATTTTTGAAAACAAGGTTACTTAATAAAATATAAAACTAGATTTTCACTTTTAAAACAAAATACTAAATCACTCTTTAAATAATTACTGCTATAATAGATTAAAGGGAAATACTTACTTTAGAATTTAAATATTTAGAAATAATAAATTTTTCAAAACATACTTTTTAAAACAACTTTAAAACCTTTAATTTATATTTAAAAATTTACTTTGAAAACATTCTTGGTTATTTAGGGAGAATTCCAACTTCAATCACTTAAATCATTTTTCCCAAATTGATTTCCAATTTATTCCATTTGGAATAAATTTATTTACTTATCAGTTCATTTCAAAATTCATTAGTTATGGACTTTATTATTATTATTTTTTGTTTGATTTCAAACCCTTTTAACTGAAATATACAAATTTCAAGTTATTCCCAATTTCTTCTTTATTCTTTCCAATAATTTAAATCTTGAATTTTAAATAAATGTTTTTTCTTTTTAAATGATAACACTGAATTTTTAAAATTCATTAACTTCCCGTTTATTCAAATTTTCCTTTCTATACTCACGATTTATTTATTAAAATTTTAAAGTCACTTTATTTCTTTTCCAAATCATTCTTAAATTTATTCTATAATTATTTTACTTACAGATTCACTTCTTTTATTTTCTTTCCAAAATCCAATTTATATAGTTTTTGGTAATCCATTATAACCAATTATATCAATCAAGCCATAGCATTGAATTTTTCCACACAATTCATTATAGAATATCAAATAATCCGAACAGAGAACATTAAATAATTTAAATAAAAATTGAGGGGTCCAGTTGGATCCCTCCAACCTGTTTTCCTGCATCCATAGACATTAGCACAACATAAATATCAATTCCAAAATATACTATACTATAGCACATCAATCAATTCAACCATTTCAAACAATTATTTAAATTTAATCATTTAAATTTAAATTTACCTGAGTGAGATTAACTCACCTTTGCTTTTAATTTTCAATCCACTTCCAAATGGCTTGTTTCCTTTCAAATGTTGACCTTGAATAAATAATTATATAATTTTTATTAATATTCGAAATTATCAGACAATCAATTACCACTTGTTTATTTAATTTACCAATGATGTTATTTTAAACTAATTGTTCTAGTTTTAAACTAACTTTCTTTTTTAACAAAAAAAAAAATATAAAATTGTTAAATAATCTGACTAAATAAGTTAAACACCTCTATATATTATTTCAAGTTTTACAGTAAGCTACATACGAGCATATATCTATCTATATTTTTTTTATACACATTAACACTTCACTGTAATATGAAACAAGCTGTAAATTCCAAATCCATATATACTCAGATTTAAATTGATGTGAAAAAAAACATTTATACCCCCTTACACAGCTTGAGGCTGCAATCATCTGAAACCACTGTGACATCCATTCTCAACCAACTTCTTCAATCGCAACTATCACAACTGCTTCCTCCCCAAATCGCGAATTCCCAATCACCAACCAAATCAACCTTCCTCAACATCTCGTTGCGTTAGAAAAAGAAAGAGGATTTCGAGTGTCAAAAATCGAAGTCAATTTTCACGAACTCGAAAAGATTCGGCGAAATTCTCCTCAACAAGATTCGGCGAAATCGGAGTCAATTTTCACGAAATCGAAAACGTTGATTTAGAAAAAGAAAGAGGATTACGTGTGTCACCATTATTTTGTGAAAAGGCTTCGGCCGACATTTTTTTTTTTGCTTCTGAACTTTGATTTTATTTTTGATTTGAAGGAAGGGAATTCGGTTCCATTATTAAAGAAAAAGGGGTTGCGTGATGTTGTAAATAAAGAAACATTGATATGAAAAGAAGTCGGCTACTCAGGAAAGATTTCGATTGTGATTTGATTTTCTTTCAGATAGAGATATATAAATTAAATCCATAATTATCGTATCGGCGTTTTTATCTCGTACGCTCACACAACAAACCCAAAAACTATGAAAATTGAAACCCGATAATAATTCAATATTACGGACCCAATGAAACTTTAAATTTGATTTCAACACTTCTATTCTCTTCAGTATTATCAATACAAATTTTATAAGCCTTCAAACTATTTTTAATAGGCTTAAAATCTAAGATTTCATATTATATCCAACTTCAAATTATTTAAATTCAATAAATGAATAATGATATTTGAATTCAAGTTAAAATTAACTTTAAAATATTTAAAATTTATTAAATATTCCAATTTTAAATGCTCAAAAATTCTGGGTCGTCACAGCCGAAGACCGCCAAGTACTGCTATCTCAAAATAAGGCGCTACGTCTCTTAGACAAACACCCCAAAGGACAATAAATACGTCTCTTAGAAAAACATCTCGAAGGACAAATACATCGCATTGGACAAATATGTCATTTAAACAAACGTCCTAAAGGACAAAATGACCCGAAGGTCCAGCAATGGCAAATATGTCTCTTAGACGAATGGGTCACAAACTTTCGGATAGGAACCCGAATAGTGTTAACGTGCGTCCCATACCACACATTCGCACTAAACGGTTTACTAACTGTTAGTAAATTTCACACTCATAGCAGTAAAAAGTTTACCACATCACATCGGTAAACTCGACCCGTGGGTCAAAATGATCAAATGGAAAAGTCATGACTAATCGATGAAATAAATGCATGGGTCTCATACCACGAGTTTTACCGAACATTTAGTTCTTCTTCTCATTCGCTCGAATAGTGCAAAAATGTGTGTTTTATATATAAAAAAATGTACATGAGAAAACAAGCTTTTAATACCAATATTGAAAGCCATATTTGAAAATTACCTTATTATCAAAAATAAATAGATTATATATTGAAAAATACTTTAAAAATATCATGTAATAATAATTTAAAATGCCCATTTATTTTAAAATTTATCTCAAAAAATTGTGGAAAAATCCATGCTAAAAAACGAATAAAAACCCAAGAGATCACTCAAATCGATATTCGAATTCAATTCAAATTTAAAGAAAAATTTGAATTTCAAAATCTCCAAAATTTGGCTAATTTACCTATAGACATCATGGCCTCAAAACATTTCAAAAATATCACAAAAATATGAATTAAAAGCCAAAAGTTGGAAGGAAAAAGAACATAAAAATGCATCGACAACACACTACCTACGTCTGAAATCTTTTCTAGGTTCAACTTTCGGACATGAAACAGGTGACCAAATGACCTTTGATTGAACTAAAAATTGGTGTACATATAGTAGAAAACTTCTGATTTCAAAAAAAATCAATCGATTCTGACTAGAAATGAAAAAGTTACGTTGTCTCAAACATGGACTCGGGACACGTTTGCAACAATTCAAAAACAAAATATGCCCAGGCCTGAAAACCATCTTGGGTCCAAATTACTGGACTAAAGCAGAGGATCAACCAACCTCATATTAAGCTGAAAATTTATGTGCTCATAATAGAAAACTTCATATTTCAAACAAAAAAAGAATCGTTGAACTCCGGCAAAAAATTAAAAATTAACACTGCTTCAAACATAGACTCAGGTTATGTTTGCGACAGTTCAAAAACCAAAAATGTACAGGCCCGAAAACCATCTCGTGTTCAACTTCCAGACATGAAACAAAGGAACAAATTACCTAGGATTGAGTTGAAAACTGGTATGCATATAGTAGAAAAATTCATATTTCAAAAAAAATAATCAATGAAGTCCGATTGGAAATGAAAAAGTTACACTGTCTCGAATATGGACTCAGGCCATGTTTGCAACAGTTCGAAAGAACCACAAATGTACAGGCCTGAAAACCATCTTGGATTCAACTTCCAAGCATAAAACAGAGGACTAAATGACCTTGGATTGAGATGAAAATTGGTATGCATATAATATAAAACTTCAACTTTCAAATAAAAATTGAATCAATGAATTCCAACGTAGGAATAAGAAGATATGGTCATGCAAAGTAACTACTCAACAGATTTTCACAGTGAGAAAACAACTACAGGAAATATTTATACAGAAACAATATTTGCACACATTTTTACAATTAAAGTTTTTCTTCATCTATAGATTGTGAGTTTATTAACTCACCTATGCGAATATGAAGATCAAACTTTGGAGAATTTAAGAAAGTTGAAGGCTTTGCCTCTGATTATTGTCTTAGGAACCTGAAAATGAAGATAGAACAATATGCAACAGAGAAATAGCAGGTTGCAGACAATCAACTTTTGAATATCATATTTTGATGAAATAGAAATGGTTTTCATAGCGACCACCTGAGAAAAAAAGTTTAACTTGATTGAAAACAACAATAATTGGATTAATTTTGAGTATATTTTCGAGATAGGGTTGAATGAGGAATGGGTTTCTTAGTTTTGTTCAACTATTTTCTTTTACTGAAAGTAAACGTAAAATATAATAAGAAGAAGAGAAACTCTTCTTTCTATATGCTAGGCTAAGAAATGGGCTTGGACCAAATTAAATTTTTTTAATTAGCCTTAGGGAAAATCAACTTATCATTTAAATACATAATTACACTTATGTAATTAATAAAACAACATTATACACAAGATTTCTACTCAATAAATTACACAAACATACATTCATGTTTAGTAAGAAATTTGCAACGAACAAAAAGATAATTTTGTTATGAAAATATTTTTATTATCAAAAGCTCTTATTTTTAAGTAAATATACAATTTACACAAATATTTACAACAAATCCTATTTTTAACTCCAAAAATTATGTAAAAATTATTTTCTTGCATAATTAAATGCAATAAACCATATCTCCATCATTTTTATGTCCAAAATATATTTTTAAACAAAATTTCATCTTTTCATTTATAATATACAACCTCTAAAAATCAAATACTTCGTTTAAAGGTTATTAAAATAAGTAATTGGCAATAATTAAAATTTTTATAGTATTTTCTCTATGTCAAAAGTATTTTCCATTCATTATTAACCCAAACAAATAAAATAAAGCTTTTAAACCTTATTTTCACATTTTATTTCACAAAATTCATTTTTTATTCCAAATAAGCAATTTAAAATCTCCAGTGGTATTTTATTTTACAGTATTAAATCATAATAATTAATATTTACTGGTAATCTCCAAAACCAGGGTTGTTACAGACTCCCTCCTCTTAACAAAATTGCGTCCACGCAATTTATAGAGAAGATTTTCTATCTAACTTGTTAATTTCATCAATAAAAAGAAAAGAAATAAGTTTGAGATAAAAAGATTCTCACCATCGTTATGCGAAGAAAGAAAATCAGGGTAGGATCGCTCGATAAACTCTTTAGTTTCCCAAGTGTAGTCATTGGGATTAGCTGTGATATCCCAGAATTTCAAGGAATTTAAAATGTAACAATCTCTTAATTAATTATTTAAAATTGGAAAAAAGGTTATTTTCAAATAAACGATAATAATAATAATGTGTTGTTTAAATATAGATATAAATAGACTTTAAAATAGAATTGTTATTTTCAAATTTAATTTGGGTTTGTTTATATTAATATATATTTTTTTGAATTGATTTTTAAGTTGGATTTTAAAAGTGAAATTGAATTTGAATTTGGATTTAAATTTGAATTGTTAAAGATAATTATTTTAAAATGTTTTGAATATAAAAATATAGGAATAAGATTTTTATTTAAAATAAGATTTGTTTTATATTATTTTCCTTAAAGAATTTTATCTATATAAATTTAGAAAGTATTTATTTAATAGTAAGATAAATACCAAAGTTTGACATTAACATTTAAATATGAATTAAATTTATTATATATGATTTTATCTAAATTATAATTAGTTTTTATTCTATTTTCTTTAAGGGATTTTATTTATTTAAAATTAAGAAAAATACTTATTTAAATAGGAAATTTAATTTAAAAGCTTTTAAAATCATTAAAAATAATATAAAAATGTATTAAGAGAAATTAATTAATTTAATTAACTAATGATCACGGATTAACTAATTTATAATTTAGGGTTATAATTAATTAATTAAAGGTTATTTAATTGTTATTAAGGATTATTAATTAAGTAATTAAGATTGATTAATTAATGATTGGAAATTAATTAATTAAGTAATTAGAGGTTAATTAACTGGTAATTAAGAAGTATTTAATTAAGTTTTATTAATTAATAATTAGGTTTTTTAATTAATAATTAATAGATAATTAATCTATAATTAAAGATTAATTGAGGGTTAATGAACTGTTATTAAGGATTGATTAACTGATAATTAAGGATTAATTTATTTGTTATTAAGTTTTATTAATTGTATTTAAGGTTTATTAGTTAAAGAATAATTAATCTAAAATTAAAGATTAATTAATTGGTTTATAAGGTAATTAAGGAATGAATTACCCAAATGTAATTAACAAAATGAATGTGATTAATTGAAGATAATCACTTGATGATTAATTAAGTATAAATACTTAATGAAATTGGTAAGTGTGATTACTTAGTGTGAGTAATTAGTGGATAATTACTGGATGTAATTAATTAAAAAGGAATTACTTAATGGGAAGTAATTAAAGGATTATTACTTAGAAGAAGTAATTAAGGATTAATTACTTGGTTGTAATTAATTAAATGATTAATATAATTAATTAAGAAGCTAATTAAAGTAATATAAGTTATTAAGAATAGTTAATTACTTGTAATTAATTAAAGATTAATTATTGAATGTAATTAATTAAAAGAATACTTGATTAATAAAAGTAATTAGAGAATCATTAATTAATGTAATTAATGAGAGTGGTTAAAGTTTAAATTCTGTAAATGGTTATGGTTAATTAATTTATGTAATTAATTAAAAGATAACTACTTTATGGAATTGAGGAATAATTAATCAGGGATGATTAATTAAGATAGATATTTAAAGGATGATAAATTAATTAAATGGTTTCTAATTAATTAATGATTGATTAAGCACGATTAGGTGGTTAATTCTTAAGTAATTAATTTAATTAAAGTTAATTAAATTAAATATGATATGGATTAATAATTCTTGCTTCTGGATGATTGTTTGAGTAGAATGTCTGAATTGGTTGATATCTATTGGATGATATTCTGTGATGTGATATTGAATATATCTATAATAAATGTGTGATATTTATCCGTGTTAATGCTATGTGAATTCATGTATTGAATTGAATTGAATAGTTTAAACCTTAAGCAACATGGCCTTTAAGATACGTTTGGATTTCGATGAGACCGGGATCGGGTATCAAATTTGATTATCCAAAAACCACATCGATCCAAGTTAAACGATAGGTTGTGACATCTCCAAAGTGAAGATCGAGATGGAGTTTTAAAGTGCAAGGGTTATTGTCGTTAACTCTGAGGGTGATTCCAAAATGAGTGTAACAAGATAATTCCTTCGGTTTCATTTGAACCCGAAATGAACTTGTATATATTGAATGTTTCAGAACATCGTCGAGAGGATGATGAGCATTCTGAGATAGAAGTGCTCTATAAAGGTAATCGTAGCCCCAAGCCTCATTAATCGAGAATGGGTAAAACAAAGGAGGTGCAGCATGGCTTAGTAGGTAGCACCCAAGTAGGATAAGATTTTCCCCCATCCAGAGTCCTTTTTTATTCTACTATATGGTGGTTGCTGGCTTCAACCATGCGGTTGTCTTATTTAGACTATACAATAAGGGTAGCTCCGGTTTGTGTTGTAGGAGATTTGGAGAAATCCTCAGTATGGTGATCTAGGCCACGTACTGTGACGGGCGGTACCCCGGTAACCCTACCATTGTATGGAATCCAATCTCTAATAAGTGATCGCGGACTTGATTCTATAACACACTTTGTGGCTAGTATGCTGGAATTTAATCATGTAACAATTTCAGCTATGTGAATATTTATTTGAAAACGCCAGACACTATTATAATATCAATGAATTTCCTATCAAAATTTTTGATAAGCGTAAGGTATAAACTTACCCATATTTATGTGTGGAGAGACTTACGTGATACCTCTATTTAAAAAGGTTTTTAAAGTTAAGCAACTTTAACCGTTTACTCACACCAGACCCATGTCTGACCCGGAGTTTATCTCTTTTTTTCTCAAACTCTTGGGTACTCAAATGTTTATGAGTAGCCAAGGGATTTAGGTTTGCTTTGACAAATTCTAGAGGTCATATGGAGAAGGAGGCTTCAGCATTTGTAGATATATAGTGTTTCCACGGAGTTGTTTTCTTATTGATATATGTGTTATATCTTGAGTTGTATGATAGACAGGTTTTTATATCTGTCTTGATTTGTGACGTATAAAGCTGTGTAACTCTGATAGATATTGTATACTATGTAATATCTATGTGATTAATATAATTTATTCGTCCCGCCGTGAGATTTTGATGTTGTTTAGTTCTTTTTTTCTATCTTTTCTCTTTTCTCTCTTTCTTTCTTAATAATGGTGCGTCCTATTGTGGAGAATAAGGTGGGTCGTTACATTTGGTATCAGAGCTAGGTTGAGTGAATACCTAGGCTTTGGAGTGATTTCTTTCTTGAGAGAGCATACTTGTAATTTTGATATATATATATATATATATATATATATATATATATGTGTATATATATATATATATGTATCTATGTATATATGTATGTACGTATATTTCGACCTATTTGTTGGTTTACCTGCTCGGGTTTTCCAATATGAGTTCTAGAGGTAGGAAGGGTAGCGGTGTGTGCAGCACGACTACCAATGGAAGAAGTCCAAGTGTTGAGGTTGATAGTGTATTTGCCGAGGCTGTAAACCTAATACCGCCTTGAGTAGGATCTGCAACATGGTATAAGGATTTCACCAATCTCAGTGGAAATTCTTCAGAGGTTCGCAGTCCATCATTGAAGTATAAGCTTGGTTGCGCTCGTGTGAGCGGATTTTCGAGTGTTTGGATCTATCGGATGAGCAGAAGCGAGTGGTGGTATCTTGGCAACTTCAGGAGAAGCAGTTGCATGGTGAGAAGCAGTGACTTTGGATGTATCCAAAGATGTTTCTTTTAGAGCAAGTGTGTTTGCATTGGAGATGAGACTACGTTTCACAAGGTTGTTGTGTTTGGTTTGAGGCCACGTTTCTTGAGGAGATGTCTGCCCATCTCAAAGGATCTTTGTGATATTGTTGATATGATTTTGAGGATCAAGTAGCTTTGGATAAGAAGTCTTTGACATCTGTGGTAGCAGTGCAGCTCCGAAGTGTTTTGTGTGCCAGTAGGAAGATCTTTTGGCTTAGCAGTTTCCTAGAGATAGAGTTCAGAAGCAGCAGAGTGGACATGTTTCTTCGATGGATTAGTCAAGGATAAGCTGTTCTGATTTGTGAAGAGTGAACGGTGTCTATGCATATTGCACTGGATAGGATTGCAAAAGTGACTTGTGATGGTTTGAATGATTCTCTTGGGCAATCTTTTTCATAGGATTGTGGCATCTCTAGAGGATGTAGGAGTTATAGAGTTGTCAGAGATTATTCCGATGTCTTCTGGGAAGTCCGAGGTTTGTCCGTATTGGAAATTGAGTTCCATATCGACTTGGTTCAAGGAGCTACCGGTAGTTCAGCTAAGTAGAAGGATCTCTCTTAGAGAGAGAGAGAGAGAGTTTGGTAAAGCAGCACAGGATTTCATGGAACATTTGTGTTTTCTCTTTATGGATCTATTGAGCCTTATTGCCGAAATGCGTCAGATTAGTTTGTGTTCATGTTCAGCAACGACATTCTCATCTACTCTAGATTAGAGTTGTGCAGCGGTAGCAAGGCGGCAGCTATTCTAGGGTGGATGCAACCAGAAGTTCATGTTTGGATTGGAGGGTTTCAACGGGAAGTTCTTTAGGATTTGAAGGCCAGATTGGCGAGTGCACCTATTTTGTTTTTTCGGTTGGGAGAAGTAAGTTTGAAGTCTACTGACTGTGAAGTATAGTTTGTGTTCTTGATTTCGGTAGATCTTGAGTGGATCTTTTTGTTGAGTTGTTTTTGATCCAGCTTGTTTCAAGAAGCATCAGCGAAGGTTGAGCTGATCAGGAAGGATGTAGGCAGCCCAGGATTGTCTGATGAATTTTGTGGATAAGAGACAAAGGAATCCAGAATTTTAAGTTGGAGGCTTTGTTTTTGGTTGAGGTTTACTCCGATCAAAGGAGTAGCAGGATTTGGTAAGACTAGGAGGCTAGCTCCGAGGTATATTGGATTTTTTCTATGTTCTTGTATGGATAAGTGTTTTGGCTTACAGGGTTGAATTGCCATTTTGGAAGACTGGGATTCAATGTATTACACGTATCTCTGAGGGAGTACGTGTATGGTCCATCTCTATTAGTTGAATCAGCAGTTCGTGAGGATTTGGTAGTTGAGTTAGACTTGTCCGAGGTCAGATATTTTATGCAGATTGTAGATCTAGATGAGTAGGAGCTCAGAAGCTTAGTGGTGTAGCTAGTTTAGATTCAGTAGAGTGAGTATATTAGTATCTATACCTGGGAAACTCTGAATAGTTTTAGGAAAGCTTATGCAGATCTATGTCCAAATAACTAGTATTGTTTGTTTGGATGAAATTGTTTGATTGGTTGTTTGTGTATGACCGATATGTATGCTTGAAATTGTTGAAATAAAATAAAAAAAATTGGATTATCTTTTGTTTTAAATTTTGGGGACGAAATTCTTCTAAAGGGAGAGGAATGTGATACCCCAGAATTTCAAGGAATTTAAAATGTGATGATCTCTTAATTAATTATTTTAAATTGGCAAAAATGTTATTTTCAAGTAAAAATAATAATAATGTGTTGTTTAAATATAAATATAAATAGACTTTAAAATAGAATTATTATTTTTAGATTTAATTTTGGTTTGTTTAAATTAATATATATTTATTTGAATTGAATTTTAAGTTGGATTTTAAAAGTAAAATTGAGTTTGAATTTGGATTTAAATTTGAATTGTTAAAGATAATTATTTCAAAATGTTTTGAATATAAAAATATAGGAATAAAGTTTTTATTTAAAATAATTTTTGTTTTATATTATTTTCCTTAGAGATTTTTATTTATATAAATTTAGACAGTAAATACAAAAGTTTACATCAACATTTAAAAATGGATTAAATGTATTATATATGATTTTATTTAAATCATAATTAGTTTTTATTCTATTTTCTTTAAGGGATTTTATTTATTTAAAATTAAGAAAATTACTTATTTAAATAGGAAATTTAATTTAAAAGCTTTCAAAATCATTAGAAATAAAATAAAAATGTATTATTACAAGTGCTTAACTATTAAGCATGTTGATAACATGTGTTAGGTGATTAAGTAGGGTAGAGACAAGTGTCATTTTTTATTTTATTTTCTTTAAATTTTAATAAAATAACCATTAAGCTTATATAAACACATATCTAATTTCTTCATTTCTTTTCTTATCTCCTATTTTCAAAAACCAGAAAACCCACAAGAACAAAACCTCGTATAAAAATCCTCCTCTAACCATTTTATCGTCAACCCTGTAATCGTTTCAAAAGCCTGTAAACATCCCTAAAAACAAATCAAGCCTATAAACTTTCCTCAAAAACCAAACCTGTGAATCATAAGTTCAAAGCCTGTAACAAGATTTATTTTCAATTGCAACCTGAAGTAAATCAAAGTCATAAAAACATCTCAGCCATTCAAGCTTTCCATTTTTCAAATCAAAGCAGTCGAGTTTTCAAAGTTCAATCCAGTTTTTCAAGCTTCCCCGTTTTCAGAAAAGAAGCTCTGTTCATCTTTTTAATAAGGTGAGTAAACAATTTTACTAAAAAGTTTAAGTACGAAAATGTTTGTTGCTTGTGAAATTTCTATGATAATGATGTCGTGCATGTGTATATGTAAGTATAAGATCTGTGTATATGAATGTGTTCATGTGTGCATGTCAGGTTGAATTCATGCTCTTCTCTGTTTTCATATTGCAGAGTTCTAAACTAGATCAAAATCCATTCTTTCTTCCTCTGATCACTGATATGACTTAGTTTTCAAACAATAAATGTTTTTTTAGTCATAGATTAAATCTTAAAAATGAATTTAAGTAAAATATTTGGATGTTTATCCGGAAAAATGGAAAGACAGTGGTAATTCTTTAAATCATGTAAAAATCAATCATTGCAAATTGCTGTTTCAGGATTATAACCTGAATCTACTTTGAAGGTTAGGATTTTTCAAACTAAAATTACAATTTTTAATGATGTATCGAGTCTGCATTTTGGTAATGTCTAGAAAATGGTTTTTGAGCATTTACTTGTGGCCGGAGGTACTCGAGTGGTCGGGATTTCGTCTGAAGCTAGAATGATGATTGGGGTGTTTGGAAAAAATGGTGGAAGTGGTGATCATGGGTCGTGGCGTCACATATTGGTCGATTTAGGTTTTAAACCCTAAAAGGGGTCGAATTTGGAATGGGATCATGGCTTCATCTTTGGTTGATCGGAGTACATCACACCATGGCGTTGGTTGCTTGGAAGTCTGGCGAAGCAAAGGACGTGGTGGCACATTGTCTGGGGATCGGAGATGTGAGATTCAAGGGGTTTTCTGGCATTGGTGGGGTTCCGGGTTCATTTGTGAATCTCAATTTCGATAGGAGGTTTGTGCTCGTGTTTCGGTGATCGGGATTGATTGTGGCGACGTTGGTCGATGCGGCGAAGATTTCATCAGAGGTCGAAGCTCAATGATGGTTGGTGCAGGTGCACGGGGTGGTTTTGGTCTCAGTTGTTTTGGTTTGTTTTGACTTGAAGGGGAGCTCGAGTATTGGGATAGGTGTCTCGAGTGGGAACTTGAGTAGTTCGAGAGTGTTTCGAGATATATGTTTTTACTTTAAATAAATCTATTTTTTTTTTTAAATGAAAGAGAAGAAGAGAAAACTCGGGTGGTTCTCGGGTGATATTCGGGTTCGACCCGAAGCAGGAATTTTAAAACAGTTTTCAAAAGTTTTAAAGGTTCTTATAAAACAAGTTTTAAATTAAATAAAGTAAGTTTTAAATTTCATATGAATCTTGTTTTCAAAAATCTATTCTTTATAAAAATAAATGTTTTTTAAGAAATTAGTTTGAGAAATTATGTAAGTGTTCAACTTGAATTTGTTAAGCTAATTTTTAACTTATTTTAAATCCTAATTTAAAAGATTTAATAAAGGAAGATAATTTTTAAAGTCAAACGATTATTTTGTTTTAAAACATAATTAATGATATAATTAAGTAAGGTTAATTTTAAGATAAAATGTTTAAAGTGTTAATGATAATTGAGCCATTAAATATGATAATGTTTTATCTTAAGGTTAATTAAAGTATTTAATGTGTTGAGATTAATTAAGTAATTAAGAAATTTAAGTATAATTAATTAATTTAATCAATTTAATTAATTTAGTTAATTAACGATAAAGGATTAATTATGAAATTAATTAAGAGAAATTAATTAGTTTAATTAACCAATGATTAAGGATTAATTAATTTATAATTGAGGGTTATAATTAATTAACTGAAGGTTAATTAATCGTAATTAAGGATTATTAATTAAGTAATTAAGATGGATTAATCAATGATTAGAAATTAATTAATTAAGTAAATAGAGGTTAATGAACTGGTAATTAAGAAGTACTGTAACGACCCATCAATTTTCGATGTTAAATTTTTGTTATTTTAATAATATTTTATGAGTTAATATTGAAAGAAATAAAATATTGCAATTTTATAATGGAATAAAAACTAAATTTAGACTGAAACAATGTTAATACAAGTCAATTGTCAATAATCTAAATGAAACTCCAATTCATTTTATTTAAGCATGATACGCTTGGTTATAAAACTAAATATAAGTGTAACAGCCCGCGGATCCGTACCCCTTGAGTCAACACTATTCTACCTAAATCAACTCAAGTTGTACAGAAATACGAACCATTTGGGTTAAAGAAGAAGAGGTAGAAGAAGGAATTAGAATACAACAACAGAATCTAACCATCGCAGTGGAATAAAATATAATAGATAATAAATGATCTTTACTCAAAAATCAAATATCTCTGTTTATATATATTACATCATCAGAGTACATCAATCACAGTTCAACATCAATATCATACAATGGATTCACAACAACTCAACACAGCGGAAATACATATATAAACAAGTACGAGAGTACGTATCGTCATCTTGCTCGTCTCCTGAGCTCCACAGCATTATATCCTGTATCCTATAATACTCGGTCTGACCCGAGCATTACAGTTAAATAACACCCGAGTCAGTCTGGAATACCAGCGTGAGAAAAATCACACGTAATTGATTATTAAATTTCAAAAATCCTTTGAAAACAAAAGCATCTCGTAAGACCACGCCACAAATAAACATGTCGAGTTTTTACCTTACGATAGCAAAAACAATTTTTTATAGAAATCCTCTGATATTATGATAGGGTCTATATACAAATACTTATAAAATAGCCGAAATTGTTACATCTATTAAATTCCAGCTACTAGCCACAGAGTGGGTAATACAAACAAAACTCGTACAAGGCTCGTAGGGAGAGTGGATTTCCAACTAATGACTAAGCACTGGGGTACCACCTGTCACAGTACGGGGCCTAGATCACCGTACCGAGGAGTACGCCTGCTCCCCTGCAACACAAGACCGGGGCTACCCCTTACTGGATAATCCCGAGTGAGATCACCCCACGGTTGGGATCAGCAACCTCCCACTAAGCCGAAATAAAAAGGGACATCTAGACTGGAATGACCTCACCCTACTTGGGTGCTACCCACCTAGCCTAGCTGCATAACCCCTGATTTTCAGTCATTCCCATTTGATGAGGCTTGAGGCTAAGCATTACCTTTTTAGAACATATCCCTTAGAATGCCCATCGTCCACCTTACGATGTTTCTCAAGCATTCATCTATACAAGTCCGTTCCGGGTTCGAACGGAACCGAAGGCACTATTCCTACTACATCCATTTTGGAAATATCCTCAGGATTAGTACCGACTAGCCCTTGCACTTCACTGCTCCATCTTCGAATCCAAACTCCTTTTCACGAAACGTACAAACCGGATCGAAGTGGTTTTCGAGAAATAAATCTCGATCCCTGTCTATTCGAAACGATCAACGCATTTTTGTCCAATATTGATAGTCGGTTATTTAACTATCGATTAATATGCAAAAACATCCATCAACCAATAAATAATTTCCCAAATTATTTATTTATCTCAAAAATATCTTCACAAGATATATTTTTACTTTTCAAATTCCTTTGAAAACAGTTTTCATAACTACCTGCCTTTCTCAGAATAAATTCCAAGTATTTCTATTTCCACAGGAATCACCAAGCACCAAACTTTAGATTTTTAAAATAATTTAAAACACCTCACTTTTAAAAATATACTTTAAAACATTTTTATTAAAATTTCTTTAATAATTTGTTAAAAATACATACTATATGAATATTTGAAAATAAGGTTACTTAATAAAATATAAAAATAGATTTCTATTTTTAAAAAACAAAATACTAAGTTACTTCTTAATAATTACTGCAAAAATAGATTAAAAGAAAATATTTACTTTATACTTTAAATGATAGAAATAAATTTTATGAAACTTGCTTTCTTTACAAACAACTTTAAAACATTTAATTTATATTTAAAATTTTACTTTAAAACGTACTTGGTTATCCAGAGAAAAATTCCAACTTCAATCACTTAAATCAATTTCCCAAATTGATTTCCAATTCACTTTATTTTGAAATAAGTTCCTGTAATTACTCAATTCATCTCATAATTCATTAGTTATGGACTTATTATTATTGTTATTATTTCCCATTTGATTTTACATCTTTTTGACTGAAATATACGAATTTCAACTTTTCCCAATTTCTTCTTTGTTCTTCTTAAATAATTTAAACCTTGAATTATAAATAAATGTTTTAATCATACTGAAGTTTAAAAATTCATTAATCTTCTGTTTATTCAAAATTTCCCTTCCATATATGGAATTTTATTTATTAGAATTTAAAACTATTATTATTCTTATCCAATTCATTCCTAATTTATTTAAATTCTCTATAATTGTTTCACTTACAAATTCTCTTCATTTTATTTCCAAAATCCAATTCTATATATCTTGATAGATTAGTGCACCAGAACATATTCAGGTAAACCATAACATCCAATATTCCAATTGTCAATAATATTCATCACAAAATATAAAATAATCACACCAGAGGGTATTAAATAATTTAAATAAATGTTGAGGGATCCTGTTGGATCCCTCCAACCTGTTTTCCTTGCATCCACAGATGTTAGCACAATATAATATGCCAATTCCAGAATATACCACACTATAGCACATCAAACAATTCAACCATCCAAACAATTATTTAAATTTTATCATTTAAAATTTAAATTTAAATTCAACCGAGTGAGATTAATTCACCTTTGTCCTTTAATTTGCAATCCAATCCAAACTGGCTTGTTTCTCTTCAATTTTAGACCTTGAATAACATTATCTGATTTATTATCATTTGAACTAACATTAATTACCATTTTTCAATTTAATTATCTTGGAATTTTATTTAAACTAATTTTCCTTTAACAAATCATTTTAGTGACCGAAATAATTAAATAAGTCTATTAAATGAGTTAATCACCTTAATCCATTAATTTACAATAAATTACTAAGACAAAAGGTGTGTATGTTTTAGATAGATATACTTATATATATATATATATATATATATATTGTTTTTTTTTCTAAAGCCATACTTATAAGATCAAGTTATATAGATTAAAAATCTTATTTTGATATAAACTCCTCAACATTTAAAATCTGTATATATTTTCAAAATCTTTCTGTAAAATAATTTACCGATAAACGAACTAAAAAAAAATCAATAGATTAAACTCAAAGGTTTAAACTTGAGTACTAATAACTTAAAAATGTTTAAAATAAATTAGTCATTACATAACAATTTATGAATTTGTACATATTCGTTTTTAGTATGCTTTACAATATACATACCATCCTAATACTTAATTTAAAATTAAACAGCAAAATTAAAAAAATACAAGTGTTTATTTATAAGTATAATTTTCCCTCTGTACCTAACAAACATAAATTTCTTTACTGTCTATATACTTCTTTGACTAAAAGTTTTTTTTTCTCTATTTGAAATAGTTTATACTAAAAATTAAAATAATTACCAGTTCAATATTTTTAAATTTCAAAATAAAGAGAGAAAAAAATAAGAAGATGCTCACCCCAAACCCTGGCCTCGTCTCTCGAACACGAGCTCAAGCCATGAAGAACTCCAAACTGGACGGCAAACCCTAAATAAGCGCCACGACCCCCCATACTCCTTCGCGACCCCTTTCCCCTTCCAATCAACTGTCTTCTTCGATCGAGCTCGCCTCTTTGGGTTTCGCGATTTCAATCGCCATTTATTTTTTTTATTTTTTTTATTTTTTTTTAAAAAAACGAGGAGCTTTGAATTTGGTTTTACCGAAAGGAAGAATTTTAAAAAGGAAATCAGTGCTTGAAAAGGAAGGAGTCGGCCATTATTGATTTCTTGCCTGAGAAAATATCTACTCTGCGTGCTCTTCAAAGAAAATGGAAGACAAGATATGATGTTCGCGTGCTGTTGGTAAAAGAGGGGACACAGATATGAAAGGAAGTCGGCTGAAAAAATAAAAGGGAAACGTGCTGGAGAAGGTAACGCTTGCTTTAACCCCTATACGTGATGCTAGCTACAGTACTCCATGCAAATTTCAACGCGTTTATATATCGTACACACACACACTAACTCCGATCAATACGAAATTTGAAGCCCGATAATAATTCAATATTACGGACCCAATGGAACTGGTTTCGTCGAATTCTGATACTGTGTCTCGGAAGGCTATTTTCAAATTCAATTTAAACGATATATTTTTGAAACTGAACAAATCGGTGTTAAATTCAATTTGCAACTTCTATTACCCTCAATATTATCAATATAAATTTTATAAGCCTTCAAATTATTTTGAACAAGCTTAGAATTCCAGATACAATATTTTATCCAACTTCAAATTATTTAATAATTTAATTTCAATACTTAGTGATATTTGAACTCAAGTTAAATTTTACTTTTAAATATTAAAATTAATTTAATATTCCGATTTTAAATGCTCGAAAATTCCGGGTCGTCACATTCTTCCCCCGTTAAAAGAATTTCGTCCCCGAAATTACTAGTTAGGCAGAATGGTCCAATACTCGTTAGTATTTCCAAAACCAAACAGTTTGATTAACTTGCCATAACATATTCTTTTACTAAAGACCCACTATTATTTCAACCAACTTCCCAAAACCTTCCATAGTTCCCAAATAATTTTACTTATTCAACTATTCAAATTATAATTCAAAACCAAGTTTAAAATTTTCGAAATTTCTCAAAAATTTTCTAACTCTCTATATTTC
Organism: Allium cepa; assembly: GCA_030765085.1. NCBI lineage: Eukaryota > Viridiplantae > Streptophyta > Magnoliopsida > Asparagales > Amaryllidaceae > Allium > Allium cepa. Next base: position 213,681,571 of record CM060940.1, on the reverse strand, counting down.
CGAAAAATTTCGCCGGCGTCTCCATTGCGCGGCTGACTCGATACAACTACAAAATGGCTTTACGGCCTCCCAAGCCAAGTGGCTCGATCCAAAAACCCAATCAAATTTCATACCAAACTTAAATACATACCTTTTTGTCGAGCATTTCAAATTTATCTTATGAAATCAAGTCCAGTTTTCCTTTCCCTTTCTAATACCTACATATCCTGCTAAGCACTATTATCCAATCTCAATATTCCCAAACATCATATCAACTTTATTACAAAATGTCAGTATTTATTCATTCAAATATTAACTTAGATTATATTTGTAGTATCAATTCCCAATCAAGAATTCATCATTCCCTTCTTAAGTTGGTATAAGCATTTATGTGTTTCCTGTATTTATTTTCATCTCCCACTTTAGTTTATATCTATTCCTATTCACATTGATTCTTTCATTTCCATACGAATTCAATTTATCTTTAATTTTAAATATTGAATTTTATTTTTCATTTATAACTAATTCATGTCATTATTTTAGTTAGATTCATTTACTAACTTATTTCAATTTCCAGTTTGAAATCGTTTTGTCGTTAACAAAATTTTCCAAAAATTTTCAAAAATTTTCTAACTCCCAAAATTTCTGAAAATTTTTGGCAGTCTCCTTTGTACGGAGGAGCTTTTGCAATGTGACAAAAGATATAAATATATATACATCGACCCACGCGGTCGGAAAAACTAAAAACAGTTCATATTTCCTATTTTTATTGCGTAGGCGTACCTTATTTAGCATTTTTAAGCAAGCGGCTTAAAATTTTAGCAATTAGCATAACCCAATCCAGCCTCACGGCTTCCAGGTACCTGTACTTACTCAATTTAAACATGTGAGTGCCAAATATATGCAGTTTAACTATATTTCACTTAGTTGCAATGGTTAAAACATATGAATTCTATAGAAATGCACATCAAACATATTCTGTAAGTAATTTATAAAATTTTCATACTAATCCAACTGTTTCAATTAATTTACAAAACCATTTTCATTTAATTTGAATGGTTTTCAATCCATTCGTATACCACTTCATCAATTTGAATGGTTTAAAACTCAATTGCTTACATTTAATTTATTCTTAAGCAAACTGAACTCATATTTAATTCAATTGCTTTCAAAATTAATTTATTTTACTTCTATCAACTCAATTTATACTTAATTCTATTTTTAAAATTTATTCACAATTCATATATTCACATTTTCATTGCATTTCAGATTTGAATCCATTCACCTGCATTTCATTTTATTAACCAAACCAGTTCATTCAAAACCATTAACAATTTTGGTTCATCTTCATTACCAATTAAATTTCCTTTTTATTTTAATTCATTCATGACCATTTATTTAGCTCGACCCATTCCAAGCTTGCATATTACTACCCATTCCCGAATTAATTCAAACCAAGCTTTAATTTATTGGTCTTCCAATTTTACTCGTAGTCGAGCTTCTAATTGTTCTCAACTTAAGTTAATTTACTCAATTTATTTCACTTCAAACTTAAGTTCATTTCCATTTGATTCTTATTTATTCCATCCATATATTTATTCAATATAATTAGTTTATCCACTCAATCCATTTTGAATTTTCATTTCCTTAAATTTTATTTATAACCCACCAAATTCTATTTCGATTCAAATTCATTTTCACTTGATTTAAATTCAACCCAATATCATTACACTTAGTTTTAGGTTGAATTCAATTCAACTGTCCTTCATCTATTAAGCTTAAGTTAATTTATTTTGATTTATTCAAATTTTATACTTAAGCTCATTTTCGTTTCACAAATAAATATTTTCTCTTCCATTCAACTTAATTCTATCTCAGTTAAATCTCATTTTAAAATTTACAATTTCATTTGATGAGTTATTATAAAATTTAACTTTCCAGATTCAATTCAATCAATTGATTACAAGGCTATTTCCAATTTATTTCTACTTATTTGGATTTTATTTGCAATTTATACCATTACTATTTTAATCCAATTTCATTTTTTTAATACATTTCCGATTATATTTAATTTGTTAACACCTCAAGTTAAATTTTAATTTATAATTTGAGTTTTATTTCCAAACTTCATCATAAACTCACAATTCAACATCTATTTAACTACATTGGGTTCTCATTACATATTTCATTATCTAAATGGCTCTTTCCCTATTTATAATTCAATACCTGATTTTAAATCTCAAAATCTCTTCACTTAAATTTTCTTAAGTTCAAACTCATTTTATAATTCAAATTTGGATTTTTATTTTATTTTCCAATTCTTCAAAAATATTTATTTTGGGTTTTCTATCTCACCTTTCAATTTTATAAGTCACATCTTATTATTTTACACATTTCCATTCTATTATAGGCTTGAATATATTCTTCTTTTATTTTTTTAACTCAAGCCTTATGCTTATTTATAGCCCAAGCATATTTTATTTCTATGGATTTTTAATTCTCTTATAAGTTATTCTGATTTATTTATTTCAATTCAATCCTTATCCAACTTATTTTCCAGATATCCAGGTAAGAATTTAATTCCATTCAATAATTCAACTGAATTTTTATTCCAATTCAATTTTATTTTAACTCAAATTTATTTAATTAAATTCGAGTTCAACTTAATTCAAGTACAACTGGATATTATTTTCAGCCTATTCAATTAATTTCAATCCAGTTAAATCTTTATTCCCCAATCCAAGTTAATTTCATTTTTAACTTTTCACTTCAAATTTAAATTCCAATATTCAAAGCTTATATTTCCTTTCTGATTTAAAAATCATCTCAAATCATATTTCTCAAAAGTCGTACCATTCCTGGTTTATCCCCAACAAATCTCCTTTGAAATTTCAAAAATAAACTGGTTTTCCTGAACAAATCAATTTGGCAGCAATCTGTCACTTAGAAATTCGAAAATGAATACTGATGATGCGGCCGTCATCATCAGAATTATTTTCCAATAATCCAAGTGATTTTCAATGCTATATCACTTTCAAAATCCATTTAAAACAAATTTCCATTCAGAAATATCTCTAAAACAATAATGCTATTATCTATCTTCAAAATACTTCCAAATCTCCAGGATTTAAATTTCCAAGTACTGCTTAAACCAATTTTAACTATAATTCATTTGCATAGTTTATGCCCATGAAAATTCTCATTTGATTTTATTTCAATTTATAATTTACATTTATAATTCATATTTATAAATTTCATTTTATAATTAATTTATTTCCTTAACCTTAGGATATATTTTCAATTTCTAGTTAAAATTTTACACAACGATGATAATAATTTAATATTATCATTTCTAATATCCCAGCAACCATATATTAGCTAAAATAGTTCACAAAAAATTTTCTTTATATCAAAATATATTTTTGGGTAAAATTATTTCATTCACCCTCATTTAAAACAATACCGTGTCAGTTTGTTCTATTCAAGTGTTTAGAAACACCTTCGATACAGTTGTCCAGACTGTGCCGACGAAGGTTCATATGCCACTCAATAAACCAATCAACACAATATTAAAATAATTTATATTCACTAACAAATACGCGCTCATATTTATTAATACGCTCAAACTCATAATAAAGTACTACGGACTCTAATTTAAATGAGTAATTCCCACCAGAGCCAAGGTTATCACCAACCTAAGCTCTGATACCAAGTGTAACAGCCCGCGGATCCGTACTCCTTGAGTCAACACTATTCTACCTAAATCAACTTAAGTCGTACAGAAATACGAACCATTTGGGTTAAAGAAGAAGAGGTATAAGAAGGAATTAGAATACAACAACAGAATCTAACCATCGCACAGTACAACATCAATATCATACAATGGATTCACAACAACTTAACACAGCGGAAATACATATATAAACAAGTACGAGAGTACGTATCGTCATCTTGCTTGTCTCCTGAGCTCCACAGCATCATATCCTGTATCTTATAATACTCGGTCTGACATGAGCATTACAGTTAAATAACACCCGAGTCAGTTTGGAATACCAGCGTGAGAAAAATCACACCCAATTGATTATTAAAGTTTCAAAAATCCTTTGAAAACAAAAGCATCTCGTAAGACCGCGCCACAAATAAACATGTCGGGCTTTTACCTTACGATAGCTAAAACAATTTTTATAGAAATCCTCTGAAATTATGATAGGGTCTATATACAACTACTTAAAAAATAGCCGAAATTGTTACATCTATTAAATTCCAGCTACTAGTCACAGAGTGGGTAATACAAACAAAACTCATACAAGGCTCGTAGGGAGAGTGGATTTCCAACTAATGACTAAGCACTGGGGTACCACCTGTCACAGTACAGGGCCTAGATCACCGTACCGAGGAGTACGCCAGCTCCCCTGCAACACAAGACCGGGACTACCCCTTACTGGATAATCCCGAGTGAGATCACCCCGCGGTTGGGATCAGCAACCGCCCACTAAGCCGAAATAAAAAGGGACATCTAGACTGGAATGACCTCACCCTGCTTGGGTGCTACCCACCTAGCCTTGCTGAATAACCCCTGGTTTTCAGTCATTCCCATTTGATGAGGCTTGAGGCCAAGCGTTACCTTTTTAGAACATATCCCTTAGAATGCCCATCGTCCACCTGACGATGTTTCTCAAGCATTCATCCATACAAGTCCGTTCCGGGTTCGAACGGAACCGAAGGCACTATTCCTACTACATCCATTTTGGAAATATCCTCAGGATTAGTACCGACTAGCCCTTGCACTTCACTGCTCCATCTTCGAATCCAAACATGTTTTCATGAAACATACAAACCGGATCGAAGTGGTTTTTGAGAAATAAATCTCGATCCTGGTCTCTTCGAAACGATCAACGCATTTTTGTCCAATATTGATAGTCGGTTATTTAACTATCAATTAATATGCATAAACATCAATCAACCAACAAATAATTTCCCAAATTATTTATTTATCTCAAAAATATCTTCACAAGATATATTTTTACTTTTCAAATTCCTTTGAAAATAGTTTTCACAACTACCTGCCTTTCTCAGAATAAATTCCAAGTATTTCTATAGCCACTGGAATCACCAAGCAAAAAACTTTAGATTTCTAAAATAATTTAAAACACCTTACTTTTAAAAATATACTTTAAAACATTTTTATTAAAATTTCTTTAATAATTTGTTAAAAATACATACTATATGAATATTTGAAAATAAGGTTACTTAATAAAATATAAAACTAGATTTCTATTTTTAAAAAACAAAATACTAAGTTACTTCTTAAAAATTACTGCTAAAATAGATTAAAAGAAAATATTTACTTTGGACTTTAAATGATAGAAATAAATTTTACGAAACTTGCTTTCTTTACAAAGAACTTTAAAACATTTAATTTATATTTAAAATTTTACTTTAAAACGTACTTGGTTATCCAAAGAAAAATTCCAACTTCAATCACTTAAATCAATTTCCCAAATTGATTTCCAATTCACTTTATTTTGAAATAAGTTCCTTTAATTACTCAATCCATCTCATAATTCATTAGTTATGGACTTATTATTATTGTTATTATTTCCCATTTAATTTTACATCTTATTGACTGAAATATATGAATTTCAGCTTTTCCCAATTTCTTCTTTATTCTTCTTAAATAATTTAAACCTTGAATTTTAAATAAATGTTTTAATCATACTGAAGTTTAAAAATTCATTAATCTTCTATTTATTCAAAATTTCCCTTCCATATATGGAATTTCATTTATTAGAATTTAAAACTATTATTATTCTTATCTAATTCATTCCTAATTTATTTAAATTCTCTATAATTATTTCACTTACAAATTCTTTTCATTTCATTTCCAAAATCCAATTCTATATATCTTGATAGATTAGTGCACCGGAACATATTCAGGTAAACCATAACATCCAACATTCCAATTGTCAATAATATTCATCACATAATATAAAATAATCACAACGGAGGGTATTAAATAATTTAAATAAATGTTGAGGGATCCAGTTGGATCCCTCCGACCTGTTTTCCCTGCATCCATAGATGTTAGCACAATATAATATGCCAATTCCAGAATATACCACACTATAGCACGTCAAACAATTCAACCATCCAAAAAATTATTTAAATTTTATAATTTAAAATTTAAATTTAAATTCAACTAAGTGGGATTAGCTCACCTTTGTCCTTTAATTTGCAATCTAATCCAAACCGGCTTGTTTCTCTTCAATTTTAGACCTTGAATAACATTATATGATATTTTATCATTTGAACTAACATTAATTACCATTTTTCAATTTAATTATCTAGGAATTTATTTGAACTAATTTTCCTTTAATAAATCATTTTAGTGACTGAAATAATTAAATATGTTTATTAAATGAGTTAATCACCATAATCCATTAATTTACAATAAATTACTAAGACAAAATGTGTGTATGTTTTAGATAGATATACTTATATTTATATATATATATATATATATATATTGTTTTTTTTCTAAAACCATACTTATAAAATCAAGTTATATAGATTAAAAATCTTATTTTGATATAAACTCCTCAACATTTAAAATCTGTATATATTTTCAAAATCTTTCTGTAAAATAATTTACCGATAAACGAACTAAAAAAAATCAGTAGATTAAACTCAAAGGTTTAAACTTGAGTACTAATAACTTAAAAATGTTTAAAATAAATTAGTCATTACATAACAATTTATGAATTTGTAGATATTCATTTTTAATATGTTTTACAATATCATACCATCCTAATACTTAATTTAAAATTAAACAGCAAAATTAAAAAAAATACAAGTGTATATTTATAAGTATAATTTTCCCTCTGTACCTAACAAACATAAATTTCTTTAATGTCTATATACTTCTTTGACTAAAAGTTTTTTTTCTCTGTTTGAAACAGTTTATACTAAAAATTAAAATAATTACCAGTTCAATATTTTTAAATTTCGAAATAAAGAGAGAAAAAAAACAAGAAGATGCTCACCCCAAATCGTGACGCACATCTCTCTCGAGTCCCCAAACCAATGCGGTTGCCTGCAACCTCTCAGAGCCGCCTAGCCCCACCCAAAACCCTAACCTCGACGCCATACGCGCTCCTCCCTAAGCCCACGCGTACGCACGTAAACCCTGGCCTCGTCTCTCAAACACGAGCTCAAGCCATGAAGAACTCCAAACTGGACGGCAAACCCTAAATAAGCGCCACGACCCCCCATACTCCTTCGCGACCCCTTTCCCCTTCCAATCAACTATCGTCTTCGATCGAGCTCGCCTCTTTGGGTTTCGCGATTTCAATCGCCATTTATTTTTTTATTTTTATTATTTTTTTTAAAAACGAGGAGCTTTGAATTTGGTTTTACCGAAAGGAAGAAATTTAAAAAGGAAATCGGTGCTTGAAAGGGAAGGAGTCGGCCATTAATGATTTCTTGCCTGAGAAAATATCTACTCTACGTGCTCTTCAAAGAAAATGGAAGACAAGATATGATGTTCACGTGCTGTTGATAAAAGAGGGGACACAGATATGAAACGAAGTCGGCTGAAAAAATAAAAGGGAAACGTGCTGGAGAAGGTAACGCTAGCTTTAACCCCTATACGTGATGCTAGCTATAGTACTCCATGCAAATTTCAACGCATTTATATATCGTACACTCACACACTAACTCCGATCAATATGAAATTTGAAGCCCGAATAATAATTCAATATTACGGACCCAATGGAACTGGTTTCGTCGAATCCCGATGCTGTGTCTCGGAAGGCTATTTTCAAATTCAATTTAAACGATATATTTTTAAAACTGAACAAATCGGTGTTAAATTCAATTTTACAACTTCTATTACCCTCAATATTATCAATATAAATTTTATAAGCCTTCAAATTATTTTTAACAACATTAGAATTCCAGATACAATATTTTATCCAACTTCAAATTATTTAATAATTTAATTTCAATACTTAGTGATATTTGAACTCAAGTTAAATTTTACTTTTAAATATTAAAATTAATTTAATATTCCGATTTTAAATGCTCGAAAATTCCGGTTCGTCACAATAAGTAACAAATGTAAACATTTAGTTATTGTACAAAATAGATAGTTAATGGTAATTAAATAAGATCAGTATTGTGTAAGGAATGATAATATGGGTGGTATTAATGGTTACACTGATTTATAGTGGGATGTAAAAGGTAATAAATTTATGTATAATTTGAGTAATAAAATAAGTTTATTTATGGAGTTAGATTGGTTATATTATCTTAGGCTATAAACCAAATAGAAGAGAACAAGCGTAAATCTTAAGGGTATAATAACAATTATTATATATTACCTAATTTACTGGTCAATCAATTTATTTGAAATAAAGTTCTCTTGAATGTTATGTAATTTTAATATTGTTATGGAGGAAACGTTACTTAATGATTTTTAATTTTAGTAACGGAAGAGTGAATGAGAATTTATAGAGAACATAAATTATTTATAAGTAAAAAAGAAGTATATATTGAACAAATTTATGATAATTGGATAATGCAGTGTTATCGGAAATTAATTAGTGTTATATATGGGATTTATACCTGGGTGGGTAAGTAGTAAACTTATAAATGAAAGAAAGTGAGTAGGTGACCATTTATTTAGGTTATTTATTCATTTAGTATGTTAAATAACAATTTGGGAATCAGATCTCAATTAAGGGAAATTAAGTTGTACGTTAATTTGAAATAAAATCTATTAAATATTACATTTATAGGGTCTGACGCCCCACCTCTATACCCACGCTAGCCAAGGACACTACAGGGTAATGCCGTCAACTAACACGGATAATAAGGCTGGTTAGGAGCGACCATCTATAGCCTTGCTCTAACTATCTATTGAATACATCGACAATAGACATACCAAGCATGTCGACATATCCAATGAATACATAGAACAAAACCAGAGGTGGTTAAAGGATCTATCAGAACAGAATATAACAACTCAAATGCAATATACATCACAGAATAGTAGATCATCATATACATGTATATTGATACATAACAGAGTATACAAACTGATACACGTCAAGTGGTATAGCAAACCACAATATACCGACGAATCCAAAAGAATACATATATCAGAGTTACAACAAAAAGGACTACACAATGCTATAACAAAAAGGAGCAAGCTGGATAGTCCATGCGGAAGCAAAATAGGCTAAGTCCAAATGCACCTAACCTGAAACAACTCGGTCTGACCCGAGTATAAAATACACGGGTCAGTCTAGCTAAACAAAACAGTCAAATAAACTGAACAACAATAAACCTGCAAGGTTACAAGGCATAACAAATATCTCTAAGGGAGATAACACAATCATCTAACAAAAGATGAACATAACAAAACAAGCCTCATATCATCGGCATCTCAAATAAACAGAGGATAAAAATATCCCAAAGCAAGCCAAAAGGCAAATAACAAATACCCATAAGGTATACAAGTTCCGCAAGGTAATCGCTATACATCATGCGACTCAAAAAGACCAACACCGAAGGGCGATACCAAGGGAATATAATATCAATGAAACAAAAGATTTCTCGAGCTCAGTACTGTATAAACAAGGATCCATGAGCCCGAAGGCTCCAAACCCCAAATATCTCCCGTGCGGCTCATAAAGACCAACACCGAAAGCGATACTATAGGGCAACAAACCCGAAGGCACAAACCTGAAGGTACAAACCCGAAGGCAACATACCCGAAGGCAACATACTTGAAGGCAACAAACCTGAAGTTGCAAACCCGAAGGCAACAAACCCGAAGGCAACAAACCGTAGTGGTGAAGGTCTGAAGGCCCAGTACTGGACACCACTAACTGGCGGAATGTGTCATAACTCTCAAAAAGGAATCCGGAAAGTGGTAACGTGAGTCCCATAACCACTCGTTCGCACTAAACGGTTTACTAACCGTTAGTTAATTTCACACTCAAAGTAGTACAAAGTTTACCTCATCTCATCGGTAAACTAGACAAAAAGGTCAAAACGTTCAAACGAATAGATAGGGAATTAACTGAGAAGATGAACGCACATGTTCATTGCACGCGTTTTATCTAATCATTTGATTCTCCTTCCACTTCGCTCGGAGTGCGAAACCGTGTGTGTTTTAAATAGAATTTATAAATTGGAGAAACGAGCTTTTAATGCAATTTAGAAGATTATTTTATGAAAACCCATGGATGAAGTCAAAAAGGAATCATCAAGGTCAAATATGCATAAACAACTAATTGGAATCGACGTAGATCGATAAAAGTTGGAATCACAAACAAATAGGCAAACTAGGCAAAACAGGGGAACAGGAGCAGGTCGGTTGACCGGACTCTGAGCTCGGTCGACCGGCCCACAAACAGATAAGTGCTCTGGTAGCAGGTCGGTCGACCGGCCTACTGAGTTCAGTCGGCCGAACACTGTTTCCAGCACTTCCCAGCCTATCAAAACGAGGGCCAATCTCAACCAAATTGCAATCGTTTGAGCAACAGCACTAAGGGTTTATGCCGATCGACTACCCGGCGCTATATGCTCCTCGATGCATCACCAAAAACATGTTCGAACATCAAAGTTAGGATCTTTAAAGATTTGAACCCAAAACACTAAAAATTTGGATATTCACCAATTCAATCCAAACCAAAAGCAAGTGCACATGAACAAGTGTTAGGAATTCATACCCAATATTCAAAGATGGATATAAGCATAGATGTGAGATAAAAATCTCACCTTTAACCCTAAAACAAAGAAGAAGAAGCTCAATTGCAAGGAAAAGATCAACCACTCTCCACTTTAACTCTACTAGCTTCAATCTAAGATCAAAACAAGTGTTTCCTAAGTTAGGTTTAGGAAACTTCTGAAATTGAAGGAGAAAGAGTTGGAGAAGATGAAGAGGAGGCTTACCAATAGCTTCTCTTTGATTTTGGAGCAAGAATTTGAGCTAGCAAGAGGAACTAGGGCTTGGAGTTTCTAATTCCCTTTCCTTTCCACCATTTTCAGTTGGAGCTTGAGTTTGAGGAGTGGGAATGAGTGAATGAAGAGGAAAGGACTGAGTTAGGTTATTAAGTTAGCTAGTGGGCTGAACCCAAACCCGAAACCAACTAGAAAAAGTAGCAAAATTCAACTATCTCCAAACAAATCAAAGATTATACTCAAAAAGATCGCAGACGCCATTTTGGACCCAATGGAGGTGGTCTTGAGTCCCAATTCGACCGTTTGCAGAAAATAGCCTTTTGGACTATAATCCCACAAACGACGTTATATTTAAACAAAATATTTAAATATACAACCGATAAATATGCGGGTTGTTACAGACTCCCCTCCTTAAAGAAATTGCGTGCTCGCAATTCTTAATAAGAAAATAAATAGTAACAACCCAAAAACATATCAACACATAAGAATAACAGAATAAGAAGTTCACCTTAAAGTGCACGAAAGGATAAGCCCTAACTTGTTTGCTTGGAGAATTCTATGGATTTCTACGCTCAAAATAATTCGAAACACCGACGTGGTGCAACAATACGTCAAATGAACCAAAGCTCAACAAAATGAAGTACAACAAAACGTCCGATGAACTTTGTAAAAAGATCATTCCATTAGGACATCAACAAAGAAACAATCACTTGTTGCTTACAACTAAATGCATTGGCAACACGATCCCCCTTTCGGGAATAAAAAGAATGAGAGTATTGGAAAAGATAAATAATCAACTTTCCCAAAAAGCTAAAACTTTCAAAATCACAATTATCTTTATGTAATTATTTTTCTAGAAAATTTTTCTTATTTCAAATCAATTCACTGTGTCTGATTGTCTCGTCAAAGCATTTAGGAGATTCCTATCGATAACGTTGATCAAGCGCATTGATCAGAATTCTTAAAGCACTCAATGGCCAATACAATCACAAAATCATCTTCTATATAATGAAAATGGCTCTTAAAAACTTTATGAATACTCTTTGTTCGTTCCAAGAACAAAAATCCATTTATACTTATAAATATCTTATGAAAAAGGTTTGAAAAATTTTAAATTGCTATTTTCCATTTAAAACCAATAAATACTAAAATGGAATCATCGAGATATTCACAAAATACTCGATTCATAAAGTGACAAACTGAATGATATAATAAGTCATTCATAAGAATCACAACGGGTGCGGAATGCGGTAAGTGGAGTGCGAACTTCCGCAACTCGTAGCCAAATCAAAACCGGTGGCAAGGTCAAGCTGAAAAGACCTTAACACCACTCTAAAGATTTCTTAGGAGATAATCCTAAGATAAGCTCGAAAATACCAGAAAATTTTACAAACTACCCAAATGAGAGTAATAACATTTTCCCTCATCGTGTGGGCTTAAAGAAATAAAATGATGCCATCAAATTGGAAATCGAATCACAAAGAAAAGTAGAAACCTACCAAAATAGATGGAGACATACCTTATCCCTGAGAAGAACCTCCAGAAGCATTTGTTACATTTAACTTGCCAGATGGAGAATTATTCGGAGCAATGGGACAAGTGGAACTACGATGGCCTTCCTTCTTGCAATAGCGGCAGAAGAGAGGCTTAGAACAAGCTCGAATCATATGATCAGAAGAACCACAATTGAAACACTTCCGAATGGAAGGTGTTCCAGTAGACTGAGACTGAGAATAAGATTCAACAGGCTTTTTCTTCTTGGAAGGGAAAAATTTCCGCTTACCGAATGGAAACTGCTTCTTGTTGGTGTTCTTGCGAACCCCAACATCATCCCCACAATCACACTCCTTCTCGAAGGCTTCGAGATGAAGTGCCGAATAAACTAACTCCTCAAAAGAAAGCTTAAGCTGGAGCATTAAAGACTTCTTGAGACATTTCTTAAGACCAGATACAAACTTCAGATTCTTCCTATACGAGGTGCTAATGAATTCCAGACCATACTTAGATAAGGCCTCGAATGATGCAACATACTCAAAAACGGAAGACTCCCCTTTCTTCAACTCAAGAAAGCGACGGGCCAATAAAACTTTCTCAGATTCAGGAACGAACCTGAGTTCGAATCGTTCCTGAAACTGAGTCCAAGAAAGAGCAGACTCATCAAATTCGGCTAAAAGAAGCTCATACCAATCAAGGGCATGCTCTTGTAATAAGCTAGAAGTTACAAGAACCTTATCATGATCAGAAAGATCCATGCGAGAGAAAATACGCTCGCACGTGCGAAGCCAAGCTTCGACTTCAAGAACAGACTCGGAGCCTTTAAATGGCTTTCCCCTAAGATGAAAAAAATCACTGCACAATCGTGCGAAGGTGGACTTGCATGGAGGAGATGTTGAGTAGGAGCTGGAGGCTGTGTGCTCCTAAACCATTCCAAAAACTGATCAGCAGATATATAAACGCCATTCGGATGTGAGCCACTGGATTGCCCAGCATCCGGAACGTCGTCCTCCGCCTCTTCCAGCCATAAGCTGAAAGTTAGATAAGAACAAGATTATTCACAAGGTTGATGTCATTAATTCAAACGTGGAATACTACGGAACAAAATGCATTCCTAGGCGTATTCCTACATTCTATCTACCACCAATGCACAAAAGGAATAGAGGCACGATGGTTCAAAGATTTGTATCACTTATACACGTTGATGTACTGGGATATGTGCATTTATTCTGTGTTTATCATACTTTGTTCTGAACTCAGCTCTGATACCAAGCTATGACGCCCCACCTCTATACCCACGCTAGCGAAGGACACTACAGGGTAATGTCGTCAACTAACACGGAGAACAAGGCTGGTTAGGAGCGACCATCTATAGCCTTGCTCTAACTATCTATTGAATACATCGACAATAGACATACCAAGCAGGTCGACATATCCAATGAATACTTAGAACAAAACCATAGGTGGTTGGAGGATCTATCAGAACAGAATATAACAACTTAAATGCAATATACATCACAGAATAGTAGATCATCATATACACGTATATTGATACATAACAGAGTATACAAACTGATACACGTCAAGTGGTATAGCAAACCACAATATACCGACGAATCCAAAAGAATACATATATCAGAGTTACAACAAAAAGGACTACACAAAGCTATAACAAAAAGGAGCAAGCTGGATAGTCCATCCGGAAGCAAAATAGGCTAAGTCAATGTTATCCCGCTTTTTGGCAAAGCCGTGATACCAAAGGATTGGTCGAAAACGAGAGACAATTCGCCTCAGAGATTGGTCGCATTCCACTTCACTATGGACATCGATGAATTTTGTCCGAGCCCGGATCATGCTACAATTGATAGGACATGGCTAGCAAATCCACGAGAGCCATAATTTCAAGTTCAAGTCAATCCGAGTTCGTATGCTCAAGATATGATGGATTCAGTATGGGAGAAATAGCCCTTGTTCGGTTCGAATCCATTGATTCGACTCCACCTACTTCGAATCCATCACTTCGGAATACTTTGAATCCATGAAGTTCGTACCCATCCTCATGTCTCAGCTCGACTCCATCTAGTTCGACTCCATGCTACTTCGTGTCCATTGCGTTCGCACCGGTCAGAAAGGAATTAGCCACGCGTCTACCTAGTTCGAATCCACCCTCTAATGCCTTAGTTCGAATCCATCAGGTATATATTGCTTCGAATCCATGAGAAGTTCTTTTGCTTCGACTCCATCGGGCAAGCCCTCACTTCGAATCCATCCTCGCATGTCTATGTTCGAATTCATCCAAAACCCTCCCTAGTTCGAATCCATCAGAGTATTCCTATCTTCGAGTCCGTCAAGCTGAAACCCTTCGAATCCATGCAGTTGTAGGGACTTCGACTCCATCTAATAACTATCTTCGAATCCACCCTGTTGAGGCAAATTCGGATCGATCAATAGTGACTTGCCTCGATCGATTCGAAGGAGCATTAGTTCAATTAACACGAAGGAGGCACGCCTTCGAATCGATCACCTCGAATCCACGAAGTCCATGCAGCTAAAACCAAGGATTAGACCCAGTAAACTCGGAGGAAAAGGAGGATTGACCCGAAGCACACGGACCCCATCATCATCTTCACGTGCAGAACCATGGATTCGAACCTATGGATTCGAACCAAATCGATTCGAACGAATCCATAGGACGAGGAGCACCATCTTGAATCGATCATAACTTGAGATCTACAAGTCCAAATACTATGAAATTTTCACAGGAGCTTGCGTATGCATAGAAGAATGACCACGCCAAGTTTCATCATGATTGGACACTTTCTTGATCGATTCGAACCAAGGGTCGAATCGATCCCAATGTGGGCCCGGATCTCCAGAATTTGGCCGTATGGGCCCCCTCACGTGCCAGAAGTGGTCTCCCCGGATTTTAGGTGAAATATCAGCCTTCTACGCCTATAAATAGAGCCCCAGGTCATTCAGGAAAGGGGATCGGAATTCTGAAGCGCCAAGACTCCACCAGATTCAATTGTACACCTTATCATCGTTGTTCCATTCGAGTTTCAAAGCTATAATCCATTGTAACTTGCTGTAACCACTGTAATCATCAAGAGAATAATCAATAAAGAGAGAAAACTTCAAAGTGGACGTAGGAAAGATCGCCGAACCACTATAAATCCTGTGTCGTTTACCTGATTTCTACTGTTTCTGTTGAATGTTCATCATTTTCGTTATCTACAAATTTTTTATTTGTGACTTGCGACTGCGAACGGGTGCTTTCACGACATTGGGTGTTTGTGACCAATTTTGGCGCAAACATTTTGGTGCTTTCACTGAGAAGAGCTGATTCAGGATAATTTGAATTCGAAGGCTTAAAGATTTAGATCTAAGAACCATGACGAGACAAACAAGTAAGAAACAAAGGCCAGAGAGAAGTGAGCACCAAGGAAGTCAAGAGGCTTCTTCAGGAGCGAATCAAGCATCAATATTCATCACTAGGGACGAGATGGAGACAATGATGAAGAAACAGGAGGAGCTGATCCAAAGTTTGTTCCAACAGACAGGACAACTTGGATCACAGAATGGAGAAGCGAATGGAGTTCAAAACGGAGCGGGACCATCCGGCGTAGCACCTGAACTAGGGGACGTGCACATGGAGAATGTTGATCCAATCCCTGAGGGAGAGAGAGATGCATCTACCCAAGCTAGGAGTAGCAGAGGAGTGAACGCTCAGTCAAGGGGGAAAATCCCAGAATTCCCTCGTGGACTCGGGGGGCAGGTTGAAAGTAATGAACAAAGATTGCATCTCGGTGACAACGACAGATTGGCGGAGATGGTTAGAAGAGCTATGAGAGGCGGTTTAGTAAACAAAGATTTGGAGGATGTTAATAGGAGTCCTTTTACTCCAACAATCAGACAAGCTAGGAAACCACCGGATTTCAAGTTACCATCATTAGACATGTATGACAAGAGAACAGACCCCACGGTTCATCTAACGAAGTATACGAGGCATATGGAAGTGCTGGGGGCATCAGAGGAGGTTATGGCCCGGTGCTTTCCATTATACTTGACGGATATTGCAGCATTGTGGTTTAGACAATTGGAGATTGAATCCATCGGAACATGGAATGGTTTAATTGAGAGATTTATGAGGCAATTCAGGGTTCACATTACAAGACCCAAGAATATGATGACTTTGGCAACACTAAAGCAGAGAGCCGGAGAGACCTTGAGGAGTTATCTAGCGCGATTCAATGCAGCAGCAGCTTCAGTGGATCGAGCAGATCCATCTATGGTGGTGATGGCAGCTGTGTCCGGAGTAGCCGACGGCACAGAGTTCAAAAATTCATTGACTAAAGATCCACCCGTGGATCTAGAGGAATTCTACAACGAGGTAGAAAAGTTTTTACGATTAGAGGATACGAATGCAGAAAGAGAAGAAGGAGAGGGAATAGAAGTTTATGTGCTTAAAAACAAAAAGCCTTTCGAAAAGGACTCAGGCAAGGATAAAGGAAAACGAAAGGATGAGGATTATAATGAAAGGTCAAAGCGACAACGGAGGGAGCCGCGATTCACCACTTACGCCGAGCTGAATGAGAGTCTAGAGCGAATTTATCAGGATACCAAAGAGAAGGTTCCGTATCGAAGACCGATGCGAAGGGATCCAACTTCTGACGAAAGGAGATCAGATAAGTTTTGTGTATTTCATGAATTAAATGGTCATAACACTAATGATTGTAGGCATCTGAAGGACGAGGTGGAAGGGCTTATCAGGAACGATATGCTCCTTCAGTATGTGAGGAGGCGAGCCTCAGCGGTGGAGCCGGAGCGACCACCGTCTACATCAGCCAGGGGTGGCCCTGAACCGGGACACCGTTTGATCATCAATTAATTGAAATAACGATGAACAAGTAGTAAACCTCTCACTAACGTGGGTTAATCATTTACACATGTACAAGATCGCGAACGGTCCACAGGCATGCTCTGAATGGCTATTAACCCTATCGTTGTGAGAATTTACACTTTGACATCCTTGCTTTGCTTTTGTTTCATTTTGATTTGGATATTTAGACTTGGTTTGTTTGGACATTTCTATTTTAAACTCATCTGTTGAATAGATATTTGATTCTAATAATTCTGAAATGGCTAAGCTACTTACACATGTACAGGGTCGCGAACGGTCCTTAGGCATGCTCTGAGATGGCGATAAACCGCCCTGACAAACGATCCAGGGACCCACGCGAATGTGAGCCTGGTATCGATAATACCAAGCCCTCCCGGGCACACTTTCTCGCCTCGAACGGCACACGATCGCGAACGATCACAACTCGCCTCGAACGACACCCGACTTCGAACGGTCACAACTCGCCACGAACGGCACCCGACCTCGAACGGTCACAAAAACGCCACGAACGGCACATGATCGCGAACGGTCACAACTCGCCTTGAACAGGCACAACTCGCCTCGAACAGGCACAACTCGCCCCGAGCGGCACAACTCATCTCACCTCAAATGGCTCGATCGCGAACGGTCGTCATTTGAGGTCCGCCACTTGACCGCGCACGGTCGCACTTCACCTCAAATGGCTCGATCCCGAATGATCGTCATTTGAAGTCAGGCGCCTGACCATGAACGGTCACACTTCATCTCAAATATCTTGATCCCGAACGGTCGTTATTTGAGGTCGCATAAAACTATAAATTCCTTTGCAGGACATCAACAGGATATGAACGTCCAGCTCATGGCATTACAAAACACGCCTTCCTACCGCAAGGCATGTTTTGGGGGGCAAATGTTATCCCGCTTTTTGGCAAAGCCGTGATACCAAAGGATTGGTCAAAAACGAGAGACAATTCGCCTCAGAGATTGGTCGCATTCCACTTCACTAAGGATGTCGATGAATTTTGTCCGAGCCCGGATCAGGCTACAATTGATAGGACATGGCTAGAAAATCCACGAGAGCCAACATTTCAAGTTCAAGTCAATCCGAGTTCGTATGCTCAAGATATGATGGATTCAGTATGGGAGAAATAGCCCTTGTTCGGTTCGAATCCATTGATTCGACTCCACCTACTTCGAATCCATCACTTTGGAATACTTGGAATCCATGAAGTTCGTACTCATCCTCATGTCTCAGCTCGACTCCATCTAGTTCGACTCCATGCTACTTCATGTCCATTGCGTTCGCACCGGTCAGAAAGGAATTAGCCTCGCGTCTACCTAGTTCGAATCCACCCTCGTATGCCTTAGTTCGAATCCATCAGGTATATATTGCTTCGAATCCATGAGAAGTTCCTTTGCTTCGACTCCATCGGGCAAGCCCTCACTTCGAATCCATACTCGCATGTCTATGTTCGAATCCATCCAAAACCCTCCCTAGTTCGAATCCATCAGAGTATTCCTATCTTCGAGTCCGTCAAGCTGAAACCCTTCAAATCCATGCAGTTGTAGGGACTTCGACTCCATCTAATAACTGTCTTCGAATCCACCCTGTTGAGGCAAATTCGAATCAATCAATAGTGACTTGCCCCGATCGATTCGAAGGAGCATTGGTTCAATTAACACGAAGGAGGCAAGCCTTCGAATCGATCACCTTGAATCCACCAAGTCCATGCAGCTAAAACCAAGGATTAGACCCAGTAAACTCGGAGGAAAAGGAGGATTGACCCGAAGCACACGGACCCCATCATCATCTTCACGTGCAGAACCATGGATTCGAACATATGGATTCGAACCATATCGATTCGAACGAATCCATAAGACGAGGAACACCATCTTGAATCGATCATAACTTGAGATCTACAAGTCCAAATACTATGAAATTTTCACAGGAGCTTGCGTATACATAGAAGAATGACCACACCAAGTTTCATCATGATTGGACACTTTCTTGATCGATTCGAACCAAGGGTCGAATCGATCCCAATGTGGGCCAGGATCTCCAGAATTCGGCCGTATGGGCCCCCTCACGTGCCAGAAGTGGTCTCCCTGGATTTTAGGCGAAATATCAGCCTTCTACGCCTATAAATAGAGCCCCAAGTCATTCAGGAAAGGGGATCGGAATTCTGAAGCGCCAAGACTCTACCAGATTCAATTCTACGCCTTATCATCGTTGTTCCATTCGAGTTTCAAAGCTATAATCCATTGTAACTTGCGTAACCACTGTAATCGTCAAGAGAATAATCAATAAAGAGAGAAAACTTCAAAGTGGACGTAGGCAAGATCGCCGAACCACTATAAATCCTGTGTCGTTTACTTGATTTCTGCTGTTTCTGTTGAATGCTCATCATTTTCGTTATCTACAAATTTGTTATTTGTGACTTGCGACTGCGAACGGGTGCTTTCACAACATTGGGTGTTTGTGACCAATTTTGGCAAAAACAGTCCAAATGCACCTAACCTGAAACAACTCGGTCTAACTCGAGTATAAAATACACGGGTCAGTCTAGCTAAACAAATCAGTTAAATAAACTAAACAACAATAAACCGGCAAGGTTACAAGGTATAACAAATATCTCTAAGGGAGATAACACAATCATCTAACAAAAGATGAACATAACAAAACAAGCCTCATATCATCGGCATCTCAAATAAACAGAGGATGAAAATATCCCAAAGCAAGCCAAAAGGCAAATAACAAATACCCATAAGGTATACAAGTTCCGCAAGGTAACCGCTATACATCATGCGGCTCAAAAAGACCAACGCCGAACGGCGATACCAAGGGAATATAATATCAATTAAACATAAGATTTCTCGAGCTCAGTACTGTATAAACAAGGATCCCTGAGCCCGAAGGCTCCAAACCCTAAATATCACCCGTGCGGCTCATAAAGACCAACACCGAAAGCGATACTATAGGGCAACAAACCCGAAGGCACAAACCTGAAGGTACAAACCCTAAGGCAACACACCCGAAGGCAACAAACCTGAAGGTGCAAACACGAAGGCAACACACCCGAAGGCAACACACCCGAAGGCAACAAACCGTAGTGGTGAAGGTTCGAAGGCCCAGTACGGGACACCACTAACTGGCGGAATGTGTCATAACTCTCAAAAAGGAATCCGAAAAGTGGTAACGTGAGTCCCATAACCACTCGTTCACATTAAACGGTTTACTATCTGTTAGTTAATTTCACACTCAAAGCAGTACAAAGTTTACCTCATCTCATCGGTAAACTAGACACAAAGGTCAAAACGTTCAAACGAATAGATTGGGAATTAACTGAGAAGATGAACGCATGTGTTCATTGCACGCGTTTTATCTAATCATTTGATTCTCCTCCCACTTCGCTCGGAGTGCGAAACCGTGTGTGTTTTAAATAGAATTTATAAATTGGAGAAACGAGCTTTTAATGCAATTTAGAAGATTATTTTATAAAAACCCGTGGATGACGTCAAAAAGGAATCATCAAGGTCAAATATGCATAAACAACTAATTGGAATCGACGTAGATCGATAAAAGTTGGAATCACAAACAAATAGGCAAACTAGGCAAAACAGGGGAACAGGAGCAGGTCGGTTGACCGGACTCTGAGCTCGGTCGACCGGCCTAGAAACAGAGAAGTGCTCTGGTAGCTGGTCGGTCGACCGGCCTACTGAGTTCGGTCGGCCGAACCCTGTTTCCAGCACTTTCCAACCTATCAAAACGAGGGCCGATCTCGACCAAAGTACAATCGTTCGAGCAACGGCGCCAAGGGTTTATGCTAATTGACTACCCGGCGCTATATGCTCCTCGATGAATCACCCAAAACATGTTCAAACATCAAAGTTAGGATCTTCAAAGATTTGAACCCAAAACACTAAAAATTTGGATATTCACCAATTCAATCCAAACCAAAAACAAGTGCGCATGAACAAGTGTTAGGAATTCATACCCAACATTCAAAGATAGATATAAGCATAGATGTGAGATAAAATCTTACCTTTAACCCTAAAACAAAGAAGAAAAAGCTCAATTGCAAGGAAAAGATCAACCACTCTCCTCTTCAACTCTACTAGCTTCAATCTAAGATCAAAACAAGTATTTCCTAAGTTAGGTTTAGGAAACTTCTGAAATTGAAGGAGAAAGAGTTGGAGAAGATGAAGAGGAGGCATATCAATAGCTTCTCTTTGATTTTGGAGCAAGAATTTGAGCTAGAAAGAGGAACTAGGGCTTGGAGTTTCTAATTCCCTTTCCTTTCCCCCATTTTCAGTTGGAGCTTGAGTTTGAGGAGTGGAAATGAGTGAATGAAGAGGAGAGGACTGAGTTAGGGTATTAAGTTAGCTAGTGGGCTGAACCCAAACCCAAAACCCAACTAGAAAAAATAGAAAAATTCAACTACCTCCAAACATATCAAAGCTTATACTCAAAAAGATTACAAACGCCATTTTGGACTCAATGGAGGTGGTCTTGAGTCCCAATTCGACCGTTTGCAGAAAGTAGCTTTTTGGACTATAATCCGATAAACGACGTTATATTTAAATAAAATATTTAAATATACAACCGATAAATATGCGGGTTGTTACATAGGGAATGTAGTACGAATGGTTAGGGATTGTCAAATTTGGTAAAAAGGGATTGGACTTAGGAAACTTTGTTAATTGAGATTAAAACCTTAATTAATACGCGTAATTGACAAGATTCACATTTTTAAAAAATAATCGTTGATACAAATCTAATATGTATATAGAAGTATTAATGTAGTGAAAGAAAAACAAATATTAACTATGTTATTTGTGTAATTAATGGATAGGAATACCAAAGGCTAATTGTAGCAAGGAATATAAGTGGTAGAATAATAGAAATTTATGATTTTATTTTTGTTAACATATGTTAAGAGATATGTTTATGATCTTAATTTGAACTTCTACTAATAACATGTATTACAGTAAGATAAAAAAAATGATAACATACGTCAGGTGTATTTAATGACATTGTTTGAATGTAATTAATAACGGTGATTATAATAATAAATGTAAATAAAGAATAAGAATGAATAAGTTTAGTAAAAGAGTAAGCATTCATTTAGTAAAAATGTTTGGCAACTGAAAGATTGATTGTAGAGATGAGAAACTATTATTTAGTAAGAAATATATATAATTACTGCTTGTAGCGAATAGTGTATTAATACGTTTAAATTACTATTAGATAGGAAATAATTGTTATACTTATCATTACATTCACTTAGTCCATTTTGAAACTTAATCAACAGAAATTAATGTAATTGAAAATTTCCAATAAATAGGAGAGAGAATACTAATTGTAAATTAATAGGTGTAAATAAAAGCAGCATATGTTTTGTGAGAATATAGGGAAAGTTTGATTTAATAAAAAGAAAATTTTACATCAAATAAAATGAATGTTTCGCCTGTGAATGTACATTTAATTTCATTAAAATAAGAACAGAAAGATTGATTTGTAAGAAAGAAATATATGTTTATTTGAACTATGTTTTAGCTTACAGGCTGATTACAAGAATAGGAAAATAATCTATTTATTACTCTTGTGTATAAACAATAAATTTATAAACGTGTTTAAATAATCTATTTCTTTATCCATTTTAGTTGTCTGTTTTAAAATTTAACTTTGTAATTATGTAACTGCAATTAAAGTAATTCAAATGTTTCAATTAAAAAGAAAGGAAACGTTGGTTGCAATTAATAGATTTTAAAAAAACGCACATTTTGTGTTAAACAAAATGGGTGTTTTAATGGAAATAAAAGATCATTTTGAGAAAAAAAATTGAACGTTCTCATTTTTAAGGTAAGTATAAATATTTTATTATGCGTAGATAAAACCTAAATGCGTACAAAATTCTACTTTCGTTTGCAAACTTTTCCATTCCTACGTACATTCCCTTACCTATTATGAATGCCTGAAGCTTTAATAATAAAACGTGACATTTATTTTTTTTCCCTCCACATTCATTTCCTAATTATAAATAACCTACATCTTATTTCTTCTTCTACATTTTGTTTCTCCTAACACATCATATTCAAAAGCTCTTATTCTTGCAACTCCAAAAGCATTCTTTTATAAAAATGATTTTTTTTTATTTTTCGTACAGGAGAAGAACGAGGTCCTGTAGCGTGCTAAAGCTTTTGATGACGTGGCTATTTAATATGGGTTAGTTTAATTTTAATTTTTATTTTCGTTTTCAAACGATTTAAATCGAATAACTTTCACATACGAACTCCGTTTCACGCGCGATTTTTTTTGTTAGAATCGTATTGAAATTCCGGACATTTTGATGTTGGTTTGGATGGATTTGGAGACTGTCAAATTTTTGGGTTTAAATCGGATTTAAATTCGATTTAAATTCAAAAAGTGAGTGTTTTAACCCACTCACAACTTCTAAAATTTCTTATGTTTTTTAAATTGATTTAAGATATGAGTACAAATTTATTTATGACCGTTTTGCATATTTTATTCATCATCTCAGTTAAATCGCATTTATTTAATTTAACTATTAATTAAATTTATTATTGCACATAAATTGACAATTAAAATTTATTTATTTTGGATATAAACTGCTAGTTAAACAGTTATTAATTTATTTTTATTTTTTGAATATAAACTGTTCGTTGATACCTGTTATATTTTATATGCTCTATTGATGTTTGGTTAAATTGACGATGATTGCAATAAATTGGTTGATGATTAATATTGGGTGAATGGATGATGTGTTCTATATTATATAAACTGCAAGTTATTATGCATTTTCATTTCATTCGAGATTGCGGTTTGAAATGATATACAATCGTATTTTTATTTTTAAATTGCGGATTGAAATGGTAAATATCCGTATCACCTGGCCATAGGATAGAAAATTTTATACAGGCACCGCGGTATATAATATATATATGTATATAAAATTATTTTTTTGAAATGATTTCTATGGTTTGGATAAGATACAGTTTAATAAATATTAAATTTTGATATTAAATAAATCGTATACATATATAGCTAAATTTTGAATTTAAGCTATGTATAATCTGCTAAATAAAAATGAATAAGTTGAAATGGAGTTGATAATTTATATTATATGATTAAGTACAGGCTTAGGATATAGAGTTTAAATGATTCAAATAAATTTAGGTTGGAAGGTAAAATAAAAAATTTAATTGGAATTGAGCGTATTTAAGAATTAAACTCTATAAGTTGATGTAGAACCTTATTAAGCTTGAAAATTTTTAAAGGTAGGATATTTATAACCGAAATTCTATTTCAAGATAAATTAAATGAATATTTCTAGGATAAATAAATTGAAGGAAATATTTAAGTTGTTAGCAATTGGAGTCTTATTTTAAATGATTTTGATTTATTATGTAAACATTTCAAACCTAAATAATAGGTCAATGAATAGGTGAATATAAATTCCAACCTTAAGTTTTGAAATTGTTAAATAATCAAAGTTAGAAATTTATTGAATTTGAAGTGGTTTATTTAACTGAAAGTGAATTTAAATTTTTTGGATTTAGACTAAATATTTTTATGAATAAAATTGAAAAGTCGCGGAAATTATTTTATTTTATAAAGTAATTTTAAATTCAAACTATTTTATTCTATATACCGTTTGAATATCCAAACCATTCAAGTTTTAGAAGTTATGGTTTTAAAGTTATGAATTTCGCAGTTTTATGTTTTGAAAGCTATAATTCAAATGTTTGGTTTCCAGATATTATAAATTTTAAAGCAGTATGATTTTGGAAGAGAAATATATTTGAAATAAATGATATTATTGATTTGGGTTTTATAAAAATAATATCAAAATGAGTTGTTTTGGAAATGGAAATGATATTGTACTTATGGGTTTTGAAATGGATAATTATATTCTGGTTTTAAAGTGTAAACTATTTTTAAAGACCGCGGTGTTATAATAACATTTGTTTGTTGAAGAGACCGGGATCGGAAGTTGTCATACTCTCTGCCAACTCCGAAAACCACTTTAACAACCGTATACGCGGTGGAGGTTCCAGAATGAAGCAGGTTGGTCGCAGCGTTTCCTGTAAGGTAAATACGTCGACCCAACTCCCGTGAGTTGGCATAAGGTGGCTAAAACAGGTGGGATTGACGGGTTAATAAGGTAGCACCTTTGATCGGACACATCCCTTCGATATTATACTTTGACTTTTGGATTGATTCGGTGGCCACTTTTGATTTTATTTGGGGGTATGGCTCGAGGTGGGCGGTAGCTGTGCGCTACGCGTTACCACCGACCCGGAAGCGTAATTGGTATATCTACCCTGTCATTGCCTAGTTGTTCCATTTCACCTACCCTATCGCGCCTTGTACGAGTTTGGATTTCTTCCGTAGCCCGTGTGGTATCCTCTGGTGGCTTCCCGATCAGGAGGGACTATGATATTGGATGGACTACTGGGACTATTACGTGTTAAGGTGGAAAATGTAAATCCTTAATGCTATTTAAAAGTAAGTTTATTTTACAATTATACATTATTATAATAGCGCAATATACTACATAGTAAATAGTTTAATGGATCCTTAGGAGATGTAAACCCTGAGCATCTCTTGAGTTACTACACTCATATTTGTTTCTGTTAATTTAACTTACATAAGATCTTTTAGTTCTGACTCGAGTGTTTTATCTTTTCAATTCGCTCGAGTTAGTCCGAGCGTTTCAGGATCGAAGACTTTAGTTCTGGAGGACGAAGATGAAGATTTGTAGTATTGCTATCTACTATATTATTCCACTACACTATTTAATTCCTCTGCATTCATATTTATGGGTATGTGAACTC
Organism: Allium cepa; assembly: GCA_030765085.1. Classification (NCBI taxonomy): domain Eukaryota; kingdom Viridiplantae; phylum Streptophyta; class Magnoliopsida; order Asparagales; family Amaryllidaceae; genus Allium; species Allium cepa. The sequence continues at coordinate 213,655,389 of CM060940.1, read as the reverse complement.
TGATATTTATTGTATAAAAAAGAATCAAATGTTTGTAAACAGTTTTATGAACTGTATATTTATTATTATATTTTATCCTTCCGCTGTGAGATTCTGTTTAGTTTTTTTTCTCTTCTTCGTTTTTCTTATTTACCACATAACAATCCGCCCTTTTGTATGTTTTAAGTCTGATGTGTGTGGTTTATCGTCGATTTAAAGCATGCGAAAAGGCGGGATGTTACATCTGGTATCAGAGCGAGGTTTAGCGGTAAACCTTAGCTTTGTGGGGTCTGACTCTTTACTAATAAGGTAGTAATATCCTATGGGAGTCGTTGAGCGTATATATGAGAGAGCGTATTTGTTAGTGTTATAAAAGGTTTTAATATTGTGTTAATTTGTTCCGTTTTGTATTTATAAATTTTGGTTGATGCACGGGACGCTATGACATCAATAGGGATTTCTAAACACTTAATAGGACAGACTGACACAATGTTTGTTTTGAATATAGGTGAACGAAATAATTTTGCCCATTATATTTCTATATATATAAAATAAATTTTTATCAAGATTATATTTGGTTACGATACATTGGTTGTTAGGAAATAAAATTTATAAATAATAGTTGAAATAAGAATGAAAATAAAATAAATGAAATTGGAATTTAGAACTTAAGTTCCGGGTTATTGAAAATTTCTTTCGAGTAATTTTGGAATATAATAATACTGTTATAAGTATTTTCTGATATAAATATTTCAATGTAAATATGAAAGAAATGTTTTTAAAATAATTTTTGGAAAGATAAAGTTGTACTCCTCTCTCTGTCGCTGGAAAATAATTTCGGTGACGAGTGCACGCATCGTCGACATTCATTTTCGAGTTACAAAGTGGGAAGGCCACTGTAGTAGTTTTACTACAAGTTTATCTAGAAACAAAAAATATAAACTTTAAATTGTTTAAATATAATTAAATATATAAGTTATAAGAATATACCTTTATCTATTATTTTAAATGATTTTTAATAAAAAAAACCCGGGATTTAGTTCTTAAGTTTCCGTTAATTAATAATTTCAATTATTATAGTGAAATTGAATGGAACTAATTTATAATTAGAACCTTTAAAAAAAAGATATAAGTAATTAATGATATGTTATAATGGAAATTAAAGGAAATTTTAAATTTGTAACATATGAAACAAAGAGTAATATTATTGAACATTAAATTTAATTAAAGGATGAGATAAAACTTGTATAATTTCATTTGCATTTTCTTTAACATATATAACTTTCCAAATATTAAAAGTTGAAATGTTAATAAGAAAATGTAATAGATATTGTACAAGCAATAAATTTGAGGTAATGAAAGTAATTAATGAAATTGCTTAATAAATAGGAATTTGATGTTGTAATATTATAATCTTAAGTGTAATTGAAAAGACTACTAATTGAAATAGAAAGTTAGGTATTATAAATGCAAGGAAATAAATAAAATTAAGTAGTATATATGGAAGATAATAAACTTAAGTAAAGGATTGAAGCTATTTATTAATAAAATAAGAAGAAAAGATGAATGCAGTAAATATATAAGCGTAGACTTAAATTAATGTATTAATGTGCTAAGAAATTGATTTGCACATGAATACTATAAACAAATGAAGTTATGCAATATGAAATGAAAAGAGAAAAATGAATATTATATATATATATATATATATATATATAAGTATAAGTGCAAACAAGTGTAATAAACACTAAATTAAAGAATGGAGATAAAAGTTGTAAGAAATAAATGTAAAGTAATAAATGAAATTTATAAGAATGAGCTTGATTTATTATTTAGAATTGTTGCTTGTTTGGTTTATGGTTGTTTGGAGTAAGATACTTTAAATTTGGATTTGGATGAATGAATAATCTATTTAGTTTTATCTAAGGCTGTTGAGTAAATGATGCGCTAGTAGTTTATTCTTCATTCCGTGCAATTTAAAAGTTTTGAACCCGAACAACTATTTGTTTGTTTGATTGAATGGTTGTTTTGTATTGTGTATGCTGTTTGTTGAATGTTATCCCATTTTTGGTCAAAACTGGAATATCAATGTTGTGTGCATTTCCACCACCGAACCAGAAGCAAGGTAGACCACCACCAGACCAACTCATAGCCGAACCAAGCTCCATCCCTACCACCGGTCCAGGAGAAGGAAACCACCTGTCCAACTCCATCTCCACACCACTACCGAACCAAGCCTCACCTCCAACAACTACCGATCCAGGCCACCTCCTACCGAACCAAGCCTCACGTTCAACAACCACCGGACCGGCCCACACCGAACCAACCCACACCGAACCAGATCCCCTCTCCTCCATCATCGAACCAACCCACACCGAACCAGATCCCCTCTCCTCCATCATCGAACCAACCCACACCGAACCAGATCCCCTCTCCTCCATCACCGGACCAAACTCCACTTAGCCACTGCCGGACCAACGTCCCACCGAACCAACTCTCCACCCAAGCCATGCCGAACCAACTCACTCCAACCACTACCGGACCAAGTGGATACCGAACCAACATCGCCAGACCAGATTGCTTCAGCCCAGGCCCACCAGCAGCTATATACATCCAGGACCCCTGCCCCCAGCCTCACTCTATAAATAGAGGGGCAGGGGTACAACAATGGAGGAGAAGTTTGAGAGCTCAAGCACGGAAGGAACTTTCAAACAACCTTAATACTCTTGTAATCAAAGCTTTGTACTTGTAATCTGGAGCAAAAGAGGAGAATGACATATAAAGTGGACGTAGGCACGTTCTGGCCGAACCACTATAAATCTGTGTGTCTTTTACAGTTTAGTCCCTGCTTTTTACATATTTGCATAAATCACCCAAATCGCTAAGAACAACATATAATCAACTAAATCGTACGACTTGGAGGTGTTTGCCTATTTTTTTGTGCAAACATTTTTGGTGCTTTCACTGAGAGTTGAACTCAAGGACTCTACCGCTTGGATGTTGAATTTGAAAGTCTAGAGATTTAGATTGGAAGAGTCATGGCGAGACAATCAAGCAGAAGGCCAAGGCCAGAGCAAAGTCAACAGGAAGGGAGTCAAGAGGCTTCCTCAGGAGCAAACCAAACTTCAGTCTTCATCACCAGGGATGAGATGGAGGCCATGATGAGACGACAAGAAGAGATGATCCAGAACTTGCTTCAACAAATTGGGCAACTTGGAGCGCAAAACCAAGGAGCAACTAGAGTTCAGAATGGAGCAGGACCATCTGGCGTAGCACCAGGGCTAGGGGGCACACACGCAGAGCATGTTGATCCGATCTCGGGAAGAGAGACGGGGGCATCCGAACAACCTGGTGGCAATAGAGGAGTGAATGCTCAGTCAAGGGGGCAGATCCAAGAGTTCCCTCGTGAACTCGGGGGGCAGGTTGAAAGCGATGAACGAAGATTGCATCTCGGAGACGATGACAGAATAGCAAAGATGGTTAGAAGAGCTATGAGAGGCGGTTTAGTAAACAGAGATTTGGAAGACGTGAATAGGAGTCCTTTTTCCCCTGCGATTAGGATGGCTAGGAACCCACCAGAATTCAAGCTCCCATCAGTAGAGATGTACGATGGGAGGACAGACCCTACGGTCCATCTTACAAAGTATATGAGGCACATGGAAGTGCTGGGGGCATCACAGGAGGTCATGGCCCGGTGCTTTCCATTGTATTTGACGGGCATTGCAGCATTATGGTTTAGGCAACTGGAGAGCGGCTCCATAGGAACGTGGGCAGATTTAACTGAGAGATTCATGAGGCAATTCAGGGTTCATATCGCAAGACCCAAGAATGTGATGACTTTGGCAACCTTGAAGCAGAAAGCTAGAGGGACTTTGCGGAGTTTTCTAACGCGATTTAATGCAGCAGCAGCATCAGTGGATCGACCAGATCCGTCTATGGTCATGATGGCGGCTGTGTCCGGAATAGCTGACGGAACAGAGTTCAAAAATTCATTGACTAAAGATCCACCTGTGGATCTAGGAGAATTCTATCATGAGGCAGAAAAGTTTTTACGATTAGAGGATGCGAATGCAGAGAGAGAAGAAGAAAAGGGAATAGAAGTTTATGTGCTTAAAGACAAAAAGCCTCTCGAAAAGGACTCAGACAAGGATAAAAATAAAAGAAAGACTGAGAATGAGGGGGACAGGTCAAAGCGGCAACGGAGGGAGCCGCGATTCACCACTTACACTGAGCTGAATGAGAGCTGGAACGAATTTATCAGGATACCAAGGAGCAGGTTCCGTATCGTAGACCAATGCGAAAGGATCCAACCTCTGACGAAAGAAAATCAGATAAGTTTTGTGTATTCCATGAATTAAACGGTCATAACACTAATGATTGTAGGCATCTGAAGGACGAGGTGGAAGGGCATATCAGGAACGATATGCTCCTTCAGTATGTGAGGAGTCGAACTCCAACAGTAGAACCAGAGCGACTACCGTCCACATCAGCTAGAGGAAACCCTGAATCAAGGCACCGTTTGGTTATCAATTGATTGAAATAACGATGAACAAGTCGTAAGCTTCCACTAACACAATTAAATCATTTACACATGTACGAGATCGCGAACGATCTCCAGGCATGCTCTGAATGATCATTGACTATTTCGTAGTGGGAACTTACACTTTGACATCCTTGCTTTGCTTTTGTTTCGTTTTGATTTCGACATTTGGACTTGGTTTGTTTGGACATTTCTGTTTTAAAATTCATCTGTTGAATAGATATTTGATTCTGATAATTCCGAAATGGCTAAGCTACTTACACATGTACGGGTTCGCGAACGGTTCTTAGGCATGCTCTGAGATGGCGATAAACGACCCTAACAAACGATCCAGGGACCCACGCGAACGTGAGCCTGGCATCAATAATATTAAGTCCCCCCGGGCACACTCATTCGCCTCGAACGGCACCCGACCTCGAACGGTCACAACTCGCCTCGAACGGCACCCGACCTCGAACGGTCACAAATCGCCTCGAACGGCACCCGACCTCGAACGGTCACAAATCGCCTCGAACGACACCCGACCTCGAACGGTCACAACTCGCCTCGAACGGCACAACTCGCCTTGAACGGCACAACTCGCCTCGAACGGCACAACTCGCCTCACCTCAAATGGCTCGATCGCGAACGATCGTCATTTGAGGTCCGCCACTTGACCGTGCACGGTCGCACTTCACCTCGAATGGCTCGGTCCCGAACGATCGTCTTTTGAAGTTAGGCGCTTGACCATGAACGGTCGCACTTCATCTCAAATATCTCGATCCCGAACAGTCGTCATTTGAGATCACATAAAAACTGTAAATTCCTTTGCAGGACATCAACAGGATATGAACATGCAGCTCATGGCATTACAAAACACGCCTTCCTGTCGCAAGGCATGTTTTGGGGGGTAAAGTGTTATCCCATTTTTGGTCAAAACTGGAATATCAATGTTGTATGCATTTCCACCACCGAACTAGAAGCAAGGTAGACCACCACCGGACCAACTCATAGCCGAACCAAGCTCCATCCCTACCACCGATCCAGGAGAAGGAGACCACCGGTCCAACTCCATCTCCACACCACTACTGAACCAAGCCTCACCTCCAACAACTACCGATCCAGGCCACCTCCTACCGAACCAAGCCTCACCTTCAACAACCACCGGACCGGCCCACACCGAACCAACCAACACCGAACCAGATCCCCTCTCCTCCATCACCGAACCAACCCACACCGAACCAGATCCCCTCTCCTCCATCACCGGACCAAACTCCACTTAGCCACTGCCGGACCAACGTCCCACCGAACCAACTCCCCACCCAAGCCATGCCGAACCAACTCACTCCAACCACTAGCGGACCAAGTGGATACCGAACCAACATTGCCAGACCAGATTGCTTCAGCCTAGGCCCACCAACAGCTATATACATCCAGGACCCCTGCCCCCAGCCTCACTCTATAAATAGAGGGGCAGGGGTACAACAATGGAGGAGAAGTTTGACAGCTCAAGCACGGAAGGAACTTTCAAACAACCTTAATACTCTTGTAATCAAAGCTTTGTACTTGTAATCTGGAGTAAAAGAGGAGAATGACATATAAAGTGGACGTAGGCACGTTCTGGCCGAACCACTATAAATCTGTGTGTCTTTTACAGTTTAGTCCCTGCTTTTTACATATTTGCATAAATCACCCAAATCGCTAAGAACAACATATAATCAACTAAATCGTACGACTTGGAGGTGTTTGCCCATTTTTTTGTGCAAACATTGAAATTGATGGTTGTTGTATTGATTTGTTGCTAGTGATTGAAACCACCTAAATATTTTATTTTTTATAAATTGTTAACCCTTTGGATTATATAAGTAAAATGCAGGTTATGGAAGCAATTACTACTGCTTTTGGTTCCATAAAATAAGCGTTACTGCCCGACAAATAAGTACGTTTTTGGATTACGAGTTTTAGCATTATTATTTTGTTTTTTTCCATGTTGGGATATATATTATTTTGAAAATATATGATATATATTGTTATAATCAATAATTTATTTTTCTTCCAGCCTCTCTGTACAAAGGAGACTCTGCCGAAATTTTTCGAAAATTTCGGACATAGAAAAAATAAATTTGAAAATGTTTTTCCAAACTTTAATAATTTAAGTATAAAAGATTTAATAGTTATAAATTAGGATATCTTATTTAAAGTAATTAATTTTGTAAATTAATTGTTTATAAAGTTAATGTTTTGATAAGATGTATTGTTTTTATTTCTTCTTTTTCCCATTTTTTTCCTTTACGGGGACGAAAAGTTTTGAGTGGGGGAGAGTGTAATGACCAATAAATTTTTGATGTTAAATTTTTGTTATTTTAATAATATTTTATGAGTTAATATTGAAAGAAATAAAATGTTGCCATTTTATAATGGAATGATAACTAAATTTAGACTGAAACAATGTTAATACAAGTCAATTGTCAACAATCTAAATAAAGCTCCAATTCATTTTATTTAAGCATGATACGCTTGGTTATAAAACTAAATATAAGTAACAAATGTAAAAATTTAGTTATTGTACAAAATAGATAGATAATGGTAATTAAATAAGATCAGTATGGTGTAAGGAATGATAATATGGGTGGTATTAATGGTTACACTGATTTATAGTGGGATGTAAAGGGTAATAAATTTATGTATAATTTGGGTAATAAAGTAAGTTTATTTATGGAGTTAGATTGGTTATATTATCTTAGGCTATAAATCAAATAGAAGAGAACAAGCGTAAATATTAAGGGTATAATAACAATTATTATATATCACCTAATTTATTGGTCAATCAATTTATTTGAAATAATGTCCTCTTGAATGTTAAGTAATTTTAATACTGTTATGGAGCAAACGTTACTTAATGATTTTTAATTTTAGTAACGGAAGAGTGAATGAGAATTTATAGAGAACATAAATTATTTATAAGTAAAAAGGAGTATATATTGAACAAATTTATGATAATTGGATAATGCAGTGTTATCGGAAATTAATTAGTGTTATATATGAGATTTATACCTGGGTGGGCAAGTAGTAAACTTATAAATGAAAGAAAGTGAGTAGGCGACCATTTATTTAGGTTATTTATTCATTTAGTATGTAAAATAAAAATTTGGGAATCAGATCTCAATTAAGGGAAATTAAGTTGTGCGTTAATTTGAAATAAAATCTATTAAATATTACATTTATAGGGAATGTAGTACGAATGGATAGGGATTGTCAAATTTGGTAAAAAGGGATTGGACTTAGGAAACTTTGTTAATTGAGTTTAAAACCTTAATTAATACGTGTAATTGACAAGATTCACATTTTTTAAAAATAACCGAGAAGTATTAATGTAGTGAAAGGCAAACAAATATTAACTATGTTATTTGTGTAATTAATGGATAGGAATACCAAAGGCTAATTGTAGGAAGGAATATAAGTGGTAGAATAATAAAAATTTATTATTTTATTTTTGTTAACATATGTTAAGAGATATGTTTATGATCTTAATTTGAACTTCTACTAATAACATGTGTTACAGTAAGATAAAAAAATGATAACATACATCAGGTGTATTTAATGACATTGTTTGAATGTAATTAATAACGGTGATTATAATAATATATGTTAATAAAGAATAAGAATGAATAAGTTTAGTAAAAGAGTAAACATTCATTTAGTAAAAATGTTTGGCAACTGAAAGATTGATTGTAGAGATGAGAAACTATTGTTTAGTAAGAAATATATATAATTACTATTTGTAGCGAATAGTGTATTAATATGTTTAAATTACTATTAGATAGGAAATAATTATTATACTTCTCATCACATTCATTTGGGCCATTTTGAAACTTAATCAACTGAAATTAATGTAACTGAAAATTTTCAATTAATAGGAGAGAGAATACTAATTGTAAATTAATAGGTGTAAATAAAAGCAGCATATGTTTTGTGAGAATATAGGGAAAGTTTGATTTAATAAAAAGAGAATTTTACATCAAATAAAATGAATGTTTCGCCTGTGAATGTACATTTAATTTCATTAAAATAAGAACAGAAAGATTGATTTGTAAGGAAGAAATATATGTTTATTTGAACTATGTTTTAGCTTACAGGCTGATTACAAGAATAGGAAAATAATCTATTTATTACTCTTGTGTATAAACAATAAATTTATAAACGTGTTTAAATAATCTATTTCTTTATCCATTTTAGTTGTCTGTTTTAAAATTTAACTTTGTAATTAAGTAACTGCAATTAATGTAATTCAAATGTTTCAATTAAATAGAAAGGAAACGTTGGTTGCAATTAATAGATTTTAAAAAAACGCACATTTTGTGTTAAACAAAATGGGTGTTTTAATGGAAATAAAAGATCATTTTGAGAAAAAAAATTGAACGTTCTCATTTTTAATGTAAGTATAAATATTTTATTATGCGTAGATAAAACCTAAATGCGTACAAAATTCTACTTTCGTTTGCAAACTTTTCCATTCCTACGTACATTCCCTTACCTATTATGAATGCCTGAAGCTTTAATAATAAAACGTGACATTTATTTTTTTTCCCTCCACATTCATTTCCTAATTATAAATAACCTACATCTTATTTCTTCTTCTACATTTTGTTTCTCCTAACACATCATATTCAAAAGCTCTTATTCTTGCAACTCCAAAAGCATTCTTTTATAAAAATGATTTTTTTATTTTTCGTACAGGAGAAGAACGAGGTCCTGTAGCGTGCTAAAGCTTTTGATGACGTGGCTATTTAATATGGGTTAGTTTTATTTTAATTTTTATTTTCGTTTTCGAACCATTTAAATCGAATAACTTTCACATACGAACTCCGTTTCACGCGCGATTTTTTTGTTAGGATCGTATTGAAATTTTGGACATTCTGACGTTGGTTTGGACGGTTTTGGAGACTGTCAAATTTTTGGGTTTAAATCGGATTTAAATTCGATTTAAATTCAAAAGGTGAGTGATTAATCCACTCACAACTTCTAAAATTTCTTATGTTTGTTAAATTGATTTAAGATATGAGTAGAAATTTATTTATGACTGTTTTGCATATTTTATTCATCATCTAAGTTAAATCGCATTTATTTAATTTAACCGTTAATTAAATTTATTATTGCACATAAATTGACAGTTAAAATTTATTTATTTTGCATATAAACTGCTAGTTAAACAGTTATTAATTTATTTTTATTTTTTGAATATAAACTATTCGTTGATACCTGTTATATTTTATATGCTCTATTAATGTTTGGTTAAATTGATGATGATTGCAATAAATTGGTTGATGATTGATATTAGGTGAATGGATGATGTGTTCTATATTATGTAAACTACAAGTTATTGTGCATTTTCATTTTATTCGGTATTGCGGTTTGAAATGATATACAACCGCATTTTTATTTTTAAATTGCGGATTGAAATGATAAATATCCGTATCACCTAACCATAGGATAGAAAATTTTATAGAGGCACTGCGGTATATAATATATATATATATATATGTGTGTATATAAAAAAAATTAAAAGATTTCTATGGTTTGGATAGGATACGGTTTAATAAATATTAAATTTTGATATTATATAAATATTATTTTATAATTATACACATATAGTTAAATTTTGAATTTAAGCTATGTATAATCTGCTAAATAAAAATGAATAAGTTGAAATGGAGTTGATAATTTATATTATATGATTAAGTACAGGCTTAGGATATAGAGTTTAAATGATTCAAATAAATTTAGTTTGGAAGGTAAATTAAAAAAATTCATTGGAATTGAGCATATTTAAGAACTAAACTCTATAAGTTGATGTAGAACCTTATTAAGCTTGAAATTTTTTAAAGGTAGGATATTTATAACTGAAATTATATTTCAAGATAAATTAAATGAATATTTCTAGCATAAATAAATTGAAGAAAATATTTAAGTTGTTAGTAACTGGAGTCTTATTTTAAATGATTTTGATTTAATATGTAAACATTTAAAAACTAAATAATAGGTCAATAAATAGGTGAATATGAATTCCAACCTTAAGTTTTGAAATTGTTAAATACTCAAAGTTAGAAATATATTGAATTTGAAGTGGTTTATTTAACTGAAATTGAATTTAAAATTTATGGATTTGGACTAAATAATTTTATGAATAAAATTGAGAAGTCACGGAAATTATTTTATTTTATAAAGTAATTTTAAATTCAAACTATTTTATTCTATATACCGTTTGAATATCCAAACCATTCAAGTTTTAGAAATTATGGTTTTAAAGCTATGAATTTCGTAGTTTTATGTTTTGAAAGCTATAATTCAAATGTTTGGTTTCCAGATATTATAAAATTTAAAGAAGTATGATTTTGGAAGAGAAATATATTTGAAATAAATGATATTATTGATTTGGGTTTTAAAAAAATAATATCAAAATGAGTTGTTTTTGAAATGGAAATGATATCGTACTTATGGGTTTTGAAATGGATAATTATATTATGGTTTTAAAGTATAAACTATTTTTAAAGACTGCGGTGTTATAATAACGTTTGGTTGTTGATGAGACCGGGATCAGAAGTTGTCATACTCTCTGCCAACTCCGAAAACCGCTTTAAAAACCGTATACTTGGTGGAGATTCCAGAATGAAGTAGGTTGGTGGCGGCATTTCCTGTAAGGTAACTACATGGACCCAACTACCGTGAGTTGGCATAAGGTGGCTAAAACAGGAGCAATTGATGGGTTAATAAGATAGCACCTTTGATCGGACACATCCCTTCGATATTATACTTTGACTTTTGGATTGATTCGGTGGCCACTTTTGATTTTATTTGGGGGTGTGGCTCAAGGTGGGCGGTAGCTGCACGCTACGCGTTACCATCGACCCGGAAGCGTAATTGGCATATCTACCCTGGCATTGCCTAGTTGTGTCGTGTCACCTACCCTATCGCGCCTTGTACGAATTTGGATTTCTCCCGTAGCCCGTGTGGTATCCTCGGGTGGCGTCCCGATCAGGAGGGACTATGATATTGGATGGACACACCTGGGACTATTACGTGTTAAAGTGGAAAATGTAAAGCCTTAATGCTATTTAAAAGTAAGTTTATTTTACAATTAGACACTATTATAATAGCGCAATATACTACATAGTAAATAGTTTAACGGATCCTTAGGAGATGTAAATCCCGAGCATCTCTTGTGTTACTGCACTCATATTTATTTCTGTTAATTTAACTTACATAAGATCTTTTAGTTCTGACTCGAGTGTTTTGTCTTTTCAATTAGCTCGGGTCAGTCCGAGCGTTTTAGGATCGAAGACTTTAGTTCTGGAGGACGAAGACGAAGATTTGTAGTATTGCTATCTACTATATTATTACATTACACTATTTAATTCCGTTGCATTGATATTTATGGGTATGTGACCTCTGATACTTATTGTTTAAAAAAGAATCAAATGTTTGTAAACAGTTTTATGAACTGTATATTTATTATTATATTTTATCCTTCCGCTGTGAGATTCTGTTTAGTTTTTTTTCTCTTCTCTGTTTTTCTTATTTACCTCATAACAATCCGCCCTTTTGTATGTTTTAAGTTTGATGTGTGTGGTTTATCGTCGATATAATGCATGCGAAAGGGCGAGATGTTACAAGTACTTAATTAATTTTTATTAATTAATAATTAGGTTTTATTGATTAATAATTAAGTGATAATTAATCTACAATTAAAGATTAACTGACGGTTAATTAACTGTTTTTAAAGATTGATTAACTGATAATGAAGGATTAGTTTATTTGTTATTAAATTTTATTAATCGATAATTAAGGTTTATTAATTAATAGTTAAAGATTAATTAATCTAAAATTAAAGATTAATTTATTGGTTTTTGAGGTAATTAAGGAATGAATTACCCAATTGTAATTAACAAAATGAATGTGATTAATTGAAGATAATCACTTGATGATTAATTAAGAATAAGTACTTAATGAAATTAGTAAGTGTAATTACTTAGTGTGAGTAATTAGTGGATAATTACTGGATGTAGTTAATTAAAAAGGAATTACTTAATGGGAAGTAATTAAAGGATAATTACTTAGAAGAAGTAATTAAGGATTAATTACTTGGTGTAATTAATTAAAGGATTAATATAATTAATTAAAAAGCTAATTAAAGTAAAATAAGTTATTAAGAATAGTTAATTACTAAATAAGGTTAATCAGGGTTGATTAATGAATGTAATTAATTAAAGATTAATTATTGAATGTAATTAATTAAAAGAATACTTAATTAATAAAAGTAATTAGAGAATCATTAATTAATGTAATTAATGAGAGTAATTAAAGTTTTAATTCTGTAAATAGTTAAGGTTAATTAATTTGTGTAATTAATTAAAAGATAACTACTTTATGTAATTGAGGAATAATTAATCAGGGATGATTAACTAAGATAGATATTTAAAGGATGATCAATTAATTAAATGGTTTGTAATTAATTAATGATTGATTAAGCAAGATTAGGTGGTTAATTCTTAAGTAATTAATTTATTTTAAGTTAATTAAATTAAATATGATATGGATTAATAATTCTTGCTTCTGGATGATTGTTTGAGTAGAATGTCTGAATTGGTTGATATCTATTGGATGATATTCTGTGATGTGATATTGAATATATCTGTGATAAATGTGTGATATTTATCTGTGTTAATGCTGTGTGAATTCAAGTATTGAATTGAATTGAAATGTTTAAACTTTAAACAACTGGGCGTTTAAGATACATTTGGATTTCGATGAGACCGGGATCGGGTATCAAATTTGGTTATCCGAAAACCACATTGATCCAAGTTAAACGATAGGTCGTGATATCTCCAAGTGAAGATCGAGATGGAGTTTTAAAGTGCAAGGGTTATTGTCGTTAACTCTAAGGGTGATTCTGAAATGAGTGTAATGAGGTAATGCCTTAGGTTTCGTTCGAACCCGGAACGAACTTGTATGTATTGAATGCTTTCAGAACATCATCGGGGGGACGATGAGCATTCTAAGATAGATGTTCCTTATAAAGTTAATCATTGCCTCAAGCCTCATCAATCGTGAATGGCTAAAATAGGGGAGGTGCATCAAGGTTAAGTGGGTAGCTCCCAAGTAGAATAAGATTTTCCTCTGTCTAGAGTCCCTTTTTATTCAATCTCCAATAAGTGATCGCGGACTTGATTGTATGACCCACTTTGTGGCTAATATGCTGGAATTTAATCATGTAACAATTTCAGCTATGTGAATATTTATTTGAAAACCCTAGACCCTATTATAGTGTCAATGAATTTCCTATCAAACGTTTTGATTAGCGTAAGGTAAAAACTTACCCATATTTATGTGTGGGGAGTCTTACGTGAAACCTTTGTTTTCAAATGTTTTTAAAGTTAAGCAACTTTAACCATTTACTCACACCAGACCCATGTCTGTTCTGGAGTTTATCTCTTCTTTTCTTAAACTCTTGGGTACTTAAATTTTTATGAGTAGCCAAGGGATTCAGGTTTGCTTTGATGAATTTTGGTGGTGATATGGAGCAGGAGGCTTCAGCGTTTGTAGATTTATAGTGGTCCCGCTGAGTTGATGTCTGTGTTGATATCTGTGTTATATCTTGAGTTGCATGATAGACAGGTTTTATAACTGTCTTCATCGGTGATGTATAAAGCTGTGTAACTCTGATAGATACTGTACACTATGTAATAACTATGCGACTAATATAATTTATTCCTTCCGCTGTGACGTTCTGATGTTGTTTAGTTCTTTCTTTTCTATCTTTTCTCTTTTCTATCCCTTTCTTTCTTAATAATGATGCGTATTATTGTGGAGAATAAGGCAGGTCGTTACATTAGCGGACCATTGAAGTTTAACGAGTGGCACATTGTAATGGCCCATTTTCCGTACCGTTTGAATCGACAATAAACCACACATGTCCTGCTCTAATTGCATGAATAAGAGGATCATTAAGGGTAGAAAGAAAATAAAGACAGAACAGAATCTCTCACGAATGAAACAACATATATTATTTCAATAATAATCTTTATAGCGGAAAATTTTAAAATACAATATCAGAGTCTAATCTAATTCAGCTTGGACATTTATAAACATTTGTCCTTACAATTGCTGACAAACATCAAACAAAATACACTAAGTATATCGGATAATAAAATATGTCCATACGATGATGAAGATCTCCATCTCTCCTCTGGAAACTCCAACCGTCTTCAACTCAACCTGAAACTACTCGGATCTGACCCGAGTATTAAAAATACCCGGACCAGGCTTGATAAACCAGCATGAGGTACTCGAAATTTAAATGACTATATTATCAAAACCTTTGAAAAGAAGGGTATCTCATAAGACCACGCACACACATAAACACGGACGGGTGTTTACCTTATGATAACCAAAAAATTTTATACCAAAATTCACTTAATATTATTTTTAATGACATTCTTTTGAAAACACTTTTCAATTAAACTTATTCAAATAAGGTGTCAATATCTGGACTAAGTCTAATGGAATATATCCGGATGGGGTCAGCAGAATATATTGAACGGAATATATGATACCAAAAATGGGCAGCTGAAATGTTTTCATGTCAATATAGCTACTTTGGGAATACAATCAAAATTGTAAATCTTGTATTGGGATTGGATTTCAAACATGATAGGAAACTAGTGGAAAGATCAATCTGTAATGACCCGATTTTTCGACTTCCGAAAATCGACATTAATACGTCCATTGTATCAACTACCGAACCATCGAACGCCGAAAAATCGAACAATTAGGGTATGAAAAGAAGGAAAAGATAGAAGAACAAGAATAGAAACATTAACAGAATCTCACGTATCGCAGCGGAACAACATATAATAGATAAATGAATATCTTTAAAACAAAGAACTATATCAGTTATTACATTTCACCACATTACATTACGTTACCAGAGTTTACAACAACAAACAGCGGAAAAGAAATACTATATACTAGTTGATACGCCACGCCATCCAGCTTGCCTCCAGATCTCTACAGCAACTCCTGAATTCCAGAATGACCTGATAACCTGACTCTAGACTGCCCGTGTGAAAACTGGTGGGCAACCAGAGTTTAGAAAGGGAACAGTAAACTCCAGGTCATTCATGGGACTGGTGTGAGATCTTAAAAAACGGTTATTTTTAAAGAAACTAGATTTGTAAAAGAATTTCGGTATTCTTTTAAAAAAATGAAACTACCATAAGACCTCCCGCCACACACACCGTGCAATCGCAGAATTGGAGGAGATTTCTTCTTATGATAGTTAAACATGCTTGATACATGAATTTCTTTGATATTATTACTATAAATGCAAAGTGCAGAAAACATTTCTAAAGTATAATATTAATCTTAGCCAACATATGACCATTATCGTATGCCTACTATAGCTACCATGTTCAATAGCATGTTACCACCACATTCCATGGCAGGTTATACAACTACAACCGTATAGGCTTGTATTGTTTCTTTGGATTTCCAACAAATGGTCAGGCAAAGGAACTTCCTGGGCCATATGGGTGCGCCTCTGGAGGGACGCCCCGAGAACCTAACCGGATCTCTGCCAACACAAGGCCGGGTTACCTCTGCAAAAATAGGTAACTACTGACACGAGTATGCCATCCCACGGTTGTAAAGAACCTTTATCTGAGGATCCTCAATACCATCAACCATAAAGTAATAAATTTGCAGCAACCACATAGGTGAAATATCTGGGCTCTATGCCATGATACCACCTCTATCCAGAAGGAAATGAACATATCCTAAGTGGCGCTACCCCCTAAAACCTTGCTGCATTCTTCCTGTTTCGACCATTCCGGGTGTGAGGTCCGACGAAGTCTCGTCCACAAAGCTACGCTTTTCACAAAAGCCATGCTTCGCTCAACAAATGATCGGCAGCACTTCGTTTGCCACATTACCAAATTAGGAATGTATCACTAGTAACCATCAACTACATAACCTCTGAGCTCGTATGTCTCAGAGAAGGGTGTTAAGCTAAGAGAATAAATTCTCCGCCACCAACAGAAATGTATTTGATAGAAACCAGCTTTACATCTAAAATTGTAACGTCATACACACATCCATACAAGTACGTTCGGGATCGAACGGAACCAAAGGCACTTCCAAAGAAGCCCTTGTAATCTGGATATTCACTAATCACGTCTGGAATGCCAGTCACAAAAGGTAATAAAATCTCTATACCTGAGCAACTCGGTGTAGAGACATTCGACAGGTAATCCTTTCGCTTTCGAAAATACCCGGTCTTCAACATCATCTTCAAATGCAATCCCATTTCGTCGTATCATTATTCGGAATGGGTTTTATGACACAAGGTACCCTCCCGGCTAATCCGAATAACGTGCGTTTCTTTTAAAAAAAATAAGTGTTACATTCAGATTCAACACAAATCATAACAAATTCCACTTTGATCTTTTTAAATAAAAGATCCATCACAATCACAAAGGTTCGATGTGGGTTTCGAGTATCCATTTGGAATTCGACTCCGGTCGCATCGAAATTCGAATGCCATTTAAAATAGCCAATATTGATAGTCGGTCATTTAACTATCAATCATTATTCACAACAATTACTGGATTTCAAATAATTTTCCAAATTATTTAATTTCAATATATCTTGGCAAGATATAATTTCGCACTTCATCCATTTGAAAAACAATTTCAAATCAATTTTTCCCTACGCGGAAAACATTTCCAAATATGTATTCATTTCCACTGAAAATCTGCCGTTTTCAAATATTTTAAAATAATATAAAATACTTTTTCAAAATATACTTGGAAACATTTAAAATAAACTATTTTAGGATATTTGCTTAAATATTAGTTATGAAAAATATTATACTAATATCTCATATAAAAATTTAGGTCCAAAACTAATATTAAAATAAAATTTGTAGATAGGGTATAAATATTTAAATAACTATTTTCTAAATCAAATATCAATATAAATCTTTAAAATAATCTCTTATATAATTAATTAAATAAATTTTTACTTTAAACAATTTCCAAAACTAATTTCTCCAACAATATTATTTTAAAACCAAATTTAGAACTTTTAAATTTATTCAAAGGCTATTTTAAAAATATACTCGGCTTTCCACGGAAGAATTCTTTTTCCATTACAAAATGGTCCATTCAAATAAATTAATAAATCTTCTTGATTTATTTTAATTTACATTTCAAATCTGTAAATTCTTTTCCAGACTTTAAAAATAAACCAATATTTATTTTTGAACAATTTCCCTTTTCTTTACAAATTCCCGTCGTGAATTTACATTTCCAAATATCAACTGATATACGAATTTTAAATCGATTCCCAAATATCATCTTCAAACCAAATCAAATCCCAAATTGATTTCCAATTTATTTCAAACACAAAATCAAATTCCAATTTGATTTTCCAAATTAATTTTCCAATATCAAATCAATTTCAAATTGATTTCCCAAATTATTTCCAAAACACCAAACAAATTTCCAAATCGATTCCTAAGATTTATTTTAACTCCAAATTAATTCCCAAATCGATTTCTAAAATTAATTTCAACTCTAAATTTAATTTCTAGATTTATTTCCTTTTTGAAATGAATTCTTTTATCTCTTTCAAATACTTAAAATCCGTATCTTAAATAAAATTTTCAACTATTAAACAATATTACTCGAAATTCCTTTATTAAAATATTTTTCCCATATTTCTGAAATTTATTCGATCGGATTATAAAAATCAACTTTAATATTTTAATTGTAACGGTATAGGCTTTTCTACTTTAATTTCCCAAAAAATCCAATTTCATATTTCTGGTATCCGACGATACCAAAAATATATTCGGCTAAATTATAGCCTTCAACGGTTTCAATCACAAATAATCACACACAGATTATAAATAATCATTACACAACATATGAAACAAATTAAATATTTGAGAAATCCAGTTGGATCCCTCCAACCTGTTTCCCTGCATCCACAGATTTTAGCACAACAAATTAAATACCAATTTCACTTCGAGCTGGAATATCGTGGTATATAGGATTTATAAAATATTATCCGCTATTATGCGGCGCAATAGGGTCTCATCCGCTATATAATGCGGGAAATCAACTCCAAATACATATATAATACCAATTCCACTTCAAGGTGGAATATCACAGTATATGGGTTTAATATAATAACCTCCGCTATTATGTGGCGCATAGGGTTTATTTCAAAACAAATAATAACAACCATCATCCAAACACACAATCAACAATTTTAAATTTAACTATTTAAAATTAAACAAAACCCTTTGTTTGAGTGAGAAGATCTCACCTTTGCTTTGCATGCAATCGATTTTCATTCTTGCTTGATCCTCTATGAATTTTAAACCTTGTAACAAACAATTTATATGATTTTTATTAATACTCGAATAAATCGAACCATTACTTTCCATTTTAAATTTTTTTCATTCAACTAATAAATTAATTAGCAAATTTTCTTTAAAATCTTATCTTTATAAACTTAAAAAAACAACAAATAACCGAATAAATTTTCTACTGTATATATGTATTTCTTTTTATTTCTGTTTTACCGTATAAATCCAAATATGCATATTATTATTTCGAAATCACATATACTATAAAAGTACCTTACTGTAATATTTTCTGTAATGTACTCATATATATGTTAAAACCTGTTTTCCCGTAAAAGAAATTAAAAATCTATATTTATACTTTACTGTAAATTTACTTTGCCTTTGCTGTAAATGATTTTTTTCTACATATACTTATGAAATCAAAAATCAAATTTATATATATACTTTTCAATCAATAACCTACAGGATCTCTTCACTGTTAAGTTTTTTTCTTTTTTTCTGTTTTTCGAAATTGTAGATAAATAAAATTTGTAAAAATACACCTTATTTTATTATTCTCTGATAAAATGAAATCACGGTCAAAAGTTTTAACCTAAGTAAAATAAATAAATTCCAAACTACTTACTGCTAATACGAGATTCAAGCTCACCGAAGTTTGTCGCTCGATCCTCTAGAATGGTCGCGACGTCACGAAGCTCGTCCGACTGAGCCCAATCGCGATTTGACGCTGTGACGCCCCACTTCTATACCCACGCTAGCCAAGGACACTACAGTGTAATTCCGTCAACTAGCATGGAGAATAAGGCTGTTGAGGAGCGACCCTCTGTGTAATTGCTTTGTGCGAGCACCGATATGTCAGATGGAATAACATGCTTCATTTCGAGAGGAAATCCGACATACCGACACAACCTCAAAGCTACTACACGGTGGCTTTATACAATCTTCGGAAACAAATACAGAAATAAACATAACATAAATCAGCCACAGATATCTATATCACAAAGGCGGAAAAAGATACGAATATTTATATAACACTAAAAATCGTACATCAGAGT
This sequence comes from Allium cepa, assembly GCA_030765085.1. Lineage (NCBI taxonomy): Eukaryota > Viridiplantae > Streptophyta > Magnoliopsida > Asparagales > Amaryllidaceae > Allium > Allium cepa. The sequence goes on along the minus strand of CM060940.1, from coordinate 213,635,405 downwards.
AGTGGTCAAAAAGATCCACAATATCACAAAAGAATGGATACAAGTGCTAGACAAAAGAATATGTATACATCAAGGAGTCGCTATCTCGAATGTATACAAAAACCAAAAACTACTAATTCTAAAGTAGTTAGTCAAAACAGGCGATGGTCCCTGATAAGAAGTCAAGAAGAAGCACCTGTAATGTCTCGGTCCGACCCGAGTATTATTTAAGAAGAAAATAATAAACGGATCAGTCTAGCGATAATTATCAGGGAAAATGAGATATGACAAGAGATATGATAAAGTCGTATGATACAAAAATGTCGTACTGCGACAAGCTTACATTAAATATCAACAAAAATCATACTATACCTCAAGAAATCTCAAAGCACTAAAAAGAATGTCATATTCTTTATTTTATTCACCAAACCACAAATATTGACGAACATATCAATGCCAATCAGAAAAGTTAGTGAAACACAAATTCACTAATGCACCAAAAATTGATAAAGCTTATCAATGCAAATCATGAAAATTGACGAAACACAAATTCTAGAAATCAATCAATAGAAATCCAGAAACCATAAAAAGGGGAAAGAGGCCTATCACAGAATGGGAGCATTAAAACTCACCAACACGTGTATCACAAAACGGAAAGCTATTCCATGGTTGTTAACCATTAGTTTTGAGCCAAGGCTCCATAAAATGGCCCGAAGACCTATGAGCCGAAACTCCATAAAACGGTCCGAAGACCATGGGTCGCTACCCCACCAAGCCGAAGCTCCACAGAAACGGGGTTTAGTCTCCCTCGCAGACAAAGAGACATCGCACATTGCTAGTCTAAATCACAAAATGATCATCATTGATCGGTAAGTGTAAATTACACTAAGCTAGTTAATATATGAGTTTAGCTTCATGTCCCATAACCACTAGCTTTACTTAATTATTTACGAACAAATTGTTGACTTCCACTCGAGGTTAAGTGTAAATTACACTAAGCTAGAAAATATATGAGTTTAGCTTCATGTCCCATAACCACTAGCTTAACTTAAATATTTACGAACAGATTGTAGATTTTCACCCGAAAATTGTCACAAGAGATTCAATCGAACAATTCCAAGAATTAACCGATGAAGTAAACGCAAGCGTTTCATACCACTTGTTTTACTAAGTCGTTTAATTAGATTTGTTATATGAGTGAGGTAAAGGTTTGTATATAATAGATTGGAAAACGGTTTAAGAAAACGAGCTTTGTAAATAAAATAGTGTGGAAATCGTTTTGATGAAAGAGTTTTGATATTTACTACTAGTATAGAAAACCTTTATATTTTTAAAGTGACAAATCGCAGAAATGATTGTAGGAACAATTAATCACAAAAATTCACATTCGAAGACGTGAATGAAAATCCAAAGAAATCGATACCGAATCCATCAAAGTGGAAATACCCAAAAATTACAAAAATAGAAGTTATCAAAGTCGAAAAAGGTGATAACAACTAATCAGAGAAGAAGAATCGATTAAAAATTGGAAAAATAAAGCAAAATGAGCATAAATAGGAAAAACAGGGAAACATGAGCAGGTCAGTAGACCGAACTCTCTGAGTCAGTCGACTGAAAATAGTCGAGAAAGATTTCGGGCTTCATCTCGGTCGACTGACTCAGAGAGTTCGGTCGACCGAACCCCAATCCCTACATTTTCTACCCTATTAATTGAAGTGCAAACTCTCTCAATTCGTAACCGGTCGAGCACGGACGCTAGGGGATTACGTCCATAAGCTACCCAGTCCTATTGGCTCCTCGATGCATCACCAAAAACATGTTCAGACATCAAAGTTAGGATTTTAGTGATTTGAACCAAAACACTAAAAATTGGGATATTCACCAATTCAATCCAAACCAAAAGCAAGTGCCCATGAATAAGTGTTAAGGATTCATGCCGAACAATCAAAGATAGTTATAGACAAAGATGTGAGATAAAAATCTCACCTTTAACCCAAAAACAAAGAAGAAGTAGCTCAATTTGCAAGGAGAAGACCAACCAATCTCCACTTCAACTAAACAAGCTTCAATCAAAGATCAAAACAAGTATTTCGTAGATTTGGGTTTAGGAATTTCTGAGATTGAAGAGAGGAAGAGATAGAGAAGATGAAGAGGAGGCTTACTAATAGCTTCTATTTGATTTTGGAGCAAGAATTCAAGTTTGCAAGAAGAAACTAGGGCTTGGAATTTCTAATTCCTCTTCCTTTCCCCCATTTTCAGTTTTAGCTTGAGTTTGAGGAGTGGGGATGAGTGAATGGAGAGGAGAGGGCAGATTTAGGGTATTAAGTTAGATAGTTTGCTGAACCCAAACCCAAAACCCAATAGAAAAAGTAGCAAAATTTGACTTACTCCAAACATATCGAAGTCTATACTCAAAAAGGTCGCAAACGGCATTTTGAACTCAATGGAAGTAATCTCGATTCCAAATTCGACTGTTTGCAAAAAGTAGCTTTTCGGACTAAAATCTGACGAATGGTGAAATATTTAAATATACAATTGATAAATATGCGGGTTGTTACAGACTCCCCTCCTTAAAGAAATTGTGTCCTCGCAATACTTAAGAAGAAAATAAATAGTTACAACCATAAAAGCATATCAACACAAAAGAAAATTTGAAATAAGAAGTTCACCACAAAGAGCACGAAAGAGTAAGTCCGAACGTGTTCGCTCGTTGAATTCTCTGGATTCCCAAGAGCTATCATCGAGATTTGAGAACCATTGAACTTTCACAAGAAGTACATCTTTATTTCGAAGGCGCTCAACCTCTGAAGAATTGATGCGAATAAAATGTTTCTCAAAAGTCAAATAGGCGAAACTTCAATTTCTTCAACAACACCGAGCTCAAGAATAAAAATCGAAATCCCAAAGGCATTTCCATAGTTGAAAGACGTGGAAAATGTCATGAATAGCAGAAAATTGAGCCGGTAATAAAAGACGATAGGCCATGGAATTAGTGCGTTCGGTGATGGGAAATGGGCCAATGTATCGAGGTGCTAACTTTTCCGACCGATTGGAACGAACAACACCCTTCATAGGTGAAACACAAATAAACACAAAATCTCCCACAGAAAATTCTAACTGCCTTCTTCGATTATCAGCATAGGATTTTTGTCTACTTTGAGCTTATCTCATTCTATGGCGAATAAGGTCAATCTTTTCTGTGGAATCTCGAATAAAATCTGGACCTAAAACCAGCTTCTCACCGGCCTCAAGCCAACAAGAAGGGGATCGGCATGGCCTTCCATAGAGTGCCTCAAAAGGTGCCATACCAATACAAGATTGGAAGCTATTATTATAGGAAAACTAAACAAGAGAAATATGATCTTCCCAACTTCCACCAAAATCAAGAACACGTGTACGAAGAAGATCTTCAAGAGCTTGATTCACACGCTCGGTTTGTCCATCGGACTGTGGATGATAAGCTGTGCTAAAATTAAGCTTCGTTCCCAAAGCTTTTTGAAGACTCTTTCAAAATCCACTAGTAAACAATGGATCAGATCGCTAACAATAGAAGTAGGAACCCCATGTAATTTAAAAATTTCTGTAATAAAAAGTTTGGCCAAAAGAGGTACGGTCCGACTGGGCCGAACGGGAATAAAATTGGCGGATTTATTAAGTCTATCAACTATCACCCATAAGCTATCATGACTCAAACGAGAACGGGGAAGGCCGACGATAAAATCCATTGAAATTTGATCCCACTTCCATATTGGAATTTTTAAAGGTTGCAATAACCATTGGGCCTTTGATGCTCGGCCTTAACGAGTTGGTAAGTCATGCAACACTTGAAAAAGTTAACAATATCGGATTTCATTCCATCCCAATAATAAAGTCGCTTCATATCCGCGTACATTTTGCTGCTACCGGGATGAATGGTAAATGTAGAGGGATGAAAATCTTCTAAATATCTCTACTAAGATCACTAATATTTGGCACGATAAGACTACCAAATTTTCAAATACTGCCACAAGAATCAATATCAAAGCCTTTCAAACCTTCAATATCAATTTTATCCCTAAAATTTTGGCTAAGAAGAGCCAATTCGGGATCTAGCTTTTGAGCTTCAAGAATGCGGTCTAAAGGAGAAGGATGAGCCTCAAGGCTATGTAAAACAAGAGATGAACATAAATCGGATACACCATCTCTAATCTCACAAGTGGATAAGTCTCAAGATTGTACCATTCGGATATCACCATGGAAACAACTGCTTGTTGCTTATGCCTAAGAGCGTCGGCAACACGATTTCCCTTTCCGGGAGTATAAAGAATATCAAGATCATAAGATGTAAGGAACTCGAGCCAACGCTGTTGATGCAAATTAAGTTCCTTTTGAGAAAATAAATACTTTAAATATTTATGATCGGTGTAAAGAACAAATTTCTCTCACAAAAATAATGTTACCAAATTTCTAAAAGCATAAACAATAGCCGCGAGCACTATATCATGAGTGGCGTACCTAGTCTGAATAGGCTTTAATTGTATAGAAACGAAAGTGATAGCACGTTCTCTTTTCCAAGAGAACGGCACCCAAATCAATACGACAAGCATCGGTATAAACAATAAAGTCTTGGTTTCCCTCGGAAATTCACAAGAATAAGAGTATCGAAAAAGAGTTCTTTTGATTGATCCTCTTTCCCGAAAAGCTAAACTTCCAAAAATTATAATTAACTTTATGTAATCATCTTTCTAGAAAAAATTACATTTTACAAGTCAATTTAATGTGTCTGATTGTCCCATCAAAGCGTTTAGGAGATTCCTTAATAACGTTGATCAAGCGCAACGACTAGAATTTTTAAAACACTAAATGGGCAATAGTATCACAAAATCACCTTCTATATGACAAAATGTCTCTTAAAAGGTTTTAAGAATATTCTTTGCTCGTTTAAGAACAAAATCCAACTATACTTATAATAAATCTTATGAAAAAGATTTGTAAAATTTTTAAATTGCTATTTTCATCCAAAACCAATAAATACAAGAATGGTCTCATCGAAATATTCGTAGAATACTCTGTTTATAAAATGAATGAAATAAGCTGGACAAACTGAATGACATAACAAGTCATTCATAAGAATCATAACCAGTGTGGAATGCGGTAAGTGGAATGTTAACTTCCGCAACTCGTAGCAAATGAAAACCGGTGGCAAGGTCGAGCTGAAAAGACCTTAACACCACTCAAAAGATTTCTTAGGCGATAATCCTACAACAAGCTCAAAAATACCGGAAAATTCCACAAACTACCCAAATGAGAAAATAAGGTTTTCTTCATCATGTGGGTTTAAAGAATAAAATGATGTCATCAAATTGGAATCGAAATAAAAAAGAAAGATAAATATCTGCTTAACAGATTAAGAATGTCGAAGATGAATAGTCCACTCGAGACATAGGATATGGCTTCATAATGATTAAGCCAATCCATATAAAAATAATTCCGAAGCCTAAGTAAAAAAAATCGGTTCGCAAAGAAAAATCTCATAAAATAATTTTGACATCAATAAAAAGAAACAAATTAAGTGTTGTGGATCCACCATCCGGATTCGCAATTCTCAAAGAATACATCAAGCCCAAATTGTTTTAAAGAAAAAGAATTTAACAAGTTCTTTTGATTTAAAAAAAATGAGATAAACCCATAACAACAAGAACTCGAATAGGATGATCACAAAACACAATAATGCCACTAAGGATAGAATGAAGAATACCTTGATAAAGAGAAGAGTTGCTAGGGGCTTGCAGCTTTCCGTCTCTCTTGCTTGGAATTATAGGACAAGTAGATAAGTAATGACCCGAGCCATTGCAATAGCGGCAGTAAAGGGGTTTCGGGCACTTAGTTACATAATGGTCCGTGGAACCACAATTGTAGCATTGTTTACGACTTGGGGTAGGAGTCTTGCTTACCGAAGTTTCTTGTTCCACCTTCTTCTTGCTTCGAAGCATGGGGCAGACAGAAATATGATGACCTTTATTTTTGCAATAACGATAAAAGAGTGGTTCCGGACACTCCTTTTCATAGTGCTCCTCAGAGCCACAATTGTAACATTCTCCACGATTAGGAATTGTAGTCCTTGCTACCGAAGTAGTTTGTTTCACTTTCTTATTGCGATTAGGGCTTTTGAACTTAATATGCCTCTTGTTGAAAATACCAATATCACCATCAATTCCTTTATCAGCCTCTTCATGTCGAAGAGTGATATCCACAAGCTGATTGAAAGGAACCTCAAGTTTCAAAGGTAAAATCTTTTCGGGGTTTTTACTCAAAGCATAGATAAACTCTTGATTCTTTACAAGATCCAAAAGTTGTTGGGCAGACATGAATACGCCATCCAGAGAAGGGCTACTGGATTGACCAGTGCTAGGTCTTCCAGAACTAACCATTTCTTCTTCTTTAAGAAAGAAAGAAAGAAGAGGAAGAAGGTTACTCTTGGAATGAATATCAAATAGTCATGATTGATAAAACATGGAATCATAAAGAAAATTAGGATAGAACAGGTTTAATGACTTGAATAAAATCCTAAGGCACGACTCCTAAGAAGAACTTAGGACGATGGCCCTTGCTAGATTATTCTACATTGTTTCGAAGTTTGGCTGTGATGCCAAGCTGTGACGCCCCACCTCTATACCCACGCTAGCCAAGGACACTACAGTGTAATGCCATCAACTGGCGTGGAGAATAAGGCCGTTGAGAAGCAACACTCCGTGTAATTGCTTTGTGCGAGCACCGATATGTTAGATGGAATAACATGCTTCATTTCGAGAGGAAATCGGACATACCGACACAAACTCAAAGCTACTAGATGGTAGCTTTATACAATCTTTGGAAACAAATACAGAAATAAACATAACATAAATCAGTCACAGATATCCATATCACAAAGGCGGAAATAGATACGAATATATATATATATAACACTAAAAAGCGTAAATCAGAGTAGTGGTCAAAAAGATCCACAATATCACAAAAGAATGGATACAAGTGCTAGACAAAAGAATATGTATACATCAAGGAGTCGCTATCTCGAATGTATACAAAAACCAAAAACTACTAATTCTAAAGTAGTTAGTCAAAACAGGCGATGGTCCCTGATAAGAAGTCAAGAAGAAGCACCTGTAATGTCTCGGTCCGACCCGAGTATTATTTAAGAAGAAAATAATAAACGGATCAATCTAGCTATAATTATCAGGGAAAATGAGATATGACAAGAGATATGATAAAGTCGTATGATACAAAAATGTCATATTGCGACAAGCTTACATTAAATATCAACAAAAATCATACTATACCTCAAGAAATCTCGAAGCACTAAAAAGAATGTCATATTCTTTATTTTATTCACCAAACCATAAATATTGACAAACATATAAATGCCAATCGGAAAAGTTAGTGAAACACAAATTCACTAATGCACCAAAAATTGATAAAGCTTATCAATGCAAATCACGAAAATTGACGAAACACAAATTCTAGAAATCAATCAGTAGAAATCCATAAACCACAAAAAGGGGAAGAGGCCTATCACAGAACGGGAGCATTAAAACTCACCAAAACGTGTATCACAAAACGGAAAGCTATTCCTTGGTTGCTAACCATTAGTTTTGAGCCGAGGCTCCACAAAATGACCCGAAGACCTATGAGCCGAAACTCCACAAAACGGTCCGAAGACCATGGGTCGCTACCCCACCAGGCCGAAGCTCCACATAAATGGGTTTTAGTCTACCTCGCAGACAAAGAGACATCACACATTGCTAGTCTAAATCACAAAATGATCATCATTGATCGATAAGTGTAAATTACACTAAGCTAGTAAATAAATGAGTTTAGCTTCATGTCCCATAACCACTAGCTTAACATAATAATTTACGAACAAATTGTAGACTTCCACTTGAGGTTTAGTGTAAATTACACTAAGCTAGTAAATATATGAGTTTAGCTTCATGTCCCATAACCACTAGCTTAACTTAAATATTTACGAATAGATTATAGATTTCCACTCGAAAATTGTCACAAGAGATTCAATCGAACAAGTCCAAGAATTAACCGATGAAGTAAACGCAAGCGTTTCATACCACTTGTTTTTCTAAGTTGTTTAATTAGATTTGTTATACGAGTGAGGTAAAGGTTTGTATATACTAATAGATTGGAAAACGATTAAAGAAAACGACCTTTGCAAATAAAATAGTGTGGAAATCGTTTTGATGAAAGAGTTTGATATTTACTACTAGTATAGAAAATCTTTACATTTTTAAAGTGACAAATCACAGATATGATTGTAGAAACAATCAATCACAAAAATTCACATTCGAGGACGTGAATGAAAATCCAAAGAAATCAATACTGAATCCGTCAAAGTGGAAATACCCAAAAATTCCTAAAATAAAAGTTATCAAAGTCGACAAAGGTGATAACAACTAATCGGAGAAGAAGAGTCGATTAAAAATTGGAAAAACAAAGCAAAATGAGCATATATAATGTCACATTCAAACAATAAGTCAATAATTTAAATTTAAACTATTTAAATTAACTAGTCAACCAGATGTGAGTGAGATTAACTCACCTTGAATTCGTCGAGTGTTTCAATTTTTAATTAAATCGATCGCCTTCGATTTAATCTAAAAATTTTACGAGCTCCAAACGCCTCCGGATCTACTGCAGTACGTAGATCACACTGCTAGAATTTCAGCACTTCGTTTTTCGTCGGAATCTGGCCATGCATGCAAAAGATATGCAGTTTTAAAGATTTGTATATAAATTTATACAAACAATTTCCTTTATTTAATTTCATTACCAGAAAAAAATCTAGACGCACACTCTATCCTCAGCAAATCACGACCGTGAATTTGCTTCTTCTTAATTGCGTCAACCCAGGCAAGACGCACACTGAAACCCATCTTGACAACGACTCACACACTTATCGCGGCCACCACCAACGACTAGAGGCCGATCAAGCAATGCTAAATGGAGCGGCCTAGTCCCACGCATCCATGTCAGAATACGCATGGGGCTCGGCCCCCTCATCGCATCGTAAAATGCAGACAAAATCATTCCCTTCTCGAGCAAACAGCGGCAAACGGTATCACGAAAATCGATCACCACCATTGGATAGCAAGAGCTCGGTGAGGCCCACATCTTTCATGTTGGAGATTTCTCGTATAGATGCATGGATGGGAAGAAAAATGGAGGGAAAGATGGGAGCATAACGGCCATTCATGGAACTGGAGGCGGTCGTGAATTATTAACTAGGGTTTAACTATGCAAACTTGTATTTATACATATATTATAATATTATTTTATTATTTTAAATTTTTAACGATCAATTCCGAACGAACTCCAAGCGGGACTAGCTGCTAGGCATTCATAATGTTTTACTCATATTCCGAACACAATGGAACGTGTTTCGAAGGCTAATTTGCCTGTATATGGAAGTTGCGTTTTGAATTGATTTAAAATATTAAATTTTCGATTTTAATTTCAACGTGTTTCTCATCCGTACAAACAGATGGTAACTCCAAACACAATAAAATTTGAAATCCGATAATAATACACTATTACGGATCCAATGGAACTAGTTTCGTCGAATTCCAAGACAACACCCCAGAAGTCTATTTTAACTCGTCTATTAAATCGAGCGATTTTCAAAATCATCGAAATCATTTAAAATTTCATTTTTAAAACTTTCCTAACTTAATTATAAATCATATAGAATTTATATACATATCAAAAATTATTCTGATTCCTTTTAAATCAAAATCTGATTATTTACATTAATACTATATAGTAAATTCCATTATTAAAATTAATATAATATTCCAGTTTTAACTTATCGACTTTTGATTCCATCCAAAAGTCCAATACTAAATTTCAAATCCAACTGGACTTTAAATAAAATTTTATAAACCATTTCTATATCTATATACACCCAGATTCACAAATTATCCAGTTTCAAATATTAAATTATTATTATCAAAATCCAATTGAATTGCCATATTTGAAATTTTAACTAACCTTATTGATTTAACCAAAATTTCTTATTTCAAAATCAATTAACAATCGACATTCAACATGTAAAATAAATTAAATGTTAAAAATTAATGACCAATTTTTCTGGGTTGTTAGAATACCATTCCTATTAACCGTCCAACCATTGATTAACTCCACGACTTCATCATCAACCACCACAATTGTCAAAAATTATTTTGGTTACCTCTAACAAGGTTTAAACTATCATTATACTCCAACTTCCCATTTCATTCTGGATTTCACATCCGATTGCCTCTTTCAACCACTGTCTATGATTTTTGACCACTAATAGATCTTACCAAACCAAATCACATTAGACTAATATCCATTTTTTCTAAATTTATGTGAACATTAAAGTTGATTGACCATATTAATTGATATTCTTCATGCTTTAAATAATATATATATATATATATATATATTTGATTGTTGGAATAAAAAAGTAAATTGTTGTACATGTTTACAGTATCATTAGGTTTGTGGACCAGTGTTACAAAAGCATCACTTATTATAACTTTAGTGGTAGTTAGTCACTACCCTTGTAATAATGATAGGTATAGGTGCAGAGACATGTTATAGTCACTAGGCAAGTGAGCCTCTCGGGATTTAACAAAAAAATCAACAAAAGTATTAGAAAACAAATCTTCATTCAAAATCTAAAATGCAACTGAACCGTAAATCTATCATGAACCCAACCTCAAGCTCCATCACAGCCAGCTACCCTAAATATTCATTCTCCTCCACAGCCTCACGCCCTCCTCCTTAGCACTTCTTTACATTTTCCTACGTAGCGCTCCTTTGTGTTCTCCTCTCGGTACTCAAGACCTTCCTCAATTCAAGTATACCGTATGCAATCAATGTTACTCTTTTTCCTATTATTGAAAAATATAACCTAATTTTGTATTACATAAATTATTTTTCTTTATTAGTGCAAATAAATTGGTTGGTATCCGACACAAAAAAATTAATTAATTTGGTAGGGATAAAAATAGCTCAATCGTAGGCCAACAGCTGTTCAAAAGGTTGAATACCATATAGGTGAGTATACTTTGATAAGTTAAATTAATTTGTTGAGTTGGATCAAATTGGTTTGTTGAGCTAATTAGCACTTGTTTATGTCGCTATATAGATTGCATTTCTGAGTTTTATTACTTAGTTAATAATTTGGTAAACCTTGTTTGAGCATAATGTAAGCGCTAAGACATTCTTGGAGAAAAAGGAGCTAATGGGATATTTAATGAACTAAAAAGTGGTGAACTATCTTGTGGTTGGTTTTTGAATCAAGAGCATAGCTTAAAACATCAGGCAATATATCTTAGGGTTCACATTATGATACATTCTTTTATTTGACTGGTATGTTTCCTTAAGTTGTTGATGTCCTTACCGATCTAGTTAAGGTATGTCGGATGATAAAAAAAGAGAACCTTTATATTTGATAATTTTTTTGCAGTCATACGATTTTATCTTTATTTACATTTGATGAAGAATGCACATGCAATTGCTAGTTATCTTTCTAATGCATTTATAGAAAGAATAAGATATCATACATGCGTTAATATAATAGAAGTATCTAAAGGAAGGTAGGTAAATTAGTGCTAGTGGATAGGAAACTCTTTTAAGTGAGGTTGGATCTTTATGCATTAAGCATCATATTCCAATTTCAAATATGGATGATAACTATCTTCTTTTAGGTAAATCAAGAAGAGAACCTATGATTAAAAATTTACATCATTATCTATTTCATTTTACATTATTTGGATATGAAGATTGTTGAGCTTATAAATGTTTTTACAAAGTAAATTCATAATTACTTTTCTTATACAACTGCACTCAGTCCATTTGATCCATTTGATGCTCCTGACAAAGCAAAAATGGTTCATTGATTTGGATTTTATCCCGATGATTTTTCGGAACAATGCATAAGGTCTTCGTAATAAGTTGGAGATTTATGAAATTAACAAGAAATCTAATGCCATGTTTAAATATGTGAAAACAATTAGTGATTTAGCTAGGAAAATGGTGATGTTGAGAAAAAGTATCGTATATAATTTGGTTTACAACCTCATAACCCTATCACTAATCTTATCCGCTTCTACAATATCCGTGGAGAGAGCATTTCTACCATATATAGAAAAAAATAATCTATGAAATCGAAAGGTAGATGAATGTATTAATAATATAGGGTAAGATATATCAAAAAGATTGTGGGTGATGTAATTATCCACCGCTTTCAAAAAAGGAGAACTTGATGCTGAAAACTTTAACTTGTAGTGTCTTTGTACTGTTGTATCGATTTTTAAGATCAATAGTTGAGCATTTTTTTAATGAAACATTATTATATGACTACTTAGTTATGGTAGTTTAATGATTTTTTTATGATTATTTGTACGTATATTTGAATATTTGGCCAAAACATTTCATGGGATTCGCTTCAGAACCTCCTACCTTTTACCATTGCAACCCTGCCAAAATTATTTGTTAGCTGCACCATTAGATAGGTATAAGTTAGTTATGTGCTTTAAAAGTAAATTCGATGGGATAGATCTAGTGTGTATTCACACGCATAAGATTCAAATTTAACCCTTGAAATGGGTAAATATTGTATTTCTTTTGAAGTCGCATGAGTAATAGATAAACTAATTGTTTGAAAAGTATCAAATGCATAAATTTAATTCATAATGACATCCTAGAAATCCATAGTAGTCTTTCATTTCCTACTATTTTTGACCTAGAAAAATAGTAGGAATATCAAGAATACTATAGAAACCGACAAATTAGAAAACAATAAATATCAGATAATTTACTAAATTATGTTAGATAAAAAATTACATATAAGGGTTGGGGTGGGTCAGTTCGGTTCAGTTTGGAATCTAAATCGTTTTGGCACTATATCAAATGGGTTAAAATCAATAACCATAACATTATTTTTTAATGTGGTCCAGTTCTGATTTGGTTTAGTAAAACTATAGTTTGATTTCAATTAGATTGAACCCATATTGCATTTTTTTGAACAACTTCAACAGTTACCTAATAAAATTCAGCAAATAAAAATTGCACCGAATCCAAATAAAATGTAAAAAGATTCATAAATGTAACTGTATGTGTGTGTATCTTTATACATATGAGAATAAAAAATGATTCATTACATAAGCATATGAAGCTCAAATACTCATACACCTAGTATTCGTGTTGATTTGAGTAGATAAATTACAAAAAATTCCATCAAATCTTTAAACATGGTCTAGTCTAGTTTGATTTTGGTCTAATCATTCCTATATGGCCAAAATTGATGCCTCCATATCTATCTATTGTGATAGTCAAGAATGCTTTCACGAGCATATATTCAGGTCTATAATTTAAAATCTGAACACATTGGCCTAAGACATAGTGCGGTTAAGGAAATGCTCATCGATGAGGTAATCATCATAGATTTTGTAAGATCTGGCTAGAACATGGGAGATCCATTCACTAGTGGACTTGCAAAGGACTTAGTGTTAAAGAAATCAATGGGAACGAGTTTAAAGCCAATAGAAGACAATCGCCGTTGATGGAAATTTAACCTAACATAATGCAGTTCATTATCTTGAGTTTAATGAGAGAATGTTCGTCATATGCTGAAATTGGAAGTAATGTAATATTAGTCTAAACAACTAATATTATGTTCAAATCTAAGAAAAGTGCTTGATAACTATAATGCATTGGTGGAGGTTGTATTTCTAAGTATTTAATAGGTTCATAGATAATGTTGAGCTGCATATTATAGGATACTTCCAATAAAATTACCTACTTATATAAATGCATGATGGTATGCCGTCTTTTATAAGACTGTGGCTTAGCCTCTATGGGGATTTCACAAACTAAGATACCAACACAAGGCCATACATGTGTCGGCATATTTATACTTTCTGAAGATTTAGAAAACATGTGTGTGAAACACATTCGGTACATCACATAGAATCAATAGTTTTGATGCTTAACCTACCATTCATTCCTGACGTGCTTTATTGGGTAATCACTTTGTATAGATGCTAGTTCATAAGACGTTGATAAATATGCAGTAGTTTTCCTATAATAACTGATAAGAAAATTTTTGTTAAAATTTGATGGAGTGTTGTTAGAAAAAGTTTAATATAATTTTTCTAAGTTTTACAAATAAAAGAGTAAGAGGAAGAAGAATAAAAAGGGGGAATAGTCTTACATCTCCTTTGATGTCATTGTATTTGTTCCAACATAAGGTTCAGAAGAAAAAGGTTGAGCCATTTGGAACCCAATGTTTTGTCTTACATTAAGAAGGGAGCATATGCAACTTAATACACATGCGAGCCGTCGCTGTCGTGTCCGGCCGAACTAGTACGGGTCCAAATAATATTTTTGGACAAAGTTTATCAGACCAGGGTTATTAGACTAATAGAATAAACCAAAAGTAATTCAAAAGAGTGTTAAGAGGCAGAAAAGCTTCAATGGACATGGAGTTTAAAAAAATAATTATGGTTATTGGAGAAAACGGTATACACAACTATTTGTTTCCTTTAAATAGGTCCACTGTCCAAAAATAAAAATAATATTTTTTACATACAAATTTTTGACTTCCTTCTTCTCTCTGCTCTTTGTTTATTCTATTCCAAAAACTATATCAACTATGTAATGCTGCAGGTTAGGATCTCGATACTCTTGTCACTACAGTCATTTAGAAGATAGTTAGGATCAGACTTCTACTTTGCAACTATAGCCTATTAGAGAGTTTTAATACTTAGGATTCCTTGAATCTTGGAGATGCTTTGCCTAAATTCTACACATCCATTATTTTAATTAAATAGCGGAGAGGAAAAACTGGATCTTAGAAGAGCGCCATTTTACATGCCATGGAGTGAACTTCAACAAACTCAAAAGTGAAAAAATTATCTATCGTCGCCGAAGGAAAACTACCAACAAAACCTATCCTAAATTCTATTGTACGAGAAAACTAAAAATAAGGAGGAATGAGATGGGAACCACTTTTCTCAATGTAATCTTAAAGGGACAACCGCATCAAATATGATTTGACGATTGAAATATAGAAATTGCTCATCAAAAAATTCTAGCCTGTTATGTACAGATATGAGGTAAAAACAAGAAGAGTTAAAACTTATTACAACATTGAATATTGATTTTTGGATTGTCCAATTTTCTTAATGTTCATTCTTCTTATAGATAAATATATCTTGTAAATCCAAGAATAAGAAATACTTATACAAGCTGCAACATGAAGATATGAGCGTAAATTTCAAATTAAGACAATCAAAGAGGAGGTTATAAATGCAAACATGGACTTAATGATCCATCGAGGCTAAAGAAGATGTTAGTTTCTTGTACAATTATTATAGTGGGTTGGATTATATTTGTGTTATCTTCATTTTAATGAACTAGTGTTATGTTAGTAGTTATACATTATCTCATGATCAATATATTATTATTTTACTTTATGTGATAGAGTTAATGGTGTTCCCTAGGGACAATTATGTGATTTGTTATGTAAGCTAACTTTATAAACAATCTTGTTCGAAATAAAGTATGCTTTTGGTTTTATTTTCTATTATATATGTTGTTAACTTGTTATATTATGGTATAAATAATGAATTAATTATATTAAACATATATAAGTATAAAATGATTAGAAGATGTGTTTTATCAATTGCAGCTATGAATGTATTCGTAACCGTAAGTGTTGAATCGATATAAACAAAAACACTAACTCATAAAATGTTCGTAGTCGAGATGTACTGAGAAAATGGTATCGAAACATCAGTTGAAACTAGTTTGTGTAACACTCTCTTTACTATGGAAGGCGATTTATTCATGACTATTGATGACACTAAGGGATTACGTACTTGTGGTTGTTTGGGACAATCACAACAACTTGATGAGAGTCTTCAATAGGTTAATGTAATGTTCCAAAATTTTACCACTTTCATTCGGGAATATTTAACTAATTTTAAATATTCAAGTAATGGTTTAATGATTTTCTTTTAATCAATAAATAATGGTAGAAAATTCATTTTTCAATTTTTTACATAAATAAATAATTTGGAGAAAAATTGATAATGTGACCGAAAGTCGTTTTTTGAATTTCGGCTTTTCATGGAACGGAAGTTGTCACAATGTTGTTGCATACTTATATACACATACATACACATATAATTAAGTTACAAATATTATAAAAGAGATTAATTAAAATAAATAATTTTTAAGTTCTTTCAAAAAATATTTAATTAAGTGATGCGGCCTTTGCTTTTTGTTTAAGTAAACTAGGAAGACTTTTCTCTCTTTTTTTTATGTGCTTTTGTGTGTCATCATTATGCAAGTACTTGATGTGATCGAAGGCACATGGATTGTAAGGTTTGGAGGATGGTTTGGTAATTTGGTAAATGGGTAAATAAGGTAATTTTTCACTTTTAAAATCTATATAAGAAGCATACCCCTTCTCTCTTTTTCACTATTCATTTTCACTTCCATTATCATTTTCTTTCTCTTCTTCAATCTCTTCTATCTTTTCTCTTCACTTTTCTACTTCAAAAGAACTTCTTTTCTCTTCTAAACTCCCATACAAGCTTGAATTAATATTGTGAACACCATCACCTCCTCAAAGTTGCAAAATTTAGAGCACAACATACCAAAACCCCAAGGGCCGTGCACATGTAAATGTTGGAGGAGGGCTTAGCCGAGAACAATATGAAAATGGAAGGGTCTATGCATGTGCGTGAGTTTCTAAGTGACGGGGGAGGGCTTTTGTCAAGCTTGAAGCGAAAAGGAGATTTCTTTTGGTCGTTGTTTGGTCGATGAAGAGTTTGTGCATCTTGTTTGAAATTTAGCTTTAGGAAAAAGTGAGCTAATCTTACTTTACATTAGGTTCGGAAATTTATTTAATGTTGTAAAGTATAAAGTGGTAGTTTATATCGTTTATACTTTTGTATATTGCTTGTTTGGATCTGATTCACACTTGAAAGCGGATGGCATAAATTGCTATTGTTTTGTAGGGGATAAAAGCAAAGAAAGGAAATCGTAATGTTGTCGTAGCAATAGTCATTATGGAAGCACTTCGAAGAATGTAAATTTTGTAGAGGGATCCTAAAGAATGCCTCGCCTGGTTGATTTTTATTTACATATATTCTTGGTTACATAAATGCGTGCATATGTGAATAGTGAATGTTGGTTAGTTATAGTCAAACTTCTCGTTATTGGTTTTATTATGATATTGAAATCCCGTGCTCGTTTTTAAGCGATTTACCACTTGTTTTCTTAAAGTATTTGGAATGGATTTTGAACATTACTTTTGTTTTTAAACCATTTTGCAAAGATATGAAGTGGTTTAAAATATAGAAAGAAAATGTCTTAAAGCTATTTGATTTACAAAACAAAGTTTTAAAAGTTACAGTCAATATAGCTATAGTTGTTATGGATGCACTTTGAAAATCTATGATTTTAGTAAAGTAAAAGGAGGCTATCTATTTTAGATATTTTGTAAATTATTTTCAAATATGTTTTATAAAAGTATTATAATTATATAAAAAGGAGATTGAAGATTTAAGTATATTTTAAAAATTTATTTGAATAAGAGGTTTAAATTTTATAAACGAAATTGCTTTGTTTTAAAAGTCAATTTTTGTTAAAAGAGACCATCTTTAAGCGGATGTTTTAAATACAAGTTTCAACCTTATTTAAAGAGTTTCAAAATTAATTATAAAAGAGTAAGGAAACATGAATTACAACACTATCGTTATAATAAATGTTTTCGGAAAAAGGAAAGAGATTATGGACTATAACTTTTTTGTTATAGTAAATTATTGCAGGAAGTTAGAAAGGAAGTTGATTTATGACACTTTGTTATTTTTGAATAAGTTGTTTACTTTATAAAAAGGAAAGAGGTTACCTTTTTAAATCGAACTTAAGATTAAAAAGGTAATTTTAGAAAATATTTTTAATAACAAGTATATTAGAACCAATGGATCCTATTTTAATTTCTAAACTTCGAGGTATGGAAACTTATTTCTATTTTGAAGTTAGAGGTGAATGTCGAGTCAAGGTGTGAGAGGTAATAACACCCCAACTTGAAAGGTTTCATTTCTAACCAAAAAAAGTACTAGTTTGAAATCGAAGACTAGTAATAAGTTTACAAAGTTGGTTTTTCAATTTGTTTAAAAATATTTTGTTTTATGCAAGGGATTTCTTTGCCTGTGTCATTAAGTAACATAATAATTATGATAAGTAGTGATAAAATGTTGATACGTTTATGCAATGTAAGTCATCTTATATTTAGCACTAACTGATCAATAGAATTTCCTCTATCTGTGAGATCTAAAACCGGAGTGCCTAGGCAAGGCTAGGACCAGCCAATGTCTGACTTACCAGATCTTGATTCAGGGCGAGGGATAGGTAAGTCGAATTGTTGGAAGTGTGATAATTGTAAGAGAGTTAATTTCTATAAATAAGTCATGATTAATTAAGTATACTGAATGTATTTCATCTTGTACTTTACAATAAATTCCAAGGAATGGAAGCTCGCTTTTATCTGTGAGAGTTTAACAATGTACATCGGGTAATGGTCATTTACTAACTTGTCCAACTTTATTGTTAATCGAGAGATAGCATAGAGATTCAAATCGAAAAGTGATGATAAGTATGTGATGTTCGATTTGCCATATGCAAATTATATACTTACACTAGATAGTGGATTGTCACCGTTGACATCTTGACTGATTTTGACTTAGGAAATATATGAAAGCTTCGCAATTTCACATGGTTTGGGATTCCCTTTGGAGAACTCATTCCAGTTCTTTCGCTTTATGGGTGAATATTCAAGATCTCCTTAGGATGCTTATATCATCCGCTTATTTCTAAAAGAACTAAGATTGAGTCGGAAGTCGTTGATTATTGGTTCGAAGAGACCGAGATTGAATAAGCATGAGTTGTTCAAAAACCACTTCGAACCAGCCTAAGCCTTTGAATTGGAGACATCTTGAAAATGATGGAATCAAACGTAGAGTTCTTTAAAGTGTAGGTGTTGTTTACTACTAGTCCAAAGGATGTTGTAGAAGTAGTGGCTTAAGTTTTTTTATGTCCTAAATTTTTTGTATGGATGAATGCTAGCATTGCATTGTTGTTTGGAGGGCAGTGTTGGCATTCCTTATAGGATTTGCTAAAGAAAAAGGTAATCACTGTCTCAAGCTCCACACATGGTGATGACAAAAACAGGAGTTATGCCGTCGGGCTACGTCGGTCCCACCCATAAGGGTATGGTTGTCGCCTTATCTAGATTTGTATCTAAGGTTTTATATACGATCGTGGCTACGGAAATGGTTGTTGATCGCAACCGAAGAGTAGTCATATTTTATACTATCTTGGAAGGGTAGGTTAGTCCTGATTCGTAGAGGTGCAATAGATTTATAGTTTTGGTTCTCTAAAGGTGCACTGTACGAAAGGTAGTCACTTACCTTGTTATTGTATGTAACTCATTTTCCAATACATGCCTTGTGGACTTAGTTGTATACTATGTACATTGTCGAATGTAATTAATATAACCATTTCGACTATGATTAAATATTTAATTGAAACCCTAGACATTATTATACTATCACGGGATTTCCTATGAAAAGTTTTGGTTATTATAAGGTAAAACCTTTCCGTCTTTATATGTGTCGTGGTCTTAAGAGATACCTTTATTTTTGAAAGTGCCTTTATAACATAAAAGAAATCCACCTGATTTGAATTTCTCAGGCTGGTTTACCTGACTGATCCGGGTGCTATTTTCTTATAATACTCGGGTCAGACCTGAGTATTTTTCTAAAGTTAGATTTGGAAGCTTTGGAGTTCCAGGAGATATGTTGGATGCCTCCAAGACCTAACATAATTTATTTTCCGCTATATTTTATATTTATATTTATCAGCAATTATAAAGACATGTTGTTATAACTGCCCATGCCGATGATAGGTTGGTTTACTCTGATTGTTGTATGAATATTAAAGTATTCTTTTGTAAAGATCATCTGGACATTATATGTTACTTGTCACCATGTGAGATTTCATTCCATCTTTTCTTTTCTTACACCCCAACAATCTTCGTTCTAGCACTCAGATGCTCGAGATGCGAATATCATGGATGTATTAGTGTCAACTTTTGAAGGTCGAAAAGGTGGATCATCACTGTGGTATTAGAGATGAAGGTTAAGTGAGAACCTAGCCTTATTGGGGAAAACTCAATAGAGATAGGGTAAACGAGCCATGGAATGAGTTTGAGTGTCTATATATATTGGAGTGCTTATTTCCTATAAAAATTGGTAAATGAAATAATTTTACCTAGGATTATTTTCTATATATAAAAGACTAATTCTCAAAAAATTGATATAGTTATTTATGATGTGTTTGTTTGAAATGACAATATTTAATTTATTATCATTTATTGTTTGATTAGTCATGCTCATCCAAACTAGAGCACTGACTATTGTTTGTTGTTGATTGTTATGCTCAGCAATTTATAAGCGTTTATTGGTTTGATTTACATTAATTACGAACACCTTATGAATTTAGTTTCACGATCTAACTATAAGGCATTCGTCGATAATGTAGATTTAACAAGCTTAATTTGTTAAAAGGGTTACTATAATAAAGGAAATTATTATATAAAGATATATTTATACAAATTTAGTCTGTAAGACATGTCTTATAAAATAAAGAGGATCTTTGAGAATTCAAATCCCGGTTGTGACGACCCGCCCTTCCACTACCAGAAAGACGTATCATCATTAAGAAAGAAAGAGACAGAAATAGAAGAGAAAGAAAGAACAGCAACATCAGAAATCTCACAGCGGAACGGAATAAAATATAATATATCACATAAATATTACATAGTTTTTACATATATCAGAGTTATACAATATCAATACATATGACCGTTATACATACATTTATCACAATATACATCAGAGGTACAGTATACATCAACTAACACAGCGGAACTAGATAGATAACTACATACGTCTGGAAACTCCTGCTCCAAGCTCCTCCAGAAATTAAAGTCCAAAACCTATCACTTGGCTACTCATAAAAATTTGAGTACCCAAGATTTTATGAAAACAAAATATAAACTCCGGGTCAGATATGGGTCTGGTATGAGTAAACAGTTTAAGACTGTTTAACTTTGAAAAACATTTGAAAACAAAGGTATCGCGTAAGACTCCCCACAAATAAATACGGGTAAGTTTTTACCTTACGCTAACCAAAACATTTCATAGGAAATCCAGTGATATTATAATAGTGTCTAGGGTTTTCAAGCAAATAGAAAATAGCCGAAATTGTTACATCTATTAAATTCCAGCTACTAGCCACAAAAGTGGGTAATACAAATCAAAACCGTATGCTCTCGTAGGGAAAATGGATTTCCAACAATGGCAGGGCTACTTGGGTACCGCCCGTCACAGTACGGGGCCTAGATCACCGTACCGAGGATCACTCCCGACCCCCTGCAACAAAAAGCCGGAACCATTCCTTACTGAACAGTCCCGAACAAGATAAACCCCGCGGTTGTAGCTAGCAACCGCCCACACAGCCGAAATAAAAAGGGACATCTAGACAGGGGAAATATCTTGTCCTGCTTGGGCATGACCCACCTAACCTTGTTGCATCTCCCCTGTTTTAGCCATTCCCGGTTGATGAGGCTTGAGGCTGCGATTACCTTTAAAGAACATATCACTTAGAATGCTCATCGTCCGCCTGACGATGTGCTGAAAGCATTCAATCCATACAAGTTCATTCCGGGTTCGAACGAAACCGAAGGCATTATCTCGCCACACTCATTTTGGAATCACCCTCAGAGTCAACGACTATAACCCTTGCATTCAGAAAACACCATCTCGATCTTCATTTCAGGATTCACGACCTAAGGTTTAAATTGGATCGATGTGGTTTTCGGAGAATCAAATTTGATTCTTCCGATCCCGGTCTCATCGAATCCAAACGCCATTTTAAGGGCCAAGTTGTCTAATTAACTTAACAGTTTAAATAATTTAAATTCAACAATTGAATTAACATGGCATTTATCACAGATAAAACATATACAAGCATCATAGATATAACACAGCATATCACAGAGTAACATACAATATCATCACATAAATATCAAAGTCAGATATTCAATCACAACAGTCCATAAGCAGTCACCTTTAAGTCTTATTTGTAATTAATTCAATTTAGAATCAACTACTTGAGAGTTAATCACTTAACTTTATTTAATTCATCATTAATTAACAATTAATTACCTATTTCATTTCAAATCATCTAATCGATGATTTTCTTAATTTATTATTAAGTCTTAATTTTTATTTCACACTATTAATTAATTACTTCCTTAATCAAGTTATTTAACTTTAATTAACCATTCCGCAATCATAAATCAATAACCTTAATTGTTATAAACTTAATTGCCCATTTATTTACTAATTTCTAAATTAATCAATATTAATTCTTAATTAAATCACTTGATTTATTAACCGTTACCCATTCATCAATTAACTTAAATAGTTGATTGCAAATTCAATTATTAATTATAATCCATCACCAATTATAATCAAAATTCATTATTCCTAATTACTTCCTGAAAATAATCAATTTATATTAATTACTTAATTGACATTTTAAAAGAAATCTTTTTAAGTTTTGAAATCAATTTGTCTCTAATTACAAACTTGTATTAATAAGATTTATACTTATCTTGTATTACCTACCTAATTTGAATAATAATTATGAGCTTAAACACATTAAAGTATTAGCTAAAGTAATTAACTTATATCTGAGTTTTAGCTTAAACTGTTAACTACTACCAAGTTTGCAGTATTTAGAATTAAATGAAAATTTGTTTACTTACATTATCTTTAAAAACAATACTGTAGTTAACCAAAAACCCGAGTTTCCCCCTGCGTTATCTCGAGCGTTTCATCGAGTTCTTCACGCGATTTCTCCAAGACTCCCCTGTACGTAACTTCTTCTTCCCCTTTTCTTTTTTTCTTTCTTTCAGCAAGTTGAGTTTAACTTTATTTTAAAATCAAAACAACAGTAAATACTTACGCACCCATCTCGTGTACAAGTCCGAAGAAAACAGTGGGTCGACTCGAGCATCAACTCGCGATAATCTCCACTCAACGTCACTGATACTGCCCTCGTGCCGTACACGTGCACGGTGGCACGATTCAACTCCGGCGATCGCCATCAATGCCGGCAAGTCATAATCCACCCCCAAACTCGAAATCAAAGCACAAATCTCCAATATAAATTCGATTTCAAAAATTAGACGTTTGGACGAACCACTACAACGAACACTCACGGTAGATCGCCTCACCACCGCCTCTCCATCCACCTGCAACACCCAAGATTTCGCCCATACGTTGACATCACGATAAACCCTCATCATACCGAAGCTCGAGCCACTCGGTCGCGTGAGGTTGTTGAATTCAACACAAAACAGTCATGGATAAAAATAGGAAGTAAAACCCTAAATGACTCTCGTACTCTAATTCCCGACAATATAAAAATCTTTTGATAATTTCTCTGGAATCCCAAAGGTTTAAACCTACTTCCAATCAAACTTCATTATTTATCATTGACTCAATTTGGAGAATTTAATAAAATTGCAGTTTTTATTCACATATGAACTGCTCATGAACTAGCAATGTAAAAATCCTCATTTTCGTTTTAAAAATCATAAATTTCATTAAGCTTTCAATTTATAAACTTGGATTAGATTTTTATAACAGTTGAATTTTTATCAATATATTCTTTGGTTTCTTGTAAAATAGTTTTACAGTAGGAATGCTTCACTAGCATATTCAATCAAAGTCTACTTGTTTGAAGCTTCAACATCTTGTTTGATAAAAACCTGAAAATCTACCATGAGTCCGTTGAAAGCAAGAATTTGATTTTTTTTTTTTTTGAATGGAATCAACCCATATGCATACACAGTGAAGAACAATGTACAGAATACACAGAATCATGTTCAAAATCAAACAAAGACAAATACCCTATAAAAAATCATTTTACTGCTTTTAAATTTAAACACAAAGCTTTAAATTTTGTTTACTCACCTAAAATGACTTAACAGAGAGCTGTTTTAAGTTTCTAATAAACACAGTCCTGATCTTTGTTCCCCAGCCTTCAAGCTTTGAATTCCAAACTCCAATCTTTGATGTTGTTGATGTTGAACAAGATTGTTTGTATTAAGTCCAAATTGCAGTTTTGTTTCTCCCTTCTTTTTTTCTTTTTTTAGTTTCCTTTTTAATGAACGAACTGAAATATAAGATGATATATATAAGGAGAATATACAGGTTGAGGACATGTTGCAAAGAGATCTTTTATGTACTTGTAATATTATTATTTTATTTGTGCTAAAGATTTTTATTTCCAGATTGTAGGATGATAAGAGCCTTTGTTGTGTGACATTAATTAGTTTTGTCTTGTTTATATTATCACACTTATCTTTATAAATTTTCCCAGTTTTGTTTAATTTGATTTTTAAAAGCATATCTAGCTTTATATTACTTTTTCTTATGGCTGAAGCTTAATCATTTATATATGTGTGTGTGTGTGTGTGTGTGTGTGTGTGTGTGTGTGTGTGTTTAAAAGAGTGCAGCCTGATTTTGATTTTTGGTGAGCATAACTATACATATAACTTTGTCTTGTTTCACAAGTCTTCTACTAGTACACTACTTACCCTGTTTTTAAGCAGAGATGTTTTACTGCATACCTGAAATTATATTTGAATTTTGGCATAAATGTTCATTTGTAACCTGAAATGACAAATTGTACTTAGGCTTAATGAATATGTCTTCAAATTTGTTAACAACTAATTAATGTTCCCTGATATTGTAATCTGTACATAGATATTGTATGAAAAGATATGTTCAGGTAGCTTGTGAATGAAGCCATTGAGTATAAAGATTTTTTTTTATTTGCTTGCTTGAATATCATAAGATTATTTTTGTGCCAGGATCTTTTTCATTTGGCCTGGTATTACTTCTAACTAGAACTTTGCAAGCAACTTTGTCATATATATATATATATATATATGTAGATATTTATTCATATATTTGTTTTATTATTATGTCATACTTGTTTCTGTTTCATTTTATACTTAGTATTTTCATTTAACCCTTATTTGTATTTACATTTTTATTTATATATTTTGACTATCAATGTTTTATCTAACTTTTAGTTTGAATAGTTTTGATATACATGTTTGGTTTGTTCATAAATGTGTTAGTTTTAACTTTATACTTTGTGCTTATTTTTATTTTATACTTTACTTATATTTACTTGTATTTGTGCTTTAGCTAACAATTTTAAATATGTTCAATATAATTTACTTACATTTATACTTACCTTTTTTTAATATTTTTCCTCATTTATATTTTATTTAAATTGTATACATAAGTTTGACTCATATCTTACATTTATATTTTATATTGCTATAGTTAGATTTTTAATTCCAAGCATTATTATTCAAGACAAAGTAATTTAATTTAATGGTATAAGATAAATATTATAAAGAGATTAATTTAAATTTCAAACATTATTATTCATATGTATATTTATCAGATATAAACAAAGTAAAGTATTTTAATTCAATTTTATAAAAATAAATTTTAGTATAATATTACCAAAAGATTTTATTTTGAATTCCCAAAGTCTAATTCCCTTTTTAAAATAAAATTTAAATAAATAAATTTACAATATTTCCAAATCATAATCATTTTAATATGGTCAATTTACATTTCATTTAAATTAGATTAAACATTTATTAAAATAACCGGGGCCAAAA
Organism: Allium cepa; assembly: GCA_030765085.1. Taxonomy (NCBI): domain Eukaryota; kingdom Viridiplantae; phylum Streptophyta; class Magnoliopsida; order Asparagales; family Amaryllidaceae; genus Allium; species Allium cepa. The sequence continues at coordinate 213,609,538 of CM060940.1, read as the reverse complement.
TCCAGGGTCGTTACATTCCTCCCCCCTTAAAAGAATTTCGTCCCCGAAATTTAAAACAAAGATAATTTTAAAAGCTATTATTCCAACCATTCAAACATACATATCATTCATACAAACAACCAAACAATCTATCCTAACTAACATCACTAGCTATCTGAACACAATCCTGATAAACTTTCCTAAAATTACTCAAGGTTTGTCTCTCCATGATCAACAATCCAAACTGGATTCCTGACCTCAGTTAAATTTGATTCAACTTCCAAATTCCTGAATTACTAGTTTAACAACTAATGATGAATCATGAACAAATTTCCAGAGATATATGGAATACATAATAAATTCCAGATATCCACTCTGGCAATTCAATACTAAAATCTACAGTATTAACTTTGTCCAAATTTATTGACTTCTTTACAGAATTTCAATATTTATCCAACCAAGCCCGTACGATGTACATATACCATTCGTACGCAAATATCAAATTCGATCGCTTGCTCGATCACACAATTTCACTTCCGAACTAGTATTGTCCACCCGACTTCCTAGTACGGACTCAGAACTGGTTTCTTGATCAGAAACTGTCATTCTCCTTGCATAGTCACAACTATGATAGAGAATTTTCAGAATCAAACAAAATCCATATCCATGGTTCGTCGTCGAAAATCGAGTGAAAAATCCCAACTCGGATCGATATGTAACTATCTCGAAATTCTGTGCTCGAATCTGAATCAAATTATTATGCGAATAAAAAAATATACGTACATCCTACGTATTTATATCCATTGATTGTCAACCATAACAACTTTCTTTTATTCACATTATTCTGATTTCTATCCACTTGGAATAATTTTCTCAATATCAAATTTACTTAAGAATTTCACCATTCATTTCTTAAGTTTAATATAAACATTATATATACTCTGATATTATTACTCTACCATTTTAGCCTTAATCTTCTTATTCTGCTTACTTTTTATTTCATGTGAACTCAAATTTTCTTCAACTCTAAATATTTAATTTTATTAACTATCTTCCATTTATAACTGATTCCTATCATTATGTTAAATTAGTTTCATCCACTAGTTTATTTCAATTCCTAATTTGAAATTGTTTTTGTTGCTATTTTTTTTTTTTAAATTAAAATTGTTTCAAAATTTTGAAAAGTTACGGCAGAGTCTTCATTACATATTTTCATAAACACATATGTAAGGTTTCCAACACTTGTTACGATTATTTCCAACCAATTTCCAAATCATTCCCTTTAATTTAAGTGATTTACAACTTACTTGCTTACATATATAATTCATTTGAGCAAAACAAACTCATATTCAGAATCATCCTATTTTGCTTCCAATAATTCATAGAATTTTATCTAATCTTGTTTACTTCAAAACAACTCATTTATATATGCAGTTTGACAATATTATTGTGAATAAATAATTACTTGAGCTTCACATCAAATCTTAAATTTATTCCAACTCAATTTACACTTGATTCCATCCCAATTAATCTATTCACAATCCTTACATTGCATTTCTTTTATTTCAACAGGTTTGATTCCAAACCATTTTATTGAACACGACAACCAATATTTTAAATAATCATCTCACAATTTACTCAAGTTATTTATTTTCTTCAAACCGTTCCACCTAACAGCTTAGGTTTATTCTATTTCACCAATTCCCATTCAAATCTTTGATTTGATTTTCCTTTTAATCAAATCCCAATTATTTACTGATTAGTTTATTCTTTTATCCATTCTTAAATTTTAATTTATATTAACAATTCATTATTGAATTTATTCATAATAAGGTTATTCAATTTATGCTTGAATTAGATTTGTTTACAACTTACTCCAATTCTTTTTAATTCAATTCAATGTTTACTTATTTACATAAGAATTTTATTCTATTCAATATTATCTATAACTTGATTGAATTCATTTAAATTCAGTCTAGCTACTTACCATACTTTTAAATTTATTTCTCAATATATGAGCTCAAAACTTATTTATCTACTTAACAACTTATATTACTCATTTGGGTCATTTCATCTTATAATCACAATTTCAGATTATATAACACTTACTATCTTAAAGTATACATTTCCATTTTTCAATTACAATCATTTTACCTTCCAATTTTATATCCAATTAAGTTCATTTTGAACTTCAATTCCATTTAACTTATCTCAAGTTAAGCTCCAATATGTTTTCTTACTTTCATTTACTTAAGTTAAATTTTAATTCCGGGATTAAAATTCCTGATTTCATCTTATTAATATCAACTTTACTTTATAAGTTCGACAGTTAATTCATTTAAACTTTTCACGTTATCTAAATAGAATTTCTTAGAATTCAATTGCCCGGTTTTCATTTCCAAAACTACACTTACCCACTTGGTATATCAAATCAAATTCCCAAATCCCAAACACTTGTTTTCACCAAAACAAATTTTCTCCTTTTGAATTTTTTTTAAAAACAAGTCCGAACAATATCCTGATAGCAATCCATCACTTTAGAAACTCGAAAATTTATACTGATGATGTGGCATCATCATCAGGATTATTTTCCACCGACTGAAGTGAGTCCAGTGCTTCCTTACTTCCATAAATTTTCCCAAACAATTTCCATTCAACAATATTTTCCAAAATAATACACCATTATTACCTTCAAATCTTTGAAAAAACATTTCAAACATTCCCAAGATTTCAAATTCCCCAAATCCTTTTGTTTAAATTCATTTAATCACCTCTCAAATTTCCGGGACTTAAATTCTAATTTTAATCAAATTTTAGTTATATTCCTTTTTATTTAAAGATCATACTTAGAAAATTTTATTTGCTTATAAGCCACTTAAATTTTTAAATTTTTATTCAATTATAGTATTAACAACCAATCATCCAAATATATAATAATTTCCGATAAATATTTCTTTTATATCAAAATATAATTTTGGGTAAAATTATTTTATTTACCCTACTTTTAAAAATAATATTGTGTCGGTCTACCTTGTTTAAGAGTTTAGAAATCCCTATCAATGAAATGGCGTCCCACACATCGACCAGAATTCATAAACACTCAACAGATAAGTCAACACAATATAAAAACAATTTTATATTCACTAACAAATACGCGCTCATATCTATTAATACACTCAAACTCATTTTAGAGTTTTACAAACTCTATTCTATGAGTAATTCCTACCAGAGCCAAGGTCATCACCAACCTATGCTCTGATACCAACTGTGACGACCCGCCCTTCTACTACCAGAAAGCCGTATCATCATTAAGAAAGAAAGGGATAGAAATAGAAGAGAAAGAGAAAGAAAGAACAGCAACATCAGAAATCTCATAGCGGAACGGAATAAAATATAATATATCACATAAATATTACATAGTTTTTACATATATCAGAGTTATACAATATCAATACATATGACTGTTATACATACATTTATCACAGTATACATCAGAGGTACAGTATACATCAACTAACATAGCGGAACTAGATAGATAACTACATACGTCTGGAAACTCCTGCTCCAAGCTCCTCCAGAAATTAAAGTCCAAAACCTATCACTTGGCTACTCATAAAAATTTAAGTACTCAAGAGTTTATGAAAACAAAATATAAACTCCGGGTCAGACATGGGTCTGGTATGAGTAAACGGTTTAAGATTGTTTAACTTTGAAAAACATTTGAAAACAAAGGTATCACGTAAGACTCCCCACAAATAAATACGGGTAAGTTTTTACCTTACGCTAACCAAAACATTTCATAGGAAATCCAGTGATATTATAATAGTGTCTAGGGTTTTCAGGCAAATAGAAAATAGCCGAAATTGTTACATCTATTAAATTCCAGCTACTAGCCACAAAAGTGGGTAATACAAATCAAAACCGTATGGTCTCATAGGGAAAATGGATTTCCAACAATGGCAGGGCTACTTGGGTACCACCCGTCACAGTACGGGGCCTAGATCACCGTACCGAGGATCACTCCCGACCCCCTGCAACACAAGGCCGGAACCATTCCTTACTGAATAGTCCCGAACAAGATAAACCCTGCGGTTGTAGCTAGAAACCTCCCACACTGCCGAAATAAAAAGGGACGTCTAGAGAGGGGAAATATCTTGTCCTGCTTGGGCATGACCCACCTAACCTTGTTGCATCTCCCCTGTTTTAGCCATTCCCGGTTGATGAGGCTTGACGCTGCGATTACCTTTAAAGAACATATCACTTAGAATGCTCATCGTCCACCTGACGATGTGCTGAAAGCATTCAATCCATACAAGTTTGTTCCGGGTTCGAACGAAACCGAAGGCATTATCTCGCCACACTCATTTTGGAATCACCCTTAGAGTCAACGACTATAACGCTTGCATTCAGAAAACACCATCTCGATCTTCATTTCAGGATTCACGACCTAACGTTTAAATTGGATCGATGTGGTTTTCGGAGAATCAAATTTGATTCTTCCGATCCCGGTCTCATCGAATCCAAATGCCATTTTAAGGGCCAAGTTGTCTAATTAACTTAACAGTTTAAATAATTTAAATTCAACAATTGAATTAGCATGGCATTTATCACAGATAAAACATATACAAGCATCATAGATATAACACAGCATATCACAGAGTAACATACAATATCATCACATAAATATCAAAGTCAGATATTCAATCACAACAGTCCATAAGCAGTCACCTTTAAGTCTTATTTGTAATTAATTCAATTTAGAATCAACTACTTGAGAGTTAATCACTTAACTTTATTTAATTAATCATTAATTAACAAATAATTACCTATTTCATTTCAAATCATCCAATCGATGATTTTCTTAATTTATTATTAAGTCTTAATTTTTATTTCACACTATTAATTAATTACTTCCTTAATCAAGTTATTTAACTTTAATTAACCATTCCTCAATCATAAATCAATAACCTTAATTGTTATGAACTTAATTGCCCATTTATTTACTAATTTCTAAATTAATCATTATTAATTCCTAATTAAATCACTTGATTTATTAACCGTTACCCATTCATCAATTAACTTAAATAGTTGATTACAAATTCAATTACTAATTATAATCCATCACCAATTATAATCAAAATTCATTATCCCTAATTACTTCCTGAAAATAATCAATTTATATTAATTACTTAATTGACATTTTAAAAGAAATCTTCTTAAGTTTTGAAATCAATTTGTCTCTAATTACAAACTTGTATTAATAAGATTTATACTTATCTTGTATTACCTACCTAATTTGAATAATAATTATGAGCTTAAACACATTAAAGTATTAGCTAAAGTAATTAACTAATATCTGAGTTTTAGCTTAAACTGTTAACTACTACCAAGTTTGCAGTATTTAGAATTAAATGAAAATTTGTTTACTTACATTATCTTTAAAAACAATACTGTAGTTAACCAAAAACCCGAGTTTCCCCCTGCGTTATCTCGAGCGTTTCTTCGAGTTCTTCACGCGATTTCTCCAAGACTCCCCTATACGTAACTTCTTCTTCCCCTTTTCTTTTTTTCTTGCTTTCAGCAAGTTGAGTTTAACTTTATTTTAAAATCAAAACAACAGTAAATACTTACGCACCCATCTCGTATACAAGTCCGGAGAAAACAGTGGGTCGACTCGAGCATCAACTCGCGATAATCTCCACTCAATGTCACTGATACTTCCCTCGTGCCGTACACGTGCACGGTGGCACGATTCAACTCCGGCGATCGCCATCAACGCCGGCAAGTCACAATCCGCCCCCAAACTCGAAATCAAAGCACAAATCTCCAATATAAATTCGAGTTCAAAAATTAGACGTTTGGACGAACCACTACAACGAACACTCACGGTAGATCGCCTCACCACCGCCTCTTCATCCACCTGCAACACCCAAGATTTCGCCCATACATTGACATCACGATAAACCCTCATCATACCGAAGCTCGAGCCACTCGGTCGCGTGAGGGTGATGAATTCAACACAAAGCAGTCATGGATAAAAATAGGAATTCAAACCGTAAATGACTCTCGTACTCTAATTCCCGACAATATAAAAATCTTTTGATAATTTCTCTGAAATCCCAAAGGTTTAAACCTGATTCCAGTCAAACTTCATTATTTATCATTGACTCAATTTGGAGAATTTAATAAAATTGCAGTTTTTATTCACATATGAACTGCTCATGAACTAGCAGTGTAAAAATCCTCATTTTAGTTTTAAAAATCATAAATTTCATTAAGATTTCAATTTATAAAATTGGATTAGATTTTCATAACAGTTGAATTTTTATCAATATATTCTTTGGTTTCTTGTAAAACAGTTTTACAGTAGGAATGCTTCACTAGCATATTCAATCAAAGTTTACTTGTTTAAAGCTTCAACATCTTGTTTGATAAAAACATGAAAATCTACCATGATTTAGTTGAAAGCAAGAATTTGATTTTCTTTTTTTTTTAATGGAATCAACCCATATGCATACACAGTGAAGAACAATGTACAGAATACACAGAATCATGTTCAAAATCAAACAGAGACAAATACCCTATAGAAAATCATTTTACTGCTTTTAAATTTAAACACAAATCTTTAAATTTTGTTTACTCATCTAAAATGATTTAACAGAGAGCTGCTTTAAGTTTCCAATAAACACAGTCCTGATCTTTGTTCCCCAGCCTTCAAGCTTTGAATTCCAAACTCCAATCTTTGATGTTGTTGATGTTGAACAAGATTGTTTGTATTAAGTCCAAATTACTGTTTTGTTTCTCTCTTCTTTTTTTCTTTTTTAATTTCCTTTTTAATGAACGAACTGAAATATAAGATGATATATATAAGGAGAATATACAGGCTGAGGACATGTTGCAAAGAGATTTTTTATGTACTTGTAATATATATTTTTATTTGTGCTAGAGATTTTTATTTCCAGATTTAGGCTGATAAGAGCCTTTGTTGTGTGACATTAATTAGTTTTATCTTGTTTATATTTTCCCAGTTTTGTTTAATTTGATTTTTAAAAGCATATCTAGCTTTATATTACTTTGTCTTATGGCTGAAGCTTATTCATTTATATATATATATGTGTGTGTGTGTGTGTGTGTTTAAAAGAGTGCAGCCTGATTTTGATTTTTGGTGAGCATAACTATACATATAACTTTGTCTTGTTTCACAAGTCTTCTACTAGTACACTACTTACCCTGTTTTTAAGCAGAGATGTTTTACTGCATACCTGAAATGATATTTGAATTTCGGCTGAAATGTTCATTTGTAACCTGAAATGACAAATTGTACTTAGGCTTAATGAATATGTCTTCAAATTTGTTAACACCTAATTAATGTTCCCTGATATTGTAATCTGTACATAGATATTGTATAAAAAGATATGTTTCAGGTAGCTTGTGAATGAAGCCATTGAGTATAAAGTTTTTTTTTATTTGCTTGCTTGAATATCATAAGATTATTTTTGTGCCTGGATCATTTTCATTTGGCCTGGTATTACTTCTAAGTAGAACTTTGCAAGCAACTTTGTCATATATATATGTAGATATTTATTCATATATTTGTTTTATTATTATGTCATACTTGTTTCTGTTTCATTTTATACTTAGTGTTTTCATTTAACCCTTGTTTGTATTTACATTTTTATTTATATATTTTGACTATCAATGTTTTATCTAACTTTTAGTTTGAATAGTTTTGATATACATGTTTGGTTTGTTCATAAATGTGTTAGTTTTACCTTTATACTTTGTGCTTATTTTTATTTTATACTTTACTTATATTTACTTGCATTTGGGCTTTAGCTAACAATTTTAAATATGTTCAATATAATTTACTTACATTTATACTTACCTTTTTTTTATATTTATCCTCATTTATATTTATTTAAATTGTATACATAAGTTTGACTCATATCTTACATTTATATTTTATATTGCTATAATTAGATTTTTAATTCCAAGCATTATTTTTCAAGACAAAGTAATTTAATTTAATGGTATAAGATAAATATTATAAAGAGATTAATTTAAATTTCAAACATTATTATTCATATGTATATTTATCAGATATAAACAAAGTAAAGTATTTTAATTCAATTTTATAAAAATAAATTTTAGTATAATATTACCAAAAGATTTTATTTTGAATTCCCAAAGTCCAATTCCCTTTTTAAAATAAAATTTAAAGAAATAAATTGACAATATTTCCAAATCATAATCGTTTTAATATGGTCAATTTACATTTCATTTAAATTAGATTAAACATTTATTAAAATAACAGGGGCCAAAATCCAGGGTCGTTACACCGGTGTTTTTGAAAAGTATTTCAAACGGTTTTTGGAAATAATATTATTACTTGAAAGTAATTATAAGTATAAATATTTTAAAGAGAATTTTAAGTAAGATACATTTTCTTTGGATAATTCGGGGAACGCGCCTTAGTTTTTTTATGATGATCTGGATAATCTTTTGAGCGAAGATCAGATATTTACTTAGACAAGCGTCGTAGTGCAATTAGTAAATTATTCCTTTTGTCATTGTGCGATTGAAATGAGTTCGAGTCCAAACGAACCTTAATTAATTTTTAGTGAAAAAGTGCTAAAGCTATTTTGTGCATGTGTGTATAAGAAATATTTATAGTATGATTTCAAAATGGGATTCGAAAACAAAGAAGTTATGTTAACTAGTTAAAGTGGCTCGAAAGTGACTAAAAAGGGGTCGGAGATTTGTTCGAGTGGTAAGCACTTCTCTTCAGTATTACCCTTCTTGGTAAAGAGATGTATGATATTATTTGGTAGGACCTAGTTACTTGGTACCATTTTAGGGTTACTCAATCTATATTTATATTTTCCATAGATTAAAATATATAGTATAATTTCAAATAGGGCTTTGAAATTAAAAAGCAGGTACTTATTTCCTAACTTTCCTTAAATAAAATGGATTTATATCACTCTTGGTTAGAGAAGAAATAATTTAGCACAACTTTTTTAATAGGTTAAATTTATTAAAGAGGATTTAGTAAACTTGGTTTTAGTAAACCACGTTTTTATTTTAACATCTAAGTTGTATAAACTATTTGATGTTATTAGGCTGACTAATAAACATCTTGACCTTAGAGGTGTCCAATGAAAAGTAGACTCTAGGACTAAGTTTAGATACCTGCATCTGACTCTTCTTAGCAACTTACTAGACTGGATAATTAAAGAGGTCGACTTAGTTGTAATACATAGATTAATTTTAGGCCAGCATTTGAATTTAATAAAGATAAAAGATTAAATCAGAAAGTTGCATATACTCTCAAGATGTAGTAGGATATGATACAAGTATAAAATTTAAGTAATATTTTATGAAATGTTTTCAAAAATAATCTTAATAATAAAAAAGAATTGGAGTAGTATAATTATTAAGTTATCCTAAAGGGAGAAAACTGTAACTTGGACTTGGATCGTTTTATTTGCATAACAGTTCTTGATCCAAAGTTCGGGAATATGATTTCTAGGTGTCATACACTGGTCTGAACAAGGCATTTTCACTCAGTTCTTGTATGCGAGTACTTGAGATGGATTCTTGGGATGATGTGAATGTTTTCTGTCATAGTTTAGAACTATGTAAGGATAACATAAATACCAAATCAAGGAACCTGATCAAGTTCCACCATAAAGAAGTTAAGCGATCTATACTAGTTTGGATAAGAGATCAATGTATCCAAGCAAGTGATTGGGTTAGGTATTGTATACAGATGATTCATTCAAATCGTACGGGCTTAAGTATATTTGTCTTTATGGTTTATGAGGAGTTGTTTAGATAACTCTTCGATTTGTCATAAGGTACCGTGAATAATTGAATGAGTAATAACCTATAACTGTTGAGCACGAGGCATGCCCGGTAGATTGTTTATCATCCATGTGTGATGAAAAGGTTGTAAACCTAGACAAACTCTAAGTTTGTTTGTTAGTTATTTAACATTTTGGGGAATGTTAAGAATTAGCATGAATTGTTTTTAGGTGTTTGTTTCTGACGAAATTTCAGGGCCGAAATTATTTTAAGGGGGGAAGAATGTAACGATCCGAAATTTTATCACTTTGATTTGCGAATAGTTTACTAATTTTAAATATTCCCTTAATGCTTTTAATGGTCAAACAACCATCTTTTGATTAATAACTAATGATAGGAAATTCATTTTTGAATCCTGTGTACATAAATAAAAAATTCTGAGAAAAATTGAAAATGTGACCGGAAATTATTTTTTATATTTTCGACTTTTTATCGAACGGAAGTTGTCCTAATGTTATTTCACACTTATATACACATACACAAACATTTAATTAATTTACAAATCCTGCAAAAAAGATTAATTAAAATAAAGAATCCTTAAGTGCTTTTAAAAAATATTCAATTAAGTGACGTGACCTTTGCTTTTTGTTTAAGTGAAGTAAAAAGACTTTTCTCTCTTATTTTAAGTGCTTTTGTACGTCATCATTGTGCAAGTACTTGATGTGATGGAAGGCACATGGGTTGTAAGGATTTGGTAATTTGTTAAATGGGCAAGGGAGGTAATTTGCCACTTTTTGAAAATCTATTTAAGGAGCATACCTCTTCTCTCTTTTTCACTTTCATTTTCAGTTCCGTTCTCATTTTCCACCTTTTCTTCACTCTATTCTCTCTTCACTTTTCTACTTCAAAACAACTTCTTTTCTCCTCTAAACTCCTACACAAGATTCAATCAATGTTGCAAACACTACTGCCTCCACAAATTTGCAAAATTTGGAGCACAACACCACAAATCCCCTAGGGTAGCATGCATGTAAAAGTGTTGGAGGAGGGCTTAGCCGAGAGCAATAAGAAAACATAGGGGTCTAGGCATGTGTGTGAATTTCTACATGAAGAGGGATGGCTTTTTGTCGAGCTTAAAGCAAGAAGGAGGTTGCTTTGTGGTGCACTTAGTAAATTATTCAACTTTACGATTGTGCAATCGAAATAAGTTAAAATCCAGACGGACCCAAAGTGAGTGTTAATATATAAATTATTAAAGTTAATATATATATATAGTATGATCTTCGAAAGGATTTTGAAATAAAAACTGGGTATTTAGATTTTAAGTTTCCTTAAAGGAAATTTGATTTAAAATAAAAAGGTATTTGGATAAATAATTTGATAAATGAAATTTTTTAAACTCTTGATAGCAAAAATATAGTTTAACTTAAGTTTTAAACAGGTTAAATTTGATAGGAAGGTTTTAATAAGCATTGTTTTATTAAAACCATAGTTTTTGATTAAACATTTAAGTTGTGTAAACTATTTGATGTTATTGAGCCGAGTAAGTAAACATCTTTCCTTGGAACACTCTAAGGTAAAAAGTCAAAGTTGTCGATTCAGTTTTAAAACCCATATTTTGTTTGACCTCCATTTGAATTTTAAAAATATATAATAAGAAATAATAGATAAACTAAGATTGTCATTTTTCATATACACTTAGGATTTAGAAGAGTTTTGTGCAATTAAATAAAAGAAGAGTAAATTCTAATTTTGATGTTTTATAAAGATGAGTCCTTATAAAATATTTGCAAACTTAAGTGAAAATTTATAGAGCAATCATAAATAATTTTAATACTGGGTGAAATACTATAAATAAAAATTAAAGTGATTTAGAAAGAAAAAATTGGTGTAGCTAAGAAACCAATCGGATTAAGAACATAAGTTGGACGTAGACCATTTTTTTTGCAGGAGTTTTGATCTAAAATTCGAATACATAACTTCATGGTCATTCACACCAGTCTAAAAAGGGGTTTCTTACTTGATACTTATATACGAACACTTGAATCGATTTCTTAATATGATGCTAAGGTTTTTTTATCACAGTATACGGTTATGTAATTAGAATAGAGGTTTCAAATTGTGGAACCTGATCGGAGTCTGCACTAGGGAGGTCAAGTGGGTGATACTAATTTGGAAGTGATGTCTTTGTATCCGAGCAAATGGTCAGATCAGATATTGCGTATGAATTATTAATGTACATCATACAGACTTAAGTATATTTATATACTTGTTATGTGACTTAAAAAAGTTGTGAACCTATGCAACATTATGAATCATGTTTGTTTAGTCATTTGACATTTAAATTAATATTAAGTGTTAGTTTATTCCTTTATGGAATTTGATTTGATTGATGGTGTGGTTTATAGATTATGATTTATAAAGTTGTTGCATACGATGACTTAAATCTCGATGCTTTTGGAAAAAATAAACACGATTTTGAAAGAATTTATGAAAGAAATAATAATATAATTATTTTGAAAATTTTGGTGAAATAGTATTATTTTGGGATATTTGAAAACGTTTTTGTGTAGTGATTTTTCAAATATTTTTGGTTATGACTAAAGTTGAATGATTTGGAGTTTACCGATTTGGAAGACTCACCAGGTATATATGTTTACTCTAGTTGTTGTTTTAGGAGGAACAGAAATATCACTGGATGCTCCTGTTGTTTTGATTCTAGAGTTATACCATGCTTCGGTTGGAGGAGCCCCTTCCTTGTCATAATTGGTTTTGGATTTGATTTATTTCTCTTTGGAGGAATTTGAAAATATATTTGAACATAAAAAGCAGGGAATTTAGTTATAAATTTATCACTTGAAAATATTGGATGCTTAATATTTTATTATAGAGTATTCTCTACACTTTTGTTGCTTTTGATTACATGCGGCTTTGTATCACACTAGAGTTACCTCATTATTAAAAATTGCATCATGTTGACTTGTTGTATTTGGCTATTATAGTCTTTTGTTACCAGTGTATTTCTCCTTCGTCGGCATGGTTTTCTTTTGAATTATGTACGTACACGGATGCAAGAGACTACTATTTGATTTCTTGCACATCTGCATTTGCATTGAGAATGTAAATTACTTGCAAAATTAAAATCAAACACAAAGAAGGTACACAGTAGATTTAGATATTGATGATTTTTTGCCCCAACAATTGGAGGTCGCTTGGCTTTTAGTTTTCTTTTGTTGATTTGAGCCATTTGTTGGCGAGTTAAAGTTTTTCGAATTTGGCCGCACAAAGGAGGTGCTGCCGAAATTTTCCATAATATAAGAAACTTTAGGAGTTTATTAACTTATTTTTAATTAATAGTTTTTTTAAAAAAACTTAACGGTTTGGGAACATTTTCTTCCTTTGGGAATTTCGGGGATGGAATTCCTTTAAGTGGGGGAGAATGAAACATCCTGGAATTTTATTGTTCTGATTTTGAATATTTATTAAATTTTAAATATTTAAATAATTTTTTTAAAGTTTAATAACTTACTTCAAATAAAGCAATTATTCAGATATTTGGATCTTGAATTAAATATTAATTAAATGGACCCAATAACCCTATTTAACTCACAGTAATAGCGAACTCATTTTGTAAATTTATTTGCAATAATAAATAGTTCGGATAAATAACGATAATATGATCGAAAAATATAAAACGAATCAACATATCATTCCGAGAAACTATGTTGGTTTTTGATGAAACAAGTATCATTGGGTTCGGAATAATATGGCGATTTGTCTGGATGAGTTTTGTGATGAGCGTACATACCGTGTGATAGTGCGAGCTCGAAACGCATACCGGTAATTATAGAGAACTAATAATAATAATAATATAATTTGATTATAAAAGCTAAATTTTGTATACGATGAAATTAAGTCCCGAAACTAGTTCCATTGAGTTGGAAATAAGGGTATTTGGTTAGGAACTCCAGTAAGCACGCCTCAATTGGAGTTCTTTATTTTGCGAGATGAATATTGTTGGAAATTCTATATAAGGACCCTCGCCCTATCCTCATTCTCTAAAATTAGAAACCTTAGGAAGACTCATCCAACGGCCTAGATCAATGGCGCCTATAAAGGCTGAATTAGGCTTAGGTCTTAATATGAAAAGTGTGCTCGAGGGTGAGATGAGTTTGTTGACCGATTGGATCGTCGCGGAGTAGAGCACGGCTGCGTGGATATGGGTTTGAATGGCGCAGCTATGATTGGATTTTTCTACATCGATGGTGATCTTTAAGTGGCGTCCTTGAAGCAAAAATGTAGGGGAAGATTAGAGCTACGAACTAGCGGAGCTTTGGGGGTCCTAGTCGCCTATGGTGGCGGTTGGTTGTAGATGAACGGAGTCAGGATTTTTGGGTTCGTTCTTAAGGTGGCGACATCTAAGAGAGGTGCGGTTAGCATCTATAGGATCGTCATAGTGACGGCTATCCCCAGTGGTGGTGCGGCAGTGAGTGGAACCCCGGGGCGGCGTCAGATTGGAGATTAAGGGAGGGAGTAAAGGCAGCTTGGGTAGTTTTCTATCGCGATTAAGTTTTAACAAACGTGATTAGAAATGTAATTAGTAGTTAATTAATTATTTCGTTGATTAATTAATGATTTTAAAATGTTTTAATGTCCATATCTTGCTCATAAAAGGTCGGATTTTGATTCGGTCAATTGCCTTGAACTCTTAGGAACATTAGCTTCTCTAGGGAATTAGTTTGGTCGAGCTTGAAGCAAAGGGAATTTTAAACTAAAATCGAACGTTGTTTGATTTTTTATTTGGATTTAAATTCCTACTTGGAAAGCGAATGGCATAAATAACCATTTTTGTTGCAGAGGATAAAAACGAAAGGAAAGTGGGAGTGTACGTAGTGAATAGATCACTATGGAATATTTCAAAAATTCAAAATCATATGTGTGATTTATAGGGGACTTTTATAGAGAGACCCTAAGGGGTTTCATACAATATTAATTTACTTATGTTCTTAGTCACTTATATTGTTGTTTGGTTTGAAATATTTATGACGTATTACTGATTCTGTTAGTGTCGTTAAGGTGATTATCATTGTATAGTCATTTATGAAATATCATCTCCATAAACCCTTGTTGTGTGTTGAACTTGAGCTTGTATTTTTATAAAATAAATGTTTGGTCGTGTTTTACACTTTGAAAGTTGTTTAGACTATATTTTCAAATACTTTAAGAATTTTGAAAATAAAGGATAAATGTTGATTTAAAATTTATAAAAGGAGTTAAATTTGATGGATCATTTTCCGATTTAATTAACGTTGTTAAAATTCATAAAGAGATTATAAATTTGATTAATTATCATTCGAAATAATCAGTATTGATCTAAATTTATGAAAGATTATAAATTGGATTTAATTATCTTTCAGGATAATCAATGTTGTTTAAATTTATAAAGGTTATTCACCTAAAACGCTTTGCAAACTCTTTTCAAAGTGGTTTCGTAAGGATTACATAAGTATTTGAAAATAATTGGAAGTTTAAATTTATTATTAATTATTGTTTAATTATAATAAAATTAATCAATCATTTTTAATAGTGATGTTTAAGATTAATCAATCATTTTAGTAAATGATGTTTTAAAGTTAATTAATCAGTTTTAATTAATGATGTTTAAGATAAATAATCAATTTAATAATAATGTTTTAAATTAATTAATCATTTCAAATAATGGTATTTAAGGTTAATTAATCATTTTAATAATGATGTTATAAATTTAACCAATCATTTTAATAATAATGTTTAAGGTTAATTAGTCATTTTAATAATGATGTTTAAGATTAATTAACCATTTTAATAAATGATGTTTAAAGTTAATTAATTGATTTAAATAAAGGTGTTTAAAATTAATTATCGGATTTAATAAATGTGTTTAAAGATAATTAATAGATTTATTATAGGAATGTTTAAAATAATGTTGGGCATAAGTTGTTTTGGGTTTATAGTAAACAACGTTTTAATGGAATTTGTTTTTAGCTCTTCTTTTTCTTAATACACTTAGAAATATAATTAGCTCTTTAAAAAGGAATATCTTTAAAGAGTATTTTTAAAATGTTTTACAAATGTTTGTGATGTGAAAACCAAGCATAAGTTCAGTTTTAAAGGTTTAAAAGTTTGATCCGGTTATGAAACAGACAAGAAATTTAATTTTCGTAAACGATATCTGTAATGGCCCATTTTTCCATACCCTTTGAATCAACAATAAACTACACATATCCCACTCAAATTGTACAAATAAGCGGATCATTAAGGGTAAAAAGAAAATATAGAAGAACAGAATCTCACACGAATGGGATAACTTATATATACAGCGGAAAATTTTAAAATACAATATCAGAGTCTAACCTAAATTCAGCCTGGACTGCTATAAACATCCGTCCTTACAATTGCTGACAAACATAAAAAAAAACACTAAGTACAGCGGATAATAGAATATGTCCATACGATGATGAAGATCTCCAGCTCTCCTCTAGAAATTCCAACTATCTTCAATTCAACCTGAAACTACTCGGATCTGATCAGAGTATTAAAAATACCAGGATCAGATTTGATAAACCAGCATGAGATACTCGAACTTTTAAAATGACCATGTCATCAAAATCTTGAAAAGAAGGGTATCTCATAAGACCACGCTCACACATAAACACGGACGGGTTTTTACCTTATGATAACCAAAACATTTTTATACCAAAATGCACTTGATATTATTTTTAATGACATCTCTTTGAAAACACTTTTCAAATAAACTTATTCAAACAAGGTATCAATACCTGGACTAAGTCTAAGGTAATATATCCGGACTAGGTCAACGGAATATACCAATGGAATATATGATACCGGAAAGGGGGTAGCTGAGATGTTTGCAAGTCATTACAACTATTTTGGAAATACAATCAAAATCGTAAATCTCGTATTGAGGTTGGATTTCCAACATGATAGGGAACTAGTGGAAAGATCAATCTGTATCCACGGCTTATGTCCATGACTCAGACGCTGTTATACAACAACACAAATGGCTAAAAGTGGATGCAATCTGCGAATAACATCCAAGGACTCGGACTTTGTGCATCCCTATGATGAGGCCCAGACGTATCTGGTACCTAGAGCTTAGAACATCTGATAACCCAAATCACTACTATCCAAAATGCGAGCATACATCTGACCATATAGAATCCCATCATAACCGGGCTGTGAGGCTCGCGAGGCTACGCTCAATTTCTTCGAAGCCACGTTTTTCATAGAAAACACGCTTTGATCATAACAGATTCCACTTTCAATGCCACATTATTATTCCACGTCACATGACTGATTTCTAGAAAAGTATAACTTTCTGAGCTCATATGTCTCGGGAAAGGGTGTTAAGCTAAGAGAAGTTGCCTTCTCCGCCAACAACTGATATACGTTTATAGAAACCACTCAAATGTAATTTATAATACAATATCAGACAAACATCCATACAAGTTCGTTCTGAGACTGAGCAAAACCGAAGGCACTTTCTTCGGCCAATACTAGACGAGAAGCCCTTGCAATCCATAAAATCTCCATCACGAGGAGACTACTGCTATAAATAACTCTATAATGGTGGCCAACCTGAGCATGTTCAACAAGCAGTCTTCACGCTATAAAGATCCACGACCTTCAATAATCATCTTCTTCAACACGTCTTCACTTTCGAATGTATACATTGGTTCGAAGTGGTTTTCGGATAGAAATCATCCAAATCCGACTCCGGTTCCTTCGAAGCCAATCATCGCTTTAAAAAGATGTAACGTTCATATGTGGGTGATATGCACGTAATTGTGCATATATTTACATTCATATTTTATCTCTTTTTATTTAAATAATCATCATATTTGGGCATTTTAACATGTTTAAAACCAAAATTCAATTATTTCCAACCATCATATTTCCATCTTCATTCAAGGGCAAAACGGTCATTTTGTGCATGTGTCAATATAAGAATTTTTACTTGGACATTTTTTGACAATTTTTATAGGAATTTGGATGCATATGGAAGAGGCTTATATGAAGATATATGCATGCACAAATGAATACAAAGGAAAGAAGAGGGAAATAATTCAAACCATGAACATGGAGGACCCCACCCACTTACCTAAAAGTACAATTTGGAGCTAATGGACAACTAAGTGGAGGTTAAAGCTTCATGCAAAACAAATGATGGATTAATTAGTGGTTAATGGTTACTTGTTGGCCACACTTCCTAAAGGGCATTTTAGGTAGCCCCCTAAAAATAGAATTAGGGTTTTATGCATGTATATGTAGCCTTCTTATGTATATGAAACCATCATCTACTCTTTCATTTTACTTAGGAAATTAAGAAATCAAAGTGTAAGCTCAATGTTCTATGAAATAAAAATGGCTTCCAAGCCTCTTTCTTCTCTCTTTTCTACATGCTTTTCTTTGTTTTATTGTTAATGTTTATTTCTATGCTCTCTTTTCCTTTATGTTCATAGCTTAGATTTGCATTTATGCAAGTAGTAAGTAGCTAATCTCTTTTGCTTTCTTTGCTTATTTTCTATTCTCTTTTCTTTTTAATGTTGAAATTTGTTTGTGTTGCTTCAATGCCACAAATGAGTAGCTAAACTCCTTCAATTTAGGGATGATGAAGCTCTCTAACTTTATGTAATTTCAACATTTTTATGATGTATGATCTCTTTGTTTATGCTTCATGAATGTGAATTTTGATGTAAGTTTATACAAGTGGGTTTGATAGCTTATATTGCTTATGCAAATGAGCTATTCTTATTCAACATAAACACAATTTACATCATCATTTGCTAATTAATTTTTGATTATGAAATGAAAGTAAAAATGAAATTTGATAATCTATGTTACTAGTTACAATAGTAAATAGATCATGCTTAAAATAGTTTTTTCTTTGGCTTCTTTTTCATGAGAATGATAAGTGGTATAATTGTTCTATTATAGTTTGATGGTTTGAGTTATGTTAACTAATAACATAAACAAACCATACTTATGATAAATGCAATGATTATTTCACTTAATATCAAAGTTAGAGATCATAAATTATGTGTTTGTTGATTTACAAAAATTTGAGAGTGGATTTGCCTCTAAATTGTTCTTTAGTCTAATAGTTTTTGAATCACATTTTTCTAGTGTTAGCCTCATTTTATTTCTAATTAACAAATCGTCCTCCATTTGGTTTAATTTGATTGAATAGAAGTTTAAAATCATCAATTCCCTGTGGATCGACCCGTATTCGCCACGTGCTACATTTGTACACCGTGCGCTTGCGGTATAAATTTTATTTCTAAATTCGTTCGACGGTTTTCTAATCCGATAGAATTTCCGTCGACGAACAAGTTTTTGGCACCGTTGTCGGGGATTTGTTTTGATTTTTATTTTCTATTCTTCGAATTATTTTTATTTTCTTTTATTGTGTGCTTGTTGTGTGTGTTAGCTTGCATTTTTTTTAAAAAAAGAGAGAAAAAAATTCATAGCTTGTTTTGTTCATTTGTTCGTTTTTGTGTCTTGTTCATTTGTGCGTGTCTGTTTCATTCCATTTTGCATTGCTACTTCTTAAAAAAAGGTCATTGCATTTCACATTTTAGTTTTCTGTTTTTAGTTTAAAACTGCATTTGTGTGCATTTTTTTTCCTTTTATTGGATAGTATTGTGCTTCAGTTTTTGTTCATCTTGCTTGCTGTTTGCATTTGTGTTTCTGTTTGCATTTGTGTTTCTGTTTGCATTTGTGTTTCAGTGTTAATAGCTTTCTGTTTGCATTTCTTCTCTGCATATTCTCCATTTTCTTCCCTTGCCACTGTGTCAAACCATCCACCCAAACACTGCAGCAGTTCACCCAACATCCTCCTCGTTCACCCTAACCACACTGCCCACTGCTTACATCACTTCTCTGCCAAACAAACTGCACCAATACATCATTGCACAACAACCATCTCCTACAGTTCATCTCTAACCACTGCCATGACAACCCACACTTGAATCCCACTCCATAACACAACTACTCCTCCTACTACAACATTTCATTAACCATTTCAAAATCATCTCATACCTCATCACCACCTGATACCACTGAACATATCAAACATCCTCAACATCACTTCCTCTCCAATACCAGTTCACAGAAATTATACAACTGTCGCTAAATATACAACTGCAGACCAACATCACAACTGACCACGTCAACTACAAGACATACATCATTGTAGTTCCATCAACTTCAGCGTCATCCTATTTCATCACATTTCTGATACCTTGTTAGATTATTGTTCTCTGTTCAAACATCACACTTCTGCCTCCACATTGTTGTCATCTATTGCTATCACATCACTGCCTGAACTCCACTACCACTTCATCCATCATCTTCTATTCCACAAATATACACACTCACAGCCACTTCAGGCACCCTTCCCCTCACCATCATATTACAGATTGTATCACAAACCAACCTGCTGCATTACACGTCTGCCTTCATCCCACATCAGTCATACAAACAAATCCAACCCACCAATACAAACATCACTACAACCATTTCAACTTGGCAGCAAAACAAGTTTCTACTTACTTACACACTGCATAACTCTGTCCAAAGCAACACCAATCGCTTGAAGAAACTAACCGCGGTCAATCACACTTCCAAGTCGACCAACACTGCAACCTTCGCAATCATCACCATCGACAATCAGTCTTTACAACCACAGTCCCTCCTTGGCCATCAACTTCATCACACCATATTCATAAAGCAGTGCAACTTGACTCACTGAGTACAACTCAGAAAACTCACATTCAGGTCGACCGCAACCTCAGCCTTTATCCAATTCGACATCAAGCATCTCCGATGCCCGACTCCAAGACTTCGACCAATCCTCTGCCGATTACCTCCGAACACCCCAAATCGCCGCCACCTTCCCATTCACTTGCGGCTTCCACGAACAAACCATCCCAATTCGAACAACCCTCGGTCGAAGTGACCCACCACACCGCGATTGATTTTTTTCAGGAATTCGCGAATTGGTTTTAGAAAATTCATGGGAGAAGCTTGAATTCGTTTTTTACAAAATCGTGAATTTTTTTTAGAGAATTCATAAGTGGATGTGGTTTGGGCCGGGTAGCTTTAAGTTGCAAGCCTGTACATTTTTTTTATTGCTTCCTTTTGATTTTGTAGGCCAGGTAGCATTAATTTAAGTATCTTGAATTGTTTCTGCAGTCTCATTTAATTTGTTTGTTTTAGTTTCTTTTGTTTATTTTTATATTTATTTTCTAAAAAAAATACGTGTTTTCTTTGTGTTTTATCCTTTCAAATTTCTTTTTTTAAGTAGAACTTCATGTTTAAATTTTGTTTCTTTCTTTAAAAAAAAAATAAAATTTAAAGTCAAACCCTACTTTTAAGTTTCCTTTCAAAAAAAACAAAAAAAAAAGTTTGTTTAGTGAAGATTTTGAATTTTTTGGGGCTTGTGAGTGTTTGATTTTAGTGTGTCTTCTTTTGTTTTTTATTGTTTTGTTTAATTTCTACCAAAAAAAAAACAATTATCATAGAAAAACTTGTTTTGTTTTGGTTCTTTTTTTTCAATAGTTTTGATTTTACTTTGTTTAGTTTCTCCTTTGATATAAAAAAAACAAATAAGTTTCTTTTTGCTTTGTTTGAAAATCTTTTGTTTTGTTTCCTTTGATTTCAACAGTTGTGTTATTTTCCTTTGTTTTATTTTGTTCGATATATATAAAAAAAAATTTGTAAATATATCTTGTTCTTCATTTCAGGTTGCCAAAGCAGAAATTCAAAAGGGAAAAGTGTTTTCCAACAAATAAACTGCTTTGCTTTGCTAAGAAAAATCGCCGCTAAAAAAAATATTGCTAAATAATCTACACGCTCTGGTATCGTGCACATTTCTCCTTGTTTTTTTTATTGCATTGTTGGTTGCTTGCATTTGCATTTGTATATATATAAAAAAAAATTCAAAATCCAAAAACAAAAACAAACTTCATTTTAGTTGCATTGTAATTTCACGTTTAATTTCTGCTTTGCATTCATCTCATCTTGGTTTTCTTTTCTAAGGGCAATACCCCAATTCACATAAGGTGGGGGATTTCATCACCCTTTCCTTAGCCCACAAATGCATTTCATCATAGAATTTAACTAATAATAAAGGTTAGACGTTGGACCTATGGGTGTCACGAGCTCACTTAGGGCTTAATTGTATCCTCACAATTGTTTTATTTGAACGATTTTCTTTCTTGGCGTCTAGGCTACGGCAGAGTAATAACTAGTCATAAAAATTACGGTGATACGTAAATATTATACTAATTGTTCCTCTGAAGGTACTTAAACCTTCGGTTGCATTGCTACGGTGATTCGTGGTGCACCGATAACTCCTGTCCGTTACCTGGCTGAGAAATATTTTTGTTGATTTAAGACAAAGTGTGATTGTACAATTTTGGGTTAGGAGCTACTAAGGACAGAAAATTGTAGTTAAGTCGTTTGCATTCATTTAGTTGCATTAGTTCATGCATATTTTAAAAAAAACAAAAAATCCAAAATCCAAAAAAAAAACAAAACAAAATTGTAAATTTTACTTAACTTAATTTTTAATTAAAAAAATTCATTTCCTTTGAAAATTTTCAATCAAAAACAAAAATCCAAAAAAAATATAAAATCTTTTAAGAAAAAGAAAAAAATTGAAAATTCAAAAACAAAAAAATCAGTTTCCACTTTCTAAAAACAAAAAAAATCCTTTTGGTAAATATTTAAAAATTTAAAAATCAAAAAAAAATACAAAACCAAAAACATAAAAAAAATTCTTTTGAAAATAAATCTCGCTTGTTAAATAGTTGTCTCCCTTGTAAAAAAAAATTTCAAAGGAAAAAAAAAGACAAAAAACAAAAACAAAAACAAAAACACGTTTTCAAATCTTCATTCATCCCCTAAACCAATTCTAACTCCTTTCTCATCTCGACTTTCACTTGTGCATGAGTACTTGGACTCGTGACACAACAACGAATCGTTGGACTCGCGACCCTTCTACAAACCATTTAACTCGAACAGACGATCCTCCTGAAATGGCGAACGAAAACGCCCCTGAACTCTTATGGATAGAATCTTTCCTGATAGAGTTTCTATTCCATCTTGCATCACGTTACCCGCCCCTACGGTAACCATTTCGAAATCCATTCGAACCATATTGCCACGCTTCCAAAATTTGGCAATTTCGAGCACGATGATCCATACATCTTTTTGACTAAATTCGAACAAGTTTGTGCAACCATTAAACTCCAACAACTTTCTGATGGCAGAATCAAACTTCGATTAATCCCATTTGCTCTTACGGATTACGTTGAAAAATGGTTGTACAGCTTACCTTCGAACTCGATTAAAACGTGGGAAGAATTTGTAAAAGCTTTCTCAAAAAAGTTCTACCCCTTGGAAAAAACAAGTAGAATTGGAAACGAAATTATAAATTTTCATCAATTCAAGGGTGAACCATTTGGAAAATATTTTGAAAGATTCAAAGAGCTTCTGATAAAATGCCCACACCATAACTTTGAAAAATGGACGATTTGCCAAATCTTATACGATGGACTCGAAAACAGCTCACGAACGATGCTCGAATCAATGTGCCAAGGCAATTTTCTTGCCCAACATCATGATGATGCTTGGCAATTTCTTGAAAACCTCGCTAAAAAGTCGTCCCAATGGGAACGCTCGAATGAAAAATTAATCTACTCACGATCGAGTGCACACTCGATAGTATCATCTGTTGCTTTGGAAGCTAAGATTGACGCAATGATTAAAAAATTCGATAACGTTTTCTCGTCGAATCAAATGAGCCAAGTGTCCCAACCGATGTGTTATAAATGCAATGATCCAAATCATATAGCCGATCAGTGTCCTAACTCTATCGAACAAATCAATGCTTTCAATAAAGCCAAAAACGACCTGTTTTCTCCAACGTACAACCCTGGTTGGAGAAATCATCCGAATTTTGCATGGAGCAAAAAAAATCCCAACACGAATACAATTCATCCCAATTTTCAAGAATTTTCGAATAATGTTTCGAATCCTCCCTTTCAGCCCAATAATTTTCAACCAAACTTGCGGGCCCGTCTAATAATCAACCACAACAACCAAATTTTCCACCAAATTCTGCTTATCCTCCACAAGACGATAAACGTTTAACTTCGCTTGAGAAAACTCTTGAAACGTTGGCTAAGGCAACCACTCAAAGCCTTCAATCAAACAGCAATTTGCAAAATTTATTGACTTCATATATGCAAAACACAAACCAATCGATTTCAAAACTCGAAATGCAAATGAGTCAATTAGCCACGTCTGTAAGTGAACGTGAACGAGGAACATTCCCAACCCAGCCCCTTCCAAATCCCAGAAATCAAAACGCAAATTCAAATCAAGCCCATGATGTTCAAGATAGCAACGTCACTCAGTTGAATGCTATCACAACTCTCCGTTCTGGTAAACAAATCGATAATCATGTCGTTAATCCAAATGATTTACCGGAAACTTTTCTCGACGCTTTTAAAACAATGAACGACTCAGAACATAACGTGGAGCCAAACGTCGAATCGAACGACAATCAAAATTCTTCTTCTTCTACTCGAGTAGACCCGCCTACCGAGTATCGTGTTCCATTTCCACATCGTCTTCGACCAAAGAAACACTCGGACCAAATGGAAAAGAAGTTGGAAATTTTTAAACAAGTAAAAGTGAACATCCCGCTTCTTGACATCGTTCGGCAAGTCCCCACTTACGCGAAATTTCTTAAGGACTTGTGCACCCAAAAGCGACACTCAAGTACCCAAAAAAGTCTTCTTAGCCGCTAGTTTGAGTGAAGTCTTGTCCCAATCCATGCCCGTCAAATACAAAGATCCTGGCTGCCCTACGATATCGTGTACAATTGGAGACAAGACGATTAACAAATGTTTGATAGACTTAGGTGCGAGTGTCAACTTGATAGCATACTCCGTGTACGAACAATTAGGCTTAGGTGAGCTCAAACCCATGAAAGTTACGCTTCAATTTGCCGATCGTTCCATTAAGAAGACCGTGGGAGAAATCGAAGACGTGCTCATTAGAGTAGGTCAATTTATATTCCCCGTTGACTTTATCGTTCTCGAAACACAACCCGTGACGAATCCCTCGATTCAAATTCCGTTGATTTTAGGCCGACCATTCTTAGCCACCTCAAATGCCTTAATCAATTGCCGTAACGGATCAATGAAAATATCTTTTGGAAATATGACCTTGGATCTTAATATTTTCAATCTTGAAAGCCAATCGAATGAACCTTGTGACCAAATGTTGGAAGTTAGTGCCATTCACAAAAATGTTGAAAACGAAACACTTGAACTTAACGATGAACGTGAGGCCGAGTATGAAAAATTGTTTCACAAAATTCCCAACGATATTGAATACACTCTTCCTTTTGAATCGCTTCCAGTTGAGTCCGAATCTCAACCCAATTCTTCAATCGAAAAAATTCCAAAGTTGGACCTCAAACCGCTTCCCGACCACCTTAAGTACGCATACTTAGGTGAAAATGAAACTTGTCCTGTCATCATTTCTAACAATCTTTCTCTTGACCAAGAAGCTTCTCTTCTCTCTATCCTTTCGAAAAATAAGGAAGCAATGTGATGGTCGATTTCCGATATAAAAGGAATTAGTCCTGCTCTGGTTCAACATCGCATCCATTTAATCGATGATGCCAAGCCTGTTCGTGACGCGCAACGAAGGCTTAATCCAAAAATGAAAGATGCGGTGCGCGATAAAATTCTTAAACTTCTCGACAACGGAATCATTTACCCAATCTCCGATAGTTCATGGGTTAGCCCAATTCACGTTGTACCGAAAAAGTCCGGGCTAACCGTTGTCAAGAACGATTCAAACGAGCTTATTCCAACTCGTACTCAAGCGGGTTGGGGTGTTTGCATTGACTATCGAAAATTAAATGCTGCAACACGTAAAGATCACTTTCCTCTTCCTTTCATTGACCAAATGCTTGAACGTTTAGCCGGCCATGAATTTTACTGCTTCCTTGATGGTTATTCTGGCTATAACCAAATTCCAATCGCTCCCGAAGATCAAGAGAAAACGACTTTCACATGTCCATTCGGTACTTTTGCTTATCGACGTATGCCATTCGGGCTATGTAACGCCCCTGCGACTTTCCAACGACGCATGGTTGGCATCTTTTCCGACATGATTGAACGCTTTCTAGAAGTTTTTATGGACGATTTCTCTATCTTTGGTGATTCTTTTTTCCAATGTCTACATCACCTCGAGTTGGTTCTGAATCGATGTGTAACGAACAGGACTTTTCGCGCTCGGAAATCGACATCCATACTTCAAATCGTATTCGAATGTCATAGATTCGACCGTTCAAATCCGATTCGCCGGAGCTTATAACAATCATTAAGTAAACAACACAGCGGAATAAAATAATAATACATTGATATACAGCTTTTATACAATATCTGAAACAACAGATGATCCACTAGATATCAATATACATCAGTAATATGATACAATAAATAGCAGCGGAAAGAAAATCGATAACATTTAACAGCGGAACAAATAACTCTAAGATAGTCTTCAACGAAGAACTCCAAATCGGAACTGTAACTCCATTTCCAAGAATCAATCCAAAATAGCGAGAACCCCCAAAAGATAAGCAAGTGCAGTCCGTATCCAAAGGCTGAATTAGCTCCAGATAATCTACTAAACCTGACTATCTGAAAAACCCAACTCTAGACTGCTCGTGTAGAAAAATTTTGAGCACCCAGAGTTTAGGAAAGAAACAATAAACTCCGGATCAGTCGTGGGACTGGTGTGAGCAACAAAAACAGTTTATCTTTAAAAACAAACAATGAAATATTTTAAAATCAATTCGCAATGCTTTTTAGAAATGAGACTACCATAAGGCCTCCCGCACACACACACAATGCAAACGCAGAATCGGAGGAGATTTCTCCTTATGATAGTCAAAGATGCTTGATACGCATTAAAAAGAAACATTTGGTATTATTACTAGTGCATAGTGTAGTATAAATCATTTCGAAAGTAAAGATATAAATCTTAGCCAACATACGACCATTATCGTATGCCTACTATAGCTACCATGTTCAATAGCAGGTTACCGCTACATTCCATGGCAGGTTATACAACTAAAACCGTACAAGGTACGTATTTGAAGAATGGATTTCCAACAAATGGTCGGGCAAAGGAACTTCCCAAACCCCGAAATGGAACGCCTCTTGAAGGACATCCCTGAGCATCCCAAATGGATCTCTGCCAACACAAAGCCGGTGCACTCCCTGCTCGGGAGTATCAACCTCAGATATTCCATCCCCGGTCGTAACCAACCTTTATCCGAGCGCTCGGTACCAACAACACCACACAGTAATAGATATAGTGTATCACATGAGTAAGTATCTGGGCTCCATACCATGATACTACCCCTATCCAGAAGAAATGGACATATCCTAGGGACGCGATCCCTGAAAACTTTGCCGCATCTTTTCCTGTTTCGACCATTTTTCGGGTTGTGAGGCTCGACGAAGTCTCGTCCACAAAAACATACTTTATACAAAAGCCATGCTTTGGGTCAACAAATGATCAACACAATGATCACCAAGATAGACGATCAAACAAATGATCCTATCACAAATAATCAACACAATGATCATTTCAGCAACACTCAGTATGTCACATTACCAAATTGGGAATATATCGCTGATAACTTCAACTATATAACCTCTGAGCTCGTACGTCCCAAAGAAGGGTGTTAAGCTAAGAGAATAAATTCTCCGCCCCCAACAGGAATATATTTGAAAGAAATCTGCTTTATATCTCAAATTGTAATGTCAGACATAACAATCCATACAAGTCTGTTCTGGGTTCGAACAGAACCGAAGGCACTTCCAAAGAAGTCCTTGCAATCCGGGTATTCACAATCCTGATCGGATTTCCCATCACTTAGGGAGTCTCTATACCGTTGCAACTCAGTGCGGAGACAATCGATAGGTCATCCTATCGTTCTTGCAAATACCCGATCTTCACCACCGGTCTTCAAATGCTATCCATAACGACGTATCACATATTTGGAATGGATTATACGACCCAAAGGTCCTTTCCCGGTTAACCCGAATAGTAAGCGCAACATTTAAAACATATGGATAAGGAATTTCAATTAAGTCACAACTTAATAATTCCAAAGTTTCTTTCAAATGGTTTAAACCAATTATCATTTCAAATCTTTTAAACAAAAAGATTTATTTCACAAAGTTCACTCAGTTTCACAAAGATTCATTTACGGATTTCAAAACAATTTCCGTTTCAATTGGATTAACTCATTTAAATCTTTAAATCAAAGATTTATCTCATAGCTTTCAAAACTTATTTCCGAAGATTCATTCATAACTTGGAAAATCATTTTCGATTCAAACTTGAAATCTCTTTAATATTAATTGGAAGTTCATTACTCATATGAAAGCTTTTTATCACTTAAAAGCAGTAGTTTTATTTTGGAAAAACCCCGATTCTATTTATACAAGTTAAAAATCTTTGAGTTAATTCAAATTTCCAAATCAACGCTTAAAAATGGTTTAAACCCTTATAACTTGTAAAAATCCTTTTTAAATCATAAATACTGAATATAGAATTCAATTTCAGATTTCTTTTTGAATTTCAATCTAAATCCGATTATTTAAATTCCAAATCTTTATTAGTTATTCAAAAATGACTTTTTTCTTAAAACAGCTTTTCAAAAGCTTTTCCACATTAAAACTTAATTTATTTCCAAAAATATTTGAATTAAAAATTCGAATTCAAACTTATTTAAAAATCTGTGACTTAACCGATTTCCTTGTGAAATCCATATTTGTGTGTGTATAGTGTGGTCCAGGGTTTTACACAATAGTGCAATATCATTCAATCATCACAGATTAAAACACAGAAATATAGTTGATAAGCGATATAAACTATAACGCTTATCGTCTATTCACAGATTCACAGATATACATATCACAGATAGTAAATTACAGATCACCACATAAATCAGGATGTATCACAAAGTATCATATATTAAGGATATCAAACAATCAAGTCATCCAATAGAATCCAAATATTCATAACTGGGATCAGTTAATGATCTTATTAATTCAAATCAGATAAATTGCTTAGGAATTACTAATCCTGATTAATTAACATAAATAAATTACAAATTATTTTGATTAATTATTCTTTAATAGTTCATTAATTAACCATTAATAATAAATTAATTAACCTTTAATTATTATTATCAACCGTTAATTATTAAATAATTAACCTTTAAACCAATTTCATAATTAATCATTCAAATTAACTTAATCATTTACGAATTACAATTCAATATGTTTCTTTAACTATAAAGATAATTTATTCCTATTAATGATTTTATTTATTATTTTCTTAAGTTTGAAAACATTCATTTTAAATTTACTTTTAAGATTTCATGTTAAAGTAATATTAATCATCTGAAAGAAATTCAAAGGAGTTTTAAACTCAATCATTTTTTTTTCCAAAACATTTTTTTTTATTTTTTATTTTTTATTTTTTTATTTTTATTTTAAACAGAAACAGGTTGTGAAACCTGTACCACGTTATACCCGAGCCCCATCACGATTTGCTCGACAAGTGCTTCGAGTTATCCACTAAAATTACCCGAGCCCCTCCTGTACACTTCCTCTTCTCTTTCTTTTTTTTCTACTCCAACCTGCTCTTTCATCTTCTTTTTTTTTTCAGTTTAGAGTTTAAATTTACTTCAGTTTTTTTTTCTAAACTACAGGAAGTACACTCGAGAACGCGAGTTCCTCCACGAAGTCAATCTTGCATTTCTCGAGTTCAACTCGAGGCTTCCCATCTGCAACTCACTGATACCCTGACACGTGCACATGCACGCGAACCTCCGCCACCTCCTGTCGAGTCGCCAACCACCGCCAAGTCTCTGACTATCTCCACTTTCGATTTCAACCACCAAAATCCCAAAACAATTTCGAAATCAAAATCGAGCTCCTCCGTTCCCACCAGAAACCCAATCATCTCCAGTAAATCACCTCGCATCCCCACGTCACGTCACCGGAATCTGAGCCCCTCTGGCCAAAGGAACTTCAATCCATCACACATCTATCGCCACCGGTGCGATGGCCTCCAATTTCCCCTAGCCTTCCCAATGGCCTCGCGAACGTAGTCGACAAATTCGAACCCTTAAACCCTAAAGTGCTCTCATCACTTTGATTCTTGCAATAGAAATTTTTTCTAATATTTTTCCTATACTCGAGAATCATCAAACTAGCTATACCACAAGTTTCAACATTTAAAATTTGTTGGATCACTAGAAATTTACAAAAAAACATTTCTTGTTTAGTTATAAAATACACCTTGTATACTTATCAAAAAATCATCATTTCTGTTTTAAAAATCTTACTTTGGTATGTTAAATCAAGATATGAATTCGAATTAACAAAATAAATTATTTGAATTTTAACATGTGTTTCCTTTTGCTGTAAAAATGAATACCCAGTATTTATAACTCACCGTAAACCTTCAAACAAGGTTCCAAGCTCTGACATTAGTTCAAACCTACTTATTTAACTTAAATTCCTAGGTTTAAACTATTTATATGAAGGAGTTTTGTTTTAAATTTATTAGCTTTCATCTGCTCTGTAGCTTGAAATGTTGAAAACATAGCAAGATACAACTTCCAGTAAGCAGAATTCATCACAGAACTCATCTTTACAATAGACACTAGCTAAACCAAGATTTTCTACAAATCAATCATCAAGTTTTAAATTTCAAGATAATATATTTACTCACTTATTTTCCACTGAAGAACAGAGGGCTGCCTTTTTATGTTTGAAACTGCATATTTGATTTTGAAAACCTTTATCTGTGGTCTAATACTTGACATTCATATTGAGTTGAATCTTTGCATTTGATTTGTTACTGTAAATAGATTTTTTTTTCTTTTCTTTGAAATGGGTTTTAAAGTTTAGAAAACCTGGAACAAAACATTTACTTGTGTACAAGCATATACAGAAATTCATATTCATGCAACATCCTTTATATCATTCATACAAACAATAGCATCAAAATATTATAGCAAGTTCAAGGTTAATTTGCTCACTGTTTTGAGAAGAGGAAGAACAGAGGACCTCTGTTGTTTTGAAAACTGTAGAGTTGCTTTCTTCTTTGAATCTGTTTGCTTTGGGTTTCCAGATTTTATTTTGATCTTTTTAAACTTGCTTTGTTGTTAAATTGAATGATATTGCTTATATATTTTTTTTCCATGGTTTCGACATGTTGTTTTCTTGAACAAGCAGGAATAAGAAATATACATGTATATATAGAAGAAAGGCTTGTACAGAGGAGAAGTTCTAACTGGAACATGGTTTCTTTTCTTTTGACTAAAAATATATTTTTTTTTTCAATTGTTTACTGACTAAGCCATGCTTTGTTTTCGGCTGAGATGTAAATATTTTGTACTGAGGAGATGAGGTAATAAATGCAAATCCTATTTTATTTACAACTTATACTATTTGTTATGTATGTATACTTCTTGCTTTGTATAAGCATGCTCATGTGTACTTGTGCTTATATAAAATCCATTTGATTTTTATTTTTGTATGTACAGGCTGTTTTCTTTTGCAGCTCAACATATAAAATGTTTGAACTCTTGAATATATTGTATTGACTTCCTATGCAAGCCTACAGATATATAATTATATATATTTGTTTTCTTGTTTCATATTTTTTTTCCTCTTACTTTTGTCTTTAGTGATGGTGGCTGCATTTATTATGTTTGTTTTAGTCTTTTTATTATACTATGTAATTAGTTTGTTTCTTTGTTATGTTTCACATTATACATTTTCAAATGTATTTTGTTTCTTGTGATATGAATAAAGTCCTATATTAAATATAGTAATATTTATTTATTAGTTTTATTTCTACTTTATTTATTTTGTAAGCCAAAGATATTTATATTTTATCTTTTCTTATTATTATCATATACTTATTATTTTTAAAAGAAAATACTATTAACAAAAATTATCTTGTATAACGATATTTTGTTTTAAAGTTTTAACTATCATCTTTTTGTAAGTCATTTATTTATTAAATACAAATTCAATATTATAAGGTCAAATTTAAATCAATTCAAAATTTATTCCAAAATTTGTTCAAATTTTACATTAAATATTAATTCAAAATTGGGGTCGTTACAGACTTCCCCCCTTAAAAGAATTTCATCCTCGAAATTCGCCAAAGAGATAACAAAGATAGATGAAAGATAGAGAAATATCCTTTCAGATCAAACTGGTCATCAATTCTGCATTTGGCTCACCAAATCAGAATATCAACAATAAATACAAGAACAAACTCAATCTATTACGAATCAATTGGGTTACCTGATCTACGAAGTATACATGGGTATTGGTTAGTTCGAATGGATAACTAACCGTTCGTAGAATATATCGAAACCCAATGAAATAGACAGAAATAGATTTGATTATAATCTTAGATTCAAGATTTAACTCATCTTCGATTTGCTGAGAAATAAAACTAAGGGTAGTTCTTATGCCGAACAAATTTCGAACAATTTTAATTATAAATGAGATAGTTACCTTATAAAATTTCATTTCCTTGATTAACTTTTGAGGTTAAAGAATCACCTTTGATTTCACAGGCCCTCGCTGCTTGAATTTGCTTCAGTGCTGAGCAATTCATAATCCTATGCCATGGCTTGCGGCAATGACAGCATTTTCTACATTCCTGTTCTAGCTTCATAAATGGCTCTCTCAGTCCTTGTTTCCTGAGGTTCTTACATTTGTTCACGTAATGACCTTTCTCGAAACAGTTGAAACAAGTAACATCTTTCACCTTTTTCTTCTGGATATCCTTCTTTCCTTTATTCTTCCTCCGTTTCTTTCCACCAAACTTCTTTTTCCTCCAACTCAGATTAGTTGTACCTTCATTCTCCTCCGGATCTTTTTGCTTTTCCAGAGCATCGTATCGATAGCCCATATCACTTAATTCAGAAAACGATTCCTTCACATGAATAGTCATCCTTTCCTGAAACTCCTTGTTCATTCCCCGAATAAACTTTTCATTCTTCTTCAATGGTGTATTCACCAATTCTGGACCAAATCGGGATAACTCACTAAATTTGTTTAAGTACTCTTCAAATGATAAACTCCCTTGCTCCAAATCCATAAATTCCTGGTACACTCTAGAGATACCAGCAGACGGCATATATCGCTGTTCGAATACTTCTTTGAAACGATTCCAAGTAAATTCATCCGCCGGCTCATCTATGGTAATTGTTTCCCACCAAACCAAAGCCTCTTCCTCGAGTTGCCAAGAAGCTATCAATCGCATCTGATCATCTTCTAACTTTAATCCCTTGAAAATCCTTTCGCATAATCGAATCCAGGCTTGTGCTTCGATAACAGTTTCTTTGCCAGTGAATGGCTTTCCACCAAGTCTAGAAAAACTTTGATATAAATCAGCCAAATTTGGTTGAAGTTGAATGGGAATATCTGTCGTTGCAGGGCTTTGACCAGCTGAAATGGTACTTTCCCGTCTCCTATTTCATCCTCTTCTTCCATTCATTCTTACTATCTGTAATAGTAAGAAATCCGATTAGGCATTCAGACGAAATATCTTAGAGAATAACATCAGATAAAGAAAATAGATTGAGAAATTTGGGTTTTGGTTTCACTGGTTATACTCATTCTAGGGATACTTCACCCTATCTCTAATGAGCTACTTAATGTGTTATACTCCTGAGCTAAAGTTCAACCTTAGCTCTGATACCACGTGTAACGAACAGGATTTTTCGCGCTCGAAAATCGACATCCATACTTCAAATCGTATTCGAATGTCATAGATTCGACCGTTCAAATCCGATTCGCCGGAGCTTATAACAATCATTAAGTAAACAACACAGTGGAATAAAATAATAATACATTGATATACAGCTTTTATACAATATCTGAAACAACAGATGATCCACTAGATATCAATATACATCAGTAATATGATACAATAAATAGCAGCGGAAAGAAAATAGATAACATTTAACAGCGGAACAAATAACTCTAAGATAGTCTTCAATGAAGAACTCCCAAATCGAAACTGTAACTCCATTTCCAAGAATCAATCCAAAATAGCGAGAACCCCCAAAAGATAAGCAAGTGCAGTCCGTATCCAAAGGCTGAATTAGCTCCAGATAATCTACTAAACCTGACTATCTGAAAAACCCAACTCTAGACTGCTCGTGTAGAAAAATTTTGAGCACCCAGAGTTTAGGAAAGAAACAATAAACTCCGGATCAGTCGTGGGACTGGTGTGAGCAACAAAAACAGTTTATCTTTAAAAACAAACAATGAAATATTTTAAAATCAATTCGCAATGCTTTTTAGAAATGAGACTACCATAAGGCCTCCCGCACACACACACAATGCAAACGCAGAATCGGAGGAGATTTCTCCTTATGATAGTCAAAGATGCTTGATACGCATTAAAAAGAAACATTTGGTATTATTACTAGTGCATAGTGTAGTATAAATCATTTCGAAAGTAAAGATATAAATCTTAGCCAACATACGACCATTATCGTATGCCTACTATAGCTACCATGTTCAATAGCAGGTTACCGCTACATTCCATGGCAGGTTATACAACTAAAACCGTACAAGGTACGTATTTGAAGAATGGATTTCCAACAAATGGTCGGGCAAAGGAACTTCCCAAACCCCGAAATGGAACGCCTCTGGAAGGACATCCCTGAGCATCCCAAATGGATCTCTGCCAACACAAAGCCGGTGCACTCCCTGCCCGGGAGTATCAACCTCAGATATTCCATCCCCGGTCGTAACCAACCTTTATCCGAGCGCTCGGTACCAACAACACCACACAGTAATAGATATAGTGTATCACATGAGTAAATATCTGGGCTCCATACCATGATACTACCCCTATCCAGAAGAAATGGACATATCCTAGGGACGCGATCCCTGAAAACTTTGCCGCATCTTTTCCTGTTTCGACCATTTTCCGGGTTGTGAGGCTCGACGAAGTCTCGTCCACAAAAACATACTTTATACAAAAGCCATGCTTTGGGTCAACAAATGATCAACACAATGATCACCAAGATAGACGATCAAACAAATGATCCTATCACAAATAATCAACACAATGATCATTTCAGCAACACTCAGTATGTCACATTACCAAATTGGGAATATATCGCTGATAACTTCAACTATATAACCTCTGAGCTCGTACGTCCCAAAGAAGGGTGTTAAGCTAAGAGAATAAATTCTCCGCCACCAACAGGAATATATTTGAAAGAAATCTGCTTTATATCTCAAATTGTAATGTCAGACATAACAATCCATACAAGTCTGTTCTGGGTTCGAACAGAACCGAAGGCACTTCCAAAGAAGTCCTTGCAATCCGGGTATTCACAATCCTGATCGGATTTCCCATCACTTAGGGAGTCTCTATACCGTTGCAACTCAGTGCGGAGACAATCGATAGGTCATCCTATCGTTCTTGCAAATACCCGATCTTTACCACCGGTCTTCAAATGCTATCCATAACGACGTATCACATATTTGGAATGGATTATACGACCCAAAGGTCCTTTCCCGGTTAACCCGAATAGTAAGCGCAACATTTAAAACATATGGATAAGGAATTTCAATTAAGTCACAACTTAATAATTCCAAAGTTTCTTTCAAATGGTTTAAACCAATTATCATTTCAAATCTTTTAAACAAAAAGATTTATTTCACAAAGTTCACTCAGTTTCACAAAGATTCATTTACGGATTTCAAAACAATTTCCGTTTCAATTGGATTAACTCATTTAAATCTTTAAATCAAAGATTTATCTCATAGCTTTCAAAACTTATTTTCGAAGATTCATTCATAACTTGGAAAATCATTTTCGATTCAAACTTGAAATCTCTTTAATATTAATTGGAAGTTCATTACTCATATGAAAGCTTTTTATCACTTAAAAGCAGTAGTTTTATTTTGGAAAAACCCCGATTCTATTTATACAAGTTAAAAATCTTTGAGTTAATTCAAATTTCCAAATCAACGCTTAAAAATGGTTTAAACCCTTATAACTTGTAAAAATCCTTTTTAAATCATAAATACTGAATATAGAATTCAATTTCAGATTTCTTTTTGAATTTCAATCTAAATCCGATTATTTAAATTCCAAATCTTTATTAGTTATTCAAAAATGACTTTTTTCTTAAAACAGCTTTTCAAAAGCTTTTCCACATTAAAACTTAATTTATTTCCAAAAATATTTGAATTAAAAATTCGAATTCAAACTTATTTAAAAATCTGTGACTTAACCGATTTCCTTGTGAAATCCATATTTGTGTGTGTATAGTGTGGTCCAGGGTTTTACACAATATTGCAATATCATTCAATCATCACAGATTAAAACACAGAAATATAGTTGATAAGCGATATAAACTATAACGCTTATCGTCTATTCACAGATTCACAGATATACATATCACAGATAGTAAATTACAGATCACCACATAAATCAGGATGTATCACAAAGTATCATATATTAAGGATATCAAACAATCAAGTCATCCAATAGAATCCAAATATTCATAACTGGGATCAGTTAATGATCTTATTAATTCAAATCAGATAAATTGCTTAGGAATTACTAATCCTGATTAATTAACATAAATAAATTACAAATTATTTTGATTAATTATTCTTTAATAGTTCATTAATTAACCATTAATAATAAATTAATTAACCTTTAATTATTATTATCAACCGTTAATTATTAAATAATTAACCTTTAAACCAATTTCATAATTAATCATTCAAATTAACTTAATCATTTACGAATTACAATTCAATATGTTTCTTTAACTATAAAGATAATTTATTCCTATTAATGATTTTATTTATTATTTTCTTAAGTTTGAAAACATTCATTTTAAATTTACTTTTAAGATTTCATGTTAAAGTAATATTAATCATCTGAAAGAAATTCAAAGGAGTTTTAAACTCAATCATTTTTTTTTCCAAAACATTTTTTTTTATTTTTTATTTTTTATTTTTTTATTTTTATTTTAAACAGAAACAGGTTGTGAAACCTGTACCACGTTATACCCGAGCCCCATCACGATTTGCTCGACAAGTGCTTCGAGTTATCCACTAAAATTACCCGAGCCCCTCCTGTACACTTCCTCTTCTCTTTCTTTTTTTTCTACTCCAACCTGCTCTTTCATCTTTTTTTTTTCAGTTTAGAGTTTAAATTTACTTCAGTTTTTTTTTCTAAACTACAGGAAGTACACTCGAGAACGCGAGTTCCTCCACGAAGTCAATCTTGCATTTCTCGAGTTCAACTCGAGGCTTCCCATCTGCAACTCACTGATACCCTGACACGTGCACATGCACGCGAACCTCCGCCACCTCCTGTCGAGTCGCCAACCACCGCCAAGTCTCTGACCATCTCCACTTTCGATTTCAACCACCAAAATCCCAAAACAATTTCGAAATCAAAATCGAGCTCCTCCGTTCCCACCAGAAACCCAATCATCTCCAGTAAATCACCTCGCATCCCCACGTTACGTCACCGGAACCTGAGCCCCTCTGGCCAAAGGAACTTCAATCCATCACACATCTATCGCCACCGGTGCGATGGCCTCCAATTTCCCCTAGCCTTCCCAATGGCCTCGCGAACGTAGTCGACAAATTCGAACCCTTAAACCCTAAAGTGCTCTCATCCCTTTGATTCTTGCAATAGAAATTTTTTCTAATATTTTTCCTATACTCGAGAATCATCAAACTAGCTATACCACAAGTTTCAACATTTAAAATTTGTTGGATCACTAGAAATTTACAAAAAAACATTTCTTGTTTAGTTATAAAATACACCTTGTATACTTATCAAAAAATCATCATTTCTGTTTTAAAAATCTTACTTTGGTATGTTAAATCAAGATA
This sequence comes from Allium cepa, assembly GCA_030765085.1. Taxonomy (NCBI): domain Eukaryota; kingdom Viridiplantae; phylum Streptophyta; class Magnoliopsida; order Asparagales; family Amaryllidaceae; genus Allium; species Allium cepa. Next base: position 213,571,658 of record CM060940.1, on the reverse strand, counting down.
TGAATTCGAATTAACAAAATAAATTATTTGAATTTTAACATGTGTTTCCTTTTGCTGTAAAAATGAATACCCAGTATTTATAACTCACCGTAAACCTTCAAACAAGGTTCCAAGCTCTGACATTAGTTCAAACCTACTTATTTAACTTAAATTCCTAGGTTTAAACTATTTATATGAAGGAGTTTTGTTTTAAATTTATTAGCTTTCATCTGCTCTGTAGCTTGAAATGTTGAAAACATAGCAAGATACAACTTCCAGTAAGCAGAATTCATCACAGAACTCATCTTTACAATAGACACTAGCTAAACCAAGATTTTCTACAAATCAATCATCAAGTTTTAAACTTCAAGATAATATATTTACTCACTTATTTTCCACTGAAGAACAGAGGGCTGCCTTTTTATGTTTGAAACTGCATATTTGATTTTGAAAACCTTTATCTGTGGTCTAATACTTGACATTTATATTGAGTTGAATCTTTGCATTTGATTTGTTACTGTAAATAGATTTTTTTTTTCTTTTCTTTGAAATGGGTTTTAAAGTTTAGAAAACCTGGAACAAAACATTTACTTGTGTACAAGCGTATACAGAAGTTCATATTCATGCAGCATCCTTTATATCATTCATACAAACAATAGCATCAAAATATTATAGCAAGTTCAAGGTTAATGTGCTCACTGTTTTGAGAAGAGGAAGAACAGAGGACCTCTGTTGTTTTGAAAACTGCAGAGTTGCTTTCTTCTTTGAATCTGTTTGCTTTGGGTTTCCAGATTTTATTTTGATCTTTTTAAACTTGCTTTGTTGTTAAATTGAATGATATTGCTTATATATTTTTTTTCCATGGTTTCGACATGTTGTTTTCTTGAACAAGCAGGAATAAGAAATATACATGTATATATAGAAGAAAGGCTTGTACTGAGGAGAAGTTCTAACTGGAACATGGTTTCTTTTCTTTTGACTAAAAATATTTTTTTTTTTTCAATTGTTTACTGACTAAGCCATGCTTTGTTTTCGGCTGAGATGTAAATATTTTGTACTGAGGAGATGAGGTAATAAATGCAAATCCTATTTTATTTACAACTTATACTATTTGTTATGTATGTATACTTCTTGCTTTGTATAAGCATGCTCATGTGTACTTGTGCTTATATAAAATCCATTTGATTTTTATTTTTGTATGTACAGGCTGTTTTCTTTTGCAGCTCAACATATAAAATGTTTGAACTCTTGAATATATTGTATTGACTTCCTATGCAAGCCTACAGATATATAATTATATATATTTGTTTTCTTGTTTCATATTTTTTTTTCCTCTTACTTTTGTCTTTAGTCATGGTGGCTGCATTTATTATGTTTGTTTTAGTCTTTTTATTATACTATGTAATTAGTTTGTTTCTTTGTTATGTTTCACATTATACATTTTCAAATGTATTTTGTTTCTTGTGATATGAATAAAGTCCTATATTAAATATAGTAATATTTATTTATTGGTTTTATTTCTACTTTATTTATTTTGTAAGCCAAAGATATTTATATTTTATCTTTTCTTATTATTATCATATACTTATTATTTTTAAAAGAAAATACTATTAACAAAAATTATCTTGTATAACGATATTTTGTTTTAAAGTTTTAACTATCATCTTTTTGTAAGTCATTTATTTATTAAATACAAATTCAATATTATAAGGTCAAATTTAAATCAATTCAAAATTTATTCCAAAATTTGTTCAAATTTTACATTAAATATTAATTCAAAATTGGGGTCGTTACACGATGTAAAGAAAAACATTTGACTTTGAATTGGGAAAAATGCCACTTTATGGTCAAACAAGGCATAGTCCTTGGACATATCATCTCAAATAAAGGCATTGAGGTAGACAAAGCAAAAATCGATGTCATTGCAAATCTACCCATTCCCAAATCTGTTAAGGACATTCGATCATTTCTAGGACACGCTGGCTTTTACCATCGTTTTGTGAAAGACTTTAGCAAAATCGCCCGTCCTTTGACGACCCTTCTTGGAAAAGACATTCTTTTCGATTTTAACTCTGATTGTATCTCTTCTTTTGAACTTTTTAAGAGCGAACTCATTTCTGCCCCAATCATTTGCGCACCCAATTGGGATATTCCTTTCGAAATAATGTGTGATGCTTCGAACTTTGCCGTTGGTGCTGTCTTGGGACAACTCATCAACAAGATCCTTCATGTCATTTACTACGCGAGTATGACCTTGAACGACGCTCAACTCAACTACACAACAACCGAAAAAGAGCTTCTAGTTGTCGTTTTTGCGCTTGAAAAGTTTCGATCTTACTTGATAGGTTCACACATTACGGTTTACACTGACCATTCTGCGCTTCGATATCTCTTCGTTAAAAAGGATGCTAAATCCCATTTGATTTGTTGGATCCTTTTACTTCAAGAATTTGACCTTACAATCAAAGACAAAAAAGGATCCGATAATGCCATAGCCGATCACTTATCTCGTCTTTCGAACGCACCATCTCCTTTGCCAATCAATGAAAACTTACCCGATGAACAACTTCTTTCAATTTCGATCGATCCATGGTACGCTGATATAGTGAACTACTTAGTCGCTAAACAAACTCCCTCATCTTGGTCCAAACAGGACAAATGCAAATTTATGTCCCAGGTGAAATACTTCTATTGGGACGATCCATACTTGTTCAAATATTGTCCTGACCAAATCATCCGACGTTGCATTCCGGTTAATGAAATAAGGAGTGTTCTTTCGTTTTGCCACGATCAAGCGTGCGGTGGACATTTCGGTGCTCGAAAAATTGCGAAAAAAGTGCTTCAGTGTGGTTTCTATTGGCCTTCTCTTTTCAAAGACTCGTTTGAATTTTGTAAAACTTGTGATCGATGTCAAATGCTTGGACGAATTTCTCGACGAGATATGATGCCTTTAAACCCCATTCTTACGATCGAAATCTTTGATGTATGGGGTATCGACTTTATGGGACCTTTTCCCAATTCTTTTGAAAACTTGTATATCCTTCTCGTTGTCGATTACGTTTCAAAATGGGTCGAAGCCGTTCCTTGCAAAACCAATGACCACAAAATTGTTGTGAAATTTCTCAAAGAAAACATCTTTTCGAGGTTCGGCACACCTCGCACAATGATCAGTGATAACGGAACCCATTATAGCAACCGTTCTTTTGAAACTTTAATCAAAAAATACTCGATAACCCACAAGTTATCCACTCCGTATCATCCTCAGACTTGTGGCCAAGTTGAAGTTTCAAATCGACAAATAAAACAAATCTTGGAGAAAACTATCAATAAAAATCGAAAAGATTAGTCTCAGAAATTGACCGATGCGCTTTGGGCTTACCGTACGGCTTTTAAAACTAACCTTGGGATGTCCCCATTTCGTTTAGTTTACGTTAAAGCTTGCCATTTACCCGTTGAAATTGAACACAAAGCGTTGTGGGCAATAAAAAACTTAAACTTAGATCATGAAAAAGCTGGCGAAAATCGAAAAGTACAACTCAACGAACTAGAAGAACTTAGGAATGACGCGTATGGAAATGAGAAAATTTACAAAGAAAGAACCAAAGTTTTTCATGACAAGTCAATCCTAAGGAAAAAAATTTGGCCTAACCAGAAACTTCTTTTATATGACTCGAGACTTCATTTATTCCCTGGGAAACTTAAATCAAGGTGGACTGGACCATTTGTGGTACGAACTGTTTTTCCACATGGTGCCATAGAAATAGAAAACCCAAAGGATGGATCGATTTTCAATGTCGACGGTCATCGGTTAAAACCCTTCTTGGAATTTCCCGGTAACCAAGAGGAGGAGCTCATGATCCTTCATGAGCCAAGCTATGTCTAGTAAGAATTTTAACCCCATTTTGTAAATATGTACATATTTTTCCCCGTTACACTCATTATATCATGCATCGACTGTGGGGACACAATCAAAATTAAGTGTGGGGAGAGTCTCATTTTCATTTTTTCTTTTAGTTTTTCATGGCATTTTTGAATTTTCATTTTCTTCAAAAAAAATCTCAAAACTCCTAAATCTCAAAAACATTTTCTTTTTACCATTTTGATTTATTTTTGAAGAAACACTATGGGATAAGTATAAGTTTTGGTTAATAAATTGAAACTTTTGAAAATTTATTTGTCTTAACAAAAATAAAAATGAAGTTTGATTACAAATAACAATGGTTTTACTAGTATATAGGAAGGTTCATCTATGTTAATTATGAAGTATGTTCTAATTGAAAATCTTTGTTTAAAAGTGGTAAATTTAAAGTAAAGGATATAACATTTTTGTCTTCTAAGTTAAATGATGCTAAGATGATTTTGCAAAACTCTCTCTCTTAAAAAAATATATAAAATAAATACAAAATAATAACATCTAAAGTATTCACTCTCATTTAAAAGTCCTCACGGTTATGCATGGGTGAATTACTTGGAATCTTTGATTATGTGCTTTCATACTCATTTAAAAGTCCTCACGGTTATGCATGTATGGAACACATACAAAAAAAAACAGACTTAATAAAAACCACCTATGGTCGATAGGTGTATGTACGAAAGTGTGTGCACTCGCCATGCTCTGTACTTCCATCACATAAGCCCGAAAGGCAGCACATGGGTGGTATATCTGGCCTCAGTTACCTGAGCTAGGTGTGTAATTTTTCTTGCAAATAATGAGAGAACAAACAATTGAAATCCTAGCACTATTTTAACTTGTTTGATTTAACTTGTTATTGAAAAGAAATGAAAATACCACTTTAATAAACTTTGATAATCAACTAAGGATCCATTTCATAATTATATTGTGTTATCAACCGAAACAACTAGCCAAACTATGGTCTATCTGTTACGACAACTTGATTTTTATTGGAAATTTTGACGAGTAAAATTTTTCAAGACAATGACCAAAACTTGTATTTAACTTATTCGTGTCAATTTAAAAATAAATCCTTCATTTGTAAATATTTCCAAAAACTCGCATTCATCTCTTTGTAAATAAATCTTGCATTTTGTAAATATTTTCATCCTGCATTTGGATTTTGTGGGTAGTATCCGCTGAAAACCCTCACGAGACAACACTCGTCCTACTGGGGACACCCAGAGAGGTTTAACGGCTTGTTGCATATGCTCAATGCAATCGTGCTCCCTACGAAAACGGATTTATCTTAGTTTTCCTTTATTCGAGGACGAATAAAAAGATAAGTGTGGGGGTATTTGATATGCACGTAATTGTGCATATATTTACATCTATATTTTATCTCTTTTTATTTAAATAATCATCATATTTGGGCATTTTAACATGTTTAAAACCAAAATTCAATTATTTCCAACCATCATATTTCCATCTTCATTCAGGAGCAAAACGGTCATTTTGTTCATGTGTCAATATAAGAATTTTTACTTGGACATTTTTTGACCATTTTTATAGGAGTTTGGATGCATATGGAAGAGGCTTATATGAAGATATATGCATGCACAAATGAATACAAAGGAAAGAAGAGGGAAATAATTCAAGCCATGAAAATGGAGGACCCCACCCACTTGCCTAAAAGTACAATTTGGAGCTAATGGACAACTAAGTGGAGGTTAAAGCTTCATGCAAAACAAATGATGGATTAATTAGTGGTTAATGGTTACTTGTTGGCCACACTTCCTAAAGGGCATTTTAGGTAGCCCCCTAAAAATAGAATTAGGGTTTTATGCATGTATATATAGCCCTCTTATGTATATGTAACCATCATCTACTCTTTCATTTTACTTAGCAAATTAAGAAATCAAAGTGTAAGCTCAATGTTCTATGAAATAAAAATGGCTTCCAAGCCTCTTTCTTCTCTCTTTTCTACATGCTTTTCTTTGTTTTATTGTTAATGTTTATTTCTATGCTCTCTTTTCCTTTATGTTCATAGCTTAGATTTGCATTTATGCAAATAGTAAGTAGCTAATCTCTTTTGCTTTCTTTGCTTATTTTCTATTCTCTTTTCTTTTTAATGTTGAAATTTGTTTGTGTTGCTTCAATGCCACAAATGAGTAGCTAAACCCCTTCAATTTAGGGGTGATGAAGCCCTCTAACTTTATGTAATTTCAACATTTTTATGATGTATGATCTCTTTGTTTATGCTTCATGAATGTGAATTTTGATGTAAGTTTATACAAGTGGGTTTGATAGCTTATATTGCTTATGCAAATGAGCTATTCTTATTCAACATAAACACAATTTACATCATCATTTGCTAATTAATTTTTGATTATGAAATGAAAGTAAAAATGAAATTTGATGATCTATGTTACTAGTTACAATAGTAAATAGATCATGCTTAAAATAGTTTTTGCTTTGGCTTCTTTTTCATGAGAATAATAAGTGGTATAATTGTTGTATTATAGTTTGATGGTTTGAGTTATGTTAACTAATAACATAAACAAACCATACTTATGATAAATGCAATGATTATTTCACATAATATCAAAGTTAGAGATCATAAATTATGTGTTTGTTGATTTACAAAAATTTGAGAGTGGATTTGCCTCTAAATTGTTCTTTAGTCTAATAGTTTTTGAATCACATTTTTCTAGTGTTAGCCTCATTTTATTTCTAATTAGCAAATCGTCCTCCATTTGGTTTAATTTGATTGAATAGAAGTTTAAAATCATCAATTCCCTATGGATCGACCCATATTCGCCACGTGCTACATTTGTACACCGTGCGCTTGCGGTATAAATTTTATTTCTAAATTCGTTCGACGGTTTTCTAATCCGATAGAATTTCCGTCAACGAACAGTGGGTATCAATCATCAATCAATTACTTCATCTTTTATTTAAATCAAATATCTTTCTTATATATATTCTTTTCAAGTAATTCCATTTTCTTTACAAATGTATATGGAATCATTAATCCTCATTTATCATATCATTTGATATATTAAACTTTTTTAGATCTTGGAATTATTCCAAATCATTTTTCTCCTTTACTTAGGAAAAACTTTCCAAATCATTCAGTAAATCTTAATCAAAATTTCTTATATTCAAGTTATAACTTTTAGCTTAGGAAAAATATTCCCAAATCATTCATTGAATCTTAATCAAAGATTTCTTATATTAAAGTTATACTTTTAACTTAGGGAAAATATTTTCAAATCATTCATTAAATCTAAATCAAAGATTTATTTATTAACTTCAAATCATATTCTTGCAAATCAACGATTTTCATAATAGAGTACTACTACCACTTAAATATGGTAAATTTCACCTCCAAGGACTAATGGCAAGTTTCACCACCAGGGACTAATGGAAAGTTTCACCTCCAGGGACTAATGACAAGTTTCACCTCTAGGGACTAATGGAAAGTAATCCTACATCATGAATATCTTTGCTTTTTAACTTGGAAAAAACTTATATATGATCTTTTAGAGCATCCGGGCTTTACTTTTGATCTGTTCCACCCCTCGCCTAGAAAAAGAAAACATAGGCCATGTAAGTTCAGGGCACTGATTACTCCATCCCTAACCTTAGTTAAACACCTTATTTTATCTTTCTATATCTCACAGGCGGGACAAATGTACGAGTCGTTTCCGCATACTCAGTTTGTTATTACATTCAATATTCTTCACTTTTTGTTTAAGTGGTATAAACAATTCATCTTAACGATTTATTCAAACTCTTATTGAAACTTCCAAATCATCCTTACATTACTTAATTATTCCTATAAAATCATTCAAAAAAGATTTAGGAAAGAATTGTTAATTTTAAACTCATATTCAAAAGGTTGTAGAATTCGCAGCATAAAAGTGCTACGGAAAATGCTATATAAGCTTATTTTATTTAAACAACTTTTAATATTTGAAAATTCATTTTTTCCATTCCAAATCTCTTTTAAACCATTTTAATAGATTTATCAAATTTATTTTATATTTTTAATCATTTAAAAATATCATTTATAAATAAATCTCCTTTTGGATTCCGAACTGCAAAACCGCGATGTTTTTAGAAAATTGTTTTGGACATATTTCAAACTCTACTTGTTGAAATCTTGATTTTCTTTCTTCATTGGAATACTATTATCATTATGGACCAAAGAATTTTTATTTCGAAGAAATTCGACTTATAAATCATTCTCTACGTCAATTTGAAGTTACGGGTCGAAATTTACGAACTGCCGCAACGCGACAAGCTCGATTTTGACCAATTTTGTGAATTTCTTCGAAACTTGTCCGTAATACTTCAAATTTTTTTAAACCATATTTAAACTATTTTAGCTCATTTAAAATCATTAAGAGGCTAAATAATTTTCATACACATATGTATATGGATTTAATTTTCATTTAATTAACTATAGTTAATTTACTAATCTTTTCTCTTATCATTTATCAAATAAGTTATCAACCACATAATCAACCAATTTGCAACCATGTTATCAAATATTCATTCAACATATTTAAACTTTCAAATCATTATAGTTGAAATAATTTATGGATTAATTCGTAAATATGAGTACTCACCTTTTACCAAAAGTTTAACTTCCTACCAATATTCTTTCTAACAACACTTCACTTAAGCTTCAACTAATCAACTTCTACTCCATTTCTTTTGCTTTATGCCATCGACCTCTGCTTAATTCGTAAATATGAGTACTCACCTTTTACCAAAAGTTTAACTTCCTACCAATATTCTTTCTAACAACACTTCACTTAAGCTTCAACTAATCACTTAAGCAGTACCTTGAATTTGCCCCTAGCTCCTTGGAATGAAATCTGCGGCACTTTCTTCATTTTTTTCTTGCTCCGGAGCTTCGCGAACTTTCTCCTCTTCCTCCATAGGTTCGACCATGCCCTATTATACTCCTTTCTCCATCATTTCTTCACTTCTTAGATGCTAAACCATGTTCTAATGGTATTCCGAGGTCTTTGGCAAAGTTTGGTGGTGTTTAGAGTTGATTCGATATGGTTTTGAAAAAGTTAGTGAGCATTTGGAAGAGAAGAAGAAGCCATTAAAGCTCTAAAGAAGAAGAAGAAGAGAGCTTAGAAAAGGAAGAAGAAGAAGAATGAAAATTGTGAAAAAAAAAGTGAGAAAGTGGTTGGTATTTATAGAAAAGAAATGAAGTGGAAATTACCAAAATATGCCTTTACCAAATTACCAAAATAACCTTACTTATTTATAAAGTACATCTTATTTTTTTCAACATTTAACATCACATTTCAGATCATTACTGTAGCGACCCTGACTCGACCTTCGAAAATCAGCACCGAATACGACACTCGTATTCAAATGCCGTAGATCCATACGTCGTATCTGGTTCGCCGAAGCTTATAACACATTAAGTACAGCACAGCGGAAGAAAAAGAATAATACATATGATATATAACATTTGATACAATATGATACAACAGAATGATACAATGAAGATCAATATACATCAAAGGTATGATACCAGACAATAGGAGCAGAAAGAAAAGATAACACAACAGGATAACAAAATCTCCAATATGGTCTTCAAGGAAGTACTCCAATATCAGTAATCTCCATCACCAAAGCAACAATCCAGGAATAGCTCGAACTCCCAATCAAAATGAAGTGAAGCAACTCGATTCATATGCGATTGCCAAATCCTAAGGCTGAAAGCTATCGAATCTACACCTACTATTGATTATCTGAAAAACCCAACTCTAGACTGCCCGTGTTGGTAAATAGTGGGCACGCAGAGTTTAGGAAAGGAACAATAAACTCCACGTTAGTCGTGGGACTGGTATGAGCAAACAAAAACATTTGGTCTTTAAAACAAACAAAAGAATTTGAATTTGAAATCCGCAATGCTTTTTAGAAAATGAAACTACCATAAGGCCTCCTGCCACACACACAATGAAAACGCAGACTTGGAGGAGATTTCTCCTTATGATAGTCAAATATGCTTAATATGAGAAAAATTCTTTGATATTATTACTAGTACATAGTGGAAAATCTTTCGAAAGTATAATATAAATCCTAGCCAGCATAGGTACCATTATACTATGCCTACTATAGCTGCCACCTGAGGTGACAGGTAATACAATTGCAATCGTAAAGGACTCATATTGTTTTGATTGGATTTCCAACAAATGGTCAGGCTAAGGAACTTCCTACTGTCCATGGGATCGCCTCTGGCGGGACGTCCCGAGAGCTTAACCAGCTCTCTGCCAACACAAGGTCGGGTTACCTTTGTAACTAGGTAACTACTACACGAGCGTGCATTCCCCGGTCCTTTGGGACCTTTATCCGAGGCGCCTCAAAACCACAAAGCAATCACAAAGTAATAGATCTGCAGTATCCACAAAAGCAAGTATCTGGGCTCCATACCATGATACCACCCTTTTCCAGAAGGGAATGACAACCCCTAAAGGGTGCGACCCTCATAACCTTGCCGCATCTTTCTTGTTTCGACCATTTCTGGGGTGTGAGGTCTTGATGCATTCTCGTCCACAAAGCTATGCTTTATAAAAAAGCCATGCTTTGATCACAAATGATCATCAACACACAGCAGCACTTAGCATGTCACACTACCAAATTGGGAGTATATCACTGATAAATATCAACTACATAACCTCTGAGCTCGTACGTCTTAGAGAAGGGTGTTAAGCTAAGAGAATAAATTCTCCACCACTAAGCAGAAATGTATTTGATAGAGATCAGTTTAATATCTCAAAGTGTAATGTCGGACATACAACCATAAAAGTCTGTTTCGGGTTCGAACAGAACCGAAGGCACTTCCGAAGAAGGCCTTGCAAATTCGGGTATGCACATCCCGATCGGACTTTCCAACACTAAGGGAGAACTCTATACCGGAGCAACTCAGTGCAGAGTCAATCGACAGGTTATCCTATCGTTCTCGAAGACACCCGGTCTTCAACACCGTTCTTCAAATGCAATCCATAACGTCGTATCACTATTCGGAATGGGTTACATGACACAAAGGTCCTCTCCCGGCTAAACCGAATAATGACCGCAATATTTAAAAACATATGGATATGAGATTTCAGTTAAGTCACAACTTAAAAATCCAAAGCTTTTCTTTCATATGGTTAAACAAATTACCATTTCAAATCTTTAAACAAAAATATTTGTTTCCATAAAGTTCACCCAGTTTCACAAAGATCTATTCATAGATTTCAAAACAATTTCCATTTCAGTTGGATTAACTCATTAAATCTTTAAATTAAAGATTTAATTTATAGCTTTCAAAACACGTTTCCAAGGATTTATCTATAACTTGGAAGACCATTTCCATTTTAGACTTGAAATCCTTTTTACACAAATTAGAAGTTCATTTCTTATGTGAAAGCTTCTATTATTTGAAAACACATGGTTTTCGTTTCAGAAAATTCCAAGTATACAAGTTAAAATCTTGGGTTAAATTTAAATTCTCAAAACATCACTTTTAAAATGGTTTAGAAACCCATATAACCCATTTATAAGTTGAATAACCCTTTTTAAACCATAGTTTCCAAATCATAGGATTCAATTTCAAATATTGAATTCAAATTTAAATCAAATTATTTAAATTTCAAAACTCAATCTAGTTATTCAAAATAACTTTTATTTTTGAAATTCATTTTCAAAAGCTTTCAATTCTAATTCCAAAACTATTTTGGATTCAAAGATTCAATTTTAAAACAATTTCAAAAATCTGTGACTTAACCCATTTCCTCGTGCAACCCATATTTGTGTGTATGTATATGTGTGGTCCAGGGTTCAACACAATAGTGCACAACATCATCATCACAGATTCAATCATATCGATAAGTGGTATAACCCATAATGCTTATCTTTATTCATATATTCATAGATAAAATAAATTATCAATCACAAAGATTCATCATTATGGTTCGATGTGGGTTTCGGATAACCAACTGGAATCCGACTCCCTATCGCATCGAAATTCAAATGTCGTTCTATGGGTCAAGAGATTTTCATATTCATACAACGGTATATTCATCACAAATATAGCAAATTATCACAAAGTATCACATAGCATCACATCACATATCAAATATATCAATCCGTCACACAACATTCAATAACAATCAAACATCTTTGATTAAGGTGAGTAAATCGTGTGGTTTCAAATTTATTACTCACAAAATTACTTCCATTAGTATTTTTCTGTCAATGATTGATTATCATTAACTACAATTTATTAAGACTTAATCACCTTCATTAATTTATCATTTCTCTAATTAATTATCTTAATTAACTAACCCTTAATTGTAATTAATTAAATTTTAGTTACTTATTCCTTAATTAATTACTTTAATTAATAAACCTTTAATAAAAAAAATTGATTAATTAAATCTTAGTTTTAATTAACTGTCCTTAATTGATTAATTAATAGATTTATTTTTCTTTAATTAATTACAAAAATTAATTACTCCTTAATTAATAATGATTTCTTAATCACTTTAAGTTAATTAACCTTAATTAGTTATTCTTGATTTAATCACCTTAATTAATTAACCACATTAATTAATTACGTTTTTTAAGTAATTAACCCTAGGTATTAGATTAATCCATCTTTAGTCTTCAATTATTTACTCTTAATTACTTTCACTACGTAATTATTATTTCATCATTCATTAGTTACTTAATTAATTAACTTGAATTATTAATTAATTTCTTTAATTACTTTAATTTCTTTCATTAAGTAATTCACTTCTAATCATAATTTCTCTTTAACATATATGTTAACTTAGACTTTGAAAATTAATTAACCATTTTAAAACATTCTTTACAATAATTATTACTTGATACATTATTAAGGAGATAACCTTCAAATTAAAGTCAATTTATTTTAAACCATTTAAATTTAGGTTAATTTAAAAACAACTTATTTAAAACCATCTTGAAGCTGCTTCGAGCCTTCCCCGAGACGTTATATTGCTTGCTTCGAGTTATCCATAGAACTAACCGTGTATAATCCTTCCCAAACTCAACTTTGTTAAGTATAAAAAAACCGGTGTGAGACAAAATACTTCAAGCTTAAACTCAAGCCCGTACCCAACTTTCGCGATGAACACTGCGAGACAACCCCATCATTTCCAATCTCCTTCCCCACTGGCATAACTTAGCCATGTGCACGTGTGCAACGGGCCGATGCTACCCTGATCATCGCCAATGTCATCAGCAAGTCGTCGCAGCCTCCCCTGATCGATGTGACCATCCAGCACCATCAACCTCTTCGAAACTCAAAATCAAATGTACACGAACCAAAACTAGAACCGATCCTACCTGCTAAATCACCACGCCCCGTCGCCTGACGCCACCAGAACCCAAGACGCTTCGACCACAGTTGCTTCGAAGACCCCTGAATCTTTTCACCCCGGTCCGATCATCTCAAACACCTCGACGACAACGTGATTTCCACTCAAATTTATAGATAAAACCGCTCGACGAACCCTAGTTCGACGGCATGACGCTTCCACGGTGATCTAAAATTTTATCCGTTATTTTTCCTATAATATTCATTCCCCCGGCTACCCTCATGATCAAGCCCGACCTCTAATTCAACATCGCCCATCGGAAATTTCTGTTTTTGTATTTTCCGTTCATCTCCGATTCCTCCCTCGATTCCCCACTGGAAAACTAGATTTTTGTTTTAAAAATTATGATTTGCAAACATGAATAAGATCATGCATTCACAATTTAAAATTTAGTCAATTGAATTTTAACAAAAATCTAGAATGCACCGTATTTTTGATAATTTCCTGAAAGAACAACATATTGCTTTGCTTTTTTTTTTTAAGCTGTTACTAAACCAAATGTATGTTCAACATTACTTTAAGTTAGTTATACTTTTAATTTCAAAGGAGGACAGAGAGGAAGGTCTTGAAATTCTAACATGGTTTGCTCTGTAAACTGGTACTTGAATGTAACCATATTTTCATAGTTTCCAAAAAAAAAGAAACTACAATACTCGCTTTGATTTATTATAAAAACATAGTGCAAGTTTAAACCAAAACTCCATCTTGTTTACTGAAACAAAATGCATGTTCAACCATAGTTTATCATTCAGATTTAATAGAGGCGGAGAGAAAGAAAGGGTTTGAGATTGTAGAACAACGGAGAGTTGTCCATGTGTAATCATAAACATGACTACGGCACTTCATATACATACATGCATATGTATCCATGCAATTTCACAAGCATACATTTCAGACACCATCTAAACATTCAAAGGGTGGAACAGGTCAAGCTTGCTCACTTAAAATATGTTGACAGAGGGGCTAGAGAAAATATTTCGCCTAAAAACTTTTCTTTTTATTTTTTTTCTTATTTAAATTTTTTGAAGCTTTTATCTGCAAAGTTGGTAAGAAGAAACTTTGCTTATCTCCTATTGTATTTGCTTATTTACTTCAACAATAACAAACACTTTTGATTTTTACTTACAGTTTGCATTTCTTTTATGTAACAGAGGAGCTCTTTTTTTCTGCAATTTGGAAACTGGAAGTAGATTAAATCTTTGACTTCGATTTTTTTCTCGTGCAACTTAGATTGTCAAAGTTGTTTAAATCTTTGCTGTAATACTGATTAACAATATTAAGTTCAAATCTTTAAGAAATTTTCTTGCCTTTATTTAATTTCCAGAGAAAAAACTGCACTGCCTAGTTGAACTTGATTTGCTTGTTCCAGATTTGAGAATCTTCTTTTCTTCCTGACTTGATATTGAAACATTTTGTTTGATCTTTTGCCTTCACCTGAATTTGCTTTGAATTTGCATGCTGCATTTTGATTGCTTTAGGATTGTGACTTTGAATTTCAGGTTGCTATTTCTTCCCTTTTTTCTGATTTTTTTTACTCTGATTTTTTTCTCTTTGGTGTTGTAGCTTTGAAATCCAAATCTTTGATGTTGATTTGTTTCAGATTTTCTGAAAAGCTATTATAATTGCATGTGGGGAAATGGAAAGGTTTTTGTAATTTTTTAATCTTATTATTTAATTCAATTTGATTGTATTGAAGGCCATTTGTAAAGAGATATCATAACTCCAGATTTTGTTAACTCCTTTACTCTATCTCCCACGTGATGTTTACTTCCTTATGTATATGTTTACATTTAAATTTTTAAAGACAAAAGAATGTTTATTTTTATTTTTTATATCATATTTATTTTATAAATGAATTTACCTTTTTCATTAGCATATACTTATATACAATGTAAAAAAAAGGAATGACTTTAACCAATATTTTACTACATACATTATTCCTTAACATTTTTAAATGCCATTTATTTTTAAAAACACTTATTTTTAAATTTCAATTTCAATTTCAATTGCAAACTTGAAATATAAACTTCCATGTCCCTTTGTATATTCACACTCACCTAAAAAACATTTAAATTAAATTTCAATGTGTACTCTATTTTACTCATATATGTAATATACAAATATATAAGATTTTAAACTAAAATTACTTTTATGAACATTCTTTATTTCAATAATTTAAACTCAAAATAAAATTGGAATTTATCTATATATTATTACCACTTATTTTTACTTATTTAAGATTTTTCTCAATTTATTTTCAAATTAAATTCCCAAAGTTTAAAGTATATTATTAATTTTAATTGATAAATTTTGGGATATTAATTTTTATTTATTTATAAGATATTAAATATCTAATTTCAAATTCACAGTTAAATTTTAAATTCAATGTCTAAATAAACAAATATCCTTTTTTAATTTGAAAAATTCAAATTAATTTAAAATTTTATCCAAATATTTATTTTAATTATCAATTTTAATTAAATTAAAAATTGGGATCGTTACAAATTTCCCCCCTTAAAAAAAATTTCGCCCTTGAAATTAGCAAGGAAAACAACAAAGAATAGATGATAGATAGAGAAATATCTTTCCAAATCAAACTGGATATCGATTCTGCATTTGGCTTACCAAATCAGAATATCAACGATATGAGAACAAACTCATACAATTATTTTACAATATATTCGGGTTCACCGGTCTACGAATATGCGAGGGCATTGATTAGTTCGAAGGGATAACTAATCGTTCGTAGAATATATCGGATCCCAGAGAATAGATGGATAGATTCAATCTTTTACAATTTCTCAAACACTAGATATGGATTCCAAATTCAGGTTGAAATACCCCAAAGTATATAACAACTTGTCCCTCTTCGGATTTTGATATACACAAGAAATTACGGTAGAATTTCAAATTTGGTTTTAACCGATATTGTTTTATCGATACAATTCAAATTTAACTTTATATTCTATTAACCTATTTTACTCAATTTAAAATTTCTCATTTATTTAATTTAAATTTTCAAATTCATTAGAGTTTAGATCGAAAAAGTTAATAAGAAATGGATGAAGATACGAAGTAAGGACTTTCTACAACGATTCGTAAGGCCACCATCACAACGAAACTTCTTTCTGGAGCTGCCACGAAGAAATCAAAAGAATTTGGAATCGAATCAAAGGAGATTGATAGAGAAAGTTGTTTCCACTTTTGCAGGGTATTGACCATTTGTAGTGGTACTCCCCTGTCCACTATCTCGTCCTCTTCTCGCACTCATACTCACTATCAGTGGATAGTAAGAGAATTTACTGAGGCATTCGATCGGATATCTGAGGGATTACTCATTCTAGGGTATACTTCACCCTATCTCTAATGAGTTACTTAATGTGTTATACTCCTAAGCTAAAATTTTAACCCTCAGCTCTGATACCAAATGTAGCGACCCTGACTTGACCTTCGAAAATCAGCACAGCGGAAGAAAAAGAATAATACATATGATATATAACATTTGATACAATATGATACAACAGAATGATACAATGAATATCAATATACATCAGAGATATCATACAAGACAATAGAAGTGGAAAGAAAAGATAACACAGCAGCGGAACAAAATCTCCAATATGGTCTTCAAGGAAAAACTCCAATATCGGTAATCTCCATCACCAAAGCAACAATCCAACAATAGCTCGAACTCCCAATCAAAATGAAGTGAAGCAACTCGATCCAAATTCGATTGCCAAATCCTAAGGCTGAAAGCTATCGAATCTACACCTACTATTGATTATCGGAAAAACCCAACTCTAAACTGCCCATGTGGGAAAATGTGGGCACCCAGAGTTTAGGAAAAGAACAATAAACTCAAGGTCAGTCACGGAACTGGTACGAGTAAACAAAAACATTTGGTCTTTAAAAAAAACAAAAGAATTTGAATTTGAAATCCGCAATACTTTTTAGAAAATGAAACAACCATAAAGCCTTCCGCCACACACACAATGCAAACGCAGACTTGGAGGAGATTTCTCCTTATGATAGTCAAATATGCTTAATACGAGAAAAATTCTTTTGATATTACTACTAGTGCATAGTGGAAAATCTTTCGAAAGTATAATATAAATCCTAGCCAGCATAGGTACCATTATACTATGCTTACTATAGTTGCCACCTGAGGTGACGGGTAATACAATTGCAATCGTAAAGGGATCATATTGTGTTGATTGGATTTCCAACAAATGGTCAGGCTAAGGAACTTCCTACTGTCCATGGGATCGCCTCAGGCGGGATGTCCCGAGAGCTTAACTAGCTCTCTACCAACACAAGGCCGGGTTACCTCTGTTACTAAATAACTACTACACGAGCGTGCCATTCCCCGGTCCTTTGGGTCCTTTATCAGAGGCGCCTCAAAACCACAAAGCAATCACAAAGTAATAGATCTACAGTATCCACATGAGTAAGTATCTGGGCTCCATACCATGATACCATCCTTTTCCAGAAGGGAATGACAAACCCTAAAGGGCGCGACCCTCATAACCTTACCGCATCTTTCTTGTATCGACCATTTCCATGGTGTGAGGTCCTGATGCAGTCTCGACCACAAAGCTACACTTTATACAAAAGCCATGCTTTGATCACAAATTATCAACAAATGATCATCAACATACAGCAGCACTTAGCATGTCACACTACCAAATTAGGAGTATATCACTGATAAATATAAAGTACATAACCTCTAAGCTCGTATGTCTCAGAGAAGGGTGTTAATCTAAGAGAATAAATTCTCCGCACCAAGCAGAAATGTATTTAATAGAGATCGGTTTAATATCTCGAAGTGTAATGTTGGACATACAACCATACAAGTATGTTCCGGGTTCGAACAGAACCGAAGGCACTTCCGAAGAAGCCCTTGCAAATCCGGGTATCCACAATCCCGATCGGACTTCCCATCACTAAGGGAGAACTCTATACCGAAGCAACTCAATGCAGAGTCAATTGAAAGGTTATCCTATCGTTCTCGAAGACACCCGGTTTTCAACACCGGTCTTCAAATGCAATCCATAACGTCGTATCACTATTCGGAATGGGTTATATGACACAAAGGTCCTCTCCCGGCTAAACCGAATAATAAGCGCAATATTTAAAAACATTGGGATTTGGGATTTCGGTTAAGTCACAACTTAAAAATCCAAAGCTTTTCTTTCATATGGTTAAACAAATTACCATTTCAAATCTTTAAACAAAAAGATTTGTTTCCATAAAGTTCACCCAGTTTCACAAAGATCTATTCATAGATTTCAAAACAATTTCCATTTCAATTGGATTAACTCATTAAATCTTTAAATTAAAGATTTAATTTATAGCTTTCAAGACACGTTTCCAAGGATTTATCTATAACTTGGAAGACCATTTCCATTTTAGACATGAAAACCTTTTTACACAAATTAGAAGTTCATTTCTTATGCGAAAACTTCTATTATTTGAAAACACATGGTTTTCGTTTCAGAAAAATCCAATTATACAAGTTAAAATCTTGGGTTTATTTTAAATTCCCAAAACATCACTTTTAAAATGGTTTAAAAACCCATATAACCCATTTATAAGTTGAATAACCCTTTTTAAACCATAGTTTCCAAATCATAGGATTCAATTTCAAATATTGAATTCAAATTTAAATCAAATTATTTAAATTTCAAAACTCAATCTAGTTATTCAAAATAAATTTTATTTTTGAAATTCATTTTCAAAATCTTTCAATTCTAAATCCAAAGTTATTTTGGATTCAAAGATTCAATTTTAAAACAATTTCAAAAATCTGTGACTTAACCCATTTCCTCGTGCAACCCATATTTGTGTGTTTATGGTGTGGTCCAGGGTTCAACACAATAGTACACATCATCATCATCACAGATTAAATCATATCGATAAGTGGTATAACCCATAACCCTTATCTTTATTCACAGATTCATAGATAAAATAAATTATCAATCACAAAGATTCATCATTATGGTTCGATGTGGGTTTCGGATAACCAACTGGAATCTGACTCCCTGTCGCATCGAAATTCAAATGTCGTTCTACGGGTCAAGGGATTCTCATATTCATACTACAGTATATTCATCACAAATATAGCAACTTATCACAAAGTGTCACATAGCATCACATCACATATCAAATATATCAATCCATCACACATCATTCAATAACAATCAAACATCTTTGATTAAGGTGAGTAAATCGTGTGGTTTCAGATTTATTACTCACAAAATTACTTCCATTAGTATTTGTTTTGTCAATGATTTATTATCATTAACTACAATTTATTAAGTCTTAATCACCTTCATTAATTTATCATTTCTCTAATTAATTATCTTAATTAACTAACCCTTAATTGTAATTAATTAAATCTTAGTTACTTATTCCTTAATTAATTACTTTAATTAATAAACCTTTAATAATAAAAAATTGATTAATTAAATCTTAATTTTAATTAATTGTCCTTAATTGGTTAATTAATAACAAAAATTAATTACTCCTTAATTAATAATGATTTCTTAATCACTTTAAGTCAATTAACCTTAATTATGTATTCTTGATTTAATCACCTTAATTAATTAACCACAATTATTAATTATTATTTTTAAGTAATTAACCCTAGATATTAGATTAATCCATCTTTAGTCTTCAATTATTTACTCTTAATTACTTTCACTACGTAATTATTATTTCATCATTCATTAGTTACTTGACTAATTAACTTTAATTATTAATTAATTTCTTTAGTTACTTTAATTTCTTTCATTAAGTAATTCACTTCCAATCATAATTTCCCTTATACATATATGTTAACTTAGACTTTGCAAATTAATTAACCATTTTAAAACATTCTTTACAATAATTATTACTCGATACATTATTAAGGAGATAACTTTCAAATCAAAGTCAATTTATTTTAAACCATTTAAATTTAGGTTAATTTAAAAACAACTTATTTAAAACCCTCTTGAAGCTGCTTCGAGCCTTCCAAGAGACAATATATTGCTTGCTTCGAGTTACCCATAGAATTACCCGTGTATAATCCTTCCCGAACTCAACTTTGTTCAAGTATAAAAAAAAACTGGTGTGAGACAAAAATACATCGAGCTTAAACTCGAGCCCGTACCCAACATTCACGATGAACACTTCGAGACTACCCCCTCATTTCCAATCTCCTTCCCCACTGACACAACTTAGCCATGTGCATGTGTACAAAGGGCCGATGCTGCCCTGATCATCGCCGATGTCATCAGCAAGTCATCGCAGGCTCCCTTGGTCGATGTGACCACCCAGCACCATCAACCTCTTCGAAACTCAAAATGAAACGAACACGAACCAAAACTGGAACCGATCCTACCTACTAAATCACATCGCCTTGTCGCCTTATGCCACCAGAACACAAGACGCTTCGACCACAGTTGCTTCGATGACCCCTGAAAGTTTCCCCCCGGTCCGATCAACTCAAACACCTCAACGACGACGCGATTTCCACTCAAATTTGATCGATAAAACCCCTCGACGAACCCTAGCTCGACGGCGTGATGCTCACACGGTGATCTAAAATTTTATCCATTATTTTTCCTATAATCGTCATTCCCCCAGCTACCCTCATGATCAAGCCCGACCTCTAATTCAACGTCGCCCACCGGAAATTTCTGTTTTTGTATTTTCCGTTCATCTCGCGATTCCTCCCTCGATTCCCCACTAGAAAACTGGATTTTTCTTTTAAAAATCATGATTTGCAAACGTGAATAAGATCATGCATTCACAATTTAAAATTTAATCAATTGAATTTCAACAAAAATCTAGAATCCACTGTGTTTTTGATATTTTCCAGAAAGAACAACATATTGCTTTGCTTTTTTTTAAGCTGTTACTAAACTTAATGTATGTTCACTTTAAGTTAGTTATACTTTTAATTTCAAAGGAGGACAGAGAGGAAGGTCTTGAAATTCTAACATGGTTTGCTCTTTAAACCGGTACTTGAATGTAATCATATTTTCATAGTTTCCCCAAAAAAAAAAGAAACTACAATACTCGCTTTGATTTATTATAAAAACATAGTGCAAGTTTAAACCAAAACTCCATCTTGTTTACTGAAACAAAATTCATGTTCAACCATAGTTTATCATTCAGATTTAATAGAGGCAGAGAGAAAGAAAAGGTTTGAGATTGTAGAACAACAAAGAGTTGTCCATGTGTAAGCACAAACATGACTACGGCACTGCACACACATACATGCAGATGTATCCATGCAATTTCACAAGCATACATTTCAGACACAATCTAAACATTCAAAGGGTGGAACAGGTCAAGCTTGCTCACCTAAAATATGTTGACAGAGGAGCCAGAGAAAATATTTTGTCTGGAAACTTTTCTTTTTTTTCTTTTTTTGTTTCTTCTTTAAATATTTTGAATCTTCTATCTGCAAAGTTGGTAAGAAGAAACTTTGCTTATCTGTATTTGCTTATTTACTTCAACAATAACAAACACTTTTGATTTTTGCTTACAGTTTGCATTTCTTTTATGTAACAAAGGAGCTCTTTTTTTCTGCAATTTGAAAACTAGAAGCAGATTAAATCTTTGATTTTGATTTTTTTCTCCTACAACTTAGATTGCCAAAGTTGTTTAAATCTTTGCTGTAATACTGATTAACAATATTAAGTTCAAATCTTTAAGAAATTTTCTTGCCTTTATTTGATTTCCAGAGAAAAAACTGCACTGCCTTGTTGAACTTGATTTGCTTGTTTCAGATTTGAGAATCTTCTTTTCTTCCTGACTTGATATTGAAACATTTTGTTTGATCTTTTGCGTTCACCTGAATTTTCTTTGAATTTTCATGCTGTAGTTTGATTGCTTTAGGATTGTGACTTTGAATTTCAGGTTGTTATTTCTTCCCTTTTTTCTGATTTTTTTTTGCTCTGATTTTTTCCTCTTTGGTGTTGTACCTTTGAAATGCCAAATCTTTGATGTTGATTTGTTTCAAATTTCCTGAAAAGCTATTATAATTGCATGTGGGGAAATGGAAAGGTTTATGTAATTTTTTAATCTTATTATTAAATTCAATTTGATTGTATTGAAGGCCATTTGTAAAGAGATATCATAACTCTAGATTTTGTTAACTCCTTTACTCTATCTCCCATGTGATGTTTACTTCCTTATGTATATGTTTACATTTAAATTTTTAAAGACAAAAGAATGCTTATATTTATTTTTTATATCATATTTATTGTACAAATGAATTTACCTTTTTTTCATTAGCATATACTTATACACAATGTAAAAAAAGGAATTACTTTAACCAATATTCTACTATATACATTATTCCTTAACATTTTTAAATGCCACTTATTTTTAAAAACACTTATTTTTAAATTTAAATTTCAATTTCAATTGTAAACTTGAAATATAAACTTCCATGTCCCTTTGTATTTTCACACTCACCTAAAAAAAAAATTAAATTAAATTTCAATGCGTACTCTATTTTGCTCATATAAGTAATATACACATATATAAGATTTTTAATTAAAATGACTTTTATAAACATTATTTATTTCAATAATTTAAACTCAAAATAAAATGGGAATTTATCTATATATTATTACCATTTATTTTTACTTGTTTAAGAATTTTCTCTATTTATTTTCAAATTAAATTCCAAAAGTTTAAAGTATATTATTAATTTTAATTAATAAATTTTTGGGATATTCCTTTTCTTATTTTATTTGTAAGATATTAAATATCCAATTTCAAATTCACAGTAAAATTTTAAATTCAATGTCTAAATAAACATATATCCTTTTTTAATTTCAAAAATTCAAATAATTTACAATTTTATCCAAATATTTATTTTAATTATCAATTTAAATTAAATTAAAAATTGGGATTGTTACACTTTCTTTATTTCATTTTCACTTATATATTAAGTAAAGTAAGTAACAATTATGTTTCTTTGATTTGATGTTTTACTTTTGCTTTGAAATGACATTTTTGTCTTTTTGTGCTTACTTTTTCTTAATTGTTTTCTAGAAGTTTCTAACCTTATTTAGTAAAAGTAAACTTTATTAGTGAATTATTTAATACTTTCACTATTTGAATATATGTTCCTATATAAGAAAATAAAGGTGCGACGACGTTGCGACAACTTTTAATCGACAAAACGTCGTTTTTCGACAAAATGTTTCACGGTCATGTTTCGACGTATTAGTTAAACTATTTATTTATGTAAACCAAATTTAAAAATGAACTTTTTGCTACTTCAAATAAATTAAAACATGTCTCTTTATATTTAAAAATCATATTTAAATAATATCAAAATCTCTAATTTTACAGTGTATGTAAAACTGACAAAATGCGAAAAAATTTGGTTATTTTTGTAAAATTATTATTAACATTCTTTTAAATATTTTAATATACTTTTGTTATCTTTATTATATGTTTTCAATAAGATTTATCTTTTTAAACAAACATTTAAACCTACTTATTTAAGCATTTATTTATTTTTAACAAAACTTAACTTTTGTTGATTTGTTTTAAAATCCAAATTTATACTTTTTAAATTATCAACTATAAGAATAAATAATTTCTCTATTATTATCTATTATATATAACTTGTTTAATTAAGTTTTGAACCTTTTTAAATTTAAAACAAACGAAATCTCTCATTTTCGAAGTAGCGAAATTACGGGTCATTACATTCTCCCCTACTTAAAAGAATTTCGTCCTCGAAATTACTCAAAACAAAAGTTTGCCCAAAATATTTATATTTAAACTTAAATCCATATGATATACACAAATAATCCATATGAAATATCTTATTCGATCTCCTATACGAATACACAACTTTATTTCCGAACTAGTATCGATCCCCTGATCCTCTATTGCGGACTTTAATCAGGCTCTTTGCTCAGAAACCTTTGCTTTCCTTGCATAGCTCTCAACTATGATAGAAAACTCAAGTACCCAACCATAAACACTAATCAATGTTCATCGTCAAGAATCGAGTGATAAATCCTTTTTCAGATCGGTGTAAGCACCTCAAAGTTCCGAACTCGAATCTTAGATCAAAATTTGTGTGATGAAATGATCTGCATATAATATATGTATTTATTAACTTTCAAAAAACATTCATAAAAGCTTTGTCTTAAGTTTAAACATTTTATAAAGGTGCTTCTTTATATAATCCCTTTAATTATTTATTTTCAAATATTTGTATTAAAAGCAAAAAATTTATGGAAACCATTTTTCACTTAAAAGATTATTTATGTTTAAAAAAGTTTTACCACAATCTTTTAACTCAGTATGTTTCCTTTAACACTCATTTATAAATCTATTACTTAAGTTTATTACGTCTTATAACTTATCTAAATCAATCACTTTTAAAGACGTAAATCCAATTCTTAATTAATGCTGGAATACATTAATAAAACATTTTCTAGGTTATAATTTCCTTTTTTGTTTATAATCACATTTATAAATTATACTTATCCAATTTCATTTACTCAGAATATTTCACAATCTTTTACTATAAGTTTTCACAAATTTCTTAGCACTGAGTTAGGTATAATTCAGAAATTTTCGACTGTCCAAAATCGTCGGAAATCCCGCTTTATCGAATCAATTAGCGATCCCAATTTATCTTTAGTTTAAATACTTGTATAAAGATTAGTAATCAATTTATCATTTAATGATTCACATTATTTCCTTAACTTAAAAAAATTATATAGATCGAGTAACTCCAAAACAATCCAAGGAACAGGGTATTACCAATAGTATTATATATCCTCTTAACAAGAAAAGTAATATTTAAGAGAAGTGCTTACCATCCGAACACATCACTTTCCCATTTTTTAGTTTATTTTCGAGCCAATCAAATTAGTTATCATAAAATATCTCTTTTTATTTGAAATAATACCATTTTCAAAATCCTTTAGAGATTTCTTTCTAAAACCTATCTTATAGATTCAATTTATCTTATATTAATTAACTTCATTTAAATTACCATAATTGTTTTACTCCAACTTAAATTCTCATTCCTTTTAAATAATTCTTTTTTAAATAATCATTTAAATACTTTTTTATCTTATGTGTTCATTCCTTAAACAAATCTTATTATTAAATACCTTATAGTCAAATCGAGGTATTTGTACATAAACTTTTAAATCAAATAATTGATCAGTTTATGATAGTAACTTAACGTTATCATTTCTTAATTTATTATTTTGGAATAGTTATTAAAGATCTTAATTACCTTATCAGATTTCTTACTTACTGATAATCTTTACGAAACATCCTATCGTCAAACTGTGAAATTCTAATCACAAGATGTTCATGTTTAAATTTCACTAATCCTGATTTCTAGCTATACAATTTTTCAAAATATATACTTTATATTCAAAATATAATCCTAGATATAGTTATTTCATTTACCTTTTTTTCAAAATCAGTGTGTCGGTTCGCCTTGTTTAAGTGTTTAGGTACCCTCATCGATAACAGTGATCGGGCACATCGATCAGAATCCATAAATCAGCCAATCGACAAATCAACACAAAACAATTTATTAGTCACTAACAAATACACGCTCATATATAATACACTCAAACTCATTCTAGGGTGTTACTAACCCTATCTCTAATGAGTTACTCATCCTAGGGTATTACTAACCCTATCTCTGATGAGTCTTTACCCAAACAAACCCAAGGTTCTCGCTTAACCTTCAGCTCTAATAACAAATGTAATGATCTAGGCTTTTCAACCATCGACAGCGGCCACTTTCCGCCGTAGCTTACACTGGTACCTCACGCTTTGCTTTTACGACCAGCCTCTCGACTGAAACCAACCCTTCGATACTCGATCTCAGGGACATATAGGAGTAAGAGTCATCCGTTCGCTACCTAACAAGAAGCGAGAACACCCTATCATGTACGAAATACACTAAGTACATCAGATAATAGAATATGTCCATACGATGATGAAGATCTCCAACTCTCCTTTGGAAACTCCAAACGTCTTCAACTCAACCTGAAGCTACTCGAATCTGACCCGAGTATTAAAAATACTAGGATCAGGCTTGATAAACCAGCATGAGATACCCAAACTTTTAAAATGACTATGTCATCAAAATCTTAAAAAGAAGGGTATCTCATAAGACCACGCCCGCACATAAACATGGACGGGTTTTTACCTTATGATAACCAAAACATTTTTATACCAAAATACACTTGATATTATTTTTAATGACATCTCTTTGAAAACACTTTTCAAATAAACTTATTCAAATAATGTATCAATACCTAGACTAAGTCTAAGGTAATATATCCGGACTAGGTCAACGGAATATACCAATGGAATATATGATACCAGAAAGGGGGTAGCTGAAATGTTTGCAAGTCATTATAGCTATTTTGGGAACACAATCAAAATCGTAAATCTTGTATTGGGGTTGGATTTCCAACATGATAGGGAATTAGTGGAAAGATCAATCTGTATCCACGGCTTACGTCCATGACTCAGACGGCGCTATACAACAACACAAATGGCTAAAAGTGGATCCAATCTGCGAATAACATCCAAGGACTCGGAGTTCGCGCATCCCTGCCATGAGGCCCAGACGTATCTGGTACCTAGGGCTCAGAACATATGATAACCCAAATCACTACTATCCGAAATGCGAGCATACATCTTACCACATAGAATCCCATCATAACCGGGGTGTGAGGCTCACGTGGCTACGCTCAATTTCTTCAAAGCCACATTTTTCATATAAAATCGCACTTTGATCATAACAGGTTCCACTTTGAATGCCACATTATCGTTCCACGTCACATGACTGATTTCTGGAAAAGTATAACTTCTTGAGCTCATATGTCTTGGGAAAGGGCGTTAAGCTAAGAGAAGTTGCCTTCTCCGCCACCAACTGATATACGTTTGTAGAAACCACGCAAATGTAACTTAGAATACAATGTCAGACAAACATACATACAAGTTTGTTCTGGAACTGAACGAAACCGAAGGCACTTTTCTCGGCCATTACTAGGCGAGAAGCCCATGCAATCCGTAAAATCTCCATCACAAGGAGACCACTGCTATAAATAACTCTATAATGGTGGCCAACCAGAG
This sequence comes from Allium cepa, assembly GCA_030765085.1. Lineage (NCBI taxonomy): Eukaryota > Viridiplantae > Streptophyta > Magnoliopsida > Asparagales > Amaryllidaceae > Allium > Allium cepa. The sequence goes on along the minus strand of CM060940.1, from coordinate 213,544,217 downwards.
CATGTTCAACAAGCAGTCTTCACGCTATAAAGATCCACGGTCTTCAATAATCATCATCTTCAACATGTCTTCACTTTCGAACGTATACATTGGTTCGAAGTGGTTTTCAGATAGGAATCATCCAAATCCGACTTTGGTTCCTTCGAAGCCAATCATCGCTTTAAAAAGATGTTAAATTCGTATATGGATATCAATCATCAATCAATTACTTCATATTTTATTTAAATCAAATATCTTTCTTAGAATATATTCTTTTCAAGTAATTCTATTTTCTTTTCAAATGTATATGAAATCATTAATCCTCATTTATCAAATCATTTGATATATTAAACTTCTTTAGATCTTGGAATTATTCCAAATTATTTTTTCTTTTACTTAGGAAAACCTTTCCAAATCATTCATTAAATCTTAATCAAAGATTTCTCATATTCAAGTTATAACTTTTAACTTAGGGAAATATTCCCAATTCATTCATCAAATCTTAATCAAAGATTTCTTATATTAAAGTTATACTTTTAACGTAGGGAAAATATTCCCAAATCATTCATTAAATATAAATCAAAGATTTATTTCTTAACTTCAAATCATATTCTTGCAAATGAAAGATTTTCATAATAGAGTATTGCTACCACTTAAATATGGTAAATTTCACCTCCAAGGACTAATGGCAAGTTTCACCACCAGGGACTAATGGAAAGTTTCACCTCCAGGGACTAACGACAAGTTTCACCTCAGGGACTAATGGCAAATAATCCTACATCATGAATTTGTTTGTCTTTTAACTTGGAAAAAACTTAAATATGATCTTTTAGAGCATCCGGGCTTTCCTTTCGACCTGTTCCACCCCTCACCTAAAAAGAGAAAACATAGGCCAGGTAAGTTCAGGGCACTGGTTGTTCCATCCCTAACCTTAGTTAAACACCTTGTTTTATCTTTCCAGATCTCACAGATGGGACAAATGTACTAGTCATTTCGGAATACTCAGTTTGTTATTACATTCAATACTCTTCACTATTTTTTAAAGTGGTATAAACAATTCATCTTAACAGTTTATTCAAACTCCTATTAAAACTTCCAAATCATCCTTACGTTACTTAATTATTCCTTTAAAATCATTCACAAAAGGTTTAGGAAAGAATTGTTAAGTTTGAACTCATATTCAAAAGGTTGTAGAATTCGCAGCATAAAAGTGTTACGGAAAGTTCTATATAAGCTTATTTTATTTAAACAACTTTATAATATTTGAAAATTCATATTTTCCATTCTAAATCTCTTTTAAACCATTTTAATAGATTTATCAAATTTATTTCATGTTTTTAATCATTTAAAAGTATCATTTATAAAGAAATCTCCTTTAGGATTTCGAACTGCAAAACCGTGATGTTTTTAGAAAATTGTTTTGGACATATTTCAAACTCTACTTGTTGAAATCTTGATTTTCTTTCTTCACTGGAAAACTATTATCATTGTGGACCAAAGAATTTTTATTTCGAAGAAATCCGACGTATAAATCATTCTCTACATCAACTTGAAGTTACGGGTCGAAATTTATGAACTACCGCTACACGACAAGCTCGATTTGACCACTTTTGTGAATTTCTTCGGGACTTGTCCGAAACACTTCAAATTTGTTTTAGCTATATTTAAACTATTTTAGCTTATTTAAAATCATTAAGAGGCTAAATAATTTCCATACACACATTTATATGGATTTAATTTTCATTTAATTAACTACAGTTAATTTACTAATCTTTTCTCTTATCATTTATCAAACAAGTTATCAATCACATAATCAACCAATTTGCAACCAAGTTATCAAACATTCATTCAACATATTTAAACTTTCAAATAATTATAGTTGAAATAATTTATTGATTAATTCATAAATATGAGTACTCACCTTTTACCAAAATATTAACTTCCTACCAACTTTCTTTCTAACAACACTTCACTTAAGCTTCAACTAATCAACTTCTACTCCATTTCTTTTGCTTTATATCAAAGAACTCTTCTTTCAAACTCCTGAAAATCCAACAGAGCTTCTGCAGTACCTTGAATTTGCTTCTAGCTCCTTGGAATGAAATCGGCTGCACTTCCTTCTCTTTTTCTTGCTCCGGAGCTTCACAAACTCTCTCCACTTCCTCCATAGGTTTGGCCATGCCCTGTTCCACTCTTTTCTCCATTATTTCTTCACTTCTTTGATGCTAAACCATGTTCTAATGGTATTCTAAGGTCCTTGGCAAAGTTTGGTGGTGTTTGGAGTTGATTTGATATGGTTTTGAAAAAGTTAGTAAGCATTTGGAAGAGAAGAAGAAGCCATTAAAGCTCTAAAGAAGAAGAAGAAGAGAGCTTAGAAAAGGAAGAAGAAGAAGAAGAATGAAGAGCGTGAAAAAAAGTGAGAAAGTGGTTGGTATTTATAGAAAAAGAAATGAAGTAGTAAATTACCAAAATATCCCTTTACCAAATTACCAAAATAACCTTACTTATTTATAAAGTAATCTTATTTTTTTTCAACACTTAACATCACATTTTAAATCATTACTTTATTTCATTTTCACTTAGATATTAAGTAAAGTAAGTAACACTTATGTTTCTTTGATTTGATGTTTTACTTTTGCTTTGAAATGATATTTTTGTCTTTTTGTGCTTACTTTTTCTTAATTGTTTTCTAAAAGTTACTAACCTTATTTAGTAAAAGTAAACTTTATTAGTGAATTATTTAACACTTGCACTATTTGAATATATGTTCCTATATAAGAAAATAAAGGTGCGACGACGTTGCGATAACTTTTAATCGACAAAACATCGTTTTTCGAAAAAATGTTTTACGGTCATGTTTTGATGTTTTAGTTAAACTATTTATTTATGTAAACCAAATTTAAAAATGAACTTTTACTTCTTTAAATAAATTAAAACATGTCTCTTTATATTTAAAATCATATTTAAATAATATCAAAATCTCTAATTTTACAGTGTATGTAAAACTGACAAAATGCGACAAAATTTGGTTATTTTTGTAAAATGATTATTAACATTCTTTTAAATATTTTAATATACTTTTATTTTATTTATTATATGTTTTCAATAAGATTTATCTTTTTAAATAAACATTTAAACCTATTTATTTAATCATTTATTTATTTTTTACAAAACTTAACTTTTGTTGATTTGTTTTAAAATTCTAATTTATACTTTTTAAATTATCAACTATAAGAATAAATAATTTCTCTATTATTATCTATTATATATAACTTGTTTTTTAAGTTTTAAACCTTTAAAATTTAAAACAAATGAAATCTTTCATTTTCAAAGTAGCGAAATTACAGATCGTTACAATATCTATTATATGGAAAGGATTTAATCATACTCGTAGCACTAAACGTCAAGGTATGAAACTCGTTCTATCTTAAAAGTTAAAATTGTTGTCAAGGCAACGCCTAGAGGTAACACTACTTTAACTTTTTCGGCTTCATTTTCAACGAAGGGATACTATAAGATTGAAATCCACATGTAGTGTTACGGGTATAAGATTTAATTTCTATATATGATCATTTTGATTATTTCGGATAGTTGATTTATTGAATTTTGATTTAGCTTTCTTTTTGTGCATCATCAGTTTAAGATAATTTGTTGCTCATTTAAATGTTGGTATCCTTTGTCAAAAATAACTAGAACAAAAGAGTGAGTGAAAGCCAAGCTATGTGGGGTTGCTCCCATAGGGTATTCTCACGCATATTCTAGATTGGATTCGGTGGTATGCGCATGGAGATGTGAATTACTTGGATTATCGGTAAGGTTGGCGGGGTCCGGCTTGGACATGTTCGAGAGCCATTGGAGTTCCTATGTATATTTCTTGATATATACTTTCGGTGAGAGGATGCACCATCCTCATCATTGTTGGAAAATTCATTTTCTTGTTGTTGATTCAAGTCTTTGAATTGTGTTCTTAATTGCCTCGAGAAGGGATTGGGGGTCTTTTGAATATTAATTATTTGTGTCCATTCTTTAAGTTTGGATTTTGATCTTTTTTATGCCCATTCATTCAAATTTAGGTTTTGTTTTAATTTGTTTCCATTCTTTCATGTGCAGAAGCTATTCTTGTGAGGTAAAACCTGTTTGATGATTAGCGGTGTGGTCTCACAAAATTATTATATATTCATCATATTACTTGAATTTTCTCACGCTACTATTTCTCGACTGATCCGGTTTTATTTTATTATATTGCTCTTGTTAGACCGAGTATTTTTCAAGGTTATCGTTGGTGGGACATGGAGCTCATGGAGTAGAGCTGGATTTTCACATGTTGTGGTATTTTTGATTTATGTTGTATTATTATCCATCAATAATTGTAAGGTCGGAAATTTATAACTGTTCAGCTGATGAGGTTTATTTCAACTTTGATGTACATTGCACCATGGAGTGACTGTTTATACTATCTTTATTATATTATATATTGTCGTTTCCGCTGTGAAATTGTGTTTTCCTTGTTTGTTCGTTTTATTTTACCTTAAAAATTTACCTTTTTCGGTGATTGGTTGTTCGATTATAGAATATCGTGGATGTATTTGGTGTCGAATTTTAATAGTCGAAAATGTGGGTCGTTGCACTCTTTTTGATGTTTTATTATTTGTTTCCATTTTTTAAGTTTGGATTTTGATCTTGTTTATGCCTTTTCTTTTAAGTTTGGGCTTGTTCTAATTTTGTTCCACTCTTTCATGTATGGAAGTTGTCCCTATGAGGTGAAAACTTGTTTCGCATTTAGCAGCGTGTTCTCACAGATTATTATATGTTTACCATAGTTCTTGACTTTTCTCACGCTGGTTTTTCAGACTAATCTGAATGTTATTTTATTATAATGCTCGGGTCAAAACGAGCATATTTTTTAGGTTATTATTGGTGCGACATAGAGCTCATGGAGTAGAGCTGGATGTTCACCTACCGTTATGTATTTATTTTCTGTTGTATTAGTATGTATACCCATCAACAATTGTAAGGTTAGAAAGTTATAACTGTCTAGGATGATGAGGTTTGTTTTTTTACTTTGATATTCCATGTATTTTAAAGTGACATCTTTTACTGCCTTTGTTATATTATATGTTGTCGTTCCGTTAAGAGATTATGTTTCCCTCTTCCTTTTCTTTTTATTTTTTCCTTTTACCGTGACAATCTGCCTTTTCGGCACTTGGATGCTCGATATTTGAATACCATGCATGTATTGAGCGCCGACTTTCAAGGATCGAAAAGCCCGGTCGTTACATTTGGTATCAGAGTTGCAGGTTAAGCGAGAACCTTGGCTTTGGCAAGGTATGGCACATTAGAGATAGCATAAGTGACACCATAGAATGGGTTGAGTGTCTATGTATATATATACGAGAGCATATTTTTTATTGCTATAAAAGCATATCGTGTTAATTGTCTGTTGAGTTCTTTGTGAATTCTGGTTGAGGAGTAGGATTTCTAAACACTTAAACAAGGCAAACAGACATGATATTGATTTTTGAAATTTTGGTAAACGAAATATTTTACGTAGGATAATATATTTTATAAATATATAAATATATATGTAGAAATAATTTTCAAATTTATACAGTTATTCAAGGTGTATTTGTTCGTTAGTGATTATATCTCTTTATTACCATTTTGTTTGATTTGTCATGCTTGGATAGTTTAGGAGCATTGAAAATTGTTTGTTGATTGTTAATCTATGCTCGACCTATTTATGGGCATCTATTGTTTTGATAATTGCGAGTACATTAAAATGAACCCCTTATGAATTGAGTTTTACGATTTGACTATAAGTTGTTCGGTGAAAATGTTAAGTTAAAGTCATCTTGTCATCATGTTGAATTAAAAGTAAACTTTTAATAAAAGTTGTTTAATATAAACTAAGTGGAAAAGTAATACATTTAGAGGATAAATATTTTAAAAAAAAATTAAAGGAGGCAAATTATACTATGAGATAATTTTATATAAAAGCAATTTTATACTAATTTGGTTTATAGAATGTGTTTTAAAAGGAGTTTATTATAATAAATCAGAAGTTATTATAATATAAGATAATTTTAAAAGTATATTTTATACGAGTATGGTACAAAAATAATTATGACTTGTAAATGATGTTTTATAAGTAAAAAGTGTTTTTAATAATTTAAATCCTGGTATTGTTCGAATTGATTTGAAAAAGGGTTTGTGAGAGAAGTAATGGTAGTATTGGTTGAAAATATTTATAAGTATAAATATTTCAAAGAATTTTTAATAAAGATACATTTTCTTTGGATGGTTTGCGAAAACTTCTCGATTAGTCTCTTCTAAGTGATGATCGAAAGTTTGCTTAGATGAATGTTGGGGTGCACTTAGTATAATTATTCTCTTTATTATTGTGTGATCAAAATTAGTTCAAATTCGAATGAACCCAAAGCGAGTGTTAATGAATAAGTTGTTAAAGTTATTTCATATATATTGAAATATATGCAGTATGATTTCAAAAAGAGTTTTGAAAATAAAAATCGGGTATTTAGTTCTTATGTTTCCTTAACTGAAATCGATTTAAAATGAAAAGGTATTTAAATGAATGTTTTGGTAAACAAGAATTTTAACTCTTGGATAGAAAATAGATAATGTAACTCAAGTTTTTAAATGGTTTAACTTGAATAGGAAGGTTTTAATAAGCATTATTTTATTAAAACTATAGTTTTTGTTAATCATCTAAGTTATGTAAACTATTTGGTGGTATTAAGACAACCTGTAAACATCTTCCCTTAGAATAATCTAAAATAAGAAGGCCAAAGTAGCCAATTCGGTTTTAAGACCCATATCTTTTTGGGCCTCCATTTGAATTTTGAAAATTAAAAATAAGTAATAAATAAATAAAACTGACATTTTGTATATACTCTTAGGATGTAGTAGATTATATACAAGTAAATAAAAGTGGAGTAAGTTTTCCAATTTAATGTTTTATTAACATGTGTCTTTATAAAATGTATGTGTCATTATAAAATGTTTAGGAACTTAAGTGGAAATGGTTAAATGATTCATAAATAATTTTAATATTGAATAAAATACTATAAACAAAAATGAAAGTGATTTAAAATGATATTGGTGTAATTAAGAAACCAATCGGATTAAGTATGTAAGTTATAGGTAAATCATATAATTCGCACAGTTCTTGATCTAGGATTCGAATACATAACTTCGAGGTGATTCACACCAGTCCGAAAAAGGATTTATCATTTGATTCTTTTTAGCGAGCACTTGATTCAGATTCTAGATATGGCACTGAATTTTTTTATCATAGTGTATGGCTGTATAAGGAGATAGAGAATTCTAATCAAGGAACCTGATCGGAGTCCGCATAGAGAGCTCTAGTAAGGATATTAGTCTGGAAGTAAGTTTATGTATCCGAGCAAGTGATCGGACCAGATACTGCATATGGATGATCTACGTACATCATATGAGCTGAAGTATATTTGTATGCTTTATTGTGTGGCTTAGGATAATTTGGGGAGTGATTTTAAATTTTGTTTGAGGGTGCTTAGAAATATTCTAAGCAATAACCAAAGGCTGATGAGCGTAATGGTAAGCTAAGAAATAATCTATATCCTTGAACGATCGAGAAAGTTATGAAGCTAAGCAAATTATAAATTTTTTTTATTGGTCATTTAACATTTTAAATAATATTAAGTGTTAGTTTATTCCTCTATGGAATTTAATTTGATTGATAGCATGATTTTATAGACTAGGGTTTACAAAGTTGTTGTTTATCAGGACTTAACCCGATGTTTTTCAAAAGTGACGTCAAAAGAATTTGTAGAAGAAATAGTAATATTATTTTGAAAACTTTGGTGAAACATTGTTCTTTTAAGCGTGAAAAGAGTTTTTGTGAAGTGGGTTTTCAAATATTTTTTATTATGACTAAAGTTAGGCGATTGAAGTTTTTCGATTTGGAAGACTCGTCAGGTATATTTGTTTACTCTTGTTGTTGTCTTAAGAGGAACCAAAATACCACTAGATGCTCTATATTGTTTTTATTCTTGAGTTATACCATGCTTCAGTAGAAGGAGCCTGCTCCTTATTATAATTAATTTTAGTTTTGATTTGTTTCTCTTTGGAGGAATTTGAAAATATAATTTCAAAATAAAATCAGAGAATTTATTCTAAATGTATCTTTCGAGAAAATTGGATGCTTAGTACTTTATTACAAAATATTCTTTGCACTTTTGACTGCATATGGTTGTTGTATTGTTTATGATGTTATTGCTTATGATAGACATAAATTGTGTGTCTCTCTTTTGTCAGCACGGTTCTCTTTTGAACTATGTAAGTACAAAATAGGTATTGGGATGTAAGATATTACTATTTTATTTCTTATGCACCTATACTTGCATCGAGATAGTAAGTTGCTTGTAAAAGAGGTATGTAGTAGATTTAGAACTTAGTGATTGATTGATGATTTTATTCCCCACATATGGGAGGCCACTTAGCTTTTTTTTCTTTATTGATTTGGGCAAGTTGTTTCAATTCGTAATTTTTTTAAATTAGCCGCACAATGGAGGACTTACCAAAAAATTTCATAACATACAGGAACTTTAAAAGCCTAAGGGAGAGAAGAGATTTTCTTCCTTTGGAAATTTCAGGGATGAAATTCTTTTAAGGGAAGAGAATATAACATCCCTAATTTTACCGTTCTAATTGTGAATAATTAATTAGATTTAAATTTTTATATAATTGGTGTTTACAGATATAGATAACTTATATTCAGATATAGGTACTATTCAAATATTTGAATGGTGAATTAAATATTAATTAATGGATTTAATAGCCTTATTTAACTCCTTTTAATTAATAAATAATTGTGGTGAATTCATTTTGTAAATTTATTTACAGTAATAAATGGTTCGAGTAAATAATAAAAACATTAATTGTTAATAAAACCACTTGATTTTTAATGAATTTTAAATGAATTTATTTGATTTTTCCATAATATTTAAAGTGGAAAATATTTAAATTGCCGTTTGACGTATTTTACGGCAAAGGATGGTATTTTTGGAGTTTCACAGAATGAAATAATTTGTGTGTTTTATTATTAATTTGCGATCGTGTCACATTTTGGTGCATGATGGTAACATTCCCCATTCTGAGTCCCAAAACTAATTGCTATGGATGATGCAATCATCCATAGTTATTAATTCTCGATGACAAAATGCAGTTGTGTTAATCATATCAATAATTTAAAGCACATGAATATGAAAAGTTTTCAACACGGTTAAATAACAAATTTTCATGGCTCATTTCGCAATTGATATTTCATATTCATTACATAATCATTCGTAAACCCACGTACAAAGAAATTATAATTATTTCAAAATACTTCAAGAGCTACATATGAAGATGCCCTTGGTTGATCAGAGTCAAATACTTGACAATTATAAAATTGTCCAAAGAGACAAAACCAAAATACACAATGGAAATAAATAAAGCTCCTAATAGTTAGATTGCTTCATGCACGTCTATAAAGTTTATTCGCCCTACTAGGAAACCTAAAAAATGCTTACCCTCAACCTACTCAAATTAACTTTGAGAACCCAAAAGTTTAAGGGGAAAACGTAAACTTCAAGTCAGACAAAATTATGGTGTGAATAATAATCTACCATCTCAAACCAATAGATATCTAGTAAGCCATTGAACAGAACGAGTTTTCCCTTCACCAGTATCTTAAGCAAAATACATTAATCATATATTATATCCTACATCCATAATGATTAAAACGTTGATGATATGCAAAAATGCAATATACCATGGATTACCCTTCCCAACTTATCTGACTATACGTCCAAGTTTATAGTTTTTCTGAGGCCACCATGAACCTGTTAGTTTTCATGGGCTGATTGATGACCTATCTCAATTCTTAGGGACAATCTATCCAACTTCATAGTTTTCGTGGGATCACTAAGAACCCATTGGTTTCTACCAATACTTTATAATCATGTTTTTCATGAGCTAACTAGAAGCCTACTGGATTCTCTAATATCATCTCTTAAATAATAGTTTTTATGGGATCACTATGTACCTATTGATTTCTATCAATAACATTGTCAAATCATAGTTTCCATGGAATTACTATGAACCTATTGATTTCTCTCAATAACATCTATCAATTCTTAGTTTTCGTACGATCACTATGAAACTATTGGATCCTTCCAATAACCTTTCTCATGTTATAGTTTTTATGGATGACTATGAACCTACGGGACCCTTCCAATACTTCTAAATCAATATTCTATTAATCAGTTCTGGGCATCCTATACTTCTGATCTACCTGATCCCTTAAATATAATTCTACTCACTTAGGAGTTAATTCTGTTTATACTCACTACTGGGTCAACCTAACTGGTTATGCAATAATAGTTTCCATGGAATCACTATGAACCTATTGATTTCTATCAATATCATCTGTCAAATCGTAGTTTTCATGGGATCACTATGAACCTATTGGATCCTTTCAGTAACCTTTCTCATGTTATAGTTTTATGGGATGACTATGAACCTACTAAAATCTTCCAATACTTTTAAATCAATATTTTTTTGATCAGTTCTAGGCATCCTATACTCTGATCTACTTGATCCCTTGGATGCACTTCTACTCACTCAGGAGTTGATTTTGTTTATACTCACTACTGGGTCAACCTAACTGGTTCTTCTGCCCCTTAACACCTCAAAATACAGTTATGGATCATAAATGATGTGACTATGGCAATAACAACATGCATAGTAACTGATCAAATAAACACAAGAACATATAACATCCATCATTCAATATGTTTAATTAATAATAACTACATAATCTTAATAATGTCTTCTTTGGAAATTTCAACTCAAATCTTGGTTTATTTCATAATTAAAATCCTTAAAAACCATTTTCATATGTGATTAATCCCCTTTATCATATTCAAAACAAGGAAACATATAGCCTTTTAAATAGTTTAAAATGCATCAATGTCCATGTCATATATAATGTTGACATGGTAGCTTAAGGCTCTCTTCCTAAAATAAAGTTTAACACGGATGGTATTAACAATATCGACCTTCATCTAGGTCAAAGACAAAATCCTAAAACCTTCGTATGTTTTATGGCTTGCTGCAGAAGAGATATAGGTTCTCATCGCCTTTTTAAAAATGGTTTTACTTAGCTTTGTAAACCAGCATTTTCAGCATAAAAGATAAAATGCGACATCGTGGCCGAACAACAATAACATTAAAGCATAAGGTCTTCGACCTTGGTGCACATCGACACCTAAGACCTTCAACGACGCTATAAAACTTCTTTACTTAAGCCGCTTCGACTATTATGCTAACTCTTATATAAAGTCAAATTCAATAAAGGTGGCATTACCGTCTTAGCTTGGATAACAACAAAGAGATGAGATGCGACATTGTTTGAAACTATAGTGAAAACAAGCGACATCGTCAACATCGACATCTTTTAAAGGTTAAGTAAAACACGAAGTACCATTGCCACCTACCCTATGTCGTCGACAAGGTCAACTACAACCTACATGAAACCATTACATAGTCAACGAAGTAACTATCTTATGCTTTTCCTTCAAATGATGCTGGCACTCAATGTGGCTTGGTCTTAGGCTCAAGGACAATAGGGTGGTATCGACATACCATAATTACAATAAAAAGTGATTTATTACTACTTAAAGTAAAACTTTTTACCAAATCTACTTTCTTTTCCAGTTTCTATTGGATAAAAATAATTTTCCACAATATTTTTCAGAAATTACTACCACAAGGCATTTTCAAGTTCCCGAACATACTTTAAAATAATTAAGTAATATTTATAATTAATTAACTTTTAATATGCTTAACCAGCGTAATAAATTCACCATAATTCGTAATTACCTAGGAAAAATCCCAAAAATTCACAGAAAATCATAAATATGATGTTCTTTATCATATTAAAATTTCAAGGCTAAATACATATTTATTATCAACCTGCCTTTTGGAAAGGCCGTAAATAGGAGGATTTAACTAAATCGATTGCTCAATTATTGAGGCTGGAATACGACGAGTTTGAATCAGCTGGATGGATAAACGATCAATCACGAATAATGATCACGATTATGAAGTCGGGGTTCATCATGATCGATGGAAAAAAGTCGTGGGATATTGAAAATATGGGTTTTTGTACAAAAGTTGAGTTGTCGCGAGTCACCCAGAGTTAACTTCGAGTCATGCCTAGGTTTGCTTCTAGTTTTCATGGAGTTTTCTTTGGGTCACGTTGAGTTATGCTTTGAGTTGCTTTGGGTCGGTCGGGCATAGACACTGGGCCGGTGTTGTGAAGGCTTCGGGTCATTGGGAAGGTGGCTCGGTCACGATGGAGTGGGTCGGCATGGCTGAGTCGGTCGGGGTCGACACTGGATTATACTCGGGTCAATAATCGAACATGCTCTGGTCGGTGGATTGGTTTGGATCGGTGAACATGGGGTCGTCATAGGAAAAGTACCCGGGTTGGCATCTACCTCTGCTTTAGATCGGTAAGCTACAAACTCCGAGCCAGCCACATACTTTCTCCCAATCGGCCATTTATGGGTTCTGGGTCGGTATATCAAAGGATAGGGGATCGGCGTGTTTGCTGCTTCGAGTCCCAGCTTCATTTACTTTGAGTCATGGATGATCGTGCTTCGGGCCAATACTATATTTACTTTAGGTCGGCAAAACTCCAACAGAGGATCGTTTGTAGTGATGGGTTTTGGATCGGCTAAGGCCTTAATGGGCCTGGACCACTGAGGTAGCACAATAACTCAGGTTTTGCCTATAAATACAACCGACGGGGCTTCAGAAAGAGGGATCTTCATTTTGTTTCCCTTCTTCTTCTCTATTAAGGCTACTCTGCCATTATTGTTTTAAAAACTCTATATTGTAACTGTAATTGATTTTCATATCAATAAAAAGAAAATTTATAGAGTGGACGTAGGCCATAGTAAGCCAAACCACTATAAATCCTCTGTTATTACTGCTTTCTTTTTAATTTTTACTGTTCCTCGTATTTATACTCTCTACATACACTCTATCTGTGATCTACAACTGTGATTTGGTACTTTCATCTGGATTTGGCTGTTCTTGACTAATTTTGGCGCTAACATTTTGGTGCTTTCACTTAGAAAGCTAGCACTTAGGTATTTTGAAGCTTGGGTTTTGGATTTAAAGGCTTAAGGAATGTGGATTTTGGAAAGCAGTGGTTAGGCCATCGACAAGGAGACAAGTGACAGAAAGAAGCAATCAAGAGGGAAGTCAGGAGGCCTCTTCTAGAGTTGGAGCAGATCAGGCATCCATCTACCTCACTAGGGACAAGATGTAGATCATGATGTATTCAATGCAAGAGCAGCTAATGAAAAGGCAAGTGGAAATGATGCAGGCCCTTCTTAGGCAATTTAGACAGGCAGGAACAGCAGGAGCTGTAGGAGCTTAGATTCATGGAGTTGGATCAGAAGGATTCAATAGGAAAGCAGATGGAGTGGTTCAACAGGGGGCATCCCCCAATCAGCAAACAACCGTCAACCTGGATGGACCTAGACTCGGAGGCACACCTTTAGGTATTGCTGGGCCAATCTATGCAGGGATACCACATGGCACTGTGCGGCCCGGCGTTAACAGGAATACAAGAGTACGTGACGAGGAGTATGTGCCAGAATTCCTTCAGGGACTTGGAGGGCAGTTAGGAAATGTGGATGGGGGGCAACCCTTGGTAGGTAACACTAGATTAGCTGACATTATCTGGCGAACTATTCGCGGAGGTCTAGCAAATAGGGATTAGGAGGGAGTAAACAAAAGTTTGTTTAACCGTAACATCAGGATAGCTAGGAATCAACCCAATTTCAAGCTGCCCACTCTAGAAGTATACAATGGTAAGATGAATCCCACTGACCACTTGATGAGGTACACAAGGTATCTGGAAGTGATGGGGGACATCAAAGGAGGTTATGGGCCAGTGTTTTCCTCTGTACTTGATCGATATAGCTGCTATGCGGTTCAGACAGCTGGAAGATGGATCAATTGGAACATGGATAGAATTGTTGGATAGGTTTTTGAAATAGTTTCGAGTTTACATCAAAAGGCCAAAGAATATGATGACATGATGTCGGTGAAGCAAAAAACTGGAGAATCACTCAGGACTTTTTTAACTCAATTTAATGAACAGTTGCTTCGGTGGATCGACTGGATCCATCAACGGTTCTGGTGGAGGGAGTATACAGAGTCAGGGTTAATTCGAATTTCAAAGTATCGTCAATACGGAACCCACCAATGGATCTTGAGATTCTTTCATGAAGCTGAGAGATTTATTCAACAAGAGGATGTATGTTTAGATATAAGGTCAAAGGAAGTAAACATGGTTAAGGATGGAGAATGGTCCGGTGAAAGATCCGGTAAAGATAAGGACAAAGGGAGGAGGAAGCACTGGGGAGAACCAAAATTCTCTAACTTACACAGGACTGAATGAGACATTGGAATGGATATACTTGGATACTAGGGATTGCCTTCCTTATCGAAGGTTGGCAAGGAGGGAACCATCAGGATGTGAACGGGCATCGGGAAGGCACTGTCTCTTTCATGACCTGGACGGGCATGATACTAACAGTTGCAAGCATCTAAAGGATATAACTGAAAGAGCATGTAAGGGATGGTTAGTTGCGGAAATATGTTGAAACTCGGAATGCGACGGTGGAACAGAAGTAGCCACCACCTACCTTGAATGACGATGATGCGAGGCCCATGAATGGTGGTCGGTTGGTCATCAACTGATCATGATGGTTTGGAATATGTAACAAACTCTGGGCAGACGGCTAAGTCACTTACTCATGTATGGGGTGGAGACAACCCCTATGCATGCTCTGAGATGATGTTAAACCGTGACGCTCTGGTTTGTGAAATTTGTTTTTTCTTTTTGGCTTGGACGCTTGCTTTTTCTATTTTGGTTTTGGGGTTTGGTTTGAACTCTTGGTTTTGTTCGTTTTCTGATTTGGATTCTGGCAGGCGTTTTCCTTTTGGTTTTGACTTTTGATATGGATTTATGGTATTCTGTTTGAATTTGGAATTCGGATTGGATTTTATTTACCTTTTGTTTGGCTTTTGGCTCGAAGGTCATCGAGCATGGACTATGCTCTGCAAGGGTCCAGAGAGACCAGGATTTGGCCTAGGACTTCGGCCCCATATTATCTATCGGTTACTATTTCAGGTCATTGAGTGTGGACTATGCTCGGCAAGGGTCTGGAGTGACCAAGTTTCGACTTAGGACTTAAGCCATGGCATTACTTAATGTTCCAGGACATTGAACCAAGAACACCATGGCATTATTTAAAAAAGGCCGTCGAGTGTAGAGTGCACTTGGCAAGAACCCGGAGAGGTTACGAATTTGGATTTCGGCTTCGAGCAGCTACAAATTTGGTTAAGGACCCGAAGAGGTCCCGTTTTTGAATTTTAGGACTCGGCAAGGTCCCCGATTTGGAGTACCGGACCTAGAGAGGTCTGGGACTCTGATAAAATGATCTGGAGAGATCATGGATTCGGTTAATGGATTTGGTATAGATTTGGAATTAGATAATGACTCAGAACAGTCGTGGATTTGGATAAGGATACGGCAATGGCACTTGGATAAAATGGATTGGATTATGGATCGGATGGCATAGCTATGGATGACATATGGACTTTGGACGACGGATCAAAAGCTATTCAAAACACGCCTTCCTACTACAAGGTGTGTTTTGGAGGGGAAAATGTTAACTCTCCTTTTGGCAACGCCGTAAACAGGAGGATTTAACAAAATCAATTCCTCAGTTATTGAGGCTGGAATATGACGAGTTTGAATCAACTGGATGGATGGACGATCAATCACGGATAATGATCATGATTATGAAGCTGAGGTTCGACAAGTTCGATGGACAAAAGCCGCGGAATATCAAAAATATGGGTTTCGACAAAAGTCGAGTTGCCGCGAGTCAACCAGAGTTTACTTCAAGTCATGCCTAGGTTTGCTTCTAGTTTTCATGGAGTTTGCTTCGAGTCATGCTGAGTTATGTTTCGAGTTGCTTTGGATCGGTCGAGTATAGACACTGGGTCAGTGTTGTGAAGGATTTGGGTCGGTAGGAAGGTGGTTTGGTCATGATGGAGCGGACCAGCATGGTTGAGTGGGTCGGGGTCAGCATAGGACTATACTCAGGTCAATACTCGAACATTCTTGGGTCGGTGGATTGGTTTTGGATCGGTGAACATGGGGTCGGCATAGGAAAAGTACATAGGTCGGCATCTATCTCTACTCTAGATCGGTAAGCTACAACTTCGAGCTAGCTACATACTTTCTCTGGGTCGACCATTTATGGGTTCTAGGTCGGTATACCAAAGGAAAAGGGATCGGCATGTTTGCTGCTTCGAGTCACAGCTTCTTTTACTTCAAGTCAAGGATGATCGTGGTTCAGGCCAATGCTATGTTTACTTTGGGTCAGCAAAACTCCGGCAGGGGATCGGTTGTAGTGATGGGTCTTGGATCGGCTATGCCTTGATGGGCCTGGACCACTCAAGAAGCCCAATAACTCAGGTTTTGCTTATAAATACAGCCGGCGGGTCAACACAAAAGGGGATCTTCATTTTGTTTCCCTTCTTCTTCTCCATTAAGGCTACTATGCCATTACTATTTTAAAAACTCTATATTTTATCTGTAATTGATTATCATATCAATAAAAAGGAAATTTCTGGAGTGGATGTAGGCCAGAGTCAACTGAACCACTATAAATCCTCTATTATTACTGCATTATTTTTAATTTTTCCTGTTCCTCGTATTTATACTCTCTACATACACTCTATCTGTGATCTACAACTATGATTTGGTGCTTTCACCTGGACTTGGGTGTTATTGACCAATTTTGGCGCTAACGTTTATTTATTTTAAATAATTAAAACTCAAAAATAGCTCAATTTCCTTCTTAGGAAATTCATAAAAGATTCTCTTTACTTTGGAAAATTATGAAATTAAAACTCATCTCCAAATTAATATTTAACATATCCAAAAATCAAATTTTTTGGAGATAAAAATCTTAGGTTTTACCCTTAGAATCCATATAAAATTTCCATAAATCATCATTTTACCCAAACGATGATATAATCAACATGGCGCTATAAATCATCATAAACAAATCAACCCAAATATGATCCGAAAACAAATGGATATAAAAACGAGATGGTCTATCATTACTCACGTTGATTTTATAATGAAAATTGAGACTTGAATGAGTAGATTTGATTCTCCTTAGCTTTAACTTGGTTTCGTAGATTTTCTTTCTATTTTCTTCTTGCCTATGGCCGGCCTTGATTTTTCTTGTTTATTGTTTTATTTTGATGAAAATGTGAATGATATTGAAGGTAGGGGTTAAAGGGATGAAAGGTTTATCTATTCCTATTTTACCCTTCCCTTGTATTCTTCTATGTTTAAAGTTATTAAAACAATCTTATTAATTTATTTAGCTAAGGCCTTACCGTAGTACTTATCAAATCAAGATTAGGGCTGTTACATGCTTCCCACATTAGAGAATTTCATCCTCGAAATTTTCTAAGGACTAGATACCAAGCATATCAAACATGCAAACCTCTATAACATTATACAACAATAATACTAGCTTATCTGAACAGTAAATAGTCCATATATAACAAATACATAACATACCCTCAAAATAGAGTAGGATAAGTCTCTTTAATCATGTTATCTGACTCCTAAGTATAGTCTTTCTTATTGTTGCTCCCCTGAAATTTTTCCGACATAACTGTCTTGTTCCTTAACCTCTTCTCATCTCTTGCTACAACTCAAAATGGCTGTCTACAACAAATTCATATCTGCTTCTCTTACTAAATCTTCTAATGCAGTCAAAGCAATCGTAGTCTCTGGATCATGTACATAATTCCTAATATGAGAAATATGAAATGCGTTATGGACTCCTGCCAAACTATTCGGTAACTCTACTCTACACGAGCTTTCTGATCCTCTCTGTAATAGGGAACGATCCAATATATCTCGGTGCTATTTTTCCTATCTTTCTAAATTGTATTACACCCTTCACCAGTGATATCTTAATAAGAACACAATCTCCAACTGAGAATTATAAATCTTTACATCTTTTATCTGCGTAACTTTTCTACCTAGACTGAGCTTCTCTCATCCTGCCTCAGATTAACTCAATCTTCTCTGTGGCTTCTCTTACCATATCTGAATTAATGAAATTCTGTCTTCGATCTCCGACCAACATACTGGTGATTTGCATGGCCTTCTATACAAATCTTTGAAAGACGCCATTCCTATACTTTCCTGGTAGCTGTTATTATAGGAAAACTCACCAAGTGCAAATGGTCTTCCAATTACCCACCAAAATCTAGTACACAAGTTCTTAACAAATTTTCAAGTACCTTATTAACTCTCTCTGCCTGCCTATCTATTTGAGGGTGATAAGGGATACTCACCTTAAGCTTGTTACTTAACGCTTTCTATGGACTCTTCCAGTATCCACTACTGAACAACACATCCTCATCACCGACTATACTACTAGGAATTCCATGCGATCTAAAAATATTCTTTTTAAACAACTTAGCTAATACAGGTATCGTCATGGTAGACTTAACAGGAATGAAATGGTCTCTCTTGGTTAATCTATCCCCTAAAACCCATATTCTTTCATTTCCCCTGTTCGACCTTGGAAACCCCCATGGATATCAAATCCCATTTCCAAACTGGTATTTCATAAGACTGAAGCAATCCACTTGGCTTTTGATGTTCGGCTTTCACTAACTGGTAATTTGCACGCTGCCTTATGCTCGTACCAACATCCCTCTTCATACCTTACCAGAAGAAACTCCTCTTTATACCTTTATACCTTTATACATCATGGTTCCTTCAGGATGAATCGTAAACTTCAATCGATGGCACTCCCAAAGAACTTCTGTCCTTAGGTCACTAACATCTGAAACACACAATTGTCCCTTCTTCCTCAACCATCCTTTATGGTTAAGACTAAAATCCTTTAGATCATCGATCTTGGTTCCACCTTCTAATCTTCTAATCCTTTCGGCTAGAAATAGGTCTTCTCTTTTCTTAGAAGCAATCATGTTAATCAAAACCGATCGAACTTCCAAGCAGGATAACATTGCGGTATTTTGACTTGAACTAGTAGTCGATCCTAACTGCACAGTTCAAGTAGTCAATGCCTCTAGATCCTTCCATTCCGCCAATATAGCTAACATCACATTCTGATGTTTCCCGCTAAGTACATCTGCAATTTTATTTCCTTTCTCTAGTTTGTACTCAATACCAAAATCATAAGCTGCTAAAAAATCTGGCCACCTCTACTGTCTCATATTCAACTCTTTTTGAGAGAATAAATACCTCAATGACTTATGATCCATATATAACTCGATTTTTTCTCGTAATAGGTAATGCCTCTACACTTTCAACGCAAAAATCACCGCTACCAACTCCAAATCATGAGTCGGGTATCTAATTTCATGTGGCCTGAGCTATCGAGAAACGTAGGCAATCACTTTACCTTTTTGCATCAATATAGCTCCTAATCTTGTTCCCTAGGCATCCGTATACACCACTAGATCTTGATTTCCATCTGGAACTACTAACATTGGCCCATTGGTCAACAAATGCTTCAACTTAAGTAATGCTTTCTTATATTTATCAGACCAAATAAACTTCACGTCCTTTCTGATTAGCTTGGTCAAGGGTGTTGCTATCTGCGGAAAATCCTTGATAAATCTCTGGTAATAGCCAGCTAATCCAAGAAATCCTCTTATCTCGGTCATTGTCTCGGGCATCTTAAAACCTTTAAAAGCTTCAATCTTGGCTGGATCGATTGACAACCCTTTTTATGAAACCACATGACCAAGAAACTTCACTTCCTTTTTCCATAAATGACATTTCGAAAACTTCGCTTTTAGTTGATGCCGCATCAACATCTCAAGCATTATTCTAAGATGAATCTCATGATCTCTTATAACCTTAGAATATATCAAAATGTCATTAGTGAACACCAACATGAACCTATCCAAGTACTCTCGAAAAATCTGGTTCATCAAATCCACAAAGAAAACTGGTGCATTGGTTAATTCGAATGGCGTCACTAATCACTTATACGAACCGTACCTCATTCAAAACACTGTTAAAGGAATGTTATCCTCCACCACTCTGAACTAATGGAACCTTAACGCCAAATCCAACTGGGAAAATACTTTGGCTCCACTCAGTTAATTAAGTAAATCATCAATTCTCGGCAAACGATATCGATTCTTTATTGTATTTTCATTCAACTTACGAAAATAGATGCATAATCTTAATGACCCATCCGGTTCTTCATGAAAACCGCAACCACTCCCCAAGGCAAACTGCTTGGTCTAATATAGCTCTTTCCTTCTAAGTCCATTGATTGAACATTTAACTCCTTCATCTTGGCAGGTGTCATCCTGCTAGGTAGTTAACTCATGGATTCAGCTCCAAGCGCAAGATCTATATGAAACTCAATAGCCTGTTTCGACGGTAGTCCTGTAACCAGCTCAAAAACATCTACAAATTCACTTGTAACTAAAAAACAATTCAATTCTTCTTCCACTTCTATGGCACCCAATAAAGCAAAAATTTCTAGAATCAAATTCCCAACTAAATGTACTATTCGATCACTACTATCGAGGTGTCTCAATGATATTTTCTTATCATGGAAAAATATCCTAGCTTCATATTTGCTCAACCAATCCATACCCAAAATAATCCCAGAACCCATGAAATCAAATACATACAACTACAAGCAAAACTGTAACCTACCAATTTAAACTCTGGATGATCACATCTCATCCTTAGAGTTGTGTGCCCTTCTATTAGATTAGTTATCCGTAAGGAAGTAACAAGGTATGATTGTTCAAAGTCTAACTTATCTACCAAACATGGAGATGTAAATGAATGCAACGCACCAGTATCAAATAATACTCTTACTGGTATATTATGATTGAAAAGCGTACCTACCATCATAGACTTTCCTTTCTTAGCAACAGTTGGTCTATAAGATGATGGTTCTAAAGTGAAATTTTTTCCTTTATTGGCTCTAACCAGCTTTAGAAACTGATTCTTGTAGTGCCCTATTTGGCCACAGTTGTAGCACTTCATACTTTTATTTTTAGCAACCTTCTTCCCTTTACCAGTCCAATACTGATAAGTATAATGTCCTTTCTTCTCGCATTTGAATCAGAAAACATCTGACAACATCTGCTTTCCATTTTCTTGGCAGCATTGCCCTTTTGAGTTTCTATCTTCTTAAAGAACTTCCTCTTCTTTCCCTGGAAACCTTGAGTCTCTACTGATCTCTCTTTCCAAAAGTATAAAGCATTTCTTCATTTCGGATAGCCATTTCCACCATTATGTTCGATGGATCTCAAAGATTTGGCATGATTTCTCTAGCAATCACTGGCCTTAAACCCCGGATAAACTTCTTGTTCCTCTTAATAACAATGTCAATAGCGACATATCCATTCATGGAAAGCTCATCAAATTTAGCATAGCACTCCAACCCTGAAATTTCCCCTTACTCCAACTCTATAAACTTCTCAAGCAAGGCTGACTTAACTACTTCAAATAAAAACCTTTCCTCAAGTCTCCTTCAAAAATATGCCCAGGTTAATTCCTCTTCCGGTACCCCTACAGTCATCCTATCCACCAGAACAAAGAAGCAACTTACAACTATCTAGAAGCCAATCTCCTTTTCTACTTATCATTCAAGCCCAAATCAGCGAAAATTCTCATAATGCTATATCCAGTTTTCCACTTTTATCGCATCTTCAGTTCGCAAAAAAGGCTTCCTACAAGACATGTGTAATCTCAACTCAGCTTGGCATAATTATTACCAACTGGTGCTACGTGATTGACTCCTTCTGTATTAGGAGCACTCCCTCCAGCTACTCTTGCAGCTACTCCAGTTTGCATGACGAAGAACTGATATGTTGTCCCTATATCTACTGGCGGAGTTGTAGCAACTATATTGGCATTTTCATTTGGATTAGCATTATCATGTCGACATTGGTTCCTCCTGGTATTGAGTCGAGCATTTCCATTAGTTATGGTGCTTCCTCCACCTGATTCACTCTTCCATTTTCTACCTCCATATCTTTCTTTCTCGTAAATCTACATATTCATTAACTATGCTTTAAAAAATATTTAGGTTTAAAATTATTTTAGTTATAAATCTATGCTCTGATACTAACTTGTAACATCCCCTATTCTGAGGCCCAAAACTAACTATTACGGATGACTTTAGCATTTGTAGCATTAGTTTTAGGCCTTAGAAAGGGGAATTTCACAATGACCGTATTTTTGTTTTGTCGTTCGTGGTTCATACGCGAATGAAATTTTATGCAGCAACATGCTAGAAATTATAGAATAACATATCCCTACACTTAACCAAACTTTTCACTTTCCCTCTTCTCTCTCTTTCATTTTCATTTTACTGTAAACAAAGAAATAAAAATAAGCCACCTCTTTAAAAATCAAAATCAAAAGCTATACTCAATGAAAAATTGTAAAGATGGTTTCTTTGAGTTGGTAATGGGGAGATCTTTGATTCTATATAAGTTTGTTTGGGTGCATTATTATTTTAAAATGGTCGACGGTTTTGGAGAAGCTAAAGTTTTAGTTTAGTCATGATTCGAGAGGAATTAGGCGAAACGAAGAGTGGATTTGAGTTCTTAGAGGTGAGAGACACTCGAAGATGCGATTTTATGGTGTGCTACCGTGAATTAGGGCATGCGATAGTTTTTGGTCATGTGTGAGATCTCTAGATCGCAACTTAAGGGGATGTGTCAAGCTTTGTGATTTCGTGTCGAGGAGGTAAAGCACGTGAAGAAAAACTCGTCGGCAAAGTCTGTTCATGACTCAGTGGAAACTAGCTCAGTGTTGGGGGCAAGGATGTGTTTTGCGAGTGTGATATGTAAAAGCATGTACATAAAGTTGTGTTTTGAGGAAGATGATGGTTTTAAGGGTAATTAGTAAAGTAATTATATAATTAATTAATTTAATTAACTTGATTTCTTATAAAAGCAACATCTCACTCATATGAGGTCGGATTTGGATGCGGGTTTTTGTGTTGGACTCGTATCAATGTTATTTATGCATTGGAGTTGGATTTACCAACTTTTTAGCTAGTAGAATTTTAGGCCAAAATCGAACATTGTTCAATTTTTGATCAAATCAAAATGCAAAAGCATCAACTGGAATTTTGGTGAGTTTACTCACCTCTAAGTAAACTATACGATATATGTACTTCTCTTGATTAATGTTGAATTCTTAGATGATAGTTTATCGTGTCAATGAAGTATAAATAAATAAATAACTAAATTATAGCGATTTAATTTAATTACATTTAACGTACTTAAATTAGTTGTACTTCATTTGTGACATCAACTTAGCCGAATAAAACACATTTATGTTATAATTAAATTGAATAGTTTGTTTTAGATATCTATCAAGTAGAATAAATCACCGTTCTATGATTGTAAAGTAAAAAGATTATTTTTGAAGTTAATTAACATGTGGATTATTTAATACATGATGTGTTAGCTATCATTTGCAAATTGTGGATAATAATATGATTGTTATTATTGTTTGATTATTTGTTTGGATTCGATTTTCTATCTAAAAAGCGGATTTCAAAATTACCATTTTTTGCAAGGGATTTTTATAGAGAGACCCTAAGGAGTTTCTCTCCATTATTACTTTACTGTTATATACATCTTACTTACATTCTTATGTTTCTTACATTGATGTTTGGATGAAATATTCATGACATACTGTTTGATTTGTGTGTCGTTATAGCGATTATTTTTATAGCATTACTAATGAAATATCATCTCCTTAAACTCTTGAACTTATGCGTTTATTTACACAAAATAAATGTATTGTTGCATTTGTGCACTTTTAAAGTTGTTTAAAACTATATTTTCAAATATTTTGAGAATTGTTAAAACAAAGGATAAGTGTTGTTTAAAATTTATAAAAAGAGTTATAAATTTGATTATTATCTTTTCGGGATAATTAATATTGTTCAAATTTATAAAAATACTATAAATGTGATTAATTATCATTCGGGATAATTAATGTTGTTTTAAATTTAAAAAACATTATTTACTTTAAATATTTCATCAGTACTTTTCAAATGGGTTCACGAAGTTTTTATAAGTATTTGGAGGAATTTAGGGTCTTAAATATATTTTAAATTATTATTTTATCTTAAAGAAAAAAGGTTATTTTGAGATATTAATAATAAATTATTTTAATAATGATGTTTAAAATTAATTAATCATTTTAATAATGATGTTTAAAGTAATTAATTATTTTAATAAAGATGTTTAAAGTTAATTAATCATTTTAGCAATGATGTTTAAAATTAATTAATCACTTTAATGATGATGTTTAAAATTGATTAATCACTTTAATAATGATGTTTGAAGTTAACTAATAATTTTAATAATGATACTTAAAGTTAATTAATAACTTTAATAAAGCTGTCTAAAGTTAGTATTTATGATGTGAAAAACCAAGCACAAGTTTGGTTTTTAAAAGTTTAAAAAATCTGATTCGGTTATGGAAAGTATAAGAAGTTTAATTTCCATAAACGATATCGCTTATATAGAAAGGATTTAGTCACACTCTTAGCGATAAACCTCATGATATGGAAACTCTTTTCCATCTCGAAGGTTAAAAATGTCGTCAAGACAAGACATAGAGGTAACACTACCTTAACTAGCCGGGGTTTAATTTTAACCAAGGGATAGCACAAGTTGGAAATCAGCGAGTGATGAAAAAGATAAGAAATTTAATTTCCATATATAATCATTTTGATTATTCTCGATAGTTGATTTATTGACAATCATTTTTGTTGTGTATTGTCAATATAAGATGATTTGTTGCTTATTTTGAGTGTTGATATCCTTTGACGGAAATGACTAAAAACCAAAGCGCGATTGGACATCAAGCTATGTAGGGTTGCTCCTATTAGGGTATCTTCACATCTACTCTACATTAGATTCAGTTGTATGCACATAGAGATGTGAAATACATTGATACTCAGTAAGATTGGCGGGGTTTGACTTGTACATTTTCAAAGAGCCGTCGTAATTCTCAAGTATATTTCAAGAGATATACTTTCAGGGAGGGAGGTGCACCCTCCTAGTCATTTTTGGAAAACTCCTTTTTTGTATTTGATTCGAATCTTTGAATTGTTTTCTTAATTGCACCGAGAGTTTCCTAGAGCTCATCTCGATGTTTAATTATTTGTATCCATTCTTTAAGTTTGGATTTTGATCTTGTTTATGCCCATTCTTTCAAGTTTAGGTTTTGTTCTAATTTGTTTTCCATGTATGGATGTTGTTCCTATGAGGTGAAAATCGTTTTGCATTTAGCGATGTAGCCTTATACATTATTATATGTTCAACATAGTTCTTGGGTTTTCTTACATTGGTTTTCTAGACTGATCTAGATGTTATTTTATTCTAATGCTCGGGTCAGACCGAGTATTTTTATCAGGTTATCGTTGGTGGGACATGAAGCTCATGGAGTAGTGCTGGATGTTAACCTGTCATGGTATTTTTATTTTCTGTTGTATTATTATGTATACCTATCTGCAACTGTAAGGTCATGAAGTTATAATTGTTTGTGTTGATGAGGTTCGTTCTTTTACTCTGATGTGCCATGTATTTTAGAGTAACAACTTTTATCGTCTTTGTTATATTATATATTGTCATTCCATTGTGAGATTATGATTTTCCTATTCCTTTGCTTTTTCTTTTTACTCTAACAATCTGCATCTCTGACCCTTGGATGCTTCGCATTTGAATACGATGGACATATTGATTGCCAACTTTCGAGGGTCGAAAAGGCGGGCCGTTACACTTTCAGATTACTTAAAGACACTTAAGGGGGAGGAATCAAACTCTACCTCTAAAGTTATTTTTAATATGGAGGATTGTTTATCTGTATGTCCTTCTAGTTGGATCTTAGATACTGGATCTGGAACCCATATCTGTAATTCATTATTAGGACTTAGGAGCAAGCGCCCACTGTATAAGAGAGAATTGATTTTCATGTTGCAAATGAAGCTACTTTAGCTATCGTCGTAATGGGAGAATATCATGTAAAGCTTGCGAGTGGACATTATTTAACTTTGAATAATCACTATATGTACCAAAATTTATTGGTTGAATAATTTTCTTCTCTCTTTTGATAGAGAATAGATATAGTTTTGTTTATATTGAAAATATTATGAATATTTGTTATGGAAATAAAATAGTTGATTTTAGTTCTTAATTTAAGTCATGTGTCAATTGTTGAAAATAATTCTACATCTAAGTTAATGATAGTTATATTTCATATTGTAGACTAGGCCAGTAAGAAATGACTAAACGAATTAAGAAACCAATGGTTTCTCCACTATTTGATTATGAGTCATTCGATACTTGTATGTCTTGTCTTATAAAGATAGACCGAGCATCCATTTAGAAGGAAAAATGAAAGAGTTGATGGTCTCTTAGGACTAGTACATACTGATGTATGTGGTCCAATGTCTAAAAGAACCAAAGATGGAACCTCGTACATTGTAACATTTACCAATGGTTTATCTAGACATGGATATGTGTATCTCATGAAACATAAATAAAAGGTCTATAATAATTTCATTGAATATAAGAACAAAGTTGAAAATCAGACTAATAAGAAAATAAAGTTACTTCAATCTAATCGACACATTGAGTATACTAACTCCAAGAGTGCATAAAAGAGAATGGTATTCTCTCTTAAGTCACCACTCCTTATACTCTGCAACACGATGTCCTTTAGAAAGGAAAATTAAACCTTGTTGGATAAGGTTTGGTTGATGATGGGTGACAATGAGTTGCCTCTTTTATTTTGAGAGTATGCTCTAGAAACCATGACATATGCATTGAATAAAGCATTGTCTAAATCTATGCGTAAGACTTTATACAAATTATGGACTGATAAGAGGCCCTATAGTAATCACTTTAAGGTTTGGGGTTGTCCAGCTTATATTAAGAACGTATACCCCAATAAGCTTAAGGCAAGATTGGTCTTATGTAAGTTTATAAGTAATCCAAGAAATACTCATAGATACATATTAAATCATACCATGGAAAAAAGGGTTTAGTATCTAGACATGCCACCTTATTGGGAAAGGAGTTTAGCTCATGAGAAATTAGTGGTAATAAGATGGACTTGGATGAGATCTAAGAAACTTCCGCAGAGACTGAATATAAGACTGTAATTCAATACCCATTGAAAATACACAACCTATTAAAAGGTCTAATAAGGTCTAATATGGAATTTCATATTCTAGAGAGATATTTGAGGGTAAACATTCTACCTTGTGGCTTGATGTGATGAAATCCAAGATGGATTCCATATACAAAAATAAAGTATGGACTTTGGAGAATTTATTCAAAGAAGTTAAACACATTGGCTACAAATGGATCCTCAATAAAAAGATCAGTGTAGACGAAAAGGTCATGGCTATAAAGAAAGGGCGTCACAATTTTTTTTTGCCAAATTCAAGGTGTTGATTATGACGAAACATTTTTGCCAATCGCCATGCTTAAATCTAGTTGGATACTCCTAGCGATTATCGCTTATTATGAGTACGAAATAGAGAAAATGGATGCAAAACCACCATTTCTAAATCGTGATTTAGAAGAAAATATGTATGTCGCAACTAGAAGGTTTTAAAGTTAGTGGAAGCAGTGATAAGGCATGTAGACTATTAAGATTAATTTATGGTCTTAAGCAAGCATCAAGAAATTAGAGCAAATGTTTTTATAAGGTAATCAAACAGTTTGGTTTTTATCAAAACCCAAAGAAGGCATGTGCATAAGAAAGGGCAAAATGGTGTAGTAACATTCTTAGTACTATATGTTGATGACTAGCTAATGATTGGAAAGGATGTACCAACGTTACAATTGATTAAAGCTTTATCATCTAATAATTTCTCAATGAAGAATTTAGGGGGAGTTGGCGTATATATTAGGTATAAAGATCTATATATATATATATATGTATGTATGTATGTATATGTGTATATATATATATATTAGAAGGATTAAGATTGTCCTAATCTATGTACATAGATACCATATTAAAATGATTTAGTACGGGAAATACTAACTGCAGAAATATTCCAATACGACGTGGAATTGTCCTTTCTAAGAAGGACTCCCAATCCATGGATGAGAAAAGGCAATGCATAAGTCAAATTTCTTATGCTTCGGCAATAGGATTGACCATACATGTCATGCTATGTACAAGCTCGGATGTCACTTTTGTCCTAGGTGTAGTACGTCGATATCAATCGAATCTAGGACAAAATCATTGGACGGGAGCTAAGATCATCCTTGGGTATTTTAGAAATACCAGGGATTTGTTTTTGATTAATGGAAACAATGAAATCCTTATGAAAGGTCTTTTCGGACTCAAATTTTCAAAGCTATATTGACGATAGTAAGTTAGCATTGGGATTTATGTTTACCCTTAATGGAGGGATCATTAGTTAAAAGAGTTCACTATAAGAAGATGTGGAAGATTCTACCATGGAGGCTGGTTACATTGCCTTGAACGATGTCGCAAAAGAAGCCGTGTACATGCACAAATTCATTAAGGAGATAGAAATGATCCTAAGCATTAAAGGTTTGATGATATTTTATTACGAAATTAACACAGCAGTGCGAATGGCCAAGAAACCGCAAGCTCGCCAGAAATTGGGACATGTCCTTTGTAAGTAACACATGATAAGGCAATTTATTAGTGATGGAGATATCTTAGTTGAAGGAATAGATACAAAAGATCAAGGCTGAATATTTTAAACATATTACCAATTATTTGCCATTATCAACCGCTACCAAGTAAAATGGTAACCGATTTGATGGGTATGCTTTATCGAGTCGCATGAAAATACATGGTATGGTAAGGGTAATTAACTATTAATATGAGTAATTACCATACCTATCGCAGACCTTTATATATTAACTAATAATACGAGTACTTTGGCACGTCTGAAGGAGCTAGATTTTTTGAATCTTACAAAATGAATTTGACATGTACTTAACGTTTCTTTTTTTATACATGTACATGCACAAATTAAATGTTTAGCAAAATGTGAATGAGACCACGTTATTTTAGAGAATAATTAAATAGGTAAAATAAGCAATTAACTATTACATCAATGTCTAGAGAATTATAGCTAATATTAAAATTAGTGCTTGCAGTAGTTTGATACTTAAAAAACTTGCATCATATCTCTTTTAGAAGTAATAAATCACCATACTAATATATAGAGAATTTTTCATGTTTACCAAGAGATCGCACTTCCCACGTTAATACATTCTACATCACAATTTTTTCATAACCAAAGCAAACTATATACAGTTTGCGTCCAATTGACATTTTTAAATCCAACAAAAAAGGGAGAAGCATAACATAAATTTATAGAGAAAAAGTAAATTTCCAAAATATTTCTCTTATTGAAAGACAGTTTTTCATAGAAATATAAGAAATAAAAATGATAACAAAATTGAAAAATTATTGGAAATGCTTATTGGATTAAACAATCATTATTTAATTACAAAATCAATGCTAGATCTTGCAACAAACGGGGTTAAATCCATGGTAAGAAACTATAATAAATAATGCTACTGCAAACATCTTGCAACTTTTGGAAGGTAGACAAAATGCCTTATAATACCATTTTACTTTCAAACTCAAAAAAATATCTATATTTGAAGTTGGAGACAGCAAAAAATGATGCACATGTATATTTTTGTACAAACCACCAATGTAGGAATAGTCGCAAGCAAGAATTCCATATTATAAATACCACAACATAAAATACATAGCATACTAATAATTTAGTAACTATACAAATCCGTACACCATGGAGAAATGATTTACTTGTCCAATCAATCTCCAAAGCTTAAAGTTGCAAGAGTAAAGCATAGTTTAAAATGACAATAAAACTACGATGGAAAATCACATGTTCAGCAAAAACTACTATGTAAAATCTCATGCTCAGCAAAAAATGCTTTAATTGGGCTATTGTACCTGCTTTAGACTGCTTTATGAAGGTGCAAACAGTAGAAAAAAGTGATTTGGTAGCTGAAGTTGATAAAAATGGTTTATAAACTTCTGTATAACAGTTTTGTACATCAAGATCAAGCATATAGTTCTCACTTTTTATTTTCTTGAAAATCGAAAGAATCCAAATTTACAAATTTAGTTTGATTCTTTAACTAAGCAAGCATATAAAAAATGATTTATCAAATGATTTATTTTAATGGAATGTAAACCAACTTATTTTTTATCAAATGTTATGAATAAATGCACGTAGACTCCTACATTAATTTTTTACATCAATTTAGTAATTGTGTAAATATTAAATGGAAATTTGAGGAGATGAATGTTTAGCCTGACTTAAAGAGATAAACTCCTGTAATTAATACAATAGTTAAATTACTTAAGAAGACACTTGACTTAAAACAAAGAGTTCTAACATGTAAACCGTATAATTTAGTTTTTTATTTGATATTTTATTGCTTGTATTTTGGGAATGAGAGGAATAAATTTTCTTCAATATACTATGAGTTTAACACTTCACAAAATTTGGGATAGGATTAAATAAATTAAGAGGAACTTACTATAGAACAAATTCTTCCAACCATTTTTTATCATCTTAACAGGCTAGGGGACTTGAAATGTCACAACCCAAATAATGAAATATGGATTTTGCTGTCAAAACTATGAGTTTTGCTTCATCAAGGATAATAAGTAAAGGTAACTAATTATCAGCTTTCTCCCGTTAGAAAATAACCATGGAAAATATTGGCTTCATTAATTTTCTCTTCACGTATAGGATGTAAATTATCAACCATGGTAATCCTGGTGATGATAATAGGCGTCTAAGTCGTATTGCCCTTATGAACAACAAATATGTGAAATCATAACGGATATAACATAAAAAGACGAATCAGTTTTTAGTAAAGAAGATAATATGTAATTATATGCCTTATACAATAAGAAGCATATGTGTATGTTTAATGGCACAATTGTTGAGCTGATTATAACCGTTATGGTAGCTTGGTTCTTTTTCAAGCTTTTCACATATTCAAAATTTCACGTATGGCATAAAAGAAAATATAGATAACTATGATGTATGTTGCAAGCACATAATACATCATGAAATCCATGAAGTTAAGGAAAAGTACATGGAAGTTAAAGGAATCTGTGCAATTCATTGATAAATATTCGTATAATAGGTCAATACTCTAACAATAAGCATGGGTGGTTTTGTTTTTCCTTAATCTATTTTCTTCTTTTATCTATACTTCTCGAATTAAAACGATTACATATAATTTACCCTAAAATTCATATAATTGTGAAAAATTCATATCTTTAATAGAATGGTGATGAAGATCCAAATTTAAAATGAACAATGATTAAAGATTGTTTTCTTCATAAAAATGAGAAGCAATAAAAATGATTAAAGTAGTTCATGTAAAAAGAAAGAACAACTTATTATTATCTCTTGGATAGTATATCATTAAGTTTTTATTCACATTTTAACTCTCAATTTTCCATTTTACTCAAATATAATGATCAAATTGATCATTATAGATAAAAGCATGAATGGAAATGCAAGGATCGACAACATATAATGAAAGGATTAAGAAACATGTTGAAAATTGTTTCAGGAAAGCTCACAATGGAATTATGCATATGTATGCATCTTTAACAAATTGAGTTTTGTTGTACAGAAATATCAATCATAAATAAAAGTAACAACTGCAGTAAAATAATGGTTGATATGGCAGTTTCAGGAAAGCTTACAGATTGTTTAGCCATAGGTGGTTCTTCGTCGGAGCTTGAATCTTCATCGTTGATGCTGCTATCCTTCTTAATAGTTTTTGTAACAGCAGTGTATTGAATTAACATATGATTAATTACGTGAACGAACAATTGAAGACAAAGACACCTAGGAAGTATGATTCATATTATAATTTCAGGAAGCTTACTAGTTTTGTAGCCTTAGGCGATTCATCGGAGCTATTTTCATCAGAACTTTCTTCATCGCTGTTGTTATCGATATCAACAACTTTTAGGTAATTAGTTGATAGTTTTTAGCTTTTACAGACTTTCCTTGCAAATACCTTTGGTGATGGCATGAAGGGTGGACGGGTTGAGGGGAGAACGGATTTGGATTGAAGTTTGGTCTCCGACTGCTCCAGTCCGATGGTGACGGTATGAAGAAAGGCCGAGGGTTGAGGCGATTATGGCTGAACATATTTAGGGATAGGAGAAAAAAATAAATTGGATAAGGAAAGTGGAAAGTGTGGAGGTAGGAGAGCCAGAAAGGAAAGTGAAAGATGGAAGGGAAAGTTAGGTTGAATGAAGGAGAAAGAGAAGAAAATGAAATGTGGCGAATGAAGAAAGTGTACATCATGTTTCGTGGAATTCATGGTGGCTGAATTATTGAATAGCCCTCCAACATTTTATTATGGCAGAGAAGGAAAATGGGTAGAATGGTTAGTATTGAAAAGGCTTCAGTTTGACTAGTTGACCAAAGGTTTTGCTTTATAGTATAAGATATTTATATACATATTCTTATATTTCATTATGTCCTTTTATTATATAG
This sequence comes from Allium cepa, assembly GCA_030765085.1. Taxonomy (NCBI): domain Eukaryota; kingdom Viridiplantae; phylum Streptophyta; class Magnoliopsida; order Asparagales; family Amaryllidaceae; genus Allium; species Allium cepa. The sequence goes on along the minus strand of CM060940.1, from coordinate 213,511,452 downwards.
CATCTAACATCTTGTATGTAACGATTTAAAGGAACTATGAAAATAGTACTATTATGATATTATATTGAATGAAAATCTTATCATGTATTTAATAAAATAGTATCATTTAATACTGTATTTTAGCGTCTTCCACACATTTTCTTTTACTTTTGGCTCAAAAAATTAGATCATATAACAAAAAATAAACTTTTAATATCTTCACTTGTAACCTGAAATATTATAAAAAAAATAGATATCATACTTGTAAAAAATAAAAGCTCATTACTAACCTCTACGAACTATTGCCAACTACAAACCAAACTATTGGTTTTATTATTACTCGAGTTGGTAATGATATGATTTTTCTACTACCATATAAATCGGTATGGTAACAACTTTGAACACAAATTTTCGATACCAAACTGAATCTAGCACTATAGAAGATAACATAGTAGATCCATTCACTAAGGCGGTTTCTCGATCTATTCTGGGAAAACTGGTTGATGGCATGGGGATAAGGCTCCATGATTGGACCGAAATGCAAGTTAGAAACTGACAGTGTTACAAGTGTTCTCTAGGGGAAATTATGTAATTTGTTATGTAAACTTAAATCTATACACAATCTTGTTTGAAATAAAGTTTGCTTTTGGTTTTGTTTTCTATTTTATGTGTTGTTATTTATGACATAAATAATGAATTGATTGCATTAAAAATATAAGTAAAAAAACCTTAGAATAAGTATTTTATCGATTGTAGTTATGAATATGTTCGAAACCATGACTATTGAATGAATATATACAAAAACATTAACTCCTTAAATGTTTGTATTCAAGATGTATCGAGAAAAGGATGTTGATATGTTGAGACTACTGTATGTTCTCCATACGATTAATGGTGATTTACTCATGGCTTTTGGGGAGACTAAACGACAATGTACTTATGGTTGTTTGGAACAATCATAGAAGAACTCGACGAGAGTCTTCTATAGGTTAATATAACTAAGAAAAAAAATAGAAGATCTCGTGGTAATGATATACAGGTACTCATATAACGTGAGGGTACTATCGATCCTAAGTAGTTAGGTTGTACTTTGATTATGGTTAAATACTCGGCATGGAGACCTTGTTACGACCATAGTTGGGTATATTTGAACTACTAGAAATGAGACACTACATAAGAGATGATTCGTATCCTCATCACAGAAGGTTAGGATCACCGTAATTAGTCTACTACTTAAAACTCAAAATCAAGTATTTTAAGTTAGACCAAACTCTAGATATCTAAGTGATACAGTGATGAATAAAAGAATATGTGAACAAAATGTTGTTCCTATGTGAGCTTATTTTTGAACAAGAATTTGATTTCTCCAAAATAGTCTGTAATCATTGAAGTTGATCTGATACTGTTACCTGGATGTTTGACCATGTAACAAGAGGCTCGGCATAAGCACCATTCAGCATTGGGTGTATCGTTCGGCATGAACCTCGTTCGACAGAAGCCTCGACCGGCATAGAGCCTCGTTCAGCATGAAAGGGTTGTTCGGCATTGCAAGGTCTTCGACATGAGCCTCGCCCGGCATCCCAGCCTCGCTCGGCATCCCAGCCTCGCTCGGCATCCCAGCCTTGCCCGGCATCCCAGCCTTGCTCGGCATCCCAGCCTCGCTCGGCATCTCAGCCTCGCTCAGCATCTCCCCTCGTTCGGTATCGATGTCTCGTTCGCCCACACACTTCACTCAACACACTCCTCGTTTGACATAGAGGTACCGTTCGGCTTGGAAATGTGGCTCGGCATTTGTCGTTCGGAATTTGCGGCTCGAAGAACAGAAGTCACTCACCACGTGCAGAGGTATCTTGCTCCTAGGCCCATTAGGGAAGTCTAACCCATCTTCGTCTATAAATAGAGGGGCAGGGGCACATTGAAAGGGACCTTTTTTCGAGAATACTGGGGAGACTCTGCCGCATTCAAGACTCATTCTTCTTTACTTAGAATTGGTATTCAAGTAGTTGGTGTACAAATTGCATATGTAATCAATTGTTGAGTAAAGAAATAAAGAATAAATCCAAAGTGGACGTAGGCAGTTACGCCAAACCACTATAAATCCATGTGTTCTTGTCTTTGCATTTAATTTAGCATATAGTTCTCTGTTTTAATTTACTTTCTTCATTAATCTCTCCACACAATCTTTCTCAAGGGTGTTAGTGACTAATTCTGGTGCTAACATTTCGGTGCTTTCACTGAGAACCGAATTCTCAGGCCGCTAGGATCTGCTTTGTAGCTACTGGATTGAATAAACCCCTCGAATGAGATCTGACTTATTGACAGGATGTCCGTTGAATCTACTCAGAGTTTCGATCAACAACTCTACTATGGGAAGACCACGTACCCGATCAGCCTCTCATAACGGGGACGTCAATGAGACTGCTAGCGTACAACAGATAGGACCTAGCAATCAGCAAGAAAATCTAGGTGCAAGGACTGCCGGAGCTCATAACCGGATGGAAGTTATTACTAGGACAGAGTTCAACGACTTGATGAGAGAACTCATGGAAAGTAGAAGACAACTCGCTGAGCAGATTCTAGCAAACGCTAACCTTATGACTCAGCTTACTCAACAACAGCATCAAAATGCTGGAGGTAGCCCTGCTCCTTATTCTTCATCTGATAGCTTGACTTCATCCGATGAACCTCTCAGGCGCAAACGTCGTAAAACCAAAACTGCACAAGTAGGTGCTACTGATCGATCAACTAGAGATTACTCACATCTTGGAGGCCACACCCAAGCCAGAACATGAAACTTAGGAGCTGGAGAGCGTGTGGAGACCGAACGCCTGGCTCACCAAGACCCTAATGAAGCTCGTCTTCAAGATACACATTTGGTAGATCGCCAACAAAGGGGACATCAACCCGAGCGGTCCTGTAGAACAGAGCCCAACCTTCCATGCTCCATACAAACTCCGGACTTATCAGCCATGGTCAGGCAGTTAATGAGAGAAAGTCAAGGCTTAATGAACGAAGATTGGGAGATATCCAGGAGTCATACTCCATTCACCGATATCATCCTACAGGCCGAGTATCCTAAGAAGTTTAGCATGCCAACTATCCCTACCTACGAAGGAAAGACCGATCCCAGGCAGCACGCGATGAGGTACGAATGGATGATGGATTCGGCTAGAGCAAATGACGCGACCAAGTGTAGATGCTTTCCGATTACTTTATGCAGAATCGCCACCATGTGGTTCACTCAACTTCCCCCATGATCTATATCCAGCTTCGATGAATTGGCGACAAAATTTGTAGAACAGTTCAGGTTACACATCACTCATCCCAAGGATGTGATGTCCCTATCAAGTGTAATCCAGGCTCTAGGGGAGTCGTTGAAAGAGTACCTGCAGAGATTTCATGTTGCAGCTACTGAAGTTAGCAACCCTAACGACCATGCAATTCTGATGGCGGTAATGCAAGGTGTAGATCTGGATTCAGAGCTTGGAGACTGGTTGGCAGGAAAGCCTCCAACAACGCTGGAGCATTTCTATTCAAAGGCTCATCAATTCATAAGAAGAGAAGAAGCCAGGTGGACGAGGCGAGATAAGGCACCAGGGCCTGTTCAGAAGACTTTGAAAAGCAACATCACCGTAAAACAATTCGGCGATAACTCGGGAAAGGTTCAAGTCAACGTCCAGAACAAGCCTGGGCAATCTAAAAGTTTCGGAGGAGGAAATCCCAGAATGAACAGAGAAGCAGGGAAATGAAAGCCAAGGATTCCAACCTACAATGAATATACCCCACTAATTGCATCTTTTGAGAATATTTACTTATCAACTTGTAACACTTTTCAATACAAAAAGTCATGCCCAAAGGAGTCGACACGGGAACAGAAGCGGACGAGGAAGTACTGTCGTTTCCATGAGACTTACGGGCATAATACAGAGGAGTGTAGAAATCTCCACGACGCCATAGAAAAGTTGATCAGACAGAAAAAGCTACAAGAATTTGTCAAGAACCCACAAGAGGGTAGGCAAGGAACATCAGACCTCGGACGTGGGCTGGCTCCATGCCAACCAGAGGAACCTGCCCTAACCGTGGGTAGATTGGCCATAAACACAATAGTCGATGGACCTCACTCTGCAGACAAGAATTGGTAGGAGATGGAGCAATATGCTAATTCCTTGAGGCATGCGGATTATGAATAATGTTCGAATGTGGAGGATGGGACCCCCGTAAAGCAGCAACGCATGATGTCAGACGATATAGTGTTTAGGAGTCGAGATGTGGACAAGGTGGAGGCACCTACCATTGACCCGATGGTCATATCTGCGACGATCAGGGCAGCATATGTCAAAAGAATTTTAATTGATTGTGGAAGCTCCGTTAACATCATCTTCAAAACGGAATATGACCAAATGAAGATGGAGACAAAATATTTAAAGCCATCTAAAGCCTGTATCCATGGCTTTAATGGTGTAGTGACTAATGCGATGGGGTATGTTGAGTTGCCAGTTGAAATGGGAGAGGGTGAACGTAGGAGGGTGCGAATCCTACCGCTTGTAGTGTTCGATGTTGATTCTCCATATGATGTGTTTCTGGGTCGGTCGGCCCTGGCAAAGTTTAGGGGAGATTTGGCCCCATGGTGTTTGACGTTAAAATTTACGACAGACAAAGGAGTCAGGGTAGTGTAGGCGATCAGGCGACCCGTCGCGCATGTTATGTGGCTGAGCTAAGAGACTTCATTGTTGAATTCACTATGTCGGACAAATTAGACGGTAACAATGTCATACCTCCTGTTTGATGGAAGATGTATACTGATGGGGCATCTAACGACCGTCACTCAGGGGCTGGATAGTTCTTGTGAATCCTGAAAACCGATCAGTTTGTTATGCTTTGAAGCTTGAATTTCCAGTGACAAATAATGAAGCCGGGTACGAAGCATTGATTACTGGGTTGAGGCTAATTAGAGAGCTGGGGGTAAAATTCGGTTGAAATCTTTTGCGACTTGCAACTGGTGATATAACAGATATGGGGGAATTATCAAGCGAAGGGACAGAGGCTTGCCCCATACATTGCACGGGTTCAAGAGTTGCTAGCAAATCTAGAATATTATGATATTTCGCATGTCCCGCGTGAACAAAATAGAGAAGCCAATTCATGCTCCGAGTATAAATATTTGCGAGCACTGGCAATGCACAGCAAATGGGATTGGTTCCCATTGGAACCCTACATGCTCCGAGTATAAATATGATGGAGGTAGATTTCATGATCGAAATAGAAATCGAGAAGGAATCATGAATGACCCATTCAAGCAATACTTGCTATACGGGATATTTCCCGAAAGAAGGAGTGAAAGACGACAAGTCATTCGTAAGGCTTCACGATATGTAATGCAGGACGGAATAATGTACCGGAGGGGATTCTCGACCCCCTTACTCCGGTGAATTGCCCAAAATGAGATAAAACGAGTGCTGAAAGAAGTCCATGAAGGAGAATGCGGTGACCATATTGGGGGCAGACACTTGCAAAGAAAATCCTCTGTTATGGATATTATTGGCCAACTGTAAATCGGGACGCTGCAGGCTATGTAAGGAGATGCGACAAATGCCATAAATATGCAAAAATCTCGAGAGCACTGCTGACAAAACTCACGCAAATGGTTATTCCATGGCCGTCTGCAATGTGGGGAATCGACATAGTCGGTTCATTAGCCATATCCAAAGGTGGTGCGAAATATGCGATAGTTGCGGTCGATTACTTTACCAAGTAGGCAGAAGTAGAGCCTTTGGCCACTATCACCACCAAAAAGGTCATTAATTTCAATGTACGAAACATTATATGTCATTTTGGCCTTCCACGGACTATCACTACAGACAATGGAACTCAATTCGAAAGCAAAGAATTCAAAAAGTTTTGCCAAAGATATGGCATTTTGAAAAAGTTGCAGTATTTTCTCATCCAAAAGCCAATGGACAAGTGGAAGCCGTGAAAAAAATAATCAAATCCATATTAAAAAAGCGTTTGGAAAAGGCTAGAGGCAAGTGGGTGGATGAACTTCCGACGGCGCTTTGGGTTTATAGAACCACCCACAAGTCCGCGACTGGACATACTCCGTTCGCTTTAGCATATGGCATGGAAGCTGTTATACCCGAACTTGAAGTTCATTCACATCGGGTAACTTATTACGACCCCGAGTCAAATCAGGATCTTTTGCTAGAATCACTGGACTTCATTGGTGAAAAACATGAAGAAAATGATTTAAAAGCGGCTGCATACAGACACCAAGTTGCTCGATATTTTAATGAAAAGGTCCGGCCGAGAATCTTTGATGTTGGTGACCTCGTTTTGAAACGGGTTTTTCCGGTCCCGTCGCATATGAACCCCGCATGGGAAGGTCCATACGTTATTGAACGGAAGCTTGGAGAGGGAACTTTCAAGCTAGTGACCATTGATGGTATGACACTTCCCCGAGCATGGAATAGCGAGCATTTGCGGCATTATTATACTTAGTCCATTTCTTTCATATTTTAGTTGTAATTATTTCCAGCATATTTATATTCTTAGTTTTCGGCATGTAATATGACAATTTAGCTTATTTTCATTAAAAAGGCTTGAAGCCATCCTTTCCATGATTATTGATGTTTCTATGTATGATAATTCTGTGAAAAACCACTAGATTGCATTATTCTATCTGACGTACGAGCGCACATGAACATCCCGAAATCTCCAAGTCCCCTGTGTGCGGACTGGAGTACTCCGAGTCCCTTGAGTGCGGAACGGAGTATAAATGATTCAAAATCTCCAAGTCCCCTAAGTGCGGACTGGAGTACTCTTAGTCCCCTGAGTGCGGACCGGAGTATAGATGATTCGAAATCTCTAAGTCCCCTGAGTGCGGACTGGAGTACTCTAATCCCCTTGAGAGCAGACCAGAGTATAAACGACTAAAATCTCCAAGTCTCCTAAGCGCGGACTGGAGTACTCTGAGTCCCCAGAGTGCAGACTAGAATATAAATGATTAAAATCTCCAAGTCCCCTGAGGGCGGACTGGAGTACTCTGAGTCCCTAGAGTGCGTATTAGAGTATAAACGACTAAAATCTCCAAGTTCCCTGAGCGCGGACTAGAGTACTTTGAGTACATAGAGTGCAGACTAAAGTATAAACGACTAAAATCTCCAAGGCCCCTGAGCGTGGACTGTATTACTCTGACTCCCTAGAGTGCGGACTAGAATATAAACGACTAAAATCTCCAAGTCCCCTGGGTGCGGACTGGAGTACTCTGAGTCCCCAGAGTGCTGACTAGAGTATAAATGATTAAAATCTCCAAGTCCCCTGGGTGTGGACTGGAGTACTCTAAGTCCCTAGAGTGCGGATGGGAGTATAAACGGCTTAAAATTCTCTAATCCCCAGAGTGCGTACTAGAATACAATTGACTTGAAGTCAATAAGTCCTAGCCTGCGGACTAAAAAAAATTCTAAGTACCCGAAGCGTGGAATAAAGGATGTACAATTCCAAAGAATTTCCGACTTATATGAAAATGAATTGGAAGTTATGTAACTAACAATAGCCTGGGTTTCGACCACAATTATACAGAAAGCTGAACGATGAAAATCTTTTGAAAGACAAAAGAACTAAGTTTTATTTATCCAATATAAGGTTCTACTATAACTCCTCCAAAACTCGAAGTCAAAATCTATTTACATTGGTTACAAAAATAAATAAAAATAATTACATAATCTAAACTAACTCTCGTTGAACGAGAGCAACAACTACTTCTTTGATTTCTTCGATTTCTTTCCCTCTTTCGTCTTCTCTGATTACTCCTCCTCTCCGCATTTTCTCTTGGAAGTTTTGCTTGATGGGGAGGTGACAATTGAGGAAGAAAGAGGGACCTCTAATGGCCTGGACCCACCAAGGAGGATGACCTTTAAAGGCTTGTTCAGAGGATCATCTAGGTCCACGACTCGGGGCTCGACTTTGATTTCAGTCGTCTTTTTCTTTTCCTTCGTGAGATGATCCTTCATGCTCATTTTAGAAGTGTGCTTAGAGGCACTTGTGCTCTCAACTTCATAACTACCTTCGACAGGGGATGATGTCTCAGACTTATCCTCATCAAGCGTCTCAATCACTTAAGCATCTAGACCGGGAGTCTCTCCCTCGTGAGTGGCCTAGTTTGTTCTCTCCTTCTCCTCCTTGGTGTCATCGCTCCTTGGAGTGGGTTCGGGATCAGAATGGCATGCGCAAAATCACAAGAAAAAACATTAGAATACAATAATCATACGTTGAAAACGACGGCTCTTTGAACTTTAAAAGGAAAAGATATTTACCGGCTTCTTGCGGGCTCTCAACCGTCCGAGGAGTCTCACCCTCCGGAATGGGAGATAGAATATGGATGCCGAGACCAAGGTCTTCTGGGTCATAACAAGCATGTTGCTTAAATGGATCGAGTACTGGCCAATCAGTCGATTGAATAGGAGGAAGGACTGAAAACTCGGTTCCAGATGGACTGACAATGACGTCTTTTCCTTTGGATGAGGGAGAATTTTTGCAGTAGAGCGCCTTCACTGCAGGCAAGTCCGAAGGCTCGTTCCCCCTAAGAAATTCTTTCACCAAGGCCTCCTCATCAACCTCTTCGGTGCCCAGCTCGACCTTCCTGATCTTTATTAAAGTCTGCCATGCCTCAGCTAGAGATTCAAGGTAGCCTTGCCAAGAAAAGTTAAATCCCAATGCATGAGGACACGGGCCTTGAATCCTGCTATCAGTTGGTCAAACATGCACTTAATTTCTTCCCTGCCATCCTCTGTAGCCGCCTCAAGGAGGGAGTCAATCTCCGCAGATGCTATTTTCTTGCCCTCTTCATGAGCTTCATACTTCAGCATACCGACCTTACAAATCTCATCGACGAGCTTTGCCAACGATCTCGTCGCAATATCGTTGCTACTCTTCCTGGACAGCAGTTTTATTCTCTCTTTCTTTGCGAAGTTGATCTTCCAGCTCTTTGACTCGAAGGAAAAATGCATTCCTTTCCTTCTGCACTGAATCCTTCTCTAAATCCAGGGCCCCACGGCGTTGGACCGCCTCGTTGATTTCTTTCTTATAAGTTTACTCCAGATGATTGACGGCCTCTGCCGTATCTTTAGCACTCTATTGGGCGGCTTCAAGTTGAGACTTGTACACAGAGAGCTCTTCTTCCTGAGCTTTGATAATGTCTATATCATGGATAGCCTCGAGCTTCAGGCAATCAATTTCATGTTAACAATCAACGGAGACTTCTGAGACTTTTTTGGCTAAGTGGACGAATGCATCATGCTGGACATAGACGTCATTAGTACAAGCAATAGCGCTTTGCTTGACATGTCCTGGAATCTAGTGAATCGCCGTGAGAAATTTTAAGCCATCAATGCATATCTTTGGGAATGCGGCTTTAAGCTTAGCAAGTCGTTCTACTACCGATGGATTAGATACAGGAGCGAGAGGAGTCTGCTTGGAGACTACAGATGTTCTGTGAGGATCCCGGGATTACCTGGTACTTGATGAAACGGAATGTTGATCCCGATGAGCCTCAGGCTGGGACCCCTTATATGCGGACTTTTCTTTACTGTGCTCTGATTGAGGAGGAGGATCGCGAGGGTAGGAGGATTGACTATAGGTTTTCCTTCGGTAGGATTATTCTCGATGGTGGTAGTCTCGATCGTCGGAATCATCTTTATCTCGACGTTCGCCAAAACCTGAATCTCGGGCGGAGTGGTGAAAATAGATGAACCACGGAGACGGTCAAGTCCATGTGTACGCCCCATGTCACCTGCACAGAATTTAAATAATGACAAGTCAGCCAAGAGTAGAGTGATGGCAGAAATTTAAGTGTGAGGTGAAGTGCACGTGTTTGAGTGTGTCCTAGTGTTCCCCCCAATGGACTAGTTTCTTTATCTCTAATAGTAGGAGTATTTTCTCCCTGGTTTTGGGCTTGAGAGCTTGCATCGCCTCTCGTGGGCGAATGAAGCTTAAGGGCCTCCGGATCATCAAAGCCATAGTTAAGCAGATCATAAGGAATAGTGAGGTTCGACAGACATTTTAGAGAACTTTCTAAGTGTTAGGGGAAGGCTCTCTCTCTACTGGAATAAGGGTGAATTTAGAAGTTCCACCCACTTTCTTCTTCCTCAACTTATTGGTCAATTTCTTCTTCCCCTTTAAAGGGGAAGGTGTCGTTTCAATGTGGTGAACCTCGACTATTAGGTCCCGAGTAGGACTAACATTTTCACCCGGTACTTCGGGCGCCTTGCCTTCTCTAATCTCCCCCTCCTCTGGTGCGTCAGGGGCATTACGTGATGAAGACCCAGCCTGCTTTTTTCCTTTGCCTGGACCAGGCCTGATTATAGTGATGCCTAGAGGGAGGCTTATTCGGCGACCTTCCGCCGGCAACCCAAACTTCGTGAGCGACTCATTTGAAATAAGAGATCTGATGTCCTAGTCTTCTACCGGAATAGCTCGGATAGCTTCGACAGCTTCAGAATATCCAGAGCCTTGGGGACGTAAGTTAATACCTGAAGATATAGAAGAAGAGTTAGAAAAGGTGCAGCTTCCACCAAACACGAGTATTGATCCACAAAAAATACTTACTCCTTTCCACCCATCTCCTTGCAAAGCCGGGAGGACAGCGCACATAGGACCACTTCTGCTTATACTGGGCAAACTTGCTCCATGCCCCAGTCAGGATCTGACACTTGCTACGCGGCTTGAGGAATATAAATGATGGGCTATCTGACCATCTCTTGAAGCGATAGACATAGCGGATATCGCTAGGAGTCGGGAGCCTGAAGAGGACACTCATGAAGAGAATGCAAGTGCCGTATATGAACGCATGGTTGTTTGGATGTAATTGAGATGGGCGATCTCGATATACTATAGCATGTCGCAAAGAAAGGAATTGAATGGCGGCACGCTATCGACCTAACACATGAATTTGTTGCAGGTTGTATATCCGACTATGGGCAAGTGAGGACAATCCTGCCCCGATGGAACCAACACATCGTCGAAAGGAATCCCATTGACTGAGCATATACAACGGAGCGTGCTTTCGTTAATCTTCGAGGCTTGGGAATCGATCGGATCGTCTAAAAAGATCGCTGCATCCAGGGCATCGGGAGCCAAGTCGACAGATGCGGTCGTAGGGTCCAGCATGTCTTGTACAAGGGTAGCTGATGAATTTTAAGTTCCAACTACTTCTTGTTGAGAGGATGGCCTGGGTCTGTCCGAGATCGTGGCAGATCTAGATTTCCTAGACATCTCTAGTGAATGACTGAGTCTGATGAAACACCTGTTTGAACTATACTTAAAAAGCAATCGACATTAGACTTAATAACATAAGTAATCCCTTCATGTGGTGTGTGAACTAGTGCGATCATTCAAATGTAAGTGCCAAGAAATTAAAAGTCACTGAGTTGGTGAAATAAAGTTAGGCTTCAAATTATCATCTTCGAATATCGTCATCGCTGACCGTCTGCGAGAGCTTATCGTAAGATGGCTTATGTTTTAAACACGGCATCGACGTTGTATAAGAAAGGTTATTGACTGTTTTAAACAAGTTAAGTTCAGGTTTACTGTTGTCAAAACAAGGGAGTTATCAGTCTGGATTGTCCGATATGCTTAATTGTTTAAGTTCGTCCAAGTTCATTGTCATATGTTCGGGCATAAGAAGTATGTTAAGTCAATAATGTTCTGAGTCCAGGCTGAGATGGTTTGATTTTCATATGTACATCACTCTCCCACTTTTCCTCTCCACTGTACGGCATGCGGCAAGTCATGCCGAACCACAATTATGTCGAGCCGCGTCGCTCGGCGTTCTGTCCTTAACTCCAATTTCACTCTTACCCTTCATCCCTACCTCTCGGCGCAGTCGAGTCCTTCGGCGAGTCATGCCGAGCCATATCGCTCGACATCTTACCCAGCTCCTACTTCTCTCCTGCATCCCCTCCTACCTCTATTGACATGAGGGAATCATGCCGATCCGTGGCCGTGCCGAGCCACATTGCTCGACTAGCTAAGCCATAACTCCAACTTCACTCCTGTACTTCCGCTCCATCGCTCGGCATAAGGAAGTCTTACCGAGCACATCAATACTTCTTCCACCAACTCCCTCCTTCAAACACCTCTGACATCTCCTTCCTTCCACTACTCTGACTGGCCCTAAAACAAGTTCTAACCTCGAATTTGTTGTCCTCATCCACATGGTTCCTACTACCATCAGTTTAACAAAGATTCACGAATTCAAATCTGTGCTAAGTTTCCTAGTCGAGATGCAGTGTTTAACAGAGAAATCTTTACCTAAGAAATGATTCGAAGCTTGGGGAGATTCTGGAGTGGGATAAGCGATTCTGATCGGATTCGATAATTGGGGAAGGAGGTGAGGCAACTTATTGGGTTCGTGAAGAGAAGGGAAGGGTTAATAGTTCGTAACGACCCGTAAATTTAACTGGTTTTAATAACGTATTAATTGAAATTTCGTAGAAATTTAAACGATAAAAATTTGAAATATAAATTTGATATTTGGAATGCGTCTAATTAAACGTAGCAACTGGTAAATTTTCGACCGAAAATGTGAAGTTTATTTCGTGCGTAAATTTACTTCAATTTAATCAGTTAAAAAACGATGAAAATAAAACGTTTTCGAAACCTAAATATTTTTACATAGAAATACTCTAAACCATCTTCTGAACAAAACGTCATTTTTCATTTTTTCAAATTCGGACATCTTTAGCTCCGTCGATCTTATTTTTCTGTGTTTTTCATGCATTTTCCGCTAGTATAAGAAATTTCGAATTTTTATAATCCAATCGTATCAGTGATATTTGTATACCGTTTTGATCGTCTCGTCGTGCTGATCTTTGCAATGTATTTATTTCCATGTTTTGAGGTCCGGTACGCGACGAAACGATGAAATCGTACGTTATATCGATACCGAAATTAGTTACTTTTGTAATTCCTTGCTTTTCAAAATTTGAACCGCTGGCCACAACAATAAATTTCCTTTAACTACTCCTGCTGTTTGCATATATATGTGCGTGCGCAACTTTCGATATCCTACTGTTCACTTTAAATTGTTGCTAACGTCGGTTCACCATTGAGAGGAAATAATGCATATATTGTTTATACAATATAATTCTGTTGCTTTCATCACAGTTCACTTTAAATTGCATTTCACATTTTGCCTTGGCCTCTTAAATTTCATCTTCTCCCCTGTAAAATTTTTGTTGGCCATAGACAAAATCCCTACCCACCCTCCTTCAGCACTTGCAACCTTTTCCTTCCACCACCGACGACCATGCTCGTACCTCCTCTGATACAAGCAGCCATCTCACCTTTTGCCTCCACCCATTCGACCTCCCCCTCATCTTGCTCAGCACTTTACATTCCAAAGCACAACCGACCCATCCCTCCTTAACTCGCTGTCCATTGCCTTCCCACCCGGCCTCCGCACCGCCATCACCTCCAAATTCCCTTCGCTCATCAAAACCGACCTCCTTGTTGCCGGGTAACGCCCTGACAACCGCCGCACCCATCCCTCACGCAGGCACCTCCTTCCCCTCCTATTTCTTCCCCTGGCAATCATCATGCCGCCACCTGGCCTCGCCAAGGCATCAACACCCAAAATCCAGACCTTCAACTCCACATTTAGCACTGAACTCTACCATGTCCCCCACCTTCAGCCGAAAGCAACTCCCCTCCTCCTTGAGTTCTCCTTCCTCCTTGAAGAAATAAGGTATATGTATATATGAGTTCGGTTTTTGTATATAAGTTGTTATTATATGTTGTATATATGCATATATTAGTTTATTAAGTATATAAGATCTATAGTTACATATCTTATTTTAACCCGAGTCAAAGATAGACTAGATTTTGCTTACATATTTGCTTTCATGTATCAGGTAAGATGTAGTTTTGATTTGATGTTTAGTTTATAGATAATAGTAATCTATATGTAAGTGTTATAAGAAATCGCTACATATAAATATTCATAGACTGGTTTGTACTTTATAATAGATTTAAAATCTAAAAGCTATAAGCTATAAAAGTTGTCTGTTAAAATATAATATAATCTGTTGTTATACAGTAAATGCAAATATATGTTTTGGCTCATATATATATCATATAAGCATATAAATAATTGGTTACAGTTTCAATGTTGGATTTTGAAATAACTTATGCATATATTTTGGAACTGATTGCTTGTTACTTCGGTTTACCATCAATTTTTTTTGTTATAATCAACATTTTGTTATGTACAGTGTTAGGAAGTATACAGATGTATATGTTCTGTCCATATAAAAAGTTATATAAGTTGATTAATATATATCGGTTATTTTGTACATTGATTTTAAATATGTACATGTATATATAATGTTATATATATATATAGGTATTTTATTGTTCGTATGTTGTTTTAACCTGACAATGTAAATATTATAACCTGTTTTGTAGTTTTCTTTTATAGTTTAATAGATACGCAGCATGTCTGCTATATCTTTGAAGCACGTTATTATAAAAGAAAACGTATGTTATTATATGCTTTATTATGATGCTGACTAATCTTTTTTTTTATTGTTGAGCCGTCATTTTTGTTATGCATAAATAGTATGTATACTATGTACAGGTTGTTCTATGTATATGAACCGTTAAGTCTATTATAAGTCTATTATGTAAGTTGAGTACATCTATGGGCATACATTGATTTAAAATATAATATGTAGGTGTAGTTTGATTTAATTATAAGCATAACCTGCCGAGCTCACAATTATAATTTAAGTTGTATTGACTCATAAAATTTGGTTTGGATATATTAGGAAGTATATATTAGTATGTATATATATATCCATATGCTTATTTAAATATTGAATATAAATATATATAATGAATATATATATATGTTTGATTTCTTCTATGGGTGTTTTAATTTGAAACACTGTATTTTGAAATAAATGTATATATTTAAATTTAATACGTTTTGGAATAAAGGATATGTATATAGTGATATATATATATATATATAAGTTCGCTTACCATTTACTTTCATCGATCCTATTCTGATTTGATTTCGAAAATTCATATTTAACAGCTTTGCTCGTCGATTCGTGCCAATCTAGTTTATTCCGAAAGTCGTGCTTGCGATCCGTGACTCGACTTCATTGTCTATTCATCTCTTTAGCCTCGAAAGGTGAGCAATCACTCACGATTAATGTTCTTTTATTTATTAAATTTTATTTCAATTGAAACGACAATTGAAATATGCCGCTGTTAGTTATTTACACTGTTATATATGATATTACCTGTAGCAGTTCACCTGTGACATCTGACACCATTATCTGTTATTTATAAAATGATAATCCAGTTTGGTGTTAAAAATTGATTGTTGATGTTGACTTTGGTAGTGAAATTGTTAATGTTGTAAGTGATTAAAAAAAAATTAAAATTGAAATTGGCGTAGGATAGTTAGATTTGATATATGTGTAAATTGATTGGATGATATTTGCATAATATGACCCCTTTAAATGTTAAATAAATTGACGTAGAAACAGTGTTAACTACGCCTTGAACCATTGAATGTATGTTGTATAAATTTATGTAGTATGAATGAGAAGTGAAGAACCGTATAAAGAATTAGTGTAATAATCTTCAGTCTACATGAAATGATAGTGTAGATTCTAGAAATAATTATATTAATTTGCACAAACAACAATGTGAATTAATACGATTATTTCGGAATTATTTGATTTAATTATTGAATGGTTATTGATGTTTGCTATTGCTAGTTTATTTACTTTGACACCATCCTAGTAATCACACTACAAGTTCCCTTTGCTATGCTTTGATTTTGAATTGAATGGAGTTGGGTTGAAATGATAAATATCCAAATGTACTTGACTTAGGATAGAGAATTAAATAAAACCCGATTGGTCAATAATTTGATTTAAAAATAAAATAAAGATTTTATTTGAATAAAAATATGGTTTTGAAATGAAATTGGAATTTGGATTTTTATGAAAGAAAAGTGTTAATATTTAATAATCCGAAACAAAATATTTACAAAGTGATTGATGAAAGAACATTTTTTTGAATTTAATTAATAATTAAGTTTGGAATTATTTAATAATTGAGTTTTGAAATTTTTTAATAATTAAATAAGATTGAATTATTTAATAATTAAATGAAATTGAATTCTTGATATGTGAAATTGAACTTCGTAATAAGTGAAATTGAACGTCTTAATAAGTAAAGTTGAGTTATGAAATAATTAAGTTTTGAAATTTGTAACTAAGTAAATAAATAAGTGAAATTGAATTTCTTTAACAAGAAAAAAATGTGATTTATTGAAATTAATGTAAGACTTATAATCTAAAGAATTTGATTTGACTAATCTAATACAATTAAATTTGTATGTTGATAATGGAGTTGAACTTAAGTAATTGATTTAATGAATTGAAATTTAATAGAAATTGTTTCGAACGATAAATTAATTAACTTAACGAATATTGAATGAAATCGATCAATGAAATTAAATTGATTTGAATGTCAAATTAAATTAATTTAAATGATTTCGAAATAAATGTATATACGAACTTGAATCAATATTTAAATTGTTTTAAATATAAAAAATTTGAAATTGAATTATAAGATTTTGAAATGGTAATTTGGAAGTTTTGAAACGTAAAATATGGAAACTGATTTAGAAAGACAAATGAAATGTCGGTTTGCAAATTCTAATTGGAATTGGAATAGTTTTGGTTTCGAAATTTATTAAACGACCAATCGGTGTAATAATCACGAAAGTTATTAAAGAAACGGAGTCGGTTATGGATACTCTCTATCTAAACCGAAAACCACTTTAATAACTATACGCGGAGTTGTGATCCAGAATGAAGTGGTTGGAATGATGTACATGATGACTAAAGAAAGAGAAAGATAATGGATAGCCTTGACACTTGTGTCAAATTGGAAATGACTAAAATAGGAGCCGTGCCAGGCCAAATGGGGTTAGCCACCTCGAGCGAACATACTTCTTCGCAAACTACTCATTACTTGTTATTGATTAGTGCACCCTCGTATTTTGGGAGTGTTGTTTCGCGGTGTTGCGATCGTTGCGGCGATGCGTTTTCACCAGTCCGGATCAGGCAAACGGTAGTTTCACTACCTTGGGTATTGCCTCATGTTCCTTGTCATACTTGTATCCCTATATACGCGACCATTATGAATTTGTTTTGTGTTATACCTATGGAGTACTCCCTGATATCCCACTAGTTTACGGTGGAGTTTACAGTGCTGTATAGACTATAACGCTTATATAAAATGTGTTAAGGGGGATGATGGTAACGCCTTAACACTATTTTGATATTTATATTACTAATAGACATTATCTATTTAGCGTATATTACTACATAGTAGATAGTTTAATGGATCCTTAGAGGATGGTTACTCCAACATCCTTTGAGTTACTTGCATTTGAGTTGCTATTTCACTTGAGTTGGATTTATTGATATAAGAATTTTAATCCTGACTCGGGTGTTTGTGTTTTGCTTTACACTCGGGTCAAACTGAGTGGTTCTGCTTTCAAGACTCACCTTTGGAGTTGGGGCTTCGCTTGGAGATCCAGTTATCTATCCAGATTTCAGATATTCAGTTGATTCCAGTGATGTATTCTGATTCTTATATTTGACTATTGTATTCGAGACTTCTGTGTAACTTCTTTAACTCTGTTATATATATAGTAGCTTCATGAACTACTATCTTTTGTTTCCATTGTATTTATTACTCTGTGTCTGTGATTCTGTGATTATTTATTTACTGTATATCTGAGTTTTGCCAAATTTAAATTAACAATTCGGTATTTTGAATTATTCAAGTCCGGCATGTGCGGATGCAAATAGTCCAAAATAGCGGGTCGTTACAGTTGGTATCAGAGCTTTGGTAGCTCTAGGCAAAACTTAGCATATAGGGCAAATGTATTTACAGAATCACTCTCATTCGAGTTTCAATCTCTTCTTTTTGACTCGATTCCTTTGAATTTTGGAATGTTCCCTCGGTTTCGAAATTTATTCGTATCCCTCACTATTCGTCTTCTTTCAATTCTGGAGCATCACATAACTCCACTTCGAATGATCTTTATAGTGATTCGGCGGTCTCGCCAATCTCAAATATATTTGTAAAGGGGGAAACTCCTTTACAATAACATCGATTTACCGGAGATTTCTGTATCTTCGGTTTACGATGCTATCTATTCCCTGCTATACCTAAATTCCATCTCTTGAGATCGAATGTTGATTTACCTCGAAATTCAGCATCGATCTTATTCTTGAAATTATGGTCGACCCGGTTAAGGTTGCCCGTGAATTAAATAAGTTTGTCCATCTCCCGATTCTGACAATTGAATTATCTTATCTTCTGTTTCGAAATTATTATCGAATCAAAATTCTCTTTGATTTGATTTCCATCAAATTTGAATCTCTATATTTATTTTGATATCCATCCTTGTATCGTCGAGTGAGCAAGTGTATTTGTAAATTTTCATTGAAATGTTTTTGTATTGTGTTGTTTGAGTTGTTAATGTTGATTTGGATTTTCGATCGATTCGTCTGATCAATGCTATCGATAGAATTTCTAAAACACTTGAGCAGAGCAAACTGACACAATATTGTTTTCAAATTAGGTAAACAAAATAGTTTGTATGATTATATTATTTATAAATATAAGTTTTCTGAAATTAAACTGTTAATGAATTAATGTTGAAAATAAAAAAAATTGATTTTCATTTATTGTTGTAAACCATTGACTATTGAGTAATATAAATAAAACAATTTATAAAACTAGGTTAAAATTGATTTGAAATTTAAATGGATTTAAACTAAAATTTGAGAATTTAACATCCGGTGATTTCAAACTTTGACTTGAAAGATTTAAAGTGTATAGTATTTTAAATATTTTCAAATAAAATAAACCATTTCAAAGAATTTTAAATGTTTAAATCAGTGCTCTCCTATTTTATCGCTGGAAAATAATTTCGGTGATGGTGGCCGCATCATCGACATTCATTTTCGAGTTTCGAAGTGGAGAAACTATTCTGTAGCTTTGCTACGGTTTGTTTTGAAAAATAAATTGATTTGAATTTCTTAAAGTATGATTTGATTTGTAATATATATTGATATATGATTTAAATCTGATTTGATATATCATATATATATATATTTATTTACCTCTAAATAAATTTGAAGTTACTCGAAAATTAATTCTTAATTTATGATTAAGGATAATTTAAATTATGAAATGAAATCGAAAGTTTAAATAAAAATTTAAGCCTTAATAATTAGAAAATTTTACTTGTATAATACTCAATTGCATTACATGTAACTTACCTAAATTTTCAAGAGTTAACTATGTAATTGAATATTATACAACATAAAATGATATCAAAGGAATTTTTAAATAAATTTGAGTAGTTATGATAAATGTAAATATACTTAATATATGTGATAAGATATATCAAGTGGAATAAATTTATTAATAATTTGGAATAAAGATGAACTAAATTTGTCGAATAAAATATGAAAAAAAAAGATTATTTAAGTTTACGACCTTTGAAATTGTTAATTTAAGATGATTGGATAATATACAATATAAAATGTCTTTATAAACAAATTTAAGTGTGTATAAAAGAAATATTATACACTTAAAGTTTAATTATAAAATGGTTAATAGAGATAAATAGAATATTAAGTTTAGTGAATAATAAATGGATTAATAAAATAAATTATTGTTTGAAATTAATTTTGTATCAAACAATGATAAATTGAAAATAAACCAAGTCAATGAAATTCCTTGAGTTTAAAATCTATTGTTGAATATAAATTAATTTAAATTGAAATTTATATGGTCTAAATTAATTGTTTATTATGTAATTCAAGTGTATTTTCTTTTGGTTGTTTCTATTCTCCTACCTCCTTCCTTTTCGAGGACGAAAAGTTTTGAGTGGGGGAGAGTGTAACGACCCGTAAATTTAACTGGTTTTAATAACGTATTAATTGACTTTTTGTAGAAATTAATACGATAAAATTTTGAAATATAAATTTGATATTTGGAATGCTTCTAGTTAAACATAGCAACTGGTAAATTTTCGTCCGAAAATATAAAGTTTATTTCGTGCGTAAATTTACTTCAATTTAATCAGTTAAAAAACGATAAAAATAAAAAGTTTTCGAAACCTAAATATTTTTACATAGAAAAATTCTAAACCATCTTCTGAGCAAAACGTCAATTTTTATTTTTTCAAATTCGGACATCTTTAGCTCCGTCGATCTTATTTTTCTGTGTTTTTCAAGCATTTTCCGCTTGTATAAGAAATTTCGAATTTTTATAATCCAATCGTATCACTGATATTTGTATACCGTTTTGATCATCTCGTCGTGCTGAGCTCTGCGGTGTATTTGTTTCCGTGTTTTGAGGTCCGGTACGCGACGAAACGATGAAATCGTACGTTATATCGATACCGAAATTAGTGACTTTTGGAATTCCTTGCTTTTCAAAATTTAAACCGCTGGCCACAACAATAAATTTCCTTTAACTACTCCAGCTGTTTGCATATATATGTGCGTGCGTGGCTTTCGATATCCTACTGTTCACTTTAAATTGTTGCTAACGTCGGTTTACCATTGAGAGGAAATAATGCATATATTGTTTATACAATATACTTCTGTCGCTTTCATCATAGTTCACTTTAAATTGCTTTTCACATTTTGCCTTGGCCTGTTAAATTTCATCTTCTCCCCTGTAAAATTTTTGTTAGCCATAGACAAAATCCCTACCCGCCCTCCTTCTGCACTTGCAACCTTTTCCTTCCACCACCGATAACCATGCTCGTACCTCCTCTGATACAAGCAGCCATCTCACCTTTCGCCTCCACCCATTTGACATCCTCCTCACCTTGCTCAGCCCCTTACATTCCAAAGCACAATCGACCCATCCCTCCTTAACTCGCTGTCCATTGCCTCCCACCCGGCTTCTGCACCGGCATCACCTCTAACTTCCCTTCGCTCATCAAAACCGACCTCCTTGTTGCCTGGCAACGCCCTAACAACCGCCGCACCCACCCCTCACGCAGGCACCTCCTTCCCCTCCTATTTCTTCCCCTGGCAATTATCATGCTGCCACCTGGCCTCGCCAAGGCATCAACACCTAAAATCCAAACCTTCAACTCCACCTTTAGCACCGAACTCTACCATGTCGCTCACCTTCACCCGAAAGCAACTCCCCTCCTCCCTTAGTTCTCCTTCCTCCTTGAAGAAATAAGGTATATGTATATATGAGTTTGGTTTTTGCATATAAGTTGTTATTATACGTTGTATATATGCACATATTAGTTTATTAAGTATATAAGATCTATAGTTACATATCTTATTTTAACCTGAGTCAAAGATAGATTTGATTTTGCTTACATATTTGCTTTCATGTATCAGGTAAGATGTAGTTTTGATATGATGTTTAGTTTATAGATAATAGTAATCTATATGTAAGTGTTATAAGAAATCGCTACATATAAATATTCATAGACTGGTTTGTACTTTATAATAGATTTAAAATCTTAAAGCTATAAGCTATAAAAGCTGTTTGTTAAAATATAATATAATCTATTATTATACAGTAAATGCAAATATATGTTTTGGCTCATATATATATTATATAAGTATATAAATAATTGGTTACAGTTTCAGTGTTGGATTTTGAAATAACTTATGCATATATTTTGGAACTGGTTGCTTGTTACTTTGGTTTACCATCAAATTTTTTTTGTTATAGTCAACAATTTTGTTATGTATACTGTTAGGAAGTATACAGATGTATATGTTCTGTCTATATAAAAAGTTATATAAGTTGATTAATATATATCAGTTATTTTGTACATTGATTTTGAATATGTGCATGTATATATAATGTTATATATATAGGTATTTTATTGTTTGTATGCTGTTTTAACCTGACAATGTAAATATTTTAACATGTTTTATAGTTTTCTTTTATAGTTTTATAGATACGCAGCATGTCTGCTATATCTTTGAAGCACGTTATTATAAAAGAAAACGTATGTTATTATATGCTTTATTATGATGTTGACTAATCATTTTATTTATTGTTGAGCCGTCATTTGTGTTATGCATAAATAGTATGTATACCATACAGGTTGTTCTATGTATATGAACCATTAAGTCTATTATAAGTCTATTATGTAAGTTGAGTACATCTATGAGCATACATTGATTTAAAATATAATATGTAGGTGTAATTTGATTTAATATATGTGTATAACCTGCCAAGCTCACAATTATAATTTAAGTTGTATTGACTCATAAAATTTGGTTTGGATATATTAGGAAGTATATATTAGTCTATATATATCCATCTGCTTATTTAAATATTGAATATAAATATATATAATATATATATATATTTGATTTCTTCTATGTGTGTTTTAATTTTAAACACTGTATTTTGAAACAAAAATATATATATTTAAATTTAATACGTTCTGGAATAAAGGATATGTATATAGTGATATATATATATATATATAAGTTCGCTCACCATTTACTTTCATCGATCCTATTCTGATTTGATTTCGAAAATTCATATTTAACAGCTTTGCTCGTCGATTCGTGCCAATCTAGTTTATTCCGAAAGTCGTGCTTGCAATCCGTGACTCGACTTCATTGTCTATTCATCTCTTTAGCCTCGAAAGGTGAGCAATCACTCACGATTAATGTTCTTTTATGTATTAAATTTGATTTCAATTGAAACGACAATTGAAATATGTTGTTGTTAGTTATTTACACTGTTATATATGTTATTACCTGTAGCAGTTCACCTGTGACATCTGACACCATTATCTGTTATTTATAAAATGATAATCCAGTTTGGTTGTTAAATAATTGATTATTGATGTTGACTTTGGTCACGAAATTGTTAATGTTGTAAGTGATTAAAAAAAATTGAAATTGAAATTGGCGTAGGATAGTTAGATTTGATATGTGTGTAAATTGATTAGACGATATTTGCATAATATGACCCCTTTAAATGTTAAATAAATTGATGTAATGTAACGACCCAAAATTTCTGTCAATTAAATTCGTATATTGAATTGATTTAAAATATTAACAAAGTGAAACTAAACAGTCGAATAAATTTTATTTTGAATAATTGGATTTAATTGGATAATTAAATCGATAATTTAATAGTTGAAATTACAGAAATAATTGGAAATTGGGTTAAATATGATTGAAAATGATTTGTAAAATTTTATTATATCATATTGGAGTTAGAATGATGCTATAGAACTTATAAATCGAATTAAAAGTTAATTTGTGAAAATAGAATATTTTAATACTTAATTGAAGAGTAAAAATAGCCATTTTTCAAACAGTCTCGGAATTGGACGAAACCATTTTCATCAGATCCGTAATGTGATATTATTGTATGGTTTCAAATTTTGTGTCAATCGAATTTACCGTTTGTCCGGGGCAAGCCAAAACGCGTAGAAATTAGTTTAAATCAATTTAATTTAAAATCGATCGTTTATTGCCGTAACTCGCACAGATGATAGAATTAGCCTCTGAAACACATTCCATTGTGTCCGAAACGTGGGGTAAACCTTAGAAACGTCAGGCGGCACGCTTCGTTTGTAGTTCGGAAAATTTTGGATGAATAGTGTTTGCAAATTTTCTATAAAAGGACCCATTATTTTCATTTCGCAAAACAAAAATCCAAGGGTTACTCTCAACCTTCAGCCGCCGGCTATGAAATTAATGGCCAGAAAATTTAATTCTTTCTCCTCGATTATCTTCAAATCCGTGAATCAATCCGAGAAACTTTCAACACGAAAAGTGTAGAGATCGTTGTGAACTACGAATTCAACGGCTATGATCGTTTAACTTGAAGTGGATCGACGGCAAATTGCTTGTGAGTGACGTACGTTCACACACGAAATACGACGCAATGGAGCAGTCGAGATTCGTGCTCTTCTGGGCGGTGGTGCGTGAGGCTATGGGCTTCGAAACGTCGTAGTTTGATCGACCTATAAGCAAGCGAAGGCGGCTCGAAAATTTAGTGAAAGGAACGACATGGGTTCGATTTTTAGCTGGAGAATGCGCGTGAGTTACTGATGGAAGAAGAATATGCGAGCGGCCTGGATATTTGCAAACAACATTTAACGGCCATAAGTACTTTTAGGTTAAAAATTAAAAGAAATTGAGAATGTTATTTATATTTAAATTCATACAATGTTTAAAATAGCGTAACTTTCTCATACGAGGTCGGCATTTCGCGAAACGAGTTGCGTTGGCTTCGCTTCGTCGAACACTACGCTATGGAGCTAGTTTGGAGTCATTTGGAGCTAGTTTAAATTTTGGGTAAAATTAAACGCGCGTTTAATTTTATTCGAAATAAAACGCTACCACTGTTATCGGAACTCAAGGTGAGAATTTCTCACTCAATCGAATTGTTTCGATTTAAATTTTAAATAGTTAGATTTAAAATTGCTTGATTGTATGATTGAATGATAAATTGTTATCTATTGTGTTAAATAGACATTATATGCCGTATATTAAGTGAATGTTATTTATTAAAAACATATACCGCGATAATTCCATCTTGATTGGAATTGGTATTATTTATGTACTTGGAGTTGATTTTCCCGCATTATATAGCAGATGAGACCCTATTGCGCCGTATAATAGCGGATAATATTTTAGAATCCTATATACCACGATATTCCGTATTAGAACGGAATTGGTATTGTGCTAACATCTGTGGATGCAGGGAAACAGGTTGGAGGGATCCAACTGGATTCCTCGCCAGTATTTATTTGATTACAGATATTGTGATATTTGTTGATTATCATATACTGATATATGATGTCTTTGTTGTCGTGATTGACTATTTGGTATGTTGCATCATTGGGCCAATTTTGGAATTATAAAAAGGGTTTTTAAGTGATTTTTGAAAGTATATGTTTTACTAAATTTTTGAATTGATTCCTTGTAAATAAATAAACGTTATAATATTTAAAGTTATAAAAGTTATGATTTTTGTGAAATATAACCGAAATGTGATTTTTGAAATAAATAGTTGATAAATTTATAAAATAGTTTAAATTGGGATTTTTGAATTATTATAAACGATGTGTATAAAAGATTTATAAAATTAATATTTATAAATTAAAAATATAGGAATTATAAAACGAGTTTTATTAAGTGTTAAAATGAAGTATAAATGGATTTCATAAGTAAATGGAATTTATAGATTTATAAATTGGGAAGTTATAAAATTAATAGATTTTTGTAAAATAAAAGATTTATAAGTAATTAACTTATAAATCGGATTTTGGCATTTTAATTAAGATTTTCGAATAAGTATAAATGGTATATAGAAAAGTTTTATAAAATATATATTTTATAAATTGAAATAATGGAATTATAAAAGGAGTTCGGTTAATGCTGAAAATGAGGTTATAAATGGAATTTTATAAGTAGTAAGATTTTTAAATTTTGCAAATTGAAGTCTTTATAAAACATAAATGGGAATTTATAAACATTGTTTTATAAATTTGAAACCGACTTATTTTGATAAGTCAATTATTTTAGATTTTTAAAGGAGATATATTCACGATTTTGGACGGTGGGTAATCCTTTAAACAAAATGTGTAGAAAAATGTTGAATTTGGTTAACGAAGAATATTCACAATTTTGGGACAGTGAATAATATATTAAAGTGTTTTGGGGAAGTGATATTTTAAATAGAATTAAAACGATTTGAAATTGTTTTAAAATGCATTAAGTGTCAAAACCATAGATTTAAACATTCGTTGTTGAAATAGACATTTTCGAGGAATAGAAGGAAATATTGGACTATAACACTGTTGTTATAGTAAATGATTTCCGAAAGGAAATGTTTTATATAGTATTGGGATTTATATATCTATGTTAATTTCGAATCCCTATACTAGTGATTTTGGATTGTCGTAACGATGTTCTACACAACATTCGTTTTTACCCAAATAAATGTGTTTAAGAGGATGTTTTCTTTAAAAATGAAATATATACTTAATTTCGATTTAAGTATATTGAATATTTTCCAAGTGTTGAAAATAAATGGATTTGTGAATTTCTTATTATTAAATAAGTATGGAAATGTTTTCCAATATGAAGTGAATATTTTGAGATTTTATCTTTTAAAGATAAATTGAAAATGAATATTAGAATCGATTTGAAAATCGTATATTCATAGATATTTTGAAATTGTAAATTCACTATGGAATTTATAAAAGGAAGGGAAATTTTTTTAAAAATAAACATTGATTTATTTTTGAATTAAGGAAATGAATTTTACGGATTTGGAACGTAAATATAAAGTAAATCGGTAAGGATTTATTTAATTGGTTTAAATGAACCATTTTGAAATGAAAGTATTTCCTCGTAAGGAAAATGTTTGAATTTTTTTTTCAAAAGTGGTAAAGGTGAAAAGTGATTTGAAATTTGTTTTCAAATGTTGAAGTGTGGAAAATATATATCTTGTAAAGATATTTTGGAAAATAAATAATTTGGAAAATTATTTGGAACTTGGTGATGTTGTGCATACTTATTGATAGTTAAATAACCGACTATCAATATTTACCTTTGAATGGGTATTTGTTGTGATTTGCTTGAATTTGAATGCCACACTTATTTTCAAAATAAGCGCTCACTATTCGGGTTAGCCGGGAAAGGACCTTGGGGTCGTATAACCCATTCCGAATATGTGTTACGTCGTTATGGATTGCATTTGATGATCAGTGTTGAAGACCGGATATTTGTGAAAACGGAAGGATTACCGTCGAATGACTCTGCGTCGGCTGATCTCCGATATAGAGGTTTTATCACCCTTAGTGACGGGAAGTCCGGACGTGATTAGTGAATATCCGGATTGCAAGGGCTTCTTTGGAAGTGCCTTCGGTTCTGTTCGAGCCCGGAACAGACTTGTATGGATTGTATGTCTGACATTACAAATTGAGATATAAAGCTAATTTCTTTCAAATATATTTATGTTGGTGGCGGAGAATTTATTCTCTTAGCTTAACACCCTTCTCTGAGATGTACGAGCTCAAAGGTTATGTAGTTGAAGGTTATTAGTGATATACTCCCAATTTGGTAGTGTGATATGCTAAGTGTTGTTGAGCATTTGATGATCAAAGCACAGCTTTTGTATAAAGCGTGGCTTTGTGGACGAGACTTCGTCGGACCTCACACCCCGGAAATGATCAAAACGGGAAGGATGTGGCAAGGTTATTAGGGGGTAGCGCCCCTTTAGTGTATGTCATTCCTTCTGGATAGAGTGGTATCATGGTATGGAGCCCAAATACTTAACCTATGTTGTTGCTGCAAATTTATTACTTTGTGGTTGTTGGAGTCGAGGATCCTCGGATATAGATCGGTTACGATCGTGGAATGACATATTCGTGTCAGTAGTTACCCAATTTGAAGGGTAACCCGGCCTTGTGTTGGCAGAGATCCGGTTAGGTTCTCGGGTCGTCTTTCTAGAGGCGTACACATGTGGCAATGGAAAGTTACTTGGCTTGACCATTTTTGGAAATCCAAACTTCAATACGCACCTTGTATGGTTTTAGTTGTAGAACCTGCCATTTACTTATGGTGGTCACCACTGTTTAGATGGTAGTTATAGTAGGCATACGATAATGGTCGTGTGTTGGCTAAGATTTATATCTTTACTTTCGAAATGATTTTTTCTACACTATGCACTAGTAATAATATCAAATGTTTCTTTTTAATGCGTATCAAGCATCTTTGACTATCATAAGGAGAAATATCCTCCGATTCTGCGTTTGCATTGTGTGTGTGTGTGCGGGAGGCCTTATGGTAGTTTCATTTTCCAAAAAGCATTGCGAATCTATTTTAAAATTATCATGTTCTTTGTTTTAAAGATAAATTGTTTTTAATTATCACACCAGTCCCATGACTGACTCGGAGTTTATTGTTTTCCTTCCTAAACTCTGGATGCCCACCAATTTCCACACGGGCAGTCAAGAGTCAGGTTTATCTGGAGGCAAGCTAGATGGCATGGCGTATTCACTAGTATATAGTATTTATTTTCCGCTGTTTGTTGTTGTAGTACACTCTGATAATGTAATGTAATATGGTGTAATGTAATAACTGATATAGTTCTTTGTTTAAAGATTATTCATTTATCTATTATATGTTGTTCCGCTGCGATATGTGAGATTCTGTCATTGTTTCTGTTATTTTCTTTTACTTTCTCTCTTCTTCTATCTTCTACCTCTTCTTTAACCCTAACGTTATGGTTTTCCGTCCTTTGATTGCTCGGTAGTTGATACAGTGGACGTATTGATGTCGGTTTTCAAGCGTCGAAAAAATCGAAAACGTTACACGTAGAAATAGTGTTAACTACGCCTTGAACCATTGAATGTATGTTGTATAAATTTATATAGTATGAATGAAAAGTGAAGAACCGTATAAAGAATTAGTGTAATAATCTTCAGTCTACATGAAATGATAGTGTAGATTCTAGAAATAATAATATTAATTTACACAAACAACAATGTGAATTAATACGATTATTTCGGGATTATTTGATTTAATTATTGAATTGTTATTGATGTTTGCTATTGCTTGTTTATTTACTTTGACACCATCCTAGCTATCACACTGCAAGTTCCCTTTGCTATGCTTTGATTTTGAATTGAAAGGAATTGGGTTGAAATGATAAATACCCAAATGAACTTGACTTAGGATAGACAATTAAATAAAACCCGATTGGTCAATAATCTGATTTAAAAATAAAATAAAGATTTTATTTGAATAAAAATATGGTTTTGAAATGAAATTGGAATTTGGATTTTATGAAAGAAAAATGTTAATATTTAATAATCCGAAACAAAATATTTACAAAGTAATTGATGAAAGAACGTTTTTCGAATTTAATTAATAATTAAGTTTGGAATTATTTAATAATTGAGTTTTGAAATTTTTTAATAATTAAATAAGATTGAATTATTTAATAACTAAATGAAATTGAATTCTTGATATGTGAAATTGAACTTCGTAATAAGTGAAATTGAACTTCTTAATAAGTAAAGTTGAGTTATGAAATAATTAAGTTTTGAAATTTGTAACTAAGCAAATAAATAAGTGAAATTGAATTTCTTTAACAAGAAAAAAAATGTAATTTATTGAAATTAATGTAAGACTTATAATTTAAAGAATTTGATTTGACGAATATAATATAATTAAATTTGTATGTTGACAATGGAGTTGAACTTAAGTAATTGATTTAATGAATTAAAATTTAATAGAAATTGTTTTGAATGATAAATTAATTAACTTAACGAATATTGAATGAAATCGATCAATGAAATTAAATTGATTTGAATGTTAAATTAAATTAATTTAAATGATTTCGAAATAAACGTATATACGAACTTGAATCAATATTTGAATTGTTTTAAATAAAAAAATTTGAAATTGAATTAAAAGATTTTAAAATGGTAATTTGGAAATTTTGAAACGTAAAATATGGAAACTGATTTAGAAGGACAAATGAAATGTCAGTTTACAAATTCTAATTGGAATTGGAATCGTTTTGGTTTCGAAATTTATTAAATGACCAATCGTTGTAATAATTACGAAAGTCATTAAAGAAACCGGAATCGGTTATGGACATACTCTCTGTCTAAACCGAAAACCACTTTAATAACTATACGTGGAGTTGTGATCCAGAATGAAGTGGTTGGAATAATGTACGTGATGACTGAAGAAAGAGAACGATAATGGATATCCTTGACACTTGTGTCAAATTGGAAATGACTAAAATAGGAGCCGTGCTGGGCCAAATGGGGTTAACCACCTTGAGCGAACACACTTCTTCGCAAACTACTCATTACTTGTTATTGATTGGTGCACCCTCGTATTTTGGGAGTGTTGTTTCACGGTGTTGCGATCGTTGCGTCAATGCATTTTCACCAGTCCGGATCAGGCAAACGGTAGTTTCACTACCTTGGGTATTGCCTTATGTGCCTTATCATACTTGTATCCCTATATACGCGACCACTATGAATTTGTTTTGTGTTATACCTATGGAGTACTCCCTGATATCCCACTAGTTTACGGTGGAGTTTACAGTGCTGTACAGACTATAATGCTTATATAAAACGTGTTAAGGGGGATAATGGCAATGCCTTAACACTATTTTGATATTTATATTACTGATAGACATTATCTATTTAGCGTATATTACTACATAGTAGATAGTTTAACAGATCCTTAGAGGACGGTTATTCCAACGTCCTTTGAGTTACTTGCAATTCTGTTGCTATTTCACTTGAGTTGGATTTATTGACATAAGAAGGTTAATCCTGACTCGGGTGTTTGTGTTTTGCTTTACACTCGGGTCAGACTGAGTGGTTCTGCTTTCAAGACTCACCTTTGGAGTTGGGGCTTCGTTTGGAGATCCAGCTATCTATCCAGCTATCTATCCAGCTTTCAGATATTCAGTTGATTCCAGTTATGTATTGTGATACTTATATTTGACTATTGTATTCGAGACTTCTGTGTAACTTATTTAACTCTGTTATATATATAGTAGCTTCATGAACTACTATCTTTTGTTTCCGCTACATTTATTACTCTGTGTCTGTGATTCTGTGATTATTTATTTACTGTATATCTGAGTTTTGTCAAATCTAAATTAACAATTCGGTATTTTGAATTATTCAAGTCTGACATGTGCGGATGCGAATAGTCTAAAATAGCGGGTCATTACATAGTTTGCAGAAGTTTGGTGGGAGATGAATTCGTAAGTTCTAAAGAGCAGAGGTAAAAGTAAAAGGGAAGGGAAGAAGAAGTATCGTCTTAAATAGATAGAAGAGAAGTCGAATGGACAGTGATCGGTAGAATCGGTCAATGCACCTCCATCGTTCGGCATTATATCATTCGGCATTGGTATGTCGTTTGGCATTCAATGCCTCGATCGACATTCGAGAGGTCGAAGGAAAACTTTATCGAAAAGACAGAATAAGGACTCTAAAGTGAAACATGGAGTACTCATGATTCAAAGCGCATCATGTTCATACACATGATGCACTTTGGGAGGCAATTGTTACCTGGATGTTTGACTATGTAACAAGAGGCTCGGCATAAGCATCATTCGGCATTGGGAGTATCATTCGGCATAAACCTCGTTCGGCAGAAGCCTCGACCGGCATAGAGCCTCGTTCGGCATGGAAGGGTCGTTCGGCATAGCAAGGTTGTTCGGCATAGAGCCTCGTTCAGCATGAAAGGGCCGTTCGGCGCACAAAAGTCACTCACCACGGGCCGAGATATCTTACTCCTAGGCCCATTAAGGAAGTCCAACCCATCTTCGTCTATAAATAGAGGGGCAGGGGCACAGTGAAAGGGACCTTTTTTCGAGAACACTGGGGAAACTCTGCCGCATTCAAGACACATTCTTCCTTACTTAGAATTGGTATTCAAGTAGTTGGTGTACGGATTGTATCTGTAATAAATTGTTGAGTAAAGAAATAAAGAATAAATCCAAAGTGGACGTAGGGAGTTACGCCGAACCACTATAACTCCGTGTTTTCTTGTCTTTGCATTTAATTTAGCATATAGTTCTCTGTTTTAATTTACTTTCTTCATTAATCTCTCTACACAATCTTTCTCAAGGGTGTTAGTGACCAATTCTGGTGCTAACAGATACCATGCTTCAACAATATACGCATCAATATTTTAATTATTTAATTCTGACCGAGGACCAGTTCACACCAGAGAGTTAATACAACAACGACCTTAATTATTTATGAAATTTGACCGATGATAGAATTCATTTGTAAATGTTACAAATTAAAAACAAAATAATACATATGTTGTATTACAGCATTTTCACTTATTTATTTATAGCTTATAATCGGTCAAAACGGTACATAAAAGTTGTATATCGGTTCAATTGGTTAAGGAGCTGAAATCAAATAATTGAACAACGAACTAAATAGGAGTTAAAAAGGCTGTTGACCATGTAAGGTCAAATTTTTGGAGGGCCAAAGGTGTTCAAAATGGGAGATTTATTTTGTTTTAAGTTTAGGGAAAAATGATGAGAAAAAGGTACAGATCCTTGGCTCTAAATAGTCTGGCCTCCACTTATTTCTGTTTACACTTTCTAACAACTCTCTAGCCTCCATTAATATATTGGCAAAGCCTTGTATTTAGCCTTGCAGATTGAAGTATACGAGGAGAACATAAAGCATTAAGAGGAAAGCATAAAGCACTGAGAGAAAATTTTAGCAAATAACAAATTTGGCTCTCGACCAGACATCATTTGTGAACAATATCTTTTCTAACTTGATATTTGACACACACACACACACAAATATATATATATATATATGTATGTATGTATGTATGTATGTATATAGACACACACACGCATACATAAATATATGTATATATTCATGCATATCAAGTTGTCTCGATATAATATTTGTTTAGCCATAAATTTTCATTTAAATAAAAAATAATAATTTTCGTTAGTTTAATAATTAATTTTTACATTAACTATTTATGTGTGTGTGTATATATGATAAACAAATTTGTTGGCAACCTAAAATAAACCCAAATCTGAAACTGTGCATATATATATCAAAAAAGAAATTCATATTAAAAAAAATTGATTTATTTGTATAGAAAGTTATTTTGTTTTATTTCCAGTTCATTAATACACTTACACACACATATATATATATATATACACACACACACATAATTCAAATTTTTGCACATAATCCATTATCAAAAAAATTATATTTTATCTTTATTTAGACATTAAAGAAAAAATTAATGTGACTTATAAAATTTCAATTCAAATATTTTGGAATTTTCAAACTAGTTTATTTTTGCCGTGAATTTTATATTTTAATTTTTTTGCTATAACTGAAGAGAAAATTTTATTTTATTCTATTAAATATTTTATTTTAATTTATTCAATATACAGTAAATACTCAAAAATTCAATTTTAATTTTGATTTTAAAATAAACCATGTATCAAAATGTAATTATACGTTACAGTAGGAAGACTCTATTATAACGTTTACCTGTAACATTTAATTTTAAAACATTGTAAAAAAGCCTTTTACAACATTTTTAATCAAACGTTATAAACACCTTATTTTTACAAGGTTGTAAAGACCTTTTTTTACATTGCTTTTATAGCAAAGTTGTAAAAACATTGTTTTTTACAATATTTTTTGCAAAAATGTTGTAATAATTCCTTTTTAACAACTTTTGTCATAAAATATTGTAAAAATATTATCTTTTACAACTTTTCCCTAAACGTTGTAAATGTTAATTGCTATAATAAAGGTTGTTTTACTCATAAGTTATAAGTTTTTTTGAGGAAACATTCACTATAGGAAAAAACCGAATTAATGGTAATTTTTCTGAATATATTTACTATTGCTTTAAATGTTATAATAATTGATAATCTATGATTTATAATTAAAAATAATAATAATACTTGCTTGATAATTTATAAATGGTAGTTTATAATTAATAATCATAATTGGCAGCATATATAAGTCATTATTTATAATTTATTGTAACTGATGATTATTAATAAATAATTTATAATTACTAATCATTAAGGAAGTAATTTGGAAAACCGGTAGGGATATGCAAAAACAAACCTTTTTTTATTGAAAACATTCCCCTAATGAATTCCTTAGGAATCTCTAAAGTAAATCGAATATACAGAATTGTGATCAATCAAATATTGCAAAGTCCTTGTATTTACTATCGTTTAAAATTTCCATAATGAATATTATTTTTGAATTTAATAATTTATTATAGTTAATTATTAATAAATTAGTAAATTGTAGTTAATATTTATTAATTGTGTGTAATAGTTAAAAATTTAGTTGTAATTAATATTAAATAATTAGTAACTAACCTTTATGAATAGTTATTGTTATTGATAAGTTATGAATAATAATTATTTTTACTATTTCTTTTTCTTTTACTTATATTTTTAACATCTTTTTTCAAAAATGTTGTAATAAATGTATTTAAAAATTAATAATCGATAATTCATAGATAATAATCAATAATTAGGAATAAATACTTAATATTTAATAATTAGTTTTTACTAATTAATAACTAATAATTGTTATTAGATAATTAATAATAAATACTAAATTATTACTATTAAAAAATTAGGTAGTGTTTGGTTTGTTGTTTTTAGTTTTGGGTTTTCGTCCGTACAAAAATGCATATGACGCATGTATATTTTGAAAAAGACTAATTTAGAAAACAAAGTTAACATACAAAATTGATAACAACTTTTTTATATTTTCCATATTTTAGGAAATAACACAAGCACGTGAAATAATCCATTCATCCGTCGTCCCTCTGTTCCCTTCGCCCTTCCATCCGTCTTTTTTTCATCCCCTCCGTCGTCCCTCCATTCTTTTCATATTTGACATACATACTGAAAATCGAAAACACAACATTCGTTTCTAAACCAAACACTACCTTAATATTTAATAACTAATATTTATTATTTAATATTTAATAGTTACTATTAAATAATTAAGAAGTAATAATCAATATTTACAATTTAATAATTAACTTATAACAATTAATGATTAATAATTAATCTTTAATGATTAAAAAGTAGTATTTATTATTGATTATTTAATATTTAATAATTATAATTAACAGTTATAATTAACATTTAGTATTTCAAAAGATTTAAAATTTTCTAAAATAAATCTAAAAATAGCCATAAAATTTAAAAATATAATTTTGAAATTTCAAAAAAAATAAAGAATAACAAGTTTAAATTAAACTTTATTAAATGTTCAAAATTTTATAAGATTCAAAAATGTTGAAAAAATAAAAAATAAAAAATAAATAAACATTATGTTGCAAATCTCAATGCTCATCTTCCTGGGCTGAATGGCCCTACTAAATATATATACATAGAAATATATTCCAGCTAACAAGCCTAGTTGGTGGCCAAAATATAAGCCCAAACATACTACCACTTGAGCTATAAATATATTGCAATATAGTACCAACATCATATAAACTTAATACCATAGCAAAATGTCCAGCATAGCACCATCATAATATTAGCATCTATTATACATATATAAGCCAAAAGAACCAAACGAAAAAGACCAACAAGCATAGCTATTAAAGCAGATTGTTACTTCCTTTCGAATTCCATCATGTTGGAGTTCATAATCAGAAACCGCATCATCACCTATCCAAGAACATATTGCAGACATGATATTATTAGCAGCCAACAAATAACTTCTAGAAACTTAATTAAACATCTGTTATTTCTCTCGTTCCATTTCCACCAGCAGAAGGTCAAAGATAAACAAGCTTCTAAAGTGTTTGGGTTGTTGTCCATAACTAGAGAGGTTCCAAATTAGGAAAACAGGTGTAAATATAGAGATCAGCTGTGCATATACTCCAGACCTGGAAAGCAAAGTCGCACTGGCAAAATATGTGAGGAGAAGCATCTATGAAGCTACCACATAAGAAGCAAGGGAGAGCCGAGCCTCACTTCTTAGATGCTAAAAGAACAGTAGTAATTAGCTCGTTGAGTACAACCACATATGTATCTTAAATTTAGCAGGGGACTTGGACTTCCACATGTTTGATAGGTTAAAGCGAATACTAATAAAGTTATAAAAATAATACAGTGACCTCATCGGGAAGCCTTTACGAGCATTAAGACCCCAAGAGTAGCTGCCACTAACCTTGCCTTAATGAGAAGGAGGAAAAATCCTCTAACATCTTAAAAGGCCCCTTAAGTTGTCTCTAGAAATCACACTTATGAAATCTAGGCAACGATACTCCGATGAGAAAACTTGATTCACTATAATGGTTTTATTTGAAGAGAGGTTGAATAGAGAAGGATAGAGTGACTAAAAAGGAATAGGGGATAGCCAATGATTAGTCCAAAAAGGAGATCTTAAGCCATTGCCAATGTTAGTAGAGCAGGCGATTTAAAAATTTTGTGCAGCAAATGAGAACCCTTTTCCAAAAGGCGAAAGTACCTAAGGAGGAGAGGAGTTGAGATCTGACAGGGTGAAGGGGCCACGATGATATCTATGACATATCCACAATGCCCATGGCTTATCACAGCTTGATAATAGTTGCTAACCCCACTTTCTCAAGAAAGCTTTGTTAAAATATGAAAGATTAAACATACCCAACCCTCCCTCCTTATTGGTCCTACAAACCCTATCCCAACCAACTAAACAATTTTAAGAAGTGATGGTGTATGAACCCTTCTAAAGAAAAGCCTTTCCAATACTATCGATTTTACTAATTAACCGATTAGGCGCCCTGCAAATAAAAGCCGAATGGAAGGGTGAAGGTATAATATAATTAGCCAAGACTAAACGACCTTCTCATGATAAAGAAGATCCCTTCCAACCTGCAAGTCTATTTCGAACATTTTCAATCAAAACTGACCAATCTTCTCTACGTAGGTTTGAGGGCCCCAAAACGAGCCCAAGATAAGCACAAGGGAAGCTACCTAGTGAATAGTTAAGGCAATGAGCAACTGGAATTCCTAAGGATGGATTAGGGCTTACCATCATCACAGAACTCTTAGAGAAGTTTATACAAAGGACTGATGTCATTTCAAATGTGCAGAGGCAGGTTTGATAGTGGCAATTAAAGAAAGGATAGAAGATGAAAGCAAAATAGTATTATCAACATATTTAAAAGAATTAATACCTATATGGATGATATTGTTGCCATGACATGTTAGAAGACCAGAAGAGGAAGTCCTATCCACCAAACTGGCAAACATATCTACAACAATGTTAAAGAGTAAAAGGGAAATAAGGTCACATTGCCCAAGGCCACATGATATTCTAAAAGGATGGCCTTTGTTTCCATTAATACAAATAGAAGAAGTGGAAGTAGCAAGGATGAATTGGATCCAGGTCATGAACCTAGGTGGAAATCGTCTATGAGAAAGAGTCATAAGAATGAAATCCTAGCTTACTGTATCGAACGCCTTGGAAAAATCAAGCTTGATGACAACACAGCCAGAATGTGAGGACTGACTGTATCGGATTGCTTCTTCAACCGACGGAACAATGTCTAAGAGTGATCTAGCCGAAGTGAATGAATGTTGTCCAGGACTAATGATAGATTCCAAAAAAGGCTTAGTACGTCTAGCCAAAACCTTAGTCACAAGTTTGATGATAGTATTCTGAAGACTAATAGGATGAAAAACCAAAGTTCGACTGGAACCGTCAAATTTTTAAATGAGGATGGTGTTAGCGTAATTAAGTTTTTCAATAAGTGCATGTTTCCTGAAAAGTTCATCAAAAGTGCTCATAATACTAAACTTAAGGAAGCCCTAATATCTCTTAAAGAATGAAGGTGGAAATCTGTCAAGGCCAGGTGCTTTGTCACTAGCCATGTCGAACAAGGCCTCTTAGATCTCAACGATATCAAGCTCCCTAGCTATGTCTTCGCCAATAGGCTGCGGATTGCGGATTAGGGATTTCCAGTCAACAATGTCCTATCTAGATTCCTCACGCTATGTCATGCTTTTGAAATGGTTAGTGAAGATATGAAAAATCTTTGCCTCATCTTCCACTTTGCCTTCTCCATCAAAAATACTAAAGATGAGACTCGATTTATGCCCGCCGTTAGTGATTCTGTGGAAGTAAGCAGTGTTGAGGTCTTCCTCCTTAAGCCACTGTGCCCTAGACCTCTACTTCCAAGAAATTTCATCTTAACTCATAAATCTATCCAGATCTGCCTCTAACTGCCAAAGGAAAGCTGGAAAGACTCCTCCATAATGTTCAGATCTAGGATTTAGTTTTGAATATGCTACTTTCTATCCTTAGTCGACCCACAAATACCCGCATACCAATTTTAAGAGCTTTC
This sequence comes from Allium cepa, assembly GCA_030765085.1. NCBI lineage: Eukaryota > Viridiplantae > Streptophyta > Magnoliopsida > Asparagales > Amaryllidaceae > Allium > Allium cepa. The sequence goes on along the minus strand of CM060940.1, from coordinate 213,473,476 downwards.
CTAAGAAGCCTGAGTTTAGTGACCAAAATCTTAATAACAGACTCATAAACATGGAAAGAGGATCAAAGATACTCCACCATCTGATAAAACTAGGCTCTAAGGTCCAAAAAAGCTCAAATTTGAACAATGTAGGGAACCATCCCCAGAGTCAAGAAGGATAGATCAATGATTTGAAATGATGTTAGGAAGACCTCGCAGATAGGAGAAAGGATGCATGTCTTTCCAGGATGGATTAATCAAAAATCTATCAAGCTTAGTGAGGGAAGGAATATGATGCTTGTTAGACCAAGTGAAAGCACGATTATGTAAAGGAAGATCTTTAAGGTCCGCGAAGTCAATAAAGTTACTGAAAAGGTCCATATCGGAAGACAAGGACCCTGACTTATGCTCCGAACTAAACGAGTCACATTAAAGTCACCACCCACCACCCAGGGACCATAAATATAAGACCGAGTATCAAGATAGTCTGCCTAAAGAGTACGTCTCTTTTCAAAGGAATGGGGTCCTTAAATATTAGTTATGTGCCCGAAGAGTTATGCTTAAGAATCACTTGCAAAGCATTACTGGCAAACAACGTTTAACAGTGAGTCCAAACCGACTCATCTCAACAATAATACCCCCATAGATCCAACAAAATCTAGCATAGTCCACTTTGACAAGGTATTGTCTTTGAAATCCCTTAATAGAGACATTGGAGGACCGCTTGATTTATACTATTGATTGATAAAACTCCTAAATGTAAGGGATGAATAAAATTACCAATCAAATTACATTTATCCCTACACCCTAAAAATTCCAGGATAAAAGCTTCATGGGGAACTAAATGCTCACTCATTTTCCAAATTTCTAACAATTTAAATTTCAGGCGAGGCGAGGGCAACACCAAAAGTAGAGGCATCAGTATCAAAGAAGAATAATTACGAGTTTAAAGAATATTTAGCAAAAAAACACTACCTTGCAGGGAGTGACCAGATGAAGTAGCCGATCTGGGAAAACAAAATCCACTTCTAAGGGCAGCGAGAGGCTGGGAATGAATAAAATGATGCCCAGAATGACGAGGAGTAGCTGGAAGGGTGGAGATCACCAGAGGAGCCAGTTGAGGGGGAGCTAACCCCAGATTCATCAAAAAGTCCATATCCATATGATCTTGCATGTACTGCAGCCGCTCAATCGAGAGGAGGCCACCATGTTGAGGGTCCAAGCCTAGCAGAAGGTTGAACCAACTCATCATAGATTATTGTAACCTGCTTCTTACTTTCCATAATATTCTCCTTACTCCACTGAATAAGAGCTTCTTCCAACACGACGTCGTCAGCAAAACGAAGGATAGGAGTTTGCATATCAAACTATGACTTAAGTCCATCATTGAAAAGAAAAATAGGCTTTTGAGCCCAATATCTGCAAGTTTTAGCGTTCCTAGGATGATGTCAGTAGGAGAGATATGGGGATGGTGGTGAATCCAGTGGTCAAGTTATACTCAAATGCAATTGTCATCAAGTTTCCATGAACCTCAGCACACATATGCAACTTAATCTTAACAATACCTTGAACCAACGGTAGCCTAATCACAATGGTCAGAACCTAGAACCTCTTCGATTTGAAACGAAATTAACCTGAGCTCAACGACATCAGTTAAAAAAGGAGGAATTCTCGACACGTGAATCCAGGATGGCACATAAAATTGGTGACGGTAGCACTCTCGCTCAAGTGACCACTAACGAACGTAAACAATTCCATTATCTTTGTGAAAGAAATCCTTTTTCATTACCACCATTGACGATCAAGGAAACTCATAAAAAATGAACGATTTGAGTGAAGAGTGATTTTCCATCCATTTGCGGGGGAAATGAAAATCGAGGCAAGCCTGAAATCTTCCATAATCCACATACCATTTACAAGGGAGATGGAGCTAGGTGTTTAAAAGCTTGTTCTTGTCTGCATGCAAAAAGCAACCTAAGTTTTTCATTTTAGGCAAACGAGAAGAGGAAAATGGATATTTAGGTTTAATAAACACAGGTGGGGTCCCAGATGGAGAAGTCATGGCAGTAGGAAAATATGCAATCGTGCTGTTCCCAGAATCTGGATTTGGAAATATTTTGCACGCAACACCCTACTGATTTGTCTCTTCACGAGCTCGATTACCCAGCCACCCAAATGAATAATGTGCAAAACCATTGCAATGGAAGCAAAGAAGGCCGTTTCTACACCCACTAGCCAGTGACCCTTGGACCCATATCAAAAACACAACTTCTCCTTTATAAATTCGAATTTATCAACATCGCTAAGGTCGCTTGACCCAATTCATTAGAGCAGAAGTGACATGAGCATATTGCCGCCTAGATAGAACAGTAGGAGACACACTTAACGACATCCGACATAACCCCAACAGCAACCCCATCAATCATAGGGTTAGGACCCATTGAATTCTGATCAGGGAAGGCAAGACAAGAGCCCGGAGGCCCAGAGTCGGCATGGTGCAAGAAGGCGCAAGAGAAGGAAAGGCCAAGGATGACAAAGGATGGACGTGAAGTGAACAAAAAGGCGACACTGATGAGAAATGAGGATTAGAAGTGGAAGCTATTGTTTATGAACATAAAACCGCTTCATTTTCCCTACTCATCTTGTTCTTTGTTGGATGATTAGGATAACCTTAGTGCCATAAAACTTCAAGGCATACTTATTGATAATTGTATTGCAACTTATATATGATACAAATTATTATTTCCATCAGCATTTAGACATTTTCTTTTATGACCATCTACTTTGGCATTTCTCAGTTTGTTTTTCTTGGTTTTAACTACCCATAATTTTGTGGCTCCATTCCTCAAATTTTGAGACTCTAATCCTCATGATTTGGCCTTTTGGCTCATCATCTTCCAATTCATGTTTTTTCCATCATATTCCAGAACACCTGCTTCGTTTTATCTCGTGCTCCATTGCCAAATCTCGTACAATGGCAAAACGTGGTAAACTAAAAATAAAAGCAAAAAAATATATCAAAGTAGTCAAACTCCATAACCCAATTCAAACAACCAAACCCTCCCTCTCCAATCTCAAACAACGCTATTCTCAATTCCTTAATCCCCAACCTCACCCAATCCCCAAACTCTTCTTATCTAAAAGCTTCACCATCCCTTCTCCCTCCAACGTCATCTCCTTCTTCCTCCATTCCCCTATCCCAAACTCCTCCTCCAAAATCTTATTCAAACTTTCCCAAAACCAAGAAAACCCTAACCATGTTCTCGACTTCAATACTCGGGCATGGAATGCTGGGGTTAGGCTCGATGGGTTGGAGTTGTCGGTCGTGCTGAAGGGGGTGCAGAGGGATGGTCAGCAATGTAGAGGTGTCGAAAGGGAAGTTCATGGATTGGGTGTCAAAATCGGGTTGGTTTCTAACCAGGTTTTTAGAACTGGTTGGGTTAAGTTTTACGTGGGGTGCGGGTTTGTTGGGGATGCTAGCCTGGTGTTTGATGCAATAGGGGAGACTTAGACAAATACTATTGCTTGGAATGTCGGAATCTAACATTTTATACTTTAAATTGCAGGTAATCTAACCTGTTTTGTGTATCTAAATTTTGTTATTAAGTTTTTATCATTATTAGTGATATTACTACTTTCAGTGTTTATTTTGAATATTGTTACTGAGTCTTTGCGTGTTGAGAAAGAGTGCTTTTCTCATGGATTTGTTCATACTTGAGGAATTTTTATATTAGTATGATTTGGGTACATTAATATAATGTTTTACTTCCGTCTATAAACATCTATAAACAGTTAGAAATAACTTCTTTTGTTTCCTATAAGCTACGTGATATTAATCATGAAAAAACCTTGTTTTTTAGTTACTTATTGATGCATATTTTGTGTTAATATGTTATGCTGGAATTATAATTTCAATAACCCTTTCACCATTATCTGTTTGGACGTTTATTTTGTTATAACGAGAGTTCAGACAACCAAAGTTGAGGAAAGAAACAATAGGAGATAACGTGCATGTGGCTGAAACCTTAACAGACCAATTATAAACTTAAAAAATTATAGGCATTAGAGCATCTCCAACTGTTAAAGGGGTAATACTTAGTCGTTGAATATTACCCCCTTAACATTTCATGGGACGCCAATAAGTGGGCACTGATTTAATCTTAATCGATGCCTGGGGCAAGGCGCCTATAAGTGGGGTGCCCAGCCCCTTTACCCTCACAATTCACGTCTTTTTTATTCAAAAGTACATCAAAATGCCACCATGTATAACCAAAATCGCAAGATGTACTGCTCGACATCAGCCAAAGGAGCTTCTAGGCCCAACACACATTGCTCCAGGACCAAAAATGACGATTTTCCAGCTATGCATTCTGCACGACTTGTCAAAGAGATACAAACATTGTATCTTTACAACATTCGATGCGGTCAAGGTACAATTCTAAATGATAAATAACTATTAATAAATGATGGATACATTTGTCGTATATCAACCATGAAATAATGTTTATTAAATAGAGATATGATATTATAAAGTGTATTACTTAGTTGTGTGAATTTAATTTATACAATAATCCTGAACAACCCTTTAATTTTATAGTCATAGTACATCAGCTATTGGGGGTAGTTGGGCAAAGTGTAGAGCATAGTAATATGATACACTACCTCAGGTTTTAGTAGATAGGCCGCCGACCAGTCCTTTTGTATATGTCTTACGGATTAGGTCACTACAGTCATCTGATTGTCCACTCATAGCAGCCTTAGTTGAGAGGTAATGGCCTACGATGCATACTTTTCATTTTTCAGATTTTGAGTTCGACATTACCCCCGTCGATTATTATATGTTGACTAAGATTGAGATTGAAGACCCAGGCAGGATTCCATTTCCTTTTGATCATACGTTTGAGAGCTCTGAGGTATTTACCATTTATCTACCCTAGTTTGAGGAGGGTCATGTTGCCTCCGGGCGGTTCCTCTTATATATCTGTAGGCATACATTGCAACTCATATGGGCAGCGATGCTCTGACGCCGGGCTTAGAATATTTTAGTTGTAGATATTTGGTTCGACTTTCTTTTTGAACCAAAAGATTACCATTAGATTAGGTTACCTTGAAACCGTAGCCGAGCTGCACACCATCGGTTGAGGTTCCACTATACTCGGGTATTTGTACACCGCTCTTGATTCTTACGCTTTAGGGGAGGTTCGGTAGATGTTTGGATTTTGGTGCACTCTGATGTGCTAGTACTATGAGTACACAGCGAATATACATCCCCGTATTGTTGAGAATTCTAGTCATGCTCCAGAGATATGTTCTGTGCATAAGACGATGGGAGCGTGTTCAGTTAGTTTCTCAAGCGCCTATGGGGGTTAGACATGACCTGATGGAGGCCTATACTCAAATTGATGTGAGGTATATGAACAATATTTTCCAGGCACCATGCGCTTTATATTGGATTGCCATGACACATGAGGGCCGGATGCATGATGTTTATCCACTTTCTATTTCGTATAATTTGGGCTTGTAGAGGATGATCTTACTCCCACCAGTGCTTCTTCCTATTTGGTATTTGGGAGAGAGATGCTTGTTTCAGACTACTGGAGAATTATGTATCCCTGGAGATCCATTATCTTATGACGACATGTTCGGTAGACGTCGGACCATTGGATTATAGTATATAAAGGAATTGAGACAGACTGGATGGACTACATTTTTCTTAGCGGAGGGGGACTATGACAGCTACTAGGTTAGAGTTGCTCCTCGACAATACATGTTACCTGACTACACTCGAGGAGTAAACTCCGGTCATATAGGCCCATACATTTTTAGGGGTAGAGTTCAGGCGTCTCCATTTCCTTTTGATCCCATTCCATCCTAGTATTCTTAGTAGCACATGAACTTCGGTCTGGACACCACTTATAGAGCTTATGACCTTATCGGTTCTCTTATCGAGCAGCTGATATCTTTGCATAGCTTTATTTACAACGCATTTACATTGCATGGCTTTATTTACAACGTCACGTCTTATCGAGCACTGTTTGCACGTTGCATTATTTTGATGTTTGCATAGCTTTATTTACAGCACATTTACATTGCATAGCTTTATTTACACTATCATGTCATATCGAGCACTGTTTGCACGCTGCACTACTTTTGATGCTTGCATAGCTTTATTTACAGCACATTTACATTGCACAGCTTTATTTGCATTGTCACGTCATATCAAGCACTGCTGCATGTTGCACTACTTTTGATGTTTGCTAGAATTAGCACTGTAGACACGTGGCAGTGCTTTTAATGCCAATGCTATTACAAAGCAGTAGTTTTCTATATTATTCGAACACTATAGCCACGTTGCACAATTTTTGCCACATAACATCATCTTTCTGGTATATATTCTATTGCTTGACAAATCATTCTGAATTCGTCTCATCCTATTAAGTAAAAAATGGTGGATTGCAGACATATTTTCTTGCCAGAATCATACTCATACGCGTCCTTTAAGTCATGAGATCGTTCCTAATCCGTCTTACCCCGAAGAATCAATCGGATGGTGTGTTGAAATGAAAGATATTATGAAGATGTAAGAGAGCATGAGAGAGCATTGCAAGAGCAGAGGCTTTTGGAGGAGGAAAGAAGATATAGGGAGGAGCGGAGGAGCAATAATGGGAGAATTCAAAGAAGCCATGAAATACGTTATCAACTACCTCAACCAAAATAAGAAGTTAGTTCTGGAGATATATCCTGCAATTATGGAGTTATTTTTTTGTATTCCATCATAAGGAATGGATCTGACATTGGTCGACGCCACTATAGTACCGCAATTTTTCGGATGGATGTGGACTTTGGCAATGGTTAGATGATCTTTTACCTCATCATGCAGTAGTATATGCAACTGAACTTGAAAAAGAATTTGAAACGCTTAGGAGGACACTTGGTTTAGTTCGGTTATCACGTGAATGAAGATAGGTTTTAAATCATCCAATGTTTGTTTATTTTAGATCTTATTTGCATCGTTTCAGTTATCACTTTGGTTCCACTGTATTGGTTTATGTCAATGTTGATTGTCCTTTCTGTATCGATTTATTTCATTATTGGTTGTCCTTTCTGTATCAGTCTATTTCAACGTTGTTTGTTATATAATGTACTAAGTAGATAGTGAAAGTGTATACAATGTACTAAAGAACTAAAAGAAAATGCATAGGACTTAGAGAACATACAATGAACTGAAAGAAAATACATGGAACCGAATCCTAATACATTCGAATGAAAGGAAATACATAGAACTTAAAGAGAAATACATAAAACTTCGTTCAGATTGTCTAGTATAGCTGACCCATAGATCATATGCATCATGCCCAACAAAATTGGTATGATACTCACAGAGGTAGCTTGAATCATACGTAGCTCGTGTTAACTGAAATAGGTCTTCTTCCTTCACTATGTTTATAACGCTTCTGTATCATTGACAAGCTCTAGTAAGCATGAAATAAGTACTACGAGTATCCAGAATCCATCGAATTAATCTATTATCAGGATGATTATTAAATGCTTCGTTTAGAGTAACCCAAAAATCTTGCTTACTCTCCTCTTCCATATGTCTTGTATCGGATTCTACGTACGCTTTGATTAGTACCAAATAATCCTGGGGAGTCCAATTGTCATTTGCCATGGTATTTTTTGTACACTTCCACTATGAAATTTTCAGTTAAATAGGCAATTCATAATCGTTATTGTATAAATCAATGCTTGCTCCTTCATAAACATTAATGTCTGCCACTTGATAAAGTCGATCCGACCACACTAAGTATCAATAATGTCTGCCACTTGCTAAAGTTGATTTGCACTACACTTTGCATTTTTTGTCTGCCATGTGCTAAAGTTTAGCCGAGCACATTAAGTATCAATAATGTCTGCCACTTGCTACAGTTGATTTGACTACACTCTGCATTTTTTGTCTACCACTTACTAAAATCGAGCTGAGCACACTAAGTATCAATAATGTCTGCAACTTGCCACAATTGATTTGACTACATTCTGCATTTTTATCTACCACTTGCTAAAGTCGAGCTTACCACATTAAGTATCACTAATGTCTACCACTTGATACAATTGATTTGACCACACTCTGCATTTTTTGCCCGCCACTTGCTACCGTCTTCCATTAACTTTACATATCGTATCACTTCTATATAAGGACTTCAACTACTATTCCATTAATCGCATTTAATATCTTCTTTCTTTCTCTCATAGCATTAAACTAAATACAACAATGAATACCTCATCTTTTGTCAAATGTGTTAGGGCATTCGATAGTGATTCCGATGATGAAGAGATTCTTTAAGAGGAAACTGAAAAATTGCAAGAAATAGATGACCTATGCCATGAAGCTTATGGCTCCACATCAAAAAACACGGTGGATCGGTCATGGGTCGGAAACATGTAAATTGTAATCAATTTGCCTCCCACAAAACTCTGGTCAAAGGCTACTTCAATCCAAATTACATATATGGATCTGATATATTCAGGAGAAGATACAAAATGAGAAGCGGTCTATTTTTAAGAATTTTAACAGGTATTCAAAACAATGACAAATATTTTATTCAAAAACCAAATGTTTCAAAAACACAGGGGCTTAGCGGTGAACAAAAAGTAACTGCTGCATTGAGGATGTTAGCTTATGGTACCCCTACAGATGCATTGGATGATGCATATCGGATCGTAGAGACGGCCGCAATAGAAACTCCTAACAAATTCTGCTAATGTATGGTGGACGTTTTCGGAACTGAGTACCTTAGATCTCCAAATAAGGATGATGTGGTGCGGATTCGAGAAATGCATGAGAGTAGAGGATGGCCTGGAATACTTGGAAGCCTCGACCGTATGCATTGGGAATGGAAGAACTGCCCCAAAGCATACATAGAGCTTACAATGGTAAAGAAAGAAAACCAACTATTATTTTGAAAGCCATTTCTTTATACAATTTATGGATATGACATGCTTTCTTTGGAATGTTTGGACCTAACAAAGATTTAAAACATAATGAGAGGTCATACTTATTTAATGATCTGGCACTTGGCTGAGTAACTCCAGTACCGTTTACTCTTGAGTAATACACTTACAGCATGAATATTATCTTAGTGATGGGATTTATCCAAAATGGAGCACCATTGTGAAAACATGTCCAAACCCACTGACAAAAAAGTAAGCAAAGTTTGCTACAATGCAAGAGGGACAAAGAAAAGAGGTAGAAAGGGCTTTTAGCGTTTGACAATCTGGATGCAACAATTAGTAATCCATGTCGACTTTGGTCTCGGGAAAAAAATCCAGAATCATGTTTGCATGTATTATTATGCATAATATGATTATTGAAGACGAAAGGGATATGGACGAAGAACAACGTAGCTACGAATATGATGGTGCAGGGAAAATGCCAGAAGTATTCTGAGATGATGTTCTTATAACCGAAGAAGCATTCAACATTCACGTGGAATGTCAATCTTCGTACCAAGAAGCAAAACTTCACAACTGGCTACAAAAAGATCTTATGAATCATATTTGGAATTACTTTGGTGATTATTAGTTCTATTTTAAATTTGATTTCTCATGTGTATACCGTTTGTTTTGCAATCCTATTTTAGTTATCTTATTAAAATATATTGCATTTCCTTCAAAATGTTATTCTGTTTGGTTATCGACTTTGTCTAAATGGAAACAAGAACAGTACAACATTAGTCAATAACAAAATCCAGCAGATTTAAATAAACAATACAGTACACCGAAAGTAGTACAAATTAAACACTTCTAAGATTGAAACAAACTACTTTGAGGGAACTTGGAAATAATTATTTGTCTTTTTCCCTCCATCCAATAATGCTTTTGCATGTCATCCATCCCCATCAGATCTTTGTCCATAATCATCTATTCTTGATTTTCCCATTTAATATCCATCTTTTGTTGCTTAATTTCTACAAAGTTATGCATCACATCGATCTTCTCCTTCACTAGCTTACTTCTAACTTGATGCCTTCTTTCATAAATTTAAAGAGCGACATTCACTTTAGCATTCACCATGACATCAAGCTTATTCTTTCTCTTTGCTACTTTGACTCCCATTAGTCTATAACCTTCATCTGGTTTCTAGTTGAGTGCATCCGCCTCGTTTTCTCCCTCGAATTGAGTATCTCTACATGATGGATCTCCCGAGCTAGACGAGTATGATGATTTCAATGTTTTGTTCTTTCCTTTCCCCTTTGTTTGAACGTCTCGGAGGCTCTTTGCATTATCGGGGTTCCACTTTGGTATGCTCGTTGACAACTCATAACAATTCAAAAATTGGTAATAATGTGCTTTTTTAGCTCCGTGTTCCCTTGGAAAAAGCTTTATGAATTTCTCATTCGCCATTCTTTTCTGAAAACCAAAAAGGAATAAATTAATAATCAGATAATACAAAAAACCAATAATAACAAGAAAAAAACCAAATGCACTTCGCCTCCCATTCAACTAGGATTCGCTTTCTTTATTTTATAAATCTGTGATTTATAAAACTGAGTTTGACGATTGATTTTCCAAAACCGACCTTGAATCGCTGACAAAGATTGACTATTTTCAACATGCTTGAGGTTGAAGGTATTCATTATTTTCTTCCAACACTTTATCACCACACTGATCATCGTCTCTAATCGATTCGTTCATATAATGACAATAAATATGGCATAAATCCAAGTCCTCGTCGCTTTTCCATGAGTTGGATGAATGTTCTGTCGTATGAGTACTCAATTATTGTTGGCTGTCATGGAAGAAATAGTTTTGAGACTGAGAAGGATGTGTGAAATCTCCAAAAGGTGAAGTTATTTTCAAATAAAACAAATTAGAGAAGAAAAAAGTGAACATGTTTGTGTAGATATGAAGAGTGAAGAGAGTGTATTTATAGAGTTGAGGAGGCGGAAATAGTTGTTGGAGGTGGAAATAGATGTTGGAGAAGGGAAGCCATTGGGGGAGAGCCATTATGGCTTTGGGAGCTGATTTAATCGACGCCCACGGCCAATTCAGAAAACTGAATTGGCCCCTGAATATTTCCCTTAATGTTAAGAGTAATATTCGTTATTGGAGTTGGTTTTCAAATGCATGCCTTAATATGAAGCTGAATATCTCCTTGTTGGAGATGCTCTTAGTAAATCAGAAGTCCTGTAAAGAAAAAACTGTAGGCAATAATATAATTTGCATGTACTGAGCCAATGAAAAATATGGAAATGCATGTTCTGGCATATAGTATAATGTGCATGTGCAGACAATGTTATAAGCTAGCATAATTGCGAACCTAAGCACGTCAAATATGCAGTCGATAAGGATGGTTTACAACACCTAGGCCAAATCAGGTTTGTTCATATATTATATACTATATGGACTAAGGCAAATTTTATTAACCCCTCATGTTTTTCCTTACACCCCCTCCATTTTCTCCACCTAATTCTTCCCCATTCTTTACCTATCACACCTTCCATTTCTTACACTTCTACCCCTTTAAATGTCTTCCTTCTTCCCCTACCTGATGCATTGGCTTTCATTTTTCTTTTTTCTATAAACGTAATTCATTTATTATCACTTTCTTCTTTTGCAAAAAAATTCTTTTCAAAACTATTATAAGTATAAAATTAAGCCAATTTCTCTTTTATTTGGTAATATGAATGATTTCAAAAAATTCGATGCTTTTATTTGTTAAAATTATAAATTGTTTAAAAAATGGTACAAATCAATTATATAGTTTTAGTTAATATGCCATGATGTTTTAAATGTAAACTAAATTTTCTTTTCCTATTATATAGCAAATATTTAACTAGAATTGCAGCAAATCATTTTTTAACCAGATTTGAATTTTTGCAAATCATTTCAACATAATTTCCGGTAACATGTTCTCCTGTATACCCTATTAATATTAACATGGTTATCATATGAGCTACAAATTTTTTCAGTGTTTTCTAGTTATCAGTCATGCAAATGTTTATTATTTTATTATTGTCTAACACTAGAGACGCGAAAAAACTAGGTATTTGAAACGGGTTAACTGTAAACTAAATTTTAAAATTTAACTAGAATCACATCAAATCATTTTTTAACTAGGTTGGAATTTTTGCAACTATTTCGACATAGTTTACCTCGACGTGTTCTCCTATATACCCTATTAATATTAACATGGTTATCATATGAGCAGCAAAAATTTCAGTGTTTTTTAGTTATCAGTCATGCAAATGTTTATTTTTTTATTAATGTCCAATACTAGACCACAAATAAACTAGGTATTTGAAATGGGTAGTATTGTCTTTTGAAATGTTTTTTTATTATAATGGGGTGGTGAAAGGAAAAGGTGGGGTTTCAATAGACGTATCCACAAACTAATTAATGATGAAAGACTTGTATCAATTACACACACACACACACACACACACACACACACAGAGAGAACTTCATATCCAAAGCCATGAGAGTGTCTCTAGAAAAAGGGCTACCGAAAGATGAGTGTTTCAAATCAACCCACTACTGGTCATCAAAGCTTTTTTATGTTCCTCGTTCCTATTTTATATTTGATACGTTCATCGCCAATGAAATTGAAATTTAATAAATTGTAGTCAATAACCTATGGATTTTTAATGGATATGGAAATAACAGAAACATATTATTAGTTCATCAACTTAAATAAAAACTATTTTATATTACTTATTTGCTAACATCCCTGATCTTCTTTAATCATTAGCAACCACCAATTATTATTTTTTACTATTCCGCATTTTTATCAAATACATAATTCTCAATACATGATTAATTATTTCATTCAACTGACATAATAATCAAGATTACTCTATAATTGATAAAATTTTAGATGTTTTCTTTAGAAGTCAACCCAATGCAGATTACTCTATAATTTCAATTGATAATATGAGTAAAATGGTATATTTGAGTTGTGAATGCTATTTATTTAATTTATTTTTCAAAATGGATAAAAGAAGTGGAAAGTTGAATGCAATCGAGTAGTTTGGCTTGAAAATAATGTATATTGGATGTAAATGAAAATGATCTTCTCTATTTAATCGTAAAATATTTCAAATTGCATATAAAGATTGCTCAATGTAGTTCATTAATGTATAAATATAATTTCAGACATTTAGTGCCTCGGGACATGTCAATTGGACAATACTATATAAACCATACTATAAATTCTTATGATATCATCCTCTCTTTTTTCAACAACAAGCCTTATTGACTCAGTTTATGAGATGTGTAAAGATAAAGATGGGTATTTTATATGTGCTACAACATTGAGAAGACATTTGGACAAATTTCACTAGTACTACATATTTAATCAATAGAAACTTAAGCTATACATTTGGTCTTGTAAATATGATTATTTTCTTTTGTTAACTGTATGTAAAATTTAGACCGGATTTGTTCAATATACGCCATATGTTGTTACAAAATTACCGACTCTGAACTTGTTCTATTCTCCAATGGTTTGCTCATAGACTATGACTCCTTCTTAGTCATCTTTTCTCTCTCTAAAGTATTATCTTTTTTAGATCTATATGAAATTTAATATAGCATCCTTATTAGTTTTTCCATAATTTATCATATTATGAATTGGTAGATGACTAACAACTGGTAGATTATTGAAATTGTGATTCTATAATAATTGAAATTTGTAACGACCCATAATTTTTGATAATTAAAATATTAAATTAAATAAGATTTTGAAATTCAATATCAGGATAAATTAAAAAATTTGATTTATTAATAAGAAAATAATTAGAATATAATTTAATTTAATTGTTTGAATGTTATTGACAATTATTTTAATGTAATTTCAATCAATTGAAATAATTATAAAGTTAATTTGGTTGTAATTGTAAATAAGAAATTAAATTGGTAATTTATGGAATTAATGAAATCGAATATTATAATTAAAATGGTAAAAGATGATAACTGTAGAATATTAGTATAATAAAATGTAAACTAATGTTAATTATATGCATATGGTAATAGTTGATTCACAAAAGGAGTTTAAATCAAAATAAAAGAAATTGATTGAAATTAAAATATAATTAACTGGGATTTTATTGTAGTTGTAATTGAACGCTGTTATTTGTGCAATATTTAAATATTGAATTTGACATGGAAATTTATTTTATTGATTTTAAATTCTATGTAATCAAGAATGGAAATTGTTAACTCTTAAAATTTGAATTTAAAGGTGATTAAATTAATTTAATAATAATTTATTTAACGGAAAAATTTGCCATTTTGGCCACTGTCTTGGATTTTGATGAAACTAGTTTCATCGGATCCGTAATAGTGAACTATTATAGGATTTCAAGTTTCGTAGCGATTGGACTTATCGTTTGATCGTGTGAGCTTGAAACACGGTTAAATCAATGAATATAATTTAAATGAATTTAAATCGATTTTAAATGCTAACTTCTATATATAATGGAATTTGGGTTTGAAACTAGTTCCATTGAGTTTAAAAATATTGAAAACCAATATTTCGATATAATGGATGGCCCATTTTCTTTCGGGAACGAAACGGGCTTTTCGGACCATAGTTATCGTCTCGACCCAATTTGATATGCCTATTCGTTTTTATCCATCTGTCTACATAAATAGTTTTTCTGAAAACCCTAGCTATCTATTCCATTATTCTGTACGCATTTGTTCAATCATCTCCTTCTTCTCAATGGCAGAAACCCTAAATCCCTAAATTTCAATTTCAAATTCAATATCAAAATTCAAACTTGTCAAACTAAAGCAAATAATATATCGATGGAAGGCTCTCGACGAGCGCAATCTACTACTGCAATTCGTTTTTCGATTCGAGTCACGGCTTGGTCGAAAATCATCGATTTAGTCTCGACCATCGAAACTTCGGTTTGCTTTTCGACGATGGATCTTTGTCGATAGGTCGATCTGAGGTGGCTAGTGGGTAGAGGACATTGAGCAGCATACATCCATGTAGTTTGGTGGTTGAATCTTCAGCGAAGTTTTCCACGATTGGTTATAGAAGGCAGCGGCGATGGCTAGCCCTTAGAGGCGTCGGTGTTGGCCACACGGCCATGGAAGGACCCGTAGAAGATGATGGTCGGCTCTGATCAGGGGGCATCGCTCTTGGAGGCATGCGGTAGAAGGAGGATGGTGGCGGCTGTTGGGTGTGTAGAGTGCGTTCAAAAGCGAGGTTAGGGTTCAGATGTAAAGCGAAATACAAATTTACCCTTTATTTTAAATTTAATATAAACTTGATTTACAAAACTTCTAGCTTCAACAACTTGTGCGTACGAGCTCAGATTGGGACGCGGTTTTCTCTATTGTGATCTATCGAAATTCTAAACGTTATGGAATTGGTTTGGCTGCATTTTGAGATTATTAAATTTTTGGGCCTAGTTTGGATTTTAAATCGACTAAAAATCAAAAGTAAGTAATTTAACCCACTCACAAATACTATACTATCTTATGTTAGTTAAACTAAATTTATGATGTGATTATAAATTGATTGATTATTGTTTAGTATATTTAAATTTTCATTCAAATTTAATTTGAATTTATATTGAATTTATTTGCAATTTGAATTAATATTGGAATTGAATTGCTAGTTAAATGCCTGATAATGGTAACCGGTTAATTGTTGTGATATATTGGTTGATTTGAATAATGATTGTGATGGATGCTTAATTATTGACATTTTGGATGATTTGAGGTTATGTTTACTTTATATGTTTTTATCACATTGCAAGTTCCCTTTGTTATTGTAAGGAAATCACTATGGGTTGAAAATGATACACACCCATACGATCTTATAGATTAGGGAAAATCGTTATGGGTTGAAATTATAAACCCGAGTGATTTTATAGATTTGGAAATTGTGATTTGGAATATGGGTTGAATTGATATATATCCGGAAATTTAAATTATTGCGGTAAATGATATATCCGTATCACTTAACCATAGGATAGAAAATTATATATGGACACCAGATTGGTTAAATTAAATGATTTTAAATGCTTAATTTTTGAATCCAGTTAAATGATGTTATGATATAAAATTAGATTTATATGAATATAATTATCTTAAAAATTCAAGCTTTTAAAATGTTGAAGTTGAAATTGAAATTGGTTTAAATAAAGTGTTTCAAAGAATTTAAATTGAAATCTTAAAGTCGAATTTTAAAATGTAAATGAAATTTATCAAAATTAAGTTATTGTAAACATTTGAATATTTAAACTTTGAAACCTATTGAATTTGAAGTGGTTTAAATTTGTAGTTCAAACACGGAATTGAAATCGATATAAATTGAAATGGTTTTTAATGAGAATTTGAATTGAAACCTTTAGCCTTTTAAATGGAAATCGTTGAACTGAGATTGATTTAAATTTAATTTTTGAAACTAATGTTGATTTGAATTTATTTGTGAAATTGGAAGAAACAATTCTAATTTGAAACTATTTTTGATATCTACTCTTTTAATATACAAACTCTTTTAACATATAAACTTTTTTCTCATATAAACCATTTTTAATATATTAATAATTTTTAATATATTAACTACTTTTGAAATATGACCTATTTTAATATATAAATTGTTTCTAATATATATAAACTATTTAATCTATAACCTATTTTTTAAATTATAAACTATTTTACTATATATTATTTTTAAATTTATAAACAACTTTTAATATATATATTTTAATATATAACCTATTTTAATGTATAAACTACTTCTAATGTATAGACAATTTGAATCTATAACCTATTTTTAATATATACACTAATGTATAACTATTCGAATATATAAACTACTTTCAATATTCAAACCGCTTAAGTTAGAACTGTTATGATTTATATTTAATTTATTTAAATGCAAATATTTTGATATGATGGTTTAACCTATTTTATGGTTATGATTTTGAAAATGAATATGATTTAAAGTGAATAATGATTTCGAAAGTGAATATGATTTCGAAAGTGGTATGATTTTAAAATAAATATGATATTTTGATATCAACTATGAATCGGTTTTGGAAATGTAAAAGAACCAACCTGTGTGAAATAAATGTTTCGTTGTTAAAGGGACCGGGGTCAGATATTGTTATACTCTCTGCCAATTTCGAAACCACTTTAACAACTGTGCACGTGGTGGAGAATCCAAAATGAAGTAGGATGGTATGGAGAATGCTACTGTATAAGGTATGAACGTAGCCCTGACCCCTTCAGGTCAGCATGATATGACTAAAACAGGAGCCATGCCGGGCCAAGTGGGGTCGCTCCCCCTATCAAGCACATTTTTTCAATACCATATTTATTACTTTATAATTGATTTGGTGGCCACCCCTCGATTTGATTATGGGAGTGTGTCACGAGGTGGGCAATAATAGCTGTTGTGTGTTACCACCTATCCAGATCACCAAAACGGTAGTATTCTATCCTAGGCATCATCTCGCATGCCTTGTCATATGCCTTATCGAGCCCACTATGACTTTGGTTTGTATCGTACCTATGGAGTGCTCACTGAGTAAACCACCAGTTTGGTGGAGCTTACAGTATCTGTACAAAGTATGGTATTTATATAAAAATGTGTTAAGAGGGATATAGGTAACGTCTTATAACTATTTTAATACTTTACTGTAGACATATTATAATAGTGTATTGTATTACATATGCAGATAGTTTAACGGATCCTTAGGAGATGGAATCTCGAACATCTCCTAAGTTATTGCACGCACGTTTGACACTAGATAGGAGATGTAAAATCTCATAAACTTCTCTAAAGCCGTTACACTCATATTTACTTATTTTGCTTTCACTTACATAAGATCTTTTAGTTCCGACTCGAGTGTTTTGTCTTTTCATTCCGCTCGGGTTAACCTGAGCATTTCAGCATTAAAAACTCTATTTCTGGATGACGAAGACAGAGATTTGTACATTATTTATATATATATTCCACTGTATCATGTTGTTCCGCTATATTATTTAATTATTCCTGTTGTATGTACTCTGATCTGTATTATAAAATTGTAATCAAATGTTAATTATAAATGGCTTCATGTACTGTTTATTTGATTGCTATATTTTTCATTCTGTTGTGAGATTTTGTGTTTTTTTTTCCTTTCTTTTTTCTTATTTTCTTATTTACCCTATTAACAATCCTCCATTTTGAATTATTTGAGTTGACATGAGTGGTTTGTTGTCGATTTAAAACCATCAAAAAGGCAGGTCAGTACATTTGGTATCAGAGCTTTGGTTTAGCGATAACCTTAGCTTTGTGGGTTTTGACTCATTAGAGATAGGGTAGTAATACCCTAAAATGAGTTTGTTTGAGTGTATATATATGAGAGAGCGTATTTGTTAGTGCTATAAAAATGTTTTTATATTGTGTTAATTTGCTATGTTTAGTATTTATAAATTCTGGTCAGTGCATAGGATGCTACGGTATCGATAGGGATTTCTAAACACTTAATAGGGCAGAGCGACACAATATTGTTTCTGAAATATAGGTAAATGAAATAATTTTACCTAGTACTATATTTTTTATATAAAAGAATAATTTTGTATAAATGTATATAGTAGCATGTGATACGTTTATTTGTTAGGAAGTCAAATTTTATAAATATTGGTTGCAATATAATTTACAAATAGAGTAAATATGAATTGGAAGTTTGAGAACGTAAATTCCGAGGTTTTCAAATTGGTTTTCAAAACATTTTGGAATATAATATTATTATTATTTGAAAGTATTTTCGGATATAAATATTTTCAACGTGATTTGAAAGAAATGTTTTAAAGGGATTTTAAAAGGAAATAAGTTTTGTACTTCCCTCTTCTATCGTTGGAAAATAATTTCGATGATGATGGCCGCATCATCGACATTTATTTCGAGTTTCAAAGTGGAAAGGCTACTATGGTAGCTTTATAACACATTTATTTTGATAAATAAATCTTAATTTTAAATTTCTAAATATGGTTGGATATATAAAAGATATGAATATATAAGTGATTTTCAGTTGTAGAAATAAAGTGAAATTTTAATAGTCTTAAACTTTTAAAATGAAAAATAAGAAATTAGAAGTTAACTGATTAATGAAATGTAAAGAAATTGGAGATTTGTCACTTATAAATTAAAGAATAATGAAATTAGAAGATGTAAATTATTTAATACTTTTTCTAACTAAATGGACGAGAGGAATTTGTGTAACATTCGATTACATTCTAAAACATATATATATAAATTGCCAAAATGTTAATAGGAATATGTAATAGAATATTGTACAAGTACAAGTAAAAGCTTAATGATAGAAACGCCTCAAAAATGAATATATGTTTATAGATAAAAGAATTAAAACATTACTAGAATATTATGAACTTAATTTATGTTTTGAGGTGATTAATAATTAAATTGAATAGTTAAAAGGGAATACTATTTAAGTAAATAATTATAAACTTAAAAAATTGATGAGATGATTCATAAATAGTTTTAATATTAAATGGTACTATACGTGAAGAAATAAATTGGAATCGAAGAGTAAATAAACCTAAGTATGAATTGATTCACTAGCAAATATAAATATTAAATTGAAATCAAGTTATATAGATAAATGTGAATTAAGCTGCAAGGAAAATTTTGTAATATTTTAAAATTTTATTCATTGATGATTTTATATATTGAATGGGAAGTGAATTTTTTAAGTAAAGAAGTTAAATTAATTAAAGAATAATCATCATATGAATGATTGAAAATAAATGAAAAGTAAATGATGTGTAAGGAAACTAATAAGAATAAACTTAAATGATATATGAAATTCTTGGCTGTTTTGGCTTATGGGATGTTTGGAAAAGGATACTTCTAATTGTTTAAGGTTGTATGAATAAACTATTAAATAATACCTAAGGCCGCTGAGCGTTAGGTGCACTTGATAGTTTATTTATCACCTTGTATGATTAAAAATTTCTGAACTTGAACAAATCGTTAGTTTGGTTGCTAGGGATGTATGATTGTGTTGCATACGATGGTCGTGTTGTTTTGTTGCATACGTTTTATGCTGATTTGCTTTTGTTACTAACTAAAACAACTAAATATTTCTCTTGTACATAATTCTTACTATTTTGGATTATATAATTGAAATATAGGTTTATGGAAGCAATAGCTACTACTTTTGGTTTCATAAATAAAGTTGTTTACCCAACAAATAGGTACGTTTTCGGATTATGATTTTGTAACGATATTTTAATTGTTTTATCAGATGGTTGGGATATTCTATTATTGAAATATAATATATATTGTAATTATTGATACTATTATTTTTTCGGACCTATCCGTACAAAGGAGACTCTGTCGAAATTTTTCAAAAACTTTAGGACTTAGAAAATTTTGTAAAAAAATAAAGTATTTTTAAACTTTTAATGAACTTGAATATGAAGATTTAATTATTTATAAATTAATATATATTATTTAAAACTTAATTATGAAAGTTTAAAGTGTTTATAAATTGAATATTTTGAATAAATTTATGTCAAGATTCTTAATTCCTCCTTGTTCCTTTTCGAGGACGAAAAGTTTTGAGGGGGGAGAGTGTAACGACCCGTAATTTTTTATAATTAAAAATATTAAATTAAATAAGATTTTGAAATTCAATATTGGTAGAAATTAAACTTTTTATTTATTAATGAGAAAAAAATTAGAATATAATTTAATTTTATTGTTTGAATGTCACTGACAACTATTTTAGCGTAATTTCATTCAATTAAAATAAATTAAAATAATTGTAACGTTAATTTGGTTGTAATTGTAAATGAGGAATTAAATTGGTAGTTTATGGAATTAATGAAATTGAAATATTATAATTAAAATGGTCAAAGATGATAAGTGTAGAATATTAGTATAATAAAATGTAAACTAATGTTAATTATATACATATGGTAATAGTTGATTCACCAAAAGGAGTGTAAATCGAAATAAAAGAAATTGATTGAAATTAAAATATAATTAATTAGGATTTTATTACAGTTGTAATTGAATGCTGTAATTTGCGCAAGACTTAAATAATGAATTTGACATGGAAATTTTTTTCTTTGATTTTAAATTCTATGTAATCAAGAATGATGGAAATTGTTAACTCTTAAAATTTGAATTTAATGGTGATTAAATTAATTTAATAATAGCTTAGTTAATTAGCGAGAAAATTAGCAATTTTGGCCACTGTCTTGGATTTCGACGAAACCAGTTCCATCGGATTCGTAACAGTGAATTATTGTAGAATTTCAAGTTTCGTGCGAGCTAAAAACACTTGAAATCAACGAATATAATTTAAATGAATTTAATTCGATTTTAAAAGCTAATTTCTGTATATAATGGAATTTGGGTATGAAATAGTTCCATTGAGTTTATAAATATCGAAAACCTATATTTCGATAATGGATGACTCGCTTTTGTTTCAGGAACGAAACAGGATTTTCAGGCCATAGTTGTCATTTCGACACAATTCAGTATGCCTATTCGTTGTTATCCATCTATCCATTTAAATAGTTTTTTTTGAAAACTATAGCTATCTATTCCATTGTTCTGTACGTATTGTTCACTCTTCTCCTCCTTCTCAATGGCATAAACTCTAAATCCCCAAATTTCAATTTCAAATTCAAATTCAAAATTCAAACTCCTCAAAGTATAGCAAATAATATATCATTGGAAAGCTCTCGATGAGCGTAATCTACTGCTGCAGTTTTTTTTTCGATTTAAGTCGTTGTTTGGCCAGAAATCATCAATTTAGTCTCGGTCGTTGAAAATAGGATTTTCTTTTCGACTGTGGATCTTCGTCGATAGGACGATCGGATGTGACCAGGGGCAGAGGACGTCGAGCTGCACACGTCCATATAGTTTGGTGGTTGAATCATCAGCGGAGTTCGCCATAATTGGCTATAGAAGGCGACGGCGACGACTAGCCTTTGGATGTGCCAAAGTTGGCCACGCAGGCATGGAAGGGGCGACTCGATGCGTAGAAGATGATGGCAGGCTCTGATCATGGTGGCATCGCTCCTGGATGCATGTGGTAGAAGAAGGATGGTGGCGGTTGTTGGGTGTGTAGCGTGCGTTCTGAAGCGAGGTTAGTGTTCATAGGTAAATCGAATTACAAATTTTCCCTTTATTTTAATATAAATTTGATTTTCAAAACTTCTAACTTCAATAACTTATGCGTACGAGCTCGGATTGGGACGTTGTTTTCTCCATTGCGATCGTATCGAAATTACAAACTTATGGAACTAGTTTGTCTACATTTTGAGACTAATGAATTTTCGGGCCTAATTTGGATTTTAAATCGACTAAAAATCAAAGGTGAGTGATTTAACCCACTAACAAATACTACACTATCTTATGTTAGTTAAATTAAATTTATGATGTGATTCGAAATTGATTAATTGTTGTTTGGTATATTAAATTGTCAATCAATCTTAATTTGAATTTATATTGAATTTAATTATCATTTGAGTTAATATCGGAATCGAATTGCTAGTTAAATGCCTGATAATGATGGCCGGTTAATTGTAACGACCTGCTATTTCAAACCATTCACATCCACACATGTCAGACTTGAATTGCTCAAAATATCATATTGTTAATTTATATTTGGCAAAACTCAACACATACAGTAAATAAATCTATCATAGAATCACAAACACAGAGTATTACAACAATAATCAGTGGAAAGATAAATAGTAGTTCATGAAGCTACCATATAAACAACACAGTTTGAAGTAAAATACAACAGAATATCTCAAATACAATGTAGTCTCTAGTACAAACAGATGACAAGTCTGAACAAAACAACTGGATAGCTGAAAGCTGAATAGATATAGATGGATCTCCAAGTGGAGCTTCAACTCCAAAGGTGATTCTCAAATGCTATGAAACTCAGTCTGTGCCGAGCGTAAATCGAAACACAAAACACTCGAGTCGGAATTAACATTCCTATATTAATAAATTCAAGTCAAGTGAAATGTCTAATGAAATACAGGTAACTTAAAGGATGCTTGGGATTTCCATCCTCTAAGGATCCGTGGGACTATTTACTATGTAGTAATATACACTATTGTAATATATTTGTAGTAAAGTAAACTATTAAAATAGCGTTAAGGCGTTACCAATATCCCCGTTAACACATTTTTATATATTCCCATAGTCTATACACTATCGTAATTCCTCCGTAAACTGGAGGGCTATCAGAGGGCACTCCATAGGTATGGTACCAACCAAACTCGTAGAAGGTGCGATAGGGTATGTGGCAAGGCACTCGTGGTAATGCCAGGTTAGATATACCATTTGCACTCCAGGACAGGTGGTAACGCATAATAGCTACTACCGCCCACGTCGTGACACACTGCCAAATCAAAGGTGCACCCAATAAAATCACAAAAGCAATAGAATGGTATCGATGAAATGTGTCTGATAGGGGGAATGACCTCACTTGGCCTGGTATAGCTCCTGCTTTATCCACATCAAGCTGACTCAAGGGAGGCAGGGCTGCATAAATACCATATAGAATCGTCGCCAAACCATCCTACTTCGTTCTGGAATCTCCACCACATACACAGTTGTCAAAGTAGTTTTCCGTATTGGCAGAGAGTATGACAATATCTGATCCCAATCTCTTTAACAACCAAATGCTTATTTCATACTGTGGTCATTTCTTTCAAATAGTTCATACTTCATACAAAAATATCATATTCGTTTCAACCAATATCAACTTGATATCATTATTCACTTTAAAATAATATTCATTTCCAGGGTCATAACACTTCCAAAAGTTATAACACTTTCGAAATCATAACACATTTGAAATCATAGCACCTTTGAAACCATAACACTTTCGTAATCATAACAGCTTTGAAGTCTTAACACTTTTTGAAATTCGTAACAGACTTAAACTGTTTAGATATTGAAACAGTATATATATTAAAATAGTTATAAATTAAAATAGTTATAAATTAAAATAGTTTATATACATTAAAATACTTTATATAATAAAAAAATTTCCTCTAATTTCGCAAGCCAATTCAAATCATCTTAAATTTCAATTTAAATCAATTTCGGTTTAACCATTTCAATTTAAAGGTCAAAGATTCAATTCAAATTTTTAATAAACCATTTTAATTTTTATCGATTTCAAATCCAGGTTATAAACTATCACTTCAATTCCAATAAGATTCAAGTTAAATATTCAACATTTACAATATAAATTTCATTTATATTTCAACATTTAACTTTAATTTTATTCAAATAGGAAATTATTCACTTAAACCTTTTAATAACAATTATTTAAAATACCAGTTTATAAATTTAAATCAATATTAAACATTCAGTCTCAATTTTATTTAAAAATTGAGAATATTCATTTAATAACCTTTTTATCGAATCAAGTTATAATTCATAGTTTTCAAAATTTCAAAATTATAAGTTCAAATAAATTCTTATCTAAATTCATTTAATAACCAATTTATATGCCTAGTCAACATTAATTTATCTTCCCATCCTTTACTTTTACAGTTATAAAATCTATTTTTAAATATTAATATAAATTTAAGTAAATACTTGAACATATGACATTCTAATTAAATTAATTTTTTATTTAATTAAATCTTATTATTAAATGTATTGTTTAAATTTTATTTTTTTATATTTTAAAAAAAAAACAAAATTATAAGAAAATATGAAAAATTATATTTTCAAAACTAACTTATAAATTAAAATTTCCAAAATATATTATTTTAAAATCAAGATTTTTTTCATATATAAAAATAGCCTATATATATTATATTTTAAAGTCAATATTTATTAAAACCATATATTTCCTTTCAAAACTTTGGAAATCAATTTTCAAAATATAGACCAACAATGTCAGTATATTTTTTTTCCAATGGTCAAGTGATACAAATATTTATCATTTCAATCCGCAATTTAAATATCTATGGGTATATATCATTTCAGCCAGCAATTGCAAAAATTTAAAATAAAAAAAAATCACTTTGGTTTATCATTTCAATCCATAGCGATTTTCCTATGTTTTATAAAATCATTCGAGAATGTATTGTTTCAACCCATAGGAAACTCTAAACTAACAGGGAACTTTCAGAGTGAGAACAAATGTGATAAAAATATAACATATTAATAACAAACATATATCATCAGTGATAAATTAAATATAATACATACAACTGGATATAATGTCATATATCGTTGGTGAATAGTTGCAGATAATGGCATATCATATTTAACGATTAAATAACTAGCAATTCAAATTTAACAACATATTTCAATTGTTGTTTCAAGTGAAATCAAATTTATTAAATATAAGAATGCTAATCATGAGTGATTGTTCACCTTTCGAGGCTAGAGAACAATGAAAATAAGCAAACTTACACGGACATGCACACGAAGGAAAGCAAAAGCTGATGTGACCAATTCTGGACAGCGGCAAAACAAAAGCAAAGCACGATGACTAGATTTGACGAAGATCAATTATGTAAGTGAATATATATATATATATATATAATGTATATGTATGTATATATTAAAATCACATACCAGAATAATATATATATATATATATATATATTCAAAAATCATTGTTTAACTTAAAACACCTATTAAAATAAAAATATTTATATGATATATGTTTTAAAATGCATATATACAAAATAAAGTATATATGATATATTAAAGCAATTAAAAAACTATTTCCAAATATTTTCATAAATATATATACACACACACTTTAACATATTATATTCATATACACCCTTCAACAAGTACCCAATATCAACTATAATATATATTGGTTAAATATAGGTAATCAAATACATTTAAATGTTACGTATAATTTATAATATATAAGTAATGTATGGGTAAACATATAAGGAACTCGAATATAAGTCTGGACAGAGAATGACAACTATACACACAATATATATAATATTTCTTTGATAATATAATGTACTGTAACATATATATACCTAACTTTGTCTAAATATATAAGCTAATATATATTCAAATAGTTCAAATATATTGTCACAAATGAAATCATAACATATGTAAACAATATATACACGAAAACCAATGTGTACACACGCTAAGAAAAATATGCAGACTAACTAATATATGCACGCTTTCAGGAAAAATGTATGCGAACTATCTTTACATTATATATACGTATATTTTTTATTTATACATATGCACGAAGGAGAAGTTTTGTTTGCAAAACTGGATTGTGGTGTGATGCTGTTTGAGCGAGGGTGGAGGGAGGAAAGGTAAGGCTATTCGATCATGGGGAGCCGGATGGCAGGGGTTGGAGATGGTGGTGGGTTGGCTGCCTGGGATGCGAGAGGGTGGCTTCGGCCATGAAGGCTTCTAAAGCATGGACAGGGACGGCACTGCTAGAGGAGGGGTTGGTTCGACGGCTGACGTGGCAGGTGGAGGAGGACAGTTTTTATGGTGGAAGTTAAGGCGGAGATCGGAGGCCAAGTGGCGGTTCAAGGGACAGTGGCTATCGTTGGTTGGAGAGCACGTGGAGAAAGGGAGGAATTACGGTTGTGGGGCCAGGTAATGTTGAAGGGTGGAGCGCGGGTCCTGTGGTCAGAGAAGGAGAAGGCTTGTGATGGAAAGTGGAAGGTTGATCATGATATGGCTATGATAACTGGAAGGAAAATTTGAGAAGACGAGTTTATTTTTTTCGAAAGAAAGTAAATTAGGGCCCAGCCCAAATACATAAAAAGAAGTGGAACAATCGGGTAAAAACCCGATCTTACTCACACAAAAACAAACCCAAACCCTAGCCGACAACAAAAACTCACAACAGAAAAGCAAAAGAAAAATGGCGACCGATAATTATCCTTCGCCTCCTCCATTCTTTGCTTCACTGCTATCACCACCACCATTCTTCACGCCACTACTTTCGCCTCTCTCCCAGTACGAGAGGCCTTCATTAAACTTGCCTCTCATACCAATAATCTCCTCGTTAGTGAACCGATGAAGTTGATTTCTGGTGAAATCAACAGATCCGTAGTCATAGCGACTCAGATCTGTTGGTCTTACCTTCTGACAGGCCTGGCGCACTTGATTAATATTCTTCTGAGCCCTGTACGAAGTATTATCATGCTTGGAGATAGGGTTGACACTGCTGTCGGCTCTAGTTGGAAGAAGCTCTTTAGAAAACAGATTTTCCGTCCAAATATACTTTGGATGAGAAAGAATTTGTTCCAGATGCTTACTGCCCGCTTCGGTACTCCAACCATCGGCTAAAATAGCGAATTTGGTTTGATCTTTCACTTTATTTTTAGATTTATGAAGCAGGATCTGACAATCGGTATCAATTCTAATCCATAGCTGCTCTTTACTGCTGCTAGCTTTATTATGAACACGAGAATTTCTTTCTCTCCATATGTGATAAACAGTAGTAGTGATATGTATGTGAGCATGATCTCTATCAAATGATTTCCTTTTGAACTCATTATTAACCATCTGAATAATATGCTTGAGCTCCACAGTATTGTTGTTATGAATGTCCAGCTTAAGTTTAATATGATTCCATATAAACTGAGCATAACTGCAATAAAAAAATAAGTGATTAGAACTTTCATCATCTAGACTGCATAAGGAACAGAGTGAACTTGAAGAATTACTCCATTTATTAATTTTGTCCCAAGTTGGCAGTTTATTTTGTAAAGCAAAAAAAGTACAATAAGCCATTTTGGGGTTGTTCACTCTATTCCAAATACAGTCATACCAATCAACTTTGGTAAATTTATTTCTAATGGCATTCCATGTATTTTTGAAAGAGAATTTCGCTTTATTATCTGCTTTCCATGTCCAGTAATCACAGTCTGCATTATTATCAATGGTAATCTTACATATTTCAGTACTGTGAGGATAAGTAATTGGATGAATTTGAGGTTGCCATTGCTTGTTAATAATAATAGAAGATACAGTAGCATTAGGGTTCCCAAAAATCACTAAATTACTCCAGCCTATTTTATTGACAAATGATTCATTTTGAAACCAGGGATCAAACCATAAACTAGTTTCATTACCTGATTTAAAATTTCTATCCAAAAGAGACTTACCAATATCTCTGCAATTTAATATATGTTTCCAAATATTGGACTGTTTACTATTTGGAGTAATATTCCAGAAATTACCTTTTCTAAGATATTTGGCCTTCATCCAATTGGCCCATAGAGAATCAGCACTTAGAAATCTCCAAAACAATTTTAAATGATAAGTAATACTAAGATCCTTCATATTTCTAATGCCAAAACCACCTTCATCCTTGGGTTTACATACAGTATCCCAACTAATTTTGTGGTATTTACCTTTCCACAAAAAAATTGCACATCTGCTTTCAAGTTTTTTAATGGAGGCAGCAGGAATATGAAAGGTTTGCATCCCGTATAAAATGATAGCATAAACAACAGTTTTGATAAGTTCTATTCTTCCTGCAATTGATAAAAGTTTACTAGACCAAGTTTCCATTCTATCTTGAATTTTATCCAGTAATATAGCACAGTCAGAGTCCTTTAATTGATTAACAGATAATGGTAGGCCCAGATATTTAATAGGAAGATTACCTTCAGCAATATTTAGAACATCTAAAAAATCCTTTTTATAGCTGCTGAATTTACTGAAATAAGCTTTACTTTTTTCTATATTTATTTGCAGACCTGCATATTTATTCAAATTATCAAAAACACTTTTAATGGAAAATGCATTTTTCTTATTGGCTTTGATAAAAACCATAAGATCATCAACATATATAAGGTGATTAATATAAGGTTGGGCCCTGTTTATGGGATTAATATTCCCTTTAATAGTTTCTATTTCAATTAGAACAGAGAAATACTCCATCACCATTGTAAATAAGTAAGGAGACAAGGGGCCACCTTGTCTAATACCCCTATTACTTTTGATAAAACCTACAGGTTTACCTTGAATAAGAATAGAAAAAGTAGGAGTATCAATACATTCCATAATAAGATCACAGAATTTGCTTGGAAAACCCATACACTTCATGATGTGAAAAATGAACTTCCTATTAACTTTATCATAAGCTTTCTGTAAATCAATCTTTAAACACACATTGTCACCTTTTTTAATATTGAAATTTCTAACCATCTCGTGGGCTAACATAGAATTTTCAGATATTAGCCTACCAGGTACAAAAGCACTCTGATTTTTAGAGATGATGAAAGGCAGAAAATTCTTAATTCTGTTGCTTAATATAGTAGAGATAATTTTGTATATGAAGTTGCAACATGAAATTGGTCTATAATCTCCCATATTAGCTGGATTTTTCTTTTTAGGAATAAGAGTAATGAAAGTGTGATTAATGCTTTTAAGTAATTTACCTTTATCCATAAATTCATTAATTACTTCAAAAATTTGGTTTTTAATATTAACCCATTGATTTTTATAAAACTTTGCATTAAACCCATCTGGACCAGGACTTTTGTTATCACCTGCTTTAAAATGATATGTTTTATTTCCTCTATAGAAACAGGAGCAAGCAGAATATCTGAGGCATTATTATTCAAAATATTTTTACAAATAATATGAGGAAATTCTTTGGCACCAGACTCATTAAAATAAAGGTTTTCAAAGTACTCAATAGCTTCATTAGCAATTTTGGAAAAAACATTTGTAATATTACCGGACAAATCAATGGTATTGCCAATACTGTTTATATGCTTTCTATTACTCATTTTAGCATAAAAAATTTTTGTACAATCCCCAAGAGTTAGCCAATCTACTTTAGCTTTTTGTTTGGCATTAACATTATTTTTATATATTTCATTAGAAAGATTTTTCTGATTATTAAAAAATCTGCTAACAATAAAAAAATTACCAGGATTTTCATCCACTTGATTTTGTAAAGTTTTACCCTCCTTTCTCAAAGAATTTAGACTGTTATTATTATCACTATTATTTTTATTCCAACTTTTGATATTAGATTTAATATTTTTCAGAAGCATAGTAAACTGAAATTGTTTAGTACCATTACATGAGAAGTTTAAACTGTTTTCCATCAAGTTATTAAAATTCTCTTCCAACACCCAACTATTTTTAAATCTAAAAGGACCAGCCTTCTTATTTACAATAACATTATCAGAGAAATTTATCATAAGAGGGGTACGATCACTAGAATTTTGTTCAAGGGTTGAGCATATAAAGTTAGAAAAATTATTTGAAAAATCCTTATTAATTAAGATTCTGTCCAGCTTACAATGAATGTTCTTAGCCAAACCAGATTTCCAAGTAAACTTATTTCCACTTATATTTGGTTCCATGAGACCAGTGTTTAGAAGAAAATTATTAACCTTATCAAATTTGCTGTAAGGGATTTTATTGCCTCCAAATTTCTCAGACACATGAAAAACAGTATTGAAATCTCCCAAAATAATCCAAGGAAGATTATATTTTGAATTCATACTAGTCAATTTATGCCAAAGATCATTTCTCTCAATTTCAAAGTTACTCCCATAAACACTAGTAATTTGGATCAAAAAACCTCCTATATTTTTGAATTGACAATCTGTAAACTGTTTGTCTTTATTTATATTTAAATTAATCCAAATATTTGAATCCCAAATAACAATGATTCTACCTTTACAGTTACAGTCATTGTTATTTGTAGATTTCCAATTACTGGATAACTTCAAACAGAATTTCTCATAGCTTTCATCATTCATTTTATTTTCAAGGAGAGCAATAATGGTGGGTTTGTAAACATTTGTCATATATAAAATATCAGACTGCTTAGCAGGGGAATTCATACCCCTGACATTCCAGACAAACACAGACATAAAAATAAAAATAATAATAAGAGAAGATCAAATGGTACCAGATACAGAGGAACTCTTACCTCTTCCCTTATTTTTAGAACTCTTGGTTTTTAACCTAGTTGACATCTCTTCCCATTCTGGATTAATGGAGATGTACTTTTGTTTAAAAACTTTCTTCTCTTTGTTTCCCTTTAATTTACCAGTAGCCTTTGGTTTTGGGATGTGTAAATTAGAAATGTCAAACTGGTCTGCAGCTTCTATCATATCTAACTCATTATCTTCCTTATGCTCTGTAACAGGAACCTTTATCTGAAAAATATCAGATTCTGCGCGAGGCAATGAAGAGTCAGCAAGCTCTTTTATTGCAGCCTGCTTCGGAGGAGAGACCTTCTTGCGAGGCAATGTTGAGTTGACCTCTAACCTGTCCTCAATATGTGCAGCAAATTTCGAAGGAGACTCCTCTAATAATGAGTTATTGCTAATTTGTCTGTTGTCTTTATGAAAGACTTTATGTATGTTTGTATTATCAATCTCTGTAACTAAGCATGGCTCTGAAGTAGGAGGGGTTTCAGAGCTAAAGACCTTTACATTAACATTCCCCTCCACAGCATCCTGGTTCATAGCATTTGCATTATTACTGGGTTCTTTATACTGACGAACTTCCATTGCTGTGATCTGATCCCCTTGATCAGTGAGCACCACGGTATTATTTTCTTGACCGGACATGATGCATTCTTGATTGATCCGATCATTTTCTTTCTGACTTCTTGATTGATTTATAAAATCTTTATGAAAATTTGGCTCTTGAAAAACACCTGAACTATCTTCTTGAAGGTTGTCTCTTTTTGAATTACTGGTTTTGGGTATCCACTTTTGAATTGGATTACACTGTTCTTTGGTGTGACCAAAGCATTTACAAACATTACATTTCGGTGGAACCCATTCGTATTCCACTTTTTGTTGAATGTTTTCGCCATTATATAGGGTGATATTGATTTCCTCTGGAAGTTCGTCAGTCGCAGAAACTTCCACAAGAAGGAGAGCGTAATTCAATCTCGTCTTTAAGGTAGCAGCTGCATCCATTTTAATGGGTTTTCCAATAATACTGGCCATGACGCTAAAAGCTTCTCTGTCCCACAGTTTTAGATTGACGCAGGGTAATCTAACCCAAATAGGCATAGATGTTAACAAATCTCTGTCCATTTTGAGAGAATCAGACCACTTTCTCACTATGATGAGTTTGCCATTATAGAAATATGGTCCATTCTTCAAGACTGAGGTGCAATCTAGTGATTCTTTGAATTTTACATGAAAGAAACCGTTCTCTCTTGTAAAAACTTCAAAGTCACCGATCGGCTTCCATACTCTTTCGATATACGATTTAAAAAATACATAGTATGGTTTGGTACCTACTACATAGACAAGAATAGAGTTGTTCCATGATTCGGTAGCCCTTTTACATATCTCTTCCTTTACCAGACCATACTTTATGTTGTTAATCTTGATCGGTGCAATATGTTCTAGATTGCAGTCTTCATCATTTGGTCCTTGAGGCTGATCAGCAACAATATCAGCCCAGGATTTGCGGCCTTGATCTCTATTCAGTGAGATGGCTATCGGCTTTTTTATTGGTGGTAGGATTTGAACGTTCTTTGTAGAAACCTGATTAACTCTGCCTTTCCTGCTGCCTCTATTAACACCAGATAGCAACTTCTGCGATGTCTTGGCCACTTTTCTCTTTTGCTGTTTAGATTGGACCAAAATAAAACCATCATTATCAATATTTGTAGCTCCTGATGGCTTTCTGATGTGAGAATCCTCAGGTGGTCTGATTAGAGAAGATTGGGAGAGATTAGATGTAGAAAGATGAGGGAGATGATTTTCCCCCATGGCTGAAAGGAAACCCTAGATTTCAAATTTTTTTAATCGGTACTGAGAAGACGAGTTTAGCTTCTGGGGAAAAATATACAAAGCTTTATTGTTTATTATATTTATATTTTTGAAAAGAAGAGTAACAGATTGAAACGGCAAAAAGAAGGTTACTTCCGAACTAAATAGGAATACAAACAGTATATGAGCACTGTTTATCATTATATTATTATATATATTTCAAACGAAATCCCGATAGAAAGTGAAGAGGCACAAACCAAAAATGAATTGAACAGTGGAATAATAAATGACAATATTGAATTCAATGAATATTCATAACTAGTGGCTACTGGGTTTTTCAACCAGTGGGTAATTGAATAGACACCGGGACAACCAAGAGCTCCAGAAATGGATACTGATGCATCGAAATGTCAAATGAATATACTGCAGATATTAGCACAATGAAACGAGCAGAAAGGTACACAGATATAAGTGATATGCGCATCCTATTAAAAGCCTATATTTCGCTGCTAAAATGCTGCAAATTTGCTGAAAACAAAAGGAACGAAGATAGAGAAGTCCAAATTTTGCGAAACGAAATATAACATCTCACTCAAACAATGATTTACAAATTTATTATATAAAATATTCAGATTTCAATCATATTTATTTTCATCTAATTTCAATTGATTTAATATTGCAATTGAAAATTTCACAATAGAATTAACTTTCATATTTTTCAATAAAAATTTACCATTTGCTATGTTTAAATAGACGCATAACAAGTATCAAACTTCCATTACTAAATTTAATTGTTTAATTTCAAACAAAAATTTCAGTTAATTACGTTATAAAACCGTTAAAATTTCCAGGTTGTTGCATTAGTTATTGTGATTTATTGGTTGGTTTGAATGATGATTGTGATGGATGCTTAATTATTGACATTTTGGATGATTTGAGCTTATGTTTATTTTATATGTTGTTATCACATTGCAATTTCCCTTAATTATTGTAAGAAAATCACTATGGGTTGAAATGATACAGACCATATGATCATATAGATTAGGGAATCATTATGGGTTGAAATGATAAACCCGAGCGATTTTATAGATTTGGAAATTGTGATTGGGGATACTGGTTGAAATGATATATATCTGAAAATTTAAATTATTGCCGGTTGAAAAGATATATATCTGTATCACTTGACCATAGGGTAAAAAATTATATACGGACACCAGATTGATTAAAGTGAATGATTTTAAATCCTTAATTTTTGAATCCAGTTAAATGATATTAAGAAATAAAATTAGATTTATATGAATTGAATTATCTTAAAAATCCAAGCTTTTAAAATGTTGGAATTGAAATTGGTTTAAATGAAGAGTTTTAAAGAATTTAAATTGAAATCTTAAAGTTAGATTTTGAAATGTAAATGAAATTTATCAAAATTGAGTAATAGTAAATATTTTAATACTTAAACTTTGAAACTTATTGAATTTGAAGTGGTTTAAATTTGTAGTTCAAACATGGATTTGAGATTGATATAAATTGAAATAATTTTAACTGAGAATTTGAATTGAAACCTTTAGCCTTTTGAATGGAAATCGTTGAACCGAGATTGATTTAAATTGAATTTTTAAAACTAAAT
Source organism: Allium cepa (assembly GCA_030765085.1). Taxonomy (NCBI): domain Eukaryota; kingdom Viridiplantae; phylum Streptophyta; class Magnoliopsida; order Asparagales; family Amaryllidaceae; genus Allium; species Allium cepa. The sequence continues at coordinate 213,439,122 of CM060940.1, read as the reverse complement.
TTGATTTGAATTGATTTGTGAAATTAGAAGAAACTATTCTAATTTGAAACTATTTTCAATATCAACTCTTTTAATATACAAACTCTTTTAATATATAAACTATTATCTCATATGAACCATTTTAATATATTAATAATTCTTAATACTTCATCTACTTTTAAAATAGAGGAAATTAGTTTAAAGGAACAACTTTATGCTAATTTTTAAATATAGGACGGAACTTTTAAAATTTAGGCTCAAGGACAATAGTGTGTTCTATTCAACCAACTTCAACTGTTTCCTCCTTCGTCTGAAACCATCGTTTGAAGCATGCCATAGCTGCCACAGCTATAGCCCCAACCTGCCGTAGCCGTCGCCGCCCTAGCCCTAACCTTTCGTAACCACGCCACCCAAGCCACCGTCGTCCAAGCCGCCGCCATCGTCGAAGCTTCCGCCATCTATTCCAAAATTGAAAAAAACCTAATTTGACACTCCAACGAAAATGTAAGTTAGAAATTTCGTGAAAATTGAAGTCGAGTGACACTAAATCTAGAGGTAACAAACAAATGGAGAAGCAGAATATAGAAGAAGAAGAAAGTCAAAAAGTCTTAGCCACAAATTGAACGATATTTAGATATATCATTTCTACATTTGAAACGCAATAGACTATGTTTAACATGCTTAATGATAGACTAATATAGCATTTATACTTTTAAAATATAGTACAATTATCTGATTATGCAAAATGATATTTGGATATAACATAAGTATTTGCACAAAAAATGGGCAAACACCTCCAAGTCGTATGACTTAGTCTATTTTATGTTGTTCTTGTTGATACACGAAGATTTTGATCAATGACAATGAGCTTCAACAAATAGGAAGAGAATGCAAAAGCTAGAAGAAGATAGATGAAGACCAAAGTATAAACATTAGTATGATTTTCTATGTGTCTTAGTCTAGATTATTTGTTAAAATCTATCCTCAAGAGATTTGCACGAATATTAGAACACATTCATAAAAACTTCATTCACATGTTCACTGTGCATACTTTTATACTTCAGTCGACTGAACAGACATGGCCAGTCGACTGAAACTGTACACATATACAAAATTGCACAGTTTCAGTCGATTGAATTACCTGTGCAGTCGACTGAAATTGTTCCTGAAAATTTTTCTTTATATTTTCAGTCGACTGAATCTCCTGCTCAGTCGACTGAATTTAAACCTGCAAATTTTCTCTGAAAAGACACCTTCTTCTTCCCAAGAGTTGCAACCTTTCATCAATGGAAATGGAAGCATCTCTTGATTGCAACCTTTGACAACATATGCATGTCTTCTACAAGTATAAATACATGATTATAACATCATTTAATTCACCGAATTCTCTTGCTTTAATCTTACTATTCTCTTGTTCATATTCTCTAAATATTCTCAAAGCAATCACCAATCTATTGCTTGAATCACTGTTTTTGTTTACAACATTCTTTTGATTCATAGCAATTCACATTTCCTAAATCTTCACAAACACATTGCATATTCTCGAGGATAAGATTATAGGAATATTGTACTACATTAGACTCATTAGTGTTGGCAAGAACACAACAAGTCGAATATTGTATTTTAGTAATGGAGTTGAAGTCCTCTTCGGTAGTTGAGGCAAGAAATCCCGTTCGGTTGTTCGGGTAAGTTGTAAACCTATTCCTCCGGGTGAAGTGAGGGTGTTAGTTAGTGAAATTTTTAAGTGAAGCTTAGGGACTGGACGTAGGACGTGAGGCCCGAACCAGTATAAAATCCTGGTGTCTCCTTGCATTTACCTATTTTATCTACCTAGACTATTTCATTATTCCATATTACACGATCCTACCGCATAGCCTCTTTCAATTGGTATCGGAGCAAGGCCGTCCTATAACCATAACAACGTTATTAGACATATTGATAATATGGAAAATAATGCAAGCACAAGCACAACATCAGCCTATAGTTCTACATTTGTGGAAGGACAATCCACCCAAAGACCTCCTCTATTCAATGGACTAAACTATAACTATTGGGCTACAAGGATGAGAATTTATATGCAAGCAATAAGTTTCGAAGCCTGGAATGCTACTCAAGCAGAGTTCGTTGTACCTACAACCGATTATCCTACATGGATACAAATTCAAAAGAATGAAGCAAGTGCAAATGCCAAAGCTATGAATATGCTATTTTGCGCCCTGGATAGAAATGAATTCAACCGTGTTAGCATATGTACTACTGCATATCAGATATGGGAAACTCTTAAAGTCATACATGAAGGAACAAACAAGGTTAAACAAATAAAGATATCCATGCTGAAGAATCAATTCCAAAACTTTAGAATGCGACAAAATGAATCCATCAATGACATGTACTCAAGATTTCAAGACATTCATCATGCTCTAATCGGACTAGGAGAAAGATACACGGACTTTGACATTGTGTCTAAAGTTCTAAATTCACTCACTGATGAATGGGAGAGAAAAGTACTATCAATCGAGGAAGAAAATGATTTATCTACAATGAAACCAGAAGAATTGATTGGAAATCTTATGTCGTATGAAGTAAATATGCAAGCTAAAAAGGATCAAGCTCAAGAAAGAAAGAATATTGCTTTTCATGCGGAAAAGGAAGAATCAGAGTCTGAAATGAGGATCTAGCATTTATAGCCAAAAATTTCAAGAAATTCCTGAAGTATAGAAAAGGAAACGAAAACGGATTCAAAAAGAATGTCTTGAACAAACCATCATCCTCAAATATAGAATGCTTCAATTGTCATAAGAAAGGACATATGCAAAAAGATTGTCAAGAACAAATGAAGGAAAATCAGAAAAACTTCAAAAACAAGAAGGATAAATTCAAAAAGAAGGCATTTTCTGTAACATGGGACGATTCAGATTCATCATCATCCGAAAATGATAGTGATGGCGACAATGAACAGGCAAATGTATGCTTCATGGCTCAAGAATCTGAGGTAAATAATTTAACATTCGACGATTTAATTGAAGTAAACACTGAACTTTTGAACCCAATAAAAACTCTTAAAAAGAAACTCAAAGAAACTCATGAAAATAAAAACAAAGCTGAATTTGAAAGAGATATGTTAAATGATGAAAAGAAAATTCTTGAAGAAGAACTTGAAAAAGTTCAAGAATCTTATTCAAATTCAGAAACTCAATTATCACTTTTAAGTCAAGAAATTGAAACTCAAAAGATAAAGAATGATATGATTGTTTCTGAAAATCATGAGTTAAAAACTAAGATTAGACAAGTTGAGTTAGATAATAATAGTCTTCAAGCTAGATTAGATAACATCACAAAAAATGTTTCTAACTTCAACAAAGGAAGAGAAAATTTATCTAAGATTTTAGAAAATTCTCAATCCTCTTCAAGTAAACACGGATTAGGATATAAAAAGAAGTCAAAAATTCCTAAAAAGAAAAATACACATTTTAAGTGGAATATGGATTCAAAACAACAAATATTAATAAAGAAACCTATTAAAACGAAAATAGAAAACAAGGTAGTTACAATTTGGGTACCAAAAACTAACAATGTATTAATAAGAAATAAATATATTAAAACATTTATGGATAATGTTCATCATAATAAAAACTATATTTATAAAAAGGACACTTAACCAAATTGAGTTTGGTTTCCCAAAACTCTAACTTCTTAGGACCCTATTAAAAAGTGGGTACCAATAATTTCATATCTATTTTTCAGGTCCCACTTAAAAAGAAGAAATGGATTTACAAAAATAAAGTAGATGAACAAGGTAATATAACAAGGAATAAAGCAAGACTAGTAGAACAAGGGTATAATCAAGAAGAAGGTATTGACTTTGAAGAAACATTTGCTCCCGTTGCAAGATTGTAAGCAATACGTATATTATTAGCCTTTGCTTGTTTTCACAATTTTAAACTTTATCAAATGGATGTTAAAAGTGCATCTTTAAATGGTTTTATTAAAGAAAATGTATATGTAGAACAACCTCCGTTATTTATACATGAAAAATATCCGGATCATGTCTTTAAATTAAAGAAAGCACTATATGGTCTTAAACAAGCTCCTCGTGCTTGGTATGAAAGACTTAAAAGTTATTTATTAAACTCAGGATTTAAAATTGGAAAAGTGGATCAAACACTTTTTATTAAAAATACTGCCAAAGATATTTTAAGAATTCAAATATATGCAGATGATATTATTTTTGGTTCAACAAATGAAAATTTGTGTAAAGAATTTTCAGATATAATGACTAATGAGTTTGAAATGTCTCATATGGGAGAACTATCATATTTTCTCGGACTTCAAATCAAACAATTAACAAATGGAATTTTTATAAACCAAGTAAAATATTGTGATAATTTAATAAAACGATTCGGTATGGAAAACACTTCTGCTAAACCTACTCCTATGAGTTCCACTACACATCTCGATCGAGATGAAAATGGCAAAAGTGTAGATCAAAAATTATATAGAAGTATGATAGGTTCTTTGCTCTATTTAACCGCTAGTAGACCTGACATAATGATGAGTGTTTGTTTATGTGCACGTTTTCAATCCGATCCTAAAGATTCACACTTAAGAGCAGTAAAACGAATAATGCGATATCTTAACCAAACTAAAGATTTCGGTCTTTTCTATCCAAAGGAATGTTCGTTTGAGTTAGTGTCATTCAGTGATGCTGATTTTGGTGGATCCCGAACGGATAGAAAATGTACAAGTGGTACTTGCCATTTCATTGGAAAATCACTTGTATCTTGGTTTAGTAAGAAACAAAATTGTGTCTCGCTCTCCACATGCGAAGCAGAGTATATATCAGCTGCTTTAGCTTGCATTCAAGTTATATACATGCAACAAACACTTAAAGATTTTAACATAAATTTAACAAATTCTACAATATATTGTGATAATACAAGTACAATAAACTTATCTAAAAATCTGGTTAATCACTCTCGTACAAAACATATAGATATTCGTCACCATTTTTTACGTGACAATATCGAAAAAGGAATAATTAATTTAGAACATATTTCTACCGAAAATCAAATTGCCGATATATTTACTAAACCTCTATTAGAAAACTCCTTTATAAAACTTCGACGAGAATTAGGTATAATATCCTTTAAAGATATCAACTAGAGATGCATTTGAAATATTCACTCAATTCAGTCGACTAAAACAATCTGTTCAGTCGACTGAATGAACATATCAAATATTTTTCGGAAATGTTATATGCTACATTATGTAATTTATAGACCACACATTTTAAAAACTGAATTTTTAATAAGAACCATACTTTTCTAACAAAATTCTCCTAACCATTAAATCATTATGCGGTTAAAAATCTAAATAAATTATAACCATTAGTTGTTTAGTAAAACTCTACTATAAATAAATTCTAAAATTTTTTATTTTCACATCTCGATTTTATGATTAAAAGCTTAAACAATTTCAATATACAATGTCGTCAAACAACTCCTTCTCTCCTATCAATATCACCTCATCAGTTGATAACACTCCAACATCGCCAAAACTTCCCACACCAACACTAGCACATGAGCCAGTTTACAAATGGGAAAATTATCGTACTGGTTTCACACCAGAATCAAAAAAGGCGAAAAGTGGACTCTTTATTTCACCTGACACAAAAAGAAAGATTAATGAAATTCATCACTTTCAACAACCACAGATAGATCTTCACGAGAGCTATACTTCGAGCAAAAAGTTACGGCTAGAAGGTTAAGCTTTCTAGAGAAAATTGGTTTACGCTTCTGTGGATCGAAGAAGAACGAAGTGGCTGAACCTCTACCTCGCCCTGTTAGCTCACTTGATCCGTCTTCATCTTATCGTACACCAGTTGATCCTGTGAATCCTTGGATGTCTCCTAAGACTCCTCAATATAGTCCGAATTCATGGGACATAAATTACATGAAGAATGAAGAAAAGAAGACTCCAAGTCAATCCCCAAAGAAATAGTTGAATTTTGAAATATTTATATCAATATTTTTGTAACTATTCCTTTAAATAAATTGTTTAATTTCAAAAATTAACCGAAACAACAACATTACATGTTTCAGTCGACTTAATTCCCCTGCTTAGTCGACTGAAAATATGACAGAAAATAATATATGCAAAGTTCAGTCGACTGGAACCATCTGCACAGTCGACTGAAAATTCAACAGAAAAATTTCAGCAACAAAAATCAGTCGACTGAATGTACTGCTCAGTTGACTGAATCTATCATAGAACACTTCGGCCTTTGATTCAGTCGACTGAACAGAACATTCAGTCGACTGAACGCTGCTTCCCAGGCAGAATTTACCCTTTTAACCACCATATTTTACCCTACCAACTCACTTTTACCTCCTACAAACCTTCTTCCCCAAATTAATTTCGAAACCCTAGCTCTCAAATTCCTCAAAATCAAATCAATTCTCACCAAAATGGCACCAAAAAGATCAAGTGCCTCATCTTCTTCATCCTCCGAGCCAATTGATGCTCAAATAGCACAATGGCTTTATGATGGAACCGCTGTCACTCGATGGAACAAGATGAAGAATTCTCGAATTTTTGAGCATTCTTTCGTTGATTTTCAAAGCTTTCAAACCTACAACCTTCAAGCGTTAACAGATCCAGCAGGTTTGACTCCACTTCTAGATTTGAAAAGAAATGATCATGCCATTAATCATGTAATGGTAAAATTATTTTACGCTAATCTTAATCTTGGACACCAAACTCCAAGAAATCCAAACAATAGTGTTTGGAGCATTGTGTGTGGAAAGAAAGTTTGGTTCTCCCTGGATAGAATTGCACACATTTTAGAGTCCCCTAATGTTGGAAGAAAGCTCGAGGAGATAGAATTCAGTCCACACATTCGTGACAACATCAACCATCGATTTATGGATGATAACATCAACTTTACGGATTTTAAGTCCACCTCCCTTCGACCCATGGCAAGAATCCTCCATAAAGCCCTAATGAGAACGATTACTCCTCGCACGGGCTCGTACGAAATTGTCTACCCAAATAACTATCGAGCTTTATATGCTATTTTTGGCAATATACAAGTTAATTGGGTACAACTTATTCTTGATGAGTTTCTCACTTTCAACAATGGCAAAATGCGCACTATTTACTTTGGAGAGTACATCATGCGACTTCTCCTAAATGTCGATACGCCATTACCTGAATCAGAGAATACAATGGTCCATCAGATTAACCATCAGACCATAAGCCTAATGCAACTCCCATCTCGACCTCCTCGCATAATATCACTTGCCGAATGGGAAGCAAGGCATCAAGAACAACAACAACAACAACAGCCTCCTCAACCTTGCCACGAAGAACATCTCGAGCAAGATGATGAAATTCGTCTTGTTGACCCAAGCTTCACTACCAACCAATCCTTGGGGATTTTGTCAAGAAATCAACAAATTCTTGACACACGTCATAAAAAGGTATATCATAAGCTTGACAAAATAAAAGGATTCCTCAACAAGCTTTGGGATGCAATCTCATGCTGAAGCACCACTACTGCTTCAACATCACGAGGCAAATGTCCGGCACCTACATTTACATGGATGACATCCGAAGAGCATACAAGTAGTAGTGCAAGTGGAGCTAGTTGTGGCCAAGGAGGAAGAGCTCAGAGACCACCAACAGGAGGACCTGTCATACGTGAACCAACAGGAAGAGAAGGTTCATATGACTGAGATAAGGATGAGTAATTTTGTTGTTTTGATGTCTATTTTTAAACTTTCTAATGGCTTGTATAAATAGCCATTTTATGCTTATCTGTCATAACATTTTTATTTCTCTTAGTTCATGCTTATATTCTCTATGATTTAGTGATTGTTTTGATATATCATTATTACTACTGTTAGTTCTTCCTTTTTGTCGATGACAAAGGGGGAGAAAATCTACGGTACTAACTTTGTTTTGTAGAAAAGATAGTGCAAACGTTCAGGGGGAGAAAGTAAGTATATACATCTCTAGAATAGTATTGTCATCAATCAAAAAGGGGGAGAATGTTGATACACGAAGATTTTGATCAATGACAATGAGCTTCAACAAATAGGAAGAGAATGCAAAAGCTAGAAGAAGATAGATGAAGACCAAAGTATAAACATTAGTATGATTTTCTATGTGTCTTAGTCTAGATTATTTGTTAAAATCTTTCTTCAAGAGATTTGCATGAACATTAGAACACATTCATAAAAACTTCATTCACATGTTCACTGTGCATACTTTTATACTTCAGTCGACTGAACAGACATGGCCAGTCGACTGAAACTGTATACATATACAAAATTGCACAGTTTCAGTCGACTGAATTACCTGTGCAGTCGACTGAAATTGTTCCTGAAAATTTTTCTTCATATTTTCAGTCGACTGAATCTCCTGCTCATTCGACTGAATTTAAACCTGCGAATTTTCTCTGAAAAGACACCTTCTTCTTCCCAAGAGTTGCAACCTTTCATCAATGGAAATGGAAGCATCTCTTGATTGCAACCTTTGACAACATATGCATCTCTTCTACAAGTATAAATACATGATTATAACATCATTTAATTCACCGAATGCTCTTGCTTTAATCTTACTATTCTCTTGTTCATATTCTCTAGATATTCTCAAAGCAATCACCAATCTATTGCTTGAATCACTGTTTTTTTATAACATTCTTTTGATTCATAGCAATTCACATTTCCTAAATCTTCACAAACACATTGCATATTCTCGAGGATAAGATTATAGGAATATTGTACTACATTAGACTCATTAGTGTTGACAAGAACACAACAAGTCGAATATTGTATTTTAGTAATTGAGTTGAAGTCCTCTTCGATAGTGGAGGCAAGAAATCCCGTTTGGTTGTTCGGGTAAGTTGTAAACCTATTCCTCCGAGTGAAGTGAGGGTGTTAGTTAGTGAAATTTCTAAGTGAAGCTTAGGGACTGGACGTAGGACGTGAGGTCCGAACCAGTATAAAATCCTGGTATCTCCTTGCATTTACCTATTTTATCTACCTAGAATATTTCATTATTCCATATTACACGATCCTACCGCATAGCCTCTTTCAGTTCTTAGCGATTTGGGTGATTTATGCAAATATGTAAAAAGCAGGAACTAAACTGTAAAAGACACACAGATTTATAGTGGTTCGGGCAGAATGTGTCTACGTCCACTTCATATGTTATTCTCTTTCACTGTTCAGATTACAAGTACAAAGCTTTGATTACAAGTGTATGAAAGTTGTTTGAAAGTTCTGTCCGTGCTTGAGCTCTCAAACTTGTCTGCCATTGTTGTACCCCTGCCCCTCTATTTATAGAGTGAGGCCGGGGGTAGGGTTCTTGGATGTATATAGCTACTGGTGGGCCTGGGCTGATGTGATCTGGCCTGGCATTGTTGGTTCGGTAATACCTTCTTCACTTTGGTTCGGTAGGGGTAGTATGCTTCTGGTTCTGTAGTGGTAGTATGCTTCTGGTTCGGTAGGGCCTTATTCGTGTGGGTTCAGTAGTGTTTCGGTCCGGTGATGGTTTGAGATCTTGGTCCGGTAGTGAATGGCGAATGGATTGATTTGGTGGTGAGAGGAATGTGGATTGGTTCGGTGGTGAGTGGAGTGTGGTTGGTTCTGCCTTGGTTCGGTAGTGGGGGTGTTCGGTCCTGCTTTGGTTCGGTTGTTTGGTCCTGCTTTGGTTCAGTAGTGGGGGTGATTGGTCCTGCCTTGGTTCGGTGGTGAGAATACACCCAACATTTGCCCCCCAAAGTGGGGCATATGCCTACATATGTCGCGCTTTGTTTTCTCCCCATCCGGCCTAAGTGCCGAACCAGTTGGTCCGGTCATCCTACGCTTGCTTATAAGTAGGGGCTTCACGCCTGTGTTACTCCATACCTTTTGAAATAGCCGAACCAAACCTTGGTATGCCGAGTCAACCATATCACCGAACCACATTTGACTGCCGGTCCAGGTGATTTAGTCTTCTTTCGCCGAATGAACTTTATGCTTGAACTACCAAATGAGTCCGGGGAGTACGAGTGCCGAATGGACTTTTAGCCTCGAGCTACCGAATGCACTTGGGTAGTACGAGTGTCGAATGGCCCTTAGCCTCGAACTACCGAATGAACTTGGGAGTACGAGTGCCGAATGGCCCTTAGCCTCGAACTACCGAATGAACTTGGGAGTACGAATGCCCAATGGACTTTGGCCTCGAACTACCGATTGAGCTTTTATGTTTTGAATTATGAATGAGATTCCAGGCCGTAGGTACTTGTTTGCCTACACCCCTTGTTCTAACGATGTGTTTTCTCGTGTTGCAGATAATGTCTCATAAAGTAGAAACTCGTTCTGACAAGAAGAAATCCAAGGACAAAGGGGAGTCCTCCATAGTACCCCCAATTCAGTCAGAGCCAGAACGACATGGACCATCCTCGAGATCATTAGTAGATGGGTACGGCCCTCAGGATCTTTTGAACTCACCGCCTGACTGCTTTCCTAGCTCCCTCAAAGACGAGCAGCTTGACATTATCTCCAGATCCTTTGGGATTGACCGAGCGCATATGATGTCGCCAGGGAAAGGAGTGATGCCGTATAACTCCCCTGAAGGATATTTTGCTTATAGTAGGTATCATTGCATGTGTGGGGCCATTCCTCCGATCAACGCTTGGATCGTCAGCTTCATCACATACTTGAAGGTGGCCCCTTTCCAGCTTCAGCCCAACTCCTATGCCACCTTGGTGAGTCTGTTTATTATTTTCCAGAGAAAATACGGGCGTCCCCCTTCCAATCGGGAAATTCGGTACCTGTACAACTTGAGAGGCTACAAGAAGGGGTCTCCGTATATTAGCTTAGAATCGGCCGTGTCTTTCAAGCCGGTCCTGGACTTATATTCAAAATTTAGCATGTTCAAGAAGGAATGGTTCTTTGTCAAGGATGACTCTGTTTCTTTCCACCGCTTCACCTTTGGCTGTAAGTTGAATCTCATTTATAATTTCCGTTCTGACTGCAATGCTCCTCCTTATGTGCTTTGTTTCTTGCTAGCGACAGGTGGCTTTGCGGTTGTAGAGAACGATCGTCTGGCTCAGATGGCTGCGGAAATAGAAGCCATTCCGGAAAACGAGAGGGCAGCTTCTTATTTGATCAGAAATGCTACTCTTTTGGGGATCAACTTGATTCTTCCATGCCAGTCTGTGGTTAAGCAAAGAGACACAGCTGAGGAGAGGGCCGCCAAACCTAAAGGAGGGGCTACAACGAAGAGCGAAAAAAGGAAACCCTTCTCGAAACCTCCAATTGCCGGGGGGAAGAAACTTAAGAAGTCCGATGGACCCTCCCCTAGTACATGTCCAAACATCCCAGAGGAGGAAGATGTGGAGGAGGAAAAAGGCGAGGAGGAAGGAGGTGAGGCGGAGAGTGGAAGTGGTGGAGAAGGTGATGGTGATGGTCATAGCGATGATGGTGGTGACGGACAGAGTGGTGATTGCACTGGGGCCTTGTCTTCTAAACAAGCAGGTGTGATCCAGGAATGGACAGATGACGCTTTCCGCCTAGCTTTTGAAGGGTTGGAGGAAGGATCGGCTTTAGTGGAGAAGCCTAAGAAAGCTGACAAGGCCGGGACCGGCGCCGATTCATCCTCTAAGAGCGCTTCAGCTAAGGCAACTCCTGCGATTCAAGGTGAATTTTTAACTCCTGCCGACTCCATTTATGATAAGGATTTAGGAATATTTTATGGTCAGCTCCCATCCTGGAATGAGATCCAGGACATATTGCAGTATCCTACTCCACCCCAAGGTTTGTATAACAAAAGCGTCTCTTTACTCTTCTTAACTTGATATATTTCTTGAATTATAGCTCAATGTATACTTGTAACACTTGGTTTTTATCACAGAAGCGGGTAAGGTGGCCAAGACATCAGATGTTCGGCACCGTCTTGAACAATACAAACTTCTCAAGGCTTCTACTAAACCAAAGCCTCCGACTAACCGCCCTAGAGACGTAGTCGGCTACCGTCCTCTTCTTGGAGTTATCGAAGAGGATATCCAAAAGAAGAAGAGGAGTCACTCCTTGTTTGAATCTTCACCTGGTCCTCAGCCCCCAACTCAGCCTCTTCAGGATACCACGGAGGAGAATACTGAGTTTATACCTTCTCCGCACCCGTCTGAAAATCCTACTATTACCCAGATAGATCATCCCGGCTTGGCTCGTAATTCGTTTGTGGGTCACCGAATCTGGATCCGGGTTCTCGTGATATTACCTTTGATGAGGCTACCGGTGAGCACCTTCTCCCTCGTAATCTTATGGTAAGAGTACTAAATGAAGCTAAGTCCCTGGACCTTGATTTGCTTACCACTCGGGTCGTAACTTTGGGGGACGAAGCTAAGGCAAACATTGACCGGGTTGCTGAGGAAACCAGGAAGCTGATGGGGCATCATGCCTGACTGGTCAAGGCTGGAGAGGAAATCGGAAGTGCTAACATTCGACTGCGGTTAATGGTTTCCGACTAGGCCAAACAACTCGCTGATCAGGCCATTCAGATCTCTCAGCATGAGGCCTCTTCTAGGCAATTAAAGAAAACCATGGAAGAGGCCAGTAGGGCAGAGTTACGGAAAATGGAGGCTGTTTGTAAGGAACGGATTGATATGGCTATTGCCACGGTGGATGAGGTTCGAAAAGCGGATCTCGAGCGGGTACAAGAGTTATCCGGAAAACTTGAAGCCGCAGAGCTTGCTCAAACCAAGCTGAAGGAGGAGATGGAGGCGATGAGGAAATCCTTTGAGGCTGACTGCTCGTGATACCAATCGGAGAGGGATGCTGCCACTGCAAAGTTGTTGGCTTCTGAGGACCGAATAAGGGAGTTCGAGAAGAATGAGGGGATAATGGATGAGATGCTTCAGGATATATACTTTCGCACTTGGAAACAGGGCAACTTATCTTGGATGGATGATTATTCCCGAGTCATGGCCAGGATTTATCTCAGGGCCCTGGAGGAGGCCAAGGCCGATGCAGATAAGGAGGGTGGCGTGGCCTTTAGAATGGACGTGGTTACGGCTCAATTCACCAAGGAGGAGAAAGTGGCAGTGAAGGAGGGTATGTGGCTGCTTACTGCTGAGGAGGTAGGTGTGCAGTTAGAGGATGATGATCAAGGAGCAGATGCTGGTATGTTTTCCTTTTTAGCTTTTCGTAACTTGATTGCTTATTGTTTATTTAATGGATTCTTCTCCTGAATTGGACAGGCGGGACCTCTGAAGCACCAACTACCTCTGGTAAACATGTTGAGAGTTCCAATCCTGCGGTTAAGTAGATCTCAGAGGGCCAGTAGGATAGAGGTGAAGCTCCGATGCAGCCGACTCCTTGACTTGATCTGGATATCATTTGTTTTACTTGACATTGCTGTCTATGGTTGTCCCAAAACATTAATGTAACTTTTAGGCTGTAATTATGTTATTCGTAACGAACGACTTTATTCTTGGCATGTAATTTTTAACTTAAGCTGATTCTGTCATATTTGAATGCTATCGTAATTTTGGTGTGTTGCATAAGAAAAATAGCTGTGCACATTCCTATGATTCGATTGTGTTTGATGCCAAGATCTTGCTTAAAATATAATTTCATATCTTGTAATGTTAGTGTGATGTGTGAATAAATTACAGCTACGTATTCATATAAAAAAGAAGATAGTACCGCCCTTCATGTTTTAGTTGTAGATGGTAGCTTTGAATGTCTTGTATGATTGAGTATGGAATGTAGCTGAGTGACCTGTCATCAAGTTGTGAGTTCCTAATCCCATTAGCGAACGTCTCCTATTTTGTGTCCTGTACTTTAGAGATCGTTATAGAGGATAGGAGGAAAGTTTCTGAATAAAATAGAAATATAAGAAATAGTAAAACTTCCAATTACGGAAGGCCTGCGATGTGCTTAAGTTCGTGGCAAACGGGTTTTGTAGTCACTTTCCCTAGCTGTGGGTCTTGGAGATATTTGTCACCCATCTTACGCCTCCGCGGGGAGTTTCTCTTTTTTACCACAGCCGTACTTAAGACACTCGGAGCCGAGATCGCGCACAGTAACTATCCGGGCCATTATGCCCAGTAATCATAACTGTGAACTACCCCTGGCTGGCCACACCTTATGTTGGTGCTTAAAGTAGGTTCACGGTTGTCGGCGAGCCGAACGCCGTAATGAGCTGCCTCGGCTATAGTCGGCCTTCTCAGTGGCTTATAATCGGCTCATTACAGTTGTCTTTAAGGGACGATCGCGAGTAATGAGTTAACCCGCAGCAGAGGGATGCTGGAGCAAAAGTGTCTCATTGGCGAGGGCATAGATTCGTATAATACCTGTTAGGTCTTGTCCAGGTGAAGTTGCACCGTGATGTGTCTTGAATGGAAATGCCATTACACAGGATTTTGTTCAACAGAAAAGGATAAAGTTAACAAGCAGCCAAGATATAAAGGAACAAGTTAAAAAAGAGACAAGTTTTTAAAGTGGCTCGACATGAAAATGCCTACGTCCAGTGATTCTCTTTGTTAATTCACTTTATATGGGCAGTACAAGTTAAGAAAAGTATCGACGAAGGTGTTGGATGTTCCATGCCCTCTGGAACACCTCTCCGTCCACTGTGGACAAAATATAAGCTCCGTTGTGGAGATCTTTATGACTTACATATGGTCCGTCCCAGATTGGATCTAGTGCACCGGGGTGCGGGAAGATTCGCTTGAGGATAAGATCTCCTTCTTGTAAGCTACGATGCTTGACTTTGGAGTTGTATTGCGCGGCCACTTTTTTCTTGTGAGCTGCTGCTTTGAGCGCTGCATCGTTTCTTCTCTCTTCAATTAGATCCAAAGACATGTGAAGAAGTTCTTCTTTCTCTTTTGGGTTATAATGGATCCTACGGTGGAAAGGCACTATAGTTTCGACTGGGAGCATGGCCTCCGATCCGTATGCCAAAGAGAAAGGAGTATGCCCTGTTGATGTTCTGAAAGATGCGCGGTAGGCCCAAAGTTCCGTAGGAAGTTCATCCACCCAAGCGCCTTTTGACTTTTTAAGTTTCTTCTTGATTAGATTTTTGAGAATTTTGTTGACAGCTTCGACTTGTCCGTTTGCCTGGGGATAAGCTACAGATGAGAAGCTCTTGCGAATTCCGTGCTCTTGGCACCAGTCGGCGAACTCCTCGCTGTCAAACTGGAGTCCATTATCCGATATGATTTTGAGCGGAACTCCGTACCTGCATAGAACATTTTTGATCAAGAAGTTAATAACTTTTGCCGAAGATATTTTATTTAGAGGTTCCTCTTCCACCCATTTGGTGAAATAGTCGACTGCCACTATAGCATATTTGGCTCCGCCTCGGCCCACTGCCAGTTCGCCAATCAAGTCAATTCCCCATACTACAAAGGGCCAAGGGCTGGTCATTTGAGTAATCTCACTTGTTGGTATTCGAGGATTCTTAGCAAATTTCTAACATCTGTCACATTTTTTGACGAATTCTAAGGCGTCTTTGTTTAAGGTGGGCCAGAAATATCCATATCGGAGTATCTTCTTTGCTAGAGTCTGCCCTCCAGTGTGATCTCCACAGCTTCCTTGATGGATGTTGGATAAGATTTCCTTGGCTTCCCTTCCAGAGACACACCTTAATAAGGGGTTAGAGAAGTCGCGCCGATAGAGGATGCCTCCCTGTATTGTGTAGCAGGAATCTTTCCTCAAGATTTTCTTGACTTCGTTACGCCCATCGGGCAGTGTGCCATCTTGTAAGAATTTTTGGATGGGAGTCCTCCAAGTTTCCTCTTCAATTGCAACTATCAGATTCACTTGCTCGAAACTCAGGGTTAGCTGCTTTGAGATGGCTACTGATCCGGAAATGGTGCCGCCTCTCATGCTAGCTTGCTTTGCCAGTTCGTCGGCCTCTTGGTTCTCTTCACGAGGAATGTGTTTGATCAAACAGTGATCCAATTGATCGAGTAGCAGCTTGGTCTTCTTCAGATATGCTGTGAGTCGTTCTCCTCGAGCCTGAAATTCTCCAAGTACTTGATTTACAATAAGTTGCGAATCACTATGAAGACATAGAGAACTGACTCCAATATCTAGGGCCAGTTCTAATCCAGCTATTACTGCATCATACTCTGCATCGTTGTTGGTGGCAGCGAATTCCAACCTTAGAGCATAACGTAGCTTCCATCCCCTGGGAGTGATTATTACAACCCCTGCCCCCGAGCCTTGTTCGTTTGATGCTCCATCCACAAAGAGATTCCACTTGATGTATTCTTCTATTTCAGATTGCCCTTTACCTTCGTTGGCAGTGAATTCGGCAATGAAATCGGCCATGGCTTGTCCCTTGATGGCGGTGCGAGGATGGTATAGGTGATATCATATTGACTCAGTTCAATGCACCATTTAAGTAATCGCCCACAAGTGTTGGGACGATGGAGTACCTGCCTTAGCGGTTGATCGATTAGAACTCTGATGGAATGAGATTGGAAATCGTATCGCAGTTTCTGTGATGTGATTAGTAAACAGTATGCTAGCTTCTCAAGTTTAGGATATTTGGCTTCTGCCCCCGTAAACCTCTTGCTCACAAAGTATACTGGCCGCTGTGCGCGGTTGTCTTCTCTCACCAAAGCGGCGCTTAGAGCATGAGATGACACAGCAAGGTATAGGTATAGGTATAGGTATAGCTCTTCGCCTTCGTTTGGAGTTGAGAGTACTAGTGGTCTCTAGAGGTGTTCGATTAGGTTGAGGAAGTCTATTAAGAATTCGTTAGTCCATTCGAACTTTCCTTTGTCTTTCTTTAGAGCTTCGAAGAAAGGGATGCACTTGTCAACCACTTTAGAGATGAATCTGCTCAGGGCGGCCACTTTCCCATTTAGGCTTTGCATTTCTCTTCGAGTGGAAGGTATCCTGATATTTCTCAGAGCTCGGACTTGTTCGGGGTTTGCTTCAATCCCCCTGGCATGGACGATGAATCCCACCTGATGATACTCCGAATGAGCACTTTAGAGGATTCAGCTTCGTTCCATATTGGCAAAGTACTTGAAACATCTCGCCTAGGTAGCTTACGTGATCGTTGGCTTTCCTCGATTTTACTAGTATGTCATCCACATAAACCTGCATAGTTCGTCCTATCAGTTCCACAAACATCTTGTTAACGAGGTGCTGATAGGTAGCTCCGGCGTTTTTAAGCCCAAAAGGCATTACTCTATAGCAGTACAATCCCCAGTCAGTGATGAAACTAGTGTGGTCTTGATCGGGGGCGTGCATAGGAATTTGGCTATATCCTGAGTATGCGTCCATAAAAGATCAGAGTTCATGCCCGGCTGAGCTGTCCACCAGCTGATCGATTCGGGGGAGTGGGAAGCAATCCTTCGGGCAAGCGTCATTTAAGTTGGAGAAGTCAATGCATGTTCGCCACTTCCCATTAGCCTTATTTACTAGTACCGGGTTAGCGATCCACTCTGGGTAGATGGCTTCTCGTATGAAGTTATTGGCAAGCAAGTTCTTTACTTCTTCATCGAGGGCCGCTGATCGTTCTGCCTCCATACTTCTCTTTTTCTGCTTTACTGGCACCATGGTAGGATCGATGTTTAGTACGTGGTATGCCACGTCTAGGGAGATTCCAGTCATGTCAGCGTGCGTCCATGCAAATACATCCAAGTTGTGGCGGAGAAAATCAATGAGTTCATCCCTCAATTCTTCTCTTAGCTGAGATCCGATTTTCAACAGTCTACTTGAGTCGTGTTTGTCTACAGATACAAACTCCATAGCCTCTGCAGGCTCGGCGGTGGCATTCTCCTCTTTGTCCCTGGGGTCTAATTCATTGAAAGGATCACTGGTATATCGAAGAGGAGGGGCTTTCTTTAGTTGCTATGCTTCCAAGTTTTTCATGCAGAGAGTAGTCTCTGCATTCTTTCCCTTATCCTTCCTGCGATTATTGCGAAGTTCAGTAACATAGCAATCTCGAGCGGCGCCTTGATCTCCCTCTACTTCCCCTATTCCATTGTCTGTTGGAAATTTTACCTTCAGGCACCACGGGGCCAGGACAATTTGGAAGTCAGACAAGGCTGGTCTTCCTAAAAAGGCGTTGTAGGCTGAGTGGTTATCTATTAGCATAAATTTTTGTTTCCGCACGACGGAGCGGGGGTGACTTCCTATTTCAACAAAGAGGTCCAATTGCCCGAGGAGCATCTTTCCGTCTCCAGTGAAACTGTGTAGTGGTTTGTTGCAGGGAGACACATCCTTCATTGACAGCTTCATTCTGTCAAAAGCATGCTTGAATAGGATATTTACTGAGCTTCCAGTGTCTACTAGAATTCAGAAAACATCGGCTGGGCTGAACCGGGCAGAGATGACCATAGGATCCATGTGAGGGTACTGCCTTCCTTCTAGGTCACGCCTATTGAATGTAATGTCATCATTCTCTTTTCGCTTTGGGTGGCATTCTTCCATAACAGAATTAACGCAGCCTTCATTGTTTCTAAGTGACTTTCCATATCTTTCCATCTCTGTCCAGTTCCTGTCGGCGATGTGCGGTCCTCCTGATATGGTATTGACCACTATCTTCTCTTGACTGGAGCCGCTGGTGTTGCGATTTCCCCCTCCTGTTTCTGGGAGGGGTAGCCTTGGGTTCTCATTGGCAGGAGCTGGGGTCCTGTTCTGACCTTTTACATAGCGTTCCAGTCTCTTCCTTCTGATGTGTTCTTCAATTAAGTACTGGAGATGATGGAATTCATTGGTATCATGCCCATGAGATTCATGGAAGCGGCATAACTTTCCAGACTTAATTGCGTCATCTGATTTCTTCTTGTACGGGGGCGTCTGTATTTAACTTCGTCTTGGGTGGCCAGGAAGATGTTTCGATTGTTTCATTCAAAGGAGTGTAAGTGTCAAATCTCGGTCCTGGCCGATATAGACGTTTTTCTCCCTTCTTGCCCCCAGCATTGTCTTTAGAGTCATTTCTTCGAACGTCCTTTACTACAACGGGTGTGTCGCCATGAGCTGCCTTGGTTTGTTGCCCTGTCTGTCTTTCAGTGGCAGCGTCTTCAAGTCTCATATATCTTCCAGCTTCATGGAAGAAATCGGGTAAGGTAGCTGGTTTTTCTTTCGTTAATCTTCTAGCAAACTTAGTATCCAAATGCATACCACTACAGATGGCCATTAAGATGAGTTTCTCATCGGCATCTTGGACTACGGCCGCTGCAGCATTGAATCGGGTTAGATATTGCTGCACTGTCTCTCTGGGCTTCTGTTTGATATTAGATAGGGAATAAGCGTCCTTGGGTTGTTCCACATGAATGTGGAACTGGCTGATGAACTTTTCCTTCAACATTTCCCATGAGCTGATGGATCCTTGGGGTAGATGGAAGTACCAGGAGGTAGCTAGATCTGCCAAGAATAGTGGAAAGCATTTGCACAATACTCCTTTTGTGGCTCCGCTCATCAGCATATGCTGTGTGTATCTCTGCAAGTGTACAACGGGGTCAGAGATTCCCTTGTAAGGTTCCATTGTTGGCATTTTCCATTCTCGGGGGGTGATGACAATTTCGATATTGCGGGTGAAAGGGGTGGTTACCCTAGCGTCTATCCCTCGATCTCTTTGATCCCGATGGACGCACTCTCTGAACAATCGCGCCATCCTTTCATCAGAATTTGGGGCAGATAGAAATGAGTTTGGTTCTTCTCTGCGGGATTGATTCCGTCCAGATGATCTGTAGTGGCGGTATCGTCTATCACTCCTAATATTTTCCCGTGGCTGTCTCTGGTCTTCTGGGAGCATGCTAGGGTCAGCTACAGTTGGCCCTTGCCTTGATTTTCCCCTGCTGGGTTCTGTTCCGAGCACTTCCTTGGGCCCAACTTCAGGCTGGACTCTAGCTCGGCCCCGTTCATTGGTGTTTCCATGGCCAGGTAGCATGATAGGCTCAGATACAGCCGACCCTCGTTTGGTACCTCCCCCGTTGTGTTCGGTTCCAAGCGTTTCCTCGGGTCGGAGTTCCGGCTCGGCTCCTACCATTGCTGTTTCTGTTGTTATCTTCTTCAAAGAAGAAAAATCTTTGTCGCCTCCGAGATCCTCCAGACTGGGACTCACCCCATGATTCAGTGTTGCGGTTGGATTTTTCAGCATCCCATAAGCGTGGCATGAGTCGGTTCACCAAGGCTTCTTGTTGGGATGTGAAGCGGTCAGTCACTTCAGCCATAACCCTGTCTAGATCTGCCCTAGTAATTGCTGCCGACTGTTCCATGGCAGGGGCTGTTGGATTTTCCTGATTTCCATTTTGTACTGCTGTTGGAACAGGACGATTCTCTTGACCTATGATCACTGGATCTGGAACGCTGCTAGTTGCGATGTTCTTTCCTTTGCTAAGATCTTTCTTCTGCTTAGGAGGCATGTCTTCCAAGCAATGAGCGATGCTGTCGGGAAGAAGTTTAAGTGGGAGAAGCTGAAGCTTCTAGCTCGATTTCTCAGTGAAAGCACCAAAAATGTTTGCACAAAAAATGGGCAAACACCTCCAAGTCGTATAACTTAGTCGATTTTATGTTGTTCTTAGCGATTTGGGTGATTTATGCAAATATGTAAAAAGAAGGAACTAAACTGTAAAAGACACACAGATTTATAATGGTTCGGCCAGAATGTGCCTACGTCCACTTCATATGTTATTCTCTTTCACTGTTCAGATTACAAGTGCAAAGCTTTGATTACAAGTGTATGAAAGTTGTTTGAAAGTTCTGTCGATGCTTGAGCTCTCAAACTTGTCTGCCATTGTTGTAACCCTGCCCCTCTATTTATAGAGTGAGGCTGGGGGTAGGGGTCTTGGATGTATATAGCTGCTGGTGGGCCTGTGCTGATGTGATCTGGCCTGGCGTTGTTGGTTCAGTAATACCTTCTTCACTTTGCTTCGGTAGGGGTAGTATGCTTCTGGTTTGGTAGTGGTAGTATGCTTCTGGTTCGGTAGGGCCTTCTTCGTGTGGGTTCGGTAGTGTTTCAGTCCGGTGATGGTTTGAGATCTTGGTCCGGTAGTGAATGGCGCGTGGATTGATTCGGTGGTGAGAGGAATGTGGATTGGTTTGGTGGTGAGTGGAGTGTGGTTCGTTCTGCCTTGGTTCGGTAGTGGGGGTGTTCGTGTCTGCTTTGGTTCGGTAGTGGGGGTGTTCGGTCCTGCTTTGGTTCGGTAGTGGGTGTGGTTGGTCCCGCCTTGGTTCGGTGGTGAGAATACACCCAACAATAAGTATATTTCAACTCAATAAGGATGAAAAATATGCAAAATGAACTTGAATTTAGCATAGGTATATTTAAAATGAAGTAGTGTGAATAGAATATACAAAATGAAATAAGTATTCCTAAGGAGAACTACCAAATGCAAAAGGATAATTGCATATAGCATATGTATTTTTAATGTAACATTTTAATCACAAAGTTCACCACTATGTTTATGATATGCAAAATGATAGTTTAATGTAGCATTTAAGTTATGAAATCCACTATCATGTTTAAAATATGAAAAATGATAGTTTGATATAACATTTTAGTTGTGAAGTCCAATACCAAAATTACAATATGCAAAATGAGATTTAACATATCATTTTAATTACAATATCCACTAGCTTGTTTAACAAAATGATAGTTTAATGTAGCATTTCAATTACAAAGTGCACAAGCATGTTCAGGATATGTAAAATGATAGTTTAATGTAGTATTATAGTTATTAAGTTCACTATCTTGTGTACGTATGAATGCAATAGATAATCGGATATGAAACCTAATCGGGTACTTATGGATGTGAAAGCTAACTAAATGCCAATCCTAATCGAGTGTATATGGGATCGATCTATACCCAGGATATTTTATTTAACCAAGCGTACCATCGAATGCAAAAGAAAACCGAATGCCAAGTCTAATCGGGTATGTATGGATGTAAAAGCTAATCGAATGCTAAGTCTAATCGAGCATGTACGGATGCAAGAACTAATCCAATGCCAAGCCTAATGGGATACGTATTGATTCAAAGGCTAACCAAATGTCAAGCCTAATCGGGTATATATTAATTCAAAGGCTAATGGGATGCCAAGCCTAATCGGGTATATATGAAACCAATTTATACCCGAGATATATTGTTTAACCGAGCATACATATGGATGCAAGAGCTAACCGAATGCCAAGCATAATCGGTATATATGGAACCAATATATACCCGAGATATATTGTTTAACCGAGCTACCATCGAATGTAAAAGCTAACCGGATGCCAAGCTTAATCAGGTACGTTTGGATGTAAAAGCTAACGAAATGCCAAGCCTAATCTGGTACGTATGGATGTAAAAGTTAACCGGATGTCAAGCCTAGTCGAGCCTAATCGGGTATGCATGGATGTAAAAGCTAAACGGATGCCAAGCCTAATCGGGTATGTATGAAACCAATCTATACTCGAGATATATTATTTAACTAAGTGTACCAATGAGTGCAAAAGTTAATCGAATGCCTAGCCTAATCGAGTACATATGAAAGCAAAGCTAACTAGATGTCAATCCTAATCGGATATGTGTGGATGCAAAAGTTAATCGGGTGTCAAAACTAATGGAGTACATATGAATGCAAAAGCTAACCGGATGTCAATTCTAATCGGGTACATATGAAACCAATATGTCGTTTATATTTTTAAATTAGTGCATTACAATGCATCAAATTGAATAGAATGTGCCGAATGATAGTTAAAAATATCATTTGTATTTTTAAAATGCATTACAGTATATCCAATGTGTCGAATGCTAAATAAAAATATCATTTCTATTTTTAGAGTGCAATAGAACGTATTGAACGTGACGAATGATGGTTAAAATCGTTTAATGTGGCATTTTAATTATGAATTTCACTATCATGTACAAAATATTTAAAATGATTGTAACATTCTTGTTTTTAAAACAAATTTAAATTGGTAATTAATTTAATTTTTGAAATTAAATTTGTGAATTGACTTTGTATTTTCCAAATTAAATATATATTTATTTGTTTATTAATATAAATGTATATAAATATGATTTTAAATAGAATTTCTAGTTGGAAATTCAAAAATAAATATTCTGAATAATATAGTAATTATAAACTTAAATTTAAAATATGGGGATATATATATATATATAAGTTTTTAAATAAATAATTTGATTTGGAAATCTAAATATTTTATAAATTGATTTTAAATTGGAGTTTGGATTTGAAATTCAAATATACATGTAGTGAAATATAAATTGGATTTAAGACTATATTTCAAAAAAATTGTTTTCTAATTTTATTAGATAGGCATTTTGATTTAGAAGTTACGAATTAAATTTAATATAACAAATTTCTAAAAGCTATTTAAAGAATAAATTCTAATATATATATATATGTATATTGTATATGTATGTGTGTATACATATTAGTTTATTTATATAGTTAAATATTTATTTAAAGATATAATAGTTTGAAAATGAATAAAAGGATTTAATACTTTCTTTTAAAATTATATATACATAAGGAAATACATTTTTTAATTTATAATAACATAAGGGTTTAAAATAAAATTTATAAATTAAATCAAGTAAAGGGTTTAAATATAAAGATGTTTGTTTTTAACAAGTGTAAAGGAAAATGAACATGCATTTACAAGTGTAACTCTTTTGAACATAAAAATTTACAAGTCTATTTATTTTTCAAGATAATAAATAAAATGTATGATCAAAGTTATATATCTATATCTCCTTCCTTTTTCATCTTTCTTTGATATAATTCTAAAACCAAAATCAGTAAATGAAATCCAAGAACAAATCCTCACCAATTTTCAAATCTTTAAACAAAAACCTGTAAAAATTTAAATCAGGAAAAAAAACCAAAACAAAATGGAAATCAAAACCAAGTTCAGACCTGAAAGCAATTTAACTTTCACAAGTTTTCAACCTGGAATCAATAACTTGAATTAAGCAAAACAAAATCAAGGCGAAGGTCAAAACCAGATCTGTTTCAAGCATTTCCTGATCAAACCTGAAATCAAACAAGTTATCAAGCAACTTGAGATCAGTTTTGAAAAGCCTTAAATCATCTCAGCAATTCAAAGATTCTAGTAAAACAAGATCAAGTCTTCCAGTTAAAAAACCAATAAGGCTTCAGCAATTCAAGTTTTCAATCCAGTTTCAAGCCCTCTGCATCTTTAATCTTGTGAGTAAACATCTACATAAAACTTAAGTAAATTATAGTCTGTTGCTTGTGAAAATTTCTGAGATAATTGATGCTTGCTTGTGAATATTTAAGTGTATTTCTGTATGTAAATTGAAAATATATGGTTAAGAAACAGGTGTGCATGTCTGAGTATGTTTTATGCTTCCCTGTTCTTGATACAGGGTTTAAGATCTAGGTCAAAAATTCTAATTTTTTTCTCTTCAGTGTTAAACTTTGGATTTCAAACAATTAGTTAAGTTTAAACATAATCTAGGATTTAAAAATATGTACAAATATTTTAAGCTTGAAAATATGCTAGCATCTGGAAATAACAGTACCAATCTTATTAAATGATAAAATCAAGTGTTGAAATGTGTTGATTCAAGTATATATCTTGAATTCTCTGGAAGATATGATTTTTAAAAAGAAAATCACAATTTTTAATGTTGTAATGGGTGAAAAATTTTAAGTTGACTAGAAATTGGGTTTTTGAGTTTTTCTGGTGATCTAGATATTCGGGGTGGTCGGGGTTTTGTTTGGAGGTGGAAGGATGTACGACAAACATAAAAAAATGACTGATGGGTTTCTTGATCGTCGTGGCATCGGCGGCGAAATGATTTAGGTTTCGAAACCTAATTTTGGTCGAGTATGGTAGCGGGAGCAATGCGAGTTCTCTGGTTGATCGAGTAGCATCGGGCTTTGGCGATGGCTGGGTGGAAGGTTCATGGAGGTATGGTCGGAGTTATAAGGATGCCGGTGGTCGGCATTGGGAGTTCAAGGCGATTTTCCTGGCAATGGCTGTTGAACCTATTTGATCGAGGTAGCTTAATTTCGTCTTCGAGGTGGATTTGCATTTTTGGGTGGTCAGGTGGCAAGTGTGGGTAGAGGGCGACGTGTCGGAGGTGATCTTGGAGGCTGGATTGTTGCCGATGACTGGTGCATGTGCATAGTGTCGTCGATTTGTGTCAGTGGTTTTTGTTGTGATCTGGGTCTGGTTGACTCGAAGGAGAGATCGAGTTTTTGGGTTTGTGGCTCGAGTCTAAACACGAGTAGAATTTGTGCGTGTAGGCCTACAAGGTTTTAACTTCAAATAAAATCTAAGTTTTGAAAAAAATAGAAGTAGCACAGGAAACTCGGGGATAGATCCGAGTGGTCTTCGGGCTTGGCCCGAAGCAACAGGGTTGAACAGTTTTTAAAAGTTTTAAAATCAATGTTTTTGAAATTTAAAAATTAAAATCTAGTTTAAACTTTCTTATTTAAACTTACTCTTTTTATAAAAATTAACAATTGATTAAGAAGTTTTGAAAGTTTGTTTAATTTAAATTTTGTAAAATTTAAAGTGATTTTAGAACTTAAGATAAAATGAAATCTAAAGATTTTTATAAAAGCAGTTTTAAAATTCAAATTGAAATTTGTTTTTAGAACTACTACTTGATAATGTTTAAAGCATTTAAAGGAAATTTCATTAACTTTAATTTATCAAGTTAAATGATTACTTTATTTTAAAACTTAATTATTGATTTAATTAAGTAAAGATAATTACAAAGGTATAATGGTTTAAATATGTTAATGTTAATAAAGGTGTTACTAAGATAATATTTTATCTTAAGATAATTAGGGTTTTAATGTCTTGATATTGATTAATTAATTAAACGAAATTAAGTATAATTAATTTATTTAATCAATTAATGATAAAGGATTAATTAAGTAATTAATTATGAGTAATTAATTAATTTGATTAATTTAGTAATTAGAGATTGATTAACCAATAATTTGAGATGAATTAATTAAGAAATTAAGATTGATTAAATAATGATTTAAAGATTAATTTATTAATGAAAGTATTTAAGGAATGATTTATTAATAAAGATCGTTAATTAATTAAGTAATTAGGGGTAATTAATTGCTTAAAGATAATTACTTAATTAAAAGTAATTAATTTATGATTAAAGATTGATTAATCAAGTGATCAAATATTAATCAATTTAAGGATAGTTAATTAATGTGATTAATTTATTAATGTGATTAATTAAGGATAATTAATTAATTAAAGGTTAATTAATTAATAAAGGTGATTAAGGAATGATAACTAATTGAGGAGTAATTAATTAATGGAATTAATTAAGAATAATTAATTAAAGGATAATAAATTAATTAAGGGATAATCATTTAATAATTAAAGGTTGATTAATTAATAATTAAAAGTTGATTGATTCATTTTAAAGGTTAATTAATGAATGATCAAAGGTTAATTAATTAAGATGGTTTGTAATTAATTAATGTTCATTAACCAGGATTAGTAGTTTATTCATAAGTAATTAATCTAATTTAAATTAATCAGATAATTAATTGATCTTACTTATGGATATTTGGATTCTCTTGAATGTTGAATTTTTTAATATCCCTGATGTGTGATGCTCTGTTTAATTTGAGCTGTGATGTATGTAATTTATTTATCTGTGATGAATGTAACTTATTTATCTGTGATAAATTTATAGTATTTATTTGTGAATCTGTGAATGAAGATAAGCATTATTGGATCATACCGTTTATCGATATTGATGTGTTTAAATATGTGATGATTTGTGATGATGCACTATTGTGTAAAACCCTGGACTACACCATACACACACACAAATATGGATTGCACGAGGAAATTGGTTAAGCCATAGATATTTGAATTCAGTGAAATGGTTTTAAAAATTAATTTTGAATTCAAATAGTTTGGAAATGGAATTGGGTTAAATATGAATAGATTTTAAAGATAAAAGTTATTTTAAATAACTTGATAATGTTTTGAAATTTAAATAGTTCGATTTGAATTTAAATTCAAGATTTTAAATTGAATTCTATGTTTGGAAATTATGGTTTAAAAAGATTATACGAGTTATAAATATGTTTATAAGGGTTTTAAACCATTTTAAAAGCATTGTTTTGAGAATTTGAATTTAACCCAAGTTTATACTTGAAAGGCTTTAACTTGAGCAAATGTAATCGGATTTTTCCAAAACGAAAACTATTTGTCTTCAAATAATAATTATTTTCATATAAAGAAAGGATTTCCAATTTGGGTTGAAAGATTTCAAGTTTGAAATGGAATTGAAATAATTTTGAAAGCTATGAATGAATCTTTGTGAAAGATGGTTGAACCTTGTTTTGAAATTGAAGAAGTTTTAAATGGTGTATCTTTTATATATAAAAGATTTGAAATGGAATTGTTTTTGAAAGCTATGAATCTTTGGAAATGGTTTTTGAAAGCTATGAACTGAGTCTTTGAATTAATGATTGGATGAGTTAATCAAATTTGAAAAGAAAATTGTTTTGAAAGCCGTGAATGAATCTTTGGGAAAGATTGGTGAACTTTGTGAAGTGAATCTTTTTGTTCAAAGATTTGTAAATGGTAATTTGTTTAAACCATTTGAAGAAAGGTTTTGGGTAATAATCATGACTTAACTAAGATTCCAATATCCATATGCTTTTTAAATTAAGCGCTCATAATTCGATTTAGCCGGGAGAGGACTTTGTGTCATATAACCCATTCCGATTAATGATACGACGTTATGGATGACATTTGAAGACCGGGGGTGAAGACCGGATATTTTCGAAAGCGAAAGGATAAATCGTCGAATGTCTCTGCACCGGCTGATCCCCGGTATAGAGATTTATATCATCCTTTGTGATGGGGAGTCCGGACGTGATTAGTGAATATCCAGATTTGCAAGGGCTTCTTTGAAGTGCCTACGGTTCTTTTCGAACCCAGGACAGATTTGTATGGATGTGTGTCTGAAATTACACTTTGAGATGTAAAGCTGGTTTCTATCAAATACATTTCTGTTTGGTGGCAGAGAATTTATTCTCTTAGCTTAACACCCTTCTGTGAGACGTAAGAGCTCAGAGGTTATATAGTTGACGATTACTAGTCATACATTCCCAATTTGGTAATGTGGCATACGAAGTGTTGCTGATCATTTGTTGATCGAAGCATGGCTTTTGGTGAAAAGCATAGCTTTGTGGACGAGACTTCGTCGAGCGTTACAACCCAGAAATGGTCGAAGGAGGAATGTTGCGGCAAGGTTTTTAGGGATCGCCCCCCTAGGGTATGTCCATTTCCTTTTGGATAAAAGTGATATCATGGTATGGAGCCCAGATATTTAACTGTGTGGTTGTTGCTATTTGTTGGCGAATCCTGGGATAAAGGTCGGTAACGACCGGGGATAGCTTACTTGTAGGTGTTACTTCCGGGCAGGGGTAACCCGGCCTTGTGTTGGCAGGGAACCATTTTGGTTCTTGGAGGCATCCCTCCAAAGGCTTTCCATTTGATGGGAAGTTCCTTAGCCTGACCATTTGTTGGAAATCCCAACAAAACAATAAGAGCCCTTTAAGATTGCAATTGTATAACCTACCACCTTAGGTGGTAGCTATAGCAGGCACAATATAATGGTACATATTCTGGCTAAGAATAATATTATACTTTCGAAAGGTTTTCTGCACTATGCACTAATAATAATATCAAAAAGATTTTGCGTAGTAAGCATATTTGACTGTCATAAGGAGAAATCTCCTCCAATTGTGCACATGTATTGTGTGTGTGCGGGGAGGCCTTATGGTAGTTTCATTTTTCAAAAAGCATTATGGATTTCTTTTAAACTCTTTTGTTTTATTTTTAAAGATAAATTGTTTTTGTTTGCTCATACCAGTCCCACGACTGAGCTGGATTTTATTGTTCCCTTTCTAAACTCTGTGTGCCAACAATTTTCCAGACAGGCAGTCTAGAGTTGGGTTTTTCAAATAATCAAATAGTAGGTGTAGACTCGATAGTCTTCGAAGTCTTTGGTTTGGCAATCGCGTTTGGATCGAGTTGCTTCACTTCAGTGTTGATGGTGGTTCTCGCTTTTTGGTTTGGAATCTTTCTAGTCTTAGAGCATTGGCAACAGTGTTGCAGTTAATTGGAGTATCTATCTTTAAGGACTTCTGAAGATATTATCTTTTGGAGTTATTTCTTTCTGCTTATCTTGTATCTCTGATAATATTGATCAATTAGTTGTATCATTGTTGTAATCAACCGTTATGTATCAATGATATTATTCTTTTTCTTCCGCTGTGTTGTTATACTTAATGTGTTATAAGCTCCGGCGAATCTGATTCGGCGTTTGAATCTGTGGCATTCGAGTATAAGTGAAGTACGAGTGCCGATTTTTGAAGGTCAAGTCCGGGTCGTCACATTTGGTATTAGAGCTAAAGGCTGAACTTTAGCTCAGGAGTATAACACATTAGGTAACTCATTAGAGATAGGGTGAAGTATACCTTAGAATGAGTATATCCCTAAGGTGTCCGTCTTTATGCCTCGGTAAATTCTCTTACTATAGTGAGTATGAGTGCAAGAAGAGGACGAGGTAGGGAATAGAGAAGTACCACTACAAATGGTCAATGCTCCGCAACAACAAAGAATAGATTTTCTTTACAAATTTCTTTGATCATCAATTCTTTGTTGGCTTCGTGGCAGCTGTAAGAAGAAGCTTCGATGTGGTGGTGGCTCTGTGAATCATGTAGATTAGTTCCTATTTCATATTTTCTTCATCGGTTTCCTATCAGCTTTTTGTTTTAATTTTGATGAAATTTGAAATAAATTTGAAATATTAATTGAAATAAATTGGTTAACAAAATATGAGGATAGATTGATTTGTATCGATGAAATGATTTCGGTTAAAACCAAACTTTGGAAAGTCTTGTTGTGATTTCTTGTGAGGATCAAAGTCCGATGAGGGAGAAGCCAGTGTAAACTTTGGGATATTCCAACCTGAATTGGATTGTATCCATTAGTCTATTCTTTAGGGTCCAGATTCATTCTACGAACAGTTAGTTATTCCTTCGAACTAACCAGTGCCCTACATTTCGTAGATCTGGTGACCCGAGTATCTTGTGAAATATTGAAGGAGTTCATTCTCATATTTACTGATGATATTCTGACTTGGTGAGCGAAATGCATAATAAATATTCAGTTTGATCTGGGAAGATATTTCTCTATCTTTCATCTGCTCTTTGTTGTCTTTCTGCCCAGCAAATTTCAAGGACGAAATTTTCTTAAGGAGGGAATCTGTAACATTCCTGTTTTTAAAACAAATTTAAATTGGTAATTAATTTAATTTTTGAAATTAAATTTGTGAATACATTTTTTACTTTCCAAACTAAATAGATATTTATTTGTTTATTAATATAAATGTATATAAATATGATTTTAAATAGAATTTCTAATTGGAAATTCAGAAATAAATATTTTGAATAATATATTAATTATAAGCTTAAATTGAAAATGTGGGGATAAATATATATATATATATATATATATAAGTTTTTAAATAAATAATTTGATTTGGAAATCTAAATATTTTATAAATTGATTTTAAATTGGAATTTGGAATTGAAATTCAAATATAAATGTATTGAAATATAAATTGGATTCAAAACTATATTTAAAAAAGAATTGTTTTCTAATTTTATTAGGTAGGCATTTTGATTTAGAAGTTATGACTTAAATTTAATATAATAAATTTCTAAAAGCTATTTAAAGAATAAATTCTAATATATATATATACATGTATGTATACATGTTTGTTTATTTATAAAGATAAATATTTATTTAAAGATATAATAGTTTGAAAATGAATAAAAGGATTTAATACATTCTTTTAAAATTATATATACATAAGGAAGTACTTTTTTTAATTTATAATAACATAAGGGTTTAAAATAAAATTTATAAATTAAATGAAGTAAAGGGTTTAAAAATAAAGTTGTTTGTTTTTAACAAGTGTAAAAGAAAATGAACATGCATTTACAAGTGTAACTCTTTTGAACATAAAAATTTACAAGTGTCTTTATTTTTCAAAATAATAAATAAAATGTATGATTAAAGCTATATATCAATATCTCCTTCCTTTTTCATCTTTCTTTGATATAATCCAAAAACCAAAACCAGTAAATGAAATCTAAGAACAAATCCTCACCAATTTTCAAATCTTTAAACAAAAACCTGTAAAAATTCAAATCAGGAAAAGAAAGAAAACCAAAACAAAATGGAAATCAAAACCAAGTTTAGACCTGAATGCAATTTAACTTTCACAAGCTTTCAACCTGGAATCAATAACCTGAATCAAGCAAAAAAAATCAAGGCAAAGATCAATATCAGATCTGTTTCAAGCATTTCAAACCTGATCAAACCTGAAATCAAAAAAATTATCAAGCAACTTGAGATCAGTTTTGAAAAGCCTTAAATCATCTCAGCAATTCAAAGATTCCAATAAAACAAGATCAAGTCTTCTAGTTCAAAAACCAATCAGGCTTCAACAATTCAAGTTTTCAATCCAGTTTCAAGCCGTCTGCCTCTTTAATCTCTTGAGTAAACATCTACTTAAAACTTAAGTAAATTATAGTCCGTTGCTTGTGAAAATTTCTAAAATAATTGATGCTTGTTTGTGAATATTTAAGTGGTATTTCTATATGTAAATTGAAAGCATATGGTTAAGATACATGTATGCATGTCTGAGTATGTTTTGTTCTTCCTCGTTCTTGATACAGGTTTTCAAATCTTGGTCAAAATTCCAATTTTTTTCCTATTCATTGGTAAACTTTGGATTTCAAACAAATTAGTTATGTTTAAACATAGTCTAGGTTTAAACATATGTACAAATATTTTAAGCTTGAAAATATGCTAGCATTTGGAAATAACAGCAACAATCTTATTAACGTGATAAAATAAGTGTTGAAATGTGTTGATTCAAGTATATATCTTGAATTGTCTCTGGAAGATATGATTTTTAAAAAGAAAATCATAATTTTTAATGTTGTAATGGGTGAGAAATTTTAAAGGAAATTGGGTTTTTGAGTTTTTCTGCGATCTAGATGTTCGAGGTTGTCGGGGTTTTGTCTAGAGGTGGAAGGATGTACGACGAGCTTAGGAAAAATGACTGGTGGGGTTCCTGATCGTCGTGGCATCGGCGATGAGTTGATTTAGGTTTTAAATCCTAATTTTGGTCGAGTCTGGTAACAGGAGCAATGCGTGTTCTCTGGTTAATCGAGTAGCATCGGGCTCTGGCGATGGCTGCATGGAAGGTTCGTGGAGGTATGGCTGGAGTTGTGGGGATTCCGGTGGTCGACATTGGGAGTTCGAGGTGATTTTCCTGGTAATGGTTGCTGAACCTATTTGATCGAGGTAGCTCAATTTCGTCTCCGAGGTGGATTTGCATTTCTGGGTGGTCAGGTGGCAAGTGTGGGTAGAGGGCGACGTGTGGAAGGTGATCTTGGAGGCTGGATCGTCGCCGATGACTAGCGCATGTACACGGTGGTGTCGATTTGTGTCAGTGGTTTTTGTTATGATCTGGGTCTGGTTGACTCGAAGGAGAGATCGAGTTTTTGGGTTTGTGGCTCGAGTAAACTCGAGTAGAATTTGAGTGTGTAGGCCTACAGGGTTTTAACTAAAATAAAATCTAAGTTTTGAAAACATAGAAGCAGTAGAGGAAACTCGGGGATAGATCCGAGTGTTCTTCGGGCTTGACCCGAAGCAACAGGGTTGAACTTTAAAAGTTTTAAAATCAATATTTTTGAAATTTAAAAATTAAAGTCTAGTTCAGACTTCCTTATTTAAACTTACTCTTTTTAAAAAATTAACAATTAATTAAGAAGTTTTTAAAGTTCGTTTAATTTAAATTTGGTAAAATTTAAAGTGATTTTAAAACTTAAGATAGAAATGAAATCTTAAGATTTTATAAAAGCAAGTTTTAAAATTGAAATAGAAATTTGTTTTTAAAACTACTACTTGATAATGTTTAAAGTATTTAAAGGAAATTTTGTTAACTTTAATTTATCAAGTTAAATGATTATTTTATTTTAAAACTTAATTATTGATTTAATTAAGTAAAGATAATTATAAAGATATAATGGTTTAAATATGTTAATGTTAATAAAGGCATTAATAGGATAATGTTTTATCTTAAGATAATTAAGGTTTTAATGTCTTGATATTAATTAATTAATTAAAGGAAATTAAGTATAATTTATTTATTTAATTAATTAATGATAAAGGATTAATTAAGTAATTAATTATGAGTAATTAATTAATTTGTTTAATTTAGTAATAAGAGATGCTTAATTAATGGTTTGAGATGAATTAACTAAGAAATTAAGATTGATTAAATAATAATTTAAAGATTAATTTATTAATGAAAGTATTTAAGGAATGATTTATCAATAAAGGTCATTAATTAATTAAGTAATTAAGGTAATTAATTGCTTAAAGGTAATTACTTAATTAAAAGTTATTATTAAAGATTGATTAATCAGGTGATCAAAGAATAATTAATTTAATGATAATTAATTAATGTGATTAATTAATTATTGTGATTAATTATGGATAATTAATTAATTGAGGAGTAATTAATTAATGGAACTAATTAAGAATAATTAATTGAAAATTTAATTAAAGGATAATCACTTAATGATTAAAGGTTGATTAATTAATAATTAAAAGTTGATTGATTCATTTTAAAGGTTAATTAATGAATGATCAAAGGTTAATTAATTAAGATGGTTTGTAATTAATTAATGCTAATTAACCAGGATTAGTAGTTTATTCATAAGTAATTAATCTGATTTAAATTAATCAAATAATTAATTGATCTTACTTATGGATGTTTGGATTCTATTGAATATTGAATTGTTTGATATCCCTAATGTGTGGTGCTCTATTCGATTTGAGCTGTGATGTGTGTAATTTTTTTATCTGTGATGAATGTAATTTATTTATCTGTGATAAATCTATATTATTTATCTATGAATCTGTGAATGAAGATAAGCGTTATTGGATCATACCACTTATCGATATTGATGTGCATAAATCTGTGATGATTGATGATGTTGCGCTATTGTGTAAAACCCCTGGACTACACCATACACACATAAAAATATGGATTGCACGAGGAAATTGGTTAAGTCATAGATATTTGAATTTAATGAAATGGTTTTAAAAATTGAATTTTGAATTCAAATAGTTTGGAAATGGAATTGGGTTAAATATGAAAAGCTTTTGAAAAGGGTTTCAAAGATAAAAGTTATTTTGAATAACTTGATAAAGTTTTGAAATTTAAATAGTTTGATTTGAATTTAAATTCAAGATTTTAAATTGAATTCTATGTTTGGGAATTATGGTTTAAAAGGGTTATACCAGTTATAAATATGTTTATAAGGGTTTTAAACCATTTTAAAAGCATCGTTTTGAGAATTTGAGTTTAACCCAAGTTTATACTTGAAAGGCTTTAACTTGAGCAAATGTAATCGGATTTTTCCGAAACGAAAACTATTTGTCTTCAAATAATAATAGCTTTCATATAAAGAAAGGATTTCCAATTTGGGCTGAAAGATTTCAAGTTTGAAATGGAATTGAAATAATTTTGAAAGCTATGAATGAATCTTTGTGAAAGATGGTTGAACCTTGTTTTGAAATTGAAGAAGATATTAAATGGTGTATCTTTTATATATAAAAGATTTCAAATGGAATTGTTTTTGAAAGCTATGAATCTTTGGAAATGGTTTTTGAAAGATATGAACTGAATCTTTGAATTAATGATTGGATGAGTTAATCAAATTTGAAAAGAAAATTGTTTTGAAAGCCGTGAATGAATCTTTGGGAAAGATTGGTGAACTTTGTGAAGTGAATCTTTTTGTTTAAAGATTTGTAAATGGTAATTTGTTTAAACCATTTGAAGAAAGGTTTTGGGTAATAAGTCATGACTTAACAAAGATCCCAATATCCATATGCTTTTTAAATTA
This sequence comes from Allium cepa, assembly GCA_030765085.1. Taxonomy (NCBI): domain Eukaryota; kingdom Viridiplantae; phylum Streptophyta; class Magnoliopsida; order Asparagales; family Amaryllidaceae; genus Allium; species Allium cepa. The sequence goes on along the minus strand of CM060940.1, from coordinate 213,404,140 downwards.
AGCGCTCATTATTCGATTTAGCCAGGAGAGGACTTTGTGTCATATAATCCATTCCGAATAATGATACGACAATATGGATGGCATTTGAAGACTGGGGGTGAAGACTGGATATTTTCGAAAGCGAAAGGATAACTCGTTGAATGTCTCTGCACCGGCTGATCCCCGGTATAGAGATTTATATCATCCTTTGTGATGGGGAGTCTGGACGTGATTAGTGAATATCCGGATTTGCAAGGGCTTCTTTGAAGTGCCTTCGGTTCTGTTCGAACACAAAATAGACTTGTATGGATGTGTGTCTGACATTATACTTTGAGATGTAAAGCTGGTTTCTATCAAATACATTTCTGTTTGGTGGCAGAGAATTTGTTCTCCTAGCTTAAGATCCTTCTCTAAGACATACAAACTCAAAGGTTATGTAGTTGACGATTAGTACTGATACATTCCCAATTTGGTAATGTGGAATACGAAGTGTTGCTGATCATTTGTTGATCGAAGCATGGCTTTTGGTGAGAAGCATAGCTTTGTGGACGAGACTTTGTCGAGCCTCACAACCCGAAAATGGCGAAACAGAAATGTTGCGGCAAGGTTTTTAGGGGTCGCACCCCTAGGGTATGTCCATTTCCTTCTGAATAAAAGTGATATCATGGTATGGAGCTCAGATATTTAACTGTGCGGTTGTTGCTATTTATTGGTGAATCTCGAGATAAAGGTCGGTAACAATAGTGGATGGCTTACTTGTAGGTGTACTTCTAGGCAGGGGAAACCCGGCCTTGTGCTGGTAGGGAACCGTTTTGGTTCTTAGGGGCGTCCCTTCAAAGGCGTTCCATTTGATGGGAAGTTTCTTAGCCCGACCATTTGTTGAAAATCCAAACAAAACAATATGAGCCCTTTACGATTGCAATTGTATAACCTGCCACCTCAGGTGGTAGATATAGCAGGCATAATATAATGGTACATATGGCTAAGATTAATATTATACTTTTGAAAGGTTTTCTACACTATGCACAAATAATAATATCAAAAAGATTTTTCGTAGTAAGCATGTTTGACCATCATAAGGAAAAATCTCCTCCAATTGTGCGCTTGCATTGTGTGTGCGGGGAGGCCTTATGGTAGTTTCATTTTCCAAAAAGCATTGCGGATTTCTTTTAAAGTCTTTTGTTTTGTTTTGTTTTTAAAGATAAACTGTTTTTGTTTGCTCACACCAGTCCCATGACTGACCTGTAGTTATTGTTCCCTTCCTAAACTCTGGGTGCCCACAATTTTCCATACGAGCACCCTAGAGTTAGATTTTTTAGATAATCAAATAGTAGGTGTAGACTCGATAGCCTTCAAAGTCTTTGGTTTGGCAATCGCGTTTGGATCGAGTTGCTTCACTTCAGTGTTGATGGTGGTTCTCGCTTTTTCGTTTGGAGTCTTTCTAGTCTTGGAGCATTGACAATGGTGTTGCAGTTAATTGGAGTATCTATCTTTAAGGACTTCTGAAGATATTATCTTTTGGAGTTATTTCTTTCCGCTGTGTCTTGTATCTCTGATAATATTGATCAACTAGTTGTAGCATTGTTGTAATAAATTGTTATGTATCAATGATATTATTCTTTTTCTTCCGCTGTGTTGTTATACTTAATGTGTTATAAGCTCATGTGCACCAGATTCGGCGTTTGAATCTTCGGCATTCGAGTACAAGTGAAGTACGGGTGCCGATTTTCTAAGGTCATTTGGAGTCATCACAATGATATTTTAGTACAGCATTTTATTTGCCAAATCCATTGTCATTTTATAATATGCAAATCTATAGTTAAATGCAACATTTTAGTTATGAAGTTCGTTATCAAATTTCTGATATTAAAAATTAGTTATGTGTAGCATTTTAATTACAAACTCCACTAGTATGTTTAGAATATTTAAAATGATAGTTCAATATAGCATTTTAGTTATGAAGTACACAGCATATTATTTATGATATCTATAACATTCAAAATAAAGCAACTTAATAAACAAGTAAACAAAAAACTGATGCATTATGTTTTATGCATGTTTTATCATCTTGTGAAACATATAAGTATATCTAATCAAAATCACATCTTTTGTAGATTTTTAAAACAAAACTTACTTCAGCTCCTTGAAAATTAGGAACATTCAATCATACTATTACAAATGCATAAACTATAACAACTACTATACAAAATATAACATTCAGTTATGTATTATACATATAAAATTAGAATGATAATTTCATATAGCATTTTTTTAGTTCATTTCTACACATATAATCGCCATCGTTACTTTTGGCACCGCCAGCAACCTTAACCTCCACTTCACGGCCACTCATCTGAAATTGGCCAAAAAAGTCAAGACTCAAGTCGCCGCAGACCTTTAATGTAGTCGCCACCGCCTACAGTCCATCGCATTTGCTTAACGAACGAGCTCCGCCTTCGCCTAAACGAGCTCCTCCTTTGTCTGCGGTTGTGCGGCCTCGTCTATTCTTGTGATGTAGCGTCGTCTATTCTTGTGATGTCGCCGCCCATCCTATTGATTTTAGAACAGTATTTGAGAACCATCTAATTTTTTTTGTGAATAATTTCCTTCAGGCGAAAGAATAAAACTTGCGTCCCTAAAACGTAAAAATAATTGTTGCGTCATTCATTCCAAAAAAAATGCTAAGTTTTTCCTTCAGCCCATTTTCCTTTTCAAAATATTACCTATTTAATATATAAATTGTTTCCGATATATATAAACTATTTAATCTATAACCTATTTTTTTAAATTATAAACTATTTTAATATATATTATTTTAAAATTTATAAACAACTTTTAATATATATATATATATATTTAATATATAACCTATTTTAAAATATAAACTATTTATAATATATAAACTATTTGAATCTATAACCTATTTTTAATATATACACTATTTTTAATGTATAAATATTCTAATATATAAACTACTTTAAATATTCAAACTGTTTAAGTTGGTACAGTTATGATTTAGATTTAATTAACTTAAATGTGAATATTTTGATATGATGGTTTAACCTATTTTATGGTTGTGATTTTGGAAATGAATATGATTTAAAGTGAATAATGATTTAGAAAGTAAATATGATTTCTATAGTGATATGATTTTGAAGTAAATATGATATTTTGATATCAACTATGAATCAGTTTTGGAAATGTAAAATAACTAACCAGTGTGGAATAGGCGTTTGGTTGTTAAAGAGACTGGGGGTCAGAAATTGTCATAATCTCTGCCAATTTCAAAACCACTTTAATAGCTGTGCACGTGGAGGAGAATTCAGAATGAAGTAGGATGGTTTGGCAAACGCTACTGTATAAGGTATGAACGTAGCCCCGACCCCCTCAAATTAGCTTGATATGACTAAAACAGAAGCCACGCCGTGCCAAGTAGGGTTGCTCCCCCAGTTGGGCACATTTCTTTGATATCATATTTAGTACTTTGTGATTGATTTGGTGGCCACCCCTCAATTTGATTATTGGAGTGTGTCTCGAGGTGGGCGGTAGTAGCTGCTATGCATGACCACCAGTTCGGATCCACAAAACGGTAGTATCCTACTTTAGCAACCGCCTCGCGTGCCTTGTCATATGCCTTATCGAGCCCACTATGACTTTGGTTTGTATCATACCTATGAAGTGCTCACTGAGTAAACCATTGGTTTGGTGGAGCTTATAGTATTTGTGCAGACTATGGTATTTATATTAAAATGTGTTAAAAGGGATATGGGTAATGCCTTAATGCTATTTTAATACTTTACTATAGACATATTTTATTAGTGTATTATATTACATATGTAGATAGTTTAACAGATTCTTAGAAGATGGAATCCCAGACATCTCTAAGCTATTCCACGAACGTTGGACACTTGATAGGAGATGTAAAATCCAGTAAACATCTCTGAAGCCGTTACACTCATATTTACTTACTTTGATTTAACTTATATAAGATCTTTTAGTTCTGACATGAATATTTTGTCTTTTCATTACGCTCGAGTCAGATTGAGCATTTCAACATTGAAGAGTCTATTTCTGAAGGACGAAGACGGAGATTTGTATACTATATATGTATATTCCACTGCATTATGTTGTTCCACTGTATTATTTATTTATTCCTATTGTATGTATAACTTTGATCTGTATTATAATAGTGTAATTAAATGTTAATTGTAAATAATTTCATGAACTATTTATTTGATTATTATATTTTGTCATTCCGCTGTGAGATTCTATGTTTTGTTTTTCCTTTCTTTTCTCTTATTTTTTTATTTACCCCGTTAGTAGTCCTCCCTTTTGAATGGTTTGAGTTGACATGTGTACTTTATTGTCGATTTAAAACCGTCCAAAAAGGTGGGTTGTTACAAAATTGTAATATGTAATTTGCACCATCTAGAAATTATTGTAGTTGACTCTACTACAACATTAATTTTTTTGCAATTGATTTTGTTACAATGTTTCTTACAACATCTAAAAAACATTATGAAAAACGTGGACCCTATTACAACTCTACCAAATACTATGTTTGCATAAACTTTGTGAAATCCATATTACAATGTTTTTTATGTTGGAAAAAGGTACTTTTGTTATAGGATTGTTTATTCTGTTAAAAGTATTTTCCATATAATATATATATATATATATGTATATTTTAAATTATTTTTATCTATAAGTATATATGTATGTATGTATTATAAATTTATTTTAAAATAATAATAAATGAAATAAAATAAATAGATTTTTTTAATATGCAAGTCATATAAACATAATTCTTTTATGGCATTGTTTGACACATGACATTCTATTGACCATAGAACACAATAATCAATTTTTCCATATACCGCTATGATAATTTATATATATTTATATTGTTGCTATGTTCATATTATGGATATAAATATCACAGAATACTAAAATATGAAACTAAGATAAAATAGTTTTAAATTAATTTGCTGAAAAATATTATTTTAAACATTAACAAACAAATAAATATTGCATATAAGTGCAATAAATTAAAATATTATTTAAACAATTTTACTAGTTAAATACTAAATTTGATTTAGTGTAAATAAATTTTATTTAAAAAAGTAAGTAAGATCTTATGCAATTTAATAATAAGGATTCTTTTGAAATTCACCCTATTTTACACTGCTATTATTGCATCTATCCAATATTATGTTCGTATAATTTATTGTTCATCACTAATAGTTGCTATGACGGAAGCATATTATAAGTCTTATGGAAGTACGCACCCGTGCACACACCCGCGGGTGTGGGTGCACATGCGTGTGTAATATATCTTATATATACGACATATACCTGGTCGTTTGAAGTCTTTTTTAAATCTCCAAAAAAGCCCTATTCTACTTTAATAACAAATTTATTCCATGACATTCAAATAGGGATACAAATGTCTCTTTTTCCTTCTATCCACAACATTCCGCTTTCGTAACCCATTTCCTCCTACAATTAGTTTTTCAATCCCATTTCCATTTCTTCCTCATGTCACCTTAACAAACCAAAGAAAGAAGGAAAAAAGGGAAAATTTGATTTGAAATAAAAGTAGTAGAAATCGAACAACTACCCAATTTTGTATGTCAATAATGCGAACCGGTACTTTAGTTTTGCTATTTTAGTCTCCAATCTTGTTCTACAATTACATGTTGACGGTCAAAGCATCTAGTGTTCGATAAAGAAAGCAATAATGGCTATATTCGAAAGGTTACCACTAAGTTGAAATTATTCGGTATAACTAATACTTAATATTTATTATTGTTAAGATTGGAGGTTTTATTTATTTAAGGTATGGGTCCATTTGCTTGAGCAGATGCAATGTGGGAGATGTCATGTATGAATTGGTTAACTTGACAAATAGGTTGGAGAAATTATCATATTGGAGGGCAATCAGCCACTATTCAAGGTAAAATATTTACTTTTGTGATCAAATAAGTTGAATTTTTTAAATAGTGGTGTATATTTTGTAGTTATGAAAATAATTCAAGAGGTACAACGTAATATGATAAACTATCATATCTGAATTATAAAATATATTCAACCAGCATTAAAATAAACCACTTAAGCAATAAGTATTATTACGCTCGTAATATTTATAGCAAAAGCCAAATTGTATTTTAAAAAATTTTGTACAAAAGAGACTATAGGAAAATCTTTTATGTGATCTAATGTTTGTGATAAACACCTCACCCTTTTAAGGTATGTTTACCCTAACAGAACTTGGTTTATTTGGACCAATTATCAAAGTTAGGTTGCTTTATGATTAAAGATGGTTTTTCCTCTCTTTATTTTAAAGTTAATGATTTCCATCTGAAAATATTATTTTCTATCTATAAATTCACAATTTTTGTCATTATGATGTGACGCTCTAGATCCACTGATTGAATTATCAAAGGAAGCTTACCGTCCGATAGCTTTGAACAAAGGACATGGAAGGAGCTATCTTTCATATGCACTACTTTGGGTTAATATGGATACATTTCAAAATCTAATCAAATCTAAAATATTATTAACCTATGTCAACATAAGGTAATATACACGAGTTTCGAAGCTCAGTAAATCACATAACATAGCATATATAAGGACTAATATTAGGTATATTAGGTAAAAATCACCGTGGAATGAAAAAATTTCATAAATATACAAAATAAAGTTTCTACTATATAGACATCACCAAAATGTAAACATATACATGGAAAATAATGTACAACAAAACCTACCCAAAATACTAGACATCCACGTCCTACTAGCCTTAATCTCAAAACCCTAGTCTATCTCTGCTGAATCTGATATGGGCCTTGCAACAAATAGTATTCTCAAGCATACGATCTCCATGCTCCAAAATAATATTGTAGTATCAAAATAAACACCAACTCTAGTACTATAAAGCGTTTGCCCTATATGTATAATCGTAAAGTGCCCAAACATGATCATCCTATCAAAATCACCTCAGTCTAAACCAAGGTGATGTTATAAACATAACAAAACCCCGATTCAGGCTAGAAACTTGTTGTGAATGTAACTATGCAATATGAATATAATCACGTGGTGTCAGGTCATATTTGTGATATATCATAGAAATCAAATATGTCACACATTCCATAATCTAAATCCTCCCACATCCCATAAACCTTAATAGTGTAAATACCTATGTCATTTAAAGTGACTTGGTGTAACAACCCATATTTTACATATTAAATATTCATAAAATATTATTATTTAATTCATATGAGGTCGTATGATTCTAAAACTTTGGAAAATGACAACTAGGGGCATTTTCCATATTTAGGATTTTTATCAGACCTCATGGACCCTGAAATTCTTATAAGGCCTATTACTTGAGGATTGAATTAGGGTCTAAAACCACTTCCATTAGATAAGACTTTTGGTTTCTCTTTTCGTAGAGCGGTCATAATAATATGGTTGCTTTAAATTCTATTTGCTGCTAGATAGATTAGTGGGCAATTAAACTAAGCCCATACTTAGGCTTACTAATTAATTTTTGGAATTGTGCCTAATTGGATGTAATGGGACCTCGTATGATTCATTTTTCACATTTTCAAAATAATTCCAATCCTCTATTAACCTTAATTTCATCAAAAATTCATCTTTTCCTTACTAGTCTTAGCTAAATCCCTCATTAGAAAGGCAGTTAGTGAAGGGGGATCGTAGATTCATCATTTTGGTGCTTTGGATCATGATTTGTTGTTGTTTATATCAAATTTTAGGGATTAGATTTATATTTTGGTATTAGGTGAGTGGTTATTGATCTCTTACTATTATATACTTGTCCATGCAGTTAAAAACAATGTTATTGAAATGATTTCCATGCTAAAACATTTTCAAACCTTAATTTAACTCTTAAAATGTTTAAACTGATAGTTTCCCATTATCCTTGATGGATTTGGAGGCAATATGGGTCATGCAGTTAGAGAATGATTCCATAAGCGCATGGCCTTGATTGGTAGAGATATTCTTGAGACAGTTAGCGTTCATATTTCTCGACGAATAATGTGATGGTGCTTTCGGGCATGAAGAAAAGGACCAAAAAGGTCTAAGAAGTCATTTGATTAGATTTAATGTAATAGCCATTGCGGTTCGTAAGCCGGTTGCATCGATGATTATGATGGAAAAAATGTCTGGAGTTCTGAATAAGACTGATTTCAAAATTGCTTTGGAAAGGGATCCACCGATTGACCTTATAGAATTTTACCCTGAAGATAAGTGATATCTTCACCAGGAGGATGCTAAGATTGAAAATGCCAAAGTTAATGTTATGGATGATGGAGGACCGTCCAGAGCAAGATACAGTAAAGACAAAGGGAAGGGGACAACTGGCGAAAACTTCGCAAGATCGAGGCGACAAAGGAGGAAACCAAAATTCTCTTAATATACTAAACTAAATAAAACCCTAGAGAGGATATACCTAGGTACTATAAGGCAAATCCCCTACCCGAGGCTAGTTCAGAGAGAAACCACAGATCGAGAGGAATGGCCTAGAAGATTATTTTTTCCCTTTTGATGAGATTGATGGACATGAAATGAACGAGTGCATACACCTTCGTAATTTAACGGAAGAGTACGTTTGGGACAACTATCTATCACATTATGTGAGAAACCAAACTGCATTGGTGAAGTAGGAGCTATCACCACCTATTACGATTGCATAAGGATATGACCACAAATCTGGGTCGAGAATGGTTATCCAATGATGGAGGTGAGTAGGGATAAGGTTCACTTCTCTTATTTTTCCTCTATTTCAAATAAATAAGGTAGAATTACAATCAGGTTGCTAACACATGTACGGGATCTCAATTAGCCCTTGAGCATGCTCTGAGTTGGAAGTCTAGTAGTAATTATCGATGGTAGGAATGCTTTTGATATTTGATTGTTGCTTTGATTTCGATATAGAAAATGAATGTTTGGTTTTGAAAATCATTTAATAAGATAACTGATATATAAATTGAATGGATATGGTTCTCCTAACTGGAGAGACAAGGCAATAAACCATAAGGTATAAGTCCTCTTGTCGAATAGCAAGTGGATGAACTTGTATAAGAAAGTAAATCTCATCGTCAAACAGTGAGTAGATGTACTTGCTTGGCGTTGGGTCCCTTCATTGATGAGCGAGCAGAGTGGACCTAACATGAATATACAATCTAGAGAGATCAGACCCGAGATTGAAAGTTGATAGTACGATCCGAAGAAATCAGGCCCTAGATTAGACATTAATTATGTGAACTAGAGAGAGCTTGATCTTAGGATTTGAATGCCTTATGATTGGATAACGATTAGTAATTATTAATGAATATCATTGCCTAGATTCGGTTGGACCTACTTATAAAGGGATGTTAGGCGATACTTTACAATTTATGAGTAACATTATAATCGATGGCAACGTACCCCTATGATAAATGATGCATGATACACAATTAACCTAAGATAGATGGATCTCGAGCAAACACGGGATGACTTAGATGTTTATTTATGATAGCCTAAACATTGGGCAAACATGGGATTGCTTTGATAATAATATTGATAACCTCGAGCGAATACAAGATGACTTATTTAATGATATTTAATAAGATAACTCTAGGTGAACATGGAGTGATTAACATTTATGACCGGCCCTTAAGAAAGGACTACAGTTCTTAGCTATTACGGTCTAGAACGACCTTTAATTCATAAGTGAATTCCCAAAGGAACTAGATGATTTACATAACTTGGAATGACGGATAGTCGGATAGCTCAACTACCAATGATTGATCACTTCTGGAACTTCTTCTCTAGTAAATCACACCTTACATTCATAAGGCATACTTTGAGGGTCAAATGTTATAATCAAATATTTTAAAGTCTTAGAATAGACTTAAACAGATGGATTGGACTTCAAAATGATGAAGAAATGGCTTCAGGGATTTAGGGGCAAGCTTGGGATAGTGATGGAAAAGGTTTTAGGAAGTTTAGAGTTGATGGTAATAATGAAAAGAGATTAGTACCAACATGAAAAGAGGTTGATACTGATCACTTTTCATGCACATTCATGACTTCTAGAGAGATGGTTAATGGATGGCTAGTTAAAGTGATCGTCTTTTGGCCTATTTCTGAAGGTATAGTTGAACAACTCTAAAGAAGCTAAGCAAAGAAGTAAAAGCACTAGACTTACCAGAACATCCTAGCAATAACCTGATTTCCAAGGCATAAGCACTCGAAACTTGGCAAATAAAAGCTAGATGATGGAATAGAGGAAGAGTAGATGATTTTCATTTAGTAAATCAGTCGGTATCGACCTGATTCTAGTCAGTACCAATATGACATTACTGAACAGAGGGCTTCATCTTGCTTCCTACGTTCTTGGATCTAGAGTTTGACCTAAATTTCATGATCCAGCAACTTCGGTATGCGATTCTTCTATGAATAGCAAGCTTATGTAAACTAGACGATGATTTCTCAATTTGGAATTTGGACATTAAGAAAGTTTTCGATCTTACTCTTTCCTAAGCTTTCTTAAATCTGAGATCTACTAGATTGTGGTTGAAATTTAGCTGTAAATTTTGTATTCCAAAAAGAAAATATAATATAATAAAATTAAAGTGGACGTAGATGGGATAATTTGCCTAACCACTATAAGTTCATGTTCTTTTCCTTGTTTACTTTAATAGATCTTGATTATTGGTGCTTTCATTTGATATTGGGCGTTGTGCCAACTTTTGGCGCAGCATCCAAAAATCGGTGGACATGCCGAGAGAGTGAATCATATATTGGAGGATCTCTTGCGAGCATACATTCTAGATTTTGGAGGTTCGTAAGATGATCATTTGCATTCAATACAGTTTGCATACAACCATATTTATTAATCTAGTATTCGGTATGGCACCATACAAAGCATTGTATGACCGACAGTATAACGCTCCTGTGTATAGGTGGGAGGTAGGTGAGAAACTGATACATGGGCCATATATGATTAGAGAGACCACGGAAAAGATTAAGAGCATTCGGCAATGAATGAATGCTGCTTGGGATAGGTAGAAAAACTACATTGATAAGAGACGTAAAGATTTGGATTTTTCTGTTGGTGATAGGGTGTTTGTGAAGATTTCTCCATTGAAGAATGTTATTTGATTCGACAGTAAGGGGTAGTTGGCACTAGATTCGTAGGGCCTTTTCCAATAGTAGAGAGAATTAGCAACCTAGCATATAAGATCACTTACCTCAGAAGATGGTGGGCATGCATAATGTATTCCACATCTCTCATTTGTAGAAATTTGTGCATGACCCGGACGTGATGATTGCACCAAATCAACTTGATGGTATCAAGATTAAACCAGAAGATTCGAGACCTTGCAAGCCTATTCTATTATCGTACACGATACAAAATAACTTAGGAGGAAGATAATGGAGTTAGTAAAGGTTCAATGGGGCGAAAGTGAAGGCGATTGCACATGGGAAACCGAGGAGAGAATGAGGACTACATATCCAGAGCTCTTTGCATGGTGAGACCTATTGTTTATCATATTTACTTTCTCTTCTAATAGCATGTAGGCTAGTTTAGTATCTCGCATGCTTGGATTGGTTTATCTATATTATTAATTGCATGATTGCTTGTTTGACATGTTTGATGGTTGCGTATGATTATTAGGCATTCATGATAACTATGGTTGGCTATTCCTTGATTTGTTTGGGAATTTTGGGGAAGAAATTCCTAAAGTGAGGAGTGTAATGATCCATATTTTATGTATAAAGGATCACAAAATATCATTATTTAATTCATATGAGGTTGTATTACTCTAAAACTTTAAGAGATGACTATTAGGGACATTTTCAATACTTTGAATTTTTATCGATATTTAGAACTAAAAAATTTATGTAAGGCTTATAATTTAATAACGATTGAACTATGGTCTAAAACCACTTCCAATAGATCAGGCATATAGTTTCTCCTTCCGTAGACGGTCATAATAGGAAAACAAACTCACCATTTAGAAGATATAGCCGTTTTAAATTATGTTTGTTGCTGGACAGATTAGTGCACAACTAAACAAAGCCCATACTTAATTCCACTAATTAATTTTAGGAATTATGCCTTATTGAGGGTATTGGGATGGATATGATTCATTTTCCACTTTCCCAAAATAAATCCAAATATCCATTAACTCTAATTTCATAAAAAAATTCATCTTTTTCGTACTAATCTTAGCCTAATCCAATTATAAAGGTAACTAATGAAGAGGGATCATAGTTTCATCATTTTGGTGCTATGGATTTGGATTTTCTACTATTTATATCATATTTATGGGATTGGATGGGTATTTTAGGTAGAGATGAGTGATTATTGATTTCTCGCTATTCTATGCTTGTCCGTATAGTTAAAATGATGTTTTTAAACGATATCCATGCTAAAACGATTTTAAACTTTAATTTAACCCTTAAAAATATTTATGGCTGAACTAAAAAAATAGATTTGATTTAAAATGATTTTGCAAACCTTTTTAGATCATGTTGTCGTTTTAGTGAAAAACAAGATCCAGGCAAAAACTTGTATGCTAATTATGTCTTAATCAATTGTTTATGTTCAAAGAATGATATGCATGTTTGACTGTTGTGCTTTGATATGGTCTGCTAGTGCTTTTAAATTATTTAGAAACCGGTTGTCGACTTGGAAAAATGAAATCAAAATTGCTAAGAAAAGGATGAAACTTGGAGGAGGGTCTTTGAACGATGGATAAGCTTATACTTCATGAGCTTGAAATTTGGATATCGAATCTCATTTTGGTACCTAGCTAAAGTTTAGGATTTGGAAAATGCAGTTTTGGTTAGTAGAAGGACTTACTTTGGGACAAGGGCGATGAAACTTCAAGGCCAGCTTTAGGAAAAGGCAATGAAGGAACTCCCTAAGATAAGAACCAAAAATTAGCTAAGTATAGAACTTGACACCGACTATATTTGGTCGATACCGATCTCTTTTCTTGGCAGTAGGTTGGTGCTGGGGACTTTAGGAGCTTAAGGCATAGGAATAGGGAGTTCTAGGCATGAAAATAAGTGATCAAGTAAAGAACATAGCCAAAAATTTGTCTGAGTATTGATTAGGAAATTCATTCTGATACTGAACTTATATTTGTCGATACTGAATGAATTTTTTAGGTCTATAGGGGTCAAACTTCTAGGAGGGGGAGAGTATGTATTGCAAGTCATGCTGAATATATTTGTTTATTCGCTTGATGTTTGATGGATATTGATTAGCACGAGACGGATGATAGCTTAGGAATTCGATGGTGGTAACTCAATAGTGAATGGAGTTATGTTCCGAAGATGATGGCTTGATGGTAAATGAATTCATGACAATGATTATTCACAAAGGGCGTGTTCTGGGAAGGATAACCAATGGAACAAATGTTGAATGGTTCTATCGTAGAAGGAAAGGGATGTAGAACATTTCCTTGAGGATGAATGGAAACTAGATAGGGCAAGGAAAGGGTCAGATACCTGTGTTAGAGGAACACTGATATTGTGTTATACGATGTACTCAAAAGCAAGGGTATTGTAAGGATGCCCATCAGGTACTTGGAATGGTTACCTAGGATTAGTGAAATGGATCCGTACATTCTACACTAGTGGAATGGGTCTAGTGTCAGCTTTAGGCAGTGAGCGAGTAAAATGAAAACCAGGATTTTTACGTTAAACCTAGCAGAGGAATAGTCGTATGAGTTATCATATATCCAGGGCACGCTGAGCGACAATAAAGATTGTTTGATGGATGTTATATTTTCTTTGGTTGCTTTTCTAATAGACCGTCACTCTAGAGATGTCATATGATGTAGGTATTGTGATGCAGATATATGGACACCTGATGTTGTGCATAGGATGTAGGACACCTTTACGATGTTTGTAAAGTAGCATATTATGCAATTATATGCTAACACTTTGGTTGCAGAGATAGGTAGGGTATGGTTCATATACCTTTGTTCCTTACTATATCAACTTGTATAGTACTTTGAAATTTTTTGACGCTCACACCAGACTACTGTCAAACTCAAGGTTTTATGTTTTGCTTCTTATTATCTTAGGTACTCTTAAAGAGTAGACTGGATAGCAAGTCTAGGTGGTACATAGTGGTAGTGCAAAGGATGAGCAGGGTGGAGCTTCTCGTATTATATATGGATTTGCTACCGCCTATTCCACTGTGTGTCACAATGGAGCCTAGACAGTGTTCTTTATTGTATTTAAAGATGGTTTGAGTCTTTATCATTTTTTTAACCTGTGAACCTATGTACTATGATATTGTTATTCATTTTAGTTATTGCTGTCTCACCTATTTTATATCTGCGATGTTACTATTTTGTTCGATGCAATGTGAAATACGATTGCTTATATGAAGTTTTATTCATTTTCAACCATTGATAATCGTCATACATTGGCTGGGCACCACAAAAACGCACTATTCAGTTATATTGGGTGTTGGAGGTGTAGGGCGGTCGTCACATTTGTTATTAGAGCTTAGGTCACACGATTAACCTAAGTTGATACCATGATTTAGTAGAGAGAGGGAAGGAGTTATCACTCTAGACTGGATCGAGTGTGTATATGCACAAGCACATATAAGAAAGAGCGTACTTATTAATATTTTGGTTTTCAAAACTATATAGTAGTGTATATAGTATATAAATCACATGCATATAGGAATACCATAGATGCAGTTTTCTTTATGAGAGACCTGTCATTCTTGTTATAGATCAAGAATGACCCAATATGCAAGAGACACTGCGAGGAACTCCTTTTCTGGAGTTAAAGAAGAAGGAGCAGGTTCAGGGGTACTAACCATGACTCATAAGTGATGTTTAACACAATGATGGCAAACATGCTATAAACTGCCCAATCGGTCGCTACTAGTGTTACTGTAGGCGGTAGTGCTCAAATGTAAGGGCCCAACATCAATTTAGCTAAGGTAAATAAAAACATTTTCAGTCTTGGTGGTAGACTAGTCCAAGGAAGGAAATCAGCTATGGAAGTGCGGGATTGGTATGACACTTAAGAGAGAATTATTGATGACTTGGAGCTAGCAGAGGCGATGAGAAGGTGGTTGGCTTACTGATAGCTTTAGGGGAGAGCTAAGAACTTGTGGAACTCCATTAAAGTTGCCACACCTGAGGATAACTTTTCTTGAGACCAGTTCAAAACTAGGTTTGAGGAGAATTTTATTTCGGCTGCTAATAAGTCGATGCTATCCAAGAAGTTCGCAAATTTGAAGTAGGGAGACATTCCTATCTCCGAGTATGTTGCTGAGTTTGACTCCTACAGAAATAATGGATGTCTTTCATTAACACTCCCTTAATGAAGAACAAGAAACTAATTATGGGATTGGATGACTACTTGGATGAGGAGCTTATGGGGGCACATAAATGAGCCGTTTGAGAAGGTAGTTGAGAAAGACCTTTGACTTGAGAGCTTGTACCTTAAACTCAAGCTTGCTGTTGTTCTAACGGAAGAGTCAAAATCACAGCAAGGTAGTGGAGATAAGAAGAAATGGAATGGTAAGAGGAAGCGGATTCAAGGAATGAATGCCCAAGAGAAGGAAAAGTAGGATCTATCTGCTATGGTTATAGACACAAGGGCCATTTGATTATAGATTTAAGTCTGATTGGAAGAAGAAGTGCTATAGCTATGGAAAGTTAGGACATATGTAGAAGAATTGCACCAAATTGAGGTAGTAGAAGCAAGTGGTAAAGGCATATGCTTTGGATGCTATCCTGACTTCGTCGAGTGCTCCCTCAACGAAGGGTAAGAGTATCACTATTCAAGATATGGTTTCTATTTATGACGTTTCCATATTTTTTATTTGATACCAGGGCTTCATATTCCTCTATATATGATGACTTGGTGGATAGATTGAGTTGAAACCCATAATAGTTGATCACCCCATAGTAGTGACGGACCCAGTTGAAGACCAACTAGTCTTTGTATGGTTTTTCGTGGTTTGGACTTATCGAGTCATGGATGCTCTTTTGTTTGTGATTGCTTTGTTTTGAATTTTGTCGGGCTCGAGATTATCTTGGAAATGGGCTGACCGAGCAAGTATGTAGTAGTGGTAGACTATGAGAAGCTGTTGTAAGTAATTGGGACCGAGGAGGGGCAGAAGGCAGTAATTGGCTACCTGCCAGAGGATGGGGTTATGGGGAGAAGGCATTAATTGGCTACCTGCCAGAGGATGGGTTATGGTTAGCCTTTTGTATTCGCTTGAAGTCCCACAAGGTAGGTTTTCATATACTCCTATCGTTAGATAGTATCAAGATATATTTTCAGAGGTGATCGAATTACGGCTACACCTAGAGATCGAGTTCAACATAGACTTAGTGAAGGATGCCTAGTTATGCCTTTGAGGCGTATGCACCTAGATAAAAAAAAGGAGTTAGAGGCGCAAGTGCGACACCATGGAGCCTAGACAATATTCATTACTATATTTAGAGACGGTTTGAGTTCATTATCATTCTGTATAACTTGTGGACCTGTGTACTCTGATGTTGTGGTTCATTTTAGTTATTACTGTATCGCATGTTTTATATATGTAATGTCGTTATTATTTTTTATTCGATGCATTGTAAGATATACGGATGGTTCTGTGGAGTTTTATTTTCAACTCTTGATAATCGTCCTACATCGGCCAGGCACTGCAGTAGCGTACTATTTACTTGTTTTGGGTGCCGGAGGTGTAAGGCGATCCTTACATACAGCCGCAACTCTAATCAATTGGAATATTACATCCTATTCATAATCTATAGGTTGCAATTGTTATGAAAATCAAGTACATTGTTCAATTTATTCATTTATGAGTTCTGTAGTTACTAGTTAATCCTCCTCATATTCACTCTTACTAGACTTTGCCTCGACACCAAGATACCATGGCCTTTTTCATATATATATCCCTCGATCAATAGTTGTGGGTGCCTTACATGATCTATTTATTACACTATGTTCTCTCATTCTTGTTGGCAATTTCCTCATTATGTTGTATCATAATCTTTTCTCCTCACGTGTCCATTAATGTGATTACTGTCCTCCTCCTTATTTCCCGCTTGCACTGTGTCTGTCACCGTGGCTGTGTCCGTGCAACATATTATTTGGATAATAAGTGACATAAGACCGGTTCATCACGATTCAGCTTGTCACCCCAAATCTATTATCCATGATGGATTTTAGAGTCTAGTAGTTTTGCCTCTTATTTTTTTCTTCATCAATTAATTTTTTTTTCAAATATTCATATTTAACTTCCAAAATACCATTTACTTCCGAAATAGCATCGTGTCCCATTTTTATCACATATAAATGTCTCGTATATGCACCATATGTCAACATAACATCAATTTATAACTAGCATTTATAACATGATTTGTATAGAAATTTATTTCAAACATCGTGTAGGACAATTTAAACTTAGCATCATACTTGGATAATTCGAATTGTAAATCAAATTAAATTCATACTTAGCAGTGATGAAACCATTTGCATACAACCACTCCAAATAACGCATATTTTTTATTCATCAATGTGTATTTAAATAATTTACACTAAGAAAAATATTATATGAATATTATACATCCATATGGCATGTGTGTGTGTGTATCAATGCATATTTGTATGTATATATATATATTTAAATAATTCATCACTTATAATTTAAACTCAAAATTCAACTCAGACTCTTTTATTCTTCTTTTTGAAAATAATTCACTTTGTTTGTCATAAAATTATGCAAAATGAATATAAAATTTCTGTATTTATAAATACTCTAATTCACATACATATCAATTTCAATTTTAAATCCTTAAAATAACTTGTACAATTTCAAGTTTATTACTGTTAAAATATTAATTATACTTTATAAATTATTGAAAATTTTGCAAAGGTTCAAATTGCATAACACAAATTTTTAAAAATAAAATAAGAATAAGAATAAAAATTAATCTTATGTAATAGAGCTTACTGCTCCAATAATGCATTAACCTATCGATTGGTCGGTGAATGGGCAATCCATCGATCGTGACAATTCATATAGTAGTAAGCTCTAGGAATTTGCCTGACCAGTTTTCGGACTCTGATCATTTCTAACCAACTTCGACTTGAACATAACTAGCAACCTTTACATTCCTTAATATACTCAAATTTTGGATTCAAAACATCTTATATTGGCACTAAAATTCTAAGTTTTATTGTAGCAGCGAAATGATCAACTAACATGAGTTCATCAATCTATTGTAATATTATTTACGATCAAACAAACAATAGAATCAATATATTCTAATAATAGTTCAAGCATCTCAAGCTACCAAGCCATTTTCAATCAATACCTAATCCGTTTAAGTCAAATATAACTCAAAATAGAGAGATCAACTTACTATAACTTGTAATTATTTAAAAGGAAACTATATATTCACTGTAAATCAAAGGAAAATGTTATACTCACTTTTTTGTCACGATATTTTGATTTGAGGGAGCTTTCTAATGCCGCGGTTGCTAGTTGAAGTAAAGAAATGCTACGCTTAAGAAATGGAGTATAGTAGGGGGATAACATTGGTATTTGTAATACTTGATTTCTTAGTATAGTGGGTTATGTTATAGCCTAGTGGTCTAAGGAGAATAAAAGGAAAATTTTCTTTTTCTTTTAAATAAAACAGTACCTTGAACCACCTTTAAACCTTACCACCATTAAATCAACATTTAAAAATAGTATAAAATTCCAACTTAGTGCATTTTATTAAAAAAAAGTATAACAATTTTTTTTGCCAAGATGTTGCCCTTCAACTTAAGTAATTTTAAAATAATTGTTTTACCCCTCAAACAATTCCAAACTTTCAAAAATATTATTTATTTCGCTAAAATTAATTTTTAGGGAACTTTGGGATTTTTAAAACACAACTCAAATTTCAAATTTGAATTTTAAATCAATATTCTTTTTTTCAAAAAAATCAAAAATATTTATTTGTTGAATAAAATTCAATAAAATATCCAAATTAAATTTTCCAAATTTAAATAGGAATGTCACATATAATTACTTATGTATCTATGTGATGTTTACCGATTTTGACTAGGTTTATCTGCGATTCATTCATCCTATAAATTTTAACTGTATTAGCTGGATTGATAATTTATTTGTTACCTAAGCATTTTGTTACTTGAAAATACTCTATACAATTGTAAATAAAAATAAAATAAAATTTAATGAGTTGAAAAGAGTACCGATTACACATTAGGAACACAAATGACGAGTAGTTGGTGCAATTGTATGACACAACCGGTATACCTGGAAAAAAAGATAAAAAATCATTTTAGTAACTTTACCTACATCGCCTTTATTTTATCTTTTGGCTTTGTATAACATCTGATCTTTAGGGATGAAAAGAAAAGGATATTCTTGCTGCTTAGTGATGTATGTACGCATTTGATAAAAAATAATGTAATTTCATACTTTTCCACCATTATCTACTCAGGGAACAAATTTTTAGGCTAATTTCAACCTTTATAAGGATTTATTATCCTAATTATGTGCATGTTTTAATATGTAAAAAATGAAAAAGAAATAAAATTCTATATATTAAAAATTATACATAACCATACTCAGATGAGTTCTTTATGATAAGTACACCGTATATCTTATTTTCCATATACTAAGATGTAAAGAAATAAAATAAGATGTAAATGGTAAAACCATTTGAGTTAGTATTGTATTGAACTTACAAAAAAAGGAAGCTTGAATTAAGTTGAAATTACAAATATATAGTTCGTAAATCTCATTTCAACATATTCTCATTGTCTTAAACTTATCTTCATTTTGTTTGGGAATTCCTGCTATATATTTACATGTAACTTATGACAAAAGCAATTTCATTCAAGTACAATTACACTTGTTATTCATTCAAAAAATTACACTTCAAGCAATGTTACGTTCAATGGTTCTTTTAGACAATCCAAATATAAATTTTTCCATATTCTGCATATTTTTTATTAATTAACTCGATTTCATCTGCTTTAATTTTTTATGTGGTTTTCTATATTGAACTTTCCCATAAATTTAATTATCGTCAAATGAATATCTGAAAATTTTACTAATCACCATATTTGAAAAAATTGTATTATTTTTATTTTTTTAAAATAATAATCAGTACGTTTAGGAATTCCTAGGCATATTGTACATGTATTTAGTAAGCAAAGAAAATTCAATAAAAGCACGGTGAAACTTGAATTTCTTAATAAAAATATAGTCTAGAAATACATTTTTCAATAGTTCTTTTGGAGAGTAAATATGACTTTTTTATCCGATATTTCTTAGTAATTCAATTATTTGGTTTACTTTTGTTCTCTAAGTGACTATCACAAAGAAATAATTTTATGAAAATTTAGTTTGTAATCAATTTAATAAATTTTCATACAATAAATTTTACCGTTGCTATATTGGAATTTTCTATACAAAAATTTGATTTTTATTTGTTTAGATCATTATTAATGGATAATGATCAATTTTGACAAAATTTCCATTACTTCGCTAATTTGGTACAACTGAAATTTTCTTTTATAAAATTGGTGGTTTATTACTACAAGAGCAGAAAAGTGCATATACTTTAATAATATATCTCATCCAAACGTTGCAACACCCTTAACCTAAACAGGTACCTTGCAAGAGAAGAGTGCACATTATATCAATATATATTAACTTACATGATAAAATTCATTTTTATTATTACTTTACATAAGTGGGTAAATGATGAAATGTTAGAGTGTATCATGCCATAAATGCTTAGTTAAATGACATGCAACCTTGATAAATGTAATATAAATGAACCATTATAGCTATTATTTTGCATTAATAATAAAACCTAACATATATCGTCGGTTAACGAACATATCAAAAGCTGATGATTTAGCATTTAGCATCCACTACTTTATCAAAGATGTGTTGGATGTAACCGCAATGTCAACAATTGGTTGGAAAGCATTTTGTTGCTCCAAATTGTAGCAGCAGAATAGGACATAATAAATTGAGTTGAATGTATCTCTATTTAAGTGGGACATAATTTTTTACTGGGTATGGTTTAATTTCCACTAAATAAATAGAAATTTCTAAAATGGAGTGAATGTTTTACTACATGAAGACATGGAACAACACACAGAACGGTAGGTGAAAATTTTAATTGAGCTATTGGCAGCATTAGTAGTTGTGTTTCTTAGGTCTTTTCAATTGTCTTTCTTATGCCAAAGATGTTATTAAACTAAAAGATTTCAATAAGTTTCATGATGAAATTAGGTATGATATACAGTACTACCCTTTTATCAAATTTAGCTAGAGCTTCAGATGAAACACATATTCACATGAGAGTTAGTAATGAGAATTGACGATATTTATAAGTAGAAAAAAGTGTCCAATACAAAATATTCTTTATTACATTAATTTTAATTTAACATTTAATTTTGTAACAGGGAAGGTTCTGCTTAATATAGGTTGGATCAGAGATGTTGTGGTTGCTGTAAGACGGCATTGATGTATTAAATACTTATAAAACATTATCGATAATTTGAATTTCAGTACGAAGTAGTAGGTGTCGATCCCCATAGAAGACCCAGGTAGGACCCAAACTTTCTGGATCGGTTCGTCTTGCTCTTGGGCTTCCGCATGTGGATTTTCAGCTAGATATTTTGACGTCTTCTTCTATAAATACAAGATCATTAGCTCATTGCAGGAAATCTTCTTTTGTCTCTTCTTCGTTGTTTCACTTTCCTTTCTCCATTAATTTTCTAAGGCTAAAACAAATTTTATTTGTAAACCTACAATATAATAAAAAGATTATTGAATTAGACGTAGGCCAGAGTATGCCAAACCACTATAAAATTTGTATGTTCATTTACTTTTTCGCTACTAAATTTGTAATATGGGCATTTAATTCTCTATTTGGAAATCGAGATTGGATTCGTGGTGCTTTCATACTGTTTAGTGTTGGCGGCTATTTTTGGTGCCAACATTTTGATGCTTTCACCGGAAGGACTTGCACACGACGATTTGAAAATGATTTAGAGCTTGGATTTGGATTAATGGTGAGTTAATCAAAAAGGATACCATTAGCAGATATGAGTCACCATGAAGGAAGTTAGGAGGCATCCTCTAGAGCTAGAACGAATCAACCCTCCGTCTATATCACTAGGAATGAGATAGAGAATATGATATAGGCTATGCAAGAGCAGATGATGAAGAGACAAGAGAAGATGATGAAAATTTTCCACATGCAAACTGGATAAGCTAGAGCAGGAGCCACTGGCAATCTGAATAAAGGAATTGGAGCAGCAAGTGCTGTGGGAAATCAGAACAAGGTGCATGGAGTCGAAGCCAACAAGTAGGAGAACTAAACAGAACAGTCGGGCGCAGTCCTTGGACAACAAGGAGGGATCAAAACGGATCCCATATAGGGATTGACAGCCGTCGCACATCACGGGGGCCATGCCCCTAGGGCAGGCTGGATCGGTTCATGGTAGACCAGTGGTCGATGCTGTGCGATTTGGCATGGATCAGAATGCAGATGCACATCCAGAAGATTATGTTTTAGGATTCACTTGCAGAAACAAGGGGCAGGCTAGAAATGATGATTGGAGGCTACCTTTGGATGGCAGTGGTAGGTTTGTGGAGATGATTAGCAAGCTATGAGTGGAGGATTAGTGAACAGGGATCAAGAAAATGTGATAGAAGTCCATTCACTCCTAATATCAGGCGTGCTAGGAATCCATTGGAGTTCAAGTTACCGACACTAGGGGTATATGAGGGAAAATTGGACCCTACTGTTCATTTGATGAGGTACATGAGGCATATGGAGATGTTAAAGGAATTGGAAGAAGTGATGGAGCAATATTTTGCCTTGCACTTGACGGATATAGCTGCAATGTGGTTTAGAAAATTGGAGAACGATTCTATTGGTAATTGGATAGAGTTGGTGGATAAATTCATGTGGCAATTTTAGGTCCACATTATGGGACCTAAGAGCGTAATATCATTGGCAGCACTAAAGCAAAGGGCAGGAGAGTCCTTGAGGAGTTTCTCGACATAGTTCAATGCGGCAGTTACTTAAGTGGATCGGCTAGATCCATCGATGGTCTAAATGGCAGTGGTATCTGAGATTGTGGATGACACGTACTTTAAGATTTCATTAAAGCGAGATCCACTGATGAGTCTTAAAAAAAATTCATGAAGATGATAGGTTCTTACGGCAGGAGGATGCTAAGGCATGTAGAGAAGAGGTAAATGCAGTGAGGAATGGAGGACCGTCTAGGGAAGGTTTGGGCAAAGACAAAGGAAAGAGGATGATAGCTTTGATAGATCGAAGCAACAAAGGAGAGAATATAAATTCTCTTCTTATATCGAATTGAATGAGACTTTGGTATGGATTTATTTACATACTCAAGGACACCTTCCATACCGAAGGCCGACAAAAAGAGAGCCACTGAGCATGAGCGGACATCAGGAAAATACCGCCTGTTCCATGAGTTGGATGGGCATACTACCAATGATTGCATTCACTTGAAGGATATGGTTGAAGAACACATCAAGGGTGGCAGGCTACCATAATATATAAGGACTCGGACCGTGGTGATGGAATAGGAGGAGCCAACGTCTGCATCAAATAGAAATGGCCTTAGATAGAGGCCACAAATCATCATCTCTTAATCAGGATGGCAAGAACTAAATAAATAATAAACCCTACAAAAAACGGGTAAGTCATTTACACATGTACTAGATTGAGGTCGATCATTAGGCATGCTCTGAGATGATGACAAACCATCATGTCGGGAGAGGAAATATTAGGATTTTCCTATTTTAGGTGTTTTGGTTGTAAGAACTTAAATTTAATAATAATTTAATGATTGGATTTTGGAATGCTCAAATCTGCACTTAAAAGTAATAAATGAAATAAGTCGCGGTTGCCAAGAATGGAGAGATATGGCAATAACCGCAAGGTGCGAGTCCCTTTGTCGAAGAGCGACGGGATGGACTTGTACATGGATTAATTCCTTGACTAGGGGGTCACGGTCGAGGAATAATACTCCATAGATCGCGTTATGTTCTGAAAGGAGAGACAGAACTAGAGAATTAAGAAGTAGGTCGCTTTGTGGGGTAGAGATGGGATTAGCCTGCTTATCGTTATGCCCCTCCCGCTGGAGAGTGAGTAGGGTCCAGCAAGGATCTAGAGTGACCATGACTTGGAAGGCCATGACATTGCTTTTATCCAGGAATATTGACGGAGTGTAGAAGTAATGCCGCATCGCTGGAGAGCGACATGATTGGCTTACTTATTATTGTTCCCTCTTTCATTGGGAGTGACTGGATAGGGTCCAATAAGGACTCGGATAGGCTATGATCGGTCCAAAGAGAGTGTGAACCAGGCTATTAGTCCGACTAAACCTTGGAATTTTCAAACGATCCGGTAAGATCATGGATTAAGTTATTGGCTTTGGATGGATATAGATTCGGGTGAGGATTCAGATGGTTTAATTTGCTATCAACCTAGAGCGGTCGCAAATTACGACATTCTGTTTTGCAAATGGTTGGATTTGGATTGGAAGATTTAGTTATCGATGGATTATGAACTTCATATTTATGGAAATTCAATACTCACCTTCCCATATGTTTTAGAGGGCAAATGTTATCCACCTCTTGCAAGGTTATGATAGCACGGAGTTGGCTAAATGGATTTGTGATCTATCAAGGCAAGAAGCTGAAGAGATGATTATTAGGTTCAGAGATCAGATATAAGCAAGGCTGTGCATGATAGTCAAGTGGATTCAAGCAAGTAGCATCTAGTAAATAGCTAAATATGGACTTGCACTTCACCTAGGCAGTGAATCGGATCGGATCAATATGGTTAGGAACAGATTAGATCAGATCACTATGGTCGTTGATCACTCGGATTGGCAGTTCAAGTCAACGATGATCGCTCAATATCTCAGCAAACACCGAGAGAACCAGGAGAAACTATGGAAACATGAAGAGGAGGAGCTGGAGCGATACCACCACAATCGCATGGTGCAACGTAGCCCCCACTATTGATCGATGCCAATCCTCATAGAGACCCAGACAGGTCCCAAACTTTCTTGATTGGTTGATCTTGATCTTAGGCTTCTGCATACGGATTTTCAACTGGATATTTCAGCATCTTCTCCTATAAGTACAGGATCATTGGCTCGTTGTAGGGGATCTTCTTTTGGCTCTTTTTCGTTGTTTCTCTTTCCTTCCTCCATTAATTTTCTAAGGTTAAAACAAACTGTATTTGTAATCTTACAATATAATAAAAAGATTATTGAAGTGGACATTGGTCGGAATATGCCAAACGAATATAAAATTCTTGTGTTCATTTACTTTTTCACTATTAAATCTGTGATATGCGCATTTAATTCTCTATCTAAAAATGTGATTGGATTGGTGATGCTTCCATACTATTTGGGTGTTGGTGGCCATTTTTGATAGCAATAGGATGTTTATGTGGCAAGTTTAGTTTTCTAATTAAGTGTTATGTCAATTTTGTTGCTATGGAAACATAAATTCATAGTATTGGAAATAAAATTAAAGGAGTTTTTGAGTTTTAGATTACATTATTGAATTTTGGATTTAGTCATCAATTCACTGATTTCTTAAGGTTGTTGATATCAGTAACAAATCATTAGATTGAAATTCCATTTCATCATGGTCTTTCATAAGTGGATAAACAATGAAATGCAAAATTTTCATTATAGTATAAAAATGATTACTTAAATTCAACTTCATTAACTGTAGATAATTTTGGCATTATTGCACTGGCTATTTTTTTATACTTAATCTCAAAACAAAAGTTCCGATATCTAGTGTACTGATAAATTTTGGCTTAGAGATGAAAGTAGATACTCCTTCATCAAATATAAAGTGGGGAAGAGCAAAAGCAACCGAAAAGTGGAAATGAACAGATGTTGTAGTTGTATAATGTGTTAGTACTAAAATATATAACAATTTTTTTAATTTCTTGTGATGTACTTATAATTTTGAAATTGAAAATAGAAGACTTTTGGAACTAATTATATTCAGTAATCGAGACTATGCACTTTACTTTTTCTTTTGGTTGTTACTATATCAATTGAGTTCATTGCTATGTATGTTATAAAATATTCTCACTAAGATGACTAAATATATCTACATTTCTTAATATATGCTAAATATATTTCGCATCAAATAGAAAAGGTCATATACATCACTTAGTCTTATTGGATATATTTTTATATTAAATGTGCTATTAACACATATCTCACATTCATTACTGCTGAAAAATTACATTCATATTTGCATCGGTAATTGAGTAACTTTATCATTGTCCTATATCTATTTCATATTGATAAGAAATTTTGAAATGAAGTAAAAGACTAATAAACCTTACTTGGGCCTAAGAAGTTAAAAAAATTGAGTGTGCATCAATTGCAACATTTAATCAAAGTAGAAGTATCAAAAAGGTAAATATGATTTACAAACATTTTTATGGAGATACTATTCATTAGGTAAGAATATGCAGTGGAAGTATGTTTTGAACATGTTCAATCGCTTCTTTCTTTCATTTAAAGTCAGAACATATTAATTAAACTGTAACATCCTATAAAACTAACGGTAATTATTTAGGCTTAAAGATTTAAGCAAACATCAGAATTTAGCTATAAAACTTATACCATTGTGTTTTGATGATTTTCCAAGCAACTTTCATATTTATAGTTTTGCGATCGGAGTTCAGACGAAGGAGTTATAGCTTTTGAAGTTTTGAAATGAAAATAATTAAAAAGGCATAAATTATATAATTGTATGGATCTCACTGATCGACACCATGAGCACGACCAACTGACTGTGGTCGTCCATTACCTATGATTAGTCAACCGATCAGGAAGGGGACGGCTAGGGTTGATCCTTAGCCAAACATCCCGAATCTAATTATTTTAAGTCAAACGGATACGATTGATTCGAGCGTCCATAAATACAGGCCCGACCCCTCACTTTTTTATATATTTTCTAATCAACGTAGAAAAACTTTGCTATTTTCCCTTCTCCTCTATTTCTATTCATTATAAAATATTATATTATATGCATATAGATCGAAGAAGGGCAGAAAATAAAAGAGAAGAAGAGAAGGAGTGAATTAATACTGTAGAAAAGGGTAAATTTCATAATTATAAATTTATATTCCCTTTAACCTCGAATCTCTTCTTAGGTGTAATTCTAATGGTATGTATATATCTTGTTATATATATATTTGGATTAGAAAGGAAAAACAGTCAATTAAAGTGACGAATTCAGGTTTGTGAGATTTGAAAAGCTATAAAGGTGAGTTAGAAATTATATGATTATATGTAAAATTGAAATTTATATCATTGAATTTTATTTAGTTATTATGCTTATACAAGATCTGTGGAGTTGTAGGCTTAGGAAGAATGTATTCAATTGAAATCTGTAGATTAGGTAATTGGAATAGAAATGGTATTTACACCATAATCTGAAAATATTAAAATCAATCCCCAAATTTACTAAAGTAGAATGCTGATAAGATTGCAAGATTTATTCCAAATTCATGATAATTAGGTGGTAAACTTCTAGTATAGATTTAGATTGCCTAATTTGACTTGGAATGTGAATTTCTGTATTTCAAATTATTAGGCGCATTTTGGATACAGTTTAACTGTATGTATTTCCATATAATTCCCATAATTTATCTAATTCTACAACTATGTATAAAAAATGTGTCGTTTGAAATAATAAGGGATATACCAAAAAGGAAAGAGATATATAAAGTACGGATGCTCTCCTCCGTAGTTTGCACTATCTGCTTCAATAACAGAAAAGAGATATTCTTTATAATTTCAAATGGCGTAAAAGTCTTATTTTTGGGTAATTTATGAAAATTTATAACAAAAATCCCTTTTAACAACCCATAATTTCAAAACATTCAAATCGACAGTAAAACCACCCATGTCAGACTTGATTCATTCGTAAAAACAGATTGTTAATTAAATTAGGGTAAATAAAATCAATCAAAGAATCATAGACATAGAATAGCAGAATATCTCACAGTAGAATAAATAAAACATAGTAGTTCATGAAGCTACTAAATACATAGTCTCAAATCAAATACATAATATTAGAGTCTGAAAGCAATTACAACTAGGAATCCAAATACATAAGTCCATTAATACATAAGCAAATGACTGAAAGGGAAATAATGAAATAGGATATGGTAGATAGATAGCTAAACCTCCAGCAAAACTCTAGCTCCACAAGATGAATCCAAGGTTGTGATGCTCAAAATGACCCGAGCATAAAGTTAACAAAACACTCGAGTTAGGACTAACATACTTATATAAGTAAATCAACTCAAGTGAAATGTTCAAAAAAATGCATCAGTAACTCAAAGGATGTTTAGGATCTCCCATCCTTTAAGGATCCGTTAAACAATCTATATGCAGTAAGATGCACTATTATATGTAGTGTCTATCAGTAAAATAAATATTGAAAACAGCGTTAAGGCGTACCCATATCCCTCTTAGCACATTTTATAGGCATCATTGTCTATACAATACTGTAAACTCTACCGATCCTAGTGGGCTATCTAGGAGCACTCCATATGAAACGACCCGACTTTATTACCACAGAAAATTGCATCATTTTTAAGAAAGAAAGGGATAAAAAAGAGAAAAGACAGAGAAGAAGAAAGAAACAACATCAGAATCTAAACATCGGGACGAATAAATTATATTAATCACATAATACACTACATAGTATCATATACATCAGAGATACACAGCTAAAACAACACATACTAGACAGTTATAAACACATGTCTAGTTATACAACTCAATACAACACAAAGACAAACGACTCAGAGAACACACAGCGGAATACTATATATCTATACGCAGAAGCCTCCTGCTCCACTGCTCCTCCAGAATTCGTCAAGCCAACCTGAATTCCCCTGGCTACTCGTAAAAATTTGAGTACCCAAGAATTTAAGAAAAACAGAATAAATTCTGGGTCAGACATGGGTATGGTGTGAGTAAACGGTTAAAGTTGTTTAACTTTAAAAAAAACCTTTTGAAAGAAAAGGTATCACGTAAGACTTCCTACACATAAATATGGAAAAGTTTTTACCTTACGCTAACCAAAACATTTGATAGGAAATCCGATGATATTATAATAGTGTCTAGGGTTTTCAAATAAATATAAAATAGCCGAAATTGTTACATTTATTAAATTCCAGCTACTAGCCACAAAAGTGGGTAATACAATCAAATCCGATGGCACTTATTGGATTTTGGATTTCATACAATGGCAGGGCTACTGGGTACCGTCCGTCACAGTACGTGGCCCAGATCACCGTACCGAGGAGTACGCCCGCTCCCCTGCAACACAAAGCCAGAACCATTCCTTACTGAACAGTTCTAAATAAGACAACTCCGGAGGATGTAGCTATTCAACCGCCCACATAGCCGAAATAAAGGAACCTCTAGACATGGGTAAATCTTACTCTCAAGTGGGGTCTACCGACGAAGCCTTGCCGCACCTCCCCTATTTTAGCCATTCCCGGTTGACGAGGCTTGAGGCTACGATTATCTTAGTGAACACATCACTTAGAATGCTCATCATCCACCTGACGATGTTCTGAAAGCATTCAATCCATACAAGTTCATTCCAGGTTCGAACGAAACCGAAGGCATTATCTCGTTACACTCATTTTGGAATCACCCTTAGAGTTAACGACAATAACCCTTGCACTCTGAATCTTCATCTCGAATCTGAAAGTACTACTCGTCAAACTCATCACGGAATCACCCTCAGAGTTATACTGACGAATAGTTCTTACACCTCGAGTCTTCACTCTTCACAAGAGATTCACGACCTATCGTTAATTTGGATCAATGTGGTTTTCGGATATCCAAATATGGAAACCCGATCCCGGTGTCATCGAAATCCAAAACGTATCTTTTAGGTCCAAGTTGTTTAAGATTAAACAATTAAATTCAACTATTTACATACACACAGAATAGATAATTCATAAGTCACAATTGATAACCACATTATCAAAATAACAAATGATCCATAACAAAATAGGTAATCCACATCATTAGCACAATAGATAATCTATATTATCATCACAATGCAACCAAGCATTCATACCACACAACATTACTTATCTCATTTCTGAGATTACATCCATTCAAGACAATCAATTTCATCCATTCATACATACGCAATGATTTTCTTAACCACAACATAATTAATTTAAAATGAATTAAATTAACTATCTCTATTTCTAATTAATTTAAAGAGAATTAAATTAATTACTTCATCTCTTAATTAATTTAAAATTAATTAAACTAATTACCTTCATCACAATAAATCTTGCTTACTTATCCATTAATTAAACCAATTAATTAATCATCATCTTAATTAATCAACCTTGATTAATTAACTCTTAATCTTAATTATTCTCATTAATCATATCAATTAATGAACCTTAATTAATTGCTTCCATTAATTAATTAACTATAATTAATTACATTATTTCTTAATTAATTACATTAATTAATCATGCTTAAATTAATTACTTTCAATTAATCAACTTTAATAAATATAAACAGTAATTAATTATTCTTAGTTACTCTTAATTACTTTTAATTACTTTTAAGAAACCTTTGATTTAGTACACCAAGTAATAAACCCTTAATTACTTTACAAGTAATTATCCATTTAAATTACTACACAATCAGTAATTTCACTTATCTCAATTACCTCCTGTAATTAATTCATCAATTACTTCTCTTAAGTAATTATTCTTATCAAAACTTATTAAGTAAACATACTTAATCATTTATCATGTAACCATCTTTAATTAATTAACAAATTAATTAACTTACTTGATCACACTTATATCATCAATTATAATCGAGTAATTCATCCTCTAATTACTCTTTAACCAAATTAATCTTCAATTAACAGATTAATTATCTTCAATTATTAATTAATAAACCTTAATTAATAATCAATCCTTTAATTACAAAGTAATCAATCACTAATTACTTTTAAAATTAATTAATTAACCTTAATTAACCAATTAATTATCTCTTAATCATTAATTAATAAAACTTAATTATTAATTAACAACCTTAATTACAAATTAATTAATCCATAAATATAATTAATTAATCCTTAATTACAATTTATTAACCTTTAATAATAGTCAATTAATTCTTAATTAACTTGTATTAGATTATACCCCTTTTAATTATTAATTAAGAAAAACCCAATTAAAACTTAATTACTAGTTTAATCACTTAATTAATTATTAATTAAAAATTAATTAATCATTGGTCATTAATTAAAGCATCATAATTATTAGTTAATTAAATTAATAGTTATACTTAATTGATTACTTAATTAACCCCTTTAAAATAATAATTAAATTAATTAACTAAACTTAAAATTCTTAATCAACTTAATTAATTACAAATCATTAACACTTAATTAATATTTAAGATAAAACATTATCTCTAAATAACCTTAAAAAACTTTACTTAACTTAATCAATAATTAGTTTAAGATATAAAGTAATCATTAATTACGTACCCTTAATTATTAATTAACAATTCCTTAGTTAATCAATTATGTAAAACTTAATTGTTAATTAATAAATCATTATTCACTAACTAATTTCAAAAATCATTTCCTTAAAATTCCCTTTTATATTTCAAAATAAGTTTTGAAAATAACATTAAGGTTTTTAACTTAAAAACATTGTAAACCATTCATACAAATTCAATCTATATAAACACATCAATTCATAGAAATGAATTACAAGCATTTAATTTAACTTAATTATTTAAAGTTTAAAATTTCATCATTTTAAATTTAAAAATCTGGTTAAATGTTCATTTTGGGTCCAACCCATGAATACTTGAACCAAGAAACAAGTATACTATATATTTTCTAAAAAAACAAGTTTAACTTAAACTTAAGAAACTGTTTAATAAAAAAAATTAAAACTGTTAAACTTAACAGTTTAACCCTGTACACACAAGACCCTAGAAATAACGCGAGTCACAACTAAGAATACGCGAGCATGCCCCCGAGTCAATTTTCCTATACACCCGAGACCTACTCGAGAAAAGCGAATAAACCCAAAGAAAAACACAACCTGCTGACACCATCAACTCGTGCACCTACACTAGTGCCGAAACCACCTCCGATCAACAACGAACCCACCTACACATCACTCAACAACCCTACAAGCATCCACGATCAACCAAACATTGATTCTTGCCTCAATTCAAAATCGAGTGCCCATGGTTTACTGAAACCCAAACATCATCAGGAAATTCCCCTGAATCCCACGCCTCCGATCAATGACAATCGCCACAACTCGGCTGGGGTATGCCTATCCACCGCGCCTCCTTTACCCAAAATTTCATACAACTCGATGCAAAAACGAAGGTGTAGTAACCAAATTCCAAAGTTCAAGAAGAACTAGGTTTAAAAAACAATCTCGAGCAAATTCAAATTCCACAATGGATTTCAAACTCTTCAACAAATTTTTCCACACTCTCCAATCCTACCACTAACTCCATCATGAATCCCGTGCACTTCAGATACAAGGATCAACTGATTTTGACCAACATTCAGTTTCCAGCTAAACCCCAATTTAACATTCATTCCTTTATTTAAAACTGTAATTTTTATTTTAAAAATCCTAACATCTAAAATGGGTTCAAGTCAAAAATTTGAAACAGTGAATTTAAAGTAATTGGATTTAGCATGTTTATAAGAAATTTTGCTGAGTTCTAATTTCCAGAAGAGTTGCTAAAAATTCTACTTAAATTCATTTTTTAATTATTGAATCTTAGCTTAAACAAACATTTAATACTTGATAACCAAATCCTATCTGTAATCAGAGTGATTGAAGTATGAAATTTTGTTTAACTTGATAATCTTGGAACAAAAACAGGAAAAAAAGGGTAACACAGACATGCACACCTTTGGGCACAGCCAATTAAATAAAAGAATTACACTTATATAAATATAAACATGTACAGCATTTTCACCATAGAATCTCAAGCAACTTAATTTGTCTACTTAATTTTTAATAAACAATTTACTCACCCTATAAAGAAATGTAGAGAGATTGATGATAAAACTGGAACTGTCAAAATGCTTGAAATTGAAGCTTTAAAAAACAGAAATGCCTCATCCCTTCAATTTTTCTTTTTAGATTTGCATTTTGAAAAATTTGTAAACACTTGAGCTTGAAAATAAAAACTGGAGTACTTCAAGTTGCCTTTGACCCAGATTCATTTGCATCCATATGAAAAATTAAGGCAGACATGGGGAAACTTAGATCTAGATTGAAAGTTATAGACATGGAAATGCAGATTTTATTTGCATTTCAATTTCAGGTTTTGTTAAACAGATATTAATGTTTCTGAGGGGAGTTTTGTAGGCTTTGCATTTGCAAAGGTTATAGGTTTTCAACATATTTTTGGGTTGTTTGAATTTTTAAAGAGAAGATGACAGATTTAGGAAAATTTATAGGAAAACAAATTTACAGTTTTCATTTTTTTGAGGAGGTTTCAGGTTTTTGGATGTTGAGTGTTTTTTGATTTTTGGAATGAGTAAAGATTTGCATTGATAATCTAGTTTCTCTTAGAAATGAGCAAAAAGTTTTAAAGAAAAAGAAAATGAAGAGATATGGTGTTTATATAAGCAATTTTCAAATTTATTAAATTAAAAAGAAAATTAAAAAAAACATGGACACTTGTCTTAAATTTTCATAAATGTTGTAACACTTGTTTGACAAAGTGATTAAGAACTTAACACATGTCAATTTTTATGTATATTTATTCTAAAAGAATTTAAAAGCTTTTTAAATTATTTTCCTAATTAACTAATATGTTTTCTAAATTTAAAAATACTTTTCTAATTAAATATCTAATAAACAAATACATTTATACATTTATAAATGTTTGCTAAATTTACATAAAATACAATCTTTAAAAAAAAATGAAACCAATTATAATTTAAATAAAATTATATACATATTGTAAACTCATTTTAAATGCTATTTCAAAAGCCTTGCATTTATTCTTATTAAATAAATACAAATCCAAATTTCTATGGATAAATTTCTATAAAAATAATATAAAACAAATCTTATTTTTAATTAAAAACATTATCTATATATTTTAAAATCAAACCATATTATTATTTTATTTTGAGATGTATATATATCCCCTTAAATTCAAATTTATATTCAATTCAAAGTCAAATTTAAAAATCCAAATCTAAAACAAATTTAAATAAATATAATATCTATTTTTAAATAAGCTCATTATTATTTACAAATAATTTATCCTATTTTAAAATCAATTTTAAATACACAAATATAAATATATTTAAACACACTTATCAATTATGAAAACAATAAGTCTATATAGAATTTTATTACATAAAAAATAATAATTAGTCTTGTTATAAAACCAATTTATAACCAAAATTAAGACATTGTATTATTATTACATGGTTATTTATTTTTGAAAATAACAATTTATCAATTACAAAAAATTTAAATTAAGAGATTATCAACATTTTAAACTCCTTGAAATTCCAGGATATTACAATCCTTCCCCCTTAAAAGAATTTCGTCCTCGGAATTTAAAACAAATATAATCCAAAGTTTTATTAAATTTCAACCAATTCAAACATACATAACCGCCATACACTGTCAATCAAACAAACAATTTTATCCAAACAACCAATTAAATCAAATAAATAACACTAGCTATTCGGACACAGATCCGAACACAGATCCGGATAAACTTCCTAAAATTATCTCGTGTTTCCCGAGTACAATAACAGGGATACTCGCTCTACTAAATCCAAACCAATTATACTGCTAAGCTATAGAGTTCCTACTCAGCTAGATCTATAATCTGCATAAGATACCAGACCACATACGAGTCTGATCAATTACTAAATCCTTCATAGAACTACTAGTCTCAAAACCAGTGATGGACCAAACACGTACTTCCTCAGAGACACATGAAATATTTTGAATTCCAGTCTTCCAAACTGGCAATTCAACTCTTCAAACCAAAGCACTGATCTCTACAAAAATTCAGAAGAATCCAATATACCACGGAGCTAACCAAATCTTATTGCTCCCATTACCAGAGAAAACCTCAACAATATCGAAGTCTCCAACTTCGAATTCCAAATTCTTCCGTTACTTAACCTTAAAAACTTCCCGGATGATCTGGGCTGCCTACAGATCCTTCCTGATCAGCTCAACCTTTGCTGATTGTAACGGCCCAGAATTTTTAGAAATTAAAAAGTGAATATTTAATTAATTTTAAATATTAATAAGTGAATTTATAAGTCAAATAAATTTTAATTTGAATTATTGAATTTAATTGAATAATTAAATCGATAATTTAATACGTTAAATTATGGAAATAATTGAAAATATAGTTAAATATGATTGAAAATGATTTGTAAAATTTTATTTTATCATATTGAAGTTAGAATGATATTTTATAACTTTTAAAATCGAATTAAAAGTTAATTTGTGAAAATTGAATATTTTAATATTAAACCGACTAGTGAAAATAGTCAATTTTTGAACAGTCTCAGAATTGAACGAAACCAGTTTCGTTGGATCCGTAATGGTTAGTTATTACCGGATTTCAATTTTCGTGTCAATCAGAGTTATCGTTTGATCGTGGCAGCTCGAAACGCATCGATTTATTTTTAATTTAAATTTGACGAGTGAAAATAGCCATTTTTCAAAAAGTCTCAGATTTCGACGAAACTAGTTTCATCAGATCCGTAATGTGATATTATTGTAAGGTTTCAAATTTCAAGTCAATTGGATTTACCGTTTGTCCTGTACAAATTAAAACGCCTAGAAAATCGCTTAAATCGGTTTAATTTAAATTGAACGTTTATAGCCATAACTCGCACAGATGTCCGAATTAGCTTTCGAAACCTGTTCCATTGTGTCCGGAACGTGGGGTAAACCCTAGAAACGCTGGTTACGGCGCGTAAATCGGAGTTCGGAATTTCCGGATGAATAGTGTCGAACGAAATTCTATAAATAGACCACCCCTTCATAAATTTAGAAAAAAAATACTAAAACCCTAATTTTTTAACCCTAGCCGCCACCTAACAAACCAATGGCCAGAAATTCACAAGCTTTTCCCCTTAATCTCTCTCAATCTACAAAGATTTAGCCAAGGTGTTCAACACGAAAGTCGAATAGCTCGACGAGAGCTTCGATTCCATACGGTGATGATCGGAAACGGTGCAACGTGGAAGGAGAAAAGGGGGCCGACAGGGGGGGAGCTGCGCATGCATTTCCAGGTGGAGGAGATGGCCGAGCTTGCTCTCCTTGGGGCCGAACTTAGAGCATGTGATGGCGTTCGCGATGGCGCATCTTGATCGAAGTGAAGATGGAAGGAGATGGCTCAAAGTTAAACCCTAGTTCAACATTATGGGTTTGTGCGTTCGGCCTTGGATCTGTAGGCGTGCGTGATGTAGAAGAAAGATGGGGACGGTCCAGATGTGGGGGTGCTGGATCTTGTGGCTAGGATTTGCTGTGGGTTTATAAAATTTTAAATTATGTTGTATTTGTGTATATAAATACGAGCAAACTTCAAAAATTCATATCTTTTTCATACGAGGTCGAAAAAATGCAAACTCAGTTGCGTTGGAATCGTATGGGCGAGCACTACGCGATGGAGTTGGTTTGGAGTCGTTTGGAGTTAGTGAGAATTTTGGGTAAAATTAAACGCGCGTTTAATTTTATTCGAAATAAATCGCTAAAACGGAAATTAAAATCAAGGTGAGAACTTCTCACTCAATCGAATCAGTTTCGATTTTATTTTAAATAGTTAGATTTAAAATATTTGAATGCATGTTTGAATGTTGATTGATATCTATTGATTGTTAAAATAGACATTATACGCCGTTAGTAAGCGGATGTTATTTATTAAAAACATATACCGCGAATATTTCATAAACAGTGAAATTGGTATTATATATAATAGCAATATATATATATATTGGCATATGTATATATTGGAGTTATTGATTTCCCACATTTATTTGTTTAGCGGATGAGACCCTATTACGCCGTTATTAAGCGGATAATATTTAATAAGAACATATACCGCGATAATTTCGTACTGGAGCGAAATTGGTATTGTGCTAATGTTTTTGGATGCAGGAAAACAGGTTGGAGGGATCCAACTGGATTCCTCAACAGTTTTTATTTGATTTCAGATATTTTGATATTTGATGGATTATCATATCGATATATGATGGATCGTTGTTGTCGTGATTGACTATTTGATGTGTAGCATCATTGGACCCAGATTTTGGGATTTTAAAATGATTTTTCAAAATGATCTTTGAAAATATTAAATATTTTTGGAATTGATCCATTTTAAATAAATAAACGATATAAATTTTTATGTTATAAAAATTATGGTTTTTGTGAAATATAGTTAAAAAGATGATTTTGAGAAATATAGTCGAAAGCTGATTTTTGAGAAATATGAACCAATGATTTTATAAAATAGGTTAAATTGGATTTTTGAATTTATTATAAAAGTTTGAATATAAGATTTATAAAATTTGATTATTTTATAAATCAGAATGGTGAAATTATAAAGGAATTTAAAGATGTTTTTAAAGAATAATATAAATCGATTTATATTAAGAGATTTATAAATGGACATTTATAAATTGAAATATAGACATTATAAAACGAGTTTTTATAAATGTTTGAATGAAGTGAAGATGAATTTATTAAATGAACGAAATTTACAGGATTATAAACAGTGAAGTTATAAATGAAATTTTATAAACAGTAGGTTCATAAAATTTATAAAGTTAGTGAAAGAATGGAGTTTTGATAAATAAACAAATCTTATAAGTTATAAGATTTATAATTATGAAGTTCAAAGGAACGTTTTTGTAAACGAATAAATTATAAGTATTTAACTTATAATATGAACTTTTAGTTTATAATTAAGTTATAAACTGGAATAGGTTAATAAAAGAATTTATAAAAAGGAAGTTTTTTTTTATAAATAAATAGAAATGAAATTTATAAACGTTGTTTTATAAATTTGCAAACGACTTATTTTGATAAGTTAATTGTTATAACTTAGAAATGGAGTTATATTCACATTTTTGAGTAGTGAATAATCCTTTGAATTGAAATGAATAAAAGGATGAAATTGTTAATGAAGTATATTTACGTTTTTGAATAGTGAATAATAAGTTAAAGAAATTGTTTAGAATGTGATATTTTAAATAGAATTAAAACGATCTAACGATGTTTTAAACTGTGTTAAGATTCGAAACCATAGATTTCAACATTCATTGTTGAAATAGAAGTTTTCGAGAAATAAAAGGAAATAGTGGACTATAACACTGTTGTTATAGTAAATGATTTCCGAAAGGAAATGTTTTGTATAGTATTGGGATTTATATATCTATTTTTAATTTCGAATCCCTATACTAGTGATTTTTGGGACGTCGTAACGATGTTCTACGCAACATTCGTTTTGGCCCAAATAAATATGATTAAGTGAATGATTTCCTTAAGGAATGAAATATATACTTAATTTCGATTAGAGTATATTAAATATTTTCTAAGTATAGAAAATAAAAAGATTTGTGAATTACTTATTAAATAAGTATGGAATTGTTTTCCAATATAAAGTGAATATCTTAAGAATTTATCTTTTTGAAGATAAATTGAAATGAATGATCGAAATCGAATATTCATAGATATTTTGGATTATAAATTCACTAAGGAATTTATAAATGAAAGGGAAACTTGTTTAAAAGTAAATATTGATTTATTTTTGAAGTGTGAAATAATATATCTTGTAAAGATATTTTGGAAAATAAATAATTTGGAAAATTATTTGGAATCTGGTGATGTGTGCATATCCAGTGATAGTTCAATAACCGACTATCAATATTTCCCTTTGAATGGGTAATTGATGTGATTTGTTGAATGTGAATGCCATACTTATTTTTAAATAAGCGCTCACTATTCGGGTTAATCGGGAAAGGACCATGGGGTCATATAACCCATTCCGAATATGTGATACGTCGTTGTAAATTGCATTTGAAGATCGGTGTTGAAGACCGAGTTTTTGCGAAAGCGATAGGATGACCTATCGATTGTCTCTGCACTGGGTAGCTCCTGGTATAGATATTCCTTAAGTGATGGGAAATTTGATCGGGATTGTGAATACCCGGATTACAAGGGCTTCGTAAGAAGTGCCTTCGGTTTTGTTCGAGCCCGGAACAGACTTGTATGGGTTGTATGTCTGACATTACAAGTTGAGATATAAAGCCGATTTCTTTCAAATATATTTCTGTTGGTGGCGGAGAATTTATTCTTTTAGCTTAACACCCTTCTCTGAGACGTACGAGCTCAGAGGTTACATAGTTGAAGTTATCAGCGATATATTCCCAATTTGGTAATGTGACATGCTGAGTGTTGCTGAAATGATCATTGTGTTGATTATTGTGATAGGATCGTTTATTTGATCGTCTATATTGGTGATCATTGTGTTGATCATTTGTTGACCCAAAGCATGGCTTTTGTATAAAGTATGTTTTTGTGGACGTGACTTCGTCGAGCCTCACACCCCGGAAATGGTCAAAACAGGAAAGATGCAGCAAGGTTATGAGGGGTAGCACCCTTTAGGGTATGTACATTTCCTTCTGGATAGAGGTGGTATCATGGTATGGAGCCCAGATATTTAACCTATGTGGTTACTACGAATTTATTACTTTGTGGTTGTTGGTTTTTGGGATCCCGTGAGAAAGGTCGTTTACGATCGGGGAATGGCGTGCTCGTGTCAGTAGTTACCCAGTTAAGGGTAACCCGGCCTTGTGTTGGCAGAGTTCCGGTTTGGTTCTCGGGGATGTCTTTCCAGAGGCATTCTCATGTGGCAATGGGAAGTTCCTTGGCGTGACCATTTGTTGGAAATCCAGAGAAACAATACGTGACTTGTACGGTTTTAGTTGTATAACCTGCTATGGAATGTGGCGGTAACCTGCTATTGAACATAGTTAGCTATAGTAGGCATACGATAATGGTCGTATGTTGGCTAAGATTTATATTCTGCTTTCGAAATGAATTTCTTCTACACTATGCACTAGTAATAATATCAAATGTTATTTTAAATGCGTATCAAGCATCTTTGACTATCATAAGGAGAAATCTCCTCTGATTCTGCGTTTGCATGTGTGTGTGTGCGGGAGGCCTTATGGTAGTCTCATTTTTAAAAGCATTGCGAATTGAATTTAAAAATATTCCTCTATTCTGATTTTAAAGATAAATAAACTGTTTTGAGTTCTCACACCAGTCACATGACTGACTTGGAGTTTATTGTTTTCCTTCCTAAACTCTGGGTGCCCACCAATTTCCACACGGGCAGTCA
Source organism: Allium cepa (assembly GCA_030765085.1). Taxonomy (NCBI): domain Eukaryota; kingdom Viridiplantae; phylum Streptophyta; class Magnoliopsida; order Asparagales; family Amaryllidaceae; genus Allium; species Allium cepa. The sequence continues at coordinate 213,363,565 of CM060940.1, read as the reverse complement.
AGAGTTAAGGTTCATCAGGATATTCTGGATATTCTGGAGTTGCTGGAGGCAAGCTGGATGGCATGGCGTATTACTAGTTTATATAGTATTTCTTTTCCGCTGCACTGTTGTTGTTGTTATTGTTGTACACTCTGATGATGATATGATGTAATGAAATGTATAAAATGTAATAACTGATAGTTCTTTGTTTAAAGATTATTCATTTATTATTATATGTTGTTCCGCTGCGAATTGTGAGATTCTGTTATTGTTCTGTTGTTTTCTGTTCCGTCCTATTTTCTTCTGTTTTTCTTTTTCCTCTATTCTCTTTTCTTTCAATTTTAAAATTTTCTATCTCCTTCTTTCTCTATTTTCTATTTTCTTTCCTCTCTTCTTCTTTCTTTTCTTAAATTCTTTTTCTTAAACCCATAACTATTTCGGTTTTTCGGCAACGAAAAATCGAAACGTTACATTTGGTATCAGAGCTTATGGTTAAGCGACAACCATGGTTCTGTTGGGTATAATTCATTAGAGATAGAGTCAGCAGTACTCTAGAATGAATTTGAGTGTAATAATAGCTATGAGAGCGTATTTGTTAGTGAATATAAATTGTTTTATATTGTGTTGACTTATCGGTTGATTGTTTATAGATTCCAGTCGATGTAGTCTAGCTAACTATCGTAGATAGGAGTTTCTAAACTCTTAAACAAGATAAACCGACATAATATTGTTTTAAATTGGGTAAATGAAATAATTTTACCTTGATTATATTTTTATATATAAAGGAATAATTTTTCAAAATTATAAAAAGTGTATATAAGTTGATTGTTTAGTTGTTTGAATAATCTAAATAAAGGAATAATTGTATAAGCAAAAGAATTATAAGAATTAAATTATAATTAAAGTGATTTACAATTGTGAATAAACTTATATATGTAAGAAGTGAAACTATATGAATATATTTATGAATATGAGTTGTAAATAAAAATGAATTTAAAGATTAAATGGAAATTTACTTTAGAATTGAATTGAATTGAATTGAATGAATGGATTGAATGTTAATCAATTAAATGTGAATTTAAGTTATGAAATGAAATTCAACTTTTGTAATTGAAAAGGAATAATGAAAGTGAATTAGCGAAATTGAAAGCTATGTAATTGAAATTCAATTGGAAGTTAGTGAATCTTAAATAGAATTGAATTTGAATTGGAAGAGAACCAACTTGAATATGAATTAGTGAATATAAACTAATTGAAAATGAATGTTAGTAAAGAACATCCACTATATATGAATCAAATGTGATTAAATTGAAAACCTATTTCATTGAATATCAATGAGAATATGAATGAATATTGATTTGGTTATGAATGATAGTTGGTTGATGGTTGAATATAATTGCTTTATTGCATTTGCTATGTTGACATATATAGTTATTATGTTGCTATATGTTGTATATTGAGATTATTATCTATATGCATGATTCTCATGTTGTTTGTTGAGTGTTTAGTAGGTGCGGATCGCGTTTGCTTCGCATTTGGAGCTCGCTTTCGCGCTATATTAGCCGTATATGCTTGCTAATAAAAATATAAGGTACATATCTCGGATTACATATCGTACTTTTACACTTTTTTCCCTGCGGGATGCCTCATTACTTGATGAGATGTATATTTGTGATATATATACTGTCATTTTTTTTTCGGATCGAGCCGCGCAAAGGAGACTATGGCGAATTTTTCCGGAAATTTAAGGCGTTAGAAAAATTTAAGAAAATAGGAAAATTTTGAAAACTTTAACTTTGATTTGAAATTGAAAGTTAAACAATAGTAGTTGTTTTTGAAAAGATAACTAAGTATGATTTGGAAAACTTAGTAAGTTATTGTAAGAAGTTTAATTATGAATTTTGGGAAAATTAATAGAATTCTATAACTTTTCTTACTTGTTAATTTCGAGGACGAAATTCTTTTGAGTGGGGAAGATTGTAACGACCCAGAATTTTTAGAAATTAAAAAGTGAATATTTAATTAATTTTAAATACTAACAAGTGAATTTATAAGTCAAATAAATTTTAATTTGAATTATTGAATTTAATTGAATAATTAAATCGATAATTTAATACGTTAAATTATGGAAATAATTGAAAATATAGTTAAATATGATTGAAAATGATTTGTAAAATTTTATTTTATCATATTGAAGTTAGAATGATATTTTAGAACTTTTAAAATCGAATTAAAAGTTAATTTGTGAAAATTGAATATTTTAATATTAAATCGACTAGTGAAAATAGTCAATTTTTGAACACTCTCAGAATTGAACGAAACCAGTTTCGTTGGATCCATAATGGTTAGTTATTACCGGATTTCAATTTTCGTGTCAATCGGAGTTATCGTTTGATCGTGGCAGCTCGAAACGTATCGATTTATTTTTAATTTAAATTTGACGAGTGAAAATAGCCATTTTTCAAAAAGTCTCGGATTTCGACGAAACTAGTTTCATCGGATCCGTAATGTGATATTATTGTAAGGTTTCAAATTTCAAGTCAATTGGATTTACCGTTTGTCCTGTACAAATTAAAACGCCTAGAAAATCGCTTAAATCGGTTTAATTTAAATTGAGCGTTTATAGCCATAACTCGCACAGATGTCCAAATTAGCTTTCGAAACCTGTTCCATTGTGTCCGGAACGCGGGGTAAACCCTAGAAACGCTGGTTACGGCGCGTAAATCGGAATTCAGAATTTCCGGATGAATAGTGTCGAACGAAATTCTATAAATAGACCACCCCTTCATAAATTTAGAAAAAAAATACTAAAACCCTAATTTTTTAACCCTAGCCGCCACCTAACAAACCAATGGCCAGAAATTCACAAGCTTTTCCCCTTAATCTCTTTCAATCTACAAAGATTTAGCCAAGGTGTTCAACACGAAAGTCGAAGAGCTCGACGAGAGCTTCGATTCCATACGGTGATGATCGGAAACGGTGCAACGTGGAAGGAGAAAAGGGGGTCGACAGGGGGGGAGCTGCGCACGCATTTCCGGGTGGAGGAGATGGCCGAGCTTGCTCTCCTTGGGGCCGAACTTAGAGCATGTGATGGCATTCGCGATGGCGCATCTTGATCGAAGTGAAGATGGAAGGAGATGGCTCAAAGTTAAACCCTAGTTCAACATTATGGGTTTGTGCGTTCGGCCTTGGATCTGTAGGCGTGCGTGATGTAGAAGAAAGATGGGGACGGTCCAGATGTGGGGGTGCTGGATCTTGTGGCTAGGATTTGCTGTGGGTTTATAAAATTTTAAATTATGTTGTATTTGTGTATATAAATACGAGCAAACTTCAAAAATTCATATCGTTTTCATACGAGGTCGAAAAAATGCAAACTCAGTTGCATTGGAATCGTATGGGCGAGCACTACGCGATGGAGTTGGTTTGGAGTCGTTTGGAGTTAGTGAGAATTTTGGGTAAAATTAAACGCGCGTTTAATTTTATTCGAAATAAATCGCTAAAACGGAAATTAAAATCAAGGTGAGAACTTCTCACTCAATCGAATCAGTTTCGATTTTATTTTAAATAGTTAGATTTAAAATATTTGAATGCATGTTTGAATGTTGATTGATATCTATTGATTGTTAAAATAGACATTATACGCCGTTAGTAAGCGGATGTTATTTATTAAAAACATATACCGCGAATATTTCATAAACAGTGAAATTGGTATTATATATAATAGCAATATATATATATATATTGGCATATGTATATATTGGAGTTATTGATTTCCCACATTTATTTGTTTAGCGGATGAGACCCTATTACGCCGTTATTAAGCGGATAATATTTAATAAGAACATATACCGCGATAATTTCGTACTGGAGCGAAATTGGTATTGTGCTAATGTTTTTGGATGCAGGAAAACAGGTTGGAGGGATCCAACTGGATTCCTCAACAGTTTTTATTTGATTTCAGATATTTTGATATTTGATGGATTATCATATCGATATATGATGGATCGTTGTTGTCGTGATTGACTATTTGATGTGTAGCATCATTGGACCCAGATTTTGGGATTTTAAAATGATTTTTCAAAATGATCTTTGAAAATATTAAATATTTTTGGAATTGATCCATTTTAAATAAATAAACGATATAAATTTTTCCGTTATAAAAATTATGGTTTTCGTGAAATATAGTTAAAAAGCTGATTATGAGAAATATAGTCGAAAGCTGATTTTTGAGAAATATGAACCAATGATTTTATAAAATAGGTTAAATTGGATTTTTGAATTTATTATAAAAGTTTGAATATAAGATTTATAAAATTTGATTATTTTATAAATCAGAATGGTGAAATTATAAAGGAATTTAAAGATGTTTTTAAAGAATAATATAAATCGATTTATATTAAGAGATTTATAAATGGACATTTATAAATTGAAATATAGACATTATAAAACGAGTTTTTATAAGTGTTTGAATGAAGTGAAGATGAATTTAGTGAATGAATGAAATTTATAGGATTATAAACAGTGAAGTTATAAATGAAATTTTATAAACAGTAGGTTCATAAAATTTATAAAGTTAGTGAAAGAATGGAGTTTTGATAAATAAACAAATCTTATAAGTTATAAGATTTATAATTATGAAGTTCAAAGGAACGTTTTTGTAAACGAATAAATTATAAGTATTTAACTTATAATATGAACTTTTAGTTTATAATTAAGTTATAAACTGGAATAGGTTAATAAAAGAATTTATAAAAAGGAAGTTTTTTTATATAAATAAATAGAAATGAAATTTATAAACGTTGTTTTATAAATTTGCAAACGACTTATTTTGATAAGTTAATTGTTGTAACTTAGAAATGGAGTTATATTCACATTTTTGAATAGTGAATAATCCTTTGAATTGAAATGAATAAAAGGATGAAATTGTTAATGAAGTATATTTACGTTTTTGAATAGTGAATAATAAGTTAAAGAAATTGTTTAGAATGTGATATTTTAAATAGAATTAAAACGATCTAACGATGTTTTAAACTGTGTTAAGATTCGAAACCATAGATTTCAACATTCATTGTTGAAATAGACGTTTTCGAGAAATAAAAGGAAATAGTGGACTATAACACTGTTGTTATAGTAAATGATTTCCGAAAGGAAATGTTTTGTATAGTATTGGGATTTATATATCTATTTTTAATTTCGAATCCCTATACTAGTGATTTTTGGGACGTCGTAACGATGTTCTACGCAACATTCGTTTTGGCCCAAATAAATATGATTAAGTGAATGATTTCCTTAAGGAATGAAATATATACTTAATTTCGATTAGAGTATATTAAATATTTTCTAAGTATAGAAAATAAAAAGATTTGTGAATTACTTATTAAATAAGTATGGAATTGTTTTCCAATATAAAGTGAATATCTTAAGAATTTATCTTTTTGAAGATAAATTGAAATGAATGATCGAAATCGAATATTCATAGATATTTTGGATTATAAATTCACTAAGGAATTTATAAATGAATGGGGAAACTTGTTTAAAAGTAAATATTGATTTATTTTTGAAGTGTGAAATAATATATCTTGTAAAGATATTTTGGAAAATAAATAATTTGGAAAATTATTTGGAATCTGGTGATGTGTGCATATCCAGTGATAGTTCAATAACCGACTATCAATATTTCCCTTTGAATGGGTAATTGATGTGATTTGTTGAATGTGAATGCCACACTTATTTTTAAATAAGCGCTCACTATTCGGGTTAACGGGAAAGGACCATGGGGTCGTATAACCCATTCCGAATATGTTATACGTCGTTGTAAATTGCATTTGAAGATCGGTGTTGAAGACCGAGTTTTTGCGAAAGCGATAGGATGACCTATCGATTGTCTCTGCACTGGGTAGCTCCTGGTATAGAGATTCCTTAAATTTGATCGGGATTGTGAATACCCGGATTACAAGGGCTTCGTAAGAAGTGCCTTCGGTTTTGTTCGAGCCCGGAACAGACTTGTATGGGTTGTATGTCTGACATTACAAGTTGAGATATAAAGCCGATTTCTTTCAAATATATTTCTGTTGGTGGCGGAGAATTTATTCTTTTAGCTTAACACCCTTCTCTGAGACGTACGAGCTCAGAGGTTATATAGTTGAAGTTATCAGCGATATATTCCCAATTTGGTAATGTGACATGCTGAGTGTTGCTGAAATGATCATTGTGTTGATTATTGTGATAGGATCGTTTATTTGATCGTCTATCTTGGTGATCATTGTGTTGATCATTTGTTGACCCAAAACATGGCTTTTGTATAAAGTATGTTTTTGTGGACGTGACTTCGTCGAGCCTCACACCCCGGAAATGGTCAAAACAGGAAAGATGCAGCAAGGTTATGAGGGGTAGCACCCTTTAGGGTATGTACATTTCCTTCTGGATAGAGGTGGTATCATGGTATGGAGCCCAGATATTTAACCTATGTGGTTACTACGAATTTATTACTTTGTGGTTGTTGGTTTTCGGGATCCCGTGAGAAAGGTCGTTTACGATTGGGGAATGGCTTGCTCGTGTCAGTAGTTACCCAGTTAGGGGTAACCCGGCCTTGTGTTGTGTAACAACCCGCATATTTATCGAGTTTACATTTAAATATTTTTATTTAAATATTAAATCGTTAATCGGATTTTGGTCCGAAAAAAACTACTTTTTGCAAACGGTCAAATTAGGACTCGAGACCACTTCCACTGAGTTCGAAATGTCGTTTACAACTTTTTAAGTATAAACATCGATAGGTTTGGAGTTAGTGAAATTTCACTAACTTTTCCCGCTTTGGACTTTGGGTTAGTTTAGCCTATTAAGCCCAAGTTCCAACCCTCTTCTCCTCACTCTTCATAAATTTCCTAACTAACTCAAGCTTTAGCATTAATGGTGAAGAGAATGGGAAATTAAAACTCCAAGCTCAAATTCAATTGCAACTCCATCATTCAACTCCAAATTCAAGTAGAAGATATTGGATTCAAGCTTTGGATTGCTTCTCCTTGCTTTCAAGCTTCATCTTCATAAATTTTAGTGCAAAGGTGAGATTTTTATCTCACAATTTTAGTCTATAACTATATTGGACTGTTGGGAATGATTCCCTATCACTTTAGCATGTATATTTGCTTTTGGTTTGGATTGGATTGGCGAAAAACTCCGATTTTTGGTGTTTGGGAGAAATTTCTGCATTTAGGTCGTTCTGGCCGTTTTTAGCTCGCTCGGAGTTAGGTCGTGTGGACCTTAGGTCGTAGGTCGCGTACGAGTTAACCCCTAGGTCGTTCTGGCCATTTTCGTGTTTTCGGAGTTAGGTCGCTCAGGACCTTAGGTCGTAGGTCATATGGCCGTTAGGTCGCTCTGCTTTGGCTCTGGCCATTTTTGCTCACTCGCAGTTAGGTCGCTCACGACCTAGGACTTAGGTCGCTCGCGAGTTAGTACCATAGGTCGCTGGGCCATCTAAATGCTTGTTCGGTGTTAGGCCATAGGTCGTATGGACCTTAGGTCGTAGGTCACTCGGTCTCTCTCACTTCGCTAGGTCGCTAGCTCGTAGCTCGCAGCTCGCGTTTGAGCTTAGGTCGTAGGTCGTGGGTAGGTGGGTCGTAGGTCGCTCGCCTATATCCTCTGGCCATTTCATCCCTTGGTCGCTTGACCTCTAGGTCGCGGGTACCATTAGGTCGCTCGGCCTTGTTTAGTGCTAGGTCGCTGGACCATTTAGGTCGCTCGACCCTTAGGTCGCGGGTTTTTAGGTCGTTAGGTCGTTAGGCCGTTAACCCACTAGGTCGCATGACCTATAACCTGTTAGGTCGCTCGACCGTTTACTCCATTAGGTCGCCCAACCCTACTACAAGTATTAGGTCGTATGACCTTGTTCCACTAAGTCGCTCGACCCTTAGGTCGTAACACATTAGGTCGCACGCCTTTCACACCATTAAGTCGTGAGTTTAATTAGGTCGCTCGGCCTTAAAACGTTAGGTCGCTTGACCTGTGCTATTGTTAGGTCGCTTGGCCATTTCAGTTAGGTCGCATGACCATAGAGTTGCTCCAGTTAGGTCGCTTGACTCCTTAGACCCCTAGGTCGCAACCATTAGGTCGCTCGACCCTATTCCCCTTAGGTCGTTAGACCTCATTTTGTCTTCACTAGGTCGTACCGTTTTGGTCGGGGCGCTGCCCCCTGACCCCCGCGACCTGACCGGGCAGGTCGAACCCCGTAAGCGGTGGCGTTGCCCCCGCACCCCCACCTTGGGGGGTTGCCACCCCCCCTGGACCCCCCCTCCGTAGGGGATCTTATCTGAAAAATATTGAGCTGATTTCCTTGGATTTTATTCGCATCTCACTATGCGATCTTTGTGACTGATTGTTTCTACACTTGCTTATGTGTTTTGTCACTTTATAATATAAAGGTTTCAATACTAGTAGTAAATATCAAAACTCTTTTAACAAACAATTTCAACTCTATTTTTAATAACAAAGCTCTTTTCTTAAACCGTTTTCCAATCTATTAGTATATACAAGCCTTTACCTCACTCGGATCAGAAATCTAATTAAACGACTTAGTAAAACAAGTGGTATGAAACGCTTGCGCTCACTTCGTCGGTTAATTCTTGGACTTGTTCGATTGAACCTCTTGTGACAATTTTATTAGTGAAGATTTACAGTTTGTTCGTAAATATTTAAGTTAAGCAAGTGGTTATGGGACATGAAGCTAAACTTCTATATTTACTAGCTTAGTGTAATTGACACTTCTCGTTGATCTTGATGATCGCTTTATGAATTAGACTAGCAATTGCGCGATGTCTCTTTCATTGCAAGGTTAGACTAGACACCACTTGTGTGATTCCATTCACACATACCTTTCTGCTTTTTGGTTAGTCTTGACCTCATTCTATGTGATTCCACTCACACATGTGGGGTAGCTCCCCATGGTCTTCGGACCGTCATGTGATAGGCCTCTTTCCCTTTTTATGATTTCTGGATTTCTCGTGTTGATTTCTGGAATTTATGTCATTGACTTGTTATGAGTACAAGTTTAGGGTATGATGCCCCCTTCGAATCTTTGAGAAGATTCTTGTGATATTGATTATCTCTTATTGATTGATCTTCTGTTGATCATTATTTACATACTTATAGTGGTATGTCGTTATGGATGTTTATGTTTATGCCATATCTTTTATGTTATATCATGTCATCTGATATTTATAGCTAGACTGATCCGTTCATTATTTTCTTAAATAATACTCGGATCAGACCGAGATGTTACAGGTGCTTCTGCTTGACTTCTTCCCAGGGATTCATCACTCTGACTTTTGGCTAACTGTTTAGATTAGCAGTTTTTGTTGTATACACTTGAGATATAGACTCATAGTTGTATTCTTTTGTATAGCACGTGTTGCTATTCTTTTGTATTATCGTGGATCTTATTGACCACTACTCTGATGTACACTTTCATGTGTTAGTTATATATTCATATCTTCTTCCGCCTTTGTGATATGGATATCTGTGACTGATTTGTGATATGATTATTTCTATGTTTGTTTTCGAAGATTATTTATAGCCACCGTGTGATAAGCAATTACATGGATGGTCGCTCCTCAACAGCCTTATTCTCCGTGCTAGTTGACAGCACTTCTCCGGAGTGTTCTTGGCTAGCGTGGGTATAGAGGTGGGGCGTCACATGTTGGCAGAGTTCCGGTTTGGTTCTCGGGGATGTCTTTCCAGAGGCATTCTCATGTGGCAATGGGAAGTTCCTTGGCCTGACCATTTGTTGGAAATCCAAAGAAACAATACGTGACTTGTACGGTTTTAGTTGTATAACCTGCTATGGAATGTGGCGGTAACCTGCTATTGAACATAGTTAGCTATAGTAGGCATACGATAATGGTCGTATGTTGGCTAAGATTTATATTCTACTTTCGAAATGAATTTCTTCTACACTATGCACTAGTAATAATATCAAATGTTATTTTAAATGCGTATCAAGCATCTTTGACTATCATAAGGAGAAATCTCCTCCGATTCTGCGTTTGCATGTGTGTGTGTGCGGGAGGCCTTATGGTAGTCTCATTTTTAAAAGCATTGCGAATTGAATTTAAAAATATTCCTCTATTTTGATTTTAAAGATAAATAAACTGTTTTGAGTTCTCACACCAGTCACATGACTGACTTGGAGTTTATTGTTTTCCTTCCTAAACTCTGGGTGCCCACCAATTCCCACACGGGCAGTCAAGAGTTAAGGTTCATCAGGATATTCTGGATATTCTGGAGTTGCTGGAGGCAAGCTGGATGGCATGGCGTATTACTAGTTTATATAGTATTTCTTTTCCGCTGCACTGTTGTTGTTGTTATTGTTGTACACTCTGATGATGATATGATGTAATGAAATGTATAAAATGTAATAACTGATAGTTCTTTGTTTAAAGATTATTCATTTATTATTATATGTTGTTCCGCTGCGAATTGTGAGATTCTGTTATTGTTCTGTTGTTTTCTGTTCCGTCCTATTTTCTTCTGTTTTTCTTTTTCCTCTATTCTCTTTTCTTTCAATTTTAAAATTTTCTATCTCCTTCTTTCTCTATTTTCTATTTTCTTTCCTCTCTTCTTCTTTCTTTTCTTAAATTCTTTTTCTTAAACCCATAACTATTTCGGTTTTTCGGCAACGAAAAATCGAAACGTTACACTGATCCCTTTACAACAAACTGGATCAAAACAACTCAACAAACTGATCCTCACAAGATCAATCCAAAATGAAAACCAAACTTTACTGTCAGTAGTAGAAAACAACTTCTCCCATCCGAGAAAGACAGAACAGAATCACTCGCCAACTTGCCTCAGATTTTGAAGAAAAAAACTCAGTCGAAACTCTCTAATCTAAAACACTGCAACTTCCAGTTGCTTCTACTCAAGAACAACAGCCACCTTGCTTTCGCTACACAACTCTGATCTGGAGCAGATGAAAATGCCGTCGAAGAACACAGGCACAGACTAAACATCACATCTCGGAAATAAGGTTCAACAGAAGTTGCAATAAATACAGAGCTGCTTCAGTAAACAATCAACCTAGGAGACATCCTTCTACCTAGCTGAATCACCGGTGTCACTCCTGACATCAAGTTGATTCAGAACTCAATCTCCAATGCAGCAAATCTCTCACTTTCCTGAAGATATATCCAGAAAATCTTCGACAATTCCAAAACTCCTACATCTTCTAGAAATGCCACAAATCCAAGCAAAAGATTATCTAAGATAATCACCAAACCATCGCAAGTCACTTTTGCGATCACCCAATCCAATATCCAAGATACTGTTCTCTCTCCACAAATTAGAATAGTTTATCCCTGACCAACTATTCCATCAAAGAAACGGATCCTCACCGCTGCTTCTGAATTCCACCTCTTGGAAATGCTAAGCCAAAAAGATCTTCCTACCGGAACACAGAACATTCCCGAGCTGCACCGCTAACACAGATGCCAAAGACTTCTTATCCAAAGCTCTTTGAGAAACTCAGACCTCCAACTAAACACATACATCCTGCTGAACTCGGCTACAACACCGAAGCAGTCACACTTCCTTAAACTTGCTCCGAAAGAAAACATCTTCGGAGACATCAATAGTCACTGCATCTCATCACGTAGCTACTACTCCCTGAGGTTGTCAAGATACCGTCACTTACTTCTGCCTAACCGACAGATCTAAATTCCCAAAAATCCGCTCACATGTGCGCAATCAAACCCACGCTTCGAAGATGAACTCCGAACCTTAACAGGTTTCCTTCAGAGATCAATGAAATCTTACACCAACCTGCAAAGATTACTCGAGACGGTATTAGGTCTACAGTCTCGACAAATAAACTTCCAACCTCGAACATTCAAACTCCAACCATTGGTAGTTGTGTTCACACACCACTACCTCACCTACCTTTATAACTTATGTTGGAAAACTCGAACATGTAACGCAACAGATAGGTAGAAATATATATATATATATAGTTATATATAAAAATTACAAGTACGCTCTCTCAAGAAAGACATCACTACAGAGCCTAGGTATTTGCTCAAGCTAATGCTCTGATACCAACTGAAACGACCCGACTTTCTTACCACAGAAAATCGCATCATTTTTAAGAAAGAAAGGGATAGAAAAGAGAAAAGACAGAGAAGAAGAAAGAAACAACATCAGAATCTAAACAGCGGGACGAATAAATTATATTAATCACATAATACACAACATAGTATCATATACATCAGAGATACACAGCTAAAATAACACATACTAGACAGTTATAAACACATGTCTAGTTATACAACTCAATACAACACAAAGACAAACGACTCAGAGAACACACAGCGGAATACTATATATCTATATGCAGAAGCCACCTGCTCTGTTGCTCCTCCAGAATTCGTCAAGCCAACCTGAATTCCCCTGGCTACTCGTAAAAATTTGAGTACCCAAGAGTTTAAGAAAAACAGAATAAACTCCGGACCAGACATGGGTCTGGTGTGAGTAAACGGTTAAAGTTGTTTAACTTTAAAAAAAACCTTTTGAAAGAAAAGGTATCACGTAAGACTTCCCACACATAAACATGGAAAAGTTTTTACCATACGCTAACCAAAACATTTGATAGGAAATCCGATGATATTATAATAGTGTCTCGGGTTTTCAAATAAATATGAAATAGCCGAAATTGTTACATTTATTAAATTCCAGCTACTAGCCACAAAAGTGGGTAATACAATCAAATCCGATGGCACTTATTGGATTTTGGATTCCATACAATGGTAGGGCTACTGGGGTACCGCCCGTCACAGTACGTGGCCTAGATCACCGTACCGAGGAGTACGCCCGCTCCCCTGCAACACAAAGCCGGAACCATTCATTACTGAACAGTTCCGAATAAGACAACCCCGAAGGATGTAGCTATTCAACTGCCCACACAGCCGAAATAAAGGAACCTCTAGACATGTGTAAATCTTACTCTCAAGTGGGGGCTACCCACGAAGCCTTGCTACACCTCCCCTGTTTTATCCATTCCCGGTTGATGAGGCTTGAGGCTATGATTACCTTTAGTGAAGACATCACTTAGAACGCTCATCGTCCAACTGACGATGTTCTGAAAGCATTCAATCCATACAAGTTCGTTCCGGGTTCGAACGAAACCGAAGGCATTATCTCGTTACACTCATTTTGGAATCACCCTCAGAGTTAACGACGATAACCCTTGCACTCTGAATCTTCATCTCGAATCTGAAAGTACTACTCGTCAAACTCATCACGTAATCACCCTCAGAGTTATACTGACGAATAGTTCTTACACCTTGAGTCTTCACTCTTCACAAGAGATTCACGACCTATCGTTAATTTGGATCGATTTGGTTTTTGGATATCCAAATATGGAAACCCGATCCTAGTCTCATCGAAATCCAAAACGTATCTTTTAGGTCCAAGTTGTTTAAGGTTAAACAATTAAATTCAACTATCTATATACACACAGAATAGATAATTCACAAGTCACAATTGATAACCACATTATCAAAATAACAGATGATCCATAACAAAATAGGTAATCCACATCATTATCACAATAGATAATCTATATTACCATCACAATGCAACCAAGCATTCATACCACACAACATTACTTATCTCATTTCTGAGATTACATCCATTCAAGACAATCAATGTCATCCATTCATACATAAGCAACGATTTTCTTAACCACGACATAATTAATTTAAAATGAATTAAATTAACTATCTCTATTTCAAATTAATTTAAAGTGAATTAAATTAATTACTTCATCTCTTAATTAATTTAACATTAATTAAATTAATTACCTTCATCACAATAAATCTTGCTTACTTATCCATTAATTAAACCAATTAATTAATCATCATCTTAATTAATCAACCTTGATTAATTAACTCTTAATTTTAATTATTCTTATTAATCATATCAATTAATGAACCTTAATTAATTACTTCCATTAATTAATTAACTATAATTAATTACATTATTTCTTAATTAATTATATTAATTAATCATGCTTAAATTAATTACTTTCAATTAAACAACTTTAATAAATATAAACAGTAATTAATTATTCTTAATTACTCTTAATCACTTTTAATTACTTTTAAGAAACTTTTGATTTAGTACACCAAGTAATAAACCCTTAATTACTTTAACAAGTAATTATCCATTTAAATTGCTACACAGTCAGTAATTTCACTTATCTCAATTACCTCCTGTAATTTATTCATCAATTACTTCTCTTAAGTAATTATTCTTATCAAAACTTATTAAGTAAACATACTTAATCATTTATCATGTGACTATCTTTAATTAATTAACAAATTAATTAACTTACTTGATCACACTTATCTCATCAATTATAATCAAGTAATTCATCCCTTAATTACTCTTTAACCAAATTAATCTTCAATTGACAGATTAATTATCTTCAATTATTAATTAATAAACCTTAATTATTAATCAATCCTTTAATTACAAAGTAATCAATCACTAATTACTTTTAAAATTAATTAATTAACCTTGATTAACTAATTAATTATCTCTTAATCATTAATTAATAAAACTTAATTATTAATTAACAACCTTAATTAAAAATTAATTAATCCATAAATATAATTAATTAATCCTTAATTACAATTAAATAACCTTTAATAATAGTTAATTAATTCTTAATAAACTTGTATTATAGATTAATACCCCTTTTAATTATTAATTAAGAAAAACCCAATTAAAACTTAATCACTAGTTTAATCACTTAATTAATTAATAATTAAAATTTAATTAATCATTAGTCATTAATTAAAGCATCATAATTATTAGTTAATTAAATTAATAATTATACTTAATTAATTACTTAATTAACCCCTTTAAAATAATGATTAAATTAATTAACTAAGCTTAAAATTCTCAATCAACTTAATTAATTACAAATCATTAACACTTAATTAATATTTAAGATAAAACATTATCACTAAATAACCTTGAAAAAATTTACTTAACTTAATCAATAATTAGTTTAAGATATAAAGTAATCATTAATTACGTACCCTTAATTATTAATTTACAATTCCTTAGTTAATCAATTATGTAAAACTTAATTGTTAATTAATAAATCATTATTCACTAACTAATTTCAAAAATCATTTCCTTAAAATTCCCTTTTATATTTCAAAATAAGTTTTGAAAATAACATTAAGGTTTTTAACTTAAAAACATTTTAAACCATTCATACAAATTCAATCTATATAAACACATACATTCATAGAAATGAATTACAAGCATTTAATTTAACTTAATTATTTAAAGTTTAAAAATTCATCATTTTAAATTTAAAAATCTGGTTAAATGTTCACTTTGGGTCCAACCCATGAATACCTGAACCAAGAAACAAGTATACTATATTTTAAAAAAAAAAACAAGTTTAACTTAAACTTAAGAAACTGTTTAATTAAAAATTTTAAAACTGTTAAACTTAACAGTTTAACCCTATACACACAAGACCCTAGAAATAACGCGAGTCACAACTAAGAATACGCGAGCATTCCCCCGAGTCAATTTTCCTATACACCCGAGACCTACTCGAGAAAAGCGAATAAACCCAAAGAAAAACACAACCTGCTGAAACCACCAACTCGTGCACCTACACCAGTGCCGGAACCACCTTCGGTCAACGACGAACCCACCGACACATCACTCAACAACCCTACAAGCATCCACGATCAACCAAACATTAATTCTTGCTTCGATTCAAAATCGAGTACCCATGGTTTACTGAAACCCAAACATCATCAAGAAATTCCCCTGAATCCCACGCCTCCAATCAATGATAATCGCCACAACTCCAGCTGGGGTTTGCCTATCCACCGCGCCTCCTTTACCCAAAATTTCATACAACTCGATGCAAAAACGAAGGTGCAGTAACTAAATTCCAAAGTTCAAGCAGAACTAGTTTTAAAAATCAATCTCGAGCAAATTCAAATTCCACAATGGATTTCAAAATCTTCAACAAATTTTTCCACACTCCCCAATCCTACCACTAACTCCATCATGAATCGTGTGCACTTCAGATTCAAGGATCAACTGATTTTGACCAAAATTCAGTTTCCAGCTAAACCCCAATTTAACATTCATTCCTTTATTTAAAACTGTAATTTTTATTTTAAAAATCCTAACATCTAAAATGGGTTCAAGTCAAAAATTTGAAACAGTGAATTTAAAGTAATTGGATTTATCATGTTTATAAGAAATTATGCTGAGTTCTAATTTCCAGAAGAGTTGCTAAAAATTCTTCTTAAATTCATTTTTTAATTATTGAATCTTAGCTTAAACAAACATTTAATACTTGATAACCAAATCCTATCTATAATCAGAGTGATTGCAGTATGAAATTTTGTTTAAACTTGATAATCTTGGAACAAAAACAGGAAAAAAAAGTGTAACACAGACATGCACACCTTTGAACACAGCCAATTAAATAAAAGCATTACACTTATATAAATATAAACATGCGGAGCGTTTTCACCATATAATCTCAAGCAACTTAATTTGTCTACTTAATTTTTAATAAAAAGTTTACTCACCTTATAAAGAAATGCAAAGAGATTGATGATAAAACTGGAACTGTCAAAATGCTTGAACTTAAAGCTTTAAAAAACAGAAATGCCTCATCCCTTTAATTTTGCTTTTTGGATTTGCATTTTGAAAAACTTGAAAACACTTGAGCTTGAAAATAAAAACTGGAGTACTTCAGGTTGCCTTTGACCCAGATTCATTTGCATGCATATGAAAATTTGAGGCAGACATGGGGAAATTCAGATCTGGATTGAAAGTTATAGACATGGAAATGCAGATTTGATTTGCATTTCAATTTCAGGTCTTGGTAAACAGATATTAATGTTTCTGAGGAGAGTTTTGTAGGCTTTGCATTTGAAAAGGTTACAGGTTTTCCACATATTTCTGGGTTGTTTGAATTTTTAAAGAGAAGATGACAGATTTAGGAAAATTTACAAGAAAACAAATTTTCAGTTTTGATTTTTTTTGAGGAGGTTTCAGGTTTTTGGATGTTGAGTGTTTTCGGATTTTTGGAATGAGTAAAGATTTGCATTGATAATCTAGTTTATCTTAGAAATGAACAAAAAGTCTTAAAGATAAAGAAAGTGAAGAGATATGGTGTTTATATAAGCATTTTCAGATTTATTAAATTAAAAAGAAAATTAAAAAAACATGGACACTTGTCTTAAATTTTCATAAATGTTGTAACACTTGTTTGACAAAGTGATTAAGAACTTAACACATGTCAATTTTTATGTATATTTATTCTAAAAGAATTTAAAAGCTTTTTAAATTATTTTCCTAATTGACTAATATGTTTTCTAAATTTAAAAATACTTTTCTAATTAAATATCTAATAAACAAATACATTTATACATTTATAAATGTTTACTAAATTTACATAAAATACAGTCTTTAAAAAAAATGAAACCAAATATAATTTAAATAAAATTATATACATATTGTAAACTCATTTTAAATGCTATTTTAAAAGCCTTGCATTTATTCTTATTAAATTAATACAAATCCAAATTTCTATGGATAAATTTCTATAAAAAGAATATAAAACAAATCTTATTTTTAATTAAAATCATTATCTATATATTTTAAAATCAAACCATATTATTGTTTTACTTTGAGATGTATATATATATCCCCTTAAATTCAAATTTATATTCAATTCAAAGCCAAATTTAAAAATCCCAATCTAAAATAAATTTAAATAAATATAATATCTATTTTTAAATAAGCTCATTATTATTTACAAATAATTTATCCTATTTTAAAATCAATTTTAAATACACAGATATAAATATATGTAAACACACTTATCAATTATGAAAACAATAAGTCTATTTAGAATTTATTTACATAAATAAAATAATTAGTCTTATTATAAAACCAATTTATAACCAAAATTAAGACATTGTATTATTATTACTTGGTTATTTATTTTTGAAAATAACAATTTATCAATTACAAATAATTTAAATTAAGAGATTATCAACATTTTAAACTCCTTGAAATTCTGGGATATTACACTATAGGTACGGAATAAATCAAAATCGTAGTGGGATTGATAAGGATAATATGACCAGGCACGTAAGGCAATTCCCAAGGTAGGATTCTATCGTTTTGCGGAACTAGGCTGGTGGTAGCTGTAGCTACCACCCACCTCGAACAACACTTCCATAATCAAAGGTGACCACCAATCCATCACAAAAGTAAAAGATATGGTATCGAAGAAGCATGTTCGATCGGAGGAGCAGCCTCACTTGTCATGGTTATGGCTCTTGTTTTCGCCAGGTCATTATAACCCCAAGGTCAAGGCTGCGTTTCTTACCCTATTCCATTAGCGTTCACCAAACCATCCTTCATTGTGGATTCTCCACAACGTGCACAGTTGATAAAGTGGTTTCGGTATTGACAGAGAGTATGCCAATATTCATCCCCGATCTCTTTAACAAACAATCTTTATAATTTTCCACACCGAGGT
This sequence comes from Allium cepa, assembly GCA_030765085.1. Classification (NCBI taxonomy): domain Eukaryota; kingdom Viridiplantae; phylum Streptophyta; class Magnoliopsida; order Asparagales; family Amaryllidaceae; genus Allium; species Allium cepa. The sequence goes on along the minus strand of CM060940.1, from coordinate 213,344,994 downwards.
CATTTTATAAAACATACTTAGACAATTTAAGTTGCATCAAATTATAAATATTAACTTCAAATATATTTATCGCTTGAGATCACTTAGCTAAAACAATTAAATTTATTGATATTAACAAAATCAAGTTATTAAGTTTTGTTTCTCAAATCAATTTATTAAATGACATAATTATATCCTTGAAATTACATAATAATAAAACTTAATAAAATCTTAAACTTATCTTTCTTAGAATATATCTATTAAAGTTATAAATAAATATTTATATAATTAAATTTAAATTTAAAAATAATAAACTTCTAAATAAATTTTAAAACTTATATTAAAAATTAAATTTTAAAGTTAAATTATTTAATAAATTATGCATTTATGTTATATTAGACAGAAATATTTTAAATTAAACTTTTACATTAAATTTAATTAAAACCAACCATTTTATTAATAAATTAAATTATATAAAAAATAATATTTAAAACTAAATAAAATAACTATGTCAAATTTTGTAAATTTAAATTCAAAAACCCATATATATTTTTAAACTTTAAATACATAACCGAATCTTAAACTTAAATTTTAAAAACTAAATATAAATTAAATAATTCTTTAAAAATCAAATTTTATTTATCAAAACATTTCATATAGACCAACAGTGTCCGTATATAGTTTCTACCCTATGGTCAAGTGATACGGATATATATCATTTCAACCGGCAATAATTTAAATTTCCGGGTATATATCATTTCAACTCGCAATCCCAAGTCAATAATTTCCAAATCAATAAAATCGCTTGGGTATATATCATTTCAACCTATAATGATTTTTTCTAATCTACAAGATCATTTGGGTATGTATCATTTCAACCCATAGTGATTTTCCAAACAAAAAACTAAGGGAACTTGCTGTGTGATAACAACATATATAATAAACATAACATTAATCACATATCAAATCACAAAGCATAACAAAATCTATTTTTCATGTGTAATACATAGCATATCGATTGATCACTTTATCATAATAAAATATATAGTGTTAACCAGCACATCCAAACATTCCAGTGACAATTCATGTAACGACCCTCTATTTTGGACTATTCGCATATGCACATGTCGGACTTGAATAATTCAAAATACCGAATTGTTAATTTAAAATTTGGCAAAACTCAGATATACAATAAATAAATAATCACAGAATCACAGAGTAATAATATGCAGTGGAAGTAAAAGAGATAGTAGTTCATGAAGCTACTATATAAATACATAAGATACATCAGAGTTTACAACAAGAGAGTAACACGATACATCAAATACAAATCAAAATACATCACTGGAATCATCGAATACTGAAAGCAGAATAGATGGCTGGATCTTCAAGCAAAGCACCAACTCCAAAGGTGAGTCTCGAAAGCTGAACCACTCTATCTAACCCGAGCATAAAGCAAAACACAAACACTTGAGTCAGGATTAATATTCTTATATCAATAAATCCAACTCAAGTGAAATAACAATTGAAATACAATAACTCAAAGGATGTTGGAATCACCATCCTTTAAGGATCCGTTAAACTATCTACTATATAGCAGTGTACGCTAAATAAATAATGTCTATCAGTAATATAAAGTATCAAAATAGTGTTAAGGCGTTACCATTATCCCCCTTAACACATTTTTATAAGCATTATAGTCTATACAGCACTGTAAACTCCAATTTGACACAAGTGTCAAGGCTATCCATTATCGTTCTCTTTCTTCAGTCATCACGTACATCATTCCAACCACTTTATTCTGGATCACACTCCGCGTATAGTTATTAAAGTGGTTTTCGGTTTAGACAGAGAGTACGTCCATAACCGATTCCGGTTTCTTTAATAACTTTCGTAATTATTACGCCGATTGGTCGTTCAATAAATTTCAAAACCAAATCAAATTCAATTTCAATTAGAATTTATAAATCAATATTTCATTTGTCTTTCGATATCAACCTCCAAAATCTACATTTCAAAAACTTCCAAATTACCATTTCAAAGTCTTACAATTCAATTTCAATTTTTATTTAAAACCATACAAAAATTGATTCAAGTTCGTATATTAGTTTTATTCCGAAAACATTTAAATTAATGTAATTTAACGTTCAAATAAATTTAAATTCATAGATCGATTTCATTCAATATTCGTTAAGTTAATTTATCATTCAAAACAATTTCTATTTTCTTTCCAATTCGTTATTCCAATTACTTAAGTTCAACTCCACTTTTATCAAAACTTACAAATTTAACTAAATTAGATTCGTCAAATCAAATTCTGTAAATTACAAGTCTCACATTAATTTCAATAAATCACATTTTATTTCTTGTTAAAGAAATTCAATTTCACTTATTTACCTACTTAAAAAAAATTCTAAAACTTAATTAATAAAGAAACTCAATTTCATTTATTAACGAAGTTCAAATTCACTTATTCCGAAGTTCAATTTCTTTTATCAAAGAATTCAATTTTTATTCAATTATCAAATAATTAAATCTTATTCAATTATTAAATAATTTTAATCTTAATTATTAATAATTTCAAAACTTAATAATTACAAACTTGATTATAAATTCAAACTTAATTATTAAATCATTTCCACTTAATTATGAATTCAACTTAATTATCAAATCATGTCAACTTAATTATATAAAAACTCAATTATAACTAATTCCAAATTATTTATTAATAATTCCAAATTTAATTATTACATAATTAAATTTCAAAAATGTTCTTTCATCAATTACTACGTTAATATTTGTTTCAGATTTCAATCTTTACATTTTCCTTTCATAAAATTCAAATTCCAACTTCATTTCAAAACTTATTCTTTACTCGAATAAAATCATTATTTTACTTTTAAATCAAATTATTGACCAATCAGATTTTATTTAATTCTCTATCCTAAGTCAAGTTTAGTTGGGTATTTATCATTTCAACCCGATTCCAATTCAATTCAAAATCAAAGCATAGCAAAGGGAACTTGCAGTGTGATAACAGGGATGGTGTCAAAGTAATAAACAAGCAATAACAACAAACAATAACAATCCAATTATTAATTCAAATAATTCCGAAATAATCGTATTAATTCGCATTGTTATTTGTGCGAATTAATATAATTGTTTCTAGAATCTACACTATCATTTCATGTAGATTAAAGATCATTACATTAATATTTGTAAGGTTCTTCACTTGTCATCTATTTACAATTCCATACATCATCAATTTAAACAACATACATTCAATGGTTCAAGGTATAGTTAACACTATTTTTCTACGTGTCAAATAATTAAACATTTAAAGGGTCATATTATACAAATTTAACTAATCAAATTCAACACATATGTCGATTCACATTTTTAACTATCCTACGTCGAATTCAATTGCATAACATTTATCACTTTATACATTACAATATAACATCCAATATAAACAACAAACAATCAATCAATTATCAACCAAACGGATTATCATCGAATAATTAACAGATAATGGTGTCAGATATCATAGGTGAACAGATACAGGTAATAGCATATACAACAGTGTAAATAACTAACAACAGCATATTTCAATTGTCGTTTCAATTGAAATCAGATTTAATAAATAAAAGAAAATTAATCGTGAGTGATTGCTCACCTTCCGAAGCTAGAGATGAATGAAAATACGATGAGTTACGAATCCAAAGTAAGGTGAGATGGGCACAAATTTGACTATCAAAGCTGGTAAATAGGAACCGATGAGAAAATCAATTAGTTTGATAGGAACAGAAATTATATATATATATATATAATCCAAATCATTATTCTTGAAATATAAGTACTTTAAAATCAAAGATACATACTTTATATTCAAGAATCAATGCTTTAAACAAATCAAAATAAATCCTTTCCAGACATACTATCAATATAGCCTTTTACATAACATATAAAATCTTATAAAACAATAATTTATTATTATATACATTATATAATCAATATGATAGTACATCGGCAATATATAAGAATCAAATTGTATACTATAAACAATATATAAATAAATCTTTGATAAAAGATGCAAAATATACATGTGCGGTATATATATACACTATGCAAAACTTACCTATATATATTTATATATTTTAACTAGTATCTCTTGTATGAATATACCTTTTACAACTAGTCAATAACTAAATAAGATAAAACGTATAATACTTTTTTTCTCTAAAAAAAATAAAACATACTAAACACAATATATACTGATATATATATATATATAACTGGAATAGTACCAGGCTTCAAATAAGAACTAACATAACATTATATGTAACCCGACCAAATGTAACCTTTATTATACAACACATATGACATTACGCGACTTATTCATTTTAAACAACTTATATCCAAATCCATATATTATACTTTAAAACAATGTATATTAAAAGAGTTACTGTCTACATACTATTATCTATATCTATATATACCATACTGTGGTCGAATCTATTCAATATATATAAACAACACAAAACAGTATAAACAAGTACACATTGCACAGCAAGCTATATATTTATATATAGGCTGTCACATATATCTTTTTTTTACTAAAATAGAATCAAGCAAGGCACAGATATTAAATCAATATCAAAACTACAACATATATACGAAACAGCATAAATAAAATACCTTCATACTATAATATTGAAACCAAATCTCTTATATATATAAACGGTAAGTAAAATATACAATAGTATATATATAAGCAGCGCATAGTATTATATATACAACTAGCTGTATAAGCTATCTATATTAAATTATTAATGTAGATAATATATAATGCTTACTATATACAAACGGAGGGGACAGGCTGGCAAGCCACTCTAGTACATAAGCAAACACAGGCAACTGAATGCTTCCACGAACCGATCCATAAGAATGCTAACAAGCTGGTAGGTGGTTCGACGGCAACGACAATGGAAGGGACACGACGAGTTTGGTTTGGCATAACTATGGGATAGTGGGTGGAGGAAGGTCGGGAAAGCTGGGCTTGGACTCGGCAAGGTCGAGGCTTAGGGTCGGTGCGGAAGAGGGGCAGGTTGCAGTTGTGTAGGCGAAGTGAGAGAAGGAGCTGGAGAGGGAGGAGGGGCTTCACTCTGCTGGGGAGAGCCGAGCTCGACGAAGGAGAAGAAGGCGGAGGCTCAAGCTGGGTGGTGGAGTGCGGAGGGTGGCTTACGTGCTCTAGGTCGGGGCTACGCTCTAACAAGGAGGAGAGAATGGTGAGGGAAGGACGTGCTTTAGTTTCTATACGAGGGGCTAGAAAAACGAAATGAAGTTTATTATTCTTCTTATTATCAAATGAAAGGTCCGAGCAAAAGTGGATAACAGCTGATGCATTGGAAGGAGGTGATGCATTGGGAAAGTGAGAGGAAGCAGCTTAACCAATATAAATAAATGTTGTATCGTTCTCAAAATACGAACAGGTAGAACAAAACATTAATAGGTTTGACTTAGCAAAAAAATGAAGGTGAGTGGTTATTTAAATTTTTCTTGAGCAATAGAATGGTCATAGAAAACAAATGAACCTGGACCGATACCGATACGGTAAACGTTCCATAGACTCCGCCGTTTCCTGGACTTCAAAATGCAAAAATGAATATACCGTGGAAATCAGCACGACGAGACGATCAAAACAGTATACAAATATCGGTGGTTCGATTGAATTATAAAATTCGAAATTTCTACCAGCGGAAAATGCGTAAAAATCGCAGAATTAAGACCGACGGAGCAAAAGATGTCCGAATTTGGAAAAACGACAAACTGACATCTTGCTCAGAAGATGGTTTAGAATTTTTCTATGTAAAAATATTTTGGTTTTGAAAACGGTTTATTTTCATCGCTTTTTAACTGATTAAATTGAAGTAAATTTTACGCACGAAATAAACTTTCATATTTTCGGACGAAAATTTACCAGTTGCTATGTTTAACTAGACGCATTCCAAATATCAAATTTATATTTTAAAATTTTATCATTTAAAAATTTCGTAAAATTTCAATTAAATATGTTAATAAAACAAATAAAAATTATTGAAATTTTACGGGTCGTTGCACTCTCCCCCATTCAAAATTTTTCATCCCCGAAAAGGAAAGAGGTAGGAGAATAGAAACAACCAAAAGAAAATAAACTTGAATTACATAATAAACAATTAATTTAAGCCATATAAATTTCAATTTATATTAATTAATATTCAATAATTGACTTTAAATTCAAGGTAATTCATTAACTTGGTTTATTTTCAATTTATCTTTGTTTGTTACCAAATTTATTTCAAACAACAATTTATTTTATTAGTCCTTTTATTATTCAACTAACCTAGTATTCTATTTTATCTCTATTAACCATTTTATAATTAAACTTTAAGCGTATAACATTTTACACATACTCAAATTTTATTTATAGAGACAACTTATATTGTATATTATCCAATTATCTTAAATTAACAATTTCAAAGATCATAAATTTGAATAGTCATTTATTATAATCATATTTTATTCGACAAATTTAGTTCTTCTTTATTTCAAAGTATTATTAATTTATTCTACTAAATATATCCTATCACATATATATTAAGTATATTTACGTTTACTATAACTACTCAAATTTATTTAAAAATTCCTTTGATATCCTTTTATATTGTATAATATTCAATTACAAAATTAACATTTTGAAAATTTAGGTAAGTTATAAATAATGCAATTGAGTATTATCCAAATAAATTTTTACAATTAAGTTATTTCAAGTTAAATATTTATATATAAAAAGAATTTGGCTTCATTTATGATTGAAAATCACCCTTTCACAAATTTTAAGAATTAATTTTCGATAAACTTCAATAATTTAGAGATAAAATAAATATATTTATACATTCATACATATTAAATCAAAACAAATTTAAAATTTTGATATATATTATAAGTCAAGTCAAGTTTAGAAATTCAAATCAGTTCATTTTTCACAACAAACCGTAGCAAAGCTATAGAATAGTCTTTCCACTCCGAAACTCGAAAATGAATGTCGATGATGCGGCCGTCATTACCAGATTATTTTCCAACGACAAAGAGAAGAGCACTGATTTTAAACCTTTAAATTCTTTGAAAATGGTTTCTATTTGAAAATACTTTAAATACTCTACGCTTTAAAACTTTAAAATCAAAGTTTGAAACCACCGGATATCAAATTTTCAAATTTTAGTTTAAACCCATTTAAATTTTAAATCAATTTTAACCCGGTTTTATAAATTCATTTATTTATATTATCCAATAGCCAATAGTTTACAAACAATAAATGACAATCAAATATTATTACTTCAGGCAACAAATTTGTTAACAATTTAACTTCAGAAAAATTTATACTTATATATAATATAATCATAAATTTATTTTATTTACCAAATTTGAAAACAATATCGTGTCAGTTTGATCTGTTCAAGTGTTTTGGAAATCCTATCGATAGCGTTGATCAGACGAATCGATCGAAAATCCAAATCAACATTAACAACTCAAACAACACAATAAAACATTTTTAATATTAATTTACAAATACACTTCTTGCTCAACGATACAAGGATGGATCTCAAAATAAGAATAGAGATTCAAATTTGATGGAAATCAAATCAAAGAGAATTTTGATTCGATAATAAGTTCGAAACAGAAGATAAGATAATTCAATTAACAGAATCAGAAGATGGACAAGCTTGTTTAATTCACGGGCAACCTTAACCGGGTTGATCATAATTTCAGGAATAAGATCGATGCAGAATTCCGAGGTAAATCAACATTCGATCTCAAGAGATAGAATTCAGGTATAGCAGGGAATAGATAGCATCGTAAGACGAGGATACAGAAATCTCTGGTAAATCGATGCTTATTGGAAAGGAGTTTCACCCATTTACAAATAATTAGAAGATTGGCGAGACCGCCGATTCATTATAAAGATCATTCGAAGTGGAGTTATGGGATACCCCAGGATTGAAAGAAGACGAATAGTGAGGGATACGAATGATTTTTTGGAACCGTAGGGAATGTTCCAAAATTCAAAGGAATTGAGTCAAAAGAAAGAGATTGAAACTCGAGTGGGAGTGATTCTGTAAATATATTTACCCTATATGCTAAGTTTTGCCTAGAGCTACCAAAAGCTCTGATACCAACTGTAACGACCCGCTATTTTGGACTATTCGCATCCGCACATGTCGGACTTGAATAATTCAAAATACCGAATTGTTAATTTAAAATTTGGCAAAACTCAGATATACAGTAAATAAATAATCACAGAATCACAGACACAGAGTAATAATATGCAGCGGAAGTAAAAGAGATAGTAGTTCATGAAGCTACTATATAAATACATAAGATACATCAGAGTTTACAGCAGGAGAGTAATACGATACATCAAATACAAATCAAAATACATCACTGGAATCATCGAATACTGAAAGCAGAATAGATGGATGGATCTTCAAGCAAAGCTCCAACTCCAAAGGTGTGTCTCGAAAGCTGAACCACTCAGTCTGACCCGAGCGTAAAGCAAAACACAAACACTCGAGTCAGGATTAATATTCTTATATCAATAAATCCAACTCAAGTGAAATAACAATTGAAATACAATAACTCAAAGGACGTTGGAATCACCATCCTTTAAGGATCCGTTAAACTACTATATAGTAGTGTACGCAAAATAAATAATGTCTATCAGTAATATAAAATATCAAAACAGTGTTAAGGCGTTACCATTATCCCCCTTAACACATTTTTATAAGCGTTATAGTCTATACAGCACTGTAAACTCCACCGTAAACTAGTGGGATATCAGGGAGTACTCCATAGGTATAACACAAAACAAATTCGTAGTGGTCGCGTATATAGGGATACAAGTATGACAAGGCACATGAGGCAATACCCAAGGTAGTGAAACTACCGTTCGCCTGATCCGGAATGGTGAGAACGCATCGCCGCAGCGATCGCAACACCGGAAAACAACACTCCTAAAAGTACGAGGGTGCAACAATCAATAACAAGTAATGAGTAGTAGTTACGAAGAAGTGTGTCCGCTTGAGGTGGCTAACCCCATTTGGCCCGGCACGGCTCCTGATTTTAGTCATTTCCAATTTGACACAAGTGTCAAGGCTATCCATTATCGTTCTCTTTCTTCAGTCATCACGTACATCATTCCAACCACTTCATTCTGGATCACACTCCGCGTATAGTTATTAAAGTGGTTTTCGGTTTAGACAGAGAGTACGTCCATAACCGATTCCAGTTTCTTTAATAACTTTCATAATTATTACACCGATTGGTAGTTCAATAAATTTCAAAACCAAATCAAATTCAATTTCAATTAGAATTTATAAATCAATATTTCATTTGTCTTTCGATATCAATCTCCAAAATCTACGTTTCAAAACTTCCAAATTACCATTTCAAAGTCTTAAAATTTAATTTCAATTTTTATTTAAAACCATACAAATATTGATTCAAGTTCGTATATTAGTTTTATTCCGAAAATATTTAAATTAATTTAATTTAACGTTCAAATTAATTTAAATTCATAGATCGATTTCATTCAATATTCGTTAAGTTAATTTATCATTCAAAACAATTTCTATTTTTTTCCAATTCGTTATTCCAATTACTTAAGTTCAACTCCACTGTTATCAAAACTTACAAATTTAACTAAATTAGATTCGTCAAATCAAATTCTCTAAATTACAAGTCTCACATTAATTTCAATAAATCACATTTTATTTCTTGTTAAAGAAATTCAATTTCACTTATTTACTAACTTAAAAAAAATTCCAAAACTTAATTAATAAAGAAACTCAATTTCATTTATTAACGAAGTTCAAATTCACTTATTCCGAAGTTCAATTTCTCTTATCAAAGAATTCAATTTTTATTCAATTAACAAATAATTAAGTCTTATTCAATTATTAAATAATTTTAATCTTAATTATTAATAATTTCAGAACTTAATAATTACAAACTTGATTATAAATTCAAACTTAATTATTAAATCATTTCCACTTAATTATGAATTCAACTTAATTATCAAATCATGTCAACTTAATTATATCAAAACTCAATTATTACTAATTCCAAGTTATTTATTAAAAATTCGAAATTTAATTATTACATAATTAAACTTCAAACAACGTTCTTTCATCAATTACTACATTAATATTTGTTTCAGATTTCAATCTTTACATTTTCCTTTCATAAAATTCAAATTCCAACTTCATTTCAAAACTTATTCTTTACTCGAATAAAATCATTATTTTATTTTTAAATCAAATTATTGACCAATCGGATTTTATTTAATTCTCTATCCTAAGTCAATTTTATTTGGGTATTTATCATTTCAACCTGATTCCAATTCAATTCAAAATCAAAGCATAGCAAAGGGAACTTGCAGTGTGATAACAGGGATGGTGTCCAAGTAATAAACAAGCAATAAGAACAAACAATAACAATCCAATTATTAATTCAAATATTCCGAAATAATCGTATTAATTCGCATTGTTATTTGTACGAATTAATATAATTGTTTCTAGAATCTACACTATCATTTCATGTAGATTAAAGATTATTACATTAATATTTGTACGGTTCTTCACTTGTCATCTATTTACAATTTCATACATCATCAATTTAAACAACATACATTCAATGGTTCAAGGTATAGTTAACACTATTTTTCTACATGTCAAATAATTAAACATTCAAAGGGTCATATTGTACAAATTTAACTAATCAAATTCGACACATATGTCGATTCACATTTTTAACTATCCTACGTCGAATTCAATTGCATAACATTTATCACTTTATACATTACAATATAACATCCAATATAAACAACAAATAATCAATCAATTATCAACCAAACGGATTATCATCGAATAATTAACAGATAATGGTTTCCGATATCATAGGTGAACAGATACAAGTAATAGCATATACAACATTGTAAATAACAAACAACATCATATTTCAATTATCGTTTCAATTGAAATCAGATTTAATAAATAAAAGAACATTAATCGTGAGTGATTTCTCACCTTCCGAGGCTAGAGATGAACGAAAATACGATGAGTTACGAATCCAAAGTAAGGTGAGATGGACACGAATTTGACGATCAAAGCTGGTAAATATGAACCGATGAGAAAATCAATTAGTTTGATAGGAACAGAAATTATATATATATAATCCAAATCATTATTCTTGAAATATAAGTATTTTAAAATCAAAGATACATACTTTATATTTAAGAATCAATGCTTTAAACAAATCAAAATAAATCCTTTCCTGACATACTACCTATATAGCCTTTTACATATTATATAAAATCTTATAAAACAATAATTTATTATTATATACATTATATAATCAATATGATAGTACATCGGCAATATATAAGAATCAAATTGTATACTATAAACAACATATAAATAAATCTTTGATAAAAGATGCAAAATATACATATGCGGTATATATATACACTATGCAAAACTTACATATATATATTTATATATTTTAACTAGTATCTCTTGTATGAATATACCTTTTACAACTAGTCAATAACTAAATAAGATAAAACGTATAATACTTTTTTTTCTCTAAAAAAAATAAAACATACTAAACACAATATATACTGATATATATATATATACACACATATATAACTGGAATAGTAACAGGCTTCAAATAAGAACTAACATAACATTATATGTAACCCGACCAAATGTAACCTTTATTATACAACACATATGACATTACGCGACTTATTCATTTTGAACAAATTATATCCAAATCCATATATTATACTTTAAAACAATGTATATTAAAAGAGTTACTGTCTACATACTATTATCTATATCTATATATACCATACTGTGGTCGAATCTATTCAATATATATAAACAACACAAAACAGTATAAACAAGTACACATTGCACAGCAAGCTATATATTTATATATAGGCTGTCACATATATCTTTTTTTTTACTAAAATAGAATCAAGCAAGGCACGGATATTAAATCAATATCAAAACTACAACATATATACGAAACAACATAAATAAAATACCTTCATACTATAATATTGAAACCAAATCTCTTATATATATAAACGGTAAGTAAAATATACAATAGTACATATATAAGCAGCGCATAGTAATATATATACTACTAGCTGTATAAGCAACTATATTAAATTATTAATGTAGATAATATATAATACTTACTATATACAAACGGAGGGGACAGGCTGGCAAGCCACACTAGTACATAAGCAAACACAGGCAACCGAATGCTTCCACGAACCGATCCATGAGAATGCTAACAAGCTGGTAGGTGGTTCGACGGCAACGGCAATGGAAGAGACACGGCGAGTTTGGTTTGGCATAGCTATGGGATAGTGGGTGGGGGATGGTCAGGAAAGCTGGGCTTGGACTCGGCAAGGTCGAGGCTTAGGGTCGGTGCGGAAGAGGGGCAGGTTGCAGTTGTGTAGGCGAAGTGAGAGAAGGAGCTGGAGAGGGAGGAGGGGCTTCACTATGCTGGGGAGAGCCGAGCTTGGCGGAGGAGAAGAAGGCGGAGGCTCAAGCTGGGTGGTGGTGTGCGGAGGGTGGCTTGCGTGCTCTAGGTCGGGGCTACGCTCTGACAAGGAGGAGAGAATGGTGAGGGAAGGACGTGCTTTAGTTTCTAGATGAGAGGTCCGAAAAACAAAATGAAGTTTATTATTCTTCTTATTATCAAATGAAAGGTCCGAGCAAAATTGGGTAACAGCTGATGCGTTGGAAGGAGGTGATGCATTGGGAAAGTGAGGGGAAGAAGCTTAACCAATATAAATAAATGTTGTATCATTCTCAAAATACGAACAGGTGGAACAAAACATTAATAGGTTTGACTTAGCAAAAAATGAAGGTGAGTGGTTATTTAAATTTTTCTTGAGCAATAGAATGGTCATAGAAAACAAATGAACCTAGACAGATATCGATATGGTAAATGTTCCGTAGACTCCGCCGTTTCCCGGACTTCAAAATGCAAAACTGAATATACCGTGGAGATCAGTACGATGAGACGATCAAAACGGTATATAGATATTGGTGGTTCGATTGAATTATAAAAATTCGAAATTTCTACCAGCGGAAAATGCGTACAAATCGCAGAAAATTAAGACCGACGGAGCCAAAGATGTCCGAATTTGGAAAAACGACAAACTGACATCTTGCTCAGAAGATGGTTTAGAATTTTTCTATGTAAAAATATTTTGGTTTTGAAAACGTTTTATTTTCATCGCTTTTTAACTGATTAAATTGAAGTAAATTTTACGCACGAAATAAACTTTCGTATGTTGGGACAAAAATTTACCAATTGCTATGTTTAACTAGACACATTCCAAATATCAAATTTACATTTCAAAATTTTATCGTTTAAAAATTTCGTAAAATTTCATTTAAATATATTAATAAAACAAATAAAAATTATCGAAATTTTACGGGTCGTTACAATTCAAGTGATATTAATTCACTTATAACAAGTATCTAAGTCGTAAGTGATTTCTCACCTTTCGTGGCTAAGCGAAGGTGACAACTACAACCAATGGACATAGAGAAGCACGAATAGAACAGAATCTCAAGCTAGCAAATCCATAAGCCCAAATCAAGCTTCAAAATTTTGAAACAAAAATTCTTTTTTTATGACACAGAAGAGAGGAGGAGACACAATGGGCTCGGCCTAGGCTTGGGCTTGGCCTAGCTAGGGTTGCGCATGGCTATGGTGGTGGAGTGTGCGGCTAGGGTGCATGTGTGGGTGGTGGTGGCCAAGGCAAGGAGGGTGAGTTGTGTACAACCTTGGGTGTGGAGATGGCTAGGAAAAACAAGGGGAAAGTCTTGGCTTAGGAGAGTCCGGCCTAGGGTAGTGTAGTGCCGTGGGTGATAGGGACGACGGCGGCAAGGGGAAGCAAGAAGAAAGAAGAGAGAGGAAGGAGAAAAGAGAGAGGAGGAAGGAGAGAGGAGAGTGAGAGTTAGGAGAAAGGGTTTAGGCTTTAGGAAGGAGGAAGAAGGAGGAGCAAGTCATTGGCGTGTTCTACTGAACAAAATGAGAAAAGGACAGGAATGAGAAGCCAGAAAAAGAAAAGGTACGTACGTACCTTTTTCCCAACAGAAGTTTTGTTGGTGAAAGGATACATGGCCTTTTAGGTGCCTCTTTGGATTCCAGCCCAACAAACACAACCCAAAGCCCAAGATTTAATATACAAAAATACAGGTAGAAATACACACAAATATGACGTCCGTATTCGCGCATTTTTACATTGTAAATTGTAGATTAAAAGCTACAAATGAAATTTAATAAGGAGAAAAACCATTAGAGTAAGTTTGGATATGAATTTAAATATTGTTAAAAACTTGTTAATCATGTATCTGTGAAGTTTAATTGAAAACAAGTTTGAATTAAGTATCAACCTTGGCTAGTTCTAAGTGATAATTAAATAAATGTTTAGCTTTGTGGATTAAGTGAAAATTTAATATAAAAGATTCATTTATTATAAAATGCAAATTTTTGTAAAAAGCTAGAAATAATAATAAATGCAACAAGATAAGATTTCTTAATTGTGAAAGCAATTTAAAAAAATAATAATACATAATTCCAAAGTCAAGTTTGGATAGATAATTGTTTCTTACTAATATAAGAAAGTAATTATCTTAATTAAAATATGAGTCTTCTTTTAAAAGACTTGTTTGTTAATTGGGAAAAAGTTTTCTTTGTAAACTATTTTGAAAGTTTATTGTGTGTATTATAGTGTAATTCTAGAAGTAGTCGGATTTTAATGAAACGAAAAGTGGAGACCATCTTAGAATTCAGTCTAGAAGTAGGAAAAAAGACTAAATTTTAAAATTCCAAATTTCAAATTTTCAACTTAAATTCAAATTTTGAGTAAATTTGACCAAAATTTAAAATTTCACAAAATTTTACTTTTTATTTAATTGAAAAAATAAATTACTTAACGTCCCAAAATCGTTATAAATTCCAATTTTAAAATTTCACTTAAATTCAAATAACACTTAATTTAAAATACTTCAAATTCGAGAGTCGTTACACCTTTTTAGGAACAATAGCTCTAGTAGATCAAAACATAGAAATAAATGTTCCTTACAGATTGTACAAATCATGTATTCCTAAGTGTAGGAACAAATGAGTTAGGGATAGAAACACACATATACACATATAACCGTGTTGAATATGCAATTATATGATTTTTTTTATGATAATAAACATATATATATATATATATATATATATATATATATATATATATATATATATATATATATATATATATATATATTCATTTAAATGTATTTGTTAATGTACTATTTTATTTTTTACATAATTAAATAAATATTTACTAAATAAAATAAATAAAACATAATTTAATTTCAAACAAATATTTTATTCAAACAAATATTTTAATACGATTTTGAATAGTATAAAGTTGTGCTCTCACTATATACAATTACAACACAATTTCAATTACAGTACAAATTCGGTTACATTACAATTTTCAATTTACATTTGCACCTCACTATAGATCACTCACACTCATATTTATCTTCAACTCTATTTCAGATTGAATCCAGCATCTGAGCAATCTGCAAAATAAAAATTGAAGCAGTAAAATTGAAAAAGAAATTCTTTTGCAGTATAAAATAAAATGTATTTTGAAAATATTATTTGCCTCAGTTATCTGGGTTATTCGTCATCATTTAATTTTGAATTCATCAAACATGAACAACTTGTGACATGCACAGTGTATCGCTGTACATGCCATAAGGCCGTGCACAGCGATATACACTTGATAAAATTACAGGGACAGGGGAGCACAAGGTCAAACCCAATCAAAAGCCGGGTTCAACTCATGTGCAATACAAATAAAGTCATGACATGAGCACAAGGTCAAACCCGAGCTATGTGCTGGATTCAACGCAGGTGCAATACAAAATTGTCAAGTATAAGTGAATATGCAACATGCACATAAGAAGTAGCGCACTGCAAATACTAGCACAATACAGTTTGCGTATTGAAACGAAGTGCAGACAAGCTATATGAAGACTACATGAAGTATACAAGCAAATGAAAATCAAATGTCCAGAGACTAGACAAAGAAGTACAGATTCAAGTATACAAATGAAGACATATTCAAGTGCATTGAAATCACATAGCAAGTACAACCTGGCGACACAATGAATAACATATCTAACAAGGCAACTCAACAAAGATCAAGTGAACCATACATACAGCGCATAGCATATCAGACTGCAACACTACTGCAACACAAACAACAATGTCTAGACTAAATGCATATGAACTAATGTGGACAGTCCAACTCAAGGAACAAACAGCATGTATACATATAGGCAGTGTGTAAATTCAAGTGCATCAAACCAAAATGCATCAAATGTCCAAACCATGTACATACATAAACAACTCTAAGTGAACAAAGCAAGACTCAAGTCTGAAACATACAACATGAATATATATATATATATATATATATATATATCTGTGTGTGTGTGTGCGTGAACATATATACATACATATGCAGTGAAACCAAACCATGGGGAAATAACATACCATTAAAATCGAACTCGATCGAAGCTAAGCAATAAAGAAACGATCATTCAACAAAGCTACACGCAAATATCTATTCAATCGATCAATTTGAAGTCGGCGCTTCTTCATATTGCAAATCCTTAAAAACTAAAAAAGGAACGAACGAGCTAAAGGAAGCAACCATATTTTCTCAACAGAAGATTACAGGACGAAAATAAAAAGGGAGAAGAGGATATCTTTATTACTTATTGGGCCAGCTTCTTTAAATTACTCTTTGGCTTAATATTTAAAAATTAGGGTTTTGTTTCTTAATTTTTTTAAAAATTTTTATTTTCTCTTTTAAACTTTTGTAATTTCGAGTCGTGTGACTAGGGGACAAACTACAATGGTGTAATTCGAGAATTCGCAACTCAGTGGCTGAGTTGTGGCAGGGTTTTGAGCGTAAAGTCAAGTTAGTCGATAGCGGGTGTCGCGAATTTACGTGTGTAAGCGTCTGACTACTTAATTTCTAGTAAAAAAAGTGGGGGCAGCACGTAGGCAAAGTTTTGCCGAAGCTGGTTAAATTCTATGTTGTTCAATTTCTGCATTTTTACATTTTGATAGTATCTGTGTTGCTATTATTCTGTTGTAATCAATGTTGCGATTATTTATATACTTCCGCAATAAATTTTGATAACAGTATCACCCTATTCATCACCCTCTAGGGTGAAATTGATCCTACAAGTGGTATCAGAGCTAGGAACGGAAGTCAATTATTGTTTTAAAAAAAATTGATTTTTCAAAAACCAATTTTTGTTTCAAAAATTTTTGATTTTTAAAATAGCTTCTTTCAATAGTGCTTTTGCGTAGGGCAGTCCATAGTTAGACCACCAATGTTCAATGGTGAATATGCTTACTGGAAAAATAGAACGAATTTTTTTTTGAAAACCACTGATGCTTGGAATATTGTTGAGACAGGTTATAGAGCACCATTGTAAATAATCAGGAAATAGATAAACCAATGGATCAATGGATAGATCTAGAAAATAGATTACAGAATGCTAATATTAAAGCTATGAATTCTATTATATATTCATTAGATCAAATTGAATTTAATCATGTCTTACATTGTCTGACTGCATGGGAAATATGGCACACACTCGAAGTGACTCACGAAGGAACATCTCAAGTCAAAGAATCTAGCCTTGCAATGCTAAATAGAGAATACGATAATTTCACAACGACCAAGGAAGAAAATATCAAAGAGATGTATGGACGACTTTCCAATATCATATACAAATCAAAAGCTCTCGGGAAATCATACACAGAATTGGAAATAGTCCAAAAATCCTCAAAGTCTTTCCATGGAGTTTTGAAGCAAAAGCCACTGCTATTCAAGAATCAAAGGATTTGAAACAAATCAAAGTTGAAGATTTTTGTTATTGAATTCTTTAAGAGCTATTGAAGATTTGTGCTATTGAATTCTGTGAAGGGCATGAAGGAGGTGATACTCGAAAGAAATCAATAGCTCTTAAAGGAACAATGGAAAGTGATTATGATGGTGGAGCAGCTGAGCTGGCGCTATTAATAAAAGGATTCAAAAAGTGGAATCACATATACAGAAATCCAGCTCTAAATCAAAAACTAAAAAACAGAATTGTCAAAGCACTAGAAAACTCAGAAGAACAGAAAATCATTTGCCACAAGTGCAATAAACCCAGTAACATCAAGCCTGATTGTCCTCAGAACGACACGACCAGGAAAAGAAATCAAAAAGGAGAAGTTTTGCATCCACGGGGAATACAAGTGATAAAGACAATAAAAGTACTAGTGAGAGAGTGAAAAGCGGATTTGTGCCTTCGAGGTGATACAACTGATAGCGATGATGACGAGCCAAGCAAGGTATCAAAACTCACTCAATTAGAATTACTTATATATTTCCACGAAGTAAATGGCTGCTTTGAACAACTTAGGGAGAAATACACTAAAATTGAATCACAAAGAGATACTTTGATAGATTTAAATAAACAGCTTGATCAATTAGTTAAAAACTATCAAAGCAAAAGCCTTAAGTGTGATAAGTGTCCAATATTCGAAAAGGGATTAGAAAATCAAAAATTAAAATAAAATCACTTGAAAATGAAATTTTGATTTTGAAAGAAAGTGAAAACATGAGGAGAGAAAATTCTATTAAAAAGCGCACTCAATTATTGAAGGAAAATAAATTGCTCGAAATACAAGTCCAACAACTCTTTATGACTTTAGGAAAATATTAAAAAAGTGAAAGATCGTTAAATATGCTATTAAGGAAACAAACTATTAACACGGTTAGAGAAGGACTTGGATATAATCTATTTGAAGGCGTTAGTGTGAGAAATGCGAATTATGGATCTTAAGCCAAGAATTAACACTAGAGGGAGGGTGAATAGTGTTTTAAGGAATTACTAAATCTTTTTGGGTTTATGTTAATTTGAACACGAATGTATGCAATATTCAGACACAGATATGATCACAGATTCAAACACAGATGCAGAAATAAAGTAAAAGCAATAAAGGAGAGAACACACCGGATTGTATACTGCTTCGGAGTTACCCTACATCCAATCCCGCACACAAGTACGGATTTCCTTTCAAAAGAAATTGTACAATTACACTGTAACATTCCTGAATTTAGCTGAGTCTAATTTGGCAGTTAATTTAATTGCAAAATTAAATTGTGAAATTTAATTGTGAATAAATCAGAAAATTAACTTTTAAGATAAAAGATTTTTGATTATTAATATAATTTCTATTTGAATTTTAAGAATAAATATTTTATAAATAAATATTGGATTTAAAATATAAATGTATTGGAAATAAAAAATTTATTTACTAACTTATAAATAATAAATAGTAATGTATAATTTCAAACCATTTTACTTTAATTTGTATAAGTGATTGAAATTATCTTTTGTTTTAAAATAAGAAACATTTTTACAATAACAATTTACAATTGTACACATTTTTGTCAAGCATTTGTACAAATATAAATATATACATAAGAAAATAAAATAGATAAATATGTTTTATAAATTGAAATCAAATAAAGATTTAAAACGTGATTTGCAAATAAAAATAATATATGAATGTATGAATGGAAAATAAATATGAATATATTTATGTACTAAGCTAAATTTAAGTTTAAATATAAATGTATTACATAAACATTTGTGAATATAAAGATCTAATAATTTTAAGGGTTTAGACTATAAATTTTAGATTAATTTGAATAAGGACTTAAACGAAATTTATAATTAAATTTTACAAAAGGATTAAAAACAAAAGGTATAAATTAATTTAAAGTAAGAAAATTTAATTGAACCAAAGGACTTAAAACAAAAATTTCTTTATGTTAAAAAATGTAAACCTTTCCTTTAATAACTTAACAAGTGTTAAAACAAATTACAAGTGTAAGGAATGAAGAAACAAGTGTCAATTACATGAAATCTTTCTTTTGGTTTAAAATTTGTAAATAAAAAAAAGAGGAACCTGTAAAGATTCAAACCAGGAAAACAAAGGAAACTGAAACAAATATCAAAAACTAAGCCTGGAAAACAATGATCTGAATCAAGCACAACAAAAATCAGGACAAAGATGAAACCAGATCCATTTGCAAAGCCTATAAACAACATCATCAAACCTGAAGCAATTTTCAAAACCTGGAGAATAAATCTGAAGCAACAAGAAGCAATCAAACAAAGCAAATATAGAAGAGTGTCTGCAACTTCAAGTTTAGTTAAAGTAAAGGACAGATCAAGATCAGAAAACAAAAATCAAGTTTCAAAAGCTTTGCTTTTTTTTCCAGGTTTTCCAGACCTGATCTCTGTTTCCCTGTGCAACTAATGATTGATGAGCAAACTCCTTTGACTTGGTCTTTAAATTGACAAAATGATTTATGTTGCATGTTGATGAATTTGGGAGTGATAAGCCTGCATGTCTGTTTATTGAGGCATGGCTCTGTCATTGATAAAAAATCAAGTTTTCTATATACATTCTCTTATAAATTGAGAATTTCAAACAAAAAAAACATGTTGTTTAAGCTCAAGATTAAGATTTCGAAATATGTTTGAGTACCATAGGTTTGCAAATTTTCTGTAAAATTTAGGAAGACAGTGAGCAAACCTTTTAAAAAAAAATTAAAACTTTAAATCATATATATTTGATGATTGAAGTCTGCAGCCTGGAAAGAATGAAACAAATTTAAATCTATCTCCCTCTTTGATTTGGACAAGGATTGTAAACAAGTTGAATAGTTGTTTTAAAACCTGTATTACATTTCAGAAATTAATCAAAGCAGGTTGGATTTTTTTTTCTGGGAACTAATATAAATACAATAATTTTTTGTTTACAGGATTAACCAATATCAAAACAAATATGAACCACTCTCCCTCAATTCTTCTGAAAGTAGACTGAAACAAGTTGCATTTTTTGTTCAAACTTGTATTATGTTTGCCAGTAATGAATTAAAATAATATACATAGTTCTTTCTTCCTGTAAAAAAAAATAAAGCTCTGTCATAATTCAAAAAATTCAAGAAATTCGAACCTCATAAATTTTAATTTCAATAGTACTATGTGAATCCACTTTAAAAATGGTTATTTTTTAAACTAAAATTTAAATTTTTCATTGAATTATCACTGGGATATTCTGGAAAGTAAAGATTTGCCAAATTCTGGAGATATATGAAATTATCGGCCTCGGGTTTGTTGTGGAAGCAAGATTTTGTAATTGAGATCACTAGAAAAATGCTACCTAAATTTGTAAAACATTAAGTATTTGATTCGTGACCAAACTAGGGTTTTAGCTTATGCTTCTGCATTGATCGGAAATAGATCAATTTCGTGGTCAAGGCCACATCAGACTGGACGAAACTGTTTGGGGAAGTTGCGTGATCGACAGGGAAGCTCATGGCAAAGGTGCGTGGCCTCTGGTGATGTTTGGCGTCGATACGGGGTGTTTTTGTGGGACGAGCTTCGACCTAGATTGGAGTCAGATGACTCTTTTGCGAGACAGTCTAAGTGTTGGATTTCTGGGTACTAGAAGGGTTCGGAGAAATGGTCGTTGATTTGTTGGTAACTGGAATTTCGTCAAACGGCGGCGGTTCCGTTTGTGCACGTGTACGCGTAGTAATTAGTGTCAGCTGTGACGGGTTGAGGAGGAAGAATGGTAACTCGAAGTGTTGCGCAGGGGATTAGGGAGAAAACTCGAAGACAAGCTCGAGTCGTTTCGCGTTGTATCGGGTAAATTTTAAGACATAGACAAATTTTTGAAAAAAAAAATTACACGGGTCAATTTGAGCTAGAACTCGAAGTAAGGAGGTGGTTTTCCTCGGGGATGACTCGGGGAAGCCACGGGTTGAACATAAAATAGTAAATTACAGTTTAACTAAAAATGTTGGAAACACGAGTCAAATCATTTTTTTTATGATAACTGTAAATGAAGTTTTAAGTAAATAGTATTGAATCAATTATTTAAAATATATGTAGTTCAAAAATATTTTCAAATTATATATTTTCTTTTAAATAAAGGTTGTTTCAACATTTAACTTAATAAAAATTTAAAAAGATAAATCAAATGTTTAAATGTTAATTTAAAAAGAAAAAAAAATCAAATTTGGTTATGATGATGAAATAGTAATTAACGATTAATGTTTCGTAGTGATTATATAAATTAATAATTAATCAATATTAAGAGTTAATTACTTTGAAGAAAAATTAAGAAATGTGGTTAATTAATTAAAGGTGAATTAATCAAGGTAATTAAATCAAGAATAGATAATTAAAGATTAATTAACTTAAAGTGATTAAGAAATCATTATTTATTAAGAAGTGATTAATTAGTCATTGTAATTAATTAAGAGATAATTAATTAGTTAATTGATGGTTAATTAATTAATTATAAAAGTAATTATGGATTAATTAATTTATATTAAGAGATATTGAATAATATCTAAGGTGATTAATCGATAATTGATGGATAAATTAATCAGTTAATTAGAGGTAAATTAATTGATTACAAAAGTAATTAAGGATAAATTACTTTGTATTAAAGAAGATTAATTAATAATTAAGGGTTTATTAATTTAAGTTAAGGGTTGATAAATAAAAATAATTTAGATCTAATTAATTACAATTAAGGGTTAATTAATTAAATAATTAATTAGAGTTTTGATTGATAAAAAGATCATTTATTAATCTTAAGGTAATTGATTTATGTAGCTAATAAAAGGGCAATTAATTAATGTTATTAATTAATTAAGGATTATTAATTAATAGTAAATTTATTAAATAAATAAGTAATTAAGGGATAATTACTTAATAATTAAAGGATAATTAATTTAAGTAATTAATTAAAGGTGAATTGATTAATTAATGAAGGTGATTTAGATTTATTCAACTGTAATCAATGATAATTGATCATTGATTAAAGAAAATTTATGAAAGTATTTATGTGGTTAATTAATTTAAACCACACAATTTATTCATCTTAATTGAAGATGTTGGATTTTTATTAAATGTTGTCTATGGATTGATATATTTGATTTGTGATGTGATGCTATGTAATGCTTTGTGTCAAGCTGTTATATCTGTGATGAATATATTGTTATATGAATATACAAAACCCTTCGACCCGTAGAATGACATTTGAAATTCGATGCGACAGGAAGTCGGATTCCAGTTGGTCATCCGAAACCCACATCGAATTATAATGATGAATCTTTGTGATTTATAAATTTATTTCATCTATGAATCAGTGAATGAAGATAAGCGTTATAGCTAATACCGCTTATCGATGTTGCTGCACTTTAATCTGTGATGTAATGATTGATGCTGTGCACAATTGTGTATAAACCCCTGGACAATACTATACACATACAAAAATGGATTGCACGTGGAAATCGGTTAAGTCACAAATTTTTAAAATAGTTTTGAATTTGAATTTTTAATTCAAATGGTTTTGGAAATGAATTAGGTTTAAAGTGATAAACTTTTGAAAAGATGTTTTAAAATGAAAGTTATTTTGAATAACTAAAGAAAGATTTAAATTTAAACCACTTGATTTAAATTTGAATTCAATATCAAAATTGAATTCTATATTTGGTATTTATAACATAAAAAAAAGCTATACAAATTATGATTTAAAATTTGAAATGGAATGATTTTGAAAGCTATATCTTTGTGAAAGATAGTTGAACCCTAATTTGAAATTGAAGAAGGTTTTAAATGATGTGTCTTTTATACATATGAAAGATTGAAACGGGAATTGTTTTGAAAGCTATGAAATGAGTCTTTAATTTAAAGATTTGACAAGTTAATCCAATTTGAAATGGAATTTTTGAAAAGCTATGAATGAATCTTGTCAAAGATTGGTGATCCTTGTTTAAATCAAAAGGGGTCTTAAAAGTGAATCTTTTGTTGAAAAGATTTAAATGTGGAAATTGTTTTAAACCATTGATGGTTTTTGAAATGAATCTTTTTGTTTAACAGATTGGAAATGGTAATTTGTTTTAACCATTTGAAAAAAAAAGTTTTGAAGCTTTAAGATGTGATTTAACTGAGATCCCATATCCATATGTTTTTAATTATTGTGCTCATTATTCGGTTTAGCCGGAAGAGGACCTTTGTGTCATATAACCCATTCTGAATAATAATACGACGTTATGGATAGCATTTGAAGACCGGTGGTGAAGACCGGGTATTTGCAAGAACAATAGGATGATCTATCGATTGTCTCTGCACCGAGTAGCTACGGTATAGAGATTCCCTAAGTGATGGGAAGTCCGATCGGGATTGTGAATTCTCGGATTTGCAAGGGCTTCTTCGGAAGTGTCTTCGGTTCTGTTCGAACCCAGAATAGACTTGTATGGATGTGTGTCTGAGACTACACTTTGAGATGTAAAACCAGTTTCTATCAAATACATTTCTGTTTGGTGGCGGAGATTTATTCTCTTAGCTTAACACCCTTCTCTGAGACATACGAGCTCAGAGGTTATGTAATTGATGGTTACCAGTAATACATTCCCAATTTGGTAATGTGGCATACAAAGTGTTGCTAATCATTTGTTGATCAAAGCATGGCTTTTGTAAAAAGCGTAGCTTTGTGGACGAAACTTCGTCGAACTTCACAGCCCGGAATGGTCGAAACAGGAAGAATGCAGCAAGGTTATTTAGGGGTAGCGCCCCCTGAGGGTATGATCATTTCCTTCTGGATAGAGGTGGTATCATGGCATGGAGCCCAGATACTTAACCTATGTGGTTCTTGCAAATTTATTACTTTGTGGTTGTTGGTAAATCCCGGGATAAAGGTTGGTTACGACCGGGGAATGGCATACTCGTGTCAGTAGTTACCTAGTTACAGAGGTAACCCGGCCTTGTGTTGGCAGAGATCCGGTTAGGTTCTCGGGGCGTCCCTCCAGAGGCGTACCCATGTGGCCCAGGAAGTTCCTTAGCCTGACCATTTATTGGAAATCCAAGGAAACAATACGAACCCTTTACGATTGCAATTGTATAACCTGCCTCCTCAGGAGGTAGCTATAGCAGGCATAATATAATGGTACCTATGCTGGCTAAAGTTAATATTGTATTCTCGAAATGATTTTCTACACCGTGCACTTATAATAATAATGTCAAATGTTTTCTCGTATCAAGCATATTTGACTATCATAAGGAGAAATCTCCTCCAAGTCTGCGTTTGCATTATGTGTGTGGCGGGAGGCCTTATGGTAGTTTCATTTTCTAAAAAGCATTGCGGATTTCAAATTTAACTTCTTTGTTTGTTTTTAAAAGACCAAATGTTTTTGTTTGCTCATACCAGTCTCATGACTGACCCGGAGTTTATTGTTCCCTTCCTAAACTCTGGGTGCCCACTATTTTCCACACGGGCAGTCTAGAGTTGGGTTTTTCAGATAGTAGATATAGATATCGATCTGGTAGCCTTTAGCTTTCTCTCTGGCATTCTCTGGAGATCTTGGATATTGGAGTATTTAGATTCATGGACGAGACTTGCTTAGCTTGGTGAAATAAGATTGAGGTTCGAGCTCGTGGTTTGGAGTTTGGAGTTTTGTTTTGGATCACTAGTGTTGCCGTTGCAGTTTCATCACTGGAGTTATCTCTTGGCTATTCGTTTTCCGCTGTTATTTCTTGTCTCTGATAATATTGATTCATATTATATCATCTTTGTATATCATTGGATATTGTATTCATTTGGAATTGTATATGATATTCATTTCTTTTCTTCTGCTATGTTGTTATACTTAATTGTGTTATAAGCTCCGAGACGACTTGAATTTCAACATTTTAATCTTCGGCATTTAAGTACAGTGGAGTACGAATGTCGATTTTTGAATGCTGAAATTTGGATTGTGACAAATTGGTATCAGAGTTGAAGGTTGAAACTTTAGCTCAGGAGTATAACACAATAAGTAACTCATTAGAGATAGGGTGAAGTATACCCTAGAATGAGTAATCCCTAAGATATCCATTCGAATGCCTCAGTAAATTCTCCTACTATCCACTAATAGTGAGTATGAGTGCAAGAAGAGGACGAGATAAGGGACAAGGAAGTACGACTACAAATGGTCGATACCCTGCAATAGCGGAAATAATCCTTTCTCTATCAATCTCCTTTGATTCGTCTTTTCAATTCTTAGATGATTCCTGGCAACTCCAGGAAGAAGCTTTGATATATTTTCATGGGATAGAAACTCCAGATGAGTCAGAATCATTTGTTAAGATGAATTGTTTGCTTCGGTTGCTATGGTTGATAGGTATATTTCGGTTGTTTAAACTAAAAGTTTTGGATTGCATCCATATATCTGCCTGTTCTTCGGGGTCCAGCTATATTCTACGAGTGTTTAGTTATCCTTTCAAACTAACCCATACCCCTGCATATTCGTAGATCTGGTGACTCGAATATCTTGTGTAATATTGAATGAGTTTGCTCTTGTATTTATTAGTGATATTCTGATTTGGTAAGCCAAATGCAGAATAAATATTTCGATCTGGTTAAATAAATTATTTCTCTATCTATCATTTAATCTTTTGTAATCTCCCTACTTTCAAATTTCGAGGACGAAATTTCCTAAGGGGGGAATCTGTAACATTCCTGAATTTAGCCGAGTCTAATTTGGCAGTTAATTTAATTGTAAAATTAAATTGTGAAATTAAATTGTGAATAAATCAGAAAATTCCCTTTTAAGATAAAAGATTTTTGATTATTAATATAATTTCTATTTAAAGTTTAAGAATAAATATTTTATAAATAAACATTGGATTTAAAATATAAATGCATTGGAAATAAAAAATTTATTTACTAACTTATAAATAATTAATAGTAATGTATAATTTCAAACCATTTTACTTTAATTTGTATAAGTGATTGAAATTATCTTTTGTTTTAGAGTAAGAAACATTTTTACAATAACAATTTACAATTGTAAACATTTTTGTCAAGCATTTGTACAAATATAAATATATACATAAAAAATAAAACAGATAAATATGTTTTATAAATTGAAATCAAATAAAGATTTAAATCATGATTTGCAAATAAAAATAATATATGAATTTATGAATGGAAAATAAATATGAATATATTTATGTACTAAGCTAAATTTAAGTTTAAATATAAATTATTACATAAACATTTGTGAATATAAAGATCTAATAATTTTAAGGGTTTAGACTATAAATTTTAGATTAATTTGAATAAAGGACTTAAACAAAATTTATAATTAAATTTTACTAAAGGTATAAATTAATTTAAAGTAATGAAAGTTAATTGAACCAAAGGACTCAAAACATAAATTTCTTTATGTTAACAAATGTAAACCTTTCCTTTAATAACTTACCAAGTGTTAAAACAAATTACAAGTGTAAGGAATGAAGAAACAAGTGTCAATTAAATGAAATCTTTCTTTTGGTTTAAACTTTGTAAATAAAAAAAAGAGGAACCTGTAAAGATTCAAACCAGGAAAACAAAGGAAACTGAAACAAATATCAAAAACTAAGCCTGGAAAACAATGATCTGAATCAAGCACAACAAAAATCAGGACAAAGATGAAACCAGATCCATTTGCAAAGCCTATAAACAACATCATCAAACCTGAAGCAATTTTCAAAACCTGGAGAATAAATCTGAAGCAACAAGAAGCAATCAAACAAAGCAAATATAGAAGAGCGTCTGCAACTTCAAGTTTAGTTAAAGTAAAGGACAGATCAAGATCAGAAAACAAAAATCAAGTTTCAAAAGCTTTGCTTTTTTTTTCCAGGTTTTCCAGACCTGATCTCTGTTTCCCTGTGCAACTAATGATTGATGAGCAAACTCCTTTGACTTGGTCTTTAAATTGACAAAATGATTTATGTTGCATGTTGATGAATTTGGGAGTGATAAGCCTGCATGTCTGTTTATTGAGGCATGGCTCTGTCATTGATAAAAAATTAAGTTTTCTATATACATTCTCTTATAAATTGAGAATTTCAAACAAAAAAAACATGTTGTTTAAGCTCAAGATTAAGATTTCGAAATATGTTTGAGTACCATAGGTTTGCAAATTTTCTGTAAAATTTAGGAAGACAGTGAGCAAACCTTTTAAAAAAAAATTAAAACTTTAAATCATATACATTTGATGATTGAAGTCTGCAGCCTGGAAAGAATGAAACAAATCTAAATCTCTCTCCCTCTTTGATTTTGACAAGGATTGTAAACAAGTTGAAAAGTTGCTTTAAAACCTGTATTACATTTCAGAAATTAATCAAAGCAGGTCGAATTTTTTTTCTAGGAACTAATATAAATACAGTAATTTTTGGTTTACAGGATTAACCAATACCAAAACAGATCTGAACCTCTCTCCCTCAATTCTTCTAAAAGTAGATTGAAACAAGTTGGAATTTTTGTTCAAACTTGTGTTATGTTTGCCAGTAATGAATTAAAATAATATACACAGTTCTTTCTTCTTGTAAAAAAAATTAAGCTCTGTCATAATTCAAAAAATTCAAGAAATTCGAACCTCATAAATTTTAATTTCAATACTACTATGTGAATCCACTTAAAAATGGTGATTTTTGAAACTAAAATTTAAATTTTTCATTGAATTATCACCGGGATATTTGGGATATTCTAGAAAGTGAAGATTTGCCAAATTCTGGAGATATATGAAATTATGGGCCTCGGGGTTGTTGTGGAAGCATGATTTTGTGATCAAGATCACTAGAAAAATGCTACCTAAATTTATAAAACATTGAGTATTTGATTCGTGACCAAACTAGGGTTTTAGCTTACGCTTCTACATTGATCGAAAATTGATCAATTTCATGGTCAAGGCCACATCGGACTGGACGAAACTATTTGGGGAAGTTGCGTGATCGACAGGGAAGCTCATGGCAATAGCGCGTGGCCTCTTTTGATGTTTGGCGTTGATACAGGGTGTTTTTGTGGGATGAGCTTCGACACAGATTGGAGTCAGATGACACTTTTGCGAGATCGTCTAAGTGTTGGATTTCTGGGTACTAGAAGGGTTCGGGGAAATGGTCGTTGATTTGTTGGTAACTGGAGTTTCGTCAAACGGCGGCGATTCCGTTTGTGCACGTGCACGTGTAGGACTTATTATCGGCTGTGATGGGTTAAGGAGGAAGAATGGTAACTCGAAGTGTTGCGTAGGGGATTAGGGAGAAAACTCGAAGATAAGCTCGAGTCGTTTCACATTGTGTCGAGTAAATTTTAAGACTTAGACAAATTTTTGAAAAAAATTTTTACACGGGTCAATTTGGGCTAGAACTCGAAGTACGGAGGTGGTTTTCCTCGGGGATGACTCGGGGAAGATACGGGTTGAACATAAAACAGTAAATTACAGTTTAACTAAAAATGTTGGAAACATGAGTTATATCATTTTTTTTATGATAACTGTAAATGAAGTTTTAAGTAAATAGTATTGAATCAATTATTTAAAATATATGCAGTTCAAAATATTTTCAAATTATATATTTTCTTTTAAATAAAGGTTGTTTCAACATTTAACTTAATAAAAATTTAAAAAGATAAATCAAATGTTTAAGTGTTAATTTAAAAAGAAAAAAAAATCAAATTTGTTTATGATGATGAAATAGTAATTAACGATTAATGTTTCGTAATGATTTTATAAATTAATAATTAATCAATATTAAGAGTTAATTACTTTGAAGAAAAATTAAGAAATGTGGTTAATTAATTAAAGGTGAATTAATTAAGATAATTAAATCAAGAATAGATAATTAAAGGTTAATTAACTAAAAGTGATTAAGAAGTCATTATTTATTAAGTAGTGATTAATTAGTCATTGTAATTAATTAAGAGATAATTAATTAGTTAATTGATGGTTAATTAATTAATTACAAAAGTAATTATGGATTAATTAATTTGTATTAAGAGATACTGATTAATAATTAAGGTGATTAATCGATAATTAATGGATAAATTATTCAGTTAATTAGAGCTAAACTAATTGATTACGAAAGTAATTAAGGATAAATTACTTTGTATTAAAGAAGATTAATTAATAATTAAGGGTTTATCAATTTAAGTTAAGGGTTGATAAATAAAAATAATTTAGATCCAATTAATTACAATCAAGGGTTAATTAATTAAGTAAGTAATTAGAGTTTTGATTAATTAAAAGATCATTTATTAATCTTAAGGTAATTGATTTATGTTGCTAATAAAAGGGCAATTAATTAATGTTATTAATTAATTAAGATAATTAATTAAGGGTTATTAATTAAAAGTTTATTTATTAAATAAATAAGTAATTAAGAGATAATTACTTAATAATTAAAGGATAATTAATTTAAGTAATTAATTAAAGGTGAATTGATTAATTAATGAAGGTGATTTAGATTTGTTCAATTGTAATCAATGATAATTGATCATTGATTAAAGAAAATTTATGAAATAATTATGTGGTTAATTAATTTAAACCACACAATTTATTCATCTTAATTAAAGATTTTGGATTTTTATTAAATGCTGTGTATGGATTGATACATTTGATTTGTGATGTGATGCTATGTAGTGCTTTGTGCCAGGCTGTTATATCTGTGATGAATATATTGTTATATTAATATACAAAGCCCTTCGACCTGTAGAACGACATTTGAAATTCGATGCGACAGGAAGTCGAATTCCAGTTCGTCATCTGAAACCCACATCGAATTGTAATGATGAATCTTTGTGATTTATAAATTTATTTCATCTATGAATCAGTGAATGATGATAAGCGTTATAGCTGATACCGCTTATCGATGTTGCTGCACTTTAATCTGTGATGTAATTGGTGATGCTGTGCATAATTGTGTATAAACCCCTGGACTACACTATACACACACAAATATGGATTGCACGTGGAAATCGGTTAAGTCACAAATTTTTAAAATAGTTTTGAATTTGAATTTTTAATTCAAATGATTTTGGAAATGAATTGGGTTTAAAGTGATAAACTTTTGAAAAGATGTTTTAAAATGAAAGTTATTTTGAATAACTAAAGAAAGATTTAAATTTAAATCACTTGATTTAAATTTGAATTCAATATCAGAAATTGAATTCTATATTTGGTATTTATAACATAAAAAAAAAGGTTATACAAATTATGATTTCAAATTTGAAATGGAATGATTTTGAAAGCTATATCTTTGTGAAAGATAGTTGAACCCTAATTTGAAATTGAAGAAGGTTTTAAATGATGTGTCTTTTATACATATAAAAGATTGAAACGGGAATTGTTTTGAAAGCTATGAAATGAGTCTTTAATTTAAAGATTTGACGAGTTAATCCAGTTTGAAATGGAATTGTTGAAAAGCTATGATTGAATCTTGTCAAAGATTGGTGAACCTTGCTTAAATCGAAAGGCGTCTTAAAAGTGAATCTTTTGTTTAAAAGTTTTAAATGTGGAAATTGTTTTAAACCATTGATGGTTTTTGAAATGAATCTTTTTGTTTAAAAGATTGGAAATGGTAATTTGTTTTAACCATTTGAAAAAAAAGTTTTGAAGCTTTAAGATGTGATTTAACTGAGATCCCATATCCATATGTTTTTAATTATTGCGCTCATTATTCGGTTTAGCCAGAAGAGGACCTTTGCGTCATATAACCCATTCCGAATAATAATACGACGTTATGGATAGCATATGAAGACCGGTGGTGAAGACCGGGTATTTGCGAGAACGATAGGATGACCTATCGATTGTCTCTGCACCGAGTAGCTACGTTATAGAGATTCCCTAAGTGATGGGAAGTCTGATCGGGATTGTGAATTCCCGGATTTGCAAGGGCTTCTTCGGAAGAGCCTTCGGTTCTGTTCGAACCCGGAACAGACTTGTATGGATGTGTGTCTGACACTACACTTTGAGATGTAAAACCGGTTTCTATCAAATACATTTCTGTTTGGTGGCGGAGATTTATTCTCTTAGCTTAACATCCTTCTCTGAGACATACGAGTTCAGAGGTTATGTAATTGATGGTTACCAGTAATACATTCCCAATTTGGTAATGTGGCATACAAAGTGCTGCTGAACATTTGTTGATCAAAGCATGGCTTTTGTAAAAAGCGTAGCTTTGTGGACGAAACTTCGTCAAACTTCACAACCTGGAATGGATGAAACAGGAAGAATGCAGCAAGGTTATTTGGGGGTAGCGCCCCCTAAGAGTATGTTCATTTCCTTCTGGATAGAGGTGGTATCATGGTATGGAGCCCAGATACTTAACCTATGTGGTTGCTGCAAATTTATTACTTTGTGGTTGTTGGTAAATCCCGTGATAAAGGTTGGTTACGACCGGGAAATGGCATACTCGTGTCAGTAGTTACCTAGTTACAGAGGTAACCCGGCCTTGTATTGGCAGAGATCCGGTTAGGTTCTCGGGGCGTCCCTCCAGAGGCGTACCCATGTGGCCTAGGAAGTTTCTTAGCCTGACCATTTTTTGGAAATCCAAAGAAACAATACGAACCCTTTACGATTGCAATTGTATAACCTACCTCCTCTGGAGGTTGCTATAGCAAGCATAATATAATGGTACCTATGCTGGCTAAGATAAATATTGTATTTTCGAAATGATTTTCTACACTGTGCACTTATAACAATAACATCAAATGTTTTCCTGTATCAAGCATATTTGACTATCATAAAGAGAAATCTCCTCCAAGTTTGCGTTTGCATTGTGTGTGTGGCGGGAGGCCTTATGGTTGTTTCATTTTCTAAAAAGCATTGCGGATTTCAAATTTAACTTCTTTGTTTGTTTTTAAAAGACCAAATGTTTTCGTTTGCTCATACCAGTCCCATGACTGACCCAGAGTTTATTGTTCCCTTCCTAAACTCTGGGTGCCCACTATTTTCCACACGGGCAGTCTAGAGTTGGGTTTTTCAGATAGTAGATATAGATATCGATCTGGTAGCCTTTAGCTTTCTCTCTGGCATTCTCTGGAGATCTTGGATATTGGAGTATTTAGATTCATGGACGAGACTTGCTTAGCTTGGTGAAATAAGATTGAGGTTCGAGCTCGTGGTTTGGAGTTTTGGTTTGGAGCACTAGTGTTGCCGTTGCAGTTTCATCACTGGAGTTATCTCTTGGTTATTCGTTTTCCGCTGTTATTTATTGTCTCTGATAATATTGATTCATATTGTATCATCTTTGTATATCATTGGATATTGTATTCATTTGGAATTGTATATGATATTCATTTCTTTTCTTCCGCTGTGTTGTTATACTTAATTGTGTTATAAGCTCCGGCACGACTTGAATTTCAACGTTTGAATCTGCGGCATTTAAGTACAGTGGAGTACGAATGTCGATTTTTGAATGCCGAAATTTGGATTGTGACATACACCCTCGATTTCAAGGCCATGAGGTACACCATTCCAGATTAACAATCCTCTGGGTAGAGATACTTGATTTTACAGGCAACAAGTTCACCTAGTTGATTTCCTAGCTACAATCACACGTTTTCTCACTTGATTGTTTTCACAGGCTACAATCACACCTTTTCCCGCTTAGTTTATTACAAAGAATTCTATAACTCTGAATAGCACTGAGATCTTGTTGAGATAGTGATAGAGAATCAAACCAGAGATGATCTAGTTAGATTCAATGTTGATTTCAACAGAGTAATGGTTAAATTATATATAAAGAAATTTGGAAGAAGAAGATAAGTGAAATCAGAGAAAATACGAATGAAAATTCGTTTAAAACTGCCCCTATTTATAGTTGAACAACAAGCATGTCCATTCATGAAAGGATATAACGAATATACACTTCTTTTGAAAATCAAATTTTTGAATCAAACTGCCACCTTGTCGACAAGGGGTACTTAAGGTTGTCGACATGCCTAAGGAAATTTTGGTAATTTATTTTTCTTTGAAAATAACTTCTATCTTGTATTAAAACTATTCTAAACTTTTATAAATATACTTAACTATAGTTAAAATACATAAATAAATATAGAGAATAATATTTTGATATATATAAAATTTTACTTTAATTTTATATTTAAATCTAAGTATAAATATTAAAAGTTTAAATATATTATTATTAAAAGATAGTTTAAAACCAAGTATAATTTGAATTTGAAGATAAAGATTATTTTGAGGCTAAAAGTATTTTTAAAACCAGGATAGATGATTTTTATTCTTTTAAAATGAAGGTTTTGAAATCATTTTGAAAACAAGGCATAATTTTGTAAAAAGCATTTCAATTAAAGTTAGTGGATACAAAACAATGTTCCACTAGATTTTTCATAGGTTCCATCCTACTTAGGGTTCCATCCCTTTAACAGGCTAGAAGTGGATTCCATTCTATGAACAAATTGGATTTTAAGATGCCAATGCTTTTCTAGGAGTTTTAACAAAATTCCTAAATAAATTACTTATTATTAAAATCTTGAACTCTTGATAATCTTGATACTTATGAGTCTTCAATCTTGATATCTTGAATCTCTATACTGTACAGTCTTCATTCTTGGTACCTACATGGTTAATTCCTGCATATACAAACTATAATGTTAGTATTTATATTTTATAACAATTCCTAAGGTTGTTGTCATCAAAACCACCATCTCAAGGACTAACAAGCTTCTCTTTTTTAATGATGACGACCTTTGTTTATAAAATATTACTTCTATCCTTATAACTCCCCCTAAAACTAATAACTCTCCCTTAATCTATGCCTAACTATCCTATTTTATACTTCTCCCCCTTTGTCATCAACAAAAACTAACTCGAAATTATATAGCTCCCCCTTATTCTAATACTCTATGACATGTGATTATAATGATAGTGTTATCATAAATAATCATCACTTGATTCAAAAACTAAAACTTAGTCCTAAATTACTAACTATCCTAACTAAGAATCTATATATGATAATTCAAATACTATAAGAACACAAATCAATTATTGAGTATATATTGTTATATTTACATGTGCGTAGAGAACGTAAGTAAAAACATACAACAATAGGAAAGAGAGAAAAGAAACTAATGTGTGTCTTTGAAAATGGGAGATCTACGAACCGAACAATTTGGGTAGTGGAAACAGAAATTTCCACGTTGTTCGACTAGATTTCCATCCTTGTCAAATCACATTTTGCCAACGCAAACGACTTTGTCGTCATCTTCAGCGTGCTCTTCTTCCATGAAAGCCTCTTTTTCTTCTTCCTCGTTGTCCTCTTGCACTTGATCTCTTGAAGACTCTTCATCAATCAAGATCGGATTAGCGTGATTGTCCATTAAAAACTTTTGCAAATTTCTAAGGATTTTGCCTTGCCATTCTTGTTCTTTGGCCATTCTAAGTGGCACCATTTGAATTTCAGTCATCAATTGTAGTGCATCCTTAAAAGAATCCTCCATTTTCATCACTCGTGCGAGCATAGTTCATTGAAATGGTCCAGTAGAAGAAGAAGGGAACGAAAAAGTTGAGTTTTGTTTGATTTGCAACAGGAGGCCATTTTTTAAATGTTTTCAGAAGTTAGAACAGAGAAAGACTAGAGAGAATGATCAAAATTTCAAAATAAGAAGAATATATAACCACTTATTTGAATTTTGGTTGGAAATTTCAAAATAAAAAAAAAATCGTTACATGTCGACATGAGTAGGAGGGGGTTGTCGACATGGTATCTATATTTTTACTATTTAATTTTTAGTTTAATTTTTAGTTATACTCTGTTATTTATATTCTATATTTTAGTTATTGAACGAATACCTAATTCTCTTCTCAATTTAGTAAATATTGATTCATTTAAGGGTTTTGTTAAGATATCAGCAATTTGATTCTCAGAATTGATATAATTGAGAGTAATTACTTCCTTACTTATATTTTCTCTGAGAAAATGATGTCTGATATGAATATGTTTAGTTCGAGCATGATGAGTAGTATTTTTGGATAAATTTATTGCACTAGTATTGTCACAATAAATTGGTGATTTTGAGATGTTTAAACCAAAATCTTTTAAAGTTTGTTGCATATAAATTACTTGAGAACAAGCCAAAGCAGCAGAAATATACTTTGCTTCGGTTGTTGATAAAAAAACTGTGTTTTGCTTTTTACTAAACCAGGAAATCAGAGAATGCCCCCAAAAGTGACAAGTTCCACTTGTACCTTTTCGGTCTGATTGACAACCAGCATAATCAGCATCACAGTAAGATATTAAGTCAAAAGAATCATTTTTAGGATAAAATAAGCCATAATCAAAGGTATGTTTAACATATCATATGATACGTTTTACGGCTTTTGAGTGGGTCTCTTTAGGTTGGGATTGATATCATGCACAAAGACAAACACTATGCATGATATCAGGTCTACTAGCAGTGATATAGAGTAGTGATCAATCATTCCTCAATATAATTTTTTATCTACATCTTTCGAGAGATCTTCTTTACTTAGGTACTCATTGGTTGCTATGGGATTGGATTCCACTTGCATTAGTCAAACCAAATTTACTAGCTAGTTCTTTAGCATATTTTTCTTGACTAATAAAGATACCATTATCTAATTATTTTATTTGTAATCCTAGAAAGAAGTTTTCATTTGTCATTATTTCAGAACTTTTTTTTCATTTCAAAACTAGTTGATCCGAAAATGATATCATCTGCATAAACTTGTACTAGTTGAATATCATTTTTATTTCTTTTAATAAAAAGAGTATTATCTACTTTACCAATTTCAAAATTTGATTGTAATAAGTAAGATCTTAGTCTATCATACCAGGCTCTAGGAGCTTGTTTTAGACCTAGAGCTTTCTTAAGTTTGTAAACATGATTTGGTAATTTTTCATTTTCAAAAAGTGGTGGTTGTTCAACGTATACTTCCTCATTTACAAAACCATTTAAAAAGGCACTTTTAACATCCATTTGATATAATTTGAAATTATTATGATTTGCGAAAGCATGTAGAATCGTAATGGCTTCTAATCTTGCTACGGGAGCAAAGGTTTCATCAAAATCTATTCCTTCTTCTTGACAAAAACCTTGAGCGACTAACCGGGCTTTATTTCTAACAACCTCTCCTTGTTCATTCATTTTATTTTTATAAACTCATTTAATTCCAGATATAGTTTTATTTTTAGGTCTAGGAACAAATTCCCAAACATCATTTCTAGTGAATTGATTTAGTTCTTGTTGCATAGCCAAAATCCATGAATCATCATTTGATGCTTCTTTTGGATTTTTGGTTGAATAGTTGATATAAAGGCTACATTGCTCATTTTACTTGGTTGATTTTTAGTTTTAACAACAGATTGCATATCTCCAAGTACATTTTCTATAGGATGATCTTTTAAAAGTTAATCTTTTTATTAGGATGATTAATTTCATTATTAGTTTCAGTTGACTCTTGATTTTGAGTGATTAAATCCTCTTCATCATTTGTATCTTCGAAATTTTTGAGACTTTCATCGAATGAAACATGCATTGCTTCTTCGATGGTGTTAGTTCTTAAATTAAACACTTCGTACACTTTTCTTTTATTAGAATATCCGATAAAGATACCTTTGTCAGATTTAGGATCAAATTTATCTAAGTTATCCTTTGTATTTAAAATAAAACATTTACTTCCAAAAATTCTAAAATAAGATACCTTAGGTTTCGTTTAGTGATGAAGTTCATAAGATGTCTTATCAGTTAATGGTCTAATTAAAATTCTATTTAAAATATAACAGGCGGTAGCAACTGCTTCTGCCCAAAAATACTTTGGTAATTTACTATCTTAAAGCATAGTTCTCGCACACTCTTGAATCCTCTTATTTTTACGTTCTACTACCCCGTTTTTCTGTGGAGTTCTTGGAAATGAAAAATTGTGATTTATTCCCTTTTTATTGCAGAATTCCTCAAACGTTTCATTTTCAAATTCACCACCATGATCACTACGGATGGTTATAATTTTTAGAGAAAGTTGATTTTGAATCCGTTTTGTAAATTTTTTAAAACATTCAAAAGTATCACTTTTATGTTTCAAAAATATTGTCCATGTAAATCTAGAATAATCATCTACAATTACAAAAACATATTTACTATGATTTATTGACATAATTTGAGATGGACCAAATAAATCAAGATGATGTAATTCAAGAGGTTTTGAGGTTGAAATCATATCTTTTAATTTAAAGGAACTTTTTCTAAGTTTCCCTAATTGACATGCATCACATAGACTATCTACTTTAAAATTCGTTTTAGGAAGACCTCTTATTAGATCATGTTTTGACAGTCTATATAAGAGTTTGAAATTCAAATGTCCAAATCTCTTATGCCAAATCCAAGGGTCACTTGTATTTGCCAAAAGACACAAGTTATGATATGAAACTTTCATGCTAAGAATATAAATATTCTTTTTCCTAAATCCCCCAAATATTATGGTTGAATTATTATCTTCAATGTGACACTTATCTTTTTCAAATTTAATTTTATATCCTTTATCGCAAAGTTGACTAATACTTAGCAGATTATGTTCAAGATTCTTAACTAGCAAAATATTAGTAATAATAGGAGTTTCAGAGTTACCGATTTTGCCGATGCCAATCTCATATCCTTTTGAGTTGTCTCCAAAGTTAACTAGTCCTCTGTCTTTGTATATTATATCATTCAGCATATCTGGATTGCTAGTCATTTGTCTAGAACATCCACTATCTAGTATCCATTTATTCTTTTCAATCCGCACAATTTGTCCATTGTGGATTGATTCCTCAACACCCATAAAGCATGTTTACTGCATATCATACAATTCGGTAGGCAACTTGAATTTGAATATTGATTTTATGCAGACTCAAGAGACGATGATGATATGAATATTTCTAACTAGCATTAACAAGTTTTTTAAACATAGCCATTTTAAAAAAATTCAAAAACCATATTATGAAACTTTGAAAACCTTACTCTGATACCAAATGTGAGAAATGCGGATTACAGATCTTAAGGCTAGAATTAACACTAGTGGGGAGGGGGAATAGTGTTTTAAGGAATTACTAAATCTTTTTGAGTTTATGTTAATTTGAACACGAATGTATGCAATATTTAGACACAGAAATGATCACAGATTCAAACACAGATGCAGAAATAAAGTAAAAGTAATAAAGGAAAGAACGCACCAGATTTTATACTGGCTTTGAGTTACCCTACATTCAGTCCTGCACATAAGTACAGATTTCCTTTCATAGGCAATTATATAATTGCACCCTCGATTTCAAGGCCACGAGGTACACCACTCCAAATTCACAATCCTCTGGGTAGAGATACTTGATTTTACCGGCAACAAGTTCACCCAATTGAATTCCTAGGCTACAATCACAACTTTTCTCACTTGATTGATTTCACATGCGACAAACACAACTTTTCTCGCTTAGTTTATTACAAAGAAGTCAAAGAAGTCTATAACTCTGAATAGCACTAAAATCTTGTTGAGAAAGTGATAGAGAATCAAACCAGAGATGATCTAGTTAGATTCAATGTTGATTTCGGCAAAGTAATGGTAAAAATATATATAAAGAAATGTGGAAGAAGAAGAGAAGTGAAATCAGAGAAAATATGAATGAAAATTCATTTAAAACTGACCCTATTTATAGTAGAACAGCATCCATGTCCATTCGTGAAAGTACATGACGAATAGACACTTCTTTTGAAATTCAAATTTTTGAATCAAACTGCAATCTTTTCGACAAGGGGTACTTGAGGTTATTGACATGCCTAAGGAAATTTTGGTAATTTATTTTTCTTCGAAAATATCTTCTATTTTGTATTAAAACTATTTTAAACTTTCATGAATATACTTAACTTTAGTTAAAATACAGAAAATAAATATAGAGAATAATATTTTGATATATATAAAATTTTACTTTAATTTTATATTTAAATCTAAGTATAAATATTGAAAGTTTAATATGTTATTATTAAAAGATAGCTTAAAACCAAGGGTAATTTGAATTTGAAGATAAAGATTATTTTGAGGCTAAAAGTATTTTTAAAATCAAGATAGATGTTTTTGATTCTTTTAAAAGGAAGGTTTTGAAATCATTTTGAAAACAAGATATAATTTTGTAAAAACCATTTGAATAAAAGCTAGTGGATACAAAGCATTATTCCACTAGATTTTTCATAGGTTCCACCCTACTTAGGATTCCATTCCTTTAACAGGCTCGAAGTGGATTCCATTCCACGAATAAATTGGATTTTAAGACGCCAGTTCTTTTCTAGGAGTTTTAACAAAATTCCTAATTAAATAACTTATTATTGAAATCTTGAACTCTTGATAATCTTGATACTCATGAGTCTTTAATCTTGATATCTTGAACCTCTATACTGTACAGTCTTCATTCTTGGTACATGCATGGTTAAATCCTATATATACATATATATCTAAACTATAATGTTAGTATTTATATTTTATAATAATTCCTAAGGTTGTTGTCATCAAAACCATCATCTCAAGGACAAACAGTTAGAAATGAAATTAATAAAGACAACTCATAGTGCACAATATATGGAAAAACTGGACACAATCAGAGTATTTGTTGGCGTAGACTCAAACACGTAAAAATCGTTCCAATTTGGGTTCCAAAAGGCATGAATATAGAATCCCTCAAAGTCAAACAAATTTAGGTGCCAAAAGGAACATATATAAATATTTTTGGGTCTATTTAAACATATTTTTCAAAATCATTTGGCAATAACAACCGTGGACCTATAAAAACAAATAGGTCACAAAAATCTTTCATCGTGTAGGTGTTGTGGTAGGCTAAGGAAAAACAATAATGTTACCTGGATTCTGGCTGTTCCATACACACAACGGGCGACAAATCAAAGTTCCTTAGCCGAGTGCAAAGGTGGTAGAATCACAATGGACAACAATAAAAAATTATCAGTAAAGGTAAAATAGGTAATGATATATTCATCTTAAACGGTAAACTAAATGTGATAATATGCACCATAATTTTATTCAGCCTGTTATTGATAAAGAAATATTAAGAAATGCAGATTATGAATCTTAAGGCTAGAATTAACATTAGAGTGGGGTGGGGGTGAATAGTGTTTTAAGGAATTACTAAATCTTTTCGAGTTTATATTAATTTGAACACAAATGTATGCAATATTCAGACACATTTATGATTACAGAATCAAACACAGATGCAGAAATAAAGTAAAAGCAATAAAGGAAAGAACACACCGGATTTTATACTGGTTCGAAGTTATCCTACATCCAGTCCCGCACACAAGTACGGATTTCCTTTCAAAAGCAATTGTACAATTACACTCTCGATTTCAAGGCCACGAGGTACACCCCTCCACATTCACAATCTTCTGGGCAGAGATACTTGATTTTACGGGCAACAAGTTCACCCGATTGATTTCCTAGGCTACAGTCACACCTTTTCTCGCTTAATTGATTTCACAGGCTACAATTACACCTTTTCTCACTTAGTTTATTACAAAGAAGCTTATAACTCTGAATAGCACTGAGATCTTGTTGAGATAGTGATAGTGAATCAAACCAAAGATGATCTAGTTAGATTCAATGGTGATTTCGGCAGAGTAATGGTAAAAATATATTTAAAGAAATATGGAAGAAGAAGAGGAGTGAAATCAGAGAAAAAATGAGCCATGTCCATTTGTGAAAGGATATGACGAATGGACACTTCTTTTGAAATTCAAATTTTTGAATCAAACTGCCACCTTGTCGACATGGTTAGGTTGGGGTTGTCGACATGCCTAAGGAAATTTTTGTAATTTATTTTTCTTTGAAAATAACTTCTATCTTGTATTAAAACTATTTTAAACTTTTATAAATATACTTAACTATAGTTAAAATACATAAATAAATATAGAGAATAATATTTTGACATATATAAGATTTTACTATAATTTTATATTTAAACTAAGTATAAATATTAAAAGTTAAATATATTATTATTATTAAAAGATAGTTTAAAACCAAGGATAATTTGATTTTGAAGATAAAGATTATTTTAGGCTAAAAGTATTTTAAAACCAGGATAGATGTTTTTGATTCTTTTAAAAGGAAGGCTTTGAAATCATTTTGAAAACAAGATATAATTTTGTAAAAATATTTGAATAAAAGTTAGTGGATACAAAACAATGTTCCACTAGATTTTTCGTAGGTTCCATCCTACTTAGGGTTCCATCCCTTTAACAGGCTCGAAGTGTATTCCATTCCACGAATAAATTGGATTTTAAGATGCCAGTGCTTTTCTAGGAGTTTTAACAAAATTCCTAATTTAATTACTTATTATTGAAATCTTGAACTCTTGATAATCTTGATACTCATGAGTCTTCAACCTTGATATCTTGAATCTCTATACTGTACAGTCTTCATTCTTGGTACCTGCATGGTTAAATCCTGCATATACATATATATCTAAATTATAATGTTAGTATTTATGTTTTATAATCTTATTCTAAGGTTATTGTCATCAAAACCATCTTCTCAGGGACTAACAGTCTCCCCTTTTTGATGATGACAACCTTTGTTTATAAAATATTACTTCTATCCTAATAACTTCCCCTAAAACTAATAATTCCCGCTTAATCCATGCTTAACTATCCTATTTTATATTTCTCCCCTTTTGTCATCAACAAAAATCATCCTAAAACCATAAAACTATACAACTCCCCCTTAAACTAATACTAGAATAAAGTATAGTAAATGGAATGTGAAATACATTAACATAATTATATTATTATTCAATATATAAATATGTATAAGTATATCTCATACAATCCAATCAACACACACATCAAATGTATTCATGTCAAAATAATCAAACAAATCAAAGGTCAAACAAATCAATCAAGTCAAACAAGTCAATTAAGTCAAACAAGATAATTAAGTCAATCAAAACATACCAAACAAATCAAAAACTAATAATCCTAAACTATAAGACAATTCTATAAACTCCGCCTAAATAAAATACACTCTTTATGTATACATGTATGCAATATGTAGTTTGTAATGCAGTATTAAATGTATGACATATGCAATGTAACATGAGATGATATGCAGAATGAAGTGCAACTGGTGATGCAAATGATTATGATATTTCATGCATTGTAATTTATTGTGCAATATGAAATGAAATGTGATATGAAATAGGATGCACAATGATATGTAATATGAAATAAAATGTTAACAAAGTAAAAATAATAATATGCAGAATGATATGATGATATATGCTATGGTGAGAGATATTCAGATTATAAGATAAACATGAGTGATAAGAAATATCTAATTGAAAAGCATATATATGTGAAACTATTTATTATAAATCACTTCAACCAAACAACGAAAATACACACTAATTACTAGACTTAGGTTAAGGAAATTAATGAATGGGACGGAAAGAGTAGTAAAGACAAAAGTTTAAAGGTAATAAATGGTATTAAAACTATAACATATTCATGAAAGGTAGTAATCAAATTTAATATCAAAATCAAATCTAAGAAATATGGACTTAAACTACATATGATCAAATATGGTTTTTATAAAAATTAATACCCTCCTTATTTAGTTCTTTTAAAATAATTTTTGTTAACTTAATTATTATTTTTAAGAATCCAAACTTTCATGTTTATAAATATTTAATTTAGTAATTAAACCTATATATTAAATTATTATTGATTAAAACATTTAGAAACACGATTAAACACCTTTTAGTTTTTTTAAATATCATAAT
The DNA here is from genome assembly GCA_030765085.1 of Allium cepa. Taxonomy (NCBI): domain Eukaryota; kingdom Viridiplantae; phylum Streptophyta; class Magnoliopsida; order Asparagales; family Amaryllidaceae; genus Allium; species Allium cepa. The sequence continues at coordinate 213,301,132 of CM060940.1, read as the reverse complement.
AAAATATGATGTAACAAAGATTGAAAAACTAAAATAAACATATGTCATATTAAGGCTTCTTACATTAAAAAAAAATTAAATATGAAATGAATTTTAAAATATTCTAATATAAGTTAGAAAATAACTCTAAAAAGAATACAAAAAATACTTAGTTTAAATATCGTTTTTTTTATAATTTAAAGTTTCAAACAGAAAAGACAGCATTTACAGAATGTTATAAAAAGCTTTTGCAATAAAAAATATTCAAAACATTATAAAACAGAAACTGCAGCATTTACCAAATGTTGCGAAAAGTTTCTAAAACACTACAGTGTTTCAAAGCACAGAGATGCTATAAAAACAAATTTGCATCACTTAAGAAACGTTCCAGAAGAAAAGACAGCATTTCAATTCTACTATCTATTGTTCTGGGCCTGATTTTAACATGATTTTGCACTAATTTTACGACTAGATATAAACATGTAAATAATTGATTTTTTTACCCAATTTTTACAGTATTTAATTAACATAAAAAAATAATGAGAAAACATGTGTAAAGACACTTGGCATTATGTATGTAAAAATGCTTTTCTTAATAAAAAAGTGTAATGACATATATCATATTGCATGTATGTCACTATCTATTCATATGACAAGTGCCATGTGATATGGAACAATCTTATTAATTAAAGAAATCTATAAATAGACGCTTATTCTAACATTCTAAATTTCTTCTATTAATTTCTTAAAAATATATAATTAGTAGCTTAAAAGAAATAGAGTACGAGAAGTAAAAATAACATTAGAAAAGTTGAAATCACGAAAGATGGTATGCTTTTCTACTTAGTATAGTTGTAATTAATAAGTAGTGAGATTTATTTGAAAGAAAAAACATTTTAAAAGACTTTAAAAAAAATTTAATTGGTATATCGATATGTATACTATGGTGTGCCGATATATGGACCAAAATATCAAAACTTATAAAGAGATAAATTTCTATACCTAACTAAATGCAACAATAAAGATGAAATAATAGTAAAGCGTACCATCTTTTGCACTCCTCCATCTTTCTAACTTTGTTATTCTTCCATTGTCGTGAAAAACACAATTATATCTTTCAGAATTTGACGACGAGATCTATTCTACTGCGACGGACTCGTTTTTCTGATCAGCGTAGTATGTTCATTTGCTGAATTTGAAGACCGTATGAGAAAGATGCTGATGATTTAGTAGATTGACCAACTTAGCGCCAAAACTTTGAATTTGAATTTTGAATGAATGGACACTTCAACCACTATAAATAGGCCCAACAGTCACCATTTTCATAAAAGTTTCTTTTCTTCATCTTCTTTCCATTTTTCTATTTACCATCAAACTTCTAGAAGGCATATCTCCTTCGTTTCTTAACGGAATTGGATGAAACCAGCGACAAATCGAAGAGGATGGCAAGGGTTGTGATCTAGTAATAGATTGGTGACGAATTTGAACAGTATTGTGGTGCAACAGGCCGAACAGTAAGAGAAATGCAGGAAATCTTGTACACAGTTTTTCAGTTTAGGATAGCCAACTTCAAACTGTCATATCTCACTCAATTTTGATCGGAATTTGATGATCCACCCATCAAAACGACCGTGAGAACAAGAATTACTATAATGACCTAGAATTTATGTTAATTAAAATTTGAATATTTAATTAATTTTAAATATTAATAAGTGAAATTTATAAGTCGAATAATTTATTTTTCGAATATCTGGATTTAATTGGATAATTAAATCGATAATTTAATATTTGAAATTCCAGAAATAATTGAAAATTGGGTTTAAGATGATTAAAATTGATTTGTAAAATTTTATTAAATCATATTGGAGTTCGAATGAGGTTATAGAACTTTTAAAATTGAATTTAAAGTTAATTTGTGAAAATTGAATATTTTAATGTTTAATTGACGACTTAAAATAGCCATTTTTCAAACAGTCTCGGATTTCGACGAAGTCAGTTTCCTTGGATCCGTAATGTTATATTATTGTAAGGTTTCAAATTTCGTGTCAATCGGATCTACCGTATGTCCGGGGCAAGCTAAAACGCATAGAAATTGGTTTAAATCAATTTAATTTAAATTTGAACGTTTATTGCTGTAACTCGCACATATGATCGAATTAGCTTCCGAAACCTATTCCCTTGTGTCCGGAACGCGGGGTAAACCCTAGAAATGCCAGTCACCGTGTGAGATTTGGAGTTTCGAAAATTTTAGATGAATGGTAATTTGGAAATTTTCTATAAAAGGCCTTCATTATTTTCATTTGCAACAAAGAAACGAAACCCTAATTTCTATAGCTGGCCGCCATTTTCAACTACCAAGGGCCGAAATCTTCTGATCTTCTCCTTCTCTTTTCTTCAAATCCGCAAAGTAATTCAAGAAACTTCCAACATGAAAGATGTAGAGCTCTCCAAGATCTTGCTATCCAACGGTTAAGATCGTGAATGGAGCAAAGAATCGATGGCAAATAGCTCGGGAACGTTGCGCGTTCGTTCTCGTTTTGTGTGCAACAAGGGCGACCGAGCTTCGTGCTCTTCTGGCCGAGCAAGGAGTTCGTGATGGGCTTCCATTTGGCGCTAGCTGATCGATTTCTAGTCAAGCGTGGAGGAGGCAATATTCAACCCTAGTTCGGCTTGGATGGGTTCGGTTCTATCGTATTTTCCTGTAGCCGAACGCGTTTGGGAAGATGGTCGCGTGCGGCCTTGATGCGTGCTAGGGGATCGTACGGCCAAGATTGAAAGGTTGAGAAAAAATCAATAAAAATGTAAATTGCTTTATATTATAATTCGTTCGATGTTTAAAAGTGTATAACTTTGTCATACGAGTCGAAAAATTACGAAACAAGCAGCGTTTGGAATCGTATGAACGAATACTACGCGATGAAGCTGGATTGGAGTCATTTGGAGCTAGTTTGAATTTTGGATAAAATAAACGTGTGTTTAATTTTATTCGAAATAAAACACGAAAACTGAATTGAAAGCAAGGTGAGAACTTCTCACTCAATCGAAATTGTTTCGATTTAAATTTTAGATAGTTACATTTAGAATTGATGATTGTATGCCTGGATGATAAATTATTATCTGTTGATGATTGAAATAGACATTATACGCCGTATATTAAGCGGAGGTTGTTTATTAAAAACATATATCGCGATAATTCCATCTTGATTGGAATTTGTATTATATATGTACTTGGAGTTGATTTCCCGCACTATATAGCGGACGAGACCCTATTGCGCCGCATAATAGCGGATAATATTTTATAAATCGCATATACCGCGATATTCCGTATTGGAACGGAATTGGTATTGTGCTAACATCTGTGGATGCAGGGAAACAGGTTGGAGGGATCCAACTGGATTCCTCACCAGTATTTATTTGATTACGAATATTTTGATTTAAGTTGATTATCATATGCTGATATATGATGTCTTTGTTGTCATGATTGACTATTTGGTGTGTTGCATCATTGGGCCAATTATGGAATTATAAAAGGATTTTAAAGTGATGATTTTCAAATTTTAAAAGGATTTTAAAGTGATTTTTGAAAGTATGCGTTTTATTAAATTTTTGGAATTGATTCGTTTTTAAATAAATAAAACATTTTAAATTTTAATGTTATAAAAATTATGATTTTTGAGAAAATAAGTTGAAAATTGATTTTTGAAATATGGAATTAATGATTTTATAAAATAGTTTAAATTGTGATTTTTGAATTTATTATAAACGGTTTATAAATAAGATATAAAAAAAATTGAATTTTTATAAATCAGAATAATGGAATTTTAATGGAGTTTTTATAAATGTAAAAAAGGGAGTTATTAATGAATCTTATAAGTAATAAGATTTATAATTTGTAAAGTTTTAAAAGAACTATTTTGGTAAATAAATGAATTATAAGCATTTAACTTATAATATGGATTTTTGGTATACAACTGAGTTATAAATAGAATTGGTTAATAAAGGAGATTTATAAATCGAAGTTTTTATAAATAGAATTGGAATTTATAAACGTTGTTTTATGAATCCGAAATTAATTGAATTTGATAAATTAAACATAGAAGTTTATTAAAGGAGATATATTCGTGATTTTGGACAGCGAATTATCCTTTAAATTAAATGTCGTAAAAATAAGAGTTTGGTTGGGAATTTCATCCACGGTTTTGGATAGTGGATAATCTTTTAATAAATGTGTTGAAACATTGAATTGGGTAAACAAAGTATATTCACGATTTTGGATAGTGATTATATTATTAAACAAAATGGATATGTTTGGGGAAGTGATATTATAAAAAGAAGTAATTGTTTTAAAAGATGTTTTGAAACGTGTTAAATATCGAATACATAGATTTCAACTTTCATTGTTGAAATAGACGTTTTCGAGAAATAAGGAAATGGTGGACTATAACACTATTGTTATAGTAAATAATTTTCGAAAGGAAATGTTTTTATATAGTATTGGGATTTATATATCTATTTAAATTTCGAATCCCTATACTAGTAATTTTGGGTTGTCGTAACGATTTTTTATGCAACATTCATTTTGACCCAAATAAATGTGTTTGAAAGAACGTTTTCTTTAAAGAATGAAATATATACTTAATTTCGATTTAAGTATATTGAATATTCTCCAAGTGTTGAAAATAAATGGATTTGTGAATTACTTATTATTAAATAAGTATGGAAATGTTTTTCCAATATGAAGTGAATATTTTGAGATTTTATCTTTTAAAGATAAATTGAAAATGAATATTAGAAATCGATTTGGAAATCATATATTCATAGATATTTCGGAATTGTAAATTCACCATGGAATTTATAAAAGAAAGGGAAATTTGTTTAAAAATAAACATTGATTTATTTTTGAAGTGTGGAAATAAATTTACGGATTTGGAACGTAAATATAAAGTAAATAGGTAAGGATTTATTTAAATGGTTTAAATGAACCAATTTGTGAATATATCCCGTGTAGGGAAATGATTTGAAATTTGTTTTCAAAAGTTGTAAAGGTGAAAAGTGATTTGAAATTTGTTTTCAAATGGTTGAAGTGTGGAAATTTTATATCTTGTAAAGATATTTTTGGTAAATAAATAATTTGGAGAATTATATGGAATTTGATAGTGTTGTGCATGTCTATTGATAGTTAAATAACCGACTATCAATATTTACCTTTAAATGGGTATTTGTTGTGATTTGCTTGAATTTGAATGCTACACTTATTTTTAAAATAAGCGCTCACTATTCGGGTTAGCCGGGAAAGGACTTTTGGGTCGTATAACCTATTCTGAATATGTGATATGTCGTTATGGATTGCATTTGAAGACCGGTGTTAAAGACTGGATATTTTTGAAAACAGAAGGATTACTGTTGAATGACTCTACATCGGCTGATCTCCGGTATAGAGGTTTTATCACCCTTAGTGACGGGAAGTCCGGACGTGATTAGTGAATATCCGGATTGCAAGGACTTCTTTGGAAGTGGCTTCGGTTCCGTTCGATCCCGGAACGGACTTGTATGGATGTTTGTCTGACGTTACAATTTGAGATGTATAGCTGGTCTCTATCAAATATATTTCTGTTGGTGGCGGAGAATTTATTCTCTTAACTTAACACCCTTCTCCGAGATGTACGAGCTCACAGGTTATGTAGTTGATGGTTACTAATGATACATTCCCAAATTGGTAATGTGGCGTACAAAGTGTTGTTGAGCATTTGATGATCAAAGCACAGCTTTTGTATAAAGCGTGACTTTGTGGACGAGACTTTGTCGGACCTCACACGCCGAAAATAGTCAAAACAGGAAGGATGCGGCAAGGTTATTAGGGGGTAGCGCCCCTTTAGTGCATGTCATTCCTTCTGGATAGAGGTGGTATCATGGTATGGAGCCCAGATACTTAACCTATGTTGTGCTGCAAATTTATTACTTTGTGGTTGTTGGAATCGAGGATCCTCGGATATAGATCGGTTACGATCGGGGAATGACATATTCGTGTCCGTAGTTACCCAATTTGAAGGGCAACCCGGCCTTGTGTTGGCAGAGATCTAACCGTAATGTTAGGTTATGTTCTCGGGGTCGTCTTTCCAGAGGCATACCCATGTGGCAATGGTAAGTTCCTTGGTCTGACCATTTGTTGAAAATCCAAAGAAACAATACGATCTTGTACGGTTTTAGTTGTAGAACCTATCATTCACTTATGGTGGCGCCTCACTATTTGGATGGTAGCTATAGTAGGCATAAGTGCGAAATGCCTATGCTGGCTTAGATTTATATCTTTACTTTCGAAATGATTTTTTCTACACTATGCACAAGTAATAATATCAAATGTTCTTTTTAATGCGTATCAAGCATCTTTGACTATCATAAGGAGAAATCTCCTCCGATTCTGCGTTTGCATTGTGTGTGTGTGTGCGGGAGGCCTTATGGTAGTCTCATTTTCCAAAAAAAACATTGCGAATCTATTTTAAAATATTTCTTTGTTTGTTTTAAAAGATAAACTGTTTTAAGTTCTCACACCGGTCCCATGACTGACCTGGAGTTTATTGTTTTCCTTCCTAAACTCTGGGTGCCCACCAATTTCCACACAGGCAGTCTAGAGTTAGGTTATCAGGATATTCTGAAATTCAGGAGTTGCTGGAGGCAAGCTGGATGGCATGGCGTATTACTAGTATATAGTATTTCTTTTCCGCCGTTTGTTGTTGTACACTCTGATAATGTAATGTGATGTAATGTAATAACTAATATAGTTCTTTGTTTAAAGATTATTCATTTATCTATTATATGTTGTTCCGCTGCGATTATGAGATTCTGATATTGTTCTATTGTTTCTTGCTGTTCTGTTCCATCTTTTTCTCACTTCTTCTATCTTTTTCATCTTCTTTAACCATAACATTTTGGTTTTCTGGCATTCGATTGCTCGGCAGTTAATATAGTGATGTATTGATGTCAGTTTTCAAGCGTCGAAAAGTCGCAACGTTACATTTGGTATCAGAGCATATGGTTAAGCAACAACCATGGCTCTGTTGGGTATTACTCATTAGAGATAGAGTCAGTAGTACTCTAGAATGAGTGTAAGTGTAATAATAGCTATGAGCGCGTATTTGTTAGTGAATATAAAAAATGTTTTATATTGTGTTTGCTTATCCGTTGAGCTGTTTGTGAATTTTGGTCGGTAGATAGGACGCCATATTATCGATAGGGATTTCTAAACTCTTAAACGAGATAAACCGACATAGCATCATTTTAAATTGGGTAAATGAAATAATTTTACCATGATTATATTTTATATATAAAGGAATAATTTTTTAGAATTATTAAAGTGTGTATAAAATTGATTGTTTGGTTGTTGAAAATGTAAGATATACGCAAGTTAATAAAAGTTGTTTGAATAAGTTAAATGAAACATATTGTAAAAGAATAATTGTATAAGCGAAGAATTATAAGTATGGAAGTTATAATTAAAATGACTTACACTTGTGAAATAATCTTATATATAAGAAATGAAATTATATAAGTAAAAGATTTATAAATGTGATTTATAATCTGAAAAAAAAATTCCAGAGAAGTGTTTTGAAAGGATTTGATATTTTGGAAAAAAAATTTGGGGAAATTAAAGCTCTAAACTCTTTTCGGTCGCTGGAAAATAATTCTGATGATGATCGCGACATCATCGGTGCTCATTTTCGGGTTTCCAAAAGAGGAATTGCTGCCAGATTATTTTAAATGGAAGTTGTGTGGAAAATTTGGATTTGGTTTTGGAAATTCAAAAGGTAATTTGAATTGATTTCAAAAAAAATGGTTTTGAAAGGTTGAAAAGACTCTGGAATCCTATTTCAAATATTTATGGGAATGATAAATGAATTGATAACTTATACAATTTAAATTTTGATAGAATGAATTTAACTTAAAGGATGGAGTTAAATTAAAGGAGCTATAAGTGAATCAATAAAAATCCGAGTGGTAATTGTTGAATATAAGTTGTATAACTTATGAAATGAGAAAATGAAAGTGAAACAAATTGTTAAAAATGGTTAAACAATTTAGTTAAGCAAAACAAAATCTGAATTTGATAGTGATATGAGATAATAAATTTGACTTGCTAAAGGTTAAATAAAATTTTCTTCAGAATTGGAATCTGAATTGAATTTATAAGTGGTAACTTAAGTTAAGTTAAACAAATGATGTTTGAAATGAAATATAACTTAAGTGAAGTTGAATAAAGTTGATTTTGGTATCAAAGTAAATTAATAAGTGAATTAATGAAGTCATTAACAATTTGAACTTGAGTTATATAAATGAAATTCAACTTGAAATGTTAAATGAATTAGCAGTTGAATTAATAAATGGATTGAATGTAAATCAACTGAATGTAAATAAAATTGATATGGGGTAATGAATGTAAGTGTAAATTCATTAGAAGCTAATGAAGTTGAGAAGTTGAATAAATTGAATGGAAGTCAATTTAATATCAACCAATTGGAGTTAAAAAGTGTTAAACCAAATAGAATGTAAATTTAATAAGTTGGTTATGATGGTTATTATTTGGTTATTATATGATTGCTAGTTGATTTTATATAATTCATTAAGTGTTAATGAAATTGAATTGATAAATTGAAAGCTATAAATCAAATTGGAAGTTAAGTGAATTTGATTTGAATGTGGTAGTGAACCAACTCGAATGTAAATTAGTGAATGCAAACTAATTGAAATTGAATATGAATGAATGTTAGTAAATCCAATGTCAACGAATCAAATGTGATTTAAATTGGAAAACCAATTCAATGAATATTAATGAAAAGTGAATGTATATTGAGTTGGTTATGGATTTGTTGAATGTTAATTGGATGATAGTTGTTTGACGGTTGCATTTGTTGATTGAATGCATTGCTATGTTGGCACATGTAGTTGATATGTTACTATATGATGTATATTGATATTATTTTCATATATGCATGTTTCTCATGGTTTGTTGAGTGTATAGTAGGTGCGGATTGCGCTTGCTTCGCATTTGGAGCTCGCTTTCGCGCTATATTAGCCGTATATGCTCGCTAATAATATATAAGGTACATATCTCGGATTACATACCATTCTTTTACACTTTTTTCCCTGCAGGATGCCTCATCATTTGATAAGATGTATATTTGTGATATATATACTATCATTTTTTTTCGGATCGAGCCGCGCAAAGGAGACGCTGGCGAAATTTTTCAAAAATTTAAGGCGTTAGAATATTTTTGAGAGAATTGAACATTTTCAAAACTAGTTGGATTTGGAAAATTCGTAAAGTTGTTGAAAGAAGTTTAACTGTGGATTTTGAGAAAGTTGAACACTTAAGTGAACTTGGAATCTAATCTAATTGGATTGTTTTGGAAAGTTAATGGATTCTGTAACTTTTTCTTACTTGGTAATTTCGAGGACGAAATTCTTTTAAGGGGGGAAGTTTGTAATGACCCAGAATTTATGTTAATTAAAATTCGAATATTTGATTAATTTTAAATATTAATAAGTGAAATTTATAAGTCAAATAATTTATTTTTCGAATATCTGGATTTAATTGGATAATTAAATCGACAATTTAATATTTGAAATTTCAGAAATAATTTAAAATTGGATTTAACATGATTAAAATTGATTTTTAAAATTTTATTAAATCATATTGGAGTTAGAATGATGTTATAGAACTTTAAAATTGAATTTAAAGTTAATTAGTGAAAATTGAATATTTTAATATTTAATTGACGACTTAAAATAGCCACTTTTCAAACAGTCTCGGATTTCAACGAAACCAGTTTCATCGGATCCGTAATGTTATATTATTGTAAGGTTTCAAATTTCGTGTCAATCGGATTTACCGTTTGTCCGGGGCAAGCTAAAACACATAGAAATTGGTTTAAATCGATTTAATTTAAATTTGATCATTTATTGCCGTAACTTGCACATATGATCGAATTAGCTTCCGAAACCTATTCCATTGTGTCCGGAACGCAGGGTAAACCCTAGAAACGTCAGTCATCGCGCGAGATTTGGAGTTCGGAAAATTTTGGATGAATAGTAATTTGGAACTTTTCTATAAAAGGCCTTCATTATTTTCATTTGCAACAAAGAAACGAAACCCTAATTTCTATAGCCGGCCGCCATTTTCAACTACCAAGGGCCGAAATCTTCTAATCTTCTCCTCCTCTTTTCTTCAAATCCGCAAAGTAATTCAAGAAACTTACAACATGAAAGATGTAGAGCTCTCCAAGATCTTGCTATCCAACGGTTAAGATCGTGAATGGAGCAAAGAATCGATGGCAAATGGCTCGGGAACGTTGCATGTTCGCCCTCATTTTGCGTGCAATAGGGGCGACCGAGCTTCGTGCTCTTCTGGCCGAGCATGGTGCTTGTAATGGGCCTCCATTTGGCGCTAGCTGATCGATTTCTAGTCATGCGTGGAGGAGGCAATATTCAACCCTAGTTCGGCTTGGATGGGTTCGGTTCTATCGTATTTGCCTGTAGCCGAACGCGTTTGGGAAGATGGTCGCGTGCGGCCTTGATGCGTGCTAGGGGATTGTACGGCCAAGAATGAAAGGTTGAGAAAAATTAATAAAAATGTAAATTGTTTTATATTATAATTCGTTCGATGTTTAAAAGTGTATAACTTTGTCATACGAGGTCGAAAAACTACGAAACAAGTTGCGTTGGAATCGTATGAACGAATACTACGCGATGAAGCTGGATTGGAGTCGTTTGGAGCTAGTTTGATTTTCGGGTAAATTAAACGAGTGTTTAATTTTATTCGAAATAAAATGCGAAAACTGAATTGAAAGCAAGGTGAGAACTTCTCACTCAATCGAAATTGTTTCGATTTAAATTTTAAATAGTTAGATTTAAAATTGATGACTGTATGCCTGGATGATAAATTATTATCTGTTGATGATTGAAATAGACATTATACGCCGTATATTAAGCGGAGGTTATTTATTAAAAACGTATACCGTGATAATTCGATCTTGATTGGAATTAGTATTATATATGTACTTGGAGTTGATTTCCCGCATTATATAGCGGATGAGACCCTATTGCGCCGCATAATAGCGGATAATATTTTATAAATCCCATATACCGCGATATTCCGTATTGGAACGGAATTGGTATTGTGCTAACATCTGTGGATGCAGGGAAACAGGTTGGAGGGATCCAACTGGATTCCTCACCAGTATTTATTTGATTACGGATATTTTAATATATGTTGATTATCATATACTGATATATGATGTCTTTGTTGTCATGATTGACTATTTGGTGTGTTGCATCATTGGGCCAATTTTGGAATTATAAAAGGATTTTAAAGTGATTTTTGAAAGTATACGTTTTATTAAATTTTTTGAATTGATTCATTTTTAAATAAATAAAACATTTTAAATTTTAATGTTATAAAAATTATGATTATTGAGAAAATAAGTTGAAAATTGATTTTTGAAATATGGAGTTAATGATTTTATAAAATAGTTTAAATTGTGATTTTTGAATTTATTATAAACGGTTTATAAATAAGATTTAAAAAATTGAATTTTTATAAATCAGAATAATGGAATTTTAATGGGGTTATTATAAATGTAACAAAGGGAGTTATTAATGAATCTTATAAGTAATCAGATTTATAATTTGTAAAGTTTTAAAAGAACGATTTTGGTAAATAAATGAATTATAAGCATTTAACTTATAATATGGAATTTTGGTATATAACTGAGTTATAAATAAAATTGTTTAATAAAGGAGATTTATAAATCGAAGTTTTTATAAATAGAATTGGAATTTATAAACATTGTTTTATTAATCTGAAATCAACTGAATTTGATAAATTAAACATAGAAGTTTATTAAAGGAGATATATTCGTGATTTTGGACAGCGAATTATCCTTTAAGAGTAAATGTTTTAAAAATAAGAGTTTGGTTGGGAATTTTATCCACGATTTTGGATAGTGGATAATCTTTTAATAAATGTGTTGAAACATTGAATTGGGTAAATAATGTATATTCACGATTTTGGACAGTGAATATATTAATAAACAAAATGGATATGTTTGGGGAAGTGATAATATAAAAACAAGTAATTGTTTTAAAAGATGTTTTAAAACATGTTAAATATCGAATACATAGATTTCAACATTCATTGTTGAAATAGACGTTTTCGAGAAATAAGGAAATGGTGGACTATAACACTGTTGTTATAGTAAATGATTTTCGAAAGGAAATGTTTTTATATAGTATTGGGATTTATATATCTATTTAAATTTCGAATCCCTATACTAGTAATTTTGGGTTGTCGTAACAATGTTTTATGCAACATTCGTTTTGACCCAAATAAATTTGTTTGAAAGAACGTTTTCTTTAAAGAATGAAATATATACTTAATTTCGATTTAAGTATATTGAATATTCTCCAAGTGTTGAAAATAAATGGATTTGTGAATTGCTTATTATTAAATAGGTATGGAAATGTTTTTCCAATATGAAGTGAATATTTTGAGATTTTATCTTTTAAAAATAAATTGAAAATGAATATTAGAAATCGATCTGGAAATCGTATATCCATAGATATTTGGAATTGTAAATTCACTATGGAATTTATAAAAGAAAGGGAAATTTGTTTAAAAATAAACGTTGATTTATTTTTGAAGTGTGGAAATAAATTTACGGATTTGGAACGTAAATGTAAAGTAAATCGGTAAGGATTTATTTAATTGGTTTAAATGAACCATTTTGAAATGAAAATGAATAAAGATTTGTGAATATATCCCGTCTAGGGAAACGATTTGAAATTTGTTTTCAAAAGTTGTAAAGGTGAAAAGTGATTTGATTTTTTTTTTCAAATGGTTGAAGTGTGGAAATTTTATATCTTGTAAAGATATTTTTGGAAAATAAATAATTTGGAGAATTATTTGGAATTTGATGGCGTTGTGCATGTCTATTGATAGTTAAATAACCGACTATCAATATTTACCTTTAAATGGGTATTTGTTGTGATTTGCTTGAATTTGAATGCTACACTTATTTTTAAAATAAGAGCTCACTATTTGGGTTAGCCGGGAAAGGACCTTTGGGTCGTATAACCCATTCCGAATATGTGATACGTCGTTATGGATTGCATTTGAAGACCGGTGTTGAAGACCGGATATTTTTGAAAACGGAAGGATTATCGTCGAATGACTCTGCATCGGCTGATCTCCGATAGAGGTTTTATCACCCTTAGTGACGGGAGGTCCGAACGTGATTAGTGAATATATGGATTACAAGGTCTTCTTTGGAAGTGCCTTCGGTTCCGTTCAATCCTGGAACGGACTTGTATGGATGTGTGTCTGACGTTATAATTTGAGATATAAAGCTGGTCTCTATCAAATATATTTCTGTTGGTGGCGGAGAATTTATTCTCTTAGCTTAACACCCTTTTCTGAGACGTACGAGCTCAGAGGTTATGTAGTTGATGGTTACCAGTGATACATTCCCAAATTGGTAATGTGGCATACAAAGTGCTGTTGAGCATTTGATGATCAAAGCACAGCTTTTGTATAAAGCGTGGCTTTGTGGACGAGACTTCGTCGGACCTCACACCCCCGAAATGGTCAAAATAGGAAGGATACGGCAATGTTATTAGGGGGCAGCGCCCCTTTATTGTATGTCATTCCTTCTGGATAGAGGTGGTATCATGGTATGGAGCCTAGATACTTAACCTATGTTGTTGCTGCAAATTTATTACTTTGTGGTTATTGGAATCGAGGATCCTCGGATATAGATGGGTTACGATCGGGGAATAACATATTCGTGTCAGTAGTTACCCAGTTTGAAGGGTAACCCGGCCTTGTGTTGGCTGAGATCTAACTGTAATGTTAGGTTATGTTCTCGGGGTCGTCTTTCCAGAGTCGTACCCATGTGGCAATGGGAAGTTCCTTGGCCTGACCATTTGATGGAAATCCAAAGAAACAATACGATCTTGTACGGTTTTACTTGTAGAACCAACCATTCACTTATGGTGGCGCCCCACTGTTTGGATGGTAGCTATAGTAAGCATAAGTGCGAAATGCCTATGCTAGCTAAGATTTATATCTTTACTTTCGAAATGATTTTTTTTACACTGTGCACTAGTAATAATATCAAATGTTCTTTTTAATGTGTATCAAGCGTCTTTAACTATCATAAGGAGAAATCTCCTCCGATTCTGCGTTTGCATTGTGTGTGTGTGCAGGAGGCCTTATGGTATTCTCATTTTCCAAAAAAAATAAATTGTGAATCTATTTTAAAATATTTCTTTGTTTGTTTTAAAAGATAAACTGTTTTAAGTTCTCACACCGGTCCCACGACTGACCTGGAGTTTATTGTTTTCCTTCCTAAACTCTGGGTGCCAACCAATTTCCACACGGGCAGTCTAGAGTTAGGTTATCGGGATATTCTGGAATTCAGGAGTTGCTGAAGGCAAGATGGATGGCATGGCGTATTACTAGTATATAGTATTTCTTTTCCGCCGTTTGTTGTTGTACACTCTGATAATGTAATGTGATATAATGTAATAACTGATATAGTTCTTTGTTTAAAGATTATTCATTTATCTATTATATGTTGTTCCGTTGCGATTGTGAGATTCTGGTATTGTTCTGTTGTTTTTTGTTGTTCTGTTCTATCTTTTTCTTCTTCTTTAACCATAACATTTCGGTTTTCTGGCATTCGATTGCTCGGTAGTTGATACAGTGGACGTCTTGATGTCGGTTTTCGAGCATCGAAAAGTCGCAACGTTACAATTACAATCTGAAAAAGGAATGGGAATAAAATACTCAAATTTTTGGACGTAATTTGAAGAATACCATTGACAGTTTTCCTTTCTTTCTCTCTTTGTTCACTAAAACTTCATTTGACCATAACTTGGTCATTTCTTGACGGATTCGAACGAAACCAGTGACATTGCAAAGTAGATGGAGAGAAGTACAGTATCATACCAAGTTGTAGATGAGAATCAAAAGCTTTATATTGATCTGGTACCCATTTCATTGTCGATTGCCATTATATATTCATTTATTTTTCTTGATTGATGAATGGTTATCTGGTATCTTTTAACCAATAGTCATTAGACATAATTATTTTCCTGCAAAATAACATAACCTTTTAAAGAATCAAGTGACTTTTCAAACTTACTAAATATAACTTTGAACAACAATATCATGATGATTCTGTTACATATTCATATGAAAAGTGTTAATAAAATCCCCAAAAATAGCCATTTAAAAAAAAAAATTAAAATTCAGATTATGAAAACTTTGAAAACCTTGCTCTGATGCCAATGTGAGAAATGCAGATTACGGATCTTAAGGCTAGAATTAACACTAGAAGGGGGTGAATAGTGTTTTAAGGAATTACTAAATCGTTTTTAGTTTATATTAATTTGAACACAAATGTATGCAATATTCAAACACAGATATGATCACAGAATCAAACACAGATGCAGAAATAAAGTAAAAGCAATAAAGGAAAGAACATACTTGATTTTATACTAGTTCGGAGTTACCCTACATCCAGTCCCGCACATAAGTACGGATTTCCTTTCAAAAGCAATTGTACAATTACACCCTCGATTTCAAGGCCACGAGGTACACCCCTCCAGATTCACAATCCTCTGAGTAAAGATACTTGGTTTTAAGGGCAACAAGTTCACCCAATTGATTTCCTAGGCTACAATCACACCTTTTCTCGCTTGATTGATTTCACAGGCTACAATCACACCTTTTCTTGCTTAATTTATTACAAAGAAGCCTATAATTCTGAATAGCACTGTGATCTTGTTGAGATAGTGATAGAGAATCAAATCAGAGATGATCTAGTTAGATTCAACGGTAATTTTGGCAGAGTAATGGTAAAAATATATTTAAAGAAATGCGGAAGAAGAAGAGAAGTGAAATCAGGGAAAAAATGAATGAAAATTCGTTTAAAAATGCCCCTATTTATAGTAGAACAACAGCCATGTCCATTCGTGAAAGGATATGATGAATGGACACTTCTTTTAAAATTCAAATTTTTTAATCAAACATCCACCTTGTCGACATGGTTAGATTGGGGTCGTCGACATGCCTAAGGAAATTTTGGTAATTTATTTTTCTTTGAAAATAACTTCTATCTTGTATTAAAACTATTTTAAACTTTATAAATATACTTAACTATAGTTAAAATACATAAATAAATATAGAGAATAATATTTCGATATGTATAAGATTTTACTATAATTTTATATTTAAACCTAAGTATAAATATTAAAAGTTAAATATAATATTATTATTAAAAGAAAGTTTAAAACCAAAGATAACTTTATTTTGAAGATAAAGATTATTTTGTGGCTAAAAGTATTTTAAAACCGGATAGATGTTTTTGATTCTTTTAAAAGGAAGGTTTTGAAATCATTTTGAAAATAAGATATAATTTGTTAAAAATATTTGAATAAAAGTTAGTGATATAAAACAATGTTCTACTAGATTTTTCGTAGGTTCCATCCTACTTAGGGTTCCATCCCTTTAATAGGCTCGAAGTGGATTCCATTCCACGAATAAATTGGATTTTAAGATGCCTGTGCTTTTCTACAAGTTTTAACAAAATTCATAATTAAATTACTTATTATTGAAATCTTGAACTCTTGATAATCTTGATACTCCTGAGTCTTCAATCTTGATATCTTGAATCTCTATACTGTACAGTCTTCATTCTTGGTACCTGCATGGTTAAATCCTGCATATACATATATATCTAAACTGCAATGTTAGTATTTACATTTTATAATCTTATTATAAGGTTGTTGTCTTCAAAACAATCTTCTCTGGGACTAACAGAAATAAATGTTGATTTTGATTCTGACTTATTCAAAATGTTGAACAATCATCTTCGAACTATTTCATATAGATTTGCTTGGATTAATGATGCTGTTTTATTGTTTGATGATTACTCATGATACATGTGGATATATTTGACTTGATATTTTGTTTTGTGTTTTCTTGGTTACATGGTTTCAATTCAAATTCAAGAGAATTTCATTCGAAAGCTGAAAAAACAATTTTAAGCAAATTTGTTGCAACTTTACAGTCTGGTCTATAACATTCAATTATTGATGATCTTGAGACAAAGGGAAATTCAAATACAAATTACACTGGTAATCTAGTTGATAAAAAAATTTGTATTGGAATGTGATTTTGGGTTGAAGCATTTACTAATTGCATCGTTTTTCAAAGAAAATATCTACATATTTTTCACTTGAAATAATTTTCAAGTAGCAGACATTTTTCTCAAACCCCTTCCAGAAAATTTCTTTTGTTAAACTTATTTTAGATTAGTCATTTTGGAAAATTTGATAATTATTTTTGAATTTTAAATGACTACATTAACTAATCTGACTCCCTACTGATTATCGAGAAGATAAGTAGTGATTGAAAAAGTGATGAGCATTAATATTGATCATATATTATAAATTGAGATAGGATAATTAGTAAATTTCTTTAGAAAATTAAACAAGAGTTAAAAAAAAATTGCTGGTAAAAATTCCATGACCATGTCTAATTCTATCATATTTCTATCGATCGTCACTCATCAAAATCTAATATAGTATGTCAATATGTGGTAATTTAAATAGGAAATCATTCTTTTTTCTTTTTATTATATTTTTTTCAAGAAATAAAAACATCTGAAGTATTCACTCTCAATTAAAAGTCCTCACGGTTATGCATGGGGAATTACTTGGAATTTTTGATTATGTGCTTCCATGCTTATTTCAAAGTCCTCATGGTTATGCATGTATGGAACACATATCAAAATTGATTGCAACGACCACAAAATTTTCAACCTTGAAGATTCGACATTAATACATTCACTGTAGAAATGCCGAGAAATCGAACGTTGGAAATTTCAGATTGTTAGAGAAAGAAGAAAAAGGTAGAAGAAGAACAGGAACAAATCACAGAATCTCACATTTCACAGCGGATCAAAGTATAATATCACATAATATCATTTATACAAAGAAAGCTGTAATTGATAGTTTACATTCAACATATCAGAGTACAACCATCATACATAAACTGGATAGCTATAATTTACTTGTTTCAGACTAAACAAATCAAAGTCAAATACACAGCGGAATAATCCATACGTTCCTGCCATCCAGCTTGCCTTTTGAGCTCCAGAACGTCCTAACTTGAAAATGTGTAATATTCGGTCTGACCCGAGCATTAGAACAGTGTAACACTCGGGTCAGGTTGGAAACCAGCGTGAGTAAACCCATACAATTTGAAATACCAAGCTATAAATCTTATTTGAATTTGTAGGGTAATTCGTACCTTCCTACGAGGTCTTGTCTAATTAAAGTCAATCACAAATTATCAGATAATATCTAAGAAATGTTACCCAGTTATAAATGGTCATGTTACTAAATTTATTCAATTCCAGCCTGTTTGATTTTAAACTCACATCTATAAAGAACTACTGAAGATTACTAATCGAAGTGGTTTCGGGTATTGTTGATACCCCGACCCTGGTCTCTTCGAATCCAATGTTAGCCTTAATCCAGTTTGTTTAAGTGGATATCAATTATAAATACAGGGTATCATATTCATACAGCAATCCATTATCGATAGATAACCCACAATATTACTGTTCAACCCATCATATCACATTACAGTACATCCCAAATCATATATTAGAGATATTCAGTCAAACCAAGGCATTCAATTTAAGTTTATCATCCATAGGCAAGATTAATAGTCAAACTATACTCAATTAATTTAATTTAATCACCTAATATAATTAAATTAATTTTCTTTAATCCTACTTAATTAACTCTAATTAATCATAAACCATTCCTTAAATTAATTACGTTGATTAATTAACCTTAATTAATTTCATTGATTAATTAGCCTTAATTGATTATCCTTTATTTATTCACTAAAATTAATTATCCTTAATTAATTAACCTTGGTTTACTTCCCTTAATTAATTAATCTTTAGTTAAGAATCAATCAATCAATTAATAAATCTTAATCACCGAAACCTTAAGTAATTTTAAGATAATTCATTTATCTTAATCACTTTCTCAATCATCATCAGAATTTAATAAACTTGGGATTAATTATCATTAACTTGTAAATTTACAAAAGTCCTTAAGTTTAATGATAAAAAAAATTTCGTTATGTTTAATTATTACGTAATTACATTATTAATTAAGTTTTAAATAGACTTAAGATTTAACTAAATCTAAGTTAAAAATAAGTTATATACCTTTAACTAAATCTCCAATATTTTACCCAATTAAAACCCGTGTACTTCCACTTCCAAACCCGAGTCACCATCTTCCTTCCGTCTTCTATATACATTTTAAAAAAAACTTTGTTTTAAATTTTAAACTGCTGAAAGCAATAACACTCACGTTCACCCAAAACAAACCCCGATACCAAACACAATATTCTCTAGCTCCCTCCCGAGCATACTCCCTATTCTCCTCTCAAAAACAAAACTGACACACAGCCACCACCGTGCACATGCACATGGCATCGGTGCCACTCCGACCAACTCCAATGACATTCCCAAGTTGCCGCTGATCTCCCCGATCCACCCAGCAACCCAGATCCCCACGAACCACCTTGAAATAAAAAATGATAGTGCCGGTCATCACTGGAAAAAAAAACAGTCACCAAAACTCTTTGCTCCGCCCCCCTTCCGACCACGGAGAACTCACAACTCTGTCCACTCCTTCGCCTTGCTCGCCTTTTTTTCACCAACCACCGATAGCCTCCAGATTATCCATGACGACGCAAATGCCCCGACCTGGACATCGACCAAGCGAGCACCTAAAACCCTATCCCCTCCTCGTCGCACCACCACGGCCCGCTAAAAATTCCCCGACCAATTTTCCCAAACACCCTGACCCATGATTTTACTCCACCAACGAACTCGACATCTCCCAAATCGTTGATCGTCGGAATTTGAAGAATATCCATTTCCCGTTCAACTCGTAATTCCCACTTAAAAATTCAGGTTTTTAAATCAAAATTCATCATGTTCTACAGCGAAATAGTTTATGAAATCAATTCATGGATTTTTGAACATTGATTTTCAACATATATATGTTCACTACTATAATTTCCAAATTTTCCAGTGAAATACTAACTAGTTCCACACTTAATTATTTTTAAAAATATTGTTTAGTTAATTCGAATATAATTCCTTTAAACATCCTAATCTAATTTGATTCATATGAAGAGATATTGATTCTTTGATTTAGTTTTGTGTCTGTAAACTAAGAACAGAGATATATCTATACACAGAGACATGCAGCTCCATATTCACATACATATATACATGCAATCATCTCTAAACAAACATGTAAAATGTACTAATCATCATAATTTTAAGGATTATCTCATGCAATCACACATATAGACAGATTAAGCTTTAAGATAAAAGTTTACTCACCTATATCTTGGAACAGAGAATGGTTTTTTTTTAATCTAGAAATGTTTGATGTTGATCAAAACTTGATTTTCCTGAGTTTGATCTGGATCTGTTCTTGTTGAGTTGATTCTTTGAATTAATCTTGCTTGATCAGGTTGTTTGCTCAGGTTGAAGATGTTGTAGAATTTGGATTTTATTTTGATTCTTTTCTCTGCTTTTATGTTTACAGGTTTTGTTTTACTTATGTTTTAAAAATGAAAGAAGACGTTTGAACTCAAAATCTCAAAACCAGGTTTCTCTATATTTATTTGTAATTAAATTCTAAAAGAAAATTTTAAGTTTTCCACTTGTAATACTAAGCTAACATTTGTCAATATATGTGATTATTTTCTTAAAAATGTTAATACGCAAGAATGAAATATTTACAAATGTTTAAAACTTAAATATCTCTTATATTTTATATGTATTTATATTAACATGTATTATCTTTATATATATACACAAAGTGCATAAATTTCAAATATAAAAGAAAGTGTATTTAAATCCTTGTTAGATTTTATTTTAGGCTATCATATTTTGAACTACTAAATATTTATTTTTATTAATCTATGTTGATATCTTTTTATACAAATCATAATTAGTTCAATAATTTAAAAAGAAAGTGTAATAAACTCTTTTATTAAATCCTATTTTAAATCTTTAAGCTATAATACTTTAATGATAAACAAACAAATATAGACACTATTCTAAGTGTTAAAAATATAGAATTCAACTTTAAATACCTCTTGAAAATTATTAAAAACATAACTTCCAATTCAATATATATACCTATATAGTATATATTATAATTAGATAATCATTTTTATTAATTTTGAAAAGATAAAATTTTCCTAATTAAATAATTATAAAAGAAGATTATTAAAATAATATTGTCACACTTCAATAATTATATTAGGAGATTATCAATTAAATATTTATCTAGATATTTATAATTCAACTTTTATTATATTTTCAAATTCATTTACATATCCAAATATCTTTTATTATTAGAATTTTTACCTATTCAATTGAATAAACCAGTTAATTATCCAATTATCAGATGTCTAAAATACAGGTTATCACATTCCTCCCCCTATTGAATCTTTTTGTCCTCGAAAAAGAACGAAGCCAGAATTATTCAATACTTAAAATCAGATAAATTATTCTTTGATCATTTTTAAAACACTTTTAAAATCCATATAATATTATAAAATAGTTTTTATAAAAATACTTTTTATAACTCGATGTCTCAACAAGTCCATCCTTGTTCTTACAGAAATTCGGTCATACGTTGATCAGGCTTAGGACTGAAAATCTATAAGTACTTGGTAAAACCGTTTCAACACCCAGTGAAAATACTTAGAAAACATTTTTGAAAATATAGAAAATAATTTTTGAGAATATAGGAAACATTCTTTGTGAGAATGCTCTAGAAATCATCACCCCCTCCATGGTCACAGTTAACCCGATGATTACGTCGCCATCCCGGAAAAACCATAGACAACTGTAGGCACTCCACGCCCCTTGATTACGCCATGGAACCTTCCACAGATCGCAGCTACATCCTGGGTTATGTCGCCATCATGAAAAAAATCCATGTAATTATAGGCATCTACTCCCTCGAATTTTGCTGCCAAATTAAACTTCACCACTCCCACATAGGTCGCAGACTACATCAATCGAGTCCCAATGTAGCCTTAGGCTCTCACGGCCTCTCGACTTTAGCTATGTCTTCATAGATTGCAGTCTACCGATGTTACGTTGCCATTATGGAAAAATCAAATGTAGACCGTTGGCTCTCACAGCACACACGACTTCCGCTATGGTCCGTAGTAGATCGTAGTGACATCTAGTTACGCTGTCGTCATAGCATAACCTAAATGTCTCTGTAGGCATCAGCGCCCTCGACTTTCTCTGCCACAACACAAAATTCTCAAGAACTTCAGTTTGTCCAGACTTCCTCCAAGGCTTCAATTTAGAGCCTCCCCATTAGGGCTCAAGGCAGAACCACCCTGTCAATCTCCTATGAAGTTCATTCCAATGGGAGCGCCTTTTTCCCCAGAGCCAATCTCAAAACATTTTACACTATACACTTATAGTATCTTTCAAATCATCCCTTTATGATTCACATAAAAATCTCCTTTACACAAAATCGATATCTCGAATCGATAGTTCCAAACTTGGCTTTCCAAACTTCCCAAAATTGATTTTTCCAAAAATCAAAAGCCTTTTCAAAATCCATAGGTTCAAAAACCTTTTCCCAAAAATCATTCTCATAAAATCATTTATACATATAGATATATATGTGTAATTTATCCTTTCCGACTTGAAAATAATCTTTGGATTACTTATATAGATTCCCCTTTTATACCTCAAATATTTTCAAAAAGCCTTTCTTCTGGTTCTAAATTCAACATAGGGCAGTTTATCATATATATACTTCATTTATGCCAAACCAAATAAAAGTTACTTACCATACCACTTATTTTCATAAAGTGAATTTCAAAAGATATCCAACTTCCACCTTTATTCACATATGCTTCTCAAAATATATTTCAAAAATCATTTTCATTTCTTTCAAAATTTCAATATCTATTTCATTTAAGTACGTACGATGTACATATACCATCCGTACGCAATATCAAATCTGATCGCTCACTCGATCACACAATTTCACTTCCGAACTAGTATCGTCCACCCGACTTCCTAGTGCAGACTCAGATCTGGTTTCTTGATCAGAAACCGTCACTCTCCTTGCAAAGCCATTTACTATGATAGAGAATCTCTAGAATCAATCAAAAATCCATATCCAGGGTTCGCCGTCGAAAATCGAGTGAAAAATCCGAACTCGGATCGATATACTGTCACAAAATTCTATGCTTGAATCTAGATCAATCATTATGCGAATAGAATAATATACGTACATCCTACGTATTTATCTTCATTGATCATCAGCTAAACCAATTTTCTTTTCTATTCACCTTCATTTTGATTCTATTCACTTATCCATAATTGCTCCCAATTCCCATTTGGGTTATCACTTCATTTATAAACAGTCTGCACTCTGACCACTTGAATTTAGAAAATAGCTTGATAAGTTTAGAATAGATAAGTAGTTGTAAAATAGCGGTAAAATAGTTAAGTAATTATAAAATAGTTGTAAAATAATTAAATAGTTATAGAATAGTTAGATAGTTGCAAAATAGTTGTAAAACAGAAATTAATTTGTAAACAGAGGTAAAATTGTTTGAAAATAGTAATTAGTTTTAAAATAGTTGTAAAATAATATAAGATAGTTTGGGT
Organism: Allium cepa; assembly: GCA_030765085.1. Taxonomy (NCBI): domain Eukaryota; kingdom Viridiplantae; phylum Streptophyta; class Magnoliopsida; order Asparagales; family Amaryllidaceae; genus Allium; species Allium cepa. The sequence goes on along the minus strand of CM060940.1, from coordinate 213,277,331 downwards.
TTTAAAAGGAAAGGTTGTATAGTAAATTGCTAGGAAAATATATTTAAAACAGTTTATATTAAAACAATCTATTTGAAAATAGTTCTAGAGTCAAACTGTTCAATTTCTCAATCTCCGTTTCCAATCAATTTCCAATTTCTACTTCCATTTAAATGGATACAATTTCAATTTAACTTGAATTTGTTTCATTTGCTATCCCAAATTCAAATCAGTTCCCATTGAATTTAAAATTATTCAACCTCAATCTCACTCTTAATTCAAATCAAATTCTATTTGTACTAATTCAATTCAAATCTCAACTTTAAACCATCTCGAATTATATAAATTTGAGTTAATATTTCAAATGTTGATTTAATCCCATAAATCAAATTAATCTTTACTTTACCTTAACAATTAAATTCTTTAAACAATTTAATTCTGAGTCCAAATTTCAAATACTCATTTAAATTACTATTTCAAGTTTCAAGTAAGAGTTCAAAACCTTTTTTAAAATAATTTAAATCTTCAAAATCCAGTTTGTTACCCAATTTTAACTTTGGAACCAATATTTAACAATTTTAGTTTGCAAGTTTATTTTAAATATTCAAATCTTAAGTTCAAAGGGATTTCATTTCCCTAATTACAATTTTATTTCAAAAATCAAAACCTTTTATATAGTTTTTAAAATAAGGCTTTCTTTTCGCTTAAGCTCAGTAATGGATATATATTATTTCATTCCATTTCTTAATTCATTTAAACAACTCAATTCATAGTTTCATAAATTATTGATAATAATAGGACGATATTAGGATAAATAAACATCCAATTTATTTAAAACACCCATCATTAACATCCATTACCCACTTCTAAAACTCAAACCTGTTATGAGACCTTATATAACTTCCTTTCAAATTAACCCATTTAACTTCCCTAAGTTAAATCTCCATTTCATCTTGAAATTTCCAATTCAGGTTGTTCATTCCAAACATATTTAACTTCCTCTAGGTTAAATTCAATTTAATCCCTTTAACCTTACTCAAATTCAAATTATCAATTTCAAAATTTTAAACTCCTTATCAATATCCCTTCTCACTTATAAGTTCAAAGACTTATTTCACTTTAGGTTATTACATCACATTTTAGCGAAAATTCAAGACTCAACACTTAGTGTTTACTTCCAATCAGCTTTTGATCTTCTGTATATCCCATATGTATACATATTTATTTCCTAGCCCACCAAATTATATATTTTAAACCACCCTTGGTTTTCAATTAAAAACAAATTCCTTTAAATTTTCAAACAACTCTTATTTAAAAAAAAAAATGTTACATTTAAAGATACTCTGAATATATTATTTATTATTCCTTTTAACATTTTGAAAACAAATTTCAAAACTTTAGGATTTAGATTCAAAACTTCACAATTTTAATTATTTTCAATTCTAATTTATAAGTCATTATTTCTTCCTTGGAACATTTCATTCTGCTTAATCATTAACAACATTCCATTATCAAGACACACCAACATTTTCGAATAATAACCAAGGTTATCATAACTGGAAACCAATTCATTATATATTACCTCATAATTTAATGGATAATAAAATCAAGGCAACTTAATTCAGTATCTGGAAACACTCTTACAAATTTCATGATTTTATTCTCTGGTTCGAATCCATTTATAGATTATCTTATTGTATAGTTCATATTATCCAATTCTTATTTGGTTGTACTTCAATTACCACTTAAATTCTTATTCAATTTCATTGACCAATAACCAGTTTCGTAATATATATAATAATTAGAAAAATTATTTCTTTATATATCAAAAGATAAACTTATATAAAAATCATTTTTAAGACCTTTTTTAAAATCATTATATAAGAAAATAACAAGTACACTCTCATATATATATATATATATATATATACACACACACACATACATACACTCAACTCATTCTAGGGTGTTACTGACCCGATCCTTAATGAATAAACCCACCAGAGCCAAGTTCTCACTTAACCATCTGCTCTGTTACCAAAATATAGCGACTCGAAATTTTACCTCGAAGATTCGACATTAATACATTCACCGTAGAAATGCCGAGAAATAAAACGTCGAAATTTCAGATTGTTAGAGAAAGAAGAAGAAGGTAGAAGAAGAGCAGAAACAAATCACAGAATCTCACATTTCATAGCGGATCAAAATATAATATCACATAATACATTTATTCAAAGAAAGCTGTAATTGATACTTTGCATTCAACATATCAGAGTACAACCATCATACATAAACTGGACAGTTATAATTAGCTTGTTCCAGACTAAAAAATCAAACTCAAATACACAGCGGAATACTCCATACGTTCCTGCCATCCAGCTCGCCTTCTGAGCTCTAAAACGTCCTAACCAGAAAATCTATAATACTCGATCTGACCTGAGCATTACAACAAAGTAACACTCGGGTCAGGCTGGAAACCAGTGTGAGTAAACCCATACAATTTGAAATACTAAGCTACAAATCTTATTTGAATTTTCGGGGAAACTCGTACCTTCCTACGAGTTCTTGTCTAATTAAAGTCAATCACAAATTATCAGATAATATCTATGAAATGTTACCCAGTTTTAGATGGTCATGTTACTAAATTTATTATATTCCAGCCTATTTGATTTTAAACTCACATCTATAAAGAACTACTGAAGATTACTAATCAAAGTGGTTCCGGGTATTTCTGATACCCGACTCCGGTCTCTTCGAATCTAATGTTATCCTTAAACTAAGTTGTTTAAGTGGATATGAATCAATTATAAATACAGGGTATCATATTCATACAGCAATCCATTATCGATAGATAACCCACAATATTACTGTTCAACCCATCATATCACATCACAGTACATCCCAAATCATATATCAGAGATATTCAGTCAAACCAAGGCATTCAATTTAAGTTTATCATCCATAGGCAAGATTAATAGTCAAACTATTCTCAATTAATTTAATTTAATCACCTAATATAATTAAATTAATTTTCTTTAATCCTACTTAATTAACTCTAATTAATCATAAACCATTCCTTAAATTAATTACATTTATTAATTGACTTAAATAATTTCATTGATTAAATAGCCTTAACTAATTATCCTTTAATTATTCACCTAAAATTAATTATCCTTAATTAATTAACCTTGGTTTACTACCCTTAATTAATTAATCTTTAGCTAATAATCAATCAATTGATTAATAAATCTTAATCACCCAAACCTTAATTAATTTTAAGATAATTCATTTATCTTAATCACTTTCTCAATCATCATCAGAATTTAATAAACGTAGGATTAATTATCATTAACTTGTAAATTTAGAAAAGTCCTTAAATTTAATGATAAAACACTTCATCCCCTTTAATTATTACTTAATACATTATTAATTAATTTTTAAATATACTTAAGATTTAACTAAATCTAAGTTAAAAATAAGTTACATATCTTTAACTAAATCTCCAATATCTTACCCGATTAAAACCCGTGTACTTCCACTTCCAAACCCGAGTCACCATCTCCCTTTCTTCTTCTATATATTTTAAAAAAAAACTTTGTTTTAAATTTTAAACTGTTGAAAGCATTAACACTCACGTTTACCCGAAACAAACCCCGAGACCAAACATAATATTCCCAAGTTCCCTCCCAAGCATACTCCCTATTCTCCTGTCGAAAACAAAACTGACACACAGCCACCACCGTGCACGTGCACACGGCATCGGTGCCACTCCGACCAACTCCAATGACATTCCCAAGTTACCGCTGATCTCCCCGATCCACCCAAATCCCCACGTACCACCCTGAAATAAAAAACGATAGTGCCGATCATCACTGGAAAAAAACGAGTCACCAAAACTCTTTGCTCCGGCCCTCTTCCGACCATTAAAGAACTCATAACTCCGTCCAGTCCTTCGCCTTGCTCACCTTCTTTTTTTTCCTAACCATTGATAGCCTTCAGATCATCCAAGACGACGCGAATGCCCCAACCTCGACATCGACGAAGCGAGCTCCTAAAATCATACTCCCTCCTCTCCACGCCACCACAGCCCGCTGAAAATCCCTAACCAGTTTTCCCAAACACCACAACCCATGATCTTACTGCATCAAAGAACTCGACATCTCCTAAATCCTCGATCGTCGAAATTTGAAGAATATCCATTTCCCGTTAAACTCGTAATTCCCACCCAAAAACCCACTTAAAAATTTAAATTTTTAAATCAAAATTCATCATTTTCTACAACGAATTAGTTTATGAAATCAATTCATGGAATTTTGAACATTGATTTTCGACATATATGTATTCATTACTGTAATTTCCAAATTTTCCAATGAAATGCTAACTTGTTCCACACTTAATTATTTTTAAAAATATTGTTTAGTTAATTCGAACATAATTCCTTTAAACATCCTAATCTAATTTGATTCATATGAAGAGATATTGATTCTTTGATTTAGTTTTGTGTCTGTAAACAAAAAACAGGGATATATCTATACACAGAGACATGCAGATCCATATTCACATACATATATACATGCAATCATCTCTAAACAAACATGCAAAACATACTATTCATCATAATTTTGAGGATTATCTCATGTAATCACATATATAGATAGATTAAGCTTTAAGACAAAAGTTTACTCACCTTATATCCTGGACAGAGAATAATTTTTTTTAAATCTGGAAATGCTTGATGTTGATCTGAACTTGATTTTCCTGAGTTTGATCTGGATCAGATCTTGTTGAGTTGATACTTTGAATTAATCTTGCTTGATCAGGTTGTTTTCTGTGACGCCCCACCTCTATACCCACGCTAGCCAAGAACACTACGGAGTAATGCTGTCGACTAGCACGGAGAATAAGGCTGTTGAGGAGCGACCATCCGTGTAATTGCTTTGTGCGAGCATCGATATGTCAGATAGTATAGCATGCAATTCTTTTCAAGTGGAAATCCGACATGCTGACACAAACTCAAAGCTACTACACAGTGGCTATAATATCTTCGGAAACAAATATAGAAATAAGCATAACATAAATCAGTCACAGACAATTCATATCACAAAGGCGGAAATAGATATGAATATAACACATGAAAGTGTTCATCAGAATAGTGGTCAAAAAGATCCACAATAATACAAAGGAATAGATACAAGTGCTAGACAAAAGAATAAGTGTACATCATAGAGTCTGTATCTCAAATGTATACAACAAAAACTACTAAACTAAAGTAGTTAGCTAAAAGATCAGATGAAAGTCCGATAAGGAGACAAGCAGAAGCACCTGTAAAATCTCAGTCTGACCCGAGTATTATTTAAGAAGAAAATAATAAACGGATCAGTCTAGCTATAAATATCAGATGAAGTGATATATAATAAGAGATATGACATAAACATATAATAATCACAATGCAAAGCTGTGATATATAAGTAATTGAAAAATCAACAAGAGATTAATCAATATCACAAATCTACTCAAGATAAAAAGGAATGTCATACTCCTAATTTCATTCACCAAGCCACAATAAATGACATATATATCAATGCCCATCGTAAAATGTTGGTGAAACATAAATTCCAGAAATCAACACACGAAATCCAGAAATCACAATAAAAAGGATGGCCAATCCCACAAACTGGACATCGACGCACCTAGAAAGACACGCCCCATGTACAGTCGAACATCGACACACCTAGAAAGATATGCCCCATGCTCTAGCATCGACGCACCTAGAAAGATACGCCCCATGCATAAATAAACATCGATGCACCTAGAAAGATACACCTCATGCATAAATAAACATCGATGCACCTAGAAAGATACACCCCATATAATGTCTAACACCGATGCACCTCGAAAGATACACCCCATGCTAAGTCGAACATCGACGCACCTAGAAAGACACGCCCCATGCATAGACGAACATCGATGCACCTAGAAAGATACGCCCCATGCCCCGACTTATTGAGCCGATTGCTCCACGAAGTAAACAAACATCGATGCACCTAGAAAGGTACACCCCATGCATAAATAAACATTGACGCACCTAAAAAGGTACGACCCATGTATAAACAAACATCGATGCACCTAGAAAGGTACACCCCATGCATAATAAAACATTGACGCACCTAAAAAGGTACGACCCATGTGAGAAATGAGACGAAGCTCAATAAAATGAGGAACAGTCCTCCACATAAACAAAGAAACATCGCACATTGCTAGTCTAAACCACAAAGATGATCGTCATGATCAACGAGAAGTGTCAATTACAGTAAACTAGTAAATATATGAGCTTAGCTTCATGTCCCATAACCACTAGCTTAACTTAAATATTTACGAACAAATTGTAGATCTCCACTAGAAAATTGTCACAAGAGTTTTCAATCGAACAAGTCCAAGAATCAACCGACGAAGTAAACGCAAGCGTTTCATACCACTCGTTTTACTAAGTCGTTTAATTAGATTTCTCATACGAGTGAGGTAAAGGCTTGTATATACTAATAGATTGGAAAACGGTTTAAGAAAACGAGCTTTGTAATAAAATAGTGTTGAAATCATTTGAAGAAAGAGTTTTGATATTTACTACTAGTATAGAAAACCTTTATATTTTTAAAGTGACAAATCACGAAGAAGATTGTAGGAACAATCAATCACTAAGATTCACATTCGAAAACGTGAATAAAATCCAAAGAAATCGATATCAAATCCATCAAAGTGGATATATCTAAAATTCCCAAAGAAAAGGTCATCAAAGTCGATAATAAATGACAATAACAGAAGGGAGACAACACGAATCGATTAAAGTTGGAAATTCAAACGAATTAGCAATATAGGCTAATCTGGCAAATAGTAGTAGGTGGTCGATCGGACTTCCTGGGTCGGTCGACCGAACCATAGGTTGAAAACTTCCCGGGCATCAGGTCGGTCGACCGAACCAGGGGGGTCGATCGGCCGAACCAGAAACAGAGGCACTTATACAAGCGGGTCGGTCGACCGGACCAGGGGGGTCGGTCGGCCGAACCTGTTTCCAGCCTCTTCCCTGCCTATTACAAATGAGGTTCAATCTTAACCAAATTGCATTCTCTCGAGCAACGACGCTAAGGGATTATGTCAATCGACTACCCGGCCCCATAAGCTCCTCGATGCATCACCAAAAACATGTTCAAACATCAAGTTAGGATTTTTAATGAATTGAACTCATAACACTAAAAATTGGAATATTCACAAAAGCAATCCAAATCAAAATCAAATGCACATGAATAAGTGTTAGGAATTCATACCTAACAATAGAAGAGAATTATAAGCATAGATGTGAGATTAAAAATCTCACCTTTGAATCCGAAAACAATGAATGAGAAGCTTGAAGACGAAGGAAGATCAACCACACTTCAATCTCAACACAAGAAGCTTGAATCTAAGCTTAAAAGAGAAACATTTCCTAAATTAGGTTTAGGAAATTTCTGAAATCAAGGAGACAAAGAGTTGGAGGAGAAGAAGGAGTTGGTTACCAATGGGTTCTCTTGAGTTTGGAGCTAGAAGAGGGATTTGCTAATGGAAACTAGGGCTTGGAGTTTCTAATTCCCTTTCCTCTCCACCATTTTCAGTTGGAGCTTGAGTTTGAGGAGTTAGAATGAAGTAATGAAGAGTTGGAAAGGGTTGGGACTGAATACATAAGTGGGCTCAGCCCAAACCAAAACCCTAAGCGAAAAGTAGCAAAATTCAACTTTCTCCAAACATATCGAAGCTTATACTCAAAAAGGTCGCAAACGGCATTTTGAACTCAATGGAAGTGGTCTCGAGTCCTAATTCGGTTGTTTGCAAAAAGTAGCTTTTCGGACTAAAATCCGACTAACGATAAAATATTTAAATAAAATATTTAAATATAAAATCGATAAATATGCGGGTTGTTACATTTGCTCAAGTTGAATTTGTTGTAGAATTTGGATTTTATTTTGATTCTTTTCTCTGCTTTTATGTTTACAGGTTTTGTTTTTCTTATGTTTTGAAAATGAAAGAAGATGTTTGAACTCAAAATATCAAAGCCATGTTTCTCTGTATTCATTTTTAATTAAATTCTAAAAGAAAATTTTAAGTTTGCCACTTATATTACTAAGCTAACATTTGTCAATATATGTGATTATTTTCTTACAAAAGTTAATATCCAAGAATGAAATATTTACAAATGTTTAAAACTTATCTTAAATATCACTTATATTTTATATGTATTTATATTAATATGTATTATCTTTATATATATATATACACACAAAGTGCATAAGTTTCAAATATAAAAGAAAGTGTATTTAAACCCTTGTTAAATCTTATTTTAGGCTATCATATTTTGAACTACTAAATATTTATTTTTATTAATCTATGTTGATATCTTTTTATACGAATCGTAATTAGTTCAACAATTTTTAAAAAAAAGTGTAATAAACTCTTTTATTAAATCCTATTTTAAATCTTTAAGCTATAATGCTTTAATAATAAATAAATAAAAATATATACTATTCTAAGTGTTAAAAATATAGAATTCAACTTTAAATACCTCTTGAAAATTATAAGAAACATAACTTCCAATTTAATATATATACCTATATAATATTATGATTAGAAACACGTTTTTATTAATTTTGAAAAGATAAATTTTGCCCTAATTAAATAATTATAAAAAAAGATTATGTTGTCAAACTTCAATAATTATATTAGGAGATCATCAATTAAATATTTTGTAACGACCCGTACATTTTCGATAATTAAAATAGCTAATTTAATAAGATTTCGTGATTTAGTGTTAGAAAAAAATTTGTAAGTCGTTTGGAATAATAATAACTAGAATGAAATGCAACAAGATTCTATCTAAGTTAATTATTATGAATTGAATAAAATCCCAAATCAATCGAAATGATATGTAGTCAAAGGTAATTGAATGAATTTGTATTGTATAAGCAATTGTGACGCTTGTTTGTAAATAATAAACTTATAAGTAATTAACAGTTAACGGTGATAATTATTTAAGTTACCTATTCATTTAGTTAGTCGAATTGAATTTGTGAACCAATTGAAACTGAAATGAAAGTTCATATATTAGTTGAGTGCATTATCTCTAACTGTTGATTAATAATAATGTAGAGTTCATTTGATGTAATATAGTAAATCGACTGATAATGAAATTTTTATTTAAAATCCAATATTGAAATCCGTCAAATATTGAACAATTAAATTGTTTAAATTTAATATTTGAAATCTATTGAATTAATTGAATAACGGGAATTGAATAACTGTTTTAATGAAATGGTTGTTCCATAATTTGAATTTGTTAAATTTTATAAGTTCGTTTGAATATTTCAAAAGATGGTGATTTAAGAATAATCAAATTTGTTTAAATTTAATATTACAAATGTTTGAATAATTAAATTCCGAATTTGATACGATTAATTTAATATTGAAATTTAATATATGAAAATAGAGTGAATAATTGAAATTTGATTTAATATGATTCAAATTGGTTTCCAAAGTGAATGTAAGTTATATTGTGATTAAAATAGAGTTAATAAGATTTTAAAATTGAAATTATTGGATAATTGAATAACGGGTTTAATATGATTTAAAAATGATTTGTAAAATTTTATTTTATCATATTGGAGTTATAGTGATGTTATAGAACTTTTAAAACTGAATTTAAAATTTATTTGTGAAAATTGAATATTTTAATATTTAATTATCGACTGAAAATAGCCAATTTTCGAACAGTCTCAGAATTGGACGAAACTAGTTCCATTAGATCCGTAATAGTCAATTTTCGTAGCAATCGGAGTTTTCGTTTGACCGTGGCAGCTCGAAACGCATCGAAATTGTTTTAAATATTAATTTGGCGAGTTAAAATAGTCATTTTTCCAACGGTCTCGGATTTCGACGAATCCAGTTTCATCGGATCCGTAATGTCATATTATTGTAAGGTTTCAAATTTCGAGTCAATCGGATTTACCGTTTGTCCGGAGCGAGCCCAAACGCACAGAAATTTGATTAACCGATTTAATTTCAAATCGATCGTTTATTGCCGTAACTCACACATACGGTCGAATTAGCTTCCGAAACCTGTTCCATTGTGTCCGTAACGCGGGGTAAACCCTAGAAATGCCAGCCGGCACGCTTCGTTTGGAGTTCGGAAAATTTTCGATGAATAGTGTTTTGGCGATTTTCTATAAAAGGACCCCCACTTTCTTTGTTTTGCATAAACCCTAGGGTTTCAGCCCTTAGCCGCCACCTTCATTTCAATGGCCAGAAAATTTCGAAACTTCTTCCTCATTTTCCTCTCAATCCATCAACAATTAGCAAAAACTCTCAACTACAAAGTTGTTGAGGGCATCAAGATCTAGTTATCCAACGGTGGAGATCGGAAACGGAGCCACGGATCGGCGGGAAATCGCGTTCAAAGTCGCTGCGTTTTTCATGCAATTCGAGGCAGAGGGGGTGGCTGAGCTTCGGGCTATTGATGGTGAAGGTGGAGTGAAGCAAGGGCTTTCGAATGGCGCTAGCTGATCGTCTCCAGGTGGCTCGGAGTGGGTGCGTCATTTAGGGTTTCGGAGGCACGATGGGTTGCGTACGTGATTTGTGGCCTGGAGCAAACGAACGTGAGGAAGAAGATGCGCACGGCCTTGATTTGCTTGATGGAATCAACGGCCCATATTGCTGAAGGTTGATAATATTAAATAAAGTTGTGAATATTTGTATATAATAAATTGTACAAACTTTAAACGTGTATAACTTTTTCATACGAGGTCTGTTTTGGACGAAACGAATTGCGTTGGCTTCGTTTTGTCGAGCACTATGCTATGGAGCTGGATTGGTATAGTTTGGAGCTAAAGAAAATTTTGGGTTAAATCGAACGTCGTTCGATTTGATTTAAAATCGTAAAAATCAAGGTGAGTGTTTTATAACGCTCACAACGTACTGAATATCTTTATGCTAGTTAAATTTGACATTATGAAGTGTTATGAATTTTATTTGTCGTTGTTTGATAAATTTAATTGTCATATAGATTGTCATTTGAATTAACCGTTGAAAATTAAATTGACCGTTAAAATTGAAATTGAAATTGAATTGCGATAAAATTACCTGACATTGATAACTATGAAATTGCCATGAATTGTATTGTCAATTGGATGATTTATTTCGATGGATGCTATTGGTTGATATTTAAATGTTTGGATGTTTATTTGCTTATATATAACCTGTTATGCATACATATGATACTGTGATTTAATTTATGTAATATATACTCATCCCTGACATTTAATTGAAAAAAATAATTACTTGGCCATAGGATAGAAAATTATATACGGACACCGAATTGGCTAAATTAATAATTTTAAAAATCGTCGATTTGAAATTTGTTTAAATGTTTTGATTTAAAAGTTATAAATAGAAATCAATTTATAAAAATCGAATTTATCGAAAATTTGAGTTTGGAATGTTGAAATAAATTTTGGTTAAAAGAAATTGTTAAAAAAAATTAAGTGGAGACTTTGGAATTTAAAATCAGGATATGATTGAATTTCGAAATTGATTTGTTTAAAGATTTAACCTTAATTCGAGCTTTGAATATTACTAAGTAAAAGTGATATAAAAATGATATTTTGAAATCGAACTTGGAATTGAACCATATTTGAAATTTGGATTTAAACTTGAATATTGATGGAAAATTTGTTAAGTGTTATAAATGAATATTTTGAAATCAAGCTCCAAATCGATAAAAATTGAAATTGAATAAATTGAAGGTGAATGTAGAATTGAAATGATTTGAAGTTAAAGTTGACGTTGTTTTGAATTGAAATCGAAATTGAATCGGTGGAATGGAAATTGAAATTGATTTGAATTGGGAAGTTATAAATTGAAATGGATTGGTTTTGAAGCTGTTTTATTTGTTTTCCAAATTACTCGGTTATATAAACCATTTTGTATACTTAAACTGTTTTAATCTATTTTAAATCTACTTAACCCGATTTAAATTATTTTAAACTAATTTACCTATTTCACATCCATTTTAAGAGTTTAAGTATTTTAATTATTTAAACTACTTTTAAACTACTTAAAACTATTTTTCTAAGATTCCAAACTGGTTAATAATGTGAAATGTTTAAATCTTGAATTTAAATACGAATTGAGTTAAATGAAGTTGCAACCTAAATTGAAATTCGAAATGTTTTTGAAATCGAAATGAGATATTGATGCGAAAAATGATTTTTGAAACGGAATCTTACATTTGAATAGATACGATGATTTTTGAAATGGATTTGATTTTTGAAGCGAACATGATATTTTGATATCAATTATGAATCGATTTGAAATGTAAAAGAGCCAACGGTGTAATAATCGTAGTTATTAAAGAGACCGGGATCGGATATAGACATACTCTCTGTCGATACCGAACACCACTTTAATAACTATTATACGCGGAGTGTTGATCCAGAATGAAGTGGATGAGTTGGTGAACGTGTTGACTGAAGGAAGAGAACGATATTGGATGACCCCTGACATGACTAAAACAGGAGCTACGCCGGGCCATTGAGGTTCGCCACCTCTAGCGGACACGCTTCTTCGATACCATTTCTATTACATTTGTGATTCGATTTGGGTGCACCCCTTGATTTGGGAGTGTTGTTTCGCGGTGTTGGGGTAGCTGCTGGCTATGCCCAACATCAGTCCGGATCACGCAACTACTAGTATCCTAGTTGGTATCGCCTCATGTACCTTGTCATACTGATTATCCTATTCGCGACCACTACGTTATGTTTTGTGTTATACCTATGGGGTACCCTCTGATAACCACCAGTTTACAGTGGGGCTTACGGTGCTGTATAGACTATGGCATTATAAAAATATGTTAAGGGGGATTATGGTAACGCCTTAACGCTATTTTGATACTTTATATTACTGATAGGCATTATCTACTTAGCGTACATTACTACATAGTAGATAGTTTAACGGATCCTTGAGAGATGGAAAATCCCGTAACATCTCTTAAGTTATTGCACGCACGTTGACACTGGATATGAGATGTCAAACCCCGTAAACATCTCTGATGGCGTTACACTCATATTTATTTACGATTGATTTAACTTTCATAAGGATATTTTAGTCCTGACTCGAGTGTTTTGTCTTTTCATTACGCTCGGGTCAGTCCTGAGTTTTTCAGATTTTCGAAGATCTATTCTGGAGGATGAAGACGAAGATTTGGTATACTATTACTATTATTACCCTTGCATCATGCTATCTGCTGCATTATTTTAATTGTTCTGTTGTATATGTATAACTCTGATAAATGTTGTATAAATAATTGTCAAAGTATAGTAAACAGCTTCATGAACTATTTATTTGACTATTATATTTTATCGTTCCGCTGCGAGATTCTGTGTTGTTTCATTTCCTTTATTTCTCTTTCTTTTTCTTTTCTTATTTACCCCAATAACCATCTACCCTTTTGAATGGTTTGGAATCGGCATGTGTATTTGATTGTCGGTTTAAACTGTCCAAAAAGGTGGGTCGTTACAGTTGGTATCGGAGCTTTGGTTTAGCGATAAAACCTTGGCTCTAGTGGGGAATAACTCATTGAAATAGAGGTAAACTATATGAATGAGTTGAGTGTATATGAGAGAGCGTACTTGTTATTTGATATAAAATGGTTTTATATTGTGTTAGCTTTGTTCCGTTGAGTATTTATGAATTCTGGTCGATACTTGGGACGCCAAGGCGTCGATAGGAATTTCTAAACACTCGAATAGGACAAACCAACACAATATCGTTTTGGAATATATTTTATATAAAAGAATTATTCGAATATTTATTCATTTTGATTGAATTGATTGTTAGGAGATGATAATATTAGATTATTATCGTTATTGTTTGATCAGTCAATATTTACAACAATTGATTAAATAACAATGGATTTAGGAAAATGAAATCTTGTAAACACAATTGATAATGAATATAAATGAATTTTAACTTGGATTTGGGAATTTAAATTCCGGTGTTTGAAATTGACTTACAAGAATTTTAAAAATATAATATGAGTATTATATGATAGTATAATTGAGTTGAAATTGTTTTCGAATGATTTTTTTTATGATAAGTGTTATATTCCCTACTCTTGACGCTAGAAAATGATTTCGGTGATGAGTGCACGCATCATCGGCGTTTATTTTCGAGAGTCCGAGTGGGGGAGACCACTTAATAGCTTGTCTAAACCTTGTTTTGATTCAAATTTTATTTTATTTTGTATTCTCTATAGTATGATTTGATATGTAAATTATATAAGTATATATTATTTCAAAACTTGATTTGAAATTAAACCGGGATTGGAATTCTTAAGTCCTTTAATAATTAATGATTTTTTTTAAATGATTGAAATGAATTTAGACTTGAATCATCAAGGAACTTCTGAATTGTGAAATGAGAAATGAACCTAAGAGCTAAGTGAAAATATCAATTGAAGTAGAAATCCTTAGAATTAGGAAATTATGAACTTAAAATAAAATTGAAACTATAAAACTCGCATAGTATTAAATTTCATTCTATGGCATAGATATAACTTACCAAAATATTTAAGAAGTTCAAAAATGTTATATGAATTGTTAATTGGATAATATACAAGCATAGGTTTGAATAATGAATAATTAATGGTTTGCAAATATAAATAAAATTGTTAGTAAATAATTGGAATTTAAATTAACATTTAAAGGTGATTCACAATTATGTTAATATAAAATGGAAATACTATATGTGAATGTAAATGTGAAATTAAATTATAGTGAAATTTAAGTAATAACTTAAGAATTAATTAATTGAAAATTCAACTTTAAATGAAAAAAGGTTGTATGTTGTTTAACTACATTCTATTTGAATAACTATAACTTACCAAATACTTAAAAGGTTTAAAATGCTAATAAGGATAAGTAGAGGAATAATATACCAGTGTGAGAGTGAAAATAAAATGTGAAGATCTATTGATAGTTGTAAATATAAAAGAAATTTAAGCTGTAAAATGAATGATATATCTAAGTGAGTAAATAAAGTTTAAAATTAATGAAATATAAAATTGGTAAATGGAAACTAATTAAATTTGAATATAACTAAATGTCAATAAACTTGGAAGTGTATGAAATTAAAATTGACTTGGAAATGTATAATTGATTTAGTGTAGATTTTGGATGGATGTTAATGTTTGATATGCATTGGTTGTTAGATGGATGAAAATTGATTAAGTAGAATTCATTAGGGTTAATGGAATCGAATAAACGGAATAAAATTTTAAAATAATTAAATTCAAATTTGAAGCAAAGTGAAATTAAATATAATTGAATTCAATTTAAATTGAAGCAAATTGACTTGAATTTAAAATGTGAATGAAACAAACTTGAATAAATCGGAAACAAATTGAATGGAAACCTATTGCATGGATGAATAAGAAAATAAATGACTTTGTGTTTATGATTGTTCTTTAGAAAATTTGAAGTTTTGATGGTTTGCACTTTGAAATAATAAAAGCAAATTTTGGGAAAAATCCAAAATTGTCCAATATATGCTGAAACGAAAACAAGCATAACTTTTAAATGGCTAAACGAAATTCGACAATCTTGGACTTTTCGAAAAGCGTAGAAATTATAGCACAACTTTTGTTTAGATAACTTGAGAAAATTCCTCCGTCTACTAGGTTAAAAACTTGAATGTTACTCGCTGTCCTGTGTAAAATAAGTAAAATCAGTAGTATACACCCTTAGTATTTTCACCAAATCTTTTGACTGGTTTATCGGATTTTGATGATCTTGCTTTTTCTGGAAAGATAAGAACTTAAGCTAAAACTTTTGTTTTAAGTGTTTTGTGTTTTGATGTCGTTTAGAAGGTCGAAAACGAGGGTGAACGTCGCTGACCTGCGCAATTCATTGCCCAGGCTGAGGCGTATCCTCTAAGTAAAACGGCCATAATTTTTGAACGTATGGTACGAATTCGATGATTTTGGACATTCCGGAAAGTCTGAAATGAATGCAACAACTATTGTTTAGATTCTGTTGCCAAATTTTATCATTTAGGTGACCTAAAACTAGGATTTGTTTGCTGTCCTGAAATTGGAATCGCAGTTTTGAAGCTAAATATGTTATATATATGATGTGTAGGCTAAGTATATCGATCTATCTTTTTATGCATGGTTCTAACTTAGTTACTGAGTGTTTAGTAGGTGCGGATTTCACTTGCTTCGCATTTGGAGCTCGCTTTCACGCTATATTAGCCGTATATGCTCGCTAACAATATATAAGGTACATATCTCGGATTACATAACGTATTTTTACACTTTTTTCCTGCGGGATGCCTCATCACTTGATGAGATGTATATTTGTGATATATATACTGTTATATTTTTTTCCGATCGAGCCGCGCAAAGGAGACTCTGCCGAAATTTTCCGTAAAATCCGGGTGTTAGAAAAATTTTCAAGTTTTAAAATTTTTTATAACTTGATTTGATTACTAACTTTTAAAGTTAGGAAGCCGTTTGGAGTAACTTAGTGGAAGCGTAGTTATGACTTTATAAATGGAATTTCATTGTTTATAAGTGGATAATTTTTAATAAAATATATCAAATGTTGAATTCTTTACTTAGTTCCTTTTCCCTTCTTTTTCCTTTTCGGGGACGAAAAGTTTTGAGTGGGGGAGAGTGTGACGACCCGTACATTTTCGATAATTAAAATAGCTAATTTAATAAGATTTCGTGATTTAGTGTTAGAAAAAAATTTGTAAGTCGTTTGGAATAATAATAACTAGAATGAAATGCAACAAGATTTTATCTAAGTTAATTATTTATGAATTGAATAAAATCCCAAATCAATCGAAATGATATGTAGTCAAAGGTAATTGAATGAATTTGTATTGTATAGGCAATTGTGACGCTTGTTTGTAAATAATAAACTTATAAGTAATTAATAGTTAACAGTGATAATTATTTAAGTTACCTATTCATTTAGTTAGTCGAATTGAATTTGTGAACCAATTGAAATTGAAATGAAGGTTCATATATTAGTTGAGTGCATTATCTCTAACTGTTGATTAATAATAATGTAGAGTTCATTTGATGTAATATAGTAAATCGACTGATAATGAAATTTTTATTTAAAATCCAATATTGAAATCCGTCAAATATTGAACAATTAAATTGTTTAAATTTAATATTTGGAATCTATTGAATTAATTGAATAACGGGAATTGAATAACTGTTTTAATGAAATGGTTGTTCTATAATTTGAACTTGTTAAATTTTATAAGTTCGTTTGAATATTTCAAAAGATAGTGATTTAAGAATAATCAAATTTGTTTAAATTTAATATTACAAATGTTTGAATAATTAAATTCCGAATTTGATACGATTAATTTGATATTGAAATTTAATATATGAAAATAGAGTGAATAATTGAAATTTGATTTAATATGATTCAAATTGGTTTCCAAAGTGAATGTAAGTTATATTGGGATTAAAATAGAGTTAATAAGATTTTAAAATTGAAATTATTGGATAATTGAATAACGGGTTTAATATGATTTAAAAATGATTTGTAAAATTTTATTTTATCATATTGGAGTTATAGTTATGTTATAGAACTTTTAAAACTGAATTTAAAATTTATTTATGAAAATTGAATATTTTAATATTTAATTATCGACTGAAAATAGCCAATTTTCGAACAGTCTCAGAATTGGATGAAACTAGTTCCATTAGATCCACAATAGTTTATTATTACCGGATTTCAATTTTCGTAGCAATCGGAGTTTTCGTTTGACCGTGGCAGCTCGAAACGCATCGAAATTGTTTTAAATATTAATTTGGCGAGTTAAAATAGTCATTTTTCAAACGGTCTCGGATTTCGACGAAACTAGTTTCATCGGATCCGTAATGTCATATTATTGTAATGTTTCAAATTTCGAGTCAATCGGATTTACCGTTTGTCCGGGGCGAGCCCAAACGCACAGAAATTTGATTAACCGATTTAATTTCAAAACGATCGTTTATTGCCGTAACTCACACATACGGTCGAATGAGCTTTCGAAACCTGTTCCATTGTGTCCGTAAGGCGGGGTAAACCCTACAAACGCCAGCCGGCACGCTTTGTTTGGAGTTAGGAAAATTTTCGATGAATAGTGTTTTGGCGATTTTCTATAAAAGGACCCCCACTTTTTTTGTTTTGCATAAACCCTAGGGTTTCAGCCCTTAGCCGCCACCTTCATTTCAATGGCCAGAAAATTTCAAAACTTCTTCCTCATTTTCCTCTCAATCCATCAACAATTAGCAAAAACTCTCAACTACAAAGTTGTAGAGGGCATCAAGATCTAGCTATCCAACGGT
Source organism: Allium cepa (assembly GCA_030765085.1). Classification (NCBI taxonomy): domain Eukaryota; kingdom Viridiplantae; phylum Streptophyta; class Magnoliopsida; order Asparagales; family Amaryllidaceae; genus Allium; species Allium cepa. The sequence continues at coordinate 213,258,925 of CM060940.1, read as the reverse complement.
GGAGAACGGAAACGGAGCCACGGATCGGCAGGAAATTGCGTTCAAAGTCGCCGTGTTTTGCATGCAATTCGAGGCAGAGGGGGTGGCCGATCTTCAGGCTATTGATGGTGAAGGTAGAGTGAAGCAAGGGCTTTCGAATGGCGCTAGCTGATCGTCTCCAGGTGGCTCGGAGTGGGTGCGTCATTTAGGGTTTTGGAGGCACGATGGGTTGCGTACGTGATTTGTGGCCTGGAGCAAATGAACGTGAGGAAGAAGAAGCGCACAGCCTTGATTTGCTTGATGGAATCAACGGCCCAGATTGCTGAAGGTTGATAATATTAAATAAAGTGGTGAATATTTGTATATAATAAATTGTACAAACTTTAAACGTGTATAACTTTTTCATACGAGGTCTGTTTTGGATGAAACGAATTGCGTTGGCTTCGTTTTGTCGAGCACTATGCTATGGAGCTGGATTGGTATAGTTTGGAGCTAAAGAAAATTTTGGGTTAAATCGAACGTCGTTCGATTTGATTTAAAATCGTAAAAATCAAGGTGAGTGTTTTATAACGCTCACAACGTACTGAATATCTTTATGCTAGTTAAATTTGACATTATGAAGTGTTATGAATTTTATTTGTCGTTGTTTGATAAATTTAATTGTCATATAGATTGTCATTTGAATTAACCGTTGAAAATTAAATTGACCGTTAAAATTGAAATTGAAATTGAATTGCGATAAAATTACCTGACATTGATAACTATGAAATTGCCATGAATTGTATTGTCAATTGGATGATTTATTTCGATGGATGCTGTTGGTTGATATTTAAATGTTTGGATGTTTATTTGCTTATATATAACCTGTTATGCATACATATGATACTGTGATTTAATTTATGTAATATATACTCATCCCTGACATTTAATTGAAAAAAATAATTACTTGGCCATAGGATAGAAAATTATATACGGACACCGAATTGGCTAAATTAATAATTTTAAAAATCGTCGATTTGAAATTTGTTTAAATGTTTTGATTTAAAAGTTATAAATAGAAATCAATTTATAAAAATCGAATTTATTGAAAATTTGAGTTTGGAATGTTGAAATAAATTTTGGTTAAAAGAAATTGTTAAAAAAAATTAAGTGGAGACTTTGGAATTTAAAATCAGGATATGATTGAATTTCGAAATTGATTTGTTTAAAGATTTAACCTTAATTCGAGCTTTGAATATTACTAAGTAAAAGTGATATAAAAATGATATTTTGAAATCGAGCTTGGAATTGAACCATATTTGAAATTTGGATTTAAACTTGAATATTGATGGAAAATTTGTTAAGTGTTATAAATGAATATTTTGAAATCAAGCTCCAAATCGATAAAAATTGAAATTGAATAAATTGAAGGTGAATGTAGAATTGAAATGATTTGAAGTTAAAGTTGACGTTGTTTTGAATTGAAATCGAAATTGAATCGATAGAATGGAAATTGAAATTGATTTGAATTGGGAAGTTATAAATTGAAATGGATTGGTTTTGAAGCTGTTTTATTTGTTTTCCAAATTACTCGGTTATATAAACCATTTTGGATACTTAAACTGTTTTAATCTATTTTAAATCTACTTAACCTGATTTAAATTATTTTAAACTAATTTATCTATTTCACATCCATTTTAAGAGTCTAAGTATTTTAATTATTTAAACTACTTTTAAACTACTTAAAACTATTTTTCTAAGATTCCAAACTGGTTAATAATATGAAATATTTATGTTTAAATCTTGAATTTAAATACGAATTGAGTTAAATGAAGTTGCAACCTAAATTGAAATTTGAAATGATTTTGAAATCGAAATGAGATATTGATGCGAAAAATGATTTTTGAAACGGAATCTTACATTTGAATAGATACGATGATTTTTGAAATGAATTTGGTTTTTGAAGTGAACATGATATTTTGATATCAATTATGAATCGATTTGAAATATAAAAGAACCAACGGTGTAATAATACGTAGTTATTAATTAGACCGGGATCGGATATGAACATACTCTCTGTCGATACCGAACACCACTTTAATAACTATTATACGCGGAGTGTTGATCCAGAATGAAGTGGATGGGTTGGTGAACGTGTTGACTGAAGGAAGAGAACGATATTGGATGACCCCTGACATGACTAAAACAGGAGCCGCGCCGGGCCATTGTGGTTCGCCACCTCTAGCGGACACGCTTCTTCGATACCATTTCTATTACATTTGTGATTCGATTTGGGTGCACCCCTTGATTTGGGAGTGTTGTTTCGCGGTGTTGGGGTAGCTGTTGGCTATGCCCAACATCAGTCCGGATCACGCAACTACTAGTATCCTAGTTGGTATCGCCTAATGTACCTTGTCGTACTGATTATCCTATTCGCGACCACTACGTTATGTTTTGTGTTATACCTATGGGGTACCCTCTGATAACCACCAGTTTACGGTGGGGCTTACGGTGCTGTATAAACTATGGCATTATAAAAATGTGTTAAGGGGGATTATGGTAACGCCTTAACGCTATTTTGATACTTTATATTACTGATAGACATTATCTACTTAGCGTACATTACTACATAGTAGATAGTTTAACGGATCCTTGAGAGATGGAAAATCCCGTAACATCTCTTAAGTTATTGCACGCACGTTGACACTGGATATGAGATGTCAAACCCCGTAAACATCTCTGATGCCGTTACACTCATATTTATTTACGATTGATTTAACTTTCATAAGGATATTTTAGTCCTGACTCGAGTGTTTTGTCTTTTCATTATGCTCGGGTCAGTCCTGAGTTTTTCAGATTTTCGAAGATCTATTCTGGTGGATGAAGACGAAGATTTGGTATACTATTACTATTATTACCCTTGCATCATGCTATCTGCTGCATTATTTTAATTGTTCCGTTGTATATGTATAACTCTGATAAATGTTGTATAAATAATTGTCAAAGTATAGTAAACAACTTCATGAACTGTTTATTTGACTATTATATTTTATCGTTCCGCTGCGAGATTCTGTGTTGTTTCATTTCCTTTATTTCTCTTTCTTTTTCTTTTCTTATTTACCCCAATAACCATCTACCCTTTTGAATGGTTTGGAATCGGCATGTGTATTTGATTGTCGGTTTAAACTGCCCAAAAAGGTGGGTCGTTACATATTTATCCCGATATTTATAATTCAAGTTTTATTATATTCTCAAATTCATTTACATTTCCAGATATCTTTTATTATCAGAATTTTTATCTGTTCAATTGAATAAACCGGTTAATTATTCAATTATCAGATGTACAAAAAAGGGGTTATCACACTGATTGATTAAATAGACAAGTTGATTCTAATCCCATTTAAAAGTCCTCGCGGTTATGCGTGGTAAGAAGATACTTGAATTCATTTTTTAATAAATATTTGAAATGCTACTAATCTTATTAAAAGTCCTAACGGTTATGCATGGTTAGTAGATATTTGAATTCCTGAAATAAATATACCACAAATAGACACAACAACATGGTTTTATATGATGATATCATCCCTATCATTCTAGGGTGGAATATGCACCTACCAGAGCATTTATGGTTTTTGTTTGATTTTTTAATTGAAATTTAATATCTATACCTGATTGAGTATTAATGTTGTATTAACGTATATCACTTTATCTCTATTTTTCTAACATTATTACTCTTTTGCTGATAACAAAAGGGGGAGAGAAAAGTTAAGATTTGGGCAAATAAAGCTCAAATATTTTATTTTGCACTTTCTATTTGTATCTAGGCTCATTTGCATATTTTTATTTATGCATATATGAAGGGTGAGCTTGGTGCAAAGAGGGGACATTCAAATAGGGGGAGAAAAAAGAATTTATCGATAATCAAGTACATTTAATAAATTCAAAATCTTAACTTTATGTTTGTTATCATCAAAAGGGGGAGAGTGTTGAATATGCAAGTATATGATTTTTGTTGGTGATAATAAACATATATATATTCATTTAAATGTGTTTGTTAACGTACTATTTTATTTTTTACATAATTAAATAAATATTTGCTGAATAAAATAAATAACACAGAATTTAGTTTCAAACAAATATTTTATTTAAACAAATATTTTATTACAATTTTGAATAGTAAAAAGTTGTGCTCTCACTATATAATATTACAATACAATTTCAATTACAATACAAATTCGAATACATTATAATTTTCAATTTACATTTGCACCTCACTACTTATCACTCACACTTGTATTCATCTTCAACTCTATTCCAGATTGAATCCAACATCTGAGCGATCTGCAAAATAAACACTAAAGTGGTAAAATTGAAAAAGAAATATTTTTGCAGTATAAAATAAACTGTATTTTGGAAATATTATTTTCCTTAGTAATTTGGATTGTTCATCAACATTTAATTTTGAATTCATCAAGCACGTACAACTTGGGACATGCACAGTATATCACTGTACATGCCACAAGGCCATGCACACAGATATACACTTGATAAAATTACAGGGACAGGTGAGCACAAGGTCAAATCCAATCAAAAGCCGGGTTCAGCTCAAGTGCAATAAAAATAAAGTCATGACATGAGAACAAGGTCAAACCCGAGCTATAAGCTGGATTCAATGCAGGTGCAACACAAAATTGTCAAGTATAAGTCAATATGCGATATGCACATAAGAAGTGGTGCACTGCAAATACTAGCACAATACAGTTTGCATATTGAAACCAACTGTAGACAAGCTACATGAAGACTACATGAAGTATGCAAGCAAATGAAAAACCAGATGTCCAGAGACCAGACAAACAAGTACAGATTCAAGTATACAAATGAAGACATATTCAAGTGCATTGAAATCACATAGCAAGTACAACCTGCCTACACAATGAATAACACATCCAACAAGGCAACTAAACAAAGATCAAGTGAACCATACATACAGTGCATAGCATATCAGACTGCAACACTACAGCAACACAAACAACAATGTCTGGACTAAATGCATATGAACTCATATGGATAGTGCAACTCAAGGAACAAACAACATGTATATGTATGGGTAATGTGTAAATTCAAGTGCATCAAACCATAATGCATCGGATGTCCAAACCATATACATACACAAACAACTCGAAATGAACAGAGCAAGACTCAAGTCTGAAACATACAACATGAATACATATATATATGCGTGAACATATATACATATATATGTGGTGAAACCAAACCGTAGGAAAATAACATGCCCTTAAAATTGAACTCGATCGAAGCTAAGCAACGAAGAAATGATCGATCAACAAAGCTACACGCAAATATCTATTCAATCGATCAATTTGAATTCGATGCTTCTTCAAATTGCAAAGTCTTAAAAACTAAAAGACGAACGAACGAGCTAAAGGAAGTAGCCATATTTTCTCAACAAAAGATTATAGGATGAAAATAAAAAGGGAGAAGAGGATATCTTTATTACTTATTGGGACGGCTTCTTTAAATTACTCTTTGGGCTTAATATTTAAAAATTAGGGTTTTGTTTTTTAATTTGTTTTATTTAAACTTTTGTAATTTCTAGTCGTGTGACTAGGGGACGAACTACGGTGGTGTAGTTCAAGAATTCGCAACTCAGTGGCTGAGTTGTGGCAGGGTTTTGAGCGTAGAGTTAGGTTAGTCGATAGCGGGTGTCACGAGTTTACGTGTATAAGCGTCTGACTATTTAATTTCTAGTAGAAACCTTAGGGGCAGCACGTAGGCAGGGTTTTGTCGATGCTGGGTAAATTCTATGTTGTTCTATTTCTGCATTTTTATATTCTGCTATTATCTGTGCTGCTATTATTCTGCTGTAATCAGTGTTGCAATTATTTATATACTTCCACAATAAATTTTTATAATAGTATCACCCTATTCACCCCCTCTTAGGTGAAATCGATCCAACAAACCAGGCCTTCCGATTAAAAATATAAATATATAATGTAATATACATCAATATTTATATTAGTTAAATTAGAATGACTAGTTATTAATATGGTAGTAAACCATGGGACTACGAGGTTGAAATGGAAAAGGAATAGTAAATCCAAAATTTATAGGGAAATAAATATGTAGTTTATAGGGAATTATAGGAATTAAATAGGGACCAAAATGGGTTTAACGGGACTGGTTAAAGGATTTAATATGACATTTATTGGGAAATGGAATAGGTATAATAAGTTGAATTAGAACGAATAAATAAATGCCAATAGTGATTGTCTAATTAGGATAATAGTTACCCTATATTGCAAGCAATTGATATTTATAGGATGTAAGAAGGAATTAGAGAATATACGTAATAGGCATATAAGATAGGAATTGAAGTCTAAGAGGTATTATAATTTTCATAGTAGAACTATATAGCCTTAATAATATGTTTAGGAAAAGCATGAAATAGTGGGCCTAGCCCAATACTTAGGCATAAGATGATTGATTTGGTTTAGTAAGGGTTAAGATAAGAGGTTCGTAGAGTTACACAACAGAAGCCTACCCTTTACATAGATACTACCATAGTTGTGTATAATTACTACTAATGTGAGACATCTTATAACAACCTAGATTTTTAAACGATTTTTAGTTAAATATTGGAAATATTTGATATTTAAATCTTGGATTTAATGTGAATAAAAATGGTTTCGAAAGCTTATTCAATTTTCTCTTAAATAGGAATGATATGGAAAGCTTTTAATTTAGAACTAAAAGTGATTAAACTGGTTTAATAATTATTCATTTTAATTAACGTGTGAAGTTATCATTTAGGGCATGGTCTCAGATTTTGACGAAACTAGTGCCATCAGATTCAGAATAATAGCATGTTATACGTAGTTGAGTTTCATGACAATCGGACGTACTGTGTGGTCGTGCGAGCTCGAAACACAAAGAAATTGATTTTAGGAACTAAATATAATTTTATTTTATTTTAAAATCTAACTTATGTATATGATGGAATTAGGTCTCTATACTAATTTCATTGTGTTAGAAATGAGGGTAACTAGCTAGGAACGTCAGTGAGTGAGCACGCCTCATTTAGAGTACGAGATTCTAGAGGGTGAATAGTGTTTGAAATATTCTATATAAGGACCACACTATCTTTGTTTTCTAAAAACTTAACCTTAAACATAGCCAAATCCTATGGTCATGGTTGATCGATGCCTTTAAGGGCTGTTCAAGCAATGGTCTCAACTAGAAAAATGTTCGGCATGGAGCATTGAGTGTTGTCAAAGGTTGGATTGTCGTGGATCGAAGCAAGGCGGTGGCTAGGCCGAGTTGAATGTCACATCTAAAGTTGAAGATTTCATCGCCAATGGTGATATGTAGACAACGGCGCTAAACGGGAAAGGTAGAGGGAAGAGGGCTACTCGTTGATGGAGTTTGTTGGTGATCGGTTGCCTATGGCAGCACCAATGTGGAGATGAACGTCGACGATCTTCTTTCGTTCATTTTTAGAACGACGACAAGAGATGGAGCTGCAATAGTGATGGGATGTTAAAGGTCAGGGTTCTCTTCGGTGGGTAAGCGAGGTGGTTGGGGCGGTGAAGCGGTGGCGGCGAATGATAAAAATTGAGACGTTGATATTGGGATAAGGCGGCCTAAGTTGATACTGTTCAAGGAGAAAGGTAACTAACCATCAACTTTAATTAATTTAGGTGATTAATAATTAATTATCTCTATATTCTAGTGATCAACTTTAATCAAGGAGTCATCTTCTCCATTGCGTTTGTATCGGGAGCGACGGAGTTGGATTCGTTAAGTTTGTAGCTTGTTGAAATTATAGTCAAAATTGAATGACGTTCGATTTTAGACCGTTTGGAAATGCTAAAGCATTAACTAGGGCTTAGGTGAATTTTACTCACCAGTTAATTATATTTTGTCGTATATATATATTGTTGTTGTATTAAAAATGTAAACTGTATAATGAATAATGCAAGTTATTTCTTTTGGACCCCGCCTTTTTTTGTAAAACAGGTGAGAACATTATTACCGAGTATAACAATCTCTATTTGATTATCCATAACATGTATCGTGGCCTAGACTACTTGTTTACATGTTTGATATTGCTTCATGAAAAGAGATAGTGCATTATATATGTTTGAAATGATTTAGTCGTTATAAACGTGCTTTGAAATTTTTGAAAACTGACATATGTTAAATTGTGGGAAATTATGGAAATATATATATGTACATATATATTGGGCTGTTCCATACACTGTTTGGTGTGTTAGGCATAAATGGAATTGGTTTGGACATTTGTGGAAGTGGAAATGAAAGTTATAAATGTTAAAAGCAAAAATGTCGTGATGGATGCACTTTGAAATCGCTATGATCTATGATTTTTAAAGTTAACTTTGAAAGGCGTCCTAGGGCTTCTTCGTATTGATTAATAAATATTATTAACGTATTTATTATGGGAAAATAACAAGGTTTAAATATATTCTAAAAAATATTTATAAATTTATAAAGATATGTTTTAAATTATTAAAGAAGGTTTTTAAATGATTTTTAAATAAAAGGTTTTAAAATATAGTATAAATATTTTAAAAGTATGTTTTAAGTATAAATATGGTTTTAGAAAGTAACTAATGATTTTAATAAAGATTTTTAAAAGGATTTTATATTATAATAATTTACAAATGGTTTATAGTATTTTATTAAATTATCTTATTTTTATAAATAAATTAGTATATGTAAATATCTATCTTTTTAAAAGTATTTTAATATAAATGTATGTATATGTATATATATATACATATATAAGTTTTAAAAGGGAAATTTAGTGTTCTTAAAAGGAATTTAAAAGGAGTTGTGGATTACAAAACTTATGTTATAATGGTTGTTTTATAAATTGATTAAAAGGGTATATCACCTTGTTTAATAAGTGAAGTTATACTTAGAACTTTAAATGGATGTTTTAGAGTAAATGATAAGTAAAAAAGTGATTTTACGTTTATAATATGGATGTTTGTGCAACATCTATTTTAACCCATTTACGTATACATTTGAAAACTGTTAGGATTTTTAAAATGGGGGTTTGAAGATAACATAGTTGCAAGTGTTTTGGGTTTGTCGTAAACGATGTTATAGTAATATTTATTTTTGAACCCTTGGATAATATTTTAAAGTGTTAAAATATTGTAAATGAGTTTGAAAAATACTTACATCTTTAATAATGGAGTTTAAAAGAGAATAACAAGTACAAATTGGTTTTGAGTTTGTTGTAGTAATGTGTTAGTAACATTCGCCTTTAACCCGTTTTGGTTATACTTGTGAACATAAATAGATCTTTAAAAAGAATGTTTTAAAGATAATTATAAGTGAAAGGGCATTGGGTCTGTAGTGACAGTGTTTGAGTAACATTTGTCTTGAGCCCTATGTAATTGATTTATGAATATACTTATACAGTTGAGATAAGTATATGAATGCTTTTAGGAAGTGGTGAAATCTATTGAAAATGAACTGTAGCATTTTAATTAAATAGCAAAGTTTAATTAATAAATAGAGTTTCATTTATAAAGGGTTCATTGAGTAAAATGGAGTTTTACTAATAAAATAGGTTTTTAATTAATAAAGGAAAATTAATTATAAAGGGTATTGGAAGTCATTTATATGACTTGATTGTGCTTCTTTGTTTCGATCGTGCTTTATGTGTTACTTGCTTATAGACAATAAAAGGGAACATTGTTCCCTATATTCGATTATTCTCATTGTATTAGATTGTTTGTTTATTTGATAGTTAAATAACCGACTATAAAATTTTGGCTATAATATACTCTAGATATATCTATTAGAAACATGAGGATTATATGGTATAGTTATCTTCGGTGATACCATATTGTATATATAAACCCCTTTTTCTTTTTTAGGACATTGGTAAAGATATTCATCCGCTTAGACGGTTAGGAGATGATCTCGGCTCGTAAGTATGTCTATCTATTCCCTACAGAACCGAGGTTGAGATTCCTGGAAAATCGATCGATTGGTTTTGGAGCACCAGATAAACTGGGGAGTGTACTTATATGAGATGACTTGAAACTACAACCACTCAATACGAGTTCTTTGTTCGTGATTATTTCATGATTGCTTCATGATTGGTTCGTGATTGCTTCATGATTGGTTTGTGATTGCTTCGTAATGCTAGAATCCATATGGAGATTAGAGATCTGAGATACTCAAACACATGTAGTCGTTCGTGATCTATTCAAGATACGGGGATCCGTGTGTGATTCCGAGACCTGTTGAGGTATGAGAATCCATGTGTGATTCCGATATCTGTTGAGGAATCCATGTATGGTTCCAAGATCTATTGAGATACGGGATGTGTTGTTCATTGATCTGTTTGAGCTAGAGCTCGCGTGGAAGATCTGTTTGAATGGTGAATCATGGGCTGGAATGTAGGATATAGCCTCGTCAGTGGGTATGACTAAAACTAAAGATAGGATATTTAGCTAGTAGGGTTGGCAATCCTATAGGGTGCTTTCAAATCCATTTCTAGAGATACTTATTGGGATATGCACATGGAAGCAATGCATCAGGTCTTAGCAAGACCAGTTGTGATCTCCCTTGAAAAGACAGTGCAGATCGTGCTATATGGAATTATACTTTATTTATACGGAAATAAAGTAAGATACTATAGCAATGTGAATAAGTAAAATAAAACAAACACACTAGGAATTTTTATATTGGTTTCTCGTTTTACATCCAATCCCAGACTCCTTCTAAAATTTCAACTAATTATAGCCCTCACTTAACCCAGAGGAACTGGTTTATACAACCCCTGAGCAGCCGAACATGGACCTGAGCAGCAGAACAGGATTTCGCCTCAGCAGCCGAAGAGGACTTCACAAGCCTGAGCAGCAGAAAAGGACTAATAAAGTTTTCTTGACTCTATGTGTTCTTTAATAATATGAATTTGTCAATTATAACGCACCCTTCCTATAATCTTCTCCGTTGTGATGTATATATGAATACATAAAGAATAAGGAAGTGATAGAATGAATTTGTATGAAATTGAATGCATAAGAATATTAGAATCACAGAATATGAGAGTAGAGTAAGAATAGATTGAATTAAGTTATGAAAACATGATTCTAATGTGTTTATATAGATTATAAATAGGTGCATATGTTCGTGAAGAGTTATCACGAAGAGATATGGTCATATCTATTGAAATGAAGAAAGCATCTCTTCACGAATGGAAGCGCCTATTTGATAGCCGTTATAGATATTCAGACTTATGAATTGAATAATTCAGACTTCCGAAATTGCACAAGATCAAACCAGAAAGGAAATAGGCTAAAAATAACCATTTTCAAATGTCTGAAATGAACAAGTTAGACGTCTAAATATTGTATTAAACAATATCTATTTTTCCAGATTCAGACGTCTGATTTGTTACATTTAGACATGTGAATGTAAACTAAAAATGAGAATATGCAAAGATTATTGGTGTATGCTAATGAAATGAAATATATATCATATAGGAGATATTTAAACATGAGTAAACTCTAGACATAGACTCGATACATACTTATATAAGTGAGACAACGCTCCCTAACTTGTCATTTTAATTGAATGACTCAATTTAGTCTGAGCTAAATTCAGGGTTGCACTCTTTCACAGACCAACTATTTCCTCTCTTTTTTTATGTTTTTATTTCCCAAGATCCAATCTGATCAATATAAAAATATTGATATACTTCTTTGTAAAAACTATTTGAATGTTCATATAAACATTCAGATCATATTTTTTTTCAGAGTATTTTTGGCAAAGGATAACTCAGTCTATTTTAAACAAAAAATAAGCTGAGGTTATACACAGTAAAAGGAACTGAAATGATCCTTTCTACTTGAATCTCTGTGCAATTTAATTAACCAATTCCTAATTGTTATCTTGTGCTTAGCATTTGTGTATTTGATAAAACATATGAACTAACTCATAACATTTAAATTTATCAAAGTTTGCTTTACAAACAGTTAAACTGGGGTTGTGCATGCTTCTGTGCACCTGTGTGCACATAACCATGCACAGTTGTAATTTGCTTCACCTTAGTCCTCAGGTGGACTAATTTGTTTAGGTAAGATTCCGGAATTAGTTAGTTATAATCTACAAGTTTCACTTACTCTTATAATCATCAAATACATTTTTAAATCTCGATTCATATCTCTTATGTTTTTTCTTTCTTTTCTGCCTATGGGTTTTTCCTTACCTTATAATACCTGCAGTGGTTAAGTAATTAGGTTCTAGTCTCTAAAACACTTTAGTGAATAAGTATACTTTACTGGTTCACAATTGCTTCAGATTTACTACCAAACTTATTACTTGATTCATATAAAGATTTCTGGCAGATAGGTTATAATATAAAGCTAAATTTCATTATCTTTTTCTTCACTGAGACTAGTTCTATCACAAGTGGTTTAAATCATTCAATACATTGCAATTTGAGTTACAACATGATTCAAACATTACCACAAAACAGTTTTTTTAGCAAAAGAAAACAAAACATAAAGAAGCATTCTTCTACAAATCTAAATTTTAGTTAACCAGCAATTCATCTTAGCATCATGCTTCTGCCCCCTTTTCACTTAGCTTCCTTCTTTCCTGTAGACACCATATGACCTACTCCACCATGTGAGTGAAGCACCCATTTGATGCAAGCAACAAACAGGTCAGACTAAAGTCTGGTATGAGTAAATTCAATTGACAATGCATAAGATTAATGAAATTAGTTCCACATCACCTTTATTTCAGAAGTTAAATGTTCTACTCAAATTGTTAAACCACTTCCTCATGTACACACATTTTTTTGTATCCTTACAGTGAAGTGAGTGAATTGCTAAATACATGTATATGTGCTTAGACTAATTTCCTAACTGAAGTTCTTGTTTCAAGAATTCATAACAGCCATCATACAAATCACATAGGCATTTCCTAAACATGAACAAGCAACACCCATATCATTAAGCTAAGGCATCAAAACTGAGTCTGCATACCATAACTCACCATACTCCTAGCATATTCACCTCTGCTTGTAAGTTCATTTCATATCATTGTTAAGGGTCCAATATCACATTCATGGTTGCACTGGTGCACACTGCCTGGAACTACTGCTTAATTTCCAGTGCACTACAAGCTATTTGGACATGAACATGCCATGTGCAAACTCACACCCCATCCTTGATGCAAGCCAACCACTATGTCATACCCACTTCCCTTATACCCAACCTGATAGAGGTGACCCAATTCCTTAGTTTAATTACTAAGTTTTCCTTTCATGTGTGCAGGTATCAACTATACTATGTCATTCCCAAAATCTTTATGTACCTAACCAGTAAGTGCTAGCAGTTTTCATGCATCCATAAAACATTCATCCATTCATACATTTCAACAGTCAATTAATCACATTTGTATATTATTTCAACTCAGTTTTGTTCAGAGATAAGCCTTTGGCTAAAGCATGGATCAAAATATTTTAGGAAATGAAATGCCACTGTGGTTCCCAGTAATAAGGTCCTTGCAGTCAACTTATATATATATATATATATATATATATATATATTTCCTTTGAAATGTGTTCACTTATTGCTCAACCTTATTTTCAGAGAACCATCAATAATGGATTAAGACTTAACTCATGGAAACCTCATTGTACCCTAATTCATAGTTCAGTTACAAGGCATAAGTCAGAGGATACTTTCCTTATTAACTCATGCTTTTAACCAAAAACATTTCTCAGTTTCATAAACATATAACTAAATCAGTTATCATCAGCTTATCGTTAAATATACCTTGTATAACAATCATAGGTTAAATGACAACCAGCAATACAAACCACATATTTTCAGAACAATTGGAAAAATGGTTAAACTAAAGAAAAATGCAAGCAAAATTTCAAATAGAGTTAAAATAAAATAGGGGTTAAATTAAATGGCTGCCTTTCATAGGTCTTAATGCCTTGCCAAGTGAGGCTTTACTCACCAAAGTTCTCCTTCCCCAGTCTTGATTCAGGTCTGCCATTACTTTCCTCAAACTACTGCCTACTTTCTTTTTCCTTTCTATATTTTGTTTTTCTGGTTTCCTAGTGTGCACCCGTAGGAGATAATGAGATATATAGTGGAGTTGTTAGGGTTTTAAGGTTAGTTAGGTAATTTATTTATTTTTTATCAGAGATCCCATCATTATTTCTGATTTCACCCAACAGTTCACCCTCTCCACTTTCCCTCCTCACCATTTTCCCTTTTTCCCTTGTATTAACTATTTTTGGCAAATTTCTTTACACACTATATGCATGATTTTTGGCTCGGGCATTTCTTGTCTTTTCTGATTTTAATCATGCATATAAGTTTGCTTGTATGGCCAGCTATGTGTGTATTTCTACTAAATGCTGGGCATATGTATATATGTTCATATGTATTTATATTTTTTTCTACCCACACAAGCCACTGTGCTTGTACTAATGCTATAGAAGTTAGAGTTAAAATCTGTCTTAGGTTGTTTATGCATTTTATTTAAGCCATTGTGTATTTATACTTAATGGTCATGCACTAATTCATTTTCTTATTTGCCTGCAAGATTCTTACTAAATTACTTGCTCAGGCTGTACACTGCAACAGTGTGCACATGCACAAGGACATACATTCTCATTTTCACACAAGCATCTCCCAGAAAATTGTATTTATACTATTTTCTTCACATAACTTAAATGACTTAAATTTTCTAAATGCTTGCTTAACTAGGGTTGTCACAATAAGATTTGAAGCTTATTTGAATCCGGTTTTGACTAATTCCTATAAAAACAAGTTAGTACATAATAATGACTTGTATAGTTGTCATAGTCAAAATATCATAATTACGAAATATCGTATATACGAAGTTTCAACATTCCCTTTTTTTACGATGACAACTATATAAGTATATACACAATATGAACATATATAAACAGGAAATATAATTATATGTACTCCCCCTTCCTATAAGCTCCCTCTGTCGATGGCAGTTTTTAAACTCCTTCTCCCCCTTTAACATTGACAAAAAAGGAAACATAATATATATGAAATACTCACATATCATATGAATGACAGCTAGCATGAATAGCATAGATAATGTAGAATAGTTAACATACTACACTATTCCAAAAGAGACATAGAAGTTTAATTTTACAAACCAACATAGCAAGTACGAGATCACCACATAAATACATACGCAACAAAAAGCATATAACTATGAATTTTTTGAGAAAAGAAAACAATCATACCACTATCTTGAAACTTTGTGCTTGACTTATCATCACTTTCTTCTTCATCTTCATCGTTACCATCATCATTGGTACCGGAGCTAGAGGACCATTGAAAAGGGGATGGGTCAAAAGCTTTGGTAAAATTCGAGGAAGAGCAACCAATATGCTCCCATATTTTATTTAGAAAACCACGAATGGAGTTGAACCTTTTATTGGTTTGCCTCTTGAACTTATCCATTTTAATCTTAAGCTTGGCTTGATTTTGGAAAAGAGTAACCAAAGCTTGTCATGAGGTAATTTGAAGATTCAGAACTTCTATTTCATCATCATCTTCCTCTTGAACTTGTGTAGCAATAGGGTGATGATGTTGAGGAGGTTGAGGATTATTTGATCATGGTTGGCGGACCATTCTTGGAACGATATAAAAGCTAGACTTTGTGGATGTTTCGGTATGTCCTTAAGTCCCAAGGTTTTGGATCCCAGTTCTTTAATTGTTGAAAATTGGGATTCAGGAAAAGAAATACCATAGTTTTGGAGAATTTTCATTGTATAAGCACCGTAGTTGTAACAACCCGCATATTTTATGATTGAATATCTAAATATTTTTGTTTAAATATTTTATCGTTAGTCGGATTTTAGTCCGAAAAGTTACTTTTTTGCATACGGTCGAATTAGGACTCGGGACCACTTCCATTGAGTTGAAAACGCCGTTTGCGATCTTTTTGAGTATAAACTTTGATATGTTTGGAGTTAGTGGAATTTTTCCACTTTTTCACTTTGGGCTTTGGGTTTGGTTCAGCCCATTAGCCTAAACTATTAACTCTAGCTCAACCCCCTCTTCTCTTCATTACTTCACTTTCATTTCCTAACACTCAAGCTTCATCAAAAATGGAGAGAGGAATGGGAAATTAAAACTCCAAGCCCTAGTTCATTTGCAAAATCCGAACTCTAGCTCCCAATTCTATAAGAACCCATTGATTCAAGCTTCTTATGTTGAGATTGAAGTGTTGTTGATTCTTCCTTTGCTTTCAAGCTTCTCCTTCAGTAATTTTTTAAAAAGGTGATATTTTTATCTCACAGCTAAGTCTATGATTATCTTTGATTGTTGGGTATGAATTCCTAATACTTATTCATGTGCATTTGATTTTGATTTGGATTGGTTTTGTTAATATTCCAATTTTTATGTTTTGGGTTCAAATCTTTAAAAATCATAGCTTTGTTGTTTGATCATTCTTTTGGTGATGCGTCGAGGAGCATATAGGGCCGGGTAGTCGACTGGCATAAACCCTTGGCGTCGTTGCTCAACCGATTGCAAATTGAGTGAGAGTTTGCACTTCTGTTCCCTAGGTCGCTCGGCTTGCTATGTGTCGGCCTGTTAGGTTGCTCCAACTTAGGTCGCTCGGCCTGGTAAGTCGCGACCACTTAAGTGACTCGGCCTGCTATAGGTCGCAACCACTTAGGTCGCTCGGCCTATTAAGTCGCAGCCACTTAGGTCGCTCGGCCTGTTAAGTCGCACCCATTAAAGTCACTCTGCCTGCTATAGATCGCAACCATTTAGGCCGCTCGGCCTACAATTAGGTCGCGCCATGTTGGGTCGCAACCATTTAAGTCGTTCGGACCTCACCAACTTAAGTCACTCGGCCTGCTTTAAGTCGCACCCACCTTAAGTCGTTCTGAGGCTTAGGTCGTCTATGTCGCTTACGTCGCCCATTCCTTAGGTCGCTTGTTTCTTATGCCGCTAGCTCCTTAAGTCGTTCACTTATGCTGCTATCTTCTTAAGTCGTTCAGTTAGGCCGCATGCTATTTCTTAAGTCGCTGATCCCTTAGGTCGTAAGCAGTGGAGTCACATGAGTTGAGCCGCTGATTTCTTGTGTTGCATTGTTGTTAAGCCGTAAGTCGTGGCTGTTGAGTCGCAAGGGTATTTCCACCTGGATGGATTTGAAATCGAGTTCTTCGGACTTTATTCTCATCTTCGAATGTGAATTTTTATGATTTATTGTTTCCATAATCATTTTTGTGATTCGTCACTTTAAAAATATAAAGGTTTCAATACTAGTAGTAAATATCAAAACTCTTTCATCAAAACGATTCCAACCCTATTTTATTACAAAGCTCGTTTCTTAAACCGTTTTCTAATTTACTAGTATATAAAAACCTTTACCTCACTCGTATGAGAAATCTAATTAAACTACCTAGTAAAACAAGTGGTATGAAACGCTTGCGTTTACTTAGTTGGTTAATTTTTGGACATGTTCGATTGAATCTCTTGTGACAATTTTCTAGTGGAAACTTACAATTTGTTCGTAAATATTTAAGTTAAGCGAGTGGTTATGGGACATGAGGCTAAGCTCATATATTTACTAGCTTACTGTAATTGACACTTCTTGATGATCGCTGACGATCATTTTTGTGATTTAGACTAGCAAATGCGCAATGTCTCTTTGTCTACGAGGGAGACTAAACCCCGTTTCTATGGAGCTTCGGCTCAATTTGGTGGGGTAGCGACCCATGGTCTTCGGACCGTTTTGTGGAGCCTCGGCTCAAAAATTAATGGTTAGCAACCATGGACTAGCGTTCCATTTTGTGATACACGTGTTGGTGAGTTTTCATGCTCCCATTTTGTGATAGGCCTCCCCCGTTTTGTGATTTCTGGATTTCTATTGATGATTTCTAGAATTTGTGCTTCACCAATTTTCGTGATTTTCATTGATAAGTTGTATCAACTATTGTGCATTGATGAATTTGTGTGTCATTAACTTTTTGTGAATAAAAATATAGAGTATGACATTCTTTTGATCTTTGAGAAGATTCTTGTGATATTGATTAATATCTAGTCGGTTTTCAATTACATACTTATCACAGTATGGCTTTATGGTTATCATATGTTTTTGTCATATCTCTTATTCTATGTCATTTCATCTGATATTTATAGCTAGACTGATCCGTTTATTATTTTCTTATTAAATAATACTCGGGGTCAGACCGAGATGTTACAGGTGCTTCCTCTTGACTCCACTTCAGGTGTTTACTATTCTGACTTTTGCCTAACTACTTAGATTAGTAGTTCATTTTGTTGTATACATTTGAGTTATAGACTCTATGATGTATACTTATTCTCCTGTGTAGCACTTGTAACTATTCTTTTGTGATATTGTGGATCTTGTTTGACCACTACTCTGATGTACACTTCTATGTGTAATATTCATATCTGTTTCCGCCTTTGAGATATGAACTTCTGCTACTGATTTGTGTTATGCTTATTTCTATATTTGTTTCCGAAGATATTATAGCCACCATGTAGTAGCTTTGAGTTTGTGTCGGTATGTCGGATTTCCTCTTGAAAAGAATGCAAGTTATATTTTATCTGGCATATCGGTGCTCGCACAAAGCCATTACACGGATGGTCGCTCCTCAACAGCCTTATTCTCCGTGCTAGTTGACGGCATTACACCGCAGTGTCCTTGCCTAGAGTGGGTATATAGATGGGGTGTCACAGCTTGGTATCAGAGCGAAACTTCGGAACAATGTAGAATAATCTAGCAAGGATCATCGTCCTAAGTCCTTCTTAGGAGTCATGCTTTACTAATTCGAGTCTTCGTAACGATTCATCCTATTTTCTTTATGATTCCTTATTTTATCTATCAAGGTTGCTTGATATTCATTTGGTGAATAACCTTTTCCTTCTTCTTTCTTTCTTTCTAAAGGAAGAGAAATGGTTAGACCTGGTCGTCCCAGCGCCGGTCAATCTAGTGCTACTCCCCAAGATGGAGTATTTATGTCTGCCCAGCAGCTTCTTGATCTAGTAAAGAATGCTCAAGCAGTCGGATCTAATCTGGAGTCTACTCATCCTAAGTCTGGATTTGCACGTTTGTGCAACGATTATACCAATTTGGGTGGGAAGCCATTCAAAGGATCTGAAACTATTATTGAAGTCTAAGCTTGGCTGAGAACGTGTGATCGAATCTTTTCTCGCATGAATCTTATTGATCTTCACCGTGTTCAGGTGGCCTTTTGTATGCTCCAAGAAAGAGCATTAGATTGGTATGAGCTTCTGATTTCTGAAATAAATGAAGTGGATCCTACTTGGGAGAAATTACGGGAACGCTTCGAGTTAAAATTTGTGCCAGAAGCTGAGAAGGTGACTTTGGCTCGTCGTTTCATAGACCTTGTTCAAGGTGAATCTTCCATGGCAGACTATGTCGCATCATTCGAGTTACTTTATAAATACGGGGTCGAGTACATAAACACCCCATTGAAGAAAAACCAAAGATTTGTCTATGGCTTGAATAAAAATCTCAAGAAGCCATTACTTCTAAAATTAGAAGTTTCTTTTGATCAACTCATTGATATCGCTCTTCGACTTGAAGAGGCTGATAGAGTAAGTGATGTTGAGGTTGGGAGTGCTAAACCGAACTTCACCAAAAAGAAAAGGCCTAATAAGTTCAAAGGTCCTTATCCTAACAATAAGAAAGGGAAGCAAGCCTCTCCGGCAACCAAGACTTCTACCTCAAGTGGTGGGAAATGCTACAACTGTGGTTCTAAGGACCATTATGCGAATAAGTGTTCAAAGCCCGTGCTTGTCACTATTGCAAAAGCCCGGACCATTATATATCTTCATGTCCCAAACTTCAAAACAGGAAGGAGGGAAAGCTTAATGTGGTGCAAACTCCTAGTAACACTTCTCGTGGTCAAGGCATTTCTCATTCTATCCATGATGGCATTATTTTATTTCGTGATCATCCTATTCGAGTTCTTTTTGATACGGGTGTGTCCCACTCTTTTATTTCAAAAGAACTTGTTGATACTTTTTCTTTGGATGTTTTGCGTTTAATGACTTCTTTGAGAATTGCGAATCTGGTTAGTGGATCCGCAACAATCAGTTTATTGTGTAAAGATGTCGGGATTATTTTGTGTGATTTTTCTTTTCGAGCAGTTTTGCATGTTATGTGCTACTTAGGCTTTGGAATGATTTTGGGAATGGATTGGCTTAACCGCTATGAAGCTCAAATCCTTTGTCCTGAGCGGACTATTCATCTTCGACATCCTCAATCTGTTAACCAGATTACTATTGATCTTAAATATTCGGATTCCAGCTTGGCTGCATCATTATATTCTTTAAATCCTCGTGATGATGATGATGACGATGAGGAAGATGTCATTTCTCTTATTCACGTTGTTCGTGAATTCTTCGACATATTTGAGCCCGTTTTAGGATTACCACCTAAGCGAGCAATTGAGTTCAGAATTAATCTCATCCCTGGAGCTCAACCTATTACTCGTCCTCCTTATCGTATGTCCAATAAAGAAAATGAGGGGATGCGTAAACCATTATCTGAATTGGAGACGAAGCAATTTATTCACTCTAGTTCCTCGCCTTGGGGAGCTTCGGCTATTTTTGTGAAGAAATCCGACGGTACACTTAGGCTTTGCGTTCACTACCGCAAGCTTAATGATCTTACAATCAAGAATAAATATCCTTTACCTCGGCTTGATGATTTATTTGATCAGCTTAGTGGTGCTAGAGTCTTTTCACAATTAGACTTAGTAACCAGTTTTCATCAGCTTCGTATTGGAGAGGATAGCATTCCCTTGACATCGTTCCATACTCGTTATGGATCATATAAATGGCTTGTCATGCCATTTGGTTTAATGAATGCTCCGGCTTATTTCGTTGACCTTATGAATAGAGTTTTCAAAGACTTCCTCGATCGGTTTGTTCTCATCTTTATTGGTGATATTCTTGTGTATTCAAAAATCGAGGAGGAGCATGAAAAGCATCTTCAGATTGTGTTGGAAACTCTTAGGAGCAATCAATTGAAAGCAAAATTTTCTAAATGCCACTTTTGGCAATCTCGTGTGAAGTTTATCGGTCATATTATTTCCGAATCCGGAATATCAGTGGATCCTTCAAAGATTGAAGTGATTCAAAATTAGAAGAGACCGGAGAGTGTGATGGAAATCCGTAGCTTTCTTGGATTGGTGGGCTATTACCGTCGTTTTATAAAAGACTTTTCAAAAAATTTCATGCCTCTTACTAGTTTGACCAAGAAGGGAGTTAAATACATTTGGTCGGTCAAATGTGAAGCTTATTTCAGAAATTAAAAGAACTCCTTTCCGATGCTCCTATTCTTGTGATTCTCGAGGGAAACCAAGATTTTATTGTTTATACCGATGCTAGTCGCGTTGGTTTGGGTGTCGTTCTTATGCAAAGAGAACGTGTTATTGCTTATGCTTTTAGGCAATTGAAGCCAGCCAAGACTAGATATGCCACTCATGATTTAGAGCTCGCGGCTATTGTTTTCGCCCTTCGTATTTGGCGTCATTTTCTTTTGGGAGAAAAATTTATTCTTTACATCGATCATAAATCTTTGAAGTATTTATTTTCTCAAAAGGAACTTAATTTGCGTCAACAACGTTGACTCAAATTTGTTGCAGCTTATGATCTTGATATTCTTTATACTTCCGGAAAGGGAAATTGTGTTGCGGACGCACTTAGTCGTAAGCAACAAGCGGTTGTTTCTATGATGATATCCGAATGGAACGATCTTGGGGTTTTATCCACTTGTGAGATTCGAGATTGTGTTTTCGATTTATGTTCATCTCTTGTTTTATGTAGCCTTGAGGCTCATCCTTCTCTTATAGACCGCATTCTTGAAGCTCAAAAGCTAGATCCCGAATCGGCTCTTCTTGGCCAAAGTTTTAGGGATAAAATGGATATTGAAGGTTTGAAAGACTTTGATATTGATTCTCGTGGCGGTATTCGAAAATTTGGTAGACTTATCATGCAAAATATTAGTGATCTTCGTAAAGACATTTTAGAAGATTCTCATCGTTCTAAATTTACCATTCATTCCGGTAGTAGTAAAATGTACGCGAATATGAAGCGACTTTATTATTGGGAGGGAATGAAATCTGATATTGCTAACTTTGTTAAGTGTTGCACGACTTGCCAACTCATTAAGGCCGAGCATCAAAGGCCCGGTGGGTTATTGCAACCTTTAGAAATTCCAATTTGGAAGTGGGACCAAATTTTCATGGATTTTATAGACGGCCTTCCCCGTTCCCGTTCGGGTCATGAAAGCTTATGGGTGATAGTCGATAGACTTACTAAATCCACCCATTTTATTCCCGTTCGGTCCAATCGAACCGTGCCTCTTTTGGCCAAACTCTTTATCAAAGAAATTGTTAAATTGCATGGAGTTTCCCACTTCTATTGTTAATGATCGTGATCCATTGTTTGCTAGTGGATTTTGGAAGAGTCTTCAAAAAGCTTTGGGAACGAAGCTTAATTTTAGCACCGCTTATCATCCTCGGTCCGATGGACAGAGTGAGCATGTGAATCAAACTCTTGAAGATCTTCTTCGTGCATGTGTTCTTGATTTTTGTGGAAGTTGGGAAGATCATATTTCTCTTGTTGAGTTTTCCGATAATAATAGCTTCCAATCTAGTATTGGTATGGCACCTTTTGAGGCACTCTATGGAAGGCCATGCCGGTCTCCTTTTTGTTGGCTTGAGGCTGGTGAGAAGCTGGCTTTAGGTCCAGATTTTATTCGTGATTCCACAGAGAAGATTGACCATATTCGTCATAGGATGAAAGAAGCCCAGAGTAGACAAAAATCCTATGCCGATAACTGGAGAAGGAAATTAGAATTTTCTGTGGGAGATCTTGTGTTTATTCGTATTTCACCTATGAAGGGTGTTGTATGTTTTAGTCGATCGAGAAAATTAGCACCTCGATATATTGGGCCATTTCCTATCACCGAACGTATTGGTTCAGTGGCTTATCGCCTTTTACTATTGGCTCAGTTTTCTGCTATTCATGACGTGCTTCACGTTTCTCAATTACGGAAATGCCTTCGATATTCTGATTCTATTCTTGAGCCTGGTGTTCTAGAAGAAATTGAAGTTTCACCTAATTTAACTTATGAGCAACATCCTATTCGTATTGTTGCTTCGGAGGTCAAACGCTTCAAAATAAAGATATTCCGCTTGTTAAAGTTCAATGGTCCTCAAATCCTAAGGATTGCTCTTGGGAATCTAGAGAGTTCATCGAGCGAATACATCCGGACTTACTTTCCCGTGCCCTTTGAGGTGAATTTCTTATTTCAAATTTCTTTTGTGTTGATATGCTTTCATGGTTGTTACCTTATATTTTCTTCTTAAATATTGCAAGGACGCAATATCTTTAAGGAGGGGAGTCTGTAACAACCCGCACATTTTACGATTGAATATCTAAATATTTTTGTTTAAATATTTTATCTTTAGTCGGATTTTAGTCCGAAAAGTTACTTTTTTGCATACGGTCGAATTAGGACACGAGACCACTTCCATTGAGTTCAAAATGCCGTTTGCGATCTTTATAAGTATAAACTTTGATAGGTTTGGAGTTAGTGGAATTTTGCCACTTTTTCACTTTGGGCTTTGGGTTTGGTTCAGTCCATTGCCTAAACTATTAACTCTAGCTCAACCCCCTCTTCTCTTCATTACTTCACTTTCATATCCTAACACTCAATCTTCATCAAAAATGGAGAGAGGAATGGGAAATTAAAACTCCAAGCCCTAGTTCATTTGCAAAATCCAAACTCTAGCTCCCAATTCTATGAGAACCCATTGATTCAAGCTTCTTGTATTGAGATTAAAGTATGGTTGATTCTTCCTTTGCTTTCAAGCTTCTCCTTCATTGATTTTGTAAAAAGGTGAGATTTTTATCTCACATCCAAGTCTATGATTATCTTTGATTGTTAGGTATGAATTCCTAACACTTATTCATGTGCATTTGATTTTGATTTGGATTGGTTTTGTTAATATTCTAATTTTTAGTGTTTTGGGTTCAAATCTTTAAAAATCATAGCTTTGTTGTTTGATCATGCATTTAGTGATGCGCTGAGGAGCATATAGGGTCGGGTAGTCGATTGGCATAAACCCTTAGCGTCGTTGCTCTACCGATTGCAAATTGAGTGAGAGTTTGCACTTCTGTTCCTTAGGTCGCTCGACCTGCTATGTGTCGGCCTGTTAGGTCGCTCCAACTTAGGTCGGTCGGCCTGGTAAGTCGCAACCACTTAAGTCACTCGGCCTGCTATAGGTCGCAACCACTTAGGTCGTTCGGCCTGTTAAGTTGCAGCCACTTAGGTCGCTCGGCTTGTTAAGTCGCAACCATTTAAGTCACTCGGCCTGCTATAGGTCGCAACCATTTAGGTCGCTTGGCCTGCAGTTAGGTCGCGCCATGTTGGGTCGCAACCATTTAAGTCGTTCGGAGTGCACCAACTTAAGTCGCTCGGCCTGCTTTAAGTCGCACCCACCTTAAGTCGTTCTAAGGCTTAGGTCGCCTATGTCGCTTACGTCGCCCAATCCTTAGGTCGCTTGTTTCTTATGCCACTAGCTCCTTAAGTCGTTCACTTATGCTGCTATCTTCTTAAGTCGCTCGGTTAGGCTACATGCTATTCCTTAAGTCGCTAATCCCTTAGGTCGTATGCCGTGGAGTCGCATGAGTTGAGCAATTGATTTCTTGTGTTGCATTGTTGTTAAGCCGTAAGTCATGGCTGTTGAGTCGCAAGGGTATTTCCACCTGGATGGATTTGGAATCGAGTTCTTTGGATTTTATTCACGTCTTCGAATGTGAATTTTTGTGATTTATTGCTTCTACAATCATTTTTGTGATTCGTCACTTTAAAAATATAAAGGTTTCAATACTAGTAGTAAATATCAAAACTCTTTCATCAAAACGATTTCAACCCTATTTTATTACAAAGCTCGTTTCTTAAACCGTTTTCTAATCTACTAGTATATACAAACCTCTACCTCACTTGTATGAGAAATCTAATTAAACTACTTAGTAAAACAAGAGGTATGAAACGCTTGCGTTTACTTAGTTGGTTAATTCTTGGACTTGTTCGATTGAATCTCTTGTGATAATTTTCTAGTGAAAACTTACAGTTTGTTCATAAATATTTAAGTTAAGCGAGTGGTTATGGGACATGAGGCTAAGCTCATATATTTACTAGCTTACTGTAATTGACAATTTTTGATGATCGTTGATGATCATTTTTGTGATTTAGACTAGCAAATGTGCGATGCCCTTTGTCTACGAGGGAGACTAAACCCCGTTTCTGTGGAGCTTCGGCTCAATTTCGTGGGGTAGTGACCCATGGTCTTCGGACCGTTTTATGGAGCCTCGGCTTAAAAATTAAAGGTTAGCAACCATGGAATAGCGTTCCGTTTTGTGATACACGTGTTGGTGAGTTTTCATGCTCCCGTTTTGTGATAGGCCTCCCTCTTTTTGTGATTTTTGGATTTCTATTGATGATTTCTAGAATTTGTGCTTCACCAATTTTCGTGATTTTCATTGATAAGTTATATCTATTGTGCATTGGTGAATTTGTGTGTCATTAACTTTTTGTGAATAAAAATATAGAGTATGACATTCTTTTGATCTTTGAGAAGATTCTTGTGATATTGATTAATCTCTAGTTGGTTTTCAATTACATACTTATCACAGTATGGCTTTATGGCTATCATATGTTTTTGTCATATATCTTATTCTATGTCATATCATCTGATATTTATAGCTAGACTGATCCGTTTATTATTTTCTTATTAAATAATACTCGGGTCAGACCGAGATGTTATAGGTGCTTCCTCTTGACTCCACTTCTGGTGTTTACTATTCTGACTTTTGCCTAACTACTTAGATTAGTAGTTCATTTTGTTGTATACATTTGAGATATAGACTCTATGATGTATACTTATTCTCTTGTGTAGCACTTGTAACTATTCTTTTGTGATATTGTGGATCTTGTTTGACCACTACTCTGATGTACACTTCTATGTGTAATATTCATATTTGTTTCCGCCTTTGAGATATGAACTTCTGCTACTGATTTGTGTTATGCTTATTTCTATATTTGTTTCCGAAGATATATAGTGACCGTGTAGTAGCTTTGAGTTTGTGTCGGTATGTTGGATTTCCTCTTGAGAAGAATGCAAGTTATATTTTATCGGGCATATCGGTGCTCGCACAAAGCCATTACACAGATGGTCGCTCCTCAACAGCCTTATTTTCCGTGCTAGTTGACGGCATTACACTGTAGTGTCCTTGCCTAGTGTGGGTATAGACGTGGGGCGTCACAATAGTGAAAAGTTTTATAACGATGACGGCGGTTCACATCCATAAACTCTTCCATAATGACACGGCCCCAATCCACAGATTGTCCGAAGTATATAGCATAGAGAGGTTGAAATTTGCGCTTATTAACAACTTCATAGCTACCGGTTCGAGGTAAAACAGAGCGAATCAAAGCTCTATGAATGATATGGGCTTGTGGCCGAAGTTGAATAGAGGTGAGTTTAGTAATGTCGTTAGAAAAAAGCGGTGAGAAACTTCATCTCATTCGTCCAAGGATAGAGAGACCTCAATACCATCTGAATCGGTTCCGATTGAAGGACATTGAAGGATTTCTCCAAGACGAACAACTGGAAGGTAAATTTTAGTACCACAAACTATAGTCCAAATTCATTCTTCATGATCTGAGGATGGTAATGATCCAAATTCATGTTTGCATAAAAAAGCTTGGCCGATAGATGATTAATCTTTATATTATTGGCAGTAAATGAAAGAAGAGATTCTAACCCATTAGAGCGAGCTATTTGTCAAATTTGATAAGGCTCAAATTCTTTAAATTTCATGAAGGCACCGAGAAAGAAGATGGATCTATCCATTTGAGAAAAACATCGTTTTGCCTCGTCATTCCAAAGCCATTGATCAATGCTAGCAGTGGATGAGGAAGTTGAAGCCCTAGATCTCTTTGGTCTTGGAGCCATTTGTAAAGATTTAATGATAAAGATTGAGTTTTTGAGATTGAAAAGGTGGTTTATGGTGAAATAAAATGAAGTGGTTTATTGGAAATGGAGTATATGATTTTAAGATGGTAGGTGGGGAGAAAAATGTTGAAAAGTCTTGAAAAATTGAATCGACGGAACTTTTCAGACGTCTGGATTACATTTCAGACGTCTAGATTTGGTATTTCAGACATCTGAAATCAAAAAAAATTTAAACAGAATGCAAATAGTTCATTTTTGGGCATATTCAGACTTTTTTGGGGTGTTTCAGACGTTTGAATCTTAATTCAAAAAATATTTATTTGACAATTTTCAAACGTCTGTTTTAACCATTTCAGACGTCTGAATTTCAAGAAAAAATGCATTCCTAAGAATAAACATATTTATTAGAAAACTGGAAATACTGAAGTTGTTTATTAAAAAATACAATTATAAACACAAAAGCAACATTTAAAATCAATTGACGATTTTGTGTCTATGATGAGGAGGACGATTTCTAGGAGTCTTAGGCTCTTCTGGTTCTATCTTCATCGTTCCCTTAGATGATCCCATGTTACTGAAAATGCTTTTCTTTTAAACTTGTCCTTTCGATTCCTATTGTGTATGTTTTTTTCGTTCTGGGCAATCTTTTTGTATGTGCCCCTTCTTGTGGCAGTTAAAGCATTCTAGTATTGATGAAGATGGCTTATTTGAATTGTTATTGAAGTTTCTTTTCCCGTTGTTCCGATTTCCTTTCTGTACTTCAAAAACTTTTTAATGTTTTTAGCAATGAATGCTAAATCTTCTTCATCGGAATTTGATTCTTCTTTTTCTGCATGAAATTCCATATTCTTTTTGTCTTGCACTTGTACTCTTTTAGCCTGAAAATTCACTTCATAGGACATTAGATTTCCTATTAACTCTTCTGGCTTCATAGTAGAAACATCAGTTGCTTCTTCAATGGCTAAGACCTTTCTTTCCCATTCATCCATTAAAGAGTTTAGGATTTTTGATACAATATCAAAATCAGTAAATTTTTCTCCTAGTCCTAATAGAGAGTGATAAATATCTTGAAATCTAGAGTGCATATCGTTAACAGACTCATCCTGTTTCATTCTAAAATTTTGAAATTGACTGTTCAACATAGAAATTTTGCTTTTTCTAACCTTATTAGTATCTTCATGTGTAACTTTTAGTGTTCTCCATATTTAATAAGCAATTGTACACATATTAACTCGATTAAATTCATTCTTGTCTAAGGCACAAAATAACATATTCATAGCTTTGGCATTTGCAGTAGCATCTAATTTTTGTGTGTTTGACCATGAAGAGTATTATGTTGTAGGAATGTCATACTCAGTTTGAGTGATATTCCATGAATCAAAACCATTTACTTCATATAAATATGCATTCGAGTTGCACAATAGTTGTAATTCATGTCATTGAATAGTGGAGGTCGTGCAGTGGATTGACCTTCTACAAAACTGGTGTTAGTGACAATGCTTATGCTGGTGTTATTTTCCATGTTAACAAAATATCAAATAACTTTGTAGCGGTTATTAGATGCCTGGCTCTGATACCAAATGAAAAGATAGTGCGGATCGTGCTATATGGAATTATACTGTACTAGTGGGGAAATAAACTAAGATACTATAGCAATGTGAATAAGTAAAATAAAACAAGCACCAGGAATTTTTATACTTGTTCGAACTTTCTGTTCTAGGTCCAGTCTCAAACTCCTTCTGGAATTTCAACTAACTATAGACCTCACTTAACCTGGAGGAACATGTCTATATAACCCCTAAGCAGCCGAACAGGGACCTGAGCAGTAGAACATGATTTCGCCTTAGCAGCCGAAGAGGACTTCACAAGCCTGAGCAGCAAAACAGGACTAATAATGTTTTATTGACTCTATGTGTTCTTCAATAACATGAATTTGTCAATTATAGTACACCCTTCCTATAATCTTCTCCTTTATGATGTATATATGAATACGTGAAGAATAAGGAAGTAATAGAATGAATTAGTATGAAATTGAATGCACATGAGTATTAGAATCAAAGAATATGAGAATAGAGTAAGAATAGATTGAGTTAACTTATGGAAACATGATTCTAATCTGTTTACATAGATTATAAATAGGTGCATATGTTCGTGAAGAGTTATCATGAAGAGATATTGTCATATGTATTGAAATGAAGAATGCATCTCTTCATGAATGGAAGTGCCTATTTGAAAATATAGTCGTTATATATATATATATATATATATATATATATATATATATATATATATATATATATATATATATATATATATATATATATATTCAAACTTTTGAATTGAATAATTAAGACTTCTGAAATTGCACGAGCTCAAAATAAAAAGGAAATAGGCTTAAAATAACCATTTTCAGATGTTTGAAATGAACAAGTCAGACGTCTGAATATTGTCCTAAACAATATTTATTTTTCCAGACTCAGACGTCTGATTTGATTTACATTCAGACGTCTGAATGTAAACTAAAAATGAGAATATGCAAAGATTATTAGTTTATGCTAATGAAATAAAATATATATCATATACGAGAGATTTTAACATGAGTAAACTTTAGACACAGACTCGATACATAATTATATAAGATTTGAAGCTTATTTGAATTCGGTCTTGATTAACTCCTGGAAAAACAAGTTACTATATAACAATGACTTATATAGTTGTCATAGTCAAAATATCATATTTACAAAATATCGTGAATACGAAGTTTCAACATCCTTGTGGTACATTCACTTGAGATGTATGATGCTTTGGAAGGATATCTCTTATCCTTATGCGGTAGATCAAAGTCGGCTTTGATCCGAGGAGATCTACATGGAAATCCTACACAATTAGTGAACGTGCCTTAGCGGTTATGATTGTATAACTTATATTGTTTTGATGTACACTCACTTGCATCATAGCTATGTGATTATTTGTATTCCACACCTTAGACATTATTATATTATCACCGAATTTTGTAATAGAATGGTTTGGTTATCATAAGGGAAAAACCCGTCTGTGTATATCGACGACATGGTCTTATGATATACCCTTGCTTTGAAAGTTTTTAAGGTATAATAAATTCTATATGACTTGAGTTTCTCACACTAGTTTACCAGATTGATCCGAGTGTTATTCTATTGTAATGCTCAGGTCAGCTAGAATATGTTTCCAGATGTAGCTATGGCTCATTAGAGACCTTGGAGAGGAGTTGGATGATTTCCTACCATACTTATTTTCCGCTGCATTACTTGATTGTATCTATTAGCATTTGTGAGAACAGATAGTTATAACTACCCAAGTAGATGATATATTGGTGTTCTTTGATTGATGTATGTATATAAAGGTTTTCTTTTCGGTAAAGACCTTTTAAGATATTACATATTATCATTCCGCATGTGAGATTCTGAAACCGTGTTCTCCTATTTCTTGTTCTATTTCTTTTTCCTTCTTACCCTAAAAATTCATCTTTTCGACATTTGGTGCTCAGCACGTGAATACCGTGGACGTGTTAATGTCGATATTTGAGGGTCGAAAAGATGGATTATTATAGCTGGTATTAGAGCTGAAGATTAAGTGAGAACCTTGGCTTTGGTGGGTATAACTCATTGAGAAATAAGGTAATGGAATGCCTTGTTATGATATGAGAGTGCATGCATGTTATTGTTATAAAAATATTTTTTATTGTGTTGATTGTTTTGTAGAGTGACTTATGGATTCCGATCAGTACGAGTTATAACCGTTATTGACGGAGATCTCTAAACACTTAGATAGGGTAAACCGACATAGTATTGTTTTGACATTGGTAAATGAAATAATTTACCTTAGATTATATTTTATATAGAAAATAATAATTTTCGTAAATTGATATAGTTATTTATGATGTGTTTGTTTGGTAGGAAATGATAATATTCTATTATTACCATTTGTTGTTTGGTTAATTGTGCTCGTCCAGTTTATGAGCAGTTTTACCTTTTCACTTCAAGGGTTGGGTAGATAATAACTTGTGGGAACATTTAAACGAACATCTTGTGAATTAAGTTTTACAGTTTGATGATAAGGCGTTCAATGATAATGTTGGGTTAAAATTGATTTTAATAAAAGTTGTTTATTATAATCCGTACTAAGGTAAACATTTTGATGATAGTTATATAGGAAGTGACTTATATAAATATGGTTTATAAATATGATTTATAAATATAAAAAGGATCTGAATTGAGAATTTGCAAACTTAAATCCTGACGTTTTAGAAACTGGTTTTCTAAGGTTTTGGAAAATAATACTAGTATTTGAAAGTAATTATTTGGGAATTGATTTAAGGAATTGATATCATGGTACTTGGTAATATTTACGAAGTATTTGATTTTGGTTAAGTCCAAAAGGCATGGTTTATCATACTGAACTCACTTCTGTCATTGAAAAATAATTTTGGTGATGATTGAAGCATCATCAGTGTTTATTTTTGAGTTTGGAAGTGGGGGATGCTACAGTGCGATTTGCTATAAGTTTGTTTTGGTAAAACAGATTTTGATTCAACTGCCAGAAATATGATTTGATATATAAAAGTTATAAGTATATATATTTCAAAATGATTTGAAAAAAAAAATTGGGTGTATAGTTCTTGATATTTCGGTTAAGGTATTTTGTGGACTCATGTAACTTATGCATTAGGGTAAGTTTGGCTGTGCATCTTGTTTTGATCTATTGATCAGTAGCTTTCCATTTGTTAAAATGAAATGGAATTTTTAACGATTTTGGATAGTCGGAACTTTGAAATTTGTATAGGAAATTGAAGCTAAGTATTTGGTGAAACTATAAAGATGAATTTATATGACTTGAACTTAGAAGATAATAGTTATTGAAGCTAAGTGTTTAGAAAAGTTAATTTTTATATAGTGCCTAGTTTAAAGAGATGGTAGAATTTAAACAAGTTTTAAATTGATTTAATATTCTCGTTGAGTAAAATGAATGAGATATTTTTGTATATAGTCTGAGGATACAGTGCAGTATATACGAAGAAGAACTTGAGTTATATAATATTTAATAACATGAGGTAAATTTTATGAAATGGTTCATAGGTGATTTTAGTATTAATTGAGAAATACTAAGTGACAACTGAATCTGAATTAAAAATGGAAAGTAATTGATATAGTTAAGAAGCCAAGTGAATAAAGTATGTAAGTTTTACATAGATCATTTTGTTTGCAACCACTCCTTGATCTAGGATTCGTGTACATGTGTTTCGAGGTGATTTTCACTGGTCTGAGTTTGGATTTCACTTGATTCTCGACGGCGAATAATTGATATGGGTTATTGATATGATCTTGGAGTTTCCTATCGTAGTATATGGCCATGTAAGGAGAATAGAGGTTTCTAATCAAGGAATTGAATCAGAGTCTGCACTAGAGAGGTCAAGTGGGATATATTTATTTAAAAGCGAAATTTATGTGATCGAGCTAGCAATCTGATTCGATATTGCGTACGAATGATATATGTATATCATATGGGCTTAGTATATTTATATGCTATGTAAACTAGCTTGTGGATAGTTTGAGGAATGACTCTTCGAATTATTTTGGCAGTAGAAGTGATTAACTGAGTAATACCTGAGGTTGTTGAGCGTAAGGTAACGCTTAGTGGATTGTTTGTCATCCTTCTGTGATGAGACGGTTTCTGAGCCAGGGGAAACCATGAGTTTTGGTTGTTAGTGACTATAGTACTATATGGTATTATAATGCAATTGTTTCTTGGCTTACAATACCGTTAGGTATTGATGTGTACCAATTGCTTTGCTATTTATGTTGGAATTTCGGGGGCAAAATTCTTTTAATGGAGGGAATAATTTAACGACCCAGATTTTTAAACGTTTTTAATTAAAGATTGGAATTATCTGATATTTAGATCTTGGATTTAATGTGAATAAAAATGATTTCAAAAGCTTATTTAATTTTTTTAAAAATAAGAATGATACGGAAGGCTTTTAATTTTGAAATAAAAGTGATTTAACTGGTTTAATAATTAATCATTTAAATTATCATGTGAAATTGTCATTCAGGGGCAAAGTCTCGTACTTTAACGAAACTAGTGCCATTAGATGTGGAATAATGAATTGTTAAATGCCGTCGAGTTTTGCGATGATCGGACGTACTATGTGGTCATGTGAGCTCGAAATGCATTGCAATTGATTTCAAGGATTAAATATAATATAATTTGAATTTAAAATCTAAATTCTGTATATGATGGAATTGGATCCTGATACTAGTTCCATTGTGTTCGAAATGAGGGTAATCAGCTAGAGACACCAGTAGGCACGCCTCCTTTGGAGTTCAAGATTTTGGAGGGTGAATAGTGTTTGAAAATCTTCTATATAAGGACCTTACCATCTCTGTTTTCTAAAAATATAACCCTTAACCTAGTAAAATCTAATGGTCGTGGTTGATCAACGCCTCTAGGGGCCATTTTAGGCAATGGTCTCAATGATCGGCATGGTGCGTTGAGTGTTGTGAACAGTTGGATTGTCGTAGATTGAAGTGAGGTGGGGGATAGGCCGAGTTGAATGTTGCATCTATAGTTGGTGATTTCATCGCCGATGGTGATATATGGGAGACAGTGCTAAAGGGGAAAGGTAGTGGGGACGAGCACTACTCGTTGATGGAGTTTGGTGGCGATCGGTTGCCAATGGCGAGATGAACATCGACGATCTTCTAGTTTGTTCTCACGAACGACGATGAGAAGGGGGAGCCGCAAGTGGCGATGGGGTATTGGAGGTCAGGGCTCTCTTCAATGGGGAAGCGGGGATGGATGTTGCGGTGTAGCCGCGACGACGAATGATAGAAATCGTGACATCGCCTTTGGGATAAGGTGGCCTAAGTTGATCATGTTTAAGGAGAAAGGTAATTAATGTTAATCTTTAATTAATTTAGTTAATTAATAATTATTATCTCTAAGTTCTAATGATCATGTCTTTCGTATACAAGGTCCGATTGAGATGCCTTTTTTTCCATTGCGCTTGTATCTAGATTATCTATGCGATAGAGTTGGATATGTCGAGGTTGGATGTAACAACCCGAAATTTTCGATAATTAAATTATTCATTTAATAAGATTTTGTAATTTAAAGTTGAAAGAAATAAAAATTGGCGATCTATCAATGAAAATAATAACTAGAATGGAATTGTAACCATATTAATTTAAGTTAATTATTAACAATTTTAGTGAAATTCCAATCAATGGAAATAATGTAAATGTGATAACTTGGTTATAAAATTTAATATAAGCGAACAAATGTAAATAGTGAATTAATGTATGAAATAGTATAATAAATAGTAAGTGAATAAAATCAATATTATGTAAGCGATTATAACATTCACTTGTAAGTAATAAACTTATAAATATGAATAAAGGTTAAGTGTGACAATCATTATAAGTTATCTATTTATTTAGTCTGTTAAATTTAATTGGAAATTAGTTACATGATAGAAAATGTTACATTAATGCGAGTTAAGACAATAATTGTAAATTGTGAATGTAATAAAATAAATAGAAATATTAATTATATTCATAATGTAATAATTGATTTTCTAAAATAGTGAAATAAAGATAAATAATCAATTTGGGATTTTAAATTTCATTTAATGAGTGAAATTGACAAAATTCAATATAGTTGAAATATAATAATTAATACAGATAAAGATGGAAACCAGAAGATATTAATGTAATGAAATGTAAACCAAATATTAGCTATGTTAATAGAATAATAACTGATTGAGTATAAAGATTTGAATCAAATAAAATCAATTTATTGGAATTAAACTTTAGTTAATTGAATTAATTGCAGTTGAATTTGAACGGTGTAATTATTGAAATAATCAACACTGAAATTGATATGCAAATTTACTTTAAATTATTATATATTTCTAGGTAATCAAAATTGATAAAATTGGTTAATTATATAATTGAAATTGAAAAATAATTAATTGATTTAATTATTAATTTATTTAATTAACATGAAAATAGCCATTTTGGTAACTGTATCGGATTTCGACGAAACCAGTTTCATCGAATCCGTAACAGTGAATTATTATAGGATTTCAAGTTTTGTAGCGATTGGACTTGTCGTTTGATCGTACGGCCTCGAAACGCCTAGAAATTTATTCAATTGAAATAATTTGAAACCAATTTGGAATAAGCTGATTTTAACATAACTTCTTCATATGAAAGAATTAGGATCTAAAACCTATTTCATTGAGTTTAAAATATTAAAAAACATCTATTTTGATATATGGAATGATCCATTTTCGTTTCGGGAACGAAACAGGCTTTTTGGCTCGTTTATCCTTCAACTTTCAAATCGATCTGGTCTATTCATTCTATTTTTCTGATCTGCCTATAAATACCTCGTTATAAACCCTAATTGTTTCTCATTTCTCATTTCAGTACGTATAATTCTCTGTGGCTACTCCTTTCCAATGGCAGAAACAAATTCAAATTTCCAAACATTCAAATTCAATTTCAAAACCAAATCAAAAAAAATAAACTCCTCAAACTATATGAATTATATATCAATTTGAAGCTCTCGACGAGCGCATCTCAGATCCAAAATTCGGTTTTGAAATCGAACCATAATTTTTCCAGAAACCCCTAATTTATTTCCAGTCATTCGTAGCTAGGACTTCCTATTAGACGGCAGATTGTCGACAATTGTTCGATCGGAGGGCATCAGAATGTAGAGGGTGTTGAGGCAAGATGATCGTCACGGTTCGTTTGGGGTAGATGTTGCCTGAGTCACCATGACTGGCCACGTTTTGCTCATGGCAGCGGAGCCATGAAGGGCGATCGGAGTTCGTCAAATCATTGGAGGAGGGGCGGCCGACGTTGCCTTGGATGGCGACGTTGTCTGATGTGGGAGGTGCCGTACGTAGGCGTCGCGATAATGGGCAGAAGGGTGGCGACCACGATGAGTTCAAACTGTATTAGGGTTTGACGCATTCGAGATGGAGGTTTCGTGTGGTACGGTAAGGATGACATGGTAAATTAAATGATGTTATTTTATTTAATTTAATTTAAACTATAAATGTTCTAATGTGTATAACTTTTACATATGAGGTCCAATTCATGTGTGGTTTGTTGCGCTGGGATCGTTTTGAAATTTCGGATACTTTGACTCTCGTTTGGATGAACTCTGAGATCGTTTGAATTTGGACCCTAATTTGGATTTAAATTCAACTAAAATTCAAAGGTGAGTGATTTGATCCACTCACAACTTCTAGAATTTCTTATGTTAGTTAAATTAAATTTGTGATGTGATTTAAAATTTATTTATTGTTATATGGTATCTTTAAATCGTCATTTCGGTTAATTTGAATTTATTTATGAATTAAATTGTTGTTTAAACTATTATTGAATTTAATTTACTAGTTAATTACCTGTAAATGATACTTTGATAATTGCTAATATTTATTGATTGAATTGAATAGTGATTACGATGGATGTTTGAATGTTAATATTGGATAATAGGATGATATGTTTGATTTATATACTGTTATCACTGTACAAGTTCCCTTTGGGTTGAAATGATACATATCTGAATGATCTATAGATTAGGAAAAAACCATTATGGGTCGAAATGATAGACCCGAACGATTTTATGAATTTTTATTTAATTCGAGATTGCGGTTTGAAATGATATATAACCGTAAAATATTAAATTTCAGATTAAAATGATAAATATCCACATCACTTCATCCTAGGGTAGAGAATTATATACGGACACCGGATTGGTTAAATTTAATGATTTTCAATCCTAAATTTGCTTGAATTTAGTTAAATGATATTTTGAAATGAAATTTTCTTTTGATAAATTGATTTATTATTGAAAATCAAGTTATGTTGAAATTTGAATTGGTTAAAGGAATTGTTTAAAGAAACTTGATTTAAAATTCTAAGCTAAATTTTGAAGTATAAATGGAATTAAACAGAATTGAGTAGTGAAACTGTTTGAAATATAACTTTGAAATTGGAATGTGAGTGATTTAAATTGATATTTCAAACGTGTTTTGGGAACAATATAAAGTTTAAAATTTTATTGTGAGTTGAGTCGAAAGATTGAAATTAGGTTTGTTGATTCATATGGGTCGAATAAAATAAATATTTCTAACTATTAAGATTTTCAAATTATTGAACTATTTTAACCTATATCAACTATATTAAATCATTTTAGCCTATTGTTTGAACCATTTAATTTATTTTACAACTAATTAACCTATTTTAACTTATTTTAAATCTAATTTATCTATTTTAAATCTAATTAATCTATTTTAAAGCTACTTAATCTATTTTAATTATATTTAATCTATGTTAAATCTATTCAACTATCTTAAATCAAGTTAAACTATTTTAATCTATTTAAAATTATTTTAGAGTATTAGAACTATTTAAACTATTTATAACTATCTAAACTATCTTTCTAAATTTCAAACTAAATAAAATAGATGGGTTTATCTTTTAAAATCCTCGAGTTTAAAGCGAATATGGTTACGTGATATTATAACCTAAGTTGGGAGTTGACTGTATATTTGTTTTGAATATGAAGTTTGAAATGAAGATTTTAAACTATTTTGAATATATGATTTCAAAGTGAATATGATTTCGGAAGTGATATGGTTTTGACAACATGATATTTTGATATAAATTGTGAATTGACTTTTGAAATGTAAAAGAACCATCCGGTATGTAATAAGCATTTGGTTGTTAAAGAGACCGGGATCGGATATTGTCATACTATCTGCCAATACCGAAAATTACTTTAACAACTGTGCACATGGTGGAGATTCCAAAAATGAAGTAGGATGATTTGGCGAATGATTCTATATAAGGTATTTGCGTGGCCCTGACTCTCGTGATTCAGCTTGATGCGGCTAAAATCAAGAGCCACGCCGGGCCAAGTGAGGTCATTCCTCCTATCAGGCACACTTCTTTGATATTATATTCTGACTTTGTGATTTGATTTGGTGGCCACCCTTGATTTTGATTTGGGAGTGTGTTCCGAG
This sequence comes from Allium cepa, assembly GCA_030765085.1. Taxonomy (NCBI): domain Eukaryota; kingdom Viridiplantae; phylum Streptophyta; class Magnoliopsida; order Asparagales; family Amaryllidaceae; genus Allium; species Allium cepa. The sequence continues at coordinate 213,220,766 of CM060940.1, read as the reverse complement.
GAGGGCGGTAGTAGTTGCTATGCGTTACAACCAGTCCGGATACGCAAATTGTATATCTACCCTGGCATTCCCTTGTGTGTCGTGGCGCATACCCTATCGTGCCTTCTACGAGTTTGTTTTATACCATACATATGGGGTGCCTTCTTTGTAAACCTCTTGGAGGAGCGTACAGTACTGTATAAACTATGGGAATATATAAAATGTGTTAAGGGGATACGGGTAACGCCTTAACGCTATTTTAATACTTTTATTTTACTGTAGACATATTATAATAGCGTATTGTACTACGTAGTAGATAGCTTAACGGATCCTTAGGAGACGGTAATCCCGAACATCTCTTAGGTTACTACACTCACGTTAAACAATGGATAGGAGATGCCAAACCCCGTAAACATCTCTGACACCGTCACATACATATTTTCAGTTGATTTAACTTACATAAGATCTTTAGATCTGATTCGAGGCTTTTGTCTTTTTAATTCGCTCAGGTCAGCCTGAGCATTTCAGGATCTGAAGACTTTATTTCTGGAGGACGAAGACGAAGATTTATGCTGCTATTATTATTATATTTATTCTACCACATCATGTGTTCTGCTGCATTTATTTATTTATTCTTGTTGTCTGTAACTCTGATTCTGTATTGTATAAGTATAATCAAACTTAATTGTAAAACAGCTTCGTGAACTATTATTTGATTATTATATTTTGTCATTCCTTTGCAAGACTCTGTTTGTTTTTCTTTCTCTGTTTTTCTTATTTACCCCAATAACAATCTGTCCCTTTGTATGTTTTAAGTTCGACATGTGTGTCTGCTTAAACGTCCAAAAAGCTAGGTCGTTACATTGGAGCTTATTAGATTTTTAGTCAAAATTGAACGACATTTGATTTTGGACTATTCGAAAACGCGAAAGTGTTAACTAGATCTTAGATGAGTTTTACTCACCATTTAATTATATATTGTTGTATATATATAACTGTTGTTGTATTGAAAATATAAACTATATAATGAACAATGCAAGATATTACTTTTGGACCCCGCCTTCTTTTCTTAAAAAGTGAGAACATTATTACACAGTATAATAATCTCTATTTGATCATCCGTAACATGTATCATGGTCCAAACTACTTATTTACATATTTGATATTGCTTTGTGAAAAGCGATAGTGCATTATATAAGTTTGAAATTATTTAGTCATTATAAACGTGCTTTGAAATCCCTGATAACTGATATATATTAAATTGGATAAATTTGTGGGAAAGTATGGAAATATATATGTACATATATTGGGTTATTCTATGAAATATATATGTACATATATTGGGTTATTCTATACACTATTTGGTGTTTTAGGCGTAAATGGAATTGGTTTGGACATTTACGATATTTGCAAATGGAAGTTATAAATGATAGAAGCAAAAATGTCACGATGGATGCATATTGAAATCGTTGTGATCTACGATTTTAAAGTTAACTTTGAAAGACATCACAGGGCTTCTTTGTATTTGTTAATAAGTACTATTAGCATACTTGTTATGGGAAAATAACAAGGCTTAAATATATTTTTAAAAACATTTATGGATTTATAAAGATATGGTTTTGAATTATTAAAGCAGATTTCTAAATGAGTTTTAAATAAAAGGTTTTAAAATGTAGTGTGAGTATTTCAAAAGTATATAAATGGTTTTAGAAAGTTATTAAAGATTTTAATAAATATTTCTGAAAGGATGTTATATTATAACATTACACAAATGGTTTATAGTATTTTATTAAATATCTTAGTTTTATAAATAAATTAGTACATGTAAATATCTATCTTTTCAAAAGTATTTTAGTGTATATATGTATAAGTTTTAAAAAAGGAAGTTAGTTATTTGTAAAAGGATTTCAAAAGGAGTTTTGGATTATAACATTTATATTATAATGGATTGTTTTACAAATTGATTAAAAATGTATATTACCTTGTTTACTAAGTGAAGATATACTTAGAACTTTAAATGAATGTTTTAGAGTAAACGACAAGTATAAAAGTGATTTTGGGTTTATAGTATGGATGTTTGTGCAACGTCTACTTTTACCGATTTAACTATACTTTTGAAAAGTGTATGGATCTTTAGAATGGGGTTTAAAGGTAACAAAATAGTAAGTGTAGTGGGTTTGTCATAAGCGATGTTTTAGTGACATTTGTTTTTAAACTCATGGACAATATTTTAAAAGTGTTAAAATATTGTAAATGGGTTTGGAAAATGCTTATATTCTTTAATAATGGAATTTTAATGAGAATAATAATTATAAATTGGTTTTGAGTTTATTGTGGCAATGTGTTAGTGACATTTGCCTTTAACCCATTTTGGTTATACTTGTGAATGTAAATATATCTTTAGAAAGAATGTTATAAAGATAATCATAAGTGACGTGGTTCTGAATTTGTAATGATAGTGTTTAAGTAACATTTGTCTTGACCCCTTTGGAATTGATTTGTGAATATACTTATATAGTTGAGATGAGTATGAATATTTTTAGGAAGTGTTGAAATGTGTTGAAAATGAATAGTAGTATTTTAATTAAATAACAAAGTTTAATTAATAAATGGAGTTTCATTTATAATGGGTTATTGAGTAAAAAGGAGTTTTACTATAAAAGAGGTTTTTAACTATTAAAGGAAAATTAATTAAAAAGGGGATCAGAAGTCGTTTCTATAACTTGATTGTGCTTGTTTGTTTCGATCGTGTTTTGTGTGTTACTTGCTTATGGATATTATATGGGGATTGATTCCTCGTATGTGATTATTCTTATTGTATTGGATTGTTTGTTTGTTTGATAGTTAAATAACCGACTATCAAACCTTGGCTAAAATATACCCTAGAAATATCTAGAAGAAACACAAGGATTATACGGTACACTTATCTTCGGTGATGCTATACGATACATATAAACCTCTTTTGCACTTCTAGGACAATGGTAAGGAAATCCGTCCGCTTAAACAGTTATGTGGTGATCTCCACTCTTATGTATGTCTATTTATTTCCTACAAAACTAGGGTTGAGACTCCTGGAAAATTGATCGACTTATTTTGGAGCACCGATAAGTGGGGGAATGTACTTACATGACATGAATTGAAACCATAACCACTACAAAGCCATATACATGTTCTTGGTTCATGATTACTTCGTGATTGGTTCGTGGTTTCTTCAGTTGGTGGAAAAAATCACCATCAACATCCAGTTATATGAATGCACCAATATCCAGTCACAAATCTCAGATAATATCTTATGTAAACCTTATAATATGAAGTACAAACAAATTAAAAATGAAAGCAAATAAAAAGAGACAAGATTTATAGTGGTTCGACTAACTCGGGCCAACATTTGCTTAAGAATAATCCTTTTTATTATACTGTAGTTTTTTTAAAGTTACAATCGAAAATACAAGAATGAAATTGGCAGCGTGTAGCCTAGGTTGAAGATAAAGAGAAGCAGAAAGAAGATCCTTTTTTGATGCTGTCTGCTGTATTTATATAGGAAGATGTGCATGGATTGGGTTGAAATTTTGGCAAAACAACCTCCAGGACATGACAAGGTCATCCAAGAATTTTCAAGAACATTGGGTCCCATAATAGGGATTGGAACTTATCCCTATTTTTATGTCCAAATGGGTGTGATCCCTCTTTTGGTTTCCCATGCTGTTAGGTACGAGCCCTCCGAATTTCATGTCATTTCGACTTATGGTTTTTGGGATATCACGTTTTCCGTGAAGTGTTATTGCATATATTTTGATTTCGTCTGATCCCTATATAAGGATAGGGGTCGATCCTTTCAAACTCCTCCAAATAATGTGCGATCTGTAGGGGAACTTCTCCATATTGTATTATGTTTAGCCTCCAAGTTTCATGTCAATTGGATCAGTATAACTCGACTTATTGATCGATCTTTGCTTCAATATGAGTTGTCCTTTGTTATTAGCCGATCCCTATTAAGGGAAGAAGGATGATCCCTCCTTCTTCATCCTTTTGAGCTACGATCCCTAGGATTGGCTCCCTATTCATAAAATTTCATATGCAGTAGACTTATGGATTTTGAGATATTGATTGTTTTCCATTGAGTTGCACTTGTTTTGATGAACTATGCCGATCCTTCTGTACGATCCCCTTTATACGATCCCTTTTATGACGATCCTTTTCTTAAGTGAAGTAATTTATCCATAATTTGAGCATACAAATTTCAAACGATTTGAGATTTGAAATGTAGCCTCGTGTGGCCTTCCTTGTCACTATATACAAATCTCACCCAGTTTGGGATAAAAATTAAGGATATTGTAACGATTCAGAAATTTACCGTTCTTCGAAAATAAATTCGATTAGAATGGCCTTTATATAAGTTGAGAATTTAAATTTTGAATTTAAATTAATCCTATATACAGTTGGTTGAATGAACAAAATTTGAAATAAAAATATAAAACGGAAATTTTGCACGGTTTGAAATTTAACGTTAAATCAGTTTGATATAATAGTGGAAATTTTGGTTTCAGAAATTTAATTATTTTACACGAAAATATTTTGAGAAAATTTACAGTAAAAATGTCGACGTTCGTTTCATCAAATTCTGATTCCGCTGGCTCGGTTTAAATCATTTTATACGATCGATTTACGGTAGCAACAACCTATATTGCGTAAATATCAAATTTCACCCGAGCATTAAATAACCATTTTCTATGTGCTAACGCATTCGTATCGATACACCGAGCGTAACGGTATTTCGTTTCGTGTGTTTGGACTCTCGGTTTGTTCGGTGCGTTGTTTTAGTCCGGGTTAACGATGGTTTTTATTACATGCTAAATTTTATATTTCACGTTTACAAAGCAACAGCCATTAAACAGGAGTAGAATAAATAAATCTATTAAATAATAGTAAAGCAGAAGAATTTGAAACTCTCTCATTAATTCTAGGAGTTATGTATGCTCTCCTTAATTCTCTCTAGATGGATATTTTATTTTCAAAATCCTATGATTATTACTTTACAATTATCCTACTAAACTTTTCACACTATTTTACATTTGAATATCTATTATTAAAAGAATCTACAGTTATTTACAACAATTTCACGGTTCTTTCTCAAAATTTTACATTATAGTCCACATATTTAAATTAATTACATAAAATAAAATTTAAACAATTGATAAACTTAGTCAACTATTATTTATTAATAAGTCTTAAAAGATGAAATTTTCAATAGGTATGTTATAGGCGCATAACAAATTGGTAAAAAAAAGTTGATTTAGATGCGAATATGTATAAGTTACAAAATAAAAATCATACACATTAATAACAATAACAAATTTATTCTATAATTTATTTACTAAATGAATTTATCATACATCGTGTAACGAACGGGATTTTTCGTGCTTGAAAATCGACATCCATACTTCATTCGTACTCGAATGTCGTAGTTTCGACCGTTCAAATCCGATTCGCCGGAGCTTATAACAACATTGAGTAAAACAACTCAGCGGAATAAAAAGAATAACACATTGATATACAGCTTTGATACAATATCCGATACAACAGATGATCCAATATATATCAATTACATCAGAGATACAATAAAATAGCAGCGGAATAAATAACTCTAAGATAGTCTTCAAGGAAGAGCTCCAAAAATAACTGCAACTCCATTTCCAAGAACCAATCCAGCAATAGCTCGAACTCCCAATATCGATGCACCAAGACAATCAAGTCTCGTCCACATCCAAAGACTGAACTAGCTCCAGATAATCTACTAAACCTGACAATCTGAAAAACCCAATTCTAGACTGCTCGTGTAGAAAATAATGAGCACCCAGAGTTTAGGAAAGAAACAATAAACTCTGGATCAGTCGTGGGACTGGTGTGAGCAACAAAAACAGTTTATCTTTTAAAACAATCAACAAAAGATTTTAAAGTCAATTCGCAATGCTTTTAAAAATGTAACTACCATAAGACCTCCCACCACACACACAATGCAAACGCAGACTTGGAGGAGATTCCTTCTTATGTTAGTCAAAGATGCTTACTACACAAAATCAAATCATTTTTGATATTATTATTAGTGCATAGTGTAGAAAACATTTTGAAAGTATAATATAAATCTTAGCCATCATAGGTACCATTATATTATGCCTGCTATAGCTACCATATTAGATGGCAGGTTCTACAAATAATACCGTACAAGGTTCGTATTGTTTCTTTGGATTTCCAACAAATTGTCAGGCCAAGGAACTTCCCATTGCCACATGGAAATGCCTCTAGAAGGACGTCCCGAGAACCTAACCGGATCTCTGCCAACACAAGGCCCGGTTACCCCTAACTGGGTAACTACTGACCCGAGTATGCCATCCCCCGTTCCTTTAGGACCTTTATCCGAGCGCTCGATAACCAACATCACACAATGATAAATAAAGTGTTTCAACATGAGTAAGTATCTGGGCTCCATTCCATGATACCACCCCTTTGCAGAAGGAAATGAACATACCCTAAGGGGCGCTACCCCCAATAACCTTGCTGCATCTTTCTTGTTTTGACCATTTCGGGGTGTGAGGTTCGACGAAGTCTCGTCCACAAAGCCACGCTTTGGTACAAAGCCATGCTTTGGGTCAACAAATGATCAAAGTAATGATCACAAAGATAAAATGATTAAACAAATGATCATATCACAAATGATCAAACAATGATCATTTCACAGCAACACTCAGCATGCCACATTACCAAATTGGGAATATATCGTTGATAACCATCAACTACATAACCTTTGAGCTCGTACGTCTCAGAGAAGGGTGTTAAGCTAAGAGAATAAATTCTCCACCACCAACAGAAATATATTTGAAAGAAATCAGTTTTATATTTCAATTTGTAATGTCAGACATACTATCCATACAAGTCTGTTCTGGGTTCGAACAGAACCGAAGGCACTTCCAAAGAAGTCCTTGCAATCCGGATATTCTCTAATCACTTTCGGACTTCCCATCACATATGGAGTCTCTATACCGGGGACCAGTCGATGCAAAGACATTCGACGAGTTGTCCTCTCATTTTCGAAAATATCCGGTCTTCACCACCGGTCATCAAATGCTATCCATAACGACATATCAAATATTCAGAATGGGATATATGACACAAAGGTCCTCTCCCGGCTAAACCGAACAGTGAGCGCAGTATTTCAAAAACATATGGATATTGGGATTTCAATTAAGTCACAACTTAAAACCCAAAAACTTTCCTTTTCAAATGTTTTAAACCAATTACCATTTCAAATCTTTATATTACAAAAAGACTTATTTCACAAAGATCAATTCATAGACTTCAAAACAATTTCCATTCCAATTGGATTAACTCGTTAAATCTTTAAATCAAAGATTTAACTTATAGCTTTCAAACCGTTTCCACAACTTGGAAAAATCATTTTCGTTTTTAACTTGAAATCCCATTTTAACATTGTTTGGAAGTTCACTTCCTATATGAAAGTTTTTATTATTTGAAAACAAATAGTTTTATTTCAGACAGATCCAATTTTTATTTACACGAGTTAAAGCCCTTGAATTTAAATTCAAATTCCCAAATCAATACATTTAAAGTAGTTTAACCCATATATAACTGGTATAACATCTTTAATTCCTAGTTTCAAATCCTAGAATTCAATTTCAAATCTTGTATTTAAGTTTAAATCAAATTATTTAAACTTCATACTTTATCAAGTTATTCAAAATAAATCTCATCTTTGAAGTTCCATTTCAAAAGCTTTTCACTTCAAACCCAATCCATTTTTAAAATATTTGAATTTAAAAATTCAAATACAAAACTATTTTCAAAAATCTGTGACTTAATCGATTTCCTCGTGAAATCCAAATTTGTGTGTGTATGGTGTGGTCCAGGTGTTTAACACAATAGTGCAACACATTCAATCATCACAGATTAAAAATACAGAAATATAGTTGATAAGCGGTATAACTATAACGCTCATCTTTATTTACAGATCACAGATCACGGATATATAAATTACAGATAAATAAGTCACACAGCTCAAAACAGAGCATCACATATCAAGGGTATCAAACAAAACAATTATTCAGCCAAGTCCAAACATTCACAAATGAATTTATTAATCAAATAATTATTTTAAATTGGATGTATCAATTATTAATCCGGGTTAATTATCATAATTTAATTACAAATTATTTGAAATAAATTCCCTTTCACAATTTATTAGTTAACCCTCAATTATTGACTATTATTCTTAATTAATGAATCAATTAATCTTTAATTATTAAATTAATCTTAATTAATCACCATTATTAATTAATCCTTTAAATTTATTAACAAATAATTTACTCAAATTTCAAATCATCATTTAATTGATTACATTCATAAATTATCTATTAATTACTTCTCTAAGTAATTATATTTTCAAAATTATCAAGTGATTATTCTGAATTAATTAACTTAAGAAATTTAGATTTTGAATAAATCAAATTAACTCAATTAATTATGCTAAATAAATCAGTTCCATAATTTCTATCATTAATTAATTATACTTGGTAGTTCCACAATTTATTATCATTAAATTAATTAATCTAATTTATTGTTAAAAATTTAATCACATTAATTAATTGTTCAGATAATCTTAGTTAATGATTTCATTAACTATTTAGTTTCTTTAATTCCCTTTTTTAAAGAAAATTTCTCACATTAACCATTATTAATTATAAATCAATTTACTATAGAAAATTCATTCATTAATGAAATAGAAATTATTAACTTCATTACTTAAAGTAAAGTTCAATCATATTTATAATTTAAGTATTATTCACAATATGTTTGAAACACTGTTTCAAATTCCCTTTTAAATTTCTTTTTCTTTTTTTTTCTTTTTTTTTCAACACTTAAGTTATAAAGCTTAATTTAATTTCAAAACCTTGAAATCAGATGTAGAGTTAATTTCAGATTTAAACTTTTAATTTCAACTTGCTTAAATTTTTCATTTAAAATTTCAAATCCATTTCCATTTCAAATCTCTTTAATATATTTTGTATTGCTTTTAAGTTATTAAAACAATTTAAATTTAAAACTTATTTATGTTCAATCTAAACTCTAAATTCAACTTGAATTTATATTAACATTTTAATTTGAACTCAGCTTTAAAAATTTTGGTTTAAAATTTAAATTTGGTTTTAAAATTTTCAAACAGAGAGAAAAAAAAGTTTCCAGGTTGAAAAACTGGGACAAACTCTGACCCGAGTTTACCCTGTCCCTGCTTCGAGTAAATGACTCGAATTCCTCGAGTTCGACGCGTGAATCCCCTCCGCCCTTTCCAGGCAACAACACACTCAAGCATCAGAGTGCTCGTGCACGTGCACTTCTCCGCTGGCAATATTCCGGCCCCGTCACGTTGTCGAACACGTCGACAGTCCTCCCCAGATCCAACTCCGACCATCATATCCGCATCACCACCTTGAGATCGAAATAACATTGGAAACCTGGAACACTCAAACCCATATGACCCCATCCCGGTCAACGCCATTTCCTCGACGCTCCGACCACCAGAACACTCGAACTTCCGGCCACGACTCCATCAACTCGACAGCCACCATTACCCCAAAACTCAAGCAGCTCGATGCTCGATCGAAGACGAACGGATCAAAAACAACCCCATGCTAAAACTAGGTTTACGAGCAAAAACTGCTCGCCGCCGTCACCACGTTCAACGGGAACTCCAACCAGTATTTTTTCTAGGACCCCCGTAGGCTTCTCCATCTTTACGAACAACACCATCACCCCCAGTTCCACGTGTCCCCGGAAATTGATCAAACTACCCATTTCGATCATCTTCGAACTGCTCTCAAACTCCACCTCTAAAAATCATCAAACCCACCTTAAAATTCATCGCTTCCAGTAAGGATTCCAGTTATATATTTGAATCAATATTTCATGACATTCGAATTTTCCAGAAAATGAAGTTACCACTGTAAAAATTTGATTTTTCCATCTATATACATTTTTATGTCATGAAACTATTTTTAAGTCATCTTTCGTGCTTAAACACAACTAATTTATTTTAAAATCAAAGCCTAATATTGATTAGGGAAGAAGAAATTGAATTTTGATGTTGTCTGATACTCTGTAATGTAACAGAGAAGAGATATCACTGATATGCATATACACAGAGCAATGGCAACATAGATTCAAATTTAAATAGCTGTTGTTACTCACCTTAAACATCTTATTTTCCAGAAGTCTTTAAGTTGAAATCTTTTTAAACTTTGCAAAGTTTGAAAACTCTGTTTTGAACTGTTAGCTGAAGTTTCTTCCTTGTTCCCAGATTTTCTTTGATTGCTTTGATGTTTTATGTTGAATGATTGTTTAAGTTAAAGAATGATCTTTACTTCAGTTTATAACGGTGAACGAAACTGAGATGAGAAGATGATGTATATAAAATGAAGTTACAGGTGATGTTGTAATGTATAGGGTGATGGTTTATGCTGTACAAGTGATATAATATTTTGTTGTACAATAGTCATGGCTGAAGATGTTGTATTGTACAGGGATATAGATTGTTGTCTGTACAACATGCATGGCTGCATTAATTGCTTAAGTCTAGTTTGAATACTTGATTATGTTTGCTTGTACAATTTGTTTATGCTTGCCTACACTTGCATGTATTGATTTTTTTCTCAGTTAAACATAGCATTGTTAGAATTTTTCTAATGTATTTATTTAATAATTTACATAGTTTATGAATATGTTATTTGGCTTTATATTTTATAATTTATCTTATATATATTTCTATTTCTAGCTTTCAATGTTTATTGTCTTGCATATCTTCATATATATATGTATATATATATTCACATGTATATATATATGAAGTTCAAATTCAAATTTATCTTCTAAGACGTTTAAATTTTAGTCCCGATTCATATTCAATTCAAATACATTCCTCGAACAATTTCATAATTTGTCTAGCATATTATATTAATTACCAATTATTTTCATAATTTTTACTCAAAATAAATTTAAATATAGTCTAAATCCGAGATCGTTACAGATTTCCCCCCTTAAAAAGAATTTCGTCCTCGAAATTCGCAGGCACAAAAACAACACAGAGATAGACAAATTCGATCTCCTATAATTCCTCAAACTTAAGATATGAATTCCAAACTAAAATTGGAATACCCCAAAATATACATAACTGGTCCCGCTTTGGACTTTGGTATATACAAGAAATTACAACAGAATTTCAAAATTTGGTTTTAAACGAAATCGTTTTATCGATACAATTCTATTTTATCCTTTATATTCTTTTAATCAATTTAACTCAAATTAAAAATTCCCAATTTATAATTCTAAATTTCCAATTCATTTATTAGAGTTTAAATCGAAAAGCCGATAAGAACCCGATGAAATACGAAGTAAGAATTTTCTACAATGATTCGTAGAGCATCAACGCACCGAACTTCTTTCTAGAGCTGTCTCGAAGCAATCAAAAGAATTGAAATCGAATAAAAGGAAATTGATAGAGAAAGATTGTTTCCACTGTTACAGGGTATTGACCATTCATAGTCGTATTTCCCTGTCCCCTATCTCATTCTCTTCTTGCACTCATACTCACTATGAGTGGATAGTAAGAGAATTTACTGAGACATTCGAACGGATATCTTAGAGATATACTAATTCTAGGGTATACTTCACCCTATCTCTAATGAGTTACTTAACGTGTTATACTCCTGAGCTAAAGTTTAACCCTCGGCTCTGATACCAAATGTAACGAACGGGATTTTTCGCGCTCGAAAATCGACATCCATACTTCATTCGTACTCGAATGCCGTAGATTCGACCGTTCAAATCCGATTCGCCGGAGCTTATAACAACATTGAGTAAAAAAACACAGCGGAATAAAAAGAATAACACATTGATATAAAGCTTTGATACAATATCTGATACAACAGATGATCCAGTAGATATCAATTACATCAGAGATACAATAAAATAGCAGCGGAATAAATAACTCTAAGATAGTCTTCAAGGAAGAACTCCAAAAATAACTGCAACTCCATTTCCAAGAACCAATCTAGCAATAGCTCGAACTCCCAATATCGATGCACCAAGACAATCAAGTCTCGTCCATATCCAAAGACTGAACTAGCTCCATATAACCTACTAAACCTGACAATCTGAAAAACCCAACTCTAGACTGCTCGTGTTGAAAATAATGAGCACCCAGAGTTTAGGAAAGAAACAATAAAGTCTGGATCAATCGTGGGGCTGGTGTGAGCAACAAAAACAGTTTATCTTTTAAAACAATCAACAAAAGATTTTAAAGTCAATTCGCAATGCTTTTAAAAATGTAACTACCATAAGACCTCCCACCACACACACAATGCAAACGCAGACTTGGAGGAGATTCCTTCTTATGTTAGTCAAAGATGCTTACTATGCAAAATCAAATCATTTTTGATATTATTATTAGTGCATAGTGTAGAAAACATTTCGAAAGTAGAATATAAATCTTAGCCAGCATAGGTACCACTATATTATGCCCGCTATAGCTACCATATTAGATGGCAGGCTCTACAACTAATACCGTACAAGGTTCGTATTGTTTATTTGGATTTCCAACAAATGGTCAGGCCAAGGAACTTCCTATTGCCATATGGAAACGCCTCTGGAAGGACGTCCCGAGAACCTAATCGGATCTCTGCCAACACAAGGCCGGGTTACCCCTAACTGGGTAACTACTGACACGAGTATGTCATCCCCCGGTCCTTTAGGACCTTTATCCGAGCGCTCGATAACCAACATCACACAATGATAAATAAAGTGTTTCAACATGAGTAAGTATCTGGGCTCCATACCATGGTACCACCCCTTTGCAGAAGGAAATGAACATACCCTAAGGGGCGCTACCCCCAATAACCTTGCTGCATCTTTCCTGTTTTGACCATTTCGGGGTGTGAGGTTCGACGAAGTCTCGTCCACAAAGCCACGCTTTGGTGCAAAGCCATGCTTTGGGTCAACAAATGATCAAAGTAATGATCACAAAGATAAATGATCAAACAAATGATCATATCACAAATGATCAAACAATGATCATTTCACAGCAACACTCAGCATGTCACATTACCAAATTGGGAATATATCGCTGATAACCATCAACTGCATAACCTCTGAGCTCGTACGTCTCAGAGAGGGATGTTAAGCTAAGAGAATAAATTCTCCGCCACCAACAGAAATATATTTGAAAGAAATCAGCTTTTTATCTCAATTTGTAATGTCAGACATACTATCCATACAAGTCTGTTCTGGGTTCGAACAGAACCGAAGGCACTTCCAAAGAAGTCCTTGCAACCGGATATTCACTAATCGCGTTCGGACTTCCCATCACATATGGAGTCTTTATACCGGGGACCAGTCGATGCAAAGACATTCGATGAGTTATCCTCTCGTTTTCGAAAATATCCGATCTTCACCACCGGTCTTCAAATGCTATCCATAACGACATATCACATATTCAGAATGGGATATATGATACAAAGGTCCTCTCCTAGCTAAACCGAACAGTGAGCGCAGTATTTCAAAAACATATGGATATTGGGATTTCAATAAAGTCACAACTTAAAACCCAAAAACTTTCCTTTTCAAATGGTTTAAACCAATTACCATTTCAAATCTTTATATTACAAAAAGACTTATTTCACAAAGATCAATTCATAGACTTCAAAACAATTTCCATTCCAATTGGATTAACTCGTTAAATCTTTAAATCAAAGATTTAACTTATAGCTTTCAAACCGTTTCCATAACTTCGAAAAATCATTTTCATTTTTAAGTTGAAATCCCTTTTTAACATAGTTTGGAAGTTCACTTCCTATACGAAAGTTTTTATTATTTGAAAACGAATAGTTTCATTTCAGAAAGATCCAATTTTCATTTACATGAGTTAAAGCCCTTGAATTTAAATTCAAATTCCCAAATCAATACATTTAAAGTAGTTTGACCCATATATTACTGGTATAACACCTTTAATTCCTAGTTTCAAATCCTAGAATTCAATTTCAAATCTTGTATTTAAGTTTAAATCAAATTATTTAAACTTCATACTTTATCAAGTTATTCAAAATAAATCTCATCTTTGAAGTTCCATTTCAAAAGATTTTCACTTCAAACCCAATCCATTTTTAAAATATTTGAATTTAAAAATTCAAATACAAAACTATTTTCAAAAATCTGTGACTTAATCGATTTCCTCGTGAAATCCAAATTTATGTGTGTATGGTGTGGTCCAGGGGTTTAACACAATAGTGCAAAACATGCAATCATCACAGATTAAAAATACAGAAATATAGTTGATAAGCGGTATAACTATAATGCTCATCTTTATTTACAGATCACAGATCACAGATATATAAATTACAGATAAATAAGTCACACAGCTCAAAACAAAGCGTCACATATCAGGGGTATCAAACATCAGCCAAGTCCAAACATTCACAAATGAATTTATTAATCAAATAATTAATTTAAATCGGATGTATCAATTATTAATCCGGGTTAATTATCATAATTTAGCTACAAATTATTTGAAATAAATTCCCTTTCACAATTTATTAGTTAACCCTCAATTATTAACTATCATTCTTAATTAATGAATCAATTAATCTTTAATTATTAAATTAATCTTAATTAATCACCATTATTAATTAATCCTTTAAATTTATTAACAAATAATTTACTCAAATTTCAAATCATCATTTAATTGATTACATTCATAAATTATCTATTAATTACTTCTCTAAGTAATTATATTTTCAAAATTATCAAGTGATTATTCTGAATTAATTAACTTAAGAAATTTAGATTTTGAATAAATCAAATTAACTCAATTAATTATGCTAAATAAATCAGTTCCATAATTTCTATCATTAATTAATTATACTTAGTAGTTCCACAATTTATTATCATTAAATTAATTAATCTAATTTATTGTTAAAAATTTAATCACATTAATTAATTGTTCAGATAATCTTAGTTAATGATTTCATTAACTATTTAATTTCTTTAATTCCTTTTTTTAAAGAAAATTTCTCACATTAACCATTATTAATTATAAATCGATTTACTATAGAAAATTCATTCATTAACGAAATAGAAATTATTAACTACATTACTTAAAGTAAAGTTCAATCATATTTATAATTTAAGTATTATTCACAATATGTTTGAAACACTGTTTCAAATTCCCTTTTAAATTACATTTTCTTTTTTTTTCTTTTTTTCTTTTCAACACTTAAGTTATAAAGCTTAATTTAATTTCAAAACCTTGAAATAAGATGTAGAGTTAATTTCAGATTTAAACTTTTAGTTTCAACTTGCTTAAATTTTTCATTTAAAATTTCAAATCCATTTCCATTTCAAATCTCTTTAATATATTTTGAATTGCTTTTAAGTTATTAAAACAATTTAAATTTAAAACTTATTTATGTTCAATCTAAACTCTAAATTCAACTTGAATTTATATTAACATTTTAATTTGAACTCAGCTTTAAAAATTTTGGTTTAAAATTTAAATTTGGTTTTAAAATTTTCAAACAGAGAGGAAAAAAAAGTTTCAGGTTGAAAAACTGGGACAAACTCTGACCCGAGTTTACCCTGTCCCTGCTTCGAGTAAATGACTCGAATTCCTCGAGTTCGACGCGTGAATCCCTTCCGCTCTTTCCAGGCAACAACACACTCAAGCATCAGAGTGGTCGTGCACGTGCACATCTCCGCTGGCGATCTTCCGGCCCCGTCACGTTGTCGAACACGTCGACAATCCTCCCCAGATCCAACTCCGACCATCATATCTGCATCACCACCTTGAGATCGAAATTCGAATAAACATTTGAAACCTGGAACACTCATACCCATACGACCCAATCCCGGTCAACGCCATTTCCTCGACGCTCCGACCACCAGAACACTCGAACTTCCGGCCACGACTCCATCAACTCGACAGCCACCATTACCCCAAAACTCGAGCAGCTCGATGCTCGATCGAAGACGAACGAATCGAAAAACAACCCCATGTTAAAACTAGGTTTACGAGCAAAAACTGCTCGCCGCCGTCACCACGTTCAACGGCAACCCCAACCAGTATTTTTTCTAGGACCCCGTCGGCTTCTCCATCTTCACGAACAACACCATCACCCCCAGTTCCGCGTGTCCCCGGAAATTGGTCAAACTACCCATTTCGATCATCTTCGAACTGCTCTCAAACTCCACCTCTGAAAATCATCAAGCCCACCTTAAAAATCATCGCTTCCAGTAAGGATTCCAGTTATATATTTGAATCAATATTTCATGACATTCGAATTTTCTAGAAAATGAAGTTACCACTGTAAAAATTTGATTTTTCCATCTATATACATTTTTATGTCATGAAACTATTTTTAAGTTATCATTCGTACTTAAACACAACTAATTTATTTTAAAATCAAAGCCTAATATTGAATAGGGAAGAAGAAATTGAATTTTGATGTTGTCTGATACTCTGTAATGTAACAGAGAAGAGATATCACTGATATATGCATATACACAGAGCAATGGCAACATAGATTCAAATTTAAATAGCTGTTGTTACTCACCTTAAACATCTTGTTTTCCAGAAGTCTTTAAGTTGAAATCTTTTTAAACTGTGCAAAGTTCGAAAACTCTGGTTTGAACTGTTAGCTGGAGTTTTTTCCTTGTTCTCAGATTTTCTTTGATTGCTTTGATGTTTTATGTTGAATGATTGTTTAAGTTAAAGAATGATCTTTACTTCAGTTTATAATGGTGAACGAAACTGAGATGAGAAGATGATGTATATAAAATGAAGTTACAGGTGATGTTGTAATGTATAGGGTGATGGTTTATGTTGTACAAGTGATATAATATTTTGTTGTACAATAGTCATGGCTGAAGATGTTGTATTGTACAGGGATATACATTGTTGTCTGTACAACATGCATGGCTGCATTAATTGCTTAAGTCTTGTTTGAATACTTGATTATGTTTGCTTGTACAGTTTGTTTATGCTTGCCTACACTTGCATGTATTGATTTTTTTTCTCAGTTAAACATAGCATTGTTAGAATTTTTCTAATGTATTTATTTAATAATTTACATAGTTTATGAATATGTTATTTGGCTTTATATTTTACAATTTATCTTATATATATTTCTATTTCTAGCTTTCAATGTTTATTGTCTTGCATATCTTCATATATATATATATGTATATATATTCACATGTATATATATATATATAAAGTTCAAATTCAAATTTATCTTCTAAGACGTTTAAATTTTAGTCCCGATTCATATTCAATTCAAATACATTCCTCGAACAATTTCACAATTTGTCTAACATGTTATATTAATTACCAATTATTTTCACAATTTTTACTCAAAATAAATTTAAATATAGTCTAAATCTGGGATCGTTACACATCGCACTGTAAAATTCTATTAACTTCAAATATCTAAATAAAAATTTATAATTACTTAGAAACCTTTCTTAATTATCTTTTAATATTTTACATTTAAGTCTATATATTTAACTAATTGTGTAATCTAAAATTTAAACTATTGAAGTAAATATAAATATGATTAACTAATATTTACTAATCCATCTAATAGATCCTAAAGTAAGAGGATTTCAATATATACAATATTCCTGTATATGACAAAAATAATAAAGTTATTTCTTCTTTATTCGGATATATGAAGATATATAAATCACATAACTCAAATGTATACATAATAATAATAACTCTTTTATTCTAGTTCATTTATCTCAAAAAATATCATATATTACATAATATAATTTCATTTTAACAACCTTTAAAAGACAAATTTATATTTTACAACATTATGATGTCAACGCACAGATTAAATCGATAATAATTAGATTATACAAACATTCTCACCTTCAACATGTTATCAAAACATATCCAACTCATAACCCAACTATATACTACACAACATTATTTTGTAACTATCAAAGTTGTAAGAATGACCCTTCTATAAGAACATGAAATTTATGGTTAACTACCAGGATAAAATTATTTAAAAATGAAAACTTAAAAATGAATAAAAGTTCACGTCTGATTCAAAAAAAGGTTCACATGTAGATAACCTAACCATAAGGTCCATGCTCTTCTCAATTACAAATTTGTAAAAAGATCTTCCTAATTTTAACTTTTTTACATTTAACTCATATTTAATTAGTTATGTCGATCATTAATTCAAATTATTCGAATTATTCAAATAAATTAAATTTATTTAATGTTCATTAATCCATTTATAAATCCTTCAAGAAAGATGATAATTCAATATATATACATATACAACAATCTATATTAAGAAAATAGTGAAGTTACGTATTCGCTTATATATATCACATAACATAAATTATTTACATATATAGTATTAACAATTTTAATTATAATTTTTTTGAGTTAGAACATTAATTTTTACAAAGTATGTAGTTAGCGAGTACTGAACCATCAACCTTATATTTGAATCTCACAATGCACTTTATTTTATGATTAATATATCACAATAATTTATCACATATTGCATAATAAAAATATATTTTTAGCAATCAGTAAAATATAATTAATATTTTTAACAATATTACCATGTGCAACGCACGGGTTACATACTAGTATTGTTGAGTGAGTACACAAAAAAAAGATTTTAATTGATAACTCAAGCAATAATAAACACGGCCATGCCCTGTTCTCACGCGTGGCCACGTCTATTTCTTCTTCTTATATTATATTACTTATGCAAACAATATATTCGAACCAAAAAAGCATAGCCCAGAAAATACTTATATACAACTTGCTTCTTCCATAAAGCCGAGTTTCCTCCCTTCACGCCTATCCTTTCACCGCATCCTCCAGCAACCGCCGCTCCGCCTGTCAGTGCACCACCGCGCCAGCCTCCTCTTCCCTTTCCAGCCACAACTGCCTTTATATATTTGAAAAAGCCCAACCGCCATGCTGCCTGTCGCCGATCCCAGCTCCCCTTCCCCATAGCCGCTGCACCATTCACACTCCGATCAGAGCCACCTCCTCTGCCAGTCGCCTCATATAAAAACAAAATAAAAAACAAAAAAACCGAAACCTGTGCATCCGATCTCCCCTACCACCATTCCGCCGCTTGCACCTCCTCCATCGACACCGCCCAGTCATCTTGAAGGTCGCTGCACCAGCCTTGCCTCACCGAGCCCAACTTGCTTCCTCTGATTTTGTTTCAAGCCGCATATAATTATAAAAAAAAGAAGAAATTTTTATATTCAAAAAGAAGAAGAAGCGTGCTGTGCAGATTTTGTGATATCACGTGCACAATTTCCATTGTTGCTGGTCGTGTCACGCGTGTAGGTCGTTTCGTGAATCATCACGAGTTATCATCGTTGAGGTAAGTATTTTTGTACGCTCATGTTTGGAAAATATATTTTTATATTAGAAAATTTATATCGTGGAGTGATTGAAATTTATTGATCGTTGTTTGATATGTTTAATTGACATTTAATTTTGCACTTGAATTAAATGATCAAATTTAAATTGACATTTAAATTGGACTTGAATTTAATTGCCCATAAAATATCCGATATTAATAATTATGAAATTATTGTGAATTTTATTGACTGTTGGATGATTGGTGGTGATGGATGTTATTGGTTGATATTTTGGACATTTATCCATTTGATACGTCATGATTCACCCTGTATATTATTTATAGTATATAAAACTGTAAATTGAATTATTCGAATAAATTAAGAAATATGTTGAAATGATATATACATATGGCATTAAATTTGGATTAAAATGATATATATCCATCCCAAGAATTAAATTGAAATAATCGATTCACTTGGCCATAGAATACAGAATTATATACGGACACCGGTTGGTTAAATTAAATGATTTCAAAATGTTGACTTGAAATTATTTAAATGGTTTGAGTTTAGGAATTTATAAAAATCTAATTTATGGAAATCGAATTATATTTGAACTGGAACTCGAAATGTTGAAATTTAAATTTGGTAAGAGATATTATTTAAATAATCGAAGTTGAGATTTTGAAGTTATAATTGAAATATGTCGTGAATTTTAGAAATTGATTGGTTTCAAAAGATTGGACTTTTGTTCGAACTTTAAATATTGCTAGGGAAAAGTGATGTAAAATGATATTTCGAAATTGAGCTCGAAATTCAAGTATATTTAAAGATTTGGATTTTAAATTGGATGTTGAAAGAAAATTTGATTTAAGTGTTTTGAATCGATATTTTTGAAATGGACTCGGAATTGATATGAATCGAAATGGTTAAAAGTTTTGGATTGGAGTTGAGATTAATTTTAAATTGGAACTGTAATTAATTTAGAATTAGGATTTAAATTAATTTGGAATTGAAATTGAGTTCAGCTTGAAATTGAAATGGAATCGATTAAATCGAAATGGAAATTAGAGCTGTTTGAATTGGAAATTTGGAAAGTGAACCGGTTTGACTTTGAAATTATTTTTGAATAAATTATTTTAGTATAAATGATTTAAAATCTATATTCTTTATATATTCAAATTATTTTGATTCTCTAAGATATAAACCATTTTTAATACTCAAACTATTTTCTATTAAACTATTTTAACTAGTTTAAAACTATTTAAACCATTTTCTAAAAATTCAAACTAGTCAGAGGGATGGAATGTTTTATTTAAACCTCGGATTTAAATGCGAATTGGGTTAAAGTGAAATCGATATATTGTACTAAATTAACATTTTGAAGTAAAATATGATTTTTGAAGCGAATCTAATGATTTCGAAATGGATATTATTTTGAGTAAATATAATGATTTCGAATTGAATTTTGATTTTTGAAATGGATATGATATTTTGATATCAAGTATGAATTGTTTTCGAAATATAAAAGTACCGACCAGTCTGAAAAACAACGTTTGGTTGTTAAAGAGATTGGGGCCTCTTATTGGCATACTCTCTATCAATATTGGAACCACTTTAACAACTATATACGCGGTGGATGATATCTAGAATATAGTGGTTGAATTGGCAACGTTTACTGGAATGAAGTTAGAGAATGATGATGGATAGCTTTGACACTCGTGTCATAATTAAAATGACTAAAACAAGATACTATATCTGGCAATTGAGGTTAGCTACCTCTAGCGACGTTGATCCCTCGTATTACTATTGTGGTTTCGTATCTGATAGGTGCACTTTTTCATTTGGATTGATTGTCACGTTCGTCCATGAATGGGTTACGACCAGCCAGAAAGGGTAAACTGGTAGAGTTCTACCTTGGGCGTTGCCTCATGTGCCTTGTCATATTTATCCTTATACACGCCCATTACGACTTTGGTTTAGTACAGTACCTATAGGGGACTCACTAGTTACTGACGTTATTGGTTGCACTACAGGACCAACATAGACTATATGCTATAAAATGTGTTAAGGGGGATAATGTAAAGCCTTAACGCTATTTTGATATTTATTTTACTGATAGACATTATCTATTATGACGTACACTATTACATATAGGTAGTTTGACAGATCCTTAGGGGACGGAAAATCCTATAACATCTCTTAAGTTACCACACTCATATTTTGTGATATTGATTTGTCTTACATAAGAGTATTATAGTCCCAACTCATGTGTTTTGTCTTTCATTACGCTCGGGCCAGTTTTGAGTTTTTTCAGCGTATTGAAGATTTTTCTTTCAAGGACGAGGACGAGGATTTTGGTATATTACTACTATTATTATTCCCTGCATCATGCTATTATACTATATTGATTATTTATCCTTGGTGTATATGTAACTCCGATAAATGTTGTATAGATTATAATCAGATGTATGATATAAACAGCTTCATGAATTGTTATTTGATTATTATATTTTATCATTTTCAACGTGAGATTCTATATTTGTTTTCTTCTTCTTTTGTTATTTTTCTTATTTAACCTCATTGATTGTCTACGTTGAAAATTGTTTAATTGGAGATGTGTAGATAATTATCAATTTAAACATTCTGAAATATGGTCATCACGGATATGTATCGATCCTTTAGGGGAAGGGATAGGCATCGATCCGCTGCTCGGGGGAAGTACTAATCCGTACTTGGAATATTATGGAGATTCTATCTCTTGGTCTCGGTTGATCGTCGCTTCATATCATTGCCTGCACTTGATTTATGGACTTCATTATCATCACTCTAGGCTACTGGCTTTGATAATCGTGAAGTCTGTTAGGTTAAATTTGCATGTCTACAGCCTTGGAAAAAGGTGGGTTAAAAGCTTCGCGATGCTAGAATCTATGTGGAGATTCCAGATCCGGTTTAGATTTTTGAAACATGTAGTTATTCATGATCTATTCTGGATGTGTGGATTCATGTGTAATTCAGAGACCTGTTAAAGTATGAGAATCCATATGTGGTTTCGAGATCTATTCGAGCTAGAGCTCATGTGGAAGATCTGTTCGAGTGGCGACTTGTAGGCTGGAATGCTGGATGTAGCCTCATCAGTGGGTATGACTAAAACTAGAGATATGAGATATAGCCAATAGGGTTAACAGACCTATATGGTACACGCAACTCAATTTCTAGAGATACATATTAGGATATGCATGCGAGAGCGATGCATCAGGTCTTAGCAAGATGATGTATGATGCTTTGGAAAGATATCTCTGATCCTTATGCAGTAGATCAAAGTTGGCTTTGATCTAAGGAGATCTATATGGAAATCCTACACCATTAGTGAATGTGCTTTAGCAGTTACGATTGTATACCTACTGTTGTTGTGATGTACACTCACTTGCATCGCATCAATGTGATTAATTATATTGCACACCTTAGATATTATTATATTATCACTGGATTTTATAATAGAATGGTTTGGTTATCGTGAGGGAAAAACCGTTCGTGTTTATTGATAGTATGATCTTATGATATACCTTTGTTTTGAAAGATTTTAAGATATAATAAATTCTATATGATTTGAGTTTCTCACACTGGTTTACCAAACTGATCCAGGTGCTGTTCTCTTATAATGCTCCGGTCAGCTCGAGTATGTTTCCAGCTGTGGTTTGTTGGAGCTCTTGGAGAGGAGCTGGATGATTTTATACCGCACTTATTTTCCACTACATTACTTAATTGTACCTATCAGCATTTGTGAGGATAGGTTGTTATAACTATCGACGCTAATGATAAGTTATTTTTTCTAATTGTTGTATTTATATAGAGGTTTTCTTTTTGGAAAAGACCTTTTGAGACATTATATGTTATCATTCCACATGATTCTGATATTGTGTTATCTTCTTTCTTGTTCTATTTCTCCCTTTTATTTTATCCTAATAATTCATCTTTCTGGCACTTGGATGCTCGGCACATGAAAACCATGGATTTATTAATGTCGACATTCGAGAGTCGAAAAGGCAGAGCATTACATATCTCCCATAGTAGAACCTATTAGGAAGAGATATACGTTTGTGTATAGGTGGTGATAAATATACCAAGGGTTCACCTTAGATTTGAAGTATTAAATGACCTCGGTACATTTAATGATGTGAAGGGGTTTACTTCAGAGCGGAAGGTATTATATAGCCATTAGGCTCTTCCCTATCTAAGAAGTTTTGAATAACCTACGATGGTATCTAATAGGGAAATGAGGTCTGTTGCAATTCTAACAAGAGATATTAATTAACTAGAATTGGCATTTTCCTTGACTTACACTAGGTTATAAATGGAATTTCGGCTATGGAAGGTCGGCGTGCTATGTCCATATTGTTGTCCAGTTTTTAGTAGTAGGGCTGGCACATAGGCTATGACCACCAGCAGTCTCGAGCAGTCGTTAGCAAAGACTTGGGTTATGCCCTGACAGATTTTGCTTTCTACTGATGTAGAACCTTTATGGGATATACATTTGTTAGAGGTGTGCTAGTTAAACCTTAGGTAAGTCTTTGAGATGCGTTAGCAATTCACTAATTAAATTATAAAGCCGCATCTAGTGACCATTGGTCTCTGCAGCTAGAACTGATTGACTAGCGATTACGTTGCGGAGGGCCCATTTTGGGCTTGAGGTATCAAAATGGTCGATGGGTCTGCCTCCTTCCTATTTAAGTAGCGTAAGTGGTCAAGGTTTTCTTTTGGATAGTACAGCATTTATATGTGTGTATGTGTGTGTGTTTGTTTTGCTTATAGGAATATATATGTGGTTATACATCAGAGAAGATTAGATATATCCTACACAAAGATGGAATTACATGGAATGGCCATAAATAATGGATATAACACTTAAATAGAAATTAATCGGCATAAATTAGTGTTGTGATAAAAATATATAATTATACAGTCACCAAAACATTTTTCTGACCCCTCCTCATTGCAACTCACATAATAGATTTAGAAGAACATGCTACTAGTAAAAGACGGGATCTGTAGATGGTGAAGTCTTCTCATTCATGCTCGGTGCTGGTAAGGAATTCAGATACTAAAGGACTAACATTAATTCTAATGTTATTTGTGCATATATGTTCTATTATAATTTTCTATTTCACTGTGTTTTTTGTATATATCTCTTCGATATACTTATATTTTATAGGTTGCCAAAACCAATGATCCATATTTTAATGAACTTGGGTTTCGATTTAGTCAAAATTTAGGCCTATTAAGGTGCGGGTTGTAACATAAACCCGTAATAATTAACCTAAAAGGAAGTGGCAATGAGAAGTGATGATCTAACTATGTAGAAAAAGAGCAAGATATGGAAAATGCTATTAAAAAGTGGTAAATCAAAGTCAAGATTACTACATGAAGCATGAAACATGAATCAAAAATAACCAATGGTTGGAAAGCGTATACGCTAACTATATTTTGTATTCTTTATTGGCTTTGTGTATTGGAGTACAATGCACATTCATAATTTAATTTGTGCTTTCAGATTAATATCTAATTTCAGCAAACGTTTATCGGTTCCAGTAAATATGTAATATCCAAAACCCACCATTTCATTTCTACAATATAATAAATCTTTCTTAAAATTACTCATTTGCTTATTTTTATTTCCAACTACATGCCATATTAATCATACTTCCCCTTTTGGCATGAAATTGAGTATTTGCGGTCATAATATATTACATTTTCAAAGTTACACCACAAATTATGAGTACAACGTTCAAAAAATATTATCATAGCTTTACCTATAAAATAAATAATTAATTCAACCACCAACTGATTCCTTTATTTATGAATGTGTATAGTGAAAACTTCAATAAATTTAGTATGTTTCACATTCATAATAAAATATTTCTTAATGAGATTTAAATTTCAATAATATCTAATTAACATTTTTTGAAGCCTACCTAAGATATATTTTTATTATTATCGGTAAATATGTACATGCATATATAATATATAGTAAAAGTGTCATAGATTCCTCTTGTAATATATTATTATAATAGAAGCCCATGTAATATTTATTATGTAATTTAGGTCTCTACTTTTAAAAAACAGGAAATGCAAAGTAATTCTTGTTTTTCTAATAAAACGTGCATGATGACTTGTAGTTTTCGAAGAAGAAATAGAACTTTTATAACATTTTATAATGGTGGATGTTAAGGAGAATTTTCTTTCTGACAACACCAATTTAAATTTGGGTTAATTACAGTGCTGAATGCTTACATAAATTTGAATTATTAAGTGATATTGAAATGTTGTTTAAGGAAGTAATTATGTTCTAAAGCTCACAACTGTATGTCAAAATGTCAAGTTCAATTTCAATATTAAGTTCAATCAAACCTAAATAAATTCTAACATAGAAAACAATATAATAAATGCTAAAAAGTAAAAGACACAGAGATTTATGTGGTTCGAATTTAAGGAATCCTACATCCATGAGATAATTCCTTTCCTCATTAATTCTTTTCTAGTACAAGCTTTTAGATTCTAATGGCAGGGAGTATAATTTTTTACAGTATCAAATTCAGAAATAATATAATGCGAACCCCTTTTTCTGCTACAGTACCTTTCCCATTATAACAAGTTTGACATCACCTGGATTGCTAGCATCATATGCTTATCTTCATCCTCCATCATCAGACCTTGCCTCATACCGCTCATCTGTAAGTTAGTAAAATGCATACGGTTTGCTGACATGGTAACATGCGGGAGAATCCACTTTAGGTTGAACGATTTTACTTTAGGAGGGAGAGTTCGACCTTTTGCAATATTGTTCTCAACGACATTGTTGTAAATTGATCCTTATGTGGCTAATATTACCATAGTTTGTAATCATTTGAGAAAAACATATTTGCTCACATTTGACTTTGTCATATTACATGCGCACATTTACACGATTGTGGTTGATAACTATGTTCTGTGTTCCTTTTGGGTTATGTTAGTTTGTTTTATTTGT
Organism: Allium cepa; assembly: GCA_030765085.1. Taxonomy (NCBI): domain Eukaryota; kingdom Viridiplantae; phylum Streptophyta; class Magnoliopsida; order Asparagales; family Amaryllidaceae; genus Allium; species Allium cepa. Next base: position 213,194,296 of record CM060940.1, on the reverse strand, counting down.
ATCAGCGTACTTCACATGTTCGCAACATAGTTATTTGGCTGTGTTGGCAAAGATTTTTTCCCTCGGTTGTTAGATTTGGTGATACGGTACAATATTTCATATTTGCATATCTAGAGATATTTAAGTCTAGGTGGAATTGTGACTTAAATACATTGCATTTTTATAAATTTTATAGAGTGATTAATTGTCTCTTTTATTGTATTAAATAAGGCAATGAATTATCTACATAGGAAAGATTTATGGAAGTATTTAATAGCTTCTCAAAGAGGATATTATGTCCAAATTGTTATAAATAGACTAGTATAGGGTTCATTAGATGTATGTAGGAAAAACTTCATTTTTTCTAAGGTTTTAGGGATTGAGATATATTCCCAATTTTTAAGCATTCTCTTGTAATAATTTAGTGAATTAATAAAGAGTTTTTCTCGAGGAATCTATTTGTCATTATTTTTTTTTCACTTCTTATCTATTTCAAAATCTAATTATGTAAGGATCCTAAAAATAACTCTAATGATTGCAATCAAAGCCCATTGTACATATTTTTTGAAGAGAGTTTGGTTATGAAGAAGATAAGTGTAAAATACTTTAATGGAAGAAATTAGAGGTTATAGAAGGCGAAGATGTAGAATTTTCTATACCTTAATGACCTTCACTAACATTGGAGAACAAAGGTAAAAAACTTAGTAACATGTCAAAGGCAAAGTAGGAAACCTTGGATAGGAAGGCTGTGATGGTTATTCGTTGTTTTCTATAGAATATAGTGTTTCATATTATTGCTACTGAAATATCTGCTTTTGGTATTTGAAAGAATTTGGAAGGGATTTATGCGAAGAACCCCACAACAAATAAGGCGCTTCTTATAAGAAAATTGATGAATCTGAAACTTAAGGAAGGTGGATCAATAAGAGAGCATCTCAATGATTTTTATGCAATTGTAAACCAATTAGTGGAGATGAATTACAAGTTGGATGTTGAGACACAAGTCTTGATGTTGGTAAGTTCATTACAGAGAGTTGAGAAACACTATAGTTGCACCGAACAACTCAAATTCAAATGGAGTTGTTTCAATGTGATCGATGGTTAGTAGTCTACTTAATGAGAAAATGGGGATGATGAACCCAATGGAAGGAAAGGATAATGAGGAAATAAAAGGGAAATTTGGTTGAAGGGGTCAATCTTGCTAGAAAAGGTAAGCATCCGAATATGGAAAGATGATCAAATAAATCGAACACGAAAAGAGATTTTTTTTTATATTACTATGAAACCCAGTCACCAACTGAGATTTTGCAAAAAGCTTATAAAGGACAAAGAAAGGATGAAAGCATTAGAGGAAGAGAAAGAAAAGCTTGATGAAGGCAGCAATGATGAGGTGAATTTTGGTATTAGTAATGACGTTCTTTGTATTGAAGGAAGGAAAGAAGATGGATGGGTGCTTGATTCGGGTGCATGTTTTCATATATGTCACCAAAAGGAGCATTCATAGATTTTATGAAGCAAGAGAGCAAGGTGGACTCTGCTAGTAATTGAAATATTAAGGTGAAGGGTGTTGGTTCAGTTAGGTTGAAGTTGTATTTTGGAAGAAGGATGAAACTCATGGGAGTTAGGCATGTCTTAGAAATTAAGAAGAATCTTTTTTCATTGGGATAGTTGGGAGAAAAATGCTGTAGCTTTTCGACTTAAGGTGGAATTACAAGAGTTTGGAAGGGTAATATGGAGGTGTCGTGCGCAAAAAGTGGAAGCAGCAATGCATACAAATTGTGTAGGTAAACAGTGAAGAACGGAGGAACTTCTCAAAGTAGTGTTGAAGAGGAAAATTAGGCTGAATTAAGATAGAGCCAGCAAGAGAAATCCACAAAGACCGCATGGAGGCCATTATGGTAGTACAAATAGTTCTAATTTATTGATGATATGCATGTTCAATTAGGAGGCATCCATAGTTAGATGGTTTAGAGATTATAGTTTTTAGAATGGCGATAATTGCTTCCATGGTAATATTGGGGATTGTTTAGAGTTTGAGATTCTAAGTGGAGCTTGGATGACATTTATAGAATATTATATCAAGGTTGAGATAGTTAGATTTTGGTGATACAATATTTCATGTTTGTAGATACTGGAGAAATTTGAGTCTGATGGAATTGTGACTCAAATACATTGTCTCTTTTATAGATTTTGGAGAGTGGTTAATTGCCTCTTTTATTATATTAAAGAAGGCAATAAATTATCTACATAGAAAAGATTTATGAAAGTATTCAACAACTTCTCAAAGAAGATATTTTGTCAATATTATTATAAATAGGCATGTATAGGGTTCATTAGATGTGTGGGGAAAAATATTGTTTTTCTAAGATTTTAGGGATTGAGATATCTTCTCAATTCTTAGGCATTCTATAGAAATATTTTGGTGAATTAATAAAGAGGTTTTGTTTGGAGGAATCTATTTATCATTATTTTTTCTTCACTTCTTATGTCTTCTAACATCTAATTGTGTGGGGACCCTAGGAAAATCCCTAATATCAATGTAGTGTCAGTGCAACTTGTCTATTTGTTGTAGTGGAGCTTGTCCAATCGAGCCTTGTTAACTTCCCATTATGAGTTTTGACTTTTTTTAATTTGCTACATGTGAAATCTGTGAATAATTTATTTTGTGAGGGCATTATTATGGGATACTATGTATGGCTATTACTTTGACTATAGTAGCGTAATTCTTCTTAAAGGTGGCTATACGGTTTGCCTCTATGATAGCAGTGCAGTTTGGTCCAACCATGGCGATGCAGTCTTGCCCAAGGGTAATGCAATTTGCTATGGGGGTCTTTGTGACTTTGCGATTTTGTTCGTATATTTTGAGTCACGCTGACCTTCTGTTGATGATAATATAGGTTAATTTATTAGACTTTGTCATTCTTTGTTATTTTTGCACTTGAGCTTTATGCAGCACCAGTTATTGTGCATGAATTTTTAGGTCGTGCAGTTTTGGGCAAGAGTTTTTGTTGTTTGCTGTGTGTAGTAGTATGGAACATATGTGGTTCCTTTCTAACATAAACACAACTCGTTTAACCACCTTACTATTTTGTGTGGTTCATTGATTTCATTCATGTGAACCTATCCTCAAATGTTGTAAGAGAAAAGATGGGTGTAACTCTTGTCCTCGAAGTTTGTGCCTACGCAAACCAGGGTAGACATTTCATTTTGCATTCCATTCTTTCGAATGGATTATCAATTGATTTCTGCATTTAGTGTTTGAAACACATGTTAGGATGTGGCTGGTTACTTTTTTTGACTGATGTCAGATAAATCATTTCGTCAAATCTGTTTTGTTTTTTGTGAATGCTTTTTGTAACTATCAATATCTTATTGTTACTATCTTTGTGTTGTTTGGATTCTACAATTGGGATGTTCTTTAAAAAACAATATATTCCTAACTCTTTCTTTCCTTCCTCTTTTACCAAATATGGAAATTCTTTTATACTATATTGTTTTCTTCAATTTTCATTTTGGTTCTCTCGTTGTTAACCCACCATCTCATGTAAGAAAATCTCCTATTTGTTTTTATGTTTTCTTGTTATGAAATTTCTTCTTTTTTTACACGCATTTAAGTTGCTTGACCAAATATTTATGTTGATTTAACCGATTTATTATTTTACAAGTTTAATGAATTCTTGATGTATTTGTCAGAAATTCTTTACTGTGCGATCTTTCATGATTAATGATGAACAATTCAAGTAATAGCTTAAGGATCACCAGTACCGAATATTTCACAAACAAAGCTTAATATGATTTTTTGTTTAAGATAACGTACCTTGATTAACAGCGGAAGATGTAATGGCTGTCATCTTCTTCTTCTCAGAATTCAGTTTTTCTCTCTAACCCCATTTCTTTATATGTTTCTTGATGGAGAAGAATACATCTATATATCGGGAGAGAGAGGACCCAATCCTTTATATAACATTTAACTCTAAATATGATACGTCCATCATATACCAATTCAACGCTTAAGATTAATCACAGACCTAATGTTCTAATTTTAGAACGGTCTATTTATGACTTAGCTAGTCGGGTCACATTAAGATTAGAAACTGCATAACGTTAAAGGTAAATGAAACGTTCTATTTATGACCTAATTAATAGGGTCATATTAAGATTAGAAACTGCATAACGTTAAAAAGTAAATGAAATGATTGCAGTTTCTAACAGCAGTTTTCTAACATTCTCCCACTTGACCCGATTATTCATAATATCAAGTGTTGAACATCATACTATGATAAATTATTGAGAGTTATGGCGGTCATGCATTACTAATTCAATGCATTCCCTTCCATATACTACAATACCAGCAATCCATCATTTTATACTCATAATTTATATAAAACAGCATAATGGTCCATATAATGTCTTATATCATAACGATTAAACATAATATCTTTATAGGACTCTTTCTTGTTTAAAATTACATAGTACATACTAGCACATTAAAACAAGAGACACATAATTGTATATCAGAAATACACAAAGGAGTTCATAATGTCACACATCAATTATTATTAATGCAACCAAGACCCATTCTTTGAACATGTTCCTTAAATTATCTTGGCTGTAACCCTTTCGTCAAAGGGTCTGCAATCATAAGTTCTGTCCTAAAGTGCATGATTGACACTCTTTTTTTCTGAACCTCATCTTTCACAACAAGATACTTCAGTTCCATATGTTTGGCACCTTTAGAGTACTTGTCGTTTTTTGAGAAAAACACTGCTGCAGAGTTATCACAATAAATTTTCAGCGGCTTGCTAATGGTGTCGACAACCGCAAGTCCTGAAATAAAGTTCCGCAACCATAATGCATGAATTATGGCTTCATAACATGCCACAAATTCCGCCTCCATAGTAGATGAAGCCACGATAGTTTGTTTTGCACTTTTCCATGATATGGCTCCTTAAGCAAACATAAACAGGTAACCAAAAGTCGATTTTCTAGTATCGATGCATCCAGCAAAATCTGAATCGCTATATCCAATCACCTCCAATTCATTGGATCTACTATACATGAGCATGTAATCTTTCATGCCTTGTAAGTACCTTAACACTTTCTTTGCAGCATGCCAATGTTCCCTTCCTGGATTACTTTGATACCTCCCTAACATACCGACCGCAAAACTAATATCCGGTCTAGTATAGGTTTGAGCATACATTAGGCTACCAACTACAGATGCATATGGAATTGATTCCATTTCCTTTCGTTCAACATCGTTCTTAGGACATCGCATGATAATGAATTTATCACCTTTCTATATAGGAACTTTCCTAGGTGAACACTTACTCATTCCAAATCTCTCTAGAATCTTTTCGGTATATCCTTTCTGAGACAATCCTAATATTCCTTGTGATCGATCACGAAATATTTCTATTCCAATCACATAGGATGCCTCTCCCATATCTTTCATTTCAAAGTTCGTTAAGAGAAATTCCTTAGTCTCATGCAATATGCTTAAATTATTTGCAGCAAGCAAGATGTCATCAACATAAGGGACTAGATAAATAAATTTGCTCCCATTGATCTTTTGACATAAACAGTGATCAACCGTATTTTCCTTAAAACCAAAAAATGTAATAGTGGTATTGAACTTTATATGTCATTGCCGAGATGCTTGTTTAAGCCCATATATTGACTTCTTAAGTTTACACACCAATTATTCTTTACCTAAAAAACCCCTTAGGTTGATCCATACAAACATCCTCACCAAGATCTCCATTCAGAAAGGCTGTTTTCACATCCATTTGATGCAGTTCCAAATCATAATGTGCTACTAATTCCATTATTATTCTTAGTGAGTCCTTTTTCAAAACAGGAGAAAATGTCTCCTTGTAATCAACACCATCTTTCTAAGTGTAATCCTTAGCACCAAGTCTAGATTTATACCTTTCGACATTACCACTAAAGTCGTATTTGGTTTTAAAAACCCATTTGCATCCGACTATTTTACAGCCATATGGTAACTCAACGAGATCCCAAACTTCATTCTGTTGCATGGATTTTAGTTCTTCTTTCATGGCATTAATCCATTGCTATGACTCTTTACTTTCTACAGCATGTGAAAACGAAACTGGGTCCTTATTGATTCCTATATCATAATTTGATTCTTGCATATAAACCATATAATCATTAGAAATACCTGAGCTACGATCTATTTGAGATCTTCTTAATGCTACTTGTTGTGGTTCATGCATATCAGCATTGTGTAAGTCATTTTCTTCAGGAAGTACTTCTTCATTTATATGTTGTTCATCATCATGCTGTTCTCCAACAGCTGGAACAACATTTGGAGTAATAGTAGATGGAGGAACTATTCTAGGCAATGTAACATTTATCATTGTTTCCTTTATTTCCACTATTTCTCTTTTAGTACTCCCACTGACTTCACCAATCTTAATGAATCTTGCATTACCAGTTTCTATAATTCTTGGACTATGATTAGGACAGTAAAACACATATCCTTTAGATTTTTCAGGGTAACCTAAAAAATACCCACTAATCGTTCGAGAATCTAATTTCTTTTCATGTGGATTATAAATTCTCGCTTCCGCTGGACAACCCCAAACATGCAGGTGTCTTAAGCTAGGTTTCCAGTTAGTCCATAATTCAAAAGGAGTTTTTTGAACAGCTTTACTAGGAACCCTATTAAACAAATAATTAGTGGTTTTGAGAGCATACGACCACAAATTCTTAGGTAGCGTGGAATCTGACATCATACTCCTAATCATATCTATTAACGTCCTATTACGCCTTTCTGCTACACCATTTTGCTGTGGTGTACTTGGCATTGTGTATTGCGCACATATGCCATGACTTTCGAGAAATTTTGCAAATGGACCGGAACACTGGCCTGACTCATTATATTTGCCATAATATTCACCACCTCTATCAGACCTTATGATTTTCACCTTTTTATCTAATTACCTCTCAACTTCCGTTACAAACGTCTCAAGGACATTCACAGATTGAGATTTTTCATGAAGCAAATAGACATAACCATAGCGGGAAAAATCGTCAATAAAAGTGATGAAATACTTTTCTCCATTAAAGGCTGGAATGTCCATAGGTCCGCAGATATCAATGTGTATTATTTCAAGAAGCTGGCTGCTTCTAGTGGCTCCTTTCTTATTATGTTTGGTTTGTTTACCTTTAATACAATCCACACATAATTCTATATCACTAAAGTTCAAATTTGACAAAATTTCATTACTTACTAATCTCATCATTCTTTCTTTGGATATGTGACCTAGTCTTTTATGCCATAAGAAAGCAGAATTTTCATTCAACATGCTACGTTTGCATCCAACATTATTTATTACATTCAGCAAGGAATTCGCATAAGTGTCATTCAGTTTCAATTCATATAAACCATCAATTAGAATACGAGAACCAACATTATCAGTATTCTTATATAAATCAAAACAACCAGATCCAAACGTACATCTAAAAACAGAAATATCCAACTTACTTATGGAAATAAAGTTTCTAGATAATGAAGGTACATAGAGGGTACTATATAAGTCTAATATATATCCACTTTCTAGAATTAGACAATAAGTCCCAATGCCTTTTATTGTGGATTCATTCCATTTCCCATAAAGAGAAAACGATCTTCATTTGGATTTATGGTTCGGATCATAAGAAATCCCTGCATATTATTGGAGACATGAGTTGTAGCACAAGTATGTAACGACCCGCCTTTTTGGACAGTTTAAACCGACGATCAAATACACATGTCGATTCCAAGCCATCCAAAAGGGCAGATGGATATTGGGGTAAATAAGAAAAGAAAAGAAGAGAAATAAAGGAAATGAAACAACACAGAATCTCGCAGCGGAACGATGAAATATAATAGTCAAATAAACAGTTCATGAAGCTGTTTACTATACTTTGACAACTATTTATACAACAATTATTAGGGTTATACATATACAACAGAACAATTAAAATAATGCAGCCGACAACATGATGCAAGGGTAATAATAGTAATAGTATACCAAATCTTCGTCTTCGTCCTCCAGAATAGATCTTCAAAATCTGAAAAACTCAGGTCTGACCCGAGCGTAATGAAAAGACAAAACACTCGAGTCAGGACTAAAATACCCTTATGAAAGTTAAATCAATCGTAAATAAATATGAGTGTAACGGCGTCGGAGATGTTTACGGGGTTTGACATCTCCTATCCAGTGTCAACGTGTGTGCAATAACTCAAGAGATGTTACGGGATTTTCCATCTCTCAAGGATCCGTGAAACTATCTACTATGTAGTAATATACGCTAAGTAGATAATGCCTATCAGTAATATAAAGTATCAAAATAGCGTTAAGGCGTTACCATAATCCCCCTTAACACATTTTTATAATGCCATAGTCTATACAGCACCGTAAGCCCCACCGTAAACTGGTGGTTATCAGAGGATACCCCATAGGTATAACACAAAGCATAACGTAGTGGTCGTGAATAGGATAATCAGTATGACAAGGTACATGAGGCGATACCAACTAGGATACTAGTAGTTGCGTGATCCGGACTGATGTTGGGCATAGCTAGCAGCCACCCCAACACCGCGAAACAACACTCCCAAATCAAGGGGTGCACCCAATTCGCATCACAAATGTAATAGAAATGGTATCGAAGAAGCGTGTCCGCTAGAGGTGGCGAACCTCAATGGCCCGGCGCGGCTCCTGTTTTAGTTATGTCAGGGGTCATCCAATATCGTTCTCTTTCTTCAGTCAACGCGTTCACCAAATCATCCACTTCATTCTGGATCAACACTCCGCGTATAATAGTTATTAAAGTGGTGTTCGGTATCGACAGAGAGTATGTCCATATCCGATCCCGGTCTCTTTAATAACTACGTATTATTACACCGTTGGCTCTTTTACATTTCAAATCGATTCATAATTGATATCAAAATATCATATTCGCTTCCAAAATCAAATCCATTTCAAATATCATCGTATCTATTCAACTGTAAGATTCCGTTTCAAAAATCATTTTTCGCATCAATATCTCATTTCGTTTTCAAAATCATTTCGAATTTCAATTTAGGTTGCAACTTCATTTAACTCAATTCGTATTTAAATTCAAGATTCAAATATAAACATTTCACCTTATTGACCAGCTTAGGATTTTAGAAAAATAGTTTTAAGTAGTTTAAAAGTAGTTTTAAATAATTAAAATAGTTAAAATACTTTAAAATCTTAAAATGGATTTGAAATAGATAAATTTAGTTTAAAATAATTTAAATTGGGTTAAGTAGATTTAAAATAGATTAAAATAGTTAAGTATTCAAAATGGTTTATATAACCGAGTAATTTGGAAAACAAAATAAAACAGCTTCAAAATCAATCCATTTCAATTATAACTTCCCAATTCAAATCAATTCCAATTTCCATTCTACCGATTCGATTTCGATTTCAATTCAATCAACGTCAATTTTTACTTCGAATTAATTCAATTTTTCATTCACCTTTAATTTATTCAATTTCAATTTATATCGATTTGGAGCTTGATTTCTCAAAATATCAATTTATAACACTTAACAAAAATTTCCAACAATATTCAAGTTTAAATCCAAATTCCAAATATGATTCAATTCCAAACTCGATTTCAAAATATCCTTTTTTATATCACTTTTACTTAGTAATATTCAAAGCTCGAATTAAGGTTAAATCTTTAAACAAATCAATTTTCGACATTCAATCATATCCAATTTCAAATTTCAAAGTCTCAACTTAATTATTTAACAAAATTCCTTTAACCAAAATTTATTTCAACATTCCAAACTCAATTTTTTCGATGAATTCAATTTCTATAAATCGATTTCTATTTATAACTCTTAAATCAAAACATTTAAATAAATTTCAAATCGACGATTTCAAAAATTATAAATTTAGCCAATTCGGTGTCCGTATATAATTTTCTATCCTATGGCCAAGTAGTTATTTATTTCAATTGAATGTCAGGGATGAATATATATATCACTTAAATCAATCATAGTGGCATATGTATGCATAACAGGTTATATATAAGCAAATAAGCATCCAAACATTTAAATATCAACCAATAGCATCCATCGAAATAAATCATCCAATAGACAATACAATTCATAGCAATTTCATAGTTATCAATGTCAGGTAATTTAATCGCAATTAAATTTTAATTTCAATTTATCTGTCAATCTAATTTCAATGGTTAATTCAAATGACAATCTATATGACAATTAAATTTCATCAAACAACGACAAATAAAATCATAACACTTCATAATGTCAAATCTAACTAGCATAAAGATATTTAGTACGGTGTGAGCGTTATAAAACACTCACCTAGATTTCAATGCAGTTCCAGCGTTTTATTTCGAATAAAATTAAACGAGCGTTTAATTTTATCCGAAATTTCCACTAGCTCCAAACGACTTCAATCCAATTCCATAGCGTAGTGCTCGACAAAACGAAGCCAACGCAATTCGTTTCGTGCGTATCCTACCTCGTATGAAAGAGAAACATCATTTTAAACATTTACAAATCAATTTACATTTTAATTTTAGTTTCAAAACCCTAAATCTAATCTCGGCCGCACACTACCTCAATCTCAGATCTGGGCCGCCCTTTTTGCTTCTCCTCACATCGCGAAATTTACGTATGCGTTCCAGTAAAGGAACGAACCCATGCCGCCACCCCTCATCGAATTATCGCGACCAACGCAAGCATCTCCCACTCGATCAGAGACTACCATTGCAAAGCTCTCACACGACTCCACCCTCACCCTCATTTGCTTGAAGCTCGTCTATCACATGGCCTCGGAATTCGTGCCTAAAGTCGCTGCCTTCATCTCCATTTTGCCGTTAATTCATTCGCCTAAATTCGATCTCCACCGTTGAACTCGTAGAACTCGTTGGCCTCTTCAATATTGTAGTCGATGATTTTGGCTAATTGTTCACGGACTGGAATTTATCGAGGGAAGAAGGAAACTAATTTCTGGCCATTCATTGTATAAGAGGCGGCTGGCATTGTAACCTAGGGTTTGAGTTTTGTTTTGAAGAAAGAGAATAATGAAGTGCCTTTATAGAAAAATAACGAACACTATTCAACCCGACTTTTTCGAACTCCGATTTACGCGTGGTGACCGGCGTCTCTAGGGTTTATCCCGCGTTCCGGACACAATGGAACAGGTTTCGGAGGCTAATTCGATCGTCTGTGCGAGTTACGGAAATAAACGATCGATTTAAAATTAAATCGATTAAACCGATTTCTATGCGTTTTGGCTCGCCCCGGACAAACGGTAAATCCGATTGACTTGAAATTTGAAATCTTACAATAATATCACATTACGGATCCGATGAAACTGATTTCGTCGAAATCCGAGACTGTTTGAAAAATGGCTATTTTAACTCGCCAAATTAATATTAAAACAATTTCGATGCGTTTCGAGCTGCCACGGTCAAACGACAACTCCGATTACTACGAAAATTGAAATCCGATAATAACTAACTATTACGGATCCAATGGAACTAGTTTCGTCCAATTCTGAGACTGTTCAAAATTTGGCTATTTTTCAATCGATAATTAAATATTAAAATATTCAATTTTCACAAATAAATTTTAAATTCAGTTTTAAAAGTTCTATAACATCACTATAACTCCAATATGATAAAATAAAAATTTATAAATCATTTTCAATCATATTAAACCTGTTATTCAATTATCCAATAATTTTCAATTTTAAAATCTTATTAACTCTGTTATAATCCCGATATAACTTACATTCACTTTGGAAACCAATTTGAATCATATTAAATCAAATTTCAATTATTCACTCTATTTTCGTATATTTAATTTCAATATCAAATTAATCATATCAAATTCGGAATTTAATTATTCAAACATTTGTAATATTAAATTTAACAAATTTTATTATTCTTGAATCACTATCTTTTGAGATATTCAAAATGAACTTAAAAATTTAACTTTTGAAACGAATTAAAATTATAGAACAACCATTTCCATTATACGGTTATTCAATTCCCACTATTAAATTATTCAATAAATTCCAAATATTAAATTTAAACAATTTCGCTTATCCAATAATTCATTATCTTTTGAAATATTGAAATTGAACTTATAATATTCAACTTTTAAAACCAATTCACAATTTAGAACACTATTTCATTTTACCGTTATTCAATTATTCAATAAGTTTTAAATATTTAATTTAAACAATTTACCTGTTCAATATTCAATATTTGATTTTAAATAGATTTTACTTATCAATCAATTACTCTATTATACCCAATGAATTCAACATTTTATTATCCTATTCAACTTTTGATTGTAAAGGCATTTACTAAGTAGCTTTTATTTTTCATTACTTGGATAGTTATTGTTGCAATTCATTCCAGTTATTTTTATTCCAAACGAAATTAAAAAAAAATTCTAACACTAAATCATGAAATCTTATTAAATTAGCTATTTTAATTATCGAAAATTTACGGGTCGTTACAAGTATCAAGCCATTATGTATTAATAGGAACTTCAACTAAATTTGATTCAAAACATACGAAAGGTAGATGATTACCTTTCTTTTCGAACCAAGCTATCCTTTACGGACAGTCATTTTGATAATGTCCTTTCCTTTTACAAAAATGACATCGAACATCCTTTAGTTCCTTCTTTTCCTTATCCTGCCCATTCTTAGCAGGTGCCTTTTTCTTCTTGAAATGCCTTGACTTTCCATTCTTTTCTTTACCAGCTTTATTACTCACAAAACTTACTGAGTGATTCACTTGATTTTTTCAAACGTCCTTCTTCCTGAACAAGTCTACTGGCCAATTCATTAACATCCCACTTATCCTTTATAGTGTTATAGTTAATTTGAAAATGTCCATATTCAAAAGGTAGCGAGTTCATGATAAACTGGACAAGAAAAGAATCCTCTACTGTAAGTCCAAGGGAGTTTATCCTTGCTGCAAGATTAGTCATCTTTATAATGTGCTCTTGCATATTTCGTGACCCATCAAACTTCATGGTCATGAGTTCTGCCATGAGAGTACCAATGAGTGACTTATCAGCTGAATGAAAACACTCTTCCACAAACTGCATATATTCCTTAGCACTTTCTGTTTGCGGAATTGTTGACTTGATGTTGTTAGCAAGAGTCATCTTAATAAACATGAGGCTCAATCTGTTACTGCGTTCCCATGCTTTATGGTGTGATTTTCTGTCTCAGTACTAGCTATTGAAAGAGCAACAGGTTTATCCTCAAGGAGTGCCAAGTCAAGATCCTGAACACCTAAATGGAAATTGACTTGTTCTCTCCATTCAGAAAAATTAACACCAATGAACAATGTAACAGATGAAGCATGTGTATTCGTGGGAACTACTGCAAATTAAATTAAAAAAATTGAAATAACTATAAGCTCATAGCTAACGCGATTCAGATATGTACATAATAGTATAATATAGCACTCCTTTGGGTAGATACTATCTTATACTTAACGTAGTTAAATACCAAAACATAAGTAAGTAATAAATATATTCAATTAACACTGACATCTTTGGATGATCAATAATTATTTAATCAAGATATATATTAAACCCCATCATGTCAACAAGTTATAGAATAAGACTTTCCTTTGGGTAAGTTCTCGTGTTCTACCATTAGTGACGCCAGTTTTTTTTGGTATAATTATAACGGACAATTTCTATCAATAATCATTATGTCACTTATGCACTAAATGATTATTCTGATTTTGACCACTTTGGTGATTAACAAAATCATAAATCTCATGTGCACAATTGACTTATAACACGTACTTGATTAAACATGATGAGTAAAGCATAGAACAGATCAATTGCAATCATAGGAAATATTCAATTGTTGATTGGTGGCTTTGATACCAAATGTCAGAAATTCTTTACGGTTCGATCTTTCATAATTAATGATGAACAATTCAAGTAATAGCCTAAGGATCACCAATACCGAATATTTCACAAACAAAGCTTAATATGATTTTTGTTTTTTGTTTAAGATGACGTACCTTGATTAACAACAGAAGATGTAATGGCTGTCATCTTCTTCTTCTCAGAATTCGGTTTCTCTCTCTAACCCTATTTCTTTATATGTTTCTTGATGGAGAAAAATACATCTATATATCAGGAGAGAGAGGACCCAATCCTTTATATAACATTTAACTCTAAATCTGGTACGTCCATCATATACCAATTCAATGCTTAAGATTAATCACAGACCTAATGTTCTAATTATAGAACGGTCTATTTATGACTTAATTAATCGAGTCACATTAAGATTAGAAACTGCATAACGTTAAAGGTTAATGAAACGTTCTATTTATGACCTAATTAATAGGGTCATATTAAGATTAGAAACTGCATAACGTTAAAAAGTAAATGAAACGATTGCAGTTTCTAATAGCAGTTTTCTAACAGTATTTACCTTCCTTTTCATTTCTTTGTTGTTTCTGATCTTAGTTAGTGGTGGTATACTCATTTCCTATTTAGTTGATTTTGTTTCTGATCTTAGTTAGTGGTGGTATACTCATTTCCTATTTAGTTGATTATTGATATTGATAATCCTTCTTGTTCTTCCAGTCAAAAGTTCCTTTCTTTCTATGACACAATGTCAACAATTTGTGAAGAGGGTCAAGTCGAGTTTATTCTAACCCATTTTGGGATTACTAAGACCATGACTTTGAGGATCCCTACTCCTTTAAGTGCATTCATCTGCCCCTAGATGGTTATATTTATTTGACCATGGAGCACATTAGGTGTGCTTTGTATTTGCCCCTTCATCCTCTTAGCAATGATAGGCTAGAGACCATGGGGATTTTTCTCATACAATCAACCCATATCTCTCCTTCTAATTGTACATACATACTTTATGCTCTTGATCCTCCTCCTTATCATGAGCTTGTTTACCTTTATTTTATTTGCAAGAGCGGTTCCTTGGGATATGATGGGTTCCACTATATCCAAGCTATGCAATCCATTTTTGTATTTCCCTTTGTAAGACCCATAGGTAGGTGGACCAATTCTTCTACATTTCTAGCTTAGACAATTTCATTCCTACTTTCTTGGAACCTTGTATTACCTTTATTGTCCCTGTTACCCTTTTTCTTAAACTCTTTTTTGACTAATATCACCCTTAATATTTAGCTAGTTGCTGCCAATTTTCCAAAATTGAGAGGAGCCTATTTGTTGTGCGAAGAGAAACTAGGTTGATGCTTTATGATGATGCTCGAAAGGGCTCCCGTCTCTTCGATGAACCCGTATTATGCAAATACAACTTTCTACGTACACATCATTGTTTTTCACAATCCATCTTTGTTTACGTTTTTGATCCTACTACACCAAAAGGTACATGTTCTAGCTATTAAATTCATTTTTCTTAATTGATTGATGATGATCTGCTTGTGTTTTATATATAATTCGTTTAACTCATTTGGTTATTTTTTAAACTACATAGGTACAGTGTCAGACTTGATTAATTCTTTTGCTAGGAAACGTGCTACTAAAAATTATAAAGAAAGCAAGAGGCTTTATGGTGATTTTACTGCATTGGAAAATGTCTAAGAAGTTAAGGCATGGTGACCCATCTAGTCATATTATTGTTCATGTTATTGCTGTCATTCAAGTGCAGCCCATCTCGTCCATTCTTCCTTCTTGCTTCCTGCCCTTTCCAAAGTAGGGCTTGCTTCTAATTTGATTGATCAAATGAGGCGTCTTTTTATTTATCATTTTACTACGCTGCCTTTCACCTCGTTACTTTCCTCTAACTTATCACTAGGGAGGTTTTTACTAGTTTTCATCGCCATAGTTACCAAGTTAGTACTTATCCAATTTTTTACACTTGGTTTACTTTTGTTATAGCTTAAATACATCTTTGTGCATTATAGCATTTATGCCTCTTATGTTATTTCTTTTAAAAGGCTTTCCATGGCTTTGGAACTCAATAAGCACGTCATAACTTCTGAAACTACGTTGAGGAAGCTTGACAAGGAAGTTTCTGACATGAAGGTTAAGCTGGGCAAAGCTATATTAGAACATGATACATGTAAAAAAGAGAAGTTAGACACAAAGTTCAATGAAAAACCGCAATGAAGAAGGTTGTGGATAACGAGGAAAAGGCTAAGATATAAAGGAAAAAGCATAACAGCGGGGTGTCTAAATTGGAGGAGAAGTTGTCTAGCACACTAGAAACATCCGAAAACACCACCAACAACGTTCTTTATGTGATTTATGCCCAGATGAAGAGGTAGCTCTTCGTCGATCATCTTGATGATGTTAATGTGGAAATGAGCTTAGACTTTCTATAGGATGTCGCCCTTATCAAAATATGATAAGACTACTATCATACTAAATGGGCCAAGGATCATCGGGCAGACCTTGCCTCCCCATCAATTTCCATGCATGATGCCTTAAATGGCTCCACACAAGAGTAAGTTGTGTTGGAATTCCTAAATACAAGATTGAATGAAAATACAAGTCCCACATCGCAAAAATTGCTAAGCTATACTAGTTTATATATAGCTTTAAAATGAAGGGGTTGGGGCCTAGGGGCACCCAAATGTATGCTTCGTTGTGAGGAGGGAGATCATGCATCCCCACCACACACGCGTGTGCGCCACCGCCGTCCGTCCGTCCGACCGAATCGGGCCAATAGTATATCACAGAGTTAACACACTCATTACAATCTCGTACAGATTACGTCTGTTGTATCTTGGGAGAATTTTGAATAAAAATTCTTAAGGAAATTGTTACGATAAGCCTTAGACGAAAATTCATACGTTAACTGGTCAGATTCTGCCCTATTCTTAATCTTTCCAGTTTCTACGTTGTATTGCTTTTTAATAAAACTACAACGTTGTTATTGTAATTGTTTACAACATAACTTATAGTTGCAAAATTATCTAAAACAGAATTCCAGCGTAGTGGAAATCTAATTTATAAACTTGTGCAATGAGTTTATTGTAGCGTGCTATCTGTTTTAGTATACTAGATATATAACATCTTAAGAATTTTTCTGTTTCGCTAAAACAGAGATGGCAACAGTTGAACTATAAACAAAGGCTACTACACACAACATGCCCGATCCTTTTAAAGGAGATGGTGATGATTTTCTAACATGGCAGAATCAAATGTTATTTTATCTCACCACACTCGGTCTACAACGGTATCTCGAGGAGGAGGAACCGATTCCTGCAACAGGCAAGGAATCTGATGTTGATATGTGGAAGCATTCCGATTTTTTATGCAGAAACTATATTCTGAACTGTCTCGACTAGGTGCTATACAAAGTATATCAGCCTCTAAAGACAGCAAAAGCACTCTGGAATGCACTTGCCACGAATTATAAGACGCAGAATAAAAGTCTTAAGAAATTCATTGTAGACAAATTCATGGACTACAAGATGGTTGACTCCAAACCGGTGACTGCTCAACTGCATGAACTGCAAATCATCATTCATGAACTCAAAGCGGAAGGTCATAAAGTTGGAGAATCGTTTTTGGTTGAAGCCATCACGAGAAAACTGTCGTCGTCATGGAGAGATTACCGCAATTATCTAAAGCATAAGAAGAAGGAAATCTCTTCACATGATCTCATAGTCCGACTGAAAATTGAGGCAGATAACAGTGGAATTACAAAACAAAGCGAGGAGGCATTTGTGGATGAAGGTTCAAAGACCAAAAACAAAAAACAAATTCCAGAAGAAAAGGAAAGCTCCAAACAACAAACCAAAGGACAAAAAACGAACCAAAAAGTTCAATGGTGAATGTTAGGTTTGTGGAAAGGTTGGAAATGCCGCTAGAGATTGCAGACTCAAAAAAGACCGCAACAAAGAGGCAAATATAGTAGACAACATGGAAGTGGACGAGTCCAACTTCTCGGTAGTTGTATCTGAATGCAATATGGTTCAGAATACTAACCAATGGTGGGTAGACACAGGCGCTACTCGTCATGTCTGCTCTGACAAATCCATGTTTTCTACATACCAGAAATTCGATCACGAAGAAAAAATCTATATGGGTAATTCTGCAGTATCTATGATTGAAGGCAGTGGCACAGTAATCCTCAATTTTACTTCTGGAAAAACTGTCAAGTTGAATGACGTGCTCCACGTTCTAGACATACGCAAGAATCTCATCTCTGGTGCAGTACTATCAAAGAAAGGATTCAGAATGGTGTTCGAGTCAGACAAGATGGTTCTGTCCAAAGCTGGAATGTATATCGGAAGGGGTTATTTATGTGATGGCCTATTTAAGGCAATGTAGCCGTTATCGGCAATAAAACTATGTATTCTGATTGTGCTATTAATAAAATTGAAGTTTCTTACTTGCTTAAGCACGAAATTTTACTATGGCATGTTAGATTGGGACACATAAATTTCTGGAAAATGAAATATTATCAGTATTGCGATTAATTCTGAAATTCCATGTATATAAGAACTATAAATGTGAGACATGCGTAGAAGCAAAAATGGTCAAAAAAAACATTTCAATCTGTTGATAGAAGCACCGAACCACTAGGTTTGGTTCATACAGATTTATGTGATTTTAAATCAATACGTACAAGAGGTTGGAAAAAGTACTTTATCACTTTTATTGATGATTATACGTGATATTTCTATGTATATCTTTTGAATAGTAAAGATGAAGCAGTTACATCATTTATAAAGTACAAGGCTGAGGTAGAAAATCGGATAAATAAAAAGATCAAGATACTAAGATTTGATCGAGGTGGAGAATATGAATCACCATTTGAACAGTTCTGTGCCGAAAATGGTATAATTCATCAAACAACAGCTCCATATTAACCACAACAAAATGGTGTAGCCGAGAGGAAAAACAGAACGTTAAAAGTCATGATTAATGCCATGCTTTTAACCTCTGGTCCACCGACGAACCTGTGGGGGAAGCCTTAAATATTTCTAATCACATATTAAACAAAGTCCCTCACAATAAAACAGGAACAATTCCATATGAGTTATGGAAAGGACATAAACCAAGTTTTAAATACCTCAAAGTGTGGGGGTGCTTGGCAAAATTTCCAGTTCCGCATCCCAAGAAATTCAAGCTTGGACCAAAAACAGTATATTGTTACTACTTTGGGACAGCCCAAAATAGTAGTGCCTATAGATTTTTGGTATACAAGTCTGATATAGCTGATATTAATGTAAATACAATCATGGAATCTAGAGATGCCTCATTCTTTGAAGACGTGTTTCCGCACAAAAAGAATGAAGGTAATAATGTCCCTAAAAGGACAAGAGAAGAATCAAGCAATTTACATGAAGATGAAACTCATCATGAGATTGAGGAAGTTGAACCAAGAAGAAGCGTAAGGGTTAGGGCATTCAAGACATTTGGTTCGGATTTTTTCACTTACGTGTTAGAACACGAACCTCAAACGTACAAGGAAGCAATGTCGTCTTCTGAATCTTCATGTTGGAAAGAAGCAATCCAAAGTGAGACTGATTCGATTCTAAGTAATAAAACTTAGTAAATTGTTGATATTCCACTTGGAATAAAACCTATTGGATGTAAATGGATTTTCAAGAAGAAAATGAAAGCAGATGGCTCTATCGACAAGTATAAAGCCAGATTAGTAGCCAAAGGATATCGTCAAAAAGAAGGAGTAGACTTCTTTGATACATATTCTCCGGTAACACGAATAACCTCTACAAGAATGCTAATAGCAATTGCATCGATCTATGATCTAGAAATTCATCAAATGGATGTAAAGACAGCATTCTTGAATGGAGATCTCGATGAGGAGATCAACATGGAGCAACCTGAAGGTTTTGTTTCCAAAGGAAATGAAAACAAAGTCTATAGATTAGTAAAATCATTATACGGACTAAAACAAGCTCCAAAACAATGGCACGCAAAATTTGATAGCGTCATGATAAGAAATGGTTTTCGTATAAATGAACGTGATAAGTGTGTTTATTATAAACAAATTGGACAATCATATGTGATGATTTGTTTATATGTAGACGATATGTGAATATTTGGTCCAAATACTCAGGTAATAGAGACCATAAAGAAGATGTTAAATAACAATTTCGATATGAAAGACTTAGGAGTTGCAGACGTTATTTTGGGAATCAAAATAATAAGTACACCTAATGGAATTGAATTATCTCAGTCACACTACGTAGACAAAGTGATTTAAAAATTCCAAGACTATGGAATTAAAGGAGTGAGAACACCTTTTAATCCATCAGAAGTACTGCATAAAAACACTAATGACAGTGTAATGCAACTAGAATACTCTCGTGTAATAGGATGTCTCATGTATCTCATGAATTTCACAAGACCAGATATAGCTTATGCAGTAAGTCGACTAGCAGGTATACAAGCAATCCAGGAAAGGAACAATGGAAAGCTCTAATGAGAGTGCTTGGATATTTAATAAATACCACAAATTATTCCTTACATTATGGAAAATATCATGCCGTCTTAGAAGGATATAGTGATGCAAATTGGATTGCTGATTCAGAGGAATCAAAATCAACGAGTGGTTATGTATTTACCTTAGCAGGGGAAGCAGTGTCATGGAAATCTACTAAACAAACATGCATAGCTCGATCCACTATGGAATCGGAGTTCATCGCTTTAGATAAAGCAGGCGAAGAAGCAGAATGGCTACGCCATTTTTTAGAAGATGTTACATTTTTGGCCTAAACCTGTACCGGCCATATGCATACACTGTGATAACCAAGCTACGCTAAGCAGAGCGCACAACTTTGTGTATAATGAAAAGTCACGACACATTCGTCGACGCCATAACACAGTTAGGCAGTTACTCTCAAATGGAACAATTTCCATAGATTATGTGAGAACAAATAATAACCTAGCGGATCCATTTACTAAAGGTTTATCAAGAGATAAAATTGACTGCACATCGAGGGGAATGAGTTTAAAAGCCTAAACCACCAAGAGTTATATTATACGAAAACCTATCCTAGCAACTGGAGATCCCACGGACTAGGATCAATAGGCAAACCAGTTCCAAGTAACTCAAGACGTAATGCATTTGCATGGACAATAGTCCAACTTCATTCCTATGGTGCACAATATAAATGCATGCCTATAGAAGTATTTAGAGGTTAAAACTATGTTTTTTAATGATGACCATATCTTGGAAATAACAAGTGGGGTATATATAGGATACTCTTAATGGTTGATATCACCTATGTTAGTGTGAGCAGGGTCGGCTCTAAGAGAATGTTAAAGGCTTATATTTTCTAAAAGCACTCGCAGAACCAAAAATTGTTCAAGACCAAAATGAACACAACCAAGAGATTGGATGAGAAGGGATCAATGCTTCGTAAAACTTATTGTCTGGATATACAATAAAGGCCGACGGTTCAAGATGAAATAATTCACCGATTAGCCAAGTAGATCCGATAATTTTTAACTAGGGAAAGTTCAAAGTGAAATATCTACTTATCCACAATAAGGCATTATTCTATATGTACTCTGTGATATTTCACTTTGCATGGGCGATATGTATATTATCATTCATGTGGGGATTGTTGGAATTCCTAAATACAAGATTGAATAAAATACATTAAGTCCCACATCGCAAAAATTGCTAAGCTATACTAGTTTATATATGGCTTTGAAATGAAGGGGTTGGAGCCTAGGGGCAACCAAATGTATGCTTCGTTGTGAGGAGGGAGATCATGCATCTCCAACACACACGCACACGCGCCGCCGCCGCCGTCCGTCCGTCTGTTCGAATCGAACCGTGTCGGGTTCGGGTTTGGGTCTAATATGATCCTAATTTTACTGCAAAACTGGGCCGGGTTTTTTAACAGGTGTAGGCTATACGAGCATACGCAACTATTCAGAAGTGGACACGAATAACTGAGGAGGCGCGACCCATGGGCGAACAGAAGCGGGTGCGACCCGTTAGAGGCGAGCGGGTGCGGCCCGACTAAAGAGACGCGGCCGAACATAAGCAGGCGCGACACGAGCAGATGCAAGTACCAAATGGGTGCGACCCGTTAACGAACAACAGCGTTCAAAAGGCAGCGGGTGCGACCCGTCAAGCGGACGCGACTGTTTGAAGGGATGCGGACGAAATTATAAATAGAAGAGAATCCTGATCACATTCTAATTCTGTTCCAGTTCTAATTTCTTCTTTTTCTTCTCTTCTTCTCTGCTTCTCTAAATAATATATCATAGAGTTGACATACTCATTACAATCTCGTGCAGACTACGTCTGTTGTATCTTGGGAGAATTTCGAATAAAATTCTTAACGAAATTATTACGACAAGCCTCAGATGAAAATTCCTACGTTAACTGGTCAGATTCTGCTCTATTCTTAATCTTTTCAGTTTCTATGTTGTATTGTTTTTTAATAAAACTACAACATTGTTATTGTAATTATTTACAACGTAACTTATAGTTGCAAAATTATCTTAAAAAAAATTCCAGCGTAGTGAAAATTCAATTTATAAACTTGTACAATGAGTTTATTGTAGCGTGCTATCTGTTTTAGTATACTAGATATATAACAAGTTGTTGCTTTTGCGCTTCACCCGAGTTATATGCAAGTACTCAACATTGCAAAAGATGATTCCGCTCCTAACGAAGTAACTCTTTGACTTTTAGAATTGTGTTTTAGTTATTATTTTTATTTTTATTTTTAGGGTCATATTTAGCGTATGTACAAATTTAGATAGTATTAATATTTTATCCTGTTATTTTGGGAGAGGAAGCTTAAAAGTTTGTAAATAAAGTTAAGATTATATATGTATTTAATTTAGATCTTTATTATACTTCATAGTTTATGTTCCTTATTGATTACATATAATGAAACTTACACACTTTTTACACATATTTTATTTTTAGGCAAAAAACATGATTCTTAAGAACCATCCCTTCTCATTACCACATAAGAAAAATATTTAAGGAAGACTTTAAATCACATAGAGGCTCACACTACGGAAAGACTTACAATAAACACGGCCATTATTTGTAAATGAGAGAATGATTTGAATGAAATATTCATGCAGTTAAAGGAGGACACCAGAGGCTTCTGGCTAAGATTCTCTAGTGGTTCAGTAAAAAAAACACTGAGTGAGCTTGTACTATGCCAATGGCAGAGGAAAAGAGCTAATGCAATTGCATAAGTCATTTGGTAGTTTTTCTAAGAAGACTAAGAAATGAAAGCGAAAGTCATGGATGATCTAGACCGGGTGTGACGAACTACTATTTCTTGTTCCTCTACACCTATCTTTTTTTGTTCAGCTCACACCACTTTGGCTGAGAGGCATCATCAAGGGAAAGTTAGGCTTGTTATGGCTAACATAGTAGTATTGCATATAAATAACATTTTTAATCATTTCTTCCCCGAGCTAGATTTGAATTTTTTATAAGAGCATGCCGGTATTTTTCCCCTAGAACAGGACGTGGGTAATCCTTGTGCCTGTTACAATTACGATCCTGGGCCTATGGTTGTTGGCATGCCCAGACATTTCTACATTGTTATAACTAGGATATTTGATTTTCTCACATGCTTAAGGCCTCATGGAGCATCTAGACAATGCTCTACCTTTGCAATTCACCCTTCTCAAAGAAAGAGAAGGAAGTTTGATTGCATAAGATTTTACATCTGATTAGGACTTTTATGTTATTTGAGTGTGCAAGATGTGTGAGATATATAGAGTACCCATCATTCTTGTAACGAATATATGTGAAACATTTCATGACAAACATGCAAATAAATTAAGTAAAAATTATAAGTAATATCTCTATCTCATAAGCTTTACACAGATATTCATTGTGTTACCTTGCTTTAGCTTTGTATTTTGTTTTGTGTGTGCTGCTCTTATTCACTTTTCTAACAGCTTAGCTCTGGATGTGATATTTTTTGTGCTTAGTTCAGCTGTTGTAAACTAAAATGATTTCTGAACTTTGCAATTAGCATTTCTCTTTCGACTTGCTTCTTGGCATGGTCCACTATGTACATGGTGTAGACTATTTTGTTTGTATTTATGTTAGAAATTAGGTCGTATGTTTATAACCTTTTTTGTTCATTCGAATGGTTTTTTATATTGGTTTAGGCCATCTAATATCCCTACATTACGTGATGCTTTGGGCGGAAAAGTCGAGCTATGTATTTATAACTCTAATTTTTTACGTATGTAAATAATATTGATACAAGGATTTATACTGTTTGGGTTCTCTGATATCCCTATGTCTAGTTTATCATCTTATTACTCTTTCATAATTACAACTTTGTATATTACACCTCATTACCAAGCACTGCTATACATAATATGGTCGGAGGTGCTCTGAATTTCATGTTCTCGACATGAGATTTCCATCTAGTCTGGATGCATCGTTTGCTAATGTTTCTACGATGACTGAGGGCCCTTCCTAGTTAGGTCCTGGTTCACCATTAGTTGGCTCGTTTGTATGGGCCATTACTTTTCTTAGGACCAAGTCCTCTTTGTGAAATTTTCCCTTTGAGTCTCAAATTATAACTCTTTGCCATCCTTTGCCAATATACTGCAAACCTAACTACGGTTTCATCCATACTTGTATGAAATCCAACACAGTTTCTTTAAGGTGAAATTCTGCTAAGTTACATATGACAAACATCGGTGTGAAGGCACTTCTGCTTTGACTGGGAGCATGGCTTCACAACCATATTTTAAGGAGAGTGGGATATGTTCCTATAGGAGAGCTAGTGGAGGTTTCGTATGCCTATAGAACTATGGGTAGTTTTGCTTATTCCCATTATGCTTTCTAAGCCTTTTTTTAAGCAATTTCTTAATCGTCTTATTTGCTGCTTCAACTTGACCATTCGTCTGAGGGTGAGTTATTAAAGAAACGCTTTTGACTATGTTACTTTTCTCACAATGATCGATAGATTCCTTAATTTCAAACTGCATAATACTAGAAATTATTTTGTAAGGATGTCAAATTTGATGATGATATTTCTAACTATGATGGTAACTTCTTTGAGGTTATGGTTGCCAGTGGCTCAACTTGTACCCATTTTGTGAAGTAATCTATGGTCACTACTGTACATATTCCCCTTTAGACATTGGAAGTGGTCCTATTAGATCAAAGCCCTATATGTAAAACAACTAATGGCTGGTTATGGGGGTGGGTTCATGCGATGGAAATCTTAGGATACTGGAAAAATTTTGGCATCGGTCACACCCGTGGATGAATTCTTCTGCATCATATAGTGTAGTTGGCCAGTAATAGCGCTACCTTGGTATTTTTTTAGCCAATTTCACTACTCCCAAGTGAACTCCATAGCCTCATGAACTTCCTGCTGACTCTGACTCCTTTGGAAACACATATAAGATAGGGGTTGAGTTACCCTATTTTGTAAAGTATTCCATTAAAAAAGGTAAATTAGGCAGACTGACATTTGACTTTACTTGCTGCATTCTTCTCTACGGGAAAAATTCTTACTAATAAGAACCATTTAATGGGGGTTATTCAAGATTTCACATTGTCTTATTATAACGTTGGCACAACTTGGCTATCCTGAGGTGCAACTGCTTCGCCTTAATTTGTTGTAGTTTGATCTCTTGGATGTTGGGCTCGTTTTAAAACTAGAACTTGGTTTGCCTTCGAAATATTAGGTTCGGTAGGGCATCCCGGTGGAACTACTTTCATTTTTTATGCAACTTTAGCACTTGTAAGCTTTGCTAGAGAATCTACAAAAGAATTTTCTTCTCTAGGAATTTGTTCTCTAATAAACCATTCAAATTGAGCTAATAATTTATTGGATAGCTCAACATATTTCGCTAAGGTTGGCTCTTTGATTTAATAATTTCTTACATCTGATTTACAATGAGTTGGGTATCAATACGAATTTAATATGTGTTACATTCATTACTTATGCCATTTTGATCCCTACAACTAGTGCTCCGTAGCAACATTATTCACTGCTTTTAACTCAAGTTGGATTGCGCCATATAATTTCCACAGGTCAGGAGTAACTAGTACGTATCCAATGCATGCCCCATGTTCGTTTGATGCTCCATCCATATTCAATTGTCAAAATAGTAGAGTTTCTACTATTTTTCTTAACTTTGTTGCTCTCCCAGTGCAATGCATTCCACTATAAAGTCAACTAAGACTTTACATTTGATCGCATTTCATGGGTAGCAAGATATGTCATATTGGCAAAGTTCAGCAGCCTATTTTAATAGACAAATTGGTGTATCTGATCTTTATAATATTTGCTTTAGTGATTTGTTTGTTGGCACTTTAATCGGATGCAATAGGAGGTAGATTCGTGGTTTTTGTGCTATAAGCCACAGATTATAGGCTAACTTTTCTATCAAAGAATAATTCAACTCTAGTCTGGATAGGCATTTGCTTGTGAAGTATACGAGCTTTTTCACTGCTTTATCTTGTCAGACTATAGATGCACTGATAGCTTGGTTATTTAGATCTAAATATACAAACAAGTCCTCACCTGGTAGTGATTTTGAAAGTATTGGTGGATTGACTATGTAATCCTTCAATACTTAAAATGCAGCTTTACATTCTTATGTCCATTTGAAGTTTCAACCTTTCTTGGTTTGATCAAAAAATGGGATATACTTGTCAGTATCCTTCGAGATGAATCCGCTAATAGCAACAACTTTTTCGTTCAAGCTCATGACACCTTTAGTTTTTTTTGAATTTCCATTTTCTCGATGGCATCAATTTTCTCGGGGTTTAATTATATTTCTCTTATGCTTACTATGCCAATGAATTTTCTTGAGGTTCGGTTTCATACCGTATTGCCTTAATGTGATGAAGGTCTCCTTCAAATCATGCACGTTATTGGAGGTCACCTTTGACTTTACTAGCATATCATCGATATAGACTTCGACGTTCTTCTCAATCTAATCTAATTGCATCATATTAACCAGCCTCCAATATGTTGCTCCCACGTTCTTTATCCTAAATTGCATGATCTTGTAGCAGTACAACTCCTTTTCTGTAATGAAAATTTTGCGTTCTTTATATGGTTCGAATATGGAAATCTAGTTGTAACCTGAATCTTGTATTAGTACAACCCCTTTTCTGTAATGGAAATTTTGGGTTCTTAATATTCAAACATGGTTATTTAGTTGTAACCTGAATAAGTATCCATGAACATAAGCAGTTCGTGGTTGCTAGTTGAATCAACTAGTTGGTCAATTCTAGGTAAGGAAAAACCTTCCTTAGGGCAACATTTGTTGAAGTTGGTGAAGTTTATGTAGGTTCTCCACTCCTTATTAGGATTCTTAACCAAGACTTCATTTGCTATCCACTTTGGGTAATATGTCTTTTTGATAAGCCATTCTCCTTTTGCTTTTTGACTTCCTCATCCAAAGCATTGTACCTTTCTTGATCTAAGGTGCACCACTTTTTTCTTACTGGATGTGCATCTAGATCAATGTTGAGAACATGACGGATGATGGTTGGATCTATCCCTACCATATCTAAATGGGTCTAAACAAATACATTAGCGGATATTTTTAGGAAACTTATCGGTTCCGAACACAATTTGTTACTTAAATTCTTTCCAAGATTTACCTCCTTTATAGGGTTTGAGGGGTCTAGTTGAACATCTTCTAAGTTATTGGCTTTAGATATTTCTCCCTCATTCCTAGTCTTGGATCCACCTCATCTTTTACTTCACATGGTTTTGATGAACCGATGCTTCCCTCGTTATGAGCGGTATCATAAAAATATTGCGCTTTTACTGAATCATATTCATTTGTCTCTATCATATGCACACAGTCACTCTTCTTCTTCCATGTAGATACGGTGGTCATAGGTTGACAGGTTTCTAAATATCAATGTAGTTCAATCCCTAAAGTAGATCCTTTGTATCATGACCATACCCTACTGTGATGTCTCACATTAGTCCAACTATTCGTAGGTACTGGTAGCTAGATTAGCTAGGCAGATTTACCCTACAAAATTTGGGACTAACCTCGCGTCGTCCGTAGTAACTTATTATAGGCAAAGTCTCACACCAGCCCCAAAATCACACTGCCGATAGCTAAATTAGTTAGGCAGACTTCAATATGCTTTTGACCGAACTCGCCTCCCTGTAACTTAGTAATAATTTATAACACTCACTTAGCAATTATCACACATCTCACCATATCCATAATTAAGGCCTTATGAGAAACTCCTTGTTTCGCCTCTATAATTACTCACTTTCCTAAGGGAGGATTCAATAATAATTAATAATCTATTAACTACGTCGTTAATACGTTAGTTATTTATACACATACACACACACTCTTAGTAAATTTCTTAGCGTGCTAAGTTTACACCTCAAACTAATGTTTAAATGTCAAATCTACAAAATTATACAAGTCTCATTTCCATATTAACACATATTCCATAAATCCAATATCCAAAATCAAACCAATAGACTTGTATAAAAATAGAATCTAAACCCACTTAATTACATCAAAATAATGGATTGAATCAATAATAGAAACTTATAATTTGCGTGCCTTTACGTTCTATCTAATTTCTTTTTGCATGAAATTAGATATAAAGAATTTCTATTCAAATTAGGGAAATAGATGATGCAAACTACGTTAAGAATTCACATCTTACACACCATTTACTAATCAAAACCCTTAATCAGATCCAAAGAAACAGATAAGAAGTGGAATAGAAGGTAAAACACTAAAATTGCAAAATATACACAAATTCCATTATTTTAATATATAAAACAATTGATATTTCAACCTAATAATTGATATTTCACTTTGGGAAAATTTTAGGGGTTTTATATGATATTTTCTTAAAACAAAATTCCCTAAGGCATATATCAAATCCAAACTACACTATTCGGTTACTAAAATAGAAAAACCAGGATTTTCACTTATAATGGGTCCTAAGATCTTCCTCCTTTTGGATTTGTCACGCCTTCAATAATCTCTTTTAGATATCCCCTTTTAGATATGTACAACAAGGATTTGTGTGTGTTTGTATTAGATTCAAAAATTGAGGGATTGAATTAGAATAGAATTAAAAAATAAAATAAAAAACATCTAGAAACTGTTACTGGAAACCCTAAAGAACTTTTTTGAACCATTGAATAAAGAGACTGATAGAGCTTTGATAGGCTCCCCAAAATAATGTGTGAATAAAAGTGAGGGGTAGGCCCTTATTTAAGTGGTTGGAATAATAAACATCTAGCTGTCAACCGGTTCTTTTATTCTAGAGAATGTTTTTAACTGCCATTGACTTATTCATTTCATTCCCTTACTATTCCTTTAACGTGAACGTTAATTTAAGTCGATTTAAAATTATAAAATTTGGAACGTTCACTCTGCAAACAAATCCTAGTCGTCACTTATTCATCGATCGACCGCTCCTACCCTATGGGTCGATCGCTAGCTGTCAACCGGTTCTTTGATTCTAGAGAATATTTTTAACTGCCATTGACTTATTCATTTCATTCCCTTACTATTCCTTTAACGTGAACGTTAATTTTTACAATTACTTAACCCCCAAGTTTAATTACTGTTACTTTCAGAATTTCAAATTTGAGAATTATTTGAATTTGAAATCTATTTAAATTATTTTGAATCTGAAAAATTCAAATGTCTATAACCCTTCTGTTTAAGCTCTCTTTTCAACATTTTATATATGAAATTTGATCAAAAAATCGTCACCAACGCAACGGCATAACTTCCATAGTTAAATTCTGATTTTTGTAGAATTTTATATTCTAGCCTTATCTTATTTAATAAATTTATCTTAATTTATTTATTTCTTATAAATTTTATGAGGTGTTACAGTCTCCCACCACCGTTGCATCTACCATAGAACCATCAACAACTTGAAGTTTCATTTCGCCCTTTGCCATGCAAAGCCAGTTCCTAAGCCCATATGACAAATTATAACCGTGAATTCCAGATTATCTAAAACCCAAGACATTTTATTGATTACAAAACTATTTTGAATCATAAATGTACCTAATGGAGTTGTACAACTATTCTGCTTTTTTCTTTCATAATTTTAAGGTAGTCAAGACAATTTCTCTTCTAGTGTCCTTTCTTAGACACTTACCCTTATTGATAGAAGCTTTCTTTCCTTTCTTACTTTCCTTTTTTACCATCTCTTTTTCACTTCTTCGAACCACTCGAAGATGATGCACCACCATTTGCTGCAAGCACAGTCGACTGATCCTTAGATTACGACTAAATCGACCTCATCATATTGAGGAGCTCCTCGAGATGCACATTCATATTATAATTCAGTGTGAATGGTTCATACAGAGGGTTTAATGAACCTAGGACCAAATCAACCTGTAGCTTATTGCTTGTAGTCACGTCCAATGATGCAAGCCTATCAACATAATCCTTCATCATTAGTACATAACCGTCCACCGTCTGTTTTTTTTGCATTTTTGCATTGAACAGTTTCTTAGTAGTCTTGCACCTTGCGGAATGAGATTGCACATCAAAAAGTGCCTTGAGACTACCAAATATCTCATGGACAGACATTGATTTGTGTTGCCTTTACAACTATTTATCTAGAGTAGACAACATGAATACTTGGCGATTTCGAGGTTAGCCGCCCAATTACTATAACCAGCACGTGGAACTTTGTGATCGTCATCAACGGGTCCTGTTAGTGCAGAATAGGATACATATGACCAAACTCGCTTATATGTCGGTGCTATGTTTATAGCTCGTAGCCAGTCGACATAGTCGTTTGGTTAGGTTAATCGATAGCTTTCATTAAATAGTCATGGATTTGACATAATCTGCAAGTTTTGGTGGGTAAATTATTACGACATTGGCATAGTAGATATTCCTATAAAATTAGGTATTTAAACTTTACAATTCATTTTACTAATAAGCTCCCACTAGTGTTTTATGTTTGCCAAACGCTAGATCGTAACATAGAAGCCGTTTGACTTCACTAGCAGGTGTTAGGTTTCGTATGTCTTGGGATTCCAACCTTGAGGAAAGCTCAACAAATCATACTACCACATATGATGAATAACTTTTTATCAGTTGTATCATATACAACTCCCAACCAATAGTTTGTTATCCTAATCCCGCCATTACCTTGAGGAAACCTCAACAGATAAAGTACGATTATTCATTTGGACCTAACATTTTGCGACAACCTAAGTATAATGCATATATCTTAAGGAAAGATCAACAAATATGTGTAGTTATCTTACCTCTTTGTTCAATATATTATAGTACACATATCATCCTTAGCTTGAGGAAAGCTCAACAACTAAAGAGTATGATAGTAATCTATTAGTATATAAATGGTAAATGGCAGCATTATATTAAAGATTCATAATCTTCAATATATTATATTGAGTGGTATCGACTTATGAAATAATGTAATTACTTATGAAATATCCTCATGATTCAAGTGTTGGAAACATAAAAAATAACGGTATATGTATATTTATGTATATACTTATCCTTATGTCTATTTAGGGTTTGTTATGTTCCACCTTTAATTTATATATTCATATCATATAAATTTTATTATTATACAACTTTTATATTTCAAATTACTTATATAATAGATTTATGTATAATATTATATTAATTAAATCTTATTTAATAATTTTAATGAATTAACATTTTAATTAATGTTATATTATCTTAATATAACATTTATATTATATATTTATTATATACTATATAACCTTTATATTATAACACATATATCATATATATGTGTGTATTATTTAATTAATTTAGTTAAACTATTTTAATTAAATTATATTAATCTCAAATTCATTATATATACATATATGTATCCTTATGTTATTTTAAAAAATTAAAACAATATAACATATATCATAATATATAATACACGTATGTATTTATTAATTAATTACCTTATTTAATAATTTACTTTATTATTCTTATTAACAAATTTTTTAAAATTTTGAAATTCATTTATATTATTTTTCAAAAATTTTGAATTTTATTATTATATTATAACTTTTATAATATATGTATGTCTTATTTTAAATTTAAAATCTCATGTTTTTTATTTTCAAATAATTTTGAAAATTAGTCCAATGCCCAATTCAAATTGGACCATTTTTTATTAGGGACAACCTTTGGGCTCACATATCTATTCGAGCTAGGTTGGTAGCTAGGTGAGGTAGAGTTCTTGATTATCCAAACTCAATCATTCGACGCTACTTTTCTAGACACCCTACTATCTAAACTGTGAACCTACTTAGTCAGCCCTAACATGACTGATTAAGACCGCATAGGCTATAGGGCTCCGATACCATTGTCGAAAGTAGTCAGTCTGCTATGGAAATACTGGGTGAATTTTAATTTTTTTTGCCATTTTAGATCTTCATTGGCCTTATGAATCCATATTATTTACAGCATTTCTAAATATATTTTAAATAAATCATTATTTTATTTATATTTATAAAATTCTCTTATATTATTTAAATATTGATTATATATGTGTGTGTGCGCGCACATGTGTAACATATCAATTCGTGCAAGGTATAATATATCTGTGTACAGGTGTTGGAATTAACACTACCACAGGCATGTTAGCTCATCTAATATACAAATATATTTTCCAAATATATGTTTATACATTTAAATTATATATTTATCTATATATAATGTTACAAATGTGAGAAATGCGGATTACGGATCTTAAGGCTAGGATTAACACTAGAGGGGGGTGAATAGTGTTTATAAAGAATTACTAAATCTTTTTGAGTTTATGTTAATTTAGACACAGATGTGTACAATATACAAACACAGATATGATCACAGAAACAAACACAGATGTAGAAATAAAATAAAAAGCAGTAAAGGAAAGAACATACCGGATTTTATACTGGTTCGGAGTTACCCTACATCCAGTCTCGCAACACAAGTACGGATTTCCTTTCAAAAGCAACTTTTACAATTACACCCTCGATTTCAAGGCTATGAGGTACACCTTCCAGAATCACAATCCTTTGGGTAGAGATACTTGATTTTTCGGGCAACAAGTTCACCCACTTGATTTTACGGGCAATAAGTTCACCCAATTGATTTCCCAAGGCTACAATCACACCTTATCTCGCTTGATTGATTTTCAAGGCCACAATCACACCTTTTCTCGCTTAATAGATTACAAAGAAGTCTAACTCTGAATAGCACTAAGAACCTTGTTGAGATAGTGATAGAGAATCAAACTAGAAGTAATCGAGTTTGATTCAATGTTGTTTCGGCAGAGTAATGGTAAGAATATGTATTAAGAAATGTGGAAGAAGAAGAGTGAAAAACCAGAAAATCTGATATAAAATTCGTTGAAACTAACCCCTATTTATAGAAGAACAACAGCCATTTCCATTCGTGAAGAGTTATGGCAAATAGATACTTCTTTTGAAATTTAAATTTTGAACTTAACTAGCACTATGTCGACATGGTCACCATGAGTATGTCGACATCCCAAGGTAATTTTTGATGATTTGATTTTCTTCGAAAATAACCTTTATCTTATATTAAAACTATTTTAAACTCTATAAATATACTTGACTAAAGTTAAAATTCAGAAGTAAATATAGAGAATAATACATGTAGAATTTAACTATAATTTTATATTTAAATCTAAGCATAAATATTTAAAAGTTAAGTATATTATATTAAAAGATAGTTTAAAATCAGGAGTAATTTGACTTTGAAACTAAAGATGATTTTGAGGCTAAATTATTTAAAATCAGGATAGAAGTTTTTGAATCTTTTAAAAGGAAAGTTTTGAAATCATTTTGAAAGATAATTTTTGTAGAATCATTTGAATAAAAATTAGCGGATACAAAATAATGTTCCACTAGATTTTTCGTAGGTTCCATCCTACTTAGGGTTCCATCCCTTTAACGGGTTCGAAGTGGATTCCATTCCATAAATAAATTGGATTTTAAGATGCCAGTGTTTTTCTAGGAGTTTTAACAAAATTCCTAATTAAAATACTTATTCTTGAAGTCTTGAACTCTTGATAATCTTGGTACTCATGAGTCTTCAATCTTGATATCTTGAATCTCTATACTGTACAGTCTTCATTCTTGGTACCTGCATGGTTAAATCCTGCATATACATATATATCTAAACTTATAATGTTAGTATTTATATTTTATAATATATTCTAAGGTTGTTGTCGTCAAAACCATCATCTCACGGACTAACAACAAATACATATACGCATATGTATGTAAATAAACATATGTATGTATGTATGTTCCTTTCAAAAAATGTATATATTTACATTATATCTTGTTTAAATAATTTTATATAAACATACACACACACTCACATATATTTACCAATGTATATATTTTAACTATGTATGAATTTTTTTAATTATTTATAAATTTTATTGTTATATTTTTGGAAAGTCGAGCACAATACATGTGTGCATATATAATTTTTTTAAATATGTATACATGAAATACTTATAAGTGTGCATATATAATATAATAAACATATATATATATATATACACTTTAAAATACATATTTTTAAAATACATATATACATGGTCATGTGCATGGCAAAGAATTTTTTATTTTAAAATATATTTTAAACAAATATTCGCACAAATATTGTTCAAAATTAATTAAAAATATTTGAAACTTAAATTTGAACTTTGAATTTTTTGTGAAATGCTAAGTGTTATTTTATAATTTTGAATATTAATATATAATGTAAAGCTAATTTCAAAATATATTTTAATTTTTGGCTCATAATATAAAAAAATGTTTTTTATGCCAAGTGTATATTTTGTACTGGTTTAATTTTATAAAATATAAAACATAATTTACAAATGTATCTACATATAATTAATTTATATAATTAATTGATTTAAATAATATTTGAATAATAATAATAAATACGAAAAACATTTTTTATTTCTACCAAAAATATTACACCTATGAAAATTTATATATAAAATTATATAATCATATTTTGTATAAAGTATGATACATTATTTAAATTGTAAACTATACACATATTTGAAATTGTATATTAAATTATTTAATATAAAAAATTAAGTTGTGCCATTTGTAGGTATGTACATGACAATTTTTTTATAAATATTAATGTATATGTAAGCATGCAATCAATCTGATAATGATAATATATCTATATATTGGAAATGTTACCTAAATAACGATATTATATATATATGATATAAACATTAAACTATGAATTAACATTCATAAATAGGTTAGAAATTTACCTTATAACCAATGTCTACAAGTACACATTGAAATGATGAGAACTACTCCTCGAACTAACTTTCAATCCAATAGAGTGTTGGTTCTTGAATCGATGACCACCAACTATTGAATAAAATTGTTTCTACTTTGATTTTACTTTGGAAATGGATAGGAGGGGAGCACTTAAATTTTGCCAGAAATAGAGAGTGGATGGAGGCTTCAAAAGTATTCTAATAGGCGTGGGTAGAAATGCTTATGTAAAGGAGGAATTAAGACAAGTTACGATCTAGATCTTTACCAATTTTCTCTCCCTTATCTATTCAGCACATCTATTTGCCATCAAATGGCTCCACCTTCTTTCCATCATCATAACCGAATACATCAAGTCCTTATATGGGCTTCAAACTATTTGAAGCCTTAATAAAATATCTTGCATTTAAATGCAATTTAAGCACATGTCGATATTGCATATAGATTAATATATTTATAGATATTATAAATATATTTATTGACATTTGTTCATCAAATCAAAATAAAATTTAATAACTAATATTGCATAAATTTTAATTAATTTATAACAATTACTAATTAATTAAAGGTCAAAGGAGTATACATTTTTTCAGTTTTGTGGCCCATTTGATGTGAACTTGGTCAGTGATTATTATCGAACTATTTGAATACAAATGTTCACACGTTACTTAGAAGGTGGTGCGACATCTCGAAAAAATTTATAGTTACTTGGTTTCAATAAAATCTAACTTTACTTTTTTAAGTGCAACCCGATTGTGACTATTATTTACACCAATTCCCTTTATCAAAACTATATCACTTTGGACTTAAGGAGTTTAGCAATGGTCAAAATTCCAATATCATCTGTATTCAACTCTATCCAAACACAAAATCCTTTGTTTAATAATAACAATTATTATTAACCAAACTACTCTAGTAAGAGATTTTGTCTTTGAGTTGACTTGATTTGACCATTTGACCATGATACTAACCGCATATAGTGAGGAGACAAATACTCTCTTGAATAATGTTTCACGTCCTATACTTCAACTCGACCAACTATAGTCACTCGATGGAAGTCGTGCCATGATTTGACTTTAATCATAGCGGAGCTTTCATATTGAAGGTCAACAGTATTCTCAAGTCGATAGAACTATGTAAATTATTCACATCGACATTTTCTGTTTGACCTTATCAACAAAAAATTATCAAGTGAGTCATTTCATAGTTATCCAATAACACTCAGTATGTGACCTCTTTATGCCCCAATAATCATAAGTAATACACTGTCCAACATTTGAAGAGTGTTACATACTCTAGTCTCAACGGAGGCATCGATATTTAGTCTCGATATCTTGACTAGGAATATTTAAAATGATATGTTTATTATATTGTGATATGATACTCATGATTAGAACTATCTGTAATTACTGTCAAAAATTACACCATTTATGGATTTTCTGTTAAATATATTTTAATTCAATATTTAATTATTTATAACACATTATAACAAATATATAATAGAAAGAAAAACACCTTTATTATGAACAAGAATTGATTACAGGGTTAATTAATTTACAATAAATTATAGAATTGCACCTAGGGCATACACCTAACTCTATCAGTTATGTCATCTCAGTTCTAGCAATCTCCTACATCTGCCTAAACGTGTGTGTAAGGGGGGTTTGTTGACAAGTTAAATTCTCTCTGTCTCTTAGCTAATGGAACGTTGTAGCCATCTACCACCCGTTTTCTTTCAATTTGAGCTGGGATAGTTCTTTCAAGTTTTATTCCCTCGGCTGCTCTAGGTTCTTCTGTTCACTTATGCACACTATCTCCTAGAACGTTTTCATGCTCATGCAAGGTTTCATGATGTTCTTGTCCTACATATTAGTATTTTTTATATCCAAGAGTGGGCTGCCATAAGCAGAGCTTCCTTACTAGTTATTCTAATCCTCATTGGCTTTGATTTGAAATGCTTGATGAAGCTATACATGGCATTCATTTTCCCTTTGCTTTATAAAGGATAAAGTGTTGGGGTCTGGGAGGCTTCTCTTCCTGAGGTAAACAGTCTGCGAAAATCAGTTGAAAGTTACACCCAAGAGTGGTCTCTCTAGGTAAGTATCTTCTGAACTACCTAGATGCTGCTCCAGCAAGATATATTAGGAACATCTTGTAGAGGGATAGATTCCCCACTTTCAACATGTCCATATAGTATCCAAACGTGTATAGATGATCGTCCGGTTGGATAATCCATCATAATTTTCTATTGCGGAGGCCCTGAAGTTGTCAGAGAAATCTGATTTGAATATGGCCTCACTGAATGAAGAAGAACTCTCCTCTCCTTTGATTCCTTTGTTGTTTTGTTAATATAGCTGCGCTATTTTACCTTGACCATGTGATGCTTGTAAAATTTATTTATTCTATACCCCCACGAAACAAATGCACTATACATTTTCCTCCTTGCATGAGTAAAACGCATGTAATGTGTATAAAAAAGTACCCTTCATGAACAATTGAGCATTCCATTTGTACAAAATGTTTTCCTTTCCATGCTCAAAGCACATGCCATTTGTTCAAATCATTTCCCTTCGCATGCGTGAAGCATATGTTCCTACAGAATTATTTTTATTTCCATGCACGAAATGTGTGTCAAATCTACATGCAAAGAGCGTGTATCCCTATATGTAGAGTGCATGCCGCAATACCCTATATATATCATCAGTATACATAGAAATGAAAACTACAAACCAAATTACAAACTTAATAGAAGAAAAGGATAAATTTAGTATTATTTGCATATTCTTATTATTTCCAAATGTATTTTTAAGGGTGCTACTATATACATTCACTTTTCCTCTTATCTCACTCGCATTTTTCCTCACCAACCAATATTATCTAATATACTTCTCTCATTCTCATACACCCACCTATCATTTTCTTAAGTTAATAAAGGTAAGCCTTCAATTTTTTATCTTGTTTAAAATATAACTGTAAAGAACAACCATGAATTCAAATTTCTTCAAAAACAATCATTTTTTCTACAAATTTCTATCAATTCGAAATTTGATTAGAAGATTATGTCTAATTTGATAATTTTGAAATCTTAATATACTGAAATGTTAAACATGTCATTTTAGAAGATATGACAATGACGGCCTATAAGGAAGTAATTGCTCTAAATTATGGGTATAAACGGATTGGATGGGAAAGAGGTGTTCCTAGTCTTGTCCTATAAGAGATCCGGACAGACATAGACCGGACAAGCTTTAAATTTAGACATTGTCCATATGAGTTGGACAACAGACGGGCATTAGAAAAACATCGAACATTTTCAAATAGACATAGTTTCATACATTTTTTTATCCTAAAAAAAATCGTATGAACATGGACCGGACGTCTTACAGCCCGGACCGAGCTGCACATCCGATAGTCGTACAAAATTTACACATCTACTCTAGGTCGATAAATAAATTCAAAGTGTACTCTAAAGTTTAAAGAAATTTAGTTTTTTTTTACATTAGAAAAATGGTGGGTGTTTGAACTATTTTTTAAATATATATTTAGTATGGCATTAGGAAGTGAATTAATGTACATACAGTGACATCCATTTTCAACTCATATTATGCTTCTTTTCTACAAAGTGGTTTATCAATTTACTAAATATTCACAAACATTTGACAGACTTCCACAACCAAAAAATCAATGCTCTACGTATTTTTGTGTTTTGTAAACAATGATTGGTGAGTCGGTTCTTCGTCAACATTTACTGTTCTTGGATTTTTCTTCGTTCTTCTATGAATCTTATTTCATTCATCTATATAATGACGAATTAGTTTTAACGGTTGAATGATGATCAGGTTGGGAAAGTGAATTAGACCAAGCTTCTTCATACCCATTGAAGTTAGGATAACAAATAAGAACATTCATGAATTAATATGTAGATATCATTTGTTTAAAATGCTTAATACTAATTGCTAAATACTGAATGTTGAACATTGAACATTAACAGTTGACTGCTGAATATATAAAATATATTTTTTACATTCCAACGAGAAATTTGTTTTGTGAACATAGATTACTACTTTGACAATATCACTCCTCGAAGTTAAAATTAATTATTCTTCGATGCAATTATCATACAAAACACATTTAATCATCTTATTTTAGGTTTTGTATATATCCACAAACAAAAAACAACAACAAATGCCTAGATGTGCAAGTACTGCAAAATCTACAAAACACATCAAAAGTAGAAAATGTAATGATGTCGATATATTTCATAAAAGTCAATGTTAACTCGCCTTTTGTAAAAGCAGTTTACAGGCGGATTTGATCCAACGGACATCATGATCATCAAGGCGAGAGGCCCGGAGAAACAGTTACCAAGCTCGGAGATCGGCTATAAACGAGACTATGGATGATGGTCAAGCATATTCGGATTGGATCCACGACTTTTGTCCTAATTAAGGTGCAAGTGATATGAAGTGATAAGTAAGTCCTCGTAAGGCTTCATTCCAAATTTCAACTCGATTGAAGTTCGTATGTTAGAGTTGTGGCAAAAGAAGAGGGATTTGATCATATTCAGCTCAACAACACAACTCAATGATGATCGCCCCATAACTCAACAACCACAAGACGGATTAAAGTGAAACTTTGGAAACAAGAAGAATTTTCCCTAAGGAGTTTACCCTAGGGATTGCATGGCATTTGAAGAAGTTGGGGGAACAGCATCTATCCCCAAATAAGGATCGGCACCTATCCCTCTTGGGGATCAGCTAAGCCCAACTTCAAAACAAAGATTGATCAATATCTCAACATATACATAACCAATTGATATGAAATTTAGAGAACAAGCTAATTAGAACATGTTGAAAACCTCTTAGGGATCGCATAGCATTTGAAGCAAGTTGGAGGGATCGGTATCTATCCCTCCATATGGATCGGTTATAATCTGCCTTCACAATATGTTGCAACAAAGATTGATCGATAATTCGAGTTGTACTAATCCAATTGGTGTAAAACTTGGAGGCTAAGCATAATAAAAAATGGAGAAGCTCCCTTAGGGATTACATAGTATTTTGAGCAAGTGCGAGTGACCGATACCTATCCCTCTAAAGGGATCGGAAGAAATCGAAATTCAAGTAATACTACTTCGCGGAAAATGCAATATCTCACGAACCGTACGTCGAAATTGCATAAAATTTGAAGCAAAAGTAGCTAACACTAAGAAGAACCAACCAGAGGGATCACACTCTGTTTGGACACAAAATGGGGATCGGTACCGATCCTTATTGTGGGCCCCAATGGGCCTGGAAATTTCCAGGTGGCCCGGTCGTGGTCTCTCGAACCTTCTATAAAGTTTTATACCGATCTGTGTATGTCTTCTCTTATAAATACAGCATTCATGGTGTTAGAAAAGGGATCTTCTTTCTGCTCCTCTTTATCTTCAACCTAAGCTACACTCTCTTAATTTTATTCTTAGATTTCGAGGTGTAACTGTAAACAAACTTCAGCATAATAAAAAGGATTATTTAGGAGTAGACGTAGGCTAGAGTTAGCCAAACCACTGTAAATCTTGTCTCCTTTTACTTGCTTTCTAATTGTTTCATTTTGTTCTTCATTTATTTCTCTTCATATTTCTGTGATTAAATTGGATATTGAAGCTTTGCATAATTGGTATTGGTGGCCAATTTTGACACCAACATTTTGGTGCTTTCATTGAGAAGGACTTGCATATAAGGATTTGGAAGCTAGGATTTTAGATTTGGAAGCTTGAATATTTGGATATAGAAAGCAATAACTATGCAATCAACAAGGAGAGCGTTACCGAAAAGAAGCTAGCATAGAGGGAGTCGGGAGGCTTCCTCGGGATTTGGAGCTAATCAAGAATCTATCTACGTCACCAAAGATGAAATGGAAATGATGATGGATTCTAGGTAGAAGAGGATGTTGAAAATACAGGAGGAGATGATGTAGAATTTGATCCAACGGACTGGGCAAGCTGGAGCACAGAATCAAGGAGTTAAAGCAGCAAGAATTGTTGGAAATCAAAATCGAGAACATGAAGATGGAGCCAATAGACAAATGAATGGAATAAAGTAGCCAGGGGCAGTCATCTGCCATCCTAGAGGGATCGGTACCAATCACCAAAGACATAGGGGGTCTGGTTGGTCGTGATGTTGGAGGACTTACCGTCGATCCCGTGGAGCTTAGTGCGAATTCGGATGCTCGTCTAAAGGAATATGTTCCAAAATTCCCTCATAGATTCGAGGGTAGCTTGGACATGATAATAGGAGACTACCATAGGAAGACAATGACAGGTTTATAGAGATGATCAGGCGAGCTATGCATGGAGGATTAATGAACAAGGATTTGGAGGATGTAAATAGAAGTCTATTCGCTCCTAATAATAGGATTGCTAGGAATCCACTAACGGGAAGTCGGATCTAACAATGCATATGATGAGGTATACATGGCATGGAAGTACCAGGGGTTCGGAAGAAGTTGTGGCATGATGCTTCCCTCTGTACTTAGCGGATGTAGTTGCGTCATGGTTCAGACAGTTGGAGAGTGGTTCTATTAGCACATGGATGGAACTGGTCGAAAGATTTGTAAAGCAGTTCAGGTTCACATTACAAGACCCGGAATGTGATGACATTGACATCAATGAAGCAGTGGGCAGGAGAATCACTCAATAATTTCTTTACCAGATTCAATGCGGTAGTTGTTTCGGTGGATCGACCGGATCTATCGATGATTTTGATGGCGATGGTGTAACGACCCGTAGATTTTAATAGTTTTTAATTGGTTTTATAACGTATTTAATTTGGATTTTGAGAAATTTTAATAATAATATTTTGAAATAAAGTTTTAATATTTGGTTTACGTATAATTAAATATAGCAAATGGTAAATTTTCAATTAATTTTATGAAAGTTTATTTATTTTGTGAAATTCTATTAAATTCATGCTGACTTGCTAATGATATGTAATCTAAATTTTAATAAAAGGATCTGCAACATCGTAGTTGTAAATTATGAATGTTATTGTTTATAATCATACATGTAACTCTAATGATACGATTTTAATAACAAATTCCGTGTTCAAGATATGGATTTCATAATAGTATTTTCTTAATATCCTTAGCTTTCAACAATAATCAATTAGCGACCTTAATCTTAATAGGACTTGAAAATCATCAACATTCGGATAAGTCAAATGATATTCTAAATGTTAATAATAATCTTGAAAAAAAAACTTTATCAGAAGAACATTTTAAGTACACATAAATTTTTATGGGATTATGTTAATATGTATTCAGTAGGAATATGCTAACAACCGCTCAAACAAGAGATAATCACTAATACACAGTGTTAATTGTTAAAAACTCAAACTATCTATATTTATCACGCAAAAATGCAAAATCATAAAGGTCATTAGTGAAATTATGCAATCTTAACATGTGCGTAGAAGGCACATGCTGATATTTTCCGTTTTTGTGCATTGCATTAAGAATTATTGGATCCTATTCATCGTTAATTTGCTACCATTTCACGACTTTGACCACCACCTTAATTTGTTGAATGCCACGAATGCCAAAATGATGAATGATGTTGCAAGTCAGAAGAAAATGCATGCTCCTATATGTGTTTTTGCGTTAAATGACATTAGATGCCAACAATATTATTATGCATTTTCATTATCTTAATTCTTTTATCAATTAACCTCTCCACTTTTCTTTCCAATCTGATTTATAACCTGCCTATTTACTTTTCTTACCATATTTATTATTTGCTAGAATCTAGCCGTTTCATAATTCCCTTTTTCAGCATTTGATGTGTCTTCTCTAAATCTAAGCGGAAAATCTAGCTTACCCCTTTTATTCATTTACATTTTTTTCTGTTTCAAATTTCATCGTGACTGACACACAACCTTACTTTAATCACTGCATCAATCAAGCATCCATCTATTAATTTTCATTTATTTTATATTTATTGCCAACGTTATAAATTTGAAAGATCACTTGCTTCCCTTGTCTCCCTGATTTCACGTCTCTGTGCCTATCCTTTTGAGTTTCTTACTTTTATATTCTATTATTTGCCTAAACTTGCATTTTGACTGTTGTCATCCCCGTATTTATTTCTTTCCTTTTTGAAATTAAAACGTATACGTTTTATATTTATTTATTTCTAAACCATTCATTGCCTTTCCTTTAAATCAATCCATTCTCTTCTTATTTGTTTTAATTTATTTCCTCTTTTCACCAACACTCAATCTTTATACATATTTGTTTTAATTCATTTTCTCTATACATGTGCATTCAATCTTTATACATATTTGTTTTAATTTATTTTCTCTTTTCTCCAGCATTCAATGTTTATATACATATTTGTTTCATTTTATTTCCTCTGTTCACCAGCATTTAATCTTTATATATTTTTTTTTAATTTATTTCCTCTTTCTTTTT
Organism: Allium cepa; assembly: GCA_030765085.1. Lineage (NCBI taxonomy): Eukaryota > Viridiplantae > Streptophyta > Magnoliopsida > Asparagales > Amaryllidaceae > Allium > Allium cepa. The sequence continues at coordinate 213,150,559 of CM060940.1, read as the reverse complement.
TTTACTTCTCCTTAATTTATAGGAATAAATTCTTAAATTTCCTCTAGCCATTACTATCTTTATTTCTTGCCACTTTAAACAAAATTTCTTTCCACTTTATCAATGTGAGGCTTCTCTTATAAATACAAATCACTCGTACATACCCTACTCCATATCAATAGACCTTCATCTCCTCTCTTGCGTGTGAAGCTTCTTCTGTAGGTAAATGGCTGCACTAAATTTTTTTTTTTCTTCTTATTTCTTTTCTTTTTCTTCTTCTTTTTCATCCTTTTCTTTTGTTTTATTATTGTTTATATTGCTTTTGCTTTTCTTTTATTTTAAGCATAACATGCTTCAAGTATATACTTTACATTATAAGTATGTTTATATAGTGCAGCGCATGTATACATTAAATTTAAAGTTATAAACATATGCATTTGTTCTATGGTTAGTTTTATATGAGTATTTATTGAAATTTGTATAGTCTGACTTTTGAATATACATTGGGTTATTTCATACGGTTTATATATAATATAAGATGTTTAGCAGTCTGCATATATGTTACAGTATGTAAGATTTTTATATATAAAAAAAGAAAGGTGTTAATTTTATATTGTATTGTTTATAAAAAGGTGTTAATTTTATAATATATATATTGTGGGACAGTATACATTTATAAACATATTAATATACAGTAAGTTATAAAACATAAGTTTGATATATAGGTAGAGTTTGCATGGGTTTAAATTTTCCTTCTGTTGTTTAAAATATAGTTGTAGAGTTATAAAATTTTGGGGAGAATATATAGTATAATATATTTTAAGTTAGTTTGTGTGTCTGTCCAGAGATGAGTTATTACACAAATACAGTTTTATAAGATCTAAGATCTGTTGTTTTAAAATGTAAGTTTATACTAGTGATTATATGGGTTAAAATTTGACATTGATATTTTTAAGATGATAAAGAAAGTTTAATGTAAGTGTTAACATGTAAGAAATGCCTGAAGCCTGTTTTAATATTAAAGAAAATACTGGAATTTAAATTGTTAAATTAAGTTGGAGCTGTGCTCTCACCCTTCTCTTTCTTATAAATATTTTGCAAAAGGTAAATTTATATCAAGTATAAGGTGTGTAGTGTTTCAGCAAATCAAGGAAAGTTGATATTGGTCTTAACAATAATAATGTGGAATGTTGACTTAAATGTTGATTTAAATATGATTATAAAAAAAATTATGTTAATATTGGTTTTAAACATAGTTTTGCAGTTTTCTATTATTTGCATTTGTTTGAAAACGTATGTATGTATATGTAATTTTAATGCGTTTCAAAACTAATATTGGTTAAGAAAGTAATATAATAGAATAATATTTGTATTTCATTTCGGTCTACATAAAGCAGTTTCTGATCTATTTTCATCGATCTCTATTTATCAGTTGTCAATCGTATTCGTGCCAATCTTGCTTCGCTTTGAAAATTTTGTTTGGATTTGTTCGATGTCTAGATCGTGATCCAGCGTAGCTCAATTCTTTGTCCAATCTATCTAGCCTCGAAAGGTGAGCAATCACTCACGATTTAACATTCTTATATTTATTAAATTTGATTTCGATTGAATTGAAATATGTTGTTATTAGTTATTTAAATTGTTTATATGTTATTATTTGTAACTATTCACCTGTGGGATATGACACCATATCATGTTGTTTATATTATACTGTTATTGATGATATATGCCTGTTATATTATTATTATATGTTATCACTCTGCAAGTTCCCTGTAGTTTATAATTCACTATGGGTTGAAATGATACATACCCGAACGGACTTTAGAATAGCAGAATTTCGTTATGAGTTGAAATGATAGACCCAAGCGATTTTCATTTAATTGAATTTGGGATTACGGGTTGAAATGATATACACCCGTATATATTTAGTGTACGGTTTGAAATGATAAATATCTGTAGCACTTGACCATATGATAGGAAATATATACAGACATCGTTGGTCCATATATATAAAAATATTTTGAAATAAATTCATTGTTTTGGAAAGAAATATATGGTCTTAACAAATATTAATTCTTAAATTATTATATATAAAGGGTAATGATATTTATATAGATTTAATAATATTTAATTCAATTAAGATTGATTTAATACATAAATTATGTTAATTATTTAGGTAAATTATAGTTCAAATAGATTTTTGCAATAATTGGGATAAATTAAGATTGGGAGATAAATTTGAGTTTATTAAAAATGGTATTTAAATAAGGATTTATTTAATTAAATCAATTTGAAATTTTGAATGGGAAATTTAAGGGTATGATTTTGTAACTGGATTTTTGATGTGAGTGATTTAATGAATATTTCACGTTTAAATATATTAAAGAAAATATTGAGTAAAATGTAATTAAGGTTACTTAAATGATATTGAATCTAATAAGGGAGTATTTCAAGACTAAATAATAATGAGGTTAAATCGAGATCTACATGAAACTGTTATATTGAACTTTTAAATATTAAAGCCTTGAACTATATTGGAATTTAAATGGTTTATTTTGAGATTCGGATCTGTATTTGAAATAAATATAGTTGAATTCGTTATTTAGAAACTAAATTGAATTTAAATTGATAAATTAAGATTGGATTTAATTTGAATAGGAAGGTCGGGTTGATGTTGAAACAATTTGTTAAGTTGAGGAAATTGAAAATACTTTACTCTATAAATTATTTAATATATATATATATAAATACTATTTTGGGAAATATAGAGATATTTGAAGTGAAAATGATTTTTGGTTTTGAAGTATAAATTAAGTTGAAAGGACTACGGTGTTATAGTGTATATTTCTACCTTGTAGATAGTTCTATGGACCCTTAGAGGATGGTTATCCCAAACATCCTTTAAGTTAATTGTATTTCCGTTGATATTTCACTTGAGTTGGATTTATTTAGATAAGAATGTTAATCCTGACTCGAGTGTTTTGTGTTTTGCTTTACGCTCGGGTCAGACTGAGTGATACAGCATTTGAGACTCACCTTCGAAGTTGGAGTTTGCTTGAAGATCCAGCTATCTATCCTTTCAGTCATCCAGTTGATTGGTCCAGAGAAGTCTTCCGCACGTACTGGAGACTTCACTGTATCTGAGATATTCTATTGTACTTTATCTCTAACTCTGATTTTTTTTATAGTAGCTTCATGAACTACTATCTATTTATTCCGCTGCGTATTTTTGTACTACTCTGTATCTGTGATTCTGTGTTTGATTTATTTACTGTATATGTTGGGTTTTGCCAAATTTTAATTAACAATCTGATATTTTGAGCAATTCAAGTCCGACATCTGCGGATGCGAATGGTTGAAAATAGCAGGTCGTTACAGTTGGTATCAGAGCTTTGGCTCTAGGCAAAACTTATCATATATGGTAAATTTATTTACAGAATCACTTTCGTTCGAGTTGAATATCTTCCTTTCTGACTCGATTTCCTTTGAATTTTGGAATGTCCCTCGATTCCGTAATTCTTTCTTGTCTCTCCCTAATTATATTCGTTCGATTCTGGAGTATCTCATAACTCCACTGAATGATTCGTAAAAGGGGATGAAAACTCCTTTTCAATTGGCATTGATTCACCGAAGATTTTTTTGTATCATCGGTTTACGATGCTGTTGTATCTTGGTATGCCGAATTCTATCTTTGGCGATCGAATGTCGATTTGTTTTGGAATTCCGCATCGATTATATTCCTGAAGTCACGGTTGACTCGGTTAAGGTCGCCCGCGATTTGTAGAAGTATATCCATCTTCTATTTTGTAACTTAATTATCTCATCTTCGATCGAGTCTATCTTCGAATCAGGATTCTATTGATTGGAGTTCCGCTAATTTAAATCTCTATCTTTGTTTGAAACCCATTCTTTGAAAAATCGGGTATGTTGTATTTTTGAAATTGTTTATACCGAAATTATTATTTTGATAACTATGATTTTATTCTATATATAAAAGTGAAAATGTTTTCGATAAGGATTATATACCTATATAAAAAGGTTTTGAAAGGATTTGAAATTTTGAAAAATTATAAGAAATTGATTTATATAAAATTGATTTATAACTGTAGAGTTAAATTTGAAATTCGAGAATTGAATTCCGGTATTTTGAAATTGGTTTTAAGATTTTGGAAGATATATAAAAATAATACGATTTAAAAGTATTTTTCGAATAAGAAATGTTTTTAATGAATTTTAATAATTTTGAAGAAATTTCAAAGACGTTTTCAAGAAAATAGAAGTCCAGAACTCACTTATGTCGCTGGAAAATAATTTCGGTGATGAGTGCACGCATCATCGACATTGATTTTCGAGTTTCAAAGTGGGGGAGAGGCTACTTTAATAGCTTCGCTATGCAAGTGATTTTGTAAAACCTTTTTGATTACAAATTCCGAAGTATAATTTGATATTTTAGAAAGATATAGGTATATATTTTAAAACAATTTAAAATGAGACCGGTGTTCAGTCCTCGAGTTTCAGATTTAATAATTGGTTTATTGATTTATGTTGATTTTAAAATCTTGAATTTGGAAATTTGATTTCCCTAACTATTTTGAATGTTCGAACACTTCCAAATCGAGATTAAATTTTTAAAGCTAAGAAATTTCGAAGAGTACAAAATGTTTGATAAAGCATATAAGTTTTGTTTTGTATGTTAAGTTTGAAACCTTTTGTTAGGTAAATGAATATGACTATTTTGAAATTATACTAATATGGAATTTAGTTTTAAATGTTTTGAAAAACTATTAGTTTTAAATAATGGTTTTCAGAAAGGAAAATTTGATATTTCAAATAAAAAAATAAATACTTTAAAGGGTTTAAAGGGATAATTATAAATTTGGAAACCATTTGAGTATAATTAATTTTGAGAAATTTTTTGGTTTTGAAATTAGATTGAAATTAAAATCCAGTACTTATATTGTGATTTTGGAAATGAATTTGTTTGACTTGAATTATTTTAATTTGGAAACTGGGATAATTTTCTAAACCTATTATTTTGGGAACTTTGAAATTTAGATATTTAATCTGGAAGAAAAATTGGTGAAATCATATATGATATTGAAATGATTTGAAATTGAGAACCTTATATTATTAAGCACTTGATTTGGGAGTGGTCGAACTTATATAAAATGGATTTGTATAAGTATAAAGTTGATTTGAAATCTATTGATTTGAAAGGTACTCAATTTGGAAAGAGAATTTTATATAATCAAAGTCTATATAAGTATGTTTTGATATACTATTGATTTGGAAAGTATTCGATTTAGAAAGGAATCCTATATATATGGACTTTATATAAGTACGATATGTGAAAGTATTTGGAAAGGTACTATATGATATATATTTTCGAAATAAAGATGTGGAAAGTGCCTTCTACTTGATATCCGCTTTGTGGCCACATCGTGGATTCGTTCTATCGATATTATTCTCTCTGATTTTTGGTTTTCCGGATGTAATACTCGAGTGCTCCCACCGTGGCGTAACCCATGGTTTTTTTTTCTCTCGTGAATGCATAGCGAAATTGCCTGGCTGAGTCTTGCCTAGGGGTACAGATTGTTTCCTGGGGGATCCAGGCGTAACCATTGTGTATCCTGCAATCCGTGTAGATCGCGAATAGTAGCGCAAGTGCCTGGCTGAGTCTTGCCTAGGGGTACGGATTGTTTCCTGGGGGATCCAGGCGTAACCATTGTGTATCCTGCACTCTACTAGTCATCATGGCGTAACTCGCAGGGCTGAGAAAGCTTACGGATATGGATTGTTTCCTGGGGGACCCAGGCGTAACCATTGTGTATCTGCGAACCATGATCGGACAAAGGTTTTGGTTTGGTTGTTTTGTTTGGATTGTACTTCCCATATCTGTTTTTTTTTAAAGGTTTTTCAAGTATTTTCACTGGGTATTGAAACGGGTCTACCAAGTACTTGAAGAATTCTAGCTTTGCGCCTGATCAACGCATGGCCAGAGTCTGCAAGAACGAGGATAAACTTGTTGAAACATCGAGTTATAAAAGTATTTTCGAAAGGAAAATTTATATCGATATAATAGTATTTTATTATAAAAGTATTTTTCCCAACAAAGAATTTTTGAATTAATATTTGAAATTTAAATTCTTATGGTTCTAGATCAATTATTCGTGCCCGATACTATTCCTTGCATCTACCTTATCTGCTCAGTTTAGTTATTCACCTTGATTCTGTGTTCCAAACCTACCTTCCTTTCCTTTTTGAATATAATCTTTAAAATATTGTAAGTATTTTGAAGTTATTAATTTAATAAAACATATTTAATTCCAATGGGTTTCGAAAACTTAAAGTATTAAAGATAACTGAATTGCAAATGAAGTTTTCAAATAAATATTTCAAATAAAATGTATATATTTAAATAAATTGTTAATCCTTATCTTTCAATCTATCTTTCCTTCCGGTTGTTTCTTTTCTCCTACCTCCTTCCTTTTCGAGGACGAAAAGTTTTGAGTGGGGGAGAATGTAACGACCCGTAGATTTTAATAGTTTTTAATTGGTTTTATAACGTATTTAATTTGGATTTTGAGAAATTTTAATAATAATATTTTGAAATAAAGTTTTAATATTTGGTTTACATATAATTAAATATAGCAAATGGTAAATTTTCAATTAATTTTATGAAAGTTTATTTATTTTGTGAAATTCTATTAAATTCATGCTGACTTGCTAATGATATGTAATCTAAATTTTAATAAAAGGATCTGCAACATCGAAGTTGTAAATTATGAATGTTATTGTTTATAATCATACATGTAACTCTAATGATACGATTTTAATAACAAATTCCGTGTTCAAGATATGGATTTCATAATAGTATTTTCTTAATATCCTTAGCTTTCAACAATAATCAATTAGCGACCTTAATCTTAATAGGATTCGAAAATCATCAACATTCGGATAAGTCAAATGATATTCTAAATGTTAATAATAATCTTGAAAAAAAAAACTTTATCAGAAGAACATTTTAAGTACACATAAATTTTTATGGGATTATGTTAATATGTATTCAGTAGGCATATGCTAACAACCGCTCAAACAAGAGATAATCACTAATACACAGTGTTAATTGTTAAAAACTCAAACTATCTATATTTATCACGCAAAAATGCAAAATCATAAAGGTCATTAGTGAAATTATGCAATCTTAACATGTGCGTAGAAGGCACATGCTGATATTTTCCGTTTTTGTGCATTGCATTAAGAATTATTGGATCCTATTCATCGTTAATTTGCTACCATTTCACGACTTTGACCACCACCTTAATTTGTTGAATGCCACGAATGCCAAAATGATGAATGATGTTGCAAGTCAGAAGAAAATGCATGCTCCTATATGTGTTTTTGCGTTAAATGACATTAGATGCCAACAATATTATTATGCATTTTCATTATCTTAATTCTTTTATCAATTAACCTCTCCACTTTTCTTTCCAATCTGATTTATAACCTGCCTATTTACTTTTCTTACCATATTTATTATTTGCTAGAATCTAGCCGTTTCATAATTCCCTTTTTCAGCATTTGATGTGTCTTCTCTAAATCTAAGCGGAAAATCTAGCTTACCCCTTTTATTCATTTACATTTTTTTCTGTTTCAAATTTCATCGTGACTGACACACAACCTTACTTTAATCACTGCATCAATCAAGCATCCATCTATTAATTTTCATTTATTTTATATTTATTGCCAACGTTATAAATTTGAAAGATCACTTGCTTCCCTTGTCTCCCTGATTTCACGTCTCTGTGCCTATCCTTTTGAGTTTCTTACTTTTATATTCTATTATTTGCCTAAACGTGCATTTTGACTGTTGTCATCCCCGTATTTATTTCTTTCCTTTTTGAAATTAAAACGTATACGTTTTATATTTATTTATTTCTAAACCATTCATTGCCTTTCCTTTAAATCAATCCATTCTCTTCTTATTTGTTTTAATTTATTTCCTCTTTTCACCAACACTCAATCTTTATACATATTTGTTTTAATTCATTTTCTCTATACATGTGCATTCAATCTTTATACATATTTGTTTTAATTTATTTTCTCTTTTCTCCAGCATTCAATGTTTATATACATATTTGTTTCATTTTATTTCCTCTGTTCACCAGCATTTAATCTTTATATTTTTTTTTTAATTTATTTCCTCTTTCTTTTTTTTACTTCTCCTTAATTTATAGGAATAAATTCTTAAATTTCCTCTAGCCATTACTATCTTTATTTCTTGCCACTTTAAACAAAATTTCTTTCCACTTTATCAATGTGAGGCTTCTCTTATAAATACAAATCACTCGTACATACCCTACTCCATATCAATAGACCTTCATCTCCTCTCTTGCGTGTGAAGCTTCTTCTGTAGGTAAATGGCTGCACTAAATTTTTTTTTTTCTTCTTATTTATTTTCTTTTTCTTCTTCTTTTTCATCCTTTTCTTTTGTTTTATTATTGTTTATATTGCTTTTGCTTTTCTTTTATTTTAAGCATAACATGCTTCAAGTATATACTTTACATTATAAGTATGTTTATATAGTGCAGCGCATGTATACATTAAATTTAAAGTTATAAACATATGCATTTGTTCTATGGTTAGTTTTATATGAGTATTTATTGAAATTTGTATAGTCTGACTTTTGAATATACATTGGGTTATTTCATACGGTTTATATATAATATAAGATGTTTAGCAGTCTGCATATATGTTACAGTATGTAAGATTTTTATATATAAAAAAAGAAAGGTGTTAATTTTATATTGTATTGTTTATAAAAAGGTGTTAATTTTATAATATATATATTGTGGGACAGTATACATTTATAAACATATTAATATACAGTAAGTTATAAAACATAAGTTTGATATATAGGTAGAGTTTGCATGGGTTTAAATTTTCCTTCTGTTGTTTAAAATATAGTTGTAGAGTTATAAAATTTTGGGGAGAATATATAGTATAATATATTTTAAGTTAGTTTGTGTGTCTGTCCAGAGATGAGTTATTACACAAATACAGTTTTATAAGATCTAAGATCTGTTGTTTTAAAATGTAAGTTTATACTAGTGATTATATGGGTTAAAATTTGACATTGATATTTTTAAGATGATAAAGAAAGTTTAATGTAAGTGTTAACATGTAAGAAATGCCTGAAGCCTGTTTTAATATTAAAGAAAATACTGGAATTTAAATTGTTAAATTAAGTTGGAGCTGTGCTCTCACCCTTCTCTTTCTTATAAATATTTTGCAAAAGGTAAATTTATATCAAGTATAAGATGTGTAGTGTTTCAGCAAATCAAGGAAAGTCGATATTGGTCTTAACAATAATAATGTGGAATGTTGACTTAAATGTTGATTTAAATATGATTATAAAAAAAATTATGTTAATATTGGTTTTAAACATAGTTTTGCAGTTTTCTATTATTTGCATTTGTTTGAAAACGTATGTATGTATATGTAATTTTAATGCGTTTCAAAACTAATATTGGTTAAGAAAGTAATATAATAGAATAATATTTGTATTTCATTTCGGTCTACATAAAGCAGTTTCTGATCTATTTTCATCGATCTCTATTTATCAGTTGTCCATCGTATTCGTGCCAATCTTGCTTCGCTTTGAAAATTTTGTTTGGATTTGTTCGATGTCTAGATCGTGATCCAGCGTAGCTCAATTCTTTGTCCAATCTATCTAGCCTCGAAAGGTGAGAAATCACTCACGATTTAACATTCTTATATTTATTAAATTTGATTTCGATTGAATTGAAATATGTTGTTATTAGTTATTTAAATTGTTTATATGCTATTATTTGTAACTATTCACCTGTGGGATATGACACCATATCCTGTTGTTTATATTATACTGTTATTGATGATATATGCCTGTTATATTATTATTATATGTTATCACTCTGCAAGTTCCCTGTAGTTTAGAATTCACTATGGGTTGAAATGATACATACCCGAACGGACTTTAGAATTGGAGAATTTCGTTATGAGTTGAAATGATAGACCCAAGCGATTTTCATTTAATTGAATTTGGGATTACGGGTTGAAATGATATCCACCCGTATATATTTAGTGTACGGTTTGAAATGATAAATATCCGTAGCACTTGACCATATGATAGGAAATATATACAGACATCGTTGGTCCATATATATAAAAATATTTTGAAATAAATTCATTGTTTTGGAAAGAAATATATGGTCTTAATAAATATTAATTCTTAAATTATTATATATAAAGGGTAATGATATATATATAGATTTAATAATATTTAATTCAATTAAGATTGATTTAATACATAAATTATGTTAATTATTTAGGTAAATTATAGTTCAAATAGATTTTTTCAATAATTGGGATAAATTAAGATTGGGAGATAAATTTGAGTTTATTAAAAATGGTATTTAAATAAGGATTTATTTAATTAAATCAATTTGAAATTTTGAATGGGAAATTTAAGGGTATGATTTTGTAACTGGATTTTTGATGTGAGTGATTTAATGAATATTTCACGTTTAAATATATTAAAGAAAATATTGAGTAAAATGTAATTAAGGTTACTTAAATGATATTGAATCTAATAAGGGAGTATTTCAAGACTAAATAATAATGAGGTTAAATCGAGATCTACATGAAACTGTTATATTGAACTTTTAAATATTAAAGCCTTGAACTATATTGGAATTTAAATGGTTTATTTTGAGATTCGGATCTATATTTGAAATAAATATAGTTGAATTCGTTATTTAGAAACTAAATTGAATTTAAATTGATAAATTAAGATTGGATTTAATTTGAATAGGAAGGTCGGGTTGATGTTGAAACAATTTGTTAAGTTGAGGAAATTGAAAATACTTTACTCTATAAATTATTTAATATATATATATATATATAAATACTATTTTGGGAAATATAGAGATATTTGAAGTGAAAATGATTTTTGGTTTTGAAGTATAAATTAAGTTGAAAGGACTACGGTGTTATAGTGTATATTTCTACCTTGTAGATAGTTCTATGGACCCTTAGAGGATGGTTATCCCAAACATCCTTTAAGTTAATTGTATTTCCGTTGATATTTCACTTGAGTTGGATTTATTTAGATAAGAATGTTAATCCTGACTCGAGTGTTTTGTGTTTTGATTTACGCTCGGGTCAGACTGAGTGATACAGCATTTGAGACTCACCTTCGAAGTTGGAGTTTGCTTGAAGATCCAGCTATCTATCCTTTCAGTCATCCAGTTGATTGGTCCAGAGAAGTCTTCCGCACGTACTGGAGACTTCACTGTATCTGAGATATTCTATTGTACTTTATCTCTAACTCTGATTTTTTTTATAATAGCTTCATGAACTACTATCTATTTATTCCGCTGCGTATTTTTGTACTACTCTGTATCTGTGATTCTGTGTTTGATTTATTTACTGTATATGTTGAGTTTTGCCAAATTTTAATTAACAATCTGATATTTTGAGCAATTCAAGTCCGACATCTGCGGATGCGAATGGTTGAAAATAGCAGGTCGTTACAGATGGTGTCAAGAGTTGCAGATAATTTAGATTTTAAGATATCACAAATATGGGATTCACATATGGATATCAGGGAATTCTATCATGAAGCAGAGAGGTTTTTGCGACAAGAAGATGTGAAAGCTGATAAAAAGGCAACAGAAATTAATACGGCATGGGGTGGAGAACCACCCGGTGAAAGCTCAGGAAAGGACTGGGGTAAACGGAACATGGATAATAGCTTCGATGGATCAAGCGATAGAGGGGGGAACCCAAATTCTCTTCTTACTCAGTATTGAATGAAACCCTAGAACGGATATATTTAGATACTTTAGGGCGCCTTCCATATTGGACGCCAGCAAGGAGAGAACCCTCCGAACGCGAACAGACATCAAGAAAGCACTGCTTATTCCATGAGCTGGATGGGCACAATATAAATGACTGCAGGCATTTAAAGGATGTCATTGAGGAAAATGTGAAGACTGGTCAGTTACAACAATATGTAAGGACTCGGGCTGCGACGGTGGAACGGAAGTAGACACCGACCACCTCACATGAAAATGGCACTGGATCAAGGCATCATCGTCAACTTTTCATCAATTGATTAGGATGGCACAGAATAAGTAGCAAACTCCACAGTAAGACGGCTAAGTCACTTACACATGTACGGGATCAAGGATGGTCCTTAGGCATGCTCTGAGATGATGATAAACCGTAATGCTAGTGTTTTTGAAATTTGTTTTTCCTTTCTTCTTATTTGCTTCAAACTCTTGTTTTTTTGGTTTTATTTGGACTCTGGTTTATTGGTTGTATGGACTCTTATTTTATGGACTTAGGAATGCTTAAATATGGATCAATGTAATGGATAACACAGGTCATCAGGTATGGATTATGTTTGGAAAAAAGGAAGGTCGCTTCGCTCAAACATGATAAATTGACCTACGCAGGGTATCGAGTCTGGATTGTGCTTAGCAAGGATCTAGAGAGATCAAGGTCGTCAGGTATGGACTATGCCTAGTAAGAGGTAGATCGCTTCACTTGAACACGATGAATCGACGTGCTTAGATCGTCGAGTATTGATTGTGCTAGGCAAGGATCCAGTGAGATCGAAGATTTGGATTAGGATAACGACCCAGAGAGGTTATGGATTTGTATACCAGCTTCGAACAGCTATGGATTTGGATATGGGCCTGGAGCAGCTTGGAATTTGGTTAACAACCCGATAAGGTCGAGGGTTTGGATAAAACGATTCGGAGAGATCGCAGATTCGAAATTGGATATTGACTCAAAATGTTCATGGATTTCACTTACGATCCAAAGAGATCATGCATTTGGATTGGCAATGGGTTGGATAATATGGCAATCAATGGATTATGGACTTTGGATTTGGATTTATGGAAATTCAAAACAAGCCTTCTTGTCATAAAGAATGTTTTGGGGGGCAATTTGTTAACCCGCCTTTTGGCAAAGCAGTACACAGGTGGATTTAACCCAATGAACATCATGATCATCAAGGTGGGAGGCTCGAAGAAACGGTTACCAAGCTCGAAGATCGACTATACACGAGACTATGGATGATGGTCAAGCGGATTCGGATTGGATCCCTAATTTTTGTCATAATCAAGATGTAATTGGTATGAAGTGATAAAGAAGGACTTGTGAGGCTACATTTTAAATTTTAAGTCGACTGAAGTTCGTTGCTAGAGTTATAGGCAAAAGAAGAAGGATTAGGCCATATTTAGCTTACTAGCATAACTCAACAATGATCGCTCCATAACTCAACAGCCACAAAGCGGATCGAAGTGAAACTTTGAAAACAAGAAGAGAGGACCCTAGGGAGTCTACCCTAGGGATCATATGGCATTTGGAGAAGTTGGAGGGATCAAAATCTATCCTTCAATAGGGATCAGTACCTATCCCTCTTAGGGATCGGCTAAGCCTAACTTCATAACAAAGATCGATCAATATCTCAACATCTATACATCCAATTGACATGAAACATGGAGGATGAGCAAATTAGAACATATGAAATACCCCTTAGGGATCGGATAGCATTTGGAGCAATTTGGAGGGATTGGTGCTAATCCCTCCTTAGGGATCGGCTGTAATCAGCCTTCACAACATGTTGCAACAAAGATTGATTAATAACTCGAGTTCTACTAGTCCAGTTGGCGTGAAACTTGAAGGCTAAGCATGATACAACATGGAAAAGCTCCCTTAGGGATCGTAAGCTATTTGAGGCAAGTAGCTAACACTATGGGGGACCACCCAGAGGGATCGCACCTCATTTGGACACCAAAATAGGGATCGTTACCGCTCCTTATTTTGGGCCCCAATGGGCCTGGAAATTTCTGGATGGCCTCGTCTTGATCTCTCAAACCTTCTGTCAAAGTTTCAGCCTGATCTGTGCAAATCTTTCCCTATAAATACAGCAGACATGACATCAGAAAAGGAATCTTCTTTCTGCTTCTCTTTATCTTTAACCTAGGCTACACTCTTTCAATTTTATTCTAGGATTTCGGATTGTAGCGGTAAACAAACTTTAGTATAATGAAAAGGATTATTTGGGGATGGACGTAGGTCAGATTAGTCGAACCACTATAAATCTTGTCTTCTTTTACTTGCTTTCTAATTGTATTCATTTGTTATTCATTTATTTCTCTTTATATTTCTGTGATTGGATTGGATATTGGAGCTTTTGCATAATTGGGTGTTGGTGGACAATTTTGACGCTAACAGCGGAGGAAAAAAATTTCAATATAATAAAATTGAAACTTACGTTGCATTTGGATTTTTAATTAATATTTTCAGCATTATTAATGTATATATGTTCATCATGTTGAAATAAGTAATGGTAAAAATATCCGATGATTTTGTTCAACTTTTCATAATTATTTAACATGTTGATTTTTTGCGTATATATTACAGATTTTGTTTAAGTTTATAATTACCTTAAATAAGTGTGTAGTGTTTAACTTGTTGAAATTATTCATTAATAATTTTTTTACGCCTGCATTACATATTCCAATTTATTTATTTTTTTCATTTTCATTCTTAATAACCATTTTATAAATTATCATATTTTAACTTCAAATTGTATGCAAATGTCGTGGTAGGTTGCCATCAAAGTTTTTCCATCACTTTTTTTTAGTACATTCATTTCTAGTGATTGGAAACTATACTATAAAATTAAAATTAAAACCAAAACAAAACGAAGAAAAATCACCTCATTGTAGAAGGAGATAGAAATGAAAATGAAATTGATATTATGTTTAAAACTTTTAATTTTTTTTCGAAGAAAAATATATAGGGTTTTAATTCTACTAGCTTTAGCAATTTTGTAATTTTAATGGCATAAATTAAGTAAATTCTGATGTATATTATTTAAATAAAATTTTGGATGTATGCAAATTATTTTAAGATTGTGCATAATATTAGCCCAAGTAAATTTTCTAAGTTGGCTTGGGTTCTTTATTTAGAAAGAAAGGAGAAGAAAGAAAGAAGGGATGTTAACTTCCACCCACATCTTGAGATAAAAAAAGTAGTTTTGTTTATACAATATTGGTTCATTAAGAGAAAATTCAGTTGAATACTTTTTTAGATTGAAGAGGGAGTCCATGCAGGACAATGTGTCTGCACATGCGTCATACGACAGAAAATCATTATACGCCTCCTCACTACCTATACAAAAACACATGCAAATTAATTTATGCTCCACTAACTGCTTCATCAGCCTCCAAATTTTAGAGTATTATTTGTTAGATTAGTACACACTTTGAACCTAATTGCACAACTAAAATGTTTCATTGAATCCTAAAAAAGTTAATAATTTGATAATCGGTTCGTCTTTAATGGGTTAAATTATTGTCTGATGAAATCTGTATGTGTATATGCGTGTGTGTGTGTGTGTGTGTGTATATATATATATATATATATATATATTTGTGTATGTATGTATGTGTGTGTATGTGTATGTGTACACACATAGACATACATACACACACACACAGATATATACGTCTATATACATACACACATACACATACATATATCCTCACTATCATGTTCAAACCATCAACCATAAATTCCATATTGCTACGATGTAACATAAAAAATGATGTATGGTCGTATCTTCAACTTATTGTCTATCCACTTTGCTATGGCAACAAATAATGCAAATTTATGTATACAGCATACTAGATGTTTTCCCACATTCAAACCAAAATTTACATCGATCTATACGTAACCATGTTGACCATGATTTCATTACCAAAAATGATACCTTAGTTATCTCAATTAGGAACATTTCACCTGTTCTAAAACATTATTATATCGGATATTGACGGTAATAAATAAAAAAACCATATTAAAATTAAAAGGTCAATATAATACAAAAGTACATTTTTATTGAAGAGCGTCCGCCATTGTGCTTGTGCATATGGGGCTATAAATTTGCGAATACACTATAGTATGAGCAAAAACAATGGTTGTGGAAAGGCGAGTTATTGAAAAAATGTTAAAAGGAAATAGAAGAAAGAACAAACATCTATGAATAAATTAGAAATGTGGAAGGATGTAATCAATAATGAATGTTAAAGAAATTGTTTAGTAAATGAGCTTGGATGTGTAGTCGCTTTTCTAAAATAAACTAGTTAAAAAATTAATTTTAAACAAGTACATAAACCAACTAGTGTAATTGGTGTGTTTCACTCACGATTATAGTAAAAGCGCAATATTCATACTTTAAATATTGTTAAATTTATAATTTTAGTACATTAAATATATTGTGATAAATAAGCTATAAATTAAAATTTTATTTGTTATATATACATTTTTTGTTGAGTGATCTTTATATTTTTATCTTTGAATAAAATTTTGATTTACTATTTTGTCAATATGAATTTGATATACATATTGAATTATCGTTTAGAACTATTGGAACGCTAGTTACTTGAATTTATTTAAATATTTTAAATGTAAATATATGACTTAAATGCAAATAATGTGAGATAAATAATGACAAATTTGTGGGAAATCGTGGACATTAAAAAAATGTAGATATTTTACTATCTATAAAAAATTGATATAACATGAGTATAATTGTAAAGATTATAAATGATAAGATTTGGAAAAAACACATTAGTAGAAAATTAATAAAAAAGAAATTTTTAAAATTAAATGGAGGGTTGAAAACTCCTCTACTCTTAGTTAATAGATGAATTACTTAAGTTAATAGAATGTAAATTAAAGTTATTGTTTAATATGATTTTTGTTATGTGATTTGTAATGTTTGACTCGCAAATTTACGTTTGCCATTTTTATTAATATAAATATGTTATAAACACTGAAATTATAATTTTTTGATTTATTAGATGAATTAATGAATATTAGTTAATTTGTTAGTTAAAGTAGTTTAAATTTCAAATATTTGACTAGTTTAAACATATGAACTTAAATGTACAAAGATAAAGGAATATCGAGCAAAACTTTCTAACTGCAGAAATTAAAAAGTATAGGTATTTGAATATAGGATGATTAGTGAGATTTAATATAACAATGTTAATAATGTTAAAGGTCATATAAAGCTATTTTAAGAAAATAATATCATTAGAGAATTAAGTATAATATTGCTACAATTAATGAAAAGCTAGAAATTCTTCTATTGTGCTATTATTTTTTATGTTAGTTGTACATAGACATTTGAATTACTTAAAATTAATTAGTTTGGTTTTTAATGAAGTTGATTGAAGAAGAAAAACGATATTGTTTAAGAGACTATAAAAGTTGTTAAAGGAGAACATTTATACAAAGTATGTTACCAGAGGTACACAAAAATTATATCTCCTCATAAAAAAACAAGATCACATAATTTCCACTTTTTTTATCAACGTTTCAAATTTCGATGGACCACTACCGAGTTTTTATGCTATGAAACATTAATGTATTTCTTTTACCGCTTTTATGTAGGTTTTTTCGGGCACACTACTATTGTTTTTCTTTTGAAACTTTGTTGGGACGCTATCAAATTTGCTTAAACCTAGTAAAATGGTAAATTATTTGAGTGAAACCTTCCATATTTTGTTCCTCTGATATAATATATGTAAATTACAAAGAGTGAATATGCTATGCAATGTTTGTTATGTTTTGTTTAGTCCCACATCATGGGATAAGTCCAATCCTAAGCTCCAAAACATTTATATATAGGAGCTTATGTAATGGAAATGTATTACTAATTTTAGAAATGAATTCTTCTTCGTTTTCTAATGCCTTCTTATTTTTATATTGTTTACAACACAATATCAACACGATCCAGATCCGCTCTTTCTCTTAAAAATCAGTCTTCTGAGTGGGCAGGCAGTGCGTTTTCTCCTTACACCATCTTAGGGAATGGAGATGTAATGGGAGAGGATACGTGGCATATAAAAAAAATTTGCGCTGGCTAAGGAATTAGTACAGTTTGATTTTAAGGAGTCAAACAAGCACGCCGAGTAATACGTTAGTGTAATTTATCTATTCCAAATGAGTAAACATGAGAATTATATATTTTATTATTATGATTTAAATGTGCTTTAATTAGAGGTGCAATTGATGTTGTACTGGTTAAAAGCTTTGTTTGGTATAGTGTATATGAGTTTGAAACTGTTGCTTAAAACATCATATTAGCTCAAGGCAGTTACAGATTAGAACATGTCTAAATAGATTAGATAAGTGCATGTTGTCATACATCTTGATGTACACAAGCTCATAGTTGTAGAATGTGCATGTATTCTATCGATGTAACATAAAGAGTTAGATATCAATTATACCAACTAGAAAAATGAGTTTTTTTTTTGCACCTTTCGTTTTCAATGATGTAGTTAATCTTAATTATTCTACGCACGAACCATAAGCGACCATTGTTCATATTTGATGACAATATCCAATTTCTTGCTGTCCGTAGGAATATGTAATGAATATGCATCTTCTATTTTCTAGTATATCCTAATTCTATATTTCTAACTCGGCTGTATGATTTTATGTTGCTTTCTATTGTGATCGAATTGTTTAATTTTCTATTCTTGACTGATATAAAATCCTTATATAAACAGTCATTACGCCCCTTGATTTCATTTCCTTCCTGCGCACGTTTGCCCAATTGACCCCATTTCCCTCCTCGTTTGCTCTAACCGCAAATCATCATCGACCATAGCTTTGAAAGTAGACTGCAAATCATCATCTACCTGAGATCAAGCGTTGGAACCATATTAGGTCTTGGCTGTAAGAAATTGATAATAAGCGTTCTCACGCTGATTGGTTGCTGGCTTTGATGTCATTCTTGACTGATGGAGAGTTCATACTCTATGGTTCGTTCGTGCGCAAGTGCCCATCATTCGCCGCTATAGGCGCCGCCATCTTGGCGGAGGTTTCTGGTCCTTTATCGGTGGTGTTTACTGGTGAATGCATGATTGAAATTAGGGTTTACTGTTTGGAATCATTTAGGGATCTTAGCCGATCTCGTTTTATGATGGTCGAGAACAGATTTATAGAGATTCTGCCTGTCTTTGTTGATGGTTTACAGTCCCGACTTCTTCCCAGTAGGCGCCTTGCTCTGGCTAATGCAGTGTCGGTGGATCCGCACTTTCCATGTGAGATTGATGTTGGTTCGAAGAGGGATTTCATCACCCATTTCGAACCGATGTTAACTTTCTCTGCTACTTGTGAGTCGCTGCTTCGTGGGGATGAGCCTTAGCTGGTGGGTTCGGTGAATTGTGGTTTTGATTCTTTGGGTGCTGATTTGGCTGAAGGGGAGTTCACCGCCTCTTCCAGTCATGTTGTTGTGGCTTGCTCTCCTGAGTCTGATCCGGTGGTTTGTGATTCTCGGGTTGGTTTTGTGACGACTCGAATTTTTGCCCGCTCGAAAATCGACATCCATACTTCATATCGTATTCGAATGCCATAGATTCGACCGTTCAAATCCGATTCGCCGGAGCTTATAACAACATTAAGTAAATAACACAGCGGAATAAAAGAATAATACATTAATATACAGCTTTGATACAATATCTGATACAACAGATGATCCAATAGATATCAATATACATCAGAGATATGATACAATAAAATAGCAGCGGAAAAGAAAATAGATGATAACATCTAGCAGCGGAACAATATAACTCTAAGATAGTCTTCAAAAGAGAACTCCGAGAACTGCAACTCCATCTCCAAGAATCAATCCAGCAATAGCTCTAACTCCCAAAGTCTCGATGCACCAAGACGAGCAAGACTGGTGCGATCCAAAGACTGAACTAACTCTAGATAATCTACTAAACCTGACTATCTGAAAAACCCAACTCTAGACTGCTCGTGTAGAAAATAATGAGCACCCAGAGTTTAGGAAAGAAACAATAAACTCCGGATCAGTCGTGGGACTGGTGTGAGCAACAAAAAGAAAACTGTTGTCTTTTAAAACAATCAACAAAAGATTTTAAAGTCAATTCGCAATGCTTTTAAAAATGAGACTACCATAAGGCCTCCCGCACACACACACAATGCAAACGCAGAATCGGAGGAGATTTCTCCTTATGATAGTCAAACATGCTTGATACGCATTAAAAAGAAACATTTGATATTATTACTAGTGCATAGTGTAGGAAAAATTATTTCGAAAGTAAAGATATAAATCTTAGCCAACATACGACGATTATCGTATGCCTACTATAGCTAACCATGTTCAATAGCAGGTTACCGCCACATTCCATGGCAGGTTCTACAACTAAAACCGTACAAGTCTCGTATTGTTTCTTTGGATTTCCAACGAATGATCAGGCCAAGGAACTTCCCATTGCCACATGAGAATGCCTCTGGATGGACATCCCCGAGAACCAAACCGGATCTCTACCAACACAAGGCCGGGTTACCCCTAACTGAGTAACAACTGACCGAATATGCCATCCCTCGGTCCTTTGGGACCTTTCAACCGAGCGCTCGTAATCAATTCACACAATCATAAAGTGTTTTCAACATGAGTAAGTATCTGGGCTCCATACCATGATACCACCCTTTTCCAGAAGGAAATGCACATACCCTAAAGGGCGCTACCCCTCATAACCTTGCCGCATCTTTCCTGTTTTGACCATTCCGGGGTGTGAGGCTCGACGAAGTCACGTCCACAAAAACATACTTTATACAAAAGCCATGCTTTGGGTTAATAAATGATCATAGAAATGATCACCAAGATAGACGATCAAATAAATGATCCTATCACAAATAATCAACACAATGATCATTTCACAGCAACACTCAGTATGTCACATTACCAAATTGGGAATATATTGCTGATAACCTTCAACTACATAACCTCTGAGCTCGTACGTCTCAGAGAAGGGTGTTAAGCTAAGAGAATAAATTCTCCGCCACCAACAGAAATATATTTGAAAGAGATCGGCTTTATATCTCAATTTGTAATGTCAGACATACTATCCATACAAGTCTGTTCCGGGCTCGAACAGAACCGTAGGCACTTGCAAAGAAGTCCTTGCAATCCGGATATTCACAATCCCGATCGGATTTCCCATCACTTAGGGAGTTTCTATACCGGCGTGACTCGGTGCAGAAACAATCGATAGGTCATCCTATCGCTCTCGCAAATACCCGGTCTTCACCACCGGTCTTCAAATGCTATCCATAAACGTCGAATCACATATTCAGAATGGGTTATACGACACAAAGGTCCTTTCCCGGCTAAACCGAATAGTGAGCACGATATTTCAAAAACAAATGGATAATGGGATTTCAATTAAGTCACAACTTATTACCCAAAACTTTTCTTCAAATGGCTTAACAAATTACCATTTTCAATCTTTAAACAAAAAGATTCATTTTCACAACCTTTAACGGTTTAAACAATTTTCACATTTTAATCTTTTGAACAAAAGATTCATTCACAGATTTTCCAAATCAATTTTCATTTCAGTTTGATTAACTCGTTAAATCTTTAAATCAAAGATTTAACTTATAGCCTTCAAAACAATTTCATTTCAATTTGATTAACTCGTTAAATCTTTAAATCAAAGATTTAACTTATAGCCTTCAAAACAATTTCATTTCAATTTGATTTAAACAAATCATCAATTTAAATCTGTTAAAAATAAACAGATTTAATTCATAGCTTTCAAAAAGAATTCATTCATAACTTAGGAAAATCATTTCTCTATTCAATCTTGAAATTCCCCTAATTAAACTGGAATTTCATTTCTTATCTGAAAGCTTTTTATTCTTTTTAAACAAACAGTTTTCATTTTGAAAATTTGGTTAATCTATACGAGTTAAAGTTTTTTTGGTTAAATCCAAGTTCTCAAAATTTTACTTTTAAAATGGTTTAACTCATAATGACTAGTATAATATCGTTAATCCCTAGCTTCAAATTACAGAATTCAATTCCTAATTTTGAATTCAAATTTAAATCAAAGTATTTAAATTCCAACACTTAATCCAGTTATTCAAAATAAATTTCCATCTTTGAAATTCCCTTTTCAATTGCTTTTCACATTTATTCCGATTCCATATCCAAAACATTTGAATTCAAATATTCAACTTTTAAATATCATTTCAAAAACTGTGACTTACTCGATTTCCTCGTGAAATCCATAATTGTGTGTGTATGGTGTGGTCCAAGGGTTTTAACACACAATAGTGCAAAACATTCCATCATCACAGATTTAAAATACAAAAATGTAATTGATAAGCGGTAAAATTATAACGCTCATCCTACATTCACAGATCACAGATATATATATAGCAGATAAAATTACATTTATCACAGATAAATAAACTACATTACAGATCACACACAAATCAGTATATATCACGAAGTATCACAGATCAGGGATATCAGACAATTTATCATTCAGTCAAGTTCAAACATTCACAAGTAAAATTCATTAGTTGACTGATAAATTTAAATCAGATTTAGTAATCTTAAATCTGGGTTAATTATCGTAAGTTAATTACAATTTATTTGGAATAAAATTCCTTTTTATCATTTATTAGTGCACTTTTAATTATTGACAAATCAATCTTAATTAATGAATCAATTTAACCTTTAATTTATCTCAACTAATTTCAGGTATTAATTAATTCTTTACTTAATAAATTTAATTAACCCCTTGATTAATAACAAATATTTATTTCAAATTTCTGATTGTCATTCAATTAATTACATCCGATAATTGTCAATTAATTACTTTTTCTAAGTAATTATATTTTCCAAATGGTTAAATGATTATTTTGAATAAATTTAAACTTAAGTAATTGACTTCACAAATCCAATTAACTAAATTAATTACACTGTAATTTAATCCCATAATAATTACTGTCATTAAGCAATTATACTTAATAATTTCATAATTGATTTTTATTAAATTAATTAATTATCAAATAAAATCTTAGTCATGACTTCATTAACTATTGAGTTCCTTTGATTACCTTTCTAAAGAAATTCACTTATATAAATCAATATTGATTATAAATCGATTCACCATTTAGCACTCATTCGAAGGTGAATTTGAAACCATAAATCTATATTGCTTAAAGTCATTCTTCCATATTTTATGATTTTATTTTCTTTTCTCATTTACCATATAATTGAAATCAATTTTTCTTTTTAGATTTAACACGCTTAAACTTATTTTAAACCCTTAAGTTTTAAAACTAAATCAGATTTCAAATTCTGGAAATCTGGTTTTAAAATTTATTTCAGTTTTAAACTTTTAAATTTCAGCTCGTTTAAATCTTCCATCTACAATTTCAAATATATTTTCTTTACAAATTTCTTCAAACATTTAGTTACTTTTGAGTTGTTTAGCAATTTGAATTTAAACTTTGTTTGTGTTCAATACTAAATTCTTAATTCAAATTGGAATTATATTTATATCTTGATTTAAACTCAGTTCAAAACCTTTCTTTATAAATTAAAATTAAATTTAAAATCCCGACCCAGAAAACATGTTCAGGTTTGAAAACCTGATAACAAAAATTTACCCAGTATTTGTTTAAAATTCGCTTCGAGTAAACTACTCAAATCCCCCGAGTAAGCTTCGAGTTCCCCTGCTCTTCCTAGACGACAACACCCAGGCGATCATTTTCGCCCTCGTGCACGTGTACAATGACGCCGGCCAGCTCCGGCCATCGCCGTGGTGTCGAACACGTCACCGATCAACTCCCGATTGTACTCCAACCACTTGAACCATCCCACCACCTCGAAATCAAAATTCGAGCAAAAATTCAAAACTTGGAACCGCTTGAACCCATCACCCCCGAACCTGTCAATGCCCCAATCTCGTCGCCTCGGCCACCGGCCAACCTACAACTCCGGCTATCACTTCATCAAACCCATAGCTACCATTTCCCAGACCCTCGAGCAACTAGATGCTCGAACGAAACCGTGGTGCACGAATTTCCTCCCCGTTCAAAAACTAGGTTCATAAATTTCGAACCCTCGCCGCCGACGCCGCCGCCGTTATTACCAACTCCGACCATTTTTCTACTCACCCCCATAGGCTCCTCCATCACCACGAACAACCCCGACGCCCCCAGTTCAACCTAGTGCCGGAAATTGATCAAAAATCAATTCCAGTTCAAAACCAAACTGCTCTCAACTCCTTCACTTAAAAATCATAAATCTTGGCTTAAAATTCTTATCTTCTAATGCCGATTCATGTTATGTGAATGAATCTCAGATTCTTTACAATCGAATTTATTAAAATTTAAAGTTTGCTCGGTGGAATCAAGTTTTTTTTTCTTTTTTTTTTCACACTGTATATCCTTGTTTTATTTAAAAACTATTTTCAAATAATCCCTGAAACTTAAACCCACCCATTTGTCTTTGAAACCAAGGTCTGATATTGGTTTAATGATAAGAGATCGAAGTTTCTTGTTTGTTTAAACCTGTAACTCAGTCAATAAGAAAGAAGAACAAGGAAACAGAGGAGATTTATATATGTATATGTACATCAAAGCAATTCCAGATCTCAAACTTTTCAGTTTAATTTAAAGTTGTTTACTCACCTTGTCATGAGAAGAAGAACAGAGATCTGAAACTCGATTTATTTGAAGTCAATTGATCTTCTGCTTGAACATGATCCTTACATACTTCAGTTTTAAGTTTGAACTTCTATGCTTGATCAGGTTGCAGATTTGATTATGCATGCTTGAAAATTGCTTTGGCTTTTGTTGTTTTTAGATTTGTAGAAAGAAAGCTTACTCATTTTTTTCTGGCTTTGCCTTTCTTCTCAGTTTTGCAGAATGAAACTAAAAAGAAGAAATTGATTTGTTTTTTTTTTTTAACCTTTCTTTTACTTGCTTTGAAATGAACTAAAATGAGGATTGATGTATATAAAGAGAAGTATGCAGGCTGATATCAATATTTGTACAGGTAATGTTATTATTTAATAAAATAGGCATGGTTGAAGTGTATTAGAGGTATGTTGTTAGAGATGGAAACATGTAATGCATATGTACTTTGTCCTACTTCCTATTTCTTTCTTTTACAGCCTACATCTTTTAGCTAGGCTGAGATGCTTGCATTTATTATGTTTGATTTGTTTATACTTAAATATATTTATTATTTGTATGTATTGTTTTATATTTGTCTTGCCTACACATTTACATAGAAGATGTTTATATTTTATTTCTTTTGATTTGTCTTCCTTTACAAACTTTTGCTTTGGTTTTGTTTTAAGTGTACATATTTATGTTATTCTATTATGTATGTATAGTTTATATATATGTGTTTGTTTGAGTTGAGATGAAAGCTTTAATTGTTTATGTACTTTATGTTTTATTCTTATCTCTTTTACTTATTCTTTTTTAACTTCTATTTTTAGTTTAAATATTTATCATAAATTTTGCTCTAAAAATTATTGTTTTACATTTCTCTATATACACATATATTTTATATAACTCAAATTATCATCATTTATAAATTTTTTAAATCAATTTATTTATTTATTTATTTTTATACTTGTGTCCAAAGTATATTACTTATTTTTCAAAATCATTTATTTAAGAATTTATTTAAAATCCAATATATACATATATATTCACATATATACAAATTTTCAAATCCATATGACTCTACATATTTTCTATTTGAATCGAGGAAACTCGCGTCCAATTATAATTAATTCTACAAATTTTTATTCAAAACTTCATTTAATTATCAATTTAAATTAAATTAAAATCTAGGGTCGTTACAAACTTCCCCCCTTAAAAGAATTTCGTCCTCGAAATTCGCAGGCACAAAAGCAACAAAGATAGATAAAAGATAGAGAAATATCTTTTCAGATCAAACTGGATATCAGTTCTGCATTTGGCTTACCAAATCAGAATATCAACAATAGATACAAGAAATTATAATAGAATTTCAAAATTTGATTTTAAACGAAATCGTTTTATCGATACTATTCAAATTTATCCTTCATATTCCATTAATCAATTTAACTCAATTAAAAATTTCTGATTCATTTAAAATTTCCAATTTCAATTTTTCAAATTCATATTCATTAAAGTTTAAATCAAAAACTGATAAGAAACCGATGAAGATACGAAGTAAAAATTTCCTACAACGACTTGTAGGCCACAATCACAACGAAACTTCTTTGTGGAGCTGTCACGAAGAATTTCAAAAGAATTTGAAAACGAATCAAAGAAAATGATAAGAAAGTTATTTCCACTATTGCAGGGTATTGACTATTTATAGTCGTACTTTCCTGTCCCCTATCTCGTTCTCTTCTTGCACTCATACTTACTATCAGTGGATAGTAAGAGAATTTACTGAGGCATTCAAACGGATATCTTAGGGATTACTCATTCTAAGGTTTACTTCACCCTATCTCTAATGAGTTACTTAATGTGTTACACTCCTGAGCTAAAGTTCAACCTTAGCTCTGATACCAAATGTGACGACTCGAATTTTTGCCCGCTCGAAAATCGACATCCATACTTCATATCGTATTCGAATGCCATAGATTCGACCGTTCAAATCCGATTCGTCGGAGCTTATAACAACATTAAGTAAATAACACAGCGGAATAAAAGAATAATACATTGATATACAGCTTTGATACAATATCTGATACAACAGATGATCCAATAGATATCAATATACATCAGAGATATGATACAATAAAATAGCAGCGGAAAAGAAAATAGATGATAACATCTAGCAGCGGAACAATATAACTCTAAGATAGTCTTCAAAAGAGAACTCCGAGAACTGCAACTCCATCTCCAAGAATCAATCCAGCAATAGCTCGAACTCCCAAAGTCTCGATGCACCAAGACGGGCAAGACTGGTGCGATCCAAAGACTGAACTAACTCTAGATAATCTACTAAACCTGACTATCTGAAAAACCCAACTCTAGACTGCTCGTGTAGAAAATAATGAGCACCCAGAGTTTAGGAAAGAAACAATAAACTCCGGATCAGTCGTGGGACTGGTGTGAGCAACAAAAAGAAAACTGTTGTCTTTTAAAACAATCAACAAAAGATTTTAAAGTCAATTCGCAATGCTTTTAAAAATGAGACTACCATAAGGCCTCCCGCACACACACACAATGCAAACGCAGAATCGGAGGAGATTTCTCCTTATGATAGTCAAACATGCTTGATACGCATTAAAAAGAAACATTTGATATTATTACTAGTGCATAGTGTAGGAAAAATTATTTCGAAAGTAAAGATATAAATCTTAGCCAACATACGACCATTATCGTATGCCTACTATTGCTAACCATGTTCAATAGCAGGTTACCGCCACATTCCATGGCAGGTTCTACAACTAAAACCGTACAAGTCTCGTATTGTTTCTTTGGATTTCCAACGAATGATCAGGCCAAGGAACTTCCCATTGCCACATGAGAATGCCTCTGGATGGACATCCCCGAGAACCAAACCGGATCTCTACCAACACAAGGCCGGGTTACCCTTAACTGAGAAACAACTGACCGAATATGCCATCCCCCGGTCCTTTGGGACCTTTCAACCGAGCACTCGTAATCAATTCACACAATCATAAAGTGTTTTCAACATGAGTAAGTATCTAGGCTCCATACCATGATACCACCCTTTTCCAGAAGGAAATGCACATACCCTAAAGGGCGCTACCCCTCATAACCTTGCCGCATCTTTCCTGTTTTGACCATTCCGGGGTGTGAGGCTCGACGAAGTCACGTCCACAAAAACATACTTTATACAAAAGCCATGCTTTGGGTCAACAAATGATCATAGAAATGATCACCAAGATAGACGATCAAATAAATGATTCTATCACAAATAATCAACACAATGATCATTTCACAGCAACACTCAGTATGTCACATTACCAAATTGGGAATATATTGCTGATAACCTTCAACTACATAACCTCTGAGCTCGTACGTCTCAGAGAAGGGTGTTAAGCTAAGAGAATAAATTCTCCGCCACCAACAGAAATATATTTGAAAGAAATCGGCTTTATATCTCAATTTGTAATGTCAGACATACTATCCATACAAGTCTGTTCCGGGCTCGAACAGAACCGAAGGCACTTACAAAGAATTCCTTGCAATCCGGATATTCACAATCCCGATCGGATTTCCCATCACTTAGGGAGTTTCTATACCGGCGCGACTCGGTGCAGAAACAATCGATAGGTCATCCTATCGCTCTCGCAAATACCCGGTCTTCACCACCGGTCTTCAAATGCTATCCATAAACGTCGAATCACATATTCAGAATGGGTTATACGACACAAAGGTCCTTTCCCGGCTAAACCGAATAGTGAGCACGATATTTCAAAAACAAATGGATAATGGGATTTCAATTAAGTCACAACTTATTACCCAAAACTTTTCTTCAAATGGCTTAACAAATTACCATTTTCAATCTTTAAACAAAAAGATTCATTTTCACAACCTTTAACGGTTTAAACAATTTTCACATTTTAATCTTTTAAACAAAAGATTCATTCACAGATTTTCCAAATCAATTTTCATTTCAGTTTGATTAACTCGTTAAATCTTTAAATCAAAGATTTAACTTATAGCCTTCAAAACAATTTCATTTCAATTTGATTAACTCGTTAAATCTTTAAATCAAAGATTTAACTTATAGCCTTCAAAACAATTTCATTTCAATTTGATTTAAACAAATCATCAATTTAAATCTGTTAAAAATAAACAGATTTAATTCATAGCTTTCAAAAAGAATTCATTCATAACTTAGGAAAATCATTTCTCCATTCAATCTTGAAATTCCCCTAATTAAACTGGAATTTCATTTCTTATCTGAAAGCTTTTTATTCTTTTTAAACAAACAGTTTTCATTTTGAAAATTTGGTTCATCTATACGAGTTAAAGTTTTTTTGGTTAAATCCAAATTCTCAAAATTTTACTTTTAAAATGGTTTAACTCATAATGACTAGTATAATATCGTTAATCCCTAGCTTCAAATTACAGAATTCAATTCCTAATTTTGAATTCAAATTTAAATCAAAGTATTTAAATTCCAACACTTAATCCAGTTATTCAAAATAAATTTCCATCTTTGAAATTCCCTTTTCAATTGCTTTTCACATTTATTCTGATTCCATATCCAAAACATTTGAATTCAAATATTCAACTTTTAAATATCATTTCAAAAACTGTGACTTACTCGATTTCCTCGTGAAATCCATAATTGTGTGTGTATGGTGTGGTCCAAGGGTTTTAACACACAATAGTGCAACAACATTCCATCATCACAGATTTAAAATACAGAAATGTAATTGATAAGCGGTAAAATTATAACGCTCATCCTACATTCACAGATCACAGATATATATATATAGCAGATAAAATTACATTTATCACAGATAAATAAACTACATTACAGATCACACACAAATCAGTATATATCACGAAGTATCACAGATCAGGGATATCAGACAATTTATCATTCAGTCAAGTTCAAACATTCACAAGTAAAATTCATTAGTTGACTGATAAATTTAAATCAGATATAGTAATCTTAAATCTGGGTTAATTATCGTAAGTTAATTACAATTTATTTGGAATAAAATTCCTTTTTATCATTTATTAGTGCACTTTTAATTATTGACAAATCAATCTTAATTAATGAATCAATTTAACCTTTAATTTATCTCAACTAATTTCAAGTATTAATTAATTCTTTACTTAATAAATTTAATTAACCCCTTGATTAATAACAAATATTTATTTCAAATTTCTGATTGTCATTCAATTAATTACATCCGATAATTATCAATTAATTACTTTTTCTAAGTAATTATATTTTCCAAATGGTTAAATGATTATTTTAAATAAATTTAAACTTAAGTAATTGACTTCACAAATCCAATTAACTAAATTAATTACACTGTAATTTAATCCCATAATAATTACTGTCATTAAGCAATTATACTTAATAATTTCATGATTGATTTTTATTAAATTAATTAATTATCAAATAAAATCTTAGTCATGACTTCATTAACTATTGAGTTCCTTTGATTACCTTTCTAAAGAAATTCACTTATATAAATCAATATTGATTATAAATCGATTCACCATTTAGCACTCATTCGTAGGTGAATTTGAAACCATAAATCAATATTGCTTAAAATCATTCTTCCATATTTTATGATTTTATTTTCTTTTCTCATTTACCATATAATTGAAATCAATTTTTCTTTTTAGATTTAACATGCTTAAACTTATTTTAAACCCTTAAGTTTTAAAACTAAATTAGATTTCAAATTCTGGAAATCTGGTTTTAAAATTTATTTCAGTTTTAAACTTTTAAATTTCAGCTCGTTTAAATCTTCCATCTACAATTTCAAATCTATTTTCTTTACAAATTTCTTCAAACATTTAGTTACTTTTGAGTTGTTTAGCAATTTGAATTTAAACTTTGTTTGTGTTCAATACTATATTCTTAATTCAAATTGGAATTATATTTATATCTTGATTTAAACTCAGTTCAAAACCTTTCTTTATAAATTAAAATTAAATTTAAAATCCCGACCCAGAAAACATGTTCTGGTTTGAAAACCTGATAACAAAAATTTACCCAGTATTTGTTTCAAATTCGCTTCGAGTAAACTACTCAAATCCCCCGAGTATGCTTCGAGTTCCCCTGCTCTTCCTAGACGACAACACCCAGGCGATCATTTTCGCCCTCGTGCACGTGTACAATGACGCCGGCCAGCTCCGGCCATCGCCGTGGTGTCGAACACGTCACCGATCAACTCCCGATTGTACTCCAACCACTTGAACCATCCCACCACCTCGAAATCAAAATTCGAGCAAAAATTCAAAACTTGGAACCGCTTGAACCCATCGCCCCCGAACCTGTCAATGCCCCAATCTCGTCGCCTTGGCCACCGGCCAACCTACAACTCCGGCTATCACTTCATCAAACCCATAGCTACCATTTCCCAGACCCTCGAGCAACTCGATGCTCGAACGAAACCGTGGTGCACGAATTTCCTCCCCGTTCAAAAACTAGGTTCATAAATTTCGAACTCTCGCCGCCGACGTCGCCGCCGTTATTACCAACTCCGACCATTTTTCTACTCACCCCCATAGGCTCCTCCATCACCACGAACAACCCCGACGCCCCCAGTTCAACCTAGTGCCGGAAATTGATCAAAAATCAATTCCAGTTCAAAACCAAACTGCTCTCAACTCCTTCACTTAAAAATCATAAATCTTGGCTTAAAATTCTTATCTTATAATGCCGATTCATGTTATGTGAATGAATCTCAGATTCTTTACAATCGAATTTATTAAAATTTAAAGTTTGCTCGGTGGAATCAAGTTTTTTTTTCTTTTTTTTTTCACACTGTATATCCTTGTTTTATTTAAAAACTATTTTCAAATAATCCCTGAAACTTAAACCCACCCATTTGTCTTTGAAACCAAGGTCTGATATTGGTTTAATGATAAGAGATCGAAATTCTTGTTTGTTTAAACCTGTAACTCAGTCAATAAGAAAGAAGAACAAGGAAACAGAGGAGATTTATATATGTATATGTACATCAAAGCAATTCCAGATCTCAAACTTTTCAGTTTAATTTAAAGTTGTTTACTCACCTTGTCATGAGAAGAAGAACAGAGATCTGAAACTCGATTTATTTGAAGTCAATTGATCTTCTGCTTGAACATGATCCTTACATACTTCAGTTTTAAGTTTGAACTTCTATGCTTGATCAGGTTGCAGATTTGATTATGCATGCTTGAAAATTGCTTTGGCTTTTGTTGTTTTTAGATTTGTAGAAAGAAAGCTTACTCATTTTTTTCTGGTTTTGCCTTTCTTCTCAGTTTTGCAGAATGAAACTAAAAAGAAGAAATTGATTTGTTTTTTTTTTTAAACTTTCTTTTACTTGCTTTGAAATGAACTAAAATGAGGATTGATGTATATAAAGAGAAGTATGCAGGCTGATATCAATATTTGTACAGGTAATGTTATTATTTAATAAAATAGGCATGGTTGAAGTGTATTAGAGGTATGTTGTTAGAGATGGAAACATGTAATGCATATGTACTTTGTCCTACTTCCTATTTCTTTCTTTTACAGCCTACATCTTTTAGCTCGGCTGAGATGCTTGCATTTATTATGTTTGATTTGTTTATACTTAAATATATTTATTATTTGTATGTATTGTTTTATATTTGTCTTGCCTACACATTTACATAGAAGATGTTTATATTTTATTTCTTTTGATTTGTCTTCCTTTACAAACTTTTGCTTTGGTTTTGTTTTAAGTGTACATATTTATGTTATTCTATTATGTCTGTATAGTTTATATATATGTGTTTGTTTGAGTTGAGATGAAAGCTTTAATTGTTTATGTACTTTATGTTTTATTCTTATCTCTTTTACTTATTCTTTTTTTACTTCTATTTTTAGTTAAATATTTATCATAAATTTTGCTCTAAAAATTATTGTTTTACATTTCTCTATATACACATATATTTTATATAACTCAAATTATCATCATTTATAAAAAATTTAAATCAATTTATTTATTTATTTATTTTTATACTTGTGTCCAAAGTATATTACTTATTTTTCAAAATCATTTATCTAAGAATTTATTTAAAATCCAATATATACATATATATTCACATATATACAAATTTTCAAATCCATATGACTCTACATATTTTCTATTTGAATCGAGGAAACTCGCTTCCAATTATAATTAATTCTACAAATTTTTATTCAAAACTTCATTTAATTATCAATTTACATTAAATTAAAATCTAGGGTCGTTACAGGTTTGTTCGATTTGGCTATGGGAAGCAATGCAATGTTGTCTTGGTATTGGGTCAATTCATTGTGTCATTCTGTTCGTCTTAATCCTTCAGGTGGGTCTGTTTCCCCTTGTCCGATGGATGAATTGGCTTGCGTGCAGTTTCTGGATGATTGTCTAGGTTATTACCTTGCTTCGGAGTAGCAGGTAAGTGGTGGATTGTCCTGTCAGGTGAGTTTTTCGCCTTTTCCTTCATATTTGGTCGATGTTGGTGGGTTTGCAGTGGATTGTTGGTTTGTGGATGATGGCTTGAATATTGTGGTTTTGAGCCATGACACGCTATGGTGTGTGCTCCCTAACTATGCTACCCGATTGTTGTTTGGTGGCGTGTCAGGTCCTTTAGGCATTGAACGCTCCGTTTGGAGCGGACAGTGTGGGGATTTCTGTTGGTTTTTAGTACTGAGCCATTGCGAGGCCTGGTCTGTGTCGTTTATGGCTTGTATTCGTCTTCCTCTGTTGGCTGGCCTCCTATGGTCTATACGGAGATTTTACCTTGTCTGGATCGATTAGCTCGGGCGATATTCCAGCCCTGGTCGCATAGTGACCACTGTTTCGGTCCACTATGCGGGCAGCCGGGAATATTGCCAGCCATTATCGAACCGATCAGGTGATCTCTCTGCTAGGGACACCTTGCGAACCTCACTTGTATCGCAGGGCTGTCTCACTAGTGACAGTCCGGCTTGGGTTAGGCTCCTACAGCAACGTGGGATGCATATTATCAGCTCCCCTACATTCTTTCGTTCTACTCAGATTGATCCGGATTCTCCAGAACCGCCGTCTGATTGTTGTTCTTCTCTTTGCTCGCTTCCATCTTCCTCTTGTGCCTTATCGATCACCATTCCGATGCTTAGTTTAGAGGAGATTGCGATCATTAATGATCGTCTATCTCGTCTAACTAAGAACTCGTCTCCCTCCAGATCTCCAGCTAGGCAGTCAGGTTCGATGGTGCCGTTTGGAGCATCTGCGGAGTCCGAGCCTCGATTCGTGGTAGCGCATCAGTCTCGGCCCGCTCGTCGCAGATCGAGAGGCGTGCCGGCCATTCTTCGCACTATCCGCACTCGCTCTATAGTGGCGACTGAGCAGATCGGTCGATCAGCTCTTTATTCATTGTACAGTACCTGAGTTGCGATTGTTCTTCTTCTCTTGACTTGTTTTCTTCCTCTTCGTTGAATCTGCATTCATGTCGAACTTTCTCTACTGGAACATTCGTGGTATTGGCAATGATGCTTCTTCAGCTAGGCTAAAGCGTATTGTCCGAAAGCATTCCATTTGCTTGGTGGCTCTTTTAGAACCATTCTTGGGTCCTGGAGAGGTTACCAAGGCGATGTTATCGCTTGGGTTAGGTGGTGCTTGGCTAATGTTTCGGGTAAGATCTGGATTCTTTGGTCCAAAGACTGTGTTGTTCGCCCTGTTTTCGACTCGTCCCAGCTTATCTCTGTTTTGTGTTCCTCCTCCCTCTTCCCTCAGTCGTTCCTTTTTTCGGCGGTGTACGCCAAGTGTGATCGGTTAGAGAGATTATCTCTCTAGGATGACATTCTGTCACTTGCTGACATGGGGTTCGCGTACTCTGTGGTGGGTGGTGATTTCAATGTTGTTGCTAGTCAGGCTGAAAAATTAGGGGGGATGGCCATCAATCGGCAATCGGTTTCTGACTTCAATTCTTTCATTGTAAGCTCCGGATTATCTGAAATCCCTTTCGTGGGTTCTGCTTATACTTGGTCTAACAATCAGGAGGGTCCGAATCAGATCCTATCCGGGCTGGATAGAATTTTCGGGTCTGCTTAATGGTTTAATCTACCATTCTCCTTTTCTACTTCTCATCTTCATCGGTCTTGTTCTGATCATGCGCCTCTGGTTTTGTGCTGCTCTTCGCGTTCTTTGTCGGGGCTTTCTTCTTTCCGTTTCCTTAGTATGTGGAGTTCTCACCATAATTTTCTCCAGGTGGTGGAGGAATCGTGGACCGCTCCTATTGCTGCTGCTCCCATGGGGGCTTTCTTTCAAAAACTGAAACGTCTTAAGGCTTGCCTAAAGACGTGGAATCTCCTTGTTTTTAGGAACATTTTCGACCGTGTTCGAGCGGCAGAAGAGTCTCTAATCATTGCCGAATATGTGTTCGAAGAGATTCCTTCTGCCGAAAACAAGGAGATATGGGCTTCTGCCCAATTGGCATTCTCTTCGGAACTTCGTATTGAAAACTCCTATCTCCGCCAAATGGCGAGGGTCAAATGGGTTGTTGAAGGTGATACGAATTCCAAATTTTTCCATTCATCCATTCGTAAGAAAGCCAATATGCTTTCTATTCGTGAAATTTTGAGACCGGATCCCTCTGTGGCTTCAACTCCTTCTGAAGTCAGAGAGGTCATTGTGTCTCACTTCCAGTCCTTCCTGGGTTCTCATTCTGTGTCAGACCCGGATTTGGACCTCCTGTCATTCATTCCTCGGCTGGTCCCTTCGGAGGAAAGTGACGTTTTAGCTAATCCGCCTTCTTCGGATGAGATTCGTGACTGCGTCTTTGCTCTTAGCAAGGATAGTGCCAGTGGGCCGGATGGCTTCAACGGATCTTTCTATCGGAGTGCTTGGCCTATCATTCAAACAGACTTCTGTCTGGCTATTCAACAATTCTTTTCCGGTTGCATTCTTCCCGTTAGTTGGTCCTCCACTAACTTGGTCCTCATTCCCAAATCTGATAATCCTCGGGTTTGCACGGATTATCGTCCAATCAGCCTATGTAATTTCTCTAACAAAGTGATTTCTAAGGTGTTGGCCAAGCGTTTGGCTCCGTACCTGGATCGCATTATCTCCTCGTCTCATGCGGGTTTTGTAAAAGGACGTTTGATCACTGATAACGTCCTTTTAGCCCAGGAACTGATTTCCCAGATTGACAGGAAGGTCAGAGGTTCTAATATTGTTTTCAAACTTGATATGGAAAAGGCCTACGATCGTATGTCGTGGTTTTTCGTCATCAAGGTTCTTCGTGCCTTCGGGTTTCCAGAAACCCTGATCGATTTGGTGTGGAGGCTCATATCCAACTGCTGGTTCTCTGTTCTCATTAACGGATCGGCTAATGGTTTTTTCAAGGCGGGTAGAGGTCTTCGTCAAGGAGATCCTCTATCGCCATCTCTTTTCGTGATTGCGGCAGAGGCTTTCATCTGAGGGATCCACATCTTAACGATGTTTGGCCAAATTCACCGATTTGGTCTCCCCAGTGGGTGTCCGCTCGTCTATTCCCTATCCTTTACAGACGACATTGTCATTTTCTCCAACGGAAATTGAACTTCTGTTCGCCGGCTTATTCGGTTCATCCATCTGTACGAGAGGTGTTCGGACCAACTGGTCAACTCTTCGAAGAGTTGTTTCGTACATGCGAAGGACATGGACATTTCGAGGGTCTCTTGGGTCGAATAGTTTACCGGTTTCAGGGAAGCATCCCTTCCCCTTCCTTATTTGGGTATTGCTCTCTACAGAGGTAGGAAACTTAACGCCCTTTTCGATCCTCTAACGGACAAAGTTAGGGGTAAGATTATCCGTTGGAATGCGTCTTTTCAATCTCATGCTGGTAGATTGGTTCTCCTCAAATCAGTATTAGGATCTATGGGCACTCATGTTTTCGCCGCAATGACTCCTACTTCTTCTTTCTTTCGGTCGTTCCAATCTCTGGCTTCCTCTTTCTTCTGGGGATCGAAGGTTGGCAAACACCGCTATCACTGGGTCTCTTGGGATGTTATATGTCGTCCAAAGATTGAGGGTGGGCTTGGTTTGCGAAATCCAAAGGACATTTGTTCGGCGTTCGCTTGCAAGTTGTGGTACAGGTTTGGAACTAACGATTCCTTGTGGGCGATGTTCTTACATGCCAAATACCAGAGACTGGCTACTGGTTTCTATTCTGGATCTCCATCATTCGCCAGTGAGACTTGGAAACATATGCAATCGGTCAAATTGTTTTCTGATTCTCATGGAGGCCAATCCGGTTGGGATGGTGGTCCGTTTACTATTCTTAAGGCCTGGAACTCTGCTCGTACTCCCGCCCCCGCTCTCCCCATTTTCTCTTTCATTTGGGACGCTAGAATCCCCACTAAAGTGACTCTATTCATGTGGCGAACCCTTCATAAAGGGTTGTCAGTTGATGAGAACCTTCAACGGATTGGCATTTCTTTTGTTTCCCGTTGTAAATGCTGCGGCAATGGGGAAACAGAATCGGTGGATCATCTGCTTTTTTCTGGTTCCTCCGCTAGAGCCTGCTGGAATTACTTCGGAAATTTATTGGGTATCCGCGGTAGCATTTCCTTGCCGAATGATTTTCTGAGATCCTGGTGGAAAGGTAGCACTGGTAAATCTCTTCGATCTATCATCTCTTGTTTGATTCCATGTCTGATTTGCTGGCACATCTGGTGTGCGCGGAATAAGGCAATTTTTGAGGAGACTCCTATGGATCCTTTCTCCATTATTCGGCGGGTTAGAAATGATGTATTCTTGGCTTTTCGTGGCAGACCTTTCAAGGGGTCGGTCAACTCTCGTTCTGGACGCCTTGTGGCCCTGCTTTCTATTACCTGTTCTCAGTCTTCCTATAGAGCGGGTATTGGTTGAATTCCGATCCCGAGACTAGTGGCTCTTGCTTGCTGGTCTTCATTTCACCCTTCCCTCCCCCTTTTATCTCTATTTTTGTGGCAATTGGTTTCAGGATCTGGATTTTCTGGTTTGGATGGGGCTCTTCATTCCTCATTAGTTTGGAGCTTGGCTGGAGAAAATTCGGTTCTATTTATCGGCTTCCGCATTCGCAGATCTTTGGATGTCGGGCATTTTGATTGGACCAATCAAACCATGGTGGCTCCTCTTCTCTCTTGTTGTTGGTTTGTACGGGTGTCTTCCGACATCGTCATCGGGCGGTGGCCTTGTCGGAGCTCGATGACGCTTTTTGATGGGCGGTGGTTTTTCTGGAGCTCATCGAGATTGATCTGTGCCTGATTCCTGCGGTCGTCTTCCTCTCTGACTCCCCAGCTTCTAGTGGTTTTGGTCTTTTGTTTTTTTTATTTTTATTTTTAGTCTGAGCGGCTTTGGTTTCCTGCTTTGCTTTCGGGTTACCTGTCAGGCATGTTGACAGCTTTTGGGGTTGGTTAATATATTCAGGTTTTAGGTTTAAAATATATATATATATATATATATATAAACAGTTATTCGTTCATCGGATTTCTAATCAGTCTCCTATTAACCTTATAATCGATTTCGCTTGATCAAATATGTATCAGTGTATATATTCGTGTTTGCACTGCATGCGTTTCTTATAAAATAATTCATTTGGATTATTGTAATTTGACGAGAAAGATAGCAATGAAGCTTACTTGGGTAATCTATGTGAAAAAATAGGATTAACACGGAGAATTATGTTTGAAGCAAAGAACCATCTATTTATATATTACTTATATAGTAAATAGCGAATGCACATGTGTGTAGTTTGCAATAATATATTTAATATAAATAGCACTGGATTGTATATGCTCGTAAATAACCTTGGATTTCCCCTTAAGTTTTAATAGCAAGTTTAATTCCAACTTAAATAATACCATGTTGCATAATTGCACTGCATGTGAGAGCACAAATTTAAACATTATCTTGTGTGTGTATATTGGATTTCATTGGAATATCTATGATGCATGTTTTACAATGAATCTTACTAGAATTATCATTGATTAAAAAAAACAAAGATACCCAATTACTTTTTGTTAAAGTTATTATTAAACTCGAAAAACTTCCAAATATAATTGTACTTCCTGTTTGGATTGATACATACTTAGAATCTTAGACACGGT
Organism: Allium cepa; assembly: GCA_030765085.1. Classification (NCBI taxonomy): domain Eukaryota; kingdom Viridiplantae; phylum Streptophyta; class Magnoliopsida; order Asparagales; family Amaryllidaceae; genus Allium; species Allium cepa. The sequence goes on along the minus strand of CM060940.1, from coordinate 213,111,888 downwards.
AAAGATATGTAATTATATAACTTTCTAAGTTCTATATTAAAGCTATATGTCAGCGTCCATCATTGAAATTGAAAACATTATTGTAAGCATAGCATGTCTTTGTTCTCTAATTGATGTGGATTGTTTGGGTTAATTATTTATTTGTTATAGCGCATGTATGCTCAGATAAGGTCACACATGTTTTTAAGATAGTGAAAAGAAATCTTAGGAATGTATGTACACATCATTTTGTCAATGTCAAAACTAGTTCTTTAAAATTTACGTAGCAAAATTCAATATCCCAGAAGAGATGTTATAAAAAAATTATTTTTGTTAGATTGCAATTCCTTAAAAAAGAAACACTATATTCTCTCAAGGAATATCACATAAAACTTTAGAAGTAATAACAATGATTTTTAAAAAAAAAATATTGTATACCAGTATCACACTCCATAAGTAGTAATTTTATCTCGTGCATCTTACTTTCATTTGGTGCGTCTAATTTTGTTACTGCATTTAAAGTTTGATATGACATTTCAAAAGTAGTTACAATAAAAATTTCTAGCATGGATATTTTATGCCGTTGTAAAGGAAGTAATTATGTAATTTATGTAAAAGAAATGTTGTATATTGATATGACATTCTAATAGTTTGCATATATATATCTGGAAGAGATAAGTTTGCTCCAAAAGTGGTGATACTAAAACATCTCTATAAAAGATTTGTTTTATATTTGGTAATTTTATTAAACCAAATAAATGTACAGAAATTTGATTATGAAGGATTCCAATTTACTTTAGATCTGATTCTAACTTAATATTTGAAAGCTATGTAATGTGTATCATATATTTCATTATGATTATATCAAACCTTTCAAATATGTAAGATATCAAACTATCTCTAGAATACACTATTCTATGTTCACATGTCTAATTATATCCTAAAATTCATGGTCATAGTTATTATTTCATAAGAAATGTTATATGTATAACCATTTATTGAAGAAATATCATTAAATATTCCTCTGAAGAGATAATATAAATATCATATCATACATCATGAAAGATATAAATACCATCTTGAAGAGATCTGCATGTGTAACAAATATAATTGCATATTTCTATAACATATCAAGTGTCCAAAACATATTCTTATTTCTGTTGTAAATATTATTTTTTTGAACTCTCCTGAAGAGATGTCAATATATAATTTGAACCATGTATTATTCTCTGATATATAATTGTAAATAATGTTCAAAAAAGATATTTTGAATATAATTGAAGAATAAACTTTAATAAGTCAAAGTTGTATAAATAATTTATTTGAACCAGAAGTTCAACATGGTTGGAATAGAAAACCATTAAGTTACATTTGAATTGTTGATTCAAAGAGAGTTTTTCTTTAGCATATTCGAATAAAAAAATATGTTGAAAGTCTTAATTATATTTTGTATCTGTGTGGATTCATACATTTAAGTGAACAAAAATGAACATAAAGTTCAAAGACTAATAATGAAAATAAACAAGCGGTTATATGAAATATTGCAAGTTTTATAAATTATCAAACCTATAATACACCGCCTTTTTGTACGTTTTAAATCGACGAAAAACCACACACGTCAGACTCAAACCATACAAAGGGCGAATTGTTATTGGGGTAAATAAGAAAAAGAAAGAAAGAAAGAAAACAAACATAATCTCGCAGCGAAATGACAAAATATAATCAAATAACAGTTCATGAAGCTGTTTTACAAAACATTTGATTATACTTTACAATACAGAATCAGAGTTACACATACCAGAGAATAATAATTATGCAGCGGAACAGTATGAATGTGTTGGAATAATATAATAAATAATAGTAATACAATCTTCGTCTTCGTCCTCCAGAAATAAAGACATCAAATCTTGAAATGCTCAGGCTGACCAGAGCGAATCGAAAAGACTAAACACTCGAGTCAAAATTAAAAGATATTATGTAAGTTAAATCAACGGTAAATAGTTTGAGTGGAACGGCGTCAGAGATGTTTACGGGATTTGACATCTCCTATCCAGTGTCTAACGTGAGTGTAGTAACTTAAAAGATGTTCGGAATTCGCATCTCCTAAGGATCTGTTAAACTATTTACTTTGTAGTAATATATGATATTATAATAATGTCTAATAGTAAAATAAACGTACTTTTAAATAGCGTTAAGGGGTTACCCATATAGCCCTTAACACATAATAGTGCCAATAGTCTATACAGTACCTGCATATCTCCTGATCGTGAGACTACGAGAAGATACTCCATAGGTACGACACAAATCAAACTCGTACAAGGCTCGCTAGGGTAGGTGACACGGCACAACTAGGCAATGCCAGGATAGAAATACCAATTACACATCCGGACTGGTGGTGACGCATAGCGCGCAGCTACCGCCCACCCTGAGCCACACCCCAAATCAAAAATCAAAATTGGTCACCAAATCAATCTCAAAGTCAGAATATAATATCGAAGGAGTGTGTCCGATAAGAGGGGCTACCTCACTGGCCCATTAGCACTTCTGTTTTAGCCACCTTATGTCAACTCACAGGAGTCGGGTCCACATAGATACCTCAATAGAATGTCGCCACCATCCTGTTTTATTCAGGAATCTCCATCGCGTATACGGTTGTTAAAGTGGAATCTCCAAATCAATACGATGTTATTTTCATTTCAAATATCCTTTCTAAAATCATAACAATTTCAAAGTTATAATATTTCGAAATCAAAACACTTTAGTATAACACTTTCAAATTATAATACCTTGAAACCCATAACTTTGAAACATAACTTTCACCACTTAAATGATTTAAATATTTAAAATACTTTATATAATAAAATAGCATCTTCAGCTTCACAAATCAAATCCAACACAACTCGAATTTCTACATTTTATATTGAACCAAATCCCAATTCATGAATTTCAATTTAGTTTCCAAACAAACTATTCCAAATTTATCGATTTCAAAACAGATTTGATCTAGAGAATAAACCATTTCAAACTCAATATATTTCAAACTTTAAGTATTCTACAATTTTCAAAACTAAGTTTGGTAATTTCATATATGTATCAAATTCAATTTTCTACAATTTAGTTTTGAAATTTTTTATTTAACAAATCCATTATCATTTAAATAAATCCCAAATTACGGATAACTAAATATTTCCTTCAACTTATTTATACTTGAAATACTCATTTAATTCACCTTAACCCAAAATCAAGTTATAAAAGTCATACCTTTTAAAATTTCCAATTTAATGAATTTCACATCAAACTTATTTGCGTTTAATTCTTAAATAAATTCAAGTTCAAATAAATTTCCAATTTATCTTCCAACCTTAATTTATTTAAATCATTATAAACTCTATATTAAAATATAATTTAAATGCTTAACCATATTACCTTCAATACAAATCAAACTTATTATTAAGCTTATTCTATATTAAAACAAATTTATACATAGCTTAAAAATCAAGAATAAAATAACATTCATATAATATCTAAAATCAATATTTCATAAAACCATATATTCCTTTCCAAAACCATAGAAATCCTTTCAAAATATTTATATATACACACCACGGTGTCTGTATATAATTTTCCATCATATGGTTAAGTGATACGGATATTTATCATTTCAATCTGCAATTTAATATTTTACGGTTATATATCATTTCAAACCGCAATCTCGAATGAAATAAAAATCCATAACAAACTTGTAGTTTATAACAATACAAAATACAACATCCATACATCCAATTTCAATAATCAAACATCTATCACAATCATCATCCAATTCAATCCATAACGCCAATATAGAACTGAAAATAAACAACAGGTATTTACTAGCAGTTTATATTCAATAATAATTAAAGATTCAAATAAATTGGGATGATGATTCAAAATATGCCAAAACAGTCATAAATAAATTTCTAATCACATCATAAATCAATTTAACAAACATAAGAAATTTTAGAAGTTGTGGGTGGGTTAAAACACTCACCTTTGAATTTAAATTGAATTTATATCCAATTTAAATCCAAAATTCAAATAGTCTTATAATTTGTCCAAACCCGCGTCAAAATGTCCGGAAATTCGATACGATCCCAGCGGAGCAAACCACGCCTAAAACGGACCTTGTATGCGAAAGATACGTAAGTTAGAACGATTAAAGTCTAAATTTAAATAAATAAATAAATTACTAAAAACAATGGCCAACCAAACCTCGCCATGTCGCTTCCTCTTTCTTCCACACAGCAGTCGGCTACAGAAATCGAACGAACCCACAACGATCACGGTTGACTGTAGCTCGCCGCTGCCCTAAGCCACCGATTACTCCAACTCACCCACCGTCGGACTCCTCTGAATGAGACGCGCCTGTATGTGGCCTCAGAACGGCTATCATCGCCCCCCATACAAGCATCGCTGCCGGACCCGTATAGGGTTTCAAAACCCTATACCAAAAATTATAACGATCTGACCGTCGATTTGTCGAACAACCACCACTGATTCACTCCGCAAAGCCCCTTTCATGCCATAATACCATTTATTTGATGATCCGACAAAGTCGATCAAGAGTAAATGAATGGTCGTGACTTAGTCCTCGAATTCCGGCCTCACAGAAAACCAAATCGAAAAACAGACAATAGATTCAACTTGCGCTCGTCGAGAGCTTCAAATTGATATAAAATTCAATATAGTTTGTGGAGTTCGATTTTCAATTTGATTTTTGATTTGGAATTGGATTGAAGAGTTTGTTTGGTTTGTCTGCCATTGGAATGAGGATTTGAGAAGGAAATGTACGTACAGACAAATGAAAATGAGGAGCGGCTAGGGTTTATAATGAGGTATTTATAGATAGGCTGGAAATAGAATGAACGGACAAGATTCGATTTAGATTGGAACGATAAACGACCAGAAAAACCCATTCTGCCTCCGGAACGAAAATGGGTCAACCCATATATCAAAATAGATGTTTCAAATATTTTTAAACTCAATAGAATAGGTTTCAAGTCCTAATTCCATCGTATGAAGAAGTTACGTTAAAATCATCTTATTTTAAATTGATTCCAATTATATTGATTTCTAGGCTTTTCAAGCCCGTACGATCAAATGACAAGTCCAATCATTACAAAGCTTGAAATCATATAATAATTCACCATAATGCATCCGATGAAACTGGTTTCGTCGAAATCAGAGACAGTTGCCAAAATGGCTATATTTCAGCTAATTAAATAAATTAATATTAAATTAATTAAGTCCCCTTTTAATTCAAATTTAATAATTTACCATTTCTATCTCTTTGGACTTTCTTAGAAATTTATAGCTCTTTATAACAAATTTCCATGTAAATTTGATGTTGCATATTTCACCAATTCCAAAATTTTAAATTTCTATATATAGAGATTATAAATTATATTTCCAATAATTCAATTTAATTTGCTTTCCATTTATTATAAATCAATTTCAACTTATGCTATACTTAACATTGGTTTATATTTATTGCATTAATATTTCCCATTTCATTCTAATTTCAATTAACATATTTTTTAGTTTCATATACTTACAATAAATTATTATAGATTGAATTCCGATTAATTATAATTGATTGTAATAAACTGATTTGATTCAATTCCAATCTTTTTATTAAGTCCGTTATTACTCTATAAACCTGGATAACCTTTGTTTTACCCTTTATATATTAATATACCCCAATTTTCATCTTTAATTTGTACTAACTATCATATTTCCATTTAATTGTATTTCTATCGAATATATACATTAATTATGATTAAATTCCTAATTAAATTCATTAAACCAATTAGCATATTTTGAGATAGAAGTTATATTGGTTTCATCTCTTAGAATTAACCTTAATTGATATCTTGTTACATTAATATTTCCACTATCAGCTTTATTTACATTAACACAGCATTAATGACACTAAATCGCAATAAATACAATTGTTATAACTTATATTCCAAAACTTGATTAAATCTTGATTCTCATTCTAATTATTCTACCAATTGTCATATTATGAATAAAATTTAAATTATTACCAAATATTACCTTAATTAACCTTTAACGTAATATTTAATTACATTTATTGCAATTTGTTTCAAATTTTATAGAATAGTCTAATTAAATAGGTAACGTATATTAATTATTACCGTTATCTTTAAATCAGACTTATAAATTCATTATTTACACACAAATGTTACACTTCTTATATTATACCGATTTTTATTTAATTACCATTAACTCTCTATTCATACAAAATTTAATATTTACGTTTTGTTTCTTATATTCAATTTTATAACCAACTATAACAATTTGCATTATCTCATTATTGGAATTTCATTTCAATTGTCAATAATTAGTTTTAATTATTATTGTTACATCTAATTTTAGCATTTATTTCATTATCAAATTCCAGATTTTTTATTCCTTTCAATATTAAATTAACAAAATTTTATTAAATTAAAAAATCTAATTATCGAAAATTTACGGGTCGTTATACTCTCCCCCACTCAAAACTTTCGTCCCCGAAAAGGAAAAAGAAGGGGAAAGAAGAAATTAAGAAATCAATATATCATATTCAAAATATTAATTATAAACAAATAAATTTACAAAATAAAATAATTTAAATAAAATTTATAAATTTATAAACAATTATATCTTTTATTTTCAAGTTAATGAAAGTTTGGAAAACATTTCAGAAAAATTTCTAAGTCCAAAATTTACGAAAAAATTCAGCAGAGTCTCCTTTGTACGGAGAGACTCGGGAGAAAAATATGATATCAAATATAATAATATATTTCACAATATCTCAAAATAATATATCCCAACAACTGGAAAATATATATAATATCGCTAGGAAACCGTAATCCGAGAATGTACCTATTTGTGGGGCAAATAACGCTTAATTATGAAACCAAAATCAGTAGCTATTGTGTCCACAACTGTATTTTACTTATATAATCCAAAAGGAGTTAACAATTATATAAAATGAAATATGTAACGTTGTTTCGTCTACAGCAAACAAATCAAATCACTTGCAATCACATCAGACAACCATCACATGAAATCAAAACAAATCAATTATCCATCCATAGCAAACAAAACAGATGGTTTGTTCGGGTTTTAGGCACTCTAAATTGCATAGAATGACAAATAACTACTAAGTATACCCTCTACTCAACAGTCTTAGATAAAACTCAACAGGCTATTCATACATCCAACAACTAGAAACATCATTTCCCAAGCAACCCATATGACCCAAAAAACAATAATTTACAATGTACTTGAGTTATTCTTATTAAGTTTCGTTCACAACATTTACAGTTTTTTTCATTCATACAAGACTTATTTCTTTAACTTACATTTATCTCTTACAAAATATTATTCTCATTCATTCATTCAGTGTTTATTGCATTTATTTTCATTTATTTCTTACAGAAATCATTTTCATTTATTTATATCATGTCAATTTATATTTATTGCATTACGTCCATACATTCATTACTTAATTTCATTTATTTACATTCATTTATTTATAGTATTAATGTTCAATTCACTTACTTAGCATAACAATTCTTTAACTTAAATGTATAATTATCTACTTACGATACTTATTTCTATCACATTTATCATAGTACATTTTTCAATTATAACTTAAGTTTATAACAATTATAACATCAAATTCTTATTTATAAATGTAATTTATTGAACACTTTCATTACATAAGTTTTACTTGTAAAATTTTCCATTTCATCTTCTTATTAAACATTACAACTTCTAATATTTGGTAAGTTATATGTATGCTTTTAAGAATGTAATTGAAAGTTACACAAATTTTTTGTTTTAATTAACTTAATGTTTAATGATCATATCCTTTTTATTTACAGGTTACAATTTCAAATTTCTTATATACTCTAGTTATAATTTAATATTTAATTTCTTATTTTCATTTAGAAGTTTCAATTATTAAATAGTTATTCCATTACAATAATTGAAATCTCTAATTTATAGAAATTTAAAAACTAAATGTCGGGTTCCATTTCAAATCATTTAAAATAATATATAGATGTATATTCTCATAACTTATCTATCCAATTATTTTTAAAGAACTTGAAATTTATATTTGTTTATCAAAATAAATCTATAGTACAACTACTACAGTGGCATTACCACTTTGAAACTCGAAAATAAATGTTGATGATGCGTGCACTCTAACCGAAATTATTTTCCAGCGACAAAGAGAGGAGTGCAAAAGTTATTTCTTTCCAAAATTTCTTTAAAACAATTCTTTCAAATCATGTTGAAATATTTATATCAGAAAAAGACTTCTAAACAATATTATTATTATATTCCAAAATCATTCGAAATAAATTTTCAAAGCCCCGGAACATAAGTTCTAAATTTCCAATTTTCATTTATTTTATTTTCAGATCTTATTTCCAACCAATATTTATAAATTTTCACTACCTAACAAACAAATATATTACAGCCAAATATGTCATTTATAAAATTATTATTTTATATACAAAATATATAACAGGAAAAATTATTTCATTTACCTATATTTCAAAACAAATATTGTGTCGGTCTGTCCTATTAAGTGTTTAGAAATCCCAATCAATGCCATAACATCCTATGCACCAATCGGAATTTATAAATACAAAATGGAACAAATTAACACAATATAAAAATCTTTTTATAACACTAACAAATATGCTCTCTTATATATATACTCTCGGCGACTCGTCATAGGGTAATACTACCCTATTTAATATGAGTCAGACCCCACAAAGCCAAGGTTATTGCTAACCAAGGCTCTGATACCAAATGTAACATCCCCATTTTTGTATGTTTTAAATCGACGATAAACCACACACGTCAGACACAAACTATACAAAAGGGTGAATTGTTATTGGGGTGAAGAAGAAAATGAAAGAAAGAAAGAAAACAAACAGAATCTCGCAGCGGAATGACAAAATATAATAATCAAATAACAGTTGATGAAGCTATTTTACAAAACATTTGATTATACTTTACAACACAGAATCAGAGTTACACATACCAGAGAATAATAATTATGCAACGGAACAGTATGAATGTGGTGGAATAATATAATAAATAATAGTAATACAATCTTCGTCTTCGTCCTCCAGAAATAAAGTCTTCAAGTCCTGAAATGCTCAGGCTGACCCGAGCGAATTGAAAAGACAAAACACTCGAGTCAGAACTAAAAGATCTTATGTAAGTTAAATCAAAGGTAAATAGTATGAGTGGAATGGCGTCACAGATGTTTACAGGATTTGACACCTCCTATCCAGTGTCTAACGTGAGTGCAGTAACATAAGAGATGTTCGGGATTCACATCTCCTAAGGATCCGTTAAACTATTTACTATATAGTAATATACGCTATTATAATAATGTCTATTAGTAAAATAAACTTACTTTTAAATAGCGTTAAGGGGTTACCCATATAGCCCTTAACACGTAATAGTGCCAGTAGTTTATACAATACCCGCATATCTCTTGATCGGGAGACTACAAGAAGATACTACCATAGGTATGACACAAATCAAACTCGTACAAGGATCGCTAGGGTAGGTGACACGGTACAACTAGGAAACGCCATAGTAGATATACCAATTATGCATCCGAGCTGGTGGTGACGCATAGCGTGCAGCTACCGTCCACCTCGAGCCACACCCTTAAATCAACAATCAAAAGTGGCCACCAAATCAATCTCAAAGTCAGAATATAATATCGATGGAGTGTGTCCGATAAGAGGGGCTACCTCACTGGCCCGTTAGTGCTCCTATTTTAGCCACCTTATGCCAACTCATGGGAGTCGGGTCCACGTATATGCCTCAATAGAATGTCGCCACCATCCTATTTTTTGCAATCTCCACCGCGCACATGGTTGTTAAAGTGGTTTTCGAAGATGGCGGAGAGTATGACAACTTCCGATCCCAGTCTCTTTAACAACCAAACGTTATTATAACACCTCGGTCATTTTCAAAATAGTTTATACTTTAAAACCAAATATCATTGCCCTTTCAAAACCAAATCAATACGATATCATTTTCATTTCAAATATCCTTTCTAAAATCATAACACTTTCAAAGTTATAACATTTCGAAATCAAAACACTTGAGTATAACACTTTCAAATTATAATACCTTGAAACTCATAACTTTGAAACATAATTTCCACCACTTAAATGATTTAAATATTTAAAATACTTTATATAATAAAATAGCTTCTTTAATTTCACAAATCAAATCCAATACAACTCGAATTTCTACATTTTATATTGAACCAAATCCCAAATCATAAATTTCAATTCAATTCAGTTTCCAAATAAACTATTCCAAATTTATCGATTTCAAAACAAATTTGATCCGTAGAATAAACCATTTCAAATTCAATATATTTCAAACTTTAAGTATTCAACAATTTTCAAAACTAAGTTTGGTAATTTCATATATATATATATATATATATATATATATATATATATATATATATCAAATTCAATTTTCTATTATTTAGTTTTGAAATATTTTACTTAATAAATCCATTATCATTTAAATAAATCCCAAATTACAAATAACTAAATATTTCCTTCAATTTACTTATACTTGAAATACTCATTTAATTCACCTTAACCCAAAATCAAATTATAAAATCATACCTTTTAAAATTTCCAATCTAATAAATTTCATAACAAACTTATTTGCGTTTAATTCTTAAATAAATTCAATTTCAAATAAATTTCCAATTTAATAAATTTCACAACAAACTTATTTGCGTTTATTTCTTGAATAAATTCAATTTCAAATAAATTTTCAATTTATCTTCCAACCTTAAATTTATTTAAATCATTATAAACTCTATATTAAAATATAATTTAAATACTTAACCATATTACCTTCAATAAAAATCAAACTTATTATTAAGCTTATCTATATTAAAACAAATTTATACATAGCTTAAAAATCAAGAATAAAATAACATTTATATGATATCTTAAATCAATATTTTATAAAACCATATATTCCTCTCCAAAACCATAGAAATCCTTTCAAAATATTTATATATATATAGACCACCGTGTCTGTATATAATTTTCTATTATATGGTCAAGTGATACGGATATTTATCATTTCAATCTGCAATTTAATATTTTACGGTTACGTATCATTTCAAACCGCAATCCCGAATGAAATAAAAATCCATAACAAACTTGTAGTTTATAACAATACAAAATACAACATCCATACATCCAATATCAATAATCAAACATTTATCACAATCATCATCCAATTCAATCAATAACACCAATATAAAACAGAAAATAAACAACAGGTATTTATTGGCAGTTTATATTCAATAATAAATTAAAAATTCAAACAAACTGAGATGATGATTCAAAATATGCCAAAACGGTAATAAATAAATTTCTAATCACATCATAAATCAATTTAACAAACATAAGAAATTTTAGAAGTTGTGAGTGGGTTAAAACACTCACCTTTGAATTTAAATTGAATTTAAATCTAATTTAAACCTAAAATTCAAATAGTCTTAGAATTCGTCTAAACCAGCCTCAGAATGTCCAAAAATTCGATACGATCCCAGCGGAGCAAACCACGCCTGAAACGGACCTTGTATGCGAAACATACGTAAGTTAGAACGATTAAAGTCTAAATTTAAATAAATAAATAAATAAAAACAACGGCCAACCAAACCTCGCCACGCCGCTACCTCTTTCTTCCACACAACAGCCGGCTACAGAAATCGAACGAACCCAAAACGCTCACCGTTGACCGAAGCTCTCCGCTGCCTTAAGCCACCGATTACTCCACCTCACCCACCATCGAACTCGCCTGAACGAGACGCGCCTGTACGTGGTCTAAGACCAGCTTCCGTCGCCCGCTATACAAGCGCCGCCGTCGGACCCGTATAGGGTTTCGAAACACTGTATCAAAAATTACAATGATCTGACCGTCGATTTGTCGAACAACCACCACCGATGAACTCCGCAAAGCCCCCTCCATGCCACGGTACCATTTATTTGATGATCCGACAAAGTCGATCAAGAAGAAACGAACGGTCGGGACTTATTCCTCGAATTCCGGCCTCATAGAAAACCAAATCGAAAAAAAGACAGTGGATTCGACTTGCGCTCGTCGAGAGATTCAAATTGATATAAAATTCGATATAGTTTGTGGAGTTCGATTTTCAATTTGATTTTTGATTTGGAATTGATTGAAGAGTTTGTTTAGTTTGTCTGCCGTTGGAATGAGGATTTGAAAATGAAATATATGTACAGACAAATGAGTATGAGAAGCAGCTAGGGTTTATAACAAGGTATTTATAGACAGGCTGAAAATAGAATGAACGGACAAGATTCGATTTGGATTGGAACGATAAACGACCCGAAAAACCCGTTCTGCCTCCAGAACGAAAATGGATCAACCCGTATATCAAAATAGATGTTTTCAAATATTTTAAACTCAATAGAATAGGTTTCAAGTCCTAATTCCATCGTATGAAGAAGTTACGTTAAAATTATTTTATTTCAAATTGATTCCAATTAAATTGATTTCTAGACGTTTTGAGCCCGTACAATCAAACGACAAGTCCAATCATTATGAAGCTTGAAATCGTATAATAATTCACCATTATGGATCCGATGAATCTGGTTTCGTTGAAATCCGAGACAATTGCCAAAATGGCTATATATCAGCTAGTTAAATAAATTAATATTAAATTAATTAAGTCCCCTTTTAATTCAAATTTAATAATTTACCATTTATATCTCTTTGGATTTTCTTAGAAATTTATAACTCTTTATAACAAATTTCCATGTAAATTTAATGTTGCATATTTCACCAATTCCAAAATTTTTAATTTCAATTTCAATATATAGAGATTATAAATTATATTTCCAATAATTCAATTTAATTTTCTTTCCATTTATTATTAAATCAATTTCAACTTATGGTATACTTAACATTGGTTTATATTTATTGCATTAATATTTCCCATTTCATTCTAATTTCAATTAATGTAGTATTTAATTTCATTTACTTACAATAAATCAATTTATGATAGATTGAATTCCGATTAATTATAATTGATTCTAATAAACTGATTTGATTCAATTCCAATCTTTTTATTAAGTCCATTATTACTTTATAAACCTGGTTAACCTTTGTTTTACCCTTCATATCTTAATATACCCCAATTTCCATCTTTAGTTTGTATTAACTAACGTATTTCCATTTTATTGTATTTCTGTCGAATATATACATTAATTATGATTAAAATTCACAATTAATTTATTTAACTTGGTTTCATTCTTTCATTAAACCAATTACCCTATCATGAGATAGAAGTCACATTGGTTTCTACTCATAGGATTAACATTAGTTGATATCTTATTACATTAATATTTTCACTATCAGCTTTATTTACATTAACACAGCATTAATGACACTAAATTGCAATAAATAAATACAATTGTTATAACTTATATTCCAAAATTTGATTAAATCTTGATTCTCATTCTTATTATTCTACCAATTGCCATATTATGAATAAAATTTAAATTATTACCAAATATTACCTTAATTAACCTTTAACGTAATATTTAATTACATTTATTGCAATTTGTTAGTCTAATTAAATAGGTAACGTATATTAATTGTTACCGTTATCTTTAAATCACACTTATAAATTCATTATTTACACACGAATGTTACACTCCTTATATAATACCGATTTTTATTTAATTACCATTAACTCTCTATTCATACAAAAATTTAATATTTACGTTTTGTTTCTTATATTCAATTTTATAACCAAGTATAACAATTTACATTATCTCATTATTGGAATTTCATTTCAATTGTCAATAATTAGTTTTAATTACTATTGTTACATTTCATTTTAGCATTCATTTCATAGTTAAATTCCAGATTTTTTTTATTCCTTTCAATATTAAATTAACAAAATTTTATTAAATTAACAAATCTAATTATCGAAAATTTATGGGTCGTTATAAAACCAGAGGCTTTGATAATTATTATTAAGAAAAGTTTGACTTCAATACTAAAGCAAGAACACCGATAAATTTTAAGATTTAGATCTTGAAGTTCTTGTTATCGATAGCCAAAGATAACTAGAAGTTACAATATATATTATATAACTAAAAGTTGTAACATATTAAATAACCTGAAGTTATTATTGATAAGTCAAATTTGATGCATATGTATTTTCAAACCAGACGTTTTGGAAACTATCATTTACTATTTAAGGATTCACATTTACATCGAGTGATAAACAAAAATTAATAGTCTGGATCATTGTATTAGTTTGTTCTAAAATCACTAACTCAAATGATAAAGAATGTGCAAATCTACAATATATATGTAATACGTGGATGCACGTATATATTCATATATGTAGATATTTAACTAACAACCCCAAGATTGTTAGATTAAATTGATATGAGCTTATCATATAGATTATGCATAGATATTATTCAGTATTTTAAAATTCAATCAACATAAATGTTGAATGACCTGAAGTCATGCATGTATTCAAGTGATCTACGTAATAAGTAAATTGTTCCAATTGGTTAGATCAATGAATAAGGGGAAAAACTCTAAAAATAAGCAATATCACTTGAATGCATCTTATACTTGATAAAAGTATTATCCTCCTATATGTGACATGTATGATGTATTTGCTAGTAGCAATATCATAATGGATCAAATGAGAATCCAAAGTTGAAATTATTCAATGTTCCTCAACATTGAGGGGGGGGATAAAACGGGTACAAGTTCATTTTGATTATCAAGATTATATATTGGTTGCAAAATATTAAGTAACTTGAATAAATTATTGACAAAATCCCTAGTATACTTGCTCCAATATAAGTTGAAATCCCAAAAGAACCAAATGGTATAAATCACATCTGAACTGTGGTAGAGCAGTCAATTCGAAATACTTTTGGAGTAAGTAATAAAGATGTCAAATAAAGGAGATAAGTGTTCTTGAAGAAACACTTAAAGTGCTTTTGAAGAGAATAATGACATGATTGTCAAATTACCCTAGAAATGGTTAGGTGTCTAAAACATGATAATTAAAGTGATCTCAATAAATCATGTCTAGAACTAACAAGAAATAATCATCGATGATAAATTTGTAAATAATAAAGCGCTTATGCTTATAAATAGATTAAAATCTTGAATTAGGGGAAAATATGACTGACCATCATGAATCATTTACTAATAGAGAAATATGGACATGTAGTAAGCAAAGTAGCGAAAGTGCTTGAAACGTTCAATATACCTCGAAGGTATAATTATGGTTTAAATCATATTAAATGATGAAAGTATAGAAATTCCTGAAGAATATAAATAACTTTCGTGGTTATAAAGAATGCAAAGAACAATGAGCGTAAATTACAACCTGCTTTTAAGTATTGTTGTAATGAAAATCTTGATATAATTCATGATGAGTAGATTACATCCTATTTTTAAGTATTGTTGTAATGAAACTTTTAATATTCATCAAAGATGTAGTTGTAATATGCAAAACTGATTCGAAGCACAAAAATAAAAGTACATGATGTGTTTTTCATAAATGTAGCAAACAAAATGCATAATATGCAATTCATATTTCGAATAAACAATTTTGGAAAATATGATTATATCGAAGGAAACTATTAATAAATTATATTATTAATGAGATACATATTTATGGATCTAGAAGTATATATAACTAGTTTGAGTTACCGAAAGACGAATACAAATTCAGAAGAAACTTTTAAATTAGGAGGAGCACCCACCAGTATGTTATAATGCACTCTTTTTTCTTAACTAAGATTTTTTCCACTGGGTTTTTCTTAGTAAGATTTTAATGAGGCATTATCTTGATTCAGAAGTATCAACTCTTTAGTAACGTTTGAAAATAAGTTATAATGTACTCTTTTTTCTTATTTAAGGTTTTTCTCATTGGGTTTTCTTACTAAGGTTTTAACGAGGTATTATCTTGATCTAGAAGAATCAAACGTCTTATCAAAAAATAACATCTCAGATATGTTATTTAAATTAAATCATATTTTTATCCTTGACTAAGGTTTTTCCCATTGAGATTTTCTTACTAAGTTTTTATGAAGCATTACATTGATCCAGAAGCATCAAACTCCATTTGATATAAATTATTGAAATATATCATTGTACTCTTTTTCTTTCACTAAGGTTTTTCCCATTGGGTTTTTTTAGTAAGGTTTTAATGAGACATTATTTTAATCCCGAAGTATTAAACTCTTTAGAAGGAATATTATTATATTATATCTATGATTTCACAAGTTGTGCTCTTTTCCTAGTTCAAGGTTTTTTCCATTAGGTTTTCTTGACAGTTTTTTAACAAGGCAACAGGCAACATCTATAGCAACTGAATGGATACATGAAAACAGAATAATAATTAGGGAAAGCAGTCATCATACAAGTTTCAAAATCGACAATTTCAAGCTAGCATATGAGCATTCAAGATTTTGAAGACACATTCAAGGGAAAGTATTGTAATATATGTAAATTATAAAGAGTAAATATGTTATACAATGTTTGTTATGTTTTGTTTAGTCTCACGTCATAGGATAAGTTCAATCCCAAGCACGAAAACCTTTACATAGAGGAGTATGTAATGAAAATGTATTACTAGTTTGAAAAATGAATAAAATGTTTCTTTCTTCTTTTTCTAATGGCTTCATAGTATACAACATCCTTAGCGTTTTTTTTTTTTTTTTTTTTTTTCTGGAGCATGCCTAAAATTACCTCCCTTTCAACGATTATTGAAATTCCTTTAACAATTTTTGAACTTTTAACAATGCTAAGAAAACCATTTAGTGCTAAGATGCTTTTCCACCTTTGCTCCATATTGCCATTGCTGGAGACTGCCGTATCACTGGATCAAGTAAAATAGAGGAAGAGGCGATAGTCATGACAAAAGGCAAAGCCTTTTTGTGCATATTCCACAGTGAAATGATATCCAATAAGTAATGCAAATGAAACTGAACATTCCCTTGTGCTACATGTTTCCATGTCTTATCGTTTGGTGCCAGAAAAACCAAGTCCAAGATAAAAGATGCACGTAATGAATTACACATGAACAACAATGTTTTCATTAGACCTGTCAAATGGGTTGAGTTGGGTCAAAATGGGTTGGGTTGAGTTTGACCCAACCCATTTATGACCCATTCTTTTTTACCCACTTATGACCCTAGCCATATATGACCCAACCCGTTTAATAAGCGGGTTACCCATTTAACCCATTTAAAGATTTAGCGGCCGTTTGGATTACAATAAATAAGTTGTTTTTGCTTATAAAATGAAAAAATTAAAAAGTTAATATGGATAAACAAAATCTACTGACTTTTAAAAGTCATTTTTCAACTTATTGCAAAAGCATTTTTTTTTTGCTTTTCGACTCACATAAGTCGATTTTTTATATGAAAAAATTCTAAAAAAATGTATTTTCAAATTTCAAAATTTCACATTTCAAAATTCAAATTTAAAATTTTCAAATTTCGAAAATTCAAAAATTAAAAATTTCACAGTACAAAATTCAAAATTTTAAAATTCAAATATCAAAATTCAAAATTTCGAATTTTGAATTTTAAAATTTGAAATTTGAAATTTCAAAATTTTGAACTTTAAAAATTCAAATTCCAATTTTCAAATTTAAATTTTCAAATTAAAATTTCAAATTTCAAAATTCGAATTTTGAAATTAGTTAAAATTTGAAAATTTGAATTTTAAAATTCGAAATTTTAAATTTTAAATTTTGAAATTAAAAATTGAAAATTTTAAAATTTAAATTTTGAAATTCGAAGTTCAAAATTTGAAATTTAAATTTGGAAATTTCGAATTTTGAAATTTTGAAAAATTTTTAAATTTGAAATTTTGAAATTTTTGGAAATTTCGAATTTGAAATTCGTAATTTTTAAATATTTGGAAATTTTGGATTTTGAAATTTCGGATTTTGAAATTTTTAATTTTGAATTTTTTGGAAATTTCGAATTTTGATATTTAAATTTTCAAATTTTTGATTTTGAATTTTGAATTTTGAAATTTCGAATTTTGAAAATTTGAATTTTAAAATTCGAAATTTTAAATTTTGAATTTAAAAATTGAAAATTTTAAAATTTAAATTTTGAAATTCGAAATTTCGAAATTTAAATTTGGAAATTTCGAATTTTGAAATTTTTTGAAATTTCGAATTTTGAAATTCGAAATTTTTAAATTTGAAATTTAAATTTTGAAATTTTTGGAAATTTTTGGAAATTTTGAATTTTGAAATTTGAAATTTTGATATTTAAATTTTCAAATTTTTGAAAATATCGAATTTGAAATTTGGAATATGAAAATTTGAAATTTAAATTTTGAAATTTTTGGAAATTTCGAATTTATAACTTGGAATTAGAAATTTTAATTGCAGTCTGAACGGAAAAAATAGCGGCTTCTACAGTCGGTGAAGTTCAAATATGAAGATGCAGTGGCCTGTTATTTTTTAAGTACAACTGTCAATTTTCATGAAAAATACATTGTATGTTTAAAATTCTTATTTTTCAAATTTATATTAAAATTTAATGTTTTTAATAAACAGGAAATTATTGTCAAGGACAAAATTTCACAGCTTTTTAGCCTCAAGGACAGACCTTCAATATTTTATCCTGAAGGACAACTTTCTGTAGGTATCAGTTTTTAGTTATCGATAGCAGTTTTTAGGTATCAGTTTGTAGTTATCGGTAGCAGTTTTTAGGTATCAGTTTTTAGCTCGGTATCAGTTTTGTTGTCCTTATGAATAATTTTGGAAAATGTTTGTCCTTGTGAATAAATTTTAGAAGAATGTTTGTCCTTGTGGCAAAAATATTGAGGTCGTGTCCTTGAGGCAAAAAATATAGAAATTTTTGTCCTTTAAATTAATTCCCCCTTTAATAAATGGGTAAATGGTTTACCCACTTATAACCCTTTTAAAAATGGATCAACCCAACCCATAACCCATTTAATAAAATTCATAAATGGGTTGACCCAACCCACTTAAAAGTAGGGTAAATGGGTTGGGTTAATGGGTTGGGTCATATTTTGACAGGTCTAGTTTTCATACTATCAGCCTTCAATATGGTCGTTGATATTCCCACATACTCGACATATTTAAACGTTATATTTCAGCACATGCATTTGTAAAATGCACATACAATATTATAGAAAACATGTTTGGAGACGGGTGATCTTAAAGTATCAATTTAACTAATCAAGATGCATATAAAGACCACTTCAAAATATAAAAAGCACTCTGACCATCAAATTTAGCTTGCTTGCACCCACCAAATTCACCAAATTGAATTAGTTCATCTCCCCCTTGACTTTAATCACTTAATGACCTACAGAACAATGGCATATATATACATACAACTGGATTGAGCAGTAAAGTATCAAGAATAAACAGAAGTTAGCGAGCAAGTACAATGGCCAACTTCATTAACGCTCTACTCTTTTCCTTAGCATGCAACTTTGTAGTTACATCCTGGGCACAAGATATGTCACAGCTGAGCTTAGATTACTACTCCGCTTCATGCCCGGCAGCAGAAAAGATAGTGAGAACAGAGATGGAGTGTGCAGTTCGTGAGAATCCTCGCAATGCAGCTGCTGTTCTTCGTCTGCATTTTCACGATTGTTTTGTTCAGGTCCTTACCGTGTTACGTTATTTGTAATAATGCTCATAAGACAAGTAAAATAAATGATAAACTAACAGTGATGATGAATTTTCAGGGATGTGATGCTTCAGTGCTGTTGGATGACACAGCAACCTTAAAGGGAGAGAAAGAAGCAGCGCAGAACGTGCTCATTGGTTTTGAGCTGGTGGACCGCATAAAAAACCAGCTAGAATCCCAGTGTCCAGGGACTGTTTCTTGTGCTGATCTTTTAGCTATAGCTGCTCGAGATGCGGTCATTCTGGTAAGGTCACTGGAACATCCATCCACAATGGAGCTAATGCTCCACAAGTTAATGTTATATATGTAGCTAGAGGATAAACTAATCTTCACATTGGATAGGTTAGCACACATGCTAACTGCAAGTTATTTGCGATCACAATTTTAAAAGTTTGCTAAGTATGGCTGCTAGCATTTTAACAAGTGAAGCGAGACCTTTTGTTGCTCCTACTTGTTATAATATTATTTGTAAATATAGATATTAAAGCATCCATAATAGATCTATTATCATACAAATTAGTGGTATAGGTTAGCTGAAGAATAAATATAACTCTACACTGAATAAGTTAGGATGCATGTTAACTAATTTATTAGTTGAGGTCGTTTGTTAAAATGTTTGTTAAGCTTGCTTAGCATTTAACTAGTGAATGCTGGACCATGTTATTAGTTTGTATTCTTCTTTTCTTGAATTATCTTTTGTCATATATATTATCTAGTTGCTAAGATAATATACTAGACAATTTAGCTTGTTAAATTTATTAAGTCCAGTACAAATATAAATCTCTAGCAAAACTTAATTTATAATCGTGTAAGCTAATACATACTTCATGCTCTAGGTGGCGACCTTTAGCTAGCAAGATGTAGGTAGTCATTTTATCTACTTAAATTTATCTAGTTCACAAAACCAGCTGACTAAACTTACCATGCGAATGTGTAAATTAATATTCATTTTACGATCTATTTTATAATATTTAGCTAGCCCATCGTGAAAACTCTTAATTCTGCACCAGCATAAACAAGTTACCTTCAGAATTGTTATGGTGGTTCGGTTTAGAATTTTTAAACTTTCCACTTTTTTCTAGTCCGAAAAAAAATTGTTATGGTCCATCAGTTTACAAATTTTGGAGTTCTTTTTTTAGTCCAAAAAATCCGAGTCCGTTCATTTTAGACATTTTGAAGTTTTTTTTTCCCTTGATCCAAAAAATTTGTTATGGTGGTTAATTTTATTGTTACGGTGGTTAATTTTAAAATTTCTAAATTTTGAATTTTAGTAGTTTTTTCTTTGATCCGAAAGAACTTGCTATGGTGGTTCACTTTAGGATTTTTTGTTTAGCGTTAATTTTTTAAGTGATCATTGATTTGCAGTTTGGGACTTTGAATTTTAGATTTTATTTTAGTCCAAAAAACTCGTCATGGTGGCTCAATTTAGAATGTTTAAACTGAAGATGACAAACACATTGTCGTGCAGGTTGGAGGACCCTATTGGGATGTCCCGGTAGGAAGAAAAGATTCGAAAAGTGCAAGCCTAGAATTAGCAAATGTCGACATTCCAGCTCCAGATCAAGGACTGATAGCCCTCATCACCAAATTCCTCGAAAAGGGGCTATCTGTCAAAGACATGGTAGCCCTAAATGGAGCGCATACCATTGGTATGGCTCGATGCTTCAATTTCCGTGACAGAATCTACGGAGATTTCGGACTCACATCAAAATATAATCCAACATCAGCACTGTACCTCAACAACCTAAAGTCAGCTTGTCCAGTCACAGGAGGAGATGACAATACTCACCCAATGGATTATGTTACCCCTACTATTTTTGACAATGCATTTTTTGGATCGCTTGTTAAAGGAGATAGTCTTCTCAATTCTGACCAGGAAATGTATTCCAGTTTATTAGCGTTTCAGACTTCTGATCTTGTCAAGACTTACGCAGTAGATCCTATTGCCTTTTTTACCCAGTTTTCAGAGTCTATGGTGAAGATGGGTAATATCACAAATCCTGAGGGTGGAGAAGTGAGGACCAATTGCAGATTTGTGAACACTTGAAAATGTAGTGACTTTGTATTATATTTATTGATTATTTTGTACTTCTTATTTGAGTAATGTGTTGTTGTTGTTGTTGTAGTTGTAGCTGCTGCTGCTGTTGTTATTGGTGGAAATATAGCTGTGTTTTAAGACAAATTAAGGTTTGAAATATACAATTTAATACAGTAGTTCATACAGATTATCTGATTTGATATATGTTGTATATGTTTTCAGGCCATAGTGAAATACTGTATTTGTCAAGATAACCAGAAAATTTAGGGATTTCTGGTCTATTATTCAAACATGAAACAAAATTGTGTTTATGAAACACAATCATATACAAGTTTTATTGGACAATAGTTATGTATCTTCCAGTTGACATAGTTGGATCAACCTAAAACCAAATTTGTAAAAACGCTAGGTGGACACTAGACGCGGTAAGTATGAACAATGGATTAATAGTTTAGACATGGATTTATCGGGGTTAATCGGAGATGGGCATTTTTGACAACTCATGTATTTGGAATGAAATTTCAATATTTGGTTTAGTATAAATTGATCAAATTGGATGTTTGAGGTGTTGAATGAGTTTGGGAGCAGCCAAGCAAACAAGAACGTCTAAAACTAGCACATTGATGCTTATACGTGGCATTAATTCTCGAATAATGCCTAACTAGTGCCTAAATACACGTTTAGGTTTTTTGATGATGCGGCAAGCCTTGTCTAGATGGGTGTAAGCGGACAGCTAGGCTAGCTAAGCAGAGTTCTAGAAGAATTTTTACAACAATGCCTAACTGAGCTGGAATTTGACCGATCAGAATTGAAATATAGCATTGGTTTGGATTGACTGATTGCAACCGAAAAAGGTTTAAGCTTATGTTTTGATATCTAAAAACCACAATCCCATTTCTCTAATAAAGCATTCTAATATATAGTACAATTTGACTAAACCATATGATGTTTAGGATTAACATGGCCAAACATTTAAAAAAAAAAAAAAAAGAACAAAGCAAACTTGCCCAACTTGTCTGTAACCAAACTACTTACCCTAGCGAGAGAATCGCTTCAATCTGTGGACCTTCAACTTAACAGATGGCAACTTCCTAGCCACAGCCTGCCAAATCATTTGGACAGCGTCATCCTTCTGAGATGGGTACTTGTACTCAAAGTATTTCTCAACTTCTTTTAGCTTATTGTACATAGTAGTCCACTGCTCACGCCCAATTCCTCGCACCAATTTTATCAAATATCCCTTTTTTGTTGCATCAGATGCACGTACAAAAATACAGAATTGTGAATAGTCAAGAATGTCTTCGTACGGAAGCTCAATCTCATCACTAATAATCACAGGAACACAGTGGCTTGCAATGGCATCGAAAAGACGGTTTGATGAAGGGGTGTCGCCAGCAATGTTTAAGCAAAACTTGGAGGAGTGCATGCCTCGTGTTGCTTCACTGATTCCGTTTTGACGTACGCTTCCAAATGAGAAATGCACATCTTTTTCGTTTTTCAGTAGGTAGAATAGTTCTTGTCTGATGTATCCACCCTGAGAAAAACAAAATACATTTGAACAATTGTCTGCATTAATACGTTTAAAACATTTGTATCCAACAGTTACACGCTAGTTCAAATTAATTAAAATGGTCACAGTGAGATGTTAGCATATTTATGGGTACACAAAAGTGCACAAATTGAGTATTCTATTCAATGCTACCGAGTGATCAACAAAGAGTCAACTGCATCCATATGCATATAATCAAATAGTAGCCAAGAGAGAACTTGAATCTGAATATGCAAACATCTACTTAGCACAAAAAAGGTTCATCAAATACAAGTAGTATTTTGGAAATTACAAAGGTGACACAAGCATTATGTACTAGTCTCTTCAGTTCACGGTAACAAACATATGCACAATCTATGTAACTTGGAAGTTCAACTTCAAGGGAAACAAGAAAAAGTGAATGAGGCTCCATTTAGTGAAATTCTGTGAAAATTTTCAGAATCCAACTTGAACTGCCACAATGCATTACCTAATTCATTCTACAGGCTTTCGATGTTAAAATGTGTAATTATCTTATAATTTTATGAGCTTGAAAAAAAAAATTATAGGTAAATATAAATTTATGTGTAATACTATAAGATCACATGAAAGGGCCAGAAGAATGGAGATTCTACAGTACCGCAATATCAAGCGGACTGCTATGTTATGCTCATGTCTATTTTAACACGTTATCCATGAATAATAGATACGGAACACTTAACACTCGGGATGATTCCATAAGTCCGTAGTCATGTAGATCACACTAAGTCGTTATCCTTATCATAGTATTTATTTCAATAAATGGAGTCGGGTAGATCATACACTAAATAGTAAGAAAAATTAAATCATCAATTAACATAACCAAAGCTATCTGGAGCATATATCACATGCTAATAGAGAGGAAAAGAAAGAAAATGACAGCTAAAGTCTCTTCAAGCTACTTGTTCTAAATGAAGAAGCAGAGGAACATGGGTAGGTATTCATTTCGATATAAGGTGGAACCCAGTGCACGAGTCTCCCACACGATAATGGGCTCTGGGAAGATCGATAATGTACGCAGCATTTTCCTCGAATTGCGAAGAGGCTGTTTTCGAACTCAAACCTGGACGTCCAGATCACCATATCTAACTGTTGCGCCAAGGTTCCACCTCATTCATTTCGATGTAGTTAAAAAAAAGGTTTAAGACTCCAAGATGCCTGCTAGTTTACATAAAAATAAAACATACATGGAGACATCTTCACATCAATAAATGTGCATCAAGCTTATGTTCCTATACTAAAGTTAAACTTAGAATTTATCTTAAGTGTAAGTAGGAAACAGGACTGAGTATAAAAGATGCAAATCACTCTAAAAGAAACCAAATAGTACCCATTATAGTTAAAACCTTTGAGTGCACATATTCCTCTTGCTTCTAAGGTGGTAAAAAGTTGAATGCAAAGTACGTCAACAGAAGGAAAAAAAAGGAACCACCTCTTAATGAACTAAAGTCAAGCTCAGGAAGATTGAAAGATAATAGGTTCTCTGTACGATAAAACAAATTATTTTCACAGCCTAAATATGCAAACAAAATTGAAGTACAATAAATTTACATTAAATGATGGACAAAGTCCTATATACCTTCAAGATTACTGCTTAAGGATATGGACATTAACATACTTCGGGAAGGGTTCAGGGAAATTTTTATTCTTAGCAGCAGAAATGTGATCTGTAATACTCATTACAAAATGCCTCGTGTCTATATCTATGTATAGGGAGAAAACAAGAAAGTCGCCAACCAGCCAAACAAAGTCAAGTTAAATCTATGCATAGGGAGAAATTATGTGCAGTCAAGACTTAATAGTAATAATCAGGATATTTATCGACTGTCAAATATAGATAGACACCAAAGTTTAAGGACCAGAAAGTTTGAAATTTGCAAGACAACTTACATCCTTCCTATATATAGCTCCTTGAAAGTAAAGCAAAGTCGGACGGTCATCAAAACCAGCTGAATCATTTTCAAATGTCCTAATCATATGTCTATAAGGCGCTACAACATCCTTTTCAACGTTAGCAACATCGCTTGGGTACCTCCCAAAATCTGAAAGAATGAAAATACAAGGTGCCAACTTCATCCTTGCATCCAACATACTGTTTGGATGATGAGCCAAAATGATATGATCACACCCTCCGCATTTCTTCCACTCCTCTCTTTTCTTCAAATACTCAACCAACTTATCTTGCAGTAACTTATTCTTACTAAATTTTTCTGGAGGAATCACCTTGGAATGCCTATTATAGCTCAAAGATGAAAAGAAAGGAACAAACACAACATCGGCTTCCTTTACATCCATGACCCTTACAGCAGTGCATGGGCCACAATGGTTTGGAGTCGTAGAAGACAAAAGATCCAATGTAAGCCAGTACTCAATGCTATGCTGAAGATTTAAACCACCAGGGTACTTTGGGGGTTTGGTTGCAATATCAGGCCATACATCAATGCTATTAGACTCAGGTGCCCAATCTAATAACCCAAAGTGAAACTCAGGAGGCAAATTATACATATATACTTTCAAAATTGCATGATTTGGGTCGCATTTGTTACTGGTTTGCTCATGTTCATGAGGGTTGCTACTACTTGAAATTGAAGAGGGTTTTAATTCAAGATCTACATTCAGAAGATCATCTGGATTTCTGGGTACTCCATGCAAACGATTGCTGTTCTTGATAATATGTAAATATTCAGTTGAATCTAAAAGAAAGAGCAGTGATAGAAAGAACAAGAGTGAAGCTAAAGTGAATGCATAGAATAGAGATCTTTTGCATACAAATCCAAATATATGTATGCTTTTATCGCCCGTTTTATTTACTTTTTGTTTATAAAAACGATCCATGCATGGAGAAATCTTGATCGCTGAAACTTGTACGGAAATTGATGCAAGTAATTGATGAAACTAGATGAAGCCAATAGATAAATGAATCAAAAACCCTCTATTTTTAAACTTCATTAGGCGCAATAGAAACGAAAAGAAACATTGTTCAAAATGTAAATATGGAGATTTGGAGTTGGATAAGATTTACCAAATAAAGCTAGATTCAATTTGAATATCGACTGATAGCTCGAAATCAATATCCTAAAACCCCTTTCCTTTTTCTCGCTTGCTCGGAGTCTACTAACAATATAAAAAATATTATTAAGTCTCCCTCTTTTCAACAACCTCACCAAAATATCATTGAAAAGAACTCGTATTGTTGTTTATAAACTGTTTAGGCTCCGTTCGACGGTTCTGCACCGCGATTCGGGAGGTTTTGATTGTGAAGGGTAGGGCCGACCGAATAGTATTCAGTGCTGTAGACTGAACAATTTTTTTCATCGTTTTTTTGTTGCCTCGTTTTAAAAAAATAGCAATACTTTAATATGCACAACATCAAACGTAAAATACTAGTGTAACCGCACAACGGTGGAGAAACCGACCGTTGTGTTATTTGATATGTAAAAAATTTTTGTTGCTGGCCATCCAGCTTGCTTGTCGATCAGTTGATTTTTTACAGCTTCATACATTATTACTTATTTTCTTACAGAAGCTAATTTTCGTTTCGTACAAGTAGTGCAAAATGGGATCAGTTTCTGTTCCATGAATTTCAGGCACATTGAGCCATTGTATTTGTTTTGCTTTCCCTTTTTTTTATTTATAGTTGCTTCGGCTGAGTTATGATTTATACAGTGCAGCTTAAAGTAATTTGATATATGATTGCTTATTATTGCTTGCATGCACTTTGGTGCTTTCATGGATGGAAATGAGTATTCATCTTGTTTTCTTCTGCATGCATATTTGCTCGCCGTTGAATATGCCTGTGTACCAGGTTCTATATGAAGTCAGATTGAAATCAGACTAAAAGGTATCTTGGGAATGGAATTAAATAAATTCTCTCTCTTTTCAAATAATTTTTAACTGTTCATTTACAATATGTATGATTTGCTTGAATGATAATCCAGTACTTAGATATATGAAACTACGTATATTTAGAGCAAGTGACAAATTTGCTTTACAATGCTCAATAAATGAATGGGAGAAAAATCTTCCATTCTGAATGTTGCAGGAACAAATAGTCCGAAATATTCATCCAAATTACTCATATGGATTTTTGAAGTTTTTGAAAAGCTCAGTGATATTGTATGCCAACATATCATCAATAGCTGGAATCATTTAGGCTTTAACTTTTCAAACTTATCAATGCTGTATGTGCTCAGTACTTCCCTGAAATGCTCAACATCTGGAAAATCTCCACCAGGTAAATGCATTTCCTTTTGAACCTACAAAAATGTCATACCCTCAAATTACAACTAAACAATGCTAGGCTATAATGGAGTGCTACTTAAAACAGAAGAAGAGAGATTCAATGGAATCTTATTAAACACTTAATAGTAGAAATTGACAGGAAAATAAAGAGAACAGTAGGAAATATGAAATATAGTACAAATTGTGTATTATTTGTAACTTTGTTTTGCTCTTTGATAGGCATCATCTAAACAACCTTTATATCACTATGTTAAGTCCCATTTGGATAATGATGAAAAAAGCATGAGGCTCTCAAGAAAATACAAACAAGGAAACTAATAGAAAGTTTAAATTCTCTTTTTAAGCTATAAAAACAAATGACCAGATGAGTTCCTTGTCAAGAAATCTGATTTCTATAAACAAAAACAGGAAGTGATAAGTTTGCATAAACAGACAGAACACAAAAACCAATGTAAAATCATGTATAGAGTTTTAAAAGGAAAAATAAAATAATGTTGCACCAAATTTGGATACAAAATGGTTGAGGTTGTATCACGAAGCGATATATATCATATATCTTAATTTCATGTCTCTTTTCTTCCTAGGAAGTTCATAGAGTTGCACTCAAATGAATAAATATATGAAATCATGTTGTGTCTATATATTTTTTCATCCTATCAGTTGTCTAAAACCAGAAAAATAATGGTCCAACTAGAAAACTCCAAGCACGCGCGCGCACAGATGAAGAAAGAAAAAACCACCTTAAAGTTAATATTGAGGTGATATTTTCATGGACACACTAACATATCAGATGAATATCTGATGCGGAATAACTACCTTAGTGAATATGCCTTTTAAGTTATTTATCAGCTTCTGTTTTGTTTTGGCCTTCCCAATCAGTACCGGCGTCTCTTTCGTTAAATGACTTGTCTCAGAATACCCAGGACCTCATATGCACTTTCCTTTTGGGACCTGCCATAGATTCCATTTAAACTGTTAAATTAAATAGGTGCTATACGTTTGAAAGCTCAAGATTATTCATATCAAAATCTGATTCATTTGAAATCCTCATATGTTCAAAATCTAATTTGGTCTTGACATAAAAAGGCTTTATATATTTACCTTTTGAAACTATATTAGCATCAATTTACATGAATCCATCATGTATAAAAAGTTTATATCCAAGACATCAAAAATATGCTCAAAGTGTATGCACATGAAACTAATATATATATAAATGTTATGTATATATATACATAAAACTCCATACATACAACACTATATATATATTTTTCATAAATTATATATTTGATATTTTGTACAAACACCACACCCTATACCATCATTATCAAAGACATATTTGTATATGAGTTTTGGAATCACTGGAGTTTACATATACTCTAAAATCCAATCCGTACCAAAGCAGAATTAATGTTTTTTTTTTAATTATAAGGTACTGCACTTGGATATTTATGTATCTGAAGTTACACGTATATTTGAAATTGTATCCCTAAAAATTATTTATATCTGGCATCCTCATATGCGAGGCTGCATACATTAGAATCTTCATATTTCAAAGCCATATATCCATTTTCAATGCCTCATATAGTTATTTTCAAAGTTATATATCCACTTATAGCTTACACATTTTAAATTGTTTGTACATGGAGCCACCATAGATCAAAAGGCTTATATCAGATGTACTTTTACAAATCTTATGTATATGAAATTTTTTTACAACTAAGCTTTTCTTAAAATTATGATACGAAATGCATATACCTGTGACCATATGTACTTATATTCGACATGACATATATCTAGGACGATATGTTTCTTGAAAGCATATTCTCTTGTATGTGCACTTAAAATCATGTATACATCTACAACTAGGTATATATATGTATAAAGCAGCATATACTCAAAACTAAGTCTATATGAACAATGTATATTAGAAATGCTATTTTCCAAAATTGTTACCACATGAAATTGCATGCACCATTAAAAAATTGATATTAAAGACTACATACATCTTAAAACTCAACATATACAAAAACTGTTACATACCTAAAATCCATATATATGAAATTGCGAACATTTGAAAACTTGCTCATATGAGGCACTTGACATATTCGAAGCTGGTGTGTTTGTGAAACCCAAGCATATGTCTAGAATTCGTTTTTTTTTTCAAGATCATTGTAATATTTGAAACTGTACATCCTAAAATCAAACATTTGCTCAGAACCTTGATAGTAGGAACCAAAATGTATGAATCTGACATGCATTTCAAAACATAGACATTTAAATCCTGTACATTTAAAGAAAATTGTTAGACTTGGAATTTTCATGCACTCAAAGGTTATACCCACATTGGAAAACCAATGTTTATATAAAAGGCTTTATGTTCGGAGCTTACATTTATTCAAGACTTATATTTTATAAACCTGGTGCATTCATACATGTGACACCGTGTAGACTTTATATATTTAGAACTGATATTTCCAAAATCAACCACATATACAACATAGATATATTTGAAATTTAATGCACATTTGATATTGGTATTCAAATCTACTGAAGGTATATTAGATTCATATTTCCTAGTTCAGATCAGAAATCTTACTTATGCTTGAGATCCAGTTTAAACTTATACACTTAAAACTCATTCATATAGGAATATCTTTCATATCATTGAGAAGGCTTTCTTGTTCTCTCTCAAACAGTTCTTTCTCAATTGGACCAACTACTGATTCATCTATATGCTCTTCACTAAAAGAACTGCAATTGAATAATGATATCAAAGTTTTATTTTTATTTTTTCCTTTAAACAAGCAACGAAAGAAGATGGAGTAGTTAACCCTTTTTCTTTTAAGGAACAATAGAAGAAAGAAGAAAAGTGGAAAGGAAAATTATGAAAATAAAATCATCTATCTTCTGAGAGCATGAGCATACTAATCAATAAAACCTTGCATTGTGACATATTTACCCAATGTACACACGTAAGACTTCAGGAGTATTAAGAACTTTCACTCAGGACCACATTAATGCTCCATAAACTCTCATAAGCTGTTAAAATATGCCAAGTAATGTTAGGTTGGAAAAACAATTTAAATCGCCGAAAGATGTATAGGGAGAAAATATGTATTACATCTTTGTTTTCTCTCGAATCATTTACAACATTTACATTCCACTCCAAATAACTCATTCACGAACTTGTATTGGTTTATATACCTTTATTTGACTTGTTGAAGGGGATATGGCAGCTATCACCGAAATTATCGTTATCTCTTCTAGGTTTGGAAACTAAGATAACACAATTTCTATCAAACCAAATATAATCATGTATATGGTTCCCGATGCTTTGCAGTCTGCATCATGTCCTTTTGTATGGTTGCAGTTTGAGCAACGAACTGACATGTCAATAAAAAGTCATACATGACTAAAATTAACCAATAATGTCTATAAATGTTGATCAGTTAAGAAGTACATACTCACATCATGCTTGTTGAGGAAACAATATTAACAACTGTAGAATTATAAACCCAACGAATACGAAAATCTACTAGTCTGTTAATAATATTAAATTTTGCAACCGCAAAAGAGCTGCATAATTAAAAATTGTAGAATTATAAACCCAACAAATATAAAAATCTGCAACTAGCAGAAAGGTATACCTGATGGAGTGTACTGATACGGAGAGCCTGATTGTTGCTTCTCTTAGGAAGTGGTGCAATGATAAACCCTTCTAAGTGCTGAGGAAGCAACAGATATGTGAAAATGAATGCACATAGACCAAAGTAAAACATGAATTATGTGATGTTGGGCAACTATGATAAACCTTTGCAAGAAGTTGAAAGAAGCATTTTCAAATAGATATTAAAAGGTAGGTACAACTGACAATCCGGAACGGACTAGTCTGAATGTAAACTGATTTCAATTCCTAAGATGACTTAAAATTCATGCAAGTTCACTGTTCACATACAACATTGGTTTAGAAAGAAACATTAAAAAGTGATCATTGTTTTAATAATGTCATTGAATATCAGCTATAAAGAAAAAGTGAGAAGAATAAACAAATTAAAATTACTATAGGTAACTGATTCAACATTCCATTGGTTATTTTCAGAAATTAACAGATACTATTATTCAAGAGGGCAGCAAAGAGTAATGTAGAAACTGTTTGTCTGTGAAAATATTGCTTTCAAAGAAGAATATATCCTGTTTAACACCCATATTTAGAATTTATAGCTGTAAAGAAAATACTACCTTTTAATCGAAACAATAGAAA
Source organism: Allium cepa (assembly GCA_030765085.1). Taxonomy (NCBI): domain Eukaryota; kingdom Viridiplantae; phylum Streptophyta; class Magnoliopsida; order Asparagales; family Amaryllidaceae; genus Allium; species Allium cepa. The sequence goes on along the minus strand of CM060940.1, from coordinate 213,079,969 downwards.
AAAATAAAAAATACTACCTTTTTATACCCAACTCCTTCATAATTTCATTACTTACATAGAAAAAGTTCTTATTTCCAAAAAATGCTACCATGAGATCAGATTTGGTACTAGGCAATTTGATAAATGGAGATAACCCAAAATGACAAAAGAATCTAAGTTAATTTCTCTAATAACATGCAAATATACTAATTACCTAGAATAAGAAGGCATATTAAAAAAGGCATTTCAAAATAGCAAATTAAGAAATGAAAATTTCGTAAAAATCACGGGAATTTATTTTCAGCCAAAGCAAGTAAAGCACTGAAACAAGATCGAACATTTGAGGATCTGCTACCCGAACAAGACGGAGTCTTGAGCGGCGAGCTTATAGCTACTGAAGCATCAGAGAAATTCGGCGTAACGCTGCCTCCATGTTCATCATAGTCCATAGTGAATGGATCGAAAACGCACGAATTACTAAACCCTAGCGCCACTTTGAGCTTCCTCCACTTGCTTCCCATTGTCGGAGCTTAAATTTAAGATTCGATAAGCTTGAAGCATGATGTGAAATTAAAGCTAATGAATAAGACAATGATTTAATTTCATGTTTTTGTGAATAAACTATGAAAATCAGCTAAATAGAAGCATGAGGAATTGAATAGGGGAAATTTTCAGTTGAATTAGAATACAAAAATTAAGGGAAGGAATCGTACCTAGGGTTTAGTCCGAATATGATATTGCGAACACGATTACCAATTTCCCAAAGCTGAAATCAAAAGAACCGAGATTCCATGGAACATCCGAGAGAAACGGAAAGCGGAACAACCGAGAGAAACGGAGAGTGGAACAACCGAGGAAGGGAACGTGTTTTTTTGCCTTAAATTGATTTTCCTGACAGTAAACAAACCTCTCTAACGGTCGGTTTGATAATTGTAAAATTCGATGTCAATTACGAAATACTGGTGAATTAAATCATCAGTTTACAGGTCAAAAAATTTAAATGTAAATATGGTCTCACGCCAAAATACAAGCTAATGAAAGCGCATTTGATTAATTTACGCATCTGAAAAACATTTGACACATCTCAAAAACAATAAACAATTTTATTATGCATAATTTAACAAGTTTAATTGATCTACTCGATTTGTAACAATATACAAAAATTAATGTGATTAATTTAAATCAATTTTAGTTTAACATAAATGCATTTGATTAATGTATCATTGTAAGAATTCAATTTTTGATTCATTCATAATAACAAAATATGACAATATAAATTATTTGATACATTCAACAAACTAACCAATATCACATCAATGTGTCATATTAATGAAATGAAATCAATACCAATTATTTGGTTCATTCAACAATTCATTCAATTCATTTAACAAATTAACCAATAATATAAAACTAAACCAATCAACATCAAACCGATAGAAAACTCGATCTTAATTTGTAACTGTAGAACAGTCTCTGCCTTTTCAACACTTCAAACCAAATTAACAAAAACACTTCAGCGGTCCTTACAAATTAAAAGAAAATGGGCAGCAGGCAGAACCAGGCAGCAGCCCTCGCCCTAAAAATTCAAATTATAAAATCAAAATTAAAAGTTAAAACTATAATTAGCATAATTAGATTTAGAACAAGCAAAACCAAACACAAATTGAAGCAATCAATGGAAGAGAGGAGTCGCGCTTGTTGATGTGGAGTTACCTAGTCATGATTCGTGTAGCGAATAGTCGTCGCGGGCGCGGAATGTTAGACGTGCATGGTGGCCTTGATAGACTGTAGTAGATGGTTGTGTCGCCGTCGAAGTTTCAAACGGTGGAAGGTTTAGAGGTAGCGCTATTTATTTTCAATATAGGAAAAGTAATTTTGTTGTCCCCCATGCAAGTGCTGCCCCTAGACATTTGTCTTGCCTGTCTTGGGGTTATGCCGGGCGTGGTCAATGATTATATCGGTTTTGATAGGTTTACACGAAGTGTTGTTATACCCGATCAATGCATACTTGAAAGTTTAACATACATCGTTTGTAAGAGTTTTCTAATAAAGTAATATTATATACATATTCTTACGTGTAATCTTTAACTTTGTGAAGATTAATTTTTCAATATGTTCAACAAAAGTATAATTGGAAAAAAGTTAAAACCTCACAAAACATTCTAATTTGATTGATTGAGAATTGCTATCAAAACTACATTATACCAGTTTTTATTGGTTTTATAAATAATAATAACCAGTGTGAAAAAAAACTTACAAGCAATGGTTATCACAGCACCTGAAATACGAAGCTATTCAAACCCAGTCAAAATAGGTAGAAAATAAACTTTCAAGCGGAGCCTTAGGCTTGTTTTGGGAGTTTTGTGGTACCGGTTAAGATAGTTTTGAGAGTATAGGTTTTGACCATCAATTATTGCAGCGGTATAGATTGACTTATATGAAGTGTTGTTATAATCATTCAATAAATGCTTAAGAGTTTAATATACAACGATTTTAAGAGTTTTCCACTAAAGTAACATTGAATGCATATCCTTATATTTAGTGCGTTGCTAAGGACATCTCATTTTCCTCTTTCAAATATTAGTGCTAAAAAATACCATAAAATTGTACACTATACTCTTTATAATACCAAACATTTTAAGGAGTTACCAAATGCATCATTTTCGACTCTTTTTTTGCATGGCGAACAATCATCAACCAACACCATTTTTCATCACGATCAACCACTGAATAACAGTAGTTTGATGGTTGATAGCCATGGAAAATGGTATTGGTCGGTCGGTGGTTGTTCGTCATGCAAAATGACTTTACACAGTGGTTGACTACCATGTGAAATGTCTTTGTATTAGAGTAGTAAGGGTATAATTGGAAAAGACATTAAAACCCTCAAAAAACCCTAAATTTAATGGATTGAGAATTACCATCAAAATTAAACTATAACGGTTTTACCGGTTTTATAACAAACAATCATCAACGTGGAAAAAACTTACAAGCAAATGTTATGACAACATCCAAGATCAAGAGCCGTCCAAAATCAGACAAAACCAGTAGAAAAAAAGCTCACAAACAGAGTCTTACGGATAGAGGATTAACTAGGTCTAGTGAAAGAAAAATGTAGCTGGCTTTATTTTCTACTTCCTAACACCATTTTAAAATAGTGTACCATTACAATTTTGTATTTCAAAATATTATGTTATCCGATAACTAATGTGAATACATGTTATGTACATGTTTTTTACTTAAAGTAAGCTATTTATTTCAAGACAACAATTGTTACATAATCATTTATTTGGGACATTTGATAAAATTTAAATATTAGAAGACTATGTAGTTAGTCTCTCAAGATTCAAAGGTTAAAATAATTCTTCAATATGAATTGTTTGACACAACTTGAGTGATGAACTTGTACAATTAGATGCATTCACAATCAATACTTACTAGTGGTGTTCAAGCATTAATTTAGATTCTTAGCGCAAGCAATTACCATTCTTTTTCATTTCTAACTTTCATCTTCAAACCTATAGTTTTGGTGTCACCATTTAAAGTACTTTGATCTTCAAAAAATGAAAGATAATTAGTGATATTATGGTCTTACTATGCATAATTTTATTTTTAATGCATATGTACGGTGATATTAAGTATACAACATTAGCACATATGCGATATTTTACACATATGGCACTGATTAATCATAACGTAGATGCAATACATCAGACCAGACAATAATAACGCAAATGAAGTGAAACGCAGATTGTAGGTTGATCCATACATGCATTTTCATTTAATTCAACATAAAGTAGAAATCATCCTTGATAATGTAATTGAGAATCATCAAAACTATAGAAAGCACGCGTTCTTACATTTGCGATGTTTAATTTTTCAATATGAATCGATACCTACATCATTTAATAAAATTATTATAGGACCATGTTTATAGATATAAAATAAGAGTTATGAAGAGATGAACATTTGTTCAAAATGTTTTTGTTTGAAAGTTGGTTGACATGTGATATCTAAGTCAACAAATATAAACATTTTTTATTTGGTCTGAATGCATTACATAATGTAATAAGTCATTTTCCCTTATCAATTTTGCAGTTAATTTAAATTGATTATATCGTTTCTTTAAATTTTCAGCTCTTAATAAATCACTCAACATCTTCAATTTATTTAGTTCTAATTTCAAGTTGAGTTTAACATAGTAAAAGTGTGTTGAGTTCTCCATTTTAAAATAAATAATTTTGATTCATTGTTTACCTGATTTATGTTTATTCAATATTTAGGGTTGATTTTATTTAACGGTATGTAAATTTTCACAGGGTTTCAATTAGATTAATGGAACTATAATTCTCATGTGATTTTCCAATTTTACTATAACCTATCTCTATTTGTTCATTTTAGTATATTTTATTATAAATTAAAAAGCATTTTATCAACTTAGCATTGTTTGTTGTAAATAATTAATTCGAGTTGGCTAAACTACTATTAAGTTTTCACCATTAATTTAGTGGAATAAATATCATTATGCATCTCATGGATGTAAATAATGATGATTTAAAATTCAATGTGATCCGTTGAGTAGCTCTTTTAGTATAAATATTACTCGATAGGTATTTCTAAAATTGTTATATGAATTAACATTGGTTAACTAACATTTATGAATTCAAAAAAAAAACTATTTTTCCTATGATGGGTGGTGTTAAACGACATACATAAACTTTGTATTTCCTAAATATGTTATAAAAAGCAACATATCTACATGCTTTTCTAAAACTCGATGCCATAAAATTTGTGTTATTTGGAATAAATTCGCTAAACTACTATTATGTTTTCACAATTAATTTAGTGTTATTTCAATAAATTCGCTAAACTACTATACGTTTTCACAATTAATTTAGTGTTATTTGGAATAAATATTGCTATGCATTTCATAGAAATAAATAGTAGTAGTAGTACTATTTATATGATCCACCAAGTAACTCTTTTAGTATAAATATTACCTGAAAGGTCCTTTGAATTTGTTATATAAACTACTATTAGTTAACTAATATTTACTAATTCAAAAACTATACTTCCTAGGAGGGTGGTGTTAAACAGTGTAGATAAACTTTTTATTTGCCCAAATATGTTGTAAAAAGTAATATATATGTATATATTTTTTTAAAAAACTCAATGTCATAAAATTTGTATATATGTGTGTGTATTTACGTGTCATGATAAATTGACTGACCTATTATTTCATATTGTGACTACAAGACAAATGATATGTTCATACTATTTACTTCTTTAAAGGTATATCGTGTTACATGAAGTCACTATAATATCGTGGTTAGAGAAATAAATTCATACAATAGTTGATAGATAATAAAATGATAACCTACCGAATAAAGTTACATGCATGTGCTCATATATATGTATAAAAAGGGATATATTCCCTTTTATTTTCAATTCATTTGCACTTCATTCAAATTTAGCGTTGGATTTATAAAAATAGTAGATGGATCTGATATGATTCTCTCTTATAATTATTATTTTTCTCTTTTTTACAGCATCATCAAATAATCCACTATATTCTAAATCCAGTAACCACTGTAAAGTGGATACAAAGGGGATAAAAATATGAGTTACGAATCCCACCTATCTATAATATATGCACAAATAAACATGTGTGTGAGGCGGATATGTGTGTGTAATATGTTAAACACCATGTTACCAAAACTGATGTCAAATACATCGTTTATTTATTTAGTTTAGCGAAAAAAAGTCATTTAAACATTACATTTGAGTAGCATCTTAAATTGAGTACATTATAAAGTACAGTAATTTTTATATTAGTAAATGCATATTCAATCTATATATGTATTATATCAATGTTATACATCTTCCTTTTTTACAGTTCTTCATTTTATTTCAATCTGGATAATGGATTTTTCATAATTTATGGATTAATTTTCCTTTTAATCGCCTACCAATTCTATTCTTCCATGATGAATACTAGCATTATACTAGCCGTTAATGTTATTTGCTTCTTAATCATGTATTGAAAGCCCAATTACCCCGTAACGACACGAAAATTTATCACGTTGATAAATTATATTTATTTTTAAAATATTCAAATATAAGCTTTTCTTACATAAACTATGATATTTTAAACAATAAATAATAATGGTAATCTTATTTGGAGTAAGTATTTACGAAAATATATACTTTGGAAGAATATCGATAAAATGGCTAAAAATCGTTTTATCGAAAACCACTCTATATTCGTGAGAAGTTGCCCACAAAACTGAATACATACACTTACTTATTTAAACAAGAATATGAAATAAAATTACTTATTTTATTTTTGAAAATAAAGTATATTCATGACATCATCAATAAGTCATCATATTTGATAATTATGTAATGAATTTAAATTGAGATTTTAATGATTTAATAATTATTTAATTATTCAAATAATTATTTTTAAAATGATGATAATAATTCATTTTAATTAGTTATATAGTGATAATAAATCATTTGTAATAGCTTTATGAAGATATATATTTGATTTGATATCATAAGTAAAATTGATATCGCTTTATCGATATAATAGCACTTTTTGTAAATAACTGTTTAATATTGATTTATATGGCTTTGTAATTAAAATGTGGTCATTTTAATTATTAATAAGAATAAGGAATTAGTTATCAAATTTTGTTTACATTTATATGTCGTTTAATTAATAAGTGAAAATGTGACTTAGGATCGGTTTTTAAATTTTCAACGGTTTAACGAACAGAAGTTGTTCAAAGAGGTTAAAACGTTTTGTTCTCTTGTTCTTATACATACACATGCACATACATGTCACGCGCATATATATACATAAAAATACACATACACAGAGATACACGCGCGCGCGCGCACACACAGATACATGTGTGCACACGCGCGCACACACAGATACACGCACACACACGCGCGCGCGCGTACACACACACACACACACACACACACATATATATATATATATTACAAAAATATCTAAGATGTTTTCATTTTATTATACTTAAGCATCATTAAAGTCAATGTACATGGGGGGTGATGCATGTGTGTGTAATGGTGATGATGTATGGGGGAGTGGCATGTGAAATGATGGGGGTAAAGGTGGTAGAAAGTTAAGATGTGATGGTAGGAAAACATGATGATATTTTTTGTGCAAACTTTTGCCTATAAATACCAAGCCCTCATTCGCACCTTCATTCAGATGATTCTCTTCTTCTTCCTCCTCTTCTTGAAGCTCATTAATACTTCTAGTTTATAGAAAAAATATAGCAAAGCTATCACAAAATATTCTAAAATAAATTAAAATATGTACACATGTATATACCATGTCAATCCACCCCTAAAACCAAGTCAAACACCTGCTTTGCACTTTCACAACTCATGGCCACCACATCTTCAACTATTGGTTGAGAGCTCCTCCTCTTTTAGCTTAGGCTGTGCCCATCCTAAGGTCCAAGGGTCAATTCCATAAGCTCTAATGTGATTGCAGCGAAGCTATAACAAATTTTCGTAAAGTTAGAAACCAATAAAGGTGATTAATTGAGTTTAGATTTATTTATTTAAAACTTAAAATGAGTTAATTGATATGCTTGGTTGAAAATTGGTTTATCATATGGTTGGTTATGTGGTTGATAACTTGATTGGGATAAATTATGAGAAATCGCTATAAGAAATGGTTAATTGATTAACCATGGTTAATTTATAGAAAATAAATCCATATAAATATGTGTATAGAGTTTATTGAGCCTCTTAATGGTTTTGAAATATAAAATGGTTGAAAATGAATATTATAATAATATAATATTATGAAATAGTTTAAAAGTGAATATGAGATTAATAAGGAAAATATTAGTTGAAATGGTTTAATATAGTTTATAAATGTTTTATAAACATTAAAACTTAAATTGCAGAAGTTTTGATAAAATACATAATGGAAGTCAAAATAGGTGCATCGCAACGGCAATTCGCAATTTCACGTCGTAAAAGTTTAAGTCCATTAATAGAATGAAATTGGAGTCAGAATTCTTTGGAGTTAAAGTTTTTTAAACTCTTACAATCATAGATTTTAAATAAATAAAAAGATTGAGATTTCATTTAGTAGATTTTGAAATATGAGCAAAACAAGTTTTCAAAATAGTCACGGTTTGGCAGTTCAGAAGCTAAAAAGGAAAATTCTTTAAATTGGATATTTTCAATTCTTTAAAAATATGGAATAAATTCTATAAATATATTAAAATGTTTTAAAAGAGATTTGAGTTATGAAAATGGACTTCCAAATGATTGAAAAGTTGTATTGATCAAAGAAGCTTTAAAAACATTGTTTGTATTACTTTTCGCGGCAGTTTTAGTTACTTTTGTAAATCACGGTTTTAACTTAATTATTTTTTCCCATATCTTTTACAAATGTTTTCAAATAAATAAATCAGTGTTTTAAAGATGATTTGGAGGTTTCATAATTATTTTAAAAGAGTTTAAATAAATGATTAACATAAAAGCTTTTATAAATAAGTTATTTAATCTTGGCTCTAAAAGCCAATGAGTAGACTGGATTTTTCTATTCGCAAGATCTGGATGGAAGGTGCTTAAATTAAGGAGAAGTTCAAAGCAACCAGTGCCCTAGCTTATCTAGCATATTTCCTGGGCGAGGAATGGATAAGGTCAAAATGTCGGAAACGAAACAAGTATAAAGATTCAAATTTATAAATCTAATGTTATACAACTTGGATTGTATAGAAATAATCTTCTTATACTGGTATTAAATTCTGAGGAGGGAATCCATACTACCCATGTGAATTTAAAAGGTGATTTCACTATTACTTGACAGATAGTAAAGGTTGAATATTGAAATTAACATTGAGTAAAATTGATATAATTTCTATAGATTCTTTTTTACTCGGTATTAATTGGTTTTGAATTTATCATCTTAAGATAACATGATTCCAACTCAATTAAGAGTTATGATTTAAACATAAGAAATCTTTATTAAGATTAATATAAAAAATTTGAAAATATTTTCCTAAGTAAAAGGTAAAATGATTTGGAAATTATTCCAAGATTAAAAGATTTAATTAACCAGAGAATTTGATAAATGAGGCTTAATGATTTCATATACTCTTAAGAAGATAAATGGAATAGTTTAAAAGAATATATCTCCAAAAGATATTACAATTTTTGAAAAGATAAATTAATTGGATGATAATTGATAATCACCTATAAACTTGATATCTTTTTATCGATGATTGGTTCGGAGAAACCAGGGTCGGATTTGGGTGATTCCTATCCGAAAACTACTTTAAACCAACGTATATGTTCGAAAGTTAAGACATTGACGAAGATGACAACCTTTGAAGATAGAGATCTTCATAATGCAGCAGTGCTCTGTTATGAAAATCTTCGATGCGAGGACTACTCGCTATTGATCCTAAGGATGATTTAGGATGTAGTAGGAGGAGTGCCTTCGGTTTGTCTTATTAGACAACTTGAATGGTTGAGTATCTGATCTTGCATTTCTAAAACCACGTACATTGATCTCTACAAACGTATATTTGTTTAGTTGTGAAGGAGGTAACTCTCTTATACTTAACACCTTTCTCTAAGACGTATGAGCTTAAAAGTTGTATATCCATGGAAATAAATATTGTGTTGTTAGAAATGGCAATGTGGCATTCAAAGTGGAACTTTTTATAAGAAAAGCAAAGCGTGGCTTTATAGAAATTGAGCATAGCCTCATGAGCCTCACATCCTGGTAATGGTACGAGTAATTATATGGTCTGCAAGACCTATAATTCGGCTATCAATTTTATGAGTATGAAGGAGTCTACTGCAATATGGATCCTCAAGGCATCTTTGCCTTTTGGACAGATATAGCAGCTTTTGAGTCCTTGGATGAGTAGCCATTAGATATGTTGATCCATCGGAGTGGACAACATAGTATAACGGTGTCCGAGTCCTTAGATGAGTGGTTATTGAATACTGTAGTTGTTGCACTAAGAGTTTCACATCACAAGAAAAGGCTGCTAGTTCCCTATCATGTTGGAAATCATATTCCAATATGAACCTTTTTGGTTTTGGCTATAGAACCTGGTATGCCGTCAAATTTAACAAATGTAACAATTTTGGCTATTTTGATATGTTATTTGAAAAGTGTTTTTCAAAGGAATGTCATTAAAGATAATATCAAATTATTTCGGCATAAAAGTGTTTTGGTTATCGTAAGGTAAAAACCGTCCACGTTTATGAGCGACATGGTCTTACGAGATACCCTTCTTTTCTACATCAATCTAATTTATACATTAAAAAGTCGAGTTTTCTCACACTAGTTTATCAAACCTGATCCGAGTATTTTTAATACTCGGATCAGATCTAAGTTGTTTCAGTTTTAGCTAAGACGCTTGGAGTTTCAGAGGAGAGATGGAGATCTTCATTAATGTATGGACGTATTCTATTTTTCGTTGCATTTGCTTTGTTGTTTTTCAACAATTGTAAGGCTGGAAATTTATAATTGTCTAGGTTGAATATTGGTTAGACTCTATTATATATACATAAAATTTCCGTCGTAAACGATTTTATGATGAATAATATATGTTACTTTATTCGTGTAAGATTCTGTTTTCTACTCTGTTTTTATCTTTATTTTCTTTTCCCTTCAACTATTTGCTTATTCGTTCAAATTGGGTTGGACATATGTGGTTTATTTCAAATTTAGTACGTTATTAAGTATGGCAATTTTTATACTAGTAAATGCACATTTCAATCTATATGTATTATATCAATGTTATACATCTTCCTTTTTTATAGTTCTTCATTTTATTTCAACTTAAATAATGGAGTTTTTATAATTTATGGATCAATTTTCCTTTTAATCACCTACAAAATTTATTCTTTCATATTGAATATTAGTGGTATACTAGTAATTAATGCTATATGCTTCTCAATCATGTATCAAAAGTTCAACTATATCTTTTATAAGTATTCTATGAATAGAAAAGAAACTTGGTCAACATTCATTTCGGTTATGTTTATTTATAAAATGTTAAGTCACATTCTTCCTTGGTTTATTATTTATATGTTTTCCAAATCAATATTAATTTTCTTTTGCATGCAAATTTTTTTGCATTTACTTTAAGTTCATCATGTAATTCAACATGCCTCTTCCCCTCATTTCATAGTTTACTAAAGCCAATTATTTCATTTCTCTATGGTTTCAACTCTCGAAGAATTCACTTAATATCCTTCCATTTCCATTACAATTTGTTGAAAATGACAATAAATAATAGTTTTTGACTCATTTTCAGCTAATTTATATTCCTTTAATTCAAGGCTTACTTTTTTTATTGGTATGCAAGTTGTTAATTTATAGCACTTTTTTCTGCTATTGTATGTTTTTTTATAGCAGTCTAAAAAACATTCTATATCGACATGTTATAATAGATTCCAAGCTATTTGTAACATAAAAAGCGCTATGAATTTTTTTACTTCAATAATGCTTTTCTTATAATCTTTCTATAGCATTATATAAGTGTTATGGTTTTTTTTTTGCATTTTTTAAATCTGTTGCATCCCTATAAATCATGATAGTTAATACTTATCGAAATGTTGCAGCAAGAATAGTTCTAAAAGATAAATCCATTTAGAAAAATCATAGAAGTATCTATATTCATACACATAATATCCTATAATTTTAACCACATAATATTTTATTATATATGCAAGCACAAACCACAAAGTAGTAGCTAATGTTACAACAAAAACAAGTAGCTAGTTGTTTGCATTAAAAAGAAGAAATACAACAAATCTTTCATTCTCTCATCTGCAAATTAAACAAACATCTATATGAGAAATGAATATAAATATATGAGTATGAATAAAATTAGAAAATGAAGTATCTATATTAGAAAAAACATTTTGCTAAAGATTTATTATCAAAGTAGTCTAAGTGTCTAAATTTCTAATTTTTTTGCTAGAGTCTCTTTGTGCGGTTAGTACATGGAAAAATCCCAACATAAAAAATAGATAAACACGATCGAAACATGATCGGAATCGTAATACATAAACCGCAAATATCTGCACAGGTGAAATATCTAGATATTTACTTATATATACCATATATATAAACCGTGTACATCACATAGGATACACTCATGTTAAGCATTAAAATGTACTTTTAGCAATACTGGTGAGTACATTAACATTTCCAAAGAAATATGAGCATGAAAAGAGCCAAAATCGAGTCAAGAGCCATAAAATACCTACGCTTAACTCAAGCAAGCATATAAGCACATATATTTATAAATTATACACTAACTTGGAATGACTCGACTTCTCGACCTTCGAATATCGAAACTAAATACATCCACGGTATTCGTATGCCGAGCGCCTAAGTGCTAGAAAGACAGATAGATAGGGTAAAATAAAGGAAAAGGAGTAGAAGACGAAAAAAAGAACACAACATCAAAATCTCACAATGGAATGAATATATATAATATCAAAAGATAATACAAAGGATTACTCCCAACATCGAAATTTTAGAGTTACAATACCTAAGTACTATCATCAACCTGGACAGTTATAATTATCTATCCTCACAATGTCGATAGATACATATATAATATGGTACAAAAAAATAGAAATATACAGATAAGGGAAGCCTCCAGTTCATCTTCTGAACTCTACAGCGTCCAAAGTAAAACGTATTTACTAAAGAGTACATGAGAAATTTAGGGAACACGAAAATCGCTTGTCAGACATAAGTCTGGTATGAGAAAATTCGAGATATATGCATCCATATAACATTAACTTTTGAGACTGTATGGATTGCTGCCACAATTTTTCTCTCAAAAGAAGCCAACCATCCTATGAGTGAATATAGCTGTATAATAGATAATGTCTAGGGTATAGAATATAAATTAGGAAGTAGTAGTTATGTGTACATCACAATAATAATAAGTACACAATCAATACCTCTATGGTGCCTTTGTACATGTGCAAGGACTTCTGTGGAGATCTCTTTGGTCAAGCCGAATCCGACTTCCTAGACAAGGATTAGAGTTATCCTTCTAAGCGTCGTATCTCTAAATATAACATACCATAGGCTAAGCCATGGTTAGTCAATGCTCGAAGATGTTTACAATGAATATTATAAACTCTTGCTAGTAATACCAATAGCATCTCTAGATATGGAGTTTATATACCCTATTTGGGGTTGCTAAACCCTTCATGGCTAAGTACCCTACTTTGGTTTTAGTCATTTACCGATGTTGAGGCTACATTCGGTGTAATGACCAAGAATTTTATCGTTTTGATATGTGAATATTTAATTTAAATAATTGAATTTTAAATTTTAATAAATCCTTTTTAATAAATAAAAAATAATGGTGAACTTGTTATAGAAAAATATTTATAAAAATAAAGATCGATCGGTAATGGGACCAAAAACAGTTTTATCGATAAATGGTCTCGCAAATGCGTGAATTACCATTCCGAGGCGGATTTTGATGAAACTAGTGCAATCGAAATCGAAATAATAAGACGATGTGCATGCCGATTTTCGTGACGACCGGACGTGTTGTGTGGCCATGCGAGCTCGAAACACGCATCGATTTAAAAGGAAATGAAAATTAAAACTATATATATATATATATATATATATATATTATATAAACACGTAACCCTTGCACGTCCTCTTCACTTCTCTCCCCCCTCTTCTTTTTATTTTTACAGTAAAGAAAAAACTAACGAGTCACACACTAAGCATAGCAATTACAAAAAAAAAGTTAATTTCTTTTTTATTCAACCTTATAGAATTCGAATTATTTTATTTTTTTGATTTAACAGAAAAACAGAAAAAGTTTCTAGTTTTTTGTTCTATATATCACTATATTACTGGATAGAATGACAAGATAAATAAAGGTTTAATCGAGAGAGGGCTATGGTTTTCAAAGACCAATACTGTCGTTCCATTGAACTCGTGTTGGTAAGTGCTTTCGAATCAATATGAACATTGTCGGGTGCGGCGCTACTTAGGGATGATCAACTCGTATGGCCAAAACTATGGTTTTGGATTGGAAGCGATTGAGGCAATACTGGGTCAAGGCAAAACTAGGTTTTATCTAGTAAAGGTGAACAATAGGGTGGAGTTTGGTGAGGTGTGGCGGCTCTTGGCGATTCATGACTTTGTAAAATCGAAAGGGAGCATATCAGGTTGCAATTTTTTATAAGGCGTTGAGTGTGACTTCAAGGGGTGGAATGTGGAGCACTCATGTCGTAGAGTTCGTCGAAGGAATCAATAGTTGATTTCATCAAGCACAGAGGGAGATAGGAGGAGAGAGAAGGGTCGCATGTACGGGTTGGAGCATGTACATGTACCAGTGTGCGTGATTTTGTTAATTTTGGAAGAAGGTGATTTAAATGTTAATTGAGTGATTAAGTTAAATAATTAATTTAATTAATTCGAAAACTTATAAAATTCATATTTTCTCCGTACAAGGCTAAATCGAGATGTGTTCATTTGGATTTTTCTCGTATGAGCATTGTTTACACATTGGAGTTGATTTCATCAAGTTTGAAGCAAGCAGGATTTAAACTAAAATCGAACGCCATTCAATTTTAAATCGATCAGGAACATGTAAAAGTCAATTAGAATTTTGGTGAGTTATCTCACCTTTGGATGAACACTATGCTGATATATATATATATATATATATATATAGTGGATCCTTTACTTGCTTAAATGATTTATTGGTTTGGTTTGGTTGAATTCTCATTTTGTAAAACGGATGATAAATAAAATGAAATATAGGTAATACCAGGAATTTTGTAGAGGGATCCAGTTTCCTCACTGTTGTTGATTTTAAATTTCAGTTATATACATGTATAAATTGTTGAATATCAAAAGTATTGGATGTGACATTGATATATGTTAAAAGTTGAACCTTTTTAGTGATAAAAGTAGTAGCAGCATTAGTTAAGTGATATGGTAGTTATTGGCCTAATTATACTATTTTAGAAAAATTATCAACCGCTAATTTTTCATTTGAAATTGGTATTGACTCGGAGAATGATTTTAAGTGGCACTTTTGGAATTTTCTATGGCTTTTTATTTGGAATTAGTTTATGAACTTTTCTATTTTACTTCAACCTTTTTGTTAGTCCTTTCTAACATATATGACAATGTTTTAAAATTATTTTAGGGGGTATTTATTATTTAGAAAATTTAATATAATGTTTATTTGTAAATAAAAAAGGCAATTTATCGTTTATAATAAAGTGATTTTGTTTTAAAAGAAGAGATACATATTTTAGGGATAAATATTTATGAGACGCTTTATATAAAATGTTTTATAATAAAAGCATAACTTGTAAAATGTATAAATAAAAGCATAGATTTGTAATGCTCTATTTTATAAATAAAATAATAGATTTATAAATGAAATTTTATAAAAAGGGAATTTAATGTCATTAGTTAAATTGGAATAATAAGTCACAGTTGTGAATTTATAATGATATATGAAATGATCGTTTTATGAAAAGTATTTAATCTTATCTTAAAATCAAAGATTTGTAATAAGTATATGAGAAATATAAAGAAGATTTATAAAAGGAATTTCATAAATATAACAGATATTTATAAAAAGGAATTTTATAAATATAAAGGATATTTATAAAAATAAATTTTATAAATATGAAGGAGATTTACAAAAAGGAGTTTTATAAAAAGAATAAGATTTGATTTTCATAAATGATCAATTTAAACTATGGTGGTATGAAAGTATTCTTTTCATATTTAACACTAAATTCCGAGGTATGGAAACTCGTCTCTACCTATGAGAGTTTAAGAATGTACGTCGATGCAATGATAGTGCACTAACTTGTCCAATAACATTGTTAATTGAGGAATAGTACAAGTTTGAAATAGGAAAGCGGTGATAAGTGTGTTTGGTCTAATATCCATACTATTGATTTACTTACTCCGAAAATTAGTTTAGTTTTGTAGTAAACAATGTTTTAAGTGACATTTGTTTTTGACCCATTTAAGCATGCTTTTGAAATATGAAATTTTTCTTTAGATTTGTGAGTATACTTATACCGTTGATATAAATATATGGATATAAGTAGATGGGGACGTATTCTATGTATTGAAAGTGAAATGGTTTGTGAATATACTTATACCGTTGAGATAAGTATGTGAATATTTTTCAAGTATTGAAAAAAGTAAAGAAGGTGCTTAATATATCTTTTAAAAAAGGTATTTTAATACGAATATCTAAAAAGAGATTTAATTAATGAAAGGATTAATTGAAGAGGCTTCTTGGTTGCTTATGTGCTTAAACATTTTTGATTTCCTTGTAAAATTAAATCTCTGATTTGATTGCTTGTTTATTTGATAGTTAAATAACCGACGATCAAATATTGGCCGGTTTTGAAACTATCATTGTTGGTTCGAAGAGATAGGGATCAAATAATCATGAGTTATCTAAAAACTAGTTCGAACCAACATAAGCATTCGAATTTGAAAATATTGAAGATAATGTAAATTGAAGATGGAGATCTTTGAAGTGCAAGGGCTACTTGCTACTATCCTGAGGATGATTCCAAAAAGGATGTAGTAGATGAATTGTCTTCGGTTTGTTCTTATCCTGAACAACTTGTATGGATGAATGCTGGTATTGCATTATTATTGGGAGGTTAGTGTTAGCATTCTCAGATTATGTATGCTTGTGGCTATGGAAATGGTTTGTCGAAGACAACCAGGGTGATGACATATTCGATACTATCCCAGAAGGGGTAGGCAAGTCCTGACTCGTAGGGGGTCCGTGTGTGGCCATCGATATATTTTTCTAGAGGTGTACCTGATAGGCGGTACCCCAGTAGCCTTGTTATTGTATGTAATCCATTTTCCAATACGTGCCTTTACGGACTTGGTTGTATACCATGCATGCAATTTAATGTAATTAATGTACCATTCCAGCTACGGTTCAATATTTATGTTAGAGGCTAAACATTATTATTATATCACTAGATTATCTATTTGAAACGGTATGTAATTGTAAGGTAAACCCTTTAGTGTTTATATGCAGTGTGGCCCTACGAGATACCTTTATTTTTGAAATGTTCTATAACATTAAAAATCCATATGATTTGAGTTTCTCACGTTGGTTTACCAGACTGATTCAAGCATTATTTTTTATAATGCCCGATTCAGCCTGAGCATACTTTCAAACTTAGTTATAGATGACTTGGAGCTTCAAGAGACGAGCTGGATGCCTCCAAGATGTATTCACATATCTTTTATTTCCGTTGCAATTGTTGTTATGTATTTATCAAAATTTGTGAAGGCAGGTTGTTGTTACTATCCAGACCGATGATAGGTTAGTTTACTCTGATTGATGTATGTATATTATAGTTTTCTTTTGTAAAAAAATAATGTATATATTACTTGTCATGATGTGAGATTCTATTCTATCTTTTCTTTACTCTCACCTCAATAATCTGTCTTTTTGGCACTTGGATGCTCGATACGTGAATACAATGGATGTACTGGTGTCAACTTTTTGTGGTCGAAACGGCCGATCATTACAAGTGGTACCAAAGCTTAGGTTGAGTGAAAACTTAGGCCTTAGTGGGGTAAACTCACTAGAGATGAGGTTAGTAACATCCTGCAATAAGTCTGAGTGTATTACATATATGAGAGCGCGTAATTGTTAGTAATATAAAAATGTTTTATACTGTATTGATTGATATATTGAGTGGTTTGTGAATTCTAGTTGATACAAAAGGAACAACTGTATCGATATGGACTTCTATACTCTTGAACAAGGCTAACCGACATAGTATTGTTTTTGAAAATTTGATAGTGAAATAATTTTACCAAGGATTATATTTTATATATAAATGAAAAAATTTCAAAAATTGATATAGTTATTTGTGATATGTTTGTTTGTTAGAAGATGATAATACTCAGTTATTATCATTTATTATCTGAATAGTCATGCTCGTCCAATTTAACGGGCATTGACTATTGTTTTTGGATTGATTAGTTGTGCTCAACCTATTTATGAGTAGTTTACTGTTTTCGACATGGAATGAATAAATAGTAATTGTGGAAACACTGAAATGAACATATAATGAATTAATTTTTATAGTTTGACTGCAAGGCATTTGTTAGTAGCGTAGGTTTAACAAATGTTAAAAGGAAGATATTCAAAAATAAATGATTTTATAAATTGGGTTTGTAAAATGTGTCTTATAAAATGAAGTGGATATTTGAGAACTTAAATCCTGGTGTTTTGAAAATGGTGTTTCTAAGATTTTGAAGTAAATAATGATAGTATTATCTGAAAGCATTTATGAATAACAATATTTCAAAAGAATTTTAAAGGAGATACAAAGCACTGAACTTACTTCTGTCGCTCGAAAATAATTCTACCGATGATTGCAGCATCATTGGCATTTATTTTCAAGTTTCTAACTAAGGGATGCTACTATGGTAATTTGCTATAGAGTTATTTTGGTAAAAAAGATTTTGATTTAATCTCGAAAGTATGATTTGGTATATAAAAGGAGATATGTATATTATAATTATTCCAAAACGATTTGAAATAAAACATGGTATTTAATTCTGAAGTTTTCACTTAAGTTATTATATGGACGTATGTATCCTGCATTAAGGTAGTTTGGATTGTGCATCTCATTATGATATATTATTTTCTAGATTTCGTTTTTTGAAATGGAATGGAATTGTTGGTGATTTTGAACAGCTAAAAACTTCCAAGTAAGTTGAGTACTTAAAGCCAAGCATTTGTGAAAATATAAAAAGTAGAGATTTATAATCTAGAATTAGGAGATAGTAAGTTAAAACAAGTTTTAGATTTTTTTAAACGTCATGGTTAAGTAAAAAAACTGATATTGTATATATACTATTAGGATGTAGAAGAGTATTATACGAACATGAACTTAAGTCTTGAATGTTTATAAACGTAGGTATTGTGCAATGAAATGGTTCATAAATGATTTTAGTATTAAATGAAATATACTATAAGTGAAAATGGATGTGATTTAAATTAAAAAGAAATTGATGTAGTGAATAAACCAATGTAATAAATATGAAAGTTGTATGTAGATCATTTTATTCACATAACTGTTCTTAATTCAGATTCGAGTACATGATTTTGAGGTGATTTACACCGGTCCAAGTTAGGATTTTTCACTCGATTATTGATGGCGAACACTTGATATAGATTCTTGATATGATTCTGAGATTTTCTATCACATCATATGCTTATGCAAGGAGAATTAAGGATTCTAAGCGAGAAACCTAATCGGAGTCCGCACTAAGGAAGTCAAGTGAGCGATACTATTTCGGAAGTGAAATTTATATGTTGAGCAAGGATCAAATTTGATATTGCATACGGATGGCATATGTACATCGTACGGGCATTAATATATTGTATGCTTCTTTGATTACAGATGCAAGCTACATGGATTGAGAGGGCATGTTGATGTAAGATGATTGCTATATATGATTTAGCAAGCTCAGATTCATTATATGATAGATGAGTTATTGTATTGTTTCATTTATCGTGTTTAACTCTAGGTTATGTAAGTGAGATTCAGGTATATGGAAGCAGAATCTAGCTTGTTTCTTTTGGTTTAATGAGTAGATTTTGATTGCTCAACAATTGGTACATGTTTATGCTTAATGGGTTTCTTTGCTATGTGACATACACAATCTATAAAGTATATTATAATTATAGATTGTTATTGCATTGTCCCCAGATATAGGAGGTCCGCTTATATTGATACTGTGACCTTTTTGGACCTATCCGCGCAAAGGTGGTGTGCTGAAATTTTCCATAACAAATGGGACTTAAAAAAGCTTAATAATTCATTTTAATTAATTAATTTTAAAAACCTAAGATTGGAAAGACATTTTATTCCTTCAGAAATTTCGAGGATGAAATTCTTTTCATTGGGGAGGAATGTAACAACCTAGAATTTTATCGTTTTGATTCATGAATATTAATTAATTATAATATTTAAATAATTGATTTTTAAAGTTTAATAACTACTTTTCAATTAATTTATGATAATGGCGAACTTGTTATAGAAAAATATTTATAAAAATAAATAGTTCGAATAAATATCAATAGTGAGTCCAAAAAATTATTTTACCAATAAACGATCTCGAAATGCATGAAATTATCATTCTAGGACACTGTCTTATATTTTGACGAAACTAGTGCCATCGGAAACAGAATAACAAGATGTTGTGCGCCATCAAGTTTCATGACAATTGGACGTGTCGTCGTCGAGCTCGAAATGCGCAATGATTTAAAGGAAAAAGAATTTTAAAATAATAATATATTTATTATATAAACACATCACCCTCACACTTCCTCTTCACTTCTCTCCCTTTCTTCATTTTATTTTACATTAAACAAAACCTAGCTACCATCTTCCCCAAATTTAATCAAGAGCCATGGTTCTCGAAAACCAAAATCATCGAATTCGTTGAACTCAGGGACGTGATAACTTAGAATCTACATGAACGTTTTTAGGTGCGGCGCTACTCGGGGATGCTTGACTTGCATGGACAAAACTAGAGTTTTGGATTGGAAGCGATTGAGGCGACATTGGGTCAAGGCGATGGAGGCATTGGGTTTCTCTGGCAAAGGAGAATATGGGGGTGGAGTTTGGTGAGGTGCGACGGCTCCTGGCGATTCGCGACTTTATTAAGTCGAAGTGGAGCATAGCAGGTCATGATTTTTTCTAGGGTGTCGAGCATGACTTCAGGCGGTGGAACGCGAAGCACTCATGTAGTGGAGTTCGTCGGAGGAATCGATGGTTGATTTTGTCAAGCGCAGAGAGAGATAGGAGGAGAAAGGAGGGTCGAATGTATGGGTTGAAGCATGTATAAGTATCGGTGTGCATGATGTTGATGATTGGGAAGAAGGTAGTTTAAACATTAATTAAGTGATTAAATTAAATGATTAATTTGATTAATTTGAAAACATATAAAATTCACTTCTCCATAAGAGACTCAATCGAGACGTAGTCATTTGCGTTGCACTCGCAGGAGCGCTATCTACGTACTGGAATTGATTTCGTCAAGTTTGGGGCAAGTAGGATTTTAAACTAAAATCGAACGCTGTTCGATTTTAAATTGAGCAGGAATGCATAAGCGTCATTTGGAATTTTGGTGAGCTATCTCGCCTTTGGATGAATACTATATGGTACATAGTAGATGTAAATTATTGTTTGCATGTTTGAATGGTTTATTGGTTTGGTTTGTGTAATGACCCGGAATTTTGGGCAATATCAATTTAATAATTTGTATTAAAAAATTAAATTGATTTAATAATTGTCTTTTATAATTTAAATTGGCAAATTATTCTTTTAAAAGCAAATAAATATTTAAATTATTGAATTTTATCTTTTAAAAGCTAATAAAATGTTGTTTATTTATTATGTATATTTATTTGCATATATTGTAAATATAAATCTTTGGGCTGAATTTAATAAATAAAAATCCTGTTTTCAAATTCTAATATACTTTGGTAATTTCGAAATTTTGATTAAAATTAATATAAAACTTTTCAAAAGCTATTCAAATAAATAACTATAGTTTTTCAAATTATTTAAAGTAAATGTTTAATTGTTTAAAATAGATTTTTACTTAAGTTTAAATTTAAATAAAGATTAATAATAAGGTTTGTTTTATTTTCTTTTTAAATATTGCTTAATAAACATAATATATTAATTCATTTTAGTAATAGAAGTAATACGATAATTTCTTTTATATATTGTTATTTTTAAATAATAATAATAATGCGATAGATATAAGTAGATTTTAAAAGAAAATAGAATTGTTATTTTCAAATTGAATTTGTGTTATTATATATGTATATATAAAAGTGATTTTAAATTGGACTTTTAAATTTATTTTGAATTTGAATTTGGATTTGAATTTAGGAATTCAAAAGGTAGATATTTTAAATATTTTGGATTTTAAATTATATGTATAAGTTTTTATTTATATATAATTGGTTTCATTTTATTTAAAGTTATATATATATATATAGATAAATATTTGTAAATTAATAAATTATGTAAAAAGCTTTTTCTTAACATTTAAAAATAAATAAATATTACTTAATTACAAGTGTAATTATACTAAGGCTTCATTATGCAAGTGTTAAATGATAAGTATAAACTAATGACAAGTGTCATATTATTTTTTATTTTTCTTTTATTTTAAATAAATCACAAATTTACTTATATAAACTTAATGCTTCTTCTCTTCAAATTCTTTTTTCTATTCTTCAAATTTAAAGTTAAGAAAACTTCAGCTGAAACAATCTCAAAAGCAAATCTGAAAATTTACACTTCTCAAACTCATTCTCTAAACAATCTGAAAACCATCCTCTTCAAACCAGAAAATTTATTCAATACCCTGCAATCCATTTGCAAAATAAAAACCAGAAACTGTTAACCATTTTCAAAAGCAATTACAAAGATCAAAGCCTCAACTTGTCTTCAAATTTGGAATTTTCAAAAGCAAACAACTTTAATTTTTAATGCAAGTATTTTTCTTCAACCTGGAATCAAAGACCGCAACCTTTTTATTCAAATCAAAGAAGCCTGCAAATCATTAACCTGAACATCCTCTGTAAACTTGAGATTTTCAAAAGCAACTGTAGTTTTTAAATCTGAGCATCCTTCAGCAATTCAAGCATTGAGAAAATCAAAGAAGCTAAGACATTCACGTTTTCGTAAAGTTTTCGAAAGCTTTTTCAAATGGAGTGCTCTGTTCATCTTCATTTGCAATCAGGTGAGTAACATTTTTATTAAAATAACTTAAGTATAAATATGGTTGCATGTTAACTTCTGTGATAATTGTGATTTGTGTGAATGTATATGGATGGGTTCTGCATATATATGAATGTATATAGGTGTGTGCATGTTGCAGTGTATCAGTGCTTCTCTGTTTTTAAATTCCAGGCTCCATTTTTGATTCAAAAATCAATATCTCTTGATCTGATTCTTGTTAGGGTTTAGGTATTGAACAAAAGTTGTTTGATTAATCATAAATTAATGTATAAAAATTTAATTAAGTTAAATTAAAACATGAATGTCTTTGGAAACTAGAAACAACAGTGCATGTTTAAGAAAAGTGAAAATTTAAGTATCTTAATTTATCAAGACAGGTTTATAAAACGAAACCTTATACAAAAACTTGATTTTTAAAAGAAAAACCACAAATTTGAGAATTGAATTGGAAGAGCAGTTCTGGTTTGACCAGAAAATGGAATTTGGGTGGTTTCTGATGATCTCGATAGTCGAAGAGGTCAGGGTTCTTTCTGGAGATGCAGGGATGGTCGGAGATTTGGGGAAAATTGTCCGATGAGGATGCATTGCACTATGGCGGTGGTAGGAGGTTGTTTTAGTTTGTAGCCCTAGTTTGGGTATTGATAGGGAAAATGGCCGCCACGGCGTCTCTGGTGGATCGAGTGCCACCATATTTTGGGAATTGGAAGATTGTGAGTTGGCGAAGGTGTCGTAGGAAGGTCAGATGCACCGGGTGGTCGGAGTAGCGAGCACAAGGGGATTTCTAGGTTTAGGTTATGGTTCCAGGATTGGGTTTGAACACTCGAATTCGATTTTGAGCTTGTTATCGGTGTTCTAATGATTGAGGGAGGGTGCGAGGTCAATCGCCGATGTGAAGAGGTCATCGTGGATGACTGGAGTTGATCGGAGCTACGGTGTATATGCACGGTGCATTTTTGTGCCTGGTGATGTTGGTTTGAAGTAAGGGATGAGTACTCGAGTATTTATTCAAGTTGTTTCGTGTTTGGTCGAAGCATTGGGGAGTTTGACCCGAAGTATGTGAAGACTGGGCACTGGTCATTGTTTTGATTATAGGTTTTAAAACCTGTCTGTTTCAAATTATAAATTGAATTTAAAATTTGAAAGTAAAGATTTAAACAAAGTTTTAAATCAAGTTTTAAATCTGGATTCAAATTTAATTTATATCCTAGTTTAAGATAAATAAAGTTGTATCAAATTTAAAATGTTTAAAACAACTTTAAATGTTAAAGTATATTTTATAAAATGTTTTGAATTTAAATGATTGGGTTTTAAACTCTTATATAAATTTCTTTTATAAAGATAAGTGTTCTTTTACATTTGATTAAGAGGGTTTTTAAATTGTTTTTAAATTTTGTTAAAATCTAATTTGTATTTAATTTAATCTTAATTTGAAATGGAATTTAAAAGCAAATTTGAAAGTAAAATGTTTTCAAATATATTTGTGAATGATAATTAAATCATAAATAAGAATAATATTTTTTGTGATTCATTATATTATTAAGGTAACTAAAATGGATAATCAATTAATTTAATTAATTAATGATTTGTATTAATTAAGTAAGTAATTAAGGGTTTAAATTAATTAATTAAACTTTAAGTTAATTAATTAAGGAATAATTAATTTGTAATTAAGAATCATTAATTAGATAAGATTAGATTATTAATTAATGATTAGAAATTAATTAATCAAGTAATTAAAGATTAATTAAGTTACAGTTAAGCACTTAATTAATTAAATAATTAGAGATTAATTAATTGGTTATTAAAGATTAATTTGTAATTAATAATGATTAATCTGAGTTTAATTACTTAAGGAAAGTAATTAAAGAATTAAAATAGTTAATGAAGATCATTAACTTGGGATTATTAAATAATTAATTAATGCGATTGATTTTAATAATTAATTATATTAATTAATTAAAGATAATCTTTTGTGGAATTGTTTAAGTATAATTACTTAATGAAAGTAGTTAGAGGAATTAATTACTCAAGGTCATTAATTAAATGAATGTGATTAATTTAAGTTAATTAATTAGTTAATTAATTTAAATAATCATGGGATGATGGGTTAAGTTAAATTACTTAGTGTAATTTATAAAGTATAATTACTTAGTGAAGTAATTAGTGGATAATTACAGGATGTAATTAATTGGAGAATTATAGTAGAATTGGGTTTAATTACTTTTGTGTAATTGATATGACGGATAATTACTCAGTGGAAGTAATTAATAATTAATTACTTAGTGTAATTAATATAAGAATTAATTAATAAAGTTATTTGAAATCAATTAAGTAATGTAATTAATTAAGGATAATTAATTACTGAATAGGATTAATCAAGATTGATTAATGAATTTAATTAATTAAAGATTAATTATTAAATATGATTAATAATTAATTAAGAAGTAATTAAAGGATCATTAATCAATATAATTAATGATGTAATTAAGGATTAATTAATTAAAGGATAATTAATCAATATAAATGATTATAAAGTAATTAATTAATTAATCGTAATTAATCAAGGATTAATGTAATTAACTATAATTAATTAATTAATGAAGTAATTAAAGTTTAATTACTGCAAATGGCTAAGGATAATTAATTTGTGTAAATAATTAAAGGCTAATTATTTAAAGTAAATAGAGGATGATTAATCAAAGGTGATTAATTAAGATAAATACTTAAAGAACGATTAATTAATTGGTTTAAATTTAATTAATGGTTAAGTAAGCAAGATTTATGTGATGGAGGTAATTAATTTAATTAATTTTAAATTAATTAGAGATGGAAGTAATTAATTTAATTCAATTTAAATTAATTAGAGATAATGTGATTTATTAATCCTTGCTTATGTATGGATGGATGATATTGATTGCCTTGAATGGTTTGAGATCTCAGATATGAGATAAGTGATGCTGTGTGATATGGATGCTTTGGTTGAAGTGTGATGATAATGTGAATTATCTATTTGTGATGATAATGTGAATTATCTATTTGTGATAATAATGTGAGTTATCTATTTATGAGATGCGAATTATCTATCTTTATATATATAAATAATAAATTGAATCAAATTGTTTTAACTTTAAAACAACTTGGACCTAAAATATGACGCTTTGGATTTCGATGAGTCCAGGATTGAATTTCTAAATTTGGATATCCGAAAACCACATCGATCCAAATTAACGATAGGTCGTGAATCTCAAGTGAAGATGAAGATTCAGAGTACAATGGTTATTGTCGTAAATACGAGGGTGATTCCAAAATGAGTGTAACGAGATAATGCCTTCGGTTTTGTTTTAACCCAGAACAAACTTGTATGGATTGAATGCTTTCAGCACATCGTCAGGTGGACGATGAGCATTCTAAAAAATGTGTTCTCTAAAGGTAATCGTAGCATCAAGCCTCATCAACCGGAAATGGCTAAAACAGGGGAGGTGCAGCAAGCCTAAGTGGGTAGCACCCAAGTAGGAAAAGATCTTTCCCTGTCTAGAAGTCCCTTTATATTCGGCTATGTGGGCAGTTGATTGCAAACAACTGCGGGGTTGTCTTGTTCGGGACTGTCCAGTAAGGGATGGTTTCGGCCTTATGTTGCAGGGGATTTAGGGCGGATCCTTGGTAAGGTGATCTAGGCCACGTACTAAGACGGGCAGTACCCTAGTAGCCCTGCCGTTGATGGAAACCCATTCTTCCTACGTGCCCATACGGTTTTGATTGTATTACCCACTTTGTGGCTAGTATGCTGGAATTTAATCATGTAACAATTTCAGCTATTTCTTATTTATTTGGAAACCCTAGACCCTATCATAATATCACTGGATTTCCTATCAAATGTTTGGTTAGCGTAAGGTAAATTTTTTTCAATGTTTATGTGCGAGGAGTCTTACGTGATACCTTTTATTTTCAATGGATTTTCAAAGTTAAGAAACCTTAACATGTTACTCACACCAGACCCATGTCTGACCCGGAGTATATCTTCTATTTTCTTAAACTTTTGGGTACTCAAATTTTTACGAGTAGCCAAGTGATTGAGGTTAGCTTTGACGAATTATGGAGGAGAAATGGAGAAGGAGGCTTCGACACTGCAGATATATATAGTGTTCCGCTGTATGATTTCTGAGTCGATTGTTTATGTTGTATTTGAGTTGTAATAACTAGACAGGTGTTTACAACTGTCTAGTATATGATGTATAAGCGGTGTAACTCTGATTGATGTTGTATATTTACAAATACTTATGTGATTAATATAATTTATTCGTTCCGCTATTGAGATTCTGATGTTGCTTCTTTTCTTTCTTCTCTATCTTTCTCTTTTCTATTCCTTTCTTTCTTAAAGATGATGTGTCTTTCTGTGGAGAGAAAGACGGGTTGTCTCATTTGGTATCAGAGTGCTAGGTTGAGTGATTGTCTAGGCTTTGGAGTGATTTCTTTCTTGAGAGAGCGTATTTGTAATTTTATATATTTATATATTTCTATTTCTACCTATTTGTTGGATTACCAGTTCGGGTTTTCCAATATAAGTTCTAGAGGCAGATAGGGTAGTGGTGTGTGTAGCACGACTACCAATGGTAAGAGTCTGATTGTTAGGGTTGGATGTGTATCTGTCGAAACTGTAGACCTAATAACTTCTCGAGTAAGCTTTGCTGTTGTAAAGGATTTCATCAACCTCTGAAGGAAACCTTTAAAAGGTTCGGAGTCATCTTTGAAGTTGGTTGAGTAGAGTTTGGATCTGTCGTTGAGCAGAAGCGAGTGATGGTAACTTGGCAACCTCAAGAAGTAGCAGCTGTGTGATGAGATGCAGTGATTAAAGATGTCCCTGAAGATGTTTCTTTGGAGCAATTTTTAATGTATGCATCGGTGTTGAGGCTGGGTTCGGTAGGGTGCTTGTGTTTGGTTTGAAGCCCGAGTTTCTCGAGTAGCTTCTGGTTAAGGAAGTCTTTGGCATCAGTGGCAGCATTGCAGCTCAGATTGTTCTGTGTGCCTACAAGAAGGTCATCTGGCTAGAAGTTCTCTAGAGGTGGAGTTCAGAAGCAGCAGAGTGGATCCATTTCTTCGATGGATTGGCTAGATAAGCGTAAGCTGTTCTGATTGGTAAAGAGAGAATAGTATCTTTGGATATTTGTCTTGGTTGATCGCAAAAGTGACTTGCGATGGTTGAATGCTCTTTTGGGTTGTCGGAGATTTTTTCCGAATGTCTTCAAGAGGCCAGTGGTCTGCCATAGCATCTGGAGATTGAGTTTTTGTATCCACTGGAATTACAGGAATGGTACCGGTGGTTTAGCTTATTAGAAGGATGGTTTCTAGAGAGAGATTTGGTGAAGCAGCTCAGGTTTAGGTGGAACTTCTGAGTTTTCTCTTTATAGATTTGATGAACTGTATTTTTTGCGATGTGTTGGATTAGTTTGCTCATCGTCGGCATTCTCATCTACTTCAGATCAGAGTTATGCAACAGAAGCGAAGTAGCAGCTGTTCTAGAGTGGAATTTTTCAGGATCTAAGGCAAGATTGGCAAGTGCTCTTGTTTATCTTTTTCGGATAGGAGAAGTTAGTTTTCTACTGATGTTTGTGATAGTAGAGTTTGAGTTCTTGGTTTGATCTTGATAGGATCATTCCGTTGGGTTGTTTTTGGTCCAGTCTGTTTCTAGAGTCATCAATGAAGGTTGAGCTGATCGGGAAGGATGAAGGCAGCCCATGATCGTCAGAAGAGTTTTGTGGATAAGAGACGGAGGAATTTGGATTTCGAAGTCAGAGTTTTGATTTTAGATAAGTTTCCTCCGATCAAAGGAGCTATAAGATTTGGTAAGACTGGGATTCGATGTGTTTCACGTATCTATGAGGGAGCATGTGTAAGATCTATCTCTGGTTTTGGAACCAGCAGTCAGGAGAATTTGGTAGGTTGACAGGACTTGACTGTGGTCTGATATCCTGTTTAGTTTTGTAGATCTAGATGTGTAGGAGCTCTGCAGCTTAGTAGTGTTGATTGTTTGGATTCTGTAGAGCGAGTATCCTTGTATTTGCACCTGGGAAACTCTAGGAAATTCTATCCAAAATTTAGCCTGGATAGTTAGGTTTGTTTGATTGAGTGAATTGGTTGCTATGATTGCTAGCATATGGTTGATAATATATGCTTGTGATTTAAATTTAAATCTTCAATGGATTATAAAATTACCTTTTCTTTTAAATTTCGGGATGCTTGTGATTTAACAGGATGTAATTAATTGGAGAATGATAGTAGAATTGGGTTTAATTACTTTGTGTAATTGATATGAAGGATAATTACTCAGTGGAAGTAATTAATAATTAATTAATTAATTAGTGTAATTAATTTAAGAATTAATTAATAAAGTTATTTAAAATTAATTAAGTAATGTAATTAATTAAGGATAATTAATTACTGAATAGGGTTAATCAAGATTGATTAATGAATTTAATGAATTAAAGATTAATATTATTAAATATGATTTATTTATTAATTAAGAAGTAATTAAAAGATCATTAATTAATGTAACTAATGATGTAATTAAGGATTGATTAATTAAAGGATAATTAATCAATATAAATGATTATAAAGTAATTAATTAATTGTAATCAATTAAGGATTAATGTAATTAATTAAAATTAATTAATTAATAAAGTAGTTAAAGTTTAATTAATGCAAATGGCTAAGGATAATTAATTTGTGTAATAAATTAAAGGCTAATTACTTAAAGTAATTAGAGGATGATTAATCAAAGAAATTAATTAAGATAAATACTTAAAGAATGATTAATTAATTGGTTTGAATTTAATTAATGGTTAAGTAAGCAAGATTTATGTGATGGAAGTAATAAATTTAATTTATTTTAAATTAATTAGAGATGGAAGTAATTAATTTAATTCAAATTAAATTAATTAGAGATAATGTGATTTATTAATCCTTGCTTATGTATGGATGGATGATATTGGTTACCTCGAATGGTTTGAGATCTCGTATATGAGATAAGTGATGTTGTGTGATATGGATGCTTTGGTTGAAGTGTGATGATAATGTGAATTATCTATTTGTGATGATAATGTGAATTATCTATTTGTGATCATAATGTGAGTTATCTATTTGTGAGATGTGAATTATCTATCTGTGTGTATATAGATAATAAACTGTATCAAATTGTTCTAACTTTAAAACAACTTGGACCTAAAAGATTGCGCTTTGGATTTCGATGAGACCGAGATCGGGTTTCCAGATTTGGATATCCAAAAACCACATCGATCTAAATTAACGATAGGTCGTGAATCTCAAGTGAAGATGAAGATTCAGAGTACAAGGGTTATTGTCATTAACTCTGAGGGTGATTCCAAAATGAGCGTAACGAGATAACGCCTTCGGTTTCATTCGAACCCGGAACGAACTTGTATGGATAGAACGCTTTCAGCACATCGTTGGGTGGACGATGAGCATTCTAAGAAATATGTTCTCTAAAGGTAATCGTAGCCTCAAGCCTCATCAACCGGTAACGGCTAAAACTGTGGAGGTGCAGCAAGGCTAAGTGGGTAGCACCCAAGTAGGAGAAGTTCTTCCCTGTCTAGAAGTCCCTTTATATTCGGCTATGTGGGCAGTTGATTGCAAATAGCTGCGGGGTTGTCTTGTTCGGGACTGTCCAGTAAGGGATGGTTCCGGTCATGTGTTGTAGGAGATTTAGGGTGGATCCTCGGTACAGTGATCTACGCCACGTACTGTGACGGACGGTACCCCAGTAGCCCTGCCATTGGTGGAAACCCATTCTTCCTACATGCCCTTACGGTTTTGATTGTATTACCCACTTTGTGGTTAGTATGCTGGAATTTAATCATGTAGCAATTTCAGCTATTTCTTATTTATTTGAAAACCCTACATCCTATTATTATATCACTGGATTTCCTATCAAATGTTTTGGTTAGCGTAAGGTAAAAACTTTTCCGTGTTTATGTGCGCGGAGTCTTACGTGATAC
Source organism: Allium cepa (assembly GCA_030765085.1). Lineage (NCBI taxonomy): Eukaryota > Viridiplantae > Streptophyta > Magnoliopsida > Asparagales > Amaryllidaceae > Allium > Allium cepa. The sequence goes on along the minus strand of CM060940.1, from coordinate 213,049,109 downwards.
CTTCTGTTTTCAAAGGATTTTCAAAGTTAAGCAACCTTAACCTGTTACTCACACCAGACCCATGTCTGACCCGGAGTTTATCTTCTGTTTTCTAAAACTCTTGGGTACTCAATTTTTTATGAGTAGCCAAGGGATTCAGGTTAGCTTTGACGAATTGTTGAGGAGCAATGGAGCAGGAGGCTTCAGCGTTGTAGATATATATAGTGTTCTACTGTGTGATTTCTGAGTCGATTGTTTATGTTGTATTTGAGTTGTAATAACTAGACAGGTGTTTATAACAGCCTAGTATATGATGTATAAGCTGTGTAACTCTGATTGATGTTGTATATTATGTAAATACTTATGTGATTAATATAATTTATTCGTTCCGCTATTGAGATTCTGATGTTGTTTCTTTTCTTTCTTCTCTATCTTTCTCTTTTCTATTCCTTTCTTTCTTAAAGATGATGCGTCTTTCTGTTGAGAGAAAGATGGGTCGTCTCATTTGGTATCAGAGCGCTAGGTTGAGTGAATAACTAGGCTTTGGAGTGATTTCTTTCTTGAGAGAGCGTATTTTTAATTTTATATATATATATTTATATATATATATATCTATTTCTACCTATTTGTTGGGTTACCTGTTCGGGTTTTCCAATATAAGTTCTAGAGGTAGATAGGGTAGTGGTGTGTGTAGCACGACTACCAATGGTATGAGTCTGATTGTTAGGGTTGGATGTGTATCTGTCGAGACTGTAGACCTAATACCATCCCGAGTAAGCTTTTTTGTGGTAAAGGATTTCATCAACTTCTGAATGAAACCTTTAAAAGGTTCGGAGTCATCTTTGAAGTTGGTTGAGTAGAGTTTGGATCTGTTGGTTGAGCAGAAGCAAGTGATGGTATCTTGGCAATCTCAGGAAGTAGTAACTGTGTGATGGGATGCAGTGATTATGGATGTCCCCGAAGATGTTTCTTTGGAGCAAGTTTTAAGGAAGTGTGTCTGCATCGGTGTTGAGGCTGGGTTCAGTAGGGTGCTTGTGTTTGGTTTGAAGCCCGAGTTTCTCGAGTAGCTTCTGGTTAAGGAAGTCTTTGGCATCAATGGCAGCTTTGCAGCTCAGATTGTTCTGTGTGCCTGCAAGAAGGTCATCTGGCTAGCAGTTCTCTAGAGGTGGAGTTCAGAAGCAGCAGAGTGGATCCATTTCTTCGATGGATTGGCTAGATAAGCGTATGCTGTTCTAATTGGTAAAGAGAGAATGGTATCTTTGGATATTTGTCTTGGTTGATCGCAAAAGTAACTTGCGATGGTTGAATGTTGTTTTGGGTTGTCAGAGATTTTTTCGGATGTCATCAAGAGGTCAATGGTCTGCCATAGCATCTGGAGATTGAGTTTTCATATTCACTGGAATTGCAGGAATGGTACCGGTGGTTTAGCTTATTAGAAGGAAGGTTTCTAGAGAGAGATTTGGTGAAGCATCTCGGGTTTTGGTGGAACTTATGAGTTTTATCTTTATAGATTTGACGAACCGTGTCTTCTACGATGTGTTGGATTAGTTTGTGCTCATCGTCGGCGTTCTCATCTACTTCAGATCAGAGTTGTGCAACGGAAGCGATGTAGCAGCTGTTCTAGAGTGGAATTTTTCAAGATTTAAGGCAAGTTTGGCAAGTGCTCCTGTTCGTCTTTTCCGGACAGGAGAAGTTAGTTTTCTATTGATGTTTGTGATAGTAGAGTTTGAGTTCTTGATTTTGGTTTGATCTTGATAGGATCATTCTGTTGGGTTGTTTTTGGTCCAGTCTGTTTCTAGAGTCATCAGTGAAGGTTGAGCTAATCGGGAAGGATGAAGGCAGCTCAGGATCGTCAAAAGAGTTTTGTGGATAAGAGACGGAGGAATTTGGATTTCGAAGTCGGAGTTTTGATTTTAGATAAGTTTTCTCCAATCAAAGGAGCTATAAGATTTGGTAAGACTGGGATTCGATGTGTTTCACATATCTCTGAGGGAGCACATGTAAGATCTATCTCTGGTTTAGGAACCAGCAGTCAGGAGAATTTGGTAGTTGAACAGGACTTGACTGTGGTCTGATATCCTGTTTAGTTTTGTAGATTTAGATGTGTAAAAGCTCTGTAGCTTAGTAGTGTTGATTGTTTGGATTCTGTAGAGCGAGTATCCCAGTATTTATACCTGGGAAACTCTAGGAAATTCTATCCAATTTTTTTTATGGATAGTTAGGTTTGTTTGATTGAGTGAATTGGTTGCTATGATTGCTAGCATATGGTTGATAATATATGCTTGTGATTTAAATTTAAATCTTTAATGGATTATTAAATTTTCGGGGATGAAATTCTTTTAAGAGGGGAGGAATATGGTGACTTGGAATTTTAGGCAATATCAATTTAATAATTTGTATTAAAAAATTAAATTGATTTAATAATTGACTTTTATAATTTAAATTTAAATTGGCAAATAATTCTTTTAAAAGCAAATAAATATTTAAATTGGTGAATTTTATCTTTTAAAAGCTAATAAAATGTTGTCTATTTATAATGTATATTTATTTGCATATATTGTAAATAGAAATCTTTGGATTGAATTTAATAAATAAAAATCATGTTTTCAAATTCTAATATATTTTGGTAATTTGGGAATTTTGATTAAAATTAATATAAAACTTTTCAAAAGCTATTTAAATAAATAACTATATAGTTTCGAATTATTTAAGGTAAATGTTTAATTGTTTAAAATAGATTTTTACTTAAGTTTAAATTTGAATAAAGATTAATAATAAGGTTTGTTTTATTTTCTTTTTAAATATTGCTTAATAAACATAATATATTAATTCATTTTAGTAATAGAAGTAATATGATAATTTCTTTTATATATTGTTATTTTTAAATAATAATAATAATAATGTGATAGATATAAGTAGATTTTAAAAGAAAATAGAATTGTTATTTTCAAAATTGAATTTGTGTTATTATATATGTATATATAAGTGATTTTAAATTGGATTTTTAAATTTATTTTGAATTTGAATTTGGATTTGAATTTAGGAATTCAAAAGGTAGATATTTTAAATATTTTGGATTTTAAATTATATGTATAAGTTTTTATTTATATATAATTTGTTTTATTTTCTTTAAAGTTATCTATATATATAAATAAGTATTTGTAAATTTATAAATTATGTATAAAACTTTTTCTTAACATTTAAAAATAAATAAAGACTATTTAATTACAAGTGTAATTATACTTAGGCTTCATTATACAAGTGTTAAATGATAAGTATATACTAATGACAAGTGTCATATTATTTTTGATTTTTCTTTTATTTTAAATAAATCAAAAATTTACTTATATAAACTTAGTGCTTCTTCTCTTCAAATTCTTTTTTCTATTATTCAAATTCAAAGTTAGGAAAACTTCAGCTGAAACAATCTCAAAAGAAAATCTGAAAATTTACACTTCTCAAACTCATTCTCTAAACAATCTGATAAATCATCCTCTTCAAACCAGAAAATTTATTCAATACCCTGCGATCCATTTGCAAAATAAAAACCAAAAACATATTAACCATTTTCAAAAGCAATTACAAAGATCAAAGCCTGAACTAGTCTTCAAATTTGGAATTTTCAAAAGCAAACCACTTCAATTTTTAATGCAAGTATTTTCTTCAACCTGGAATCAAAGACTGCAACCTTTTTTTCAAATCAAAGAAGCCTACAAATCATTAACCTGAACATCCTCTGCAAACTTGAGGTTTTCAAAAGCAAATGCAGTTTTTAAATCTGAGCATCCTTCAGCAATTCAAGCATTAAGAAAATCAAAGAAGCTAAGGCATTCATGTTTTCATAAAGTTTTCAAAAGCTTTTTCAAATGGAGTGCTCTGTTCATCTTCATTTGCAATCAGTGAGTAACATTTTTATTAAAATAACTTAAGTATAAATATGGTTGCGTGTTAACTTCAGTGATAATTGTGTTTTGTGTGAATGTATATACATGGGTTCTGCATATATATGAATGTATATGGTGTGTGCATGTTGCAGTGTATCAGTGCTTCTCTGTTTAAATTCCAGGCTCCAGTTTTGATTAAAAAATCATTATCACTTGATATGATTCTTGTTAGGGTTTAGGTCTTAAACAAAAGTTGTTTGATTAATCACAAATTAATGTATAAAAATTTAATTAAGTTAAATTAAAACACGAATGTCTCTGGAAACTAGAAACAACAGTGCATGTTTAAGAAAAGTGAAAATTTAACTATCTTAATTTATCAAGACAGGTTTATAAAATGAAACCTTATACAAAAACTTAATTTTTAAAAGAAAAATCACAAAATTTAGAATTGAATTGGAAGAGCAGTTCTGGTTTGACCAAAAAATGGAATTTGGATGGTTTCTGATGATCTCGATAGTCGGAGAGGTCAGGGTTCTTTTTGGAGATGCAGGGATGGTCGGAGATTTGGGGAAAATTGGCCGATGTGGATGCATTGCACTGTGGCAGTGGTAGGAGGTTGTTTAAGTTTGTAACCCTAGTTTGGGTATTGATCGGGAAAATGGCCGCCACAGCGTCTCTGGTGGACCGAGTGCCACCATATTTTGGGAATTGGAAGATTGTGAGTTGGCGAAGGTGTTGCTGGAAGGTCAGATGCACCGGGTGGTCAGCGGAGCGAGCATGAGGGTATTTCCAGGTTTGGGTTATGGTTCCAGGATTGGGTTTGAATACTCGAATTCGATTTCGAGCTTGTTATCAGTGTTCTGATGATTGAGGGAGGGTGCGAGGTCGATCGCCGATGTGAAGTGGTCATCAGGGATGACTGGAGTTGATCGGAGCTACCGTGCATATGCACGGTGCATTTTTATGCCTGGTGATGTTGGTTTGAAGTAGGGGATGAGTACTTGAGTATTTATTCGAGTTGTTTCGTGTTTTGCTTGAAGCATTGGGGAGTTTGACCCGAAGTATTTGAAGACCGGGTTCGGGTTATTGTTTTGATTACAGGTTTTAAAACCTGTCCGTTTCAAATTTAAAATTGAATTTAAAATTTGAAAGCAAGGATTTAAATCAAGTTTTAAATCTAGATTCAAATTTAAGTTATACCCTAGTTTAAGATAAATTAAGTTTATATTTTATAAAATGTTTTGAATTTAAATGATTGGGTTTTAAACTCTTATATAAATTTCTTTTATAAAGTTAAGTGTTCTTCAACATTTGATTAAGAGGGTTTTTATTTTTTTTTTAAATTTTGTTAAAGTCTAATTCGTATTTAATTTGAATCTTAATTTGAAATGGAATTTAAAAGCAAGTTTGAAAGTAAATTGTTTTCAAATATATTTGTGAATGATAATTAAATCATAAATAAGAATAATGTTTTTATCTTAAAGTTAATAAAGACTTAATGATTTGTGATTCATTAAATATTAAGGTAATTAAAATGGATAATTAATTTATTTAACTAATTAATGATTTGTATTACTTAATTAAGTAATTAAGGGTTAAAATTAGTTAATTAAAGTTTAAGTTAGTTAATTAAGGAACAATTAATTTGTAATAAGGAATCATTAATTAGATAAGATTAGATTATTAATTAATGATTAGAAATTAATTAATCAAGTAATTAAAGATTAATTAAGTTATAGTTAAGCACTTAATTAATTAAATAATTAGAGATTAATTAATTGGTTACTAAAGATTAATTAATTTGTAATTAATAATGATTAATCTAATTTTAATTACTTGAGGAAAGTAATTAAAGAATTAATAATAATTAATGAAGATGATTAACTTGGGATTATTAAGTAATTAATTAATGTGATTAATTTTAATAATTAATTATATTAATTAATTAAGGATAATCTTTTGTGGAATTGTTTAAGTATAATTACTTAATTAAAGTAATTAGAGGAATTAATTACTCAAGGTAATTAATTAAATTAATGTGATTGATTTAAGTTAATTAATTAATTAATTTAAATAATCATGGGATGATGGGTTAAGTAAAATTACTTAGTGTAATTTATAAAGTATAATTATTTAGTGAAGTAATTAGTGGATAATTACATGATGTAATTAATTGGAGAATGATAATATAATTGGGTTTAATTACTTTGTGTAATTGATATGAAGGATAATTACTTAGTGGAAGTAATTAATAATTAATTACTTAGTGTAATTCACAATTAATTTTTTTGGCAAGGCCGACGGGGTTGAATGGACCCCGAACATTTTATTGCAACACCGAAGAGAACATTACAAAGCAACAACAAAGAGCAAAGGCTCAAAGAAAACGGAGAATACACGGTGCAACAAGCACTAAGGAAAAGAAACAAAAAGGAAAATAAAACTAAAACACAGCAACTACATAGAAAAGGGCAGACTTATTCCAGGATCATAGGCGAACAACATCATCATTGTTGATTCAATTTCATGCATGATCCACATCATGAAGTTGGTAGAGGTTTTAGCATTAGCAACATCAAAAACTCTACAGTTGCGCTCTTTCCACACCTCAGATAGAAAACACTTCAGCACTATTCCAAATCTCCTTTTTCTATTTAGTTTATTACCTGTTTCTTCATATATACGTTCCCATTCAGCTTGATTCTCATTCATGGGACAACCACTGTGCAGTTTCATCATCACATCGGACCACAGTTGCTTAATGACTTCACATTCGAAGAATATATGCTCAATAGTTTCTGGAAGGTCACAACAGAAAGAGCATTCTATATTAACGTTCATGCCAATACTAGCAAGCTTAACTTTAGTAAATATAGCCCTATTCAAAATCTTCCACATAGTGAAGTTCTGTCTGTAGCTACTATCTTTGTTCCATGTTCTCTTCCACCATTTCCAATTCTTTCTTGCATTGTTCTGCATCAAGAATTCATATGCAACACCAGTTTTAATTAATTTAAGAATTAATTAATTTAGTTATTTGAAATCAATTAAGTAATATAATTAATTAAGGATAATTAATTACTGAATAGGATTAATCAAGATTGATTAATGAATTTAATGAATTAAAGATTAATATTATTAAATATGATTTATTTATTAATTAAGAAGTAATTAAAAGATCATTAATTAATGTAACTAATGATGTAATTAAGGATTGATTAATTAAAGGATAATTAATCAATATAAATGATTATAAAGTAATTAATTAATTGTAATCAATTAAGGATTAATGTAATTAATTAAAATTAATTAATTAATGAAGTAGTTAAAGTTTAATTAATGCAAATGGCTAAGGATAATTAATTTGTGTAATAAATTAAAGGCTAATTACTTAAAGTAATTAGAGGATGATTAATCAAAGGAATTAATTAAGATAAATACTTAAAGAATGATTAATTAATTGGTTTGAATTTAATTAATGGTTAAGTAAGCAAGATTTATGTGATGGAAGTAATAAATTTAATTTATTTTAAATTAATTAGAGATGGAAGTAATTAATTTAATTCAATTTAAATTAATTAGAGATAATGTGATTTATTAATCCTTGCTTATGTATGGATGGATGATATTGGTTGCCTCGAATGGTTTGAGATCTCATATATGAGATAAGTGATGTTGTGTGATATGGATGCTTTGGTTGAAGTGTGATGATAATGTGAATTATCTATTTGTGATGATAATGTGAATTATCTATTTGTGATCATAATGTGAGTTATCTATTTGTGAGATGTGAATTATCTATCTGTGTGTATATAGATAATAAACTGTATCAAATTGTTCTAACTTTAAAACAACTTGGACCTAAAAGATGGCGCTTTGGATTTCGATGAGACCGAGATCGGGTTTCCAGATTTGGATATCCAAAAACCACATCGATCTAAATTAACGATATGTCGTGAATCTCAAGTGAAGATAAAGATTCAGAGTACAAGGGTTATTGTCATTAACTCTGAGGGTGATTCCAAAATGAGCGTAATGAGATAATGCCTTCGGTTTCATTCGAACCCGGAACGAACTTGTATGGATAGAACGCTTTCAGCACATCGTCGGGTGGACGATGAGCATTCTAAGAAATATGTTCTCTAAAGGTAATCGTAGCCTCAAGCCTCATCAACCGGTAACGACTAAAACTGTGGAGGTGTAGCAAGGCTAAGTGGGTAGCACCCAAGTAGGAGAAGTTCTTCCCTGTCTAGAAGTCCCTTTATATTCGGCTATGTGGGCAGTTGATTGCAAATAGCTGCGGGGTTGTCTTGTTCGGGACTGTCCAGTAAGGGATGGTTCCGGTCATGTGTTGTAGGAGATTTAGGGTGGATCCTCGGTACGGTGATCTACGCCACGTACTGTGACGGACGGTACCCCAGTATCCCTGCCATTGGTGGAAACCCATTCTTCCTACATGCCCTTACGGTTTTGATTGTATTACCCACTTTGTGGTTAGTATGCTGGAATTTAATCATGTAACAATTTCAGCTATTTCTTATTTATTTGAAAACCCTAGATCCTATTATAATATCACTGGATTTCCTATCAAATGTTTTAGTTAGCTTAAGGTAAAAACTTTTCCGTGTTTGTGTGCGGGGAGTCTTACGTGATACCTTCTGTTTTCAAAGGATTTTCAAAGTTAAGCAACCTTAACCTGTTACTCACACCAGACCCATGTCTGACCCGGAGTTTATCTTCTGTTTTCTAAAACTCTTGGGTACTCAAGTTTTTACGAGTAGCCAAGGGATTCAGGTTAGCTTTGACGAATTGTTGAGGAGCAATGGAGCAGGAGGCTTCAGCGTTGTAGATATATATAGTGTTCTACTGTGTGATTTCTGAGTCGATTGTTTATGTTGTATTTGAGTTGTAATAATTAGACAGGTGTTTATAACAGCATAGTATATGATGTATAAGCTGTGTAACTCTGATTGATGTTGTATATTATGTAAATACTTATGTAATTAATATAATTTATTCGTTCCACTATTGAGATTCTGATGTTGTTTCTTTTCTTTCTTCTCTATCTTTCTCTTTTCTATTTCTTTCTTTCTTAAAGATGATGCGTCTTTCTGTTGAGAGAAAGATGGGTCGTCTCATTTGGTATCAGAGCGCTAGGTTGAGTGAATACCTAGGCTTTGGAGTGTTTTCTTTCTTGAGAGAGTGTATTTTTAATTTTATATATATATATATATATATATATATATATATATATATATTTCTACCTATTTGTTGGGTTACCTGTTCGGGTTTTCCAATATAAGTTCTAGAGGTAGATAGGGTAGTGGTGTGTGTAGCACGAGTACCAATGGTAGGAGTCTGATTGTTAGGGTTGGATGTGTATCTACTAGAACTATATTAAGTGTTTATAGCCAATTTTTTTGCAAACATTTTGGTTCTTTCATCAAGAAAACGATTCTCAGCATCGTTGGATTGCTATTCTACTGTTGGATTGCACAAATCCGAGGAAGAGGTCCAAATTCATCCTCACAAAGTTTCCTATTCTATTTAGACTTGGAAAACGCCTACAAGGAAACTAACAACAATGCCTCATAGAAAGGAAAAGGCCATTGCTACCTCCTTACGGGCCTACTGATATAGCAGTAGAGACCATATAGACCGCTCTTCTGGAAGTTGAAGCGCAACAGGGAGCCATGGATGTACTAGCTTCCTTTTGAATAATTACTAAGGCCAATATGGAGAAAGTGTTGAAAGAGATCCAGAATACCTGTGCAGAACTGGAGAAACAAATCTAAGAGAACAGGGTCCTGATAACCTAATTCAACACTCTCTATGGGAAGCATAGGAGAGACCCAACTCCAAACTCAAGAGCATAAGATTCCACATCATCGGACCAAAACTGAAGGAAAGGAATGCAAAAAACGACAGTATACAACATTGGGACCACGATGCAGAAGGCGGGGACTGACCCCACTCGATCTCAAGGGATTGGTGTTGATATCACCATTGGGATCAGTACTGACCCTATCAACTGGGGGTCGACCCCTCCTCGATCTTAATAACATTAGCTATCCATCATCAAAGCCATTGTCGAGTCACGAGTGGTCTTCGTCAACAAATGTCAAAAAATGTCAAAAATCATTGAAACAGATGTCGAAAAACTCACTCCACGGTTGATCTGAAGTTAGACCCGAAGTAATCACCCATTTGACTTAAAACAAACCCCAAAAATTCTGGCCCGAAGTCAGACTCGGATAAAACCAAGATTAACCCCAAGCACACCTCGATTTGACTCCAAGTATCGTTCGTTAGTGAACCCTACCCATGGTTTGGTACCAAACCCCAAGCAATCATGCAAATGACTCCAAGCACCGTTCGTCACCGACCCAACACTTCATATTCTACAACCCCAAGTGAATCATGGGCCGACCCTAAGCAAATGGCAAATTATGTCAGGTCAAACTCCAAGTAAATTACTACCGATCCATCTTCTTTTGCCCATAACTCAGGCATACGAACTCCAAATGTCTTGAAATTTGGAATATACCCCTATGGGACCTTCCTTGTCACCCTATACTGGTCCTACTCTACCGATCCCTCCTCGGTCGCGATGATATACAGCTCCCGCATTTAAGATTTAGAACTCAACCTGAAGAGGATGCATTCTCTCTACTCTCCATGACTGCTCAGGGTGCCAGGAACCAAGTAGCAGTTGTTGGACTACTGCCAAGGAACAATCAAGGAACCATTATTCAAATGGTGCTCCTAGAAGCCGAAGAACCAAGGCGATATGGAATAAATCAAATGACTTACCGAGCTAAGCTTCTGGGGTAGATCATGACTATTCCCAACTAACAAGCTTCCAAATACCTAACTTCGCATTCATAGCACTACAATTCATGATGAAAAGCTAAATCCAAGGCTGGGGAGAGTCCCAGATCCATAATCCTTTTACTGGATCCATTCATGCAGAGTATCCTTGCAAACTCAACATGCCAACCATATCTGCATGCTCAGGGGAAACCGACCCTAGACTACATCTCACGAAATTTAAATAGCATACAGATTCCACCAGAGCGACGGATGCACTCAAACGTAGATGCTTCCCCATATTTCTTAAAGGAACAGTGACCGTGTTGTTTACATGACTATCGCCCAGGTCCATCTCCTCATTCGACATGCTAGCACAAAAGTTCATTGAGCATTTACGAATACAAGCAATTTTCCCTAAGCATGTGATGCCTCTATCAAATCTGTTCAAGACGCTGGGGGGCCGCTCAAAGACTACTTGCAAAGGTTCAGTGCTGCCGTAACCGAAGTAAGCAATCATAGCGAGAATACCATACTGATGGCGTTATAATGAAAATCAACCTTTAAACATATTTTTGCGGCTGGTTAGCTGGAAATCTCCTACCACTTGGATCGATTTTACTACAATGCGAACCAGAGTTTACGCAAGGAGGAGGCAAAGCTGACTGGGAAGAAGAACAGTGCAAGCCCACAGGCTGAACGGGTTCAAAACAAGAGCAATGATGAAGCCCTAGATGAGAACTCAAATTCTAGGAGATGACCCAGGATCCCGAAATTTGACGCATACACTCCACTGAACTATTCAATCGAAAACATCCACCTGGGGACTTGCAACTCGGAGCAATACAGGAAGTCCGCCCCGAGTGTGTCCACCGAAACCCAGAAGAAATCCGAGAAATATTGCATACTTCATGAGACATATGTCTATAACACTGGTGATTATAGACACCTCCGAGATGTGATCGAAGAGCTGATCCAGAAAGGAAAATTCAACATTATATGCAATCTCTGCAGGATGTCGAGCAACGAATGTTCGACCTTGACTAATAAAGACCTTTGGTTATCAACTAGACCGCCAATAGTCGACTTCCAACTGAGAAGAGCTGGAGTAAAGTGGAATGGCAAACACACAACGTTGCTTCACTTATGAATATGATTTATTTCAGTTTCAGTTATGTTATGAAATATGACCACTTGAATTAAACTTCTTTCAAACGATGTAGGTGCCCAAGTACCTAGTGTTAGGCGCCAACGAACCTCCACAGACCCTGATTGGACCTTTGGAATATCATTAAGACAAGTGTAATTCGACCACTCATAGCTACCATGTGCCCCTGACTTAGGGGCAAGAACTCAAAATGGAAGGTGGGTGTGACTCGACCATTCTGTTCCTATTCTGTGCTTCAATTCTGACAGAACATCTATGCCTTGCTCAAAGCCTGACAAGGTCAAACTCCAATACAAAGTGGATGCAACTAATCGTCCCCATGTTAATCTCCGGGCTTGACTTGGAGACCAAAGAAAGGCTTAGAGTGGATGTGACCCGAACATCCACTCCCTACCTCGTACTTGAAGTTTACCAAAATACTTATACCTCTCCCGAAGCTCAATGAGAACATGATTCAACTAAAAGTAGATATGAATTGATCATCCACACATCGACTCCTAGCCTAGACATGAGGGGTAGTTTGAGAGCCCAAAACTAAAGTGGATGTGAGTTAACCGTCCACCCAACAATTCTTTCTCTCGACTTGCTGGGAGAAGTACGAAGCAAAATGGACATGACTTGACTGTCTGACCGAAATATGGATATGGTCCGACCATCCATCGTTTATTATCTTCCTTTACTTGACATGAGGAGCTATAATCACCAAGTGGACGTGAATCGACCGTCCACTCGCCAGCTTTTGTCCTTGATGCATGGGGAAAAATTTCATTCTATGAACGAACATGACTCGACCGCTCATTCGACAACTCTTATCTCAACTTGACAGGTGGAGTAAAAATCAAAAAAGGTATGACTGACCACCCATCGACTAACTCTGGTCCTCCAGTATAGACTGGAGTATAGACACAAAAAAGATGGATGTGGTTTAACCATCCATCGATTAAATCTGGTCCCCCAATGTGGAATGGAGTATAAATACCAAAATGAACGTGGTTCGACCGTCAATCAATCAACTATGGTCCGCCAGCATGGTCTAGAGTATAAATAACAGAAAAACAGTGGGCTTGACTCGATCTTCCACTCTCTAACTCTTGCCCCTGACTTGGGATCAAAGCATGACTCAAAGTGTATGCGGTTTGACTATCTGTTCCTCTACTCAAGCTTGAAGTTTGCCAAAATAATCATCTTACTCCCAAGGCTTGGCAAAAATAGGATCCAAATGAAAGTGAATGCGGTACGAACATCCATGCGTCGACTCCTGCATAGGATGCAGGGGCAGTTTGTGAGACCAAGCTTAAGTTGGACGTGATTCAACTTTCCAATCCAAGAAGGATATGATCCGTCCATATGCGACCATGCTTCTGCCCAGAGTACAACGAACTATTCAATCTTTGCTCGGACATCGACAAGCCCAAAATCCAGACCAAAAATCAGATGCGATTGAACCGTCCATCACTAACTCTGGTCCTCTAGTGTAAACTGGAGTATATACGCAACATAGGAATGATTCGGTCATCCATTGAATATTCCTAAAGTGTGAGCTGGAGTATAAACACAAATTAATGAGTGTGGTTCGACCATTTACTCATCAACTCTGACCTGAATCAGACAGAGGGAGTATAAACACCAAAATATGGATGAAGATTTAACCGTCCATCCATTAACTCTAATCCCCCAGTGAAGACTAGAACATAAACTCAAAATGGGAAGGTTTGATTATCTATCAACAAACTCTGTCTCTCAAGTACAGACCAGAGTATAAGCAACAAAATCGAATGCGACCCGACCATCCGATACAAAGCAGACGCGACACAACCATCCATGCGTCAACTCTTGTCCTTGGCACGGGACCCATAGTATAAATTCATGCGGATGTGCTCTGACAATACGACACTAAATTTCTTCCTTGACTCGACAGGACGTGACTGATTGTCCAATTCTAAATGGATGTGACTTCCCATCCAATCGCGAATGAATGTGGTTTGACCTTTCATTCACTAACTCCAATCTTTGCCTTGACAGATGGAGTATAAACTCACCAAGTGGATGCAGTTTGACCGTCCAATCACCAACTCTCATTTTGGGTTCGACAGAGGGAGACTATATCCAAAAAATGGACGTGGTTAGATCGTCCATCAATAACTCTAGTTCCTAGAATGTGAGTTGGATTATAAACACCAAGTAAGTGCGACTCACCACCCATTGACAAACTCTAGTCCATAGAGCATAGATGAGACTATAAATAGCAAATGGACGTGACTTGACCAATCATTTGTCAGCTCCAACCTAAAATCGACAGAAGGAGTATAAACTGAAAAGGACGTGACTCGACTGTCCACGAACTAACTCCGCTAACCTAAGACTGGGGGTAGGAATACAAACTACTAAAAGCTGAATATGACAGCTCATTATGGTTCTAGCTTAGTGTTCTTTATGACTTAAGGCAACGATTGCAAGGAGGCCTTAATACAAAACCAATCAGAATAACATCTAAACCAACCATATCATACCACTGGATCGACAGGCAATATCGATCCAAATTTTGTATATCATGCCACTAGATCGACGATCGATGGCGATTCACACCAACCACAATTGGATGAGACCCATATGTCCATCGAATTACTTCGGTCACTAAAGCATGGATAGTAGAATAAACCATGAATGAGTGTGACCTGACCATTCATTAACCATCACCCCTTCGATTCTTCAGAAGGAGTATGAAATCAGATGAGCATAACTCGATCGTTCCTAAGCTAACTCAATCCCTTGAATCGACGGGAGAACGTAAATCAAAATGGCCTTGATTGACCATCCAGTTCTGAATGAATGCGACACGACCATTCATTCGCCAGCTCTGACCATGATTCGATTGGAAGAGAAATTTGAAACAGACGTGACTCGAACATCCGCACACTGATCCTTTCCCTTAGTTCAATAGAGGAGCATCAATCACAGATTGGATGTGACTTGACCATCCGCTCTTTGGTCCTTGCCCAAGGTATGGTGAAATCTGCATCAAAAGTGAACGTAATTGGTCGTCCAGTACTCCGCTCATGCCTAAAAACCGATGGAGCATTAAAGTCTTCCACCATAAAGGAAAAACCAGAATACAATCAAGAATAGGCATGACTCAGCCTTTCATCAACTAACTCGATCCCACGATTCGATGGGAAAGAGTACAAAACTACAGCAGACATGACTTGCCTATCCACATATCGACATTTGCCCCTGACTTGGGGGGCACGAGCGAGAATCAAGATGAATGTGACCCGACCATTTATCGATCGACACAAGGTCTTTGAAGCTTAGGCAAGAGTATAAGCACAACTACGACAAGATTCAACCATCCATGCAATAAATCTATTAACGCGAGACTGGGTCTAGAAGTGTGATTATCAAAACCTGACTACAATAGCTCAATACTGTGACTCATCCTTGGTGTTTATAATGATTCAGGGGCTCATGGGCAAATGAGTATCATTCCAACTCGAACGATGAGCAACAGGTCATGAGTACATTGAATGGAAAGCGTATTACTCGAGTACATCAGTAGATTCAAACTTAGAGGAAAAATTAGCTATGCAACTGCACGCAACATAAGGCTAAACTCTACTCAGTATTTAATTCGACGTGCCTATAAGCCTCATTTTCAACTTTTGCAAACAATCACTCAAAGAATTTAGAACCCAAGACTATCCAATTCAAAAGATAGACATTGTTAGATGGATTAACCTGATTCCACGTCTCATGTGACCATTTGTATATACATGTAAAGTCAAGTGTTCAAGTTCATATGCGTTTCGAACATTCACATGGGAAAAAGTTTTTAAGTGCATAAGCGCATATATATCCAAACTCATATGCAAATTCATACACAAGGAAACATGTTCATATAGATTTATCTTCTCCAAACCAATCCCCTACATGTTATTTTCACCAAATGCAACCAAACTGGAATGCCTAATTACCAAAGCAAAGAACCTACCTAAACAAGGGATCGAAACCAAACTCACATATGTATCGATACAATCACAACCAATCCCTATACCCATTCAACAACTGATCCCTCCATGCCTACACAACCGGTCGTATATCCACCACTCTACTTCATTTCCACTACATATCATATCGATCACATCCACCAACATGAGATACAAGCCACCACCAATCCCCTGCAACCGAACCTGTGTTCACTAGTCACTTTCCATCGCTTCACTCCATTTGCTCCATTAGTTTAACCATGACCGATCCCTTCTTCTTTAACATTTGGACAGTGTAGATCAATGTGAAGACACTTAAACTTGAATGTCATATAGGATTTTCAAACGTATTTAATCTGTAATAACTTCCTTATCAAAAATAACAAAATTTTCAGTGTTAAAGCAACTACAAATTCTCTGTTACTTTGGCTAATTCTTCAATGTCTATGACCGTGAGATTTCTGCAACTCAAGACATGTGCACTGATCCCATGCAAGGGATACTCATGTGCAGGCAGACAACGAATTTCAACTAGCGCTTCCCACACTTCTTCTCAACTCCACAACATCATCACCGAACCCTCCATGTCAATCTACTTAACTGTAGCTTCACTCACTTCATCTTCTCCAGCCTGACACAGACCCACTTCTCAATGACCTCCGATGTAAATAATCCAACTGTCTTATAACAAACTCCCACTCCAAACCACACACGATAAATTTTAAAGCCCATCTATCAAGTGGTGAGAATCCAAATCAGCTTGGAGCACGAGTGATGGATGAGGTTTCAAAATGGATCTGGAGTGAGTCGATAATTTGGAATCATGGATTCAATCAAAAGGGGGGCGATTGATACATGAATAGTTGAAGAATTAGATCGGCCATATGGTTGAATGATTATATGATAGCCTCGAGCTCCAATTTTAATGGCAAATGATAGTAAGAAGGGATCAATGATAAACAAGTGCAAATAAAAAGGATCGATGAAAGAATGAAAAAGAAGCGACTGGTGAATTTTTTTGATTCAATATGAAATAGGGGATCAACGACTAAATAAAAATGTAAGAGAATAATTAAGGGATTGGTGATAAATTATAAAAAAAACAATGAATGGATGCAAATGATTAAAATGGCAAAATGACAAGTTTATGGGTGAATGACGATGAAAAATGACAAAAAATTGCAATGTCATTGCAATTAAACTACATGGAATTGGTAGTGACCTGTAAACGTATGAATGCATTTGGGAGAAAATGACAAAAACATATGCATGCACATGCACATGTACATACTCAACATTCAATTAATTTAATCAGTAGAAATTAAATTTCTAATTGGAATTTTCAAAACAGAAATCGGTTTAAATAACCGAGGCCTACTAACTCAACTAATCAGCTCAATGGAACCGAGCTCAGACAATTGCCGATAGACTGCAATCCAATACTTATACTATCAAATAATGACCAAACATTGCAAAATACAACGGGAAATTTGACTCACCACAAAGCCAGCTCAATAACTCGACGGAAGGATAATGACTTTTTAAGAAAATGAATGGCATCATTTCCGGCAACTCCAATTTATCTCGATTTAAAGCACGTCATGTTTGAAGCAAGACATACCTAAGGGGGCAAATATTATTCGGCATTTTGATCCGACTATATTAAGACTGATTGGACAAGTTAAACTCAATCATAGACAAGGCAAGCAGCCAAGAGAAGTGATCATGGACTTTAAATGTCAAGAATAAACAATGATATGAAGCAACGATCGAGAGAGATCAAGAGATGGACTCCTAAGAATGTTCTAAGTATGGATTAGTGTATCCCTTAGGCAGGAAATTGGTATCTATCCCTTTCCCTTGGTAGGGGATCATATCATATCACTATGGTTAAGTATGGATTGTAATATTTCCCTAAACAGGCGATTATATTATAATCTATTCTTAAACAGGCGACCAAATTGTAATCTTTACCCAAACAGGCAATAAGATCTATTACTTCTCTAGGAAAGGGATCAAATCGTATCAATGTAGCAGTTCAACTTAATGGAAATAAATCGATATCTCAAAATCCAAAAGTCAACTATGCAAACAACTTTGGGAACATAAAACTAGCATGGAGGGAGACCCATCAGAGCAATTGCATGAGCTCAAAGGCCATTTGAATCGATCGATCATGATCGCTCAATATTGGTAGTTGGGCCATAAATTTTTTAGGTAACCTCGTCCATATCTCGAGACTCTACCTGCAAATTCAAGAAGATATTCAGTTGTCTTCCCCTATAAATACCGTGATCATTCTTTATAAGAGGGATACTTTTTCTACTGCCAAGGATATTCTATTACTATACTTTATTCTTGTAATACTAGATCCCAGTTGATCCAAATATTCTTGTATACATAAACAAGTGCAAGATCAATAAAATATAAAGTGGACGTAGGCCCAAATTGCCGAACAATTATAAAAATCTATGTCTGATTTACTTTTTCAGCTCTACTTTAACTTTATTCTTCATTTATTCTCCACTAGAACTCTATTGGGTGTTTTTGACCAATTTTGATGCAAACATTTTATAAATAAAAGTATAGATTTGTATGTGGTATTTTATAAATAAAAGAATAGATTTATAAATAATATTTTATAAAAAGGGAAATTAATATCAATTTGTTAATTTGGAATAATAAATCAGATTTGTGAATTCATAGTGATGTATGGAATGATCATTTTATGAAAAATAATTAATCCTATCTTGAAACCTAAGATTTGTTGTAAGTACATTAGAAATATAAAGGAGATTTATAAAAGGAATTTTATAAATATAAAAAAGATTAATAAAAAGGAATTTTATAAATATAAAGGAGACTTATAAAATGAAATTTTATAAATATAAAGGAGATTTATAAAAAAAGAGTTTTATAAAAGGAATGAGATTTGATTTTCATCGATGATCGATTGAAATTATGGTGGTATGGAAAGTATTCTTTTCATACTTAATATCCGAGTGTATGGAAACTTGTACCAATCTGTAAGAGTTTAAGAATGTACATCGAGGCAAGGATAGCATGCTAATCAGTCTGAATACATTGTTAACCGAGGGATGGTACAGGTTTGAAACAGGAGAGTGGTGATAAGCATATTTGGTCCATTATCCATAATATCGATTTACTTATACCAGAAAATGAGTTTGAGTTTATAGTAAAGAATGTTTTAAGTGACATTTGTTTTTGTCCCATTTAAGTATGCTTTGAGATATGAAATCTTCTTAAGATTTGTGAATTTGCTTATACCATTGATACAAGTATATGGAGACATATTCTACGTATTGAAAGTGAAGTGGTTTGTGAATATACTTATACCATCGAGATAAACATATGAATATTTTTCAAGTATTGAAAAGAGTAGAGAGGTTGGTGAATATATCTTTTTAAAAAGGTATTTGAAAAGAAATTTTAATTAATGAAAGGATTAACTGAAGAGGCTTAGTGGTTTCTTATATGCTTAACCATGCTTGGTTTCTGTGTGAAATTAAATCTCTGATTTGATAGTTTGTTTATTTGATAGCTAAATAACTGATTATTGAATCTTGGTCATTTTTGAAACTATTATTGTTGGTTCGGAGAGACCGGGATTGGATAAGCATGAGTTATTCAAAAACCAATTCGAACTAGCATAAGCGTTTGAATTTGAGACATCTTGAAGATGATGGAAATCAAATACGGGGATCTTTGAAGTGCAAGGGATAGTTGCTACTAATCCCGAGGATGATTCCAAAAAGGATGTAGTAGAAGTAGTGCCTTCAGTTTGTTCATATCCTGAACAACTTGTATGGATGAACGATGATATTGCATTGTTGTTAGAAAGGCAGTGTTAGCATTCCAAATAGGATTTACTGAAAAGGTAAAACGTATCCTCAAGCCTCACTGTAACGACCCACCTTTTTAGATAGTTCAAATCGACAATAAACCACACATGTCAGAATGAAACCATTCAAAAGGAAGGATTGTTAATAGGGTAAATAAGAAAAAAAGAAAAAGGAAAGAAAAAAATAAAACACAGAATCTCGCAGCGGAACGACAAAATATAATAATCAAATAAACATTTCATGAAGCTGTTTTACAAATAACATTTAATTACACTTACAAATTCAAATCAAAGTTATACATATATCATAAATAAACAAATAATGCAGCGGAATACAGAATGTAGTGGAATAATAAATAGCAATAATATACTGAATCTTCGTCTTCGTCAACCAGAAAATAGTCTTCAATGCTGAAAAACTCAAGCTGACTCGAGCATAATGAAAAACAATACACTCGAGTTAGGACTAAAATATCCTATGTAAGTCAAATCAGTCTCAAATAAAAATATGAGTGCAATGGCTTTAGAGATGTTACGGGATTTTTCATCTCCTATCAAATATACAACCTGAGTGCCATAAATTATGAGATTTCAAATAATTCGAAATTACTAATTATAAGCACTTTATTTAAAATAAATCCGAAGTTTACATTAAAAACTTAAACTTTTTAAATAATTTAGTTCCAATAAATAATCCAAATTAGAGAAATTGTATGGGTATATATCATTTCAACCCATAATTTAAATGTCTTAATTATCCAATTCTAAAATGATTCAGAGGACCATTTAAATGATGTCAATAATATACAAGGTGATAACAGGGACATATTAAAATAAATAACAACCATACATCCAACATATCAATCAATAAGCATTCATTTCAACAACATCCAAATCAATCAATATATTCAACATATAATATTTATCAATATCGGGGTTTAACTATCAATCAAATTCTAATATAAAATTAAATGTCAATTCAGATTCAATATCAATTCAAATGTGAAATTAAATTAACAAACCGCAATAAAATATTTATATACAACATCATATATTTTATTTAACTTGCAATGGAATTTTTTGTATTGCCTGAGTGGGTTTAATCACTCACCTTTGATTTATAGCCAATTGAAAATCCAATAAAAGCCGAAATTTCAATGGTCTTCAAATGCAACCATACTAGTTTCATGTTGTCTGAAATTTTGATACGAACCCAAAGGAAGAAACCGCACATTAATCGGGGTTCATAAGCAGAAGATATTCAAGTTGTAAGAATATATTGAAAATGAAATAGAAAACCATGTACACATATTTTAATAATAAAATAAAACACGTTAGTTACTTACAATAAGAATTTTGAAGCCTGCTTATGTCTCTAAATTTTGGAGAATAAAAAAAAGGACACGATGGCTCACACATGGAGGAAGGAGGCTTTAGGAAATGGATTTGTAACAAATGGAAAAGATTAGCTTCATGAAAATAATTTGCTCACATTTGTTTGTTTCTTTTTAGAAGATAAAGAAAACTTTAGGCAAAAGAAATAATGGAAGCACGTTTTGGAAATGGAAAGTTAGAGAAAGAGATTTATGAAATAGGAAACGAATACGGAAAAAGCACGTTTGGAAATTGGAATATGAAAGGGAAAGATATAAGAAGATATAAATTTGCAAAATAAAAAGAGCCTAACATGCAGGTAATTAACAAAAGATAAAAGATGCACGTTGGAATTTGATAAGAAATGTTTAAATGGTAAGCAAATCTTTTGGTATAAAATTTCAAAACATGTGCTACCTCAATTAATTTCATCAACACACATGAAAAATTTCAAGGCAAGGCTCGAATGTAATAAATAAAACTTACTTGAAGACTAAAAGAGGCATGTATTAATGAAAGAAAGTAGTAATAAAATAAAGTAAATGAAAGCGATGATTTAAATTTGAGAATGTAGTCCGTACATAGAAATCACAAATCTAATATACTAAAAAACAATTTATTTTAACATATTTTATTAACCCTAATACGCTCAAATTTACACACATATATGTATTTTTATCTAGTAAACGGTAAATAAAATTAAACACTACAATTAACATAATGAGGACTGCCACCCCACACATTAAAAGATGAACCGAGACCCCAAAGTCAAGTTTGAAACGGAATAAATCTCCTATGTTAATATGCTAACTATTCCAAATCAAAAATTTAACCAAACCTTCAAGTTGTTTTCTTACCACTTTATTATTGTTATTTTTTTATAAATTAAATTCAAATCAAGTTTGAATATTTAAATAAATCAAATAATCCAACTAGAAACATACAACAAAATTCAATTCTTTCTTTTAATGAAATTAAATTAACATTCATAGATGAAATATTCACTTTATTTGATAAGAATATTCTTTTCAAGAAACCATCCTTTTCTTTTATTTTTTTTGAAACATATTTCTTTTTATTACACATTAATTTACAATTAACACATCCCCCTTTAAAACCAACTTATATTTAAAGATTATCCCATTAAAGAGTTACAGAAATAATACTTCGTACAACCATATTATCAATTAATTTGAAACGGAATAAATCTCCTATGTTAATATGCTAACTATTCCAAATCAAATATTTAACCAAACCTTCAAGTTGTTTTCTTACCACTTTATTATTGTTATTTTTTATATAAATTAAATTCAAATCAAGTTTGAATGTTTAAATAAATCAAATAATCCAACTAGAAACATACAACAAAATTCGATTCTTTCTTTTAATGAAATTAAATTAACATTCATGGATGAAATATTCACTTTATTTGATAAGAATATTCTTTTCAAGAAACTATCCTTTTCTTTTATTTTTATTGAAACATATTTATTTTTATTACACATTAATTTACAATTAACACACCCCCCTTTAAAACCAACTTATATTTAAAGATTATCCCATTAAAGAGTCACAGAAATATTTCTTTATCAATTAATTTCATATTATCATTATATTTATAACAAATTTAAGTGCTCACAATTTGAATGTAATATTTCTCAATGAAATTCTCAATATATTTTTAACACAAATCATATGTTGCACATATCATTAATTAATATCCATTTACTTCTATCTCTTATTAATGGAAAGATATAATTACTATTAATTACAATGATTAAATCTCAAAACATACTCTAATACAGGGAAGATAATTAATCCAATTGTTTCCTTTGAAATCCAGTTTTCCATGTTAAACCCAATATCTATATGCTAATTTAATTCCAATATTTAACTACAACTGTAATAAAACATGTTCATTATATATTTAAATTCCAAACAAATCCTTTTATTTTGATTTACATTCTTATTGTCAAATTAACTATTCCCTTATGCAATTGATTAACATAAGTTTTACACCTACCACTCAATAGTTAACGTTTCTTCTTATATCAAGTGTAATATTTCAATTACATTAATTCTCCATTAATTACCAGATAAATTTCTTACGGATTTAATAATAAGAAAATAAATAAAATAATGGTTATACGTTAATAATCCATATCTATTAACTTAATAATCCATATATATTAACTTATTGTTTACAAACAAAGGTTAATAAATTTAGTACAAAATAATTGATTTCATACTCCATATTAAAACCAATTGCAATTAATAACATAAGATTTCATCAATTTATACATCATTTATTCTATTCCTTATTAACTTTTATTATTTAAATTGATTGAAATTACATTAACATAGTATAGTAGTCAATTACATTCAGTCAATATTAGCAAATTATATGTTTTATCTCATTAAAATTAGTTGTTTTAAGATTCATCTTAAAGTCGAAATTTCTAATCTAATAAGATTCAATTTATTAAATCATAAATTTTAATTTCTGACAATTTGAAACCCCAAAACCTTATTAAATTAATATTTTTAATTATCAAAATATGGGTTGTTACAGTCTCCCCCACTCAAAACTTTTCGTCCTCGAAAATGAACGAGAAGGAATCGAGGAATTTGAAATATTTTATTCAAAATGATAAATTTATAAACAATTTAACTTTCATATTTAAATTTAATATAAATTTGAAAATAACTCAACTTCCACGAAAAATTTCGGCAGCATCTCATTTGTGCGGTTAGGTCTAGAAAAATAATAATATCAATAACAAACATATATATATATATATCATATCTCAAAAATAAATATCCCAAACCATGGGATAATGATAAAATATCGCTATAAAACCGTAATCCAAAAATGTACCTATTTTGTAACGACCCGTAAATTTCGACGATTTAATTTATTTAATAGAATTTTGTAATAAAAATTTAGTAGAAATAATAAAAGGTGATAAATATATATTGAACGCTAATTTAACAATGGTAATTTAAGCCTTTGTTTGTAATATGAATAAATTTTTCAATAAAAATTGGTGTAAGTATTGTACCTGAATATAATGGGAAGATAGAGAATATAGGTAAGGCATTTAATTAGTTAAGTGTAAATTTATGGGTATAATAACAATTCGTATACATTACCTAATTAATCTGTCAATTAATTTTAAAAAAAAATCAAAACCTTTTAATTTGGTAAATAATTTGATGCGTATTGATAGGCGTTACTTTAACGATTAATTTTAAAGTGATGGGAAGAAAATAAGTAAAGTTATGCAGTAATAAATAAATAAAAATATCGCAATAAATAGGAAACTAACATAACATTTATTTATATGAACGTTACTTATTGATTTGAGAGTAACGGAAGTGTGAACGTAGAATAAAATAAGCGTAGATTTATGTTAGGTAATTATTGAGAATATGGGGAATAAGTTGAAATAATATTAATTAAAAATTTATGCGTAAAACATGTTATGTAAGATATATTGATTCCATTTAATAAATTGAGGATTAATATTATCGAAGAGGATTAAATATGGTCTCAATGTAAATTTAGATAAGTTTTGAAATAAAGACTAATTCCATTCAGAAGATGACAATGGGTGCAATATTTTGATTTGTAAGCAATAGTAAATAGGTTACATGTTTAATTGGTTGATAGAATTTGAATTGAAATAAATGTTAATACACTAAATAAAGGTTACATTAATATGATAAGTAATACAATGTCTAGAAGTTTAATATAGAGTGTGTTAAGACGTAGAAATGGAAATTAGGAAGCAGTTGGAATTAAATGAAATTTTAGGTGTATTTATGAGAAATTTACGTACAATTAAAGAGGCGAATGAAATAAATACCAACCAATTTTAGTGAATAACGGGATCTAAACCTAAATAAATAAATTCCTTGAAATTTAAGTTTTAATTTTTGATAAATTGGATTTGTACTTTAATATTGAAAATTTTGGGATTATTCAAAAATAAATTAATGTAGGAAGTTGTTAAAGGATTCTGAATTTACCAAGTGGTCCAAACTGACAAAATTTGCAAATAATTAAAGTTGGATTTGTAAATCTGATTCAATTAACCTATTATTAATTTATTTGTTTGGAATATAAAAAGTAATGATAGGGTTAATTGAAATTAAGGGTAGTTTAATTTGTATGTTATTTGGGATTAAGGCAAGATGGGTGGATATTAGGAGTTATATACTTAGATCATTCAATTTATTTGGATAACATTTAATAAATGTAATTAAATGTACATTTACGTGAAATATAATACCATGCTTAATAGATTGCTAAGTTGTATATATTAAAGGGAATTTTATTAATTGTTTTTAAAAAACCTTAATTAATATGGTTGATAAATTTAATATAAGAAAAACCAATGAAATTCTTGGGAATAATGTAGGTTAATATGAGTTAGTAGTTAGGGTAGTGACTAAAATTGGTAATACATTGCAATTAATGTTAATAGTGTTGACATAAGCTAATAAATTTAAATGTTAATGCAATACCAATTTATGTATTTAAGGTGATTGCGAAATTGGAATTTGATAAATGCAGTAACTAACTCAGGGCAAATAGATTTTATGGAATCAATAAAAGATAGGTAAATTTAATGATTGTTTGGTGGTAATTTAAGCATGAATTTATTGGAAACTGAATAGAACATTTTATGTGATTGAAATTAAAGTTGGAATTCGGAGATGTTTTAGGAATTCCCATCTATGGGATACAAATAGATAGGATAATTAAATGAAAGGTCAACTAAAGGATTTCTGCAAAGTTAATTTATAATTTGTAGACAAAATAAAATTGAAGTTTTACGCTGAAGTTAATAATGTACTCAGCATTTAAAAAACATCTTAAATTGTCTAAATTTGAATAAACAATGAAGTAATAAATAATAATTATTAATAAAATCCAAAATTTGGTAACCCGTTTTCAAATTAATGATAATTAGTGTTGGTATAGGCTATTTATTTAAGTAACAGTGCGATGCCAAAAAAAAAGGATTGGAAGTAATTGCGAAATATAAATAAAATATTTTAGTAGGGAATTCAAATGTATATATACATAGAAATGTGGATTTTTATAGTATGAAAACTTAGTCAATTCACAATAGTTAAATCTATTGAGAATGAATAAAAATCTAAGATAATTATTACGGTAATTTAGAAATTTAGTTGAAAATGGAAATTTATCTATGAATTTGGAATTTAATGAAATTGTGAATTTATATTGAAACTTATAAATGAAGCATCTAAATTTACATTGGTAAATACGTTTAAAATTCAATGTAAATGTCTGAGGAAGAAATTAATTTATTTACTAATCCGTAACGTATCCAATTAATATATAATATTCTGGTGGGCCAACAACCGTTTTGCGCGTTTATGATTCGTGCCCACCTATCCTGTTTCACTTTGTCTATTTATAGGCTGTGTAAACCCTAGCCTCCATCTATCTTCATTTCTCTCTGTGTGTTCTTTTCTTCAACTTCTTCTCTTCCAATGGCTGCAAAATTTCTAGATCCAATTACAGTCCAAAAAAAAAAAATAAAAAAAAAAATTTCAAACTCCTCTAAAAATTCCAGAAAAATTATATGTCATAATTCTCGAAGAGCGTAATCTGTTGGTACTATCCGTTTTTTTTGATTGGTGCTGTAGCGTGCTCGAATTTGAGAAGAAGGACGTGGCCTGTGACGTGGCATGGTGATGGGGTATATTTTTTTATTTTGTTTTATTTAATTTTTGTTTCAATCGAAATTTTCGAATAACTTTCTCATACGTAGTTCGATTCACGCGAGATTTTTTTTGTTAGGATCATAATTAAATTCCAGATGTGTTGACGCTGGTTTGGACCAATTCGAAGACCGTCGAATTTTTGAGTTTAAATTGAATTTAAATTCGATTTAAATTCAAAAGGTGAGTGTTTTAACCCACTCACAATTTATAAAATTTCTTCTGTTTGTTAAATTAATTTTAGATATGAGTAGAAATTTATTTATGACTGTTTGGCATGTTTTATTCATTATCTCTGATAAATCGCATTCATTTAATATAACTGTTAATTAATTTTATTTATTGCATAAATTTGACAGTTAGAATTTATTTAATTGCATATTAACTGCCAATCATAGTTATGTTAAATTTTTATTTCATATTAACTGCCAGTTAAATTTACGTTTATTTTTGCGTATAAACTGCCAATTAACAGTTATTAAATTTATTTTGAGTATAAACTGATAAATGATACCATTATTTATCACCTGTTATGTATTGATGATTGTTTGAAATTAGATGATGACTGTGATAAATGGATGTATGATTTGATGGATGAATGGATGATTAATTTTATTAATTGCAAATTGCTATGCATTTCATTCATTCGGGATTGCGGTTTGAAATGATATACAACCGCATTTTTATTTTTAAATTGCAGATTGAAATGATAAACATCCGTATCACTTGACCATAGGGTAGAAAATTTTATACAGGCACCGCGGTATATATATATAAAATTATTTTTGAAATGATTTTCATGGTGTTGTAAAGCTATATATATGGTTTATGGGATATTGATTTGGTTATTTATATATATAGTAATTTTCGGTTTTTTAAGCTTTGTATGAATTTGATTTGATGTATAAAATTTAGTTGATTTTCAAGATCAATATGATTAAGAATTTATTTAAAATTTAATTTCTGGAGTTTTAAATGACTTAAAAGAGAATAAGATTTGAAGATGAATATTAAGTTAAATTGGAAATTTAATAAAAAGTTAGAATTTTTAAAGGATATGATTTTATAACTTGATTTTTGTGTAGAAGGATTTAAATGAATGAATATCAGGTTTATTTAAATGAATATAAAATAAATTGAAAGATTTTTTCCAGTTATGTGAAGTTAAAGATTTTCTTAAATTATATTGAATTCATTAAGTAAAGATTTCAAGTCTAAATAATAAGTAATTGAATTTAATATATGTGGGATTTTTAAATGAGTTTGTTTTTTTGAAATGGTGAAATAATTAAAGCTTTGGAACATAAGAATTGAAATGGTATTTGGAAGTTTAAATCGTTATTTGAATTTGATTTGTGAAATCTAAAGAAGCTATTTTGTTTTATAAAAGTAGTTTAATATTTAACCATTTAAGAGATGGAAATTTGTTTCAAAGCTATGTTTTTCAAGGTAGTATAATTTGGAAATACTATGTTCAAGAGTTTGATTTCTAAATATTTTACTTTGGAAACCTTATGATTTTGGAAGGAATATATATTGGAAAATAAATGATATCGTATTGATTTGGGGTTTTAAAAATATAAATGATATCGTATTTATATGGGTTTAAAATGGATATTTTATTCTGGTTTTAAAGTATAAACTATTTTGAAAAGACCGCGGTGTTATAATAACGATTGGTTGTTGAAGAGACCGGGATCAGAAGTTGTCATACTCTCTGCCAACTCTGAAAACCACTTTAACAACCGTGTACGCGGTGGAGATTCCAGAATGAAGTAGGTTGGTGGCGGCGTTTCCTGTAAGGTAAGTACGTGGACCCAACTCCCGTGAGTTGACATAAGGTGGCTAAAACAGGAGCGATTGACGGGTTAATGAGGTAGCACCTTTGATCGGACACTTCCCTTCGATACTATACTCCGACTTTGGATTTTTCGGTGGCCACCTTCACTTTTGATTTCTTTGATGTGGGGAGTTTTTCGAGGTGGGCGGCAGCTGCGCGCTGCGCGTTTTCATCGGCCCGGAAGCATAATTGGTATATCTACCCTGGCATTGCCTAGTTGTGCCGTGTCACCTACCCTAGCGCGCCTTATACGATTTTGTTTTGTACCATACCTATGGAGTGCCCTCTAACGATGCCCAGTACGGGGGAGATTACGGTACTGTATAGACTATGGGAATATATAAATGTGTTAAGGTGGAAAATGTAAAGCCTTAACGCTATTTAAAAGTAAGTTTATTTCACAATTAGACGCTATTATAATAGCGCAATATACTACATAGTAAATAGTTTAACGGATCCTTAGGAGATGTAAATCCCGAGCATCTCTTGAGTTACTGTACTCATATTTATTTCTGTTAATTTAACTCACATAAGATCTTTTAGTTCTGACTCGAGTGTTTTTGTCTTTCCAAATTCGCTCGGGTCAGTCCGAGCGTTTCAGGATTGAAGATTTTATTTCCGGAGGAAGAAGACGAAGATTTTATTATTATTACTATAGATAATATGGTTTCACTACACTCATATTGTTCCGCTGCATTGTTATATGGTATGTGTACTCTGATATGCATTGTATAAATAAATCAAAGGTTTTTGTAAACAGATTTATGAACTGTATATTTGATTATTATATTTTATCCTTCCGCTGTGAGATTCTGTTTCTTTCTCTGTTTTCTTATTTATCCCATAACAATCCGCCCTTACGTATGGTTTGAATTGGCACGTGTGTCTGTTTAAATCGTGCAAAAAGGCGGGATGTTACAGTTGGTATCAGAGCTTTGGTTTGGCGATAAACCTTAGCTTTGTGGGGTTTGACTCTTTATTAATAGGGTAGTAATACCCTATGGGAGTCACTGAGTGTATATATGAGAGAGCGTATTTGTTAGTGTTATAAAAAGGTTTTAATATTGTGATAATTTGTTCCGTTTCATATTTATATATTCTGGTTGGTGCATGGGACGCTATGACATCAATAGGGATTTCTAAACACTTAATAGGACAGACCGACATAATATTTGTTTTTAATATAGGTGAATGAAAATTTTTTGCCTATTATATTTTTATATATAAAATAAAAAATTTCAATTGATATTTATATTTGGCTGCAATAGATTGATTGTTAGGCAATAAAGTGTAAATAATAATAGAAATAAGATTGAAAAATAAGATAAATGAAATTTGGAAATTTAGAACTTAAGTCCGGGGTTTTTCTTTTGAATGATTTTGAAATATATTAATAATTTTATTTATAAGTATTTTCTGATATAAATATTTAACATAATTCGGAAGAATCGTTTTAAAGAAGATTTTTGAGAAAATAAGTTTTGTACATTCCTCTCTGTCGCTGGAAAATAATTTCGGTGATGGCGGCCGCATCATCGACTTTCATTTTCGAGTTTCGAAGGGGAAAGGCCACTGTAGTAGTTCTACTACAGATTCATTTTCGAAAAAGATATAATTTTTTAATTGTTTTAAATAAAATTAGAGGTATATAAGTTAGAAGAATATATTTATCTAATATTTCAAAATAATTTGAAATTTAACCCGGTATTTAATTCTTAAATTTCCATTAATTAATTGTTTAAATTATTGTAGTGAAATAAAAGGTAAGTGATTAATAAATTGAAACCTCTAATTTAGGTAAGAGATTTAATGCAAAGTTATAAAGGGAAATTTGAAATTTGTAACATATGAGATAAAGAGTAATATTGTTAAACATTAAATTTAATTAAAAGATGAGATAAAACTTGTATAAGTTCATTTGCATTTTCTTTAACATATATAACTTACCAAATATAAAATTTGAAATGTTTAATAAGAAATGTAGTAGAAATTTGTATAAGTAATAGTAGGTAATGAAGCATTCAATGAATTTGCTGTATTCAATAACTTAAGATATAATTGAAATTTTACCAAGTAAATATAAATAAAGGTAAGCATGATAGATAGATGATTATAAAACTTAAGGAATTAAAGTAAATAAATAAGGACATGCTATTATAAATGAATGAATAATTATAACAAAATATAGGGAACCAGCATGACCCGAGTGAATGGAATTGAATAATTATAAGTAATAAGTAAAAAAATGAATGAGCAAACCTTTGATAAGTAAATGTGAATGAAAAAAAAATCACTATATAAACAAAAAGGGAAATCAAACAACTAAAGCATGAAATTTATAATAAGTTAGTTTGGTTGCTGGTTTGAATTGTTATTGTTTGATTTATGGTTGGTTGGGTAAGGAAATTTGAAGTTGTTGGATGAATAAATAATCTATTTTGTTCCATCTAAGACTGTTGAGTAAATGATGCACTTGATAGTTATTTTTCATTCCGTACAATTTCAAGTTTGAACCCAAACAACTATTTGATTGTGTGATTGTATGGTTGTTTTGTAATTGTATGTATGTTGTTCGAGGAAATTGATGGTTGTTGTATTAATTTGGATGATTAGTGATTGGAACTACTTAGATATTTAAATTTTGGACTTAGAAATATTTTGAAATGTTCTCCAAACTCTAATAAATTTAAGTATAAAAGATAATGTTGTAAATTTGTATATTTTAAGAAAAGTAACAGATATTGTAAATTTAATGTTTTGAATAAGATATGTAGATTCTAAATCCTTCTTTTCCCTTCTTTTTCATTTTTGGGGACGAAAAGTTTTGAGTGGGGGAGAGTGTAACGACCCGTAAATTTCGACGATTTAATTTATTTAATAGAATTTTGTAATAAAAATTTAGTAGAAATAATAAAAGGTGATAAATATATATTGAACGCTAATTTAACAATGGTAATTTAAGCCTTTTTTTGTAATATGAATAAATTTTTCAATAAAAATTGGTGTAAGTATTGTACCTGAATATAATGGGAAGATAGAGAATATAGGTAAGGCATTTAATTAGTTAAGTGTAAATTTATGGGTATAATAACAATTCGTATACATTACCTAATTAATTTGTTAAAAAAATCAAAACCTTTTAATTTGGTAAATAATTTGATGCGTATTGATAGGCGTTACTTTAACGATTAATTTTAAAGTGATGGAAAGAAAATAAGTAAAGTTATGCAGTAATAAATAAATAAAAATATCGCAATAAATAGGAAACTGACATAACATTTATTTATATGAACGTTACTTATTGATTTGAGAGTAACGGAAGTGTGAACGTAGAATAAAATAAGCGTAAATTTATGTTAGGTAATTATTGAGAATATGGGGAATAAGTTGAAATAATATTAATTAAAAATTTATGCGTAAAACATGTTATGTAAGATATATTGATTCCATTTAATAAATTGAGGATTAATATTATCGAAGAGGATTAAATATGGTCTCAATGTAAATTTAGATAAGTTTTGAAATAAAGACTAATTCCATTCAGAAGATGACAATGGGTGCAATATTTTGATTTGTAAGCAATAGTAAATAGGTTACATGTTTAATTGGTTGATAGAATTTGAATTGAAATAAATGTTAATACACTAAATAAAGGTTACATTAATATGATAAGTAATACAATGTCTAGAAGTTTAATATAGAGTGTGTTAAGACGTAGAAATGGAAATTAGGAAGCAGTTGGAATTAAATGAAATTTTAGGTGTATTTATGAGAAATTTACGTACAATTAAAGAGGCGAATTAAATAAATACCAACCAATTTTAGTGAATAACGGGATCTAAACCTAAATAAATAAATTCCTTGAAATTTAAGTTTTAATTTTTGATAAATTGGATTTGTACTTTAATATTGAAAATTTTGGGATTATTCAAAAATAAATTAATGTAGGAAGTTGTTAAAGGATTCTGAATTTACCAAGTGGTCCAAACTGACAAAATTTGCAAATAATTAAAGTTGGATTTGTAAATCTGATTCAATTAACCTATTATTAATTTATTTGTTTGGAATATAAAAAGTAATGATAGGGTTAATTGAAATTAAGGGTAGTTTAATTTGTATGTTATTTGGGATTAAGGCAAGATGGGTGGACATTAAGAGTTATATACTTAGATCATTCAATTTAATTGGATAACATTGTAATAAATGTAATTAAATGTACATTTACGTGAAATATAATACCATGCTTAATAGATTGCTAAGTTGTATATATTAATGGGAATTTTATTAATTGTTTTTAAAAAACCTTAATTAATATGGTTGATAAATTTAATATAAGAAAAACCAATGAAATTCTTGGGAATAATATAGGTTAATATGAGTTAGTAGTTAGGGTAGTGACTAAAATTGGTAATACATTGCAATTAATGTTAATAGTGTTGACATAAGCTAATAAATTTAAATGTTAATGCAATACCAATTTATGTATTTAAGGTGATTGCGAAATTGGAATTTGATAAATGCAGTAACTAACTCGGGGCAAATAGATTTTATGGAATCAATAAAAGATAGGTAAATTTAATGATTGTTTGGTGGTAATTTAAGCATGAATTTATTGGAAACTGAATAGAACATTTTATGTGATTGAAATTAAAGTTGGAATTCGGAGATGTTTTAGGAATTCCCATCTATGGGATACCAATAGATAGGATAATTAAATGAAAGGTCAACTAAAGGATTTCTGCAAAGTTAATTTATAATTTGTAGACAAAATAAAATTGAAGTTTTACGCTGAAGTTAATAATGTACTCAGCATTTAAGAAACATCTTAAATTGTCTAAATTTGAATAAACAATGAAGTAATAAATAATAATTATTAATAAAATCCAAAATTTGGTAACCCGTTTTCAAATTAATGATAATTAGTGTTGGTATAGGCTATTTATTTAAGTAACAGTGCGATGCCAAAAAAAAAAATGGATTGGAAGTAATTGCGAGATATAAATAAAATATTTTTGTAGGGAATTCAAATGTATATATACATAGAAATGTGGATTTTTATAGTATGAAAACTTAGTCAATTTACAATAGTTAAATCTATTGAGAATGAATAAAAATCTAAGATAATTATTATGGTAATTTAGAAATTTAGTTGAAAATGGAAACTTATCTATGAATTTGGAATTTAATGAAATTGTGAATTTATATTGAAACTTATAAATGAAGCATCTAAATTTACATTGGTAAATACGTTTAAAATTCAATGTAAATGTTTGAGGAAGAAATTAATTTATTTACTAATCCGTAACGTATCCAATTAATATAAAATATTCTGGTGGGCCAACAACCGTTTTCCGCGTTTATGATTCGTGCCCACCTATCCTATTTCACTTTGTCTATTTATAGGCTGCGTAAACCCTAGCCTCCATCTATCTTCATTTCTCTCTGTGTGTTCTTTTCTTCAACTTCTTCTCTTCCAATGGCTGCAAAATTTCTAGATCCAATTACAGTCCAAAAAAATAAAAATTTCAAACTCCTCTAAAAATTCCAGAAAAATTATATGTCATAATTCTCGAAGAGCGTAATCTATTGGTACTGTCCGTTTTTTTTATTGGTGCTGTAGCGTGCTCGAATTTGAGAAGAAGGACGTGGCCTGTGACGTGGCATGGTGATGGGGTATATTTGTTTATTTTGTTTTATTTAATTTTTGTTTCAATCGAAATTTTCGAATAACTTTCTCATACGTAGTCCGATTCACGCGAGATTTTTTTTGTTAGGATTGTAATTAAATTCCAGATGTGTTGACGCTGGTTTGGACCAATTCGGAGTCCGTCAAATTTTTGAGTTTAAATTGAATTTAAATTCGATTTAAATTCAAAAGGTGAGTGTTTTAACCCACTCACAATTTCTAAAATTTCTTGTGTTTGTTAAATTAATTTTAGATATGAGTAGAAATTTATTTATGACTGTTTGGCATGTTTTATTCATTATCTCTGATAAATCGCATTCATTTAATATAACTGTTAATTAATTTCATTTATTGCATAAATTTGACAGTTAGAATTTATTTAATTGCATATTAACTGCCAGTCATAGTTATGTTAAATTTTTATTTCATATTAACTGCCAATTAAATTTACGTTTATTTTTGCATATAAACTGCCAATTAACAGTAATTAAATTTATTTTGAGTATAAACTGATAATTGATACCATTATTTATCACCTGCTATGTATTGATGATTGTTTGAAATTAGATGATGACTGTGATAAATGGATGAATGGATGATTAATTTTATTAATTGCAAGTTGCTATGCATTTCATTCATTTGGGATTGCGGTTTGAAATGATATACATCCGCATTTTTATTTTCAAATTGCGGATTGAAATGATAAACATCTGTATCACTTGACCATAGGGTAGAAAATTTTATACAGGCACCGCGGTATATATATATATAATTATTTTTGAAATGATTTTCATGGTGTTGTAAAGCTATATATATGGTTTATGGGATATTGATTTGGTTATTTATATATATATAGTAATTTTCGGTTTTTTTAAGCTTTGTATGAATTTGATTTGAAGTATAAAATTTAGTTGATTTTCGAGATCAATATGATTAAGAATTTATTTAAAATTTAATTTCTGGAGTTTTAAATGACTTAAAAGAGAATAAGATTTGAAGATGAATATTAAGTTAAATTGGAAATTTAATAAAAAGTTAGAATTTTTAAAGGATATGATTTTATAACTTGATTTTTGTGTAGAAGGATTTAAATGAATGAATATCAGGTTTATTTAAATGAATATAAAATAAATTGAAAGATTTTTTCCAGTTATGTGAAGTTAAAGGTTTTCTTAAATTATATTGAATTCATTAAGTAAAGATTTCAAGTCTAAATAATAAGTAATTGAATTTAATATATATGGGATTTTTAAATGAGTTTGTTTTTTTGAAATGTTGAAATAATTAAAGCTTTGGAACATAAGAATTGAAATGGTATTTGGAAGTTTAAATCGATATTTGAATTTGATTTATGAAATCTAGAGAAGCTATTTTGTTTTATAAAAGTAGTTTAATATTTAACCATTTAAGAGATGGAAATTTGTTTCAAAGCTATGTTTTTCAAGGTAATATAATTTGGAAATATTATGTTCAAGAGTTTGATTTCTAAATATTTTACTTTGGAAACCTTATGATTTTGGAAGGAATATATATTGGAAAATAAATGATATCGTATTGATTTGGGGTTTTAAAAATATAAATGATATCGTATTTATATGGGTTTAAAATGGATATTTTATTCTGGTTTTAAAGTATAAACTATTTTGAAAAGACCGCGGTGTTATAATAACGATTGGTTGTTGAAGAGACCGGGATCAGAAGTTGTCATACTCTCTGCCAACTCCGAAAACCACTTTAACAACCGTGTACGCGGTGGAGATTCCAGAATGAAGTAGGTTGGTGGCGGCGTTTCCTATAAGGTAAGTACGTGGACCCAACTCCCGTGAGTTGGCATAAGGTGGCTGAAACAGGAGCGATTGACGGGTTAATGAGGTAGCACCTCTGATCGGACACTTCCCTTTGATACTATACTCTGGCTTTGGATTTTTCGGTGGCCACCTTCACTTTTGATTTCTTTGATGTGGGGAGTTTGTTCGAGGTGGGCGGAAGCTGCGCGCTGCGCGTTTCCATCGGCCCGGAAGCGTAATTGGCATATCTACCCTGGCATTGCCTAGTTGTGCCGTGTCACCTACCCTAGCGCGCCTTATACGATTTTGTTTTGTACCATACCTATGGAGTGCCCTCTGACGACGCCCAGTACGGGGGAGTTTACGGTACTGTATAGACTATGGGAATATATAAATGTGTTAAGGCGGAAAATGTAAAGCCTTAACGCTATTTAAAAGTAAGTTTATTTTACAATTAGACACTATTATAATAGCGTAATATACTACATAGTAAATAGTTTAACGGATCCTTAGGAGATGTAAATCCCGAGCATCTCTTGAGTTACTGTACTCATATTTATTTCTGTTAATTTAACTCACATAAGATCTTTTAGTTCTGACTCGAGTGTTTTTGTCTTTCCAAATTCGCTCGGGTCAGTCCGAGCATTTAAGGATTGAAGATTTTATTTTCGGAGGAAGAAGACGAAGATTTTATTATTATTACTATAGATAATATGGTTTCACTACACTCATATTGTTCCGCTGCATTGTTATATGGTATGTGTACTCTGATATGTATTGTATAAATAAATCAAAGGTTTTTGTAAACAGATTTATGAATTGTATATTTGATTATTATATTTTATCCTTCCGCTGTGAGATTCTGTTTCTTTCTCTGTTTTCTTATTTATCCCATAACAATCCGCCCTTACGTATGGTTTGAATTGGCACGTGTGTCTGTTTAAATCATGCAAAAAGGCGGGATGTTACATATTTGTTGAGAAAACAACTCTATTTATGAAACCAAAAGCAGTAACTATTGCTTCCATAAACCTATACTTCACTATTATCCAAAATAGTGAGAATTATGCATTAGAGAGATATTTAAGTTGTTTCAATTTGCAACAAAAGCAAATCAATATAAAACATATTCAAACAAATAATACAACCATTTATGCAACTAAAGAATCCATCATACATCCATAGCAACCAAAACCAATGGTTTGTTTAGTTTAGAAACCTTAAATCATGCAAAGTGATGAATAAACTGTCAAGTGTACCCTATGCTCAACAGCCTTAAATAATTACTTAATATATTAGTCAAACAACCTCAACAACTAAAAGTATTCTTTCCCAAACTTACCATCTGCCAAACAACAAGAATTTCAAATTTATTTAAGTTTATTCGATTGATTTTTTTTTTCATCATTTACCTTTCATTCATTCATTTATATAAAGATCAACCACTTACATAATTTGGTTTTCATTAAATATTTAAGTTATTAACAAATCATTTCAAAAAAATATTACTTAAGCTTCTACTATCCTACTTATTTTTATAACTCCATTCCGTTATGGAATAAAAATTTAAGTTTTTGGTCTTTGCCCTTGAAGAGAAAAGAAATATTTCAACATATCTAAAATTAAGTTAAAACATTTAACCTCATTCGTTTAGTAAAAATATAAGATATATTTAAAACATCCTCATAGCATTATGCAAAGATTTTTCAAAAGTCTAAAATAATGTTTGAAATTTATATCAAAACATTATAATAAACTTTAAAATATAGTTCCTTAAATCCGATAATTTATTAGACTCGTTATTTTTAAAAATAAGTATAAACTCAAGATTATTAAACTGAAACTAACACAATACTCAAATCTTACATTAAATTTCTAAATCAAAGTTTAAAGTTTCATATCTTCATAATTAATTTTACACACTTGTTTTAAAATGAATATTCAAATCATGGAAAAATATTTATTATGGTTTAATACAAAAATTCAAACAGTAAATAAACCAATAAATTTACTATAAGTACTGCGAAATCAATTAAATATTCCAAACTATACTTGCAAAATAGGGATTCAAATTTATTTGCCAAGTATATTACTATAAATAAACTTCACAAATCAATTTTTTCTCCATTTATATAATATCTTTAAATTCTACATTCAAAGAAACTTATATAAATTTTGCTTGCAATATTCATTTGAAAGCTTCATTTGCAAATAAATCATCTTTAATACTTTTCAAAAATTCATTTGTAAAATTTCTTGCTTCATTTTTGAATACCATTTAAATATTTTAAATAACATCTTTATAAACATATGTAAACTATTAGAAAATAATTATTTACATTATTACTTATATTTACAAAGAAGCTATTGAAATTCTTAAATCCATTATTTATGAATTTACTAATTTTATCTCAAGATACTTTTCAAACATTATTAATAAAATCAATAATCATTTGCTTTAAATATGTTTTATTGAATTAATAATTTCGCACGATATTTACAACACTAATAAACCATGCTGTACGTAAATAGATAATATTTTAAACATTTTAAAGTATTTAGAAAAGAAAAAAATGACCAAAATATGCTTTATATAATACTTTATCAAAATACTTTTATAACTCGATGTCTTAACAGGTTTATCCTCGTCTTACAGACTCTGGCCATGCGTTGATTAGGCGCAAAGCTAGAATTCTCCAAGTACTTAGTAGAGCTGTTTCAACTCCCAGTGAAAATACTTGAAAAACTTTCAAAACCGATATGGAATGTACAATCCAAACAAATCACCTGGATCGCAGATACACAATGGTTACGCCTAGATCCCCAAGGAAACATCCGTACCTTTAAGCAAACACTGCCTTGCGAATTACGCCATGCTAACCAAAACCCGTGGACCGTAGGATACACAATGGTTATGCCTAGATCCTCCAAGAAATATCCGTACCCTTTAAGCAATCTCTGCCTTGTGGATTACGCCATGACAACAAAACCGGTAGACCGTAGGATACATAATGGTTACGCCTGGATCCTTATGAAGCATCCGTACCCTTTAAGCAATCTTTGCCTTGCGGATTACGCTACCCAAAAAAAATGACCATGGGTTACGCCATGGTAGCAAAGAAAATGACCATGGGTTACGCCATGGTAGGTCACTCGAGTATCACATCCGGAAAACCAAAATCAGAGAGAATAATATCGATAGAATGAATCCACAATGTGGCCACAAAGTGGATATCAAGCAGAAGGCACTTTCCATATCTTTACTTCGAAAATTTGTATCATATAGTACCTTTTCAAATCAATTTCAAATATCATACTTATATAAAGTCCATTATATATAAGATTCCATTCTCAAATCGAACACTTTCCAAAATCAGTAGTATCAAATCACACTTATATAGACTTCGATTATATAAGAATTCACTTTCAAATTGTGTACCTTTCCAAATCAATAGTTTTCAAATCAGCTTCATACTTAATATTTGTTTCACAGAATTTCTCCTTTTGATATAAACATTAATATATCCATTCTCGTAATATTGCTTATATTTCTCCTTAATTTAAATTACATTCATTTCACATGCAATATTTCTCATTTAATACTACATTTATTTGCAAATCATTTCATAAGGAGTTTTCTTACATTTATAACCAATTTATTAAACTTAATTCCTTTTTATAACACGTTGTCCTAGTTTAAAATTATCACAACTTTATTTATAATCATTTAGTACAACATCCATTTATTTCATAACAAATTACAAGTCATGGCTTTATTTGAATTCATTTCGCTTTTAATTCATATTTGCTTATTCCATTTAATTTCACCTTTACCTTTCAATTTATTTATGACACGTTTCATAAATGTTAATTAAGTTTATAAACATATTTTTCCAATTTAATCTCATTTACAACATTTTCTTAATCACAATTTCAATTTAAAGATCCCAAGGCTTAAAGTTCACACTCGTATATTATTACATTACATGCTAAGAATGTATACCCCAATTCTATTTCATTTACTAAACATAGATATAACAAATTAAACCTTATTTTACTTGCTTTAAAATTAAGGTTACCAATTCAACTATATAAATCAACCCAATTATCAAGTTTCACTCATATATTAATTCAAAAGGTTTCGATTATCCAAAATATGCAGATATTCCATTTTTTTTCAATAGTTGAAACTACATGTCAAAAAACAACAAAATTCACAACATTTCAATTTCATAAACAAATATCCTAATTATTCATTTTGTTCTCTTTAGCACACCATTATTAAACTAGTGTTTAGTCCATTAATTCAATCAACAATAATTAACCAATGTTT
The DNA here is from genome assembly GCA_030765085.1 of Allium cepa. Taxonomy (NCBI): domain Eukaryota; kingdom Viridiplantae; phylum Streptophyta; class Magnoliopsida; order Asparagales; family Amaryllidaceae; genus Allium; species Allium cepa. The sequence continues at coordinate 213,008,640 of CM060940.1, read as the reverse complement.
ATAATTTGATTAAATACAACAAGTCAACAAAAATGATAATAATTAAATATTACCATTTCATAATCAAACACATTACAAATAACTATATTAGTCACAAAATATTATTCCTTTATATATATATATCATATAATATTAGGAAAAATAATTTCATTTCAAAATTTATACTAAACATTTTTATAACGCTAATAAATACGCGCTCTCGTATACACACTCAGACAACTCATTCTAGGGTATTACTACCCTATCCCTAATGAGTTCAACCCAACAGGCTAAGGTATGTCTAAACCAAAGCTCTGATACCAACTGTAACGACCCACCTTTTTGGGTGGTTTAAATCGACAATAAACCAAACATGTCAGAATCAAACCATTCAAAAGGAAGGATTGTTAATGGGGTAAATAAGAAAAAAAAGAAAAAGGAAAGAAAAAAACACAGAATCTCGCAGTGGAACGATAAAATATAATAATCAAATAAACATTTCATGAAGATGTTTTACAAATAACATTTGATTAAACTTTTACAAATTCAAAATCAGAGTTATACATATATCATAAATAAACAAATAATGCAGCGGAACACAGAATGTAGTGGAATAATAAATAGCAATAATATACCGAATGTTCATCTTCATCCACTAGAAAATAGTCTTTAATGCTGAAAAACTCAAGCTGGCTCGAGCATAATGAAATACAATACACTCGAGTCAGAACTAAAAATTCCTATGTAAGTCAAATCTGTCTCAAATAAAAATATGAGTGCAACGGCTTCAGAGATGTTACGGAATTTTTCATCTTCTATCAAGTATACAACCTGAGTGCCATAACTTATGAGATTTCAAATCATTCAAAATACTAATTATAACCACTTTATTTAAAATAAATCCGAAGTTTAAATTAAAAACTTAAACTTTTCAAATAATTTAGTTCCAATAAATAATCCAAATTCAAGAAATTATATGGGTATATATCATTTTAACCCATAATTTAAATGTCGTAATTATCCAATTCTAAAATGATTCAGAGGACCATTTAAATGATGTCAACAATATACAAGGTGATAACAGGGACATATTAAAATAAATAACAACCATACATCCAACATATCAATCAATAAGCATCCATTTCAACAACATCCAAACCAACCAATATATTTCAACTTATAATAGTTATTAATATCGGGGTTTAATTATCAATTAAGTTCTAATATAAAATTAAATGTCAATTCAGATTTAATATCAATTCAAATGTGAATTTAAATTAATAAACCGCAATAAAATATTTATATATCACATCATATATTTTATTTAACTTGCAATGGAACTTTTAGTATTTCCTGAGTGGGCTTAATCACTCACCTTTGATTTATAGCCAATTGAAAATCCAATAAAAGCATAAAATTTCAGTGGTCTTCAAATGCAACCATACTAGTTTCATGTTGTCCGGAATTTTGATACGAACCCAAAGGAAGAAACCGCACATTAATTGGGGTTCATATGCGGAAGATATTCAAGTTATAAGAATATATTGGAAATGAAATAGAAAACCATGTACACATATTTTAATAATAAAATGAAACACGTTAGTTACTTACATTAAGAATTTTGAAGCCTGATCACGTCTCTAAATTTTGGAGAATCAACAAAAAAAGGACATAATGGCTCACACATGGAGGAAGGAGGCTTCAGGAAATGGATTTGCAACAAATGGAAAAGATTGGCTTCATGAAAATAAGTTGCTCACATTTGTTTGTTTCTTTTTAGAAGAGAAAAAAACCTTAGGCAAAAGAAATAATGGAAGCACGTTTTGAAAATGGAAAGTTAGAGGAAGAGATTTATGAAATAGGAAATGAATAAGGGAAAAGCACGTTTGGAAATTGGAATATGAAAGGGAAAGATATAAGAAGATATAAATTTGCAAAATAAAAAGAGCCTAACATGCAGGTAATTAACAAAAGATAAAAGATGCACGTTCGAATTTGATAAGACATGTTTAAGTGGTAAGCAAATTTTTTGATATAAAATTTCAAAACATGTGCTACCTCAATTAATTTCATCAACACACATGAAACATTTCAAGGCAAGGCTCGAGTGTAATAAATAAAACTTACTGGAAGACTAAAAGAGGCATGTATTTAATGAAAGAAAGTAGTTATAAAATAAAATAAATGAAAGCGACGATTTAAATTTGAGAATGTAGTCCGTACATAGAAATCACAAATCTAATATACTAAAAAAACAATTCATTTTAACATATTTTATTAATCCTAATACGCTCAAATTTACACACATATATGTATTTTTATTTAGTAAATGGTAAATAAAATTAAACATTACAATTAACATACTGAGCATCGCCACCCCACACATTAAAAGATGAACCGAGACTCCAAAGTCAAATTTGAAACGGAATAAATCTCCTATGTTAATATGCTAACTATTCCAAATCAAAAATTTAACCAAACCTTCAAGTTGTTTTCTTACCATTTTATTGTTGTTATTTTCTTTATAAATTAAATTCAAATCAAGTTTTAATATTTAAATAAATCAAATATTCCAATTGGAAACATACAACAAAATTCAATTCTTTCTTTTAATGAAATTAAATTAACATTCATAGATGAAATATTCACTTTATTCGATAAGAATATTCTTTTCAAGAAACTATCCTTTTCTTTTATTTTTATTGGAACATATTTCTTTTTATTACACATTAATTTACAATTAACACATCCCCCTTTAAAACCAACTTATATTTAAAGATTATTCCATTAAAGAATCACAGAAATAATACTTCGTACAACCACATCATTTCTTCATCAATTAATTTCATATTATCATTATATTTATAATAAATTCAAGTGCTCGTAATTTAAACGTAATATTTCTCAATGAAATTCTCATTATATTTTTAACACAAAACATATGTTGCACATATCATTAATTAATTACCATTTACTTCTATCTCTTATTAATGGCAAGATAATTACTATTAATTACAATGATTAAATCTCAAAACATACTCTAATACAAGGAAGATAATTAATCTACTTGTTTCCTTTGAAATCCAATTTTCTATGTTAAACCCAATATCTATATACTAATTTAATTCCAACATTTAACCACAACTTTAATAAAATCTGTTCATTATATATTTCAATTCCAAACAAATCCTTTTATTTTGATTTACATTCTTATTGTCAAATCAACTATTCCCTTATGCAATTGATTAACATAAGTTTTACACTCATCACTCAACAGTCAACGTTTCTTCTTATATCAATTGTAATATTTCAATTACATTAATTCTCCATTAATTACCAAATAAATTTCTAACGGATTTGATAATAAGAAAATAAATAAAACAATGGTTATACGTTAATAATACATATCTATTAACTTATTGTTTACAAACAAAGGTTAATAACTTTACGTACAAAATAATTGATTTCATACTCCATGTTAAAACCAATTGCAATTAATAACATAAGATTACATCAATTTACACATCATTTATTCTATTCCTTATTAACCTTTATTATTTAAATTGATTGAAATTACGTTAACATAGTATAGTAGTCAATTACATTCAATCAATATTAGCAAACTATATGTTTTATCTCCTTAAAATTAGTTGTTTTAAGATTTATCTTAAAGTCTAAATTTCTAATCTAATAAGATTCAATTTAGTAAATCATAAATTTTAATTTATGATAATATTAAAGCCCAAAACCTTATTAAATTTAATATTTTTAATTATCAAAATATGGGTTGTTACACTCACTCCCGGTAATGACTAAAACATGGGATACGCTTTAGGGCTATGTGATTTGCTACGATTAGGGTATGGCCATCACCTATATCTAGATCGATATTTTCAAATTATGTATGCTTGTGGCCATAAAAATGGTTTGTCCAAGACAACCGAGATGATGATATATATGTTATTGTCCATCAAGGTGTAGGCTAGTCCTAACTCGTAGGGGTCCATGGTACTGTGACAACTGACACTTGAATAATCTTGTCATTGTATGGAATCCATTTCCCAATACGTGCCTTACAGACTTAGTTTTATACTATATTTGTTGTTGAATGTAGTTAATGTAACCATTCCAGCAATGATTCAATATTTATGTTGAACACTAGACATTATTAAAATATCACTGCATTTTCTATTTGAAATGGTTTGGTAATCATAAGGTAAAAACCCGTCCGTTTTTATATGCGGCACGGTCTTACAAGATACCTTATTTTGTATGATTTATAATATTAAAAATTCATATGATTTATGTTTCTTACAATGGTTTACCAGACTTATCCATGAATTATTTTCTTATAATGCTTAGGTCTGCCTGAGCATATTTTCAGATTTAGTTATGGATGTTTTGGAGCTTCAGAAGCGAGGTGGATGCCTTCAAGACATATTCATGTATCTTTTATTTCCACTACAGTTGTTGCTATCTATTTAACAACATTTTTAAGTATCGGTTGTTATAACTGTCTAGGCCGATGTTATTTTACTTTGATTGATGTATGTATGTTACAGTTTTCTTTTTTAAAAAGTTGATGTGTATATTATATATTACTCGTCACTATGCGAGATTATGTTCTATCTTTTTTTTTCTTACCTTAATAATATGTCTTTTCGGCACTTGGATGCTCGATACGTGAATACCATGGACGTATTATTGTCGACTTTTGAGGGTCGAAAAGGTCAGCCATTACATTCGGCATCTCCCACACGAGTCTTCATTAGAATAGAATACGAATTGCTCCATGGGTTCCTGCATAAGCTCGTTTGACAAATGTTAGTGCTGACTTCTCCCTTGGACTTAACCTTAGCACAGATAGTTCAACTCTATAGCATAAGTCTGAAATGTTAACGCTGACCTCTCCCTTGGAATTAACCTTAGGATAGATGGTTCAACTCTATAACATTTCACCTCACAACCGCTTCCAAAACATAGACTCTTATACTAGTTTAGAAGTGGTATTCGATAAGTAAAACACTTACTGATCCTGCACTCTTCAAAATTAATTCGATGAATTCCCGGTTAACTTAATATTGGTTCCTTTTGAAGTAAGCGAACCATATAAAAAGGAGTCCTCTCCAGGGGACCTCGTAACATAAGTTTTTAAAGCTAGAAACTTTTCATACCAATGATTTTACCAAGTGATCCCAAAGGGTATAGAGTTGCGAAGCTTTTAAATACTGCTTAAGTTACATTTAGCCAAATTCGATAGTCGACTAACCAACTATCTAGTTAAAATCGATCGCTCATAGAAATCAAGGTTTATATGCTTAATTTGTTTCTGATATTCCAAATTCTATTATCCCTTGGTCAAGGGTATAGCCAGGTAAGTTAGAGCACTCGTTGCAATCAAAGCCTTCCCTAGACACTTCATTCTTAATTCTCATAAATAGACAAGTTTAGCTTGATGGCTTTTAGTGTTAAGTGCAATATTAATGACTGCCATACATGAATAAGAAATCAACACGATTAACACGTTTCTGACCTTCCCAACTTAACAATGGCTCGGTCAAGAGTAAAGATGGTAGGTTAGAGAACTTTGCTTCTATCCTTACTTGAATATCACCTTAACACTCACAAACAGATAAGCCTACTTCATCGGCTTCTAGTGTTAAGCATAGTTAATTTCTTTTCAAACAAGTAACTACACAAATAACGATTAGCCACTAAGCAATCCCTAACCCCTTTTGAAATCATTTGTTTATACTTTTAAAACCCTTTTTTAAATGATATATGTATATAGAGATTTATTTATAAAACTAGATATTTTAATAAAACAATTTAAAGATATTATATTACATAAGATATATATATATATATATAGTTTAATAAAACAATTAACAAATTTTATAAAAACCACATATACTTAAAATAATTTTAAAATATTTTAAAATTCTATGGTAGGGTTTTATAACATTTATTCAAAATATTTTTTAAAAATAAAAAGTTTATAGTTTTCTTAAAACTTAGAAAACCCACGTTTTCCTTATATTTAAGAGTAAATCATCTTCTTAAAAATTCATAAATAATTCTTAAAAATAATTAGGATACTTTAATATGGGTTAGCAAAGACTTGTAAAAAGGATGAAACAACATACTTAAGTTAAAAGTCCTTTCCAAACATTTGAAGTTAAAAAACAAAGGCTAAAGGGGGCAGTTTTGTACAAGTGGAAGTTTGGCCAATTTTCAATGTGTTACTTAACTTTTTATAATTCAATTTTTTATGGAAACAAGCATACATAATAAAAATATCAAATATGGCAAGAAATCCCTAAGGATATCTCTACAAAGTTCATTAGAGATAGTCGAACATAAGGTAATTCCTTAGTGCATCTATAGCGACTATCGCTATAAGGGCACTTTCAAATCCAAGTCAAATTCAAACCTATATTGAACTACAACCTATGTGATTTTTTCAAGGCTATGCTAAAAGTCATATGTAACGACCCGCCTTTTTGGACAGTTTAAACTGACGATCAAATACACATGCCGATTCTAAACCATTCAAAAGGGCAGATGGTTATTGGGGTAAATAAGAAAAGAAAAGAAAGAGAAATAAAGAAAATGAAACAACACAGAATCTCGCAGCAGAACGATAAAATATAATAGTCAAATAAACAGTTCATGAAGCTGTCTACTATACTTTGACAATTATTTATACAACATTTATCAGAGTTTATACATATACAACAGAATAATTAAATAATGCAGCAGATAACATGATGCACGGGTAATAATAGTAATAGTATACCAAATCTTCGTCTTCGTCCTCCAGAATAGATCTTCAAAAATCTGAAAACTCAGAACTGACCCGAGCGTAATGAAAAGTCAAAACACTCGAGTCACGACTAAATACCCTTATGAAAGTTAAATCAATCGTAAATAAATATGAGTGCAACGGCGTCGGAGATGTTTACGGGGTTTGACATCTCCTATCCAGTGTCAACGTGCGTGCAATAACTTAAGAGATGTTACAGGATTTTCCATCTCTCAAGGATCCGTTAAACTATCTACTACGTAGTAATGTACGCTAAGTAGATAATGCCTATCAGTAATATAAAGTATCAAAATAGAGTTAAGGCGTTACCATAATCCCCCTTAACACATTTTATATTCCCAAAAGCATATACAAGACCATAGTTTCCCCAAAACCGGAAGTCACCAGAGGGCAATCCATATACTCAAGGTACAAATCAAAACGTAGTGGTCGCGAATAGGATAATCAGTATGACAAGGTACATGAGGAGATACCAACTAGGATACTAGTAGTTGCGTGATCCGGACTGATGTTGGGCATAGCCAGCAGCTACCCCAACACCGCGAAACAACACTCCGAAATCAAGGGGTGCACCCAAATCACATCACAAATGTAATAGATATGGTATCGAAGAAGTGTGTCCGCTAGAGGTGGCGAACCTCAATGGCCCGGCGCGGCTCCTGTTTTAGTCATGTCAGGGGTCATCCAATATCGTTCTCTTTCTTCAGTCAACGCGTTCACCAAACCATCCACTTCATTCTGGATCATCACTCCGCGTATAATAGTTATTAAAGTGGTTTTCGGTATCGACAGAGAGTATGTCCATATCCGATCCCGATCTCTTTAATAACTACGTATTATTACACCTTTGGCTCTTTATATTTCAAATCGATTCATAATTGATATCAAAATATCATATTCGCTTCAAAAAATCAAATCTATTTCAAATATCATCGCATCTTTCAAAATATAAGGTTCCCTTTCGAAAAATCATTTTTCGCATCAATATCTCGTTTCGATTTCCAAATCATTTCGAATTTCAAATTTAGGTTGCAACTTCATTTAACTCAATTCGTATTTAAATTCAAGATTTAAATATAACATTCCACTTTATTGACCAGCTTAGAATTTGAGAAAATAGTTTTAAGTAGTTTAAGAGTAGTTTTAAATAATTAAAATAGTTAAAGTACTTAAAATCTTAAAATGGATTTGAAATAGATAAATTTAGTGTAAAATAATTTAAATTGGGTTAAGTAGATTTAAAATAGATTAAAATAGTTAAGTATTCAAAATGGTTTATATAACCGAGTAATTTGGAAAACAAAATAAAACAGCTTCAAAACCAATCCATTTCAATTTATAACTTCCCAATTCAAATCAATTCCAATTTCCATTCTACTGATTCAATTTCGATTCCAATTCAAATCAATGTCAACTTTGACTTCAAATTTATTCAAATTTTGTATTCACTTTCAATTAATTCAATTTCAATTTATATCGATTTAGAGCTGGATTTTCAAAATATCAATTTATAATACTTAACAAAATTATCCTTCAATATTCAAATTTAAATCCAAATTCCAATATGATTCAATTCCAAGCTCATTTCAAAATATCATTTTTATGTCACTTTTACTTAGTAATATTCAAAGCTCAAATTTAACGTTCAATCTTTAAATCCAATAGATATTCGAAATTCAATCATATCCCCAAATTTTATTCTCAAAGTTTCAACTTAATTTATTCAACAATTTCTTTTAACCAAAATTTTTATTTCAACATTCCAAACTCAATTTTTTTCGATGAATTCAAATTCTATAAATCGATTTCTAAATCAAAACATTTAAATAAATTTCAAATCGACGATTTCAAAAATTATTAATTTAGCCAATTCGGTGTCCGTATATAATTTTCTATCCTATGGCCAAGTAATTATTTATTTCAATTAAATGTCAGGGATGAATATATATCACTTAAATTACATCACGGTATCATATGTATGCATAGCAGGATATATATATAAGCAAATAAACATCCAAACATTCAATTATCAACCAATAGCATCCATCAAAATACATCATCCAATAAACAATACAATTCATGGTAGTTTCATAGTTATCAATGTCAGGTAATTAAATCGCAATTCAATTTCAATTTTAAATTTCCAATTTAACTGTCAATTAAATTTTCAATGGTTAATTCAAATGACAAGCTATATGACAATTAAATTTTTATCAAACAACGACAAATAAAATCATAACACTTCATAATATCAAATTTAACTAGCATAAAGATATTTAGTACGTTGTGAGCGTTATAAAACACTCACCTTGATTTTTCCGTTGTCGCCAAGACGTTCCGGTTTGGAACTAAACCGGACGACTTCCAATTTTAGTCCAAATTTCAACTGTCTCCAAATTTGTCCAAACCAATTTCATTTCGAAGCTCCCATCATCACGATCGCAACGCAAAAGTCTCGTCTCAAACGGACCTCGTATGTAGGAGTTATGCATTTTATAAGTCATCGATATTTAAATTTATAAAACATGTTAATCTTCCCTAAAAATAAATAAGTTACCCAAAAGGCCCGGCCCACAAAAGCTTCTTCCCCAACTCCCTGTAGCCATTCCCTGTACACGAACCCATGGCCGTGCACCCTTCATCGATGATACAGAGCTACGCTACATAACTCAACGAACCGACGATACCATCCAACTTCTCTCCGCAATCTCCACCATCCCCCATCCCAAACTCCAAGCTCGGCCACCCCTAGAAGAACGCGACCCGTGCCCAGCTTGTGCACGACCACAAATGTCGCGCGTCCCAAAATGTGATCGCGCACCACCAAATCGTGCGTCCAGATGCTATTCGACGAGGAGAATCCAAATACGAGCTTTATTTCTCGAATCGGTGAATGAAAATAAGGTGAAGCTTAACCCTAGCTTCAAACCCCTCACGTCTTCACTGTCGCACTCCCAAACTCCCAGTCGCACCAGGCCAAAAGCATATAGGATCGAAGCAAACGATGAAATAGGATTTTTAGAGAAGGTTTCGTGATTTTTAATCGAGTATTTAAGGAGAAAGAAATTTTTGAAGTTTGATTTATTATCTCCTTCTGCCTGAAGCTTGCGTGAGTGGGTTATTACAGGAGAGTATGCGTGTTTGAATAGGAAATAGGTACTGGGTATCAGCTGGTAAGAAGAACAGACAGATGCGAAGGGTATGGTCAAATCAGTATATTAATTTTTATTATTTTAAAATTCAAATATCTAGATATTTTTCTTCAAACTCCTATCCAGACATGCCGCCAGACGTTTATAGGGTTTACCCCGCGCTCCGGACACAATGGAATAGGTTTCGGAAGCTAATTCGATCGTATGTGCGAGTTAGGGAAATAAATGATCAATTTAAATTAAATCGATTTAAAATAATTTCTAGGCATTTTGGCTTGCCCCGGACAAACGATAAATCCGATTGACTTGAAATTTGAAACCTTACAAAAATATCACATTACGGATCCGATGAAACTGGTTTCGTCGAAATCCGAGACCGTTTGAAAAATGACTATTTTAACTCGCCAAATTAATATTAAAACAATTTCAACGCATTTCGAGCTGCCACGGTCAAACGACAACTCCGCTTTCTACAAAAATTGAAATCCGATAATAACTAACTATTACGGATCCAATGGAACTGGTTTCGTCCAATTCTGAGACTGTTCGAAAATTGGCTATTTTCCAGTCGATAATTAAATATTAAAATATTCAATTTTCACAAATTTACTTTTAATTCGATTTTAAAAGTTCTACAACATCATTATAACTCCAATATGATAAAATAAAATTTTACAAATCATTTTTAATCATATTAAACCCGTTATTCAATTTATCCAATAAATTCCAATTTTTAAAATCTTATTAACTCTATTAAAATCCAAATATAACTTACATTCACTTTGGAAACCAATTTGAATCATATTAAATCAAATTTCAATTATTCACACTATTTTCATATATTAAATTTCAATATCAAATTAATCATATCAAATTCGGAATTTAATTATTCAAACATCTGCAATAAATTTAAACAATTTGATTATTCTTAAATCACTATCTTTTGAGATATTCAGAACGAACTTAAAAATTTAACTTTTGAAAGGAATTAAAATTATAGAACAACAATTTCTATTATACGGTTAATCAATTCCCATTATTAAATATTCAATAATTTTTAAATATTTAATTTAAACAATTTACCTGTTCAATATTCAATATTTGATTTAAATAGATTTTACTTATCAATTAATTACTCTATTATACCCAATGGATTCAACATTTATTATTATTCCAAATGACATACAATTTTTTTCTAACACTAAATCACGAAATCTTATTAAATTAGCTATTTTTAATTATCGAAAATTTACGGGTCGTTACATCATAAGTCCATTCAAGTCCATACATATGGATTACATATACCATTTTCTTTCAAAGCAAGAATTGAATAAATATTACAACGTATATCACTATCCATTCAATCACAAAGAAACACATCAAAACATTAGCACATATATTCATTCAAGATGGTTAGTTAGCTCACCCTTAGGCAAGTAAACAAGCAAGTCTAAAAGCCACTTCCTACCTCACCCTTGCTAACACCTCACTTCCTACCTCTTCCTTTGCTTTTCACTTGTTTCTAGCCAATTTTTCCTATAATAGCTCATGGTCCGAATATGTAGGGGGATTCATGCTTTGTTTCTTCAATATCTAACTCGATAGAAGGTGGTGTGATGTTGTTTTAAGGCCCTTGTCCAAGTTTGAGTTGATTTGGAGTTGTTTTGAAATTATTTTCTTATAGGAAATTATGAAGAGAAAGATGTTGAAGAGCTTATACTTTTTGTGTAAAAATGTAAAATGGATTCAATGGGTATGCTTCCCTTAACCTTATTCTCACCCCCTTGGCTTGTCATGAAAGGCTCACCCCTCCACATGCTTCATCACTTCTCCTTTCCACCTCATTTCTAAGTAATGACTAAACTACCCCTTACATACAAATATCTCTTATCTCTTAGAAGCTTCTAGAATATTTCACTTAATTTATGGAGCAGTGCGTTAATTAGTTCCTAGTATGTTCATATGTACATTAGCTCAGTACAAAAGACGAGCAACTTATATATATTAAAAGTTTTTTATCGATAAATCGATCTTCAATCGCATTATTGATATTTCTTCAAGTATATAATTTTGTAAAAAATTTCAGAAACATGTTTCTTATCATTATTCACCAATTAAAAGACATTTAACAAGGTTATAAAATAACATTTATGACACTTAATTATGTTTTGAAAAGTTACGACATTCAAAGACAAAGTGTTCAAAATTACGGATTGCTAAAAAACCCATAGAAGAAAACTACAACTTTTATACAACATTAATTTTGTAGGTAAAGAAAAAAAATTATAGTCAAGAGCTAGGTTCCTAATAAAAGCAGTGAATCAGAATGGTCACGTACATGATCATCTACCTGAATAAGACTTAACTCAAACAAGTAGTTAATTTAGTTAATTTAATTATCATTAACACTCATCCCTCACAAACATTAATGAAGTTAATTTTTATAAACTTAGTTAATTTATTATTTTTATTATTATACAAATTCTGTTATTTTTTATAAAACTTATTCAACTTGGTTAATATTTTATAATTTATTACAAGTATTATTATTATTCTAAACTTAGTTCATTTTTATAAAACCTACTTTATTTATTGTTATATTATGACTATTGTTGTTTTTTGTTAGTTATTATTGTAAACTTAGTTAATGTACCCATTTTTCGAGTCGTGCAGTATGATGCATGGATCGATCAAACAGTGAACTACGAAGTAAAGTTAAAATGGCCAAGCCAAAAGCACAACGATCCACTTAAAAAAGACGGGCTAGCTGAACCACGTAATAGACTTGAAGGATCAAAACGCATAGCATAGTAAACACACAACAACTCTAAGACAAAGTGCAGGTCAAGTATCCTTAAGATGCAACTGCACTAATATGCCGCAATAAAATGCCAAGATAATAAGGCCAACGAAACTGGCATGTCCTATAGAAAATCTACCTAATTGGACAAAACTTAGGCTACGGCCCAATAACGTAAATTGCGCACCAATCATAAAGCTACCATGCGTTCAACCATAAAATCACTCTAACCATACAAATAAAATGCACTATAAATAAATATATAGGGTATTGCGTCACACCAAATGAGTCGAACTGCTTAATTATACTAACAAAATCATTATAAACACAAGTCAAGATCGAACAAGATCAAATAGGCGCCGAAGTAACCTAACTCAGCCGAATAGAAATGAACTGCACTAAATTTCATATTTACAATCCACTTGATCACCAAGTACTAGGTATAGAAGTAAAGCATTATGAGAAGAACTAAGTAACTAAACCAAATAAGGCAAGATGTGCCATATTGTCATATTCACATTTCATGACCCACTTGATTATAAGATTCCTGTTGCATAAGCAAGCAATCTTGGTATGACAACCCATGTAGCACCAATGTCAGCCAAAGTGGACCAAGGCAAGCCAAAAAGAAGAAATGCATTGCACTTGTAAACTGCTTCAAGTCTTATAGGAAAGGCCATTTCAACATGCAAAGTTGGCCAATTACATCCTAATAAAAATCAAAGTTCATGACAATTGAACTGCACTGACATATTTTGAAAGCATAAGCCTCAAACTATGCCGATGGGACATAGATTAACAACATCCAAACCCATCCCAAACTACGTTACATAGTCACTTTGAACCGCGCTACATTTACAACCTTAAACCGAGCCACAATTCCATGATTGGAACAAAATCCAAATGATGGGAACCGACCTCCAGCCTTAATATTCGTCTTAAATTGGAACAGCAACAAATCCACTCAATTGACTATACCAAGCAGGGATGTGGCACAAACTAAAACTAATATCTAAATTGATAGGTTTGCGCCACAATCTTACATCACATAACAAAGCTATAAGGATGCCCTACCATCCTGATCTTGACATTGCAGATACAAGACTACATTGCAAGCCAATGTCAATGCTAAAGTGACAAAGATGCACTGCAACCTTGATGTAATAAGGCTGCATCACAATCCTAAAAGGTACCCACCACACGTATAAAAAGGTCTAAGGGATAGAGCAATGGATCGAAACTACTTCATGGCCAAAAATCGAGCCTCATTCCTCAAAGACAAGGAAAGCAGCATAGTCCTCTATATATGATAACAGCTTGGAATATATATATATATATATATATATATATATAGGACGACTATCCTACAGAATAATGACGTAGTATCATGCAACCCTCCACCACCATGCTTTACTAAAACAGGGCAGTTAACACAATTCATCCTCGAATAGAGGAAAGTTTCCTAATGTAGTTTTATCACACATGTGCACAATTCACAAACCTGCTTCTTTGCGGAATCAAAGAAGGCAAGATTTATTCAAATTTGGACGGTCCTTGCCTCAATCCCAAATCGCCACACCTAAAACCAAATCTTTCTACCAACAATGAACTTCCTACCCAAAGCCATGTGACCAATCCATACGTGCTTAAAGCAAATGGCAAATGGATGACACATGTAAAGATCCAAGGGAGGAAGAAAACATGGTGGGATAGCATCACCAAATGATACCAAAAAAGCTCAACTATAAATAATGAGGCACTGTAGTAGTGTCAAGGGATCCTTCTTCAAAATCCTGGAGCTGGGTCTTTCTTTTCCCTTAACTTTTTTAAGATTCATAAAGTTCTATGTTGAAATGTATATACTCTCTTCCATAAAAGTTATACCATAAAGGAATGATCAAACAAAAATTTAACCCGTTGATGTAGGATTCAAAGGAATTCGAACCATATAAACTTTCCTATCTTTACTCTCCTTGCGTTATGCTTATCATTTTAGTATCAGATTCTTTTCTTTTCTATTTTTACCTTATTGAATATAAATTGGTCTTGATATTTTAACAAACGGGTAGAGTGCAACTTCTTAATTGGGTAAGTACACAGCAACATAGTTACCACCTTAAGGCAAATCTAATACCCCTTAAATTTGTTGATTCATAATTACAGAAGTAAGTAGTCCCATAATTACTCTGTAGTAAATTAGGTGTCGTGAGATGAAAAATCTCACCAGCATTTTATCGTTAAAAGGTGGACTCGAACTCCGACCTTATGGTTAACACCTACAATTAACATGGATATGAAAGAAGCCTTCATCGACAATCAAATCGCCAAGGATGCTCAGATCCATGGTATTCAACGCAGCCTAATATCGCATAAAGAGGTGCAGGTGGAATACCTCTTTTTTTACCATTATTATTCATGATCTTACCTTGTGATTCTTACTGCATAAAAATACAATATCATGAACTAAAGTTTCGTAGTATTTACCATTTTACCTATGTTTATACCTATCTATGCATGTTAATCCCGCTTCCGAAAGCAATTTATCATAGATTAATCCTATATCTTACTTGTTGGTTATAACCCATCTTGAAATTTGATTTAAAAAGAAATGCTTCACATAATATGGATTAGAATCTTTGTAACACCCCACCTCTATACCCATACCATCCAAGAGTAATACTAGATAACACCGTCAAATAGTACAAAGGATGATGTTGTATGGGGTACACATATAAATATTCTCTTTGGCTAACATCAGTACATCTTTCAAAAATATTATAAACACTCTCATATATGTACTACATATCAACACAAAACAATAAACACGTGTGCCTCTAGGATAGAATAATACACAATATAAAATAAATCACAGTGAACACAGAGTCAATAATGCAACGATAACATATATGATACAAATATGTACAAATCTGTATGGGATATAAAATAGGTCAATCACCCACTATCTCAAAACTATACAACGTATAAATACAACATAATGTTATACAATCATGAGGTAGTATAATACATAGTGATATACAATATCATCTTTACCTCCATCTATGCTCAACCTCCATATAATAGTCATCTATCCTTGAACCTAAATGTCTCATACTGACTCGAGTGTTATTAAATAATAAACGGGTCAGCCTATATCTAAATCCAAGGTGAGAACATAGTAAGAAGCATGGTATTAAAACCAAAGTACAAATACGACTCAAAGTAACATCCACCATAAATATCGTAGCAATATACAATGCCATGCATGCTCAATAACCAAAATGTCAAATCCCAACTTATAGTCCTAATAGAAGTAATAACTTTCGACTGTTAAGTCCTAAAAGATAAGTCAAGAAATAAGGAATCCAAATAGAACGAAACCCAAATTAAATACAAAAACCTATATCTAGGAATACTATCTCAGCTTTCAATCCTAATGGAAGTATATACTTCCGACTGTTAGTCCTAGGAGGTAGTTAGAAACACAAATCGCAAATAAAACTTAACTTAACCAAAATATCAAAAACAATCTCCAAATAATTATCTCGACCTACAGTCCTAATGGAGGAAATAATTTTCGATTTTCAGGCCCTTGGAGAAATTAAGAAAACTCAAACTCAATAAACATTAAAGGTCAATCAAATATTTAATGTATAAACATACATCTCGACCCCAATCCTTAAAGAAGTGAAACACTTTACTGAATGGTCCTAAGAGATAGGAACAACAAATCAAACAAAAGGAAATCTCTCAACCATATGCTCTTATGAGAGGATGACAGACAAGCTCGCAACATATCTTTAGTACCATAAATAGACAACACGTAGCTGTCTTGGGTTAGGTTAATTCAAATGACAGACTAACACACAACTAGTCTCTGACATCATAAGATCGTCGTGTCTAGCGAGATGATAATATCAAATGTCTCAAATATAATGGATCTACCTATGCCATCCAAATAAGAGACTGATGTACCATAACACTGCTCCAGGAAACGCTAATGGCCACAGCCCATTTCCTACATTCCCTAAGTTACTTCCAGAATCTTGACCCTTGTATCCATCGTATGTCATAAACACGCTACGGACTACGCCGAGCATTAGTCACAATTCCTACTTGCCCTTGGTAATGAATTGTTGATCCTTAAGTGACGTCGGGGCAATGGCTCTAGTAAAGGAAGCAAATCTCAGCCTACAAACTTAATAAGGTGTATCAATCATGGATCGGGGGCATGACCCTGCAATCAAGACCGCTAGGATGGATAACTAGCCTATTTGGTGGGTCTAACTCTCGCGCTCCTCCATAATCGCATGCACCCTATGACGTAGATTCCCAATAAATACTCTCGATTATTTAAGTCCTAATGCGAGTGATAAATAGTACTCTCGACTCTATGAGTCCCGTTGAGAGCGACAACAATTGATCTTGATTGTATGAGTCTTGATGAGAGTATTCAATATAATAAATCCTCGACTACTGGCTCAAAGAGTAGATAGTGATACTCGACTACTTAGTCCTTAGAGGATACAACGAAATATACTCTCGATGAGATGAATTCTATTGAGAGTAATAATAAGTACTCTCAACTCCACATGTCCTAATGAGAGCATCACTACATATTAATTCCTCGACCATCAGTCTTAACAGTAAATAATAACATGCTGACCATTTAGTCTGAAGAGGATAAATCTATAAATCCCAACATGTCTCCAGCTTGTTGCCCTTGGAGAGTAATATAACTCTCGACCGCTAAACTCTAAGGAGTCACCTCTTAACGATATGAAAAATTCCTAACTCATCCCCATAATATAAGTGACATTTACTTATTGATAGTAATCGAAGAAGCATCACTTGAGCGTCCGATACCATTCAGTATTACTTGTACGTTTACTAGAAGCTGGTAAACTACATTCATCAAATCAAAAATAATTCTATAATATGACTCAATAGAATAACCAAAAAAATGTTACCCAGCATCTCATACCATCACTACTACTAATCCGTTTATTCAACTTCCTCATTATATAGAATTAAATCATAATACAAATCAAATATTTTTATTATATTGAATTTCTCTTAAGATCCAATAAATCTATTTTAAACCATTAAATACCTATAAGAAAAGGGATTTATACTTGAATGCAGTTAAAACCATCCGTATATATTTCATAATTGGTTTATCTTCAAAATAAGCTATATACTCAAACAAATCTATTTTCAAAAATATCTCTTGAACCTTATTTATTAAACACTCACTTTACAAATAAATTCCATTCTAAAAGTATTATTAAATCCTTTCAATTATATAAAGTCATCCAATAGACTAAATCCAAACCAATAAATATATATAAAAAGGGGAATATATTTTAAAACTCTTTCAAAATAAATTTATATAACCAAAATCCCATTTTTAAATTCTTTTATAATGTTTTTAACTAAATTTCCTATTTTACTAAGGAATTTCCTTTTTCAAAATTATTATTGAAAACCTCTCAAAACTTATAAAAATTCCATACATTTTAATAAATTGAAAATTCTCTATTTTTTTTTCCAAACTGCTTTATTTCTAAATAATTTCGAAAAACCAATTCATTTCTTAACCCCTTTTATTTATTTATAATTATACTTCTAATAAATTTCAAAACACCAAAAATAATATCTCGAATCTTTCAAAAATATTTTTAAAATGGGAAAATCAATAAATTGTATAAAATATAAATTATGGAGCAAAATACTCTGGAATCATCAATATAGATCTTATTATTCGACCCGTATCGAATTGCATCGGATTCCGGTCACTTATTAATGCACACACAACAAATAAAAATTACATGATCGATTTCGACTAATAGTTCTAATGAGAATAAATACTCTTAACTGAATGGCCCTAAGAGATGTAAAATATATATACCAAAATGCAATCGGACATCACATCCTTTGCATTATGGATAATCCAACATGCATAATATCTCACTATCATATCTAAATCACATCGAGTACCACATAACCAATCCAATTTACTAATCAAACATTTCAACCAATATTTCAAACAATTCTTTAACCAAGTAATTCAAGCAATTATTAAGATAACATATATAATGAAAATGGGTATAAATATAGGTGCGTGAGTGTAAAACTCACCGAAATCCAAGCGAATCCGAGCTCTGTTGTGATAAAGTTGCCAAAACCCACTCGCAGCCACCGTCATCCTCATGCCTGAGTACAACCCTAAACATTCATCTCTAGCCAAGCAATAGGCCACCACATCGCACTGAAAAATTAAACCTCCCAAACTCTTCATGTGCATGACTCCACTGCCACTGCCAAAACTGACCCAGCTCTATCACCATCACCTAAGCGCCTAATCCTCAGTTGCTCGGTCCATCGCATCGCAAGTGGATATCGACTTTCGGTCGCCGCATCGCCTGCGACATCAATGATGTCATCTCCATCGCCTCATGTGTCTCCCCCTTGAATAGTCGAGGTTGACGTCGGCTTCTATGCGACATCGTTTTTTTCCTTTTCTCGTTTTATTATTTAGAGACGAAGGGAATAGGGAATTGTTGAAGAATTGGGCACGAGTTGAAGAATTGGAGCATGGGTAAGAGCTGATGTGGTATGGTGAACCCATATTGGTTTTGGGGCTATGTTAGAAAATGGAGGGAGGAAGGTTATAGACTAGTTTGGATTTCGAATTTATTAGTTCTAGCTTTATTTTGCCAATTTGATTCACTTGTTTGTTTATTTCCTTTGTTTTTGTTTGTAAATAATTTCAATTTAATTTGAATTGATTACACTTCATTATACAAATTATATTTCGATGATTCAACAATTTCATCATCTCAATAATCGTTTTACTTAATTATTCTCTATATTGATGTAAAGAAAATTTATTTTCCACTATTTTAATCACATAAAAATTATTTACACTTTGAAAATATTTTACGTTCAATTGAAACAATTCATGAAATTGCATTAAATTATTTGAAAAGAATTTATTAATTTAATTTAATTTATTAAAACAAAACTTTTTATTAAATAAACTTCGAACAAATAGGATTTATTTTTAAAATAATAATTATCAAAAGCAAATTTAAATATTTTATTCTAATTAGACTTATTTAACCAATACAGTGTAGAAAGCAGGGTGGTTATAGACTTCTCTCTTAGGAAAATTGCATCCTCGCAATTTCTTAGAGGGAAAAGTCAAACAATTCACACCCTAACTTTTTTTTCGCATACGATGTCATAGAAAAAAT
Organism: Allium cepa; assembly: GCA_030765085.1. NCBI lineage: Eukaryota > Viridiplantae > Streptophyta > Magnoliopsida > Asparagales > Amaryllidaceae > Allium > Allium cepa. Next base: position 212,988,627 of record CM060940.1, on the reverse strand, counting down.
TTATAACTGCTGAAAATTTTGAAATTTTTTGATAGAGCCTCATGGGAGGATATATGTTATGTTATGTATATTTAAAAGAGTGATATATGTTATGGCAACTTTATATCACTCTTTTAAATAACACTACTTTATTTTTAGCATTTAAGCGAGCTACTTTAATTTTTCTCTAAGCAAGAGTGAGCCAGTCTTGCCAAATAATCCAAAGATGCTTCATAAGTGTCTATTCTTAATCTCAAATTCAAATATTAGTCACATATAAAGATATAAAAGAAACATTCATCCATCATTAGAATTACAAGCAGCCTTACTTTCTTATTAAGCCACTTTCTAACTAAATCTTTAAAGGTTATATTAACTAAATTAAGTAACGGTTCAAAGAATGAATTGTTGCACGGTGTATTAACTTCCCAAAACAAATTTCGAATTACAAAAATATTGATTATAACTCAATTTATGACGAATTTTCTAAGTATATATGCAGCAGATTTTTAACATATAAACATAGGTCCACTTAGCAAATCAACGTTTCAAGCCTAGTAAACAACAAAATTTTACAAAACACTTAAAGTAAAAGTTGTAACTTACACTCTTAGCTTTTCGGAATGGGCAAAATCATTAAAATCAGATTAATTGTTTGAAAGTTAAAGTTAAATGAATTTAGTTTTATTATGAGAATTTCCATTCCGCGAAACATTTCTTTTGTAATTCACATTTTAACCTTGGTTAAATACAAAATTTTACATTGCTTTATAAACAAAAATTATTCTCTGAGAACATAGTTTTCTAATGAAATTGAATTTGTTGAAAACTGATCAATATTTTAGATTTTATGGTCAAACAACCATAGTTTTATTTTTCTTCTTTCCAAAAACTCATGTTAAAAATTCATGCAAGTCTAAATTGAAAATCTATCCTAATGGGCTGTTGGCATAATACGTCTAAATGCTGTCAGATGAATGCAAAATAGGTACAGGCAAAGAATATGATACTGATAGCTAATAAGTGTAAAAAAAGGTTTTCTCCTTCGACAAATATATTACCGGAGGATGGTCAATCATGTATGATCTAATATAATTGCACATAATATTATCAAGCTTAGGAAATAGGTTTGCATAGTTTTCCAGTATCATATATGAGAATGTATAAGAAGTAAATAACGTGAGACACACTTTTAAATACAAAATCTAAATGGTTAAATTTTATTAAACATGAAAAACAAGTAAGACATGTAAGTTAATTTATTGCGACATGAATATTAACATAGCCACAAGATAGCTCATTCGAGTTAAATTTAAGTACTATAAAATTTTGATGTTGTGTAGTTCTATGTCAGAGCGAAACACCTCCAGATCTTTATTATTCAGCTATTGTACAGCCTACGTCCCCATGGTCACTTCCAGAAATTAATCACCTACTTGAGGGTAAATTCACAAAGCATAAAAGGTGCTTTAGTTAGCAATGAAACATTGCTAAATCATTATACAGGTACTTGTTAATACCATTATGATAGTAATTCTTATTATATGCTACTAGAGAAAGTTTAGTTGGAGGTGGAGCTAACAGGAGTTTAGGTGAAGTTGTACCTCCTTGGGCAAGTCGTAGGACTATTAGGCCCCCTGAGAGGTATGTCTGTTGGCAGTATGCAAACCTTAGGCTTAGTGACCAGTTGATTATGCCCTACATGTGGTTCATGAGGAGTCGCTTGACCTTGATAAAGCATTGACGTTATGTGGCAGCTCGAAGTGGATGTGCGATATGGAAGAAGAGCTAGAGTCATTGAAGAAGAATAAGACATGTGATATAGTACCACCTCCTTAAGGAAGCCGAGCCATAGGTTGCAAGTGGGTGTTTAGGGTGAAGGATGATGGAAGATACAATGCTAGACTTGTTGCTAAAGGGTTTTCACAGAGGAAGAGATTAGAGTATGATGAGATTTTTCTCCTATAGTGAGACACACCTCCATCCGTACTTTGCTTGCTATAGTTGCCGCTCATGACTTGGAGCAACTCGATGTGAAGACTGCTTTCTTGCATGGATACTGGGATGAGACCATTTACATAAAGCAGCTAGACGGATATGTCGTAGATGGAAAAGTGAATTGGGTTTGCAAGCTAAAGAAGTCATTGTATGGACTTAAGCAGTCGCTTAGATAGTGGTACAAGAGGTTTAATTCTTTTATGCTTTTACTTGGTTTTGATTGTAGCATCAAAAGACACTTATGTGTATTTCAAGCATTTAAAGAATTGTTATTAGGTGTATTTAATCTTGTATGTGGATAATATGTTGATTTCTTTCAAGGATAAAGTTGAAATTGATAGTTTAAAGTTGAAGCTTAAGGCGAAATTCAAGATGAAAGACCTTGGAGAAGCAAGGAAGATTCTGGGTATGGAAATCCAAAGGGATAGGAAATTTGGATTTTAAAGGCTCACTCAAAAGGAATATATTCTGAAAGTGCTTACTTTTTTAGCATGGAAGGAGAAAATACAATTAACACACCAATGCCTTTACACATACAGCTTTCTAGTAGAGGCTCTCTGGTTTTGGAGAAGTACAAGGCTTATAAGGAGAAGGTTCCCTATGTGAGTGCAGCTGGTAGTCTGATGTATGTCGTGGTTTGCACTAGGCCTGACATCGCACAGGTAGTTGTGGTGAGTAGATTCATGTCAAATCCAGGAAAGACGCATTGGGAGGCAGTGAAGTCTATTTTTAGATATTTTAAAGGGACTCCAAACCATGGGTTTGTCTTTGGTGGCAGAGATAGAGATTTCAGCTTAGTTGGATTTTGTGATTCTGCCTATGCCGATGATTTGAAGGAAGTCAACCTCAGGTATGTGTTTACTATTGGTGGGACAACTATTAATTAGAGGGCGAGGTTGTAGATGGTTGCGACTTTGTCTACTACAGAAGCAAAGCTTATAGTTGTGGTTGAAGCGGCTAAAGAGACGCTTTACTTGTAGTGTTTGTTGTGTGACTTAGGCTTCATGTATGAAGGTATATAAGTGAATTGTGATAGACAAAGTGCAATTCATTTAACTGAAAATATGGCTTTCAGCTCAAAGACGAAGCATATTGAGGTGGGAGAGTCCTTTCTTGTCTCTATGGATGAAGAGAAGCTTGTACGTTTTCAGAAGGTTCACGCAAAGGAGAATGCGGCGGATATATTTACCAAGTCGTTACCCGTTGTAAAATTTGACCATTGCTTAAACTTAATTCGCTTGATGAAGTGCTAGGTGTCATAGGGTGGCACGGAGAAGAGTGAGTTTGTTGATCGAGACGTTTGTTTTTATTTTGAAGATTGATAGGTCCTACTTAGAGAGAGTACTTTCTACACTTTGTTGGTGGGCGGTGGCCTTACCGGAGTTCGTTGACAAAGTGCAATGGGTGACGGCTATGCCGAAACTCATTGAGAAAGAATATGTGTTGTCTTTTCCAAGAGCTGCTTGGAGTAATAGGATGTAAGTGGAGTTGATAGGTTTGCGGGGAAATATCGTATCAAGGTGGAAATTGTAAGGTTTGATGATATAATATTTTCAATTGCAGAAGACTTGAAAGATATTTGAGATAATTACTCAAATATATATTGGCTCTTTTATAGCATTAAAGAGAGTAATGAATTACCTACTTGAGAAGAAAATTTATTTTGGGAGATTTATATAATCAATTAATTCCATATTTAGCTGGTTAAAAAAGAAATCTTATCAGGTACATGTAAATTGGAGGAAACTAGAAAATCAAATGGATAAACGTTTCCTGTATGAAAAGGAGAATTAATGAGGCATTGATTGATGACCATAAATCAATTACTTCAACCGAAGTAATAATCTCCGTATAAAGGCAGAGATTAACATGAGTAGAATTATCTCTCTCAGTTGTATTTCTTATTATTCTTCTTCATTATCAATCTTTGTAAAATTATCTTCTCTTAGAAAGTAATAAAATCTCCTCTCCCCAAGTGGATGTACACTACCTCGATGTAGTAGAACCACTATAAATAACATGTGTTATTTTCTTTTATTGCTTGATCTGTGATTGCTTTTAGCTAGTGACTACTATTGTTTGTTTTGCCTCACCATCAATCTGGTCCTAGTTATTTTTCCGTAAAGTTGGGTTTTATATTCCTAAGGCGATCTTGAGGGATTTTTCTCCAACAATAAATAATATCAATAATAAGAAGAAAACATTACCAAACACCCACAAATACAAATTTATTTACTAAAAAGTGCAATAGCTTAATTGTAACGGTGAATATAAGAGTTGAACATGTAATAACGCGGTAGGTGCAATATTTCATTCCATGACCATAAATAATATATTAGCACACATTTTCGACTAAGTAATATCATATAACCGAACAAAAACATACCCATACTAATTTTGTTACAAATCCAAGGAAACTTAAAGTGAACAAAATTTATGGGTGGTAAATGGATTTTAATCGACACTGCATCAAACCAAAGTAGCAAATTACTAACTTGAACAACTTTTAGTCCATCAGTTTAATCACACCTCAATATTCCAGAAATTTTGAAGTCGGAGAAGTTAAGCATTCCAAATCAACGCATCATAGAGAAAAATGAGTTTAGTTTAGGTGAAATTGCCTTATTTAGAGAAGGAAAAGGACGCGACGGTGTTAAGGATGAGGGCCACTTGGTAGTTTGTATTTTCCGAGGAGATCATGGATAGAAGGCGGTGATTGTGGCGATGTTGTGGTGGTGAAAAGTTAGTGTGGCCATGGGAAAGAATTAGGTTTTTTTATTTTAGGAAGAAAGAACATAATGAATTCAAAGATATCTCATGATGTAAGAACGTAAGGGTGTTTTCGACATTTCAAAAAGACACCGTTGAGGTCTTAATCATTGAATGTTCATTACAAATAGTAGAGATAATGACCCTGGGTACAAATATGTTTTCCACATCGACAAACACCATTGTTTCAGTGGTTAAATGATTTGGCTTTGGCGCGAGTGGTCACAAGTTCGAAACTTGCATAACGTGATTCGAACGTTTATTGACATGTGATATGTTGTCACAGTGATTTGTTGTATATAAAGTACCATTTCAAAAAAACTATTTTCCACATCTGATACTGTAGAAGCACGTAAGATCAATAATAACCATTTCACATTTAGAACCTGCATTCACTGTTTTCTCCCATGATAGATGATTAAGTGACAGTTGAAAACGTAGTAACTGTTGTTAACTTTTGAATTTTTAATATGGCCTCTATAGTTTAAAGAAATGATTATAGTGCACTCATTCATATATAAAATGCCTAAGATACCATTTAAGTTTACCTCAAAACTTGCATATGAAATTTATACTCCTATAAATAAACCAACTGCTAACCTCATTAATTTATATAAAATGGAAACAGTATGTTCACATATATACATTCATGTTACTCGAAAGTTCTAAAAATGCTTAAAACTAAAATCTACATACATGTTACTTCACACAAATATTTTAGCCTTATTAGGTAGGTTTGTACAATCTGGAAGCAAATTAAAATTGAAGATTCGGAACTACATGTTATTGGTACTGAAAACTAAATTTATTATATATGCATATTTCATTAGAAAATTCTTTTAATAAATATACAATGTTGTCGCACTATAAAATTTAATGATTCGTTTCGGCAATTGGCTATAATGTCAATCGCCTAGGATTTTATATCAACACTGCCTCGCCAGTAATTCCAACTTCATACTAACATTCAATGGCTACATATGTTGTTCAAAAATATTCAAATTAAGACAAATAGTTTTTTTCTTTTTTATTTTAACAATACAATACTTTATAAACAATGCGCAATTATAAGTAAAATATTTCTTATACCATTTTTAAAATATTATGTCGAATCGGCTCGTACAAGCGTTTAGGAATCCATACTAATAACGCCAATCTGACGTATCGATCAGAATTCTTAAACCACTCTACGAACAAACTAACACCAAAACAAACCACTGAAATATTTACAACCACTATATAAAATATTATTTCAATTTTATTAAATCATATGCTTTACCGAAATAAGATATTAAATTTCAAAACTTGTATATACATTCTGACGCAGCGGATATACAAAAATGGATAAAACGGTGAAAAGTTGAATCGATGAATTGAAAATACCCAAGTGCCCAAATCCGTTGATCTCAAGAGATACCGGATTCTAGCTATCTCCAACACGTTGATCGCGCACGATACCGTGTTAAAAGATCTACGACTCTTCTACGTTGATCTCGTGCACGCAATTCCATGAATCAGCTTCAAATCCGTTGATTCGAGCGCACTCGAATAACCGAAAATGGAGAAAGGAGACAACGCTCAACTTCCAATTTTAAAGAGGTACAAAGCACTCAAACAAAAGTTTATTCAAAATCAACCAACTCAAATGATACAACTCACCCGCTATTTATAGGAGAATTTACAACACAGCACAGGTCGGCGACCTAACAAGCACGAGCTAACACATGCGACCTATGACTTATCTTCAAACGAGTTAACAAATACAACATAAAGGAAAACAACACGAGATACAACATCACGAGTTACGACCTAACATATATACAGCACACACGACATAAGAAAAATACAACATACGACTTAACAAGTTACACAACAACGCGACTTAAGACTCACGCGACCTAACAACAGTACAACACATGAATCTTCAACGATCTATCAACTTGAGTGACTTATCTTCTAGAGTGACTTAAGAAGGTCGTCCGTGTTAGGTCGGTTACATAACTCCTTTTGAACCGTTAACTCGTTAGGTCGGTTTTCATGTCTCGTTAGGTCGTTTATAGTTGGTGAGCGGCCTAAGTTACTTGTGGTGAGCGACTTAATATTGGAGCGACCTAAGGCACGTGGTATTTCACATAACTCCTTTTGAACCGTTAACTCGTTAGGTCGGTATCCTGCTTGAGCATAGCTCGTTAGGTCGCTATACGACTTAACATAGGTCGCTGGATCATCATAGATCGTTAGGTCACTCGGCGACTTAACATAGGTCGTTGGATCATCCTTTCTGGCATAACTCGTTGTACCCTTCTCCACTTCATAACTCGCGTGACTCATTAGGTCGCTTGGGCGACTCAAAGCATAGGTCGCAGGAAACTTAATATGGTGCGCTGCATCATCCTCCCCTGGTTGAAAAGAATTCGACCTCGAATTCTTACACTCCTCTTCTTCGACAAGCTTATGCTCATGATACAGAATCAAGTGTTTGACGTTAAAAATGTCTGCAGCGTGGATATGATCCGGCAATCTTAACCGATAAGCATTATCATTGATCTTCTTCAAGATTTCTACTGGACCAATCTTTCGAGCTTTCAATTTGTTGTAAGTTCCAACTGGAAATCGATCTTTCGTCAATACCCCGTAAATAAAATCACCCTCTTTGAAGTCCACACTCCTTCGTTTCTTATCTGCCAGTTGCTTATACTTCTCATTTGACTTAAGCAATCGTTCATGCACAATCCTGTGACATTCCTGCAACTCATTCATGAAATCACAAGCTCGTTTAACAACCCCTTTCTGAAATGGAACTATCGACAAATCCAACGGTCCCTTCGGAATTGCTGAATATACCACTTGCAATGAGCTGAATCCAGTACTTCGATTAACTGCATGGTTGTGTGCGAATTCAGCTTGACATAACTTCACATCCCAGCTCTTCAAATTATTTTTCACAAGACATCTTAACAAATTTCCCAAAGATCTGTTCACCACTTCCGTTTGCCCATCTGTTTGCGGATGATAGGCGCTACTAAAATTCAGCTTAGTTCCAACCATCTTCCACAAACTCAACCAAAAATGACTTAGAAAACGAGTACCTCGGTCAGAAACAATGGTTTCAGGTAGCCCATGTAGTCGATAAACCTCTTTGAAAAATAATTGAGCAACACGGACTGCATCAGCCGTTTTCTTACAAGATATGAAATGTGCCATCTTCGAAAATCTATCCACCACAACATATATAGAATCGTTTCCTCGTTGAGTTCTTGGCAAACCCAAAACAAAGTCCATGCTAATATCAACCCATGGCCTAGTAGGCATGGGCAATGGCATATACAATCCTGCATTCGTAGCTGTCCCTTTAGAAACCTGACATATGTGACATCTCTCCACAAATCTTTCAACTTCTTTCCTTATGGATGGCCAAAAATATGATTGAGAAATCAACTGTAAAGTACGATCTCTTCCCACATGACCCTCTTCATGCAATTCCTTCACAATCTTCATTCACAAACTGCACTTTGGTATACACAATCGATTTCCTTTGAAAAGAAAACCATCCACCAACATATCCTCATCCGTCTTCCCTTTCTCGACTTCATCAATAATCTTAACAAAGTAAGGATCTTCAACAAACAATTCTGGAAGTACATCAAACCCCGTCACTTCAACTTTCATGGTAGTCAACAAATGATTTCTTCTACTCAATGCATCAGCCACACGGTTTGTAACTCCCGACTTATGCTTTACCACAAATGTAAACTATTGCAAATATGCAATCCACGAAGCATGCCTGGCTGCAACCTTATCCTGTCCCTGTAAATGTTTCAATGCTTCATGATCAATATACAACACAAACTCTTTATAAAACAAGTAGTGTCTCCAGTGCTTTATAGCTTGGACAATAGCATAGAACTCCACGTCATAAGTATTATATTTCATCTTTGCTTCAGAAAGCTTCTCACTGAAATAAGCAATTGGACGTCCCCTCTGACTCAACACTCCTCCAATTCCAACTTTAGATGAATCTGTATGTAACTCAAATAACAACTGGAAATATGGTAATACTAGAATTGGCGCTGACGTCAAAAGTTCCTTGATTTGCTCAAAAGCAAATCCTGCTTCCTTCGACCATGAAAACTGCTTGCCCTTCATAAAATCAGTAATAGGCGCCATCACGCTACTGAAACGTGGATTAAACCTTCGGTAGAATGATGCTAAACCATGAAAACTTCTAACTTTAGTTATAGTCCTGGGCTGTGGCCAATTTCTGATTGCTTTAACTTTACTTTGATCCACCTGGATACCTTCCTTGGACAATACATACCCCAAAAACAAAACACTATGCATCATGAACACACATTTCTTTGTTGCCGCATAAAATTGCTCCTGACGAAGTATCATCAACACTTCCCGCAAATGTAGTAGATGTTCTTCGGTGCTCCCACTGTATATCAATATATCATCAAAGTATACCACTACAAACTTTCCAATAAACGGTCGGAAGATCCGATTCATCACTCGCATAAAAGTACTAGGTGCATTCGAAAGACCAAACGGCATGACCAACCACTCATACAACCCTTCCCGTGTCTTGAATGCTCTTCCATTCATCACCTGGTCGAATTCGAATTTGATGATACCCACTCTTCAGATTAATCTTTGAAAAGATAACAGCTCCATTCAACTGATCTAACAAATCATCCAATCTCGGCATTGGAAATCTATACCTCACTGTAATCTTGTTTAGTGCTCGACTAACTGTACACATTCTCCAAGTTCCATCCTTCTTCGGCACTAACAAAGCTGGTACTGCACAAGGACTTAAACTTTCTTGTACGCGCCATTGTTCAAGTAACTCCTCCACTTGCCTTCTCTATTCTTCATTCTCCTTTGGACTCACTCTATAGTGTGGCCTATGTGGTAACACAGCTCCCGAAACAAGATCAATCTGGTGTTGTATGTCTCTCAACGGTGGTAACTCTGTTGGCAATTCTTCAGGAAATACATCTTCAAACTCCTTCAACACTGGCTTAACTTCTTCAGGAATTTCAACCGCTTCACTACTTTCACGTCCAATCAACAAAAATATTTCAGGCTCATCCTCTACTTCCTTGACAAACTCCTTCAAAGATAACAGAGTCATTAGTTCTTCGATTTCCTCCAACTTGCTTTCACTCTGTGGTCGCTGTTTAGGAACTAAAGTGATTTTAGTGCCATTGAACATGAAACTGTAGCAGTTAGTCCTTCCATCGTGTTGCACGGCTCTATCTTATTGCCACGGTCTGCCCAACAAAAAATGAAATACATCCATATCCACAACATCACACCAAATTTCATCCTTATACTTTTTTCGGATGGAAAAAGTTACATAAGCTCTTTGACCAACCTTCACTTCCCCACCTTTCCTCAACCAAGCTAATTTGTAAGGTTTAGGATGCTTTTCTGTCTTTAATGCCAACTTCCTTACTGCTGTAGAGATGATGTTATCACAACTTCCCGCATCGATAACAAACTTGCAAACCCTTCCCAAAATGGTGCACGTTGACTGAAGAATGTTACTCCTCAACCAACTAGTGTCCTCTTCCTGCTTTGGTGTTAGACAAGATCTCCTCATCATTAAAGAACATCCCTCGTCTCCCGCCAATAATTCTTCTTCCTCTTTAACTTGTGGTGAATTTGAACATTCTACTTCCGCATCCTCCTCCTTAACCTCAGCAACCATCACTCGCTTCTTAGGCTTCGGGCATTCATTGCTCTTATGACCAAACTCCTGACAGTTATAACACTTGAAATTGTTGTTGACCTTGGCCTTAGCAACTTCATTGACAACCGGTTTACTAACAGCCTTGGAAACATTCGTATTGCTACTAGCCCCTTTCACTTGATTGTTGGAATTTGTAAACACACCACCTCCTCTTCTACCTTGCCACTCCCAAGCTAGAGCCTTCTGGTGTGCTTCAGCAACGGATCTTGGATCAAACATATTCACCATATCCTGAATTTGCATTCTCAATCCTCCAACAAATCTAGCTGTCAACTGTTCCTCTGTCTCCATGATATCATTTCTGGCAATCAGTTGATAAAACTCATCTGCATAATCATTTACCGACTTCATCCCTTGTCTCAAGTTCTGTAAGCGCTGATACATAAGAGACTGATAATTATATGGCAAGAAAGTAGCCTTCATCAACTTCTTCATCTTCTCCCATGAAACAATCTTCGACTTCCCCATTCTCTTCCGTGTAAGTTTAGTTTGTTGCCACCATGCCATAGCTCTTCCCCTCAATCGTGTAGCAACCAACTTAACTCTATGATGCTCGAGTACTTCCTTAAAGTCAAAAATTTCCTCAACATTTGATATCCAATCTAGAAATTCTTCAGCTATCATTCCTCCTTTGAATTCTGGAATCTCTGTTTTCATCCCCGACTCCCATTTACGATCATCTTCTACATACCGATATGGATTTCGAACTTGGTCTCGATCTCGATAATGAACACTACATCTATCACTATCTTCATCATAATCAAATGTACTTCGATATCGATCTCGACCATCAACATTCCCACGATCACGCATATCTCTTCTACTATGTCTTTCAGCTTCATGATATGGTTCATCTCCAAACTCATGTGGAGTTCTTCTCTCTTCATTTCTGTACTCATGGTATTCTCTTCTCATTGAAACTGATGATTCTCTTCGATCTCAATGGGATTGTGGTGACACCCTCCTCGCTTCCTCAACCGATGGCGAAACTCTGTTTCCTCCATGGTTCGAGATTGGTGACCTTCTCCTTTGACTTTGATTCATATCATTCATCAATTTCTCTAACTTTCCAATACCTTCATCAAACTTTTCATTGATACGTTGTTCCATTTGCTCAGCTTCTTGTCTACGATACACATCTTCAACATTTTGAAATCGATTAGCACGTCTCGGAGACATTGTCGAATCTTCAACAAATCCAACCACTTTAATCCTCGACTTGACTTGGCTTCAACTCTCGTCCTTGATCTACACAAGTGATGCACACCTCCACTTATAGCTCGGATCTGACTTCAACACTTCAAATCTTCTCCCAATAGGCTCGGCTTAGCTATGATTGGCTAAGTCTAGCTCTGATACCAAATTGACGCAGCGGATATACCAAAAATGGATGAAACGGTGAAAAGTTGAATCGATGGATTGAAAATACCCAAGTGCCCAAATCCGTTGATCTCAAGAGATACCGGATTCTAGCTATCTCCAACACGTTGATCGTGCACAATACCGTGTTAAAAGATCTACGACTCTTCTACGTTGATCTAGCGCACGAGATTCAGTGAATCGGCTTCAAATCCGTTGATTCGAGCGCACTCGAATAATCGAAAATGGAAAAAGGAGACAACGCTCAACTTTCAATTTTAAAGAGGCACAAAGCACTCAAATAAAAGTTTATTCAAAATCAACCAACTCAAATGATACAACTCACCCGCTATTATAGGAGAATTTACAACACAGCACAGGTCGGCGACCTAACAAGCACGACCTAACAAGCACGAGCTAACACATGCGACCTACGACTTATCTTCAAACGAGTTAACAAATACAACATAAAGGAAAACAACACGAGATACAACATCACGAGTTACGACCTAACATATATGCAACACACACGACATAAGAAAAATACAACATACGACTTAACAAGTTGCACCACAACGCGACTTAAGACTCACGCGACCTAACAATAGTACAGCACATGAAGCTTGAACGATCTATCAACTTGAGCGACTTATCTTCTGGAGCGACTTAAGGAGGTCGTCCGTGTTAAGTCGGTTACATAACTCCTTTTGAACCGTTAACTCGTTAGGTCGGTTTTCATGTCTCGTTAGGTCGTTTATAGTTGGTGAGCGACCTAAGTTACTTGTGGTGAGCGACTTAATATTGGAGCGACCTAAGGCACGCGGTATTTCACATAACTCCTTTTGAACCGTTAACTCTTTAGGTCGGTATCCTGCTTAAGCATAGCTCGTTAGGTCGCTCGGCGACTTAACATAGGTCGCTGGATCATCATAGATCGTTAGGTCGCTCAGCGACTTAACATAGGTCGTTGGATCATCCTTTCTGGCATAACTCGTTGTACCCTTCTCCACTTCATAACTCGCGTGACTCAAAGCATAGGTCGCAGGCAACTTAACGTGGTGCGCTGCATCACATTCAATTCAACAAGCATTAACAACAATGCAATCAAACACGCATCAACCAATCAAATAAATAAATGCCTCCAGCGGAAAGCTATCAATCAGTTTCTGCTGCGCAACTTGATCGCTATTGGATCAAGCTACTTATTCAAAGCCACACAGAGATCTATTCATCTTCACCAATGTCGAGTCTACTAGTATTGCTAATAATTCCTTATTTCACAACCACATCAGCATTTAAATTCCATAAGTAATCAAATATATGAAAACAAAGAGGTAAATTATATATATATATATGTATGTATGTATGTATGTATGTATGTATATGTATGTATGTATATATGTATGTATGTGTGTGTGTATATATATAGTAGGAAAAAATCAAGTACGTTTCCATATGATTACCCCAGTAATCACCATATACTACTATTATTCTTTTAATATAGGGTAACTTCCCAACACACCCAAGAGGACAGACACTCTAAGTCTCTAAGTCTCATTTGAGGTCAGGACTCGTGTCTCTTATACTCTGCATTATTCTAAATCTGCTCTTATACCAACTGTAACACCTCGCCTCTATACACATACTATCCAAGAGTAATACTAGATAATACTTTTAGATAATACGAAGAACAAGGCTGTATAAGGTACAAACGTAAATATTCTCTTAGGCTAACATTGGTAGGTATTTCAAACAAATAATAAACACTCTCATATACGTACAACGTATCAACACAAAATAATAAAGACGCGTGCCTCCTAGACAGAATAACATAGTAAAAAAATAAATCACAGAGAACATAGAGTCAATAATGCAGCGATAACATATATGATACAATCATATACAAATCTGTGTGGGATAGAAAATAGGTCAATCACCCACTATCTCAAAACTATACAAAGTATATCAATACAACACGATATTATACAATCATGAGGTAATATAATACATAGTGATATACAATAGTATCCTATCCTCCATCTATGCTCAATCTCCTTATAATAGTCATCTATCCCTAAACCTGCAATGTCTTGGACTGGCCCAAGTATTATTAAATAATAAAGGTGTTAGACTATATCTAAATCCAAGGTGAGAACATAATAATAAGCATGGTATTAAAAGAAAAGTACAAATATGACTCAGAGTATCACCCCCATAAATATCATAATAATATACAATGCCACACATGCTCAATAATCAAAGCGTCGAATCTTGACTTACAGTCCTAATGGAAGTAATAACTTCCGACTGTTAAGTCGTAAAAGATAAGTCAGGAAATATGAAATCCAAATTATATATGAAAATTAATATCTAGGAATACTATCTCGGCTTTTAGTCTTAATGGAAGTATAGACTTCCGACTGTTAGTCCTAGGAGGCAGTTAGAAACGCAAATCCCAAATAAAACTCAATTCAACCAAAATACCAAAAACAATATCTAAATAATTATCTCGACTTACAGTCTTAATGGAGGAGATAATTTCCGACTGTCGGGCCCTTGGAGAAGTAAGCAAACTCAAACTCAATAAACGTCAAAGGTTAATCAAATACTCAATGTAAAAACCATATATCTCGACCCCAATCCTCGGAGAGGCGAAACTCTGGACTGAATGGTTCTAAGAGATAGAAATAACAAATCAGACAAAATGAGATCTCTCGGCCATATGCTCTTATGAGAGGATGATAGACAGGCTCATAACAAGTCTCTAATATCATAAATAGACAACGTGCAGCTATCTTAGGTTAGGTTAACTCAAACGACGGACTAACACGCAGCTGGTCTCAAACGTCATAAGATTATCGTCTCTGCTGAGGTGATAATATCAAATGTCTCGAATATATTGGATCAACCTAAGTCATCCATATTGGAGATCAATGTACCATAGTAGTGCTCTAGGAAATTCTAATGGCCACAGCCTGTTTTCCTACAGGCCTTAAGTTACCCCAGAATTGTGACACCTGTATGCATCGTATGTCATAAACATGCTGCCGAATAGCGCCGAGCATTGGCCACAATTCCTTCTTTCCCTTGGTAGCAGACTCTTGATCCTTAAGTGACGTCAGGGTAATGGCTCTAATAAGGGAAATAACTCTCAGCCAACAAATATAACAAGGCAACATCACGGATCCTGGGCTCGACCCTACAATCAAGACTGCTAGGATGGATAACTAGCCTATATGGTGGGTCTAATGCACGCGCTTTTTTTAGTGGAATGAACTCTATAATGTAGATTCCTAACAAATATTCTCGATTAAATAAGTCCTATAGAGAGTGATAACTAGTACTCATGACTCTATGAGTCCCATTGAGAGCGGCAATAATTACTCTCGACTATTCGAGTCCTAATGAGAGAATTTAATACGACAAATTCTCGACTACTAGCCTTAAGAGTAGATAGTGATACTCGATTAGTTAGTCCTTAGAGGATATAATGAAATATATTTTCGACGAGATGAATCCTAATGAGAGTAATAATAGGTACCCTTGACTCCGCACGTCCTAAAGAGAGCGTCACTACATATTAATTCCTCGATTACCTGTTCTAAGAGTAAATAATAGTATACTTAACTAGTTATTCTTAAGAGGATAACTCTGTAAATCCTAATATGTCTCCAGCTTATAGCCCTTGGAGAATAATATAGCTCTTGACTATTAAGCTCTAAGGAGTCACCTCTAAACGATATCAAAAATTCCTAACTCATTTCCGTAATATAAGTAATATCTACTCACTAATAGTGATCGAACAAGTATTACTTGAGCATCCCATACCACTTATTACTACTAGTATGCTTACTAAAAGCTAGTAAACTACACTCAACAAATCAAAAATTATTCTATAATATGAGTCAATAGAATAACCAAAAAAATATTATCGAGCATCCCATACCACCGGTACTACTGGTCAGTTTGTTCAACATCCTCATTATATAGAACTAAATCATAACACAAATCAAATATTCTTATCATATTGAATTTCTCTAAAGATCTAGTAAATCCATTTTAAACCATTATATATGTATAAGAAATGGGATTTTTACTTGAATGCACTTAAAACTATTCGAAATAATTGGTTCACCTTCAAAATAAGCTATATACTCAAAAAATCCATTTTAAAATATCTTTGGAATCTTATTTTCAAACACGCACTTTACAAAATAAATTCCTTTTCGAAAGTATTAGTAAAACAATTTAATTACATAAAATCATCAAATAGACTAAATCCAAACCGATAAATATATATAGAAAGAGGAATATATTTTAAAACTCTTTAAAATATATTTTTATAACCAAAATTTCCTTTTTAAATTCCCTTATAATACTTTTAACTAAATTTCCAATTTTATTAAGGAATATCCTTTTCAAAATTATTATTAAAAATCTCTCAAAACTTATAAAAATTCCATACATTTTAATGCATTGAAAATTCTCTATTTTGTTCCAAACAACTTTATTTCAAAATAATATTCAATAACCAATTTATTTCAAAATAATATTCAATAACCAATTTATTTCAAAATAATATTCAATAACCAATTTCTTTCTTAACCCCTTTTATTTATTTATAATCATGCTTCAAATAAATTTTAAAACACCAAAAACAATGTCCCGAAGCTTTCGAAAATATTTTTAAAATGGGAAAATCAATAAATTGTATGAAATATAAATTATAGAGAAAAATACTTCAAAATCATCAATATAGATTTTATTATTCGACCCGAATCAAATTGCATTGAATTTTGATCATTTGTAAATGCACGCACATAATAAATAAAAATTACATGATCCATCTTGACCAACAGTTCTAATGAGAATAAATACTATCAATCGAATGGCCCTAAGAGATGTATATTATATAAATCAAAATGCAATTGGACAGCATATCCTTTGCATTTTGAACAATCCAACATACACCATATCTCACTATCGAATCTAAATCACATCCAATAACACACAATCAATCGAATTTCTCAATCAAACATTTCTACCAATATTTCAAACAATTCATCAACCAAGTAATTCAAAAAAGTATCAGGATAATATATATAATGAAAAGAGGTATAAATATAGGCGTGTGAGTGTAAAACTCATCGATATCCAAGCGAATTCAAGCTCCATCGTGCTAAAGTTACCAACACTCACTCACTGCCACTGTCATCCTCATGCGTGAGTACAACCTTAAACATTCATCCTTAGCCGAGCACTAGTCCACCATGTTGCACTGACAAATTGAACCTCAACAAACTCTTCACGTGCATGAATCCATTTCCACTGCCAAAACCGCCCAGCCTCATTACCATCGCCTAATCCACGGTCGCTCGATCCATTGCGTCGCACGTCGAAATCAACTTTCGCTTGCCCCATCGCCTACGACACCAACGATGACAGCTCCATTGCCTCGCATGTCTCCTCATTGAATAGTCGGCGTTGACGTTGTCTTCTACGCGACATAATTTTTTTCCTTTTCTCATTTTTATGATTTAGAGACAAAGGGATTAGGGCACGGATAAAGAATTAGGCATGAGTTGGAGAATTGGAGCGTGGGTAGGAGCTGATGTGGTATGGTGAACCCGTATTGATTGTTGGGCTATGTAAGAAAATGGAGAGAGGAAGGTTATAGACTAGTTGGATTTGGGCTCTGTTGGTTCTATCTTTATTTTTTCCCATTTGATTCACTTGTTTATTTATTTCTTTGTTTTTGTTTGTAAATAAATTTTAATTTAATTTGAATTGATTACACTTCATTATAGAGATTATATTTCGATGATTCGACAATTTCATCATTTCAATAACTGTTTTATTTAATTATTCACCATATTAAAGTAAAGTAAATTTATTTTCCACTATATTAATCACAAAACAATTATCTACACTTCAAAAATGTTTTATATTCATTCAAAAAAATTCATTCAATTGCATTAAATTATTGGAAAAGAATCTACTAATTTAATTCAATTTATTAAAACAAAATCTTTTATTAAATAAACTTCAAACAAATAAGAATTTATTTTTTAAATAATATTATCAAAATTTAATTTAAATATTTTATTTAATTAAACTTATTTAACTAATACAACATAGAAAACAAGGTTGTTACATCTTTCTGACAAAGCGCAGGGCAAAATGTTTATCAAGCAAAGCCAACTGCCCTATTCTTACATATGATATTATGCTTTGGTTTAGTTAGCATTAGCTATAGGATTAACTATCTAAATAACTCGACAAACTCATGTCCGTCATTCCAAGCTTACCCCCATTACTCCATAGGTCACCACCAACGCCCTTTAGCTCAGCTAATTACTTTATTAGAGAGAAAAAACGACATTCTCAATATTGAGAATGGTGATACTAAATTAAGACGCATAGGGGGCAAGGATTTCAAAACGAAGCTCATATATACTAGAAAAATGGCATGGTCCAAAATAAATGTGAATTCCAAAATTCATTCAGGAGAGCTGTCTCCTGACCCTTCATTGTTTACCACTAATGGTCCCTAGCCAAGCCAAGTGCATGGTTAGTAGACAAGAGCGACAATTTCATTATTAAGAACGGTTAAATTGAATGCAACTGAATCACGTAAACACAATTCAGCTCTTCAGCCAAATCACTACGCTAGACTTAAGGATATTAGATGGCCCAAAACAACTATCAAAATGAGACTATATAGACATAAGGATATTAGATAGCCGAACCAGCATAAAAATCTCTTTGTTTTAACTAACATGGTTAATACATACACTAGACGTGAGGATATTAGATTGCATGCACCAAACAAAAAACCATGCACATGAATTAAAAATGTCATAAATACACGATCAGACTTCACGGCTAAAATACAGTCCGTCCCCAAATAGCAAAGTGGACCGTACCAAGCGCATGAATATAAAACTGCCACCAAGCAATGAGGCAGGTCATACCAAGCATGTATGACATGCCAAAAGCTTAGTTTCAGATCCGTGAATTATGCTAGAAGCTAAGAAGAAATGACAAGAAGAGACGATATATGAAATACAACTTACAAATCAGGTACAATTGTAAAAACTGCTTAAAGTTTGCTAGGTAAACATTAAAAATCATGATCTACTTATATTTACCTATTTCTGTATATACTCATTAAAATCCATGCATGATTATATGCTCCACACATCCATATGTACTTAGCAAGTAAAAAATAAATAAATAAAAACATCACAACACAGTTTACATCAATAGTTGAGTTTAGAAAACTATAATTCGTAACAAAACAAAACTACATCAAGAGTCTGACTCAGACTCGAAAGAGGTACCAACTATGATTCTGTTGCGGTAATAAGGGTTTCAGGCATCTAATGTCGAGTGATGGATTATCTAGCTCGGTAATAACAACTAATGAATGGCTAAAATCAATGCTAACATAAATGACTCATGGGTTATAGGTAGCATTAGACTAAGCATCACCATAGTCCTTCGGATTAAAAGCATAGTCCATATGATTATATGAAAAAGTTGAGATCGGGCTAGAGGAGAGTGAAAACATCGATTGCCCGCTTTATGACAATACCTGCCATGATCCCCTGGACTCTTTCTTTATAAATTAGCTCCACCAAGGAATCCCTAACTAAACTACCCAAAGAAGTAGCGAAGGATTCACACAGTGCAGTAACGGGAAGTCGGCTAAAGGTCTATATATTGGATTGAGACTCTAAGGAAGAAATTTTGTTTTAAAGAGCATTCACGCACTCTATAGTCACCCTCCTAGTCCATTCCATCTCAGCCAAAATCTGCTCTTTCATCTTCTTGGTAGTACGAGAATATAAACCAAATTGTTCATGGGCAATAGACACAACAGGAGAGCTGCTGCTCCCAACAAACTTCGATTCCTTTTTACAATGATTTTTTTAACTCAATTAACTTAGTCTTATAATAGTTTCTCAAATCATTCTTTCACTTAAGAATGACATTAGGATCTACCCCCGGTAGAGGAGTAGGAGTAACACAAGGCCTCGATGCTACACTTGGAATCAAATTCACAGTAGGGACTTCCTCAACACTGATATCATAGTGATATGCTCAAACAACTCCTCAACCTTGCATTTTAGAACCTTAATGTCATCTGCATATACATTCCTATATGCATTCATGGCATTTCCTAACAAACCTTCAAACTCAACAATACGATTCTCAGAGGACTTGAGTTTTTTCTCTAAGTCTTCTATTTCGGAATGGTTTTTAGTAATGCAATTATATTGCCTTACGTTAGCCTGCTTAGACTCTTTTAACTCCCATTCCTATTCATCAAACTGCACACACATCTCCTCACAAATTTCATCGGTAAACTATTCTTTCTGCCTAATAAGAGTTGCATTTGTGACCTCAAACTCTTTCATCTGAATTTCATAATGCAAGGGAGTGCATATTAAGGATCTTAAGGCTAATTTAACACTAAAGGGTGGGTGAATAGTTTTTAATGGATTCTAAGACTTATATGGACTAAATTGAAAGTATGACACAAACAAATGCAGAACTTAATCATAGAACAATCACCGAATCAAATACAGATGCAGAAAGTAAATAAAAAGCACTAAAAGGAAAGAACACATTGGATTTTATACTGGTTCGGAGTTACCCTACGTCCAGTCCTGTACTTAGGCAAACACCTCGTACAGTTTTTATTATACCAATGTCGAGATTACAATCCTCAATTTCTAAAGGCCTTGAGGTACCCTCCTGTCTTCGAGTCCGGGGCAAAATCTCTTGATTTACGGGACACAAGATGACCCAATTGATTTCCAGGCACAACCACACCTTATAGAGAGACTCGATAAACTTTTGATTACAAATTGATCTTATAACTCTGAATAACACTTTGATCTTTGAGAGAGAGGGAAGAGATTCAAACAAGAATGAGATATTAATTTGATTCACTTGAGAATTCGGTAGAATTTCGGCACGATCTTAAAAAAAATAAAAAATTTAGAATATGGATTTGTGGAGAAGAAGGAGTGAAGAAAATAAGAAAATAGTTAGTTAAAAAATTCGTTTATGAAGGCTATTTATAGATCAGTAATGGTTATAACCATTCGTAAGGAGATTTAAACGAATAGACGCTTCTTTTGAAAATTGAAACTTTTGAATTTAACGGCCACCATGTCGACATGGGGTATCCCATAATGTCGACATCCTTAGTTAAAAATTATGTAAAATTTATTTTGAAAATTGTATTGAAAGGAAAACAAGATGAAATGATTCTGGAGTAAAATAAACCAATTTTCCTATGTTTTAAAATAAAGAAGAGTAGAAAAATATATTTTTAGAATGTATATATAAAATTGATTTTAAATCTCACGCATATATATATATATATATATATATTATAAAAAATATTTAAAAGTCAGAAGATAGTTTTAAAAACAAACAAAGTTCAAAACAAGAGTTTATTTTAAAACAAAAACAAAGAATATTTTAAGGCTAAAACATCTTTTTGAAAATCATTTGAAAGGATAATTTTTATGGCTAAAACATTACGAAAAGCAGTTTTGAAAAACCATTTTGAAGTAGTTTTGCAAGCTTCCTCCTACAGAATACCTCATCACATCAGGACTCGAGAACTTCTACAAAACCAGGATGTTCGTAGGTTTGTAAGCCACTTGTCGTAGGTTTGTAAGCTACTTATTGTGGGTTTGTAAGCCACCAAGAAGATAGGAATGGGTTCCATCCCAAATGAAATTTGGAATGAAGATTTCTATGCTATTATGAAGTTTTAACAAAAACTAGACACCTATCTTGAAATTTTGATCTTGATACTCCAGAGTCTTTAATCTTGATATCTCCATTCTGAATCTTGAGTCTTGAGTCTTTATACTAATCAGTTTTAAGTAGTATGTATATATATATCCTGCATATACATATCTATCTAGACAATAGTGTTAGTATATATTTTATAATAAGATAAGTTAAAAAGGTTGTTGTCCCCAAAACCAACATCTTAGATCGTAACAATCTCCCCCTTTTGATGATGACAACCTGTATTTATAAAATATACTTACCATATCACAACTCCTATCATAACTCCCCCTTACTCCATACTCCCCCTTACTCTAATCATAACTCCCCCTTACTCCAAGACAACTACTATTTTATAACTTCTCCCCCTTTGTCGTCAGCAAAAACTTCTTACTAATAAATTCCCTGAACTTGATATAAGATATTCAACCATAATATAATAGAGTAATCCATATATAAGTGTAATAAGTGTAAGAGTGATCATAAGTATGAAATGTGATCATAAATGTGAAATGTGATCATGAGTGTGATCATAAGTGTAATCCATAAGTAAATCAATCATCATCCAATCATATTTATAGTAATTATTCAATCCAATCATATATACAAACCATACCAAATGTTTTAAATAAGTCAAGTCAATCAAGTTTAAAACACACCAATCAAATCATGCAAATAACATACTGAATGACTAGGCATTCCTTGGTACTTCCACCCATCCATCTTCTCCAAAGATAGGGTCTGCTTTGATGGCATCCCATTCTTATTTATCTTTGTTGAGAGTGACTGGTGGATTTCCTTTGAGATCGACCTTATTAAGAGCTGAGATCATCCAACGAAGGGCGTCGAAATGTCTCTCTTGCTCTGTGATCATCTGCATTTGACTCAATTCTAAGTGATGTTGATTACGAAGTATGAATGCAAGGATATTCATGAAGGAAGTGAGAGTTTCCTTAAGATTATCACTTAAAATCTTAACTGAAGAAGCCATAATTCAAAAAATAGGAAGAAATAGAAAGAGAGTGATTAGAAATGAAGTTTGATAAATTATTCTAGAAGAAACAGGTATAAACAGGGGTAGAAAGTCGTTTAAAATGAATAGACACAAGTTAGTTACATGAATTAAAATTTGAAAGTGTAACTACTTTCTACTTGTTGTATGTCGACATAGAGGGATGGTGGATGTCGACATGCCTCTGCCTAAAGTGACAATTTGTTTTGTTTTGAATATTATGAACAAATCTATGCAACTAAAATTTGTATAATATAAAAATAAGCAAATACAGAGACAAGTGAAGTTGAATAACAGGAAATAAAAGATTTCATTAATGATTCTAGTCAACATTACATAAAATAATATAATATTAACTAAAATAAAGAAAATACATGGATAGAACTTGAAGGAAACAAGATAACATAAACTAAAACTAATTAGATGAAGATGAAGAAGGTGATAGTCTAAGCTTTCTACTAACTTTCCCGAAGAACTTGTCGATTTTAGTGGAAATCTTATCCATTTTCTTACTCATTGATCTTTTGAGTGCCTTTTGATTTTCCACTATAATTCTTTGATTATTGAGAATGGTATTATTGGATGGATTAGTGAGATTAGTAGGATATTCAACACTCTCTAAGGAAGTTTCTTGATCTTCCTCTTCGTCCTCTTCGATTTCCATTCCTTTCTCTTCCTCTTTTTCTTCTTCTTCTCCTCCATTTCTTCCATCTCTTCACGAGCAAGCCTTTCTTCCTTTTTTCGTAAGTGTTTCATATAGTTGAAACACTAATGGAATTTGCATTAGGGAAATGTTTCCGTGGTTGAACACTTTTCTAGTTATAAATTTTTGCCTTTTGAAATCAACTCCAAAGTAATTAAAAATCCGAGTGAGATAAACTCCATGATATAATGTGTTTTCACCCATAGTAAAATTCTTGTGCCTTAGCTCATCCAAAATAACTTGAGCCCAATTGATATCATAATTTTCAAAAATTGCAAAAAGTGCTTTGCAACTTTCAAAGTTGGGTTGTTGTAGTTTTCCGATCTTGGTATAAGGGTGTGTTGAATAAGAAGGTTAACAATTCTTGCTTTTCGACGAAATAACGACTTTTGAATTCAAAATTGTCATCCCCTTCAAAGATGTGATGAAATGTCTCTCGATTATTTTCATTTATTTGAAATTCCGAGAGATATATTCTGGTATACTTGCATCCCAAAATATTTCCTAAAATTTCACAATCCTAAACCATTTGTGTTCCTTTAACACTACTCCAAATTTATCCATCTTGCCCATCATAAAAACCACGATTCAAATTCGCATAATACATCTTAACAAGATTTGGATAACATACAAAATTATTTTGTTTGTTATATACTACACTAAGAATAGAAAATTGTTGAAAAAGATTTTCAATTTCATAAGAAGGCAAACCTTCAAAAATAGCAAATTTCCATGTATGAATTGTACCAAAGTTTACATAGTTGATGTAAGCTTTGATAGCTTCCGAGTCATTAAAAAGACAGTTTTTGATAGCTTTTGGAAGCCTAATGGTGTTAGGAGTGCTTGAAGAGGCCATTGAAGAAATTTGAGAGGAGTTGAAGATAATGCGGATAAATTAGAAATTTGAAATAAAAGTGAAAAGTGATGATAAGGAGAGTGAATTAAATAGAGATTCTATAGACATGTTCTCTGGTCAAGAGGCATCTTTCCAGAGCATTGAAGTTGGTGAAAAGGTGAAAGGAAATTAAAAAGTTTGAATTTAAACTTTGAAATCAAATTTCTGAAGGGCATGTCAACATGGGGTATCCAGGTATGTCGACATGTGCCTATTGAATCAAAGGACAAGTGTCTATTCCTAATTTCTAATAAATATATATATATATATATATATGTATATTATATCCTATATTCTACTTATATAATTTTTGTGATAACATTAATAATACTTGAATATTAATAATTTAATATTTAAAATATTATTAAAATAATATTATTTTTGAATTTAAAATTCAAATTTCAAGGGATAAATTTGAATTTAAAATTCAAGGAATTTAAAAAAATCAAGCAAAAAAACAAGCATCCATTCAAACAACAAAAATAAAAATAATGCAAATGCGTACCTATTTTTAGATCCATACTCCTATCTTCGTCTGATTCATGAATTGCAGTGAAACACAGATTTGAATTATCCATCTTCTTTTCATCGACACTGGATGATGAGTCTGAGTCATCAAGAATTGCTGTGTATGCTTTCTTTCTTTTTCTTGACGAATCGTTGTTTGAAGGGAACAACTGTTTATCTGGATACGGACAATCTTTCCTATGATGCCGACTTTATTGCAATTGTGGCATCTATCATTATTGACGTTCTTTGTATTATTTCTGGAATTCCTTTAATCATTTCTTTTGTAATTATTCATTTTTCTATATTTTAAGAATTTCCAAAAGTTTCTTATCATGAAAGCAATCTCCTCATCAATGTCTGGTTTCGAATCTTCGGTTGTTGCATTGAATGCTAATGACTTCTTTGCTGTAGCCTTGTTTTCTTTTCTTCCTTGCAGTTGAACTTCATAAGACATCAGATTCCCAATCAATTCTTCTATTTTCATTAGACTGATATCATTTGCTTCTTCGATTGCAAGTGTCTTTTGATCCCATTCTGAACTGAGTGAATTTAGAATTTTTGTGACTTGGTCTTCCTCTGAAAAGCTTTTTCCATATGCAATTAGTGAATGAACAATATCTTGAAATTGACAATACATGTCGGAAATGGACTCATTTGCATCCATTTTAAACAATTGAAACTGATTAGTTAATATAGAAATTTTAGTCTGTTTAATTTTGCTTGTTCCTTCATGAGTAACTTGCAAAGTTTTTCAGATTTCAAATGTAGGCTTACAAACAGACACTCTATTAAACTCATTCCTATCTAGTGAAAAAATAATATATTCATGGCTTTGAGTTATTTTATGCAACGCCCTTTTGCTCAGCAGTCCACTGGCAAAATCGGTAGTTGGTTCAACATACTCAATTTGTGTGATATTCCAAGTGTGTAATCCTACTGATTGTAAATAAATTTTCATTCTACAAGCCCAATTTGCATAATTACTGCCATTGAAAAATGGTGGTCTGACAATAGACCGACCTTCTATAATTAAACTAGTGTTAACAGAACTAGTGCCAGAGTTGACATTACCAGTATTGGTAGCCATTAGAACAATTTTTCAAGTTTCAGATTATGAAAACTATGAAAACCAATGCTTTGAAACTAATTGAAAGGGAGTGCGGATTAAGGATCTTAAGGCTAATTTAACACTAGAGAGGGGGTGAACAGTGTTTAATGGATTCTAAGACTTATATGTACTAAATTGAAATTATGGCATAAACAAATGTAGAACTTAATCACAGAACAATCACAAAATCAAACACAGATGCAGAAAGTAAATAAAAAGGACTAAAAGGAAAGAATACAGTGGATTTTATACTGGTTCGGAGTTACCCTATGTCCAGTCCTGTATCAAGGCAAACACCTCATAAAGTTTTATTGTACCAATGTCGAGATCACAATCCTCGATTTCTAAAGGCCTTGAGGTACCCTCTTGTCTTCGAGTCCAGGGCAAACTCTCTTGATTTACGGGACACAAGATCACCCAATTGATTTCCAGGCACAACCACACCTTAAAGAGAGGCACGATAAACTTTTGATTACAAATTGATTTTATAATTCTGAATAACACTTTGATCTTCGAGAAAGAGGCAAAGAATCAAACAAGAATGAGATACTAATTTGATTCACTTGAGAATTCGGTAGAATTTCGACACGATCTTAAAAATACGAAAATTTTAGAATATGGATTTGTGGAGAAGAAGGAGTAAAGAAAATAAGAAAATAGTTAGTTGAAATATTCGTTTATGATGGATATTTATAGAACAGTAACGGTCATAACCATTCGTAAAGAGATTTAAACGAATAGACGCTTCTTTTGAAAATTGAAACTTTTGAATTTAACGGCCATCATGTCGACATGGGATATCCCATGATGTCGACATCCCTTATTTAAAAACTATGTAAAATTTGTTTTGAAAATGGTATTGAAAGGAAAACAAGATGAAATGATTCTGGAGTAAAATAAATTAATTTTCCTATGTTTTAAAACAAAGAAGAGTAGGAAAATATATTTTTAGGATGTATATATAAATTTGATTTAAATCTCATGTATATATATTATAAAAAATATTTAAAAATTAGAAGATAGTTTTGAAACAAGCGAAGTTTAAAACAAGAGTTTATTTAAAGACAAAACCAAAGAATATTTTAAGGCTAAAACATCTTTTTGAAAATAATTTGAAAAGATAATTTTAAGGCTAAAACATTTTGAAAAGCAGTTTTGAAAAACCATTTTGAAGTAGTTTTGCAAGCTTTTTCCTACAGAATATCTCATCATATCAGGACTCGAGAACTTTTACAAAACCAGGATGTTCGTGGGATTGTAAGCCACTTGTCGTAGGTTTGTGAGATACTTGTCGTGGGTTTGTAGGCCACTAAGAAGATAGAAATGGGTTCCATCCCAAATGAAATTTGGAATGAAGATTTCCGTGCTATTATGAAGTTTTAACAAAAACTAGACACTTATTTTGAAATCTTGATCTTGATACTCTTGATTCTTCAATCTTGATATCTCCATTCTAAATCTTAAGTCTTGAGTCTTTATACTGATCAGTCTTCAATAATCAATACCTGGATATGTGTATATATATCGTGCATATACATATCTATCTAGACAATAGTGTTAGTATATATTTTATAATAAGATAAGTTAAAAAGGTTGTTGTCATCAAAACCAACATCTTAGTTCCTAACACATAATTCCCAACGATGGTGGAAGAAGAAGAACCTTGCAAACAAGGAGTACAATGAGTAGCGCCGATGAGAGAAATAGGTGTAGTCTTCGAACAAGAAATGACTAGACATAGGTCAATAAGCCGACAAGCAAAAAATACTAATAATAAAAATGTTATATGGGAGCATGCGTATAAAATGCAAAAGTGTTTCATTCGAGCAGTAACGGAAAAAAAATATAAAAAGAAAGAACCATATTTTTTTCTGTGTCAAAGTCTATCTTTAAATCACAGTAAGGAGATGCCTTGGGAAGACATTAGCTTTCTAAGGTGGAGCCCTACCTGCACAGTACTAAATCATATAGTGCATCCCTTTCGTGAACAACCTGTATAATTTTGGATAAAAGACCATGAGTATCTTTTCTTAATTAGGTAATACTCTGCTCCAATTAATTTTCCCTCCTACATGCTAAGGTCGTCCTCATCAATAGCTGTCCATGGCCTGCCATTCTAAACCCTGAAATCGTTGAACTAAACTACTTCCTTTGCATAACTTTGGTAAAAGAGTTTACCAATACTTAAAAGTTTTCCCTAAAAGAACGAGGAAGAAGTAATAATAATTAAAACTTCACGTAATAAACATACATAATAATAACTTTATTAACAAACTTCAATGTTTACAAAATGTCAAATTAGAATATGGGCAATACAATTGCAACAAAAACGTTTTCGCAAAAAAAAGGGGGGAAAGAGAAACTTAATAACCAAAGAGATAGAAGGTTCAGATATTTACTTCCTCTATATCTATAAATACCGCTGGAATAGCCCTGGATTGCACTTTTGAAGTAGTAGGGTCCTTATTTCCATTGGAATCATTAGATATGTATTCATCTTGCATTCCTTCAGAAGAGGAACCAGGAAGGTCATCACGCTCCTGATCCCTTTTCCATCTATAGTATCCTAGGCATCTTTGCTCAGATCTGGTTTTTTTCAAAAAACTTAAATCGGCTTTTGTGTCCTCGACATCGGGGTTATCCACAAAGAACTGTCTCTTTACTTGAGTGTAAATACTATTAAGAGTACTATAAGCGATTTTGTCTAGATTTTTTCTTACTTTGGTGAGCTTCCATTCCAATCTACTTACTCTATTTCTCTGATATGCAATACCTTCTTCCATATCCTTGGCCTTCTTGGAAGACCCCTCCAATTATGCTTTGTAATCCTCCTCTCTTTTATTTCCTACTTCAATGTCTAGGGATGCGACATCAAATCACGTCTCAATTGTGAGTTGTCTTGCTTCAACTTCAAAACTTCTTCCTAGGAAGTAGTAAAAGCCCTTTCGGGCATCATAGATTAGCATCAATGCGTCTTTCGTGCACTATGAAAACAACTTCTTTTATACTTTAGTGTAGTTAGAATGATCTGCTTAAAGATTAAAAGAAAAGGAAATATGAACAAGAGCAGGCGCAGTACCAAGCTCTTGGAAGGAAAGAGAAAACTATCCAAATTAGAAACAAAAACGAACTGATCCGCTCATCGATAGGTTTTACGAGGAGAAGAAGAAAAAGGTGATTTTGTGGTCTGAACAAAGCAAATTCTTGTGCACCATGAAGAGATGTTCTCCCTTGTTAAGAAGACTAATTCTCTACAAGAGAAATAGGTTAAATTCTCGGCATACAAGACATATGTGCAGGTCGGAAGGTAATAAGTAACTAAGGCCAACTGAATGGGAGATATGTTAAACATTATGAGTTATTCCTTGAGAAGGTGATGGAGAGGCAAATAAAGGCTACATCTAGTATGTTCAGATGATACCAAAATATACACCTCAAGAGGTAAATGAATGCGATCGGAGGGAGAGGGAACCCTAAATTCGTATCTACTAACCCCAAAACTAGCCAAAAACCCTCTACTCAACTTCTCTCATGAATGGCCAAAGGTAATTCAACATAGCAAAAAAACATGATTGGAGGAGGAAGAACAATCGTCGGAGGCCATTAATAACTACCCTAAATAAAAGAGATAAATTACTCACCAATAAATCAACCTTAAGATAATAGGAAATAGGGCTTTCATTGCGTTATAAATAAACTAATAAAGGAATTCTAATCAAAGGTTACACTAATCACCTAAAAAAAAGATTATGTAACTAACCACTCAAACTTGAAAAGAAAAGCAAATTAACCCAAGAGCCAACTTAACAAGAAAGAAGACACCTAAAAAATAAGTAGAGAAATGTGTGATTGAAATCCTAACCTCAAAATTATAAAAGAGGAATTTGAAGAGAAAGCGGGGAAGTGGGGAAATTTAGGCTTAATTTGAAGAGAAATGCTAGGTTGAAATTTCTCATAAGGGTTTTTTCTTTCTCAAAGTGGTAAAAGAGGAAGTGGGAAAAGGAGTAATATTTATAAGTTAACTAATGAAATCCTAACCTTAAAATCTCGAAGTACAATGAAACCGCGGTAGTGAATCATGATAACTATCAAAAAAGCGACTAGCTATAATGGAACATGTTTACAGAGCATTAAATGTGAAATGATTGATAAGGCATGAATTGATAAGCCTGCACTAATTAGACATTAGCATAGACTTAGGGGGCAAGCGTTACACCTATTTTTTGAGTCGTGCAGTATGATGCGTAGATTGGTCAAATAGTGAACTATGAAGTAAAGTTAAAAGGGCCAAGCCAAAAGTGCAACGACCCACTTCAAAAAGGGGCTATTTGAACCACGAAATAATCTATGCAGTGTAACAACATAATTTTTAAGTAATAATTAATTTAAGTTAATAAAAGTAATTTAATTATCTAAATTAGAATTTGTGGAATTTGGTTGATACATTGATTTTGAATTTATTTAGTAAAATAATTTAGATTATGAAAATGTAATATTTGAATTTAAATAAGGTAAAATATGGAAATAATATATTATAGAAATGAATTGTCACCCGACTACTTGGCCTAGCTATAAGAAGATTGTTGCAGGAGATATGATTGGGTTCGAACGAGGGTCGAGTTGAGAATGGATTGGAGGAATGAAGGCTAGTATGGTTCGGTTGTGCATGGCCCGATGTACATGGCTCGGTCATGGTGCATAAGCCAAGATGGCTCGGCCTAGATGGTTCGTAGTGCATGGCTTGGACTAGGTCGCTCGGTATATGTCGCTCGGTCGTGATTGGGGGAATAAGGTGGGTCGGTCAAATATGTCGGCCTTAATGTGACATATGTGGATCGGCATAGGTGTTCGACAAGTGTGGGACGACCGTGTTGGCTCCGCCTAGGTGGTTTGGTATAGATGGATCAACTTCAGAAGAGTTAGGTCATGTGGCTCGGCCTTTAGTGGCTCGGCCTAGGTGGTTCGGCACGTATGGGTCGGTAGCTTGGATCCAAATATGTTGGCTCGGCTTAGATGGCTCAGTGTAGTCGATCGGTCATGGTGCACAAGCTGATGTGGATCGGTTGGGTACGCTTCTACACTTGCAGGTCAGTCTTAATGCTTTGGCATACCTGGTTCGGTATGCATTAGAGAAGACAACAAGTTACCATAGGGAGAAGCGATCGGTGCTTCATCACTTCGAGTCTCGAGTCTGAATGCTCTGAGTCATATAGTAGCCTGCTTCTAATCATCCACATGGGACCCTTGATTCGACCAGAGTGGCTCGGCGGCATATGGTTCGGTGATCAAGGGTAGGTATTCATGGGTCGGAGAACATGGGTTGTGTTGTGGGCCGGAGTGTCTTGGTAGTAAGCCTATGTAGGGAAAGCAGCATGTCTTCGTCTATAAATAGTGGGGCAGTGGTACAGTTGAAGGGACATTTTTTTGAGAACTCCAGGGATACTCTGCTATTTTTTGTACTCACTTCTTTTCTTTTCAAACTTGTATTCAAGTGGATGGTTTACAGATTGTATCTGTACTCAAGATATTAGAAAAGTAATAAAGATTACATTCAAAGTAGACGTAGGCAATTGCATTGAACCATTATAAATTTGGTGCTCTCATTTTTGTTGTTTTTCCTATATTCAACCATGTTATTTCTCCATTTTAGTTTACTTTTCTTCATTAATCTCTCTACGTAATTCTACTCAAGGGTATTAGTGACCAATTCTGGTGTTTTCACTGAGAAGGTGCATTCTCAGGCTGTTAGGATCTACTTTGTCATACTGGATTTAGGAAATCCCCCGAAGGAGATCCAAGTTCATTCTCAAGATTCTACTCAGAGTTCCCGCAAATAACTCTAAGATGACATGACCACATACCAGATCCGCCTCCTACAACACGGATGCTAACGAGACCGCCAGCATCCAACAAGTGGGACCCAACAATCAGCAAGCTAATGCATGTGCAGAGCCTACCGCCGCCCTAAACCAACCAGAAGTTATCACCACGGCCGAGTACAATGAGCTGATGAGGGAGCCCGTGGAAAGTTGGAGACAACTTAATGAGCAGATTCAAACAAATGTCAACCTTATGACCCAGATCGCTCAGTAGCAGCGTCAGAACGCTGAAGGAAGCCCTACTTCCTACTCATCATCCGATAGCTTTGCTTCGTCGGATGAACACCCCAGGTGTAGACACCGTAGGATCGAGATGGCATAAACTGGTGCAACAGAGAAATTGGTGATGGCTCGCCAAAAACAAACCAGTAGGAATGGTCCAGATTCCTTACCCGGAACTGTGGCCCCTCACCTGCACCTAGGGAGTCACTCCTAACCTGGAGTGGAAAACTTAGGATCTGGAGCATGCATGGGAGTTGGTCCACCACCTCACCGGGTTCGCAGTGAAGCGGGTCCTCGGGGACACGCACTTAGGAGACCTCCTACTTAGGAGGCACTAGCCGGATCAATTGTGCAGAACGGATACCGACTTGCCACCTCCCATCCAGACTTCGAATTTATCAGCTATGGTCAGGCAACTGAGAGAGAGAATTAGGGATTAATCAAAGATGATTGGGGCATATCTAGGAGCCATACTCTATTTACAAATACCATCCTACAAGATGAGTACCTTCGAAAATTCAACATGCCTACTATTCTAGCTTATTAAGGGAAGACCGATCCCCGACAGCACATAATGAGATACGAGTGGATGATGGACTCAGCTAGGGCAAATGATACGACCAAATGTAGATGCTTCCTAATAACCCTATCCGGAATCGCTACCATGTGGTTCACTAGACTACCCCCGCGATCGATCTCCAGGTTTGATGAATTAGCGACAAAATTCATAGAGCATTTTAGGATCCATGCCACTCGCCCAAAGGACTTAATGTCGTTGTCTAATGTGATCCAGGCTCCGGGGAAGTCCTTGAAGGATTACTTGCAAAGATTTCAATTTGCTGCTATATAAGTTAGCAATCCGAATGACCATGCTATCTTTATGGCTGTGATGCGAGGAGTGGATCCAGACTCAGAGTTTGGTGACTGGCTGGCAGGCAAACCACTGACTACCCTAGAACGCTTTTATTCAAAGACGAACCAATTCATGAGAAAGGAAGAGGCCAGGTGGTCAAGACGAAGTAGTGCGTCAGGGACCAACAAGGAAGCGGTGCAAAGCAACATTGCGGTAAAGCGATCTAGCGAGAAATCTGGCAAAGTCCAAGTTAATGTTCAAAATAAGCAGGAGCAGTCTAAAGGATCTAGAGGAGGAAATTCCGAATAAAAGAGGGAAGTAGGAAAGTGTAAACCAATAATTCCAATATATAGCGAATATACTCCTCTGAATACATCTTTGGAGAATATCTATCTATCAACTTATAATACGTTCCAATACCGAAAGCCACGTCCAAAGGAATCCACTGAGGAACAAAACAGACTGGAAAGTATTTTCGATTTCACGAGACCTACGAGCACAATACTAAAGAGTGCATACACCTTCATGATGCTATAGAAAAGCTGATTCGCCAAAAGAAGTTACAGCAGTTTGTTAAGAATTCGTAGGAAGGTGGACATGGGACATCCGACCCCAATCACGGGCAAGCTTCGCATCGACCTGAGGAGCCTGCTCGCACCAGAGGAAGGCTGATCATAAACACAATATTCGATGGACCTCATCCGGCCGACAAGAGTTGGCAAGAAATGGAATGCTATGCTAGTTCCTTGAAGCATGCAGGTTTCGAATGCTGCTCGAACACAGAAGACGAGACTCCAGCGAAGCAACAACGAATGATGACTGATGATATAGTATTCAGGAGTAGGGATACCGATCAAGTGGAGGCACCTAC
Organism: Allium cepa; assembly: GCA_030765085.1. NCBI lineage: Eukaryota > Viridiplantae > Streptophyta > Magnoliopsida > Asparagales > Amaryllidaceae > Allium > Allium cepa. The sequence continues at coordinate 212,954,892 of CM060940.1, read as the reverse complement.
CATAGACCCAATGGTTATCTCAGCTACGATTGGACCGACGCTTGTGAGAAGGATATGAATCGATTGTGGAAGTTCTGTTAATATTATATGCAAAAAGGTGTATGACTAAATAAAGATGGAGGTGAAGGATCTGAAACCATCTAAAGCCCATGTTCATGGCTTTAATGGTTTAGCTACCGATGCAATAGGTTTTGTTGAATTTCCAATTGAACTAGAAGAGGGTGAGCACAGAAGAGTGCATATCCTACCGCTCATTGTTTTGGACGTTGATTCCCTGTATAATGTTTTTCTAGGCCGATAGACCTTGGCATATTTTTGGGCGGCTTTGGCCCCATGGTGTTTGACCTTGAAATTTCCAACGGATAGAAGAGTTGGTGTAGTGCATGGCGATCAAGCGACTGGACTTGCTTGTTATGTGGCTGAGTTGAGAGAGGCCTAGCGAAGAGAGAAGGGAAAGGGTGTGGACAACTCTGTCCGTATCCATGTTGCTGAAAATTAATAAGTAGCGCCTGAGCCTTGGCTTGGGGAACATAGTCAGATCTATATGGACATGGATCCGAGAGATGACAATTGAGAACCCAAGAAGGTCAAGGCGGCACCGGTTGAACTAACGATTGATATTCCAGTCAGGCATGATGACCCGTCACGAGTGCTTATGATTGGATCACAGCTCAACCTCTTGATGACAGAGGATCTTACTGATTTCCTCCGAGAGAATCCAGATGTTTACGCTTGCACTCAATCTGATATGTGTGGGATATCTCTCGCCATCACCAGTCATATGTTGAATGTTGACCCGAAGTATGTGTCTGTGAAACAAAAGAGGAGAGACATAGACCAGGAGAGGTCCGTTGCTCTCAAAGAGGAGGTGGACAAACTCAAAGCCAATGGGTTCATCCGCAATGCCCTCTATCCTGAATGGATATCTAATTCCGTAATGGTAAGGAAGGAAAATGGGAAGTGGAGGACCTATGTTGATTACTTGGACCTGAACAAGGCGTAACTTAAGGATAGTTTTCCTTTGTCCAAAATTGATCAGCTGGTCGACTCGACAACAGGACATGAATTGTTGTCATTTATGGATGCGAATGTGGGATACACTCAGATCCTGATGCACACTCCGGATCAGAAGCATGTCGGTTTTGTCATGGACGTTGGATTGTACTGTTATGTAGTAATTCCTTTCGAGTTAAAGAACGTAGGGGCAACTTATCAGCGTTTGGTGAATCAGATGTTTAAGACTAGATTGGTAGAACGATGGAAGTCTATGTGGATGATATGCTCGTGAAGTCACGACAATCAAATGACCGCATTCGAGACTTAGCAAAGATGTTTGATATACTCAGATTTTACGGAATTAAAATCAATCCACTGAAATGTTCCTTTGGCGTTGTGTCGAGGAAGTTTTTGGGTTTCATTGTCACTGCATAGGAAATCGAACCCAACCCAGAAAAGATTCAAGCTATTCGAGACATACAAGCACCCAAAACTATAAAGCAAGTATAAAGCCTGAATGAAAAAGTTGCCGCATTGAGTCGATTTATATCCAGAGCAACCGCTAAGTGTTTTCCATTCTTTGATGTGATATGGAAAGGGAAAAGAAATTTTGAATGGATGCCGAACTGTGTGGACGTGTGACGACCCGGCTTCCTTCACCAGATATCCGTTTCGTCTTAAAGAAAGAAAGGGGTGAGAAAATAGAAAAGATAGAGAAGAAAGAACAACAACATCAGAATCTCACAGTGGAACGAATAAATTATAATGATTACATAAGTATTTACATAATATAGACATCAATCAGAGTTATACAGATAATACATCACATACTACACAGTTATAGACACCTGTCTAGTTATACAACTCAATACACAAAACAACACAGAGATACCAACACAGCGGGACTATGTATATATCTACAACGCTGAAGCCTCCTGCTCCATTGCTCCTCCAGAACTCGTCAAAGCTAACCTGAATCCCTTGGCTACCCACAAAAAATTGGGTACCCGAGAGTTTAGGAAAAACAGAAATAAACTCCGGGTGAGACATGGGTCTGGTGTGAGCAGCAGGTTAAATTTGCTTAATTTTGAAAACCTTTTGAAAATAAAAGGTATCACGTAAGGCTCCCCACATATAAACATGGGTAAGTTTTTACCTTACGCTAACCAAAACATTTGATAGGAAATCCTGTGATATTATAATAGGTTTAGGGTTTTCAAGTAAATAGAAAATAGCCGAAATTGTTACATGATTAAATTCCAGCTACTAGCCACAAAAGTGGGTAATACAATCAAAATCTTTGGCACTTATTGGATTATGGATTCCATACAATGGCAGGGCTACTGGTGTACCGCCCGTCACAGTACGTGGCCTAGATCAACGTACCGAGGATCACTCCCGACCCCCTGCAACACAAGGTCGGAACCATTCCTTACTGAACAGTCCTGAACAAGATAACACCGGCAGTTGTTGCAATCAACCGCCCACACAGCCGAAAACAAAGGGACATCTAGACAGGGGAATATCTTGTCCTGCTTGGGCATGACCCACCTAACCTTGTTGCACCTCCCCTTTTTTAGCCATTCCCGGTTGATGAGGCTTGAGGCTGCGATTACCTTTAGAGAATACATTTCTTAGAATGCTCATCGCCCACCTGACGATGTGTTGAAAGCATTCAATCCATGCAAGTTCGTTCCGGGTTCGAACGAAACCGAAGGCATTATCTCGTTGCACTCATTTTGGAATCACCCTCAGAGTTAACGACAATAATCCTTGCACTCTGAATCTTCACCTTCACTTCAGATTCACGACCTATCGTTCATTTGGAATCGATGTGGTTTTCGGATGTCCAAATGTGGAAAACCGATCCCGGTCTTATCGAAATCCAAAACGTGTCTTTGTTGTCTATTTAGTCTTAACAGTTTAATACAATATAATCAATATACACACAGATGGATAATTCATAATATCACAATAGATAATCACATCATCTCATAAACAGATAATTAATATCATCATCCAAACAGATAATTAAATATTATCATATTTAAACCAAGCATCCATATTACATAGGTATTATTCATGTCATATCTGAATTCAACATCATCAAAAGAAATATCATTCATCCATAAGCAATGATGTATAAATCACAATCTATAATTAATTTAAAATGAATTAAATTAACTACTTCTATCTCTAATTAATTTAAAGTGAATTAAATTAATTATTCATTCCATAAATCCTGCTCACACAACCATTAATTAATTATAAATCAAATTAATTAATCATTCTCTAAGTATTTACCTTGATTAAACACCTTTGATTAATCAATCTCTAATTACAATAAGTAATTAGTCTTTAATTAATTTCTCAAATGAATTATTCTAAATCATTTATAGTAATTAACATTTAATTACTTCATTTGTTAATTAAATAAAATTACTTACATTTATCATCAATTAATTACATTAATTAATCACCCCATTATTAATTATTCCTTATTTAGACAATTCTTAATTAAATCATTAATATATAAATTAATGATCTCTAATTTATATTTAGATTAAATTACTTTATTTAAATTAATTACATTAAGTGATAAATTTTTAATTAAACACAATTATTAATCACCTTGGATTGATAACAAACCAGTAATTAACTATCCTTAATTACTTATTAACAAATTAATTATTCCATAATTAATTATCTTTATTAATTAATCCCTTGATTAATTATAAAAGTAATTACCCAAATTGCTTATTAACAAATCATCTTTCACTAATTACATTTCAGTAATTATCCTTTATTACTTCCCTAAGTAATTATGCTTATCCCACCATCAAATGTTTATTTAAATTAATTAAACTTAATTAATTAACTTAAATAGTTTACAATTGATTATCTTTAAATTAATTAATCTAATTAATCATTAATCAATTATATTCTTAGTTAATGACCTCATTACCCATTAATAATTCTTAAATTACTTTTCTAAAGTAATTAACTAAGATTTATTATTAACTACAAATAAATTCTACCTTTAACAATTCATTAATTAATCCTTACTTAATTATTAAATTAATTAAGTGTTAAACCTGTAACTTAATTAATCTTTAATTATTTAAATTAATTAATCACTAATCATTAATTAGAAATTAAACCTTATTTACTTAATGATTCTTAATTACCAATTTAATTATCCTAAATTTATTATCTTAAACCTTGATTAACTAATTTAAACTCATAATTACTAAATTAATCCAAATCATTAATTAACTGAATTAGTTAATTACTCATTTTAATTAACTTCATGATTACAAATCATTAAATCTTCCTTTATTTAAAGATAAAAAACATTTCTCTTATTAATGATCAAATTATTATTAACAAGGTACTTATAATAATTTACTTTAAATTTTACTTTTAAATTTCATTTTAAATTTGGAAACAAATTAACTTAAACAAGTTTAAAAACCATTTCGAACCTATTTATTTCACAAGTTAAAGAATTATTTATACTGGAAGTCAAAAGAATTCAAAGCCCAATTCATTTAAATTCAAATCAATTTACAAATTTATTTTATCATTTAACTATTTAAAACAATTTAAATTTAAAAAAAAAAACTTCTTTTATTTCAAGACTAAGATTCAAACTTTATTTGTTTCCAAGCTAAGTTCCAATCTAAACTTGAATTGATACTTGCACTTTGATTTAAAATTCAATTTAAATCTTGATTTATAAATTTAAATTTCAGTTTTAAACTCAGAAAAACAGAACAGGTTAAAGAATCCTGAGACAAAGTTATACCCAAGCCAACCCTGATCCTGCTTCGAGTCCAACCCATAAAGCTCCGAGTAAAACTTCAAGAAAATCACATGAAAACAACCTGGAAACCACCCACACTATCAATTTTCTGGATCACCCAACTCGATGCACCGTGCACGTGCACGTCGCCATTGATCGTCTCTGATCAATACGGCATCGACGAGCAAGTCGGCCATCACCCATAACCCAATTCCCGACCACCTAAGCTACTCCATCTTCTCGATTCGAAATTGAGTTCGAACTCGAAACCTGGAACACAAATGCCATCACCTCATCAAACCTGGCAACGCCACATGTTCGCGACTCCGACCACCGGATCGCCAACGCCTCAGGCCATGGCCTCAACTACCACCTCCCCGAGTCACATCGGTCTCGATCATCTGCACGCACCGTGGTGGTCGATTCATTCGACCCAGTAAAAACTAGGTCACCAGAAATTGAAAACTTTCCGTCGCCGCCTCGATCAACCATTCGCCACCGCTCCATTTTTCTCGCAACCCCCGATTGCTCCTCTTCCACCTCAGAAAGCCACGACCTCCCTCAACATCGAGATCATCAGAAAAACCCGAACTTCCCATTCCCGTACAAACCCAAACTACACCTTCAATGCTTAATTAAAAATAGTGATTTTAGTTTTAAAAATCAAGTTTTTGTTTTAGTTTTTGATTCATATGCCTGAATCCATGATTTATAGATATTGAGTTTTTACTTATTTAGGCTTCCACTGTTGTTTTGAAATTTCCAGACTAATACAACCCTTTTTTTTTTAAAACAAATTTCTAGATTCAAGTCCATGTTATAACAAACATTTTCTTTTTTGTTCGAATCTTAAGTTTTATCAAAGTTTGGATTGAGAGAAGATGAACATTTGCTGAGAATTTAACCCTGGAACTAAAATCAAAAGAGATGAAACAGAGACCAGTAGGCACACTAATTCATTCATACATAAACATAGAACAATACTTATAAATATATTCAACCACATTTGTTTCAGGGATGAATATGCAACATAATTATATACTTAAACCCTTTAGGTTGTGATGTTACTCACTGAGAACACAATATGCAGTAATTCCATCTTACCAATGCCCAGATAAAGAAATATATAAATATTCACACAAATATGTTAAGCATTCAAATATTAGCATGCAACAGATTAAAAACTTAAGTAATTTTTAAAAGTGTTACTCACCAGTGCCTTTTGAAAATGAATTGAGCACCTTGGTATTGAAACAGCTTTGAAACTGAAATCTCCTCTGTTAAATCCTCTAGTTTGCATTGATGTATTGTTGTTGTATAAAGCTTCCGGTTATATCAATGGAAATGCTACTTGTATATTCAGGTTTGCTATGCTATGTTGAACGAACTAAAGAAGATGGAATGTATATAAAGGAGTTTCAGGGGAAGGTGGCATCTGGGTTAAGCACATGCAAGTACAATATGTTTTTGTTTGTATCAGGCAAGATATTTTATTTTGGAGGCTTGAAATACAACTCGAGTTGACCATGTTTTGCTGCTAAGGTGAAGGCATTTATTGTTTAAGTACTTTATGTTCCTACATACCATGTTTTATATTTAGATATTTTACATTTCTTTGTTTATACTTTACTTTGTTTCTTTGTTCTTGCATAACTACTTTTACAGGCTACACATATACACCTGGTTTGCTTTCATTTTTTTTAGATACATAGATATTTAATTTACTTTTTCTTAGCTTGAACTGAAATGAGGAGGAGTTGATGTATGTATACAAGTTTTTACAGAGTGATATGCAGACAGGTTAATTATATTTTTGTACAACAATGATCATATTGTCTTTGTACAATACAGCATGTATAAATTTTTGTTTGTACTAATTAAGATCAGGGATATTTTTATTTACTTTAATCTTGCCTTCATCTCTAAGCTTTACAGTCATGATTACTTCCCTTTCTTTACAGAACTACTAAGTTTTACGGGCAACATATTTTTACTTTGCTTAGTTACCTTCAAAACTTAATGTATATAGATAAAATTGTTTATCACTTGTAACGGTTTGTTACTTAACATATGTACTTCTTTTTATTTTTCTTTTATTTTTAAACATAGACTAACAAATATTTAATTACTTATTATTATTATTTTATTTTATACTTATATTAATATTATTAATGTTTATTTTAATTTAAACATTTTGAAAACCTTTATTTTTAATTTCCAAATCATAACTTTCATTCAAACACACATATATATAATTAAAGTTGAAATAACAATTTTATTTAAAATCCATTTGTAAAGATTTACATTATTAATATAGCTCATTATAAAATCAAAATGATTTATATAAGAATTATCCCTTTATTTAATAAATTACTTATTGTATCAACCTATATTTAAAAAGAACAAACGAACCTTTTGTTTAATTTAAATTTAAACTAAAATTATTTTAAACAAATTAAACTTAAATCTTAAGTATTTTAAATCCATATGATTATTTAATAGCTTAATACTAAATAAATCAAATTTCCAAATTTACCAAAAATATTAGAATTAGAAAACATAACTTTATTTATTGAATTTTAAAACAAAGATGAACTATTTACAATATATACAAATATATTGATAAATATTGTAAATAGAAAACAATTAAATTAGTTCACTAAATATAAATTATCAGTTAAATACTTATTTAAAAGAAGATTATTAAATCAATTCAAATATTATTCACAAATATTATCATATCAATTTAATTTTTAATGTAGATTATTAAATTGATATTGCTTCAAATTTCCGGGATGTCACAGGACGCATTTCGAGCTCTGTTGAGACACTGGGAGAGGCCTCTAGCTCTATCAAAGCACGTAGACCATGAGGAATTACATGTTTACTTGGCCGTATCCCAGCATGCCATCAGTGCAGCTTTGGTTAGTGAGGAGGACCGAATCCAAAAGCCAGTGTACTATGTTAGTAAGCATTTAACGGGGGAAGAGAGAAATTATCCTAAGATTGAGAAGCTGGCCTATTGCTTGGTGATCGCGCCATGCAAGCTTTGCCCATGTTTCCAGGCACATCCGGCCAGTATTTATACCGATCAACCTTTGTGGCAGGTGCTCCAATGACCAGAAACTTCTGGAAGGCTACTCAAATGGAACATTGAGCTGAGTCTGTTTGACATCACTTACCTACCACGGAGGGCTAAGGGCAAGCGCTAGTAGATTTTTTTGTAGAGTTCACCATGTCGGACGAGCCAAGTGGAAGTGATGTGGTTCCCGTAGTTCGATGGAAGCTATATACCAATGGGGCATCCAATGACCATTTTCTGGGGATGGTGTTATTCTTGTAACTCCCGAGAACGGATTGATTTGTTATGCTTTGAAACTTAATTTCCCTGCTACAAACATGGATGCTGAGTATGAACCATTGATCGCTACACTGAAGCTTACCAAAGAACTTGGAGTGAAATCGGTTGAAATCTTTTGTGACTCACAGTTGGTGGTGTACCAAGTACAGGGAGACTATTAGGCAAAGGGGCAAATGCTTTCCCCATACCTCGCTCGGGTTTAAGAATTATCAACGGACCTTGAATACTACGATATTTCGTACATCCCGCGTGAACAAAATAAGGAAGCCGACTCCTTGGCAAAATTTGCAAGTACTGGTGATGCACAACGGATGAGCTTGGTTCCCGTTGAAACTTTACATGCCCCGATTATAAACGAGATGGAGTTAGATCTTGTGTTAGAGAAGGAAATTGGAAGGGAGTCGTGGATGACCCCTTTCAAAGAATACTTGCTACATGGGACCTTGCCTGAGAGAAGACAAGTCATTCGCAAGGCCTCATGGTATATAACGCAGGATGGAATGATGTACCGGAAGGGATTTTTCGTTCCCTTGTTTAGGTGCATCGCCCACGACGAGGTAAAACGGGTTTTAAGAGAAGTCCTTGAAGGAGAATGCAGAGACTATATTGGAGGGCAGATACTAGCCAAAAAGATACTCCGCTATGGATACTACTGGCCGGCTGTGAACCCGGATGCCGCAGACTATGTAAAGAGATGCGACAAATGTCAAAAGTATGCAAAGATCCCGAGAGCACCTCTGATGGAACTCATGCAAATGGTTAGTCCATGGCCGTTTGCAATATGGGGGATTAATATAATCGGCTCCTTGCCAATCTCCAAAGGTGGTGCGAAATACGCAATCGTCACGGTCAATTACTTCACCAAGTGGGCAGAAGTGGTGCCATTAGCTACGATCACCACTAAAAAGGTCGTTAATATTGTTGTGTGAAACATTATATACAGCTTTTGCCTCCCACGGACTATCATTACTAACAAAGGAACTCAATTTGAGAGTAGAGAATTCAAGGAATTCTGCCAAAAGTATTGCGTTGAGAAAAGGTTTGCAGCAGTCGCTCACCCTAAACCAAATGGGCAAGTTGAAGTTGTAAATAAGATAATCAAGTCCATCCTGAAAAAATGTTTGGAGAAGGCTAGAAGCAGGTGGGTGGATGAGCTCCCGACGACACTCTGGCCCTATAGAACCACCCACAGGTTCGTGACTGGCCACACTCCTTTCGCCTTGGCATATGGCACTGAAGCTATTATACCCATGGAACTTGAAGTTCCTTCTCACCGATTAATTCATTATGATCCTAGAATAAACCGAGATCTTTTACTGGAGTCATTGGATTTTATCGACGAGAATCGTGAAGAATCTGACTTAAGGGCGGCCGCATATCGGCACCGAGTCGCCCGACATTATAATGAAAAAGTTCGACCAAGAACTTTCGATGTGGGCGACCTTGTTTTGAAGTGAGTTTATTCGGTCCCGTCACATATGAGTCCTATATGGGAAGGTCCCTACGTCATCGAATGAAGGCTTGGAGAAGGAACCTTCATGCTAGCGACTGTTGATGGCGCGACACTCCCCAAAGCATCGAATAGCGAGCATTTGCTCAGTTATTATACTTAGTTTATTTATTTTGCATTTTAGTAGCGATTGTTTCCAGTATATGTTTCTTTTGTTGTTCTCTGTTTCCGACATGTAATAAGACAATTCGTTTGGTTCTTATTTTCTACAATCAATAAAGGCTTGAAGCTGTTTTTCTATGAACTACTGATATTCTATGTGTTATAATTCCATGAAAAAATTAATTTGCATTAATCTTTCACACGAAATTAAAAGCGATCAATAAATAATTCAAAAAATCTCTAGGTCCCCAAAGCATGGACTAGAGTACTCTGGGTCCCCGAAGTGCGGACTAGAGTATAAACGATTCAAAAAATCTCTAAGTCCCCAAAGCATGGACTTGATTACTCTAAGTCCCTGGAGTGCGGACTAGTGTATAAATGATTCGAAAATCTCCAACTCCTCAAAGCATTGACTAGAGTACTCTAAGTCCCCGGAGTGCGGACTAGAGTATAAACGTTTCAAAAATTCTCTAAGTCCCAGAGCGTGGACTAGAGTACTCTGAGTCTCCAGAGTGTGCGGACTAGAGTATAAACGATTCAAAAAATCGCTAAGTCCCCAGAGCGTAGACTAGTGTACTCTAAGTCCATGGAGTGCGAACTAGTGTATAAATGATTCAAAAAATCTCCAAGTCCCCAGAGCATGGACTAGAGAACTCTGAGTCCCTGGAGTTCGAATTAGAGCATAAATAATTCAAAAAATATCTAAGTCCCCGAGCATGCACTAGAGTACTTTGAGTCCTCGGAGTGCGGATTAGAGTATAAACGATTCGAAAAATCTCCAAGTCCCCAGAGTATGGACTAGAGTACTCTGAGTCCCCAGAGTGCGGACTAGAGTATAAATGATTCAAAAAATCTCTAAGTTCCCAGAGTGCGGACTACAGTACTCTGAGTTCCCCAAGTGCGGAGTATAGTATAAACAATTCAAAAAATCTCTAAGTCCCCAGAGCGTGGACTAGAGTACTTTGAGTCACCGGAGTGCGGACTAGAGCATAAGCAATTCAAAAAATCTCTAAGTCTCTAGAGCATGGACTGGAGTACTCTGAGTCCTCAGAGTGTGGACTAGAGTATAAACGATTCAGAAAATCTCTGAGTCCCCAGAGCGTGGGCTATAGTACTCTGAGTCCCTAGAGTGCAAACTAGAGTATAAACGATTCAAAAAATCTTTAAGTCCTCAAAGCGTGGACTAGAGTGCTCTGAGTCCTCGGAGTGCAGACTAGAGTATAAACGATTCAAAAAATCTTTAAGTCCCTATAGCATGGACTAGAGTACTCTGAGTCTCTGTAGTGCGGACTGGAGTATAAACGATTTGAAAATCTTAAGTCCCCAAAGCGTGGACTAGAGCACTCTAAGTCCCCGGAGTGCGGACTAGAGTATAAATGATTCAAAAATCTTTAAGTCCCCAGAGCGTTGATTAGAGTACTTTGAGTCTCCAGAGTGCGGACTAGAGTATAAATGATTCAAAAAATCTCTAAGTCCGTAGAGCATGGACTAGAGTACTCTGAGTCCCCAGAGTGTGGATTAGAGTATAAACATTCATAAATCTCTAAGTCCCAAAGCGTGGACTAGAGTACTCTGAGTCCCCGGAGTACGGACGAGAGTATAAATTCAAAAAAATCTCTAAGTCCCTAGAACATGGACTAGAGTACTCTAAGTCCTCGGAGTGTGGATAGAATATAAACGATTCAAAAAATCTCTATGTCCCCAGAGCATGGACTAGATTACTCTAAGTCCCCAGAGTGCGAATTAGAGTATAAATAATTCAAAATTCTCCAAGTCCTATGAAAGCGAAGGTGGTCAATGCCATGCGTACGCCCCATATCACCTACACAAATAGCTAAATGAGGACGAGTAAGTAGGAATCACACAATGAGTGGAATTCAAGTGCATGGTGGAATGTAAGTGTTTGTGTGTATCCTAGTTCATCCCCCCAATGGACCAATGTTTTCGCTTTACTCATTGGAGTTTTCTCTCCCTGATGATGAGTTTGAGCGCCTTTATCGCTTCCCGTGGGTGAATTAAATCCCATAGCATTAGGGTTATTGAAACTGTAATCCAGTCTGTCATCGGGGATGGTCAAGTCAGATAGGCCCTTTAATTAGCCTTCTAAGTTTTGGGAAGACAACTTCTTCTCGATCGAAGTTATTGTAACCTTTGAACTTCCACCAATTGTCTTCTTTTTTAGCTTGTAAGCTAGACTCCTTTTCTTCTTTGAAGGAGGCGGTGGTTCGTAGGTGCCAGGTGCATCAGCTACTGGCGCTTGGTCAGAACTTACATTCTCGTCAGTCACCACAGGCACCTCGGTTTCTTCAATCTTGCTTTCCTCGGTAGTATCGAGGGCCCCTTGGGCAGGGGACACCAAAGGTCCATCTTGTTCTTTTTCCGTTCCCACAGTCGTTCTTGTTATAGTGGCACCAATTGGAAAGCTTGCTCGGAAGCCCTCTTCCAGTAATTCGAACTTCGAGAGCAGTTCGTTGGTAACTGTAGATTTAATGTCTCGGTCTCCCATGGGAGTAGCTCGAGCGGCCTTGACGGCCTCAGAATACTTGGAGCCTCCAGGTCGTGGGAAGATACCTATTAGAGTTTAAAGAAGTTCAGAAAAGATGCACTTTGAGCCTTAAGACAAGGACGGCGATAAAAATGAGACTTACTCCCTTCTAGCTATCTTCTCGTGAAATCGGAAGGACAACGTACGTAGAACCACTCTTGTTTATACCGAGAAAATTTGCTCCATGCACCCATCAGGACTTGGCATTTGGGGTGTGACTCAAGGAATATGTAAGATGGACTATCAGTATGCCTTTTGAAGCAGTAAATATAATGGATATCCTCGGAAGTTGAAGGTCTGAGTAAGAAGCTCATGAAAATAATGCATGTACCATGAATAAAATGCATGGCTATTAAGGTGAGTTGTGCTTGAGCAATCTCAATATACTACAACACTTCACGGATGAATGAATTGAAAGGCGACACACTTCCAGCCCGGCACATAAATTTGTTGCATGCAGAATATCCGGTTAGGGCAAGTGAGGCCGATCTTGTGCTGACGGAACTAGAACGTCTTTAAAAGGGATTCCGTGGATAGAACATAATCGACGAAGAGAAGATTCATCGATTTTCGAGGCTGAGAGTCGATGGTGTCATCTAGAACGACAGCCCCATCTACAGCATCGGGAGCTAGGCCTATAACCACGACATGTAGATCTGGGATGCTAGGTATGGGGGCAGACAATGGATTCTGAGTCCCCACTGCCTCCTGCCGAGAACTTGGCTCCGGCTTGTCAAAAATAGTAGCAGAGCTTGATTTTTTGGACATCTCCAAAGGGTGATTAGTGTGAATAAGTACCTATTTAAGCTATATGTGAAAGATAATAGATATCATATATAACAACAAAATATTTCCCCATGTTATGTGTGAACTAGTGCGATGATTCAAGCAAAGAGTATAGATAAATTAAAGTTCTAAAGAATAAAATAGCGTGACAAGCTTTAAGTTGTCATCTCTAGAGGCCGTCATACTGACCATCGTTGAAAAATTTCCTATGATCGATAGCATAAGTCCTGGGATCAGATATTGGTACATATGTTGTGGAGGCTATTACTCGCTTTTGATGGGTTAAATTCGCATTTATAATTGTTAAAACTACGAAGTTATTAGTCCAAACCAGTTACATGTGCTTAGGTTCTTGTCATTGTTCATTGTTCTATGATTATGCATGGAAATATGTGGTCCTATTATATTCTATTTTCGAGATGAGGTGATTTGGATTGCCAATGCCAATCCTCATACCAAATACCACTCGTCTATGCATGCCTACATATACCGAGCCACACCGCCTCGCTCGGTACTGACCCACTCATCTCCAAACTATCGAACGACCCTCTAAAGTCTACCCTGATCCACTCACTCCTCTCTCTCTAATCACCGACCCGCTCTCCTAGTTCCCACTGACCCATATTCTCACCCTCAACATTGAACGACTCCCTCGCTCAGGATACTTACCCACGCTCCTAAACTCCTACCGACTCATATCTCTCTCTCAATACCGACCGACCCTCTCATTTGGCATACCGAACAACTCATCCTTCTCAGAAATGCCGAGCATTATTCCCAACAAGGATTGAAAGTCTACAAGGTGGATCGTGTAGTGTATATGCAAGTATATGTGACAAAATATATGATGCAACTAAAACAATATCAATCAAAGTAAATATAGAATAAGCACATCAGGATTTTATACTGGTTCGGACCTCCCGTCCTACGTCCGATCCCAAAGCTCCCCTTCGAAATTCGACTATCAAACACCCTCACTTCGCTTGGAGGAATAGGCTTGGTTATAATAAGTTGTTCTTGATGAAGAGTTGCAACGAAGAGAAGCGGAGATGTCCATTCGAATGTGGCAGTTGAAGTTCTTATTTGAAATTCGAGTTTGAAATCAGACATCTGGGATATGTTTTCATACGTATGATACTATATATATTTTTGAATATAGCAGTAGATCAAACATCTAAGTGCAATTGCTAGACGTCTGTTCAGCTTGTGTGTTGTTCCAGAGAACTGTTTCAGACATCTGGCTTGTGCATACAGACGTCTGATCTTGTGCATATCAGATTTGTGCTCTTTTTCTTGTGCTTCTTTGTTCCTATCGACTTATGGTCTCTTGTAGTGTCCTTTGAGCCTTGTTCTGGTCTTTCTAGTGATGTTGTTCTAGCAAGTACTGTATATATAAATATATATGTATATTTGATTTCCATTGTATAGTTGTTGTCATCGAAACCGTAGATTTGATTTCCTAACAATCTTCCCCTTTTTGATGATGACAACTATACAATGTTCTTAGATATAATTTTATAAACCTCCCCCTGAATATGTGCTTTCCATTATTTATTGTGCTTTTTATTATTTCTCCCCTTTTGGCATTATCAAAAAGCATTAATAATTTTAAATTGTAGAACATCATGTTCGTACCTCTTAATATTTACTAGTTGTTGTAAGGTTACATGAATATATACAGAAATAACACATCAAAACGCAATTTTCATTAATCATATTAATCAATTACATGCATAGATTTTTTTATCATTTTTATACAAAATATGGAATCTAAAATATCTAAGGATCTTTTGAGGAAGTTTTAGCTTGAGCATCGCCTTCATCTTCATTCTTGGAAGAACTAGGTTGCTTTGTAGGAGATGTAGGAGTATCTTTGGGAGTTTCTTTTGCCTCTTCAAAAAGTTTAGAGTGTTTTGAAGGAGGAGGAGAAGGCACTGGGGTTGACCAATCTTCTGAAGGTGGTGTAGGACCCTGAACTCTTTGAAGAACCTCTTTTAGAACGAATAGTGTTGTTGAAAGCGATGCTTCAACTATGGCTAGGCGTGAAGCAAACGTTGTTTCAAAACTATCAATGCGCTTAGCCAATAATTTTTGATTTCTTGATAGAATGAGTTGATTTTGGAGAGTTAAGTCTTGAATACTCTCATTCGGATTTGTCTCAGGGCGAGTCTCCAAAATGTCATATTGGAACGTATAATCAAAGGGTGCAGCAGGAGGAGGAGTATTCTCGCGAGGGTGCTCTACCTCTTGTGATGGTTTAGGTTGTAGTTGGGGTTGAGGCCTAGCTTGTCCGGCTTGACAACGTTGCGTCCACTGTTCAAATGATATAAAATCCTGAGGATTTTCTGGGAGGCGCATTGGAGAGAAAATTTTTATGGACGCATATTTCGGAGAAATCTCTTCAAAGGTTGATAAATATGGAGTGTGACGACCCGCCCTTCTACTCCCAGAAAGACGTATCATCAATTAAGAAAAGAAAGGGATAGAAATAGAAAAGAATAGAAAGAAAGAAATAACAACATTAGAATCTCACAACGGAATGGAACAAAATATAATATATCACATAACTATTACATAGTTTTACATATATCATAGTTATACAATATCATACACATGACAGTCATATATACATATCTGTCAATACATACAGCCCAAATACAGAATACTCTAACTAACACAGTGGAACTAGATAGATATCTACATACGTCTAGAACTCCTGCTCCAAGCTTCTTCAGAAATCAGAGTCCAAAACCTATCACTTGGCTACTCATAAAAATTTGAGTACCCAAGAGTTTATGAAAAACAAAATATAAACTCCGGGTCAGACATGGGTCTGGTATGAGTAAAAGGTTTAAAGTTGTTTGACTTTGAAAAACATTTGAAAATAAAGGTATCACGTAAGACGCCCTACAAATAAATACGGGTAAGTTTTTACCTTACGCTAACCAAATCATTTTATAGGAAATCCAGTGATATTATTATAGTGTCTAGGGTTTTCAAGTAAATAGAAAATAGCCGAAATTGTTACATGATTAAATTCCAGCTACTAGCCACAAAAGTGGGTGATACAAATAAAAACCCTTGGGTCTCGTAAGGAAAATGGATTTCCATCAATGGCAGGGCTACTGGGGTACCGCCCGTCACAGTACGTGGCCTAGATCACCGTACCAAGGAGCCACCCTAGCTCCCCTGCAACACAAGGCCGGAACCATTCCCTACTGAACAGTCCCGAACAAGATAGCCCCGGCAGTTGTTGCAATCAACTTCCCACACAACCGAAATAAAAAGGGACATCTAGACAGGGGTATATCTCGTCCTGCTTGGGCATGACCCACCTAACCTTGCTGCACATCCCCTGTTTTAGCCATTCCCGGTTGATGAGGCTTGAGGCTGCGATTACCTTTACAGAACATATCTCTTAGAATGCTCATCGTCCGCCTGACGGTGTGCTGAAAGCATTCAATCCTTACAAGTTCGTTCCGGGTTCGAACGAAACCGAAGGCATTATCTCGTTACACTCATTTTGGAATCACCCTCAGAGTCAACGATGATAACCCTTGCATTCTGAAAACACCATCTCGATCTCCACTTGAGATTTCACGACCTAACGTTTAATTTGGATCGATGTGGTTTTCGGATAATCATAAATGACACCCGATCCCGGTCTCACCGAAATCCAAACGCCATTTTAGAGGCCAAGTTGACTAATTAATTTAAACAATTTAATTCAATAATTGAATTCACATAGCATATCACAGATAAATCATACACAATCATCATAGATATATCAAAGCATATCATAGAACATCAGAGAATATCACCGAACAAATATCACAATCAGATATTCTACATACACAACAATCCATAAGCAATCACCTTTGATTTTTATTGTAATTAATTCAATTTAAAACAATTACTTGAGAATTTATCTCTTAATCCTGTTTAATTAATCATTAATTATCAATTGATTACTTATTCCATTTCAAATTATTTAATTAATAAATCATTTCTTAGTCAATTATTAAGTCTTAATTACTTAATTACTTTACACTATTTAATTAATTATTTTTAATCATTAATTATAATTATTAATTAATCAAACTTAATTACCTATTTATTAACTGCTAATACTTAATTAATCATTTATTAATTCGTAATTACATTCCTTAATTAATTAACTATTAATTATTCATTAAGTAACTTAAGTAGTTAATTACAATTTATTTATCACTTAATCATTAATTAATCTCTAATTACAATTATAATGTAATTATTCTTAATTACTTTCTAGAAATAATTAACTCGTATTAATTATTCAACTTAATTAATCATTTAAAATTCTTATTTTAAATTTGAAAATCAATTTAATATTAACTACAAACTTTAAATGTTGATTAATTTCATACTTAACTTAATTACTTAATTAAAATAATAATTAAGAGTTTAAAACATCGTTAAGTATTAACTAAAATTATTAAAACATGTATTAAGTTTCTAACTTAAAACTATTTAACACTTGTTAAGTTTACAGTATTTATAGCTTGATAAAAATCTTTGCACTTAGCTTTACTATAAGAATACACTACTGCTGTTTGAAGGTAGCCGAGACTTCCCTTATTAATCTCGAGTAGTACTTCGAGTTAGCCATCCAAATCACCCGAGTCCTCTCCCTCGCTCTCTCGTGTCCATCTTCTTCTTCCTCTATTTCTTTTTTTTAATTTCCAGTGAGTTTAGCTTAGTTTAAACTTAGATATAGATTCAGTAAAACATGCATATCTATTCGATCAAAGCCCCGGAGTAACCAACCCCAAAACTCGAGCACGACTCGAGACGTACGACCCCAACGGCACTGACACACTCACCACGGCCGTAAATGTGCACGGCGACGCCACTGGGCTCCGGCGAACCCCAACGCCATCGGTAAGTCCCAAAATCCCTACAAAATCGAAATCCAAATCCAATTCGCCTCTAAAAATTTTGAATCGAAAATCTAGGAGTTCACTTGAAAACTGAAACCAACCTCCCCTCAGCTCCACGCCTCATCATCGTCGCACAGTCCACTGGGGACCCTCAATCTACGGCCACACCACGACCACACGTCAATATCCCATCCCCCAAATTCCCATGACACTCGATCGCAAAATGATGACGAACGCATCACGTTTACAGTCAAGTTCAAAAGCTCGACAAAAACCCTAATTCAGCCTCGTTCCTCAAATTCACATAATAGAAAAATTATTTGATAATTTTTACGAAATCAACAATGTTTATATTTGCTTCAATACAAATTTGAGCATTTATTATTGGATCAATAATCTGTAATTGGTAAAAATGCCACTTTTGATCAACCATGAACTGCTTATACATTTCTACACTAAAAATTCCCATTTCTGCTTTAAAAATCTTATTTTGCATTGAAGATTCAAGTTATTAACCTGAATTAATATTTTATAACAATTGATTTTATCAACTTAATTCTTGTTGCCTATAAAACATGATTTCCGGAGTATAGGCTCTATTATGATTTTGAAACGGATTTAAAATCCTGATTTAAGTTCAAGCATATAGTTATGTTGAAAAAAATTAAGGCCTAACAATAATTATAAGAAAATAAATTTTGAGTTTTGAAAAAATATTCATACTGTAACAATTTAAAACAGAGAAGCATATAACACACAGGATTATCTTCAAGATCAGATCTTATACGACCATATTATCAATAAATACTGAAGTATTTTTAAATTAAACTTAAAGCTTTAAATTTCTAGTTTACTCACCTTAAAACTCTTTTGAACAGAAAGCACTTTGATGTTTTCGAAAACCTTAAGTATGAAACTATCTTGAGTTCTCAACTGTTCTGGTTTAAATTTGAGTTTAAGCTTTAAGAAATGAAGATTATATTTTTTCTTGGTTTTCTATGGTTTACTGAAGGAACTAGAAATGGCCAGATGTGCTCCTAAATATAAGAGAACACAGGAGGTTTAAGGGAGGTATTATCTAGTTAGGTTGTTTTCTTATCTTTGTTTGTTTTAACTTGACAGATTTTGTGCCTGAATATAAAGATTTGTAAACATTTGAGTTGAAAAAATTTAGGCTAGAGCAGATAACATTAAATACTTTGGTTTCTAAAGATGTTTACATACTAATTATTAGTTTTGCTGTGTATAAAGATTTTGTATGTAAGTATACACTTGCAGGTAAACTTGGCTTGTGAATGAAGATAGTTTATATATAAATATTGTCTGGTATTATGTCATACTTTTTTTTATCTCATTCTATACTTTGTGTACATTACATTTTGTCCTATTTATTTTATACTTTGTTCTTACAAACTTATTCATTTGGCTTTAAATTTTCAGTTTATGTTGTATGTTCACCAAGATTACTTAATCCTTGTTTTCTTTTGTTTTTATTTCTATTTTATATTTTAACTATCAATATTTAAATCATATTCATATGGTTTACTCAATATTTAAATTATTATATTCAATATAGATTACTTACATTTTATACTTATATTTATTTCTATTTGTATTTTATCAATAATTAAGTTATATTCATATGTTAGACTTATTTTTAGGTTGACATAATTTGATTTTTATTTCAAACATTATCATTCACATCTATATATTTATTTTTCACATGTTAATAAGACAAAGTATTTTAATTCAATTATATAAGACAATTTTATTATAAATATTATTGAGATATTTTATTTTAAATTTTCAAATCAATTTTCTTTTAAAATACCAATATATACAAATAAATGGCAGTTATTCCAAAAGATTTAATCATTTTCAAATGATAAATTTACTTTTTATTTAAATTAGATGAAATATTCATTAAAATAATAGGGCCAAAATCCAGGGTCGTTACATTCCTCCCCCTTAAAAGAATTTCGTCCTCGAAATTTAAAACAAAGATAATTTAAAAGCTGTTATGTCCATTCAAACATACATATCATTCATACATTGGCAAATAACCAAACAGTCTATCCTAACAAACATTACTAGTTACCCGGACACAAATTCAGATAAGCTTCCCTAAAACTATCCAGAGTTTTCCAGGTGCAATTTCTCTGGGATCCTCGCTCCACTACACTTTGACAAGCTTCACTACCTTACTTCTAAGTTGCTTCTCATCTTGATCAACAATCCAAACTGAATTCCTAACCACAGTCAATTCCGGCTTGACTACCAAATCTTCCTGAACTACTGGTTCTACAACTAATAATGGATCATGAACAAAGTTTCCTTAGATGGAATACATTATGAATCCAGACATCCGTTCTAGCAATTCAACTCTGTTAGCTACAGCACCAATCCTTTACAATACCCGAAATGGTCCAATATATCTCGGGGCAAGTTTTCCCGTCTTTTCGAATCTAATAGCTCCTTTAAATAGGAGATACTTTGACAAAAACAAAATTACCAATCTCAAATTCCAATTGTCTCCTTCTCTTATCTGCGTACTTCTACTGACGGTCCTGAGCAGCTCTCAACCTTTTCTTGATAAGCTCAACTTTAGCAAAAGCTTCACGATTCAAATCTGGACCAACCACAAGACGATCTTTCGACTCTATCCAACTGGATGGGGATCTACACGGTCTTCCATACAGAGCTTCATAAGGCGCCTTCTTAATACTTGCTTAGTAACTATTATTATTAGAGAATTCTACAAAATGAAGATGGTCTTCCCAAGATTCACCAAAACCCAAAAGACAAGCTTGCAACATATCCTCTAGAATACGATTCAGCCTCTCCATTTGTTCATCTGTCTGAGGATGATAGGCTATACTTAATCTCAAACTTGTTCCCATAACTGATTGTAGAGCCTTCCAGAATTTGCTGGTAAAAATAGGATCACGATCACTTACTATGCTAACAGGAACACCATGCAATCTAACTATCTCCCTCAAGAAAATATCTGCCAGAGAAACTGCAGTACGAGTTGCCTTAACGGGTATAAAATGAGCGCTCTTAGTTAACTGATCCACAATAACCCATATTCCATCGTTTCCTTTCTTGGTTTTTGGAAAACCGTCGATAGAATCCATCGAAATCATCTCCCATTTCCATTATGGGATTTCCAAAGGTTGCAATAATACGGCTGACTTCTGTTGATCTCCTCTCACCTGCTCACAGATATCACAACTATTATCGAAAGCAGCTACATCCCTCTTCATGCTCGACCACCAGAAAATTCTTCTCATATCTTTACACATCTTAGAAACTCCTGTGTGAATATTCAGTCTGAAGCGTTGACACTCAACTAAGACTTCTTACCATAATCCACCTATATTAGGCACACACAAACGACCATTAATCCTCAAAACATCTTGATAATCCATCTTGAAATCAGAATACCGAGCATCCTTAGTTCCAAGAATCAGTTCCTCAAAAGATCTATCTTCCCTTTGCTTATTTATGATACTGTTCTGGAAAGGTGGAACAACTTCCAAAAGAGAAAAAACTGCATTCCTACTAAGAGCATCATCCACCACATCAGCCTTTCCCGAGGTATACAGAATATCCAAATCATAAGATGCCAAAAACTCGACCCATCGCTGCTGCCTCAGATTAAGATTCTTTTGAGAGAAAAGATATTTCAACGGTTTGTGATCCGTGAATAACTCAAACATCTCTCCCAAGAGATAATGTCTCCAAATCTTCAAAGAAAAAACAATGGCTAACAATTCAAGATCGTGCGTAGCGTAGTTCATTTCATGTGGCTTTAATTGCCGACACGCAAACGCAATCACTCTTCCATCCTGCATCAACACTGCTCCCAAACCAACTATACAAGCATCCGTATAAACCTCAAATTTGCTCTTCCCATTCGGAATAGCAAGCACTGGTGCACTGGTTAGCCTCGTCTTCAATTCCTGAAAAGCTTCTTCACACCGGGGTGTCCATTTGCATCTAGCTCCTTTCCCTGTCAACTTAGTCAGATGCGAAGAAATCCTGGAATAATCCTTGATAAATTTCTTGTAGTAGCCAGCTAATCCAAGAAAAATATGAACTTCCGATTTCCAGAAATGACACTTAGAAAATTTCGCCTTCAAAACATGCCTCCTCAGTGTCTCTAACACTATTCACAAATTCTGCCTGAGCTCTTCTTCGGACTTAGAATAGACCAGAATATCATCGATGAATAACAATACAAACTTATTCAATTCTCGATAACAGAACCTTAGCGATCCATCCGATTTAGTGACAAACACTGCCGCAGAATCCCAACAAGAAAAATTGGGCCAAATCAATCCCTTCTCCAAAAGATCCTAAGTCTGCTTTACTAACTCTTCCCTCTCTCTAGGAGCCATCCTCCTACTAGGCTGAATCACCGGCACTGCTCCTGGAATCAAATCAATGCGAAACTCTATCTCTCGATGGGGAGGCAATCACTTAACTTCCTAGAATATATCAAGGAAATCTTGGACCACATCAATATCTTCAACCTTCTCTTGAGAAGTCTCAACTCCATACAAAAGACTACTCAAGTGAATATCAGAATTATCACATGTCACTCTGGCAATCCTACCCAAATCGGTTTCCAATGAAACTGTTCTCTCATCACAATCCAAAGCAGCCTCAATTATCGAGCCAATCCATCCAAGAAATGGATCCACTCTACTGCTCCTGAAATTACCTCAAGAAAAACTACTAACCAGAAAATCTTCTTGACGGCACACAGAACACTTCGAGCTACAATGCTGACCCCGATGCCCAAAGTATTTCTATCCAAAACTCTTCGACAAACTCGGACCTCGAACCAAAAAGAAACACCCTACTGAACTTGGCCACAACACGGAAGTAGACATACTCCCTTAACTTGTTTCAAAGAAACATCTTCAAAGACATCCATAGTCACTTTGTCTCATCACACAGCTACAACATCCTGAAGTATCAACATATCATGACTTGCTTCTGTCCAACCAACAGATCCAAACTCTGGCTCATCCAAACTTACACTTCAAAGATGAACTCCGAACCTTAACAGGTTTCCTTCAGAGATCGATGAAATCCTTACACCACCAAAGCTCATACGAGACGGTAATAGGTCTACAGTCTCGACGGATACACTTCCAACCTCAAACATTCAAATTCTAACCATTGGTAGTCGTGTTACACACACCACCACCCTATCTACCTTTATAACTTATATTGGAAAACCCGAACAGGTAATCCAACAAATAGGTAGAAAATATATATATATATATATATATATATATATATATCAAAATTACAAATACGCTCTCTCAAGAAGAAATCACTCAAGAGCCTAGGTATTTGCTCAACCTAGCGCTCTGATACCAACTGTGACGACCCGCCCTTCTACTCCCAAAAGGTCGTATCATCAATTAAGAAAGGAAAGGTATAGAAATAGAAAAGAATAGAAAGAAAGAAATAACAACATCAAAATCTCACAGTGGAATGGAGCAAAATATAATATATCACATAACTATTAAATAGTTTTACATATATCAGAGTTATACAATATCATAAACATCACAGTCATA
Organism: Allium cepa; assembly: GCA_030765085.1. Classification (NCBI taxonomy): domain Eukaryota; kingdom Viridiplantae; phylum Streptophyta; class Magnoliopsida; order Asparagales; family Amaryllidaceae; genus Allium; species Allium cepa. The sequence continues at coordinate 212,931,268 of CM060940.1, read as the reverse complement.
TATACATATCTGTCAATACATACAGCCCAAATACAGAATACTCTAACTAACACAGCGAAACTAGATAGATATCTACATACGTCTGGAACTCCTGCTCCAAGCTTCTTCAGAAATCAAAGTCCAAAATCTATCACTTGGCTACTCATAAAAATTTGAGTACCCAAGAATTTATGAAAAACAAAATATAAACTCCGGGTCAGACATGAATCTGGTATGAGTAAACGGTTTAAAGTTGTTTAACTTTGAAAAACATTTGAAAATAAAGGTATCACGTAAGACTCCCCACAAATAAATACGGGTAAGTTTTTACCTTAAGCTAACCAAATCATTTTATAGGAAATCCACTGATATTATTATAGTGTCTAGGGTTTTCTAGTAAACAGAAAATAGCCGAAATTGTTACATGATTAAATTCCAGCTACTAGCCACAAAAGTGGGTAATACAAATAAAAACCCTTGGGTCTCGTAGGGAAAATGGATTTCCATCAATGGAAGGGCTACTGGGGTACCGCCCGTCATAGTACGTGGCCTAGATCACCGTACTGAGGAGCCAACCTAACTCCCGTGCAACACAAGGCCGGAACCATTCCCTACTGAACAGTCCCAAACAAGATAACCCCGACAGTTGTTGCAATCAACTGCCCACACAGCCGAAATAAAAAGGGACATCTAGACAGGGGTATATCTCGTCCGGCTTGGGCATGACCCACCTAACCTTGCTGCACATCCCCTATTTTAGCCATTTCCTGGTTGATGAGGCTTGAGGCTGCGATTACCTTTACAGAACATATCTCTTAGAATGCTCATCGTCCGCCTGACGATGTGCTGAAAGCATTCAATCCATACAAGTTCGTTTTGGGTTCGAACGAAACTGAAGGCATTATCTCGTTACACTCATGTTGGAATCACCCTCAGAGTCAACGACGATAACCCTTGCATTCTGAAAACACCATCTCGATCTCCACTTGAGATTTCATGACCTAACGTTTAATTTGGATCGATGTTGTTTTCGGATAATCATAAATGACACCCGATCCCGGTCTCATCGAAATCCAAACGCCATTTTAGAGGCCAAGTTGTCTAATTAATTTAAACAGTTTAATTCAATAATTGAATTCACATAGTAAATCACAGATAAATCATACATAATCATAATAGATATATCAAAGCATATCATAGAACATTACAGAATATCACCGAACAAATATGACAATTAGATATTCCACGTACACAACAATCCATAAGCAATCATCTTTGATTCTTATTGTAATTAATTCAATTTAAAACAATTACTTGAGAATTTATCTCTTAATCATGTTTAACTAATCATTAATTATCAATTGATTACTTATTTCATTTCAAATTATTTAATTAATAAATCATTTCTTAGTCAATTATTAAGTCTTAATTACTGAATTACTTCACTCTATTTAATTAATTATTTTTAATCATTAATTAATAAATTTAATTATTAATTAATCAAACTTAATTACCTATTTAATAACTACTAATTACTTAATTAATCATTTATTAATTCGTAATTACATTTCTTAATTAATTAACTATTAATTATTCATTAATTAACTTAAGTAGTTAATTACAATTTACTTATCACTTAATCATTAATTAATCTCTAATTACAATTATAATGTAATTATTCTTAATTACTTTCTAGAAATAATTAACTCGTGTTAATTATTCAACTTAATTAATCATTTAAAATTCTTCTTTTAAATTTGAAAATCAATTTAATATTAACTACAAACTTTAAATGTTAATTAATTTCATACTTAACTTAACTTAATTACTTAATTAAAATAATAATTAAGAGTTTAAAACATCGTTAAGTATTAACTAAAATAATTAAAACACGTATTAAGTTTCTAACTTAAAACTATTTAACACTTATTAAGTTTACAGTATTTATAGCTTGAACAAAAAAATTTCACTTAGCTTTACTTTAAAAATACATTGCTGCTGTTTAAAGGAAGTCGAGACTTCCCTTATTAATCTCGAGTAGCACTTCGAGTTAGCCATCCAAATCACCCGAGTCCTCTCCCTCGTTCTCTCGTGTCCATCTTCTTCTTCCTTTATTTCGTTTTATTTTATTTTATTTCCAGTGAGTTTAGCTTAGTTTAAACTTAGATATAGATTCAGTAAAACATGCATATATACTCGATCAAAACCCCGTAGTAACCAACCCAAAAACTCGAGCACGACTCAAGACGTACGACCCCAACGGCACTGACACACTCACCGCGGCCGTACACGTGCACGGCGACGCCACAGGGCTCCGGTGAACCCCAACGCCATCGGCAAGTCCCAAAATCCCTACAAACTCGAAATCCAAAACCAATTCGTCTCTAAAAATTTTGAATCGAAAATTTAGGCGTTCACTTGAAAACTGAAACCAACCTCCCCTCAGCTCCACGCCTCGTCATCGCCACACAGTCCTCTGGGGACCCTCAATCTACGGCAACACCACGACCACACATCAATCTCCCATCCCCCAAATTCTCGTGAATCTCGATCGCAAAATGATGTCGAACGCACCACGTTTACAGTCAAGTTCAAAAGCTCGACAAAAACCCTAATTCAGCCTCGTTCCTCAAATTCACACAATAGAAAAATTATTTGATAATTTTTATGAAATCAACAATGTTTATATTTGCTTCAATACAAATTTGAACATTTATTATTAGATCAATAATCCGTAATTGGTAAAAATGCCAGTTTTGATCAACCATGAACTGCTTATACAATTCTACACTAAAAATTCCCATTTCTGCTTTAAAAAATCTTATTTTGCATTGAAGATTCAAGTCATTAACTTGAATTAATATTTTATAACAATTGATTTTATCAACTTAATTCTTTTTGCCTCTAAAACATGATTTCCAGAGTATAGTTTCTAGTATGTTTTTGAAACAGATTTAAAATCCTGATTTAAGTTCAAGCATATAGTTTTGTTGAAAAAAATTAAGGCCTAACAATAATTATAAGAAAATAAATTTTGAGTTTTGAAAAAATATTCATACTGTAACAATTTAAAACAGAGAAGCATATAACACACAGGATTATCTTCAAGATCAGATCTTATATGACCATATAATCAATAAACACTGAAGTATTTTTAAATTAAACTTAAAGCTTTAAATTTCCAGTTTACTTACCTTAAAACTCTTTTGAACAGAAAGCACTTTGATGTTTTTGAAAACCTGAAGTATGAAACTGTCTTGAGTTCTCAACTGTTCTGGTTTAAATTTGAGTTTAAGAAATGAGGAATATTTTTTTTCTAGTTTTCTATGGTTTACTGAACGAACTAGAAATGGACAGATGTATTCATAAATATAAGAGAACATAGGAGGTATTATCTAGTTAGGTTGTTTTCTTATCTTTGTTTGTTTTAACTTGACAGATTTTGTGTCTGAATATAAAGATTTTTAAACATTTGAGTTAACAAAATTTAGGCTAGAGCAGATAGCATTAAATACTTTGGTTTCTAAAGATGTTTACATACTAATTATTATGTTTTGTTGTGTATAAAGATTTTGTATGTAAGTATACACTTGCGGGTAAACTTGGCTTGTGAATGAAGATAGTTTATATATAAATATTGTCTGGTATTATGTCATACTTGTTTTTATCTCATTCTATACTTTGTGCTTGGTTTTACATTACATTTTGTCCTATTTATTTTATACTTTGTTCTTACAAACTTATTCATTTGGCTTTAAATTTTCAGTTTATGTTGTATGTTCACTTAAATTACTTAATCCTTGTTTTCTTTTATTTTTATTTCTATTTTATATTTTAACTATCAATATTCAAATCATATTCATATGGTTTACTCAATATTTAAATTATTATATTCAATATAGTTTACTTACATTTTATACTTATATTTATTTCTATTTGTATTTTATCAATAATTAAGTTGTATTCATATGTTAGACTTATTTTTATGTTGATAGAATTTGATTTTTATTTCGAACATTATCATCCACATCTATATATTTATTTATCACATGTTAACAAGACAAAGTATTTTAATTCAATTATATAAGACAATTTTATTATAAATATTATTGAGATATTTTATTTTAAATTTTCAAATCAATTTTCTTTTAAAATACCAATATATACAAATAAATGGCAATTATTCCAAAAGATTTAATCATTTTCCAATGATAAATTTACTTTTTATTTAAATTAGATTAAATATTCATTAAAATAATAGGGCCAAAATCCAGGGTCGTTACATTCCTCCCCTTAAAAGAATTTCGTCCCTGAAATTTAAAACAAAGATAATTTAAAAGCTGTTATGTCAACCATTCAAACATACATCTCATTCATACATTGGCAAACAACCAAACAGTCTATCCTAACAAACATTACTAGTTACCCGGACACAAATTCAGATAAGCTTCCCTAAAACTATCCAGAGTTTTCCAGGTGCAATTTCTCTAGGATCCTCGCTCCACTACACTTTGACAAGCTTCACTACCTTACTTCTAAGTTGCTTCTCATCTTGATCAACAATCCTAAATGAATTCCTAACCACAGTCAATTCCGGCTCGACTTCTAAATCTTCCTGAACTACTGGTTCTACAACTAATAATGGATCATGAACAAAGTTTCCTTAGATGGAATACATTATGAATCCAGACATCCGTTCTGGCAATTCAACTCTGTAAGCTATAGTACCAATCCTTTACAATACCCAAAATGGTCCAAAATATCTCGAGGCAAGTTTTCCCGTCTTTTCGAATCTAATAGCTCCTTTAAATCGGGGAAACTTTGACAAAAACAAAATTACCAATCTCAAATTCCAATTGTCTCCTTCTCTTATCTACGTACTTCTACTGACGGTCCTGAGCAGCTCTCAACCTTTTCTTGATAAGCTTAACTTTAGCAAAAGCTTCACGAATCAAATCTGGACCAAGCACAAGACGATCTTTCGACTCTATCCAATAGGATGGGGATCTACACGGTCTTCCATACAGAGCTTCATAAGGCGCCATCTTAATACTTGCATAGTAACTATTATTATAAGAGAATTCTACAAAATGAAGATGGTCTTCCCAAGATTCACCAAAACCCAAAAGACAAGCTTGCAACATATCCTCTAGAATACGATTTAGCCTCTCCGTCTGTTCATCTGTCTGAGGATGATAGGCTGTACTTAATCTCAAACTTGTTCCCATAGCTGATTGTAGAGCCTTCCAGAATTTGCTGGTAAAAATAGGATCACGATAACTTACTATGCTAACATGAACACCATGCAATCTAACTATCTCCCTCAAGAAAATATCTGCCAGAGAAACTGCAGTACGAGTTGCCTTAACGGGTATAAAATGAGCGCTCTTAGTTAACTGATCCACAATAACCCATATTCCATCGGTTCCTTTCTTGGTTCTTGGAAAACCGTCGATAGAATCCATCGAAATCATCTCCCATTTCCATTATGGGATTTCCAAAGGTTGCACTAATACGGCTGACTTCTGTTGATCTCCTCTCACCTGCTGACAGATAGCACAACTATTATCGAAAGCAGCTACATCCCTCTTCATGCTCGACCACTAGAAAATTCTTCTCATATCTTTACACATCTTAGAAACTCCTATGTGAATATTCAGTCTGAAGCGTTGACACTCAACTAAGACTTCTTACCTTAATCCACCTATATTAGGCACACACAAACGACCATTAATCCTCAAAACATCTTGATCATCCACCTTGAAATCAGAATACCGAGCATCCTCAGTTCCAAGAATCAGTTCCTCAAAAGATCTATCTTCCCTTTGCTTATTTATGATACTATTCTGGAAAGGTGGAACAACTTCCAAAAGAGAAAAAACTGCATTCCTACTAAGAGCATCATCCACCACATCAGCCTTTCCCGGGGTATACAGAATATCCAAATCATAAGATGCCAAAAACTCGACCCATCGCTGCTGCCTCAGATTAAGATTCTTTTGAGCGAAAAGATATTTCAACGGTTTGTGATCCGTGAATAACTCAAACTTCTCTCCCAAGAGATAATGTCTCCAAATCTTCAAAGAAAAAACAATGGCTAACAATTCAAGATCGTGCGTAACGTAGTTCATTTCATGTGGCTATAATTGCCGACACGCATACGCAATCACTCTTCCATCCTGCATCAACACTGCTCCCAAACCAACTATACAAGCATCCGTATAAACCTCAAATTTGCTCTTCCCATCCGGAATAGCAAGCACTGGTGCACTGGTTAGCCTCGTCTTCAATTCCTGAAAAGCTTCTTCACACTGGGGTGTCCATTTGCATCTAGCTCCTTTCCCTGTCAACTTAGTCAGATGCGAAGAAATCCTGGAATAATCCTTGATAAATTTCTTGTAGTAGCCAGCTAATCCAAGAAAAATACGAACTTCCGATTTTCAGAAATGACACTTAGAAAACTTCGCCTTAAAAACATGCCTCCTCAGTGTCTCTAACACTATTCACAAATTCTGCCTGAGCTCTTCTTCGGACTTAGAATAGACCAGAATATCATCGATGAATAACAATACAAACTTATTCAATTCTCGATAACAGAACCTTAGCGATCCATCCGATTTAGTGACAAACACTGCCGCAGAATCCCAACAAGAAAAACTGGGCCAAATCAATCCCTTCTCCAAAAGATCCTAAGTCTGCTTAACTAACTCTTCCCTCTCTCTAGGAGCCATCCTCCTACTAGGTTGAATCACCGGCACTGCTCCTGGAATCAAATCAATGCGAAACTTTATCTCTCGATGGGGAGGCAAACACTTAACTTCCTAGAATATATCAGGGAACTCTTGGACCACATCAATATCTTCAACCTTCTCTTGAGAAGTCTCAACTCCATACAAAAGACTACTCAAGTGAATATCAGAATTATCACATGTCACTCTGGCAATCCTACCCAAATCGGTTTCCAATGAAACTATTCTCTCATCACAATCCAAAGCAGCCTCATTTATCGAGCCAATCCATCCAAGAAATGGATCCACTCTGCTGCTCCTGAAATTACCTCAAGAAAAACTCCTAACCAGAAAATCTTCTCGACGGCACACAGAACACTTCGAGCTACAATGCTGACCCCGATGCCCAAAGTCTTTCTATCCAAAACTCTTCGACAAACTCGGACCTCGAACCAAAAAGAAACACCCTACTGAACTTGGCCACAACACGGAAGCAGACATACTCCCTTAACTTGTTTCAAAGAAACATCTTCAAAGACATCCATAGTCACTTTGTCTCATCACACAGCTACAACATCCTGAGGTATCAAGATATCATGACTTGCTTCTGTCCAACCAACAGATCCAAACTTTGGCTCATCCAAACTTACACTTCAAAGATGAACTCCAAACCTTAACAGGTTTCCTTCAGAGATCGATGAAATCCTTACACCACCAAAGCTCACACGAGACGGTAATAGGTCTACAGTCTCGACAGATACACTTCCAACCTCAAACATTGAAACTCCAACCATTGGTAGTCGTGTTACACACACCACCACCCTATCTACCTTTATAACTTATATTGGAAAACCCGAACAGGTAATCCAACAAATAGGCAGAAAAAAATAAATATATATGTATCAAAATAACAAATACGCTCTCTCAAGAAGAAATCACTCAAGAGCCTAGGTATTCGCTCAACCTAGCGCTCTGATACCAACTGTGACGACCCGCCCTTCTACTCCCAAAAAGTCATATCATCAATTAAGAAAGGAAAGGTATAGAAATAGAAAAGAATAGAAAGAAAGAAATAACAACATCAAAATCTCACAGCGGAATGGAGCAAAATATAATATATCACATAACTATTAAATAGTTTTACATATATCAGAGTTATACAATATCATAAACATCACAGTCATATATACATATCTGTCAATACATACAGCCCAAATACAGAATACTCTAACTAACACAGCGAAACTAGATAGATATCTACATACGTCTGGAACTCCTGCTCCAAGCTTCTTCAGAAATCAAAGTCCAAAATCTATCACTTGGCTACTCATAAAAATTTGGGTACCCAAGAATTTATGAAAAACAAAATATAAACTCCGGGTCAGACATGAGTCTAGTATGAGTAAACGGTTTAAAGTTGTTTAACTTTGAAAAACATTTGAAAATAAAGGTATCACGTAAGACTCCCCACAAATAAATACGGGTAAGTTTTTACCTTACGCTAACCAAATCATTTTATAGGAAATCCAGTGATATTATTATAGTGTCTAGGGTTTTCAAGTAAATAGAAAATAGCTGAAATTGTTACATGATTAAATTCCAGCTACTAGCCACAAAAGTGGATAATACAAATAAAAACCCTTGGGTCTCGTAGGGAAAATGGATTTCCATCAATGGCAGCCCGTCACAGTACGTGGCCTAGATCACCTTACCGAGGAGCCACCCTAACTCCCGTGCAACACAAGGCCGGAACCATTCCCTACTGAATAGTCCCGAACAAGATAACCCCGGCAGTTGTTGCAATCAACTGCCCACACAGCCGAAATAAAAAGGGACATCTAGACAGGGGTATATCTCGTCCTGCTTGGGCATGACCCACCTAACCTTGCTGCATATCCCCTATTTTAGCCATTTCCCGATTGATGAGGCTTGAGGCTGCGATTACCTTTACAGAACATATCTCTTAGAATTCTCATCGTCCGCCTGACGATGTGCTGAAAGCATTCAATCCATACAAGTTCGTTTCGGGTTCGAACGAAACTGAAGGCATTATCTCGTTACACTCATTTTGGAATCACCCTCAGAGTCAACGATGATAACCCTTGCATTCTGAAAACACCATCTCGATCTCCACTTGAGATTTCACGACCTAACGTTTAATTTGGATCGATGTGGTTTTCGGATAATCATAAATGACACCCGATCCCGGTCTCATCGAAATCCAAACGCCATTTTAGAGGCCAAGTTGTCTAATTAATTTAAACAGTTTAATTCAATAATTGAATTCACATAGTAAATCACAGATAAATCATACACAATCATCATAGATATATCAAAGCATATCATAGAACATTACAGAATATCACCGAACAAATATGACAATCAGATATTCTACGTACACAACAATCCATAAGCAATCATCTTTGATTCTTATTGTAATTAATTCAATTTAAAGCAATTACTTGAGAATTTATCTCTTAATCATGTTTAATTAATCATTAATTATCAATTGATTACTTATTTCATTTCAAATTATTTAATTAATAAATCATTTCTTAGTCAATTATTAAGTCTTAATTACTGAATTACTTCACTCTATTTAATTAATTATTTTTAATCATTAATTAATAACTTTAATTATTAATTAATTAAACTTAATTACCTATTTAATAACTACTAATTACTTAATTAATCATTTATTAATTCGTAATTACATTTCTTAATTAATTAACTATTAATTATTCATTAATTAACTTAAGTAGTTAATTACAATTTACTTATCACTTAATCATTAATTAATCTCTAATTACAATTGTAATGTAATTATTCTTAATTACTTTCTAGAAATAATTAACTGGTATTAATTATTCAACTTAATTAATCATTTAAAATTCTTCTTTTAAATTTGAAAATCAATTTAATATTAACTACAAACTTTAAATGTTAATTAATTTCATACTTAACTTAACTTAATTACTTAATTAAAATAATAATTAAGAGTTTAAAACATCGTTAAGTATTAACTAAAATAATTAAAACACGTATTAAGTTTCTAACTTAAAACAATTTAACACTTATTAAGTTTACAGTATTTATAGCTTGAACAAAAAAATTTCACTTAGCTTTACTTTAAAAATACACTGCTGATGTTTGAAGGAAGTCGAGACTTCCCTTATTAATCTCGAGTAGTACTTCGAGTTAGCCATCCAAATCACCCGAGTCCTCTCCCTCGTTCTCTCGTGTCCATCTTCTTCTTCCTTTATTTCTTTTTTTTATTTTATTTCCAGTGAGTTTAGCTTAGTTTAAACTTAGATATAGATTCAGTAAAACATGCATATATACTCGATCAAAACCCCGGAGTAACCAACCCCAAAACTTGAGCACGACTCAAGACGTACGACCCCAACTGCACTAACACACTCAGCGCGGCCGTACACGTGCACGGCGACGCAACTGGGCTCCAACGAACCCCAACGCCATCGGCAAGTCCCAAAATCCCTACAAACTCGAAATCCAAATCCAATTCGCCTCTAAAAATTTTGAATTGAAAATTTAGGCGTTCACTTGAAAACTGAAACCAACCTCCCCTCAGCTCCACGCCTCATCATCGCCACACAGTCCTCTAGGGACCCTCAATCTACGGCCACTCCACGACCACACATCAATCTTCCATCCCCTAAATTCTCGTGACACTCGATCGCAAAATGATGTCGAACGCACCACGTTTACAGTCAAGTTCAAAAGCTCGACAAAAACCCTAATTCAGCCTCGTTCCTCAAATTCACACAATAGAAAAATTATTTGATAATTTTTACGAAATCAACAATGTTTATATTTGCTTCAATACAAATTTGAACATTTATTATTAGATCAATAATCCGTAATTGGTAAAAATGCAACTTTTGATCAACCATGAACTGCTTATACAATTCTACACTAAAAATTCCCATTTCTGCTTTAAAAATATTATTTTGCATTGAAGATTCAAGTCATTAACTTGAATTAATATTTTATAACAATTGATTTTATCAACTTAATTCTTGTTGCCTGTAAAACATGATTTCCAGAGTATAGTTTCTAGTATGTTTTTGAAACAGATTTAAACTCCTGATTTAAGTTCAAGCATATAGTTTTGTTGAAAAAAATTAAGTCCTAACAATAATTATAAGAAAATAAATTTTGAGTTTTGAAAAAATATTCATACTGTAACAATTTAAAACAGAGAAGCATATAACACACTGGATTATCTTCAAGACCAGATCTTATATGACCATATTATCAATAAACACTGAAGTATTTTTAAATTAAACTTAAATCTTTAAATTTCTAGTTTACTCACCTTAAAACTCTTTTGAACAGAAAGCACTTTGATGTTTTTGAAAACCTGAAGTATGAAATTGTCTTGAGTTCTCAACTGTTCTGGTTTAAATTTGAGTTTAAGAAATGAAGAATATTTTTTTTCTAGTTTCCTATGGTTTACTGAATGAACTAGAAATGGACAGATGTATTCATAAATATAAGAGAACATAGGAGGTATTATCTAGTTAGGTTGTTTTCTTATCTTTGTTTGTTTTAACTTGACAGATTTTGTGTCTGAATATAAAGATTTGTAAACATTTGAGTTAACAAAATTTAGGCTAGAGCAGATAGCATTAAATACTTTGGTTTCTAAAGATGTTTACATACTAATTATTATGTTTTGTTGTGTATAAAGATTTTGTATGTAAGTATACACTTGCGGGTAAACTTGGCTTGTGAATGAAGATAGTTTATATATAAATATTGTCTGGTATTATGTCATACTTGTTTTTATCTCATTCTATACTTTGTGTTTGCTTTTACATTACATTTTTTCCTATTTATTTTATACTTTGTTCTTACAAACTTATTCATTTGGCTTTAAATTTTCAGTTTATGTTGTATGTTCACCAAAATTACTTAATCCTTGTTTTCTTTTGCTTTTATTTCTATTTTATATTTTAACTATCAATATTTAAATCATATTCATATGGTTTACTCAATATTTAAATTATTATATTCAATATAGTTTACTTACATTTTATACTTATATTTATTTCTATTTTATTTTATCAATAATTAAGTTATATTCATATGTTAGACTTATTTTTATGTTGATAGAATTTGATTTTATTTCATACATTATCATCCACATCTATATATTTATTTATCACATGTTAACAAGACAAAGTATTTTAATTCAATTATATAAGACAATTTTATTATAAATATTATTGAGATATTTTATTTTAAATTTTCAAATCAATTTCCTTTTAAAATACCAATATATACAAATAAATGGCAATTATTCCAAAAGATTTAATCATTTTCAAATGATAAATTTATTTTTTATTTAAATTAGATTAAATATTCATTAAAATAATCGGGCCAAAATCCAGGGTCGTTACATGGAGGGATGTTGTGAGCTCGCAGAAGTCGCATGATGTATGTAGGGTAGATGAAGGATGGATGTGATCGAGTCCAAAAATGTTTGAGCTCGTCAAATATAAATTTTGCCCAATTTACCCTTGTTTAACTGAATATAGCATATAGAGCCTTGTGCTCTAACTCTTTGATTTGCTCATGACTACCAAGGCGAGGAATGATAGTGTTGATAATCATTCTAGTGAGAAGTCTCGCCTTAGGTCTTATATTTTGATGCAAATCTAGGCATTTCATCTTCACATATTTGATGTTGGATATTATCTCTCGGTTGGAGATGCATATCTGGAATATTATAGAAATCTTCTCCGGTGTCGAAACATCCGAGAGTTTAGCCTATAATCCCAAGAGTTAGTCTAATAGTGTTGTCGTAAACACTTGACCATAGCCAATTATCGTCGTTTTCGGTATTCCAAACGGCTGTGCTATCTAAATTAGCATAGAATAGGAATATCCCAAGTTGTCCTATTTGGATATTATTCGAGTTGAAGGGGATTAACTGATGTAACCTTGGATTTTTGCATATTTCATCCAAGTCGTACAAAGGAAATTTGAGCAAATTATAGAAACGACCTGTATGAAACTTCTTCTTTTGAATGTCTTCATATCTTTTGATTGAATGTGGTATGCGATTCATCCATCTCTCAATTTGATCGTCAGAGCAAACTTGCGAGTTGGATGAAGTAGTTTGTTCTAGTTTGTGCTTATAGATTTTAGTATTTTTCGTTTTAGGAGCCATGAGATTCGAGCATGTTTGGAAGAGAAAGCGATTTTGATAAATATGGAATCGACTTTTCAGTAGAAACAAAATGAAATGTAAGTGAGAAAAGTGAAAAAATAGACGTTATCAGCGTACATAAGAGTATCGATTGAATTTTAGACGTCTAAACGGTGAATCAGACGTCTAATTTAACCTAGTTTGAAGACAGTAAATAGAATCAAACGTCTAGTCATTGGTGGCAGACGTTTGGAATTGATCGATTTGTAAATGTTGAAAGGTAGAGAGTTTTGTCAGACGTTTGGAAGTAAAATCAGATGTCTGAAATTGGCCTTGTTTTTATGTTGAGAAGGCAGAAACTTTATTCAGACGTCCGGAACCAATTTTAGACATCTAAAATAGGTTGTTGTGTTTTTTTACAAGACAAAAAGTATTTTCGGACATCTAGAATGTTATATATACGTCTGATATATGCATGATGTTAAAAATTTGTGTGATACAAGAGCGTCAGACATCTGATGGCATTGTTCAGACGTTTGAAATGGCCAGTTTGTCTTAAAATAGCCTAATTTTGAAGGGTGTTGCTTATTTTTCTAGAGATTGATTTTAGGTAAACCTCTAACTAGCTCATATTTTGCCAATTTATTAATATATTTAAAATTAACATGATAGAATCGTTTATGCCGCAACTATGGATCGTCACGTTTGGCCGTTAAACATAAATTTGAATTTCGATTTATATTCATATTTAAGACATAAATATTTTTGTTCGAAGATAAGTTGTTTGTTATTGTCGAAAATAACATCTATCTTTTTCGAAATTGATTTGAAAACCTTTATCGCATAATTGGCTAATGCTAAGTATGTTGTGTTTTAATTTTTTTACTAACAAAACATTTGTAACAATAGGAGAGTTAGAAATACCAGAGTTGATGACTTCTCTGATGCCAACGACGTATCCTTTTGAGTTTTCTTCAAAAGTTACCATTCCACCATCGATATATGTTATATTTGATAACATTTTTGAGTTTTCGGTCATATGCTTGGAGCATCCACTATCAAGTATCCATTTCTCTTTTTTTTATTTTGGGTACCTGCAAAATAAAAGATGATAATTGGTACCCATATACTTTGTTAGAGTCCTAGATGTTTGGAGGGGCAGGCAGCCATACCAAGAAGGTTTGATACCTTTATGAACATAATTTTTATTATAGACTACGTTATCTAGAAAATTATTAATATGTTTATGTCTAATCAAATTATTATTTGTCTTAGGAATCCAAATTTTTATATTTTTGGTATTCGTATTAGACTTATGACTTAGGTGGTCTTTTAGTCTTTTGATAGATAAAACTATATTTCTTAATATTATTCCCTTTTTGTTTAGGAATATTTTTAAATCCTATTCCATTTCTATTACCTGACTGTTTTGAAGTTTTGATAAGATTTTCCAAATTTTGTTTTCATTTATTAAATTTTGAAACATTGTTTGTAATTTATCTAATTTTTCTTTTAATTCTAGATTTTCAATTTTCAATGTTTCTATACTACTCTTCAAGTTGATATTTTCTTTTAACAAGTTATCCTTTTCAAGTATTATTTTTCCAAAATCAATAGATATAGTCTCATTTTCAACTAAACTACTTTTAATTTTTTCTTGAGATAATTCTAGTTCCTCCTCTTGAATAATTTTTTCATCCTTTAACATTCTTACTTCAAGTTCTAATCTATTTATTTTGGCTATGTGTTCTTTATTCAATTTTTTAATTTATCTAAATTTATCATCTAATTCCATGTTAGGTTTTAATAATTCACCATAGCTAAGGTCAGGACATACCTCATTATTTTGTGCCATAAAACATACATTAGCTTGTTCTCCATCACTATCGCTGTCACTGTCTAATGATGATGAAGAATCCGAGTCATACCATGTACTTTGAAAGCTTTCTTCTTATTGAATTTTTCAAATTTATTCTTCCTTTTATCATTGTTGAGCTTGGGACAATATTTCTTTATATGTCCAAATTGATCACATTCATAGCATTTGATTGACGTTTGATTTGTTGAGCTTGATTTCCCTCCTTTCTGAAATCTAGTCATTTTCCTAAACTTCATGAATTTGTTGTAGTTTTGGAAATAAATATAATTTCTTCTTCGTCTAAGTCAGATTCTTCATTTGTTGCTGGGAATGCTATGTTTTTCTTCTCCAAATTTTGTTCTTTTTTTGCTTGCAAATTAGCTTCATAGGACATTAAATTTCTTATCAATTCTTCAACTAAGAGTGTTAAGAGGTCATTAGCTTCTTTGATAGCTAATACTTTTCTTTCCCATTCTGGAGTTAATGAATTGAGTATTCCAGATATTAAGTCAAAATTTATGAATTTGACTCCAAGTGCCATTAAATCATGTTGAATGGTTTGGAATCTAGAGTACATGTCTACTATAGATTCATTTTGTTTCATTTTAAATGATGGAAATTGATTATGTAAAATTGAAATTTTAGTTTGTTTAACTTTGTTTTTGTCTTCATGTGTAACTTGTAAGGTACGCCAAATATCATATGCAGTGTTACGTAACATGACACGTGAAAATTCATTCTTATCTAATGAACAAAATAAAGCATTCATAGCTTTGGAATTATTAGCAGCTACGGTTTTTTGTGCATCATTCCATGTGTTCATAGCATTGTCAGGTGCTTCATATTTATTTTGAATGGCTGAACAAATTTCTAATCCATTAACTTCCATAAAAATTCTCATATGCGTTGACCAATGTGCATAATTAGAACCATTAAAAAGTGGGAGACATGCTGTGGATTGTCCTTCTTGAAAAATACTTTCCATATTAAATTGATTCAAATACGTGTTACTGTACTTTGATCAAACCTTGCTCTGATACCAACTGAAAGTTTATAGGGTGGATCGTGTAGTGTATATGCAAGTATATGTGACAAAATATATGATGCAACTAAAACAATATTAATCTAAGTAAATATAGAATAAGCACACCAGGATTTTATACTGGTTCAGATTTTCCATCCTACGTCCAGTCCCGAAGCTTCCTTTCGGAATTCGACTATCAAACACCATCGCTTCGCCCGGAGGAATAGGCTTGGTTTCAATAACTTGTTCTTATCAAATGTGTGTTCTAATATAACATGGACATTGACTATTTAGTACAATTTCTTCCAATATATATCCAAAGAGTATTGTCTATGAAGAACTGAATATATGGAAGAGTGAATACAAGTATAAATTACTAGAGTGTAGAGATCAAGAATATATGATAGAGTATAGAATTAGAGAGCGTTAGTAAGGTAATTTGTTCTCTTGATTCTTGATGCTATATATAGTTGTAGATAAGTATCTTGAGTAGTTGCATCCATTAACGAGTGCTCTACAGTTGCTTCTGTTGATGATGAAGAGTTGCAGTGAAGAGAAGCGGAGATATCCATTCGAATGTGGCACTTGAAGTTCTTATTTGAAATCCGAGTTTGAAATCAAACATCTGGGATATGTTTTAGACGTATGATACTATATATATTTTTGAATATAGTAGTAGATCAAACGTTTGAGTACAATTGCCAGACGTCTAGTTCAGCCTGTCTGTTGTTCCAGAGAACTGTTACGTCTGGCTTGTGCACCCAGACGTCTGATATTGTGCATATCAGTTTTTTTGCTCTTTTTCTTATGCTTCTTTGCTCCTATCGACTTGTAGTATCTTGTAGTGTCCTTCGAGCCTTGTTCTTATCTTTCTAGTGATGTTGTTCTAGCAAGTACCTATATATATAAATATGTATGTATATTTGATTTCCATTGTATAGTTGTTGTCATCAAAATCGTAGATTTGATTTCCTAACAAGGTTTTACCAACCTAGACCTGCCCTCAAAAACCTATCAACTCCGCCTCCTAGCTCTCCATGATGCCGACCCTAAGATTAAAGCTACACTATCCTAAAGTGTGAACTCCCTTTCGGCTTTCTCCTCTTCACCATATCCCACGGAACCTATGGACTCGAATGCAAAACAAAGCTCTAGGCTTAGAGGGGTGGATTGGATAAGGAATTTGTACCTATGTGAGAGGCTTGAATCTCGTAGCAATGTTGAGCTAAGAGTTGAAAATTGTTCGAATTAGAGGGTGACTAAAGTTACAAGGTTGGAGATCTAAGTTGGGTTAGAGGGGAATGGGTTGAGTGGTAGACATGGATCAAAAGGAAAAAGGATGGCAAGCTTGTGAGAGTAGAGCGAAAAATAAGAAGGGGAGAAAAGGCGAAGGCGGGAGCTTTTATACGACAAGAGGGGGATATGAACAGGCTGTACCCAATGGAAACGGTCAGCACGTGATTACTGGATCGGTGAAGCAGGTACCGATCGTGTGGATTGGTATTGGTATGCCGACCCACCTTTTTGCCAAAGGAACTGAGCGAGTGGGTCAGCCTCCATTTGCCTACCCAATTTTGTTATAAAAAAACATGGTGAATGAAATGACGACAATAGTAATAAAATAAAACGTGTGTACATGAACGTATACACACATCATGGCGATGAAAGACGAAACTGTGTGAAGAGATAGATGCTATCGAGTCGGTGGAGAAATATTGGTTTATGAATTTTAGCATGGTTTAACCTTCGAAAGGTTATGTACATTCAGCTTTTGAAAAGCTAAAACAAGATTTTGAAAATTTCTTTGAGATTGAACGATGCTTGAATGACACGGAGATTCGTCAAAAAACCGATGAAAAAGTGACAGTCAATCGTCATTCTGAACGAGCTAGTTTTTGAAGGCGGAGATTGATCACTAATTCAAAGCATGTCATGTGGATTCACAATACACACTTTGGGGGGCAAATATTACCCGACTACTTGGCCCGGCTACAAGACGATAGTTGCAGAAAATATGGTTGGGCTTGAATAGGGGTCGAGTTGAGAAAGGATTGGAGGAATGATGGCTGGTATAGTTTGGTCTTGCATGGCCCAATGTACATGGCTCGATCATGGTGCGTAAGCCATGGTGGTTCGGCCTAGGTGGTTTGGAGCGCATGGTTCGGCCCAGGCCGCTCAGTATACTTCCCTCGGTTGTGATTAGGGGAATAAGGTGGGTCGGTCAGATATGGATCGACCTTAATGTGACATATGTGTATCGGCATAGGTGTTCGGCAAGTGTGGGTCAACCATGTTGGCTTGGCCTAGGTGGTCTGGTATAGATGGATAGGCTTCGGAGGAGTTAGGCCATATGGCTCAGCCCTTAGTGGCTCGGCCTAGGTGGTTCGGCACGTATGGGTCGGCGGCTTGGATCCAGACATGTTGGCTCGACTTAGATAGCTCAGTGTACATCGCTCGGTCATGGTGCACAAGCTGAAGTGGATCGGTTGGGTACGGTTCGTCTCTTGTGGGTCGGCCTCAATGTTTCAGCATACTTGGTTCAGTATGCATCAGAGAAGACAATAAGTTACCACAGGGAGAAGCGATCGGTGCTTCATCACTTCGAGTCTCGAGTCTGAATGCGCCGAGTCATATGGTAGCCTACTTCGAGTCATCCACATGGGACCCCTGGTTCGGCCAGAGTGGCTCGGTGGTATATGGTTCGGTAATCAAGGGTAGGTTTTCATAGGTCAGAGAACATGGGTTGTGCTGTGGGCCGGAGTGTCTTGGCAATATGCCTATGTAGGGAAAGCAGTCTGTCTTCGTCTATAAATAGAGGGGCAGTGGCACAGTTGAATGGACTTTTTTTGATAACTCCAGGGATACTCTGCCATTTTTTATACTCAATTCTTTTCTGTTAAAACTTATATTCACATGGATGGTTTACAGATTGTATATGTACTCAAGTGATTAGAAAAGTAATAAAGATTACATTCAAAGTGCACGTAGGCAATTACGCCGAACCACTATAAATCTGGTGCTCTCATTTTTGTTGTTCTTCCTGTATTCAACCATGTTATTTCTACATTTTAATTTACATTCTTCATTAATCTCTCTACATACTTCTACTCAAGGGTTTTAGTGACCAATTCTGGTGCTAACATGAATTAATGGAAATATAACATTAGTTGGTTAAGAAGTGATTTTGAAATATAGTCCATTTCTGTTTAAGTTAAATAAAAGTTAGTTGTGTATAAAAAGGAAAATAAAAATATATTTATATTCTCTTATTTATTTATGTATAGTTGTTTGGCCTAAAATCAATCGATCACCCAGCCCAACTTAATTCCTGGAATTTTTTCTTTTTTTTCTTCACTAATAAAAATGCGCATACCACTCTGTTAATTTTCTTGTTCTTTGGAAGCCAAATAAATCATTTTCTTGTCCTTTGGAAGCCAAAGACCTTAAATGATTTATCATTTAAAAAAATTAAAATCAAATACGATAAATTACTTAAAATTACCAAATTCGAGTGTATAATTTATAACAAGGTTGTTTGAATATGTAGTGAGACGAATTGATTTGGTTTGCTCCTGTGTGCGATCGAAAGAAAGAAGGAAACGCAAGTGTCAGGTGAGTAATTATCACTCATGATTCTCTATCAATCATCTTTATGTAAATTGTTGGGTTCCTTCATGATTGAATTGTTTGTTTATATTACACTGGAATTGAGATGGTCGAAGGAGGTGCTAGAATCGCTGCATGTAGGTGATTGTCATCGTAAATCATCGATACCACTAGTCGACCCATGATGGTTGATCGATCGACCTGTCTGGTTGCTATTTTTTATGTGCAATAGAGCATGTATGTGCATGTGTATGTGATGTGTGTGTCTGCATATATTTGTGTGCGTAGATTATACGACTGAGTGTGTAAGTATGAGGAGCCTGTGAGTGATTCTGGTTATGTATAAGTAGCATTATGCATCATGTTTTCCCTCTTTGCCTGCTAACATTATTAGTATGAGCAAGTTTGTGGAGTGTGATTTCATTTTGATTATACATATGTCTGTATGCTGCATCTATTCTTGTCTAGGTTTGTTTATGCGTCAGTAGCAGTAAGTGATGCTTGCGTGTTCTTATGGCATGCATGAGGCGGTGATCTTTGGTAAACCGTAAACTCTATTTTCTTGCCCATGTTTGATTTTTGGCGACTATGTCGCTGTGTGGTGTGCTTGTGGGTTGTATGCATTTGAATGAATTTACCTATATATTTATATTTTTCTAGTCTTGTTGTTACTAATGTTTGAGAAGGTGATTTTGTATTGCCATATATTTCATATATTTAGACATATTTACCTCAACCTACTCTGCGTGCATGTGCACCTATGCACATACAATAGTGGGAAATGCTGTATATTATTTGTGTGAATTTATTTGTACAAGAATATGTTGCCTGTTTTCATGTTTCTTAGTTTCTGGTTCTATTCTTTTTTATTTTTTTTTGGCCTAAATATTCTTACCGTTTCTATTTTGGTGTATTCATGTATATATATGCAAGCAGGTAATCTGTGCTTTGAAATGCAAATTATTTATTTACATTTTGAGCTAAGATTTGATTTCACTATAGTTTTATACAAGAAAATAGGCATAAGGACAAACTTAGAAAAAAAATTCGATTGAAGGACAACAAGTTTGTTTTTTATGCTGAAGGACAATGCCAGTTATAAATAGCATTTTCTACAGTATAAAACTAAATATAATGCTAAATATGTATAGTGTAAAAGTTGAATATAATGCTAATTATAATAAGCATTTGTCCTTCAGCCTAAAAATAAAACTTCATGCCTTTCAGTCTAATTTTTTTTCAAAGTTTATCATTTTTCCTAATTCCCTCTTATATATATATATATATATATACATATATATATATATATATTTGAGATGGTTGAACATTTATACTATGCGTCACCTAAACTTGTGCATTTGAATGTGTGTTGTGTTGTGAATATTATGTGTTCTATGTTTGTGTCTATGCTAGAGTGCGTGTGTATAGGAGTCTTGAGTGAGAGTTGTGTTAGCATTTGTTACATATTTTTTTACATTTGACATATAAATATAATTACATATATGTTAGTAGATAATATAAACTAGAATAGATATGAATATCAAATATACTTAAACTTTAATATGTGTCTGTGTGTGTGTGTTTGCACTAAATGTTGACATAAAACACCTAATAGGTTTTATGTACTGAAATAAAGTGAAGAACTAAAATTAAAACAGAGGAAAAAAGTAGAAAACAAGAACATACAAATTTATAGTGGTTCGGCATTGATTGTCTACATTCACTTTGATAAAATTGCTTTATTAATCACTTTTTTTTCTGAGTATAGAGGAGATTGGACTAAATTGATCCTTGATTACAACAGAGTACAAGTAAAACAACATCATAAAGATCTTTCAAATGAAAAATGAACTCTATACTTACTAGAGGTAGACAACCAAATATCTTCCTGAAAATTCACCGATAGAATCTTATGATTTAGACGAGGCCGCCCAAAAAAATTTCACGGCCCAATTCTCAAGTGTCGAGGATCGGCCCTGATCAGTCGAATTGGACATGTGGCACTACCTGATCACTCTAATGGGTCCTCTCCATGCTAACTTCTTGCTTTCAAATTTATTTACATAGTTGCATTTATGTTTTAGAGATATCGATCAATTTCTGTTGAGTTGAACCATTTGTTTGTGTTGTTCATTTCCATAGTGATACAATCCATTCCCCTACCTAAGGGAAGGGATAGGTACCGATCCCCTGCTTAAGGGAGACACTAATCCATACTTAGAACATTAGGAAGGTCTTATCTCTTGGTCTCACTTGATCATTTCTTCATTTATTGTCCATGCTTAATCTTTAGACTCCATTATCACCTTTCTGGGCTGCTTGCCTTATCCACCGTCGAGTGTGACTTGTCCAATAGTCTAGATATAGCTGGCTCAAACGACTAGATAATACTTGTCCCCTAAGTACATATTGTTTCAAACATGACATGCTTTGAATCGAATCAAGTTAGAGTTGTCCATTCGACTTCCTGAACAGTAGTTATCCTTCCATCGAGTTGTCTTTCCAACGAGTCGTATCTCTGTCTGTTTATTGCTATGCTTGGTCAATATTATTCAATATAAATCTAGAATTTCATCCCTAGTCTTTATCTATGCTCGGTTCCATTGAGCTTGTTGATCAAGTTAATAAGTCTCAATTACTTGAAATGGTCTTCTCTCCCTAGAGATCTTAGGTAGTAGTTCAACTTCTGTTGTTTCAAAAAAATCAAATATCGAGTATGCACACATGCTCATATGTTCATGCGCACACTACTGTCATTGGCTCCCAAATGTGCTTGCATGCTCATGGGTCGTTGCCAACTTCACGTAGTTCAAATACAATTGCATCGCTATCTTTTAAAAAAAATAGGGGTTCGATAATAATCCCCTAAGCTGGGGGATCGATCTCGATCGCTTTATATATGCACACTTAGCCACTTTGGGCTTTAAGAAGCGGGCCAATGCCATATATAAGCTAAAAGTTTAGCTTTCATCTTCTTACTTTACTTTGTTTGTTTTACAAACGAACTGATCCCCTCTCTTTTTCTGTGTCCTCCATTAACAAGCTTAAGCTTGAGCAATTCAAAAATCTTCTCAACAGTTCATCGCTAGCCTGATCATCACCCTGCTCTACACCTCGTGTCGCCTCATCTTCACCAAATCCCAACTAACTCCACTAGTTTTACCCCAAATAGTTTTCATCCGAACCCTTGATTTGTTACAATGCCGAGTTCCTTTCCTTCGATCTAGCCTTGTTTCCATATATAGTTGGGTTCACAATTTAGTTTGTATGTGAATTGGTTTTGTGTCAAGAGGTTTTGGATTATTCATGTTGGTAGATGTGGTTTATAAGCATGGTAATGATGTGGAGGAGATGAAGTGGGGCGGTTGAAACTGCTAGGTTCGGTCGTGGCATGGGATCAGTTATGATGCGTAGTATAGGATCGATTGTTGTATTGGATATGAAGTGAAGTGTCAAGGTCTAGAGGATCGGTTCATGGATTGGCTTAGAGTGAATGGTGCAATTTGGATCGGTGGTGATATGGTGGAGTTGAGATGATTTTGTGAGGACGGGGGCATCGGTTGGTACGGGGATCGGTTCAGGCATGTTGAAGTTTGAAATTGACTAAGCTGGTGATGCCTTGGGATCTGTCGCGATCCTTTGCCTATAGGGGAACTTAGTTGTTTTTAGCTAACACTTGAACCCAAAATCTTGCATGAATGAACCCAAACTCGAACCGTAGAAGCTTGAGCATGTAGAACAAAACTAGACATGAATGCTTGCATATTCGAAGTTAGACTTGAACTTAAATACTTGGACTTGAATACACATGCATATGACTTAGAACTTAAATCTTCATAACAAGTTGATTTGAAGATGAACTTGGATTGTAATATATTCCTTAAATAGATTTTGATGCTTATATGCACTCAAATGCAAATACCGGACTTCAACATGCTGACAACTGACCCCCAAGCTTAGGTAAAATCCACAACCATTGATATGAAACTAATTGGGATAGTCAGCAATGACGGTCACCCTATTTGAATCCCAGGGTCTCATTATAGATTTTGTTTCAATTTTTAATTGTTTATCATTAAATTGCACAACACCGCACCACACCCCCTAGTTCACACTTTACACGACGGGACAGGTTTCTTTCTCTAGTAATGACTATTTACAAGTTTGATAGCAATGGATTCTAGATGCTTAGAAGATTTAGCTACTGTGGCCGCTGAATAGACTGCTTCAGATGGTGATTCTGATGCTAAGTCAAGCTCCATAGTAATATCTGCTTGGCACACTTTGGGCAATCAATTAGAATAGCTCAAAAGTTTTCACCAAGTGCCTGAAGTTCTTGTAAATCTAGAAGCAGAAGATGAACCAGCTCCTGACACTCTAGAAGATTTTATATTTTTAGAGGACCTGGAAGATTCTACGACTTTGAGAATCGATGAGGCTTCTCTTTGTAGAATTTGCATCAAACACGGGATACCGTATGAGGATGTATGCGTCCCGACTCGTAATGATAGAGCTCACTCACCTCCAAAAGGATATACCTCTTGTAATATATATAAATATATATGCTGGGCAGGATGTGTCCTGCCTTTATCCATTCATTTGGAAGATGTTACATCATTTGAGATTGGTTTTGACCCAATTGCATCCGAATAGTTATGCATTTCTTCACTGCATATATATGATATTCCTCGAATTCTTATATCGTGAACCAATTTCGGAGGACATTCAGACCATTTTTAATTTCAAGCGACGAAATGGGAGCCTCTCATATACATTTCTTGAATCTATCAATAATTACTAGGTCATGATTAGTGGTTGGAAAAATCTAGGTGCTTTCAAGAATGAGTGGTTTTATGTGTTTTGCCCACATAGTTTGATGGGGCGATGGCTGGAAGGACGTAAGTGTCATTTTACTCAACCCCACGTGCTTATTTCCAAGTCATACCTTGAAATAAGCAGCTTTTTGAATCTTGCTTGTAGTTATCCACATTCTGTCAAACATAATTATTCAAAGGCACCCAGTAAGCTAAGGAATATACCTCCAAAAGATAGTGATGTTAGATCCTTTTCTACCGATGAGCATCTCTTTGCCTTCAGCTTGTTAGAAGATTGTCCTAGCATTGGGTTAACAGGGAATGCTTATTAGGAAGTGAGAGGAAGAAGAGGCGATGCTCAATAGGGAGATGATGATGTTAATCTTGTCATGCCCTAGTCGAGGAGGCTCAAAATGATGTCGAAGGAGGCGAAATAAAAGGTGATGCTAACGAGCATGTCGCGATGATGCGGGTATAAGCCACGAACCTATAGTCGATCCATCTCAGGACATGCAACTTCTTGCTTTAAAGAAGAGAAAAGGAAAGATGCTCGTCTACAAGCTTTATGAATGGAAAACTGCTAAGCAGCCTAAGCCAGCCATTACTGCTGTTTATCAATCCACTTCCTTGCCTCCAGAAAATTTATTCGAGGGATTGCCAAACATCTCGATACTAGAGAATGTTGAGAGTTATAATTTTTCTAACATGAGCCTTGGGGGTCCTATTCTCCTATCCAAATTGGTGCTGACGTTCCTCCCACTCGCATAGGGGGAGATCTCTCAAGTTAGCAAAACTTCGGTACTTGGTCCGTCAAGGGGATACTAGGACACTCACAATCACGTGCACTTGACTGCACAAACCTATCCATCTTTAATTATTGATCCTGATACATCTTTGTTTTATTTGTAGGGTCCATGGGACACACTCGCAACTACGATTATTTGAAGAAGTCATCATACTTTCAACCATCTTATTTCTGGTCCAGTCATGGTCTAGACTTTGGTCGACGGCTTTACTGGGAAAGAGAAGGCCACGACAGAAGGGAGGACCGAGATAAAAGTCATCAATCCAAGGGTTTGTCATCCAGGAAAAACTCAAAGTCCCATTTTTGTAATCATAAGGGTGGCGATCCACACTACGTCGTCTATAATAGTAGCAAGTCATTATCTCACATCCCTACATCATCTACACTACTCAAGCAATATTCGGATTCTTCCGGCACCTGGAGATTTTCTGAATGCCCTACTGGTGCAGGAAGTCTTGCTACATCTTCTCTTAGGTATGGAAAACGGTCCTTTTTAGATCCAAATGCTCTCTATGCCATTGCTGTAGAAAAGATGGCCAAGCTCAAGGCCACATTTCCTAAGTTATGTTTTGATAAGTTCAAATTTGCTCCTGCTTTGCATCCGATTCCTCCAGTGGCCAAGGACATGGTGCTCTCTTATGTCAATGATTTCTGCACCTAGCAAGGCATAATTCAACATATGGCTGGGATGATTTCTAAAGTGTCAATGGAAAGAAAGTATGAGATCGATCGTTTAACTCTAGAAGCGATTTATGGTAAAGACACCATCAAACACTTGGATGAGGAAGTCAAGGAATTGAACGGAAAGCTAGCTGATGCTAAGAAGAGAGCTAGTGAGTCTTCTGAAGTAGTTAAGTGTTTGGTGAAAATACGTTAAATTAAAATGGACACCGCTGCTCATAGTAGTGGAACTTTAGCTCTTGAGAACGATGTTCTGCAAAAGGAGAAGGAAGCATTGAAAAAAGATAACTACACCTTGGCCCTTTGCGTTCGATGGCTTAAGGAGGAACTTTAAAGGGAAAACAAGAGAATCTTAAGGCTTAGTTAGAGTCTCAAAGATACTGTAAGGAAACTGTTGAGGCTCGCCTAACTGAGATATAGGCCAATAAACAAATCCATCAAATAAAGGCCCTTAAAGAAGAAGCTAGGGAGGCTGGTCGGACAGAGATAAAGGATGATTTTGATCCTTTATTGATATAATACAATGCAAATGTCCTTATGAATCGCAACCTTTGTTTCATTAGAGAGTGATATCCCGAGTCGCTAGTCGAAGCTTGGGACAATATTGTGGACTTGAAGAAGAAGTATCTCGATGGCGTCGAGGTTGATGAGGAGCAGCTTATACATGAAATATTTCATGATGAAGAGTCAGATGATCTCAAGGCTTTCAGTTTACTTCAGACTCGGCAACAACTGGGAAGGGGAAGGATGGTGGTGAAGCCTCCGGGTCTGGTTCTCAAGACCCTCTCATAAGTCAAAAATTGGGGCCTCTGCTTCTTATGTCCCTGAAAAGGAGATAGGCTACAATCCGGATCATCTTGAAATCCACAAGTCCTTTTAACTAACTTCAATTCTTGAAGGCGGAACTCCAGCTTTGATCGAAGGCCAATCCGACGAAGGTATATCCCTCACCACCCCGACGTTTGATAAAGTTTACATCTTGCATACGAAAGTGACGGGCTTACCCATTGTACCTTGTGGAACTGCAGGTATGTCTACACCTGTATATGTTCCTAACGATGAAGCCATCATGTGATAACAGGCGCCAATCATGGAATCTACAGCAGTTTCCACTTCTTAGGCAGTCCCGACTGCCCAATCCGGTAGGACTCTCGGCCTGGATGCTGAATTCATAGAGGTTTAGAATGAAGAAAGATTGATGATCAATAGGCCCAGGATGAAACAAATGATGTCATGGTGACTCATGCCTTAGAGCATATGGACAAGCATAGCTTGAAGGAGTGCATTAAGAAGGAAGAACGGGACAAGAAAGTCAAGAGGGATCATGCTGAGGTAGATGTCAGTCCACTCTAAATAATACTACCCTATGGTATCTTCCTTGAAAAGGTCGACCCTTCTGAATCCCTAAGTGAGATTGCTTTCCTTTCTGTCTCTAAAAGCATTTCACCTAAGGGTGGAAAGGGTGGAGGAAGGACGAAGAGGAGAGGCAAGGGTGAGAGCTCTAGTTCTCTACCATAAAGAAGCCCAAGAAGGATAAGAAATAACAGTCGACTCCGCTAGGATATGTATAGCTGGATAGCTAGTTTATATTTGTTGGCCGTGATTGTGCTGGTACGGCCCTCGCTTTCGGTTTCAAGTTCCAGGAATAAACTTAGCTTTCCAAGTTTTTACTTGTGAATAAAAACTTCTTTCATTTCATTTTAACTTTTATGTGAATTTGTTTAAGTGTTTCGAGCTATTACATTTTCCATTCAATGTACTTGTAATTTGTCACTCATCGTTTAAGTTGCAATGCCATTTAGTCGCTCATTACTTCAATCATCAATTCGATAAATCTATCTCAAGGCCTCTTCTTGCTCTAGGGAGTAAATGCCATCGATGGTCATTAGCTTGAAAGTTCCATCTTCATGCTTTTAATTGATGACATACGTCCTTTCCATCTCGGATCCATGTTAGTGGGCTAGGAAAGATCTATTTCAGAACAAGATCACCAGTTTCAAAGGTCCTAGCTTAGACTTTATAGCATCCGGCGACATGGTGTCGGTGTGCAGCTCCCCTTAAGTCAGCTTCTTTGTGCTTCTCATCGACTATGTGTAGAGAATCCAAAAGGAGATCTATGTTTGGGTCATAGTAAGTCACTCAATAAGAAGGGACCTCAAGTTCTATAAGAATCACGGTTATGGAGTCGTAGGCAAGGGTGAATGGAGTGTTGTCAGTCGCGGACTTATGGGTGGTTTTGTATGCCCATAGTGCTAGCGGGAGTTCATCAACCCACTTGCCACTAGCCTTTTCCAAATTCTTCTTTAGAATGAACTTTATGATTTTATTAATAGATTCGAACTATCCATTAACTTGAGGATCAGCAACTGCCGCAAATCTTTTCTCAATACGATGCCGGCAGTAGAAGTCTTTGAATTCAGCACTATCGAGTTGGGTCCCATTGTTAGTTATAATTTTCGAGGGAGGCCAAAATGATAGATGATATTTTGAACTACAAAGTTGATTACTTTCTTCATAGTGATCGTGGTTAATGGTTCAGCTTTAGCCTATTTTATGAAGTAATCGACTGCTATGATGGCATACTTCGCGCCACCTTTAGCAATCAGCAAGGAGCCGATGATGTCAATACCATATGTAGCAAATGACCATAGACCGACCATATGAGTAATCTCTGTCAGTGGGGCACTCAGAATTTTTGCGAATATCTAGCACTTCTTAAATCTTTTAGCATAATCAACTGCATCTCGATTGATAGTTGATTAGTAATAACCATAGAAAAAAAATCTTCTTCATCAAGTTTGTTTGCACCAAAATTGGGCACAACACTCTTCGGATGTGTTTGAAGAGATAAAATGAAGAGAATAAGTGTAAAATGAAGCAGATCTAACAAACACACCAATAAACATATAAGAAAATTCACAGAAACACAGAGTTTTAGAGTGGTTCGGCGTGTTGCCTACGTCCACTATGAAGTTTTATCACTTTATTGCTTGATACTTGAAGATTACAAGTTTTTGATAACGAAGTACAGCAGATAATAAGCTTAAATTCGAGATCAATGGCAGTAATGGCGTTCTGGAGTGAACATAGCAGAGTCCGGGCGCTCTTTTACTCTCAAAATTCTCCGATCCCTTTTCTGAATGACCAGGGGCTCTATTTATAAGTGCTGGAGGCTGATATTTCGCCTAAAATTCGAGGAGACCGCTTCTGGCATGTGAGGGGGCCCACACGCCTGGATTCTGGAAATCCGGGCCCACTTTGGGATCGATTCGAACTCGGGTTCGAATCGATCAAGATTTGATCAGATTGAGCTGAAATTTTGCATGAACATTCCTCATGTTAGCAGTAAGATACTGTGAAAATTTCATAGCATTTGGACATGTAGATCTCGAGTATGATGGATGCAAGTTGGAGTTTTTCGGTCCGGGATAGATTCGAACTCAACTTCGGATCGATCAAGAATTCATCCGATTGAGCTAAAATTTGGCATGAACATTCCTCGTGTTGGCAGTAAGCTACTATGAAAATTTCATAGCATTTGGACTTATAGATCTCGAGATATGATCGATGCAAGTTGGTCCGTGATCGATACGAAGCAAGTTCGAATCGATCAAGAACTCATCCGATTGAGCTGAAATTTGGCGTGAGCCTTCCTTAGGTTGCCAGTTGGCTTTTATCCAAATTTGGTGGCATTTGGAGTTGTAGATCTCGAGATATGATCGATGCAAGTTGGTCCGTGATCGGTACGAAGCAACTTCGAATCGATCAAGAACTCATCTGATGGAGCTGAAATTTGGCGTGAACATTCCTTAGGTTGCCAAACGGCTCCTGTCCAAATTTGGTGGCATTTGGACTTGTAGATCTCAAGTTATGATCGATGCAATTTTGGATTTCTCAACCGTGATCCATCAATATCTTGAGCATACGAACTCCGATTGACTTGAAATTTGGAACATTGGCTTTCTCAGCTTTGCTTGTCATGTCATATAAATTGTAGCTCGATCCGGATTCGAAATTTTTTTACCGACATCCATAGTAGACCTATGTATAACTGATCTTCAAGACGAACCGGCCTTGGTTTCTAGTCGAGTTCTTGGTGTCACGACCTTGCCAAAAGGCGGGATAACATTTGCCTCCCAAAGTACGTCTTGTGTGAACATGACGTGCTTTGAAAACTTCCATCTTCACTCTGAATAGTTCCATTTAACTTGTTAAACAGTTATCGTCTTCTTGTTGGAAGTTGTGATCCTTGACTGATTTTTTAGTAATATGAACTGTTGACTACCAACTGGTGTACCGTTGTAACCGATTGTTGTATGATAACGATTAGCTATTTGTTGTTGTAATTGTCATCAGGTGGGCATTCGACCTGCGGATTTCTAAAATTGAAAATTAGTTCAACGTACATGCATATATGTTAACCTGACTCTTGTTGACGTTCGCACGTTAACAAGTCGTTGTCAGTCTTCTCGTATCGAATTCTGTATCGATCCTCTCTTGAATCGATGTGAAATTCGAGTTGCAATAATACTTGATGGTTGTTTTGGATTCTTCCTTTGTATTGATCCTCTCCTGGATCGATTTGAGATGTTAGAATGTATGCTTCATATCGATGGATACGTAATATTGGATCTTGGATTGATGGACACAAAAGTAATGCTCTGTGTCGATGGAGTCGAACGATCCAGACGTAATCATGCAGTGATGCTTCGCGGAGGATATGCCATCTCTCATTCCCCTATTCAAGAATAATTCCTCATGGTAGATAGTCTTTGATAGGAGTTCCATTTATGTATGTTCTCCATCGATTGGACGGTTCTCTACTGTTCTTCAGGTAATCGTTTGATGCAGTGAATTCAGATATGAAGTATGCTAATGTTTGACTATGGATAGCTCTATAAGGGAGATAAGTTATATCAAATTGGCTTAGCTTGATATCTCGTTTGAGTAACCTTTCAAATATCTAAGGTTGCCACTGGACCTATCATAACGGTTGGTTGATACAGACATTAGCACGATAAGCTCGTCAATGGCTAGCTTTCATCATATACTGGTCTTTAGATTAGTTTCCCTTCACTTAGCATTGCAATGCTTATGGCGTGTGTTGGCATGACCTAATTAAGGTATAGATCTTCATGATCCAACATCTTGGGTAAAATGGAAGGCCTCTCTGAGCGATCTATCAGAGCTGCTTGGTTTCCTCCATATATGGATGACTCTAATCTTCAGCATTTTCTGACATTAGCCTTAATCCTATGAGAATTGATGACGAAACCCGAGAATTCATTTTATACAATGCTGAAAGAGCCTTTCAAAGGATTAAATTTCATTCTGCGGTTGTTGGATATCACTGAATATCTTTGCCAAGTGATCAATGCGGTCGCTTGATGGTCGTGATCTCACGAGCATATTAACCACATATACTTTCATTGATCAGCCGATCTGATTTTCGAATGATCTATTAATCGTCTTTTGGTAAGTAGCATAAGCATTCTCAAGTTTGAATCCATGGATTGCAGCATAGAACTATAGGCTCGGGTCAGTAACGAAACAGTTGTATTCCTTGTCTGGGACATGTTTCAATATCTGATTTTATTTGGTATTTTGCGTACATGGATGAGAGTAATTCATGTCTGATGATCGAGTCAATTAGTTGGTTGATCATTGGATATGGAGAGCTATGCTTCGCCATGCCTCATGCAAATCTGAGTAGTCGACGTACGTCCACAACTCTCCATTTGTTTCTTTCGTAAGTAAAGGATTGGATACTCATTTTGGGTAGAGGGCATCGTGGATAAACCTATTGGTTTTGAGTAGATTCGCCTCCTCCTTTAGTGCAGCAGATCTTTCTAGATCCGTGTCGCTTCGTTTTTATTCACCGAGACATGCTTCGGGTTGACATTTAATGCAAGGTTCTCAATAGTTGGTGAGGGTCCATATGTATATATGAGATCGAGTCCAAGCAGACATATCAAATTCACCTGGAGCAATGCAGTTGACTCTTGCATCATCCTTGCGAAGAGTTGTGATTTGATCTACAATACCTATGATAGATTGTAGGCACTTCATGTGCTTATTTGCAATGGTAAATGATCAGGCTCGTAGGGATGTGGAATTAAAGGCATAGTAGAGTTTAGCCTTGTGTCGCATGTTGCAGCATAGCTGGTTCCGGCTATGAGTTGGAATCTACTTGTGTTTCCGAGCAATGCGCTTTCCATTCAATGTACTTGCAATCCAATGCTCATCGGAAGGGTCAGAATGATGATTAGTTTCCCATAAGTCCAGGCATCGATCTGATGATTCTATCTCTAAGCATCCTTTCGGTCGTAACTTAAAGTTGTTATGAATACTAGGCACGAGCTATAGGATTGAGTAGTCGTATCCAGTTCTTAGATGATCACATTCATGCCCCCAGTCTCGGGTTGATGGATGTATTATGCGAATGATTGAGCCTAGCTTCTGATGTGTTTATACCGTAGTCCAAGCCGTAAGAGCCAGAGTTGTTCGACGAACGATCAAATTATTTTCATCTTAATTCTCATGCGTGCCAGCAAGGTAGATAATGTCCGCTTAAATTTCGCATTCTGTCCCATTGAACCATAGGATCGAGTTAATCAATGGAAAGCTGAGTTGTGCCTTATCCTGCATTCTGTCCAAGTTCTTTCCTCTAGGCAGAATATCTCGTTGCCTTATCGACATTCACTTTGCTGCCTATGTTTTCATACTCGGGGAAACATATGAAGAATAAATTGTCCAGTAAGATTCAATGCAGGATGATTCTTTCTCGAACCGAGGGTAAGAAATGGTGCGCGGACATTTAGGTTGTACTTGTTTTGAATTGCTCGTTTTGTCAGATTTGGTTAAGAGCCAAAGAATGAATGGTCGCGTTGCATTCTTTTGGAGTTAGGTGATCAACTACGTCCGTTTCGATTTACGTTCTTCCGTCAGATCTAGGGACAATGTCAGCTCAAATGCAGTCAGGTCATGCTCATCCAGTCTCATGCACTTTTTGGCGGATCAATGGAAGGCGACGGAGGACGAATGGTCAAGTCACACTCATTCGCGGTTCTCTCCATGCTCTGGTGGTCGAAGGTATTCGATGGGTGCTCGGGTCACATCAAATTGTAGTCGAAGAGGATCAATATTGGCCGTCGATTTAGCGACACAGTGTAGAATGTACGGACCTCATTGCCTATCGATCCTTTGGTATGATATGAAAGGTGCAGATCGATATTACCCGTCGATCTGGTGGTACGATATAATTGGCTTCTCGTAACTTCGAGCATCATTCTGATTGGTTAGCATTAAGGCCTCCTTGCAGTCGTTGCCTTAAGTTGTAAAGGAATCTGAATAGCTAGCAATGTAGCGAGTCTCATTTCTCTTCTTTCAATGATTTGTTCTTCTGCCCCCAGTCTTGGGTTAGCAGAGTTAGTTTGTGGATAGTCCAATTGCATCTGTAGCGAGTTTATACTCCTCTCGTCGACTTTAGGTCGGAGTTGGGGAATGAATGGTCGAATCATATTCTTCATCTTTCTATGGTCGTAGTCGCACTCTGGGGACTAGAGGCAGTTGAAGGGCCATTAGTCACACCTAATTGATGTTCATACCCATGTCCCCACTCTGGGGACCAAGAATTTTAGCAGAAAATGGTCAACCGTATTTTCCTCGATTAATTCCTCTGGCACTTGTCAATGGCAAAAGTTGAAGTGTAGTCAGTCACATTGCGGCAACTTTAATTTGATGTTCCTCCTACTGAATTGGAGGAAGGAGTTGATTGGCAGATGGTTGGGTCACATCCGTCCACGTTGCATGCACAACTCGCTAGATCGTTGGCTAGAGTTAGCGGATGAACGGTCGTGTCATGTTCATTTGCGGTAGGATGGGTAGTCACATCCATTTAGAATAAGGCGTTCAGCTAGGTCCGTTTTGCGAATCTACATCTCCCTGTCGAATCAAGGAAGAAATCTTGTCTTGCTGTGTTGGAGTGCATCCCTAAAAGATTATGTTATAGGTCCCGTGCCGGGAATAAGTGTTGATGCATGAACGGTCATGTCGTGCCCGCTTAGTGCTAGATAGTCGGATCACAACCGATTTTTTATGATAAGTGTGCCCCCATGTCAGGGGAAGAGTTGGAAAGAAGAAAGTCTAACCACATCCGCTTTTTGTACTACAGAACTTGCTGCGGAATTAGAATTGATAGATGGGCAATAAAATCGCATCCCTTTTGGTATTTATATTCCAATCCATGCTTCGAGGATTGGAGTTGGTTGATGGGTGGTATGTCATGCCCACTAGGTCTTTATACTTAAGTCTGTGCTTTCGGGACTAGAGTTAGTTGAGGTTTACAATCCAGTTCACACTCTGGGAATCTGGAATTAGTTGATGGGTGGTTAGTCACACCCATTTGGCATTCGTACTCCAGTCCGTGCTCTCAGGACTTGAGTGAGTCGTTGTTTTATATTCCAATTTATCCTCTAGGAATCTGGAGTTTATTGATGTTTATACTCCAGTTCGCACTCTGGGAATCTGGAGTTAGTTGATGTGCGGTCGATCACACCCATTTTAGTGTTTATACTCCAGTCCGCACTCTGGGGACTTAGAGTTATTAAATGTGTATACTCCAGTTCGCAACTTTGACTTGGCATTCGCACTCTAATTCACACTCTGCGAATTTGGAGTTGACATTTTATTTTGGTCCGCGCTCCGGGAACCAGGAATTGATGTTTATACTCCACTTCACGCTCTGGGGAATTGGAGTTGACATTTGTATTTTTCGGTTCGCCCTCCGGGAACCTGGAATTGATGTTAATGCTCCGATTCACGCTCTAGGAACCTGGAGTTAGCATTTGTGTTTTTGGTTCACACTCTGGGAACCTGGAACAGATGTTTATACTCCAATTCATGCTCTGGGAAGTTGGAGTCTGGATTGACGCGTCGGTTCGTACTCCGGGAACCTGGAATTGACGTTTGTACTCCGACTTGCGCTCTGAGAATTTGGAGTTAGCATTTGCATTTTGGTTCGCACTCCGGGAACCTAGAATTGATGTTTGTACTCCGACTCGCGCTCTGGGAATCTGGAGTTAGGATGGATGCTTCGGTTCACGCTCCGGGAACCTGTAATTTATGTTTATACTCCAATTCATGCTTTGGGAACCTGGAGTTCGCATTGATGGGTTGGTTCGCACTCCGGGAACCTGGAATAGATGTTTATACTCCAATTCACACTCTGGGAAGTTGGAGTCAGCCAATAGATGGTCCGTCACACCTATTTGGGCTTTTTAGGAATTCGTTCACACTCTGGGAACGATGGATTTGATGTTTATACTCCAATTCGCACTCTGGGAATTTGGAGTCCGTTCACACTCTGGGAACGATTTATTGGATGTTTATACTCCAATTCACACTCTGGGAAGTTGGAGTCCGTTCGCACTCTGGAAACGATTTATTGGATGTTTATACTCCAATTCACACTCTGGGAAGTTGGAGTCCGTTCGCACTCTGGGAACGATTTATTGGATGTTTATACTCCAATTCACACTCTAGGAAGTTGGAGTCCGTTCGCACTCTAGGAGCGATTTATTGGATGTTTATACTCCAATTCACACTCTGGGAATTTGGAGTCCGTTTACACTCTGGGAACGATGGATTTGATGTTTATACTCCAATTCACACTCTGGGAAAGTGGAGTTAGTGTTTATACTCCGGTTCGCACTCTGGGAACCTAGAGTTGATTGCAGGACTGTCGTGTGTCGGTCCAGTTCGGCCATTGATGCGATGGCTTGCCCCCGAGAGGTGTATTTCTCTTAGCAAATGATCGGTGGGATCTCGATTACTTTCCACTTATCTTCCATCAACGAAGGAGGAGACTTAGTTTATGGACGGATGAATCGCATCCGTGTTCATTTGGATCCCGCTTCTGCCAAGCCTAAGGAGTAAGATTAGTGTTCTGGCAAGCTTTGAGCTCGAGCAGAGGAGAGGATGGCTGAACTACATCCACTTTGAGTTGTGTATTTTCCCTTAAGTTGGGGGCAAGAGTTGGAGAGTAGACGGTCGAGCCACGTCCACTTTACGCTTAGCGCTCTTCCAGTCGAGTTGAGGAAGAGATTTGGAATGATGGCTCATGATGATTAGCGAGTAAGCAGTCGGTTGTTGATGATTATAAATTGAGGGTTGGCCCCTGATAAAGTCGGTTTGAGGCATGATTGTTTTGTCGAATCATTGATGCAAACTGGGGAGTGAATGGTCAAACCATATCCGCTATAAATATGTGCTCTTAAAAAACCCCAAGTGTCCAATGCAGGATTGGATGCATGGACGGTCACGTCACGTCCATCTTTGGTGTGATTTCGATTTTACTGGGCATCAGAAGAAGCATAAGTATTTTGGCGAGCTTCAAGTAAGAGATGGAGAGTGCATGGTTGGGACATATAACTCCAAGTCTTTCTCAAATATCCTAATTAAATTGCATAGGCATGTGAGTGGATGGTCGGTTGCATCCACTTCGTACTGGAGCCCTGAACTTGTCTGTCTCTTCCGCTTTGATGGCCTGCCCCCAAGTCAGGTGCATGGAGCAGCCAGCGAGTGGTTGAATCATGCTCATCATGATGATACCTAAATGACTTTATCATAGTCCACGGAGGTTGTTTTGCACCCATCCTTAAGTACTCGGTTACCTGCATCATTTGCAAGTAGTTTAATTCAAGTCGATTATATTTTGCAACATAAACAAAATAGAAATAGAAATAATTCAAAAGAGATCGGATAAAATCTCATTGATAAGTGAAGCGGCGTCGTATGCTCGCTATTGCACTTTGGTCCAGCCTTTCACAGTTGGGAGTCTAACGCAAATGGTTCAGTTTGATCAAAGTTCCGATTGAGGTCGGGGGTTCCCGGCTCTTCATTTTATGGGGCTTGAATATATTGCCAGAGCTATCCTTTCTGGAGCAGCCTTATGGCGTTGGCATCCATGATAGTCATATAAAGAAGAGGAGCTTCCCGATTTAGAGTATGGAGCAGGTTCCCTTTTATGTCGCCAAGTTGATCCTTCGTCTGATTCATCAACGTAATGTTGGCCTGGACATGTTGGTGGAGTCGTCGGCGACTATCCACCAGTTCTGTTATCAAACTCTGGAAATAAGCTTTTGTGCTGATTTCATTTATTAGTGTTGGCAGCAACGGGCTGTGGATTTTGATCAGTTCATTGGCTGCCAGCTTCTTTATTTCCTTTAGCAATATGAGAAGTAGAAATGATATGCCTAACTACGATTGACAGTCTTCTTTGAGGAATAGGGGATACAACGCATTTGATGGCATTCATCACTTTTCGTGGACTCCATTCACCATTCTCACTTCATGAGGTAGTGGCGGAGGTTGAATTTCCATAGTACACGGACATAGTCGGCATGCTGAATTTTAGTTGGAAATTTTACGTGTGGGATGGTCTTAATGAATAGGTCCTGACTGGGAACGATACTCGAATCAACATTATCAAGTCCATTTTATGGTTATGGGGTCTTGTGATACTGGTGAATGATGTATGCCCGACTGCCTAATGTTCGAGTGGTTGGTAATGTCGATTGGATGGTGAGTAGATTAATATGGGCTCATAGATTTGTGATTATTTCTAATTTTCACCAGGAAGGAGGCTCGCATAAGATAGTTAGGAAGTCCTCTTAGAGTTGTATGTCATGCTTTTAGTCATAGGGACGTGGAATGATTAAGATGCGGTGAACAGCTATGTTTTGAGGTGGCAGAGTAGACAAGGCAGGGTAGTCGTTATACTAGCCATCGCACCATAATTGTCAGTTTAGGAGTTTTAAAAGCTGGTCAATTGGAGGAAGTTGCAGTCCACCTTAGAAGCATGATACATTAATCAACTCTAGTTCTTGGCATATTAGCTAGGTTCTCCAGCCTCTGGGAGCACCAGCTGAATAGTATTTCAATACCCATTCCTTGATTGCAACTCAAAAATTGCTATTGTAATCTCCTACTTCCCGTCCAGTCATGGAACGATCAGAATGCTCCTTTATTTAAGTTGAGGTTTGGATTAACTATGCGGGTGCTCTGCGCTGCGCTAGGGTTCGGGATCGTAAGCAGTTTGGATTATCCAAGCCTCTTTTTAGGAAACTTGGATCGTACTCGAATTTTTTTTTGTAATTCCGTATCCATCAAGCAACCTGAAAAAGTCCTTCTTCGTATCGATACGAAATGGAGGCAGATGGATGGATACGAATAGCATGTGCGTATCGATACGAAATGGAGGCAATGGATGGATACGAAGTCCATGTGAGTATCGATACGAATTGGAGGCAGATGGATGGATACGAAGTAGCGCTCCCTGATGGATACGAAGTAGCGCTCCCTGATGGATACGAAGTAGCGCTCCCTGATGGATACGAAGTGGCGCATCCTGATCGATTCGAACGAATGCTTGCTGAGGGCTACGAACAAGGTCGAAGCGAAGGAAACCACCTTTGGATGGATACGAAAAGGACCGTATTTTCTGGGTTCGAAAACATGGATACGAAAATGACCTTATTTTCTGGGTTCGGAAACATGGATACGAAAATGACCATATTCTCTGGGTTCGAAAACATGGATACGAAAATGACCATATTCTCTGGGTTCGGAAATATCGATACGAAAATGACCATATTTTCTGGGTTCGAAAATGGCCATATTTTCTGGGATTGAAAAACATGGGTTCGAAAATGACCATATTTTCTGGGTTCGAAAACATGGGTTCGAAAATGACCATATTTTCTGGGTTCGAAAACATGGATACGAAAATGACCATATTTTCTGGGTTCGAAAACATGGATACGAAAATTACCATATTTTCTGGGTTCGAAAACATGGATTCGCAAACGACCATATTTTCTGGGTTAGAAAATATGGATACAAAAACTATCATATTTTCATGGATACGAAAATATGGGTACGAAATTCATGATGAATGTGGTTCCTCTTAGACCTGCAGCAATCTGAATAGAATAGAAGGAACCATTGAACGATAGATCTGGATCTTCTCCTTAGATTTATGCAATCCGATATCGAAAGTAGATCCAAGGAATGGGAGAAAAACTGGGTTTTTCTTAGTGAAAGCACCAAAGTGTTTGCACCAAAATTGGGCACAACACTCTTCGGATGTGTTTGAAGAGATAAAATGAAGAGAATAAGTGTAAAATGAAGAATATCTAACAAACACACCAATAAACATATAAGAAAATTCACAGAAAGACAGAGTTTTAGAGTGGTTCGGCGTGTTGCCTACGTCCACTATGAAGTTTTATCACTTTATTGCTTGATACTTGAAGATTACAAGTTTTTGATAACGAAGTACAGCAGATAATAAGCTTAAATTTGAGATCAATGGCAGTAATGGCGTTCTGGAGTGAACGTGGCAGAGTCCGGGCGCTCTTTTACTCTCAAAATTCTCCGATCCCTTTTCTGAATGACCAGGGGCCCTATTTATAAGTGCTGGAGGCTGATATTTCGCCTAAAATTCGGGGAGACCGCTTCTGGCATGTGAGGGGGCCCACACGCCTGGATTCTGGAAATCCGAGCCCACTTTGGGATCAATTCGAACTCGGGTTCGAATCGATCAAGATTTGATCAGATTGAGCTGAAATTTTGCATGAACATTCCTCATGTTGGCAGTAAGATACTGTGAAAATTTCATAGCATTTGGACATGTAGATCTCGAGTTATGATGGATGCAAGTTGGAGTTTTTCGGTCCGGGATCGATTCGAACTCAACTTCGAATCGATCAAGAATTCATCCGATTGAGCTAAAATTTGGCATGAACATTCCTCATGTTGGCAGTAAGCTACTGTGAAAATTTCATAGCATTTGGACTTATAGATCTCGAGATATGATCGATGCAAGTTGGTCCGTGATCGATACGAAGCAAGTTCGAATCGATCAAGAACTCATCCGATTGAGCTAAAATTTGGCATGAGCCTTCCTTAGGTTGCCAGTTGGCTTTTGTCCAAATTTGGTGGCATTTGGAGTTGTAGATCTCGAGATATGATCGATGCAAGTTGGTCCGTGATCGGTACGAAGCAACTTTGAATCGATCAAGAACTCATCCGATGGAGCTGAAATTTGGCGTGAACATTCCCTAGGTTGCCAGACGGCTCCTGTCCAAATTTGGTGGCATTTGGACTTGTGGATCTCAAGTTATGATCGATGCAATTTTGGATTTCTCAACCGTGATCCATC
The DNA here is from genome assembly GCA_030765085.1 of Allium cepa. Classification (NCBI taxonomy): domain Eukaryota; kingdom Viridiplantae; phylum Streptophyta; class Magnoliopsida; order Asparagales; family Amaryllidaceae; genus Allium; species Allium cepa. The sequence continues at coordinate 212,891,371 of CM060940.1, read as the reverse complement.
AATATCTCGAGCATACGAACTCCGATTGACTTGAAATTTGGAACATTGGCTTTCTCAGCTTTGCTTGTCATGTCATATAAATTGTAGCTCGATTCGGATTCGAAAAAATTTTACCGACATCCATAGTAGACCTATGTATAACTGATCTTCATGACGAACCGTCCTTGGTTTCTAGTCGAGTTCTTGGTGTCACGGCCTTGCCAAAAGGCGGGATAACAAAGTTTTACTTCCCGGTGTGATCGCCACATTCTCCTTTGTGGACTTCTCTTAATACTCTCTTGATTTTATCATTGGTGATATGCCGAAGCAAGGGGATGGGAAATCCCTTTTTGTACATGACTCCTTCTTAAAGGATGTATCACGATGCTTTTTGAAGGATCTGTTTTTTCTCATTCCTCCAATCGAGAAGGAGTCCCCTCTGTAAATAAACTTTTATTGGATTCACCCATGACTCCCTCTTAGGTTATATCTCCAAGACCCAATCAATCTCCATCTGGTTAATGCTTGAAGCTTTAAATACATCAACTGGGACTAGGCCCATTTTTTGTGCATCCCTGAAACTGGCTACTTTGGCTAGCGAGCTGGCTTTCTCATTCAATTCTCTAGGGATATGTGTGATAGTATAATGCTTAAGATCGGTTAATAGCTCTTAAACCCGGTTTAGTTAAGGATCAAGTCACGCTCCCTTGGCCTAATATTCTTCTCTGACTAGGTGCATGACTAGTTGGGAATAACAAATAATTTGCAATGCTTGTACTCCTAGCTCCTTAGAAAGTTTGACCCCGACGATCAATGCCTTATATTCAACTTCGTTATTTTTCGCAGGGAAACCGAGTTTAATGTCGTAGCAGATCGAGCGTTGCTTAGGAGTGACTAGATGACTCCGAAGCTAGAACACCGATCGTTAGACATTCCATCCATGTACATTTTCTAATGGATGGTAGGTTCTTTACTGCTTTCAGGGGAGTCGTCTTGTGTAGTGAATTCAACTATGATGTCTACCAACGCCTGTCCTTATATGGATCTCTATAGGTGATAAGTGATATTGAACTGGCTTAATTGAATGTTCCATTTCAGTAACCTTCGAGACGTCTCAGGTCGTTGTAGGACCTGTCGTAACAGTTAGTCGATGAACACATTGATGTGTTAAGCCTGAAAATAAGGGAGAAACTTCCTTGATGCAGACAACGGGCAGTATGCGATCTTCCCCAATTTTAGATAATTTATTTTAGACCCTATCAATTGCTTGCTAACATGGTATATTGGCATCTGGATCCGATTCTCTTTGCGCAATAGCATGACACTTCTGGCATGTACCGACACCGTTAAATAGATGTATAGGTCTTCATGATCCAATGGCTGGAATAAGATGGAGGGTCCCTCTAAGTGGTGTATCAAAGCTTGAAATGCATCAACACAATCCTACATCCATGCGAAGTTCCTCTTCCCACTTCTGATCAAGTCGAAGAAGGAAATGCACTTATCGGTGGCTCTGGAAATGAACTGGCTCAAGGTAGCGACCTTTCCATTTAGGCTTTTCTTAATCATCTTTGATGTTTGGATATCTCTTATCGCCTGAATCTTCTCGAGATTAGCCTTAATTCCATGAGATTTAATGATGAAACTGAAGAAATTCCCTAAAGCAACGCCGAAAAAGCATTTCAAGGAGTTGAGTTTTATTCTATATTTTTAGAGAATAATGAACATCTCTGCCAAATTGTCAATGTAGTCATTTGATTGTCGTGACTTCACAAGCATATCGTCCACATGTAATTTCATTGATTGTCCAATCTGATTACTAAACATCCAGTTGACCAGTCTTTGATAAGTAGCTCCAACATTCTTTAGTCCAAAGGGCATCACAATGTAGCAGTATAACCCAAGATCGGTAATAAAGTTGGCATGTTCCTAGTCTGAGACGTGCATTGGGATCTGGTTGTATCCGTAGTACGCATCCATAAATGAAACCAGTTCATGTCCAGCAGTCGAATCTACCAACTAGTTGATCCTTGAAAGTGGAAAGCTGTCCTTAAGGCATGCTTTGTTCAAGCTTGAGTAGTTAATGCACATCGTCCACATTCAATTACCTTTCTCACAAGTACAGGATTAGATACCCATTTCAGGTAAATGGTATCGTGAATAAACTCATTGTTCTTGAGTTTATCCACCTCCTCCTTAAGCGCTATAGATCTATCCAGATCCATGCTATTTTTATTTCATCAGAACATGCCTCAGGTTGATATTCAATGCATGGCTTGCAATGATCAGTGAGATCCCACACATGTCAGAATGGGTCCAAGCGAACACATCAAGTTCGCTCGGAGAATGCCAGCTAATTCCTTCATCATCATTGCACCGAGCCGTGGTTCGATCTTCTGGACCTATGATAGGTCGTCTTGCTGACTGTGATGTCAATTGTCAGCTTAGCGGGTGCAGCCTTTGGTTTTTTAGGCTTTCCTTCCTCATCTCTTGGATCTATATCTTTGTAGAACCGAATGTGGTACCCGAGCCAAGGCTTAGACGTAGATTGCTAAGCTTCGTTAGTTTAGATGCAGAGAGAAGTCTCTACACAGCAGACATGGCCAATCGCCCGATCTCCATGAATAACTACCACGCCATTCACTGTTGGGAATTTGAGTGTTAAGCACTAAGGGGCAATAGCTGCCCTAAATTCAACAAGGGCCTCCTGGCCCCAGAAAGCATCGTATGGAGAGTTCACATCATTACCACAAACGGCAACACCCACACTCTCCTACGATTTTCATCACCTAACTCCACCGATAGCTCAACGTAGCCTACTACTTCAATAGCAATACTGTTAAAGCCATAAGTACGGGATTTGCGTGGTTTCAAGTCTTTGGCCTCCGGTAGCGTATGGTCGTATGCCTTCCTAAAAATGATATTTACAGAACTTCCATAGTCAATCAAAATCTTTCTCACTAAGGCGAGGCCGATCATGGCCAAGTTCACCATTCATTCAATCGTAAGGGCTTCCACTCTGTCTGCATCTCTACTTCGAAACACGATATCATTAATCATAGTTCTTTGCTGCTTTGCCAGAGCGCCATCCTCCGCATTCGAGCAACATTCAATATCAACATGTCTTATAGCGCTCACGTAACGTTCCTTCTCATTCTAGCTTTAGTCAACTCGATGTGGTCCTCTAGCAATAGTGTCAATGACTGACCTTCCTCCTGCCTATCTAGGTTCCTCAACATTAGGCGGGGCTTGTCCTCTGCTGGGTTCGGATGTCCCCTGCCCACCATCCTATGGGCCTTTAACAAAATGTTGCAATTTTCTTTCATGAATCAATTTTTCAATGACATCACGGAGGTGGAGGCACTCATTCGTGGTATGATCCTAACTTTCATGGAATCTATAGTACTTCCCTATTTATTTTTGCTTCTCCATCGGTTCTTTCGGAAGTGATTTTCAGTACTGCAGTGTTACAAATCGATAAATAGATGTTCTCTAATTACGTGTTCAACAATGTATAGGCATCAAATGTCGAGATCCTTGGCTTCCCTCTCCTAGAATTCTCTCTGGACTGTTTCACCGCCACGTTACCTTGTATTTCCTCGACATGATCTAGCCTGCAATATCTCTCTTCTCGGTCAGCTTTATGCCCTCTTTCCTCGGGTACTGAGCCATCTTCACATATACATGGTCCAATGTAAAAGGAAGCTTTCATGACCAATCCACAAAATCATAATCAGGGTCAACTCCCTTAGTCGGTGCCATCTGTATTGCATTATCTTTTGGATTACTGACTTCTATAATAGCTATTTTAAACCTTTCCAGATATTCTTTCGATGACTCCCCTAGTGCTTGGATCAAGTTAGAGAGGGACATGGCATCTTTGGGGTGAGCTACGTGCATGCGAAACTGCTCCATGAACTACCCTACTAACTCTTCAAATGAAGAAATTGATCACGACGATAGCTTGGTGAACCACATGGTCATAACCCCTTCTAGAAAAATGGGAAAACATTTGCACTTGACTACATGGTGGTGTGACGACCGCCCATGACTCCTGCACCAAACAAGGAAAAAGTGCGCTGAAAAGTGTGCCAGGCCGCCATGGACGATCGTCAAGGTAATGTAAACACAGAATAGTCTATCGTATTACTCACAGCGCATGGGTAAAATACAATAGAAAAGTATACATAGTGAAGATCCATAGAACAGAATCTCATCATATAAACTCATAATAGTTTGGTACAACAGTCTAAAAAGTCAATACAGCAAGCCTCACTACATATCACTCAGAGTAGATACAAACAGCGGAACATCCAGTACATATAGTAAGAAAAAAACAATATGCAAAAGCCTCCAGCTCGTCTTCGTCATCAACAGCGTTGGTCACTAAGAACAGCACCTGTCACCTGCTACCTAGTCTGCCCATCCCAAAACGGATGAACAGCCCAAGGTAATAAGAGTTGAACATAAAACCTTGAGTCAGACAAAAGTCCTAGTGAGCGGTAAATCAACTGTCAAACATACCAAAAGAGCATAAAGGGTAAAAAGGAATAGGAACCCAACCATCCCACTCCACCTCTTTCTACAGTGATAGCCCCCAGACACACTAAGCATAAACAAACATAGCAAAGCAGACAATTAAAGTAAAGCAATTATCACTCGAGTCAAGGTCGATGTTTTCCAAGTACAAACCCCCAAGGCCTAAACCAAGATCAGATAAGCACCCACAAAACACCGCTCTTGAGACCGAGTGACGATACAACCAAACATCCAAACATCCATGACTCTGGCTATCACTGTTATCATTACCTCGATATCACCGTTAATTGAATGACCGGCTCATTCTTTCATCCGTCCGTCAAGGGCTAATGGTAACCCCGGTTCTAGACATAACTCCGCACGTCATTGTGACCCGTGCCTAGGACTATCGAATCTGCCCAGAGTACTAGACCATCAACTATTCGTCTTGGGACTATCGAATCTGCCCAGCGTACTCTTGCTTTGAGCATGCTAGAACCTTCAACAATGGTGAAATCTCAGCCTTCTAGTCATCCTCCTCGACGACTATTCTCATACTAGCTCAAGCGCGTCTCGAGCCAACCATTATCCACAAACTCGAACCATATCACCGAGTTATCAATATGCTTAGGATGATTCCGTCTGGATTAAACCAACGCTATCTCATATCATGCTTTGCTTCATCGCATCATAGCAAAGTCACATCTCAACATCATGCTTTGCCTCATCGCATCATAGCAAAGTCCCATCTCAACATCATGATTTGCCTCATCGCATCATAGCAAAGTCCCATCTCAACATCATCATCAAATCTATCCATATGAGCTTCATCATCCGCTTCATATGCCAGGGGCAGCTTTCTATATTCAAGAGCCTTTCCACTTAGCTTTTGAATCATCTTCGACCAAACTGTCCAAATCAAATCATCAATCAACCAATTTCTAACAATCAATCAAATCAATCATTAATCCAAGTAATCAATCATTCAAACAAGATCTAAATAAACAGTTATAACAATAATGGCAATTTCGTAAATAAAGAGTCCAAATCTAACAAGCATGAATTTTAAGTAATATCTTGATGAATGAACTAGCATAGGTTAACATGTAGTAAGATGGATATCAAAAATTTATGAACGATGGATCTACATGCAGACTTAAGAAAAATGCATGAAATCACTATCTTTAACACACAAACAAGCCACCGATCCAATATACTCCTTTGGGTCCGTGTGAGAGATAACCACCACTCACCGAATCACCTAAACACTTCAAAAGCAACTAACTTCAGATCAGGACAGCGAAGGATCTAGCTTGATCCGACAAGATTTCCCCTCAAACGATGAAATCTCTCTTCGATGGAGATCTTCAACTTAAGCTCTTGGATCTTCGATTTGATCTTCAATTTAGATGGATGGAAGCATAAGATTAGAGTGGAGAAAAGAAGTGAAGAAGTGTTGTAGTCGAGCTCTCAAAATAGCAGCACTTCGTCGCTTCAAAATCCGGATCCCAAAAAGTGAGATAAGCACTTCTATTTATAGGCCAAACCTGAAAGAGGCTATGCGGTAGGATCGTGTAATATGCGGTAGTATCGTGTAATATGGAATAATGAAATAGTCTAGGTAGATAAAGTAGGTAAATGCAAGGAGACACTAAGACTTTTATACTGGTTCGGACCTCTCGTCCTACGTCCAGTCTCTAAGCTTCTCTTAGGAATTTCACTAACTAACACCCTCACTTCACCCGAAGGAATAGGTTTACAACTTACCCGAACAACCGAACTGGATTTCTTGCCTCAACTACCGAAGAGGACTTCAACTCAATTACTAAAATACAATATTCGACTTGTTGTGTTCTTGTCAACACTAATGAGTCTAATGTAGTACAATATTCCTATAATCTTATCCTCGAGAATATGCAATGTGTTTGTGAAGATTTAGGAAATGTGAATTGCTATGAATCAAAAGAATGTTATAAACAAAAACAGTGATTCAAGCAATAGATTGGTGATTGCTTTGAGAATATCTAGAGAATATGAACAAGAGAATAGTAAGATTAAAGCAAGAGAATTCGGTTGATTAAATGATGTTAGAATCATGTATATATACTTGTAGAAGAGGTGCATAAGTTGTCAAAGGTTGCAAACAAGAGATGCTTCCATTTCAATTGATGAATGGTTGCAACTCTTGGGAAGAAGAAGGTGTCTTTTCAGAGAAAATTCGCAGGTTTAAATTCAGTCGACTGAGCAGGAGATTCAGTCGACTGAAAATATGAAGAAAAATTTTCAGGAACAATTTCAGTCGACTGAGCAGGGAATTCAGTCGACTGAATTCTGTTGTTAAACAAAAATAGCAGTAGCTCATTTGGTTAGAGTACATGCCTTCCAAACTAGTGACCTGGGTTCGAGCCCCGCTCCATGCATTTTTTGAAAACTTGATTTTGATTAAAATATGCAAGCAAGTTTATTTGAATGTGAATGATGATTCTTGAGGAAAGATTTTAACAAAGCACTAAACTAGACTCTATATACATATTTGATAACTCTTGTTAAAATATATAACTATACAAACCATATATTGAGCCGATGAGTCTGGATGTTATCGTAGTCGTAGATTCGTGAACTGTTGTGTATTGTCAGCAATCAAAACCTATGATCCAACATTCTCCCCCTTTTTGATGATGACAACTTCATTTGCTACGAACGAATTTTTGACAAGCTTTGTTGATCTTATCTCCCTCACTGAATATATTCCTGTAATTGTGCTTTAGATTTCTCCCCCTGAATCTATGCTATATATTCCTGTAAATAATTAATCTTTTCTCCCCCTTAATCTGTGCTTGCATGGTTTATTCCTGCAAATAGTGTTAGAGCAATATCTTTCTTCCCCTTTGTCATCGACAAAAAGGAGAGTTTATACGATGATATAAAATATATTTTACATAAGTGTTAACATAGAGCAATATAAAACAAAATGACCACTACTTATAATGTGAGGTATCAGAAGAAAAAAATTAACATTTAAAGCATGCGATACCCAAGGTTTTTATAATTTCCTAATTTTTAGGAAACCATACCCATTTGGGTGTGGTTGAACCTTTATAAATATAATTTTCATTATTAACTACCATATCAAAATAATCATCAATGTATTTTTCTCTATTTTTAAAATTAATAGGAACCCAAGTACTTGGATAATTTTTATTCATGTTTCCTATTAATGATTTTGTACTTCTAGAGAAATTATCAACATTATAGATCATAGTAGTATTTGAATTTCTATAAAAATTAGATTTAGGCTTTACTCGAAATTTAATACTAGTACTATAATTTTTACTATACAAGAAAGCATATCTAGTACTATTTCTACGATCAGTTTTATTATATCCTAAACCACTTTTATTATTGTGAGCTTTTGAATTCTTAACATAACCTAATCCCTTTTTATTTGAAGCAGGTTGAGAATTTTCAATAATCCTGGATAAATTTTCTCTCCCTTTATTAAAATTGGAAATATTTTTAGTAATGTTATCAAGATTAGTTTTGAGACTAGTGTTATCTAACTCAGCAATTTTAATTTTTGTTTTTAGCTCATGATTTTCAGAAGCTAGAGCATTATTCTTTTCTTTTTGAGCTTCTATTTCTTGACTTAATAGAGATAGTTGAGAATTGTCGAAGAGTGAATCTTGAATTTTCTCAAGTTCTTCTTCTAATATTTTCTTCTCGTCTTTAAGCATATCTCTTTCGAATTCTGCTTTAGTTTGATTTTCCAGAGCCTTCTTATATTTTCTTTTGAGACTTTTTAAAGTGTCTAGAAGTTCTGAAAATATTTCTATCATATCATCAAAAGTTAGATCACTAACCTCATTATCTTTTGCCATGAAGCATTTGTTTATTTGCTCCTTTGAATTTTCTTTATTGCTCTTCCTCTTCTTATTGCCTTGACTAGATCTCTTTATAGCCATTTATTCTAGGATGTTGTTACGATCTCAAGAATACCAGGCTCTGATACCAATTGAAAGAGGCTATGCGGTAGGATCGTGTAATATGGAATAATGAAATAGTCTAGGTAGATAAAGTAGGTAAATGCAAGGAGACACCAAGACTTTTATACTGGTTCGGACCACTCGTACTACGTCCAGTCCCTAAGCTTCTCTTAGGAATTTCACTAACTAACACCCTCACTTCACCCGGAGGAATGGGTTTACAACTTACCCGAACAACCGAACGGGATTTCTTGCCTTAACTACCGAAGAGGACTTCAACTCAATTACTAAAATACAATATTCGACTTGTTGTGTTCTTGTCAACACTAATGAGTCTAATGTAGTACAATATTCCTGTAATCTTATCCTCAAGAATATGCAATGTGTTTGTGAAGATTTAGGAAATGTGAATTGCTATAAATCAAAAGAATGTTATAAACAAAACAGTGATTCAAGCAATAGATTGGTGATTGCTTTGAGAATATCTAGAGAATATGAACAAGAGAATAGTAAGATTAAAGCAAGAGAATTCGGTTGATTAAATGATGTTAGAATCATGTATATATACTTGTAGAAGAGGTGCATAAGTTGTCAAAGGTTGCAAACAAGAGATGCTTCCATTTCCATTGATGAATGGTTGCAACTCTTGGGAAGAAGAAGGTGTCTTTTCAGAGAAAATTCACAGGTTTAAATTCAGTCGACTGAGCAGGAGATTCAGTCGACTGAAAATATGAAGAAAAATTTTCAGGAACAATTTCAGTCGACTGAGCAGGGAATTCAGTCGACTGAATTCTGTTGTTAAACAAAAATAGCAGTAGCTCATTTGGTTAGAGTACATGCCTTCCAAACTAGTGACCCGGGTTCGAGCCCCGCTCCATGCATTTTTTGAAAACTTGATTTTGATTAAAATATGCAAGCAAGTTTATTTGAATGTGAATGATGATTCTTGAGGAAAGATTTTAACAAAGCACTAAACTAGACTCTATATACATATTTGATAACTCTTGTTAAAATATATAACTATACAAACCATATATTGAGCCGATGAGTCTGGATGTTATCGTAGTCGTAGATTCGTGAACTGTTGTGTATTGTCAGCAATCAAAACCTATGATCCAACAAAACCCATGAGTCGTTCGCCCCTATGAGTCGTTCACGACTCATCAAAGCCCACGACTTACGACTCAAGCATATGCGCGACTTAACACATGCGCATGACTTAACTTAGACACGACCTAACGACTCAAGCCCATACGACTTACGACCTAACACACTGCCGCATTTCTCCCTAAGTCGTTTGGACGACTCAACGACTCAACACTCAACACAGGGGACGACTCAACGACTCAACACAGGGCATAACCGACCTAACCTATCAACACACACGGCTTAGCGACCTACGACTTAAGCCTATTGTCTTAAGTCGCTCGAACATCCTAACTATAACACGGCATAACCGACCTAACCTTAACTCGTTCACGACCTAAGCCATCTTCCTTAAGCCGTCCAACCAACCTATCTCCCTCTTAGGTCGTAACCCATTCAATCTCCTAGGTCGTTGCCGCTAGTTCTCTTAGGTCGCTTAACCCCTTAAGCCGCTAACCACTAGGTCGCTACCCTCCTTAAGTCGCTAACTACCTTAAGCCGTTAACCCTTAAGTCGGTCAAATCCTATAGGTCGTTCATTATTTTAAACCGGCCAATCTCTTAAGTCGCTCACCTACCTTAAGTCGCTCCATCCTCTGAGTCGCTCCACCGACTCATGCTACAATTCGACCCAACCCTGGACGACTCATCTCTGGACGACTTAAGCTCCAAACAACTTAAATTCTAAATGACTTAACAACACTAACGACCTAATGAAAACAGTTCTACGATCCTTCGATCCGTAAAAATATGGGTCGTTACATTCTCTCCCCCTTAGGAATTTCGCCCCCGAAATTCCAAACAAACAAGAGCAACCAAAACTATTCTGCATGCCTACCATCCATATCAATCAACAAACCATGCATCCAATTACTAGCCTAGCATGCAGAATTCTAAGACTAGAACAAGTTACAAATTCAAGAGATGTCACGACACCTTAGGGCCATACCTCGAAGAGTTCAGGATGAGCTGCCTTCATCCTCTCTTCCTCCTCCCATGTACAGTCGTTAACATCATCACTCCATTATACCTTGGGCAACTTGACTACCTTCCTCCTAAGCTGTTTCGTGTCAGTTCCCACAACACGAAGCGGCTTACGAGGTCTCTCAACGACTGGATCAACTTCTAAATCTTCATAGCTATCAGCAGAAACCACTGTACTTGGGTCGTGCACATACTTCCGTAGATACGATACATGAAAAACATTGTGCACACCCGACATCTTTTTTAGTAATTCCAATTTATAAGCGAGCTTTCCAATTCGCTCAATAATCGGGAATGGTCCAACAAATCTCGGAGTTAATTTCCCTTTCTTCCCGAATCGAATAACATTCTTCAGTGGAGAAATCTTCACAAAAACCATATCTCTTATGTCGAACTCCAAATCCTTATGACGCTTATCGGCATAACTTTTCTAACGGTCTTGGGCTGCCTTCATTCGTTGCCGAATGATCCCTATGCAATCCGTAGTCTGTTGAATCATTTCTGGCCCAAGTATCAACTTTTCTCCTGTTTCTATCCAACATGTCGGAGAGTTACACGGTCTCCCATACAATGCTTTATATGGTGCCATACCAATACTCGACTGGTAACTGTTATTGTATGAAAATTCCACCAAATGGAGATGATCTTCCCATGATCCTCCGAAGTCCAAAACACATGCTCTGAGGAGATCTTCCAAAACTCTGTTGACTCTCTCGGTCTGACCATCTGTTTGGGGGTGATAAGCTGTACTCAAACACAACTCGGTTCCCAAAACTTCCTGGAAGCTCTTCCAAAATCCACTAGTGAACAATGGATCTCGATCGCTCACTATACTCTTCGGAATACCATGGAATCGAACTATCCACTTAACATACAACTCAGCCAATTTCGATGCAGTCCTGGTTGATCGAACAGGAATGAATCTTGCACTCTTAGTCAAATGATCTACGATGACCCAAATCCCTTCGTTTCCTGCTCTGGTTCTAGGTAGACCATCGATAAAATCCATCGATATTTGCTCCCACTTCTGTAACGACCCGTTAAATTTGATGATATTAAATGAGTTAATTTAATATGATTTCTAATCTAATTTAGAATGAAATAAAAGTCTTAAGATTTTTTTTGAGTAAATGTAGGAATTAGATATAGTAACTGTAATTTAAGGTTAACAATTTTAAATGTTTATATGGCAATAGATTGAAATAACGTAAATTGGCGTTTGTGGTTATAAGTTATAATTTGTTGATTAAATTGGTTTGTGAAATTAATACTGGAAGATATAAATCGGAAATAGTATTAATGAAATAATAACTGAATTGAATTGCAACTATATAAATGAAAGTAAATTTTATTTAGTGAATGTCAACATTGAATAAATTTATTTAAATAAAAAGATTTAAATGCATGTTTGGATAGAATATATAATTGATGAATTAAGAAGTGGTAAATAATTAGAATTTAATTCTATAAAATTTGGAACTGAATGTATGTAAATAATTTTGTAGGAATAAGTTAATAAACAATTTATTTGCGCATACCCGACTTAATTGAAATAACAGGTAAGACAAGAACTTGATTTTGCCTAGGTATTTATATATTGATAAACTATAACTAAATAGAAAGTTGGTAGTAAATAGGATATAAGAAGACAAAGGCAACTAGTAAATTAATAAATGAAATTCATAATAATAAGTAGTAATTTATGCATATATATTTGGCAATTGGGATAATTACAAAATTTTACCCATTTATCTAATTTATTTAATTAAATCTAAATCTATGGCAACGTTGTTGTAATGATGGTTGTAAGTGAATTTGAATGTAAAAGGGTAACAATTATTTAGGTTAACCATTTTGAGTATGTTAAGTTAAGAATGGCAATCGATTGAAATAAATCTAAATTAATTATTTTGTTTTGGTTAATGTGTTCTAGTTAATAAAGGGGAGTTTATAAGAAATGAAACATGCACTAATGAAATGTATTATAATTCAAATGTTATTTATACCCATAAAATGTCTATTTACTGAATAGAAAGATTTTTATTCAATAAACGAATTTATTGAGGTTCAAATGTATAATTTATAACATTTAATGTAGACTTAATCACAATTAATTGATTTAAATTGTGCAGTTAGCGTAGATTTGTTTGTAACTGAAGTAGTTAATTCTATAAGATGAAGTTAATACTAATTCTATTTATAATTGGACCATTTGTTGATATAGATTTTAGAAAGCAGGATTTATAAATTTATTTAAGCATCAAAATTCAACAATTGCATTTATTGCATAATAAAATGGAATTTAATGGTTGAATAGTACGTTATCGAAATTTAAAATGGACTTTGAGGAAAATAATGTGAAATCATGAACCAATGTTAGTGGCATCCTTATTTTGGATAAAAGTTGAGAATATAAAAGTTGAAAACCTAATAATGGGTTTTGAGAATTTAATTTATAATTTCTAAATATAAGGAAGTGGAGAAATTAACACTGAAATCGATAGACTTATCAACTTTTTACTCGCATCTAAACTTGTTAAATCATTGAAATTGATTAAGGAATATATAAGCGGTAAAAATTTGGTCAATTTTAGAATTTAGATATAAAATTGGATTTTTATAATTTATTTTAATTTATTTAATGAATATAAAAATTAGCCATTTTGGCCACGGACTCGGATTTCGACGAAACTAGTTTCATTGGATCCGTATCGGTGAATTATTGTAGGATTTCAAGTTTCGTATCGATCGGACCTGTCGTTTGATCGTACGGACGCGAAACGCCTTTAAATCGATTTAATTAAAATCAATTTGAAATCAATTTGGAAATTTTGTTTTCGGCATAACTTCTTCATATGATCAAATTTGGACGTGAAACTTCTTCCATCGCGTTCAGAATATTTTAAAATACCTATTTGGATATATGGGTTTAATGAATTTCGTTCCGTGGTTAGAACGGGCTTTTTGGGCCATAGTTTGTTCCGTACGTTCATCTATCTGGTCTATCTACTCTAATCCAACCCTACTTATAAATAGACGATCATAAACCCTAGCCTCCATCTTCTATCATTTTCCTGTACGTTCATTTTCTTCATCTCTTTCCCTTCCTCAATGGTTGCAAAAACCTAGATCTATCTACAGTTCAAAAATCAAAAGTCAAAAGTCAAAATTTAAAGTCTCTAGAAAAATTCCAGAAAAATATATGTCATAGTTCTCGAGATACGTAATTTGCTGGTATTATTCGTTTTTCGATTCGGGTCTCAGTGTTTCCAGAAAACCCTAGTTTATCCACGGCCGTTTATCATCGTCGCAAAAAAATTTATCGGATCGCAAAACCCTTTCTGGGTTTTGCAGAGGGGACCAAGGGGAGGCAATCTATGTGGTTAGTTTGGTGGATCGACGGTCGGATTGGGCTCAAAGACCGATTAGGGTTGCGAATAGGGGCGCGGCCGGCGGCAGAAATGGAGGACCGGACCTGGGGGGGTTGCGTGCGCCTCGGCTAGGCGAGGGGCTTGGTGGTGGTCGGCCTGAAGGGCGATGGCCGTAGGCGGTTTAAACGTTGGTCAAAGACCGGTCAAAAAGGGGCTGGAGTGGGTTAGCTTGCGTGCGTATGTGCCTTGGAAGAAAGGAAGCCGCGTGAATCACGTATGCTGGAGGAATATACGGCTGACGTGGCATGTGTTTGTGGGGTGAGTTTTGTTTTATTTTGTTTTTAATTTATTTTGATTTCAATCGGTTTAAAAATCGAATATCTTCCACTTACGAACTCCGTTTCGCACGAATTTTTTTTCCTTAAGATCGTAATAAAATTTCGGATCTGATGACACTGGTTTGGATGGATTTGGAGACCGTCGAATTTTTGGGTTTAAATCGGATTTGAATTCGATTTAAATTCAAAAGGTGAGTGTTTTAACCCACTCACAACTTCTAAAAGTTTTATGTTTGTTGAATTTATTTTAAATATGAGTAGAAATTTATTTATGACTGTTGGCGTGTTTTATTCAGCATATCTGTTAAATCGCATTTATTTAACTTAACTGTTAATTTAGTTTATTTATTGCATAAAATTTGACAGGTAGAATTTATTTTTGCACATAAACTGCTAGTTAACAGTCATTAAATTTATTATGGAATAAAAGCTGTTAGTTAATAATCTGTTATTAATTCCTGTATAATTCATATGCTATGTATCAATGATTGTTTAAAATTGGATGATGATTGCAATTGATGATTGATGATTGATATTTGGATGAATGAATGCTATAATTATATTGTATAAACTGCAAGTCATCATGCATTTTCATTTCATTCGGGGTTGTGGTTTGAAATGATATACAACCGCAAAAATTTATTTTTAAATTGCGGATTGAAATGATAAATATCCGTATCACTTGACCATAGGATAAAAAAATTTATACAGGCACCGTGGTCTATATATAAATTATTTTAAAGTGATTTCTATGGTTTGGATGGGATACGGTTTATAAAAATTTTAATTTTGATATTTTATAAATGTTATTCTTCTATATATATACATATGAAGTTAAAAATTTTGAATTTAAGCTGTGTATAAATCTATTAAATAAAAATGGGAAAATTGAGAAATGGAATTTGATAATTCATATTATATGTTTAAGTTTGGAAAATTTTAAGGTATGATATTTATAACTGGATTTTTTCAAGATAAATTTAAAATGAATATTCTAGTATAATTTAATTAAAGAAAATATTTAATTGCTAGAAATTGGAGTTTTATTTATGGATTTTTATGTAAATATTCAAGACTAAATAATAGAACATTTAATTTGGTTGAAGGAATAAATTCCAACTTTAGTTTTGAAATATTAATACTCCAAATGGATATATATATATATATATATATAGAAATTGAAGTGGTTTTGGAACTTGAAAGTGGTATTTAAATTTTGGTTTAGACTTTAAATAAAGAAATATATTTGTAAAGCCATGGAAATTATTTTCTTTACAAAGTAACCTTAAAGTTAAACCATTTATTTCGTATACCGTTGAATATCCAAACCATTCAAGTTTTAGAAGTTATGGTTTTAAAATATATGAATTTCGAAATATTATGCTTTGAAAGTATAAGTCAAATATTTGGTTTCCAGATATTTTAAATTTTAAAGCAGTATGATTTTGGAAAAGAAATATATTTGGATAAAATGATATCATATTGTTTTGGGTTTTAAGATGATATCGTATTCATAGTTTTGAAATGGAATTTTTATTCTGGTTTTAAAGTATAAACTATTTTAAATGACCGCGGTGTTATAATAACGATTGGTTGGCAAAGAGACCGGGATCGGATATGGACATACTCTCTGTCGATACCGAAAACCACTTTGACTAACCGTGTACGCGGTGGAGATTCCAGAATGAAGTAGGTTGGTGGCGGCGTTTCCTGTAAGGTAAATACGTGGACCCGACTCCCGTGAGTTGGCATAAGGTGGCTAAAACAGGAGCGATTCTCGGGCCAATGAGGTCATTCCTCTGATCGGAAACTCCTCTTCGATATTATACTTTGACTTTGGATTGATTCAGTGGCCACTTTTATTTTTGATTTTGGGGGAGTTTGTTCGAGGTGGGCGGCAGCTGCGCGTTTCCACCAGCCCGGATAGCAATTGGTATATCTACCCTGGCATTGCCTAGTTGTGCCGTGTCACCTACCATACCGAGCCTTTACTACGAGTTTTGTTTTGTACCATACCTATGGAGTGCCCTCTGACGACGCCCATTACGGGGGAGATTACGGTACTGTATAGACTATGGGAATATATTCCGTGTTAAGGGCTATATGGGTAACCC
This sequence comes from Allium cepa, assembly GCA_030765085.1. Lineage (NCBI taxonomy): Eukaryota > Viridiplantae > Streptophyta > Magnoliopsida > Asparagales > Amaryllidaceae > Allium > Allium cepa. Next base: position 212,874,939 of record CM060940.1, on the reverse strand, counting down.
CTTAGCGCTATTAAAAAGTAAGTTTATTTTATAAATAGACATTATTATAATAGCGCAATATACTACATAGTAAATAGTTTAACGGACCCTTAGGAGATGTAAATCCCGAGCATCTCTTGAGTTACTGTACTCAAATTTATTTCTGTAAATTTTACTCACATAAGATCTTTTAGTTCTGACTCGAGTGTTTTTGTCTTTTCAAATTCGCTCGGGTCAGTCCGAGCGTGTCAGGATTTGAAGATTTAGCTTTGGGGGATGAAAACGAAGATTTGTATTATTATTATTTATACTATTGCACCACACTCACACTGTTCCGCTGCATTGATATTTTGGTATGTGAACTCTGATAATTATTATATAAAGAAGAAGCAAATGTTTTGTAAATAGTTATATAAGCTGTATATTTTATTATTATATTTTATCCTTCCACTGTGAGATTCTATTTTGTTTTATTTCTACTCTGTTTTCTTATTTACCCCATAACAATCCGCCCTTCCGTATGGTTCGAATTGGCACGTGTGTCTGTTTAAATCGTGCGAAAAGGAGGGATGTTACATCTGGTATCAGAGCTTTGGTTTAGCGATAAACCTTAGCTTTGTGGGGTTTGACTCTTTACTAAATAGGGTAGTAATACCCTATGGGAGTCGCTGAGTGTATATATGAGAGAGCGTATTTGTTAATGTTATAAAAAGGTTCTATATTGTGTTAATTTGTTCTGTTTTGTATTTATAAATTCTGGTTGATGCATGGGACGCTATGACATCAATAGGGATTTCTAAACACTTAATAGGACAGACCGACATAATATCTGTTTTTAATATAGGTGAATGAAATAATTTTGCCTATTATATTTTCTATATATATAAAATAAAATAAAAAAAATTCAAATTATATATATATTTGGTTGCTATAGATTTGGTGTTAGGTAATAAAAATATTTATACTAATTGTAGTTAAGTTGGAATTATAATAAATTAAATTGGAGATTTTAGAACTTAAGTCCGGAATTTTGAAAATCTGCTTTCAAAGGATTTATGAAATATAATGATTTGGTTTATAAGTATTTTCTTATAAAAATATTTAGTATAATTCGGAAGAATTGTTTTAAAGAAGATTTTGGAGAAATAAATTTTGTACTTTCCTCTCTGTCGCTGGAAAATAATTTCTGTGATGGCGGCCGCATCATCGACTTTCATTTTCGAGTTTCGAAGGGGAAAGGCCACTGTGGTAAATTCTACTGCAGATTTATTTTGAAATTATTTAAAATTTTAATTGTTTTAAATATAATTAGAGATATAAAAGTTGTAAGAAATTATTTATCTATTATTTTTAAAATAATTTGAAATTTGACCCGGTATTTAATTCTTAAATTTCCATTAATTAATAGTTTAAATTATTTTAGTGAAATAAAAGGTAAGTAATTAATGAATTTAAACCTCTAATTTAGGTAAGAAAATTTATGCAAAGTTATAAAGGGAAATTTGAAAATTTTAACATATGAGACAAAAAGTAATATTGTTGAACATTAAATTTAATTAAAAGAAGAGATAAAACTTGTATAAGTTCTTTTGCATTTTCTTTAACATATATAACTTACCAAATATGAAAAGTTGAAATGTTAAATAAGTGATCGGAATAGAATATTATACAAGTAGAAATTTTGGAAATAATGAAGTATTCAATGAATTGCTGTTATAAATGAGGATATAATGTTATAAACTTAAGTTATAAATTTGAAATTTTTCCATAATTAAAGGTAAGTATTATAAATAGGTGATTTTAAACTTAGGTAAATAAAATGAAATTCTTTAATAAATAAAGATTGATGTACAGGGTTATAAACTTAAGTATGATATAAATGCTACTAATTTAATATAATGGGAAGTAGGTAATATAAATAAATGACTGCAAACCATAGTTAATGAACAAATAAAATCTTTTACTTATAAGAATGAATGTTATAAGGTTAAGAATTTGAGTGTAATTCAAAATGATTACTATAATTTAATATAATAGAATGTAAGCATTTAATAAATGATTGAAAGCGAGAAGTGCCTTAAACTTAATACAATAGAAGAAACTTACATGACCTAGATAAATGCAATGGATAATTGGAGGTGATAAGTGAAAATAAATGAAACAAACATTTAATGAGTAAATAAAATTTAAGGTTGTTAGATATAAATGTAAATTATAAAAGGGATAATTTATGTGGTATGAAAGGAAAAAAAATGAAAATAAAAGATAAACTGTTATATGAATGAAAGGATCAAACAGCTAATGTATGAAATGAAAATTTATAATGAGTTAATTGGTTTGTTGGTTTGAATTGTTATTGTTGATTTATGGTTGGTCGGGTAAGGAAATTTGAAGTTGTTGGATGAATAAATAATCTATTTTGTTCCATCTAAGACGGTTGAGTAAATGATGCACTGGATAGTTATTTTTCATTCCGTACCATTTCAAGTTTTGAACCCGAACAACTATTTGTTTGTTTGATTGAATGATTGTTTGTTTAGTTGTGTGTGCTGGTTGTTAAAATTGATGGTTGTTGTATTGATTTGTTGTTAGTGATTGAAACCACTTAAATATTTCACTTGAGATAAATTGTTAAACCTTTGGATTTTTATAAGTGAAATGCAGGTTATGGAAGCAACTGCTACTGCTTTTGGTTCCATAATAATAAGCGTAAATTTGCCCAACAAATAGGTACGCTTCGGATTACGGTTTATAGCGCTATTTTGTATATTTTTTTCCCGGGTTGGGATATGATAAGTTTGAATATTATATATGATATTTGTTATATTAAATATTTTATTTTCTCCCGAGCCTCTCCGTATAAAGGAGACTCTGCCAAAAATTTTCGAAAATTTTGGACTTAGAATTATGTTGAAAATGTTTCCAAACTCTAATTATTTAAGTATAAAAGGATATAATGATTATAAAACGGGTATATTTCATTTAAGCAAATTAATTTAGTAAATTATTGTTTATAAGTTAATATTTGAAATAAGATGTACTGTTTTAAATTCTTCCTTCTCCCTTCTTTTTCCTATTCGGGGACGAAAAGTTTTGAGTGGGGGAGAGTGTAACGACCCGTTAAATTTGATGATATTAAATGAGTTAATTTAATATGATTTCTAATCTAATTTAGAATGAAATAAAAGTCTTAAGATTTTTTTTGAGTAAATGTAGGAATTAGATATAGTAACTGTAATTTAAGGTTAACAATTTTAAATGTTTATATGGCAATAGATTGAAATAACGTAAATTGGCGTTTATGGTTATAAGTTATAATTTGTTGATTAAATTAGTTTGTGAAATTAATACTGGAAGATATAAATCGGAAATAGTATTAATGAAATAATAACTGAATTGAATTGCAACTATATAAATGAAAGTAAATTTTATTTAGTGGATGTCAACATTGAATAAATTTATTTAAATAAAAAGATTTAAATGCATGTTTGGATAGAATATATAATTGATGAATTAAGAAGTGGTAAATAATTAGAATTTAATTCTATAAAATTTGGAACTGAATGTATGTAAATAATTTTGTAGGAATAAGTTAATAAACAATTTATTTGCGCATACCCGATTTAATTGAAATAACAGGTAAGACAAGAACTTGATTTTGCCTAGGTATTTATATATTGATAAACTATAACTAAATAGAAAGTTGGTAGTAAATAGGATATAAGAAGACAAAGGCAACTAGTAAATTAATAAATGAAATTCATAATAATAAGTAGTAATTTATGCATATATATTTGGCAATTGGGATAATTACAAAATTTTACCCATTCATCTAATTTATTTAATTAAATCTAAATCTATGGCAACATTGTTGTAATGATGGTTGTAAGTGAATTTGAATGTAAAAGGGTAACAATTATTTAGGTTAACCATTTTGAGTATGTTAAGTTAAGAATGGCAATCGATTGAAATAAATCTAAATTAATTATTTTGTTTTGGTTAATGTGTTCTAGTTAATAAAGGGGAGTTTATAAGAAATGAAACATGCACTAATGAAATGTATTATAATTCAAATGTTATTTATACCCATAAAATGTCTATTTACTGAATAGAAAGATTTTTATTCAATAAACGAATTTATTGAGGTTCAAATGTATAATTTATAACATTTAATGTAGACTTAATCATAATTAATTGATTTAAATTGCGCAGTTAGCGTAGATTTGTTTGTAATTGAAGTAGTTAATTCTATAAGATGAAGTTAATACTAATTCTATTTATAATTGGACCATTTGTTGATATAGATTTTAGAAAGCAGGATTTATAAATTTATTTAAGCATCAAAATTCAACAATTGCATTTATTGCATAATAAAATGGAATTTAATGGTTGAATAGTACGTTATTGAAATTTAAAATGGACTTTGAGGAAAATAATGTGAAATCATGAACCAATGTTAGTGGCATCCTTATTTTGGATAAAAGTTGAGAATATAAAAGATGAAAACCTAATAATGGGTTTTGAGAATTTAATTTATAATTTCTAAATATAAGGAAGTGGAGAAATTAACACTGAAATCGATAGACTTATCAACTTTTTATTCGCATCTAAACTTGTTAAATCATTGAAATTGATTAAGGAATATATAAGCGGTAAAAATTTGGTCAATTTTAGAATTTAGATATAAAATTGGATTTTTATAATTTATTTTAATTTATTTAATGAATATAAAAATTAGCCATTTTGGCCACAGACTCCGATTTCGACGAAACCAGTTTCATCGGATCCGTAACGATGAATTATTGTAGGGTTTCAAGTTTCGTATCGTTCGGACCTGTCGTTTGATCGTACGGACGCGAAACGCCTTGAAATCGATTTAATTAAAATCAATTTGAAATCAATTTGGAAATTTTGTTTTCGGCATAACTTCTTCATACGATCAAATTTGGACGTGAAACTTTTTCCATCGCGTTCAGAATATTTTAAAATACCTATTTGGATATATGGGTTTAATAAATTTCGTTCCAGGGTTAGAACGGGCTTTTTGGGCCATAGTTTGTTCCGTACGTTCATCTATCTGGTCTATCTACTCTAATCCAACCCTACTTATAAATAGACGATCATAAACCCTAGCTTTCATCTTCTATCATTTTCCTGTACGTTCATTTTCTTCATCTCTTTCTCTTCCTCAATGGTTGCAAAAACCTAGATCTATCTACAGTTCAAAAATCAAAAGTCAAAAGTCAAAATTTAAAGTCTCTAGAAAAATTCCAAAAAAATATATGTCATAGTTCTCGAGATACGTAATTTGCTGGTATGATTCGTTTTTCGATTCGGGTCTCAGTGTTTCCAGAAAACCCTAGTTTACCCACGGCCGTTTATCATCGTCGCAAAAAAATTTATCGGATCGCAAAACCCTTTCTGGGTTTTGCAGAGGGGACCAAGGGGAGGCAATCTATGTGGTTAGTTTGGTGGATCGACGGTCGGATTGGGCTCAAAGACCGATTAGGGTTGCGAATAGGGGCGCGGCCGGCGGCAGAAATGGAGGACCGGACCTGGGGGGTTGCGTGCGCCTCGGCTAGGCGAGGGGCTTGGTGGTGGTCGGCCTGAAGGGCGATGGTCGTAGGCGGTTTAAACGTTGGTCAAAGGCCGGTCAAAAAGGGGCTGGAGTGGGTTAGCTTGCGTGCGTATGTGCCTTGGAAGAAAGGAAGCCGCGTGAATCACGTATGCTGGAGGAATATACGGCTGACGTGGCATGTGTTTGTGGGGTGAGTTTTGTTTTATTTTGTTTTTAATTTATTTTGATTTCGATCGGTTTAAAAATCGAATATCTTCCACTTACGAACTCCGTTTCGCACGAAATTTTTTTCCTTAGGATCGTAATAAAATTTCGGATCTGATGACACTAGTTTGGATGGATTTGGAGACCGTCAAATTTTTGGGTTTAAATCGGATTTGAATTCGATTTAAATTCAAAAGGTGAGTGTTTTAACCCACTCACAACTTCTAAAAGTTTTATGTTTGTTAAATTTATTTTAAATATGAGTAGAAATTTATTTATGACTGTTGGCGTGTTTTATTCAGCATATCTGTTAAATCGCATTTATTTAACTTAACTGTTAATTTAGTTTATTTATTGCATAAAATTTGACAGGTAGAATTTATTTTTGCACATAAACTGCTAGTTAACAGTCATTAAATTTATTATGGAATAGAAACTGTTAGTTAATAATCTGTTATTAATTCCTGTATAATTCATATGCTATGTATCAATGATTGTTTAAAAGTGGATGATGATTGCAATTGATGATTGATGATTGATATTTGGATGAATGAATGCTATAATTATATTGTATAAACCGCAAGTCATCATGCTTTTTCATTTCATTCGGGGTTGTGGTTTGAAATGATATACAACCGCAAAATTTTATTTTTAAATTGCGGATTGAAATGATAAATATCCGTATTACTTGACCATAGGATAGAAAATTTTATACAGGCACCGTGGTCTATATATAAATTATTTTAAAGTGATTTCTATGGTTTGGATGGGATACGGTTTATAAAAAATCTTAATTTTGATATTTTATAAATGTTATTCTTCTATATATATACATATGAAGTTAAAAATTTTGAATTTAAGCTGTGTATAAATCTATTAAATAAAAATGGGAAAATTGAGAAATGGAATTTGATAATTCATATTATATGTTTAGGTTTGAAAAATTTTAAGGTATGATATTTATAACTGGATTTTTTCAAGATAAATTTAAAATGAATATTCTAGTATAATTTAACTGAAGAAAATATTTAATTGCTAGAAATTGGAGTTTTATTTATGGATTTTTATGTAAATATTCAAGACTAAATAATAGAACATTTAATTTGGTTGAAGGAATAAATTCCAACTTTAGTTTTGAAATATTAATACTCCAAATCGATATATATATATATATATATATATAGAAATTGAAGTGGTTTTGGAACTTGAAAGTGGTATTTAAATTTTGGTTTAGACTTTAAATAAAGAAATATATTTGTAAAGCCATGGAAATTATTTTCTTTACAAAGTAACCTTAAAGTTAAACCATTTATTTCGTATACCGTTGAATATCCAAACCATTCAAGTTTTAGAAGTTATGGTTTTAAAATATATGAATTTCGAAATATTATGCTTTGAAAGTATAAGTCAAATATTTGGTTTCCAGATATTTTAAATTTTAAAGCAGTATGATTTTGGAAAAGAAATATATTTGGATAAAATGATATCATATTGTTTGGGGTTTTAAGATGATATCGTATTCATAGTTTTGAAATGGAATTTTTATTCTGGTTTTAAAGTATAAACTATTTTAAATGACCGCGTTGTTATAATAACGATTGGTTGGCAAAGAGACCGGGATCGGATATGGACATACTCTCTGTCGATACCGAAAACCACTTTGACTAACCATGTACGCGGTGGAGATTCCAGAATGAAGTAGGTTGGTGGCGGCGTTTCCTGTAAGGTAAATACGTGGACCCGACTCCCGTGAGTTGGCATAAGGTGGCTAAAACAGGAGCGATTCTCGGGCCAATGAGGTCATTCCTCTGATCGGACACTCCTCTTCGATATTATACTTTGACTTTGGATTGATTCAGTGGCCACTTTTATTTTTGATTTTGGGGGAGTTTGTTCGAGGTGGGCGGCAGCTGCGCGTTGCGCGTTTCCACCAGCCCGGATAGCAATTGGTATATCTACCCTGGCATTGCCTAGTTGTGCCGTGTCACCTACCATACCGAGCCTTTACTACGAGTTTTGTTTTGTACCATACCTATGGAGTGCCCTCTGACGACGCCCATTACGGGGGAGATTACGGTACTGTATAGACTATGGGAATATATTCTGTGTTAAGGGCTATATGGGTAACCCCTTAACGCTATTAAAAAGTGAGTTTATTTTATAAATAGACATTATTATAATAGCGCAATATACTACATAGTAAATAGTTTAACGGACCCTTAGGAGATGTAAATCCCGAGCATCTCTTGAGTTACTGTACTCATATTTATTTCTGTAAATTTTACTCACATAAGATCTTTTAGTTCTGACTCGAGTGTTTTTGTCTTTTCAAATTCGCTCGGGTCAGTCCGAGCGTGTCAGGATTTGAAGATTTAGCTTTGGAGGATGAAGACGAAGATTTGTATTATTATTATTTATACTATTGCACCACACTCACACTGTTCCGCTGCATTGATATTTTGGTATGTGAACTCTGATAATTATTATATAAAGAAGAAGCAAATGTTTTGTAAACAGTTATATAAGCTGTATATTTTATTATTATATTTTATCCTTCCGCTGTGAGATTCTATTTTGTTTTATTTCTTCTCTGTTTTCTTATTTACCCCATAACAATCCACCCTTCCGTATGGTTCGAATTGGCACGTGTGTCTGTTTAAATCGTGCGAAAAGGCGGGATGTTACAACTTCCATGTAGCAACTTCTAATGGCTGAAGCAATCCACTGGGCTTCTTCTGCTCGGCTTTTACCAACTGGCAGTTCATACATTTGGAAATAAAATTTTCAACATCCTTCTTCATACCTTCCCAGTAATAGGTTCTCTTCATATCCCGGTACATCTTATTTCCACCTGGATGAATTGTCAACTTCGAGTGATGACTTTCCTTCAGAATTTCATCTCTCAATTCATCTATATCGGGAACAACTAGTCGTCCTTGCTTCCGAAGCCAACCCTCTCGATCGACCTCGAATCCTTTATCCTTCTCTGGACCCAACCCTGATTCCAAATCACGGATAATCTTGACAAGCTTATCGTCTCGCTTTTGGCTCTTGCCAATCCTTTCCACAAGAGTAGGTCTTATTGATAAGTTTGCCAACATTTCAGGTTCCAATTCACATCTGGGCCTGAAGTCAAATTCAGCCAAATACTCGAGACTCTTCCATTCTGAAAACATGGCTCCCAATCCTGCATGTCTTCGACTTAACGCATCTGCCACTGCGTTACCTTTTCCTGGAGTATAGGCTATACCAAAATCATATGATGCTAAAAACTCTAGCCATCGTTGCTGCCGGAGATTCAAATCCTTTTGGGAGAAAAGATGCTTCAATGACTTATGATCTGTAAACAACTCGAATCGAACTCCCAATAGGTAATGTATCCACATCTTCAGAGCAAAAACAATCGCCGCTAACTCCAAATCATGAGTCGGATAATTCCTTTCATGCGGCTTCAGTTGTCGACTTGCATACGCAACAACTTTATCCTTCTGCATTAGCACTGCTCCAAGTCCGGTACAACATGCATCGGTGTAAACCACCATCTCATCATTTCCACTTGGAATAGTCAAAACAGGAGCACTAGTCAGTCGCTCTTTCAGGATTCCGAAAGCTTGCTCACACTTAGCATCCCATCTGAACACTTGGTTCTTTTTCGTCAATCCTGTTAATGGTGCAGCTATCTTGGAAAAGTCTTTGATAAACCGACGATAGTATCCTACTAATCCAAGGAAACTTCTCACATCAGTTGCATTCTTAGGTCTAACCCAATCCTGGATTGCTGCCACTTTGGCGGGATCAACCTCTATTCCATTTCCAGAGATAATATGGCCTAAGAACCTCACTTCGCTCTTCCAGAAGTGACATTTCGAAAACTTTGCCCTCAACTGTTGTTTTCGCAAGATTTCCAAAACAATCCGCAAGTGCGTCTTGTGCTCTTCTTCAGTTCTGGAATAAATCAGAATATCATCCACGAACACAAGTACGAACTTGTTCAACTGATCTCTGAACAATCTATTCATAAGATCCATAAAATATGCTGGTGCATTGGTCAATCCAAACGGCATTACTAACCACTCATAGAAACCGGATGGTGTCCTAAAAGCAGTCGTCGGCACACTATCCTTTGCCACTCTCAACTGGTGAAATCCCGTTGCTAAATCCATCTGAGAAAACACCTTAGCTTCGTGAAGCTAATCAAACAAGTCATCTATTCTCGGCAATGGATACTTGTTCTTCTTAGTCACTTTATTCAGCTCAGGATAATCCACACACAACCTCAACGATCCATCCGTTTTGGTTGCAAACACAACTGGTGCACCCCATTCGGACACACTACGCCGAATGAATCCTTTCTGTAGAAGGTCATCAACTTGCACCTTCAACTCTTGCTGTTCCCTAGGCGCCATCCGCCTAAGTGGCATCACAACGGGTCTGGCTCCTTCAACTAGATCGATATGAAACTCGATCTCTCTATGCGGCGGTAACCCTTTGACCTCATCAAAGACATCCTCAAATCCATTCACAATAGGCACCGATGACAGTCCATCCCGTGGAACAACTAGAGAATACATGAAGCTCATGAAGACGCCTTCTTCATGCTTGCATCGTATCACAACCTTTCGCCCCTCCACATTCTCAACTGTCACCTCCAGCCTCTTACAATCAACCCTTGCCGCATACTTCCTAAGCCAGTCCATACCCAAAATAATTCCGAACCCCGCAAAGTTCAGAACAAAACAATCACAAACAAAAGAGCAATCATGACTCGATACAACCAGACCACGGCATACCATACACAAACAAGACGAACCCCCAACTGGATTAGTCACAACCAATGGTCTATCAACAATATCCGGTTCCAAACCCAACCGGCCTACAAGTTCACTACAAACAAAAGAATGCGACGCCCCAGTATCAAATAACACTCTAACTGGAACACCACAAATGGAAAGAGTACCTTGTACCACCACACCCTTTCCTTTCTCTTCGGCCATAGGAGCTTTCGAAGACGATGGCACAACCCCCAAAGCATAAGCTTGCACAATCTGTTTGTCCTTCCTCGGTTCTGGACAAGTCTTCCTAATATGCCCCAGATTGTCACAGTTGTGTCACTTCACCGGCACCTTAGGATTCTTACAATCTCTGGAGAGATGACCTTTCTGCTGACAGTTGTAGCAGGTCACTTCGCCCTTCGGCTTCTTCTGGCCATCCTTACCCTTCTGCTGCTGCTTCTTCCTCTTCTTGTTCCCACCTTGCTGTGGTTTAGATCATTCATTGGTTACAGCAACAACAGATCCTTCTTTAGGAAACAGATTCTCGTGCCTGAGAGCTTTCTCCACAAGCTTCTCAAACGGATCGTCCAAATGATCCACCAACTGTCTCCCAAGATAAGTGTCCAAGCCTGTCACAAACTTCTCATTCATCTAATATGGGGATTCAATATACGACCGAGCATACTTGGACAAAGCTTCAAACTCAGAAACATACTCAAGAACTGGTCTTCCACCTTGCTTGAGTTCCACAAACTTCTTGAACAGAACAGATTTCTGAGCTGTAGAAATGAACTTAACCTCAAATCTAGATTGGAATTGCTCCCAAGTAATCTCTTCCTCCGGAGTATCAATGGTGATAGAGTTCCACCAATCAGAAGCTCTCCCTTGAAGCTGTCTTGATGCAAGCTTTCTCTTAGTTGCATCCTCAATTCCCAAGTCACCAAAGATCCTTCTACAAGCATCAATCCATCTCTGGACTTCAATGGTTGATTCTGTTCCCAAGAAAACCTTCCCTCCAAGAGAAGTATAGTCCTTACACAACTTAGCAAAATACACCGGTCTTGGAGCTTGAACCTGAACTCCAACATCTACTGATGGCCCCGGAGCTGGCATCCTTCTCATGATCGAAGTCATCATAACCTCGAACATAGAAGCATAATCAGCAGCCCCCTCAACAGCACGGCCTTCCCTAGCAGCTGGTCTCCCTCTTCGACTCATTCCTAATATCTATAAGAAAATGGTTAATATACCTTGAGAAACAACTGCATAAGGAGTTCAAATCCCTCTAAGCTACTATATTATATATAGTAATCATCCATCAAAATAAAATTACGTCTCTCATACGTAGTTACGTCAGCGAGCGTTGGCTAAAATCGATTAACCAAAGCTTTGATACCAAATGTGACGACCGCCCATGACTCCTGCACCAAACAAGGAAAAAGTGCGCTGAAAAGTGTGTCAGGCCGCCATGGATGATCGTCAAGGTAATGTAAACACAGAATAGTCTATCGTATTACTCACAGCGCATGGGTAAAATACAATAGAAAAGTATACATAGTGAAGATCCATAGAACAGAATCTCATCATATAAACTAATAATAGTTTGGTACAACAGTCTAAAAAGTCAATACAGCAAGCCTCACTACATATCACTCAGAGTAGATACAAACAGCGGAACATCCAGTACATATAGTAAGAAAAAAACAATATGCAAAAGCCTCCAGCTCGTCTTCGTCATCAACAGCGTTGGTCACTAAGAACAGCACCTGTCACCTGCTACCTAGTCTGCCCATCCCAAAACGGATGAACAGCCCAAGGTAATAAGAGTTGAACATAAAACCTTGAGTCAGACAAAAGTCCTAGTGAGCGGTAAATCAACTGTCAAACATACCAAAAGAGCATAAAGGGTAAAAAGGAATAGGAACCCAACCATCCCACTCCACCTCTTTCTACAGTGATAGCCCCCAGACACACTAAGCATAAACAAACATAGCAAAGCAGACAATTAAAGTAAAGCAATTATCACTCGAGTCAAGGTCGATGTTTTCCAAGTACAAACCCCTAAGGCCTAAACCAAGATCAGATAAGCACCCACAAAACACCGCTCTTGAGACCGAGTGACGATACAACCAAACATCCAAACATCCATGACTCTGGCTATCACTGTTATCATTGCCTCGATATCACCGTTAATTGAATGACCGGCTCATTCTTTCATCCGTCCGTCAAGGGCTAATGGTAACCCCGGTTCTAGACATAACTCCGCACGTCATCGTGACCCGTGCCTAGGACTATCGAATCTGCCCAGAGTACTAGACCATCAACTATTCGTCTTGGGACTATCGAATCTGCCCAGCGTACTTTTGCTTTGAGCATGCTAGAACCTTCAACAACGGTGAAATCTCAGCCTTCTAGTCATCCTCCTCGATGACTATTCTCATACTGGCTCAAGCGCCTCTCGAGCCAACCATTATCCACAAACTCGAACCATATCACCGAGTTATCAACATGCTTGGGATGATCCCGTCTGGATTAAACCAAGGCTATCTCATATCATGCTTTGCTTCATCGCATCATAGCAAAGTCCCATCTCAACATCATGCTTTGCCTCATCGCATCATAGCAAAGTCCCATCTCAACATCATGCTTTGCCTCATCGCATCATAGCAAAGTCCCATCTCAACATCATCATCAAATCTATACATATGAGCTTCATCATCCGCTTCATATGCCACGGGCAGCTTTCTATATTAAAGAGCCTTTCCACTTAGCTTTTGAATCATCTTCGACCAACTTGTCCAAATCAAATCATCAATCAACCAATTTCTATCAATCAATCAAATCAATCATTAATCCAAGTAATCAATCATTCAAACAAGATCTAAATAAACAGTTATAACAATAATGGCAATTTCGTAAATAAAGAGTCCAAATCTAACAAGCATGAATTTTAAGTAATATCTTGATGAATGAACTAGCATAGGTTAACATGTAGTAAGATGGATATCAAAACTTTATGAACGATGGATCTACATGCAGACTTAAGAAAAATGCATGAAATCACTATCTTTAACACACAAACAAGCCACCGATCCAATATACTCCTTTGGGTCCGTGTGAGAGATAACCACCACTCACCGAATCACCTAAACACTTCAAAAGCAACTAACTTCAGATCTGGACAGCGAAGGATCTAGCTTGATCCGACATGATTTCCCCTCAAACGACGAAATCTCTCTTCGATGGAGATCTTCAACTTAAGCTCTTGGATCTTCGATTTGATCTTCAATTTAGATGGATGGAAGCACAAGATTAGAGTGGACAAAAAAAGTGAAGAAGTGTTGTAGTCGAGCTCTCAAAATAGCAGCACTTCGTCGCTTCAAAATCCGGATCCCAAAAAGTGAGATAAGCACTTCTATTTATAGGCCAAACCCATGAGTCGTTCGCCCCTATGAGTCGTTCACGACTCATCAAAGCCCACGACTTACGACTCATGCATATGCGCGACTTAACATATGCGCGTGACTTAACTTAGACACGACCTAACGACTCAAGCCCATACGACTTACGACCTAACACACTACCGCATTTCTCCCTAAGTCGTTTGGACGACTCAACGACTCAACACTCAACACAGGGGATGACTCAACGACTCAACACAGGGCATAACCGACCTAACCTATCAACACACACGGCTTAGCGACCTACGACTTAAGCCTATTGTCTTAAGTCGCTCGAACATCCTAACTATAACACGGCATAACCGACCTAACCTTAACTCGTTCACGACCTAAGCCATCTTCCTTAAGCCGTCCAACCAACCTATCTCCCTCTTAGGTCGTAACCCGTTCAATCTCCTAGGTCGTTGCCGCTAGTTCTCTTAGGTCGCTTAACCCCTTAAGCCGCTAACCACTAGGTCGCTACCCTCCTTAAGTCGCTAACTACCTTAAGCCGTTAACCCTTAAGTCAGTCAAATCCTATAGGTCGTTCATTATTTTAAACCGGCCAATCTCTTAAGTCGCTCACCTACCTTAAGTCGCTCCATCCTCTAAGTCGGTCCACCGACTCATGCTACAACTCGACCCAACCCTGGACGACTCATCTCTGGACGACTTAAGCTCCAAACAACTTAAATTCTAAACGACTTAACAACACTAACGACCTAATGAAAACAGTTCTACGATCCTTCGATCCGTAAAAATACGGGTCGTTACAGCTCATGTGGAGTCCATGTGCCACTCATACTTCATGAGATGCTACCTGGGTTCAGTTTTTCCTACATAAGCAGGCATCATAGGCATATTAAATCTCCATGGATACTTTGTATGTAGGATGTTGTCAGTGAATGGTGTATGACTCCTAGAGAGTCCCCAATCATCGTTGGTTAGGCCTTGGCTTTCTTTCACAAGTTGTCCCACCATAGCTGTTAGGTTCGGCATCTGGAGAGTTGGTGCCTGGTGGTGGTCGTGTTCCACCTCACGTGAATGGCTTGATCCTTGCCTTCAGGCAACAACATGTTACTTTAGCTCAGAGTGTTATCATGTGCCTCCTTAGTAGATGTCATGTCATCGTCTCTCAACTGTGATTCGATGACATTCGCCTGAGCTCCAGCACCTTGGTTGATCGTGGTGAGCTCGAAGTTAGCTCCTCCACCTACCTGAAGACTGCCACCCTAATTTGAGGGTTCATTGCTGATTCCCCTGGGGGGTTAGGCAACAATCTATGTTGTTTGACGGTAGTCAATTTCATAATTCCCCCATGACGTTCCAGCATCATATGCATATGCCTTGCACCGTCGGCTTCTGTGGTAGTCATCGGATGAAGAGGAGCTCTCTAATCCTGATTTCCACTTAGTCTTTCAACTGGTTCATCGGTTCAATATTGGACTGGATTTTCTGATTGAGCTGTTGATGTCTATCAAGTGCTTCCTTCATCAGGACTTCAAAGTCGGCTTTGGTGGTGTAATCGGGAGGATTTGAGGCATTAGAACCATCGGCTGTACATTCTAGTAAACTTACTGAATGCCAAGCTGTGATATATATAAGTAATTGAAAATCAACAAGAGATTAATCAATATCACAAAATCTACACAAGAATCAAAGGAAATGTCATACTCCTAATTTCGTTCACTAAACCATATCTTCATAGCCTTCAACAGCATAGGAAGTAGTAAACTTTCCTCTGGCCATGGCTAATATCTTTCTTTTAGATCTTCTTTAAATCTGAGTAGAAACAAAAAATTGTCGGCATAAATCTAGATCCATCTTGTGAATATGGGAATCCACAAGTAGATGATGAGATCCAATCAAGATGAGAATTCTCTCTCAGTTAAAGCACTAAAATGTTTGCATCAAAAGTTGACACAAACACCAAATAGGTTTTATGTAGAGAAATAAAGTAAAGAACTAAAATTAAAATAAAGGAAATAAGTAGAAAACAAGAACATGCAAATTTATAGTGGTTTGACGTTGATTACATACGTCCACTTTGATGAAATTGCTTTATTAACAGTTGTTTTTCTAAGTACAAGGGAGATCGGATCGGATTGATCCTTGATTACAAAGGAGTACAAGTAAAACAGTAGCGTAAAGATACTTCAAACGAACTCTATATTTATAAGGGTAGACGGTAAATATCTTCTTGAAAATTCATCGACGGAGTCTCAAGATGTAGATGAGGTCATCTAAAAAATTTCATGGCCAATTCTCAAGTATAGGGGATTGGCTTCGATCGGTCCAAATGGGCATGTGGCATCACATGATCACTATGGTGGTCTCCTGCCATGCTAGTTTCTTATTTCCAAAGTTATTTGCATAGTTACCTTCATGTTTCTAAAGACATCGACCAATTTCAATTGAGTTAAACTACTGGTTTGTGTTGTTCATTGCCATAATGATACGATCTGATCCCCTATCCAAAGGAGCTACTAATCCATACTTAGAATATTTCAGAGAGTCTATCTCTTGGTCTCGCTTGATCGTTGCTTCATATTGTTGTCTATGCTTGATCTATGGACTCCATGGTCAACTCTCTAGGCAGCTTGCCTTGTATCCCATCGAGTCTAACTTGTCCAATAGTCTGGATATAGCCAGGTCAAAAGGCCGAATAATATATATATATGTGTGTGTGTGTGTGTGTGTGTGTGTGTGTGTGTGTGTGTGCGTGTGTGTGTATGTGTGTGTTTGTGTGTGTGTGTGTGTAAAAGAATTTAAATCCGAGTTTAACAAATTAATAAAGTGATTTTAATTATGATGGTAAAATAGTCTTTAATTATCATTTTATAAAGTGTAATATTTTAATATAAATATAATTCAAGATTTTAAAATTGTAATTACTTGATTATGAATAATTTAAACAAATTTGGACGTTTAATAATTTTTGGAAATAGCTTTTAATTATTAATAATTGGGAAATAAATGTTATATGCTACATTTTGTTACTATTTGTTACTAAAAGAAAGAGAGAAGCTTTCTAATATCGATTAAAAAATATTGAATCATTATTTAATTTATAATAAATTGAAAAATTATTATTTGTAAAAATGTTGTTATAATTTGTTCTAATCAGGTATACATTTCTACGTACTAAATATGTTAATATTATATGTTTTGAATGATTTACTATACATGTGTATATATGTATATTTTGTAACATATATATATATATTTGAATACTCTGTTTTTATTACTATTCTGATATTACACTTCTTATTTAATGTATAGAATAATTTATATTTGAGTTTAGTTAATTATTTAATTAATTCTTGAATATATATTTAGTATTTATTCTCTATCTTTTAGGGTTTATTTTGTTATATAAAATTGTAAATTGTGAATAATTTATTATTAAGTATTTACTTTATATTTATATTTATTCCAATAGTCTATTTTGATATTTCCTCGTTGTTTATTGAATGATAATCATATAAGTGATTCACCGTTGGGTTTGTAATTGAAATTTTAATAGGATACGGTGATGACATCCTTCGATATAATTTTATGATATTTAATTCTACGTGATAAGAAATATGAATAAATGGAGTTACAATACCATTTGGAATGGGACATTCGGTAATATTTCTTTCGTTATTCCTTTGACTCATTATATAGAATAATATAGTGATAAGTGGAGTTTATAAGCAGTGGATAAATGTTTGAGTATCGCACGGTGGTATGGGACGCTGCTGTGATAGTTATTCGGTTATTCATTGTAAGTAGATGACACTCACATGACAAGAATAGAGAGGAAAGTGTGGGATGTTACGTAGTGATATATGACTCTGTGCCTATAGTTAGTGAGACTTCGGATCTAGATATATTAGATCTATATGCCACTGTTACGATGTACTCTTACTATGTTTGTTGAAGAGGACCAAATGGCCAGTATCCACCCTGGCGGCCTGATCGTGAGGTCACACCATAGATTTTTGACACTACATTTATGGAGCACCGTATTTGTATAGCTTAGTGCTTTTGCTTTGTGTGTATTCCCCTATGTTACCGGGCCAATAGTTTGTCACCTATAAGGGCATTTATAGTGGCATTACTAATGAGTCCTCGCATTGACAAGCACACCACTGGATACGTATCACGATGACTATGAGGTAACTAAAGACTGTAGAGACTTAGTGTCTCTAGAGTTTGCTTAGTACTATTAGTCTCCCTTCTGGTACTGATGGAGTAATAGATTGACATATACGATCGATATACTTCATTGTAGTATTGATATGTGTCAGGTGCACATATATTATAATATAGAATGCTCTACATGGGAACTTCGAATCTGTCGTACAACCATTTCTCCCACGATATTTACAAATAGACATTATATAAGGAGATGAGATTTTATTTGTGATAGATATCCAGTGTATAGTGAATTCTCAGTATTTGATAGGAAGTCTATTCTATTATATACATATTGATTGATGATGATGTTTGATAGAGATTGAGAGATATATTTGGGCAATGCTTCATTCTAGCTGATTATACTTGGTAATATCTCATATATGGATATCTGTGGATTTAATGATGATTTCAAGATATGTATGATTCACCCATTTGTGTTGATTCTAAGATTTTTAATTTGCTGTATTTCTATATAGATGATGACATCTTTTGAAATCAAAGTTGGATATTTCTTATATATTTGAGTTATTAATGAGAAGCGATGCCTTGATAGCTGTTTATGTATTATATGTAGATATTTTAGAGGTGCATTTCCAACTTATATTCATATATGGATGTACAAACTGATGATTTGAGTATCTATGGTTGTGTTATCGTATTACGATTATTATTATTCTCTATTTACATTGTGTACCCCATTTGGGACATTTGATTAGACATAGTTTGACCTATGTGTTATTTTATAATATTAGAGTCAGTTGAGACATTTTAGATACAGGAACAACATTACCAACATGTATTTTATTTGGCTTGGCGGAGATTTAGAATATGATTGATGTATGTTATTTATATGACATTGTATCATTGTATATACATGATACTAAGTGTATATTATTTATTTGATCCATTATATTGAGATAGTTGGCGTTTGAGACATTTTGTATTTATATTGTATTATATATGTATATAATGTCATATGTTATTGCTATGATTGACTTTGTGCACTTTGTTACTTATTGTATATTGTGTATTTTTCTATCCTAGAGGCATATGTTGAAAGTGTGTTATGGATCGTGTAATATGGATACATGATAATACAGAGTATAGTGATAATAGTAATACTGTAAATGGTGCAGAATATAAAAGCAGTATAGTAAAAAGACACCAGAGATTTTTATACTGGTTCTGAGCACCGTCCTACGTCCAGTCCCAAACTCCTTCTGGAATTTCACTAAAACAACAACCCTCACTACCCATAGGAACATGTCTATACAATCCCTGAGCAGCCGAACATGGACCTGAGCAGCAGAACATGATTTCACCTCAGCAGCCGAAGAGGACTTCACATGCCTAAGCAGCAGAATAGGATTTCAACAAATACAAAAATGTTTTGACTTTGTGTGATCTTAATAACACGGATTTGTTACTTGTAGTATACCCTTCCTATAATCTTCTCCTTGAATATAATTACATATAATTAAAGTATATGAAGAATAGAAAGGTATAGTATCACTTTAGTGCAGAGTTATTGAAAGTATGATATCAAATAGATTTCAAAAGGTTTGATTTGAAAGATAAGAAAATTCAGTTGTGATTCCGTTATTTGGAATCAAGTTTGAGTATGTATTTATAATGGTTAGAATGCAGCGACTGTTGGTGAAGAGTTTCGATTGAAGTGTTGCGTCCAAATCATTTCGTAGAGGTCCCCCTGAATCTTTGACGCTCTATATCCTTCATTCTTGTTAGCAATAATATTTATCCCCCTTTGTCATCGACAAAAAGGAGTGAGAAATATAAAAGTCTGATGTCATAATGTCATAGATATTATGAAGAAAAACAACCATTCATACATTAAACTTCCATAAACAAGAGTCTTTGAAATAATAGAGTGGCTATTTAGTACAAGCCATACGAAATGAATGCTAATGTTTTTATAAAAAGAAAAACACCTTATGCCATTGGTTGCTTACCCCTACCACTATGTGATGTCTGACTACCACTATCCCCTCCATCTCCACCGTTGTCACTACTACTTACTTAATCGTCGGAAGAAGAAGACCAAGTGAAGACGAGTTGCTTACCCGGATCGCCTATAGTAGCCGAGGAAGTTCCGAAAGAGCTTGAGATAGCTTGCCATAACTTCGTGAAAAATCCCTTAACCTCATCAAGCTTTTGTCTACTGTAATGATACGGGATTGAAGAATTTGTTAGTTACGGCGTATCATAGAAATCGACTCATGTGGAGGAAGGTCCGGATTTGGAATCAAAATTTCGTCTTGTTGACGACGAGTTGATCTTTAACGAGATGGACCTTAAGATGGTTCACCATGTTGTTGTAGTTGGTCTTGAGATAAATCCCGTTGAGTCCATTCTTCGAAAGATTTGATAGGAGGTGGTCGAGCAACTGGTAGCTCCATTAATGCTAAAGTTCGAGAATTCAAATATCCAACGGTAGAAATCGGCGAGTCCGGTTCCAGAATCTCACAAGCCTTTAGAAGTCGCATAATATATTCACCGTAGTATAAGACATTCATTCTATCGTTGTTGAAGCTTAAGAATTCGTCAAGAATCAATCGTAGCCAGTTGACTTTAATGTTTCCAAAGATAGCATATAAGGCTTTAAAGTTATTTTCATAGACAAGTTCATAACTCCTGGTTCGCGGAGTTATGGTTTTCATTAACGCACGATGAATAATTCTTGCTTTTGACATGGACTTGAGTTGATGCATGTCATCTTCTACAAACAAATGACATCAATCAATATTGGCCAATTCCATACAATCATTTTCGATTCTCAAAATATGAGCCATTCGATCTAAGGAGAAAAAGATGGGTTTTCTATATACTAAACTCCATACACAATGTTGTTGATTTTGAATGGTTTGGTGATCCAAGTTAAGATTTGCGTAGAATTATTTGACCTTTATTTGATTAATTTTGTGCTTATTATCGTCAATGTTGACTAACGATTCCAAATTGCTCCTACGAGCTAATTCTTGGATATGGTATGGAGAGAAATCGGAAAACTTAACAAACGAACCTGTGAAAATATGTGAATCTTGCATTCGTCTCCACCTTATAATTGCAGTGTCATCGAATAGCCATCTTTGGATTTGCTCGTTTGAAGGTGGTTGAGAGGATGAAGAAGCTTGTCCATTTCTCTTAGGAGCCATTAATTTGAATTTTTGGAGAATAGAAATGGAGTTTTTGAAAGGCTAGGGTTTTGGAAAACTTTGAAATCTAAGATGAGATTGGTGAAATAAGGTAAAGTATAATTTAAAAGGAGGAAAGTGGATGGGTAAAAGCAATAAAGTTACTCAAATTTACGATTCTGTCGACTGAATCAGTGCTTCAACAGACTGAAGCTGAAAATCGAAAATTTTGATCCTTCTGGTCCAGTCGACTAAGGCGCTGAGACAGTCGAATGGCCATGCTTTTTAAAAACATTTCACTTCTGAGTCAGTCGATTGATCCCTTGGTTCAGTCGACTGACTTGGGTGAATTTTTGCAGTGAATTTTTCTAGAGTAAAATGTTAATATATTTATATATGTGAATGTTGTAAGTTTATTATTGAATATTGTAATTAGTTTAAAGAAACAGAAATAAATTATTCCAAGAACAAAACGTACATACTTAGAAGAATTGTTCGAAAATAAAACAAAAGATAATAACAATTATGCTTTATTTTGAAGGGCTAGACGTCTTGTAGCCCTTTAGTTGCTTGCGACGAGCATTCAATTCTTCATTGCGATCCCATGAATTCGGTAAGAACGGTGGTCGCGGTGGGGACGAAGTTGAAGGTCGTCTAATAGGCGAAACAGCATATCCGTCTATTGGATGTGAAGTGGCCCTGCAAAACTTCATGGCAATATGCTCGATAATTCCTAATCGTCTGGAGTCAATCTTTTGTTCGTAGTACATTTCACATTGAAGCATTAGTGGTTCTTGTTGATAATGGTGCAAATCATCTATCTTTTGCTTCGTGTTTGGAGATATGTCAATCGTCTTCTTTCCTTTCTTTTTATCCGAAGTATATCTGGTATGATAGGCCGAAGATGGTGAAGTTTTATGAACCGGAGTCTTTGGTGAATTGTTTGAGGCAAAAATGATAAAGAATTTGACATCTTGAAAAATAGTTTTTGAAAGGAAAACGAATGAAAGCTTTGTTTGTATTTTAGTTTGATTGTATGAAAAAAATGGAGTATGCATATCAATTTATAGCCTAAGTTTAGGGCGAAAGTAGGTAGAAATAAATGGCTTGTGTTGAATTTAGCCAAGTAGTAGTTCGTTGGTTTTTCTGTTGTTTGTTTTATCTTATGTAATATAATGTTTACAAAAGAAGTAAAGTATATTTAGAAAGTTAAATGTTACACATAATTTTAGTATATATTGATGTCACCATATAATAAAATCCCCATACTAGTCTCGCTTTATCTCTAGTTATAATTCCTAATTCGTCTGCTTTATTTTTATAAACCCATTTAGTTCCTATAACAGTCTAATCGGTCGGCCTGGGTACTAGTTCCCAAACTTCATTTCGTTCAAACTGATTGAGTTCTTCTTACATAGAAATAATCCAATTTTCATCGGATGATGCTTCCTTAGAATTTTTAGGTTCTATGGTAGAAAGAAAAGTTACACTATCCACTAACTTAGTTGATTTCTAGTTCGAACATTTGAATTTATTTCTCTAATTATATTTTCTGTAGGATGATTTCAAAAGATTCTTCGAGGAGATCTTATAATATTAGTAATATCTCTATTTTCTAAATTATTAACAACGTTTTCATCTTCTCTAGGATTATAAACAATATCGTCATCATCTCTCGAATTGTTTATTATTATATTTGTTTTATTATTATTAAGTAAATCATTGTCATTAATTGTTTTAGAGTTCTCATCAAAATATACATGGAGTGACTCTTCGATGGTATTAGTTCGTTTATTAAAAGTTCGATAAGCTTTGCTTCGACTGTCCAAGAAATATACCTTCGTCACATGTTGAATCAAATTTGCCAAGCTGATCTTTGGTATTTAATATAAAACATTTTGATCCAAATATTTTAAAATAAGATATGTTTGGTTTTCTACTGTTAAAAAGTTTTTAAGGAGTATTTTTTGTGAGAGGTCTAATAGAAATACGATTCAAAACATAACAGGCAGTTGTAATAGCTTCTGTCCAAAAATGTTTTGGTAATGTGCTTTAGTTTAGTAAAGTTTTTGCACATTCTTGTAGAGTTCGATTCTTTTGTTCTACAACTCTATTTTGTTGTAGAGTTCTAGGAAATGAAAAGTTATGAAATATTCCTTTCTTTTTACCATAATTATCAACTTGTATGTTTTCAAATTCACCTCCATGATCACTTCTAATATTTTTAATTCTAATACCTTTTAAATTTAGAATTTGTTTAACAAAAGTTTTGAAATTTTCAAAGGTATCACTTTTATTTTTCATAAATATAGTCCATGTATATCTAGAAAAATCATCAACTATTACAAATACGTATTTATTGTGATTTATGGATTGAATTTGGGTAGGTCCAAATAAATCCAAATGAAGTAACTCAAGCGGTTGTAATATCGAAATGACTTTCTTAGATTTAAACGAGGATTTAGTTAATTTACCTAATTGACATGAGTCACATATATTATTAACTTTAAAATTCATCTTTGGTAATCCTTTTACAAGATTACTTTTAGAAATTTTATTTATATTTTTGAAACTGATATGATAGAATCGTTTTTGCCATATCCAGGGATCATTTTCTTTAGTTATTAAACACGTATATGAGCTATGATTTACTTTCATATTCAAAACATAAATGTTTTTATCTCCATTTTCTTCGAAAATAAGATTTTGATTTTGATCAAGAATACTACATTTATTTTCAAAAAATGATATTTTAAAACCTTTATCGCATAATTGACTTATACTTAATGGATTATGTTTTAGATTCTTAACTAATAAAATGTTTGTAATAAGAGGTAAATTAGATGTACCGTAATTGCTCACATCGCCCTTGCCGATAATATATCCCTTGGAATTATCTCCAAAAGTGATAGAACCTCCATCTGAGTATGTAATATTTATCATCATATCTTTGTCTCCTGTCATGTGTTTTGAGCAATCATTGTCGAGTATCCATTTTCCTCTTTTCTTGGGTGGACCTGCAAAAAATATGAAATAACGTTGGTATCCACCTTTTTAATACGGTCCTAAGAGTTAGGTCTTAGGAAACCAAACCCAAGTGGGTTTAGTATCCCTTTTTATAAATATAATTTTTATTATTGTGAACATCTTCTATAAATGAATTAATATATTTTTTCCTTATTAACTTGTTATTAGTTTTAAGTACCCGTATATTTATAGGTTTAGAAACTAGTCCATTTGAAGATGTGGGTGTTTTATCATACTTAACTTTGTTTAAATTACTAGATTGTGAATTCTTGACTTTCTTCTTATATCCTAAACCATTTTTATTATTAACAGATTGTGAATTCTCAATAATTCTAGATAAATTTTCTCTTCCTTTATTAAAATTTGAAACGTTTTTAGTGATTCCTTCTAGTTTGGTCTTTAGACTTGAATTTTCTAGTTCTACCATTTTAATATTAGTTTTTAAAACATGATTTTCCGAAACAAGACCATCATTCTTTTCTTTTTGAGTTTCAATTTCTTGACTCAATAATATAAATTGAGAATTAACATTTGAAAGAGATTCTTGAGTTTCTCAAGTTCTTCTTCTAATATTTTCTTCTCGTCTTTAAGCATATCTCTTTCGAATTCTGCCTTGTTTTGATTTTCTACAACCTCTTTGTATTTTCTTTTGAGACTCTTTAAAGAATCTAATAATTCAGAATTTATTTCTATCATATCATCAAAAGTTAAATCACTAACCTCATTATCTTTGGCCATAAAGCATACATTGGCTTGTTCATTATCGCTGTCACTTTCACTTCCAGAAGAAGAGGAGGAATCTGAATCATCACATGTAACTGAAAAGGCTTTTCTTTTGAATTTGTCATTAATTTATTTCGATATTCTTTCTTTTGATCTAGACAGTCCTTCTGCATATGCCCCTTTTTATGACAGTTAAAACACTCCATAACTAATAAAGACGGTGGTTTATTGCTGTTTAAGGTTTTCTTGCCATTATTTATGTTTCCTTTTCTATATTCCAAGAATTTCTTGAAGTTTTTGGCAATAAAGGCTAGGTCGTCTTTGTCTGAATCTGATTCTTCTTGTTCTGCATGGAATGCTATATTCTTTTTATCTTGAGCTTAACTCGTTTAACCTGCGAAATCACTTCATAGGACATTAGGTTTCCTATTAACTCTTCCGGGGTTAGTTTGGAAATATCGTTTGCTTCTTCAATAACGAAAACTTTTCTTTCCCATTCTCCCGTTAAAGAGTTAAGAATTTTGGATACAATATCAAAGTATGAATATTTTTCTCCTAGTCCTACTAATGAATGGTAGATATCCTGAAAGCTTGATATATATCATTTATAGATTCATTTTCTTTCATCCTAAAGTTTTGAAACTGGCTTTTGAGCATGGATATTTTTCTTTGCTTAACCTTGTTAGTTTCTTCGTGTGTAACCTTGAGTGTACGCCATATTTCATATGCAGTATTGCACATGCAAATACGGTTAAACTCATTTTTTGTCTAAGGCACAAAACAACATATTCATGGCTTTTGCATTAGCTGAGGCATCTATGAATGAGTTATATTCCATGAATCAAAACCATTTGCTTACATATATATTCTCATTCATGTGGCCCAATAGTTATAATTCATGCCATTAAATAGTGGTGGATGTGTAGTGGATTGTCCTTCAATGAAGCTAGTGTTAATGCTAGTGCTAGTGTTAGTGTTAGTGTCCATATTATTAGATTATCATATAACTGTGTTACGGTTGTACGATGACCTTGCTCTGATACCAAATGAAAGTGTGCTATGAATCGTTTAATATGGATATATGATAATACAGAGTATAGTGATAATAGTAATACTGTAAATAGTGCGGAATATAAAAGCAGTATAGTAAAATGATACCGGAGATTTTATACTGGTCCGGGCACCGTCCTACGTCCAGTCCCAAACTTCTTATGGAATTTCACTAAAACAACAACTCTCATTTAACCCGGAGGAACAAGTCTATACAATCTCTTAGCAGCCGAACATGGACCTGAGCAGTAGAACGGGATTTCGCCTCAGCAACCGAAGAGGACTTCACATGCCTGAGCCGTAGAACAGAACTTCAACAAATACAAAAATAATTTTGACTTTTTGTGTTCTAAATAACACGGATTTCTCACTTGTAGTACACCCTTCCTATAATCTTTTCCTCGTGTATAAATATATATAATTGAAGTATATGAAGAATAGAAAAGTATAGTATTGCTTTAATGCAGAGTAATTGAAAGTATGATAGCAAATAGATTTCAAAGAGTTTGATTTGAGAGATAAGAAAATTCTGTTGTGATTCCGTTATTTGGAATCAAGTTTGAGTATGTATTTATAATGGTTAGAAAGCAACGACTGTTGGTGAAGAGTTTCGATTGAAGTGTTGCGTCCAAATCTTTTCGTAGAGGTTCGTAACTCTTCACAAAAAGTAGTGTCTTTTTGAAAAGTAGCTGTTGTAGAAATTCAGTCAACTGAGCCTCTGGGTCAGTCAACTGAATATTAAAAATAATTTTTAAATATATATCCGTATATATGTGCACCTGTGCATGTTGCACAAATTTTCCAGTGTCAGTTGACTGGACCTCTAGGTCGGCGACTGACGTGGTGAAATCTGTGCAATATGCACAGTTTACACAGGTATAGAAATATATATAACTTTAAAAACTTTTATAATTTAATATATGCTTATATATGTATAAAATATTTGGGAATAGAATGATTAAATATATAAGCTAATATATACATAACCAAGGAGTGATTTTAACAACATTGACCTAAGACTTAAAACAAATAATATAATTGATGCACCAGTTTTGAAGTATTGTCTCCTTGTAGTATATATTCTCTTTTTGTCGTAGTAGTCGTCAAATCCATATGTCACGATGATAGCTTTGTAGCATGAATCAAAACCAAGTCTCAACATATGTGACTATTGCTTTGTACTAATACTGTGTACGTATATGTGAGGTTTGTGTTTGATGTTTTAATATGCATCAGTGTTAGTCCAAGGGAATAATCACGTGTGTACCCCTTATAGTCCAATTCTCCTATTCTTTGACAGTATTAATCTATAATACCATTAGATGATGTGGGTGTAGAGATGGGGTGTCACATGTAGGATCAAAATACATAACATAATAAACACACACTACAGCTCTAAGATGAAGAGTAGATCAAGTATCCTTATGATACAACTACGCCAATATACTATAATAAAATGCAATATACATAATTAAACACCAAGATAATGAGGCCAACAAAACTGGCTTGTCCTATTAGAAAATCCACCCAATTGGACAAAACTCAAGTTGCTGCCCAATGACATACACTGAACACCAATCACAAAGCTACTACCATACAAATCAAAGGCAATATAAATATATAGAGGTACTGCATCACACCAAATGAGTCGAAAGACTTATTTATGCCAACAAAATCATTATAAACACAAGCCAAGATCAAACAAGGTCAAATAGGAATAGAAGTAAGCAGGCTCGATTGAATAGAAATAAACAACATTAAATTATCATATTTGCAATCCACTTGATCACCCAAGTACTAAGTATATAAGTAGGCCGTTATGCATAGAACAAAGTAACCAAACCAAATAAAGTCAAGCTGTGCTATATTGTCATATTCGCATTTCATGACTTACTTGATTCTTATGGTAGAAACAAGCAATCTTGTATGATAACCCACGCAGCATCAACGTCAGCCAAAGTGACTGAGGCAATCCAAACAAGAACTACACCGCACTTGTAAAGTGTTTCAATTCTGATAGGAAAGGATGCTTGTAACATGCGTAAAATCAACCGTAATTAAATAAATAACTTAAGTAAATTAAATTAAATAAGGTAGGGTTGATGATTGAAATTTTATAGGAATTTTGACCATGAAATTCATTCCACTGTATTCGTGGTGAAATTTTGATCTATTTCCATATATAATATACTGAAAATGGAACTCAAACAAAGAAGTTATGGACGTTTAAAGTTTTTCGATTTATATTAGTTATTTCAAATTTAAATGGGTAATTAAATTTAAAGATTGAATTTCAAAAATTAACAGTAGAATTATTTGGGAGTAAGTAGATGTTAAAGTAAATAGTTAATAACTAAAATTAATTAAGGAATAAAATAATCAAGCAATGAAAACAAATAAAACACTCCCGAAATAGTGAAGCGATCGACCAATGTGACCCAACTGGCCAACCGCTAGGTCGACCGGTCTGTGGGGGGCAGTCAACTACAAGAAACAATGGTGGCTAAGGTTTTTACGACGTTAAATACTCTAGGTTTATCTGTTTTCACCTAAATTCATCCTATGATTCTGGTGCATTTCAACTCCTATAAATAGGACTCTACCAACTCCACTTTTTATTCATAAATATTTAGAGAATTCTACAAACCTCTGCCATTTTCCCTTTTCAGTTAGATTCAAAAATTTAATTAGGAATTCAAGTAGGGATTCTAACCCTTTCCTAATGATTCTTTTAATTTATTCTCTTCTCCTCCAACCTCTCTGAATCTAATAAAATTATATACCAATCCCTCGTTGTGTATATATATCAAAAGAAAGAGATCTGGTAAAGTGCTGCTTTGCCATTGCAAACCCAAGTAAGAAAAGCTATGAATAATCTGTGAGTGGAAATCTTAATATTTTTATTTCAGTAATTGATTAGTGTATAATGGATTTGAATATGCCTTTTGGATTTTGGAATTACGAAAAAAACAATATAAAATCCACAAAATTTCTTTTTATGTCGAAATGACGATTCTAGTTGGAGATTCTCAATTATTTATGTTAAATTGATGGAATTTATATCGTTTCTGCAATTTTTGATAATTTCATAGTCTATTCCACTTCTTCTCCTTCTTTGACTCAAATTGCGAGTTTTCAATAATAAACAAAGGTGTAGAGCACGAATCCTATTTGTACTTTACATCACTTATTGCAAAAAAAATCAAATAAAATTCCCTCGTTTATTTCTTTGTAAAAAAGGAGTTGGATAGAATATGAAGTTAAAATTGCAATTCCTATTGTTTAGGCCATTTCATTAATTTGATGCCATAAATTGAGTTTCCATTTCTATTTACAAATCTATTTATTGCAGTTTTGGATATGAATATTTAATCCTTTTTATGGATATTATAATTCGTTGTTATGGATGTTAGAAATTTGGAAATTTGAAGGAAATGACTTATATTAATATTTTGATTAAAGAAATTGACATTTAACACTAGTTTAGGGCGTATGAACTTCACATTTAGAAGTTTACAAGGCGCAAATATATATATCTATTTTTATTAGCATAGCAAACTTATAATTACAGCGTATAATTGTATAGTTAATTAGATTAAATTCTTATGAATTCCCTCTTAGAAAAACCATTAATATTTTAAGACGTACTAAAGAAGATTCCTTATAAGGTCTTAATTATGGAACGGTGAGATGAGTATTATATATAGAGAGAGTTATAAATTATGGCAAAGTCATAGGGATACGAGGTCATTGAAAAGACACACAGAAGCCTATCCAGCTAATCTGGCTACTAGTAGTGTGACTTTGGAGCTAATGTAAGACATTACCTATGATAAGTATTTATGATGATGCGAGGTTAGTCCCAAATTCTATAGGGTAAACCTGCCCAGCTAATCTGGCTACCAGTTCCTATGAATAATCAGACTAATGTGAGACATCATTATGAGTATAGGTCATAATACGAAGGCCTATTTTAGGGTCTTGGGATATTAAGTGGTTGTTTGAGGGCCTACCTCTTTCTCCAAATGGAGTAGTAAATGGCCAAGGGTTAGTCTTTAGGCATGATAGGTGGAATCATGATGGGGGTCCGCTTCGGGATAACGTATTAAGTTACTGATTGAGGGTCCATCTTCCCATAAAGAAGTATTAAGTGGCTCAAAAGATTATATGAAATGTCAGCTAGATAGTCACCAATGAGGAGTCCGCCTTAGGAATATGTATTAAAAATTGGGGTTTACCTAAATTGAAGTCTTAGATAGCTAGATTCTGCCTATTTTCCAATAATATGTATCATGTGGCTTGGGTAACATCTCTCATATTGTTAGATATTTATGACGTGAGATTTGGGTCATGTAATTTAGAAACCTGCTTTGGGAATGGAAGGTATTAAGTGGTTGATTGAAGACCTGCCACTAGATGAAGTCATTCAACTTAGGCAAGGAGACCCCACTCTAAAGGAGTATATAGTTAAATTCACAAAGTTGGCTAAATTCAAGACGAGCTTGATAGATACACCTATGAAAAACACCATGAAGTTCATGATGGGCCTAAATTCCTCGTTGAGAGAAATGTTGTTGACCCAAGTGCTAGTTGGTGCCATATATAAGATGTTGGTTGAGATGGCAATGTTACACATGACCAGTGCTGAGGACAGAGAAGAAAAAAGGAGAAGGCTGGGCCTACCCAAAAGCAAGGAGGGTCCAAGAAGGGATGCTTTGGGATAACAAGCAGTTGAAGGGTAAGTTTAAGAAGGATAGTAAGGTGTGATAGAGATGGCAAAAGTAAGGTCACGAGGCCAAAAATTGCAGGGTGATCCTGATGAAGGAAGCTTTTAAAGGGAATTGCTTTAATTGCCATGAAGAAGGGCACCTCAAGAACCAGTGCCCTAAGTTGGCAAAGGAAGGATCAAGCGAAAATCCAATGCTCTTGAAGTTGTTCCTATTGCAAGTAGACTACCTAGGGACTAAGGGAAGGCATCATTAGAAGGTATAACTCTTATTTTAGGTTTACAGTTCATACATAGTTTGATTAAAGAGCATCACACTCCTTTATATCTAGGAATGTAGTAAACTTCGTAAACCTTCAAACCCAAATGGTCACCGACCCAAAAGTGGTCTCTAATCCTGTTGGGGGGTTGACAAATCTCCTTTTAATTTGTAAAGAACAAGTGTTGGACATATGAGATGTTGATTTCATATATAATGTGTACATTTTAAATTTTACGGGGTATGGTGTGATATTGGCTAAGGATTGGTTATCGTACTATGGAGATATTCTTGATTGTGATAAAAGGGTTGTACGAGTAAAGAGTTGCAGAGGTCGTGACCTACAAATCCTTTATACACCCTAAAATTTAGTTGAGACAAAATATCTATAGTCACTAATCTATCTTTTGGTGAGCTATTATCAGCACCCATAGTCTATGAATTTCCCAACGTCTTTGAGGAGGTCTCTGGTCCCACCCTAAAAGGAGGTCGAATTCCAAATAGATTTGGAGAAAGATGCGAGTCTAGTCGCTCTGCCTTTATGACACATGGCCCCCAAAGAGAGTAGAGAATTGGATAAGCAAACTTCTGAGCTACTAGAGAAAGAATTCATCTAACAGAGTACTTTAAAGTGGGGAGCCCCTATTGTTCTCACCACTAAGGTAGGAGTGCCACTGAGACTTTGCATTGGCTATAGGGAAGCGAACAAGTTGACAAGGAAGAATAGGTAACCTTTACCTAGGCTAGATGACTTGTTTGATCAACTTGTGGAAGCCAAAGTCTTTTCCTAAATAGATTTAGCATCCGAATTCCATTAATTAAGGATTGCAGAGGAAAGCAAGACGAAGACCGCATTTCACACATCAGATAGATTCTATGAGTGGGAAGTGATACCTTTTGGATTGATGAATTCCCCTGCATACTTTGTAGATTTGATGAGTAGAGTATTATGAGGGCAGCTCAACAAGTTCGTCGTGATATTTGTAGATGATATCTTGGTATTCTCTTAGAGCGAAAAGGAGCATTAGGGTAACCTAAGGGAAGTATTAGGAACCTTAAGGAGGCACCAGCTTAAGGCAAAAATTTTAAAATGGCACAGTTGAAAAAAGGAGGTTGGATTCCTTGGACATGTTGTTTCTAAGAAAGGCTTGGCTAACGACCCCGCAAAAGTAGAAGCTATTCAAGGAAGATTCCTAAAAATGCATCAGAGATTAAAAGTTTTCTTGGGTTAGCCGACTACTATAGGAAGTTCATAAAGAACTTCCCAAGATAGCAGCTTCTTTAACCCACTTAACTAAGAAGAACCTAGTCTTTTCTTGGGTGATAAATGCAGTAAGGCATTTGAGAAGCTTAAGGAATCATTGACGGGTGCACATGTTCTCACCATTCCCGATAGAATGAAACCATTCACGGATTTCACCAATGCTTGCGGCATAGGATTGGAAGTAGTTCTCATGTAAGAAGGAAAGGCAGTCGCTTATGCAAGTAGGCAACTTAAGCACCGCGAGAAGAGATATCATATACAAGATTTGGAGTCGGCTATTATCGTCTATGCCTTAAAGATATGGAGGCACTATCTTTTAGGGGAAATATTTGAGTTGTTCACTGGCTATAAATCACTCAAATACCTGTTGTCCCAAAAAGATTTAAACCTCAGGCAGCAGAGATGGATGGAATATATAGCATCATTCGATTATAGTATACGATACACCTTTAGAAAAGGGAACGTAGTCACCGATGCCCTTAGTGGGTGGCATGCTATCGTAGGTGCTATGAATGAATGGAGGCAGTTGGATTTCCTCTCAAATTTTAACTTCCGACAGCCTATAGAAACCATCCAAGGCCTTCTAGCAGTTATGGAGGTTAGGTCAGCGTTGATGAACCATATAGGGCTTGAGCAAGTAAAGGATGAAGGGATAGTAAAGTTCTTTGAGAATTTGAGGAGGGAAGAGCATTTTCCCCATGTTTGTAGGTATTTAGTTGATGAGAAAGGAAGTTTAAGGAGGAAGGAACGCTTTTATGTCCTAATGATTGATAGTTTGTTGAAAGAGGTGCTTATGGAATGTCACCACTCAAAGATGACTATTCACCTCAGAGGAGATAAGATGTACAAGGATATGAAGAGGATTTTATTTTGGCCTAGAATGAAGAGAAGAGTAGCCGAGTTTGTTGCCAAATGCTTGACATATTAGAAAATAAAAGTTGAGCAAGGGAAGCTTGGAGGATTATTATAACCATCAGAGATTTCGACTTGGAATAGTAGCATAGTTCGATGAATTTTATGGAAGAATTGCTTAGGATTATGAGGGGTAATGAAGCTATTTAGGTTATTGTGGATAACTCACTAAGGATGCCTATTTTATTCCTATTAGGAACAATAGGAC
Organism: Allium cepa; assembly: GCA_030765085.1. Taxonomy (NCBI): domain Eukaryota; kingdom Viridiplantae; phylum Streptophyta; class Magnoliopsida; order Asparagales; family Amaryllidaceae; genus Allium; species Allium cepa. The sequence goes on along the minus strand of CM060940.1, from coordinate 212,841,460 downwards.
TGCCACTTCTCTCACACAGTTTTATATACTTCTTTGAATCTTAGCCCTGCTTATCATCCACAAACAGATGGTCAAACGAAAAGGTTGAATAGGATTTTAGAAGACTTGTTGAGGGCTTGCATTTTGGACTTTGAAGGATATTGGGAGCAGCATCAACCATTGGTTGAGTTCGCGTATAATAATAGCTATCAAATGATGATTGGTATGGCCTTTTTGAAGCCCTTTATGGGAGACCATGCAAATCGCCAAGTTGTCAGTAGGAAACCACCGACAAAATATTGCTCGGACCCGATTTGATCAGTGATATCATGGAAAAAGTAGAGTTTATCAAGCAACGAATAAAGGCAGTGTAAGATCAGTAAAAATCTTATATGGATTGGAGAAGGGAAGAGCTAGAATTTGAGGTTGAAGACATGGTATTCGTCGAAGTTTACCCTCTTAGAAAGGTGGATAGGTTTGGAAAATCTGGAAAATTGACGTAAAATTCATTGAGTGATTCTGAGTTTTGGAAAGGATAGGGAAACTTGCTTATCACATGGTGCTTCCTAACAAATTGGCAGGAATCCATAATATTTTCCATGTTTCTCACCTTACAAAATGCCTTCATGACACCGCAATTATATTTGAGTCTGATTATTAAGGGATTTAGAGATGGAGTTGACAGTGCTCCATGCCACCACACGCATTATGGAGCACGAGATTAGGAGACTCCGGAATAAAGAAATCAGGCTAGCCCGAGTTCAATAGGGAGATAACTCGATGAAAAGCACATGGGAAACTGTAGAGAAAATGCAGATCTCTCATCTAGAGATTTTCACTAGTAAATTTCTCTCCCCAAAAACTATGATTTTGGTTACATCGTGGTTGCCAGATTGGATGTCAGGAGATGGTCTCCATACTTTTTCACAATCACCATACACTCATGTAGAAATTTTATGCATGTTTAAGGTATTGCATACATGCTTGCATAGCATGATCACACACTCACGTTAGGGTTAAGCTCATTGATAGTATGTATGCAGTACATAATCACATTGCACTTTGATTGAGTAGAAGGTTGTGTAGATAACTTCATTATATAACATGGATGTTATTGCATGTTACGCTGTTTGTCCCATGAAAGCTGTCGGGATGAAATCTTTTTTAAGGAGGGAAGAATGTAACATCCCATAAAAACAACCATAATTACATAAATAAATTAAGTAAATTAATTAAATAAAATAGGGTTGAAATGTAAATTTTATAAAATTTGGGATTAGACCATGACAGTTATTCCATTGCGTTCGTGTAGAAATTATGATCAATTTCCACATATAATATGCTGAAAATGGAGCTCAAATGAAGAAGTTATGAACGTTTAAAGTTTTCTAATCTAAATTTATTTAATTTGAATTCGAACTCAAATGAGTATTTAAATATAAAGGTTTAATTTCAAAATTAACAGTAGAATTACTTGGGGGTTAAGTAAACGTCAAATTAGATAATTAACGATTAAAAACTAATTAAGGAATAAATTAATTAAGCAACTAAACAAACAAAACGCTTCAAAATACTGGAGTGGTTGCTAGTGCAACCCAATCGGTCAGCCCCTGGTGGTCGATCGGTCTGTGGAGGGCAGTGGACCGCTACAAACAGTGACGGCTAGGGTTTTCTTGACGTTAAATGCTCCAAATTTATCCATTTTTCACCTAACTTCATTCTATGGTTCTGGTGTGTTTCAATTCCTATATATAGAATCATGTCATCTCCACTTTTTATTCATAAATATTTGGGGAATTCCACAAATCTCTACCATTTTCTCTCTTCAGTTAGATTTAAAAATTTAATTAAGAATTCAATTAAGGATTCTAACTCTTTTCTAATTATTCTTTTATTCTCTTCTCCTCTAACCTCTCTGAATCTAACAGAATTATATATACCAATCTCTCGTTGTATATAAATATCAAAAGAAGGAGATTTGGGAAAGAGTTATTTTGGCTTTGAGAAATCAATTCAAGAAAACTTAAAGGTAATATGTAAGTCGAAGCCTCGGTATTTTCGTAACAATCCACCTCGGAACAGTTCTAAATTTCAACCCAGAAAAGGCCCATCGAAATTTAGATCCACTCTAAGGAAAGTTGTTGGTAGAAAAAAGAAATAACATTGCAGAGTCATAACGAACATTTAGAACTCATATTTCAAAACCATTAAAATGTCATAACACAAAATTCCATAAAAACCGTAACATAATATCCTTTACAACAATTTTCTAAATCCATGGGTATACATAAAAGCAGATAATAATAAATACTGCCATCAGCCAAGCTTCTCCATCTCTAAGCATCGTCATTGTCATCACTCCATCCTTAATCTGTGTTGTAATGAGAAGGGAGTCAGAACAACAAGTGTCTGGTGAATAAAAACCTCAAGCCTTGCCTTTTTAATACTTGGGAAATATATTTCAAAATAAGAATATGTCCACAAACATAAAACCATTAAAGTCATTTAATACTTCTTTATAAGGAAAGGAGACGGGTCTAACCACTTAGTACCTTCCATTCCAGAAGCAGGTTTGTAAAATCTCATAGTCCAATCATGCGTCATAAATAGCTAATAATGTGAGAGATGGTACCCAAGCTATTTAATGCTTCTAAATGGAAAATAAACAGACTCTGGTCATTTAAGATCTTAATTAAGGTAGACCTCATCGTTTAAGACCTATTCCAGAAGTGTGCTCTTTAATGGTACTTTCTAGCTGACCTCATATGGAATCTCATTTGCCACTTAATATTTTCAAGTAGAAAATAAGCGGACTTTGATTATTTAAGACCTTAATTATGGCTGATCCCATCATTTAAGACCTATGTGCAGAAGCGGAACCCTGTAGAGATACCACCTAATGTGTCCCCTAGGCCATTTAATACTTCATTTGGGGAAAACAGACTAGTCCAACCACTTAATACTTCAAAACCCCAAAGCAGGCTCTTCGTCTATGGCCTGTACTCATAATGACATCTCACATTAGTCCTCTATTCATAGGAACTGGTAGCCAGATTAGCTGGGTAGATTTCCTCTATTTGGGACTAACCTCGTGTCATTACAAATATTTATCATAAGAATATTTGACATAAATAAAAGTATACACAATTTCTGGTAGCCTCAAAGTGAAGGGTAGACTTCCATCATGTATCTCCATTGACCCTGAATCCCTATGGCTTAGCCATAAATCAATTATCTCCATATATTTATACACTTATCTCACAGTTTCATAAATAAGGCCTTATAAGGAATTTCCTTATTACGCCTTAAAATAATAATTAGGCTAAATAAGAGTTTCCTTTTATTTTCGCCTCAAAATCAATTACCTTCATAATGGCGAAAATAAATGTAAATAAATGCCTAATTAACTATGTCATATACACTATAACTATACGTTAGTTACATAAATAGAGATACATAAATATGCACGCCTAATAAGTTCTAAACACATGGATTTTATGCTCTAAGCTAGCGTTGCTTGTCAATTCCTTTATCAATTATTATTACAAGTCCTTTTTCTTTAAATTCCAATATTTCATGGGAATATAATGTCCAAAATAGGGAATAAATATTCATAACCAAACTGCAATAACAGATTTGTAAATAAAATATAAACTTAATTTACTACTCCAATTCAATGGAATATTTTAAACAATAAGATTTTAAATCTAAACCCCATATTCTATTCAACTCCTCTTTTACAAAGAAATAGATTAGAATAAGTGGTGTAAACTACAAATAGAATTCATAATCTAAACCCCTTATATTGTTGAAGAATCACAATTTGACCCAAAGAGGAAGGAGAAGTGGAATAGACTATGAAATTATCAAAAACTGCATAAACAAAACAAGTTCCATCAAATTTGTGTAAATAATTAGGAATCTCAATATAGAATTGACATATCGAATTAAAAAGGAATTTTTGGCCATTTTATCTCTCATATTTTCGAAATTCGGAAATCCCTAAGGTATATTCATATCCAAGAAAGAAATACACTAAATAATTGCTGAAAAGAAATACTAAAGTTTTCACTCACAGATTAGTCTTAGCTTCACTCAAATAGATTTGTTGCCTTCCGATATCTTTCAGAATCTCTCTTTTAATATATACACATACAATAGAGAAGAGTTATATATATATATATATATATTCATTAGATTCGGAATAATTGGGGAAGAATATGATAAGAATAGATTGGAGGAAGAAGAAAAATATATGAAATATGTTGGATTCTTACCTTAATTCTCTACGAAGTCTCCAAATCTTATTAGAAAGAGTTACCAATGGCAGAGTTTCGTCATATATCCCAAATAATGCGAATAAAAATGGAGAGGATATGGCTTGTTTATAAGAGTTGAAATGCATCAGAACCATAGGGTGGAAGTAGGTAGAAAATGGGTAAATATGGAGCGTACAACCGAATGAAACATAGCTTCAAATCCTATCCGACACTGGAAACTTCTGTTGCCAAGAAGTCAACCGCATTTGGGTGACCGGTTGACCTATATAGGCCGACAGCTCCTCTTATTTAAGGGAACGTTTATTTATTTCCGTTGCAAGATTATTTTATTCCTTAATTAACTTTTTAACGTTAAACGCTAATTAAACGTTTACGTAGCTCCCAAGCTAATTTTTGGAATTTAAACCCTAAATTTGGTTTATCATTTGATTTTGAATTCAAACCAAATTAATTTAAATCTGAGAACTTCAAATGCTCATAACTTCTTTGCTTGAGCTCTGTTTTCAAAATATTATACATGGAAATAGATCAGAATTTCATCATGAATGCAATAGAATGAATTTCGTGGTCAAATTCCAACTTTTATAAAATTTTCCTATTCAACCCTTATCATATTTAATTCAATTTACTTTATTTATTTATGATTTATTTTATGGGATGTTACATTCTTTCTCCCTTAAAAGGATTTTGTCTCGAAATCTTTCAAGGGATGAACAGTGTAACTCGCAATAAACTTCATATTATACAACTAAATTCTCTACACAGCCATCTATAGCACAATGTGATTATGTACCGCACACATGTAAAAATGAGCTTAGTCCTAGCGTGAGTGTGTAATTGTGTCATGTATATATGTGTACAAATATCCTAAGTATGCATAAAGATTTCTATATAGTGTAAAGTGATTGTGAAGAAGTATAACAACCATCTCCTACCATCCAATCTAGTAACTGCGATGCAACCAAAATCCAAATTTTGGAGAGAGAAATTATGAGCGAAAGATCTGGGATAGTGTATTTCATCTTCTCCTCGTTCTTCCATATGCTTCCATCGAATTGTCCCTTTATTGTACTTGGACCAACCTAATTATTTTATTGCGGAGTCTCCTATTACCATGCTCTTAGCTCTATAATGCGTGTGGTGGCAGGAGGTATCATCGTCTCCATCTCAAAATCCCAAACTGATTAGGCTCTATTCTGCTAGCGGTGTCATGAAGGTATTTCCTAAGGTAAGAAATGTAGAAAACATTTCAGACTTTTGCCAATATGTCAGGAAGCTCTATACGATATGCCAATTTTTCTATTCTTTCCACTATTCTGAGCAACCCAATAAACCTAAGCCCCAATTTTTCGGACTTTCCAAACCTAACAACTTTTCCAATAGGTAAGACTTTAAAAAATACCATATATCCAACCTCAAATTCTAGCTCTTTCCTTCTTTTATCTACATAAGATTTCCAACGGTCTTGTGCTACCCTCATCGTCTGCCTGATCAACTCTACTTTTTCCATGGTATCATAGATCAAATTGGGTTTGAGCAATACGTTGTTGGTGGTTTCCCACCAACAAATAGGCGGTTTGCATGGTCGCCTATATAGTTCTTCAAAAGGGCCCATACCAGTCGTCGATTGATACCTATTATTATACGCAAATTCAACTAAAGGTAGATGCAACTCCCAGTGTCCTCTGAAATCCAAGACACAAGCTCTCAACAAGTCCTCCAAAACTCTATTCTCCCTCTCTGTATGTCCATCGGTTTGTGGGTGATATGTCATGCTAAGGTTCAAAGAAGTTCCAAAAGCATTTGTAGGCTCCTCCAAAATTCGCTAGTGAACAAGGGGTCCCTATCACCGACTATGCTTATAGAAATTTCATGTAGATGAACTACCTCCTTAATATAAATCTAGGCGAGATAGACGCTAGTCCTATTTCTCCTAATTGGAACAAAATGAGCGCTCTTGGTGAGTCTGTCTACACAACCCAAATAGCCTCATTGCCCTTCGAACTTTTAGGCAATCCACCCACAAAATACATTAAAATATGTTCTTACTTTCAAGTCAGAATTTCCAAAAGTAATAAAAATCCATCGAGCTTTCCTTGCTCAGCTTTTATTTTCTGACATGTGAAACGCCTCGCAGCAAACTGAGCTACACTCCTCTTCATTCCATTCCAGAAGAATATTCTCTTCATGTCCTTGTACATCTTATCTCCTCCGAGATAAATGGTCATCCTTGAGTGGTGACATTCCATAAGCACATCTCTCATCAAATCATCAATCACTGGGATACAAAGATGTCCATCTCTTCTCAAACATCCCTTCACATCAACTGAGTACCTCCTAGCATGGGGAAAGTGCTCTCTTTTTCTTAATTTTTCCAAAATCTTTACTGACTTCCCATCTTTTACTTGCTCATGTCCTATACGATCCATCGAGGATGGTCTAATCTCCATAACTGATAGAAAACCTTGGATGAGTTCTATTGACGTTTGGAGACTAAAATTGAAGAGAAACTCCAACTGTCTTCATTCATATAGCACCTAGGGTTGCATGTCTCCGACTAAAGGTGTTGGCGACTACGTTCTCTTTTCCAAAGGTATATTGAACACTAAAGTCAAAGGATGCTACATACTCCATCCACCTCTGCTATCTAAGATTCGATGTTTTGGAAAAATAAGTATTTGAGTGATTTACGATCAGTGAATAACTCAATAACTCAAAACTTTCCCTCAAGAGATCATGCCTACACATCTTTAAGGAAAAACAATGGTCGTCAATTCTAAATCATGCACTGGATACATATTTTCATGGTCCTTTAGTTGTCTACTAGCATAGGCAACTACCTTCCCTTCTTGCATAAGAACTGCCCCTAATCCTGTACCACATGCATCTGTGAAAAACCGTGAATGGCTTGGCTCCACCTGGAATAGTGATCATGGGTGCACTAGTCAATTACTCCTTAAGCTTCTCAAGTTCCTTGGTGCATCTATCATCCCAAAACAAAAACCTAATTCTTCTTAGTAAATCGGGTTAAATGGGTTGCTATTGTGCGAAGCTCTTAATGAATTCCTATAGTAACCTGCCAACCCTAGAAAACTTCTAACCTCCAATGCATTACCAGAAGGCAGCCACCCTTGGATGGCTTCCACTTTAACTGGATCCACCGCTAATCCTAGTTCCAAAACAATATGCCCAAGGAACCTAACTTCATTTTTCCAAAAGTGGCATTTAGAAAACTTGGTTTTGAGTAGGTTTCTCCTTAAGGTCTTCAATACCTCCATAAGGTGGTCCTCATGCTTCTTCTTGCCTTTGAAGAAAAGTCAGATATCATCAACAAACACCACGACAAATTTATTAAGTTGCCCTCTAAATATCCTACTCATCAAATCAACAAAGTATGCCAGGGCATTTGTCAATCCAAAAGGCTTTACTTCCCACTCATAGAGACTATCTGGAGTATGGAATGCGGTCTTCGGCTTGCTTTTCTCTACAATCCTCAACTGATGGTACCTCTTTGCTAATTCTAATTGGGAAAAGACTAGCTCCTACAAGTTGGTCGAACAAGTCATCTATTTTAGGTAGAGGGTACCTATTCTTCCTTGTCAACTTGTTCAACTCCCTGTAATTGATGCAAATTCTTAAAGAACCGTCTACCTTAGTAGTGAAAACAACAGGGACTCTTCACTCAGAAGTACTCCTACCAATGAATCCTTTCTTCAGTATATCTCTAAGATTTTCTTATCCAATTTCCTTCTTTCTTTGGGGGCCATATGTCTCAAAGGCAAAGTGATGCGTCTTGCATCTTTCTTCAAATTGAATTGGAACTTGATCTCCCTATGGCATAGGAGGCCCAAGACCTCCTCGAAGACATCAAGAAATTCACAAACTACAGGTCAGATGATGGTTCCCTAAAAACAGATAGATTTAGTGAGAATAAATGGGTTAACTCAATTAAAGCTTTGGGTGTACAAAGAACTTCTAGGTCATGACTCCTTAATCGTACTACCCTCTTACCATAGTCAAGAATGGCTCCATATAATGTCAACCAATCCATACCCAAGATAAGCCCATACCCCTTAAAATTTAGAATGTATGCAGTAATTATGAAATCAACCTCGCATATGTATAACACCAGGTCTTTGCAAATAAGAGAAAGATGGATCAAAAGCCCAATGGGATTGGAAACCTTTGTTAGGCTGTTGACCATTTGGGTTTGTAGATTTAAGGAATTTACTACATCCCTAGCTTTAAAGGAATATGATGCCCTCGAATCAAATAGGGTACGAATAGTAGCCCTAAAAATAAGAGTTATACCTTATAGAGCTGCTTTTCCTTAGTCTTTTCGTGGCTTACTAGCAATAGGGACAGCTTCAATAGTGTAGCCCTGTCAACTTGGTCCTTCCTTAGCCATCTTAGGACATTGATTCTTGTGATGCCCCTCATTGTGGTAGTTAAAGCACCTTCATTTAAAGGCTTCCATTATCATACTCACCCTATAATCTTTAGCTCCATGACCATTCCTTTGGCATTTCTTACACACCTTCACATCCTTCTTAAACTTCCCTTTCGACTTCTTGTTGGCCCAAAAGCTCCCCTTCTTGGACCCTCGTTGCTTTTGGGTCAGTGTAGACTTCTCATTCTCTCTTCCTTATCTTCCTCATTGGCCACATGCGGCATCGTCGTTTTTACCAACATCTCATATGTGGACCCCATAGGTACTTGGGTCAACAACATTTCCCTTAGCGGGGAATTTAAGTCCTTTACGAACTTCATGGCCTTTTTCAAAGGTATGTCTATTAGGCTCATCCCATATTTAGCCAATTCAGTAAACTTAGTTATATGCTCCTTAAGGTTAGAATCTCCTTGTCTTAGCCGAATGAACTTTTCCAATTACAAGCTATCCTCTACTCTAGACATGAATCTCATTTCAAATCGGTCCTTGAATTTATCCCAAGAAAATATCCTTCCCTGATGCTCATCAGTAACAAAGTTCCACCAATTTTAGGCTTCTTCCTTGAGGTGTCAAGCAGTTATTCTTCTTCTTAGTTGATCATTCCAACCAAACTCTCTAAATATCCCTCGTAATTATTAATCCATGCTTTAGCTTTCGAATATCCTTCAGTTCCAGAGTATGTCTTCCCTCCCATATTAAGATAGTCCTTACATAACTTAGGAAAGTTAACAGGATAGGGTGCTGCATCGGTGATCGGGGCAGTGGGTGCTATCGGTGTAGATGGAGGAATAGCAATCTGCTCGATAATCCTAAGATATTATTAAACCATTCAACCATTCCATGAATAGGAGGTCTTTCGCGGGTAGGGTTCCCTTAATCGAAAGAAGATTGATTATCGACCATATCAACTATCTATAGGTTAAACCTTTAGTGACGATTTCCTAAGATAGTATTTACATGCTGAAAGCAAAGAAAAGTTACCTAGTGTATGTGCGTATGTTCAAGAAGAGTTGTTGTGTGTGTGTGTATAGTAAAAATTCTTTGAAAATTCTTTTTGAAATTTTTTTTTTCAAAATAATAAATATGTCTCTCATGCATGTAGTTCTTCCCCGTTGACCGGGTAACCTAGACTCTGATATCAAAAGTAAAAACCCATCCGGAAATAGGCCTTAATTTCGATCCAGAAAAGGCCCATCGAAACTTAGATCCATTCTAAGGCAAGCTATTTGTGGTAAAATGAATTGTAGAGTCAAAACTAAACTTTCAACAACAGATGGAAAAAATATAATAGTAAAGTATACTCATTTATTTCAAAACTATAAAAATGTCATAACACGAAATCCCATAAAAATTATAACATAATATCTGTTATAATAGTTTTCTAAATTCATGGGTATGCATAAAAGCAAATAATAATAACTACTGCCACTAGCCAAGCTTCTCCATCTTTAAGCATCGTCATCGACATCACTCCATCCTTAACCTGTGTTGTAATAAGGAGGGAGTTAGAACAACAAGTGTCTGGTGAATAAAAATCTCGAGTCTTACCTTTTTAGTACTTGGGCAGTATATTTCAAAATAAGAATATATCTACGAACATAAAACCATCAAAATCATTTAATACTTATTTATAAAGAAAGGAGATGGGTCCAACAACTTAATACCTTTCACTCCAGAAGTAGGTTTCTAAAATATCATATCCTAATCATACATCATAAATAGCTAATAGCGTGAGAGACGGTACCCAAGCCACTTAATACTTCCAAATGGAAAATAGGCAGACTTTGGTAATTTAAGACATTAATTAAGGCAGACCCCATCATTTAAGACCTATTTGCAAAAGTGTGCTCCTCAATGGTACTATCTAGCTAACATCATGTGGAATCTCATAGGCCACTTAATACTACCAAGTGAAAAATAGGCAAACTCCGGTCATTTAAGACCTTAAGTAAGGCAGATCCCATCATTTAAGGTCTGTTTCTAGAAGCGGACCCATGTAGAGATACGACCTAACATGTCCACTTGGCCATTTAATACTTAATTTAGGGAAAAGAGGCGGGTCTAACCACTTACTACCTCAAAACCCCGAAGCGGGTTCTTTCTCTTATGGCCCATACTCATAATGACATCTCACATTAGTCCGTTATTCATAAGAATTGGTAGCCATATTAGCTAGAAAAATTCCCCTACAGAATTTGGGACTAACCTCGCTTCATCATAAATATTTATCATAAGGATATCTCACATCAATAAAAGTGTACATGACTGTTGGTAGCCTCATAGTGAAGGGCAGACTTCCGTCATGTAACTCTATGGACCTCACATCCCTATGACTTAGCCACAAGCAAATTACTCTCAATATATATATATATATATATATATATATATATATATAAACTCATCTCTCTGTTTCATAAATAAGGCCTTATAAGGTATCTTCCTTATTATGCCAAATAATAATTAGGCTATATAATAGTTTCTTCTTATTTTTGCCTCAAAATCAATTACCTTCCTAACGGGGGAAGTAAATGTAAATAAATACCTAATTAACTATGCCATAAACGCAATAATTATACGTTTATTGCGTAAATAGAGATAAATAAATATTCATGTTTAATAAGTTCTAAACGCATGGATTTTATTCTCTAAGCTAGTGTTAACTGTTAATTCCCTAACTAATTATTATTATTACAAGTCCTTTTTCTTCAAATTCCCAAGATTTCATGGGATTCTAGTGTCCAAAACAAGAAATAAATATTCATAACCAGACTGCAATAATAGACTTGTAAATAAAGTAGAACTCAATTTGCTACACCAATTCAACGGAATATCTTAAACAATAAGAATCAAAATCTAAACCCCATATTCTATTCAACTCCTCTTTTACAAAGAACTAGATGAGAATAAGTGGTGTAAACTACGAATAGAATTCGTAATCTAAACCCTTTATTTTGTTGAAGAATCACAATTTGACCTAAAGAGGAAGGAGAAGTGGAACAAACTATGAAATTATCAAAAATTGCATAAACGAAACAAGTTCCATTAAATTAATGTAATTAATTGGAATCTCAACATAGAATGGACATATCAAATTAAAAAGAAATTTTGGAGGATTTTATCTCTCGTATTTTCGAAATCCCTAAGGCATGTTCAAATCCAAAAGTAAATACACTAAACAATTGCTGAAAAGAAATACTGAGGTTTCAAACCACAGATTTGTTTAGCTTCACTCAAATAGATTTGTAGCCTTTCGATCTCATCTAGCATCCCTTGTTTTATATATACACATAATAGGAAAGATGTAGTTATATTCATTAGATTCAGAATAATTGGAGAAGAATAGGATAAGAATAGATTGGAGGAAGAAGAAACAAATAGGAAACAAGTTGGATTCTTACTTGAATTCTCTGTGGAGTTTCTGAATCTTATTAGAGAGAGGTGGCAATGGAGAGGATGGTATTCTATTCATAAGAGTTGAAACGCACCAGAACCATAAGATGGAAGTAGGTAGGAAACGGGTAATTTGAGTAAATAATTGGTGTATAATGGATTTGAATATGCCTTATGGATTTTGGGATTGCAAAAACAAAACAAGATGAAATCCCTAAAATTCCTTTTTATTTCAAAATTTCAATTCTAGATGGAGATTCTCAGTTATTTATGTCAAAATTGATGGAATTTATATCATTTCTGCAATTTTTTATAATTTCATAGTCTATTCCACTTCTCCTTCTTCTTTGATTCAAATTGTGAGTGTTCGATAATAAAATTTTGGTGTACAACGTGAATCCTATTCGTAGTTCACATCACTTGTTCCATACAAAAAATCAAATAAAATTCCTTTGTTTATTTCTTTTTGAAAGAGAAGTTGAATAGAATATGAAGTTAGAATTGCACTTAATATTGTTTAAGTTATTCCATTAATTTGATGTAATAAATTGAGTTTCTATTTCTATTTACAAGTCTATTTATTGCATTTTTGATATGAATATTTAATTCTTGTTATGGATATCAGAATTCCTTGTTATGAATATTAGAAATTTGGAGGAAAAGACTTGTATTAATATTATGGTTAGAGGAATTGACATTTAACACTAGTTTAGGGCGCATGAACCACACGTTTAGAAGTTTGCTAGGCATGAATATATGTGTGTGTGTGTGTGTGTGTGTGCTAGCATAATAAACATATAATTATAGCGTATAATTGCATAGTTAATTAGGTAATTAAATTCTCATTAATTCCCCCTTAGGAAAGTAATTAATATTTTAAGACGTAATAAGGAAGATTCGTTATAAGGCATTAATTATGGAACGGTGAGATGAGTATTATATATAGAGAGAGTTCGTAAATTATGGCGAAGTCACAGGGATGCAAGGTCGGTCAAAGGCACACAAAAGCCTATCCAGCAAATCTAGCCACAAAAGTGTGACTTTGGGGCTAATGTGAGACATCACCTATGATAAATATTTGTGATGACACAAGATTAGTCCCAAACTATATAAGGTAGACATACCCACCTAATCTGGCTACCAGTTCCTATGAATAGTCGAACTAATGTGAGACGTTATTATGATTACTGGTCATAATATGAAGGGCCTTCTTTGGGATCTTAAGTTATTAAGTATTTGTTTGAGGCCCGCATTTTTCCTCCAAATGGAGTAGTAAATTGTTAAGGATTAGTCATTAGGCACAATAGGTGGTATCTCGATAGGGGTCTCCGCTTCGGGATAAGGTATTAAGGAACTAATTGAGGGTCCACCTTCCAATAAAGAAGTATTAAGTGGCTTAAGAGATTCCATGCGATGTTAACTAGATAGTCACTAGTGAGGAGTCCGTCTTGGGAATAGGTATTAAATGATGGGTCTGTCTCAATTGAGGTCTTAAATGGCCAGAGTCTTCCTGTTTTCCGATAAAAGATAGTAAGTGGCTTGGGTACTATCTCTCGCATTGTTAGATATTTATGATGTGGGATTTGGGTCATGGGATTTAGAAACTTGTTTCTAAAATGGAAGTTTTAAGTGGTTGATTAAGTACCCACCTCCTTCCCTTATAAGAAGTATTAAATGGTTATATATATATATATATATATATATATATATATATAAGACATATTATTGTTTTGAAATATACCACCCAAGTACTGAAATGTTAAGACTTGAGATTTTTATTCACCAGACATTTGTTGTTCCGACTCCCTCCTCATTTCCTCATTACAACACAGGTTAAGTACGGAGTGGTAACAGTGACATGCTTCAAGATGGGGTGGTCAAAGTTTTTGGTAGTTATTATTATTATCTTTTGCTTATGTTATATGTTGTACCCATGTATTTTTGAATAAATGATGTAATAGACATATTTGCCAACTTGATGATGTTTTGGTGTTATGAAAATTTAATAATTTTGAAATAAATGGGTAAAATTTGCTATTATATTTTATTCCACCCACTGTGAGTTCTGAAAGTGCAGTTATAGCTCTGTATTGTTACTTTTTTCCAACTAATAAGTTTCAATGGGTCTTTTGGGTTATAATTTAGGCTTGTTCCGGGGCATGTTGTTGCACCACTTCAACATGCAAAATTGGCCAATTACATCCCAATAAAAATCAAGTTCACGGCAACCGAACTACGCCAGCACATTTCTAAAGCATAAACCTCATACTCGCCTCATACTTCGTTGATGGGAAGTTGAGTCAGCACATCCAAACCCATCTTGAATCACATTACATAGTCGCTTTGAACTGTGCTACCTTTACAACATTGGACCGAGCCGCAATCCCAGGATTGGAATGCAATCCAGATAATAGGAATGCCTTAATATTCATCCCAAATGGAACTATGGCACATCTACTCAAACAACTATACCCAAGTAGGGATGCGACACAAACTAAAACAAACAGCAAAATTGGCAAGTCTGCACTGCAATCTCATATCACATAACAAACTACAGGGACGCCCCACCATTCTGATGTGACTTTGAAGACACAAGACCGTACTGCAATCTAATGTTAATACTAAAGTGATAAAGATGCACTGCAACCTTGATGTAATAATGTGGCATCACAATCCTAAAAGGTACTTACCATGCATATAAAAAGGTCCAAGGGATGGAGCAATGTACTGAAAGTACTTCACGACCGAAAATCGAGTCTTATCCCTTAAAGACAAGGGAAGCAGTGCAGTCCTCTACATATGAGAACAACTCAAAATATATTCATATAGGGCGGCTGCCCTTTAGAATAATGATGTGATATCTTCTACTAAACCATGCGATCGTCCAACACCACACTTTGCTAACAAAGGGCAGTTAATACAATTCATCCTCAGATAAAGGGCAATTTCCCAATGCATTTTTATCTACACATGTGCACAGTTTACAAACCTGCTTCTTTGCAGAATCAAAGAAGGCATGATTTATTCAAATTTGGACGGTTCTTACCTCAATCCCAATTCGCCCCGCCTAAAACCAAATCTTCTCGCCAATGACAAACTTTCCACCCCAAGCCATGTCACCAATCCATACATGCTTAAAAGCAAGTGGTAGATGGATGTCACATGTAAAGATCCAAAGGAGGAAAAGGGAGAAAAACATGGCGGGATAGCATTACCAAATGATATGAAAAAAGCTCAACTATAAATAAAGTAGCACTACACTATAGCAGTGTCAGGGGATCCTTTTTAGAAATCTTGGAGCCTGGTCTTTTTTCCCTTGCCTTTTTTAAGATTCATGAAGTTCTATGCTAAAATTTATGTACACCCTCCATAAAAAGTATACCAGAAAGAAATATGAAAACAAAGATTTGATCTGTGGATGCAGGATTCATAGGAATCTCAACCAGGTAAATTTCTACGACTTTACTCTCCTTGCGTTTTTCTTATCATTTTAGTGGCGGACTCTTTTCTTTTATGTCTTTATCTTAATTGAATGTAAATTGGGCTTGACATTTCAACAAACAGTTAGAATGCAACTCCTTAATTGTGTGAGCATACACCAACATAATTACTACCTTAAGGCAAATTAAGAATCACTTAAATTTGCTGATTCATAATTATGGAACTAATTAGCCCCATAATTACTCTGTAATCAATTGGGCGTTGTGAAACGAAAAATCTCACCAACAGTTAATTTTCATAAACATTTGTTAAATTATTATTATTTTTATCAACTTAGATAATTTTTATATAATTTAATAAACAAAGATAGTTTTTATAATCTTAGTTAATTTATTATTATTATTATACATATTTAGTTAATTTTTATAAAACATGTAATTAATTTATTATTATTTATGATTGTTGTTATTGTTGCTGTTATAAAATTAATCAATTTTCATAAACATTAGTTGTTGTTGTTGTTATTATTATATAAATTTAGTTAATTTTTATAAAATTTAGTTAATTTGGTTAATATTTTATAATTCATTATAAGTATTAATATTATTACTATTATTATTTTAAACTTAGTTAGATTATTGTTATTATTGCTATTATGATTGTTGTTGTTGTTGGTATTATTATTATAAACTGGTTAGTTTTCATAAACCTTAATTAAATTATTATTATTATTATTATCAACTTAGTTAATTTTTATATAATTTAGTAGACGAAGTTAATTTTTATAATGTTAGTTAATTTATTATTATCATTATTATTATACTATTATCAACTTAGTTAATTTTTATATAATTCAATAGATGAAGTTAATTTTTATAATGTTAGGTAATTTATTATTATCATTGTTATTATATAAATTTAGTTGATTTAAAAAAAACTTAATTAACTTGGTTAATTTTATAATTTTATTATTATTATTATTATTATTATTATTATTATTATTATAAAATTTGTTAATTTTTATAAAACTTACAGTTAATTTATTGTTATTATTATTATTTATGATTGTTGTTGTTGTTAGAATTATTACTATAAAATTAGTTAATTTTCACAAACATTAGTTGTTGTTGTATTACTATTGTTGTTGTTATTATTATATAAATTCAGTTAACTATTCTAAAACTTAGTTAATTTGTTTAATATATTATAATTATTATAAGTATTATTATTATTATTTTAAACTTAGTTAATTTTTATAAAACTTAGTTTATTTATTGTTATTATTGCTATTATGACTACTGTTGTTGTTATTGATATTATTATTATAAACGTAAGTTAATTTTCATAAATATTAGTTAAATTATTATTATTACTACTATCAACTTAGTTAATTTTTATAAACTTATTTAATCTTCATCAACTTGATAAATGAAGTTAATTTTTATAATCTTAGTTAATTTATTATTATTCTAACATAAATTTAGCTAATGTTGAAAAAATTTAGTTAACAAGGTTAATATGTTATAATTTATTATTATTATTATCATTGGCATTATATTATTATAAATTTGGTTAAAATTTATAAACTTATAGTTAATTTATTATATTATTATTATTATTATTTATGATTTTTGTTGCTGTTATCATTACAGGTAATATTATTATAAAATTAGTTAATTTTCATAAACATCTTGTTATTATTATTATTATATAAATTTAGTTAATTTTTATAAATATTAATTTATTTGGTTAATATTTTATAATTCATTATAAGTTATTATTATTTTAAACTTAGTTAATTTTTATAAAACATAGTTTATTTCTCGTTACTATTGGTATTATGATTGTGTTGTTGTTAGTATTATTATTATAGACTTAGGTAATTTTATAAATATTAATTAACGAAGTTAATTTTTATGAACTTAGTTAATTTATTTGATTATTATTTTTATTTTTATTATATAAATTTAGTTAGTTTTTATAACGCTTAGTTGACATTGTTAATATTTAATGATTTTTAGTGTTATTGTTGTTAGTATTATTGTTATTATTCTAAACTTGGTTAACTGTTATGAAACTTAGTTAATTTATTATTGTTGTTATAACTTAATTGTTTTTATAAAATATGGTTGGTGGTATCTAAATTAGTTAACTTATTTATTATTATACTATGAAATTAACTAAAAGGAAGTCCAATTTAGTGAAAATAAGTTATTATTGCTTGTTCATAAATCAATGTATGTTGGGAATATTATGAGTTTGAAACTAAAACTTCAATTGAAATATTTATCTACAATAGAATTCAAATTAGGCGATATCCAAAGCATTGTTTAATCACAAGAGCACTAAAGTTCTAAAACATGAAAGAATGTGTAAAAGTATATCAATACCTTCCTCTAATAGATTCTCTGCTCAGTGTTAAACAAGCCAGTGTTTTTACAAATTTGATTTACAAAAGTTGGTTTATATGCATGGCCAGCTTGAGTTTTAAGACCGTTGACCAATAGACATGCAGGTGGACATTTACCTCTGCAAATCAATATTTTATTTTTTATTATTGATCATTGAATTCAATATACAAGTAAAACCAGTGAAATGTAAGTTATATTTAGCAAAAGAGCAACACTTATCAAGAGCAATTTTCTGATAACAAACCAACGTATAATATAGAGGTTCCTATACAAAAATATAGAGGATTTACAATATGTAGACTTGCCAAGTCCAATATATATATATATGGACAATTTATCCTTCAAGGCATCGCAAAAAAAATATAGTAGTAGGCTTCGGCAAAAACTAATTGCCAAAATAGGCCTCGTTTAGTTTTAACTTGTGCATTTATGGAATCGCAAGTTAAAAAAAAATTAGGTAGAGCTTACGCAACCCATAAGTGCGCAAGCATTAGTTTTAAGCTTGTGCAATTTTGGAATGCGCAAATTTATTTTCGGGCATCAAAACGACAGAGAGCCGAATCTAAGATTCATTTCTTCCCCATCTTAATTTTTAACAAAAACCTCCCCCATTCCCAACCTCAAACTTATTCTAAATCCAAACTTATTAACTTAAAAACAATGTTTTTGATCTATTCATTCAATCAACCACTAGATTAAGCATAAAATGGAAGCAAGCTCTTCTTCTTCTTTGATTAGAGGCAATTATATTTTGATTGTAAATTGATTACTGCTTTAAAAATGATTGTTGTTATTAATGGAAGAGGTAGTCATGATGATTTCGATGTCAACGTGCTCTAATTGTTGGTTTCTTTATTGAAAATGCAAAAGGATTTGAAGTACTCATATAGCCAAAACCTTAACTTTGTACAAGTTTTTGTAGTGATAAACGGTTGTTGTTTGTAAAATTGTCTCCCAGGCCCGAAGATAGAAGTGTTCTCTATCTTCAAGAACACCATAGGAGTCAAAACGACACATTAATGGAGGTAAATGTTCGATATTGGTAAACCGAGGGAATGCAAATATAAAGCACCAATTTTAATTTTTGTATACATTTCACGGTGTTGAAACCGTGAAGATATGCGATCATTCAAGTAAGCTCAAGGAGATCGATTATAAAGATCCAAGATTAGAGCCGAATCTACGAATCTCCAGATTTTGGAAAGCAATGCAAATCGACTACATCGTCTCGATCATCACCTTATCACCGTTTTATGCGATAGATGGAGGCCGAAAACAAATACATTTCATATGAGAGTCGGGGAGATGACAGTGACTTTAGCGGATGTGCATTTTCTTTTCGGTCTTAAAGTAGACGATCGTCCGGTATGTTTGCAAAATTTCGATATCGATTACATCGGATTGGCTCATGACTTGCTTGGTATTTTTCCACCTAGAGAGGCAGTTAAGTCTAAAAGTGAATTATCAATGACTTGGTTTAAAAGTGAATTTTCCGAATCACTACCCGAAGAGGCGACCGATTTAGATATACTTCGCCACACTCGTGCCATGATATTGTATTTTTTGAGTTGCCGATTATTTCCAGATCATTCAAAAGAGAAATTAAGTTTTGAAATTTTTACTTTTTGGATGATTTCGCTAACTGTGGTTATCATTCTTAGGGTAGTGCTGTTATATGCTATTTGTATAGTGAGTTGTCACAGGTTGCCTTGCAACGTCGAAAAGTTTTAGGGGGTTCTGCAACGTTGTTGCAACTATGGTCATGGTCGCATATTGCTATTGGATGACGTCTATTAGAATTCCTACCGATTTAGAACCGTATCTTCCATTCGGGGCCAGGTGGAATTGTGCTAAGAGTTGGCGTGAGACGCCAAGAAATGTACAGTTTTATCGTAATGAGTTGGATTTGTTGGAGGATGATGCGGTTACATGGGAACCATATTCATTAATGTATAAGTTTGGACATTCGGAAATTGAGTATGCATTCGTCGGTTGGATTGCTAAGAGCCGACTGATTCTATTTTTAAACTTTGATTTGTATGCACCCAATCGGGTTATGAGACAGTTTTCCTTTGATTATCAGCACATTCCCGATCCTATCGTCCCCCTTGACCTAGAACCTACTAGCTGGATGACATTTTTGGAGGAAAGTATTGCTATTTGGCAATCAAGAATTGATCGTACCGAAAGAGCACATGATCCTCTGATACCTTTGAGCGAGTACGAGTATTGGTATTAGCGAATTACTCGTCATTACATTCTTAAAAAATTAGTAAGGAAGTTGGTTGCGTACACTCCCCGTGCTCCTCTAGAACGTGATGTGGTAAGTATTGTCGTTTCAAAAATTTTATAGTTCAATTTTTATATCATATTGATGTTATGACTTATGGTTTAGGTAAGCAGAATATACAGCGCTTTGGATGTGGTGAGCGAAATAGAAGAAAGTCATATGGAGCCGGACAAGGTCAAAAGCAAGTGCATTGACCTACGACGAATACTTGACATGATTTTGGGTCGGAACAAGCTAAGAAAGCCGGCCAAGCCGCTGCGCATTGTAGAAGAGCCACCACGTTATACAGAGGAGACACATACCACAGTAGCGGGTGGACGGGCCCAATGGGAGGAGGCACATGCGGAGGGGGAGACTTCACAACATCCCGGTGGTGAAACTACAATTGGATGGCCCGCTTGGCCTGAGGTAGAGCATCAATACACCATGGAGAAACTCATGCTGACTGGCACGTTTAGCATGAAGGAGAACAAAAATTTGGATATGTTGGACAGTCGACATATGAGCATGCGCAAGAGCCGCCGTAATGGAAAATTCAACAAGAAGAACTCATTTTTAGGCCACGTCAACAACAAGAATTTCAACTTTCGAAACCCAGTCCTACATTCGAAGAAGGCTAAGGATCGGCTCCCACTATGTACAAATGGAAGAAGAAGAAGAGAGACACCATCACTTGAGCTTAGATGGATTCGTGGTTGACAGTGTTGGTCTTATTGTTGTTTTTTTGGTTGGTTAAGGGGTTGTTGACTTATATGTTTCTATGTTATTGTACGACTTGTTCAATCTTTTTAGGATGATTTTCAATTATCAGTTGGATTATGTTATTTATTTTGTTTGGTGATGGTATTCTTAATGGAATGGTGTGTGCATACTTTGAGAATTTTAGATTTTGCAAACTTTG
Source organism: Allium cepa (assembly GCA_030765085.1). Taxonomy (NCBI): domain Eukaryota; kingdom Viridiplantae; phylum Streptophyta; class Magnoliopsida; order Asparagales; family Amaryllidaceae; genus Allium; species Allium cepa. Next base: position 212,820,318 of record CM060940.1, on the reverse strand, counting down.
GTTTTGCAGTATGGTAGAGCAGCTCACTGTTTGGAATTGACCCAAAAAACAGCTTCCGCATTTGTGGAATGCACAAGCTTTATTGCCAATATAGCTTGTGCATTCCACATATGCGCAAGCTATTTTCGGGTTATTTTAAAAACACGCTTGCGCATATATGGATTGCGCAAGCTATATTGACAACATAGCTTGCGCAATCCATATACGCGCAAGCGTGTTTTTGGCACTGTCCAAGACAGAGAACTCTTTCAATACCATAAATCGCACAATTTCACACAAAAAGTCTTAACAAAATTCTACATAACACGCAAACACCATTCGAATGACAACATCATCGCATAACAAAGTCAACAAGTCATACGGTAACATAGACGTTCTACTTCTATTATAATTCAACGTGGACAAGTTTTCTTCTTGTGGCCAATAGAACCACATTTGCTACATCTGTTATGGCCGGATGAAGATGGAGGATATATGAAACCTTTTATTCGAGTAGACCAATGACGACCTGAATTTCTGCGCACAGGCGGTGGTTGTATAATTGGACCATCGTAGACGTTCCAATGTCGACTATCTGGTACAGGGTGGAATAAAGGAGCATAAGCTACAGAATACATAGCTTTCATTTACCACGCGGAGATTAAGTCAAAATACGCTCTATTAGCACCACCCGAACCATGTGAACAAGTCGCTAATACATGGGAGCACGGAAAATGATCTATTGTCGGCATGTTGCACGAACATTTGGCAACATTATCTTCGATATTCGCCGTGTAATCAAACATATGCACATCTTTCACCTACCATTCAACGAAGCTATATCTCTGTATGGACATGGGCCTCGATTATTCCATTCTTCTCCGCGCTAATGCTTCCCACCTAGGTGCGAGCTTTGACGTCCACTCTTCCCCTTGAGTTCGTCGTTCGATGAAATAATGGTTCAGTCGATGAAACGTTCGTGCAACCAATGATCTAACAGGTAAATTCCTAGTTCCTTTGAGCAAACCGTTAAAGCTTTTGGAAACGTTGGTCGTCGTCATATTGAATCTTACTCCGCCGTCATGACAAAGAGCCCAGCTTGATTCCTGGTCTTTCAAACTTCTTTCAATCCACGCATCGGCATCTCGATTTACATCCTTCAACTGTTTTCGAAGATCATTATATTTTACGACCCCTGATGCCGTGGCGCATGCGTGTAATAAATTTGGTAGCTCATTCGTACCAAACCCCGCTTTCTTGAAATTTGCTTTAATATAACGGATACTAAAGTGATAATGATGTTCACTTGGCCAAGCTTCTCTAAGCGCACGTGGAATTCCTTTCATACAATCTGAGATAAAAGTGATACATCTAGTACGTACGGATGGAATATAATTCCATATGCAACGAATAAACCAACTCCATGTTTGCCACGACTCTATTTGTACAATAGCAAAAGCTAAAGGAAATAGCACTTGATTTTCATCCACCCCAGTTGCTACTAGTAATGTACCCAGATACTTTTCGTATAAATGAGTGTCATCAATAGACAATATGGATCGACAGTGGTCGAAGCCTTGAATAGAAGATCCGAAAGCCCAAAAAGCACCATCAAAAACACCACGACTATGAATAACATCATATACGGTTCCAGGTTGGTATATTGTAGGGCTCTAAGATATTTCGACAACTCCGTATACGACGATTCCCAATCGCCATGAATCATTGCAACAACTTTCTGCAGTCCGTGCCAGGCTCGAAAATAACTCACTTTAATATGAAACATGTTAGACATTGTCTGTGAAACAGTTATTGTAGTCATGTTTGTTTCAGCTTTAATTAACGAAAGTATTTTGCTGCATATAAACTTAGCAGTTGTCTATCGATGGTTTGAGTTGATGGTTGCATTTAAACAAGTGTGATCGCCGCCATATGTAGTTATCTTCCACCAACTTGAATTTCTTCTTACCGAAAGGCTTGCATGAACTAGCCAAGGGCATGTTTCTTCCACATCACAGCGGACCGTGTATTGCTTTGCACGCGATTTCAGAACTTGAAATGAAACTGAACATTTAATCGCTCATTCACATAACTGTTCAATAAGCTTCTGCTTACTTTCAAAAATCAACCCAACTCGTGGACCTTTCTCCACACATTCTCTTCCAAAAACTTCCACGTCTAGTTGACAATTTTCCGTTATTGATTTCACCATCATTGATGTCGTGCATAAATCATCGTCTAGAGCCTCTTCATATGTGATTTGTTCTTCTTTCGCATTTACATCATCAGCCTCCTCAATGTCTGCATATATGATTGCATCATTGTTAACTTCCATTTGATGTATCCAAGTTCCATCCTCATCATCCGCACAAGCAACTTCCATGCTATCCAATTGCCAACAAATCTCTTGTGGAGTATCAACATGATAATCGACACCATCGTCGTCACAACCAGTAAATACATCTTCGACGCCAGGAATACAAAAAAAATGGTCACATATTTTGTATTAACGTATGTCAAAATACAAGTGCCAACGTATAATAGTACTCACTTTTCAAACGCTTGGGATTGATTTGAATTTATAGCGTTCTACATCATATTTTATTCTTGACTAGAAGAGACGCCAGCCATTCCATTGTACCTGTGAAGTTTGTAAACTCTCCACCTTGATGGCTTGAAAGATACGACGGATACGTCGACCATTGTGTTTCTTGTTACTGTGTGGTGTGCATATACAGATCCCCAGAAATTACCGGCGCTTGTGTTTCAACCACATTTTCATGTTCCACTCTCATAACGTAGATTTCTATAACTCTCATCCCAACTGAAAAGGTGGAGTTCAAATCATCATCGTCTTCCAAATCAACAGCGGATGCACCATCATCCCGAACCCATTTGACCGCTAATTTATCATAGGATTTTCTTTTGTCACTTCATATGCACTTTGTTTAAGATCTTCGAAACTACAATGGTTTTTATTGTCGATCATTTTCGCTTTCCGCCCAAATATCTAGGTTTATCTTCATCATCGACCAACAATTCGCCATCAAAGTAAAATATAGTCAGAACCTTTGACATTATCTGGAAAATAAATTCCAATACCACAGTCAAATCACTAACATAACTATAAACATCAATTTGATGAATTATTATTTCTAAGTAGATTTTGCTTCTGCAGGCATTCTTCAACCAAAAGCAGTCAACTCAATCTTTAAAAAAACTCAAACAAGCAAATCAATATAATAACGTAACCAATATATTTCATCAATAAAGTCAACAATATCAAATGCATTTCAACAATATAATAAACTATCTACCTGCACACTTTACGGGTTACAACAAATAAAAACATTTTCGCAACAACATATTACAAATACAATGGTTCAACATAAAATCCAAATACGACAACTTAACCAAGTCTTAAACATCTACCACAATCTAGGCCTTCCACTGTTTGTCCTTAGTTCTTCATTCACACTTTTCAAACGACTTATTTCAGCTTGCAGTTCGTAGGCATACTCAAGTCCCCTTTCGCACAGGGGTTGATCAATCCATTTAAAATAATTGCAATAATCATTTTCACGAGGATTCAATCTATCTTCGTTGTACGAACTACACCCGAAAAATCTTCGTCCATCATTCTTTTCCTTTCTACAAACAACCACTACACACATATCTCCACAATAACAGTTTGGACATGGTCATTGTCCCCTTGGCATGGATGGACCAAGATGTATAGGCGTCAGCAAATTTCCGTCAACTGTATGTTGATGACCGGACATTTCTGAAGAAACAACTTCACGTAAATGAGCTTGTAAGGTTAATGATCCTAAATGGAATTTATACGGTACTGGTTCGAACTATGTTTCCAAAACATGATCGACATCAAAGTTAATATGACTTGAACTTGCAACTCTGATTTTCCCTTCAACCTCATCAAAATGTTTTATCAATGTTTCATCGTCTATCTCCCAATCATTAATGTCTACCGTCATAATAAACAATAAACAATTAAGATGTAAACTAGGGATTTCAATTTACTACTACTTAAATTGGGTTTCCTAGTCCGTTAAACACTAACAACTAATTCAACAACAACACCATTGTCTAATAATTAACACTATTACCATCAATAACTTTTCTTTTTCAACAACATCAACAATAGCAAAATTATATCTTAATTTTCAAAAACATTAATTATTACCTTTGTTTTGTAACGATGAAGAAGATGATTCCATATATAGCTTAACAACTATTTGGTTAATAAGGTGATTGTCGATTTGGATATGGAAGAAAAATGGGTTTGGATTGAAAAATGAGGAGGATTTGGAGAAGAAAGTAAAAATATTGATAAATGAACTCAGATCTGTGCTCTCTGTCTATTTGATGCTCAAAAATGAGCTTGCGCACTCTATAATTGCGCAAGCATTAAAATATAGCTTGCGTAATTATGAAATGCGCAAGATATGGTTAAAAAAAGTTAACACTTGCGCACTCCATATTTGTGCAAGTTTAAATCTAAACGAGGCCTGCTTTGCTAATTAGTTTTTTTGGAAGCCTAAAACCATAATATGATATTTGCTGAAGCCTAATAGCAAAAATTATCCTATATATTAGAGGGCGGCCATGTAAGTCGTTAATATAGTAAACCGATAGTTATCTGTATCATTTTGAATTATGCAGGATGCTAATAATAAAGTATCATTTAAGTAAACAATAAAGAAAATTGACACTATGAACCTTTGTCCAAATAAGTGAGGGCTGGTTCTTTTGTTAAAAACCCCAAGATTGTCATACCCTATCTTTACATTAGTCCTAAAATTTTCTGATTTCAATCATTGCACGATCTACAATCGCATAAGAAAAAAATTTAAGAAATTATTTACAAAAGATACATTATAGCTATTGATTGGTAGTTGATTTGAGCATATCCTGGATTTTAGAACCCAACACGGTCAATTTTTATGACTCAAGTTTACCTTAAAATTTGTTAAAATGTTATATCAGCATCTTCAGTCCCGCTTGCCTCGTTTTGTAGTACGTACCTTCCTTGCAATTTCCTTGTAAGTACTCATGTGCAGTGTGTACTTGTGCATGTCTTAACTATGAAGCATTTGTTCTGCCTGCAACCAATACACATATCATCACACTTCCTAGCTGCATCAATAACTCATATTACACCAGATCGCCATCACACTGCCTAGCTGCAGCCATTTCATCTTTTGCATGCCTCACTTCCTATCCAGCCGCAAACTCATTTTGCAGCCTGCATTTCTAAAGCTGATGAAGCCATCAAATCCAACCTGCAATTTAGTTGAAACCTCCCCGGTCCACGCACCGTCCAACCTACTGTCCATGCCTCAAAATTGCCTCATTTCATGTTTTGCCCTTATGTTCGCTCCTTTCTTGAAGCCCCATGTCTTCAGCCTTCTGTCTCAGTCTATAATACATTGGGATTTCTTCCCTGCCACGTAGTAGATGCCTCTCTTCAGCACATCTGCAGTCTCAAGCATCCGACCCCAAAATTGCAATAGCAGCCTCTACTCAAGCTTCAATTATTGATGATTGCAAGCTTGTCGTGTTTTTACCTGTGCACTTCATATCTCTTGTAGCAGCTCTGTCTCTTACGGAACAACTCACCACTGCATTGTCATAGTACGTGCCCTTTGTCATAGCACAATGATCTGAGAATTTTTGAACATATTGATAAATGAATAAAATATCTTAAACCGAAAAAAAAAATTAAGATCGATTGAAAAAAAAAAAAAACTAATCTTCTAAAGATGCAAGTCTATCAGCCAGTTAGAATGATTAAGGGTCTCAAATTCTTTGTGTTGGTTCTGCAAACATCATACAATTTGAATGAACTTTCCAACTATTAGAAAATCACTGATTGGAACTAGCAGAATGGAGTGTAAATAATGAATTACCAATAAGAAAAGAATTCAATCAAATTTTAAATAAGGTATGATCATTTTCCACAAAAATTAGGTGGAGATTTATAAAATATCTCGTTAGGAAAATCTTTCAAGACATCATTCATTTCGTGAATTTTTTGCAAAGAGTCAACTGCCTAAGGTATAGCCAAAACACATTGGTAAACTGCTGGGAGTATGCTAACTAAATCTGGTAATACCTCCATTTTTTATTCCATAATTCCAACAGATTATCTCTATACTTGTATGACTTATCTTGTACAATTATAAAGTATAAAAAGGATAATTTATCTTACATGGCAAAGACTATTATAATAGTTAACCAGTTCGGATCATTGGGTTGCCCTAGACGAAAAACAATTTGGTTGCCATTTACACCGGAAAAAAAAAACAACAACAACAAACAACGTATTTTTTTCCTTAAGTTCATACATAGCAAAAACACCCAAAATATATAATATAATGAAACAAAAATTAAACATGTTACGCGTTATTGACAAATGACAATAATATATTCAACGAAAACAACTCCTCCTCGAGTTTTTAGAAGCAAACTCATCAATTATGTCATCATATTCTAACACATCCAAATATTCTTTTTCAATGGAAATCTTTGCCAACCCACTTAATCTTTCTTGTGACATTGTGACATATTAGCTTAAATATTTTCATTTTCATTGATTGCTTCATTGGTTTCAACATTCTCATCAATATCTTCATCTTCATGATTACTTTCATCAACGTATTTTTGCTTGCAACAAATTAGAAATTGAGTCAACAAGTGATTTTATAGTTTCTCTTTTTTTCCCTTAACTCTGCTATTGTAAACTCAGGCGTTTTGCTTTCGAAATCTAATTTGATTTTTATCGTCTTCGTTTTTCGTCGTTTTTCCTAAGCATTTCAAAATTAATAATGTAGAAAAACTTAAAATCAATAAAAGGTACAAAATAGAATTTACGTACTAATTCATTAATTGATTTCATCCATCACAATTTAGAAATAATTACCAATGAGATCAATGATTCAATTTAGCAAACAGAAAGGGGAACAATAGAGATCAATTTACAGTCTAAGTCTAAGATGATTGATTCAATTTAGCAAAACGCTGCAATTTAGTACTAGTGTCAATTCATAGTCTAAGATGATAAATTAATTATTTTATCCATCTTGCGCTACATTGGCAGAAAACTCAATTTAGCAAATTAACCATCAACCAAAGTGAAAAAATTAAAATGTACTAGCAAAATCAGAGAAAGTGTGGCCTCCTTCAGCAAGTTTGCACAGCGCTGTAAGCTTGTAATCGCCGTTTGTTGGCGGTCAGCGACTCAACGACTGTGGTAGCCTGAGCCTTGTAGTAGGTTGAGTACGTTGTTTCTAGGGTTTTTTTTTTTCTTTTTTTTTTCTTCCTTTTTTGTTCTTAAGCCGCTCGTTTCTTTCCTTCTAATTCTCATGTCGCGATTTTGATACTAGGGTTTTTTTTTTCTTACATGGGGTTGCTCATGGTCGGAAGGTTGCCCTAGGCCGATGTCTGATAGGCCGAGCCCATGAGCAGGCTTTAAATAGTTATATGACGGGGAGTATTACCTGATTAATTTTCATGCAAGTCGGGTTCAATACATCAATTCGAATTTTTGTTGCCGCTACATTAGCTTTACCAAAATGGACACTAATTCAGTAGTTGAAGAAATAATAGGTCAAGACCTGAATCAAATAATACCCTTATCCATGACCCGCATTTTCGCGGTGTCTTTTTGGAATTCCAAAAAATACCCTTATCCATCAACGGAAACCCGCCATTAGTTTGCAGCATTTACCACCATCCCTTCTCAACGACGCATCAACGGAATTTTACTACTAATTTGTCACCGACACCATCAACGAAACAACTTGAAATAAAAGCGTTGTGGTTATCAAAACTTTTGCACTTACAAACATATCATCTCTAGCTACTAGATGCACGTACGCCCAGTTTATACTAGTATGTGTGTGTGTTATTTGTAAGAGGGATTGTCACTAAATAATACAATATATAGATATCAATGTGTTTACAATGATAAGTAAGGCAATAAAAATGAAGAGTATGATAACAGTTTAAGAAAAACATGCATACGTTACTATATAATTATTAATAATGCAACTTAATATAAAAATCATATAACTTATTGAATGGAACGTTAGAATATTCATGTTATAACCGCTTATGTATAAAAGGATAGACAAATTATCGTTATAGTAACGAGTGTTTCAACACCGCTTCGCTCGTGACAATAGTACACCCTATGCGGATTTGATTTTTTACACATTAATATGTTTAACGTATTCAAAAAAAAATGATTTTCATTAATATTTAGCTATGATTTTACGTTAGAATTATGTGCGATCAGTTTGAATTTTATTTCTAAGTTGCGTCGTTTAATTTTTTTTATTAGTTTGAATTTTTATTTTTAAGTTGTATCGTTCAATTTTTTGTTAGTCTGAAAAAAATTTTCGTTATGAATTAATAAAAAGAAAAAATATATAGGAAGTTTATTTTGTAGATCATATTTGTAAACGATATTAAGTTTGGTACATAATATATGTAAAAGAGCATTATGAATTTGCAAAAAAAAAATATTTGTTATATCCAATTTTTAAGTGATATTAACATTTGTTAATATCTATAGAGAGACATTTCTGTAAGTTGACGTTGATACCAGACAAATATCACTCTTTCACTTAAATTTAGAACAAAAAATTATAATAATAAACTCCCTGTTTCAATCTGTTTTGAATCTAACGTATAATAAAAGATCGAGCTTCTTGACGCTACCCATCATAGTATGCAATTGACAATAATATTACACGTAATAAAAGTGCGATGTTATACGCATAGGTTTAGGATTAGGTATGTAGATGCTATTTTTTAAAATCAATTAGTAGAGGAAATTTTTAAAGAATTGTATATAGAAAACAATTTTGGAACTTCACGGTCAGACCAAAAGATTGCGCGTTCAAGCCAGATTTTATGATATCTCAGTACTTCGAGTCAGGTTGGGGCGAGTAAGCCAAACACCGACTCGACCCTAGATCGGGAGCCCTTAAGAAGGGATCATGGGTCTACCTACCTTAATTACCCAATGGGACGTGTCTTGACGAGTCAAGATAGATGCAGATCTATTAGGTGTAGTCCTTTGAAGTGTCTCATAGTCATCCCTATACAATATCTAAATAAAACAAATAAAAAAGAACAATAACACTATGAAATAAAGTGTTATCTATTAGCTTTATAAACAACTACTTTTCTTGTAGTGGTTAAAGGAATTGATAAGCCAAGGAATTAAATAATTTATATTTAGGTGATTTTTCAACTTTATTGTATCTTATTTATATTTATTCATTTTATTTATTAGTAAATTAATAACACTTTTTTATTACGAAAATTTCATACACAAAATATTTCATCGATTGTAATCCAGTGACATGTTGTTAAGTCTTCATTGTTAATATAATATTATTTTGAACATACGTGGTTATTGTCTCTTAGAAAATAAATGTGAAGAATATTATTGTTTATGTCATATACTAACAAACTCCATCAAACATGCATATTTCTTATTGTATATTGTTAATTTTCTATAAACTACCACTAATTTATAAAAATTTAGAATTATTTTTCCTATGTGGATGGTGTTAGCATGCATCACTTTTAATCACCCAATTATGTTATAGTAGAACTCGACCTCATAACATGTAGTGTATATGTGTGTCTATGTGTGCACGTATATGTTCTAATGCGCGTGTGTATATCATGATATGTCATTTGAGATTATAACTATATAGAGGTTATGTCATAAATGATTGCTTCTTTAAATGTAATATTACACTATATGTATTAATGTTCAATCTTTTTTTTCCATTTCTCCTTACTTTATAAACAAAATGCCGAACTCTTCTTGATCAAGTCTATTCTCAAAAAGATCCAAGTTTAAGTTCCATATTCTCACTTATCTAATATTTTTAGAATAGTTTGATCTCCCCTTATTTACTCTATTATTAAGCATCCACGTTCAAATCAAATAGATCTCTTTTATATATCATGTTTCAAATTTACATAGTTCAATTAAAATTCTTTACCGTTTTGCTTTATGTCTTCTCTTAGAAATTCTATCAAAAACCAAGTTCAAATCATGCAACCTTAATTTTTCATGGATTTTTAAAACAAGCAAACATTATCTTTGTGATAAATGTATTGGTTCTAAATTTGGAAATTATAAACTTTAACGAGGAAAAGAACAATGTATTTTTAGACATTTTTGTTAGTATAAAAAAACTAATGGGAAAATTTGAAACCAATAAATATATTTGAAATTGAGTAATAATAATTAATCATACCAAAATATATTATTCAGTAAGTCGACATATCTTTTTTTTTTCAAAAGCTATATTTTTATTCTAAATCCTTTTCTTATTGCGATATTTTCAACGTAGATTCGAATTCAGCATTTGGTCGTAATATATACCATATATGGTGAAATCACTTGTTTTATTTAGATTCAACCACTAATGCAACTTTATATTTTGTAATTATTTGAAATAAAAGTGGATCTTCGATGATGAATTTCCTTTCTTTTATTTTTGAAATCATAAAAATATTGATAACAAGCAACATATTTTAAAATACTAGAAGATCGATTAGAATGTAAAAAATTAAATTTAGCAATTAAATTATAACAAATAAAATTATAAATATTAACAATGATATAATGATCGAGAAATCTATATCTACTAGGTTTGAAAACCACAGCTTGCATTTAAAGCTCTTTTCTTAACTCATTATATATTCATAAAAGGATCCAAATTCAACCACTTATCAAAAATTTAACTTATACAATATAAAGTGGGCTCATTTTATTTATCACGTGAGCTTATCCTCCACTTATAACTCTCAAATATAAATAAATATTAAATGGAATAAATATTGTAACACCATTATATAGTTAGATATACATTATTTCATTTTACTATAACTTCTAAAAAAAAATTGAAAAACCAAGCATCATATAAGGTTAACATAAAAATATATGAATAGCCACAAATTCACATTTTCTATTTGAGATTAATTTTTTTTCTTTATCTTCTCTTTTATTTCTACTCAACTCTTCTTTCTTTTTATCTCAATTAACTCTCCTTGTTTCGCCCTTTTATTCATCATTATTTTTTAGAAGAAATAATTGCAATTTGATTTCAATGCACAAATCAACAACCAAGGGATAGTTAAACTACATTTACAAATAAGTATGATCCATCGTCATCCTCCATCATAATAGCTTGTGATTCTTCTTCCACTGCCACTCTTACATTTTTAACGACTGTCTTAATTTTTTTCCCATATTGCTTTTATTTAAATTTGAGATATCAATTTCTTTTGATCTTCTTAATCAAAAGCACAAATAATTTCTTTTCATCTCTTTAGTTCAACTCTCACCATTCTCTTACTGGTTTAAATTTTATTTTCTATTCATTATTTTTAAACTTTGATATAGTTCTTCCTTTTCGATTGCTTCTTCAAACTAAATTTCTTTAGTCAAAGAATAATATCAAAACCAAATATGTTCAATGCAGACATCGAAGAGGAAGCTCTATATTTACAACAGAACTAACACGATAACGTTATCCTTTATTTTTATTTTGTTAGAGTGTACGATATTTGGACTTTTTTGACTTTGTTATATTTCTTTATGGATACTCAATGATGATGGCTGGAAGAAACTGAGAATAAATAAATCTTCCTATATCAATGACTTGTAATATTGCTAATAATATGCATGAATATAATATGAAACATTTTCATTTTAGGTATAATATTTATTCATATCACCGACTTTAGCTTATATATTTTTTGAGAAAACACACTCAATCCACCAATGAGTATATATATGTACAAGTAGTTATTAAATAATCTTCATAAGTTTATTATTCTCGATTACAAATCAGAAATTTTAAAAAATATTTACTAGGAATTCTATGTAATAGTTAAAATAATTTGGTTAATTCATCGTGTTCGACATTACTAAAATAAAATTAATTTTGGTAGGATTTGCAAAAAGATGTGCTTTCATGAAAAGAATCACATCAACTTTGAAAAATTGTCAACAACTCAAATTTCATAGACTCGCTACTAGTACAAATACTTAAGTACCTTTTATATTTTAAAAGAAGACAAATACCTTAGGACAACATTTGATTTTGAACCGCTAAAAAACTAAAGCTCCTATATTTCACAATTAGGATTTAACAATTGAACGATGCGTTTGAATTTTAGTTTATAGCACATTGATGCAAATACTTCTTGCTATGTAGATTAGATATTTGATGAAAACTTATTATGCTCAATGATGCGATGCTCTAAAATACATTGCTTTTTACTTTTTTGTTCTTTCATCTTCCTATAAATCCAACAACGAGGGATGTAACTTGGAATTTTTTTTTTTTAAAATGTGAAACTATAAAAAAATGTATTTTGCTGGTAACTTTATTGCATCTTAACATACCAATACTCGGTTCACTTCATGCTACATCATTAATGCGACAGACTCATTGCATAATGCACTTGTTTAAAATGAAACCTTTTGCTTTGTATTCACCCTTGTATGCATCATAATAATGCTTTGATTCCATCAATTTATGTTTTCAATAGTGGATTAAACATCCCCAAATAATAAAAATAATCTTTGATCTACATTCCAAGATAAAAAATCCCTACCTTCACAATTGAGTTTGCAATCAAAAACAGCGCAAACAGTGAATTGAATTCAAATTGCCAAACATATGATTATTTTTCAAATCATTTGAAATACTTTGGAACTTAGCCAGTGTTTGGACGAAGATATTCAGATTCTCTTCTTTAGTCCTCAGATAGTAACAACTTTAACAGACTGGCAGTTGTATCAAATCTACTGTACCAATCAGACTAACAACAAATTACAACTAAAATATACAGAGTTAAATTTAAACGGAAAAAAAAAAAAAAACTTCAAACACGACAATTTTCCATTGCCAGCTCCAAGTTGCACAGAACTCCAATTGAAGAATAAATAAGCAGCTCTCCATTGCAGTACCTGCAGAAGAAATCAAGGACAACTTGGCCAGCTTGAATCAAAGACTTCCTTATCTTTCATACTTCCATGTACAAATACTTTAGGTTTTGTTACCAGAGTAAATGGAGGAAAACCTATCTTTACACGAGCACCCGAGAATCCATTTATTGCAAACAAACACTGAAACCCATTAATGTAGGCATTTTCATTAACTAAAAAAGTGAAATTTCTGCCTTTATATTCATCTAAGGCGATCCCCTCTTCTTTCGAATATCTATATCGATCGTTCTCTACAAAACGGGAGATCCCATTCATTGCAGCATAAGCATCAATATGGACCAACTTATCCCTTATGTTTCTAATGCCGCTTTCTCGATGTAGAGCTTCCAATGCAAAGGCTCCAGGATAATTGTTGTACGATGCCAAAAATGTTATAATTGAACATCCTAGACTGATAAACAAAGACCCGATCAATGCAATGTACATCAACCTCCACCAGTTCTTTTTTCTGTTGTTAAATATTCTGCTTGCTGCGATCGCAGCCGACAAATTGAAAATTGGAAGTGCACCAATTATGAAACGGAGTTCCTTATGGGGTAGTTTAGAGTAAAGTAAAACAAATGTAGAAACTGGAACGATGTACCTCAAAATCCTACGATCAAGAAATGTTCCAATCTGCAGTATTAGATCATAGAAACAAAATTCAATCTATAAACTAGTAATCAATACATCCTTTCATATTTACTCTACAGCAAAAACTTTTGAATATTTAAACCTACTAGTAAATGTTGTAGAGGATGAACAAATTTGACTGCTCAACCTATCTGTATTTGGCTACATAACCTGATTAATTAGAATATCTTAATTCAACATGCACACATCTTAAAACTACATATATAAATTAACCTATGATTACAAGGTGAAACACAGATCATGATTATCCAGTGTATGAAAGCCTTGAAAGAATCGCTACACAAACCCACTAAACCCGAGTCAGGAACAAGAGGGCCTAAAAGGCCCAGTCTATGAGACTTAAGAGGTTACCATTACAAGAAGCCTTACCTTCGAAATAAATATTTTAGGATGCCATTCCTAAGAGTTGTGTAAATTATCAAAGTGTTTAAGTTTTGAAAAATAGGAAAGTCGCGGTATTACATCCGAAATTTCAACTTTGAATAGGTAGAAAAATAGCCTAAATATCATAGGCTACAGTCCTATTAAAGGTAGCACTGACAAATCCTCTTTGATTTTTCTTCTCTTTCAATAGGGTTAAGAACATTAGTTATAACTAGTATCTCTTTTTCCTTCTTAAGATGACTATGACGAACATAAAAAACAAAAACAAAAGGATAACAAGTGAACCAACCCAAACCGTCACTATGTCTGAGCTTATATCGACAAAAACAAAATTCAAGGTAGCCAATAAATAACATCATAAAGTCCTATCAAGCTTAAAACGAAGTAGCTGACAGAATAATTAACTATATCAAACTCACCATGCTGAGAGGGTATGCCACAAGCAAGGAACGAGGAAGTGCTGAAGTGAAGTACCAATGGAAGGGATGTGTCCCCCATTCCGAACTCCTATTCAAAACAGAGTTAAACCAAAACACTTCAAATTCTGGCCATAATATTCTCTGCCACATGATGGAATCAACCAATACCGTAAGACCTATCGAAAGAACAGCAGTGAATATGCCACATTTTACAGCTTGCCATAGCGATATTGATTTGCTAAGCAAAAGTTCTAAGCCAATTGGCGCAAGTAACAACACAGTATCACACCTAAATACAACTGCAGCAACGGTCAGGCATATCAATGTTGCTGAGGAGTTCCCCTCAAACCAGAAAGAGTACGCTAATGTTACTAGAGCAAAAGCCAGGATATTCGGAAGAGGCCGTGTGGAGTAGAACAATAAGTGAAACTGAACAGCTGTTAGTATCACAAAGAAAGCTTCTACATGGAGGCCAAATTTTCTTCTAACCTGAATTCGGAGCAACCGAAAAGCTGATAAAACTATGCAACCTAACACCATACGAACAATGATGAGACTGTAAAGCTTTGGAAGGTGTAAAAGCTGTAACAGATACACCATTGGTGAAGCTACTGTCGATACAACAAGTGCACCTAAGAAGGTACGAGGAACCACACCGGGAAATTCCAAATGATCATATTTCTCTATGTTGTGTTGATGATAAAGAATGTCATGCATTGCCTGAATGTTGAAACTTTCTTCAACTTTAGTGTATGGAACCATCAGCACATAGAATGTAGCTACCGTCCCCAACAACAAATCCCATCCTGAAAATAAACCATTTCAGCAAATAAATGCACCAAAACATAACTTTCTGCCAAATTTTGTTGTTTCTATAGCTATAGTAAACAAAGCTTAAGCTCCTTATGATTATGCAAAGTAAAGAAAACATCAACCGTTACAATATTACAAATAAATAAATTTTATCATTAATAATTTCCAGCATGAATATTTAACTTGGAAAAGGATGCGGCATTTACCAGTGAATGCAAGGAACATCTTCTTGAATGGGTTATTTATTTTGCGCTGAAAAAATTAAGTTACGGAAGAATCATAGTTTCCTTCAGCTGAAAAATCAACAAAAACAACCGAGAGAAAATTGATTACCTGACTCAGTCGATCGCGATCCGGCTGATCCATTTTAGTTACTCCTGAATTTGAAATAAATGAGGGTTGAACTCGTAAGTTCGAAGCAATATTGTTGGCGCCGCACTGTGTTGGAAGCGACCCAATTAGGGCAAATTAGACCCCCAAATTAAAGGCAAATATTGCCGATCTATATAAGGTACATCTTTACTTTCATTTTCATATAAAACCGACTAAATTAGTGTGCCAGCAATTGGTTTTGTGATGGTCAAATTTTTTAACAGCAACTATTTGTGATTGAGTTAAATAAAATAACAATTCAACCAATTATGATAAAAATCATATTACATCAACTATAATAAATTTCTATTACTCTCATGGGTGGATCCAAGAATTAGAGGGGTGGCCTGACTTTCAACATGATTTTTTTTTTTTTTTTTTTTTTTAAATGGTACTTTATATACAACAAATCGTTGTGACAACATATCACATGTCAATAAACGTTCGAATCACGCTAGGCAAGTTTCGAACTTGTGACCTCTCGCACCAAATCCAAATCACTTAACCACTGGGACAATGGTGCTTGTCTTTCAACATGATTTTATTTCGTCAGTTTTTTTATTTTTTGACTATAGTATTTATTACCGTTGCTTCAGGAAACGCTAGCAAAAAAAAGAATAGTTTGCACTATTAGGTTAAGTAATAAAGAATCATGGCAAACGTTTATCCGACAAAATAACTTAAAAACGATGATATATAGCAAACTAGTTTCATATTTCACTTTAAGTACAACACAGGATATCTAGCTTAACAATGCTTGATCGGTTGTTGTAGAGTTAAATTCCTAAACAACAAAATCAGAATCAATATTACAAGTCAAATCATGCTTCGAATAAAGAGAGTATGCAATCAACAAGAAATTCAGCCACTTCACTTGCTAGAAAGAAGAAAAACAGTGAAAAAGTAGTTTGATAATTGATATTGACTTCCACTGAATGCTCGTTAATTTGATTGTACATCACCATTGCTGTTTCCTAAAAATAATGGAAAAAAAAATAGTTTTTGTTACAAAATAAAGAGAATAAAGACCATTAGAGAGAACAATTTTATTGAATTGAGATAGATCTTACAATACAATCAAGCTCCATATTTGTAGACTCCTTATGCAGTGCAGATTGCAATAATGTCTTTTTTTATTTAGCATATTCATCCGTATTATTAATGTATATTACAACACTCCCCTTAAATATGCATATGTAAAGATGATAAGAGTAATTGCCTCATTGAAACCTTGTTATGAAAAACCCAGTGGGAAAAAATCATAAACAAGAAAAAGAGTACAACATGATTTCAGCTTTAAGTAACATATATTTTATGATGTTACTATAATGGTTGATACTTCTGGATCAAGATAATGCCTCATTAAAACCTTACTAATAAAAGCCCAGTGGGAAAAAATATTAGTGAAGGAAAAAGAGTACATTATAGCATGTTTCATACGCTCCCCCTGAATTATAACGCATTATTCAATTAGTTTGTTGATGCAGCTGACGCATACCAATTTTGTACACCATCTTCTGAAATATTGACTTTGTAAGCGCCTTTGTGAATAAGTCCGCCGGATTTTCTTGGGATCGGAT
This sequence comes from Allium cepa, assembly GCA_030765085.1. Lineage (NCBI taxonomy): Eukaryota > Viridiplantae > Streptophyta > Magnoliopsida > Asparagales > Amaryllidaceae > Allium > Allium cepa. The sequence goes on along the minus strand of CM060940.1, from coordinate 212,803,066 downwards.
TTGTTTCACTTATTATCCTTTTGTAGCTCATCCGTGAAGTAAAATTTAGGAGAAATGTGTTTCATCCTATCATCCTTAATGTGACCCGCTTGAATTTGAGCAACACAAGCTGCATTGTCTTCATAAATAACGGTTGACCCTTCTGTTACTGATGGAAGTTGACAGCTTTTTCAAATATGCTCAACTAGTGATCTCAGCCAAATACATTCTTTACTTGCTTCATGTAGTGCTAGTATTTCAGAGTGATTGGATGATGTTGCTGCTAATGTTTGTTTTGTAGATCGCCATGAAATTGCTGCATTGCTGTTATTAAACACATATCCAGTTTGTGATCTTGCTTTATGTGGGTCAGAAAGATAACCTGCAATAGCATAACCAACTAGATTTGGATTATTGCCTGAGTTAGAGTAAAACAAACCCAAATTTGTCGTTCCACGAATATATCTCATGATATGTTTTATACCATTCCAGTGTCTTTTTGTTGGTTCTGAACTGTACCTTGCTAGAAGATTTACTGAAAATGCAATATCTGGTCTTGTGCATTGGGCCAAATATAATAATGCACCAATGACACTAAGATATGACACTTCCGGGCCAAGCACATTCTCATCTTCTTCTTTTGGACGGTAAGGGTCCTTTTTAATATCTAAAGATCTAACAAACATCGACGTACTAAGTGGATATGCTTTATCCATTTGAAAACGCTTTAGAATTTTCTCAATGTAGTTTGATTGATGGATTAATATGCCATTAGTACTATGCTCAATCTGTAGACCGAGACAGTGCTTAGATTTGCTAAGATCTTTTATTTCAAATTCCTTCTTTAAATAATTTATTATTTCGTCAATCTCTTCTGGAGTTCCAATCAAATTTGTGTCATCAACATAAACCGCTAAGATAGAAAATCCCTTTACCGATTTCTTTATAAAGACACATGGACAAATGAGATTGTTTTCGTATCCTTCTTTTACCAAATATTTACTAAGACGGTTATACCACATCCTTCCGGATTGTTTCAAGCCATATAGCGACCGTCTTAGTTTTAATGAGTACATGGACTTTGATTTTGCTTCAGGCAATTTATATCCATCTGCGATTTTCATGTAAATATTGATATCTAATTAACCGTAAAGATAAGCTGTCACAACATCCGTTAATCTTATATCAAGTTTTTCAGAAACTACAAGACTTATCAAATATCGGAATGTTATGACATCCATAACAGGGGAGTAAGTTTCCTTAAATTCAAAACCTGGTCTCTACAGGAAACCTTGTGCGACAAGTCGTGCCTTGTACCTCACGACTTCATTTTTATCATTTCGTTTTCTAACAAATACCCATTTATAACCTACTGGTTTAACATTTTCTGGTGTTTTCTCTATTGGTCCAAATACACCATGTTTTTGAAGTGAATCTAATTCCACTTGGATAGCATCTTTCCATTTTGGCCAATCGTGTCTTTTTCGACATTCATTTATGCTATTTGGTTCATTATCGTCATTCTCATTATTCTCATTATGGTCATGACTTTCAATTATTTCAGTAGCTACTGCGAATGAGAATACATTATCAATTACTATTTTACTTCGATCCCATATTTCTCTATAGTTCGTATAAAATATTGAGATCTCCTTATTATTAGGTACCATTTTATCGTTGGAATCTTTTTTATCTCTTCTGGGATAATATTTCCTTCCTTACTTCTAGGAGAATTGAGATTTTCATTTGAATGATCCTTCTGATCATTTATAACCTCTTCAGGAGGTTCCTTAATTGATGATTTTTCATTAGACTTTCTTTTTCTAGGCGTCAAATCTTTTGAACCAATTGGCCTTCCACGTTTTTGTCTTGCTTTAGATTTATTTGCTGCTATATTAACTTTTGATCCTTCAGGGACATCAATTTTTGCTGGTGCATTTGCTGCTGGAATGTGAGATTTAGTTATTTTTGCAGTGTCACTAAATGCATCTGGCAGTTGATTTGCAATATTTTGAATATGCAAAATTCTTTGTATCTCATATTGGCATTGTTTAATACGTGGATCCAAATAAGACATAGATGGATTATTCCATGATATTTCACGCCGTTCTACTGGAACGGTCTTTCCTCCCCCTAACGGCGGAAAGATTATCTCATCAAATTTACAGTCTGAAAATCTTGCAGTGAAAACATCATCTGTAAGGGGTTCAAGGTAACGAATTATCGATGGAGAATCAAATCACACATAAATTCTCAACCGTCGTTGAGGACCCATTTTAGTACGAAGTGGGGGATTAATAGGTATATGCACAGCACAACCAAATTTTCATAAATGTGAAATATTTGGTTGAGATCCAGTTAAGAGCTGTGATGGTGAAAGCTGATGATAAGCTATTGGTCTAATTTTAACCAATTTCGATGCATGCAAAATTGCATGCCCCAAGCTGAAACGGGTAGTTTTGATTGCATAAGCAATGGTCTTGCAATAAGTTGCAAGCGCTTAATCAATGATTCTGCTAGACCATTTTGAGTATGAACATGAGCTACTGGATGTTCAATTTCAATTTCCAATGATAGACAATAATCATCAAATACTTAAGAAGTAAATTCTCCAGCATTATCTAGTCGAATTGATTTAATTTGATAATCAGGGAAGTGTGCTCTCAATTTTATTATTTGAGAAAGTAGCTTGGCGAATGCCAAATTTCTTGTAGAAAGTAAACAGAAATATGACCAACGAGTTGATGCATCAATCATTACCATAAAATATTTGAATGGTCCACATTCAGGGTGTATTGGGCCACATATATCACCTTGAATTCTTTGTAGAAATGTTGGAGATTCAGATGTGATTTTACTATATGAAGGTCGAGTGATTAATTTTCCTTGTGCAGATGGGGCACATAAGTAATCACTTGGTAAATTCAATTGGTTTAATAAATCATGTCCATTAGAGTTTTTGGCAATTTTACGCATCATAGTTGATCCAGGGTGACCCAAGCGATCATGCCAAAGAATCAATGTCTTTGTATTTGTGAGCTTCTGGCTCATGTTTATAGAGTGAGATCCAACTATGCCAATTTTTGTAAAATATAAACCAGTTGAAATTGTATCAAATCTTTCTAGGATAAGCTTTTGGCTTTCAATTCTAGAAATACCACAAAGATATTTTTTGTTGTTTTCATTTATAGTTTCAATATGGTATCCATTCATTCTTATATCTTTGAAACTCAGCAAATTTCTTTTAGAGTTGCTTGAGTATAATGCATTCTGAATAAAGATATGCATACCATTTGGTAATATTATATGGGCTCTTCCGGACCCATCAATTATATTAGCTGATCCAGCTATAGTGGAGACTTTAGCTGAGAAATTTTCATATAGTTCAGAGAAAAGCTTCTGGTTTTTCAAAATTGTATGAGTAGTTGCACTATCTAGTAAGCATATATCATCACCCAAATGGCGTTCCATACCTTAAGAATTAAAGGTAATAATTAGTTAATCATTAAAAATGTGTATGCATAAATAAATGTAATGTAAACAAACAAAGTAATATAATTGAAATATGCTACCGATTAAAAACAACATCCACATTACACAATATTTTTAATTAGTACTGCAAAGGGAAATACAAGTAAACGAACACAAACTTCTAACTGATTTATTGATACAAGATAATGAAATAAAACGAAATCTACATAACAAACTTCAAGATATTTCTAATTGATCAACTCGGTCATATCATTGATCATTGCACTTAGATTTTCATCATTAATGAAATTTCCATTGTCATCTTCGAAGAAATCATCTAACTTTAGGTTAGTGTTTTCAGGTAACTTTTCGGCATTATTTGCCTCAATATTCTTCGAGCGATGATATTCTTCAACTGTTTTCTTTGATGATCTACATGTACGTGACCAATGATCAGATCGTCCACATCTATAACAAACTTCCTCATAGTGCCTTTTATTTTTTGAAGCTGAATCATTGTTTTTTACAAGCTCAATTTTCTTTTGTTGCTTTTTAAAGTTGGTGGTTTTGTTACCTTTAAAACCACCATAACCTCCTCTGCTAGAGTTATATCCACGTCCACGACCATGTCCTCTACCTCGACCTCGACCCCTACCTCTTCCAGAGTGGACAAAATTAGCATTAACTTCAGGTAATGCAGTCGAACCAGTTGGTCTTGAGGAGTGTTTTTTTATAAGCAATTCATTGTTTTGTTCTGCAATTAGTAGGCATTCTATGAGTTCTGAATATTTTATAAAATATAGAGAAAGTCTTTTCAAGCATTTGTGCATTATCCACCTTTTCTCCACATAATTTCAGTTTAGAAGTGATTCTAAACATTGCAGAATTATATTCTCTTACGGACTTAAGGTCCTGAAACCTCAGGTTCAACCACTCTTGCCCAGTGTTTGGAAGTAGGACCATCTTCTGGTGGTCATAACGCTCCTTCAGGGAGTTCCATAAGTGGAGAGGGTCTTTTTCAGTCAAATATTCTGTTTTTAGATCATCATGGATATGGTGTCTTAAAAATATTAGAGCATTTGCCTTGTCCTGTTGGGACATAGTATTGCCATTTTTAATGGCATTTTCTAAGCATTGAGATTGCAAATGAATCTCAGCATCCAGTATCCATGATAAGTAGTTGTCTGCAGATATATTCAAAGCTTTAAATTCAAGCTTGGCGATGTTTGCCATTTTGTGAATTGTTCATAAAATAAATTGCATAAGGTGAAAATATTCGCCACAACAGTATTCACTATTTGTTTGTTTCCAGCTAAAAAGTAATAAAAAATAAAAATAAAAAATGGAAAGTGTACATTCATGGTATCAAACAACTGTACCTCAAAAAAATGTATCAACAAAACCAAACATTTGGATTTTGCAACTTTCATGTATTTATTATATAAGAAAGGAAAGTTGGCTTTTACGTATATTCTATTGCAAACTTTTGAATTTTATTTGGCAACAGATCCGCAAAGAAAAAAAAGAAATATTGAATTTAGAAGCCAAAAAATTAAAATAAGAGTGATACAAGAAAAGACATGAAAAATATAGAAACGAACCCCAAATTAGACAGCTTTATCAAAAAAAACATGATATTGACAATTACCTTTTTGTAGAGAGGAAAAGTAACGAGTTTATAAAGAAATATAAGAACAATTACTTTACCTGCTTGTTGTTTTAAAGGAAATAAGAAATAGAACGTATAAAGATATATTATAAAAGACTCGTTTGCTCCAATATATAATATGATTTTGAATATGAATAGCCTTAGAACTGGAATAGTCAGAAGTGGAACAGTCAGAGTAATTAATATATAATTACTTGTTGAGAAGTTGGAAAGTTTGAAGGTGAACAGGTTGTGAACAATAATTGATTCGCATTCCTATGCAGAATATTGAGAATGCAGTATATAGAAAGTTCATGCTACTCAAAAAAAAATTCCTAGTTGAGCAGCTAGAAAATAAAAATAAAAGAACACCTTCGTGCTGATAACGTGTTACAAAATAAAGAGAATTGAGACCATTAGAGAGAGAGAGAGAACAATTTTATTGAATTGAGATAGATCTTACAATACAATCAAGCTCCATATTTGTAGACTCCTTATGCAGTGCAGATTACAATAATGCCCTTTCTTATTTAGCATATTCATCCCTATTATTAATGTATATTACAACAGTTTTTGCATTCTTATGTTTTATGTAACATTAGCAATGTATCCTATTAAATATCAGAATAACATAAAAAAAAGTTTAACTAAGTACTAGTTTGAATTTTGATTGTTGAATACTGAATAATCACTTACTTGTTTGTTTGCATTCTAAAACTTTCGATTAAAATTAAGAAATATGGTTGTTTTGACAAAAATACTCCTCTTTATTAACTGCTTTTTTTAAATAATGATTATTAAAAGGAAGAAACTAAAAACAAACAATAGAGCCTAAAAATTTAAACCTTGAAATCTCGAAAGTTAATTGTAAAAATTGAATTTATATAATTGTATAAAGGGAACAAATTATTATTCAACTTTCGGAAGCAATAATCAACAATAAGAAAGTTTTGAACACTTATTTATTTTATTTTATTTGAAATTATACTCAGAAGAATTCGACGGACCGGTAAACATCCGCAAGGAATTATGTTGTGCATGTCTGTTTCAACTCATGACACCTACAAACTCAGGCTCTGTTTTTTGCGAGAAGTGCATACAAGACAGGGCATTAAAACTAAACAATTTAGACAAAATTTTAAGGGGACTCCAGCCCATTTACCCTCTTAATCATTTATACAGTCGCTTTAACAATGCCTTTTTTAAAAACAAACATTGAAAGTTGATTAATATGTCAGAACTTGCATAACTTTTTGAAAAAAGGAAGGAAAAAAAAACGCAGCCTAAAGTTGTTATGATTAAACACAATCAAACGTGATAAAAAAACAACTGTTACTCTCTCCAAACTACGCATAATCTTAAATGAACAACTAATCCTAGTAATTGACTAAAATATTAGTCTAAATCCAGCCTAAATGAATCAAATTGATGATAATTGTTGGAAAATTGCCGATGATTCGAGTATTGTGATGAGGAGATTGTTGTACTTCTGACTTCAATGATCTACTACGTAGATTCTTTTAAACAATGGTTCGACCCAACAAGTACAAACAGATTGTAGAACTATTGACTTCAGGATTCAATGAAGCCTTGAAACAGCGTAATCAGATTCAAAGTTCGTAGACTTTGATCCGACCAAGAACACTACTATGATAATTTTTGATGATGCAATTTAGAGAAGAAAGTGGAGAAGAAGAACAGAAGTTTCCGATTTGCAATAGTCACATTCGCGTCTATTCATTAAAATACAAACATCCTGCCATATTTTAACGGTCTCCCCGCTAATTCTGTCCGTTTAAAGTCGAATTTCTGGTTTTTGTCAACAGGCTTAAATTTGGTCCGTTTGAACAAAATAACTTTGTTCAAAATATTATTTGCACACGCATTTGGTAGCTATGCATGACTTTCATTCTCACAGTAGAGCAAACATTTGGATATAGTGATTGCAAAAACCGTGAGATCGTACGTTCCAACGCGCGATTTGGAAGGAATCGCAGCTTTCCCGATCCAAGAGTTAAATTGGATCGCAACCCCTGTAAAATGTGCGATTCTATTTCAGAACGAAAATATTAGAGTCCAATAGTGAATCGCGATTTAAATTTAAACATCGAACTGAAACAAAATCAAAAGAGATATAGTCCGGCATCGCGATCTCGATTCAGCAAAAAAAAGGTATAGGAAGAAGAAGCAGCAGGAAACCTGAATTTTCAAAAAACCCTAAGCTTCAAGGAGGAAGATGACTGACAGAATAGTTAAAAGTCACGATCCCTTATTCCATTTTGACGTTGCTAGAAGTAAAGCGGCTACAGTAGCAATCGTCTCAATTAGGCTAATTTAAAAAAAAGAAATTGCAAGAAATAAAAGAAGGCAAATTCTATTTCAACAATAGTTACTTAGTAGCCTCTAAAATAAATAAAATTTTAAAGGCTAAAATACCCTTAAAAAGCTGCATGCTTTCTTTCTTCTCAATTTCATCGTCTTCTTTTGTCAGTTTCTTACTGTTCGAACCACCGCTTCTTCAAAACCATAGTTTCTAAATCAGTAAAGAAAAAATTCATGTTTTCACTACTGATGGATTTTGAAGAGGAGAATGAATTGTTAACGCAATCACAGCAGGTAATTTAAAAAACTGAAAAGTTTTTAATTTTTTGCAAATACGTGGTAAACTACGTTAGGGTTTTTTTGATTCGAGAACGTTCAATTTTTTGAGTGAATGAATTTGAGAGCATTCACTTTTTTGCATGACGGTAGGAGGCATGAGCAAGTTTTGCGTGATGGGAAGGGTAATTTGGAAAAAGATACGGGTCTCCTAAGTTATTTTTTGGGTTTATAGACTTTTCTAAGTTTTGGAGGCTACTAAGTAAATACTCGAGTTGAAATAGAATTTGCCAAAAAAAATTCTATAAAATTCGATAATAAAAAACTGTAATTATCTGCTAAGATTATACTTAAATAGCAATTATTATTATTATTATTTATTAATAAAGAAATTTGATTTGTCAATTTTTGAAAAACTTTTTAAAAAGTCCATGTTAACTTGCACTTTTCAACTAGTTTGTGTTTTGTTATTTTAAAAAATAGAGATCTAATTTACGTATTCAATACACCATGGGCTTTTCTTGCAAACGTCAGAAATAGGAACCTGAAATGCAAATCCCCTTAACAGAAGGTATTAAGATTGAGTTGATATTATCTCAGGCTCGACATCGCGATCTCTGTAACGACCCTTAAATTTTAACGGTCTTATAACGTAATTAACTGAAATTTTGCTTGAAATTAAATAATTAAATTTAGAAATGAAAATTTAATATTTGGTGCGCTTCTATTTAAACATAGCAGATGGCAAATTTTCATTGGAAAATATTGAAGTTACTTTTGTTGTGTAGTTTTCAGTTTCAATTTAAATCAGTCAAAATTGATGAAATTAAATTATTATCGAAATCTAAATATTTTTATATACTAAATTTGTAAATCATTTTCTAAGTGAGTCGTCATAATTCGTTTCGTCAAATTTAGACTTTTCTAGCTCCGTTTATCTTATTTTCGACAGATTTGCAGCAGTTTGCAGCGAAATATCGACTTTTGATAGGATGGTCGTATCATTGATATCTGCGTACTGTTTTGATCATCTCGTCGTGCTGTTCTTCAAGCATATTCAATTGTCAATTTCGATGTCCGGTGCACGACGGAATCTGTGAAACGATTAACCGTACCGGTACCCAATTTCAACCTTTTGGGTTTCTTGTCTTTTCATCTATCTAACTGTTAAAAACAAACAACCATTATACATTATTATTCCTAAATTCTCGTGCATGACTTTTGCTATTCATTGGTTCGATTTATATATTCTGGTTCATTTGATTCGTCTCCTTTCTCTCTCGATTCTGTTCTAAAGAATAAATATATTATATTACAATATAAAGCTTTTTCCATATTTCCCCTTAGCTTCCCCTTGACGTCCCATCTTCGTGCCCATTAATCTTTCCCTTGCCATGCTTTCATCTCTTCTCACGGCCTCAACCTTCCCATTTCCCTTCATTAGCAACCGCACCCCATCCCTCTTATCCAAGCAACCACCTTCTCCTTCCCTATTTCTTTTAGCCGAGCCTTCCTCGAACTCCACGCCTCCTCTTCCCTTCATTTTACCTTCCTCCCCCTCACCGAAACCCAAACGTGGATAGCCGAATCTCCCCCTCTGTAACGATCCATATTTTTTGAGAAAGAAAAATTTCAAAATTTTGAATTTAATGTCGTAAGAAATTAAAATTTTATGACTTTAAATAAAATTTACTTTGAATTATAACATCTGATTTTTTTGATTTAATAAAGTGACAACTATTTTATGTGATTTCAAATGTATGGTTTAATAAAAGTAATTGGATAGATTTAATATTGTGTAAAGCATGAAATCAATTTATGATTAACTGAAACTGGTTTTTTTTATAAATTAACTTTTAATCCATTTGTAAACAACAAATGTATAATTTTTTATCTAGACCTATTTGAATTTTTAATCTTGATTTTTGCTCATCTTATATATCAACCTACTGAAATTAAATTGTTAATAAAATGTAGTATAATTTGATTTTTCATAAAAGGAAATAAATATAAATTTTAATTTAATAATACTTAATTAGTTAAACGATTCAGAAATTGTGAAATTGGGAATTTAATACTACATTAGTTAATACTAGCATTTTAAATAAGGAACTAGAAATTATAAACCAATGAATATTCAATTCTAGTAATTTGAAATATAGTTTATTTTGAAATTAAATAAAGGTGAATTTCTTTTGAATATAATAAACTGAAATCAACCATTTAAACAAACAATAGAATTTTATGATGGAAATATCATATTTTCTATGCGTCCATCTAGACATAGCAAATGACAAATTTTCGTCGAATAATATAGATGTTCTATCGGTCGCTAGAAATTCAGTTCAAATCAGTTAATAACAGTTGAATTTAAAAGCATTTCGAAACCTAAATATGTCAACATGATAAAATTTATTTAGAACACTCTGAATCAGACTGCGAAATTTGTTTCGTGAAATTCGGTCATTTCTAGCTCCGTTTGGATTTTTCCGTACGGAATAGCAACGTATATCGGTGTCTGTATGGACTTTTGATAGGAAGGTCCTGACACAGATATTTTTGTTTCCTCTTGTCCATCTCATCACGCTAATCACCATGATATATTTATTTCTGTATTTTGAGGTCCGGTACGCGACAGAATCAATAAACTGTTCGTTGTAACGGTACCATAAACTGTGACTTTACTATTTCCTTCGGTTTCAAAATTTGAAACGTGCTGTCCAATCGAGCCATTAATTGCTTTAAAGTCTCAGCAAAGTCAGTGAGTGACCGTTGCTACTACAATTGCTACTTTTCTGGTATATATTTATTAGCTGTTACGTTTATCTGACCGTTCGTTACCTTGCACTGTTTCGCTATATATTATATGTTTCCCTGTAGCTCTCTCTCTCTCTCCTTTTTTTTACAAGCACTTCTCTAAGTTCTGTTCTCCAGATCCAAATCAAAGCAAGGCCATCCCACCACAACCTCAAGCCACATTCTCATCAACATCTCACCAAGATCTCCTCACCAGCCTTTTCCTCTATCACCTTCCTTCCCCGACCATCTCTCCTCCATACGAGCACAACCGAACCCAGCGGCCCCTAGCCTAATCGAGACACCGCCTTCGATCCTTCCACAACTTCCTACCATTACCCTCCTCAAAGCCTTGCTTCCTCCGCTTGAAAACCCTCAAGCACGCCTGCCACTCCTCTGTTCCTCCAACGTATAACATTCACTTCCTTTGCTTTATTAAAGGTACGGTATATTATATATGAAAACTATATAAGCAACTATATTATATGTTGAGTTAAAAGATTGGGTTATGGTTTATACATCATTTATATATTGGTTATTTTATTCGGTTATAAGTATATACGTTTATTTGCTTTTGTTTTAGTTATGATATGCACATGTTAAAATTTCAGTACGATTCTATATATGTATTGATTTTGCACATATGCTTTTAATAACTTTATATATATATATATATATATATAGTTTATATTATAAGTCTATTTTGTCTGTTGTAAATTTGTTCATTTGTTTGAAAACGAGTCCAAGTGCAGTGGCTCTATTATATATTAAAGTACGTATAGGTGTGAGTATGTTTATAGCTGTACCTACTTTATATACTATAATTATGTTTCAAATATTTGTATTATATGTTATGTTTGTATTTAACAGATTTTCTTAATAATATATATGTGTTTATTTGTATATTTATTATTTTATGTTTACTGTATGAAGGCTTTATCTATAGGGTTTGTTTATAAGTTTATTTTGTCTGTCTACATACATTATTTTAGTGTCTGCATTTACATATGGTTAATGTATATGATTTGTGGTTTCAATAGACTATAATCTGCTGTATATTTATAAGGTCTATAAATAAGATCTGTTATTGATAAGCTATGGCTATTAAATATAAATTGGACAGGCTGACTGTTTATACGTATATTGATAAGGTAAGATTTATATATATGTATTAGTATTTTATGCAATAATGATATGTACATTTTATATATATGTTAGTTTTACTTTATATTGGGTATTATAACGGTTAGTTCATATATATAGATCTGGGTGTATAAGTTTCTAATAGTATTTATTTATTTTTGGTTTGTATAAATTTTATAGTAGTATATGATCTGATTTATATCAGATTTTTGTTATTTTTGTTACATAAGGTTATATCTTCTTATTAAGAGTGATGGAATAATAGGGTTGTTTATTATATAAATATTGTTTAAAATATAACATATAGTGTTTATATTTTTATTAGTTTAAACTTTGGTTTGTTGGTTGTTTTAAATTTAAAACAATGATTTTCGAAATATATATTAAATTAAATATATGTTTGAATTTAGCATATGATTTTATATATATATATGGTTATATATATAGGTTTACCTATACCGAGTATCTTCATCGATCCAATTCTGATTTGACTTCGTCCATTCCAATTTATCAGCTTTATTCGTCGATTCGTGCCAATCTAGCGTTGGTTTGGAATTCGTGTTCAGACTCAATTTCAGTGTTTATCCTCTCTAGCCTCGAAAGGTGAGAAATCACTCACGATTAACGTTCTTATATTTATTAAATTTGATTTCAATTGAAACGACAGTTGAAATATGCTGCATTTGGTTATTTATATTGTTATATATATGCTATTATCTGTAACTGTTTACCTGTGGGATATGACACCATATCCTATTGTTTATATTTTATTTGATCACTAATTATATATGCCTGTTGTTATATGTTGTATTTTACATATATGTTATCACTCTGCAATTTCCCTGTTAGTATAGAATTCTCTATGGGTTGAAATAATACATACCCGAACGATCTGTAGAATAGGATAAAATCATTATGGGTTGAAATGATAAACCCAAGCGATTTTCATTTGAATTGAATTTGGGATTGCGGGTTGAAATGATATATACCCGTATATATTTAAATTACAGATTGAAATGATAAATATCCGTATCACTTGACCATATGATAGAAAATTATATACAAACACCGTTGGTCTATATATAAATATTTTGAAAGTGATTTCTATCGTTTTGAAACAAAATATATATGGTTTTATTTAAATTTGAAAATATTATGTATATGAATAAGTTTTAATATAAAATAAATTTAATAATAAGCTTTAAAATTAGTAAAGTTTGGTTTTAAGTAAAATACAATATGTTTATGTATTTATTTAAAATTATATTTTAAAATAGATTTTATAATGATTTCTATAAGTTAAGGTTGGAAAGCTTAATTTGAATTTATTGTATTTAATTAAGAATTTTGTTTAATTGAATCGATTTGTGGAATTTGAGGGAATTATAAATATTGTACTTTATAAATTATTTTATATATATATATGTATATATTAATTATTTTAATATAAACTATTTTATTTTATATACTATTATTAAACTGTTTAAGTGGTGGAACTTATGATTTCATAGTGTTTTGGTATCGAAAGTGTTGTAATTTTGAAAGTGCTATAATTTGGAAATAGATATATTTGAAATGGAAATGATATTTTGGTTTTGAAGTATAAATTATTTTGAAATGACCATGGTGTTATAATGACGTTTAGTTGTTAATAGCGTATTTCTACATTGTAGATAGTTCCATGGATCCTTAGAGGACGGTTATCCCAAACATCCTTTGAGTTACTTGTATCTCAGTTGATATTTCACTTGGGTTGGACTTATTGATAAAAGAATGTTAATCCTGACTCGAGTGTTTTGTGTTTTGCTTTATGCTCGGGTCAGACTAAGTGACACAACATTTAAGACCCACCTTTGGAGTTTGGAGCTTTGCTTGGAGATCCAACTATCGATTTAGCTTTTCCAGTTGATTTGTTCAGATATGTCATTAGTCTGTATTTGAGATATTCTGTTGTATTTTATTTCAAACTCTGTTGTTTATATAGTAGCTTCATGAACTACTATTTATCTGCTCCGCTGCATTATTTCATATTACTCTGTGTTTGTGATTCTATGATTGATTTATTTACAGTACATGCTGATTTTTTTCCAAATTTAAATTTACAATCTGGTATTTTGAGCAATTCAAGTCCGACAAGTGTGGATGCGAATGGTTGAAAATACCGGAATGTTACACCCTTACCCTCCCTCTCTCCTTACTCTAGTCACCCAGGCCGAGCAAACCCGAACCATCACCACCCCCTCTCCGCCTTGTGACAGACCCAGCCTTTTCCCCATTTCTCTTCCCGCCGCGGGCAACCCTCCAATTCTCCATAGTCGAGTAGCCTCTCCACCACTTAGCCGTGTCGGATTCACCCTGCAAAACCCTCCGAGCTCAGGCCATACTACCACTCTCCTCTCTCTATTTGCTTGGAATGTAAATGCGCATGAATTTATGTCCTTTCCTATCTTTATTTGCTTGGAATGTAATTGCGCATGAATATATGTCATGACAGGTATATATTATTATGTGTTTATAGTATACAAGTATTTTATACATGCAAGTTTTTAAGTTTAGTTTTTTATAATATATTAGTTATTAAACATTGATTTTTATGCGTATAATATATATATATATATATATATATATATATATATATATATATATTGGTTTATAAACATAATTTGCATCTGTTGTTTACTATATGATTTATACATATATTTGTTTATAAATATAGTTTACATTATAATCTGGTTACATTAATGTAATAAATAGATATATTTTAATAACATATATTTCTAAACATATAATATAAAGTGTATTTGTTTGTATAATATAAAGTGTATTCGTATTATATTATAATGTATTTGAATGATATTTATATAAGAATGTTAATATATGTAAGTTATAATGTATGTTTAGTATGTTCCCAACGGTGGCTATATATTTTAATGTAAGTTGTATATAATCTGGGTGTTGTATATGTAAGTTTATATAACTATATATATGTATGATTGTTTGAGTTTATACATATATTTAATAAAGTAAGTTGATATTGATTTTTATGATGCATATATATATATATTGTTTTAAAATATAAACATGTATGTAAGTTTGTATATATGTTTATATACATTTGTTTATATGTAAGCATATGTGAATTTATTTTTTTAAATATATATAGATTTATTTTGTGTTGGGATTAAAGATTGATTTGAAAATAAATATATATATTTTATTTTAACTATATGCTTTAAATTGATTTTTAGAAAATTTATATATATGTAACATATACTTTGTTTCATCGATCTCTTGTCCATGTTAACTTACCATCTCAATATCGAATTTGTCACAACAATTCCTAAGTTGTCGCCGTCCCGCTAGTCTGTGACTGTATCCGTATCTGTATGCATGTCTGTATCATCTTCTTGTTTCCCTAAGTCTCAAAAGGTGAGCAACCACTCATGGTTAACGGTCTTATATTTAGTAAATTTGATTTCACTTGAAACGACAATTGAAATATGATGTTAAAATTGGACTGATAGTTATTTAATTGTTAAATATGATATGCTATTATTTGCAATTGTTCATTTGTGATATATGACACCATATCCTATGTGTATATTTTATTTAAATTGTTAATATATGTCTATTGATGATATGTTATATTTTATAATAATTGTTCTCACTCTGCAAGTTCCCTGTTAATTTAGAATTCCCTATGCATTGAAATGATACATACCCGAACGATCTTGTAGAGTAGGGAAAATCGTTATGGGTTGAAATGATAAACCCAAGCGATTTTCGTTAATATTAAATTTTGGGATTGTGGGTTGAAATGATATATACCCGTATATATTTAAATTGCAGATTGAAATGATAAATATATGTATCACTTGACCATATGATAGAGAATTATATACGGACACCATTGGTCTATATTTTGAAAATGATTTTCAAAATTTTGAAAGGAAATATATGGTTTATATTAAATATTGATTTTTAGAATATAATATATAAATGTTATTTTAATATATGTCAAAATTTTAGATTTTTAAAATTTATATGTTTTGGAAATTTTCAATTTATAAGATAGTTTTGAAAATATAATTATTAAGATTTTACTTATAATTTTACAAATTTTAAAATATATAAAAATAGATTTTAATATAAAATAAATTTAATAATAAGGTTTAATTTAATAAAATTTAACTTAATTAGTATATAATATATTGAGGTATTTATTTTAATATTTTAAAAATAGATTTTATAACTTTAATAATAAAGGTTGGAAAGATAAATTAATGTTGACTTGGAATTTGAGTTGGCTAATAAATTGAATTTAAATAAGAATTTATTTGAACTTATTGATTTTAGATGTTGAAAAATATGATTTATAACTTGATTTGTTAAAAAATGATTAAATGAATATTCTCAATTATAAGTAAAATTGAGATTGATTATTTAACATTGATTTAAATTTATAAATTAGGATTTTATTGAATTGTTATTAAAATGGTTAAGTGGATATTTTCCACTTTAAATAACAGGTAAAGTTAAATGTTGAAATATAAATGAAATTTATACATTATAAATGTTTGAATATTTAAACTTGAATCTTTGAACTTCAAATTGAATTTGTGGAATTTAAGATGATTTGAATCGATTTGCGAAATTGGAGGAGACTAATTTTATTATATAAAGTATTTTAATACATATAAACTATTTTCATTTATAATTAATTTAATATATATGCCGTTTTCAATATCTGAACAGTTTAAGTTGGAACTGTTATGGATTTAAAAAAATGATATGATTTTGAAATTGTCATGATTTCATAAGTGTTATGATTTCGAAAGTGTTATGATTTCGAAAGGGTTATAATTTTATAAGTGCTACGATTCCGAAAATGAATATTTTTTAAAGTGAATAATGATATTGAATTGATATGGTTTGAAATGAATATTATATTTTGATATGAAGTATGGACTATTTGAAATGAAATGATCACGGTGTGAAATAAGAGTTTGGTTGTTATAAAGACCGGGATCAGATATTATCATACTCTCTGCCAAAACTGAAAACCACTTTAATGACTGTGTACGTGATGGAGATTCCAGAACGAAGCAGGATGGTTTGGTGATGATTCTATATGGTACTTACGTAGCCCTGACTCCCGCGAGTCAGCTTGATGCGGCTAAAGAGGAGCCACGCTGGGCCAAGTGAGGTCATTCCTCCTATATCGGGCACACTTCTTCAATACCATTCTATTACTTTGTGATTTGATTGGGTGCACCTTTGATTTGGGAGTGTGTCATAAGTTGGCAGTAGTAGCTGCTATGCGTTACCACCAGTCTGGATCCGCAAACAATATATCTACCCTGGCATTGCCTCGATTGCCTTGTCGCATGCCTTATCGCGCCTTCTACGAGTTTGTGTTGTACCGTACCTATGTGGTGTCCTCCGGGTGAACCTCCAATTTATGGAGGAGCGTACGACATTGTATAGACTATGGGAATATATAAAATGTGTTAAGGGGGATATGGGTAGCCTTAATGCTATTTTAATACTTTTACTTCACTGATAGACGTATTATAATAGCGTATGTAACTACATAATAGATAGTTCCACGGATTCTTAGAGGATGGATACCCCAAATGTCCTTTAAGTTACTTGTGTTTCAGTTGGCATTTCAGTTGAGTTGAATTTACTATGTAATAATGTTAATCCTGACTCGAATGTTTTGTATTTTTGCTTTATACTCGGATCAGATTGAGTGTCACATCATTTGCGACTCACCTTTGAGCTTGAAGCTTTGCTTGAAGATCCGTCTTTTATTTATCTAGCTTTCAGTTATTTCGGTTTATTCCAGTCACTTATGTTCAGACTTATCAGTTGCTTCTGTACTTGAGACTACTCTGTATTTGAGAATTTTGTTGTATTTTGTTTTACTCTGATGTTTATATAGTAGCTTCATAAAATACTATTTATCTATTCCACTACATATTGTTATATCACTCTGTATCTGTGATTCCATTATTGATTTATTTACTGTATATGTTGAGTTTTTCCAAATATAAAATTAACAATCTGTTGTTTTGAGCAATTTAAATATGACATGTGCGGATGCGAATGGTTCGAAATACCAGGTCGTTACATGTGGTATCAGAGCTCTGGTTTAGGCAAAATTTAGCATATATTGTAAATTTAATTGTAGAATCACTTTTGTTCGAGCTTAAATTCCTCCTCTTTGGTTAGGACTTCTTTTGAATTTCGAAAATTTCACATTTGTTCTAAAATCCATTCTTGTGTCCCCCTATTCGTGTTCTTCTTGATACTAGAACATCCCATAGTTCCATTCTTGTCCTGCCAACCTCTTTATGATTTGTAAAGGGGTTAAACTCCTTTACAACAGGCGTCGATCCGCCGAAGATTTCTATGTCCTAGGTTTGATGCTGTTATTTCTAGCAAAGCCTGAATTGTCTCTTAGCGGACAACTCGGCTAATTCTCTTCTTATTGAATGTCGAATGTCTTCAGTTATGCAGGCAATTCTACCTTCCGTTTGATCCTCAGCCTAATGATCTTGATTTCCTTGATAGTCAGGGATTATCCTGATGTTTTAGGAAAGTTACTTCTCTTCTCTCCCAAGCGGGAAATTGAATTTCCATATTGATCTTATTCCTAAAATTTCGGTTGACCCGGTTAAGGTCACCCGCGATTAATGTTAGTCTATTCATTATTTCCTCTTTGTAATTTAATTATCTTATCTTTCTTTTAAGTCTACTTTCGTAGTTAGAATCCTCCTTGACTAGGGTTTATCTAAACTTGAATATCTATCCTTGTTTCAAAAATCCATCCTTGAATCATCCTGTGAGGGGGTGTATTTAAAATAAAAATGTTTTATATTGTGTCGTTTGAGTTGTTAATTTTGAATTTTGGGTTTCGATCGATTCGTCTTGCTAACACTATCGATAGGAATTCCAAAACACTTGAACATAGCAAATTGACACATATCATTTCCAAAATTTGTAAATTTTGTATGAATATCTTTTATCTATAAATGTATAGTTTTTTGAAATTTGATAGTTAAAGAAATTGGTTGTTAGGAATGATAATACTAGATTATCATTTATTGTTTTATCAACTCTTCTAAATCATTTTCTATTATTATACGTTATAAGGTGTTCAAATTTATAAACATGGTTTATTTGATTTGAAAATGCAATAAATTTAAATTATGGATTTGAGAATTAAATTTTCGGTACTTTTCAAAAAAAATTGGCTTTCAAGGTTTGGAAAAATATATTATTTGGAAGTATTTTCAAATGGAAATTCTTTTCTAGAATTTTTAAAAGAAGTAAGTCAGTATTCTTCTATTTGTCGCTGGAAATAATTTCGGTGATGGCTGCAGATCGTCGACATTCATTTTCGAGTCTCGAAGTGGAGAGGCCCCTTAGTAGCTTTGCTACACTTTTGTTTTTGGAAAAATGGATTTGATTTAAATTTCTTGTGTATAATTTGATTTATAAAATATATATGTATACAATTATTTCAAAAAATTTTGAAGTGAAATCAAAAGTTTGAATCTTAAGTTTTATATTAAGAAATGGTTTCAATTATTGAAATAAAGTGAAATTTTTGAATAGTTGGAATATTTAAAATGATAAATGAAATTAAACCAACTTGAAATAGTTGAATTTAATAAAAATCAATTTGTATAATACTAAATTGCATTCTAATATATAACTTACCTAAAATATTCAAAAAAATAAGATGTTAGGGTGAATATATAATTAAAGGTTATACAAGAGAAAACGTAAGCAATAAATTGTTCAAACTAAAATTTGGCTTAATATACATGTTGTAAATAAAAGGAAAATTTGTATAGTGTTTAGTTACACTCAGAAACATTAATATAACTTATCTAGAAAAGTTTAAATGTAATTGGAATGTAATTGGATAGTATACACTATGATATAAGTAATAGGATATCAAAAAAATGGTGTTTTATTAGGGGAATTTACAGATGATAAATTGGATGATAAAGTGAATAATAAAAAGAAAGTTTATTTGTTGGATAATATATGGTTATAAAATGTTTATACACTTAATATATGTTGCAAAATATGTTAAAGTTAAATAAATTAAATAATAAAGGAGAAAATACTATTTAAATAAATAAATATGGACTTAAGAATAATTAAATTTTGAATTTTAGTGGAATCAACTCAAATGAGGATAAATAGATTTAATAAGTGGGTAAAATAAAATAAATTTTGTTTTGGATGAAATTTTTGTAACAAACATTTATAAAGTGAAAAAAATCATATGAAAATAACTCGAATTGAAAATCAATAAATTATGAATTTAAATAAATACTATTGATTAAATAAAATGGATTAAAACCAAATTAAATAAATGTAAATCAACTTAAAAACTAATGAAATTTATACAGTTTGAATTAACAGTTGAATTAAATAAAATAAATGGAAATTAATTGTTGTATTTTGTTTTTCAATCTATCTTTTCTTCTGGCTGCTCATATTCTCCTATCTCGTTCCTTTTCGGGGACAAACACTTTTGAGTGAGGGAAGTGTAACGACCCTTAAATTTTAACGATCTTATAACGTAATTAACTGAAATTTTGCTTGAAATTAAATAATTAAATTTAGAAATGAAAATTTGATATTTGGTATTTGTCTATTTAAGCATAGCAGATGGCAAATTTTCATTGATAAATATTGAAGTTACTTTTGTTGTGTAGTATTCCATTTCAATTTAAATCAGTCAAAATTAATGAAAATAAATTATTATTGAAATATAAATATTTTTATATATTAAATTTTTAAATCATTTTCTAAGTGAGACGTCATAATTCATTTTGTCAAATTTGGACTTCTCTAGCCCCATTTATCTTATTTTCGATAGATTTGCAGAAGCGAAATATCGACTTTTGATAGGATGGTCGTACCGCTGATATCTGTGTACCATTTTGATCGTCTCGTCGTGTTGATCTCCGCAGTATATTCAATTGCCAATTTCGATGTCCGGTGCACTACGGAATCTATGAAACGATTAACCGTACCAATACCCAATTTCAACCGTTTGGTTTCTTGTCCTTTCATCTATCTAACTGTCGAAAACAAACAGCCATTAGACATTATTATTCTTGAATTCTCGTGCCTGACTTTTGCTATTCATTGGTTCGATTTATGTATTCTGGTTCATTTGATTCATTTCCTTTCTCTCTCAATTCTGTTCTAAAGATAAATATATTATATTACAATATAAAGCTTTTTTCATATTTCCCCTTAGCTCTTCCCCTTGCCGTCCCATCTTCGTGCCCATTAATCTTTCCCCTGTCGTGTTTGCATCTCCCTTCACTGCCTCAACCTTCCCATCTCCTTTCCTTAGCAACCGCACCCCATCCCTCTTATCCACGCAACCACCTTCTCCTTCCCTATTTCTTTTAGCCGAGCCTTCCTTGAACTCCACGCCTCCTCTTCCCTTCGTTTTACCTTCCTCCCTCTTGTGACGATATGAATTTTTGCGTTCGAAAATCGACATCCATACTTCACATCGTACTCGAATGCCGTAGATTTGACGATTCGAATCCGAGTCACCGGAGCTTATAACACCGTTAAGAATAACAACATAGCGGAAGAAAAAGAAATGAATAATATCATATACAACATCTGATACAATATCCAGATACAATATGATACAATAGAATGATACAATTGATAATAGATATCCATATACATCAGAGATATGATACAAGAAATAGCAGTGGAAAGAAAATAAATAACACCAGTAGTGGATAATCTCCATCTCCAAAGCACCAATCCAGAAATTGCTGAACTCCCAATAACGATGCACAAAGATAAGCAACGTCGGTCTTGATCCAAAGACTGAACTAGCTCCAGATAATCTACTAAACCCGACTATCTGAAAAACCCAACTCTAGACTGCCCGTGTGAAAAATTTTGGGCACCCAGAGTTTAGGAAAGGAACAATAAACTCCAGGTCAGTCATGAGACTGGTATGAGTAACAAAAACAGTTTATCTTTAACAACAAACAAAGAAATATTTTAAATTAGATTTGCAATGCTTTTAGAAAATGAGACTACCATAAGGCCTCCCGCCACACACACCATGCAAACGCAGAATTGGAGGAGATTTCTCCTTATGATAGTCAAACATGCTTGATACGCCAATTTCTTTGATATTATTACTATAAGTGCAAAGTGCAGAAAACATTTCAAAAATATAGTATAAATCTTAGCCAACATACGACCATTATCGTATGCCTACTATGGCTACCATCTAAACAGTGGGGCGCCACCATAAGTAAATGACAGGTTATATAGCTAAAACCGTATAGGGTTTCGTATTGGGAATTGGATTTCCAACAAATGGTCAGGCCAAGGAACTTCCCATTGCCACATGGGTACGCCTCTGGAGGGACGCCCCGAGAACCTAACCGGATCTCTGCCAACACAAGGCCGGGTTACCTCTAACTAGGTAACTACTGACACGAGTATGCCATCCCCCGGTCGTAAACAACCTTTATCTGAGGATCCTCAATACCAACAACCACAAAGTAATAAATTTTGCAGCAACAACATAGGTTAAGTATCTGGGCTCCATATCATGATACCACCTCTATCCAAAAGGAAATGAACATACCCTCAGGGGGCGCTATCCCCAAATAACCTTGCTGCATTCTTCCTGTTTTGACCATTACCAGGTTGTGAGGTTCGACGAAGTCTCGTCCACAAAGCTACGCTTTTCACAAAAGCCACGCTTTGATCAACAAATGCTTAGCAGCACTCAGCATGCCACATTACCAAGTTGGGAATATATTACTGATAACCTTCAACTACATAACCTCTGAGCTCGTACGTCTCAGAGAAGGGTGTTAAGCTAAGAGAATAAATTCTCCGCCACCAACAGAAATGTATTTGAAAGAAATCTGCTTTATATCTCAAATTGTAATGTCATACATACAATCCATGCAAGTCTGTTCTGGGTTCGAAAAGAACTGAAGGCACTTCCGAAGAAGCCCTTGCAAATCTGGATAATCCCTAATCACGTTCGGACTTCCCATCACATATGGAGTCTCTATACCGTGGACCAGTCGATGCAAAGACATTCGACGAGTTATCCTTTCGCTTTCGAAAATATCCGGTCTTCAAATTCTATCCATAACGTCGTATCACATATTCAGAATGGGCTATATGATATTGATTCATGAGTTTTGATTCATGACACAAGCTTCATAGGTCATACGACGAGAATACGATACGAAAGCGACAAAAAGAGAATAAGTGTATATTATGCACTACAAAGGAGACAAGACTACAATCCAGAGATTAATATGAATATTTTAATGTATTGAGTCTTAGAATATTGTGAAAATCAATCCTCAAGTAGTCACGCACATACACAAATTAATTTATATTAAGTTATACATAAAATAGTGTGTACTGTGCAATTGACAATAGGTCGGCTGACCGACCAGAAATCTCGGTCGACCGACTCTGTGTCAAGTGCATAGATATACATTGTTTTGTATATGGTTTTAAACATCAGCTGACCGGCCAGTTTTCTCAATCGACCGACCTGAACATAACGGCTAGTTTTCCTGAAGAGTTGCGATTGATCATGAAGAGGAATGTCCCTCAATCCAAGAGATACGGACACAACTATTGATTGAAACTCTTCATGAAAGATTATAACTATTCTACAACTATATAAACATGTTCAAATCACTTCTACAATCATCGATTCTGTTTTATATTTCTAAAATCTATTCTCTATTTATTTCTGCAAATAAAAGCACTCATTCTCATTCAATATCTCTAGAATCTCTGAATTAATTTATATACTTCGATTCTACGAGATTATCTTCCTTCTAAATCTTCACATACACTACATATTATTGAGGATTTGATTATAGGAAATTGTAATATCAAAAGACAATTCGTGTTATTCAGAACACACTCGTCTACAAAGTATTTGTATTATGTTGAAGTCCTCTTCGGCTATTAAGGCGGAAAAATTCCTGTTCGGCTGCTCAGGTGTGATATACCTATTCCTCTGGGTTAAGTGAGGGATTTAGTCTAAATCTAGAGGATATTCTGGGACTGGACGTAGAACAGGAGGTTCGAACCAGTATAAAAATTCCTGGTGTGCTTACTTTAATTTTTATTTTACTGCTATTATTAGTTTCCGCATTTATATATTATATTACACGATCCTTAGTACTGCACGTACACTTTCATTTGGTATCAGAGCGAGGTTATCCTATAACCGTCACAAAGTTATTTGATATTTATTTCTAGTAATATGGCAACGACACAAACTAACAATCTTAGCACTAACACTAATACTAGTTTCACAGAAGGTCAATCAACTTCACGACCTCCACTTTTTAATGGTTTAAATTATAATTATTGGTCAACTAGAATGAGAATCTATATGCAATCTAGTGGTTTTGATATCTGGAATGTTATACAAAGAGAGTACACAACTCCTACTGGAGAATACTCAACTTGGAGTAACACACAAAAACTAGATGCTACATCAAATGCAAAGGCTATGAATATTCTATTTTGTGCATTAGATAGAAATGAATTCAATAGAGTTAGCATGTGCACTTCTGGTTATGAAATATGGAGAACACTTAAGACAACACATGAGGGAACGAACAAAGTTAAATTAAGCAAAATTTCTATGTTGAAAAATCAATTAGAAAATTTCAAAATGAGGCCAAATGATTCTATAAATGATATGTACTCTAGATTTCAGGATATTCATCATGCTCTACTATCATTAGAACAAACATTTACTGATTTTGACGTTGTCACAAAAATCTTAAATTCTTTAACTGACGAATGGGAAAGAAAAGTCCTAGCCATTGAAGAAGCAAGTGATTTGTCAACATTAAAACCAGAAGAACTGATAGGTAATTTAATGTCCTACGAAGTAAATTTACAGGCAAAGAGAAATGTAGCACAAGAAAAGAAGAATGTGGAATTTCAAGCAGAAAAAGATGATTCCGACGCAGAGAATGAAGATATGGCAATGATTGCTAAAAATTTCAAAAAGTTTCTGAAATTCAAAAGAATAAATTCAAAGGAAACAAAAATAATTCCAACAACAATATCAATAGTAGCAAACCATCATCTTCAGCAATGGAATGTTATGAATGTCACAAGAAAGGTCACATGAAGAAAGATTGTCCTGAACGTAAAAAGAGCAATTTTAAGAAGGACAAAACCAAACGAAGAGCTTTTTCAGTCACTTGGGACGACACAGACTCATCATCTTCATCAGAAAGTGAAAGTGACAATGAAAATGAAGAAGCAAATATGTGCTTCATGGCTTCATCAGACGATGTAAGTGATCTTAGTTTTGAAGATTTAATTGAAATTAATTCTAAATTAGTAGATTTAGCAAAGCAACTTAAAAAGAAAAATAAAGATTTACAAAGAAAATTAGATAGGACAGTCTTAAAAGTAGATATGGTGAAAGATGAGAAGAAAATATTAGAAGAAGAACTTGAAATTTCTCAACAATCAAATTCTAACTTATCTTCTCAAATTTCTTCAATATCTGAAGAACTAGAAATTCAGAAAAATAAAAATGATGTTTTATTGTTTGATAATTTACATTCTAAAATTAAAGATTTAGATTTAGAAAAATTTAGTCTAAAAATAAAATTTGATGACATCTCTAAAAATGTCTCAAATTTCAATAAAGGAAGAGAGAATCTTTCTAAAATACTAGAAAATTCTCAATCCACTAACAATAAATCTGGACTAGGATTTATGAAACAAAATAATTTTGCTAAAAGTAGAATTAATAATAATAGTAAAAAGGATATTAAGAGAACAGTTTGTTCAAACACTAAAACCATTAAGATATGGATTCCCAAATCAAATAATATTTTGATAAGAAATAAACATATCAAAATGTTCATGGAAACTGTTCATAATAACAAAAACTATGTTTATAAAGGGAATTCTGAACCCGTATGGGTTTGGCTTCCTAAGATCTAACTCTTAGGACCCTAAAAAGAAACGGGTACCGACTTTTTATAAAAATTTTTGCAGGTACCACATAAAAGGAGAGGAAAATGAATTTTAGACAGTGGTTGCTCAAAACATATGACTGGAAACAAAGAAATGTTGTCAAATATTATCTACTCAAATGGAGGATCAGTCACTTTTGGAGAGGTTATATCATCGGTAAAGGCGATGTCAGCAGCAACGGTACCACTAATTTTCCTCTCATTACTGATGTTTTATTAGTCCAAAATTTAAAACATAATTTATTGAGTATTAGTCAGTTATGTGATAAAGGTTTTAATATAACTTTTTCAGAAAATAAATGTAATATTTTTGATAAAAATCATAACACTATTTTAGAAGGAAAAAGAGATAAAAACAATTATATTTTAAATATGAACGTTAAAAATGATTCAAATTTGTGTTTAATAGCTAAGGAAAATGATTCCTGTCTTTGGCACAAAAGATTTTTCACATCAATTTTAAAACCATCAACAAATTAGCGAAAAATAAATTAGTTAAAGGTTTACCTGACATGAAATTCAAAACGAATGTATTTCGTGATGCATGTAAATTAGGAAAATTAACAAAATCTTATTTTAAATCAAAAAAAATAATTTCTACAGAACAACCACTTGAACTTTTACACATGGATCTTTTTGGTCCAACTCAAGTTCAATCTATTAATCATAATAGATATGTGTTTGTTATTGTAGATGATTTTTCTAGATACACTTGGATTTTCGTTTAAAAAAATAAAAGTGATACTTTTTATAATTTTAAAGTGTTTGTTAAAAGAATTCAAAATATTAAAAGTTTGAAAATTAAAAATATCAGAAGTGATCATAGAGGAGAATTTGAAAATGAAGTTTTTGAACAATTTTGTAACAAGAAAGGTATTAACCATAATTTTTCATTTCCTAGAACACCATAACAAAATGGCGTTGTAGAAAGAAAAAATAGAACATTACAAGAATGTGCAAGAACTTTATTAAATGGAACCAATTTATCAAAACATTTTTGGGCAGAAGCTGTAGCTACTGCTTGTTATGTATTGAATCGTGTTTCCATTCGACCGTTAACTAAGAATACTCCATATGAACTTCTAAATGGAAGAAAACCAAATATTTCATATCTTAAATTTTTTGGCTCTAAATGTTTTATTTTAAATACTAAAGATAAACTAGGCAAATTCAATCCAAAATCCGATCAACGAATATTCGTTGGATATTCGGAACGAAGTAAAGCTTATCGAATTTTTAATAAAAGAACTCAAATTATTGATGAAAGTTTACATGTTTCATTTGACGAAAATTTTAAATATATAAATCCAAATATTACTATCGATTCTGATGATGAAGCTACTCAGAATGAAAATAGTAATACTGAAGAAATTTTCAATAATGATCATGATATTACTGAAAATGAGAATACTGCTACTAATATAATAAATTTCCACCTAAAATTTTACGACATCATCCTGTGCAAAATATAATTGGAAAAGTAAATATGAACGTTAAAACCAGACATCAATTAAATCAAGTTGGTCATATAGCTTTTCTCTCTAACATAGAGCCTAAGAATATAAAAGAAGCATCAACTGATGACTACTGGATTCTTGCTATGCAAGAAGAACTAAATCAATTTGAACGAAACGAAGTTTGGGAACTTGTTCCTAGACTAAGTGATCAATCAGTTATCGGTACTAAATGGGTCTTTAAAAATAAAGCAGATGAACTAGGAAATATAACTAGGAATAAAGCTAGATTAGTTGCACAAGGATATAATCAAGAAGAGGGAATAGACTATGAAGAAACGTTTGCTCCAATCGCCCGACTTGAAGCAATACGAATCTTATTAGCTTTCGCATGTTTTCATAATTTTAAACTTTATCAAATGGATGTTAAAAGTGCTTTTTTAAATGGTTTTATAAAAGAAAATGTTTATGTTGAACAACCTCCATTATTTATACATGAACAATTTCCTGACCATGTCTATAAACTCAAAAAGGCTTTATACGGTTTAAAACAAGCACCTCGTACTTGGTGTGATCGTCTTAAAAATTATTTACTAAATTCTGGTTTTGTAATTGGAAAGGTTGATCAAACTCTTTTTATTAAAAGAAACAAGCATGATATTTTAATTATCCAAATATATGTTGACGGTATAATTTTTGGATCTACAAATGAAAAGCTTTGTCAAGAATTTTCTAAAATAATGACAAATGAATTTGAAATGTCTCATATGGGTGAGTTAAATTATTTTCTTGGTTTACAAATAAAACAAATAGAAAATGGAATTTTTATTAATCAATAAAAATATTTGTATAATTTAATTAAACCATTTGGTCTAGAAAATACTTATGCCAAACCAACTCCGATGAGCACAACGATTCATCTCGATAGAGACGAAGAAGGCAAAAGTGTTGATAAAAAACTATATCGTAGTATGATTGGATCATTATTATATTTAACAACGAGTCGACCCGATATTATGATGAGTGTTTGTTTATGTGCTCGATTTCAAGCAAATCCCAAAGAATCACATATGCGAGCAGTTAAACGTATTATTAGATATCTAACTAAAACCAAAGATTTCGGACTATTCTATCCGAAAGAATGTCCTTTCGAATTAGTCTTCTATAGCGATGCTGATTTTGGAGGAAGTCGGACGGATCGAAAAAGTACGAGTGGAACGTGTCATTTCATTGGACGTTCCTTAGTCTCTTGGTTTTGTAAGAAGCAAAACTGTGTTTCTTTATCAACGTGTGAAACAGAATATATATCTGCTACTTTGGCATGTGCACAAGTCATATACATGCAACAAACACTACAAGATTTTAATTGTTATCTTGAAAAATCTATAATTTATTGTGATAATACTAGTGCAATAAATCTTTCTAAAAATCTGGTAAATCACTCACGAACAAAACACATTGATATTCGTCATCACTTTCTTCGTGATTGTTTGGAAAAAGGATTGATAAATTTAGAATTTATTAATACTAAAAATCAAATTGCTGACATTTTTACTAAACCTTTAAATGAAAATAGTTTTATCAAACTTAGACGAGATTTAGGAATAATGCCTTTAAAAGATTTATAGATAAAAATATGCAAAAATTTTGAAAAAAAAATTGTTTTATTTTTGACTAAAGCGGAACTCGAACTCATGATCTCTGACTTGTTTGATAGATGTTGTGTTATAGCCACTTGGGCTATGGGTGTTTCTTGTCCTAGTTTACCTAAACATTTGTTTTATCTGTTTTGTTTTTCAAAAATAACTATTTTAGTTCTAAAACTTATAAATCATACATTTACAAACGGTTTTATTGTTAAACTTCTATGATTGTATTTAAAATTAGTTCCTATCCACTAGTTTTTTCAGCAAACAGATGTTTATATATACTATGCTTATCTTTCAAAACATATACTAAGAAAATTTTAAAACCTGAAAAATGTCTTCAAACAATGACCCCTATAATTCCGAAAACTCCCATCTATCATACTCATCTCCGGACGATGATGTTTCAGACCAAATTCCTGAAAATGGCCCTTATCCTACTTTTCCCATGCCTAAACGTATCCTTAATTTCTCTTCTCCTGATAAAGACCCCTGACATGGGTGGAAACCATGGGATGAATCTCATACAGGCTATACACCTGAAAAGAAAAAAAGGGAAGAATACAATGGTAATATCACCATCCACTAAACAAAAAATTGATGAAATACATCACTACCAACAACAACAAATGAATATGCAACGGGAACTCTACTATGAACAAAAAGTCACGGCAAGACGTTTAAGTTTTCTAGAAAAGATTTCCATGAAAGTTTGTTCATCAAAAAAAGATGATGTTGCTGAACCTTTTTATAGAACCCCATCATCTTCAAATCCTGTTCAAACTCTAGTAGCTCCAAGATGGTCACCTATAGAAGATGTTCCATCCCCAAACTCATGGGAACGTAGATTTTAACGAATGGTGGCTACAACTTTTATATATATATATATATATATATGTGTTGTTGTTTTCAATAAGATGTATGAATATAAAGAAATGATATTAAAATTTAAATCTCTATCATTTTTTTTAACAGCAAAAAAAATGTGCATTTCTAACAGTGTCGGCTGACCGAAGAACCTGAGTCGGTCAGCCGAAACCATCCCGAAAGTATCAAATACAAATTTTTTAACAGGGTCGGTCGACCGAAGGGCCTGCATCGGTCAGCTGAACCCTTCCCGAGAGTTTCAGCAACTCTCAGTTAACAAAGTCGGTCGGCCGACCCAGTATTTTCGGCCGACCGAACGTGTAGACAGCTGTTTTGTTTTTACTTCTTACCTCCTATTAGTAACCCATCCTTTCACCTTTTCAACCTACCTCTTCACTCTTGCTTTTCCAATTTCGGTTTTTACCCTAGCCCCATTAAAAGTTTTCTCAAATTTTTATTTTTTCTTCAAAAACAGTGGCTCCAAAGAAGAAATCAAAGACTACCGGTGGCTCATCTTCATCAACTCCCATGGATACTCAAATCGCCTCATGGATTGTCAATGACGTAGCACTTCAAAGATGGATACAACTTCAAGATGCTAAAATCTTTGAAGAATCATTTGTAAGTTATCCTGATTTCGCTTCCTACCGTATTGAAAATGCCGCAATTAAAAGTGGGCTCGATACTTTTCTAGACCATAGAAAGAATAATTTGAAGATTAACCACATTATGGTCAAATTGTTCCTTGCTAACCTAAATCTTGTCAACCCTCCTAGAAACACTGAAAATTGTGTTTGGACATCGGTATGTGGTACCTCAATTTTCCTTTCCATTGATCGAATTAACCACATTTTAGATGCTAGACTGGGTGGAATCTCATTACACCCTGTAGATTGTAATATATCAAGTAGTGACCACATAAGCCATTTATTTCTCAAAGATGATGCTACGGATTTTAGACAAACATCATCACTTAGACCTAGAGCTAGACTTTTTCATCGTTTCATGATGAAATCCATTATACCAAGAGGCGGCTCCTACCACTTAGTATATCCTGAAAATTTTAAAGCTCTATATGCTATAGGTTCGAATACACACGTCAGTTGGGCATAATTACTCATGGATGAGTTTCTCTCATTTAATCAAGGCAAAATGCTTCATATTTATTATGGAGAATACATAATGAGATTGATCAACAGCTTTGTCCCACATGCTCCGGAATCCGAAACCTCCAAAGTTCGTTCTTTTGATTCAAGGACCATAAAACTAATGAAGTTTCCCGATGCACCTCCTAGATTTATACCATTTAACCAATGGAGTACTACTCATCGAGAACAACTACGCCATAGCTTTTCTACACCTCAACCATCAACTCATGTTACGGAATGTCTAACACGCCAACATTCAATTCAAAGACCAACTCCCAGAATTAGTATAGAGGCGACCATTGATATTTTGGCTCATAATCAAATAGCCTTGGATGACCGGCTACGAAAAATTGATGGTCGTTTCAAGAAAACCAAGGGCTTCTTCGTGAATTTATGGGATGCCTTATCATGTACTTCCGAAGCCGGTGCCTCTTATGTTGCTCCCGGAAAAAGGCCAGCACCAAAACTCTCTTTTTCTACTTCGGGGAATACAAGTTCTGGTACATCAGGAACTCACACTTCTAACGCTCAAAGATGTGGTAAGGAACATGCTCCTCCAGAAGAAAATATCCGTCCAGAATTTTGGGATTCCTATGATGATGAGGAGTGATCATATTGTTTTACAACTTGCTATCTCATAATTTCTAGTATTCTGTTTTTAAATGTTGTGTACTAAGTGAACATCATTAATATTCCTATTTGCTTTGAGTATGTGCTATTTAAAACATGATGTTTTCTTATGTTGTGTTACATGTTCCATATTTTTTATACATCTAATAAGTATTCCTTTTTGTCGATGACAAAGGGGGAGAAATATATAAAAGCTAACAAATTTTTGCAGATAAGTCAGAAAAGTCGCCATATATTCAGGGGGAGAATATATATACTACTTCGTGACACAAGCTTCAGGCCAGAAGTATTGTCATCAATCAAAAAGGGGGAGAATGTTGATTCATGACACAAGCTTCAGAGATCATACGACGAGAATACTATACGAAAGCGACAAAAAGAGAATAAGTGTATATTATGCACTACAAAGGAGACAAGACTACAATCCAGAGATTAGTATGAATATTTTAATGTATTGAGTCTTAGAATATTGTTAAAATCATTCCTCAAGTAGTCACACACATACACAAATTAATTTATATTAAGTTATACATAAAATAGTGTGTACTGTGCAATTGATAACAGGTCGGCTGACCGACCAGAAATCTCGGTCGACCGACTCTGTGTCAAGTGCACAGATATACATTGTTTTGTATATGGTTTTAAACATCAGCTGACCGGCCAGTTTTCTCTGTCGACCGATATGAACATAATGGCTAGTTTTCCTGAAGAGTTACGATTGATCATGAAGAGGAATGTCCCTCAATCCAAGAGATATGAACACAACTTTTGATTAGAACTCTTCATGAAAGATTATAATTATTCTACAACTATATAAACATGTTCAAATCACTTCCACAATTATCCATTCTGTTTTATATTTTTGAAATCTATTCTCTATTTATTTCTGCAAATAAAAACATTCATTTTCATTCAATATCTCTAGAATCTTTGAAGTAATTTATATACTTCGATTCTACGAGATTATCTTCCTTCTAAATCTTCACATACACTACATATTCTTGAGGATTGGATTATAGGAAATTGTACTATCAAAAGATAATTCGTGTTATTCAAAACACGCTCGTCAACAAAGTATTTGTATTAAGTTGAAGTCCTCTTCAGCTGTTGAGGCGAAAAAATTCCTGTTCGGCTGCTCAAGTGTGATATACCTATTCCTCCGGGTTAAGTGAGTGGTTTAGTCTAAATCCAGAGGATATTCTGGGACTGGACGTAGAACGGAAAGTTCGAACCAGTATAAAAATTCCTGGTGCGCTTACTTTAATTTTTATTTTACTACTATTATTAGTTTCCACATTTATATATTATATTACACGATCCTTAGTACTGCACGTACACTTTCATATGACACAAAGGTCCTCTCCCGGCTAAACCGAATAGTGAGCGCAATATTTACAAGAAACATATGGATATTGGGGTCTCAGTTAAGTCACAACTTTTTACCCAAAACTTTTCTTCCAAATGGTTTAAACAAATTACCATTTCAAATCTTTTTTAAACAAAAGGATTCATTTCACTAAGTTCACCCAGTTTCACAAGGATCCATTTACGGATTCCAAAACAATTCCCATTTCGATTAGGATTAACTTATCAAATCTTTAGATCAAAGATTTATAGATTTCAAACCAGTTTTCATAATTTGGAAAATCATTTTCATTTAAACTTGAAATCCCTTTAACTCAAATCGGAAGTTCATTACTTATGTGAAAGATTTTATTATTTGAAAACAAATAGTTTCCGTTTCAGAAAGATCCAATTTTATTTATACGAGTTAAAACCCTTGAATTAAATTCAAATTCCCAAATTCAAATTCCCAAATTCCCAAATTAATGCCTTTATACGAGTTAAAACCCTTGAGTTTCAAATCACATAATTCAATTTCAAATTTTTGAATTCAAATTTAAGTCAAATTATTAAATTTCAAAACTTTATCAAGTTATTCAAAAATAAATTTTATCTTGAAATTTCATTTCAAAAGCTTTTCACATTTAACCCGATTCCATTTCCAAACAATTTTAATTCAAATTGTCTATTTAAAAATCATTTCAAAAATATGTGACTTAATCGATTTCCTCGTGAAATCCATATTTGTGTGTGTATAGTGTGGTCCAGGGGTTTAACACAATAGTGCAACATCATTCAATCATCACAGATTCAAATACAACAATGTATTTGATAAGCGGTATAAACTATAATGCTTATCTTTCATTCACAGATCACAGGTGTAGATATCACAGATAATAAATTACATCACAGATAATTAATAAAAATTACAGATCATAACATAAATCAGGATATATCACAAAGCATTAGATATCAAGGATATCAAACAATTCAACATCCAATATAATCCAAACATCCATAAGTAGGATCAATTTAATTATCTGATTAATTTAAATCAGATCGATTTCTATGAATAAATTTGCTAGTCATGGTAAATTAATAATCAATTAATTACGAAACATTTAATAAATTATCCTTTAATTAATCATTAATTAACCCTTAATTAATAATTTAATTCTTAATTAATTATTCTTAATTAATTAATTACTACTTAATTAAATGATCATTCCTTAATCACTTTCATAAATTAATTAACCTTTAGTAAATTAATAATTCTCAAAGTAATTACCTTAATTAATTTATCACATTATCCTTAAATTAACTTATTGCTTAATCACTTGATTAATCAACTTTAATCATTAATTAATATTTAATTGATAATCCTTAATTTACAAATTAAATTATTCCTTAATTAATTAATCTTTAAACCTTAATTTATTCATTTTAATTAACCTAATAATTAAATCTTCATTTATTCAAGAATGAAAACATTTTTTTTTAAAAAACCGAGATTCAAATTTACTTAAACCAGATTTGAACTTGAATTTGAACTCATTTTAAAACTTACTTTCCATTTAAACTAGCTTTTAAATCTTACTTAAAAGAAATTAAAACAACAAAGCAACAGGTTTCAACAAAACCTATTACTCACGATTTACCCGAGGTGACACCCCTAGCTTCGAGTCCAATACCCGAATACTTCGAGTCAAATACAGGGATTACTCGAGTAAACTCGAGTTCAACCCATAACCCCCAAAC
The DNA here is from genome assembly GCA_030765085.1 of Allium cepa. Classification (NCBI taxonomy): domain Eukaryota; kingdom Viridiplantae; phylum Streptophyta; class Magnoliopsida; order Asparagales; family Amaryllidaceae; genus Allium; species Allium cepa. The sequence continues at coordinate 212,768,506 of CM060940.1, read as the reverse complement.
CAAACACATCCAAAACGAAAAGAAAGCAACCATGCACGAGCACGTGCACAGTAGCATAGGCCATCATGGGTCAACGTCGACACCCATTCCCAGTCGCCCACCACCCTCTCTGACGAATCCACCACCTAGATCACCGATACCCCCATCGAAATAAAATCGAGCCTCCCGAATGAAAACTGGAATAGCCAGATCCACAACATCCAGACCTGTCAACGTCTCGTTCTCCACGCTCTGACCACCTGAGATGTTCCAACTCCGGCTACAACCTAGTCACCCTCCGAACTACACTTCCCCAGAGTTCCGTACCACTCGGTCAATCTGAGGTGATGAAATCACCTCGTCACAGACCACAACAAATTCTAGAGCTAAACCCTATATCATCCTCGTACCATCAAAGTTTGCAATAAATAATTTTTCTAGCATTTTTCCCGTATTCGTGAATCATCAAGCTAGCTCCACAACGGATTTCAACATCTAATATTTGTTGAATCAACAGAAATTGATAAAAATGCATTTTTGATTCGAATTGCACCCTGAATACTTACTTAAAAATCATCATCCTTGTTTTAAAAATCTCACTTTTGTACGTTTATTCAAGATATGAAATCAAATTAACAAACTAAAATATTCAAATTTATCATCAAAATTTCTTTTTACTGTAACCTTAAATGTACAGGATCCAAATTCCACTGTCAAGCTTCAAAACAAAATTCAAGGCTAAGATTTAAGTTTAAACAACTTATTTTGTTTAAAATCCTAAGCTTATAATGTTTTGTATGAAGATATATTAGTTTCCTTATACTTTATTTTGCTTTGTAACTAGAAATACAGGAGAATAAAAATTCACAGCTCAACAGAAATACACAGCAGATTCACACAAATTCATTTCAACATCACTGGCATACAACTAAATTTTACTTGAAAGTTGACAAGGTGAAGTTACTCACCATATTTTAGCAAAGTGACAGAGCTTTTTTTTCTTTTGACACAGATTGAATTTTGCTGTTGAAAGCCTTCTACTTTGATTCTCTGGTTGATCTGTTGTATCTTTGTTTAAGTTGAACTTGTTTAAGTTTGAAATGGTGTTCATTTTAGAGGTTGCTCATATTTATAAAATGATCAAACTGAAATGAGGATATATAGGAAAGAATGTACAAGGATTATTATTGTTTGTTTATACAATAGGGTATATTATTTTGTACAACATCAGAGATTTTATATTTGCTTTGCTTATTTTATTCGGCTGAAAATCTTGCTTTTTTTTGGGCTGATGCATACTATATGGTGTACTAGAGGTAATGGCATTAAAGGCCTAAGTCCTTTCTTTTCTTTTACTTGTCCTAGCCTTGCATATTTAACTTGTTTACAGCCTACATACTTGTATCTTTATTTTATTTCCTTTGTTCTTGTACTTTGTAATATAAACAAATTCCTATTTTAATATGTTGTTTGAATCCTAACTATGTGTATTTATTTATTGGTTTTATCTTTTTCTAACTTCAATAGTTAATTTAACTTACATATTAATTTTCAACTTAAATACTTATCATCTTGTATTCATGGGTTTTATATTTTACTTTATATATTTTGTAAGTATATTTTGTTTGTATTCACACATATTATTTAAAATACAATGTTTTGAAATCAAATACATATTACATGGATTACATAGATATATATTTTATAAATTCTATCAATTTACCAGTTATTACACAATAATTTATTTAAAATTTAAATTAATTATCAATTTAAACTTAATTAAAATCCAGGATCGTTACAGATTCCCTCCTTAAGAAATTTCGTCCTCGAAATTTGCCAGGGAGACACAAAAGGATAGATGAAGAATATTTCATCAAATCAAACTGAACATCTATTCTGGATTTGGCTTACCCATACAGAATATCAATAATAGATACGAGAATGAATCTATTTAACACTTCATAAGATACTCGGGTATTTCAGATCTACGAAATATGGAGTGATATCGGTTAGTTTGAAGGATAACTAACCGTTCGTAGAATATATCGAGACCCAACCAATAGATAAATGGATTTGATTTTTCAACAATTTTCAAACACTAGATATGGATTCCAAAGTCAATTCGGAATACTCCAATATATATATAACTTGTCCCTCTTCGGACTTCGATCTATTCAAGAAATTACAACAGAATTTCAAAATTTGGTTTTAAACGAAATCGTTTTATCGATTCAATTCAAATTTATCCTTATATTTCATTAACCAATTTAACTCAATTTAAAAATTCCAATTTATTTAAATTTTCAATTTCAAATTTTCAATTCATTTTCATTAGAGTTTAAATCGAAAAACTGATAAGAAACCGATGAAAATACGAAGTAACGATTTGTAGGGCCACCATCACACCGAAACTTCTTCTTGCAGCTGGTACGAAGCAATCAAAAAGAATTTAGAAACGTATCAAAGGAAATTGATAGAGAATTGTTTCCGATATTGCAGGGTATTGACCATTTATGTGGTACTCCTCTGTCCCCTATCTCGTCCTCTTCTTACACTCATGCTCACTATCAATGGATAGTAAGAGAATTTACTGAGGCATTCGAACAGATATCTTAGGGATTACTCATTCTAGGATTTACTTCACCCTATCTCTAATGAGCTACTTAACATGTTATACTCATGAGCCAAAGTTTCAACCCTCAGCTCTGATACCAAATGTGACGATACAAATTTTCGCATTCGAAAATCGACATCCATACTCGTAACGACCCAGAATTTTGAATAATTTAAATTGAAAATATTTAATTAAATTTAAATATTTGAATGATGATTTAATTTGAACTGCAAATTATCAGAATGAGTTTAACGATTAAATTATAGAATTTAATCTATTGAAAGTTGAATAAAAATTTGAATCTTCAATTTTAAGCCGATTAAAAATATTTCAAAGGCTTGAAAAATTCATATTGATAATACTGAAGATAATAGAAGCTTCAGAATTTAATTTGAAAGTGATTTGTTCAGTTTTGAAATTAAATCGTTTGAATCGATATTTAAAAATAGCCGTCCGAGGCACAGTCTCGGAATTCGACGAAACCAGTTCCATTGGGTCCGGAATATTGAATTATTGCCGAATTTCAAATTTCGTATTTTTCTGAGTTAATATGTGAGCACACGAGATGTAAACGCGCTGAAATAAAAAAATCGAATTCAAATTAAAATTTGAATTTAAATTGGTCAAAATCAAAACACTGTTCTCCCCTTCAATTACGCCTAAAGTCATGCCTAAAATCACGAACGAGATCGTGTTAAGCATGGCCGAGCTTGCTTTTAAATATCATCTCCCTCTCGTTCAAATTTCAACCGAAGCCCTCTTCAGTTCATTAAAAAAAAAAACAAATGGAGGCCGAAGCCCTAAGTCGAGCGCTGCGCGCGTGATTTCGTGGGGGAGGCGAGGGTCGCGAGTCGCTGTTGGTGGCGCGCGATTGGAGGTGGTGGCGAACGGTGGCACGAGGGCTTGGGGGGGGGGGGGCAAACGAAATCAATGGCATCGCGATTTAGGAGTCGTGATTGCTGGTTTCATTTGAAGCAAGGGTTGGCAAAGGCGAGACTGAGATCTAGAGGTCGCGTGATGCCTGGAAGTGGTCGATGACGTTGGAAGGTTGCAGTGGTGGCTCGTTCGAGACGAGGTGGTCGCAGTCGCGCCGTGAAGCTCGCATTCTGGTTGCGAGTAGAGGGGGTGGTTAGGCATACCGTTAGGGGCGCACTCGTGAAGGCTGCAAGCGCGAGGCATTTGTGGTTCGATGTCGAAGTGGATCTGGGGACTGAGCGCAGTGAGGTACTTCAACTCGTTTCGTTTCAATTCGAGATTGAGAATATCCATATATAATATTTATACAAGATATTTTAAGTAGTTCTGTTTATATAAAAATATATATATATATATATATATATATATATATATATATGTTTAATGCAGAAATTTTACAGTAAGTAAATTTGTGAAAACTTACTTGTTTAATTTATTCTTAGAAATGATTAGAGAAGAAATTGGCTAATTAAATCTGTTAAAGGAAGATTAGTTTTGAATTTAATTTCTATGATTAAATAAAACTGTTAAAAGGAAATATATTTTTATTTAAGAAAAAAATTAGTTGATTTAAAATTTATAAAAAGGAAATTAAGTTCAATGGGAAATTTCTAGTTAGGATTATTTTCAAAAGGAAAATTAATTTAATAAATAGTTAGTTAAGAAAGTTTATTAAAAGAAATTTAAATTTTTAGTTAAACAAATTTAATTAAAGAAAATCAGTTTGAATCTTTAATTTTTAGTTTAAAATAAAAATCATTAACTTGAGATTAAAATAATTAGTTGAATAAAATTATTTAAAGGAATTGGTTTAGAACAAAACCGATGAATTAAAATTATAAAATGGAAAATTTATTATTCGATTATTTCGAATATTAATAAATTGTGTAAATATTTATACAAGGTATAAATGAAGAAAACAAGTTGAATTGGAAGTGGATTGCAAACAGGAATAAAGGTGAGAACTTCTCACTCAAAAGGAATTTTGTTGTTTATTTAAATTTTAAATAGTTAGATTTAAAATTTGTTTGACTGTGTTGATTGAATGATTGAATGATGATTGTTATTTATATATATATATTGGATGTGAATAGACCCTATACGCCGTTAGTAAGCGGAGGTTATTTATTACACACATATACCGCGATATTCCACCTTGAAGTGGAATTGGTATTATATTATATATAGCAATATATATATATTGGCATATGTATATATTGCAGTTGATTGATTTCCCGCATTTTCTTTTAGCGGATGAGACCCTATACGCCGTTAGTAAGCGGATATATATTTATAAAATCCCATGTACCGCGATATTCCGTCTTGAAACGGAATGGTATTGTGCTAATGTCTGTGGATGCAGGGAAACAGGTTGGAGGGATCCAACTGGATTCCTCACAAATATTTGTTTGATTTCATATATTGTGATATTTGATTGTTATCATGGATGATATATGATGTTTGAAAGTTGTGATTGAATATCGATGTGTTGCATCATCGGATCCAATTTTTGAAGTTTAAAAATAACTATTTTGATTTCTAAAATAATTTTTGAAAGTATACGTTTATAAAATATTTTTGGAATTGATTCATCTTAAATAAATAAACGTTATAATTTTAATATTATAAAAATTATGATTTTTGAGAAATACAGTTAAAAGTTGATTTTTGAAGATATGGGATTAGTGATTTTATAAAATAGTTTGAACTGAGATTTCTGAATTTATTATAAGAAGTTTAAAATAGGATTTATAAAATTTTTATTTTATAAATCAGAATGATGAAATTATAAAAGAATTTAAAGATGTTTAAAGTAATAATATAAATTGATTTATATTAAAAGATTTATAAATTGATATTTATAAATTTAGAATATCTTGAATTATTAAACGAGCTTTTATAGATGATAGAATGATTTGTAAATGAATTTCATAAAGAAATGAAATCTATAGAATTTATGAAATTTGATTATTTTATAAATTAAAATGATGAAATTATAAGGAGCTGAAGGACGTTTTAAAATAATAATATAAATTGTTTTATATTAAAAGATTTATAAATTGATATTTATAAATTAAAAATATTGGAATTATAAAACGAGCTTTTATAAGTATTAGAAAGAATTGTGAATGAATTTCACAAATGAATGAAACTTATAGAATTATAATGGTGAAGTTCTAAATAGAATTTTATAAATAAAATTTATAAAGTTATTTAGGAAATAGATGTGGATAAATAAATGAATCTTAGAAGTTATAAGATTTATAGATTTGGGGAGTTTGAAGGAATGATTTTGTAAATAAATAAATTATAAGTATTTGACTTATAATATGAATTTTTAGCATATCATTGTGATATGAATTAAGATAGGTTAATAAAGGAATTTATAAAAAGGAGTTGATATAAAATAAATAGAAATAGGATTTATAAACGTTGTTTTATAAATCCGCAACGACTTATTTTGATAAGGAATTGTTGTAATTTATTTATGGAATTATATTCATGTTTTAGACAGTGAATAATTCTTTAAAATAAAATGAATAGAAGTGATGAAATTTATCAACAAGTGTATTCACGTTTTTGAATAGTGAATATTTTGTTAAAGAAATTATTTTGGATGTGATGTTTGAAATAGAATTAAAACGATCTAAAGATGTTTTAAAAGATGTTGAGATTCGAAACCATAGATTTCAACATTTATTGTTGAAATAGATGTTTTCGAGGAATAAAAGGAAATGGTGGACTATAACACTGTTGTTATAGTAAATGATTTCCGAAAGGAAATATTTTGCATAGTATTGGGATTTATATATCTATTTTAATTTCGAATCCCTATACTAGTGATTTTGGGTTGTCGTAACGATGTTTTACGCGACATTCGTTTTGACCCAAATAAATATGATTAAGTGAATGATTTCCTTAAAAGAATGAAATATATACTTAATTTCGATTAGGGTATATTAAATATTTTCTCAGTATAGAAAATAAAAAGATCTGTGAATTACTTATTTTTTTATAAGTATATAAATGCTTTTCCAATATTAAGTGAATATTTGGAATTTATCCTTTTGAAGATAAATTGAAAATGAATATTAGAAATTGAATGGAAATCGTATATTCATAAATATTTTGGAGTGTAAATTCAATATAGAATTTATAAATGAAATTGGGAAATTAGATTTAAAAATAAATATTGATTTATTTTTAAAGTATGGAAATTATGTTTATATCTTGTAAAGATATTTTTGTGAAATAAATAATTTGGAAAAATTATTTGGAATCTGGTGATGTTGGCATATCTATTGATAGTTCAATAACCGACTATCAATATTTACCTTTAAATAGGTATTTGTTGTGATTTGTTTGAATTTGAATGCCACACTTATTTTTTTTAAATAAGCGCTCACTATTCGGGTTAACCGGGAAAGGACCTTGGGGTCGTATAACCCATTCCGAATATGTGATACGTCGTTATGAATTGCATTCGAAGATCGGTGTTGAAGACCGGATATTTTCGAAAGCGAAAGGGTTTCTTGTTGATTGTCTCTGCACTGGCTGATCCCTGGTATTGAGATCTCCATAAGTGATGGGAAATCCGAACGTGATTAGAGATTATTCGGATTGCAAGGACTTCTTTGTAAGTGCCTTCGGTTCTGTTCGAGCCCGGAACAGACTTGTATGGATTGTATGTCTGACATTACAAGTTGAGAATGTAAAGCCGATTTCTTTCAAATATATTTCTGTGGTGGCGGAGAATTTATTCTCTTAGCTTAACACCCTTCTCTGAGACGTACGAGCTCAGAGGTTATATAGTTGAAGTTATCAGCAATATATTCCCAATTTGGTAATGTGATATGCTGAGTGATGCTGTAAATGATCATTGTGTTGATTATTGGGATAGGATCATTTATTTGATCGTCTATCTTAGTGATCATTGTGTTGATCATTTGTTGACCCAAAGCATGGCTTTTGTATAAAGTATCTTTTTGTGGACGTGACTTCGTCGAGCCTCACACCCCGGAAATGGTCAAAACAGGAAAGATGCGGCAAGGTTATGAGGGGTAGATCCCTTTAGGGTATGTGCATTTCCTTCTGGATAGAGGTGATATCATGGTATGGAGCCCAGATATTTAACCTATGTGGTTACTACGAATTTATTAGTTTGTGGTTGTTGGCTATCGGGATCCCGTGAGAAAGGTCGTTTACGATCGGGGAATGGCGTGCTCGTGTCAGTAGTTACCCAGTTAGGGGTAACCCGGCCTTGTGTTGGCAGATTTCCGGTTTGGTTCTCGGGGATGTCTTTCTAGAGGCATTCTCATGTGGCAATGGGAAGTTCCTTGGCCTGACCATTTGTTGGAAATCCAAAGAAACAATATGAAACTTGTACGGTTTTAGTTGTAGAACCTGCCATCTAATATGGTAGCTATTAGTAGGCATAATATAATGGTACCTATGCTGGCTAAGATTTATATTCTACTTTCGAAATGAATTTCTTCTATACTATGCACTAATAATAATATCAAAATTGATTTGATTTTAATACGTATCAAGCATCTTTGACTATCATAAGGAGAAATCTTCTCCAAGTCTGCGTTTGCATTGTGTGTGTGGCAGGAGGCCTTATGGTAGTCTCATTTTTAAAAGCATTGCGAATTGAATTTAAAAATATCTCTCTATTTTGATTTTAAAGTTAAATAAACTGTTTTGAGTTCTCACACCAGTCACATGACTGACTTGGAGTTTATTGTTTTCCTTCCTAAACTCTGGGTGCCCACCAATCTCCACACGGGCAGTCAAGAGTTAAGGTTTATCAGGATATTCTGGATATTCTGGAGTTGCTGGAGGCAAGATGGATGGCATGGCGTATTAGTAGTTTATATAGTATTTCTTTTTCCGCTGCATTGTTTGTTGTTGTACACTCTGATGATGATATGATGTAAACTATAAAAATATAATAACTGATATAGTTCTTTGTTTAAAGATTATTCATTTATTATTATATGTTGTTCCGCTGCGAATTGTGAGATTCTGTTATTGTTCTGTTGTTTTCTGTTCCGTTCCATTTTCTATTCTCTTTTTCTTCTATTTTAAAATGTTCTTTCTTCTTTCTTTTCTTCTTTTCTTTTTCTTAAACCCATAACATTTCGCTTTTTCGGCCTTCGATTTCTCGGCAGTTGACAAAGTGAGTATCGATGTTGAATTTTCGAAAGTCGAAAAATTCCGTTTGTTACAATACTTCACATCGTACTCGAATGCCGCAGATTCGATCGTTCGAATCCGAGTCGCCGGAGCTTATAACACCACTAAGTATAACAACACAGCGGAAGAAAAAGAAATGAATAATATCATATACAACATCTGATACAATATCCAGATACAATATGATACAATAGAATGATACAATTGATAATAGATATCCATATACATCAGAGATATGATACAAGAAATAGTAGCGGAAAGAAAATAGATAACACCAGCAGCCGATAATCTCCATCTCCAAAGCACCAATCCAGAAATTGCTTGAACTCCCAATAACGATGCACAAAGATAAGCAACGTCAGTCTTGATCCAAAGATTGAACTAGCTCCAGATAATCTACTAAACCTGACTATCTGAAAAACCTAACTTTAGACTACCCGTGTGAAAAACTTTGGGCACCCAGGATTTAGGAAAGGAACAATGAACTCCAGGTCAGTCATGAGACTGGTATGAGTAACAAAAACAGTTTATCTTTAACAATAAATAAAGAAATATTTTAAATTAGATTCGCAATGCTTTTAGAAAATGAGACTACCATAAGGCCTCCCGCCACACACACCATGCAAACGCAGAATTGGAGGAGATTTCTCCTTATGATAGTCATCTTTGATATTATTACTATAAGTGCAAAGTGCAGAAAACATTTCAAAAATATAATATAATTCTTAGCCAACATACGACCATTATCGTATGCCTACTATAGCTACCATCTAAACAGTGGGGCGCCACCGTAAGTAAATGGCAGGTTATACAGCTAAAACCGTACAGGGTTTCGTATTGGAAATTGGATTTCCAACAAATGGTCAGGCCAAGGAACTTCCCATTGCCACATGGGTACGCCTCTGGAGGGATGCTCCGGGAACCTAACCGGATCTCTGCCAACACAAGGCCGGGTTACCCCTAACTAGGTAACTACTGACACGAGTATGCCATCCCCCGGTCGTAAACAACCTTTATCTGAGGATCCACAATACCAACAACCACAAAGTAATAAATTTTGAAGCAACAACATAGGTTAAGTATCTGGGCTCCATATCATGATACCACCTCTATCCAAAAGGAAATGAACATACCCTCAGGGGGCGCTATCTCCAAATAACCTTGCTGCATTCTTCCTGTTTTGACCATTACCGGGTTGTGAGGTTCGACGAAGTCTCGTCCACAAAGCTACGCTTTTCAGAAAAGCCACGCTTTGATCAACAAATGCTCCGCAGCACTCAGCATGCCACATTACCAAGTTGGGAATATATTACAGATAACCTTCAACTACATAACCTCTGAGCTCGTACGTCTCAGAGAAGGGTGTTAAGCTAAGAGAATAAATTCTCCGCCACCAACAGAAATGTATTTGAAAGAAATCTGCTTTATATCTCAAATTGTAATGTCAGACATACAATCCATACAAGTCTGTTTTGGGTTCGAACGGAACTGAAGGCACTTTCGAAGAAGCCCTTGCAAATCCGGATAATCCCTAATCACGTCCGGACTTCCCATCACATATGGAGTCTCTATACCGGGGACCAGTCGATGCAAAGACATTCGACGAGTTATCCTTTTGCTTTCGAAAATATCTGATCTTCACCACCGGTCTTCAAATGCTACCCATAACGTCGTATCACATATTCGGAATGGGATATATGACTCAAAGGTCCTCTCCCGGCTAAACTGAATAGTGAGCGCAATATTTACAAGAAACATATGGATATTGGGGTCTCAGTTAAGTCACAACTTTTTACCCAAAACTTTTCTTCCAAATGGTTTAAACAAATTACCATTTCAAATCTTTTTTAAACAAAAGGATTCATTTCACTAAGTTCACCCAGTTTCACAAGGATCCATTTACAGATTCCAAAACAGTTCCCATTTCGATTAGGATTAACTTATTCAAATCTTTAAATCAAGGATTTAACTTATAGCTTTCAAACCAGTTTTCATAACTTGGAAAATCATTTTCATTTAAACCTGAAATCCCTTTAACACAAATCGAAAGTTCATTACTTATGTGAAAGCTTTTATTATTTGAAAACAAATAGTTTCCATTTCAGAAAGTTCCATTTTTATTTATACGAGTTAAAACCCTTGAATTAAATTCAAATTCCCAAATTAATGCCTTTAAAATGGTTTAACCCATATATAACTAGTATAACATCTTTAATCCCTAGTTTCAAATCACAGAATTCAATTTCAAATTTTTGAATTCAAATTTAAGTCAAATTATTAAATTTCAAAATTTTATCAAGTTATTCAAAAATAAATTTTATCTTGAAATTTCATTTCAAAAGCTTTTCACATTTAACCGGATTCCATTTCCAAACCATTTTAATTCAAATTGTCTATTTAAAATTCATTTCAAAAATCTGTGACTTAATCGATTTCCACGTGAAATCCATATTTGTGTGTGTATGGTGTGGTCTAGGGGTTTAACACAATAGTGCAACATCATTCAATCATCACAGATTCAAATACAACAATATATTTGATAAGCGGTATAAACTATAATGCTTATCTTTCATTCACAGATCACAGGTGTATATATCACAGATAATAAATTACATCACAGATAATTAATTACATTACATATCATAGCATAAATCAGGATATATCACAAAGCACTAGATATCAAGGATATTAAACAATTCAACATCCAATATAATCCAAACATCCATAAGTAAGATCATCTTAATTATCTGATTAATTTAAATTAGATTAATTTCTATGAATAAATTTGCTAGTCATGGTAAATTAATAATCAATTAATTACAAAAAATATAATAAATTATCCTCTAATTAATCATTAATTAACCCTTAATTAATAATTTAATTCTTAATTAATTATTCTTAATTAATTAATTAATTACTCCTTAATTAAATGATTATTCCTTAATCACTTTCATAAATTAATTAACCTCTAATAAATTAATTATTCTCAAAGTAATTACCTTAATTAATTTATCACATTATCCTTAAATTAATTTATTGCTTAATCACTTGATTAATCAACTTTAATCATTAATTAATATTTAATTGATAATCCTTAATTTACAATTAAATTATTCCTTAATTAATTAATCTTTAAACCCTAATTTATTCATTTTAATTAACCTAATGATTAAATCTTCATTTATTCAAGAATAAAAACTTTTTTAAAAAAAAACTAAGATTCAAATTTACTTAAACCAGATTTGAACTTGAAATTGAACTTATTTTAAAACTTACTTTCCATTTAAACTAGCTTTTAAATCTTACTTAAAAGAAATTAAAACAACAAAGCAACAGGTTTCAACAAAACCTGTTACTCACGATTTACCCGAGGTGACACCCCTTGCTTCGAGTCCAATACCCGAATACTTCGAGTCAAATACAGGGATTACTCGAGTAAACTCGAGTACAACCCATCACCCCCAAACCAAACACAACCAAAACGAAAAGAAAGCAACCGTGCATGAGCACGTACACAATAGCATCGACCATCATGGGTCAACGTCGACACCCATTCCCAGTCGCCGACCACCCTCTCTGACGAATCCACCACCTAGATCGCCGATACCCCCATCGAAATAAAATCGAGCCTCTCGAACAAAAACTAGAATAGCCAGATCCACAACATCTAGACCTGTCAACGTCTCGTTCTCCACGCTCCGACCACCTAAGATGTTCCAACTCTGGCTACAACCTAGTCACCCTCCGAACTACACTTCCCCAGAGTTCCGTATCACTCGGTTAAGCTGATTAAAACACAAATCATCGTGTCTGATTGCCTCATCATAGCATTTAGGAGACTCCTATCGATAACGTTGATTAGGCGTATCGACCAGAACCCTTAACTACTCGATGGAAAACCCAACACTCTCAAATTATTTCTATGAAAGAATACTACTCATATAAATATATTCTCAAAACATTCTTTGATTTTTAAAATATCTCAAAACTCCAATTTCTGTTTTTTTTAAAACTTATATATATATATATATATATATATAGCTTCAAAAATTCAAACCAAGGAACATTAAATGAATGCATCGAGATATTCCTAGAATACTCGATTCACAAAATCAACAAAAGGAGATGGAGCGTTCGTTAACTCCTACAAGATGACGAGCCACTCTCGGAAATCATCAAGACACAAGATAAGCAAGATATTCTTCTTGAAGGAGAAGAAGCACACAAACAATAAATCATTACTTCAAACAAAGTAATGCTACAAAGGATAACACCGATTGAGTATCCAAATAGGATAACTCAAAGAAACTGAATGTTAAACTCAATCAAACTCGAACAGTCTAGAAACTCACCTCATTCCTTAGTGGATATCCTCGTGGAAGGATAGCCAAAGGCTTAAATCCAGGAATAAGGTTAATTCTAGACTCGATTGCCCGATTGGATAACAAACCCAAATGGACTTATCAAAATTCAACAAAGTCACCTTGACTGGAATTCGAGTTATATCATCAACATCTCGGTACTTAAGGGTGAATTCAGAAACTTCGGAATCATCATTAACGTTCCAAAGTGGTAGAAATAATAAACCATTCAAAATAGGAAACCTAAATATACAATAGGATCTTATAAAGCAAAGGATTGGACTTAATATCAAATAAGTCAATCCTTCTCAAATCAAATGCATCTCAAGTTTGTGAGTAACAAACGAATACTCACAAAAGCGTCATCAAATAGAAATCTCAGAATGCTCAAAACGAGCCAATCGTTGTGGATCCCCTCAATACAATTCACAACTCTCAAATGAATACAACAAGAATACTCTAAGGAATCAATAAGCTTCATCGATATGAACTCACTCGCATCGACAAAATAAGAATAGAATAATCGCAAATAAGATTATTCATAAGCTAAGATAACATCAAACTCAATTATGGAATACTACGGAATACAATATATATATATATATTCCTAGACATATTCCATCTTAACATATCCCAATACACGGAAAAGAATCAAAGCACGATTCGAAAACAAGCTCGAATAAAGGATAATGATTTATTCGTATTGTACTTCGATGTATCGTGATATATGTACTGTTCTATGTTTATTCTACTTTGTTCTGAGTGATGAAATCACCTCGTCACAGACCATAACAAATTCAAGAGCTAAACCCTATATCATCCTCGTATCATCAAAGTTTGCAATAAATAATTTTTCTACCATTTGTCCCGTGTTCGTGAATCATCAAGCTAGCTCCACAACTAATTTCAACTTCTAATATTTGTTGAATCAACAGAAATTGATAAAAATGCATTTTTGATTCATTTTCAAATTGCACCCTGAATACTTACTTAAAAACCATCATCCTTGTTTTAAAAATCCTACTTTTGTATGTTTATTCAAGATATGAAATCAAATTAACAAACTAAAATATTCAAATTTACCATCAAAATTTCTTTTTACTGTTACTTAAATGTATAGGATCCAAATTCCACTGTCAAGCTTCAAAACAAAATTCAAGGCTAAGATTTAAGTTTAAACAACTTATTTTGTTTAAAATCCTAAGCTTAAAATGTTTTGTATGAAGATATATTAGTTTCCTTCTACTTTATTTGGCTCTGTAACTAGAAATACAGGAGAATAAAAATTCACAGTTCAACAGAAATACACAGGAGATTCACACAAATTCGATTCAACATCACTGGCATACAACTAAATTTTACTTGAAAGTTGACAAGGTGAAGTTACTCACCGTATTTTAGCAAAGCGACAGAACTTTTTTTCTTTTGACACAGATTGAATTTTGCCATTGAAAGCCTTTTACTTTGATTCTCTGGTTGATCTGTTGTATCTTTGTTTAAGTTGAACTTGTTTAAGTTTGAAATGGAGTTCGTTTTAGAGGTTGCCCAAATTTATAAAATGATCGAACTGAAATGAGGATATATAGGAAAGAATGCACAGGGATTATTATTGTTTGTTTATACAATAGGGTATATTATTTTGCACAACATCAGAGATTTTATATTTGCTTTGCTTATTTTACTCGGCTGAAAATCTTGCTTTTTTTTCGGCTGATGCATACTATATGGTGTACTAGAGGTAATGGCATTAAATGCCTAAGTCCTTTCTTTTCTTTTGCTTGTCCTAGCCTTGCATATTTAACTTGTTTACAGCCTACATACTTGTATCTTTATTTTATTTCCTTTGTTCTTGTAATTTGTAATATAAACCAATTCCTATTTCAATATGTTGTTTGAATCCTAACTATGTGTATTTATTTATTGGTTTTATTTATTTCTAACTTCAATAGTTAATTTAACTTACATATTAATTTTCAACTCAAATACTTATCATCTTGTATTCATGGGTTTTATATTTTACTTTATTTATTTTGTAAGTATATTTTGTCTGTATTCACACATATTATTTAAAAAACAATGTTTTGAAATCAAATACATATTACATGAATTACATAGATATATATTTTATAAATTCTATCAATTTACCAGTTATTACACAATAATTTATTCAAAATTTAAATTAATTATCAATTTAAACTTAATTAAAATCCGAGATCATTACACCCCTCATCGAAACCCAAACGCGAATAGCAACATCTCCCCCTCATCCTCCCTCTCTCCTCACTCTAGTCACCCAGGTCGAGTAATCCCGAACCGTCACCACCCCCACTCTCCTCACTCTAGTCACCTAGGCCGAGCAAACCCGAACCATCATCACCCCCTCTCTGCCTTGTGACAGACCGAACCTTTTCCCCGCTTCTCTTCCCGCTGCCGGCAACCCTCCAATTCTCGATAGTCGAGTTGCCTCTCCACCACTTAGCTACGCAGAATCCATCTAGAAAAAACCCCCGAGATCAGGCTATACTGCCACTCTCCTCTCTCAATTTTCTTGGAATGTAAATGCGCATGAATATATGTCCTCTCCTCTCTCTATTTGCTTGGAATGTAAACGCGCATGAATATATGTCATGACTGGTATATATTTTTATGTGTTTATGGTATACAAGTATTTTATATATGCAAGTTTTTAAGTTTACTTGTTTATAATATATTAGTTATTAAACATTGATTTTTATGCGTATGATATATATATATTGGTTTATAAACATAATTTGCATATGCTGTTTACTGTATGATTCATACATATGTTTGTTTATAAATATAGTTTACATATATAATCTAGTTACATTATAATGTAATAAAATAGTATAGATATATTTTAATAACATATATTTCTAAAGCATATAATATTAAGTTTATTTGTTTGTATAATATAAAGTGTATTCGTATTATATTATAATGTATTTGAATGATATTTATATAAGAATGTTAATATATGTAAGTTATAATGTATTCAGTATGTTCCCAATGGTTGCTATATTTTTTAATGTAAGCTGTATATAATCTGGGTGTTGTATATGTATGCTTGTTCAAGTTTATACATATATTTAATAAAGTAAGTTGACATTGACTTTTATGATGTGTATATATATATATATTGTTTTAAAATATAGACATGTATTTAAGTTTGTATATATGTTTATATACATTAGTTTGTATATAAGCATATGTGAATTTGTTTTTTTAAATATATATAGATATATTTTGTGTTAGGATTAAAGATTGATTCGAAAATAAATAAATATATTTTATTTTAACTATATGTTTTAAATTAATTTTTATAAAATTTATATCTATTTAACGCATATACTTTGTTTCATCGATCTCTTGTCCATCTTAACTTACCATCTCAATATCGAATTTGTCGCAGCAATTCCTAGCTTGTTGCTATCCCGCTAGTCTGTTTCTGTGTCCGTATCAGTGTGCGTACCTGCATTATCTTCTTGTTTCTCTTAGCCTCGAAAGGTCACTTACGGTTAACGGTCTTATATTTAGTAGATTTGATTTCACTTGAAACGACAATTGAAATATGTCGTTAAAATCGAGCTGCAAGTTATTTAATTATTAAATATGATATGCTATTATTTGTAATTGTTCGCCTGTGATATATGACACCGTATCCTGTGTATATTCTATTTAAATTATTACTGATGATATATGTCTATTGTTGATATGTTATATTTTATCATAATTGTTCTCACTCTGCAAGTTCCCTGTTAATTTAGAATTCCTTATGGGTTGAAATGTTACATATCCGAATAATCTTGTAGAATAGGAAAAATCATTATGGATTGGAATGATAAACCCAAGCGATTTTTGTTAATTTTAAATTTGGGGAATGCAGGTTGGGGATTGCAGGTTGAAATGATATATATCCGTAGATATTTAAATTGTGGATTAAAATGATAAATATCTGTATCACTTGACCATAGGATAGAGAATTATATATGGACACCGTTGGTCTATATTTTGAAAATTATTTCCAAAGTTTTGAAAGGAAATATATGGCTTCTATTAAATATTGATTTTTAGAATATAACATATAAATGTTATTTTTATATATGTCTAAATTTTATATTTTTAATATTTATATGTTTTGGAAATTTTAAATTTATAAGTTAGTTTTGAAAATATAATTTTTAAGATTTAACTTATAATTTTACAAATTTAAAATATATAAAAATAGATTTTAATATAAAATGAATTTAATAATAATGTTTAATTTAATAAAATTTAATTTAATTAGTATATAATATATTAAGGTATTTATTTTAATATTTAAAAATAGATTTTATAACTTTAATAATAAAGGTTGGGAAGATAAATTAATGTTGACTTGGAATTTGAATTGGTTAATAAATTGAATTTAAATGAGAATTTATTTGAACTTTGTAACGATCCCATTTTTAAGCCAAATTTAATTCAGTAATTAATATAATTTTTGGGATTAAATTGTGAATTAATTTAAAAAAATTCCAAAAACCTATAAGATTTGTGTTTGCTTATATATTTTTATATAAATGATGGTAAATAGAATATTAGTTTGAAATTCAAAAAACAATATCTTATTGATAAATTGGATTTAAAAAATTTATATTTTAAGAAGCTACTATATGATTTCAAATCATTTTTCTTTGAGTTTGTATAATAGGAAGATGTATGCATAAAAATATGTAACACATGTATGTGTAACTAAAAATTGAAAAATATAATATAAATACAAGAATAAATAGAAAGCTATGGTTTAAATTCAATATAATACTTTTCAAAAGCTATTTAATGTTAATCATATATTTTCAAAACACTTAAGATATTTATTTATTAAGTTAAAAAGTATAATAACTTGAGTTTAAGATTAAATAAGGATCAATATTCTTTCTTTTAAAATTTTACTAGAAATAAGTATGGTTTGTAACAAATGAAAAAATACACATATATAAACATAAATAATAAAAACATAACCCTATGTAAATATAAAAATTTAATAAAATTTAATTAAGGGGTTTAAAACATAAAAATACATGTTTATGACATTTGTAAATTTATAAATTCATGTATAAACATTTGTAAATTACAGAATACATGTATTAACATTTGCAAGCTCATGTATGCCATAAATTAACAAGTGGCAAAATGTTTGTTCTTCTTTTAATTTGGATTAGAAATATATAATAAAACGATTAGTAAAGAAAAACCTGGTTACCTCATTTCAGTTCAAAGTCTCATCTTCATTTTCTAAAAACTAAAATCTAAGATCAATGAAAATCAAAAGAAAACCAAACAGCTTCAGTTTGCAAACCTGTAAGCTTAAACCAGAGGAAAAAAAATCAAACTCAATTCAAAGAACCAAGTTCTTCAACCTGAAGTAATTAAAAACAAGTTCAAAAATCAGATTCAACTCAAATCAAGTTCAGATAAAAATTAAACAAAGCTTCAACCTGATCAAACAAGAAATCAGAGCTCAACTCAATATACAAGCAAGACTTAAGATTAGATTCAATTCAACTTCAACAATTCAAAGCTTTAGATCAAATCAAATACATCAAAGATTCCAGATCATCAAAAAAAGTTTCCAGATTTCATTCCAGGTTTTGCTTCTCTGTACAACCATTCCAAGTGAGCAAACTACCTATATAAAATCTGGAATATGCTATATTTGGTTTACATATGATTGATGCTTGAAAATGTGCTGTGAAAATGCTTGCATGCCTATATATTCTGTGTGCATACATGCATATATCTCTGTTCATACATTACAAGGTTTAAAACCTGTTCAAAAATTGAAATCATCCCATCTAAATGATTTTAGGTTTCGATCTCTAAATGAAAAGTGATTATAACTATGTAATACCAATTTTAAAAATGGTTTCAAGTGTATTTATTGAGTAAATATTTTAAAATTGGAAAATTACAGTAGTGAACATTTTATATCAAAAAAAAAAAACAAGTATCATAATTTTAAGTTTTGGTTATAGGAATAGATTTACATTTGAAAATAATGAATTTTGATGTTAAAATCTTGATTTTTAAGTTGAGGAGGATTGAGATACTTCGAGTTGAACGGAATCGATAGATTCGTCGATTCTCGTCGATCGGTTAAGGGTTAGATGTCAAGCTTGTGGCTGAAGGAAGCCAGCATGATGGACATAGATGGAAAAATACTCGGGGAAGATCTAGAGTGTCTAGGTGGCGGTAGGACGAAGGTATAGGTTTTAAACCAAGTTTTTAGTCGATATCGGAAATTTGGATGCTGTGGCGTCGTGGGTGTCGGCATGGTTTCAGATCAACATTGGCGGCAGCACGAGGCGTTTTCAGTTGGTCGAGTTTGGGTATTAGTTCATATCGATTTGCTTGAATTTGATTTCTTGGTAATTTCTTCGATCTGAGTTATATAGATCATCAACGAAGTTGTAGGCGACCTGAGGGTGGTCGTAGTGAAGGTTGGAACGTCGTCGTTCGCTGGTGCACGTGCACGTGTGCACGGTGAAGTCTGGTGATTTGAGGCTTTGGGAAGAAAAAAATTTCTCGGGTAGAAGCTTAGGAAAATATGGAGATGGTTCGTGTATGTTCTCGGGTTATTCGCGTGGGTTTGAACATATTATAACAGATTTAAAAATTTTGACAGAACCAAATATAAAAATGAAAAAAAGGAGGAAGAAGGGTGCCACGGGGGAAATGCGGGTTTGTATTGGGATTTGGCTCGGGTGTTATTAAGTTGGGCTCGGGTCAAGTTAAAAACCAGATTTTAAATTTTAAAATTTAACAAGGTCTTTAAAAATTTAAATTAAATTAAGTTTAAACTTTTTCCTGATTTATTCTTGTAGAGTAATAGATTGTTTAAATTTAGTTTTGAAACTAGTTAATATTTTAAAATAATTATTTTAAATTAATCAAGTTCAAGTGTTTTAATTCTTTATTTTAAATAAATTCTTAAGTTTGTTTTAAATAGATTTAAATGGTATATTTAAGTAGTTAAAAGATGATGGTTTTAATTAACTTAAGAATATTAAGTTAATTCATATATTAAAAATAAATTTAATTTTCAAAGTTATTTAAATAAGATTTTAAAAAGATAAATGGTTTATCTTAAATAATATTTTGGATTATTAATTAACTTAAAGGTTTTAAATTAAATTATTTGTTAACGATAATTTATTTTATGATATTTAAATGTTGTAATTAAGTAATCGGTTAAGATAAAGGATTTATCTTGATTAATTAAGGTCTTAACTAAAGGATCATTATTATTTTATTAGTGACAATTACTTAATGTAACTAATTAACGGTTGATTAATGTAAGTAATTAAAGGATGATTACTTAATGAAATTAATTAAGTAAAATTACTTAATGTAATTAATAAAAGATTATTACTTAAAGTAATTAAGGGATAATTACTTTATGTAATTACATTAAGGAATAATTAATTAATTAAGATAAATTGATGTAAGTAATTAAGAGTAATTAATTACTTAAAGATAATTACTTAATAAAAGCAATTAAGGAAAATTAATTAATGATTAAAGGTTGATTAACCAAGTGATTAAAGAATAATTAATTGAAAGATAATTTGAAATTAAAGGTTAATTAATTAAAGGATAATTCGGGATTGATTACTTAATTGGAGGATGATTAATTAATGTAATTAATTAAGGATTAATTAATTTTTGTAATTAACTTCAGGTTAATTTATTTATATGATTAACTAAGGATAATTAATTAATTAAGGATATCTAATTACGATGGATAATTATGATTGATTAATTAATTTTATTAATTATATATAATAATCACAAATGGTTTGTAATTACCTAATGTTAATTATGCCGGGTTTGGTAATGTAACGACCCGTCAATTTGCGTCAGTTAAATTTGTCATTTTAATAAGATTAGATAATTTAATTTAGAAAGAAGTAACTTTCAATTATACCTATAAAAATGTCTATTTACTGAATAGAAAGATTTTTAAATCAATAAACGAATTTATTGAGGTTCCAATTTATAATTTATAACATTTAATGTAGACTTAATTTCAATTAATTAACTTAAATCGTGCAGTTAGCGTAGATTTGTTTGTAATCGAAGTAGTTAATTTTATAAGATGAAGTTAATGATAATTCTATTTATAATTGGACCATTTGTTGATATAGACTTTAGAAAGCAAGATTTATAAATTTAATTAAAGTATCAAAATTCAACAATGGTATTTATTGCAAATAAAGTAGAATTAAACGTTTAAATATTACGTTATTGAAATTAAAATGGAATGTGTGGATAATAAGGTGAAATCATGAACCAATGTTAGTGGCACCCTTATTTTGGATAAAAGGTGAGAATATAAATGTTGAAATCAAATAAATGTGTTTTTTTTTGGAGAATTTAATTTATAATTTCTAAATATAAGGAAGTGGAGAAATTAACACTGCAATTGATAGACTTATCAACTTTTGATTCACATCTAAACTTGTTAAATTATTTAAATTGATTATGAAATATATAAGCGATAAAATTTGGTCAATTTTAGAATTTAGATAAAATTTAATTTTTATAATTCATTTTAATTTATTTAATGAATATAAAAATAGCCATTTTGGCCACGGACTCGGATTTCGACGAAACCAGTTTCATCGGATCCGTATCGGTGAATATTTGTATAGTTTCAAATTTAGTATCGATCGGACCTATCGTTTGATCGTACGGACGCGAAACGCCTTGAAATCAATTTAATTAAAAATCAATTTGAAAATTTTGTTTTCAACATAACTTCCTCATACGATCGAATTTGGACGTGAAACTTTTTCCATCGCGTTCATAATATTTTAAAATACCTATTTGGATATATGGGTTTAATAAATTTCGTTCCGGGGTCAGAACGGGCTTTTTGGGCCAACTACCGCTTAACACGTTCGTAATTCGTGTCCCCCTAGCCTTCTTCTATTTGTCTATAAATATGCCGTGATAAAACCTAGCCTCCTTTCTATTGTCATTTGGCTGTACGTTCATTTTCTTCATCTCTTTCTCTTCCTCAATGGTTGCAAAACCTAGATCTATCTACAATTCAAAATTTCAATGAAAATTCAAACTCTCCAGAAAATTCCATAAAAATATATATCATAGTTCTCAGTGTTCGTAATCTGCTGGTGTGATTTGTTTTTCGATTGGAGCTATCGTTCGTCCAGTAAAATTCAAATCATTTTCGGCCCTTCATCACCGCTGCAACAAACTTCGTCAGATCGTCAAACGATTTCTGGGTTTGGTAGAGATTGACCAGAGGAATTCATCTGTGTGGGTTTCGTGGTTGGTTAACGGCTGGATCATCGTCAATTTGCGAATTAGGGTTAGTGGGAAGCGGCGGCAACCAGGGGGTTGCGAACGTGGTCCATTGGGGGCGGCTCGTCGAGCTGAGGACGATGGAGGTGGCGCGGCGTTCTCGGGTGGCCTGTGGCGGCCGGAAGGCACGGTCAAACTTGGGATTGGGCGCGTTGAATTTTGGGTTCGAACGTGATGAACCTGTGGCGTTCCAGGCGCGTGAAGGAAGATGCATGCGTGTAAAAGGTTTAATTTGTCTTGTTTTAAAATTTTATTTTGAATCTTTGAACGTTTATTCGAATATCTTTTTCATACGACTTCCGTTTCACGTGAATCTTTTTTTATTAGGATCGTAATTTAATTCCGGACTTGATGACGCTGGTTTGGACTGATTTGGAGACTGTGCAATTTTTGAATTTAAATTGAATGTAAATTCGATTTAAATTCAAAAGGTGAGTGTTTTAACCCACTCACAACTTCTAAATTTCCTATGTTGTTAAATTGAATTTAAATATGAGTAGAAATTTGTTTATGACTGTTTGGCGTGTTTTATTCGTTATCTCAGTTAAGTCGTATTTATTTAATTTAACTGTTACCTAATTTTATCTATTGCATATAATTTGACAGTTAGAATTTATTTATTTGCATACTAACTGCCTGTCATAGTTATGTTTACGTTTATATCATATTAACTGCCAGTTTAATTTACATTTATTTTGCATATAAGATGCTAGTTTAACAGTTATTAGATTTATTATTGAATATAAACTGTTAGTTAGTACATGTTATTTATTTCCTGTATAAATTTATATGCTCTATATCGATGATTGTTTAAATTGGATGATGATTGCAAATATGGTTGATGATTGATATTTGGGTGAATGAATGTTTATTCTATATACAAATATAAACTGCAAGTTCGTTATGGATTTTTTTTTATTAATTCGGGATTGCGGTTTGAAATGATATATAACCGTAAATATTTAAATTGCGGATTGAAATGATAAATATCCGTACCACTTGACCCTAGGGTAGAAAATTATATACGGACACCGGATTGGTTAAATTAAACGATTTTTTTTTTTTTGCTTAAAATTTTTGAATCTGGATTTAAAGGATAATTTGAGAAATATATGATTTCTACGGATTGAATTATTATCGGAATTTTAGTTTATGATAAAATTTGTATTGGTTTTAAGATATTGCTAAAAAGAATTTATATGTAATTTCAAAGTTGAATTTTTTTGAATAAAAGTGAAATTTGTTAAAATTGAGAAATTTGAGTTGTTGAAATATAACTTTGAAGTGTATTAAAATGGAAATAATGTAACTTAATATTTCAAACATGAAATTGGAATCGATGTAAACGCAATGTTTTATTTATAGAATGTAAATGGATTTTTGAAAGTGGATTTTGTTGATAGAAAAAAAAAATTTGAAATGGTTTTGTGTGGAAATGAAATGAATAGTAAATTGATAGTATTTAAAAATTCATATTTTAATATAAACTATTTTAAATATATTACCGTAAAGACTGTAATTATTAAGATTTTTTTTAAAACTATTAAACTATTTTACCTATCTCAACTATATATCAAATCATTTTAACCTATATTTTAAAACCATTTAATTTATATTAAACTAGTTGACCCTTTTAAGTTATTTTAAAAACTAATTAATCTATTTTAAAGCTAATAAATCTATTTTAATTATGTTTAATCCACTATAAATTTACTTAACCGTCTTAGATCAATTAAACAATATTTTAATCTATAGTTAAACTATTCTAGAGTAATTTAACTATTTATAACTACTATACTTATTTAAACTATTTCTAAATTTCCAGTCTAAGTAAAGAGGAAATGTAAATAAAATACTTGGTTTTAAAAGAGGATAAATTGAATTGATGATTTGAAGTAAGAATGTAACCTGTTTGGAAATATGAAATTGGGAAGAAATTATGGTTTTGGAAATTGGAAATGATTTCAAAGTGAATAGGGTTTGAAAGCGAATATGATTTGAAAATGACCATGATTTGAAAGTGATATGTTTTGAAATCGAATATGATATTTTAAATATAAATTGTAAATCGACCTTCGAAATATAAAAGAACCATCAGGTGTGAAAAATATAACGATTGGTTGTTAAAGAGACCGGGATCGGATATTGTCTTATAGCCGGCCAATACCGAAAACCACTTTAACAACTGTGTACGCGGTGGAGATTCCAGAATGAAGTAGGATGGTGGCGACGTTCTCGAGGTATATTACGTGGACCCAACTCCCGTGAGTTGGCATAAACGACTAAAACAAAAGCTATACCGGGCTACACAAAGGGCCGCACCCTGTCATCGAGCATGCTCCATCGAAAACCATTCTATTAGTTTTATGATTCGAAATGTGGCGTCACTTTGATTCGGGGGTATTGTTCGAGGTGGGCGGAAGCTGCTGGCTTGCCGTCACCACCGGTCCGGGAGTGCAAACGGTGTATCCACCCTGGCATTGCCTCGCGTGCCATGCCATCTCCTTATATCGAGCCCATTACGATTTTGGTTTTAAAGATCCGACCGCGTTAAGGTTCACCATCCCCTTAACGCTATTTTCTATATGATTGTACTTTACTGATTAGACACTACTGTATATAGCGCAATATACTACATAGTAAATAGTTTAACGGATCCTTAAGAGATGTGAATCCTGAGCATCTTTTGAGTTACTGCACTCATATTTATTTCTGTTGATTTAACTTACATAAGATCCTTTAGTTCGGACTCGAGTGTTTTGTCTTTTCAATTCGCTCGGGTCAGTCCGAGCGTTTCAGGATTGAAGAAATTATTTCTGGAGGAAGAAGACGAAGATTTTATTATTATTAATATAGATTGTATGGTTCCACTACACTCATATTGTTCCGCTGCATTGTTATATGGTATGCGTACTCTGATATGTCTTGTATAAATAAAATAAAGGTTTGTAAAACAGCTTCATGAACTGTATATTGATTATTATATTTTATCCATCCGCTGTGAGATTCTGTTTAGTTTTTCTCTTCTCTGTTATTTTTCTTATTCACCCCATAACAATCCGCCCTTCCGTATGGTTTGAATCGGCATGTTTGTCGGTTTAAAGCGTGCGAAAAGGCGGGATGTTATAGCTGGTATCAGAGCTTTGGTTTAGCAATAAACCTTAGCTTTGTAGGGTTTGACTCTTTGTTAATAGGGTAGTAATACCCTATGGGAGTCGATGAGCGTATATATAAGAGAGAGCGTATTTGTTAGTGTTATAAAGGTATTTTAATATTGTGTTAATCTGTTCCGTTTTGTATTTATAAATTCTGGTTGATGCATGGGACACTATGTCATCCATAGGGATTTCTAAACACTTAATAGGACAGACAGACATAATATTTGTTTTAATATAGGTGAATGAAATAATTTTGCCTATTATATTTTCTATATATAAAATAAAATTTTCAAATGATATCTATATTTGGTTGAAATAGATTGGATGTGAGGAATAAAATTTATAAATAATAGGTAAAATAAGATTGAAATTAAAATCAATGAAATTTAGAAATTTTAGAACTTAAGTCCGGGATTTTGAAAATCTGCTTTCAAAGGATTTATGAAATATAATGATTTGGTTTATAAGTATTTTCTTATATAAATATTTAGTATAATTCGGAAGAATTGTTTTAAAGAAGATTTTGGAGAAAATAAATTTTGTACTTTCCTCTCTGTCGCTGGAAAATAAATTCGGTGATGGCGGCCGCATCATCGACTTTCATTTTCGAGTTTCGAAGGGGAAATACCACTGTAGTAGATTCTACTGCAGATTTATTTTGAAATTATCTAAAATTTAATTGTTTTAAAATATAATTAGAGAAATATAAGTTGTAAGAAATTATTTATCTATTATTTTAAAATATTTGAAATTTGACCCGGTATTTAATTCTTAAATTTCCATTAATTAATTATTTAAATTATTTTAGTGAAATAAAAGGTAAGTAATTAATGAATTGAAACCTCTAATTTAGGTAAGAGAATTAATGCAGAGTTATAAAGGAAATTTGAAAATTTTAACATATGAGACAAAGAGTAATATTGATTGACATTAAATTTAATTAAAAGATGAGATAAAACTTGTATAAGTTCAATTTCATTTTCTTTAACATATATAACTTACCAAATATGAAAAGTTGAAATGTTAAATAAGAGATTGGAATAGAATATTATACAAGTAGAAATTTTGAAAATAATGAAGTATTCAATGAATTGCTATTATAAATGAGAATTTAATGTTATAAACTTAAGTTATAAATTGAAATTTTTCCATAATTAAAAGTAAGTATTATAAACAGGTGACTTTAAACTTAAGTAAATAAAATGAAATTCTTTAATAAATAAAGATTGATGTGTAGGGTTATAAACTTAAGTGTGATTTAAATGCTACTAGCTGAATATAATGGAAAGTAGGTAATATAAATAAATGACTGTAAACCCTAGGTAATGAATTAATAAAATCCTTTATTTATAAGAATGGATGTTATAAGGTTAAGAATTTAAGTGTAACTAAAAAGGGTTACTATAATTAAAAATAATATAAATGTAAGCATTGAATAATGATTGAAATTGAGAAGTGCATTAAATATAATACAAATAAAAGAAACTTACATGACCTAAATAAGCAAAAATGAATAACTGTAAGTAATAAGTAGAAATGAAAGAAACAACCACTGAATGAGAAAATAAAATATAAAGTTTGTTAGAAATAAGTGTAAATTATAAAAGGAAAATTTATGTGGTTGAATAAAAGAAAGGAAATCAAACAACTAAAGTATGTAGTGAATTTATATAAGTTAATTTGATTGGTTGGTTTAAATCGACATTGTTTGATATATGGTTGGTTGGGTACGGAAATTTGAAGTTGTTGGATGAATAAATAATCTATTTTTGTCCCATCTAAGACTGTTGAGTAAATGATGCACTGAATAGCTATTTTTCATTCCGTACCATTTCAAGTTTTGAACCCGAACAACTATTTGTTTGTTTGATTGAATGATTGTTTGTTTTGCATTTTTGTGTATGCTGTTGTTGAAACTGATGGTTGTTGTATTGATTGGACATTAGTGATTGAAGCCATTTAAATATTTCACTTTATATAAATAGTTAACCTTTTTAGATTATATAAGTGAAATGCAGGTATGGAAGCAATTGCTACTGCTTTTGGTTCCATAAATTAAGCGTAATTTGCCCGACAAATAGGTACGTTTCGGATTACGGTTTATAGCGTTATTTTGTATATTTTTCCCGTGTTGGGACACAATAAGTTGGATATTATATATGATATTTTGTTATATGTAATATTATATTTTCTTCCGAATCTCTCCGTACAAAGGAGACTCTACCAAAATTTTCCGAAAATTTTGGACTTAGAATTATGTTGAAAATGTTTCCAAACTCTAATTATTTAAGTATAAAAGGATATAATGATTATAAAACGAGTATATTTCATTTAAGGAAATTAATTTAGTAAATTATTGTTTATAAGTTAATATTTGAAATAAGATGTACTGTTTATTAAATTCTTCCTTCTCTTTTCTTTTCCTTTTCGGGGATGAAAAGTTTTGAGTGGGGGAGAGTGTAACGACCCGTCAATTTGCGTTAGTTAAATTTGTCATTTTAATCAGATTGGATAATTTAATTTAGAAAGAAGTAACTTTCAGTTATACCTATAAAAATTTCTATTTACTGAATAGAAAGATTTTTAAATCAATAAACGAATTTATTGAGGTTCCAATTTATAATTTATAACATTTAATGTAGACTTAATTTCAATTAATTAACTTAAATCGTGCAGTTAGCGTAGATTTGTTTGTAATTGAAGTAGTTAATTTTATAAGATGAAGTTAATGATAATTCTATTTATAATTGGACCATTTGTTGATATAGACTTTAGAAAGCAAGATTTATAAATTTAATTAAAGTATCAAAATTCAACAATGGTATTTATTGCAAATAAAGTAGAATTAAATGTTTAAATATTATGTTATTGAAATTAAAATGGAATGTGTGGATAATAAGGTGAAATCATGAACCAATGTTAGTGGCACCCTTATTTTGGATAAAAGGTGAGAATATAAATGTTGAAATCAAATAAATGTGTTTTTTTGGAGAATTTAATTTATAATTTCTAAATATAAGGAAGTGGAGAAATTAACACTGCAATTGATAGACTTATCAACTTTTGATTCACATCTAAACTTGTTAAATTATTTAAATTGATTATGAAATATATAAGCGATAAAATTTGGTCAATTTTAGAATTTAGATAAAATTTGATTTTTATAATTCATTTTAATTTATTTAATGAATATAAAAATAGCCATTTTGGCCACGGACCCGGATTTCGATGAAACCAATTTCATCGGAACCGTATCGGTAAATTTTTGTAGGGTTTCAAATTTAGTATCGATCGGACCTATCCTTTGATCGTACGGACGCGAAACGCCTATAAATCAATTTAATTAAAAATCAATTTGAAATCAATTTGGAAATTTTGTTTTCAACATAACTTCCTCATACGATCGAATTTGGACGTGAAACTTTTTCCATCGCGTTCAGAATATTTTAAAATACCTATTTGGATATATGGGTTTAATAAATTTCATTCCTGGGTTAGAACGGGCTTTTTGGGCCAACTACCGCTTAACACGTTCGTAATTCGTGTCCACCTAGCCTTCTTCTATTTGTCTATAAATATGCCGTGATAAACCCTAGCCTCCTTTCTATTGTCATTTGGCTGTACGTTCATTTTCTTCATCTCTTTCTCTTCCTCAATGGTTGCAAAACCTAGATCTATCTAAAATTCAAAATTTCAATGAAAATTCAAACTCTCCAGAAAATTCCATAAAAATATATATCATAGTTCTCAGTGTTCGTAATCTGCTGGTGTGATTTTTTTTTTCGATTGGAGCTATCGTTCGTCCAGTAAAATTCAAATCATTTTCGGCCCTTCATCACCGCCGCAACAAACTTCGTCAGATCGTCAAACGATTTCTGGGTTTGGTAGAGATTGACCAGAGGAATTCATCTGTGTGGGTTTCGTGGTTGGTTAACGGCTGGATCATCGTCAATTTGCGAATTAGGGTTAGTGGGAAGCGGCGGCAACCAGGGGGTTGCGCACGTGGTCCATTGGGGGCGGCTCGTCGAGCTGAGGACGATGGAGGTGGCGCGGCGTTCTCGGGTGGCCTGTGGCGGCCGGAAGGCACGGTCAAACTTGGGATTGGGCGCGTTGAATTTTGGGTTCGAACGTGATGAACCTGTGGCGTTCCAGGCGCGTGAAGGAAGATGCATGCGTGTAAAAGGTTTAATTTGTCTTGTTTTAAAATTTTATTTTGAATCTTTGAACGTTTATTCGAATATCTTTTTCATACGACTTCCGTTTCACGTGAATCTTTTTTTATTAGGATCGTAATTTATTTCCGGACTTGATGACGCTGGTTTGGACTGATTTGGAGACTGTGCAATTTTTGAATTTAAATTGAATGTAAATTCGATTTAAATTCAAAAGGTGAGTGTTTTAACCCACTCACAACTTCTAAATTTCCTATGTTGTTAAATTGAATTTAAATATGAGTAGAAATTTGTTTATGACTGTTTGGCGTGTTTTATTCGTTATCTCAGTTAAGTCGTATTTATTTAATTTAACTGTTACCTAATTTTATCTATTGCATATAATTTGACAGTTAGAATTTATTTATTTGCATACTAACTGCCTGTCATAGTTATGTTTATTTTTATATCATATTAACTGCCAGTTTAATTTACATTTATTTTGCATATAAACTGCTAGTTTAACAGTTATTAGATTTATTATTGAATATAACTATTAGTTAGTACATGTTATTTATTTCCTGTATAAATTTATATGCTCTATATCGATGATTGTTTAAATTGGATGATGATTGCAAATATGGTTGATGATTGATATTTGGGTGAATGAATGTTTATTTTATATACAAATATAAACTGCAAGTTCGTTATGGATTTTTTTTTATTAATTCGGGATTGTGGTTTGAGATGATATATAACCGTAAATATTTAAATTGCGGATTGAAATGATAAATATCCGTACCACTTGACCCTAGGGTAGAAAATTATATACGGACACCGGATTGGTTAAATTAAACGATTTTTTTTTTGCTTAAAATTTTTGAATCTGGATTTAAAGGATAATTTGAGAAATATATGATTTCTACGGATTGAATTATTATCGGAATTTTAGTTTATGATAAAATTTGTATTGGTTTTAAGATATTGCTAAAAAGAATTTATATGTAATTTCAAAGTTGAATTTTTTTGAATAAAAGTGAAATTTGTTAAAATTGAGAAATTTGAGTTGTTGAAATATAACTTTGAAGTGTATTAAAATGGAAATAATGTAACTTAATATTTCAAACATGAAATTGGAATCGATGTAAACGCAATGTTTTATTTATAGAATGTAAATGGATTTTTGAAAGTGGATTTTGTTGATAGAAAAAAAAAATTGAAATGGTTTTGTGTGGAAATGAAATGAATAGTAAATTGATAGTATTTAAAAATTCATATTTTAATATAAACTATTTTAAATATATTACCGTAAAGACTGTAATTATTAAGATTTTTTTTAAAACTATTAAACTATTTTACCTATCTCAACTATATATCAAATCATTTTAACCTATATTTTAAAACCATTTAATTTATATTAAACTAGTTGACCCTTTTAAGTTATTTTAAAAACTAATTAATCTATTTTAAAGCTAATAAATCTATTTTAATTATGTTTAATCCACTATAAATTTACTTAACCGTCTTAGATCAATTAAACAATATTTTAATCTATAGTTAAACTATTCTAGAGTAATTTAACTATTTATAACTACTATACTTATTTAAACTATTTCTAAATTTCCAGTCTAAGTAAAGAGGAAATGTAAATAAAATACTTGGTTTTAAAAGAGGATAAATTGAATTGATGATTTGAAGTAAGAATGTAACCTGTTTGGAAATATGAAATTGGGAAGAAATTATGGTTTTGGAAATTGGAAATGATTTCAAAGTGAATAGGGTTTGAAAGCGAATATGATTTGAAAATGACCATGATTTGAAAGTGATATGTTTTGAAATCGAATATGATATTTTAAATATAAATTGTAAATCGACCTTTGAAATATAAAAGAACCATCCGGTGTGAAAAATATAACGATTGGTTGTTAAAGAGACCGGGATCGGATATTGTCTTATAGCCGGCCAATACCGAAAACCACTTTAACAACTGTGTACGCGGTGGAGATTCCAGAATGAAGTAGGATGGTGGCGACGTTCTCGAGGTATATTACGTGGACCCAACTCCCGTGAGTTGGCATAAATGACTAAAACAGGAGCTATACCGGGCTACACAAAGGGTCGCACCCTTTCATCAAGCATGCTCCATCGGAAACCATTCTATTCCTTTTATGATTCGATATGTGGCGTCACTTTGATTCGGGGGTATTGGTCGAGGTGGGCGGAAGCTGCTGGCTTGCCGTCACCACCGGTCCGGGAGTGCAAACGGTGTATCCACCCTGGCATTGCCTCACGTGCCGTGTCATCTCCTTATATCGAGCCCATTACGATTTTGGTTTTAAAGATCCGACCGCGTTAAGGTTCACCATCCCCTTAACGCTATTTTCTATATGATTGTACTTTACTGATTAGACACTACTGTATATAGCGCAATATACTATATAGTAAACAGTTTAACGGATCCTTAAGAGATGTGAATCCTGAGCATCTTTTGAGTTACTGCACTCATATTTATTTCTGTTGATTTAACTTACATAAGATCTTTTAGTTCTGACTCGAGTGTTTTGTCTTTTCAATTCGCTCGGGTCAGTCCGAGCGTTTCAGGATTGAAGAAATTATTTCTGGAGGAAGAAGACGAAGATTTTATTATTATTAATATAGATTGTATGGTTCCACTACACTCATATTGTTCCGCTGCATTGTTATATGGTATGCGTACTCTGATATGTCTTGTATAAATAAAATAAAGGTTTGTAAAACAGCTTCATGAACTGTATATTGATTATTATATTTTATCCATCCGCTGTGAGATTCTGTTTAGTTTTTCTCTTCTCTGTTATTTTTCTTATTCACCCCATAACAATCCGCCCTTCCGTATGGTTTGAATCGGCATGCGTGTCGGTTTAAAGCGTGCGAAAAGGCGGGATGTTACAGGTAATTAATTCATAAGTAATTAATTTAAATTGTTCTTGCTTATGAACGATTGGATTCTATTGAATGCTTTGAATTGTTTGACATCTATGATGTGTGATATTCTATGATATGATTGCTTTGCATTGAGCTGTGAACTGTGATTTATTTATCTGTGATAAATTTACTTGTTTATCTGTGAATGAGAGATAATAGTTATAGGATTATACCGCTTATTGATATTATTGTGCTTGGACTTTCATGGTTTTGATATGCAATTGTTGTGTGTGAAACCCCTGGACTACCCCACACACGCAAATATGGATTTCACAGGAAATTGGTTAAGTCACAGGTATTTTTAATTTAATATTTTATTCAAAATGGTGAAAATAATTTAAAAGTTGAATTTTGAATCCAAAATGCTTTGGAAGTGAAATGGAGTTGAATATGAAAAGCTTTGAAAAGGAAGTTTTAAAATTGAAATTTAGTTTGAATATAATATGTCTTGTTTAAGTTTTGAAATTATGTTGGAAATTATGGTTTAAAAGGAGTTATACAACTTATACAATATATATATGGATTTTAAACCATTTTGTAGTATCTTGAATAAATTATTTTGGGAATTTAAATTTAATTCAGACAGAACTTGCCGAGAATATGGCAGTATGCTGATTTTCCAATGTATACTTTGAAAGGCTATGATTTGAGTTAATTTACTCGAATTTTCCTGAAATGAAAATAATTTGTTTTCAAATAACAATAACTTTCATATAATGAAAGAATTTCCAGTTTTGTTGAAAGGATTTCAAATTTGAAATTGAAATAGTTTTGAAAGCTATGAATGAATCTTTGTAAAAGATTGGTGAATTTTGTTTCAAAGTGAAGAGGATCTTAAAGGTATATCATTTTTTTTATAAAAGATATGAAATGGAAATTTGTTTAAACTATTTGAAAGAAAGGTTTTGGGTTAAAAGTTGTGACTTAACTTAGATCCCAATATATCCATAGGTTTTTAAAATTATCGCTCATTATTCGGTTTAGCCGGGAGAGAACTTGATGTCATAAAACCCATTTCGAATAATGATACGACGAAATGTATAGTAATTGAAGACGGTGGTGAAGACCGGGTATTTTCGAGAATGAAAGGATTACCTGTCGAATGACTCTGCACTGAGTTTCTCCGGTATAGAGATCTCCATATGTGATGGGGAGTCCGATCAGGATTGTGGATAAATAAGATTTGCAAGGGCTTCTTTTGAAGTGCTTTCGATTCCGTTCGAACCTGGAACGGACTTGTATAGTTGTATGTCTCATTACACTTTGAGATATAAAGCTGATTTCTATCAAATACATTTCTGTTAGTGGTGGATAATTTATTCTCTTAGCTTAACACCCTTCTCTGAGACGTACGAGCTCAGAGGTTATGTAGTTGATGATTATTAGTGATATACTCCCAATTTGGTAGTGTGTCATGCTGTATGCTGATCATTTGTTGATCGAAGTATGGCTTTTGTGAAAAGCGTAGCTTTGTGGACGATACTTCATCGAACCTTACAACCCGAAAATGGTCGAAACATAAAGGATGCAGCAAGGTTATGAGGGTCGCGCCTTTCAGGGTATGTGCATTTCCTTCTGGATAAAAAGTGGTATCATGGTATGGAGCCCACATACTTAACTTATGTTGTTGTTGGAATTTGTTGGTGTTGAGCGCTCGAAAAAAGTTGGTTACGACCGGGGGATGGCATACCCATTCAGTAAGGAAGTTCCTTAGCCTGGCCATTGTTGGAAATCCAATCAATCAATACGATCCCTGTACGGATTTAGTTGTAGAACCTGCCATGTAACATGGTAGCTATAGTAGGCATACTATAATGGTACGCATGCTGGCTAAGATTAATATTATACTTGCAAAAGTTTTCAGCACTATGCACTAATAATAATGTCAAATTGATTATACGTGTCAAGCATGTTTGACTATCATAAGGAGAAATCTCCCCTAAGTGTGCGATTGCATTATGTGTGTGCCGGGAGGCCTTATGGTAGCTTCATTTTCCAAAAAAAGCATAGCGGATTTCTTTTTATTTCTTCTGTTTGACTTTGTACCATACAACTGTTTTCATTTTCTCACACCAGTCCCATGACTAAACTGAAATTTATTGTTCCCTTTTTAAACTCTGGGCGCCCATAATTTTCCACACGGGCAACCTAGAGTCAGGTTTTCATATAGTCAGCTAGTAGGTGTAGCTTTTGGCAATCTTCGAAGTCTATGGATTGGCGATCGCATTTGTTTCACTTCAACATGATCGTTGACCGGATTTTCTATAAGTTCAGCATGATGGTGGTTCGAGCTTTCAGTTTGGAGCTTTGCAGCTTTGGCATTGAAGATGTTATCTTTCCGCTGCTGTTGCTGTTTGTCTTCTGCTACTGTGTTTTCCGTTGTTGTATCTATCTTTGATAATGTTGATCATTTCATTTGTATCATTGTTGTATCAAATGTTGTGTATAAAAAAAATTATTTCATTCTGTTTCCGCTGTGTTGTTATCACCTAATGTTGTTATAAGATCCGACGAACCAGACTCAACGTTTGAATCTGCGACATTCGAATACGGGTGAAGTATGGATGTCGATTTTCGAGCTCTGAAATCCGGGTCATCACATTTGGTATCAGAGCTAAAGGTTGAGTAGGAACTTTAGCTTTGGAGTATAACACATTAGGTGACTCCTTAGAGATATGGATATAAATGCCCTAGAATGAGTATCGCTATGATATCTTGTCTGCATGCCTTACTAAATTTTCTTACTATTCACTGATAGTGAGTATGAGTTCAAGAAAGAGGATGAGGTAGGAGACAGGGAAGTACCATTATAAATGGTAGATACCTTGCAACAACAAGGAACAACTTTCTCTATCAACTCTCTTTTGATCATCATCCAATTTCAATTCTTTGATCGTTTACTGGAAGCAACGAGAGGAAGCTTTGGTGTGGTGGTGGCCCTGCGAATCTTTATTTATGTTGTAGAAAGAAAGTTCCTATTTCATATTCTCACCATCAATTTTCTATAAATCTTTTCGTTTTTAACTTTAATGAATTTGAAATTTTATTAGAAATGAATTGATTTACAAAGTATGAAGTTAAATTTGATTGCGTCGATGAAACGATTTCGGTTAAAACCAAATTTGATTGCTTTGATTTCCTATGAGGATTCAAGTCCGAAGAGGGACAAGCTAGTGTATACTGTAGGGTATTCCGACCTGAGTTTGGAATCCATATTGTTCATAAATTTCCTTTGTTTCGAATCAAGCACCATGTAATCGATTCTTTCCTATGATGGATTAGCCCAAGGATTCCATCAGCTGGGAATTGCGAAAAATTGTATCCATTTGTCTGTTTTATTGGGTCTCGATACATTCTACGAATGGTTAGTTATCCCTTCACACTAACCAATGCCCCTACATATTTCGTAGATCAGATGACCTGAATGTTCTGTAAAGTGTTGAATGAGTTTGATCTCGTATTTATTGATGATATTTTGATTTGGTAAGCCAAATGTAGAATAGATATTTCGAATTGATCCGATGAACTATCTTTGTATCTGTTCGGCTGTTCTTTGTTTATCTCCCTGTACAGCAAATTTTGGGGACGAAATTTTCTTAAGGGGGAATCTATAACGATCCAGTTTTTGAGCCAAATTTAACTCAGTAATTAATATAATTTTTGGGATTAAATTGTGAATTAATTTGAAAATTTTCCAAAAACCTATAAGAGTTGTGTTTGCTTGTATATTTATATATAAACGATGGTAAATATAATTTTAGTTTGAAATTCAAAAATAAATATCTTATTGGTAAATTGGATTTAAAAACTGTATATTTTAAGAAACTAATATATGTATATGATTATTTTTTTATGTATAATTTGATTTCAAATCATTTTTCTTTGAGTTTGTATAATAGGAAGATGTATGAATAAAAATGTATAACACATATATGTATATATAACTAAAAATTGAAAAATATAGTACAAATACAAGAATAAATAGAAAGCTATGGTTTAAATTCAATATAATACTTTTCAAAAGCTATTTAATATTAATCATATATTTTCAAAACACTAAGGATAATTATTTATTAAGTTAAAAAGTATAATAGCTTGAGTTTAAGATTAAATAAGCATCAATATCCTTTCTTTTAAAATTTTACTAGAAATAAGTATGGTTTGTAACAAATGAATATATATATATATATATATATATATATATATATATATATATAAACATTATTAATAAAAACATAACCCTATGTAAACATAAAAATTTAATAAAATTTAATTAAGGGGTTTAAAACATAAAAATACACGTTTATGACATTTGTAAATTTATAAATTCATGTATAAACTTTTGTAAATTATAGAATACATGTATTAACATTTGTAAGCTCATGTATGCCATAAATTAACAAGTGGTAAAATGTGTATTCTTCTTTGAATTTGGATTAGAAATATATAATAAAATGATTAGTAAAGAAAAACCCGGTTACCTCATTTCAGTTCAAAGTT
Organism: Allium cepa; assembly: GCA_030765085.1. Taxonomy (NCBI): domain Eukaryota; kingdom Viridiplantae; phylum Streptophyta; class Magnoliopsida; order Asparagales; family Amaryllidaceae; genus Allium; species Allium cepa. Next base: position 212,731,218 of record CM060940.1, on the reverse strand, counting down.
AAACTTTTCTCTCATCTTCATTTTCTAAAAACTAAAACTTGCGATCAATGAAAATCAAAAGAAAAAGAAAATCAAACAGCTTCAGTTTGCAAACCTGTAAGCTTAAACCAAAGAAAAACAAATCACACTCAATTCAAAGATCCAAGTTCTTCAACCTGAAGCAATTAAAAACAAGTTCAAAAATCAAATTCAACTCAAATCAAGTTCAGATAAAAATTAAACAAAGCTTCAGCCTAATCAAATAAGCAAATCAGAGCCAACTCAGTATATAAGCAAGACTTAAGAACAGATTCAATTCAACTTCAACAATTCAAAGCTTCAGATCAAATCAAATACATCAAAGACTCCAGATCATTTCAAAAACAGTTTCCAGATTTCATTCCAGGTTTTGCTTCTCTGCACAACCATTCGAGGTAAGCAAACTACCTATATAAAATCTGGAATATATTATATTTGGTTTACATATGACTGATGCTTGAAAATGTTCTGTGAAAATGCTTGCATGCCTATATATTCTGTGTGCATACAGGCATATATCTCTATTCATACATTACAGGGTTTAAAACCTGTTCAAAAATTCAAATCATCCCATCTAAATGATTTAAGGTTTCGATCTCTAAACGAAAAGTGATTATAACTATGTAATACCAATTTTAAAAATGGTTTCAAGTGTATTTATTAAGTAAATATTTTATAATTGGAAAATTACAGTAATGAGAATTTTATATCAGAAAAATCTAGTATCATAATTTCAAGTTTTGGTTATAGGAACAAATTTACATTTGAAAATAATGAACTTTGATATTAAAATCTTGATTTTTAAGTTGAGGAGGATTGAGATACTTCGAGTTGAACGGAATCAATAGATTCGTTGATTCCGGTCGATCAGTGAAGGGTTTGATGTCGAGCTTGGGGCTAAAGGAAGCCAGCATGATGGAGATACATGGAAAAATACTTAGGGAAGTTCTAGAGTGTCGAGGTGGCGGTATGACGAAGGTTTAGGTTTTAAACCTAATCTTTAGCCGATATCGAAAATTTGGTTGTTGTAGCGTCGTGGGTGCATCAAAATAGTTTCGGGGTGGTGGGATCGAAGCTTGAGTCTGTGGCGCTACTCTAGGTAGGTCAGCATGGTTTCATATGAAAGTAGGTGGAGGCACGACGCGTTTTCAGCTCGTCGAGTTTGGGTTCTAGTTCATATCGATTTGCTCGAATTTGATTTCTTGGTAGTTTCTTCGATCTGAGTTATAGGGATCATCGGCAAAGTTGTAGGCAACCTGAGTGTGGTCATGGTGAAGGTTGGAACGTCATCGTTCGATGGTGCACATGTGCATGGTGAAGTCTGGTAATTTGAGGCTTTGTGAAGGAACATTTTTCTCGGGTAGAAGCTTGGGAAAATATGGAGATGGCTCGTGTATGTTCTCGGGTTGTTCGCGTGGGTTTAAACATATTATAACATACTTAATTTTTTTAACAGAATCAAGTTTAAAAATGAAAGAAAGGAGGAAGAAGGGTGCCTCGGGGGAAATGTGGGTTTGTATTGGGATTTGTCTCGGTTGTTAGTGAGTTGGGCTCAGGTCAGGTTAAAAACCAGATTTTAAATTTTAAAATTTAACATGGTCTTTCAAAATCTAAATTAAATCAAGTTTAAACCTTTTCTTGATTTATTCTTATAGAGCAATAAATTTTTTAAATTTAATTTTGAAACTATTTAAAGTTTTAAAATAATTATTTCAAATTAATTAAGTTCAAGTGTTTTAATTCTTTAATTTAAACAAATTCTTAAGTTTGTTTTAAATAAATTTAAATGGTATATTTAAGTAGTTAAAAGATGATGGTTTTAATTAACTTAAGAATTTTAAGTTAATTCATAGACTAAAAATAAATTTAATTTTCAAAATTATTTAAATAAGATTTAAAAAGATAAATGGTTTATCTTAAATAATATTTTTGATTATTAATTAACTTAAAGGTTTTAAATTAAATTATTTGTTAACGATAATTTATTTTATGAGATTTAAATGTTGTAATTAAGTAATCAGTTAAGATAAAGGATTCATCTTGATTAATTAAGGTCTTAATTAAAGGATCATTATGGATTTATTAGTGACAATTACATAATGTAATTAATTAAAGGTTGATTAATTAATGTAAGTAATTAAAGGATGATTACTTAATGAAATTAATTAAGTAAAATTACTTATTGTAATCAATAAAAGATTATTAGTTAAAGTAATTAAGGGATAATTACTTTGTGTAATTACATTAATGGATAATTAATTAATTAAGATAAATTAATGTAAGTAATTAAGAGTAATTAATTACTTAAAGATAATTAATTAATTGAAGCAATTAAGGAAAATTAATTAATGATTGAAAGTTGATTAATCAAATGATTAAAGAATTATTAATTGAAAGATAATTTGAAATTAAAGATTAATTAATTAAAGTTTAATTAATTAAAGGATAATTAAGGATTAATTACTTAATCAGAGGATGATTAATTAATGTAATTAATTAAGGATTAATTAATTTATGTAATTAATTTTAGGTTAATTTATTTATGTGATTAATTAAGAATAATTAATTAATTAAGGATAATTAATTAAGATGGATAATTAAGATTGATTAATTAATTTTATTAATTAATTTTAATAATCACAAATGGTTTGTAATTATTTAATGTTAATTAAGCCGGGTTTGGTAATTAATTCATAAGTAATTAATTTAAATTGATCTTGCTTGTGAATGATTGGATTCTATTGAATGCTTTGAATTGTTTGATATCTCTGATGTGTGATATTCTATGATATGATTGCTTTGGATTGAGCTGTGAACTGTGATTTATTTATCTGTGATAAATTTACTTGTTTATCTATGAATGAGAGATAAGCATTATAGGATTATACCGCTTATTAGTATTATTGTGCCTGGACTTGTGATGGTTGTGATATGTAATTGTTGTGTGTAAAACCCCTGGACTACCCCACACACACAAATATGGATTTCATGGGAAATTGGTCAAGTCATAGGTATTTTGAATTTAATACTATTTTATTCAAAATGGTGAAAAGAAGTTAAAAGTTGAATTTTGAACCCAAAATGGTTTGAAAGTGAAATTGAGTTGAATATGAAAAGCTTTTGAAATGGAAATTTTGAATTTGAAATTTAGTTTGAATATAATATGTCTTGTTTAAGTTTTGAAATTATGTTGGAAATTATGGTTTGAAAGGGGTTATACAAGTTATACAATATATATATATATGGATTTTAAATCATTTTGAAGTATATTGAATAAATTATTTTAGGAATTTAAATTTAATTCAAATAGAACTTGCCGAGAAAACGACAATTTGCTGATTTTCCAATGTATACTTTGAAAGGCTATAACTTGAGTTAATTTAATCGAATTTTCTCGAAATGAAAAGCATTTATTTTCAAATGATTATAGTTTTCATATAAAGAAAGAATTTCCTGTTTTGTTGAAAGTATTTCAAATTTGAAATTGAAGTAGTTTTGAAAGCTATGAATGAATCTTTGTTAAAGATTGGTGAATTTTGTTTTCAAAGTGAAGAGGATCTTAAAGGTGTATCTTTTGTATAAAAGATTTGAAACGGAAATTAGTTTAAACCGTTTGAAAGGTTAAAAGTCGTGACTTAACTAAGATCCCAATATATCCATATGTTTTTAAAATTAGCGCTCATTATTCGGCTTAGCCGGGAGAGGACTTTATGTCATAAAACCCATACCGAATAATGATACGACGAAATGGATAGAAATTGAAGACGGTGGTGAAGACTGGTTATTTTCAAGAGCCAAAGGATTACCTGTCGAATGACTCTGCACCGAGTTGCTCCGGTATAGAGATCTCCATATGTGATGGGTTGTCCGATTGAGATTGTAGATACACGGATTTGCAAGGGCTTCTTTTCAAGTGCCTTCGGTTCCGTTCGAACCCGTAACGGACTTGTATGGTTGTATGTCTGGCATTACACTTTGAGATATAAAGCTGATTTCTATCAAATAAATTTCTACTGGTGGTGGAGAATTTATTCTCTTTGCTTAACATCCATCTCTGAGACGTACGAGCTCATAGGTTATGTAGTTGATGATTATTAGTGATATACTCCCAATTTGGTAGTGTGGCATGTTGAGTGCTGATCATTTGTTGATCGAAGCATGGATTTTTTGAAAAGCGTAGCGTTGTGGACGAGACTTCGTCGAACCTCACAACCCGGAAATGGTCGAAACAGGAAGGATGCGGCAAGGTTATGAGGGTCGCGCCCTTTAGGGTATGTGCATTTCCTTCTGGATAAAAGGTGGTATCATGATCTGGAGCTCAGATACTTAACTTATGTTGTTGTTGGAATTTGTTGGTGTTGAGCGCTCGAAAAAGGTTGGTTACGACCAAGGGATGACATACTCGTGTCAGTAGTTATCTAGTTACAAAGGTAACCCGGCCTTGTGTTGGCAGAGAGCTGGTTAAGTTCTCGGGTCGTCCCTCTAGAGGCGTACCCATTCAGTGAGGAAGTTCCTTAGCCTGGCCATTGTTGGAAATCCAATCAATCAATACGAGCCCTATACGGATTTAGTTGTAGAACCTGCCATCTAACATGGTAGTTATAGTAGGCATAATATAATGGTATGTATGCTAGCTAAGATTAATATTATACTTGCAAATGTTTTCTGCACTATGCACTAATAATAATATCAAAATGATTTTACGTATCAAGCATGTTTGATTATCATAAGGAGAAATCTCCTCCAAGTGTGCGATTGCATTATGTGTGTGCCCGGAGGCCTTATGGTAGTTTCATTTTCCAAAAAAAGCATAACAGATTTCTTTTTATTTCTTTTGTTTGACTTTGTACCAAACAACTGTTTTCGTTTGCTCACACCAGTCCCATGACTGACTTGGAGTTTATTGTTCCCTTTCTAAACTCTGGGTTCCCACAATTTTCCACATGGGCAGCCTAGAGTCAGATTTTCATATAGTCAGCTAGTAGGTGTAGCTTTTGGCAACCTTCGAAGTCTGTGGATTGGCGATCGCATTTGTTTCACTTCAACATGATCGTTGACCGGATTTTCTATAAGTTCAGCATGATGGTGGTTCGAGCTTTTGGTTTGGAGCTTTGGAGCTTTGGCATTGAAGATGTTATCTTTCTGCTGATGTTGTTGTTTATCTTCTGCAGCTGTGTTTTCCGTTGTAGTTTCTATCTTTGATAATGTTGATCATTTCATTTGTATCAATGTTGTATCAAACGTTGTGTATCAATAAAAATTATTTCATTCTGTTTCCGCTGTGTTGTTATCACCTAATGTTGTTATAAGCTCCGACAAACCAGACTCAACATTTGAATCTGCGGCATTCAAATACAGATGAAGTATGGATGTCGATTTTCGAGCTCTAAAATCCGGATTGTCACAAATTTATTGATTTTAGATGTTGAAAAATATGATTTATAACTTGATGTTATAAAAAGTGTTTAAATGAATATTCTCAATTTTAAATAAAATTGAGATTGAATATTTAACAATGATTTAAATTTATAAATTGGGATTTTAATGAATTGTTATTAAAATTAAAATGGCTAAGTGAATATTTTCCAATTTGAATAAAAGTTAAAGTTAAATGTTGAAATATAAATGAAATTTATATATTGTAAATGTTTGAATATTTAAACTTGAATCTTTGAACTTCAAACTGAAATGGTTAAAATGGAATTGATTCAAATTGAATTTTATGGAGTTTAAGATGATTTGAATTGATTTGCGAAATTGGAGGAGACTAATTTTATTATATAAAGTATTTTAATATATATATAAACTATATTTATTTATAACTAATTTAATATATATATATATACTGTTTTCAATATCTCAACAGTTTGAGTTGGAACTGTTATGGATTCCAAAAAAATGCTGTGATTTTGAAACTGTCATGATTTCAAAGGTGTTATGATTTCGAATGTGTTATGATTTCGAAAGGGTTATAATTTTGAAAGTGCTACGATTCCGGAAATTAATATTTTTTTAAGTGAATAATGATATTGAATTTATATGGTTTTGAAATGAATATGATATTTTGATATGAAGTATGAACTATTTGAAATGAAATGACCACGGCGTGAAATAAGCGTTTGGTTGTTAAAGAGAGCGAGGTCGGATATTGTCATACTTTTTGCCAATATTGAAAACCACTTTAACAACTGTGTATGTGGTGAAGATTCCAAAACGAAGTAGGATGGTTTGGTGATGATTCTATATGGTATTTACGTATCCCTGACTCCCATGAGTCAGCTTGATGCGACTAAAACAAAAGTCATGCCGGGCCAAGTGAAGTCATTCCTCCTATCAGGCACACTTCTTCGATACCATTCTATTACTTCGTGATTTGATTGGGTGCACCATGTATTTATGAGTGTGTCACGAGGTAGGCGGTAGTAGCTGCTATGCGTTACCACCAGTTCGGATCCGCAAATGGTATATCTACCCTGACATTGCCTCGATTGCCTTGTCGCATTCCTTATCGCGCCTTCTACGAGTTTGTTTTGAACCGACCTATATGGTATTCTCTGGATAAACCTCCAGTTTATAGAGGAGTGCACGACATTGTATAGACTACGGGAATATATAAAATGTGTTCAGGAGGGTATGGGTAACGCCTTAACGCTATTTTAATACTTTTACTTTACTGATAGACATATTGTAATAGCATATATTACTACATAATAGATAGTTCCATGGATCCTTAGAGGATGGAGATCCCAAACATCCTTTAAGTTACTGGTATTTCAGTTGACATTTCCTGAGTTGAATTTACTATATAAGAATATTAATTGTGACTCGAGTGTTTTGTGTTTTTCTATATACTCGGGTCAGATTGATTGTCACAACATTTGCGACTCGCCTTTGGAGCTTGGAGCTTTGGTCGAAGATCCTTCTTTTTTTTATCCAGCTTTCAGTTATTTTGATTTATTCCAGTCACTTATGTTCAGACTTGTCAGTTGCTTCTGTATTTGAGACTACTCTGTATTTGTGATTTCTTTTCTATTTTGTTTAACTTTAATGTTTATATAGTAGCTTCATGAACTACTATTTATCTATTCCGCTGCTTATTGTTATATCACTCCATGTCTGTGATTCCGTAATTGGTTTATTTACCGTATACATTGAGTTTTTCCAAATATAAAATTAACAATCTGTTGTTTTGAGCAATTCAGATCTGACACGTGCGGATGCAAATGGTTCGAAATACCAGGCCGTTACAATCTCAGTCTTCACCTTTGCCAAGCCACTTTGAGAAAACGGAGATATATTCTCGGATTTTATTGTATTTCTGGAAGAACTCGTAAAGAAAATCGACAGGACGTAGACCGAAGATTTTCCTAGACCATGTAAAAATCTTATGTCTCTTCTTCGTTCTCTTTTAATTTCTTCATTTTAATATTTGTTTGATTCGTTTTCTAGTGAATTTAGGGCCTTGTACCAATCTTTTAGGCAGCATTTTTATTGCTTCCACTAAGATGAACTTAGATCTTATATTAGAGATGACGAAGAGACATTATATAAGAGTCACTGTTGGAGCGATTCAACCAGAGCATGGGGCAGGTAGGAGGTGCTTACTAGTTCAAATTCATATTTTATCTATGTGACTAGAAAGGAAATTGAAAGGACGGTGATAAGCTTACAGGCGAGATTGATATCTCGATAAGAAAAGATAATGAATGGATTCTTCCAAAGGATGGAATAATAAAATGCAGGTTGAAAATCAGAATCAAATGCTAGAAGGTAGAACAGATAGACGAGGAAATTAAGCGAAACAATCTAGAACCATCCTCCGACACGCCAATAAGGTACCTAGAGGTCCAAACCAGTCGATAGTGACATGTTTGGATAGGTGGTATGGTCGAGCATGGAAAGGCATGTCAAACGGATGATGTCGAGCCTTGAAATCTAAATCAAAATGCAAACTTGCAACTTCAAGGATTAGAATCGAAAGTTCCCTACAAGAATGGGAGCATGAAGAAGATTTGAATCAAAGGTGTGCGTAGAGATTTCAACTGTATCCAAATGGTCAGTTAACTGAGATGGTAAGACATGCACTTCAAGGTGAAGCTATGAATCAAAGCTTGGAGGACGTTAATGGAAAACATATCACCCCTAAACACCCGATATGCAAGGAATCCACCTGATTTCAAGTTACCTACTTTGGAGCCGTACGATAGAAGGACGTATCCAACTGTTCACTTAATGATATACATCCAACATACAAGATTGTTAGCAACTTCTGAGGAGGTGATGGGACAATGCTTCTATTGTACTTGACTGATTTGGCTGCTGTGTGGTTTTGCCAACTAGATAATTGATCCATCATCAATATGTGTACGGATTTAGTGGAAAAGTTTATGAGCCAACTTATAGTTCATATAGTTTGACCAAGGAATGTGTTCACACTTTCAAGTATAAAGCAGACAGAGAATGAGCTTTGCAGAATTATTTGATTAGATTTAATGCATCATCGTTGCATTGCAGAAACCATGCTCGTCAATAGTACTTGTTGATCGTGGAGCAATCTAGTCATTAATTGCTTCTTCGAATTGGAATCACCAAATTTAATCTACCTTTGAGAAGTGACTATATTAATGAACACTTACATAGCCTAGTAGACACGCTCCAACTATTGGTTGAAATATCAAGATGATTTTATAAATGAATGGCAATCCCGAATTAGTTGAGGAACAATAAAAGTAAAGGACATAGAAATTTTTACATGGTTCAGATTATTGTTCATCCTACATCCATAGAATAATCCACTATTTATTTTCTATTTTCTGGTACAGATGATTATAATCTTCTAGAAGCATGCAATATTCAAATCTTAGATTTTCCTTTCTAAAAAGAAAAGGATCCCTTTTTCGTCCTCTAATGTTTCCTTTTATAGTATGAAAAGTGAATTGCTAGTTGTCGGGTCGCCTTTGATCTTTTTTCTTCCATCTCCGCCCTTAGATTTGACACTTGACATTCATCGCCAATGCCTATTCATTGTACCTGGATTGGTGATGGGTTTTGGAAGGGAAACCATGACATTGGTGGCATCTTGGAAATTTGGAGTGAGATGTCTGAAAAATTGGGCGGGAAGCCCAAATCTGTATGGGTTGGTCTTCTCTCTCCCAAAATGGCAAATGTCTTAAAGGGAATGGTAGGGGAACACCGTGATGCTTCGAATATGTTGTTGATGCATATGAATTGCTATAGTGGTGAGTAGTGCCTTGCGTTCAGGTTGTACTGCCAATACCTTTGCCGTCTTTACTTGACTTGACTTCATGTCGGGTCCGAATGGAGTAGCATTTCCCATTCTACTTTGAGAGTTTACTTGGTATATGCCTGGAATGCCTTGAGGCTATTTGTGATTTGAGTTGGGTGCAGCTTGGGTTTCCCTCTTTGCAAATTTTCTTAGATTGCCGATGAGAGAGAGAGAGAGCTTCACATTTGTCATTTACCTATAAGTATGACCCAACATTGAAGCATATCCAGAGCAGCCATGTATATAGCCCCTTTGGAGTGCTTTTGACCCTATACGTCGCTGCGTAGGTTGCCCCCATGTATGCTGGCGCAGACCTGTTCCTGTAGGTATTGACAAAATATAAGCCTTAGAGGTATGGTGAGCTCAGTATATCATATATTGCTTCCTACGCCTCAGTGGAGAGTTCCACTTTTTGCCTTTGATTATTGATATAGCCACAGTGACCTGTCCATGTTTCCTGATACATGCAGTATTTGTCTCTTGCCATGGTTCTATTGTTGCAGGGCTTGGGTTGGGTTAGGTGTTGTGACTGCTAACTAGTTCCCTGTTCAATACGAATTTAATTGATTCACTTCTTTTTCTATAGTCTTCTTGACATGAGGGTAGCTTTTCTGACTTTAAGTACTGCCAATTTCCCTTAGACGTAGTTCGTCGTAAGAACAGGTATAACACTTGCCTCCAAGTCTGCGATGACCGTAGGTTAGGGTAGACTTGTTGTCTTAAACACCTGGTATGTATGTCTAGTCAGTTCTTTCATGTCTATCTTTTTGGTGCTAGAAAATGTCTTTTTAGCGCCAAAGCATTTAATGCTCTTGCACACATGTCGTTCCCTTACTAGACCATCTTCAAATAGCTGTTCAATCTAGCTTTTAATTTATCTATGTGGTTTTTTGTAAATCTTTGCACTCAATATTTTAGAAGCAAAATCCACATGTTATAAAAACCTTTGATCACTTCATTCATGCGACCATTATTTAAATTGAGATACGTATATTCTTTCTTCATTTCTCCCACATTTTGTAACGATCCGTAAATTTTTAATAATTATATTTGTTTTAATAATATATTTAATTGAAATTTTGTGAAATTTTAAATAATAGAATTCTGAAATATAAATTTGATATTTGGAATATGTCTATTTAAACATAGCAATTGGTAAATTTTCAATTAATAATATGGAAGTTTCTTTTATTGTGTAGTTTTATTTAAATTCAAATTAGTTAAATTAGATGAAAATAAAATATTTTTCGAACCTGAATATATTTATACAATAAATTTGTAAATCATCTTCTAAGTGAGATGTCATCTTTCGTTTTCCTAAATTTGAACTGCTATTGCTCCGTTTATCTTATTTCTGGCGTTTCAGCAGCATTTTTGATACTGATTATCGACTTTCAATAGGATGATCGTACCACTAATATCTGTATACCATTTTGATAATCTCGTCGTGCTGATCTCTGCGGTATATTCAATTCTATGTTTTGAAGTATGATACGCAACGGAATTTGCAAAAAACGATTTCGTATCGGTACTGGTTTTTAAACCTTTTGGTTTTCCTTACCTTTTTATGTTCCACCGTTCAAAATCAAGCAGTCATCAGCTTTTAATCATTGACTTGAGATACTGACTTTTAATTTTCTCAAGAGTTCATAGATATATGGTTTCATTATTTTTCCATTCGTTCGTTTTTTCTTTGAAAAAAAATGAAACTATTGCTCTTCTCTTTGTTCAAACTCCTCCCATCGGCCTCCTTCCCCTTGACTTCACATGAAACCATCTCCACCTAGCCTCGGCCTCTCACACAAATTTTCCACATCCACACCCGAAGCCCTGAGCACAGCCAAGTACCCACGTCACCAAGCCGCATCTCTTCTACACCCTCTCTCTTCCATGATCATCGTGCTTCTTTCGCCACCTGATCTGATGCCAAGCCTTCCATCAACCCGAGTTTTTGTGTGTGAAGGTATATTTATGTGTTTGTATAAATATATAGATCCGAGTTATATGTATTAGCATATATGTATAAGTGAGTTTGGTCCTATATATATATCAGTTTACATTGTCTGTTATACTATTTATATATATGAATACGGGACTTGTATTATCTGATTTAAATTTATATTTCATTTTCTATTTTATATATATAAAGGTGAAGATTCTTTATATATTGTTTTCAAAAAATTGATGTTGTTTAAGTACAAAATTCATGCTGTTGTATAATATATAGTTTTTTCTAAGTTATATTTTTTTAGCTGTAGTTATATAATTGTTTATATAATAGTACATATATCATTCACTGCAGTTATATAATAGTTTATATAATAGTATATATATCATTCAGTTACAGTATATAGGTAAGGGTATATATGTTTATATTAGCTTATATATGTATAGTAAAATTTTAATTTGCTTAAGTGTTATGTTATATAAATGTTATCTATATTAGTTTATATATAGGGTCTGTTGGGCTGTGTCTGATTTCGTATAAATGGTTATTTATATGAAAGTATATCACCTGTTAGTGAATATATATATATATATATATATATACACATTAGTTTATGTAAGCTACGAAAGTTAGATATATGTTGTAACTCATTTCAACCATTCACATCCACACATGCCAGATTTGAGTTTCTCAAAATACTAGATTGTTAACTTATATTTGGCAAAACTTAGTATATACAATAAATAAATAATCACAGAATCACAAACACAGGGTAATATACAATATGCAGCAGAAACAAAAGGATGGAAGTTCATGAAGCTACTATATATATCAGAGTTAAATAAGATACAATAGAAGTTTCAAATACAATAGTCAAATACAATAGTCAAATACAAGATCAGAATACACACTTGAATCAATTGAATAACTGCAAGCTAAAAAGATGTAGATGGATCCCCAAACGAAGCTCCAACTCCAAAGGTGAATCTCAAAAGCTGGTACACTCAGTCTGACCGAGCGTAAAGAAAAACACAAAACACTCGAGTCAGGATTAACATTCTTATATCAATAAATACAACTCAAGTGAAATAACAACTGAAATACAAGTAACTCAAAGGATGTCTGGGATAACCATCCTCTAAGGATCCGTTAAACTATCTATTATGTAGTAATATACGCTATTATAATAATGTCTGGGATTCCCTGTGTGGCTGTTTGGTTCGAAACCATCCCTTCGAATCGATGGTGGCACGCGCCTTCGTGACGACGTGGAGTGCAAACCTCGAACCAATCCGGTCTTTACTCCGAGTTGACCGCTTCGACTCCATGTATCTCAGCGCATTCGTACCGATGGATGACACATCACCATGGATAGTTGACTTGGTGGATTCGAACGAGGCTTCACTGATGGGTTCGAACAAGGCTTCACTGATGGGTTCGAACGAGGCTTCATTGATGGGTTCGAAGAAGGCTTCATTGATGGGTTCGAACGACCGATGCTTGATGGGTACGAACTTGCTTTTCTCTGATGGATACGAGGTTCATCGATACGAACTCGATGGATTCGAAGTTGATGGATACGAATGTGATCGGTTCGAATCATTTTTCTTGATGGGTTCGAAGACACCTACAACAATGGATTCGAAACCAGTGCTTTTCCCTTCAAATTGAATCGATCATAATTTGAGCGTATGAACTCGGATTGACTTGAAATTTGAGATGATGACTTCTAGGATCTATCTTGCCGTGTCCTATCAATTGTAGCTCAATCTGGGCTCAGACAAAATGCATTGATATCCATAGTGAAACGAAGTATGACCAATCTCTGAGATGATTTGTCCTTTGTTTTCGATCGATCTCTTGGTATCACGGCTTTGCCAAAAAGCGGGTTAACATTTGCCCCCCAAAGTACGTCTTGTGGAAACATGACGTGCTTTTGATAGCTGCAATTTCTTTCTGAACAATCATTGTTCTCTTTTGTTGAGACTCGTACTCTGTATCGCTGTATCCCTGCGTTGATATGATTGATTGTTGTATAATAGTGCTTAGCCGTTGGCTGTTGCATTCGCAAAAAGATGAGTATTCGATCCCTGTAAATGTTTAAAATCGAATGTTAGTCCGACATATATGCACATATGTTAGTTTGACCCTTGTTAACGTCGTGCGTCCACGAGTCGTTGTCAGTTTTGTTTGCTATTGAATTTCGTATCGATTCTCTCCTGAACCGATTTGGAAATTTAAGTTGAGACAACGCTTGATAGTTGTTTTGAAAAGTCCCTTCGTATCGATCCTCTCCTAAACCGATATAGAAGGTTGAGGGAATTGAATTTGTGTTGCGCGAATGTAATATTTCGAACCGATGGGTATGAGAATCGATGGATTCGAGATCAACATTCGTATGGATGGAGAATGCTTATGCTATGATGGGTACAAAACTGACATTTGAACCGATGGCTTGGATGAGTACGAAACTGTCATTCGTACCGATGAGAAAGGATGGATACGAAATAGTAGTTCGTGTCGATAGGAAATGATGGATACAGAATCGTTGTTCGTATCGGTAGGTTGTGGATGGAGTTGTGAACAGGGCCTTCGAATTGATGTGCCCACTGTGTGTTTCACATCGATGCGACTTGGTGCCCTGCTGTACGCTTCGTATCGATGAGGCTTCAGGCGCATGGATTCGAAGGCAGATTTCGAACCAATCGGTTAATTGGCCGGTTGTGACCGGTCGAGTTAACTGGGATGCGAAACGTCTCGGTTGCCTTCAAGGCTTCATATAAATAGCAAAGACCTTGCCATTTTTCACTTTTTACCTTTTACTTTTGCCTTGCGTTTACTGTGCTCTTGCATCGATTCGAAGCTTCAGAGAGGAACTGTGCCACATCTTCGAACCAATCAAGATTTACATTCTTTATTCCTCGAATCCCACACTTAAATTAGGTAATTAACCTCGAACCCAAACGACAAAGCTATTTCAAACCTACCACTTCTTCATCGATTGGCCACTCTGGTGATTGGTAAAACCAGATCTGGTTTGGAGGAGCTTCGAAACCATCTGGGGACTCGTGTTCGAATCGATGATGGCGGCATCATTTTTTCTTGGATTTCGTATCGATCCCTGGGATGACCTTATGGGGGTGACGCAGTTCGCACAGATTGACTATCTTGATGGGTCCATTCGAATCGATGGACCTCGAATCCATCAGCCATCGATTCGAAGTTCTTAACTTTACATCGATACGAATTGCCTCTTTGTGACCGATATGAAGGGTATCGATTCGAACGTGATCGATGTTAAGTTGAGGTTTTTCTAATCGGTACGAACTAACTAACCAAGGATCGATTCGAAGTCATCCTTCGTTGATCCATTCGAACTTGGCACTTGAACATCGGTTTGAAGCGCGCCCCTCTGTATCGATTCGAAGCGACATTGTGATGGGTTCGAACGAGCTTCCTGTGATCGGTTCGAAACCCTCCATGATGGATACCAAAGTTTGACATTTTCTTAGCATAATTCCGACGAGCTTCATTCTTGCATATTTGGACTTGATAATTAAACTGCATACCTGACCACCTTTTGAAGCTCGTCGATGGAACCTTAACAACTTCTATCCGAATCAACTTCCATCATATAAACGGTTTAGTGATGACGGTCAGTGATGACGGTCATTATAATTGGACTTCGTAGCTTTGTCGTTTGCATATTTCCTTTAACTTTGCGACATTTATTCAAGCAATGCGTGGCACTGTACAACATACATTCATACACTTTACACTGGGGAATGCACGGGTCCTTTGTCGTCTAACGATGGTTTCTCATGAGTTAGCTAGTCATGGAACCTTCAAGTTCGCAGCAGCAGGAGATTCAAAGTACGGTTACTTCGAGACTATAGGTTCTGGATATTGAGCCTGAGATCATCGGTCCGGCCCCGGACGAATTTCCTAATGCGTCTTTCATTGCCAATCCGTCGGATTCCGTTCAATCCAATATTTCTGAAGATATGCTGGGGGAGAATATGCTTAAGGCACGGCCTGTCACTGGATGACGTGTTATTGCCAGGGCCGAATGATAGACCACACAATCCACCGGAGGGATATACAGCATTTAATCGCCACGCGTGCGCGGCCGGGACGATTCCTCCGTTCAACGAGTACATAAGGGAAGTGTTGTCTTTTTTGAGGATCGCCCCATCTCAACTACACCCGAACGGATACGCTTCCGTGAACAGTTTATTCATCGTCTTCATGGAGTACCTTCATAGACCACCAATCCCGACCGAGATCAGATATCTATTCAATTTCAAAACCCGAGGTGATTACCCCTCCTTCACATTTTTGGAAGCGGTGAGGAATTGTCAAGTGGTCACTGGGTCCTGGACGATGCTAAGTTATTACAGAACGAAATGGTTCTATGTCAGATGTCCTCCGGGGTTTGCCCGGCGATGGTTATTCAGACGTGAGTATAGCTGAGTTCTCAAATAATTACTAAGGCAATTACAGTCGAAATGAAACTTATATCCTTTTTCCTTTTTACAGCAACGATTCAGCGACCTGAAGGTGAACAATTTAAGGAGATAGTTCGAGTACTTCGAGAAGTCCCGAGCGAAGATAGGGATATCGAGTCGCTTTTGACAGATAGGAATCTCCGAACTTATGGGTTGATCGAACGGGGGTAGAGTACAAAGTTTGACGGGGCACTAAGAACCGTTTCGAAAAACCGAGTCAAGCACAAAAAGCCCAAAATTATTATTGCTGAGGAAGCCGATTCTGAAAGGACCCATACTGATGATGAGCCATTGGCCGGGCCTACAGATGTAGTTCAGGATGTCGCGGAGCAGAGAAAAGGCAAGGCAACTATTTTTAAGCCAGCTAAGAAGGGGAGATGGAAATCGGTTGTTACGGCCCGATCCGCTTCCGGAGTTAGAATTTCGGAGATGTCTCCTCCGAGAACTGAAAGTCTTTATGAAGGGCTCGTCGATATTCCAATTCCGAACGATGTGTCCCCGCAGCATGATGCCGGATTGGAAGAACTTTCAGAAACTTTAGTTTTGAGCGAGTCTTTTCCCACTGGTGTGGCAGACACATCCGGATGGACAGGGGGTTGCACATTCATACATATTTCACAACACTGCATAATCTTTGACTATAAACTACCGTATCGAAGGGTGATTAATCCTACTTTATTTTGCTCTGCAGATACCATGTCCGGGCGAGGTTCAATGTTAGGGAGTCTCCGACATGCGCGCAAGTCTTCATATTATGAGTCGCGCAGACGAGAGGAGGACAGAGATTATGACCAGGGACGCTCTGGGTATTCTGGTCAAGAAAGATATGATAAAGATAAAGGCTATAAGCATCGATCTTGGTCGGCGTACTCCTCCTCCTCCCAGAGACCCCATACAACCTCCTGCTCATGTCTCTCGTCCCTCTGAATCTTCTCACTACAAGTCGGCTTCTCAATCTTCTAGGCATGAATCCCGCCATTCTAGAAGCGAGACAATAACTGCTGTCGTTACAGAACAGCCCCCCGTGGAAATTTCAGGGAAAGGAGCAATCAAGCTTGCTCAGCTAAAGAAAGACTTTCCAAACATCTTCTTTGATAACTATATCTTTCCTCCACACTTAAAAAGGATCCCTGAGGAAGCCGAGCAGTT
The DNA here is from genome assembly GCA_030765085.1 of Allium cepa. Classification (NCBI taxonomy): domain Eukaryota; kingdom Viridiplantae; phylum Streptophyta; class Magnoliopsida; order Asparagales; family Amaryllidaceae; genus Allium; species Allium cepa. The sequence goes on along the minus strand of CM060940.1, from coordinate 212,714,309 downwards.
AGTGCATGACTACGTGCACGACTTTTATGCCCAGTACAAAGCGTAGGCGAAAGCGGCTGAAAAAGCGTCGGCATTGGCCTTTGAGCGTGGGGCCACCATCGAGAAGTTGCAGGCTGAGTTAGCTCAAAAGAGCCGTATTATTGAGGTGCTAAACACTGAAGCTGAATCTTCTCGGAAATCTGAAATGGAGGCTATTAAAAAAGCTGACGAAGCCCAGGCAACGATGGATAGGATGAAACATGAGCATTATGCCACGGTAGAGGATATGGTCCATCGAAACATCATGGTCACTGCCGATAGGGACGCAGCCCTGAAGGAGCTAAATGAGCTTAAGTCCAAATTCGCCGAAATCGCCAAGGATAGGGATGATGCGAACAACGTAGCCCAGGAGGTGTGTGAACAAGCCGTGATGCTTCGGACTGAATGGGATGCGGCAGTAGCCAAGGTCCAGGCGGTCGAGACGGAGGTTGAGGAGAAAGTTCAACAAGCGAAGGCCAGGCTGGAGGCCGATATTGAAGATCTTCTCATCACTTACAATGCCAATGTGTTGAGACACAGAAATTTGGCTTGGCTTCAGGATTACCCGGTACACCTCCATAGCGCTCGGGGCCGATTGGTTGAGGTGGAAGAGGAAGCGCATCCGGATGAATCGGTCGACCGATTTGAACTCGAAAACCGGTTGCTGATAGATGATGAGAAAACGATCCTCCATGACGCTATTATTGTTGATGAGAAGGAGATGATTGGTGGCCGATCTCTAGAGGTTGGAGAGGGATCAGGTGTTGAGCATCACACTACTGTTCTTGAAATCACCGCTCCACCTTCGTTAGAGCCTGTATCTGTGGTTGATTCACAATCCGTTCCTGCTTATGACCCAGAACAGCCGCGGTTATCTCCTATTCGGGAGCACGTCTCTGAGGCTGTCCAACCGTCAACGAGTCAAACTAAGGAAGGTACTTTGAACATATCTCAAGTGTGTTTTCATTAGAGCGTTTGTCTTAAAGTGATTTCTTATAACTCCTTCTCTTCTTTGCTCAGTAACCGAAATTACTCCGGCATCTTTGGCTCAGGAGTCTATTCAAGGGCAAAAGGCCATCACCACTGAAACGACTGTCGTGACGACGGCAGTGTCTACTGAGATGGCGCAGGGGAGCTCCTTTTCTCTCGATGAACAAATGGTGAGTGAGCTGCTTGGCCAACAGGGTGACCCTTTTACAGACTTGCCATTTATCATCAGTGAGCTTCCGTCGGCCTCTAGTTTTGTAACGCAGACCACAACTTCCCCCAGCCAGACCCAATCAGCTCGAGGCGAGGAAATCTTGGCCGAGATCAACGCCGAAATAGAGGCTGCGGGGCGTGAGGGCAGTGTTGGATTTAGGACTACGGTGCATAGTCCAGCACCTTTAAATGTGATATTGCCAAGTGGCTCTGTGGTCGATACTCGGGTGTCCGCCCCGTCTTCTGTCGCAGGTCTGGTCCCTCCAACTCCTCCGGTGGGGAGCCTTCATTTAAGTTCAAGTTCTGAGGAGGACGTTGACATTATGCCCCCGGCCGAAGAGCAGCCACCGGAGAGGAAGCCCTCCGAACGAAGGATTTCTGTTCCTAGCGATTCCGATGACGAACCGCTGATAAGGAGGTCGAAAAAAAATTAGATCTGCCACTCAAGCAGATGTTTTGGTATATAGGAACTTGTTTTCGTTTTCCTTTAGTAGGTCGTGTATAGATGCAGGTTCGGCCCCTGCTAGTAGGAATTCTTTTTTGGAAGAACTTATTTGCATGTAAGTCCTTGTTTCTAGTCAGTTGAAATAAAATATTGCTTTTATCATCCCAGCTATTTTTTTTAAGTGTTGTAGTGATTGGTTTACGACCGTGCTTTTTTGCGAATTTTGAGTGCATGTCCACTCTCCGGGGACTTAGAATAATTTGCGAGCAATAATTCGGTTCATGCTCTGAGAGCCCGATGATTATCGATGCTTATGATACAACTCACACTTTGGGAACTTGGAGTTAAGGCTTGTACTCCGGTCCACGCTCCGGAAACTTAGAATTACTTCAACATTTATACACCAGTTCGCACTCTGGGAATCTGAAGCTAATGATTGTTTATGCTTCAGTCTGCGCTCCGGGGACTTAGGATTATTTCAATGTTTATACTCCAGATCGCACTCTGGGAATCTGGAGTTAATGATTGTTTATACTCCAGTCCGCGCTCCGGGGACTTAGAGTTATTTCAATGTTTATACTCCAGTTCGCACTCTGGGAATCTGGAGTTAGTGTTTATATACCAGTCCGCGCTCCGGGGACTCAGAGTTATTTTAATGTTTATACTCCAGTTCGCACTCTGGGAATCTGGAGTTAGTGTTTATATTCCAGTCCGCGCTCCGGGGACTTAGAGTTATTTCAATGTTTATACTCCAGTTCGCACTCTGGGAATCTAGAGTTAGTGCTTATATTCCAGTCCGCGCTCCGAGGACTTAGAATTATATCAATGTTTATACTCCAGTTCGCACTCTGGGAATCTGGAGTTACTGTTTATATTCCAGTCCGCGCTCCGGGGACTTAGAGTTATTTCAATGTTTATACTCCAGTTCGCACTCTGGGAATCTGGAGTTAGTGCGAGGATTGTCGTGTATCAATCCTTTTAGATATTAACGTGGTGACATGCCCCCGAGCTTGGGTTTCACATGGTGAGTGACCGGTCGTATCACAGTCACTCCCTACTTGAATTAAATCCCACCGTATGATGGAACTTAGCTCTCCGTGCATTGTGATGTTTTGCGGCGTATTCAATAAATCACAGCTCTGGCTCGAAGAGATAGCATTTTATGCTGAAATAAGAAAATATGGCAAAGTCAGCTGCCATATTACAAGTTCAAATTTCAAAATGCAAAAATAAAATGCAAAGGAAATAATGGGCTAAAACAAATAAAGCCTGTCATGTATAGTAGCGACGGAGACTCTCGCTATTCCAGGCTCTCGGCAGAGTAAGACCGTCAATGGTTGATAACTTGAACGTGCCATCTCCGAGTTTTTGCGAAATCACATACGGTCCTTCCCAATTTGGTTTCATGTGAGAAGGAACCAGATAAATTCTTTTGAGTACAATGTTGCCGAGTTCGAAGGTCCGCGATCGGACCTTGGCATTGTATATTCGGGCGACTCGACTCCGATACGTGGCTACCCTCAAATCAGCCTCTTCAAGCCTCTCATCGAGCAGATCCAAGGATTCGGCAAGTAGTATGGCATTCGTTTTCGGATCACAATATGTCACACGGTGAGAATGAATTTCCATTTCGATCGGAATAACGGCTTCAGAGCCATAAGATAGAGAAAATGTAGTGTGTCCGGTTGCAGTTTTGTGAGTCGTCCGATAAGCCCATAAGGCCATAGGAAGTTCATCAACCCACTTGCCCCCAACCTTTTCCAGTCGTTTCTTCAAAATATATTTGATAACCTTATTAACAGCTTCGACTTGGCCATTCGCTTGTGGATGTGCAACCGCGGAGAATTTCTTATGGATATGGAACCGCAGACAGAAGTTCTTGAATTCAGCGCTGTCGAATTGGGCTCCGTTATTGGTGATAATAGTATGCGGGAGACCAAACCGACAGATGATATTGCGTACTACAAAGTTGATTACTTTCTTCGTCGTGATTGTTGCAAGAGGTTCGGCTTCCGCCCATTTTGTGAAATAATCGACTGCGACGATTGCATACTTCGCGCCACCTTTGGCCAAAGGCAATGTACCAATTATGTCAATCCCCATACTGCAAATGGCCAAGGACTGACCATTTGGGTTATCTCAGTAGGCGGGGCTCTAGGAATCCGAGCATGTTTTTGGCATTTATCACATTTTCTGGCGTAGTCCATGGCATCGCGATTTACGGTAGGCCAATAATATCCATATCGGAGTATTTTCTTAGCAAGTGCTTGCCCCCAGTGTGATCGCCACATTCTCCTTCGTGCACATCGTGTAACACTCGTTTGACTTCGTCGTGTGCGATACACCGGAGAAGAGGAAAAGAATATCCCCTTCGATACATAACTCCATTCTGATTGACAAATCGTGAAGCTTTTCGAAGAATTTGTCTTTTCTCACTTCAACGCTCGGGTAGTATGCCACGTTCAATGTAATCTTGGTAGGGGGTCATCCATGATTCCCTGCTGGAAGTAGCTTCACATGTGAATTCACTCTCTGCTCGATCAAAGCTCGGAGAGGGTAAAGTTTCGACGGGAATGAGTCCCAAGTGTTGAGCTTGGCCTGTACTTGCCAACTTTGCCAATGAATCGGCTTTCTGATTGTGCTCTCGGGGTACGTAGAAAATGGTATAATAATCGAACTGATCAAGCATCTCCCGGACTCATGCCAGATAAGCGGCTAGTCTTTGATCTTTGGCCTGGTATTCACCTTGAACTTGACATACTACCAACTGGGAATCACAGTAGATTTCCACAGCAATAATTCTTAGGTCACGGGCTAACTTTAACCCAGTAAGAAAAGCTTCATATTCAGCTTCACTGTTGGTTGCACGAAAATCAAACTTTAAAGCGTAGCATATGGATCGGCCTTCGGGGGTTTCAAGCACTATCCCTGCACCCGAGCACCGATCGTTGGATGCACCATCAATATATAGCTTCCATATGTATTCGGGGGATTCACTAGTTTCAGGTAAGTCTTTAGAAACAGTGAATTCGGCAATGAAATCTGCTAGGACTTGACTGTGTATGGCTCTTCTCGGAGTATATGTGATGTCGAATTGACTCAGTTCAACATTCCATTTTAGTAACCTGCCAGACGTCTCAGGTCGTGTGAGGACTTGTCGTAACGGCTGATCGGTGTACATGGTGATGGGATCAGCCTGAAAATATGGAAGGAGCTTCCTCGAGGCAATGACTAGGCAGTAGGCTAATTTTTCTAGCTTCAGATAGTTTCTCTCAACTCCGGTGAGTCGTTTGCTAACATAGTAGACCGGTTTCTGGACTCGATCTTCTTCCCGAACAAGGGCAGCACTGATCGCGTTCTCTGATACCGCCAAGTAAAGATACAACTGTTCGTGGTTGATCGGCTTTGAAAGAATCGGTGGTGTGGAAAGATGTTGAACCAATGACTTGAATGCGTCTTCGCACTCTGCAGTCCATTCGAAGTTCTGCTTCCCTTTTCGGATCAAATCGAAGAATGAGATGCATTTATCGGTGGACTTTGATATGAACCTACTCAGCGCTGCTACCTTTCCGTTGAGACTCTGGACTTGCTTTATAGTTTTTGGAGTTTGTAAATTTCTGATAGCCCAGATCTTTTCGGGGTTGGCCTCTATTCCTCGGGCGTTGACGATGAACCCGAGGAATTTTCCGGATGCGACTCCAAAATGACATTTTAGCGAATTAAGCTTCATCCCGTATCTCCGGAGGACATTGAACATCGACTCTAAGTCTTTGACATGATCAGTAGAGTATCATGATTTCACCAACATGTCGTCCACATAAACCTCCATTGTTTTTTCGATTTGGTCAGCGAACATCCGGTTAACCAATCGTTGGTAAGTTGCTCCGGCGTTTTTCAATCCGAAGGGCATGACATTGTAGCAGTATAGTCCCAGATCGGTTATGAAGCTCATATGCTCTTGGTCAGGCACATGCATGGGTATTTGATTATAGCCAGAGTAAGCATTCATGAATGGTAGTAATTCGTGTCCGGCTGTTGAATCCACAAGTTGATCAATTCGGGGAAGTGGAAAGCTGTCTTTCGGACAAGCTTTATTTAAGTCAGAATAATCAATGCACGTTCTCCATTTCCCATTTAGTTTTCGAACAAGTACAGGGTTGGATACCTATTTCGAGTATAGAGCATCCCGGATAAACCCATTCACCTTCAGCTTATCAACTTCTTCTTTAAGGGCGGCAGATCTCTCTGGATCCATACCGCGCCTTTTTTGTTTGACCGAGATATACCGCGGGTCAATATTCAGGGTGTGGCTCGCGATGTCCGGCGAGATCCCACACATATCAGAGTGCGTCCAGGCGAATACGTCGAGATTCACTCGGAGAAAACCAACCAATTCCTGTTGCGTCTCTTGGCTTAACTGAGACCCAACCTTCAACATTCTTGAACCATCATCATCTTTGTCGATTGGAACATCAATCGTCAACTCAGCCGGAGAAGCTTGACTCTCCGTGGATTCCTCTTCGTTATCATTGTCTCTCGGGTCAAGATCTTTTTGGAATTGGTTGTGGTGCCCGGGCCAAGGCCCAGGCATCAATTGTCAATTGTCCACAACGGACGCAGAGATATTCCTCTATGCCCTTTCCTTTCTCATTTCGTCGCACCTCGCGCAGCTCCGCAACATAACAGGCTCTTCCAGTAGCCTGATCTCCCTGAATGACTCCAATCCCACGATCAGTGGGGAACTTCAACGTTAAACACCATGGGGCGATTGCTTCCCTGAATTCAGTAAGGGCCGGTCGACCCAAGAAGGCATTATACGGAGAGTGAATATCTAAAACAACAAACTGTAGTATTCGAACCCTTCGGCGTTCTCCAACTCCTAACTCCACCGGCAACTCCACCACTCCTGTGGGTATATTAGCACTTCCATCGAAGCCATGGATTCTAGATTGACAAGGTTTTAAATCTTTGGCTTCCATCTTCATTTGATCATATGCTCTTTTAAACAAAATGTTCACCGAACTCCCACTGTCCACCAGGATCCTCTTCATCCAAGTAGGACCAACCTGGGCCGATATGACAAGTGGGTCAATGGTTGGGGCTTCGACCCTATCAGCATCTCGGTTTCTGAATACGATGTCATCTGCCATCGTTCTCTGTAGTTTGGCCAGAGCCCCTTCATCAAAACTACTACAACATTCAAAATCAACATGCCTGATCGAACTGGCATATGACTCCATCTTCTTCCAGCTTCGGTCTGCCGGGTGGGGGCTGCCACTGATTGTATTAATAACTAACTTCCCACCTGTACGGGCAGGTTCCTCTCGTCTCTCTTGAGTTTGCACACGATTTTGATTGGATGGGCCCGCATCATCAGACTGCGGCGCCCCAGCGAACTGATCCAGCTTCCTCTCTCTGAATAACTTCTCAATAAGGTCATGCAAATGTCTACACTCATTGGTGTTATGTCCATAACTTTCATGGAATCTACAGAACTTTCATGTTTGGATCTGCCTCTCCGACGATGGTTTTGGAGCAGGCTTCTTATACTGCATAGCATTGCAAGTCTATAGATACACGTTCTCTAACGACGTGTTCAGCGGTGTATAAGTATCAAACATCAGGGCCCTACGTCGTGGGCCACGGTTCTGATCTTTTTTTCTACTCTGACTATCACCGTTTCTCGGCTGTTGAGCTTGTTTATTCTGAATATTTAACTGGACTTTTCCTGAACTTTCACCAGATTGTTTAACTGCAACATTACTCTGAATCCCTTCATTGCTGGGTCTCGCATCTTCCTGTTTCCTAGATTATTTCGCGTCGTCACGCCTTAAGAATTGAGCGGCTTTGGAATAGAAACGATCCAACGATGCGGGGGCTTCCCGGCTAGCCAATTTCCAAACTCAGAATCAGGGTCAATTCCCTTAGTCAAGGCCATCAAGATTGAATTATCATTAAGGTTAGTGATCTCTGCACAAGCGGCATTAAATCTTCCCAAATATCGCTTGAGTGTCTCCCCAGGAGCTTGAGTGACACTAGATAAAGTATTGAGGTCCTTAGGCCTGGCGATATGCATACGAAACTGTTCAACAAACTTAGTAGCCAATTGATCAAATGAAGAGATAGATCGTAGGGGTAATCGTGTAAACCACATTGTCGCAATTCCCCCTAAAGAAATGGGGAAACTACGGCACTTCACTACATCATCAGCTCTTGCCGGAGTCATCGACCATTCGTATTTCAGAATGTGTTGGTTAGGGTCGGAACTTCCTTTATACATAGGCAAGGTCGGCATTCTAAATCGCCGAGGAGGTTCAGCATATAATATGTCATTGGTGAACTGAGTATGACTTCGGGAGATTCCTCAATCCTCATTTGTTAGGCCCTGACTCTCGCGGATCATTTGGCGTACCATGGCAGAGAGGTCTGGTGTTGCTACATTCTGAGGGTAGCGAGCCAAAGTGTGGACGGGTTCCACAGTGCAAGGTGGGATCGGGCGCTGTCGACGGTCCGTATCTCGCCTCCTTGGCTCGATGTCTTCCGGGATATATGGTTCTGGAGCACGCTCCTGTTGGTGGTAATTCAGATTGGAGTGATTTTGGGTATCAACTCCTATGTCAATTACGGTGGCTTGGTTATCCGTAGTATATTGTGGAACAGTGCCTCCTCGGGGGGAGGGTCCTGTATGAAAACTAGCAGACGAGCCAACTCTTATCTGTCCCACGGTCAATGCTGGCTGGTGGTCAACGGCCTGTGCATAATTTCCCTCTAGCCTGGGACGGGTGGATCTGTGATTGTAGTCGAATAAAGCAGAACTTTCAATGGAGGAGCGAGACGCATGATCCCTTCTGGATCTTCTACGCCCTTGGCGGTCTAGTTGATTGGCTAATTCAGTGTTAACGCGCAACTGCTCAGCTAGTTGTTGCTGACTTTGAGTTAGTTCTTGGAGCAACGTTTGGAAATCTTGCCTGGTAACCGGACCTGAAGGGTCGGAATGCCCGGTATCATCTTGGCTAGGTGGGGGTAGTTGCGTGGGATTCTGTCTATCCCGACCTTCTTGACCAGCGGCAGAAGCGGTTCTTGTGCTAACCATTTTAGATAATGAACTTCTTTCCTAGACTTTGGCAAATCTGAATAGGACGAAAGGAATCTGAAATTAAAATCTGGATCTCTCCCTTAGATTTACGCAATCCAGTATCGGCGACAGATCCAAGGAGCAGGAGAAAAACTGGGTTTTCTCGGTGAAAGCACCAAAGTGTTTGCACCGAAATTGGGCATAACACCTTTAGAAGTTTTTGAAGAGATAATAAATGAAGAATATAAGTTGAAAATGAGGATTATCTAACAAAAACTCCAAATAACAGTAAAATAAAGACAAAGAGAGCAATTTATAGTGGTTCGGCGCGTTGCCTACGTCCACTGTGAAGTTTTTGCGATTTTATCGATTCTCTTTCAACGTTTACAAGTGATTACCGCAAGCAACAACGAGTTACAACTGGAAATTCAAAATCAATCAACGAGAATATGATGTAGGATGATGAAGATCTCGATTCGGCAGAGTCTGGGCGCTTGAGAGTCGAAAGATCCCTTTTCTGTTGGCTCTGGGGTCTATTTATAGGCGCGGGATGCTGATATTTCGCTGAAAACTCAGGAGACCACTTCTGGAACGTGAAGGGCCCACGCGCCCGGCCTCAGGAAATTTGGGCCCACTTTGGCATCGATTCGAACTCCATTCGAATCGATCATAAAATCATCCAATCGAGGTGAAATTTGTTATGTACATTCTTCAACATGTATGCATGCTTCTGTGAAAATTTCGTGGCATTTGGATCAGTAGATTGAGAGATATGATGGATACGAGATGGGATTCCCTGTGTGGCTGTTTGGCTCGAAACCATCCCTTCGAATCGATGGTGGCACGCGCCCTCGTGACGACGTGGAGCGCAAAACTCGAACCGATCCGGTCTTTACTCCGAGTTGACCGGTTCGACTCCATGTATCTCGGCACATTCGTACCGATGGATGACATGTCACCATGGATAGTTGACTTGGTGGATTCGAACGAGGCTTCAATGATGGGTTCGAACAAGGCTTCACTGATGGGTTCGAATGAGGCTTCATTGATGGGTTCGAAGAAGGCTTCATTGATGGGTTCGAACGACCGATGCTTGATGGGTACGAACTTACTTCTCTCTGATGGATACGAGGTTCATCGATACGAACTCGATGGATTCGAAGTTGATGGATACGAATGTGATCGGTTCGAATCATTTTTCTTGATGGGTTCGAAGAAACCTACAATAATGGATTCGAAACCAGTGCTTTTCCCTTCAAATTGAATCGATCATAATTTGAGCGTATGAACTCGGATTGACTTGAAATTTGAGACGATGACTTCTAGGATCTTTCTTGCCGTGTCCTATCAATTGTAGCTCAACCTGGGCTCGAACAAAATGCATCGATATTCATAGTTAAATGAAGTATGACCAATCTCTGAGACGATTTGTCCTTTGTTTTCGATCGATCTCTTGTTATCACGGCTTTTCCAAAAAGCGGGATAACACACCCAATCAATCACAAAGTAATAGAATGGTTTCGAAGGAGTGTGTCCGATCAGAGGAGCTACCTCATTAGCCAGTCGATTGCTCCTGTTTTAGCCACCTTTTGCCAACTCATGGGAATCGGGTCCATGTATATACCTCAATAGGACGTTGCCACCATCCTACTTCATTCTGGAATCTCCACCGCGTACATGGTTTTTAAAGTGGTTTTCGGAGTTGGCAGGGAGTATGACAACTTTCGATGCCGGTCTTTTTAACAACCAATTGTAATTATAACACCGCAGTCATTCCAAAATAGTTTATACTTCAAACCAAAATATCATTGCCATTTCAAAACCACATCAGTACGATATCATTTCCATTTCAAATATATCCATTTCCAAAATCATAGCATTTCAAAATTATAACACTTTCGAAACCAGCACTTGAAATTATAACAATTTCAAAACATAATACTTTGAAATTCATAACTTTGAAAACCTAACTTCCACCACTTAAACAGTTTAGATATTAAATAATATATAATAAAATAGTTTATAAAGTAAAATAGTTTATATAAAAGAGTTATAAGTTAAAATAGTTTATATTAAAATAGTTAGTATATTAAAATAGTTTATATTAAAACGATAGTTTATATTAAAATGATTTATATTAAAATAGTTTATATTCAAAATAATTTATAAAGTAAACATAAAATAGTTTTAATATAAATATAAAATTACTTTATATAATAAAATAATTTCCTCAAACTTCACAAATTGATTCAAATCAAATTGAATCCCAAAATTCAATTTAAATCAAATCTCAATTCTTAAATTTCAACTCAATTCAGTTTCTCAATAAACCAACGCAAATTATATCAATTTCAAATAAAGATTTGAACTACAAAATAAACCATTTCAATTTCGATATCTTCAAAACTTTAAAATATTCAAACATTTCAAAACTAGATTTGATAATTCCATATCTATATCAAATTCACTTTACTAATATTATTTTGAAATATTTACATAATCATTCAAATAACATTCAAAAAAACACTTCAAATTTAAATAAACAAAATATACCATTTTAATTTATGTAAATTTGAAGTTTCATTTAAATCACTCTTAATCAAAATCAAATTATAAAATCATATCTTTAAAATCCCAAATTCTATAAATTTCATATCAAACTTATTTGAGTATAATTCTTAAATAAATTCAATTTCAAAACCTTGGAAATCATTTCCAAATATATATATATATATAATATCTTAAAAATCAATATTTATTAAACCATATATTTCTTTCCAAAACCATAGAAATCATTTTCAAAATATTTATATATAGACCAACGGTGTCTGTATATATAATTTTCTATCCTATGGTCAAGTGATACAGATATTTATCATTTCAATCCGTAATTTAAACATATACGGGCATATATCATTTCAACCCGCAATCCCAAATTCAATTTAAATGAAAATCGCTTGGGTTTATCATTTCAACCCATAACGATTTTCTCATATTCTACAGATCGTTCGGGTATTTATCATTTCAACCCATAGTGAATTCTATACTAATAGGGAACTTGCAGAGTGATAACAGACATGATAATAATATAATAAGCATATATCATCAATATAAATAACATAAACTGGTGTCAGATGTCACAACTGAACAGATACAAATAACAATATGTATATAGCAATGTAACTAACTAACAACGGCATATTTCAATTGTCGTTTCAATTGAAATCAAATTTAATAAATATAAGAACATTAATCGTGAGTAATTGCTCACCTTTAGAGGCTAGGGAGATTTGATAGCAAGTTCAAGATTGGCACGAATTTGACAAAGCTGATAAATAAGAATTGATGAAACAATTAGAATCAGTTTGATAGAGGCAACAATTATATATTATTATTGTTACTATCACCATGAAATTAATATTTAAGTTAAAATAAATATTAAAATAACATATATATATATATATATATATATATGATTAAAATCATCAATAATATACATATATATTTTCAAATCAATAACTTAACTTTAATATCAAAAATAATATATATATATATATATATATATATGGAAAAAAACTTCACATATGTAGTGAAACTAGATCATACCTACCCAAAATTGTACATATATATCAGTAACAATATATATTTATATAGCTGAATATTATAAATAACTTACGTAACAGCTTATATCTATAAAACCATTTAACAACATATATATAACTAGCAAATAAACCATTGTTTTAAACATACAATTTCAACCTGTCTTTTAATATGACAAATAACTGACATTTTAAAGAAACATTATGCATACAGACTAAGATATAGATGAAACTGAACATATAACTAGTACATAGCTTTATATATTAGATGTATATATATGAACAACGTATCTTATATAAAAAATATATAAACCTATACATATATTACAAAACCCATAAAATACGTATGAACTAACATATATGTATAATCTATACTTTTGGAACATATCAACATAACAAAGTTTTTAAAACATATTATATTCACGTGTATACTTTCATACATAACATATTTAAAATCAACACTTATTGTAAACCATCAACATGCTTTATCATAGCTATATGGCTCAGCAGAACAAAGACATGTGTAATGACCCGTATTTTTCGAAAAGAAGAAAATTCAAATTTTAGAATTTAATACAGTAAGAAATTAAAATTGATGATTTTAAATAAAATTTACTTTGAATTATAACATCTGATTTTGATTTAATAAAGTGACAACTATTTTATGCGATTTCAAACGTATGGTTTAATAAAAGTTTAATTGGATAGATTTAATATTATGTAAAGCATGAAATCAATTTATAATTAACTAGAATTGGGTTTTAATTGTAAATTAACTTCTAAGCTATTTGTAAACAATAAATGTATAATTATGTATTCAAACTTATTTAAATTTTAGTCTTGATTTTCACTCATCTTACATATCAACCTATTAAAATTAATTTGTTAATAAAATTTAGTATAATTGGATTTTACATAAAAGGGAAGAAATATAAATTTTAATTTAATAAGACTTATTAGTTAAACGATTCAGGAACTGAGAAGATAAAGTTGAATTAATTGAAATTGTATTTAACTAACAACTCTGCTAAATTTAATCGAATTTAAACTATTGAAGTTTGGTGAAATTACCAATAATAATAAAATATAAATATAAATTTTGTTGTTTGTATGTCATTGATACTATTTAAGAAAGTTAATTTATAACTCTTATATGTAAACAACAATTCTGCAAATGTATTTAAGTTACTGCAAAAAAAGATTTCAATTGTTTTAATTATCTTATGTAAACAAAAATTCTATAAATGTATTCAAGTTACTGTAAAAAGAATCCAATTGTTTTAATTATCTTATGTGTAAACAACAATTCTATAAATGTATTTAAATTACTGTAAAAAGATTTCAATTGTTTTAATTATCCGTCCATTAATTATGTTCCATTTTAAATTCTAATGTTGAAATTTAATGCCGTTAAATACTTGGAATCTTTGAATAAAAGGGAAAGAGAATTTAACTGAAATTAATTATGTTTAATGAAAGAAATGTACGTTTGTTAGGATCCGCTTTAAAGTGTAATTTTGAAATTAATTACAATTATGTCGATTTGGAATCTTTCAATATTAAAAAGGCAAAAAAAGAAATACATTAATTGTAATTAATGGATTTAACGAAAGAAACATACGTTATTGTTAAAATAAAAAGGATGTTTTATTGAAAACAAAATGAATGTTATTGTTTTTAAAGTAAGCGTAATTTTATAAAAGAGAAAAATGAATATTGAAGCAACACTTTATGGTCGTTAAATAGTAGTCTTTGATAGTATAGAGGTATAATGCTAATCGTAAAATTTAGAATAAATTAAATATTTTATGTACACGATTGTGCATGGAGAAAAACGCCGACTTTGATTTGAAGTTGGAATCATGGTTCATCTTTTATTTATGTAGTAGTGGTCCCCGTTACCTTGGTTGGTGTGTTTAAATATATTTTTTGTATGTTAATAAAACTTTTAAATAGGCATAAATTTGAGTTGATTTGGGATTAACGAAATTAATTGAATTGAAATATATTTCCATATTGGATTAATGTGGCATTATATTCATTTTGAAATATGAAAGGTGATGTTCACCACAAATTCATATTCATGCACATTTCATATTCTATTGCTTTTTTTCTAACTACTATCCCATTCAATTTCTTTGCTTGTTCACTTTCACATTTCAAATATTCAAAAAAAAGCCTCTCTTTATTTCATAAAACTTTCATTTATCCTCTGTATATTCATTTTTCATTCTTATTATTAGATATACATTCTTCCACCTACTTTTATTAGGCCTAATTCTTATATACCTCTTGTATTTGCATCTAAGCATTCATTATCGCATGTCACAACTTTTAGTATTCATTCTTTTTCATAACTTCTGCTTGCACTAATTCATCTATTAACAATTCATATTTAATGCACATGCATCATTCATGCTAGCATGTTCATGTTTATATTTATTAAACACATAACCACATCGTTTCTTTGAAAGACTTACTGTATTTTTATATTCTTTTGTCCCCTCCTCCTTTCAAAAACTATGCTGCTCCTCCAAATTTATTTCTTCTCATTCTCATTATTTTGTCTCTTTCTTCCAATATTTATACCTTCTGCATGCTTTAAAAAAAAAGAATACGCACAAGTGCCTAATTTAGTGTTTTTTCAATCCTTCCCCAAAGAATTTGGTAATATGAGCCAATCAATGTTTTATTTTATATATTTTCTTACTAAATTTGTATATATATATATACTATTTTATTAATATTTCGTATAACCTGAATTTGAGTTTCGGATCATCTTTTATTATGTGTATCGTTTCATTGGTTGTTATATTCAGATTTATTTATTGTATGTTAATTTGTTTAAAACGGGTGTATAAAAAGTATATTTGGTGCTATTATATTTAATTGAGTGGAACATGCAATTAATTAAATCCTAAGCGGTCCCTTCATTTCCTTATTATTCAATACACCTGCTACTATTTTCACATTTTGGTTTTATTGCTTTCTTTTATTAAATACATGCCTCTTTTGGTTTTCCACTAGAGAACAAAACCAAAGTTCGTACAGATTGTTTCTCATTACTCTATCCAAAGCTTTCTGCTCACACTTTCTCCTTCTTCCTCAAAAATACAGAAACTTCAAAATTCCTAAATCCACAAATCCATAAATTCCCAAACTTCAAACTCCATCCCTTCTCTCTTCAAACACCAAACTGCATCACTCCTCTCTTGCTTCATCTCTCTAAAAAAAGAAGAAAACTCAGTTTGTTCGACTTGCGTTGTCAAGATTTGCTTTGCTATTGGATTGTTGCTATGGATTGGATTGGTTAGCTTGTCGTGTTTGGATTTCATTTAGAATCTATCAATTTGTGTTGTCAAAAACTCTCTAACCTCAAAAGGTGAGCAATCACTCACGATTAACATTTTTATTGTTAGGTAAGTAACATTGATTGAAATGTTTGCTTTAGATATGAATATGTGATATATGTTGTTATGTTCCCTTGAACTTGTGTTATAACATTCACTGTTGTTTTATATGTCAAAAATAGTATATTATGTTGATTTGATTGATTTCCACATATCCATGTTAAATATGTCACATATGAGATGTAAAAACAATGTGTTATGTTAGGAATTTTTATATGCCTTGTATTGAAATACGTCAGATATGCTTTGTTAAAAAAATGAGTTAGTTAATAAAATCATATGTTATACATACTATGTTAATAATATATCACCTATGCTATGTGTAAATAATGTGTTATGTTTGAAAAAAATGAGATGCCATGTTATTTCACCTTGCAAGTACCTTGTATATATGTCGTGTTATATGTTTATGAATTATGTTAGTGTATGACATGTCAGAATTTGAAATATTCACCTATGTTGTTTACGATATGTGACATATGTGATAAGTTAATTATGCATGTGTGTGTATTAAGTTGTTAATTATGCACGCATGTTGATGAGTGACATGTTATGTTATATATGTTATTATTGTTCTCACACTTCAAGTTCTCTTTAACAAAATCACTTTGGATTGAAATGGTGTATACCCGATATAAAACAACATTGGGTTTAAATAAATTGATTTAGAAATAATGTAACGACCCGCAAATCCATACCCCATGAGTCAATACTACTCTACAACACTCAACTCAAGTTGTACAGAAATACGAACCATTTGGGTTAAAGAAGAAGATGTAGAAGAAGAAAATAGAAAACAACAACAGAATCTAACCATCGCAGCGGAATAAAATATAATAGGTAATGAATAATTTTACTCAAATATCAAATATCTCTGTTTATATATTACATCATCAGAATACATCAATCACAGCTCAACATCCATCACACAATAGATACACAACTACTCAACACAGCAGAATATACAAAAACAAGTACGGAGATACGTATTGTCATCCAACTCGTCTCTTGAGCTCCACAACATCGTATCCTGTATTCTATAATACTCGGTCTGACCTGAGAATTACAATTAAATAACACCCGAGTCAGTCTGGAATACCAGCGTGAGAAAATCACACCCAATTGGTTATTAAAGTTTCAAATCCTTTGAAAAACAAAAGCATCTCGTAAGACCACGCCATAAATAAACATGTCGGGTTTTTACCTTACGAGAGCTAAAACAATTTTTATAGAAATCCTCTGATATTATAATAGGGTCTATATACAAATACTTATAAAATAGCCGAAATTGTTACATCTATTAAATTCCAGCTACTAGCCACAGAGTGGGTAATACAAACAAAACTCGTACAAGGCACGTAGGGAGAATGGATTTCCAACTAATGACTAGGCACTGGGGTACCACCTGTCAAAGTACGGGGACTAGATCACCGTACCGAGGAGTACGCCCGCTCCCCTGCAACACAAGGCCGGGACTACCCCTTACTGGGTAATCCCGAGTGAGATCACCCCGCGGTTGGGATCAACAATCGCCCACTAAGCCTAAAAAGGGACATCTAGATTGGAATGACCTCACCCTGCTTGGGTGCTACCTACCTAGCCTTGCTGCATAACCCCTGATTTTCAGTCGTTCTCATTTGATGAGGCTTGAGGCTAAGCGTTACCTTTTTAGAATATATCCCCTAGAATGCCTATCGTCCACCTGACGATGTTTCGCAAGCATTCATCCATACAAGTCCGTCCCGGGTTCGGACGGAACTGAAGGCACTATTCCTACTTCATCCATTTTGGAAATATCCTCAGGATTAGTAGCGATTAGCCCTTGCACTTCACCGCTCCATCTTCGAATCCAAAATCGTTTTCACGAAACGTACAAACCGGATCGAAGTGGTTTTCGAGAAATAGTTCTCGATCCCGGACTCTTCGAAACGATTAACGCATTTGGCCAATATTGATAGTCGGTGATTTAACTATCAATTTATGTTTACAACATCCATCACACAATAAATAATTTTTCAAATTATTTATTTATCTCAAAATATATGTACAAGATATATTTTCACTTTCCAAACTCCTTTGAAAAACAGTTTTCAAAACTATTTGCCTTTCTCTGAATAAATTCCAAGTATTTCTATTTCCACTGGAATCACCAAGCACAAAACTTAAGATTTTTAAAATAATCTAAAAACATCTTATTGTAAAATATATTTAACATTTTATATAGAAAAATTACTTTAGTACTTAATTTAGATAATACTCTAGAAATAACTAAAATAAGTTTACTTTATAATTATAACTAGATTTTCTTCTTTACACAAAATACCAAATCATCCTTTACATAATCACTACGACAATAGATTAACCAAAACACTTACTTTGGGATTTACTTTAAAATATTTAAACTAAGACTACTTCAATAATTTACTAAAAATACATACTATATAAACATTGGAAATAAAGTTACTTTATAAAATATAAAACTAGGCTTTCACATTTTAAACAAATACTAAGTCACTATTTATAAATATTTATTACGGTAATAGACTTGAAAAATATTTACTTAAGAATTTAAGATAACAAATTTTCTAAAACATGCTTTTTAAAACAACATTAAAACCTTTAATTTATATCTAAAGTTTACTTTGAATGTACTTGGCTATCCAGAGAAATATACTTCTTTTCACAACCTTAAAAATAAATCACTATTTATTTTTAAACCATTTTTCTCATTCCTTTAATAAATTTCCACCTTGAATTTATTCCTTCCAAATATCCAATTTCAAACACTTAAATCAATCTCCAAATTGATTTCCAATTTACTTCATTTATTCAAAAATCCTTTAATTTCAGATTTTATTCCTTAATTATGATTTAGAATACTTTTAATTTAAATACCAATTTAGATTTTCTCAATTTACTTCTTATTCCTTTAAATAAACTTAAAACTTTAAGTTTTGAAATGATTCTTTATTCCTTTAAAAATATATCACTTGATTTTACTGTTCAATAATTACTGTTTATTCAAACCCCTTTCTTTTAATACTCGAAGTTATTTATTAGTATTTAACATACTTCCATTTATTTCCAATTCATTCTAATTTTATTAAATTTTTAAGATTATTTCGTTTATAACTTTATTTTCTTTATTTTATTTCCAAAATCCAATTTGTATATTTTTGGTAATTCATTTTAACCAATATATCCAATCCAACCATATCATTAAATATCCCAATATATTCAACATAGAATATCAAGTAATCACATCAGAAAATATTAAATATTAAATATTGAGGGGTCCAGTTGGATCCCTCCAACCTGTTTTCCCTGCATCCACAGATGTTAGCACAATATAATATGCCAATTCCCAAAATATACCACACTATAGCACATCAATCAATTTCAACCATTCAACGATTTATTTAAATTTAATCATTTAAATTTAAATTTAAATAAACTGAGTGAGATTAACTCACCTTTCCCTTTACATTTGCAATCCACTTCATTCTTGATTTGATTTCTCGATTTCAGACCTTGTAAAAACATTAGATGCTTTATTAATATTCGAGTCAATTGAGCGATTTAAATTTCCATTTGATAATTAAATTAACCATCAATTTCATTTTAAACAATTAAATTTAAATTTAACTAATTCCCCTTTTAACAGGTTATTTTAGTAACCAAATGATTAAATAAGTTAATTACTTTAGTTAATCTCGTTAATATATTTTTAACAATAACTAGTTGGTGAAGAAATGATCCTACATTTATATATACACACACACACACACACACACACACACACACACACACTTTAAAACTCATTCACTTAAAAACAAAATTTCATTTATATAGATTTAAAAATCTAATTTTTATAAATTCTTTTTAACATTAAATTCCTATCCATTTCAAAGTTTTATATATCTATTCACTGCTTAACCTACATACATATATATAGGTATAATCTTTAAATCTTTAAATTGAAAGAGAATTTCCAAATATTCCTTTCTAACCTATAAACATATAATTAAATCAGATTCAAATTTGAAATTAAATAGTTAACAAATATACCTCACTGCCCATCGCTCTCAACCATCGCGAGCAGTCCTCCATACTGTTCAAAAGAACCCCACAGCGCCGCCTCCACCACCAATTCCTTGCTCATCGAAGAAACCACCACCAACACGAGCACACCTCACCGCGACCCCAGAACCCTAGCTTCACCGTCAATTCGAACACAGGAGAATCCCTAAAACCCAAATCTTGTTCGCGTTCGCACGCCTTTCCGAAGCCCTCGCCATCTCCGAAGTTGCCACGTCCAGCTCGCTCGAGAATGAGCACCTCTTCATGTCGCAACCACCATCACTTGGCTGCAGTCAAGCTCGAGTTCGAACTTCCCTTCTTCCTAGCTTAACGATTACGAAATTCGATTGTCTGTTCTGCCATTTCGCGACTCGAAAGGGAAAGGGAGAATGAAATGCACGACTCAATTTTTCCAAGAGAATTCGATTTTGCTCCCTTCCTCATTTTCTCTGATTGCGCTCGTATTTTATTCCTTTTTTAAAAAAAACGAAAGGAGGAGATAGATTGTGAGTTAACCCAGGCAAACGTCTTGAGCACGCTTCAGTGATGAGGGTTGACTTCTGATATGATTTATGTCAACCTGTCACAATTTGGGTTTAACCAGTAAATAAGTTGTTATATTTAAATTTTCGACATACAATCTCAGCGGTTTATCTATCGTACGCTCACACACTAACTCCAAAAACTACGAAAATTGAAACTCGATAATAATTCAATATTACGGACTCAATGAAACTGGTTTCATTGAATTCCGAGACTGTGCCTCTGAAGGCTATTTTTAAATTCAATTTAAACAATATATTTTCAAAACTGAACAAATCATTGTTAAATTTGAATTTTAACACTTCTATCATCTTCAGTGTTATCAATATAAATTTTATGAGCTTTCAAATTATATTTTAACAGGCCTAAAATCTCAGATTTCATATTTTATCCAATTTCAATTATTTAATTCAACAATTTAATTGTCAAATAAATTATGATATTCGTAATTCAAGTTAAAATTATTATCTTGAATATTTAAAATCAATTAAATATTCCAATTTTAAATGCTCGAAAATTCCGGGTCGTCACATTCCTTCCCCTTAAAAGAATTTCATCCCCGAAATTACTAGTTTGGAAGGATGGTCCAATACCCGTTATTATTTCTTTAAAAAACCAACAATTTAACATTCTACCAACTACCTTTTATAAAAGCCCCACCGCCATTCTTACTAATCTTTCCCAACTTTCCTATAGTTTCAGACTATCCTATTGGTTTAACCATTCAAGTTTCAATTAAAAACCAAATTTTGAACTATCAAAAATTTTCTCAAAATTTTTCTAACTCCTTAAATTCCCGAAAAATTTCGCCAACGTCTCCTTTGCGCGGCTAGCTCGGTACAACTACAAAAGGGCTCTACGGCCTCCCAAATCCAAAAAGAAAACAATAGGCCAAGTGGCTATATCCAAAAACCCAATCAAATTCCATACCAAACTTAAATACATACCTTTTTGTCAAGCATTTCAAATTTATCTTCCGAAATCAAAATCAATACTCTTTTCCCCTTTATATTACCTGCATATCCTGCTTAGTACTAATATCCAAACACAATATTCCAAAACATTTTATCGACTTCCTCACAAAATGCCAATATCTATTCATTCCAATATTGACTTAAATTATATTAGTAGTATCAATTTTCATTTAAGAATTCACCATTCCCTCTTAAGTTAGTATAAGTATGAAATATGTTCCTTATACTTATTTCCATCTTACCACTTCAGTTTATATTTATTCCCATTCAAATCGATTCTTTCATTTTCAAATGAATCCAATTTATCTTTAACTCTGAATATTTAAATTTTATTTTCATTTATAACCAATTCATGTCATTGCTTAAGTTAGTTTCATTTACTAATTATATTTCAATTTCCAGTTTGAAATCGTTTCGTCGTTAACCAAAATTCTCCAAAAAAATTCATAAATTTTCTAACTTCCAAAATTTTCGGAATTTTTTGGCATAGTCCCCTTTGTACGGAGGAGCTTTTGCAATTTGACAAAAGAGATAAATATATATACATCGATCCACACGGTCGGAAAAACCAAAAACAGTTCATATTTCCTATTTTTATTGCATAGGCGTACCTTATTTAGCATTTTTAAGCAAATAGCTTATTTATTTAGGAGTTAATGCAACCCAAATCCGGCCACACGGCTTCCATGTACCTGTACTTACTCAATTTAAACATGTAAGTGCCAAATATATGCAGTTTAACTATATTTCACTTAGTTGCAATGGTTAAAACATATGAATTCTAAAGAAATGCACATCCAACATTTTCCGCAAGCAATTTTTACAAATTTCATACTAATTCAACTGTTTCAATTAATTTATAAACCATGTTCATTCAATACGAATGGTTTTCAATCCATTCGTATACCACTTCATCAATTTGAATGGTTTAAAACTCAATCGCTTACATTTAATTTATTCTTAAGCAAACTGAACTCATATTTAATTCAATTGCTTTCAAAATCAATTTATCTTACCTTTATCAACACATAGAATTTTAATTACTTCCATTTACATCCAAACGACAACTTATTCCATGCAATTCGACGAGATTTATGTGAATAAATCAGTATTTATGCTTTATAACCAAATTTAAATTGATTTCAACTCAATTTATACTAAATTCTATTCCATTTTCAATTTATTCACAATCCATATATTCTCATTTTCATTGCATTTCAGATTTGAATCCATTCAGTTGCATTTCATTTTATTAACCAAACTAGTTTATTCAAAATCATTACCAACTTAGGTTCATCTTCATTACCTATTTAATTTTATTCACAGTCCACTCAGTTATACTTCATTTCTTATCCACATTCATTTAAATCCATTCTATTAAACTTGAAACATTCTATTTTCTTATTGTCTCAAGTTATTTCAATTCCTTAATAATTTTAAATGGTTTACAATTATTTATTCTAGAATTTCATTCCATTAATATTATTTATAACTCATCGAATTTTATTTCGATTAAAAATTTATTTTCACTTGATTTAAAACCAATCCAATATTACTAAACTTTGTTTAAGTTGAATTCAATTCAACTCTCCTTCATTCATTTAGCTTAAGTCAATTTCCTTCAATTTATTCAAATTTTATACTTAAGCTCATTCTCATTTTGCAAACAAAGTTCTCTTTTCAATTTAACTTGATTCTATTTCAATCCAATCTCCTTTCAAACTACAAATTTATTTGATTAGTTATTATAAATTTCAAATTTCCAAGTTCGATTCATTCTCAGTTCACTTAAATAAATTACAAGGTCATTTCAATTTATTTCTACATATTTGGATTTTATTCACAATACAAACCATTATTATTTAATCCAATTTCATTTTTTATTCGATACCTTTCCAATTGTATCTAATTTGTTAACACTTCAAGTTAAATTTAATCAATAACTCAAGTTCTGATTCCACCATTCACTTTTAAATTACCATCCAATTTTATTAACTCACGATTCAACTTCATTCTCAATTCATTTAATTAATTGCAAGGCCACCTCCAATTATATTTTCTTCACCCATGATTCAAGTCGAATTTAATTATAACTTGAGTTTATTTCTAAACTTTAATATTAACTCTCCAATTCCTCTTTTATTTAATTGCATTGAGTTCTCATTACATATTTTATTAACTAATTTATTAACAAATTAGTTCTTCCCTTATTTATAATCCAACACTTGATTTTAAATCTCAAAATCTCTTCATTTAATTTTCTTAAGTTCAATTTATTTTATAAGTCAAGTTTGGATTCTTATTTTATTCTCCAATTCATCAATAATATTTATTTTGGGTTTTCTATCCCATTTTCAATTTATAAGTCATAACTTATTATTTTACACATTTCCATTCATTATAGGCTTGAATATATTCATCTTTTATTTTTAACTCAAGCCTTATGCTTATTTATAACCCAAACATATTTTATTCCATGCATTTTTAATTCTTTTACAAGTTATCCTAATTTATTTATTTCAATTCCAATCCTTATCCCACTTATTTTCCCTCTATTCAGGTAAAAATCTAATTCCATTTAATAATTCAATTGAATTTTTATTCCAATTCAGTTTTATTTTAACTCAGTTTTATTTAACTCAATTCGATTTCAACTTGAATCGAATACAACTGGATATTATTTTCAGTTTATTCCATTTATTTCAATCCAGTTACATTTTTTTTCTATCCAAGTTAATTTCATTTTTAACTTTTCACTTTAAATTTACATTCCATTATTCAAAGCTTAAATTTCTTCCTGATTTATAAATCATCTCAATTTATAAGCTTACAACCTGAGACGACCCGACTTTCCACTCCCGGAAAACCGCATCATCTTTAAGAAAGAAAGGGATAGAAAAGAAAAAAGAAAGAAGAGAAAGAAGAAACAACACAAGAATCTCAATAGCGGAACGAATAAATTATATTAATAACATAAGTATTACATAGTATACATCAAATATCAGAGTACACAAACAATACAACACATACTAGGCAGTTATAAACACCTGTCTAGTTATTACAACTCAATACATACAGAAAACACTCAGAGATACCAACACAGCGGAAAACTATATAACTATACGTAGAAGCCTTCTGCTCCATATGCTCCTCCAAAATTCGTCAAAGCTATCCTGAATCCTAACCTGAATTCCCTTGGCTACTCGTAAAAATTTGAGTACCCAAGAGTTATAGAAAAACAGAAATAACTCCGGGTCAGACATGGGTCTGGTGTGAGTAACAGGTTAAAGTTGCTTAACTTTGAAAAACCTTTGAAAAGAAAAGGTATCACGTAAGAATTCCCACACATAAACATGGAAAAGTTTTTACCTTACGCTAACCAAAACATTTGATAGGAAATCCGATGATATTATAATAGTGTCTAGGGTTTTCAAGTAAAATACAGAAATAGCTGAAATGCTTACATCTCACATTTCAACATAGTTGGGCACAACTAATACGTACGACACTTATTGGATTTTGGATTCCATCAATGGCTGGGCTACCGGGTTACCGCCCGTCACAGTACGTGGCCTAGATCACCGTACCGAGGATTACTCCCTTCATCCCCTACAACACAAAGCCGGACCCGTTCCTTACTGAACAGTTCCAAACAAGACAACCTCGCAGTTATGATCAGCAACCGCACCACTAAGCCGAAAATATAAAGGGACCTCTAGACAGGGATAAATCTTGCTCTCAAGTGGGTACTACCCACGAAGCTTTGCTGCATCTCCTCTGTTTTAGCCATTCCTGGTTGATGAGGCTTGAGGCTACGATTACCTTTGTAGGACATATCACTTAGAATGCTCATCGTCCTCCTGACGATGTTCTGAAAGCATTCAATCCATACAAGTTCGTTCCGGGTTCGAACGAAACCGAAGGCATTATCTCGTTACACTCGTATTGGAATCACCCTCAGAGTTAACGACAATAACCCTTGCACTCTAAATCATCATCTCGAATCTATAAGTACTATTCCGTCAAACTCATTACGGAATCACCCACAGAGTTATACTAACGTATAGCCCTTACACCTCGAGTCTTCACTCGCTCCACTTGGGTTAACGTCCTAACGTTATTTGGAATCGATGTGGTTTTCGGATCCCAAATATGGAAACCCGATCCCGGTCTCATCGAAATCCAAAGCGTGTCTTTTAGGGTCCAAGTTGTTTTAAGTTTAAAACAATTCAATTCATTATCTAAATATACACAGATAGATAATTCACAATACAACAGATAACCAACATTATCACTATCAACAGATAATTCATATCATAATCAGATATCCATACTATCATCCAAAAGCAACCAATGCATCCATATCACATACACTACTCATCTCATAACTGAGATTACAAACCATACCAAACAACCAATACCAATCATAAACATAAGCAATGATCTAATGATCACACCATTTATAATTAATTTAAAATGAATTAAATTAATTACTTAAACTCTAATTAATTTAAAATAAATTAAATTAATTACTTTATCATCAAAATCCTGCTTATCTTAATCTTCAATTGATTACAAATCAATTTTATAAATCATCATCTCAATATTCATTTCACTTAATCATTATTGATTAACTATCTCTAATTACAATAAGTAATTAGCATTTAATATTAATTATACCTTAATTAATCAATTCCAAATCATTAATTAATTAATTAATGAGTTCTGATTACAATTAATCAATCTCTAAATATAAATTAATTACATAAGTAATTAATCTTCAATTTAAACCTTATATATTACTCACCCATGATTAATAATCACTAATTAACTACTCTAATAACTCATCCCATAATTAATTACTCTTAATTAATTATCTTCATTAATCACTTGATAAATTTTCAAAGTAATTTAAATCCAAATTACTTCTATAATAAATATCCTTAATTACATTCAGTAATTATTAATTAATTACTTCCTTAAGTAATTACAAGTTCATAATTACATAAAGTAATTATCAACATTCCACAAATGTTTAAATTAATTTAACTTAATTAATCTAAACTAATCACCTTAATTAAATTAATTACACCAAGTAATTAATTCATTAATTACTTCATTAAGTAATTAAACAATCGATTATTATCAACTAATTAATCTAATTAATTATTAAAATTAATCACATTAATTAATTGTTAAATAATCTTAAGTTAATGACATTCATTAACATTTCTTAATTATTTAAATAAGAAATTAACTTATATTAATTATTATTAATTATCAATTAATTAATATTTAATAATAATTTAATTAATCTCTAATTATTAATTAATTATGTGTTAATTAAAACCTTAATTATCATTAATCTCTTGATTAAATAAATCTTAATTATTAATTAAAATTTAATTAATCATCCCTAATTATAGATTAATTAACCTTAGTTAATTAATCTCAAATCTTAATTAATTAATTTCAAAAATTATTAATTACTTAATTAAACATCCACATATTCATTAATTAATTAAATAATAATATTCCACTTAAATTAATTTTAATAATTTAAATGAAATTTATTTCTTGAATTCTAAATTAAGAAGCATTCTTCTTTATACAAAAGTATTTTAAACACTTTATTTCAAAACAAAAATTCAATTTAAAATTTCTTTTAAATTTCAAACTAAATTACAAATTAAAATTTTATTTTAGATTCAAACTTAAAGATTTAAAACTTTACTTACATCTCCATTTCCATTTCCAAATTCAAATTTATTTAAACTTTCTAAATAGTTAAACCAAATTTAAATTTTAAAAACTGACATTAAAGTCAAATTCTAGATTTTCAAAACTGAATTTAAACTTATTTAAACCTTATTTCATAAATTTAAACTTATAGTTTTAAATACAAACCAATGTTACTTTATTCTTTAGAAAGTTTAAAGTCTAAATTTAAATTTCAGTTTTTAAATTCAAACTCAGGTTCCATCTATTCAAAATTTCAGTTTCCAGATTTAAATTTTTAAATTTCAGTTGCCATTTAAAAATTTACTTTTAAATTTAAACAGGAAAACAGTTTTCTGTTTAATCTAACATCCTACATTTTTGAATTCAAAAAGGTTTCAAAAATCCAGGATTTAAATTATTGATTTCAAACTTAAATTTCAGGTTTCCAGTTGAACTCCATTTAACAAATTTGAAATTTACTTTTAAATCCAAACACAAAAAGACAGTTTCTGATTTTAGCTTAAAACCCAAACTTGAGTTTGAAAACATTTCAAATTATTTCAAGATCTAAAATTTAAATTTATTTAATTTAAATTAAATTTCAGGTTCAACCTAGCTCCAGATTTTTAGTTTGCAATTTATCTTTACTTCAAAACTTAATAAACCTGGAAAACAGGTTTTCTGGTTTTAGTTTTAGAAACCTAAACTAAGATTTAAAAAAACTGAATAATTACAAAAACTAATATTCAAATTATTTGAATTTATATCTAAATTCAGGTTACAAGCTAGTTTTCAAATTTGGTTTCAAATTATAGTTTGCAATTTACTTTCATTTCCAATTTTTGAAACCTGGAAAATAGGTTTCTGATACATTTCCTAAAACCTGAAACAGTACTTCACTCGAACAATCCTATAGTTTACTCCGAGTCAACAGCTTCCCAGCTTCGAGTCATTTCCAAATTTCCCCGAGACCAACCCGAGGTAGAAACCCTACAACCAAAACAAATACCCACCTGCACAACATCCACACTGTGCACCCAACCACTAACTCCGGCCATCTCTGATCAACGTCAATGGCCATCCCCCATCGACCAGTGACCCCTCATCCCACTTCAACCCTCAGATACCCATATTCAACTTGAATTTTGAATTCAAGTTTTAAACAAAACCTGGAAAACTTTTCCCCCTTTCAGTGATCAACCTGTCCACTCTTTAACCCATCACCTCCGACCACCGTCACCCTCCCAACTCCGGCGACAACTCCATCAATACATCCTCTATCCATACCCAAAAGAGCTTTGAACTCGATTCAATAAAAATGTAGAAAAGCTCGATTCATCACAGCCCAGAAACAACTAGGGTTCATAAATATAAATCCCAAATTCAACATCAACATGTAATCGTGGTCCAATTTAGAATTTGTCCCATAACCATTGATAGCTTCTCTATCTCCAGGAGCCAATTCAATCAAATCCAATGCAAAAATCAAATGTACTTAACCAAATTGTAGGATACAGTAAATTCATTACTGCACTTTTTTCACAACATTATAAATTATAATGTATGATTTAAATTTCAAGAATTCACTTGTTGTTTTAATTAATAAACCTGAAACATGAATTCCTAAAAATTTGAATTTTACTTAATATAATTTTTTTTTACTCTGTTATATTATTTTCAGGTAAAATAGAGTTTTATTTTAACTCATATAATTTTTTATGCTTACTTTATTTACAAATAAGCAAGTTTCATTCATAGATTAAAACACACAGCAAACAAATCAAAATAAAAGGGATTTTTACCAGCTAGAACATACATTGTAATAGCCAGAACCCAAGTGAAACAGAATTCAACTCATATAAACATATACACAACAAATTAAAATGTTAAGTCATTTCTATATAAAAGTATAAACAACTTTTACCTACTTAGTTTTTAAGGATTAAGTTACTCACCTGTAAAATGATGCAGACCCCAGATTTAGCATGCAGTAGCTTGAATGAAGATGCAAATTTTCAGTTGAAATGCAGGTCGCTTTTTCCCAGATTTTAAAAGAAATGCAGACCTCTTCACTTTCCAGATCCAACTGCATGTTTTCAGATCAAATGTAGGTTGCAGATGCAAATTTGAAGTTGCAGTTTTAGATCCAGATTGTTTTTGAAGACATGAATTGAATGCAGGCCTCATATTTGATTTAGAAATTGAAATACAGGCCTTTGTGATGCAGATTTGAATTTTTGAGGAGTTTGAATGCAATGCATTTACAGGTTTGAAATTTGTTGCATGCATGTTTGCTCATTTGAATTTGCAGGTTAGAGGAGATGGATTTTTTTCAGGTTTCTTTGTTTAAGAATGAAAAATGAGAAAAATAAAGGAATGAGTATATGCAATGTTTTTAAAGCTAATTTATGATTTATTTTAAATTAAAGAAAAATAAAATTAAACAATGACACATGTAAATAAAGATAGACACTTGTCATTTAAAATGGTGATAAGTTTACACATGTATTTTAAATGGTTTTGTTATTTTAATTAAGGTTAAAGAAAATTAAACTTAGTTAACTAGTTCTTATACCTTTAAGCAATTAAAATAAATTTATAAAAGAGTTTGTAACTTAATGAATACATGTTCACATTTCAAATTGTATTTTAAAATTCAAATTAAATTAACAAGTCATATTTTATAAATTAATATTTTAAAAAGAATAACACAAATATTTTTGTAACTTATTTTAATATCCAAACTTAAATAAAAATGAATTTTAAACCAATAAAATAGTTATCTTACATATTTAAAATCATATAGTATTTTATTAAATATTTTTGAAAAGCTTAAATTAAAAATAAATCACAATTTCTATTTCCAAATTATTAAAATTATGCTATACTAATTTAACAACTTATCTATTTAAAATATATATAAATACATATACATTATTAATTAGAAAACAATTTTATTAGTTTATTAAAAATAAATTCACAAATTAAGTATTTAAATAAAGAAGATTATTAAATCAAATCAAATTTATTAACTAAAATCATCAATTCAATTTAAATTTAAACTCATATTATTAAATTTAAATTGTCCAAAATTCCAGGATATTACAATCCTTCCCCCTTAAAAGAATTTCGTCCCCGAAATTTAAAACAAAGGTAATTTAATAATCTATTTACAGATTTTATTTTAAAAACACAGCATATGTTAATCATATGCCAACAATCAAAGCAACCAATTCACACAATCAGAACAAATCTAATTATCCAAAAGAATTTTGGATAAAACCTTCACGAGTTTTCCCGGTATATATATATATATATCGGGATACTCGCTCTATAGAATCCAATCAATCAATACTACTAAGCTATAGAGCTCCTAACCACAATTCTATACAGAATATCAGACTACAAACGAGTCTGACTCAACAAACAATCCTAAGCTGCAGGTTCTACAACCAGAAATATCAAACACGTACTCCCTCATAGATACGTGAAAACACACTGAATCCCAGTTATCCAAACTGGCAATTCAACTTAAGAAAACCAAACACTGATCTTACCAAAACACAGAAGAAACCCAAAACACTCTGAGCTAGCTTCCCAAATTAATAGCTCCATGGATCGGAGAAAAACTTATCCCAAATCAAATCTCCGATTCCAGAATCCAAATTTCTTTCGTCTCTTATCCATAAAAACTCTTCGGACGTTCCTGGGATACCAACATCCTTCCAGATCAGCTCAACTCTTGCTGATTCCACTAGAAACGGACTAGATCAAAACAATCCAATGATCTCCTCAAGACCACTCAGAAGCCAAGAACACACACTCTGCTTCTCAACAACAGAAGACAGAACAAACTTCTTCATATCCGGAAAAGAAAAACAGAAACACTCCCAAACTGCTTCCGCTGCACAACTCTGATCCGAAACAGAAGAAAATGCTGAAGAACACAAGCACAGACTAGACAACCCAGCACAGAAATATGGTTCCACATATCCGTAAAGAAAACTCAGATGTTCCTCCCAAACCTGAGTTCCTTCATCAACTTCTATCTCAAGGAACCATTCATCTACCAACTAAACCACCAGTTCCATTCCTGGAAAGAAAACACGATCTTCAGATGCAGACAAACTCTGACTTCCTGGAAGAAAATTCGGACAATCTCCAACAAACACAAGAGAAGATACTATCGCAAGTCACTTTTGCGATCAACTCAGCCTAAATCCAAAGAAAATGCTCTCTCTACCCATCAGAACAGCTTATGCTAGCTTAGCCAACTTACCAGAGAAAAAGATCCACTCTACTGCTTTTGAACTCCACTTCAGAAAAAACTACTCAGCCAGAAGACTCCTTACCAACTCAGAACGTCTACTAAACTCAGCCACATCACCGAGCAGACTCACTTCTTACTCTTATTCCAAAGAAACATCTTCGGAAATATCCATAGTCACTGCATCTCATCACGCAGCTACTACTTCCTGGGATATCAAAATATCATCACTTACTTACTTCAGCCCTAACGACAGATCCAAACTCAATTCTGCACTTCAAAGACGAACTCCGAACCTTAACAGGTTTCCTTCAGAGATCAATGAAGTCCTTCACCACTACAGAATTCACTCGAGACGGTATTAGGTCTACAGTCTCGACAAATACACTTCTAACCTCATCCGTTCAAATTCCAACCAATGGTAGTCGTGTTACACACACTTCTACCTCATCTACGTTTATAGCTTATATTGGAAAACCTGAACAGGTAATCCAACAAATAGGTAGAACCATAAATATATATATATATATATATATATATATATATATATATATATATATTAAAAATACAAATACGCTCTCTCAAGATAGACACCACTACAGAGACTAGGTATTCACTCAACCTAATGCTCTGATACCAACT
Source organism: Allium cepa (assembly GCA_030765085.1). Taxonomy (NCBI): domain Eukaryota; kingdom Viridiplantae; phylum Streptophyta; class Magnoliopsida; order Asparagales; family Amaryllidaceae; genus Allium; species Allium cepa. The sequence goes on along the minus strand of CM060940.1, from coordinate 212,682,335 downwards.
GAGACGACCCGACTTTCCACTCCCGGAAAACAGCATCATCTTTAAGAAAGAAAGGGATAGAAAAGAGAAAAGAAAGAAGAGAAAGAAGAAACAACACAAGAATCTCAACAGCGGAACGAATAAATTATATTAATAACATAAGTATTACATAGTATACATCAAATATCAGAGTACACAAACAATACAACACATACTAGACAGTTATAAACACCTGTCTAGTTATTACAACTCAATACATACAGAAAACACTCAGAGATACCAACACAGCGGAAAACTATATAACTAGACGCAGAAGCCTCCTGCTCCATATGCTCCTCCAAAATTCGTCAAAGCTATCCTGAATCCTAACCTGAATTCCCTTGGCTACTCGTAAAAATTTGAGTACCCAAGAGTTATAGAAAAACAGAAATAACTCCGGGTCAGACATGGGTCTGGTGTGAGTAACAGGTTAAAGTTGCTTAACTTTGAAAAACCTTTGAAAAGAAAAGGTATCACGTAAGACTTCCCACACATAAACATGGAAAAGTTTTTACCTTACGCTAACCAAAACATTTGATAGGAAATCCAATGATATTATAATAGTGTCTAGGGTTTTCAAGTAAAATACAGAAATAGCTGAAATGCTTACATCTCACATTTCAACATAGTTGGGCACAACTAATACGTACGGCACTTATTGGATTTTGGATTCCATCAATGGCTGGGCTACCGGGGTACCGCCATGGCCTAGATCACCGTACCGAGGATTACTCCCTTCATCCCCTGCAACATAAAGCCGGACCCGTTCCTTACTGAACAGTTCCAAACAAGACAACCCCGCAGTTGTGATCAGCAACCGCACCACTAAGCCGAAAATATAAAGGGACCTCTAGACAGGGATAAATCTTGCTCTCAAGTGGGTGCTACCCACGAAGCTTTGCTGCATCTCCCCTGTTTTAGCCATTCCCGGTTGATGAGGCTTGAGGCTACGATTACCTTTATAGGACATATCACTTAGAATGCTCATCGTCCTCCTGACGATGTTCTGAAAGCATTCAATCCATACAAGTTCGTTCCGGGTTCGAACGAAACCGAAGGCATTATCTCGTTACACTCGTATTGGAATCACCCTCAGAGTTAACGACAATAACCCTTGCACTCTAAATCATCATCTCGAATCTATAAGTACTATTCCGTCAAACTCATTACGGAATCACCCACAGAGTTATACTGACGTATAGCCCTTACACCTCGAGTCTTCACTCGCTCCACTTGGGTTAACGTCTTAACGTTATTTGGAATCGATGTGGTTTTCGGATCCCAAATACGGAAACTCGATCCCGGTCTCATCGAAATCCAAAGGGTGTCTTTTAGGGTCCAAGTTGTTTTAAGTTTAAAACAATTCAATTCATTATCTAAATATACACAGATAGATAATTCACAATACAACAGATAACCAACATTATCATTATCAACAGATAATTCATATCATAATCAGATATCCATACTATCATCCAAAAGCAACCAATGCATCCATATCACATACACTACTCATCTCATAACTGAGATTACAAACCATACCAAACAACCAGTACCAATCATCAAACATAAGCAATGATCTAATGATCACACCATTTATAATTAATTTAAAATGAATTAAATTAATTACTTAAACTCTAATTAATTTAAAATAAATTAAATTAATTACTTTATCATCAAAATCCTGCTTATCTTAATCTTCAATTGATTACAAATCAATTTTATAAATCATCATCTCAATATTCATTTCACTTAATCATTATTGATTAACTATCTCTAATTACAATAAGTAATTAGCATTTAATATTAATTATACCTTAATTAATCAATTCCAAATCATTAATTAATTAATTAATGAGTTCTGATTACAATTAATCAATCTCTAAATATAAATTAATTACATAAGTAATTAATCTTCAATTTAAACCTTATATATTACTCACCCATGATTACTAATCAGTAATTAACTACTCTAATTACTCATCCCATAATTAATTACTTTTAATTAATTATCTTTATTAATCACTTGATAAATTTTCAAAGTAATTTAAATCCAAATTACTTCTATAATAAATATCCTTAATTACATTCAGTAATTATTAATTAATTACTTCCTTAAGTAATTACAAATTCATAATTACATAAAGTAATTATCAACATTCCACAAATGTCTAAATTAATTTAGCTTAATTAATCTAAACTAATCACCTTAATTAAATTAATTACACCAAGTAATTAATTCATTAATTACTTCATTAAGTAATTAAACAATTGATTATTATTAACTAATTAATCTAATTAATTATTAAAATTAATCACATTGATTAATTGTTAAATAATCTTAAGTTAATGACATTCATTAACATTTCTTAATTATTTAAATAAGAAATTAACTTATATTAATTATTATTAATTATCAATTAATTAATATTTAATAATAATTTAATTAATCTCTAATTATTAATTAATTATGTGTTAATTAAAATCTTAATTATCATTAATCTCTTGATTAAATAAATCTTAATTATTAATTAAAATTTAATTAATCATCCCTAATTATAGATTAATTAACCTTAGTTAATTAATCTCAAATCTTAATTAATTAATTTCAAAAATTATTAATTACTTAATTAAACATCAACATATTCATTAATTAATTAAATAATTAATATTCCACTTAAATTAATTTTAATAATTTAAATGAAATTTATTTCTTGAATTCTAAATTAAGAAGCATTCTTCTTTATACAAAAGTATTTTAAACACTTTATTTCAAAACAAAAATTCAATTTAAAATTTCTTTTAAATTTCAAACTAAACTACAAATTAAAATTTTATTTTAGATTCAAACTTAAAGATTTAAAACTTTACTTACATCTCCATTTCCATTTCCAAATTCAAATTTATTTAAACTTTCTAAATAGTTAAACCAAATTTAAATTTTAAAAACTTATTTAAATTTTAAAAACTGACATTAAAGTCAAATTCCAGATTTTCAAAACTGAATTTAAACTTATTTAAACCTTATTTCATATTATAGTTTTAAATACAAACCAATGTTACTTTATTCTTTAAAAAGTTTAAAGTCTAAATTTAAATTCCAGTTTTTAAATTCAAACTCAGGTTCCATGTATTCAAAATTTCAGTTTCCAGATTTAAATTCTTAAATTTCAGTTGCCATTTAAAAATTTACTTTTAAATTTAAACAGGAAAACAGTTTTCTGTTTAGTCTAACATCCTACATTTTTGAATTCAAAAAGGTTTCAAAAATCTAGGATTTAAATTATTGATTTCAAACTTAAATTTCAGGTTTCCAGTTGAACTCCATTTAACAGATTTGAAATTTACTTTCAAATCCAAACACAAAAAGACAGTTTCTGATTTTAGCTTAAAACCCAAACTTGAGTTTGAAAACATTTCAAATTATTTCAAGATCTAAAATTTAAATTTATTGAATTTAAATTAAATTTCAGGTTTAACCTAGCTCCAGATTTTTAGTTTGCAATTTATCTTTACTTCAAAACTTAATAAACATGGAAAACAGGTTTTCTGGTTTTAGTTTTAGAAACCCAAACCAAGATTTGAAAAAAACTGAATAATTACAAAAACTAATATTCAAATTATTTGAATTTATATCTAAATTCAGGTTACAAGCTAGTTTTCAAATTTGGTTTCAAATTTTAGTTTGCAATTTACTTTCATTTCCAATTTTTGAAACCTGGAAAATAGGTTTCTGATACATTTCCTAAAACCAGAAACAGTACTTCACTCGAACTATCCTATAGTTTACTCCAAGTCAACAGCTTCCCAGCTTCGAGTCATTTCCAAATTTCCCCGAGACCAACCCGAGGTAGAAACCCTACAACCAAAACAAATACCCACCTGCACAACATCCACATTGTGCACCCAACCACCAACTCCGGCCGTCTCTGATCAACGTCAATGGCCATCCCCCATCGACCAGTGACCCCTCATCCCACTTCAACCCTCAGATACCCATATTCAACTTGAATTTTGATTCAAGTTTTAAACAAAACCTGGAAAACTTTTCCCCCTTTCAGTGATCAAACTGTCCATGCTTCAACCCATCACCTCCGACCACCATCACCCTCCCAACTCCGGCGACAACTCCATCAATACATCCTCTATCCATACCCAAAAGAGCTTTGAACTTGATTCAATAAAAATGCAGAAAAGCTCGATTCATCACAGCCCAGAAACAACTAGGGTTCATAAATATAAATCCTAAATTCAACATCAACATGTAATCGTGATCCAATTTAGAATTTTTCCCATAACAATTGATAGCTACTCTATCTCCAGGAGCCAACTCAATCAAATCCAATGCAAAAATCAAATGTACTTAACCAAATTGTAGGATACAGTAAATTCATTACTGCACTTTTTTCACAACATTATAAATTATAATGTTTGATTTAAATTTCAAGAATTCACTTGTTGTTTTAATTAATAAACCTGAAACATGAATTCCTATAAATTTGAATTTCACTTAGTATAAATTTTATTTTCAGGTAAAACAGAGTTTTATTTTAACTCATATAATTTTTTATGCTTACTTTATTTACAAATAAGCAAGTTTCATTCATAGATTAAAACACAACAGCAAACAAATCAAAATAAAAGGGATTTTTATCAGCTAGAACATACATTGTAATAGCCAGAACCCAAGTGAAACAGAATTCAACTCATATAAACATATACACAGCAAATTAAAATGTTAAGTCATTTCTATATAAAAGTATAAACAACTTTTACCTACTTAGTTTTTAAGGGTTAAGTTACTCACCTGTAAACTGATGCAGACCCCAGATTTAGCATGCAGTAGCTTGAATGAAGATGCAAATTTTCAGTTGAAATGCAGGTTGCTTTTTCCCAGATTTTAAAAGAAATGCAGACCTCCTCCCTTTCCAGATCCAACTGCATGTTTTCAGATCAAATGTAGGTTGCAGATGCAAATTTGAAGTTGCAGTTTTAGATCCAGATTGTTTTTGAAGACATGAATTGAATGCAGGCCTCATATTTGATTTAGAAATTGAAATACAAGCCTTTGTGATGCAGATTTGAATTTTTGAGGAGTTTGAATGCAATGCATTTACAGGTTTGAAATTTGTTGCATGCAAGTTTGCTCATTTGAATTTGCAGGTTAGAGGAGATGAATTTTTTTCAGGTTTCTTTGTTTAAGAATGAAAAATGAGAAAAATAAAGGAATGGGTATATGCAATGTTTTTAAAGCTAATTTATGATTTATTTTAAATTAAAGAAAAACAAAATTAAACAATGACACATGTAAATAAAGATAGACACTTGTCATTTAAAATGGTGATAAGTTTACACATGTATTTTAAATGGTTTTGTTATTTTAATTAAGGTTAAAGAAAATTAAACTTAGTTTACTAGTTCTTATACCTTTAAGCAATTAAAATAAATTTATAAAAGAGTTTGTAACTTAATGAATACATGTTCACATTTCAAATTGTATTTTAAAATTCAAATTAAATTAACAAGTCACATTTTATAAATTAATATTTTAAAAAGAATAACACAAATATTTTTGTAACTTATTTTAATATCCAAACTTGAATAAAAATGAATTTTAAACCAATAAAATATTTATCTTACATATTTAAAATCATATAGTATTTTATTAAATATTTTTGAAAAGCTTAAATTAAAAATAAATCACAATTTCTATTTCCAAATTATTAAAATTATGCTATACTAATTTAACAACTTATCTATTTAAAATATATTTAAATACATATACATTATTAATTAGAAAACAATTTTATTAGTTTATTAAAAATAAATTCACAAATTAAGTATTTAAATAAAGAAGATTATTAAATCAAATCATATTTACTAACAAAAATCATCAATTCAATTTAAATTTAAACTCAGATTATTAAATTTAAATTGTCCAAAATTCCGGGATATTACACAACCTATCTCAACAGGATTTTTAAACTCCCGGCTTTGGTTTCAAAATGATTTGAGATCTTCAATATCTCAAATCACACTTTTCAAAAATCTTAAACCAATCCTGGCTTTATTCCCCAATAAATTTCCTTTGAAATTTTCAAAAACAACTAGCTTTTCTGAACAAATCAAATTTTTGGCAGCAATCCTTCACTTAGAAATTCGAAAATGAATATTGATGATGCGGCCGTCATCATCAGAATTATTTCCCAATGATCTAAGTGATTTCAATGCTATATCACTTTCAAAATCCATTTAAAATAGATTTCCATTCAGAAATATCTCCAAAACAACAATACTATTATTTATCTCCAAAACACCTCGATAAACATTTCCAAATCTCCGGGATTTTAAATTTCTAAAGCCTGCTTAAATAAATTTTAACTGTAATTCATTCGCATAGTTTCCCATTTGATTATAATTCAATTTATAATCTACATTTATAATTCATATTTATAAATTTCATTTCATAATTGAATTTATCTTCTCAATCTTTGATTATATTTACAATTTCTAGTTAAATTTTTTCCACTTAACAATGATAATACTTTAATATCATCATTTCTAATATCCAGGCAACCATATATTAGTTAAATAATTTTTAAAAACTTTCTTTATGTCAAAATATATTTTTGGGTAAAATTATTTCATTTACCCATATTTAAAACAATACCGTGTCGATTGCTCTATTCAAATGTTTAGAAACCCTTTCGATACAGTTGCGCAGACTGTGTCGACGAAGGTTCATATGCCACTCAATAAATCAATCAACACAATATTAAAACAATTTATATTCACTAACAAATACGCGCTCATATCTATTAATACGCTCAAACTCATTATAGAGTACTACGGACTCTATTTTAAATGAGTGATTCCCACCAGAGCCAAGGTTATCACCAACCTAAGCTCTGATACCAAGTGTAACGACCCGCAAATCCGTACCCCTTAAGTCAACACTATTCTACAACACCCAACTCAAGTTGTACAGAAATACGAACCATTTGGGTTAAAGAAGAAGAGGTAGAAGAAGAAAATAGAAAACAACAACATAATCTAACCATCGCAGCGGAATAAAATATAATAGGTAATGAATAATTTTACTCAAATATCAAATATCTCTGTTTATATATTACATCATCAGAATACATCAATCACAGCTCAACATCCATCACACAATAGATACACAACAAGTCAACACAGCGGAATATTCATAAACAAGTATGGAGATACGTATCGTAATCCAACTCGTCTCCTGAGCTCCACAACATCGTATCCTGTATTCTATAATACTCGGTCTGACCCGAGCATTATAGTTAAATAACACCCGAGTCAGTCTGGAATACCAGCATGAGAAAATCACACCCAATTGGTTATTAAAGTTTCAAATCCTTTGAAAAACAAAAGCATCTCGTAAGACCACGCCACAAATAAACATGTCGGGTTTTTACCTTACGATAGCTAAAACAATTTTTATAGAAATCCTCTGATATTATAATAAGGTCTATATACAAATACTTATAAAATAGCCGAAATTGTTACATCTATTAAATTCCAGCTACTAGCCACAGAGTGGGTAATACAAACAAAACTCGTACAAGGCACGTAGGGAGAATGGATTTCCAACTAATGACTAGGCACTGGGGTACCACCTATGTAACAACCCGCATATTTATCGAGTTTATATTTAAATATTTTATTTAAATATTAAATCGTTAATCAGATTTTGGTCCGAAAAGATACTTTTTGCAAACGGTCAAATTAGGACTCGAGACCACTTCCATTGAGTTCGAAATGCCGTTTACAACTTTTTTAAGTATAAACATCGATAGGTTTGGAGTTAGTGAAATTTCACTAACTTTTCCGGCTTTGGACTTTGGGTTAGTTTAGCCTATTAAGCCCAAGTTCCAACCCCCTTCTCCTCACTTTTCATAAATTTCCTAATTAACTCAAGCTTTGGCATTAATGGTGAAGAGAATGGGAAATTAAAACTCCAAGCACAAATTCAATTGCAAATCCAACATTCAACTCCAAATTCAAGTAGAAGATATTGGATTCAAGCTTTGGATTGCTTCTCCTTGCTTTCAAGCTTCATCTTCATAAATTTTAGTGCAAAGGTGAGATTTTTATCTCGCAAATCTAGTCTATATCTATCTTGGACTGTTGGGAGTGATTCCCTAACACTTTTGCATGCACGTTTGCTTTTGGTTTGGATTGGATTGGCCAAAAACCCCAAATTTTAGTGTTTTCGGTGAAAAAACTGCACTTAGGTCGTTCTAGAAGAATTGGCACTTCGGAATTAGGTCGCTCACGAGTTAACTCGTTAGGTCGCTCGCGAGTTAGTACCATAGGTCGCTGGGCCATCTAAATGCTTGTTCGGTGTTAGGTCGTTCGGGCTTAGGTCATAGGTCGTATGGACCTTAGGTCGTAGGTCGTATGGACCTTAGTTCATAGGTCGTATGGACCTAGGTCGTAGGTCGTTGGCTTTTTTTAACGTTGGGTCGCGAGGCATTTTAGGTCGTGTGATCTTCTTACCTGTTAGGTCGTTGGACCCACATCTAGTTAGGTCGCTAGACCACGTTTCTAGTTAGGTCGCAAAACCTTGTAAACCGTTAGGTCGCGTGACCTATATCCCATAGGTCGTTGACCCCCTTAGGTCGTTAACTCGTTAACACGTACGGCTCTTTACCATTTTAGGTCGCGTGACCTTGTACTTGACTTGGGTCGTTAGGTCGTAAGACCCTAGGTCGTTTTCCATCAGGTCGCTAGACCTCATCTCGATAGGTCGCACATCCCACTAGGTCGCATGACCATTAGGTCGCGTCCACCTTTGTCGCACGCTAACCTCGTTAGGCCGCTTGGCCATTTCAGTTAGGTCGCATGACCACAGGGTTGCTCCAGTTAGGTCGCTTGACCCCTTAGACCTCTAGGTCGCAACCATTAGGTCGCTCGACCCTATCCCCCTTAGGTCGTTAGACCTCATTTTGTCTTCACTAGGTCGAACCCCGTAGCGGTGGCGTTGCCCCCGCACCCCCACCTAGGGGGTTGCCACCCCCCTGGACCCCCCCTCCTTAGGGGATCTTATCTGAAAAACATTCAACAGAACTTGCTTTGTTGTGATGCTGAGTTGACCACTCTTCGAGACAAACTATCTTTGGCTCTCGGTCGATTTTATGGATTTTTGAATACCTATTTCAATGGATTCTTTATTGGTTTCTTTGGATTTTATTCACGTCTTCGTATGTGAATTTTTATGATTGATTGTTTCTACAATCACTTCTATGATTTGTCACTTTAAAATATAAAGGTTTTCTATACTAGTAGTAAATATCAAAACTCTTTCTTCAAATGATTTCAACACTATTTTATAACAAAGCTCGTTTTCTCAAACTGATTTCCAATCTATTAGTATATACAAACCTTTACCTCACTCGTATGAGAAATCTAATTAAACGACTTAGTAAAACAAGTGGTATGAAACACTTGCGTTTACTTCGTCGGTTAATTCTTGGACTTGTTCGACTGAATCTCTTTTGACAATTTTCTAGTGGAAATCTACAATTTGTTTGTAAATATTTAAGTTAAGCTAGTGGTTATGGGACATGAAGCTAAGCTCATATATTTACTAGTTTACTGTGATTGACACTTCTCGTTGATCTTGACGATCATTTTATGGATTAGACTAGCAATTGTGCGATGTCTCTTTCATTGCAAGGTTAGGCTAGACACCATTTGTGTGATTCCACTCACACATACCTTTTTGCTTTTTGGTTAGCCTAGACACCATTTGTGTGATTCCACTCACACATATGGGGTAGCTCCCCATGGTCTTCGGACCGTCATATGATAGGCCTCTTTCTCTTTTTATGATTTCTGGATTTCTCGTGTTGATTTCTGGAATTTATGTCATTGACTTGTTATGAGTACAAGTTTAGGGTATGATGCCCTCTTTGGATCTTTGAGAAGATCTTGTGATTTGATTAACCTCTTATTGATTGATCTTCTGTTGATCATCATTTGCATACTTATAGTAGTATGTCAGTATGGATATTTTATGTTTATGCCATATCTTTTATTTTATATCATGTCATCTGATATTTATAGCTAGACTGATCCGTTTATTATTTTCTTAAATAATACTCGGGTCAGACCGAGATGTTACAGGTGCTTCTGCGTGACTTCTTCCCAGGATTTGCTACTCTGACTTTTGGCTAACTATTTAGAATAGCAGTTTTAGCTGTATACACATGAGATATAGACTCGTAGTTGTATACTTTTGTATAGCACGTGTTGCTATTCTTTTGTATTATTGTGGATCTTATTGACACTACTCTGATGTACACTTTCATGTGTTAGTTATATATTCATATCTTCTTCCGCCTTTGTGATATGGATGTCTGTGACTGATTTGTGTTATGCTTATTTCTATGTTTGTTCCCGAAGATTATTTATAGCCACCATGTGATAAGCAATTACATGGATGGTCGCTCCTCAACAGCCTCATTCTTCGTGCTAGTTGACAGCACTACACCGTAGTGTTCTTGGTTAGCGTGGATATAGAGGTGGGGCGTCACAACCTATCACAGTACGGGGCCTAGAACACCGTACCGAGGAGTACGCCCACTCCCCTGCAACACAAGGCCGGGACTACCCCTTACTGGGTAATCCCAAGTGAGATCACCCCGCGGTTGGGATCAGCAACCGCCCACTAAGCCGAAATAAAAAGGGACATCTAGACTGGAATGACCTCACCCTGCTTGGGTGCTACCCACCTAGCCTTGCTGCATAACCCCTGATTTTCAGTCATTCCCATATGATGAGGCTTGAGGCTAAGCGTTACCTTTTTAGAATATATCACTTAGAATGCCCATCATCCACCTGACGATGTTTCGCAAGCATTCATCCATACAAGTCCGTCCCGGGTTCGGACGGAACCGAAGGCACTATTCCTACTTCATCCATTTTGGAAATATCCTCAGGATTAGTAGCGATTATCCCTTGCACTTCACCGCTCCATCTTCGAATCCAAAATCGTTTTCACGAAACGTACAAACCGGATCAAAGTGGTTTTCGAGAAATAATTCTCGATCCCGGACTCTTCGAAACGATTAACGCATTTGGCCAATATTGATAGTCGGTGATTTAACTATCAATTTCTGTTTACAACATTCATCACACAATAAATAATTTTCCAAATTATTTATTTATCTCAAAATATCTTTACAAGATATATTTTCACTTTCCAAACTCCTTTGAAAGACAGTTTTCAAAACTATCTACCTTTCTCTGAATAAATTCCAAGTATTTCTATTTCCACTGGAATCACCAAGCACAAAACTTAAGATTTTTAAAATAATCTAAAAACATCTTTTTGTAAAATATATTTAACATTTTATATAGAAAAATTACTTTAGTACTTAATTTAGATAATACTCTAGAAATAACTAAAATAAGTTTACTTTATAATTATAACTAGATTTTCTTCTTTACACAAAATACCAAATCATCCTTTACATAATCACTACGATAATAGATTAACCAAAACACTTACTTTGGGATTTACTTTAAAATATTTTAACTAAGACCACTTCAATAATTTACTAAAAATACATACTATATAAACATTGGAAATAAAGTTACTTTATAAAATATAAAACTAGGCTTTCACCTTTTAAACAAATACTAGGTCACTATTTATAAATATTTATTACGGTAATAGACTTGAAAAATATTTACTTAAGAATTTAAGATAACAAATTTTCTAAAACATGCTTTTTAAAACAACATTAAAACCTTTAACTTATATCTAAAGTTTACTTTGAATGTACCTGGCTATCCAGAGAAATATACTTCTCTTCACAACCTTTAAAAATAAATCACTATTTATTTTTAAACCAATTTTCTCATTCCTTTAATAAATTCCCACCTTGAATTTATTCCTTCCAAATATCCAATTTCAAACACTTAATCTCCAAATTGACTTCCAATTTACATCATTTATTCAAAAATCCTTTAATTTCAGATTTTATTCCTTAATTATGATTTAGAATACTTTTAATTTAAATACCAATTTAGATTTTCTCAATTTACTTCTTATTCCTTTAAATAAACTTAAAACTTTAATTTTTGAAATGATTCTTTATTCTTTTAAAAATATATCACTTGATTTTGCAGTTCAATAATTACTATTTATTCAAACCCCTTTCTTTTAATACTCGAAGTTATTTATTAGTATTTAACATACTTCCATTTATTTCCAATTCATTCTAATTTTATTAAATTTCTAAGATTATTTCGTTTATAACTTTATTTCCTTTATTTTCTTTCCAAAATCCAATTTATATATTTTTGGTAATTCATTATAACCAATATATCCAATCCAACCATATCACTAAATATCCCAATATATTCAACATAAAATATCAAGTAATCACATCAGAAAATATTAAATAATAAATATTGAGGGGTCCAGTTGGATCCCTCCAACCTGTTTTCCCTGCATCCACAGATGATAGCACAATATAATATGCCAATTCCCAAAATATACCACACTATAGCACATCAATCAATTTCAACCATTCAACGATTTATTTAAATTTAATCATTTAAATTTAAATAAACTGAGTGAGATTAACTCACCTTTCCCTTTACATTTGCAATCCACTTCATTCTTGATTTAATTTCTCGATTTCAGACCTTGTAAAAACATTAGATGCTTTATTAATGTTCGAGTCAATTGAGCGATTTAAATTTCCATTTGATAATTAAATTAACCATCAATTTCATTTTAAACAATTAAATTTAAATTTAACTAATTCCCCTTTTAACAGGTTATTTTAGTAACCAAATGATTAAATAAGTTAATTACTTTAGTTAATCTCGTTAATATATTTTTAACAATAACTAGTTGGTGAAGAAATGATCCTACATTTATATATATATACATACATACATATATATATATATATATCTACTTTAAAACTCATTCACTTAAAAACAAAATTTCATTTATATAGATTTAAAAATCTAATTTTTATAAATTCTTTTTAACATTTAAATTCCTATCCATTTCAAAATTTTATATATCTATTCACTGCTTAACCTACGTACATATATACAGGTATAATCTTTAAATCTTTAAATTGAAAAGAATTTCCAAATACTCCTTTCTAACCTATAAACATATAATTTAAATCAAATTCAAATTTGAAATTAAATCGTTAACAAATATACCTCACTGCCCATCGCTCTCAACCATCGCGAGCAGTCCTCCATACTGTTCAAATGAACCCCACAGCGCCGCCTCCACCACCAATTCCTTGCTCATCGAAGAAACCACCACCGACACGAGCACACCTCACCGCGACCCCAGAACCTTAGCTTCACTGTCAATTCGAACACACGAGAATCCCCAAAACTCAAATCTTGTTCGCGTTCGCACGCCTCTCCGAAGCCCTCGCCATCTCCGAAGTTGCCACGTCCAGCTCGCTCGAGAATGAGCTCCTCTTCATGTCGCAACCACCATCACCGGCTGCAGTCAAGCTCGAGTTCGAACTTCCCTTCTCCCTAGCTTAACGATTACGAAACTCGATTGTCTGGTTCTGCCATTTCGCGACTCGAAAGGGAAAGGGAGAACGAAATGCGTGACTCATTTTTTCCAAGAGAATTCGATTTCGCTCCCTTCCTCATTTTCTATGATTGCGTTCGTATTTTATTCCTATTTTTTTTTAAACGAAAGGAGGAGATAGATTGTGAGTTAACCCAGGCAAACGTCTTGAACATGCTTCACTGATGAGGGTTGACTTCTGATATGATTTATGTCAACCTGTCACAATTTGGGTTTAACCAGTAAATAAGTTGTTATATTTAAATTTCTAACATACAATCTCAGCGGTTTATCTGTCGTACGCCCACACACTAACTCCAAAAACTACGAAAACTGAAACTCGATAATAATTCAATATTACGGACTCAATGAAACTGGTTTCATTGAATTCCGAGACTGTTCCTCTGAAGGCTATTTTTAAATTCAATTTAAACGATATATTTTCAGAACTGAACAAATCATTGTTAAATTTGAATTTTAACACTTCTATCATCTTCAACGTTATCAATATAAATTTTACGAGCTTTCAAATTATATTTTAACAGGTCTAAAATCTTAGATTTCATATTTTATCCAATTTCAATTATTTAATTCAACAATTTAATTGTCAAATAAATTATGATATTCGTAATTCAAGTTAAAATTATTATCTTGAATATTTAAAATCAATTAAATATTCCGATTTTAAATGCTCGAAAATTCTGGGTCGTCACAAATAAAATTGGAATATTTTAAGTTTGAATTTATGTTTGAACTTAAAATTATGAAATTGAAATTTAGTCAATTTTTTTATTGGATTTAAACTTGTTTGATTTATAACTTAATAGCTTTAAGAGAAAAATTGAAATCTGATGTAACGACCCATAATTTTCGATTATGAAAATATTAATTAAATAACATTTTATAATTTTATATTGAAATAAAACTAAAAAAAATTGATGTTACAAGGAGAAGAATAACTAGAATGTAATGTTAGTAATGTTAATATAAGGTAATTGCTAACTATTTTAATCTAATTTCCAATTAATTGAAGTGAATTTAAGGTTATAATTAGTTAAACTAAAAATAAGGGAAATACATTGAACGTTGAAATTATATGTAATCAATTAGAATTGGCTAATATTGAATATGAAATCAGTGGTGTTGTCTGAATGCTACTGATAAATATTTAAAGTAATTTCAAACTAATTGAAATACATTGTAGGTTGACTTGGTTATGATTGTAAATAATGAAATAAATTAAATGATGTAGATGGTGAACTTTTATGTAGTTAATTGAAATAGGTTAATATTGAATATAAAACCTTTTTGGGTAAGCAAATTATAACCCTTGGTTGTAAAGAATAAGATAAGGGGTATGAATTATTATTATAAACGATTGTATTAACTATTTTCTAATTTATCGTTTTAATATTGGATGGGTAATTAATTGAATTAAGGCAATTGAATGTTGGGTTTAATGTAGGAATTGTATGTTAGTGATTAAAATAATTGTAACGTTATTTGATGATAAGTTGAAATAAGGAAATGAATTAAATGTTATATAAAAGGGGAAATTATATGAAATTAATGGAAAATTGAGTATAATCAGGATTGTGTAAGTAGTCATAACATTTATTGTTAATAATAATCTTGTAAATGCGATCAAGTAAGCAAAAGGTAACATTTGTCATTCATCACCTATTTATTTAATCCATTGAAATTAAATTGAAAATCAATTGCAGTTAATCTAATTACCTACTACAGTTAATATGAACTAAAGTGATAAATATAGAAGATTGAGGTAATGAAATAGTAAACCAACGTTAAGTATATATATAATATGATAATTAATTGAATAATAAGATTAAAAAATAATAATAAGTGCATGTTGGAATTTGAATTAATTAATGAATTTATTGCTGTTAATTTGACTTGGAATCTTCTGATAAAAGGGAAAGAGAATTTATTTGAAATTAATGGCGTTTAATGAAAGAAATGTACGTTTGTTATAATCCGTTATAAGTGTAATTTTGAAATTAATTACAATTATGTCAATTTGGGATCTTTCAATTTTAAAAAAAAAGAAACATTAATATTAATTTTTGGATTTAACGAAAGAAACATACATTATTGTAGAAAAATAAAAAGAACATTTTAATGAAAATAAAACGAACATTTTCATTTTTAAGGTAAAAATAATTCTATATAAAGAAGAAAAAAATGAATTTTAAAAACAATATTTTACAGTCATTAAGTATACATTTGAGGCTGTATATAAGTGATTCTAACGCTAATCTTGAAGTTTACATTTTATTGACTTTTTAGGTTGTGCAATTCCCCTATGAGAAAAACATTATTTTGAAAGAAAAAAAACTTGAATTTGAGTTGTAGATCATCTTTTATTTTTTTGTAACGTTACACTGGTTATTGTATTCAAATTTATTTACTATATGTTAATTACGTGTAAACGAGTGTGAAAAAGGGTATATTCAATGATAATGTATTTAATTGAGTGGATCATGCAATTAACTAGATCCTAAGTGGTCCCTTCATTTCCTTATTATTCAATACACCTGCCACCATTTCCACATTTGGTTTTATTGCAATTCTTTGATGTAATTGAAATGTGAATTTATATCCTTTCTTATTCTTCCGTTTTGTTTATTTATTTCCCAAAGCATCTACTTAGATCATACAGTTTTTTTTATTTGTCCCTTCCATACATATTTCATTTGTCACTTCCCTTTCTTCTTTTGTTTTATATCATATATCATTCTTTCCCCTAGAAATTTGTTATTTTTCAAACATCGGACCTCTATTTGTTTCCCTCAAAGTCTCAATGTCAACATAGCTTTATACCTCTACTTAATTGCTGCCAATTCATTTTACTGAAGCTATGTTTAGAAAAAGAAAAGAATAAAAAAGTGTGAGCATCCATTTCTTCCTTAACCACATCTGTACCTTTCCTCATCACCTTGCCTTCTTTTGCAGGAAGCCTTCAAAAAAATTGAACAATAAGAATTAGCCTTGATGGTTTTGGCTTTCCACTTCTTGCCTTTGTTTTCGGTACATCAAATTTTGAAAACGTGAGTTATTAAAGTTTCTTATTTTAAGAATTAAATATGTATATATTTTTATTTTATTTTATATCCTTATAACCTGAATATCTTCCTCATACGAGCTTTGATACATGCGTAGTTTCTTTCCTTGGACTCGTATTGGAATTCCTAATAACATAAAATAGGTTTGGCTGAGTTTGGAGACTATTGGAAAAGGCATCTTTGTTTGGATTTTTGCGTTCTAAATATCAAAGGTGAGTGCTTTGACCCACTCACGAATACTAGATTATCTTATGCTAGTTAAATTAAATTTATAATGTGATTAGAAATTTATTAATTGCTTTTGGTATTATTAGATTGTCATTTAAGTTAAATTTGAATTATATTGAATTGAATTTGCCATTTATTTAATAATGAATATAAATTTCAAGTTATACACCTAATAATGATAATCAATTTATTGTTGTGATTTATTGGCTGATTTGGATGTTGGATTGTGATGGATGTTATTGGTTGTCATTTTGGATAATTGGATGTTTATTTATGTATATATCTTTGTTACCACAATGGATTGAAATGATAACTCGAGCGGTTTCCATTGATTTGGAAATTTTGATTTGGATACTGGTTGAAATGACATATAACCGTGTAATTTCTTTAATTTGGATTATTTATTAGAATTGAATTATTTGAAAGATTTAAGTTTTAAATTTAAAATTCGGATCTATTTTAATTAAAATGATTAAGATTGGTATTTTTGAATCGTTTGAAATCCTTTAAATAATTAAATCCACATTGTACACTTGACAGGAGATGAAATTCCTGTTATACATCTCTGAATCCATTATAGTAATATTTCTTTTCTACTTATTTTGATTTGACTTACATAAGATCTTTTAGTCCTGACTCGAGTGTTTTGTCTTTTTATTACGCTCGGGTCAGTCTGAGCTTTTTTAGTGTATTGAAGACCATTATATTTTGGAGGATGAAGACGGAGACGAGTCTACTATTTATTATTAATTATTCCACTACATCATGTGTTCCGCTGCATTATTTATTTAGTTCTACTGTATGTATAACTCTAATTTGTATTGTAAATGTGTAATCAAATGTTATTTGTAAAACATCTTCATGAACTGTTTATTTGATTTTTATATTTTGTCATTCCGCTGTGAGATTCTGTGTTTTATCTATCCTTCTTTTCTATTATTTTCTTATTTACCCCATTAACAGTCTTACCTTTTGAATGATTTTAGTTGACATGTGTGGCTTATTGTCGATTTAAATCGTCCAAAAGGGTGGGATGCTACATCTGAAGTTAGATTTAATAATAAATCGATTGGAAATGGGCATAAAGTCGGTATTTGAACTGAACCGATTTATAGTGTGAAAGATGATGTTTATTTAAACCTAAGTATTTCACTTATTGAGTTATCTATACATTTCACTTGAGTTTACCTACTTACATAAGAATGCTAGTCCTGACTCGAGTGTTTTTGTTTTGCTTTACGCTCGGGTCAGACTGAGTATTTCATTTTACCGAAGACACTTATTTCTAAAGACGAAGACGGAGTCGAGGACCGTATCTACTATTATTATAGCAATTGTTTATTCTACCTGAAAAGGTGTAAATTCTGATTTTGTTGAAAATATTTTCATGAACTATTTATGTATTTATTTTTTTGTATTATATTTCATCCTTCCGCTGCGATTCTTTGTTTTATTTTTCCTTCTTTTCTTTTATTTTCTTATTTACCTCATTAACAATCCTCTCTTTTAAATGGTTTGAATTAGACATGTGTAGTTTATTGTCGATTTAAACCGTCCAAAAAGGTCGGTCGTTACAGTTGATATCAAAGCTTTGGTTTATACATACCTTAGCTTGTTGGGGTTAGCTAATTAGGGATAGGGTAGTAATACCACAGAATGAGTTGTCTGAGCGTATATATGAGAGCGCATATTTGTTAGTGTTATAAAAATGTTTTGTATAAATTTTGAAATGAAATTAGTTTTCCTAATATTATATGATATATATAAAGGAATAATATTTTACGACTAATATAGTTATTTGTAATGTGTTTGATTTATGAAATGGTAATATTTAATTATTATCATTTTTGTTGACTTGTTGTATTTAATCAAATTATAAACATTGTTTAATTATTATTGATTGAATTAATGGAATAAACATTAGTTAATAATGGTGTATTAAAGAGAATAAAATGAATAATTAGGATATTTGTTTATGAAACTGAAATGTTGTTGTGAATTTTGTTGTTTGTTGACATGTAGTTTCGACTATTGAAAAAATGGAATATTGGATATTTTGGATAATCGAAAACTTTTGAATTAATATATGAATGAAACTTGATAATTGTGTTGAATTATATAGTTGAATTGATAACCTTAATTTTAAAGCATGTAAAACAAGGTTTAATTTGTTATTTCTATGTTTAGTAAATGAATAGAATTGGGGTATACATTCTTGGCATGTAATGTAATAATATACAACTGTGAACTTTAAGCCTTGGGATCTTTAAATTGAAATTGTGATTAAGAAAATATTGGAAATGAGATTAAATTGGAAAATATGTTTATAAACTTAATTAACATTTATGAAACGTGTCATAAATAAATTAAAAGGTAAAGGTGAAACTAAATGGAATAAGCAAATATGAATTAAAATTGAAATGACTACAAATAAAGCCATGACTTGTAAATTATTATTAAACAAATGGATGTTGCAATAAATGGTTATAAATAAAGTTGTGATAACTTTAAACTCGAACAATGTCTTATAAAAAGGAATTAAGTTTAATAAATTGGTTATAAATGTAAGAAAATCCCTTATGAAATGATTTGCAAATAAATGTAGTATAAATGAGAAATATTACATGTGAAATGAATGTAATTTAAATTAAAGAGAAATATAAGCAATATTATGAGAATGGATATATTAATGTTTATATCAAAAGGAGAAATTCTTGAAACAAATATGAAGTACGATTATACTCTATATATAAAAGAGAAATTGCTTTCGATAAGTATTATATACCTTTCTAAAAAAACTAGAATTTGAAGTTTCGAAAAGATTTGAAATTTTGAAAATTATATAAGAAATTGATTTATATAAAAATGGTTTATAACTGAAGGATTTTAAATTGGAAATTCAAGGAGTTGAATTACGGTGTTTTGAAATTGGTTTTAAGATTTTGAAAATATATAATAATATGATTCGAAAGTATTTTCCGAATAAGAAATGTTTCAAATGACTTCCAATGATTTCCAATGATTTTGAAGAATTTCAAAGAAGTTTTCAAGAAAATAGAAGTCCAGAACTCACTTATGTCGCTGGAAAATAATTTCAGTGATGAGTACACGCATCATCGACATTGATTTTCGAGTTTCAAAGTAGGGAAGAGGCCACTTTAATAGCTTCGCTATGCAAGTGATTTTGTGAAACCAAATTTTGATTTCAAATTTCGAAGTATGATTTGATATTCGAAAGATATATGTATATATATTTGAAATGATTTGAAATGAACCGGTGTTCAGTCCTCGAGTTTCGAATTCTGATTTGGTATAAACCTATCTTTTGGAAATTAATTTACTGATTGGTTGTTTATTTCCAATTATTGAATTGGAAATTTGATTTCTCAAACTATTTTGAATGTTCGAACACTTCCAAATCAAGGTTTAATTTTCAAAGCTAAGAAATTTCGAAAGTATAAATCATTTGATATAGTATATAAGTTTAGGTGGTATATTTAAGTATGAAGTAATATGATTTAAATAAGTTGAACTATACTGATATGAAACTTAGTTTGAAATGTTTGAATAAAATTTAGTTTAAATGTTTTAACTTAGTGTCATCTTTTATAAAATCATAAATATAGAGTAATAGTTTTCAGAAAGGTAAATGGATATTTCAAACAGAAATAAATAGTTCAAAGGTTTTAAAGGGATGGTTATAAATTTGGAAATCATTTGTGTATAATTGATTTTAGAAAATATTTGGTTTCGAAAAAAAAAAGATTTGGAATTTAAAACCCAGTATTTATATGATGATTTTGGAAATGAATTTGATTGACCTAAATTTTGTTGATTTGAAAACTAGGATTATTTTCTAAACCTATTATTTGGAAATTTTGAAACTGAAGATATTAAATATGAAAGAAATAATTTGGTGAAATCATATATGATTTTGAAACCGAAACGATATTGAAAGAAATTGAATTTGAGAACCTTGTTTTACTAAATACTTGATTTGGGAGTTATCGAACTTATATAAAATTGATTTGTATAAGTATGAAGTTGATTTGAAAACTATTGATTTTTATTCGATTTGAAAATGAAATCTTATACATAATGGACTTTATATAAGTACGATATTTGAAAGTGATTTGAAAAGGTACTATATGATATATATTTTCGAAGTATTGATATGGAAAGTGCCTTCCGCTTGATATCCGTTTTGCGGCCACATTACGGATTCATTCTATCGATATTATTCTCTCTGATTTTTGTTTTTCGGATGTGATACTCGAGTGTCCTACCATGGCGTAACCCATGGTCGTTTTTTTAGGTAGCAAAATCCGCAAGGCAGAGATTGCTTAAAGGGTATGGATGTTTCCTGGGGGATCCAGGCGTAACCATTGTTATGTATCCTGCGGTCTACAGTTTGTTGTGGTGGCGAAATCTGCAAGGCGGAGATTGCTTAAAGGTTATGGATGTTTGCTGGGCGATCAAGGCGTAACTATTGTTATGTATCTTGCGGTCGACTGTTCTGGTTATCATGGCGAAATTCGCAAGGCAGAGATTGCTTAAAGGGTATGGATGTTTCCTGGGGGATCCAGGCGTAATCATTGTTATGTATCCTGCGATCCAGGTGATTTGTTTGGATTGTACTTTCCATATCGGTTTTGAAGGTTTTTCAAGTATTTTCACTGGGGATTGAAACAAGTCTACTAAGTATTTGAAAAATTCTAGCTTTGCGCCTGATCAACGCATGACCAGAGTCTACAAGAATGAGGATAAACTTATTGAAACATCGAGTTATAGAAGTATTTTCGAAAGGAAAATTTGTTTCGACATAAAGGTATTTTATTATAATGATATTTCCAATAAAGAAATTTTGGATTTGATTAACTATTCGTGCCCGATACTATTCTTTTGAATCTACCCTATCTGCTCAGTTTATTTATTCACCTATATTCTATTTTTCCGAATCTACCTTCTTTTCCTTATTGACTATATCCTTTTTAAATATTGTTTATTCATATACTACATTGTTTAATAGAAAATTTTAGTGTTATAAATATTTTAGAAGTTATTAATTAAATAAAAATATTTAAAGTAAATGATTATTGATTTATTAATAATATTTAAAAAGTATCTTGAGATAAAATTTATAAACTGATGAATTATGGATTAACGTTTTCAATAGCTTCCTTGTAAATATAAGTAATGATGTAAATAACTGTTTTCAAATAGTTTTCATATATTTATAAAGGTGTTATTTAAACATGTAAATGATATTTGTAGAGGAAGCAGGAAATTTTACAAATGGGTTTTTAAAAGTATGAATATTTGAGGTAAAATTTACATAGTTTCAAATTAATTGTTAATTTTAACATTCTTCTACTTTTATTTCTGGTTGTTCTATTCTCCTATCTCCTTCCTTTTCGGGGATGAAAAGTTTTGAGTGGTGGAGAGTGTAACGACCCGTATTTTTCGAAAAGAAGAAAATTCAAATTTTAGAATTTAATACAGTAAGAAATTAAAAATTTATGATTTTAAATAAAATTTACTTTGAATTATAACATCTGATTTTGATTTAATAAAGTGACAACTATTTTTTGTGATTTCAAACGTATGGTTTAATAAAAGTTTAATTGGATAGATTTAATATTATATAAAGCATGAAATCAATTTATAATTAACCAAAATTGGGTTTTAGTTATAAATTAACTTCTAATCTATTTGTAAACAATAAATGTGTATTCAAAATTATTTAAATTTTAGTCTTGATTTTCGCTCATCTTACATATTTGTTAACAAAATTTAGTATAATTGGATTTTACATAAAAGGAAAGAAATATAAATTTTAATTTAATAAGACTTAATTAGTTAAACGATTCAGGAATTGAGAAGATAAAGTTGAATTAATTGAAATTGTATTTAATTAAGAACTCTACTAAATTTAATCGAATTTAAAGTATTGAAGTTTGGTGAAATTATCAATAATAATAAAATATAAATATAAATTTTGTTGTTTATATGTCATTGATACTATTTAAGAAAGTTAATTTATAACTCTTCTATGTAAACAACAATTCTACAAATGTATTTAAGTTACTGTAAAAAAGAGATTTCAATTATTTTAATTATCTTATGTAAACAACAATTCTATAAATTTATTCAAGTTACTGTAAAAAGAATCCAATTGTTTTAATTATCTTATGTGTAAACAACAATTCTATAAATGTATTTAAGTTACTGTAAAAAGATTTCAATTGTTTTAATTATCTATCCATTAATTATCTTCCATTTTAAATTCTAATGTTGAAATTTATTGTCGTTAAATACATGGAATCTTTGAATAAAAGGGAAAGAGAATTTAACTGAAATTAATGATGTTTAATGAAAGAAATGTACGTTTGTTAGGATCCGCTTTAAAGTTTAATTTTGAAATTAATTACAATTATGTCGATTTAGAATCTTCCAATATTAAAAGGCAAAAAAAGAAATACATTAATTGTAGTTAATGGATTTAACGAAAGAAACATACATTATTGTTAATATAAAAAGGATGTTTTAATGAAAACAAAATGAATGTTTTTGTTTTTAAAGTAAGCGTAATTTTATAAAAGAGAAAAATTGAATATTGAAGCAACATTTTACGGTCGTTAATAGTAGTCTTTGATAGTATAGAGGTATAATGCTAATCGTAGAATTTAGAATAAATTAAATATTTTATGTACACGACTGTGCACTGAGAAAAACGCCGACTTTGATTTGAATTTGGAATCATGGTTCATCTTTTATTTTATGTAGCGGTGGTCCCCGTTACCTTGGTTGATGTGTTTAAATTTTATTTTTGTATGTTAATAAAAATTTTAAATAGGCGTAAATTTGAGTTGATTTGGGATTAACGAAATTAATTAAATTGAAATATATTTCCATATTGGTTTATTGTGGCATTATATTCATTTTGAAGTATGAAAGGTGATGTTCACCACAAATTCATGTTCATGCACATTTCATATTCTATTGCCTTATTTCTAACTACTATCCCATTCATTTTTCTTGCCTTGTTCACTTTCACATTTCAAATATTCAAAAAAAAAACCTCTTTCTTTATTTCATAAAACTTTCATTTATCCTCTGTATATTCATTTTTCATTCTTATTATTAGATATACATTCTCTCACCTACTTTTATTAGGCCTAATTCTTATATACCTCTTGTATTTGCATCTAAGCATTTATTATTGCATATTACAACTTTTAGTATTCGTTCTTTTTCATAACTTCTGCCTGCACTAATTCATCTACTAACAATTCATATTTAATGCACATGCATCATTCATGCTAGCATGTTCATGTTTATATTTATTAAACACATAACCACATCGTTTCTTTGAAAAGCTTACTGTATTTTTATATTCTTTTGTCACCTCCTCCTTTCAAAAACTATGCTGCTCCTCCAAATTTATTTCTTCTCATTTTCATTATTTTGTCTCTTTCTTCCAACATTTATACCTTCTGCATGCTTTAAACAAAAAGAATACGCACGAGTGTCTAATTTAGTGTTTTTCCAATCCTTCCCCTAGGAATTTGGTAATATGAGCCAATAAATGTTTTATTTTATATATTCTCTTATTAAATTTGTATATATATATACTATTTTAATAATATTTCGTATATCTTGAATTTGAGTTTCAGATCATCTTTTATTATGTGTAACGTTCCATTGGTTATTATATTCAAATTTATTTATTATATGTTAATTTGTTTAAAACGGGTGTATAAAAAGTATATTTGGTGCTATTATATTTAATTGAGAGGAACATGCAATTAATTAAATCCTAAGTGGTCCCTTCATTTCCTTATTATTCAATACACCTGCCACTATTTCCATATTTTGGTTTTATTGCTTTGTTTTATCAAATACATGCCTCTTTTGGTTTTCCACTAGAGAACAAAAGCAAAGTTTGTACAGATTGTTTCTCATTACTCTATCTGAAGCTTTCTGCTCACACTTTCTCCTTCTTCCTCATAAATACAAAAACTTCAAAATTCCTAAATCCACAAATCCACAAATTCCCAAACTTCAAACTCCATCCCTTCTCTCTTCAAACGCCAAACTGCATCACTCCTCTCTTGCTTCATCTCTCTAAAAAAAGAAGAAAAAAAACTCAGTTTGTTCGACTTGCGTTGTCATGATTTGCTTTGATATTGGATTGTTTCTATGAATAGGATTGGTTAGCTTGTCGTGTTTGGATTTCATCTAGAATCTATCAATTTGTGTTGTCAAAAACTCTCTAACCTCAAAAGGTGAGCAATCACTCACGATTAACATTTTTATTGTTAGGTAAATAACATTGATTGAAATGTTTGCTTTAGATATGAATATGTGATATATGTTGTTATGCTCCCTTGAACTTGTGTTATAACATTCACATGCACATGTTGTTTTATATGTCACAAATAGTATATTATGTTGATTTGATTGATTTCCACATATGTATGTTAAATATGTCACATATGAGATGTAAAAAAAAGTGTTATGTTAGGAATTTTTGTATGCCTTGTATTGAAATACATCACACATTTTTTGTTAAAAAAAATGAGTTAATTAATAAAATCATATGTTATACATACTATGTTAATAATATGTCACCTATGTTATATGTAAATAATGTGTTATGTTTGGAAAAAGTAAGATGCCATGTTATTTCACCATGCAAGTTCCTTGTATATATGTCGTTTTATATGTTTATACGTTATGTTAGTGTATGACATGTCAAAATTTGAAATATTCACTTATGTTATTTACGATATGTGACACATATGATATGTTAGTTATGCATGTGTAAATATTAAGTTGTTAATTATGCACGCATATTGATGAGTGACATGTTATGTTATATATGTTATTATTGTTCTCACACTTCAAGTTCTCTTTAACAAAATCAGTTTGGATTGAAAAGATGTATACCCGATATAAAACAACTTTGGGTTTAAATAATTGATTTAGAAATAAAAATGAAATATTGTAAGTTTGAATTTTTGTTTGAACTTAAAATTATGAAATTGAAATTTAATCGATTTTTTTATTGGATTTAAACTTGTTTGATATATAACTTAATAGCTTTAAGAGAAAAATTGAAATTCGAAGTTATATTTAAAAAGAAATCGATTGGAAATGAACGTAAAGTCGGTATTTGAACTGAACCGATTTATAGTGTGAAAGATGATGTTTATTTAAACCTAGGTATTTCACTTATTGAGTTATCTGTACATTTCACTTGAGTTTACCTACTTACATAAAAATGTTAGTCTCGACTCGAGTGTTTTTGTTTTACTTTACGCTCGGGTCAGACCGAGTATTTCAGTTTAGCGAGGACACTTATTTCTGAAGACGAAGACGGAGTCGAGGACCGTATCTACTATTATTATAGCAATTGTTTATTCTGCCTGAAAAAGTGTAAATTCTGATTTTGTTGAAAATAGTTTCATGAACTATTTATGTATTTATTTTTTTGTATTATATTTCATCCTTCCGCTGCGAGATTCTGTGTTTTATTTTCCTCCTTTTCTTTTATTTTCTTATTTACCTCATTAACAATCCTCCATTTTGAATGGTTTGAATTAGACGTGTGTAGTTTATTGTCGATTTAAACCGTCCAAAAAGGTCGGTCGTTACAACATATATACACACAATATATAGACCACAACACGAATTAAATATAAACAACTGCTTTGTATATATACTTATACAAATAACATACTTTATATAAATTATACTTATATATGCTGACACCCAAAATAACATATAAACCATACAAAAACAATATATATAGTACTGTAACCATATATATAAGTGTGGAAAAACATATTTGATGCTTCCAAATTAAAATATACGCTTAGGTAAACATATATAGTTATACTTACATAAACTATCATCATTTAAATCAATGTTAATAACAAATATAGTTGTTGCTTTGCCCACATTCTACATATATATACATACGGTTAAAGCTTACTTACTATACACATTTTGTATCATACTAAATACACACACACACTTAAACAAATATATATAGTCAAATAACACTTATATAAATTTTATATATACATACAAACTTATATACCTTTTGTAGAAACACGCGACAAGAGCAAGTTTTGATCGGCTGAGTTTTTGCAATGGTGGAGGTGGAAAACTTGTTCGGCCATAAGAGAAGACTGAAGGTGGTCTCGAGCAAGGCTACCGGCACGGTTAGGAGAAGGCGAAGGTCAGTTTGAGTTGTCGGAGTGGGAGAGGATGGTGATCTGTCGCTGCTCGCAAGTAAAGCATGGAGATGGGTGAGCAAGAAATCAGGTTCGGAACTATGGAAGACGATGTTATACGCTTTAGTATATTCTTTCTTCTTTTGTTTTGAAACAAAATGAATGGGTGCAAAAGAAAGTGAACAGCAACCGAAATAGAAATTATTAAATGTAAGAGGAATAATAAAAGTCAAATAGTAATTCTACGAATATCAAAAAGGCAAGTGGCTACTGGTGTATAAGGATGGGCAATTGAAAAGGCAAAGGGAACAAACAACTAAAAATACGGAATCAATACGGCAAATTAATTTGCCTATCTCGTCGCATACCGGACATCGAATACCGGAATGAATATACCGTAGAGATCAGCACGAGAGACGATCAAAACGGTATATAGATATCAATGGTACGATCATCCTATCAAAAGTCGATAATCGGTATCCAAGATGCTACAAATTTGCCAGAAATAAGATAAAACGAAGCAATAACAGTCCAAATTTGACGAAACGAAGAATGAAGTCTCACTCAAAAAATGATTTACAAATTTTCTCTATAAAATATCCAATTTGGAAAACATTTTATTATCATCAAATTTAACCGATTTAAATTGAAATAGAATTGCACAAGAAAATAAACTTTTATATTATCTGATGAAAAATTACCAGTTGCAAAACTTTTATTTCAAAATTCAATTAATTAAATTTTCACAAAATTTCAATTAAATTAAATAAATAAAACCACTAAAAGTTACGGGTCGTTACACTTTCCCCCACTCAAAACTTTTCGTCCTCGAAAAGGAAGGAGGTAGGAGAATAGAAACAACCAGAAGAAAATAGATTGAAAAAAAAAAAATAAAACAATTAATTTAAAACCATATAAATTTCAATTTAAACAAATTAATATTCAATAACTGATCTTAAATTTTATATATTTCATTAAGTTGATTTAATTTCTATTTA
This sequence comes from Allium cepa, assembly GCA_030765085.1. Taxonomy (NCBI): domain Eukaryota; kingdom Viridiplantae; phylum Streptophyta; class Magnoliopsida; order Asparagales; family Amaryllidaceae; genus Allium; species Allium cepa. The sequence continues at coordinate 212,654,161 of CM060940.1, read as the reverse complement.
TTAATATTGGATACAAAATGTTTCTTTCAAAACAAAATTTTATTTAATTTGTCTCATTTACTATCCAATCAACTTATTATTCTATTTATCTCTATTATCATTTATAGCTAAAATATAAGTGTATAACATTTATTATAGCTACTCAAATTTTATTTATAAAATCATTAATCACCATTTTACATTGTAAATCATTCAATTACATATTCAACTTCTGAATGATTTAAGTAAGTTATATCGGAATGTAATTGAGTATTATACTAGTAAAATTTTCCCAATTCAGCTATTTCAAGTTTATATATTTATCCAAAATTTTGATTTCATTTTATAAATTTGAAATCATCCATTGACAAAATTTAAGAATTAAAATTCCGAATTCACTTCAAAAATTTAGAGATAAATATATCTATATATATCAAATCAAATATATATAATCATATACCTGTATAATATATATATATATATATATATATATATATTATAAATCAAGTCATGCTTTAGAAATTCAAATCAATTTATTTTCCAAAACGAAAGTGTAGCAAAGCTACAGAATGGTATCTCAACTTCGAAACTCGAAAATGAATGTTGATAATGCGGCCGCCATCACCGAAATTTTTTTCCAGTGACAAAAGGGGATAGCACTGATTTAAACAATTTTAAAATTCTTTGGAAACAATTTCTATTTGAAAATACTTTTAAATAATATGCATTTTTTAAACTTTAAAACCAAAGTTTGAAATCACGGAAAATTAAATTCTCAAATTCTTAATTTAAATTCATTTAAATTCCAAATAAATTTATAACCAAGTTTTATAATTCGTTTATTTATTTTGTGCAATAGTCAATGGTTTAAAAACAATAAATGAAAATCAAATATTATCATTTTGTTAACCAATTCAGTTAACTATTTAATTTCAAAAAATTATAGTTATATATATAAATAATCATAGAAAATTTATTTCATTTACCAAATTTGAAAACAATATTGTGCCAGTTTGTTCTGTTCAAGTGTTTTGGAAATCTTATCGATAGCATTGATCTGACGAATCGATCGAAAACCCAAATCAACATCAACAACTCACACAACACAATATATATAAAACATTTTTAATACTAATTTACAAATACACTTTCTCGCTCGATGATATAAGAATGGATTTCAAAGCAAGGATAGAGATTCAAATTTGATGGGCTAAAATCAAAGAGAATTTGGTTTCGATGATAGGTTCGAAAGAAAGATAAGATGATTAAATAACAAAATAGGAAGATGGATAAGTTTATATAAATCGCGGGCAACTTTAATTGGGTCGACCGTGACTTCAAGAATAAGATCGATGTAGAATTCCGAGGCAAATCGATATTCGATCGCAAGAGATAGAATTCTGGCATAGTAGGAGATAGATAGCATCGTAAATCGAGGATACAGAAATTTTCGGTAAAACATACCTATTGTAAAGGAGTTTCACCCCTTTCGAAATCATTCGAAGATTGGCGAAACCGCCGAGTTATTATAGAGATCATTCGAAGTGGAGTTATTGGATACTCCAAAATCAAGAAGAACAAATAGGGAGAGATAAGGATGGATTTTGGAATGAGGGGTACGTTCCAAAATTCAAAGGAAACCGAGTCAAAGAGGAAGGGATTCAAGTTTGACGAAAGTGATTCTGTAATTAAATTTACCCTGTATGTTGATTTTTTAAACCAAAGCTCTGGTACCACATGTAACATTGATATTTTCAACCATTCACATCCACACATGCCGGATTTGAATTGCTCAAAAATACCAGATTGTGAACTTATATTTGACAAAACTCAGCATATACAGTAAATAAATAGTTACAGAATCACAGACACAGAGTAATATACAATATGCAGCGGAAACAAAAGGATAGTAGTTCATGAAGCTACTTTTTATATATCAGAATTAAATAAGATATAACAGAAGTTTCAAATACAATAGTCAAATACAAGATCAGAATACATCACTGGAATCAACTGAATAACTGCAAGCTGAAAAGATGTAGATGGATCTCCAAACGAAGCTCCAACTCCAAAGGTGAGTCTCAAAAGCTGGTACACTAAGTCTGACCCGAGCGTAAAGCAAAACACAGAACACTCAAGTCAGGATTAACATTCTTATATCAATAAATCCAACTCAAATGAAATAACGACTGAAATACAAGTAACTCAAAGGATGTTTGGGATAACCATCCTCTAAGGATCCGCTAAACTATCTACTATGTAGTAATATACGCTATTATGATAATGTCTAAAGTAAAGTACAATATATTTAAAAATGGCGTTAAGGCTTTACATTTTCCACCTTAACATATTTTATAGTGCCAATAGTCTATATAGTACCATAGTCCCTCCTGATCGGGAGGCCACCAGAGGATACTCCATAGGTACGACACAAATCAAACTCATAGTAAAGCATGCTAGGGTAGGTGACATGGCACAACTAGGCAATACCAGGGTAGATACACCAATTGCACTTCCGGAAAGGTGGTAACGCATAGCCATAGCTACCGCCCACCTCGAGACACACTCCCAAAAAAAAATCAAAGGTGCACCCAATCAATCACAAAGTAATAGAATGGTATCGAAGGAGTGTGTCCGATCAGAGGAGCTACCTCATTAGCCAGTCGATTGCTCCTGTTTTAACCACCTTATGCCAACTCACGGGAATCGGGTCCACGTATATACCTCAATAGGACGTCGCCACCTGTGACGCCCCACCTCTATACCCACGCTAGCCAAGAACACTACGGTGTAATGCTGTCAACTAGCACGGAGAATAAGGCTGTTGAGGAGCGGCCATCAATAGTTGGCCTTACACTAGTATTGGTTATCTCGATGGAAGTGATATAAATATATATATTCTTTCATTTTTCATCTCTGATTTATTTTCTCCCATCGACATACCCCAATTCCAGTATAAAACGAACTACGATGGTTCGTAATAGTTTAGAACAGTAAATATAAAATAACAACACAGATAATATAAATGCGGAACACAGATGAAACGGAAAGTCTCATATATATATAATAACTGATGTCAGTTACAATACATTCACACGGTACATATGATACAACTACAACAGTCGACTAAGGAAGTTACATATACAAGTACATTAACGTATATAATATACATGAATACATATCTTCCTATACAATTTTACATACTACTACAAATGACGACGACTACTCCAAAAGATATGAAAGAACTTCATAGCTCTAGCAGCAACCCAAAGCAGAATATCTACAACCTGAGATACTCGGTCTGACCCGAGTATTAAATTCAAAAGAAAATAATACTCGGGTCAGTCTAATTCAAACTCAGTTATTAATGCACAGAAGCAATAATAATTAAATAATGAATAGACGATAGTAATTAAACCAAATCAGAATGCAATTCAGAACATTGAATTGAAATAAACAAAACAGTTCAAACCATTGGAATATCAATTAAAACATTAAGATGAGTAGGGCTGCAGTACACGCACGCGTGTACTGCCTCGCCACTACAGCACATGAACTACGCAAAAGATTAATAAATCAAAACAAAATAGAATATCACAAAACCATACCGTGTGGCTGAAGTTCACGCTTGCGTGCACTGCCTTGCCACTATAGTGATGTCGTACCCAAAAACTCAATACCGTGTGGCTGCAGTTCACGCTTGCGTGCACTGCCTTGCCACTATAGTGATGATGTACACAAACGGGCACAAGGCCAAATCCGACCTCAAGTCAATAAAAATCCAAAAAGGCAACAAAAAGAAACTGCCATAAAACTGATCACAAGTACATGGAACTAGATTCAATATCAAAACACCAAACCGGTTCAAGTGGTGAATACAAGGACATCAAGGAAACCGAAGGCATGAACACATTCAAGTCTAACAAGAATTTATGGCCATCGAATAGAATACAGTGAAATGGTCATAGCATAGCCACAATAATTACAAACTCACTAAGACACATGTATGCATATATGCAAATATATACATACATATATATCAGATCATAACCAAAGTGTACCGGACCAAACAACATGTGGACCAAATGCCCAGTGTAGATCAAATGAACGCAATGAGGCAAGGATTCAAAAAAAAGAAAGGCTAACAAAGACCAGACTTCAAAATTAAGTTCAGTTGTAACTTGAACATGAATACATGTGAACACAGTCACACAATAGACTTCAACATACAACATGGATTCACAAAATGCTTCAGACTGCATGTACAAGTCTCCAAATGTACACAGACTCAGTTCAACATGCTCACATAACAAAATCGTGAACCAGACAAAGGCAACCAAACTGCAAATGAAAATAGAGAATACAAGCATTGTTTCAGACACAATGGAGCATGCAAACATTCATGAATGACAAAGATAACATGAATGCAAAACTTACACCAGACTAGACTTCAAGTCTAACAAGGAAACATAGGGTGACACACAAGAATCATTTCAGACATATATCAATAGTGGCATTCAGACATTCAACATGCTCACAAATCTGTACATGCTCATATGCACATGAATGCAAGAAAATCATGTACATATATACCTGGTCGGTCAAGGCAAGGTCAAGGTCATATTTCAAAAAAATGGTGAAGCAGTTTATAAAAGAAATGATCAAACAATTGCAATTCGAACAGTTTAAATGTTTCAAAAATAGTGAATTGGTTTGCATGTGTGTACATCAAAGCAGCTTACATGTTTACAGTAAAAACAGATGCATTTTGAACAAAGTAAGAATTGTTTTAGAAAGTCAAGCCAGCAAAGAATTGAATGATTGAACAAGTCAAAGTCCAGATCATCTTAAAATTTAAAATGCCAAAGTCGTAGGAGCAAAAGAAGGAACCGACTCAAACTACTCAAGAAATATTCAACTGGTGATTATATGAACAAGTCAGATTTATCATAGACATTAAAGAAAAAATAAAATGGCCAAGCAGATAAATTGAAGAATTCAAAACATAATATATGAACATGATTTTAGGGTTTCGTTCCTATTTTACCCAAATTCATCATCGACATTCAAACAAAAAGGAAACGGTCGAAGCAAGAGTTGAATTAGATGTGAGTAAACTCACCTTGTCGACGAATTGAAGCATCACGGAGACGCGCGACGCTAGAGCGACGAGAGAGTAAGGTCGGCCACTATAATCCCGAGCCCTAATTTGGAGAAGAGGACGAACGAGACCACCGCCATTTTTATTTCTTCGTTCGTTTAGGGTTTCGAATAATTGAAAATGAGAGAGAGGAATCGGGTTTGCCAACAGAAATGAAGAGGGGAACGGTTATAACTCGAAAACTTCACAGCATCAAACAAAAGAAATATGGGCCAAGTTTATATTAAAGCCCGAAATTTCTTTTAACAATTTATAAAAGAAATTTAAAAATTCAAAATTTAAAACTTCAAATGGAAATTTGTGTCAATATTAATCATTTAAAAGTCGATTATTAATCGACGCAAATGCCGGGTTGTTACAGACTCCCCTTCTTAAAGAAATTGCGTCCTCGCAATCATAAGGAATAAATGGACAAAAGGTAACAACCATAAGAGCATGAAAGAGTAAGCTTGAATGTGTTTGCTCGATGAATTCTCTGGATTCCAAAGTGAAATCCATAGGATTTGAGAACCGCTAAACTTTCACGAGGAAAACATCTTTATTTCGAAGGTGCTGAACCCCCGAAGCATTGATATGAATAGAAGGTTGCTCAAGAATAAAAATCAAAAATCCCTAAGGCATTTCCGTAATAAGAAGACGTGGAAAACGTCATGAATAGCAGAAAATTGATCCGGTACACTGGCGTAGTACAATATAAACGCCAAAGAAATCTTTTAATTTCATATAGGAAATTCACAAATTATCATCAAAATCTAATTATCAATAGATAATTCAGAAATCTCAAATCACAAATATTCGATTATCCAAAACGATAATCAAATCAACAAGTATTCGATTATCAAAAATCGAAAATCAATCTCAAATCACAGATATTTAATTATCACAAACGATAATCAAAACTCAAATCTCAAATGTTTAATTATCACAAACGATAATTAAACCACAAATATCTAATTATCAAAAACGATAATCAGGAATTACCACAACGGTAATCAAATTTCAAATCACAAATATTTAATTATCACAATTGATAATCAAATCTCAAATCGCAAATGTTTAATTATCACAAACGATAATTAAACCACAAATATCTAATTATCACAAACGATAATTAGAAACAATAAATATCTGATTATCAAAAACTATAATCAGAAATCATAAATATTTAATTATCACAATTGATAATCAAATCTCAATTATCTGATTATCACAAGCGATAATCAGAAATCACAAATTTTCAATTAACGAGTCCGAAATTAACCGAAATAGCAAACGCACATGACCCATAACCACGAGTTTTACTAAATCGTTTAATTCACTTCATCGTTTCCTTGAAAGTGCAAAATTGTGTATTTTAAATAAATAACATTTTACGTTCTCAAACGGACAAGTCCGGAATTAAGCGAATCAGTAAAAGAAAGGGGTCATAGTCCTCGATTTTTCTGAAACGTTTAATTCGCTTCCTCATTCTTTTGAAAGCGCAAATCGTAAAGATTTTGAAAACAAGTTTGATTTATATTTTGAAATATTTTGAAGAATAACAAATTTTTAAAACACGTGATTAAAATAGCAATGTCAGTAGCAACTTCGACATACGTCAAAATTTCATCGAAATAATTGGCATCAAAATATAATACCAATGAATTTTCGTTCATCAAAAATGTCACAAGAATCTTCTCAAAGATAGAAAGGGATATCATACCCTAAACTTGTATTCATAACAAGTCAATAACACACGAATTCACCAATGCACAAGAATTGATAAAACTTATCAATAGAAATCACGAAAGTTGGTGAAGCACAAATTCTAGAAATCTACACAAGAAATCCAGAAATCACAAGCTAAGAGTATGAGAACTCGAACGCGAGTATGAAAACTCGAACGGAGTATGAAAACTCGAAGGAGAGTATGGAAACTCAAACGGAGTATGAAAACTCAAACGGAGTATGAAAACTCGAACAGAGTATGAAAACTCGAACGGAGTATGAAAACTCGAACGGAGTATGAAAACTCGAACAGAGTATGAAAACTCAAACGGAGTATGAAAACTCGAACAGAGTATGAAAACTCAAAGGAGAGTATGGAAACTCACCAACACGCGAGCATGAAAATTCATCAACACATGTAACGCATAACGAGAACGGGAGCACGAAAACTCACCTACATGCGAGCATGAAAACTCACCAACACGTGCAATGCAAAGCGAGAACGGGAGCACAGAATCTCACCTACACGTGAGCATGAAAATCACCAACACGGGCAACGCAAAGCGAGAACGGGAGCACGGAATCTCACCTACACGCGAGCATGAAAAATCACCAACACGTGCAACGCAAAGCGAGAACGGGAGCACGGAATCTCACCTACCCGCGAGCATGAAAAATCATCAACACGTGCAACGCAAAGCGAGAACGGGAGCACGGAATCTCACCTACACGTGAGCATGAAAATCACCAACACGGGCAACGCAAAGCGAGAACGGGAGCACGGAATCTCACCTACACGCGAGCATGAAAAATCATCAACACGTGCAACGCAAAGCGAGAACGGGAGCACGGAATCTCACCTACCCACGAGCATGAAAAATCATCAACACGTGCAACGCATAACGAGACGCTATCTCATGGTTGCAAGCCATTAATTTTGACACACGAATGGCCTGAAGACCGTGGGGTGCTACCCCACATGTGTGAGTCGAAATCACACAGATTGAGGTCCAGACTAACCAAAAAAATCAAAAGAGGTATGTGTGAGTGGAATCACACAAGTGGTGTCTAGTCTAACCGTAAAAATGATCGTCATGATCAACGAGAAGTGTCAATTACACTAAGCATGTGTGAATGGAACCACACAGATAGAGGTCAAGACTAACCGAAAAGCAGAAAGGTATGTGTGAATGGAATCACACAAGTGGTGTCTAGTCTAACCTCGCAAATAAAAAGACATAGCACAATTGCTAGTCTAATTCATAAAGCGATCGTCAAGATCAACGAGAAGTGTCACTTACACTAAGCTAGTAAATATAAAAGTTTAGCTTCATGTCCCATAACCACTTGCTTAACTTAAATATTTACGAACAAACTGTAAATCTTCACTAATAAAATTTGTCACAAGAGATTCAATCGAATAAGTCCAAGAATTAACCGGCGAAGTAAACGCAAGCGTTATATACCACTCGTTTTACTAAGTCGTTTAATTAGATTTCTCATACGAGTGAGGTAAAGGTTAGTATATACTCATAGATTGGAAAACGGTTTCAAAAACGAGTTTGGTATTGAAAATAGAGTTGAAAACATTTTGATAAAAGAGTTTTTGATATTTACTACCAGTATTGAAACCTTTATATTTTTAAAGTGACAAATCACAAAAATGATTGTAGAAACAATCAATCACAAGAATTCACATACGAAGACGTGAATAGAATCCAAAGAATTCGATTCCAAATCCATCAAAGTAGGAATACCCAAAATTCCTGAAATAGAAGTTATCAAAGTCGACAAAGGTGATAACAACTAACCGGAAAAGAAGAACCGATCAACAATTGGAAAAACAAAGCAGAACGAGTATAAATGCTTGAATGACTTTAGCAAAAGTAAAAGTCAAGTCAACGTCGATATCGACAAGGCAAAGACCAAGACAATTTCTTTTATACCAAAGAAATTTTAAAACTATCAGAGAGAGGCACATGAAAACCAACAAACCATGGATAAACAGACAGAGTCGACAATTGGAATGCAATTTGTCTCAAAGATTGATACCCAAAACCTAATTGTATGGAAACTGCATTAAGTACACGAATCAGAGATAAGAATGCATATATATAGCAGTTCGAATAAACAATGCGAGTTCAAATCGAAGTGGGTACTAGTTGCAGCAATATGCATCTTGGTAGAGCATATATACACCGATACTTAGAAGTGTAAACTCAAGTGAGCAAGTGCGATAGAGAATAGCAGCAATGCTCACGAATAAGCGTTAGGAATTCATTCCTAACAATCAAAGATGATCTTAAGACAAAGATGTGAAATAAAACATCGACAAATAGTTGTAACACATGTACTATCTAAGTTATGTTTTATATTTGTTCTAAACCCCAGGCTCTGATACCAAGCTGTGACGCCCCACCTCTATACCCACGCTAGCCAAGAACACTACGGTGTAATGCTGTCAACTAGCACGGAGAATAAGGCTGTTGAGGAGCGGCCATCAATAGTTGGCCTTACACTAGTATTGGTTATCTCGATGGAAGTGATATAAATATATATATTCTTTCATTTTTCATCTCTGATTTATTTTCTCCCATCGACATACCCCAATTCCAGTATAAAACGAACTACGATGGTTCGTAATAGTTTAGAACAGTAAATATAAAATAACAACACAGATAATATAAATGCGGAACACAGATGAAACGGAAAGTCTCATATATATATAATAACTGATGTCAGTTACAATACATTCACACGGTACATATGATACAACTACAACAGTCGACTAAGGAAGTTACATATACAAGTACATTAACGTATATAATATACATGAATACATATCTTCCTATACAATTTTACATACTACTACAAATGACGACGACTACTCCAAAAGATATGAAAGAACTTCATAGCTCTAGCAGCAACCCAAAGCAGAATATCTACAACCTGAGATACTCGGTCTGACCCGAGTATTAAATTCAAAAGAAAATAATACTCGGGTCAGTCTAATTCAAACTCAGTTATTAATGCACAGAAGCAATAATAATTAAATAATGAATAGACGATAGTAATTAAACCAAATCAGAATGCAATTCAGAACATTGAATTGAAATAAACAAAACAGTTCAAACCATTGGAATATCAATTAAAACATTAAGATGAGTAGGGCTGCAGTACACGCACGCGTGTACTGCCTCGCCACTACAGCACATGAACTACGCAAAAGATTAATAAATCAAAACAAAATAGAATATCACAAAACCATACCGTGTGGCTGCAGTTCACGCTTGCGTGCACTGCCTTGCCACTATAGTGATGTCGTACCCAAAAACTCAATACCGTGTGGCTGCAGTTCACGCTTGCGTGCACTGCCTTGCCACTATAGTGATGATGTACACAAACGGGCACAAGGCCAAATCCGAGCTCAAGTCAATAAAAATCCAAAAAGGCAACAAAAAGAAACTGCCATAAAACTGATCACAAGTACATGGAACTAGATTCAATATCAAAACACCAAACCGGTTCAAGTGGTGAATACAAGGACATCAAGGAAACCGAAGGCATGAACACATTCAAGTCCAACAAGAATTTATGGCCATCGAATAGAATACAGTGAAATGGTCATAGCATAGCCACAATAATTACAAACTCACTAAGACACATGTATGCATATATGCAAATATATACATACATATATATCAGATCATAACCAAAGTGTACCGGACCAAACAACATGTGGACCAAATGCCCAGTGTAGATCAAATGAACGCAATGAGGCAAGGATTCAAAAAAAAAGAAAGGCTAACAAAGACCAGACTTCAAAATTAAGTTCAGTTGTAACTTGAACATGAATACATGTGAACACAGTCACACAATAGACTTCAACATACAACATGGATTCACAAAATGCTTCAGACTGCATGTACAAGTCTCCAAATGTACACAGACTCAGTTCAACATGCTCACATAACAAAATCGTGAACCAGACAAAGGCAACCAAACTGCAAATGAAAATAGAGAATACAAGCATTGTTTCAGACACAATGGAGCATGCAAACATTCATGAATGACAAAGATAACATGAATGCAAAACTTACACCAGACTAGACTTCAAGTCTAACAAGGAAACATAGGGTGACACACAAGAATCATTTCAGACATATATCAATAGTGGCATTCAGACATTCAACATGCTCACAAATCTGTACATGCTCATATGCACATGAATGCAAGGAAATCATGTACATATATACCTGGTCGGTCAAGGCAAGGTCAAGGTCATATTTCAAAAAAATGGTGAAGCAGTTTATAAAAGAAATGATCAAACAATTGCAATTCGAACAGTTTAAATGTTTCAAAAATAGTGAATTGGTTTGCATGTGTGTACATCAAAGCAGCTTACATGTTTACAGTAAAAACAGATGCATTTTGAACAAAGTAAGAATTGTTTTAGAAAGTCAAGCCAGCAAAGAATTGAATGATTGAACAAGTCAAAGTCCAGATCATCTTAAAATTTAAAATGCCAAAGTCGTAGGAGCAAAAGAAGGAACCGACTCAAACTACTCAAGAAATATTCAACTGGTGATTATATGAACAAGTCAGATTTATCACAGACATTAAAGAAAAAATAAAATGGCCAAGCAGATAAATTGAAGAATTCAAAACATAATATATGAACATGATTTTAGGGTTTCGTTCCTATTTTACCCAAATTCATCATCGACATTCAAACAAAAAGGAAACGGTCGAAGCAAGAGTTGAATTAGATGTGAGTAAACTCACCTTGTCGACGAATTGAAGCATCACGGAGACGCGCGACGCTAGAGCGACGAGAGAGTAAGGTCGGCCACCACAATCCCGAGCCCTAATTTGGAGAAGAGGACGAACGAGACCACCACCATTTTTATTTCTTCGTTCGTTTAGGGTTTCGAATAATTGAAAATGAGAGAGAGGAATCGGGTTCGCCAACAGAAATGAAGAGGGGAACGGTTATAACTCGAAAACTTCACAGCATCAAACAAAAGAAATATGGGCCAAGTTTATATTAAAGCCCGAAATTTCTTTTAACAATTTATAAAAGAAATTTAAAAATTCAAAATTTAAAACTTCAAATGGAAATTTGTGTCAATATTAATCATTTAAAAGTCGATTATTAATCGACGCAAATGCCGGGTTGTTACACCACCATCCTACTTCATTCTGGAATCTCCACCGCATACATGGTTGTTAAAGTGGTTTTCGGAGTTGGCAGAGAATATGACAACTTTCGATGCCAGTCTTTTCAACAACTAATCGTAATTATAACACCACGGTCATTTCAAAATAGTTTATACTTCAAAACCAAAATATCATTGCCATTTCAAAACCACATCAATACGATATCATATCCATTTCAAAACCAAATACGATATCATTTCCATTTCAAATACATCCATTTCCAAAATCATAGCATTTCAAAATTATAACACTTTCGAAACCAGCACTTGAAATTATAACACTTTCAAAACATAATACTTTGAAATTCATAACTTTGAAAACCTAACTTCCACCACTTAAACAGTTTAGATATTAAATAATATATAATAAAATAGTTTATAAAGTAAAATAGTTTATATAAAAGAGTTATAAGTTAAAATAGTTTATATTAAAATAGTTAGTGTATTAAAATAGTTTATATTAAAATGATAGTTTATATTAAAATGATTTATATTAAAATAGTTTATATTAAAATAGTTTATAAATTAAACATAAAATAGTTTTAAATATAAATATAAAATTACTTTATATAATAAAATAATTTCCTCAAACTTCACAAATTGATTCAAATCAACTTGAATCCCAAAATTCAGTTTAAATCAAATCTCAATTCATAAATTTCAACTCAGTTCAATTTCTCAATAAACCAACCCAAATTATATCGATTTCAAATACAGATTTAAACTACAAAATGAACCATTCAATTTCAATGTCTTTAAAACTTTAAAATATTCAAACATTTCAAAACTAGATTTGATAATTCCATATCTATATCAAATTCACTATACTAATATTATTTTGAAATATTTACATAATCATTCAAATAACATTTAAATAAAACTTCAAATTTAAATGAACAAATATACCATTTTAATTTATGTAAATTTGAAATACTCTTAAATCACTCTTACTCAAAATCAAATTATAAAATCGTATCTTTAAAATCCCAAATTCTATAAATTTCAAATCAAACTTATTTGAATATAATTCCTAAATAAATTCAATTTCAAGACCTTGGAAATCATTTCCAAATATGTATATAATATCTTAAAAATCAATATTTGTTAAACCGTATATTTCTTTCCAAAACTATAGAAATCATTTTCAAAATATTTATATATAGACCAACGGTGTCTGTATATAATTTTCTATCCTATGGTCAAGTGATACGGATATTCATCATTTCAATCCATAATTTAAATATATACGTGTATATATCATTTCAACCCGCAATCCCAAATTCAATTCAAATGAAAATCGCTTGGGTTTATCATTTCAACCCATAACGATTTTCTCCTAGTCTACAGATGGTTCGGGTATGTATCATTTCAACACATAGTTAATTCTATACTAACAGGGAACTTGTAGAGTGATAACAAATATGATAATAATATAATAGGCATATGTCATCAATATTAATAACATAAACTGGTGTCAGATATCACATGTGAACAGATACAGATAACAACATATATATAGCAATGTAACTAACTAACAGCAGCATATTTCAATTATCGTTTCAATTGAAATCAAATTTAATAAATATAAGAACATTAATCATGAGTGATTGCTCACCTTTCGAGGCTAGAGAGATTTGATAGCGAGTTCAAGATTGGCACGAATTCGACAAAGCTGATAGATAAGAATTGATGAAACAATTAGAATCAGTTTGATAGAGGCAACAATTATATATTATTATTATTACTATCACTATGAATCAATATTTAAGTCAAAAAATATATTAAAATAACACATATATATATAATTAAAATCATCAATAATATATATATGTATTTATTTTCAAATCAATAACTTAACTTTAATATCAAAAATAATATATATATATATATATATATATATATATTTGAAAAAAAAACTTCGCATATGTAGTGAAACCAGATTATACCTACCCAAAATTGTGCATATATATCAGTAACAATATATACTACTTATATAACTAAATATTATAAACAACTTATGTAACAACTTATATGTATAAAACCATTTAACAACATATATATATATATATAACTAACAAATAAACCATTGTTTTAAACAAACAATTTCAACCTGCCTTTTAATATGACAGATAACTGTCATTTTAAAGAAACATTATATATACAGACTAAGATATAGATGAAACCGAACATATAACTAGTGCATAGCATTATATATCTCATGTATATATACGGATAACGTATCTTATATAAAATATATATAAACCTATATATATATATATATATTACAAAACCCATAAAATACGTATGAACTAACATATATGTATAATCTATACTTTTGGAACATATCAACATAACAAAGTTTTTAAAACATATTATATTCACGTGTATACTTTCATACATAACATATTTAAAATCAACACTTATTGTAAACCATCACATGCTTTATTGTAATAGTCATATGACTCGGCAGAACAAGACATATATACACACAATATATAGACCACAACACGACTTAAATATAAACAACTATTTTGTATATATACTTATACAAATAACACACTTTATATAAATTATACTTTTATATATGCTGACACCCAAAACTAACATATAAACCATACTAAAACTATATATATAGTACTGTAACCATATATATACGTGTGGCAAAACATATTTGATGCTTCCAAATTAAAATATACACTTAAATAAACATATATAATTATACTTACATAAACTATCATCATTTAAATCAATGTTAATAACAAATATAGATGTTGCTTTGCCCAAGTTCCACATATATATACATACGGTTAATGCTTACTTACTATACACATTTTATACCATACTAAATATATATATATAGATACTTAAACAAATATATATAGTAAAATAACACTTATATAAATTTTATATATACATACAAACTTATATACCTTTTATAGAAACACACGACAAGAGCAAGTTTTGATCGGCTGAGTTTTTGCTATGGTGGACATGGAAAACTTGTTCGGCCATAAGAGAAGACTGAAGGTGGTCTTGAGCAAGGCTATCGGCACGGTTAGGAGAAGGCGAAGGTCAGTTTGAGTTGCCGGAGTAGGAGAGGATGGTGATCTGTCGCCGCTCACAAGTAAAGCATGAAGATGGGTGAGCAAGAAATCAGGTTTGGAACTAAGGAAGACAATGTTATATGCTTTAGTATATTCTTTTTTCTTTTGTTTTGAAACAAAATGAATGGGTGCAAAAGAAAGTGAACAACAACTGAAATAGAAATGATTAAATGTAAGAGGAAGAATAAAAGTCAAATAGTAATTCTGCGTATATCAAAAAGGAAAGTGGCTATTGGTGTATAAGGCTGGGCAATTGAAAAGGCAAAGGGAACTAACAACTAAAAATACGAAATCGATACGGCAAATTAATTTGCCTATTCCGTCGCATATCGGACATCGAACACTGGAATGAATATATCGTAGAGATCAGCACGACGAGACGATCAGAACGGTATACAGATATCAATGGTACGATCATCCTATCAAAAGTCGATAATCGGTACCCAAAATGCTACTAATTTGCCAAAAATAAGATAAACGAATAAATAGCAGTCCAAATTTGGTGAAACAAAGAATGACGTCTCACTCAGAAAATGATTCCCAAATTTTTTATATAAAAATGTTCAGGTTTGGAAAATATTTTATTATCATCAAATTTAACTGATTTAAATTGAAATAGAATTGCACAAGAAAATAAACTTTTATATTATCTGATGAAAATTTTCTAGTTGCAATGTTTAAGAAGTCGTATTTCAAAAATTAAACTTTTATTTCAAAATTCAATTAATTAAATTTTCACAAAATTTCAATTAAATTAATTAAATAAAACCACTAAGATTTACAGGTCGTTACAGTTATATACATTATTTTATATATCATTTGGTTTCAAAATAGTTTTGTACATATATTAAGTTATATAAGTTAGGTGAATTTTGTAATATGTTTTTGTAAGTGTATGTATGAAATTTGCGTGTAGAATAGGAAAAAATCATTATGGATTGAAATGATAAATCCAGACGATTTTCATTGACTTGAATTTGAGATTGCAGGTTAAAATGATATATAACAGTATATATTTAAATTACGGATTGAAATGATAAATATCTGTATCACTTGACCATAGGATAGACCGCGACTGCATCCAATTCGTAACGATTCCTATATGTCCCATCTTCAGACTATTCAAAGTGATTTAGATCAAGCCGAGGGATGAGAAAAGTTGTGCAAGCAGCTGACAGGCACAAACCGCAATAATTATCAAGAGATCCTCTCTTTTGAATCAAAGAAAGACGACTATGAGAGGGCATTAGCGAAATGTGATGCTAGAATCGAGCTATTAACGCAAGAGAAGGACGCTATATTCCGAGGGAGTAAGAACAGCGCTAGCTTGCTGAAGGAACTGAAAGAAGCCCATGTGAAAATAGAGATCGTATTCCGAGATAAAATCAAGAAGGCCCCGTGGATGAAGTTAAGCTAAAAGAGGAGCTTGAAGCCTGTGATGTGGTCATTGAAGCTCTAAAGAAAACCATTGCTGATCATAATGATGTTGTTGAATCCTATAAAAAGGAAATTGCTGATTACATATGAATTGTGGAATCTTGTGACAAGACCATTTCTGATCAAGCTCAAATGATTGCTTCATTCTAGGAAATGGTCATGCAACTTGGCACCAAGAAGACTCGATTTAAAGTTGAGAAGGCCGTCGTAACAGCGGATTACTTGGAGTTACAGGATACTTTTGAAAAGAAGATGGAGAAGATGGATAATACGATCTTAAATTTCTCTGTTACACCTTGCTGCATCAGAGGGCCTCAGCTATTTGGGCCCCAAATTTCTGTGTACTCTTACCGTAGATAGGGAAGAAGTTCCAGCCTATTTATAAGAGAACGAGAATGTATATATCGAGCAAGAGCTAAAGGATGCCTATCTCAATAAGGAATTGAAGAAAGCTCTGGTAGAAGATCATTCGAATTGAGAGGGAACAAGGGGCTACCGATGCTGCTATGACTGCAACTGCCAAAATGTTGCCAATTCCTTTCATTTTCGGGCTAGGCGAATCGTCAAAACAGCCTCGCGATTAGTTAGCGAGTTTGGAAAACGCTGCCCTATCGTCTGCCCCTTCGGGAGCTATCTCTGAAACTTTTGGTGGCCCTGGAACTTCTTCGAAGATAGTGTAGCCACTATAAGAAGCGGAAGCTAGGGAATATCAGATTGAATTACCCGGCCATTCTTCTGATGCACATAACCTTCTAGTTTCCCCCAAGTTTGAGAATTTTCAGCTCATGTTGCAGAACAAGATGAACTTAATGCTTTCACTTTTAATCTTATAGGTTCGTCTTAACAATTTCAGATATGATTAATATTATTTGTATATAGTAGACACTACTATAATATAACATGAGATTTGATATGATATGTTTTAGTTATCGTAAGGTAAAAACATGTCCATGTTTATGTGTGGACTTGTCTTACGAGATACTTTGTTTTGATAAAGGAAAAGTTTGGTAATTTAATAAATTCAGTTGAGTGTGTTTCTCACGCTGGTTTACCAGACTGATCCGGACGTTCTTCCCTTTCAATGCTCAGGTCAGACTGAGTATATCTACAGGTTATGCTTTGGTGCTTTTGGAGCATCAGCAGGAGAGCTGAAGATCTTCATTTTCGTACATCCGTATTTGCTTGATTATCCGCTGCATTGCCTAGTTGTTTTAAATTATCGGCATTTGTAAGGACATGTTATTATAACTGTTCAGGCTGATAACTATTGATAACTCTGATTGATGTGTATATATATATACAGTTTCTATTTTGTAAAGATCATTGATATGATATTATATATTTTCCGCTGCGATGTGAGATTCTGTATTGTTCTGTTTGGTTCTATCTTCTCTCTTTCTTCTCTTCTCTTCTTCTCTCTTCTTTTCTTTCTCTTGACTTTCCGATAGTCTATGCTTTTTGGGTCGGACATGTGTGGATTATTGTCGATTCAAAGGGCATGGATTTACGGGTCGTCACAGGTAGCTTAGAATGTGTCCCAAGAGGACAAGAAGAACAAAAAGTTTACAAGCCTTATTATAATCAACAAACTTTCTACTACAAAGAGACTTAAGAATAGCATCACCAGGATGACCTAAATGATTGTGCCAAATATAAGAAGGCAAAGCAGTACAAGCAGAATGATTATTGGAAGAAATGGCTTGAGAGTTGGACAAAAGTGGATATAAGCCCTCAGTGTTATCACATCTCATTAGTCTGTTCCTCATCTGTAAGTCATTAACAGAGAAACCAAAAGGGTCAAAAGAGATAGAAACCCTATTATCTGTGGTAAATTTACGAAAAGAGACCAGATTTTTAATGAGCCGGAGAGAATGTAAACATTGTTTAGGGTAAATGGTAGATAAGGTGAAGGCAATGTAGTACGACCGTGTAACTCCCCACCCCGAGACCCACCTTAGCAAAGAGAATTAACAAGTAATTCCGTCTACTAAAGCGGAGAATAGGGCTGGTTAAGGACGACCATCTATAATTTTGTCTTAAACATCCATTGAATACGTCGATAAATGCATTATAAATTTTCAACTCAAGTGGATCGACATACCAAGTAAATGCTTAATCCAAAACTATAGGTGGCTAACGGATCTATCAGAACAAAATACAACAACTGAATGTAAATCACATCACAGAACAGTAACCAACATCAGATATATACATATACACTGATACACGTTCAGTACAATACAATATGAATACAATAAAGGTAGTACACGACCACACCATATACATCGAATCAAATATAAAAACATCATAGTATGCGAAAGAAATAAACTACTCAAGAGAAAGAAGAGCTGATATCCAACATCAACTTCAAGATAAGCCCAATAGATGATACCTGAAACAACTCGGTCTGACTCGAGTGAAAACACACGGGTCAGGCTAGCTAGAACTTATCATTAGTATAGGTGATGATAAGAGATAAGGGGAAAACCATTCCATCTTTACCAATGGAATGATATAAGTCATCAAGTTATCTCTAGAGTGATACATCAATGGTTCGTCATGATTGCATAGAGGAATACAATATGTATATTAGATAGACATGGTTCATCTAATTATATATATATATATATAACCGAATGAAATGGGTAAGGATATGGACCATAAAGTAAATCTTCATAAGATAATTAAAACTTCAAGAATCCACCATAAATAAAACTCATCTAATAGAAACTTCTTAATTATTATACCTCATCTCATCGGTATAAATATAAATACATCTCAAATCCATCACTAAACTCATTATAAAGGAATCTCCATAATCATGTATACCTCATCTCATTAGTATAAATATAAATATATCTTAAATCTATTATCAACACTCATCATAAAAGCATTACCATAATTTATACCTCATCTCATTGGTATAAATGTATATAATGTCTCAAATCCATCTTGATAGAGCCTGGAAAGAATCCAAAACATCATATTCGAAATCACAAACAAAACTATGTATGTCAATAAGCCTTTTTCTCACATAAGGCTATACTAAAGCATCATCATCAAAATAGTGAAATCGAAACACCTAAAACCTCATGGAAAATAGCACGTGCATTTACATCTTGACTAGTCTACCATAATTTGATACCATTTGTAGGATCTAGATTAACCCTAGAGGGGGGGGGGGGGGTGAATAGGGTTATAGCAAATTTTCTCGATTATAAACACAGAAATAAAACGCAGAAATAAATATACTGTAAAAGTAAATCACACACAAAATTTACCCAGCTTCGGCAACCCCTGCCTACTGCTGCATTCCCAGATTTCTATTAGAATTAAACAGTATCACGCTTACAAACACTCTACTAGACTCGCAGACCATTTTGCTTCCGCTCACAAACACTCTACTAGACTCGCACACCCTGCTCCCGCCTATAGAGTTTCGCTTACTCGCAAACACTGCTCCCGCCTATAGAGTTTTGCAAACTCGCACACTCTGCTCACTGAACTAATTCTAACTAGACAATCTGACACGACCTAAACCCTAGGTGGTGATTTACAACTCCTTTGACTCGAAAAGTAAAAAACAACTTCAAAAATTAAAACAGGAGCAAAAATTAAAATATAAACTATAATCCCTGATTTTTGCTCAAAATAAAAAACTAAAACCCTTTATAATTAAAACCCTAATTTAAAACTAAGACTAAAACCCTCTAAAAACTAAAACCCCTTTTATAATAAATCACGGCCGTCCCAATTTCTTATTTCACCCGATGTCCTTCAATTCTTTCTTGAGAATAGAAAATGGCGGCGACAATTCTCTTCTTTGCAAATCAGGGCTTCGTTCCCTTTGTTCCAATTAGAGCTTCGGCTCTTGTGTAAATCAGGGCTTCAATTTCTTCGTTCGATCTGAGATGTGTTGCCCTAGCTCGCTGCTTCTCTGATGATCGACTGTCGCTCGTTTGCAGCTGCTTGATCGAGTTCGTTGCTTGTGATTTTGGTATGTACTGTTTCCTTTTGCTTTACTAGGTTAATACTTGAACTCAATGGTTGAAATTGCCAGTGATGATTGGGTTATATATGCGTTCGAATTCCTTGAATTACGTTCGTCTAAATATATTTGAATTCGTCAATGGCCGTTCGATCTTGTATTGATGCTTGGGATTTGATCGGACTTTGTCAATTTCGTATTTTTGGTAGCTTGATTCACACGGTATTGATTTGATTTCGTGATTTGTGACATTTGACTTTGTCACACGTATATTTTCGACTGTTGATTACCTGTAGTTGCTGCTATATTACTTCGAATTGCATTTTTGGCTACCTGAATTTCAATTTAGCATTGCATGATGTTGTCTGGTTATTTGTTCATATGATTCCATGTATTACTGCACTGACTCGTGTGTTTCACATTTTAACTCTTGATATCACTTCTGTATACATGCATTCCGGTAGCATGGTCGTTGTTCATCTTGTAGTCTTCTTGACGTTGCCACTGTGTTGCATTTGTATCACTACAAAACTCCATTGCTGTGTTGCTCACTGATGCATTGTTGTAACTGGTTTATTGATGCATTCATTGTAGCTTGTTCATTTTATTCATTTGAGTTTTGTCTTGTGAAGTTCCCGTGTTTGGTCACTGATGCATTACTGTAGTTGCCATATCTCTGTAGTCTGCACTTATATAGTTGGTTCCATATTCATGTATCTTGATGTTGTATAGACTTTTTCATGCTGCTGTGATGCAGTTTCCTTCACTGTTGTATTTTTGGGAGTTTGCACTGCTTCATGTTGAATTCATTGAAGTATTGATTGTTGCATTACTTAATGTTGCTGTTTCATTTGTTTCATGCATGTTGAACTGGTTTGCAGTTTATGTTGCCTTGATGCAGCTTGATTGTTTCATTACGGTCTTCTCATTCTGTTGCACTTTGGTTTAGTTGTGCATTTGTCCAGCCATTTAAACTGACCTTGTACTTCTTGTTTTGATTCATATGTTCTTCAAGTCAGTGGTGCACTGTGCCATGCATTTGTATTTCTCTGGTCTCTTCATTCCTGTAGCTCCATCTTGACTTGGGCTGTTGATTCATTTAGTGATAATATTGATTTTACTCTGGCTATACTGCATTTTACTTGTTGCATACATGAACTTGACACTGTAAAATTCTCGTTGCATTTGCTGGGTACACAGTCTTGACCTGTTGCAGTATGGTCCATTGAGTTTAATCATCTGTTGTAGCCTGACTTGGTCTTGTTTCATGTTGGCTTGGGTCTGGGCATGTGTACTCCCGACCATTTTATTGCATTTGAATTGATTTTTGAATTTGCACCTGTGTTGAATCCAGTTTCACAACTCGGGTTTGACCTTGTGCTCGTGTCGTGATTTTCAATGTTATTGCACGTGAGTTGAACCCGGTTTTTCATTTGGGTTTGACCTGTGCTCGCCTGTCCCTGTAAATCAATCAAGTGTATATATCGGCGTGCACGGCCTTGTGGCATATACAGCAATACACTGTGTATGTCACAAGTTGTTCGTGTATGATGAATTCAAATTTAAATTATGACGAACAACCCAAATAACTGAGGCAAATCATATTTTCAAAAATTATCTTTTATTTTTGAATTGCAAAAATATTTCTTTTTCAATTTTACTGCGTTAGTTTATATTTTTGCAGATTGCTCAGATGCTGGATTCAAACTGGAATGTAGTTGAAGACAAAATACGAGTGTGAGTGATATGTAGTGAGGTTATCAATGTAAAAATATTTGTGATGTAATCGTGATGTAATCAAAAATGTATATGTATAGTGAGAGCATGAATTTGTACTATTCAAGATTGTAATAAATATTTGTTTGAATAAAATTTCTGTTTGAATTCAAAATCTGTGTAACTTGTTCTGTTTGAATTCAAATTCAAATTCTGTGTAATTTATTTTATTCAACAAATATTTATTTAATCTATGAAAAAACAAATCAAATACATTTAAATGAATATATATGTTTATTATCATCAAACAAAAACATATAAGCGCATATTCAACAATCTCCCCCTTTTGATGATAACAAACATATATTTAAGATTTTGTACATGTGTTATATGTATTTGATCAATGATATACTTTAATTGCTCCCCCTATTTAAATGCTTCCTCTCTACATGATACTCCCCCTACATATATGCATACAAATAGAAATATATAAATGAGCCTATATGCAAAGTGAAAATTATTTGACCTTTGCTTGATTCTATTTAACAAAATCTTAACTTTTCTCTCCCCCTTTTGTTATCAGCAAAAGAATAACAGTGTTATAAAAATAGGGATGAAGTGACAGACATGAACCAAACATTTAACTCAATTGAATATAAATATCAAATTTCAATAAAAAATCAAACAAAAATCATAAATATTTTGTTAGACGCATATTCCACTTTTAGAATGATGGAAATGGTGTCATCATATAAAACCATACAGTTGTGTCTATTTGTGGTATATTTATATCAGGAATTTGAATATCTACTAACCATGCATAACCGTTAGGACTTTTAAATGAGATTAGTAGTATCCCAATTTTATTTTTAAAAAAAATGAATTCAAGTATCTTCTAACCACGCTTAACCGTGAGGACTTTTAAATGGGATTAGAATCAACTTGTTTATTTTAAAAATCAACTTTTGATATGCGTTCCATACGTGCATAACCGTGAGGACTTTTAAATGAGCATGGAAGCACATAACAAATTCCAAGTAATTCACCCATGCATAACCGTAAGGACTTTTAAATGAGAGTGAATACTTTGGTATTTATTTATTATTATTATTAATATTTTTTTAAATTTTTTTTAAACAAAATGAAAAACGAACGATTCCTGTTTAAAGTACCACATATCGACAAACTATATAGAATTTTGATGAGTGATGTTCGTTAGAAATATGATAGATATAGAGATGGTCATGGAATTATTACCAACAAAAAGTTTTATAACTCTTGTTTAAATTTCTAAAGAAATTTTCAAATTATACTTTCTCGAATCATAATATTTGATCAATATTAACACTCATCGCTTTTTCAATCACTATTTTTCTTTTCGATAATCATTTGGGAGTCAGATTAGTCAAAATGTCATTTAAAATCAAATTCAAAAATAATTATGAAATTAATTTTTCAAAATGACTAATCTGAAAATATGGTCAAAAATGATTTTTTTTCGAGGGGGATTTAAAAGAAAATTTTCTGCTATTTGAAAATTATTTGAAATGAAGAAAATGCAGATATTTTCTTTGAAAAACGATGCAGTTACTAAATGTCTCAACAAAAATCACGTTTCACTAGTAATTTTTCTATCAACTAGATTACCAGTGTAATCTGCATCTGAATTTCTCTTTCACTCAAAAATTATCATCAATTGAATTTGATTGACCAAAACATGAAGTGTGCACCAAAAATTTCAATACTCAATTTTTTTAGCAATTTAAATGACATTCTTTTGAAATTGAAATGAAGCCGTGTAAATAATCGAAAACCATGAATAAAGAGTTAGCCGTATTATAACCAAATGTATTATCCAACAAAACACTATTTTTAATCCAAACTGATATATATGAAGTAATTCAAAGAATCTAGAGAACTTTATAGTATTTCTGGCATAAGAATATAATTGGCCAACTATTTTGAATAAGTCAGAGTCAAAATCATCATCTTTTCATCATCTCAATATTGGTTGATTTTAATTCAGATTACGGTGCAGATTATCACATTTAATATATCGTACAAATAAATATGCCTTTACCTGTTTTACCTTTACGATATTTTTCATTGTTGTCCGTTGTGATTCTGTCACCTTTATACTAGGCTAAGGAACTTTGCTTTGACGCCCGTTGTGTTTCTGGAACAGCCAAAATCCAGAGAACACTGTTGTTGTTCCTTAGCCTGCCACCACACCTACACGATGAAAGATTTATGTGACCTATTTGTTTTTATAGGTCCATGATTGTTAGTGGCAGAATATGAAACATATGTTTGTGGAGACCCAAATCTATTTATATATGTTCCTTTTGGCACCCAAATTTGTTTGACTTTCAAAGATTTTATATTTGTGCCTTTTGGAACCCAAATTGGTATAGTTTTCACGTGTTTGGGTCTATACCAACAATTATTTTGATTTTGTCCAAATTTTCTACAAATCATGCACATTAAATTGACTTGATTAAATTTTGTGTTCCTATGACTATGACTTTCAACATGATGTCCAATTATTTCAGATCGAGCAAAGGCACTTTTACATTTTGCATTATCATCATCTTGTGATTTCCCAAAACCTAGTCCTTTTCTATTGTTAGCAAAAAATTGATTTCCCAATAGCATGTTGAAAGATTTTTCGCCTCTTGAAAAGTTATTCAAAGATTTCTCAAGATTTTGGACTTTGATTTTCAATGTTGAGTTTTCAGTGACAAGTGAGGTGCATCGATTTATAAAATCCATTTTCCTAGTGTCAAAGTTTTCCTTAAGACTCAAGTTTTCTTTTTCAAGATTCTCAGAGTTATTCTTAAGTCTTATCAATTCTGAATCTAAAATTTTACATTGGTTACATTCTAGGTTTTGAATATTTTCAAGTTCAGTTTCTAACCTAGAATTTTCATGGGCGAGTTTCCTCCTTTCAGATTTCAGTTTTTCAATTTTTGATTCAAGACTATCAATTGTTTTAGTAAGATCTGAGCACATAAAAACAAGATCTCTATAGGAATACTCACCTGCCTCACTGGATTCCTCGGAGATTGCTTCTGATTCTGATTTTTCCATGCAACACAAGTTAGCCTCCTCTGAGCTGCTATCCGAAGCTTCCTCTCCTTCTTCATTATCCCAAGTCGCTGCAAAAGCCTTCTTTTTCTTTCCTTTGTTATATTTGAGAAGTGGACATTCTGGTTTGATGTGGCCAGGCTTGTTGCAGTTATAACATGTCAGTTCATTATCAGAATTTTCAGAATCTTTTGACCTGTTGCCCTTTGTTTTCTTCTTGCGTGGCTTGAATCTAGACCATCTTCTAAGATTATTGACAGCCATTGCAAGCTCTTCAATTGGATCTTCTTCATCTTCATCGCTCTCTTGTTTGCTCTTTAAGGCAATCGTCTTCTTCTTTGGTTTGGAGTTGTTGCGTTCTTCCTTTGCTTTTAGCTCAAGCTCATATGTCATTAAGTTGCCAATCAACTCCTCCATGCTTAGCTTACTCAGATCTTTCGATTCTTGTATTGCCGTGACTTTTGCCTCAAAGTTCATTGGTAGGACTCGTAGTATCTTCCTCACAAGCTCTACCTCAGTGAAGACCTTCCCAAGCGCTCTAGCGTTGTATACCAAGGTTGAAAAGCATCCAAACATGTCCTTTATGCTCTCGCCTTTGTCCATCACAAAGTTTTCGTATTCATTGCTGAATAGGGCTAGACGAGACTCCTTGACTTGAGAAGTTCCTTCGTGTGTCACCTCCAAAGTGTGCCAAATTTCCTGTGCTGTTGTACAATGAGAAATTCTATTAAATTCATTTTTATCAAGAGCACATATCAAAGCGTTCATGGCTTTAGCATTTGTCGTTTTCAATCTCTTATCGTTAGCATCCCACCTATCCTTAGGTTTAGGAATCTCAGTATCACCAACGATTATAGTGGGAGGTTTATAGCCAGTTTCAATAATATCCCAAACATCATAATCAACAGAACTAAGATAGATACCCATCCTAACTTTCCAATAAGCATAATCGTTCCCGTTAAACATGGGTGGCCTAACAATAGATTGCCCCTCAATAAAAGCATTATTCGGTGAATTCATGACTCTAGAGTTAAAAACAAAATACCAGGCTCCGATACCACTTGTAGGATCTAGATTAACCCTAGAGGGGGGGTGAATAGGGTTATAGCAAATTTTCTCGATTATAAACACAGAAATAAAACGCAGAAATAAATATGCTGTAAAAGTAAATCACACACAAAATTTACCCAGCTTCGGCAACCCCTGCCTACTGCTGCATTCCCAGATTTCTATTAGAATTAAACAGTATCACGCTTACAAACACTCTACTAGACTCGCAGACCATTTTGCTTCCGCTCACAAACACTCTACTAGACTCGCACACCCTGCTCCCGCCTATAGAGTTTCGCTTACTCGCAAACACTGCTCCCGCCTATAGAGTTTTGCAAACTCGCACACCCTGCTCACTGAACTAATTCTAACTAGACAATCTGACACGACCTAAACCCTAGGTGGTGATTTACAACTCCTTTGACTCGAAAAGTAAAAAACAACTTCAAAAATTAAAACAGGAGCAAAAATTAAAATATAAACTATAATCCCTGATTTTTGCTCAAAATAAAAAACTAAAAAACCTTTATAATTAAAACCCTAATTTAAAACTAAGACTAAAACCCTCTAAAAAATAAAACCCCTTTTATAATAAATCACGGCCGGCCCAATTTCTTATTTCACCCGATGTCCTTCAATTCTTTCTTGAGAATAGAAAATGGCGGCGACAATTCTCTTCTTTGCAAATCAGGGCTTCGTTCCCTTTGTTCCAATTAGGGCTTCGGCTCTTGTGTAAATCAGGGCTTCAATTTCTTCGTTCGAACTGAGATGTGTTGCCCTAGCTCGCTGCTTCTCTGATGATCGACTGTCGCTCTTTTGCAGCTGCTTGATCGAGTTCGTTGCTTGTGATTTTGGTATGTACTGTTTCCTTTTGCTTTACTAGGTTAATACTTGAACTCGATGGTTGAAATTGCCAGTGATGATTGGGTTATATATGCGTTCGAATTCCTTGAATTACGTTCGTCTAAATATATTTGAATTCGTCAATGGCCGTTCGATCTTGTATTGATGCTTGGGATTTGATCGGACTTTGTCAATTTCGTATTTTTGGTAGCTTGATTCACACGGTATTGATTTGATTTCGTGATTTGTGACATTTGACTTTGTCACACGTATATTTTCGACTGTTGATTATCTGTAGTTGCTTCTATATTACTTCGAATTGCATTTTTGGCTACCTGAATTTCAATTTAGCATTGCATGATGTTGTCTGATTATTTGTTCATATGATTCCATGTATTACTGCACTGACTCATGTGTTTCACATTTTAACTCTTGATATCACTGCTGTATACATGCATTCCGGTAGCATGGTCGTTGTTCATCTTGTAGTCTTCTTGACGTTGCCACTGTGTTGCATTTGTATCACTACAAAACTCCATTGCTGTGTTGCTCACTGATGCATTGTTGTAACTGGTTTATTGATGCATTCATTGTAGCTTGTTCATTTTATTCATTTGAGTTTTGTCTTGTGAAGTTCCTGTGTTTGGTCACTGATGCATTACTGTAGTTGTCATATCTCTGTAGTCTGCACTTATATAGTTGGTTCCATATTCATGTATCTTGATGTTGTATAGACTTTTTCATGTTGCTGTGATGCAGTTTCCTTCACTGTTGTATCTTTGGGAGTTTGCACTGCTTCATGTTGAATTCATTGAAGTATTGATTGTTGCATTACTTAATGTTGCTGTTTCATTTGTTTCATGCATGTTGAACTGGTTTGCAGTTTATGTTGCCTTGATGCAGTTTGATTGTTTCATTACGGTCTTCTCATTCTGTTGCACTTTGGTTTAGTTATGCATTTGTCCAGCCATTTAAATTGACCTTGTACTTCTTGTTTTGATTCATATGTTCTTCAAGTCAGTGGTGCACTGTGCCATGCATTTGTATTTCTCTGGTCTCTTCATTCCTGTAGCTCCATCTTGACTTGGGCTGTTGATTCATTTAGTGATAATGTTGATTTTACTCTGGCTATACTGCATTTTACTTGTTGCATACATGAACTTGACACTGTAAAATTCTCATTGCATTTGCTGGGTACACAGTCTTGACCTGTTGCAGTATGGTCCATTGAGTTTAATCATCTGTTGTAGCCTGACTTGGTCTTGTTTCATGTTGGCTTGAGTCTGGGCATGTGTACTCCCGACCATTTTATTGCATTTGAATTGATTTTTGAATTTGCACCTGTGTTGAATCCAGTTTCACAACTCGGGTTTGACCTTGTGCTCGTGTCGTGATTTTCAATGTTATTGCACGTGAGTTGAACCCGGTTTTTCATTTGGGTTTGACCTGTGCTCGCCTGTCCCTGTAAATCAGTCAAGTGTATATATCGGCGTGCACGGCCTTGTGGCATATACAGTAATACACTGTGTATGTCACAAGTTGTTCGTGTATGATGAATTCAAATTTAAATTATGACGAACAACCCAAATAACTGAGGCAAATCATATTTTCAAAAATTATCTTTTATTTTTGAATTGCAAAAATATTTCTTTTTCAATTTTACTGCGTTAGTTTATATTTTTGCAGATTGCTCAGATGCTGGATTCAAACTGGAATGTAGTTGAAGACAAAATACGAGTGTGAGTGATATGTAGTGAGGTTATCAATGTAAAAATATTTGTGATGTAATCGTGATGTAATCAAAAATGTATATGTATAGTGAGAGCATGAATTTGTACTATTCAAGATTGTAATAAATATTTTTTTGAATAAAATTTCTGTTTGAATTCAAAATCTGTGTAACTTGTTCTGTTTGAATTCAAATTCAAATTCTGCGTAATTTATTTTATTCAACAAATATTTATTTAATCTATGAAAAAACAAATCAAATACATTTAAATGAATATATATGTTTATTATCATCAAACAAAAACATATAAGCGCATATTCAACACCATTCATCGTGATGACTTGGGGTCACATAACATCATTACATCGTGATCATCTTGATTGACTATAGTCGGAAACATCTTGATGACACCCAGTCACAACAACCCGAGTAATAACATCGTGATGATTGGAGTCGAGTAATAACTTCATGAACATCGTGATGACTCCAATCGAGTACTCGGTTTGTAGCACTAGTAACATCGTGAATGTGTCTCAACTTCTCGAATAGGAACCCAATAGGCGTCAACGTACGTCTCATACCATACGTTCGTACCTATTGGTTTACTAATAGTTAGTCGATGTCACAATAGAAAACCATCATAAAACATCATCAAATAAACATTGCCTTATCTCATCAGCGAGTGTAAGATACCTAACTCGTCTTATCTCTTACTTGGACGAGTTTAAGTGACATCGAGACTTGTCTCATTTCATCGACAAGTAAAAATTCATCATAAATATCGAAATCATCATCAATCCATCATAACAACTTGCCTCATCTCCTAGGAAAGTAAAAGAACATCGTGATGGTTATTTCTAACCATAGTTGCAAATTAAAACTTAACATCAATATTTCCTCATTTCATCGGCCATCACAAAATGCATCTAGATTGGTTCGTCATCGAATGTACTCATAGAGTAATTCTCAAACCAATAATCTTCACCAAAATTTGGTATTCTAAATCAACTCAAAATAACACTTCAAATTGGTTTCGATGAAAACCGTGCTCGAAAACAATGAAAACTAAGAGGGATATCTCAAAACCGTTAACTTGAAGTCAATACGAATTCTATTCAAATTTGACCCAAATCAATTCAAATTCCATTTCTAATTTGAATTTCAAATTCTTCAAATATAGCTAGCCTACTTATAGGAATCATAGCTCTGAAAATATCTCAAAAACATCATTAAAACCGAAGAGAATGAGAGCAAAACGAGCTAATACAATTCTAAGGTCAACGATTGTTGTTGCTGTCATTTTGCTCTCAGGACAGCAACATACAACCATAATTTCGACCAAAGAAACTTCAAAATTCCAGAAAACACAATGAATGAAACTTGTAGCAAATGACCTAAGCTTTCCGAAACATCCAAAATTATCAAATTTGGTTAAGAAAGGAAGAAGTTATGATCAAATTTGTTTCGGTTTCAAACACCGAGCAAATATTGATTTTGCTCTCGGGTTAGCAGTAGAAAATTAGGTTTTGACATAGCTAACCTGAAAATTACAGAAAACTCAAAACATAAAAGTTGTAACACATGATTTATTCTTTCCGGAACATCTAAAATTATCAAAATCAGTTAAGAAACGAAAAGGTTATGGCCAATTTCGTTTCAGCTTCAAGGACAGAGCAAATATTGGTTTTGCTCTCGGGATAATAGAATAAAAATTCGACTTTAACATAGCTAACCAACAAATTATAGAAAAATTAATGCATGAAAGTTTTAGCACATGATTTATGCTTTCCGGAACATCCAAAATTATCTAAATCGGTTAAAAAACGAATGAGTTATGGCAAAAATAATTTCTCAGACTTGTGATTGTTGTTGATGTCATTTGTTCTCGGGACAGCAACAAACAAGCACGACTTTGATCAAGCAAACTTCAAAATTTTAGAAAATTCAAAACACAAGACTTGTAGTCCTTTGTCTGTGCTTTCCAGAACATCCAAAATTATGAAATTTGGATGAAAATTGAAAAAGTTATGGCCAAAACAATGTGGCAACAGAAAACAGAAAATAACAAAGACGAAACGTAACCTTATTAATACGAAAACTCAACTCAAAACTTTGATTTTGGCTAGCATTTGTAAGATTTTGCCCTTACCAATTGATTTTCAGTGAATAAGTAAGGATTTGCAAGCAAGGTTGAGCCTTTAGCATAAGATTGGAGCCCTAAACATCTGAAAATAAAATAAAATAAAATAAACAATACATGCAAAGAAGAAATTGATCAAAACAAAATTTACAGTAAACAATTCTAGGGTTTTATATGGATTCTAAGATAGAATAGGTTGGAGATTACCTTCTTTTATGATTCTAACTTGAATTAGGCTTTTAAATTTGCAAAGATTGAGCTTGGAAAATTAAATTTTGAAGAAGGTAGTCATTGTTTTGTACTTTGAAGCCTTTTCTTTTCTGATTTAGGTTTTACTGTAAAGAGTTTTGGAAGAAAAGAAACGTACTTCATTAGAAAACTCTAAAATTTGGGTTATTGGATGTTTACCACACCCAATTAGTCCATACTCATACTTAGAAAATTATTTAGGCTAATATACATAGGTTTTATACCATTTTTAACACAACTTTCTCTATTAACTTCTTTTTACATGAGACAAAATGCATTCTTCATATTTTAACAAGGTGAACATGATTAACACAATAATTTTTTTTTACACTTAAAAATATTATTTTTCCAATAAACTATTAATTTACACAATATTTGACAATTTTGTTACTTTTAGACAAAAATCCACAATTTTAAACAATCAGAGTCAAATAAAAATTATTTCTTAACACAAATAAGTGTATTAAATGTTTTAACACTTTTTAACATATTACAACACTATTTTCAATCATTAATACACTTATAAATATTCATTTTCTTCTCATTTTGCCCTTTTTATTCACTATAAAAGGCTATTATTGGAATAAAATTCCAATACTTCCCATTTTGACTCAATAAATAACTAACATCATTTATTTTCAACCCACTTTCATAAATAAAATATTCTCTGCTTATTTTCACTCATTTATATTTATTCCAACCATCAATATGTTGAAATAACATCTTATGAGATAAATTAACTCACATAAATTAAAAACCCAAGTTTTATTCATCAAAAAATTGTTTATATAATATAAACAATATTAACTTACATTTCATCCCTCCAGTTCATTTATAATCACAATATTAAGTTATTACTTGCATTATGATTTAATGGTAATCTTTGAAATCCGGGTTGTTACAGACCATGACCAATAATTGAAATTAAATGACCACTACCAACAACAATGTTATGATGCTTATTGCTTGAATTGAAATAAGAAGAGAGAATACCTACATCCGTCGTCATGTGAGATGTAGCACCGGTATCCATGTAGTAGTTCCTATCTGGTTGAGAGAACGAAAGAGCATGCATAGCGGCCTCAATGTCGGTGGGCATGTAGCTAGAAGCAGGAGGAGCAATGACATTGAAAGCTTGAGGTCTGGACCTAAGTAAGTCTGACCCAGAACAAGAGGGATGTTGGGCCGCTGGATTGGAACTTGGCTGCCAAGAGTATGCGGGAAATGGGCAAGGAGGAATAGTCCACCCTCCCAACCAGGCTGCCACATCTGGTGCCACTGTGGTGGTGGGGCCTGCTGACGTGGCTGCCACTGGTGCTGCTGATATGGCGGCTGATTAGGACTGAATCCATTAGTACTTTGGTAGGCCTTTTTCTTCCCATTGTTTTTCGAACTGTTCCTCCCTTTATTATTGTTGTTGCGTTTGTTGCTTGTAGATGAATCAGTGGCAACCATGACAGCACCACCGGACTGACTCCAAGAACCACCAGTTTCAAGAGCTTGACGAGCCTTAATAGTACGCTCAACCATTTTCAACCTTGAACGACAACTTTCAAAGGATGGCAAAAGCTCTTGATTTTGTATACAGTCCACCGTACCACTATACGCCTTTGGTAAGAACCCGGTGAGACGTAAAGCCAGACGACCATTTGTCAATGGAGCATCAACATCAGCCAACCTGTCCGTCAGAGATTGTAGATAATTACAATAATTGTCGATCGAGTTGAAAGCTTCAAAAGCAGCGTTCGTAAAGTCCTCCCCGAGATGGGTAGCCGAGAGGCTTTGTTGTCCTAAAAAAGAGCTTCAAGACGGTTCCATGCCCCCTTCGATGTGTCATTACGTCTGAGGATAGCGAGAAGAAGATCAGAAGAAATGGTGTTGTAAATCCATTGCAAGACAGCGACATGCAAACGCTTCCAAAGAGCCGGATCGGCGGACTTAGCCTGGGCATAGGCAGCCATAGCCTTCTCCTCCGTTGGTGGAACCAAGTGTCATAAAGATCATGAACCCTAGCAAGATTGGTAAACAGAGTAGCCCAAAAATAATACATGGCTTGCTCGTTGTCTAATGTTATGGGAATAAGAGATTTAACATTAGTGATGGTGAGTGCGGAATGAAACTAGGACGAGTCTGCCATGGAAAAGAATTAAAGATAGAAGAAGAAGAATGAAGAAGAAGATATGTGAGGTTAGGGTAAGAAGAATAGGATCGTAAGGGGCTCTGATACCATGGTAGAAATCAATTTAGATTTCAATTGCTTGCCCATTGTATTAAACGTCCAATAATATATATGGTTACAAGAATCAAGATAGGCTACAAATTAGCCAACTGATTTGCTAAAACAAAGGTAACTAAATAAATACTAACCAAATAAAGAGGCTACAAATTAGCCAACGGATTTGCTAAAACAAAGGTAACTAAATAAATACTAAATAAATATATCGTCAGATCACAGAATAAATGCAAGAAATATTCTAACGCCTAGAATATATGTAAAATATATTCTATCACTGAATTTGCACTCAATCTTGTTTAATGCATCTTAGTTGAAATAAAGAGTGAAAATAAAGAATGAGATCCAATATCAAATTAAAATTAGAACTCAATTGGTAGTGATAAAAGTTATAACTTTGCGCTTGAAATAAGGAAGTGGCCAACTATACATGGCAGCATTTGTATGTTTATTGCTGCAACCAAGTACATTCTATTTTAATTATTTATTTAGGTCAAAGTTCCGGTACATACATGGAAATAAAGTGTACTTAAAATTACAACACAGACTTCCCAGTTCATATTGAGATTTTCAAATGCACAGACATTTATTTAAGGAACAGACATGAGCAATGTGCACTTGATTACTTTTGTTTAGGAAATTCAACCCAACCAAGCATGGTTTTTAGTAAAATATATAGTTAACATATTAAAGGAGACAAATGCTCATTTCATTATCAAATCGACAAAAAAAAGAACAAAAGGTAGAAAATAAAAGAGCTTACTCCAGGTTGTCGGAGTTTTCACTCAACTACACTTCTTGAAGCAAAACATCTCCAGTAGTAACGGTTTGAACCATAAATCAAGAGGCCTAAAGGTAAAAGTGGTTCGTATTTACATTAAGTTAAAAAGAATTTTAAAAACTATATAAATCTAAATATCTTACTTCACACTGGTAATCATACATGACAATAGTGGCAGATTACTTCCCAAGCATACTGCAAAAATCTTAACTTCAGTTAACACAGAGATATAATTCAGCAAATAAAAATTTTGTCTGAATATATCAATCTATGCAAGAGTACATGTAACTTCTTAAAAGATATTTTATGATAATTTCATTGATTTATTCATGAATTTAAAAGGAAAAGATTTTGTTTTTCTTCTAGAGTGCGAAATAAAACACTAAAATTAAATGACAAAATTGTCATAAGCAAAGAAATTGACTGTAGAGACAGAGGTAATTAA
Source organism: Allium cepa (assembly GCA_030765085.1). NCBI lineage: Eukaryota > Viridiplantae > Streptophyta > Magnoliopsida > Asparagales > Amaryllidaceae > Allium > Allium cepa. The sequence goes on along the minus strand of CM060940.1, from coordinate 212,619,293 downwards.
AAAGAGAAAATGAGTTCATTCTTAATATTATTATTAAGAGCAAGGTCACAATATTTATAGTAAACGGTCTGTGAATCACAGTTGCGAGATAATAAATCTTCAATCTTAATCGCAAGAACTATCTACGCGTCTTCTGTATAGGTCTCAGATGCAAAATTCCACACTCATAGTCAATTAGTCTGTCCTAATTGAACAGTCGACAATTTCTATACAAATCCATTGCAATTATTAAGTGAAATAAATGTTAAACGTCTATTGGAAAAATCAAAATTTTCAGCAAAAGCCAACCAAACATCCCCTACAATAAAAAAATTCATCTTAATTTCAAAAATTAACTATGCAGACAGTATCCTTTCATTACTTAATGTCAAACACGAAGCAAAAATTAAACTTTTCTCATACATAGTCAAACCAATAGAATATATGATTAATGTCAAACGAATGTAGTAAGTAAAAAATCAATAGTTTATGAATTTACCTGAAAAACAGTGAAGTCTTCTGTCCCATCTTTCATCTTCATTACCGAACACTGTTTATATTATTTATTCTTGGTAATCGACTTTCGATTAATTTATGAATACGAAGATGCAATAATCTTTGATGCGAAATAGATGAATGTGAAGAAATGTGAAAGAAAAGGCAGAAGAGAGGTTGGTGAACGTGGATTTATACGTGATGAGTACGTAGGTGGGGACAATGACTATAATGAAGAAATATCGAGAAAGGGAGTTGCGTGGCATTTTCTAGAATGAGGAATTTGAAGAAGAGAGATTGGTTTCCCAAAACGTGAGTAGATGGAGATGGTGGGAAAAAGTTTGACCAATGTCCCCTTTTTACTATTGTTTTACAAACTATCTTGGGCATTTTGGTCATTTCGAAAAAGGCTTTACCTACTCAAGTATTTGCATTATATATAAGATATAACTTTCTAACAAACTGACCGATGTTTAATTTCTTTATTTCTTTATAGATGATAACAAATACTCTGACTAGATCAATGTATTGGTCACAAAGCATGAATTCAATACTTTCTTATTCTTCTGGTTCTTCAAAACCTAAGTTTCATTACTAAATACTCTTGGAAGAGATCTGATTCTTTTGAATAGCATGCTGCCACGCCAAATCTTTGTCGCCATAGCCTCAAATTTTATCAGCAGTAAATACTCGAGTTACTGAAAATACAGAAATACATACCAAGCAAGTTTCAATTGGTTCATTGTTACATCGTTCGTCATACCCCGCGCGTGCGAATCCTTCTTTCAAGCTTTTGTGCTTTTGTTTAACAGTTGCTTTAATTGGAGAAGTATAAATGAAGTTTGTTGGTTATTCGAATGACATAGCAATTTATATGAAGCGATGATAATCTTTCCAGCAGATGTATGCGCTAACACCTAACTCAAAATGGAGATAATAACTGAAATAAATTACATGTTTGTGCAACATACGTGCTCATTGCTAGCTTTTAGTTTTATCTCATTTGATTGCTAAGTCCAATACGTACTTTGAACTGCTAGAGATACAGGTAATTTTGTTTATATAAAAATAAGTATATATGAGCTAAAAATAGAAATAAACTAGGCTTAATAACCCATGTTCAATACGAATTAAGCTTACATAGTTATATTACATTAGTTATTTACAAACATAAAGGCATAAAAATGTACAATTTCCATTCAAAAAAACATAACTTTGATGCATAAGTATTAAGCTTCGTAACAACCGACTAACTCATTAGTTGCATGGTAACTTATGAAAAATAATCAGTAGGAATTGATTTGATTTTGAGAAAGATTAAGTTTAGGTATAAGTGAATGAGAGACTAAACTAACAAAAAATTAAATATTTCTAAATAGATTAATGAAGAAAAAAATAGAACTGAATTAAATATATATATACAATTAGGATGCACCAACATCAATTACTGTAAGCGCACATATTCAATTCATAACAATAATCACCATTGATTAATATAATTTTGAGAATGATTGAAAATGAAACGGTATATTTATTTGATTATGAAAAGTATTATTTCTACCAAACTTCGGATACTTATTTTGCAGTAAAGTCCCTATCAAAATCAAATTAAATCCAGCAACATATCTAGGCATAAGTTATTGAGTTTGGAAAAAAAAAAAAAAGGGAAGCGCTGAAATCAACTAACCAGCGAAGGGGCATTGGTCGTCTCAGTAAGAGCTCACCTTCAATAAGCATCGGGTTCACATACCAGAAAATCAGTAAGAAATAATAGGAGCGATAAGGAGAGGAAAAGCGGATGGGCCAAGCTGCAAAATTCAGAATCGGTGCACGAAAAACAGAGCAGAATGCGGTGAGCGTGGATCAAACACGCGACCTTCAGATCTTCAGTCTGACGCTCTCCCAACTGAGCTATCCCCGCAACTGATAAGCGGTTCCTTTTTTACGTTTACAATTAAATTAGCGAAAGTCACAATCATTTATCACAATTGCTCACCTAAACTGAAGCTAATCAATAAATAAACAGGCGTACCGTGACCGTTTCTCGATTGTTGAGACTGGACACCTAATCTCTTCTGATTGAAACCAGTCAAGCTCAAACCGGAATACATAATGTGAAAGGCAGCAGACTGTCTACTGTATTTGGTTCATTTTTTTGGCTCTTCTTCCACCTCCTGTGGTTTTGGAGTTCAACTGGGTCGGTGATAGGTGGTTTTAGGGATTTTCTTTTCAAAGCTGACAATTTCCCAATGTAGGGTTAGGGTTTTTGCAGGTCGTTGGGAAAGTGCGACGAGCAGAGAAGGAAAGATTAGTTAGATAGAGAGCAAAGTGCCACGAATCTCTTATTACGGCTAGAGCGCCTGTTTTACCCCATTTTGGGCCAATGAAGCTTGGACTCCCATTTTATTAGAGCTCCAACATTTGACTTTAAAAAAACACAGACGAAGGTATTTATTACAATTTCAAAGTTTTCCCGAGTTTTCAAATATTGTATAGTGTATTATTCATTGTTGATGGGGCATCAATGGGTTAAATATTTATAGTTATTAGATAACTATTAATGACTCATCTTAGAATTTCCTATTGGTTAATAATAGCTAGATCGAATAGGAATATCAAAATAACGATGTTACATGGTTCTCTCGATTAAAGAATATCGTTGAGCTTTAATGTGGATGCTTCACTTTTATTATAGTTAAATCATGACATAACGTTCATCGAGCGACTATAGTCGAGTTTGAGTTAAAGTATTAAAAGTGAAACGCTATTTAATAAAAAAAATTCTGCTCAGTTGTACGAGGTTTGTTACACGGTCAACTGTAGTGAGCACAAAATCAAAGTCTCTAATCAGTATAGTACAGTTAATACTAAATATTATTATTGAACCAAAGGCTTGAATATAGACGAACCGAGTTGAATATATATGATATTAGTATTTTAACCAGAACCAAATTTTGTAAGTCCTAATTTGACATAGTGTTGACGAATGGAATTGGTGTAAACCATCGATATTAAAAGACACTGCTTAAATTATAAAATTAGATTTTTCTGATAAAGACGTATAAACGATAAATTCGGTCAAATTGTCACTCTACTAGTCAAAGAGGCGGGCGACCATTAATACTTGAATAGTTCGATACTAATTGCTGACTGAATTTACACCTATGAGTCGCATAACCGTTTTTATGATTTCTTCGAAATACCACACAATTTAATTAATTTACAAATTGTTATAAATTAATTAAACTAACCAATATTTATGAAATATTAATTTTTTTTACTTGATGTATTGGGTTCTATTAATATTTTCTAGGCGTCATTAGTATCAAGTAGATGCGATATAAAAGTCATAAGTGTACGTATTAATACGTGACATCATGAACATTTAAATACAATTTAAATGGTATTAATTACTTAATGGGTTTAGAGTATTTTGATGGACCATAGCTCATCTTATGGTTAGTAACGCCTTGGTGAAGGGGAGGAAATGTTTTGTTTTTAAATTCTAGATATAGATCTAGAATTAGAAGGAAAAAAATTAGTAAAAGGGGGAGAACTTGTCTCCTTTCTTCCCATGTTTGAACAACCATACCCTCTTCATTTTATTTTTCTTCTTGATCCCTCCTCACTCTACTCTTGGTCGTAAGCTTCTCTTCCTCTTTCATAGCCAAAAAAACAATCGGCCCATATACATCAAATCATACTACTCCATGCCATTGCAACGTTCGAAAATCTATTCAAGGTGAATTTAGGTACTACCGTCAATCGATATATGTTCATAGGCTATATCCCTAAGGTGTTAAATCTCATTTATATTTTATAACATATTCATCATTATATATGTGTGTGTGTATATGCGTATATATCATATAATGATTATGTATGCACAATACTTGTCTCCCTTTTATCTATCATTGATGAACATTGGTGTGTTTAAATTAATCAAATTGTTGTTTAAATTTTTGTATAAAGTTAAAAAAACATTTTTTTGGCCAAGTGTATTTTATATTATTTTAAAATTGATTTTTAATAATTTAACATTTATTATTTATTATTTACAATTGTATATATTATACATATATACATATAATAATTATGTTTCGGTTTTTTTCAAAATATTTTTATTTCCAAACTTATATATATTATTAATATACTTACATTTATCTATTTAATAATCTTTTTTTGAAAACCACTTAATAATGTTTATATTAATATATATATATATATATATATATATATATAATATATACATATATATGCATACAGTCTGTATGTATGTATGCATTTAAATATTTGATTTGCTAAATTACAATAAAAGGTTTTAATTTTTTTAATTAAGAAAATATTCTATGGACGAAAAGAAATAATTCGTATAATATATTTTAATATTTAGTTTATCAAATTACAAGTTCTGATTATATTATGTTACAAATAGTTTATGTATTAGAAAAGTATTTTCAACAACGGCGGTGTGTTACTCAAAATATAAAATATTTATTTTAATTAGTTAAATGATAATCTTAAACATTTTCAAAGAGTTGATTTTAAAATATTTTACCATGTCAAAATTAGATATTTTAGATACTAAATTTGGATTTAAATTTTAATGATTTAGTCAAAATCTAATTGAATATTTTTAAGTACATTTATTGACATATAAATATATTCCAAAAATAATTCATAAATACATACATACGCACACATGCATGTGTGCGATAGTGTTTGTACTAATATTTTGAGACAGGCATTGTGCATATGAATGGAAAGTGTATTTGTTGTAGATGCAAATCCCAACATTCGTATATATTAACTATGTACGGATTATTAAGTTCCATGCGCACATTATACACATATGAGTATATAATGGTATACTCATTATTTTTATACAAAACGTTTTAATTAACCCATTACTTAATTAAATCAAAATATTAAGTAAAATAAGATTTTATTTAAATAAACTAGGTTTGATCTAGTACAACCCATTAGACTTCATAAACCTACTATGATCCAAAATAGAAAAAAAAATTGTAATTCGTATATTTCATTTACCGCAAACAGTTTCGGTTCTAATAGCCATGTGCTACCGAAATTGTTATGAGAAGTGTCAAAAGCCGTGCAACGCCAGTTGTGATAGAGTTAGATTTATGCTCTAGGGGCAATTATATAATTTGTTACATATATCTAACTCGATAACTATTCTTGTTCGAAATAAAAGGTGTTTTTTTTCATTATATACTTGATATAATATGTTATATTAATTAATTTAATTAAATATTTATTTAATAGAAATCCATAAATGGTATGTTTATGATAGTTGTTGCATGCATTGTAACTATGAGTGATTTATCACAATAAAATAAACATACTATCTTAAATATTCCTAGTCAAGATGTATCAAGAATGGATATCGATGCATCCATTGATACTATAGTATATAACACTCTCCAAATGTTGGATAGTGTTTTACTCATAACTGCTGGGGGCACTGAAGGGTTACATACTAATAGTTATTGGATAATTATGAAAAGACTCACTCGATAGTTTTCTGTTAGTTAATATAACTAAGGTTAAACAAAAAATATCGATGTGATAAAATTACATAGTTCTCTTGACTTGAGAATATTGTTGATCTTCAATACGGAAGCTCTGCTTTGATTATAGATAAATCGTGGAGTGGTGTCTTTCGAACGACTATGGTTAGGTCGAGTGAAAGAATTGGAAGTGAAATACTATTCAAGAGAGGATCCATCTCCCCGGTTATATGAGGTTGGTGCCCCAGTCAATTAAAGTCAAAGTCTTTGGTCAGAGCATTTCAATTAATAATAATTGTTATTATTGAACCAAGGACTTTATATTTGGACTATAGAGTTGAATATGGATGAAATTGGAATTTTGACCGTTACAAAATTCCATCGAACGACCATAGTTGAGTCGAGTGAATATATTGGAAGTGAAACACTAATCAAGTAGGGATTCGTCTTTTCGGTTATACGGGGTTAGTATCATGTCAATTGAAGTCAACTCAAAGGCAGAGTCTCTGACCAGATCATATCGGTTAATAATTGTTATTATTACTGAACAAATTTTTGTATTGGACTATAGAGTTGAATATGGACGAAACTGGAACTTTGATTATTGCTGAATTCTATAAGTTTAAAGTGGTATAGTTTTGACGAAGATAATTGATCTTAATAATGGTCACTACTAGACAACACTTAAGAATGTAAATTTTGATTTTACCGAAACCAAGTAAGCGGTAAATTTGGCCAAAATTTCACATTGAATATTCTATACTGATTCTTTTTATAAATTTATTAACTTTTCGGGTGTAATTGATAATTTTTTCAAATTTATTTGGAAGTCTAACGCTCCTCGAAAATCTAAAATCCACATGTGGCTAACCATTCATGGTAAATAAATACTATAGAAGTTTTAAAAAGGAAAAATATTCACATTGATAATGAATGTTATTTTTGTAGTACGCATTTAGAGGATATTAATCATATTTACTATGATTGTGAGGATACTCATTTTACTCTTATAAATACCCTTAATATTTTTGAATTTAAAACTAGTACTAGAGTTACTGATTGTGTTTTCTATTGGAACACTTTTAGATTTAAGTTAAATAAGGATAAAAAAATACTTGCTTGATACTTTATTCACTATATCTAGTTGGTACATTTGGTTTGAGAGAAATCAAAGAATTTTTAATAATAACAATAATCACTTTAATAAATTGATATTTTTAACTTCATCCTTTTTGCTTTAATTGGGTCTCAAATCCTAAGTATAAATTAGCCAAAAATAATTTTTTAAGGAATATCTTAATAAGGTTAGTAATAATATTAATATATTCAAACATAACATTAATAATTTTGACACTAATTATATTTGTAGTAATACCTCTTCTAACTTAAATGATGATCAATTAGTGTATCATAATTTTCTTCATATTATAGGTCCTCAACAATATTTCTAGTTATGTTTTTGTTTTTATTTTAGTTATTTTAGTTCTAGTTTTTAGTTCGTTTATCTTATTCTGTTTGGATCATATTACTTTTACTTTTTAGAATTATTAGTTTTTGTACTAGACTATCTTTGCTTTATTTTTCACATTAGGTTTTATACTCGCATATATGTATGTAAATTATATCTATATACGTATATGTGGTTCACACTAATTTTTTTCCTACTTTTGTTTTAGGTTTGGAATAGATAGGTTGCCAGTTTCCCTTTTCAGGTTTATAGGATAGCTCGCGTCTTTGTACAGGTGTGCAGGATAGCCATTTCCAGGAGTGTTGATTGCGTCAGGCATTACTTTTAGCTATACCGAGTCTTTAGAGAGGAGTTCTTCTTATTGGATCATTTCTTTTTCTAGATTAGCCTATTACTTCTATGGCAGCTACATAGAGTCTCCTTATTGATGGCGCTGTCTTTCAGTATCTCCGGATTTTGTTACTAGTTCAGTTTTTCTAGGTACCTCCAACACCTTATTATTGAGCGATGGCCATGCCGGAGCTCGATATTGGGGTGTAATGGGCGGTGGCTTTGCTGGAGCTCATTATAGGGGTACCTGTCTTTTTCTTTGTTTCTAGTGCATAGATTTGTCACCTGCCAAGCATGTTGGAAGCACCATATTATGTGTTATATATATAGTTTCATGTGTGCTCTCCTCTTTTATTAGAGGATCACACATTTTTCTCAAAAAAATCGGCCAAAATTTCACACCACCTGTCAAGTGACGTACGAACATTAACATTTGAATAGTTCGATATTAATCATTGACTGAATTTACACCTACCACATAACCGAAAGGTTGAATACTCTTTTGACCAAATATTTTGTTAATTTTTTATTGTTAAAAATTAATTAACTAATATTTATGAAGTATTGATTATAAAAATTTATTTGATGTGTTAAACAATATTAATAAATATGTTTATAATAGTTATAAATATATCAATCGATATAAAATATTGATAGGTGTTTAAATTGGATTTAATTGTGATAAATATTGATCGAGCTAAAAATGGATTTGAAGGCCACATGGGGCAAGAGGATTTTTACCATGTTGGATTAGGTATGGGGAGGCCATATAATGGCTATAAGTTTAGGTTTAGATGGTTTTTGATATTTTAAATGATAGAGAATGAGTAAGAGAAAAAAGGAATCTTGATCCCACTTTATCTCTCTAAACTCTCCTCTATAATGAATCATTATTGTCATCTTTAAACAGACCTTTGGAAGCTTCCACCCTCTTCATTGCTGGCTGAAATTCATCCCCTCATCTTCTCCATTTTTCAAACTCAAATCAAATAATTCAAAAATTATTTGATAGCCGGTGGTCGACAATTCAAAGCAAGCACATTCAGGATTGGAATAGGATTCAAAGAAGCTCATATTCTCATTTCAAGATGTATTCAATAGGCCTCAATGAAGGTGTGTCTTAGATTTACAAATATAAATTGATATCATATGATGTTTAGATCGATAGGCATCAGACTTAGTATATCAATGCTTTGTCACGTATTAGATGGCTGAATATATATTGGTGCATTAATACGTATGATTAAAAAAATTGTATGCTTGCTGGTATTAAAGCTCACGGCCAAACGGAAAAACCGTTTTTTAGTTAAATAATACTATAGTGATTTAATTAATTAATTAATTAATTATATGCCAAAGATTAAAATTATATAATAAAAAAAATTAAAATGAAATTTTACATAATAATATTTCGGTAGCATGAAATCTTTATTTTAATATATTATTTATTTATTAATATTTAAATATTAATATAAATATTTATTTAACTAGAAATTTATTTTAAGAGAAATGTGTGATCCTCTAAAGTAGAGGAGAGCACACACGTAAATATGTGTGTGTATATATATATATATAATATTACATATATATTACTAAAGACAAAGGTGCTACCAACATGCTTGGCAGGTAGCTAATCATAGTACAAATAACGATGAAAAAGAACTCAGGTACAACTAGAATGAGCTTCGACAAGGCCACCATCCATTAAACCTCAATATCGAGCACTAACAAGACCACCGCTCAGTAATAAGGTGTTAGAAGTACCCAAAAAAACTCCATGAGACAACTCAGCGCAGATGATACCAAAAACAACTCCATCTGAGAAGGAGATGCCATGCTGCAAACTCAAAAAATCTAGAATTAACTCCTCACTCTAGATGCGGATGATCTTGAATAAAGTACACTACTCTATAGATGTGGAAGAACTGGAAAGAATGTCTCACTGCAAAAGTGAATAATCTAGAAAGAAGAATGCCACACTGAAGATGCATTATAACTCCTCATTGCAAATAGGTCCAAAATGAATGTCTCACTATAATCCTGCCAACATCAGTCCTGTGAACCTGTAAATAGAATCCAGCACCATTTCTGACCAAAGCTTGTATATGTAAAAGGAAATAAAGCAAATTATAAGAATAATACACATATATGTATATAAATGAAATTTATTTACACATATATATGCATTAATGAAGCAAAAGTAATAATACAAAAGCTAAAATAATAAGACGGAAAAACAATAAAATTTAGAAATAGGCTAAAAAAGAATCCATGATCAAAAGAAGTTAAAAACCTATAAAATAAAACAAATTAAAACTTATCCTTATGCTCCTTTGATCGAAAGGACATTATGATGATCAATAAAATGATCATTCAAAGTTGAGAAAATGTTAATGCTATAACTATTAATGTTAAAAATATTGTTTATGTTTAAATAGCCTAATATTATTATTAACCTTATTAAGATATTCTTTGAAATGATTATTTTTTGCTAATTTATATTTAGGATTTGAGATCTAACTAAAACAAAATGAAGATATTATAAAAATCAATTTATTAAAATGACTATTATTAATATTAAAAGGTCTCTGGTTTCTCTCAAACCAAATATACCAACAAATTATAATGAATAAAGTACCAAGTAAAATTATATTTTTCTTTTTAAACTTAAATCTTAAATTATTCCAATAATAGTCAAAATAAGTAATTTTAGTTGTAAGACTAAAGTTGAAGAATTTGAAAGTATTATTTAGAATATAGTACGTATCTGTGCAATCATAATATGCATGTTTAATATATTCAAATACAAATTACCAAAGGAACATTTATTATCAATTTGCATATTCTTTTTATTAGTAATTCAATAGTATTTAGTTTTTCATGCATGATTAACCACATATGAGTTTTAGATTTAGAAGGAGCATTTGTTTTCCAAATAAGTTTAAAAAAGTTATTAATTACGCCCGAGAAATTAAGAAATTTATAGAAGGAATTATAAGTAAATTTCTTACTCTTATCCCATTCCCAAATAATATTGTCATTATCGTTATCAATATTATATAAATTCAATCTAGCATAAAGCAAAGAAAGTTGTCTAAGAGTTGTACCTTCTAAAATTCTATTAAAACTAAAATTCCAAGGGGAATTGTAACGCCCCACCCCGAGACCCACCTTAGCAAAGAGAATCAACAAGTAATTCTATCTACTAAAGCAGAGAATAGGGCTGGTTAAGGGCGACCATCTATAATTTTGTCTTAGACATCTATTGAATACGTCGATAATTGCATTATAATTTTTCAACTCAAGTGGATCGACATACCCAGTAAATGCTTAATCCAAAACTATAGGTGGCTAACGGGATCTATCAGAACAAAATACAATAACTGAATGTAAATCACATCACAGAGCAGTAACCAACATCATATATATACATATACATTGATACACGTTCAGTACTATTCAATATGAGTACAATAACGGTGGTACACGACCACACCATATACATCGAATCAAATGTAAAAACATCAGAGTATACTGAAGAAATAAACTACTCAAGAGAAAGAAGAGCTGTTAGCCAACATCAACTTCAAGCTAAGCCCAATAGATGATACCTGAAACAACTCGGTCTGACCCGAGTGAAAACACACGGGTCAGGCTAGCTAGAACTTATCATTAGTAAAAGTGATGATAAGAGATAAGGGGAAAACCATTCCATCGTTACCAATGGAATGATATAAGTCATCAAGTTATCTCTAGAGTGATACATCAATGGTTCATCATGATTGCATAGAGGAATACAATATGTATATTAGATAGACATGGTTCATCTAATTATATATATAACCGAATGAAATGGGTGAGATATGGACCATAAAGTAAATCTTCATAAGATAATTAAAACTTCAAGAATCCATCATAAATAAAACTCATCTAATATAAACTTCTTAATTATTATACCTCATCTCATCGGTATAAATATAAATACATCTCAAATCCATCATTAAGCTCATTATAAAGGAATCTCCATAATCATTTATACCTCATATCATTGGTACAAATATAAATATATCTTAAATCTATTATCAACACTCATCATAAAAGCATTACCATAATTTATACCTCATCTCATTGGTATATATAATGTCTCAAATCCATCTTGATAGAGCCCGGAAAGAATCGAAAACATCATATTCGAAATCACAAATAAAACCATGTACGTCAATAAGCCTTTTTCTTACATAAGGCTATACTAAAACATCATCATCAAAATAGTGAAATCGAAATACCTAAAACCTCATGGAAAATAGCACGTGCATTTACATCTTGACTAGTACTACCATTATTTGGTACCATTCATCGTGATGACTTGGGGTCACATAACATCATAACATCGTGATCATCTTGATTGACTATAGTCGGAAACATCTTGATGACACCCGGTCACAAAAACCCGAATAATAACATCGTGATGATTGGAGTCGAGTAATAACTTCATGAACATCGTGATGACTCCAATCGAGTACTCGGTCTGTAGCACTAGTAACATCGTGAATGTGTCTCAACTTCTCGAGTAGGAACCTAATAGGCGTCAACGTACGTCCCATACCATACGTTTGTACCTATTGGTTTACTAATCGTTAGTCGATGCCACATTAGAAAACCATCATAAAACATCATCAAATAAACACTGCCTCATCTCATCGGCGAGTATAAGATACCTAACTCGTCTTATCTCTTACTTGGACGAGTTTTAAGTGACATCGAGACTTGTCTCATTTCATCGACAAGTAAAAATTCATCGTAAATATCGAAATCATCATCAATCCATCATAACATCTTGCCTCATCTCCTAGGCAAGCAAAAGAACATCGTGATGGTTATTTCTAACCATAGTTGCAAATTAAAACTTAACATCAATATTGCCTCATTTCATCGGCCATCACAAAATGCATCTAGATTGGTTCGTCGTCGAATGTACTCAAAGAGTAATTCTCAAACCAATAATCTTCACCAAAATTTGGTAACTTCTAAATCAATTCAAAATAACACTTCAAATTGGTTTCGATCGTACAAGTCCGATATTAAGCGATAAAGCAAAAATACATGTCCCATACCACATATTTGTTTTACTAAATTGTTTAATTCTCATTCTTATCGTCGAAACTCATAAACATAAGCTAAATTATATTTAAAATATATTTTTTAGAGAAAATAGAATTCTTAAACAATCTAGAAACAATTTTAAAAGCTTTGTACAGAAAAATCCATTATTTTAAAGAGAACGTCTATTATACAAACACTTTAAAATAATGAATAATTAATATAAAAAAATCTCTTAAAAATGATACAAAATACTTATTTCATAAACAATGATTTATTTTTATTTAAGAAATTTTCAAGAATTTATTTGAAATTAAAATCATTAAAACCCTCAAAATACTCACATATCGGTATTAACCGTTATTTAAATTTAAATGGAATTTAAATAAAACTTTAATCTCAAACTTCTTTAAATCTAAGATAATATATTCATGGACATCATTTCCATCTAATAACATCAAGTTTTTAAAAAGAAGAATGCGACTGAAATCATAGAAATCGTCAGAATATCATCAAACACGGAAATTAAACACTACATATATTTCGGTTCTACTATAAAGAATATATATTTTCACATAGAAATATACAAAATCTGAGAATAATTATAATATAAAAGTTGTAGGGTAAATCCTCAGGTTTCAAGAACTTCAAAAATTTCTAAATTCCGATAGGTAACAAGGAAGTTATGATCAAATTACTTTCTAGGTGAATATGTAAACACTCTCTGTCAATGACAGGACAGTCATAAAGATATGGATATTTCACCATATAGACATCAAAAATACTCAAAACTCAAAACAACAAAGTTATATCCTAAATCATAAGTTCTGCAGAACTTCAAAAGTTTCTAAATTCTGACTGGTAACAAGAAAGTTATGGTCAAATTACTTTTCAGGTGAATATATAAACACTCTCTGTCAATGACAGGACAGTCACAAAGATATGGATTTTTCACCTTATAAACATCAAAAATAATCAAAACTCAAAACATCAAACTTGTAGATCTATTTCTACGCTTTCCAGGTCATCTAAGATTATTAAATTCCGACTTAAAACGAAAGAGATATGTCCAATTTACTTACGGCAATTTCACAATTAAACATGCAACAAACAAAATTGAGATTTCTTAAAATCTCAATCAAAGCTAGAAAATGTGAGTTTTAAAACTCACCTTTGATTTTAGATAGCAAACACCCAAATTTGTGAAGAAAGATAGGAGCTTGAAGGTGAAGTCCTTTCTCTATTCTTGTTTTGGTGAAGTTCTTCTTGAATTAACAGCAAAATTGAGTGGAATTGAGATTCAATTAGAGAAAGCCATTGTTTTTCTTTCTTTCTATTTACTGTATCTTTTGTTTTGGGGAGGAATATGAGAAAAAAAAGTAATTTACACATATTTCATCTTTTCTAGATGATTCTAGAGAAGGTTAATGGATTCAAACCTTACCCAAATAAGCGCAAGGCAAATATACTTAGAGATATTCCTATGTTATATACATATTTAACCTATTTAATCAATTTATACACTAGTTTTCCCATTTTTAACCAAACAAAATATCTACAAAAAATTGTTGGCAACAAATTTTTTATTATATATATAAAAAAATTATTTCGACAATAAAAAGTTATTTTTATAAATAAAACTCTATTTTTCACAATATTTTACAAATTGCACAATTTTAGTGTAAAAACACTATTTTTAATGCAATAACTTAAAAAAAAAATTCTTTCGGGTCAAATATATTGCAATAAATCATTCTAACACTTTTTAATCATCAAAATATTTTATTTTCCAATTAAAAATATTATTTTCCCCATATAACACAATATTCTCATTTTTAGTGAAAAATCACTATTTTCATCCATTTCAACCAAATAAAATTTATTTTTAAGTCTAAAGAAGTGTATTAAAATGTTTTAACATTTTTATAACATTAATACATCATTCCAAGCCTAACCACACTTCTAAATTTTATTTTCTTCATATTATTCCTTTTATTTTACAATAGAAGACTAACATTGGAATAAATTTCCAATATTACTAATTAACTAAAATTAAACCACCACAATTATTTATTTTGAATCCAAATCCAAAAATAAAGTTTTTTAAACTTTGTTTCATTCATTTACACTTTTTTTTCAACCATCAAATGTTGAAATTGGCTTCAAATAAAATAATATGACTTATTTAAATTTCAAATCCCAAATTATATTCATCAAGATATTGCTTATATAATATAAACAATATAATCACTCATTTTATTATCCAATTCATTTTTAAACAAAATATTAAATAATAATTTTCATTATAATTTAATATTAACAGTAACCTCTAAAATCCTCGGTTGTTACAGACTCCCCCACTTAACAAAATTGCGTCCTCGCAATTTCTAGTGGAAAAAGGCTGTAAACAATACAAAAATTCAATCGAAAAAGATAAAAGACAAGCTCAAAACTCAAACATTCATACTCTCAATATAGAATGATAGAGAGAAACAAGAAAAAACTCACTTGGTTAATCCAATGGACCATTAACTACTAATATAGTGATTAGCAAAACATCGAATTTTCCAAGTAACTCGAAATAATTTTGAAGATATCCCGTCTTTGAATCAAAACTCTTTAAAATGCTCAACAATTAATCAATCGAAAATGATTGAATTCACAAAAATCTACGAGTAGAGTCGGGATCAAACTCACTTAAACCCAAACTCTAAGCAATAAAGAAGATCATCGATAAGATTTTTCGCATAAATATATGGAAAGAACATCCTCACAACAGGGTAGAAACAATAGACAAGATTGATAAATCACAAGATGGCTTCTCACAAGGCTACCAAATCGAACGACCGCGAAAAATGCATATCGTTAATAATAGCTCAAAAATAGAATATACTCAAGAACAAGGATATAAGCTCGAACTATCTTTTAATCCAAGATATTTAGAATTTTTAAATCTCAACATCTTTTAAATTCTAAATCTCAATTTTCAACATTTGAAAATTTCGAAACTTTTTACTATATTACTTAGTAAGTTATTTAAAACTCAAATTAAAATTCCAAATTTATTCTCTTACTTCAAAATTAATTTCCAAAGAAATTTGTAAATCCATAATAATATTCCTCAAAATTAATTAAGGGTTTAAATTCTCTTTACTCTTTTTATTAAACCACTTAAATTGTTTAAAACAATCTTCAAATTCTCTTATAACTCTTCTCTTAAAACATCCACTGTATATAATATAGATTCTAAAATCTCAAAATATACTTCCAATAAAGCAAAGCTCAAAAATAATCTCATTTATATCCTCTTCTTTAAAATTTAAAAATAAATAAATGGAATTGCCTCGCCATTGAGTCTCTAATAAATAAATATATCCGTTGGCTGCAGAGTTGACCGAACGATCATAACTGCCTCGCCACTCTATTACTTGTCTGTAAAATCAATGGCTGCAATTACCATTCAAAAATAAATTTAATATTTAATCTCAAATTCCTATTTTTCAAATCTTAATTTTTTCTTAAAAACACAAATCATCATGTTTGATTGTCTCATCCTAGCATTAGGAGATTCCTATCGATAACGTTGATCAGGCATATCGATTAGAACTCTTAGCTACTCGGCGGACAACCTAACACTCAAATTTTTTTCTATAAAAGAAATACTACTCATGTAAATATATTCTCAAAATTTTCTTTGATTTTTAAAATATCTCAAAATTCCAATTTCTCTTTTTAAAACTCATATATATATAGCTTCAAAAACTCAAACCAAAGAACATTTAGTGAATGCATCGAGATATTCCTAGAATACACGTTTCTCAAAATCAACAGAAGGAGACAGAGTGTTAGTCAATCTTACGATGTCATGAGCCACTCCCAAAAGTCATCAAGATACAGGATAAGCAAGATATTCTTCTCAAAGGAGATGAAGCACACAACAACAAATCATTACTTCAAACAAAGTAATGCTACAAAGATAACACTGATTGAGTATCTGAAAAGAACACTCAGTGAAGCTGAATGATAAACTCAATCAAACTTGAACGATCTAGAAACTCACCTTATTCCTCAGTGGATATCTTCGTGGAAGGATAGCCGAAGAGCTAAGAGCCAGGAATAAGGTTACCACAACACTTGATTGCCTAATTGGATGTCAAACCAAAACGGACTCAAAAAACTCAACAAAGTCACCATGACTGGAATTTGAGATATATCATCGACATCTCGATACTCAAGAGCGAATTCAGAAACTTCAAAATCATAATTAACATTCCAAAGTGATATAAATAATAACCTAATCAAATTAGGATGCCTAAATAAATATAGGATCCTATAACAACAAAAGGATCAGACTTTACATCAAATAAGTCAATCCATCTCAAACCAGATACATCTCAAGATAGTGAGTAATAAACAAACACTCACTAAAACAACAACAAATAAAGAACTCAGAATGCTCACAACAAGCCAATCGTTGTGGATTCCATCAATAGGACTCACAACTCTCAAAGGAATGCAACAAGAATGCCTAAAGAAATCAATCAACTCCATCGATACGAACTCACTCGTATCAACAAAAATAAGAATGGAATAATCCCAAATAAGATTTTATATAAGATAAGATGACATCAAACTCTATTATGGAATACTACGGAATATAATATATCTATATTCCTAGACATATTCCATCCCAGCAATCCCAAAAATCAAAATAGAATCAAGGCTCGATTTGAAAGCAAGCTCAAATAAAGGACAATGATTCACTCGTATTGTACTTCGATGTATCATGATATACGTACTATTCTGTGTTTATTCTACTTTGTTCTGACCATAGCTCTGATACCAAGCTATAATGCCTCACCCCGAGACCCACCTTAGCAAAGAGAATTAACAAGTAATTCTATTTACTAAAGCAGAGAATAGAGCTGGTTAAGGGCGACCATCTATAATTTTGTCTTAAACATCTATTGAATATGTCGATAATTGCAATATAATTTTTCAACTCAAGTGGATCGACATACCCAGTAAATGCTTAATCCAAAACTATAGGTGGCTAACAGATCTATCAGAACAAAATACAATAACTGAATGTAAATCACATCACAGAGCAGTAACCAACATCATATATATACATATACATTGATACACGTTAAGTACTATACAATATGAGTACAATAACGGTGGTACACGACCACACCATATATATTGAATCAAATGTAAAAACATCAGAGTATACTGAAGAAATAAACTACTCAAGAGAAAGAAGAGCTGTTAGCCAACATCAACTTCAAGCTAGGCCCAATAGATGATACCTGAAACAACTGTGTCTAGCCCGAGTGAAAACACACGGGTCAGGCTAGCTAGAACTTATCAACTTATCATTAGTAAAGAAGATGATAAGAGATAAGGGGAAAACCATTCCATCATTACCAATGGAATGATATAAGTCATCAAATTATCTCTAGAGTGATACATCAATGGTTCATCATGATTGCATAGAGGAATACAATATGTATATTAGATAGACATGGTTCATCTAATTATATATATAACCGAATGAAATGGGTAAGGATATGGACCATAAAGTAAATCTTCATAAGATAATTAAAACTTCAAGAATCCATCATAAACAAGACTCATCTAATATAAACTTCTTAATTATTATACCTCATCTCATTGGTATAAATATAAATACATCTCAAATCCATCATTAAACTCATTATAAAGGAATCTCCATAATCATTTATACCTCATATCATTGGTATAAATATAAATATATCTTAAATCTATTATCAGCACTCATCATAAAAGCATTACCATAATTTATACCTCATCTCATTGGTATAAATATATAATGTCTCAAATCCATCTTGATAGAGCCCCGAAAGAATCGAAAACATCATATTCGAAATCACAAATAAAACCATACGTCAATAAGCCTTTTTCTTACATAAGGCTATACTAAAGCATCATCATCAAAATAGTGAAATCGAAACACCTAAAACCTCATGGAAAACAGCACGTGCATTTACATTTGACTAGTACTACCATTATTTGGTACCATTCATCGTGATGACTTGGGGTCACATAACATCATAACATCGTGGTCATCTTGATTGACTATAGTCGGAAACATCTTGATGACACCCAGTCACAAAAACCCAAGTAATAACATCGTGATGATTGGAGTCAAGTAATAACTTCATGAACATCGTGATGACTCCAATCGAGTACTCGGTCTGTAGCACTAATAACATCGTGAATGTGTCTCAACTTCTCGAATAGGAACCCAATAGGCGTCAACGTACGTCCCGTACCATACGTTCGTACCTATTGGTTTACTAATCGTTAGTCGATGCCACATTGGAAAACCATCATAAAACATCATCAAATAAACACAGCCTCATCTCATCGGCGAGTGTAAGATACCTAACTCGTCTTATCTCTTACTTGGACGAGTTTTAAGTGACATCGAGACTTGTCTCATTTCATCGATAAGTAAAAATTCATTGTAAATATCGAAATCATCATCAATCCATCATAACAACTTGCCTCATCTCCTAGGCAAGTAAAAGAACATCGTGATGGTTATTTCTAACCATAGTTGCAAATTAAAACTTAACATCAATATTGCCTCATTTCATCGGCCATCACAAAATGCATCTAGATTGGTTCACCGTCGAATGTACTCAAAGAGTAATTCTCAAACCAATAATCTTCACCAAAATTTGGTAACTTCAAAATCAATTCAAAATAACACTTCAAATTGGTTTCGATCGTACAAGTCCGATATTAAGCGATAAAGCAAAAATACATGTCCCATACCACATATTTTTTTTACTAAATTGTTTAATTCTCATTCTTATCATCGAAACTCATAAACATAGGCTAAATTATATTTAAAATATTTTTTTTAGAGAAAATAGAATTCTTAAACAATCTAGAAACAATTTTAAAAGCTTTGTACAGAAAAATCCATTATTTTAAAGAGGACGTCTATTATACAAACACTTTAAAATAATGAATAATTAATATTAAAAAATCTCTTAAAAATGCTACAAAATACTTATTTCATAAACAATGATTTATTTTTATTTAAGAAATTTTCAAGAATTTATTTGAAATTAAAATCATTAAAACCCTCAAAATACTCACATATCGGTATTAACCGTTATTTAAATTTAAATGGAATTTAAATAAAACTTTAATCTCAAACTTCTTCAAATCTAAGATAATATATTCATGGACATCATTTCCATCTAATAACATCAAGTTTTAAAAAAAAAAGAATGCGACAGAAATAATAGAAAACATCAGAATATCATCAAACACGGAAATTAAACACTACATATATTTCGGTTCTACTATAAAGAATATATATTTTAACATAGAAATATACAAAATCTGAGAATATTTATAATATAAAAGTTGTAGGCTAAATCTTCAAGAACTTCAAAAATTTCTAAATTCCGATAGGTAACAAGGAAGTTGTGATCAAATTACTTTCTATGTGAATATGTAAACACTCTCTGTCAATGACAGGACAGTCAAAAAGATATGGATATTTCACCATATAGACATCAAAAATACTCAAAACTCAAAACAACAAAGTTATATCCTAAATCATAAGTTCTGCAGAACTTCAAAAATTTCTAAATTTCGACTGGTAACAAGAAAGTTATGGTCAAATTACTTTCCAGGTGAATATATAAACACTCTTTGTCAATGACAGGACAGTCACAAAGATATGGATTTTTCACCTTATAATCATCAAAAATAATCAAAACTCAAAACATTAAACTTGTAGATCTATTTCTATGCTTTCCAGATCATCTAAGATTATTGAATTATGACTTAAAACGAGAGAGATATGTCCAATTTACTGACGGAAATTTCACAATTAAACATGCAACAAACAAAATTGAGATTTCTTGAAATCTCAATCAAAGCTAGAAAATGTGAGTTTTAAAACTCACCTTTGATTTTAGATAGAAAACACCCAAATTTGTGAAGAAAGATAGGAGCTTGAAGGTGAAGTCCTTTCTTTATTTTTATTTTGGTGAAGTTCTTCTTGAATTAACAGCAAAATTGAGTGGAATTGAGATTCAATTAGAGAAAGCCATTGTTTTTCTTTCTTTCTATTTACTGTATCTTTTGTTTTGGGGAGGAACATGAGAAAAAAAGGTACTTTACACATATTTCATCTTTTCTAGATGGTTCTAGAGAAGGTTAATGGATTCAAACCTTACCCAAATAAGCCCAAGGCAAATATACTTAGAGATATTCCTATGTTATATACATATTTAACTTATTTAATCAATTTATACACTAGTTTTCTCATTTTTAACCACACAAAATATCTACAACAAATTGTTTGCAACAATTTTTTTATTATATATATAAAAAATTATTTCGACGATAAAAAGTTATTTTTTATAAATAAAACTCTATCTTTCACAATATTTTACAAATTACACCATTTTAGTGTAAAAACACTATTTTTAATGCAATAACTTAAACAAAAATTTCTTTCGGGTCAAATAAATTGCAATAAATCATTCTAACACTTTTTAATCATCAAAATATTTTGTTTTCCAATTAAAATATTATTTTCCCCATATAACACAATATTCTCATTTTTAGTGAAAAATCACTATTTTCATCCATTTCAACCAAATAAAATTTATTTTTAAGTCTAATGAAGTGTATTAAAATGTTTTAACATTTTTATAACATTAATACATCATTCCAAGCCTAACCACACTTCTAAATTTTATTTTCTTCATATTATTCCTTTTATTTTACAATAGAAGGCTAACATTGGAATAAATTTCCAATATTACTAATTAACTAAAATTAAACCATCACAATTATTTATTTTGAATCCAAATCCAAAAATAAAGTTTTTTAAACTTTGTTTCATTCATTTACACTTTTTTTTTCAACCATCAAATGTTGAAATAGGCTTCAAATAAAATAATATGACTTATTTAAATTTCAAATCCCAAATTATATTCATCAAGATATTGCTTATATAAAATAAACAATATAATCACTCATTTTATTATCCAATTCATTTTTAAACAAAATGTTAAATTATAATTTTCATTATAATTTAATATTAACATTAACCTCTAAAATCCTGGGTTATTACAGGGATCATTATCCGAAGAAAAAAAAATCAAATATTAAAGCATTCTTAAAGTTACAAATTTCGTAAAGCTCTATAAATTCTATTCTTAGAAGAACGATAGGAATCAGACGATCATGCCAAAAAGAAGTATTATTTCCTGAATGAACAATCGTATTAGTGTCAAGGTTAAAAGTCTCATGACATTTTAAAATTAATTTCCAAAAATTAGACAACTTATTTATAATAGAAGGTGTAATTTGGTATAAATTATCACTTTCATTATAATATTGTTTAGAAATGATTTCTTTACAAATAGAGTTATCATAACATCCTTAAATTTCCGTAACCACTTCCCTAACAAAGACAAATTCATATTACACAAATTAATAACTCCTAAACCACCTTTCTTTTTGGATTTACAAACTGTTTTCCAATTAACTAAAAGTTTAAGATTACTGTTAGAAATGTCCCTGCTCCATAAGAAGTTCCTTATTTTATCAATTTTGTTAATCACTCAATCTGGGAAAAGATGCATAGACATCCGATAGATTGGAAAAGCAAATAAAACAGAATTAATGAAAACTAAACTACAAGCAAGTAAATAATATATATATAATAACATGAAACTTTATATAATACATTACATAATTTTCAGATTTTGGAAACGAATATTTTTAATATTTTTAATAATTATTTAGACTGATTTATAAATTTATTTCATGATTGTTTATTTAAAATTAATTTTACATTTAATTTTATTGTCTTCTTGATGCCGTGAGTTCAGTATGCATGCACTAATTTTATAAAATATATTATTTATATATATTTAAATTATTTTTTAAATTTATTTTATAATTATTTAATTAAAATTATTTATAAACAAAATAGTTAATATTTTCTTATGTCGTGAGCTGCCAGTAAGTATGCACTAATTTTATAAAGTTTATTATTTATATATTTATATATTATGAATATTTATGTATATAAACAAGTATTTTTGTATTTATGAATAATTTTAATTAAATACTTTTTCCTATTATAATTTCGATTTTGCACCAGCAAAAATTTTTTACTGTTAAATTTTTATATTACTTATTAAATGATTCTGCAATCTAGTATAAATAAATATTTGTACAAATATATCTTAAATATTATAATTATTATAAATATTATTTCTGCATATATATACAAACATGAATACATTTTACATATGCATAATTATATGTATGTATGTATGTATATGCATGTCTGTGTTATTTGATGCACATAGATATTTTCATTTAGAAAGTGCATAGAATACTATATTAGCGTACCTGTCCATTGCGGTTCACAAAAATTTTATATTGGCCTATCAAATCTTACATGGATTGATATGTCACACATGCATACACACATTTATATGTGTATATGATACACAGATATTTATAATATAATAATAACATAACGTTACAATAAAATTATATTATAAATTTAAATAAAGTAATGATTTTATTTAAAAGAAATTTAGACATGTTTTAAATAAATTAGACTTCATAGGCCTAATAAAAATCGAAAATGATTTTTTTTTGAAATTTACCCATTTATCCCACTAGAAGCTGACCCAATTCCAATAAGGTATTAGTGCCAAATAGTTTATGCGATATAAATTGGTCATATTAAGGCTAATTAAGTAAGCTTACAATCCAGTTAATAGGATGTCTAAGAAAGGTAGTGTGTACATTGGATTGTTGGGTAATCAAGTACCATGTACTACCTAGCTATCGACCTGGCTTGAACAGTTATATGAGCTTAAAGGTTACTCTGTAACGAGCCGCTATTTTGGACTATTTTCATCTACACATGTCGGACTTGAATAATTCAAAATACCGAATTGTTAATTTGAATTTGGCAAAACTCAGATATACAGTAAATAAATAATCACAGAATCACGGACACAGAGTAATAATATGCAGCGGAAGCAGAAGATAGTAGTTCATGAAGCTACTATATATATATATATAACAAAGTTAAATAAGCTACAACAGAAGTCTC
The DNA here is from genome assembly GCA_030765085.1 of Allium cepa. Taxonomy (NCBI): domain Eukaryota; kingdom Viridiplantae; phylum Streptophyta; class Magnoliopsida; order Asparagales; family Amaryllidaceae; genus Allium; species Allium cepa. The sequence continues at coordinate 212,595,226 of CM060940.1, read as the reverse complement.
GAATACAATAGTCAAATACAAGAATCAGAATACATCACTAGAATCAACTAGAATCTGAAAGCTGGATAGATAGCTGGATCTCCAAGCGAAGCTCCAAAGGCGAGTCTCGAATACTGATACACTCAGTCTGACCCGAGCGTAAGCAAAATACAAAACACTCGAGTCAGGATTAATATTCTTATATCAATAAATCCAACTCAAGTGAAATAACAACTGAAATATAAGTAACTCAAAGGACGTTGGAATAACCTTCCTCCAAGGATCCGTTAAACTATCTATTATATAGTAATGTACGCTAAGTAGATAATGTCTATAAGTAATATAAAATATCAAAATAGAGTTAAGGCGTTACCATTATCCCCCTTAACACATTTTATATGAGCGTTATAGACTATACAACACTGTAAATTCCATCGTAAATTGGTGGGATATCTGGAGTACTCCATAGGTATAACACACAAAAAATTCATAGTGGTCGCATATATAGGGATACAAGTATGATGAGGCACGTGAGGCAATACCCAAGGTAGTGAAACTACCGTTTGCCTAATTCAGACTGGTGAGATCGCAACACCACGAAATAACACTCCCAAAAGTACGAGGGTGCACAAATCAATAACAAGTAATGAGTAGTTTACGAAGAAGTGTGTTCGCTCGAGGTGGCTAACCCCATTTGGCCTGGCACGGCTCCTGTTTTAGTCATTTCCAACTTGACACAAGTGTCAAGGCTATCCATTATCGTTCTCTTTCTTCAGTCATCACATACATCATTCCAACCACTTCATTCTGGATCACACTCCGCGTATAGTTATTAATGTGGTTTTCGATTTAGACAGAGAGTATGTCCATAACCGATTCCAGTTCCTTTAATAACTTTCGTAATTATTACACCGATTGGTCGTTTAATAAATTTCAAAACCAAATCAATTTAAATTTCAATTAGAATTTATAAATCAACATTTCATTTGCCTTTCTAAATCAATTTCCATAATTTACTTTTCATAACTTCCAAATTTACCGTTTTTAAACTCTATAGTTCAATTTCAATTTTTATTTAAACAATTCAAATATTGATTTAAATTCGTATATAGGTTTCATTCTGGAAATCATTTAAATTAATTTAATTTAACATTCAAATCAATTTAAGTTTTCCTTCAACATATAAAAATTTACAAATTGAATTAAATTAAATTCGTCTAATAAATTCTTTAAATTTCAAGTCTTACATTATTCACATTTTATTTCTTGTTAAAGAAATTCAATTTCACTTATTTATTTGCTTAGCTACAATTTTCAAAACTCAATTAATAAAGAAACTAAATTTCACTTATTCAAGATGTTAAATTTCATTTAATGAATTCGATTCAAATTAAATTATTAAACAATTCAATCTCATTAAATTATCAATAATTTCAATTTCTTATTTATTGCTAAATTCAAAACTTAATTACTAATCATTTCAAAACTTAATTATTAACAATTTCAAAACTTAATTATTAATAATTTCAACTTAATTATTACTAATTCCAAACTTAATTATTAATAATTTCAAAACTTAATTATTAATAATTTCAAAACTTAATTATTAATCAACTTAAATTTTAAACAATGTTCTTTCGTCAATTACTATGTTAATATTTGTTTCAAATTTCAAATATTCACATTTTCCTTTCATTCAAATGTAAATTCCAATTTTATTTCAAAACCTTATTATTATACAAATAAAATCTTTATTTTATTTAAATCAAATTATTGACCAATCGGGTTTAATTTAATTCTCTATCTTAAGTCAAATTCATTTTGGGTATTTATCATTTCAACCCGATTACATTTCAATTCAAAAATCAAAGCATAGCAAAGGGAACTTGCAGTGTGATAACTGGGATGGTGTCAAAGTAAATAAACAAGCAATAACAACACTCAGTAATAATCCAATAATTTATTCAAATAATCCTGAAATAATCAAATTAATTCACATTGTTATTTGTGCAAATTAATATAATTATTTCTAGAATCTACACTTAAATGTCTTTCGCTTGATGGTGTCTTTCGCTTGATGTCTATTATTCAATTTCATACAACATCAATTTAAACAACAGACATTTAAATGGTTCAAGGTGTATTTTACCAAATTTCTACGTGTCAATTAATTCAACATTTAAAGGGTCATAATATGAAAATGTCATCTAATCAAATTTAACATATATCGAATCTAACTATCCTACGCCAATTTCAATTTCAAATTATTTATCACTTACTACATTAACAATTTAACATCCAATGTCAACATCAAACAATCAATCATTTCAACCAAACTGGATTATAATATAAATAACAGATAATGGTGTCAGATGTCACAGGTGAACTGATACAGGTAATAACATATATAATAGTGTAAATATCTAACAACAGCATATTTCAATTGTCTTTTCAATTGAAATCAAATTTAATAAATAAAAGAACATTAATCGTGAGTGATTACTCACCTTTCGAGGCTAGTGATAATTTGACAATGAAATGAATTACAAAAGACAAGCGCGAATCCCATGGAAAAGCTAGATTGGCATGAATAGACGACAAAGCTGATAGATAAGAATCGATGAGAACAAATTGAATTAGTCTTGATATAGCCGAAATATATACATTACTATTATTTTATATTTATTATTATTTGTTTCCATGAAATAATTTCAAAACATATATATTTAAACATATATGTTATAAAAATTTTCAGCACATGAACTCACTTCCCAAACTATTATATTATACATACACTATTATATGCACTACAAAGAACAGCAAAGCAAAGGCAACTATTAACTAATATGTATAATCAATTGGTATAATAAAATCTTTAAAACAACATGAACATATCTCGTATAAATCCAAAACAATTTTTTTTTAGATTATACACTAATATATAACTTAGATAATCATTCATACTTTATAATAAATATAATAGCTTGATACGTGTTAAACTATATATACACGGACTGTCACAAACATAGACTTGCTTAACGCATATGCATACAGACCTACTTATATAATATACACTAACTAGCATAAAAGAATAAACTACAGCAATATACTATACACATTTTATACCATACTAGCAATATATACACATATATTTTTGAAAGCCAATAGATACTATATTTTATAACATAGAAAGCATATTAAATAATTTTTTTACATTCAGACCCAAACCAAATATATAGACCGACTCCGCTTATATAACAACAAAACCACATATCACAAAGAACTTGAATATTATAGAAACATATATCAACATATATAAACTTATACAACAAACTACTATAAAATTTTGAAATCAATATACATATTAATCAAAATATTACCAATAAATGAGCAAAGAGGAGGTTGCCGAGTTTGTCGGGAAGTTGATCGGATGGATGCAAGGCTATCACAGGGCCGAATGGAGGGACATAGCCGGAAACGAAACGACAATCATGTTTTGGCGAGGCTGCACGGAGGGGCGCATGGTCGACTGGAGGAAGTGGAGGTGGTGGCGTCTCGGCGATGTGTGATGGAGCTGCTCACGGTGGGAAGATGAAGGTGAATGGGCGGTGTGAATTCTCGGTGGTAATGATGACGTGGTGGCCGAGGGGTTCAAGGCCGAGGCTAGGGAAGGCGGATCCAGGAGAGGCAAGGTTCGGTTGATACGGGTTGGGGTTTGATGCAAAGGCCGGTTACTCGATGGTGGATCGGGTGATGTGTGGTCGGAGTCGAGGTGGTGTGGCGAGAGTTTGGTGGAGGCTTCACGTGAATGCAAGCTACTGTGGTGGCGGCCGAGCAAGAGGGAGGTGGCACACGGTCGAACCTAGGGTGATTTCATGTGGCTTGTCGTGCGTGCTTACGTTTGAGCAGGGCAAGGAAAAACATGGGTTGTTGTTGTAAAAAAAATGAGAAGAAGGTGACAATCATGGATTCAGGTGGAATAATGGGCTAACAGGCTACCTCAAAAGTAAAGATAGGAGGAAAAGATGAGCCGGCGACACTTGATATAGACACAATCAGTTTGATTCTTTTATAAAGCAGTTAATAGAATAACGAAGTTAAAAATAAAGTGAACCGTCAATAAATAAAATAGGAAATCGTGATAGTCATAAAGTTAAATTTCGAGAATGGAAAAAGGCTACTGGCTATTGATAATTAGACGGTGGAATGGAAAACGAGGTAAGAAGCCAAAAGACTTAAACTGGTTGCCGATATGGTTGCCATTTACATGAATTCCGCTACGTACCTGATATCAAAACACGCAAACGAATACACCGTAGAGATCAGCCCAATGAGACGATCAAAACGGTATATATATATATCAGTGGTACAATTGAATTATAAAAATTCGAATTTTCTATTGACGGAAAAATGCAAGGAAAGCGCAGGAAAATAAGACCGACGGAGCTAAAAAAGTCCGAATTTGAAAAAACGAAAAATGACGTCTTGCTCAGAAGATGATTTAGAATTTTTCTATGTAAAAATATTTAGGTTTCGAAAACGTTTTATTTTCATCGATTTTTAACTGATTAATTTGCAGCAAATTTATGCGCGAAATAAACTTTCATATTTTCGAACGAAAATTTACCAGTTGCTATGTTTAACTAGACGCATTTCAAATATAAAATTTTTATTTCAGAATTTTATTTCTAAAGTTTTGCAAAAATTTCCATTAAACAAAGCAAATAAAATTATTAAAAATTTACGGGTCGTTACATTCTCCCCCACTCAAAACTTTTCGTCCTCGAAAAGGAAGGAAGTAGGAGAATAGAAACAACCAAAAGAAAATAGACTTGAATTAAAAAATAAACAATTAATTTAAATCATATAAATTTCAATTTAAATAAATTTATATTCAACAATTTGTTTTTATATTCAAGATTTTCATTAAATTGATTTGATTTCACATTTATTAATGTTAGGTACAAAAGGTTTCTTTCAAATGAAATTCAATTTTAATTCAATTAATTCAAGATACTCCCTTAAGTTGATTTAATTCAATTTATTAACTTTCAAAACAAATTTCTTCTATTGATCACACATATTATTTAACTTATTATACTATTTATCTCCATAAACATTTATAATTAAAATTTAAGTGAATAACATTTATTATACACACTCACATTTTATTTATAAAGACAATTTATATTATATATTATCCAATTTTCTTAAATTAACAATTTCAAATATCATAAATTTGAATAGTTATTTATTATAATCATACTTTATTCGACAAATTTAATTCTTCTTTATTCGAAATTATTATTAAATTTATTCCACTTAATATATCTTATCACATATATATTAAGTATATTTATACTTATTATAACCACACCAATTTATTTATTCATTCCTTCAACATCATTTTATACTCTATAATATTCAATTACATAGTTAACTTTTGAAAATTTAGGTAAGTTATATAGAATGAAATTGAGTATTATACAAGTAAAATTTTCTAATTTAATTATTAAGGCTTAATTATTTATTCCAAAATATTGATTTCATTTTATAATTGAAATTATCCTTTATCATAAATTTAAGAATTAATTCCGAGTAACTTCAGATTTATTTAGAGGTAAATAAATGTATATACAATATATCCAATCAGATCTAAATCATATATATATATATATATATATATATTACAGATCAAATCATACTTTAAGAAATTCAAATCAATTTTTTTTTTAAACAAACCGTAGCAAAGCTATAGAATAGTCTCTCCACTTCGAAATTCGAAAATGAATGTCGATGATGCGACCGTCATCACCGAAATTATTTTTCAGCGACAAAGAGAAGAGCTCTAATTTAATTATTTAAATTTCTTTGAAAACCATTTCTATTCGGAAATATTTTTAAATAATATACATTTTAAACTTTAAGACCATAGTTCGAGATTATCGGAATTTAAATTCTCAAATTCTAATTTAAATTCACTTCATATTTCAAATCAAATTATATCTAAGTTTTATACATTGATTTACTTATATTGCAATAATCAATGGTTTATAAAACAATAAATGATAATCGAATATTATCATTCCAACAATCAATTTATTAATAGTTTAGTTAAAGAAAATTCATACTGATATATCTCATACAAACTTTATTTTATTTACCAAATTTGAAAACTATATTGTGTCAGCTTGCTCTGTTAAAGTGTTTTGGAAATCCTATCGATAGCGTTGATCAGACGAATCGATCGAAAACCCAAATCAACATCAACAACTCAAACAACACAATATTATTAAAACATTTAAATATTAATTTACAAATGCACTTCCTCGCTTGGCGATACAAGGATGGGTTCAAAATAAGTATAGAGATTTAAATTTGATGGAAATCAAATCAAAGAGAATTTTGATTCGAAATATAGGTTTTAAACAAGAAAAGATAAGATGATTCAATTAACCGGATCGGAAGATGGATAAGCCTATTTAATTCACGGCCAACCTTAACCGGGTCGACCGTAACTTCAAGAATAAGATCGATGCTGGATTTCGAGGTAAATCAACATTCAATCTCAAGAAATAGAATTCAGGTATAGCAGAAGATAGATAGCATCGTAAACCAAGGATACATAAATCTTTGATAAATCAATGCCTATTGTAAAGGAGTTTCACCCATTTACAAATAATTCGAAGATTGGCGAGACCGCCGATTCATTATAAAGATCATTCGAAGTGGAGTTATGGGATGCTCCAGAATCGAAAGAAGACGAATAGTGAGGGAAACGAATGAATTTTTGGAACCGCAGGTAACGTTCTAAAATTCAAAGGAATTGAGTCAAAGGAAGAGATTGAAACTCGAATGAGAGTGATTCTGTAAATACATTTACCATATATGCTAAGTTCTGCCTAGAGCTACCAATGCTCTGATACCAACTGTAACGACCCGCTATTTTGGACTATTCGCATCTGCACATGTCGGACTTGAATAATTCAAAATACCGAATTGTTAATTTAAATTTGGCAAAACTCAGATATACCGCAAATAAATAATCACAGAATCACAGACACAGAGTAATAATATGCAGCGGAAGCAGAAGATAGTAGTTCATGAAGCTAATATATATATATATATATATATATATATATATATATATAACAGAGTTAAATAAGCTACAACAGAAGTCTCGAATACAATAGTCAAATACAAGAATCAGAATACATCACTGGAATCAACTGGAATCTGAAAGCTAGATAGATAGCTGGATCTCCAAGCGAAGCTCCAAAGGAGAGTCTCGAATACTGGTACACTCAGTCTGACCCGAGCGTAAAGCAAAACACAAAACACTCGAGTCAGGATTAATATTCTTATATCAATAAATCCAACTCAAGTGAAATAACAACTGAAATATATGTAACTCAAAGGACGTTGGAATAACCGTCCTCAAAGGATCCGTTAAACTATCTACTATATAGTAATGTACGCTAATTAGATAATGTCTATAAGTAATATAAAATATCAAAATAGTGTTAAGGCGTTACCATTATCCCCCCTAACACATTTTATATGAGCGTTATAGACTATGCAGTACTGTAAACTCCACCGTAAATTGGTAGGATACCAGGGAGTACTCCATAGGTATAACACAAAACAAATTCGTAGTGGTCGTGTATATAGGGATACAAGTATGACAAGACACATGAGGCAATACCCAAGGTAGTGAAACTGCCGTTCGCCTGATCCGGACTGGTGAGAACGCATCGCCGCAACGATCGCAACACCGCGAAACAACACTCCCAAAAGTACGAGGGTGCACCAATCAATAACAAGTAATGTGTAGTTTATGAAGAAGTGTGTTCGCTCGTGGTGGCTAGCCCCATTTGGCCCGGCACGACTCCTGTTTTAGTCATTTTCAATTTGACACAAGTGTCAAGGCTATCCATTATCATTCTCTTTCTTCAGTCATCACGTACATCATTCCAACCACTTCATTCTGGATCACACTCTGTGTATAGTTATTAAAGTGGTTTTCGGTTTAGACAGAGAGTATGTCCATAACCGATTTCGGTTCCTTTAATAACTTTTGTAATTATTACACCGATTGGTCGTTTAATAAATTTCAAAACCAAATCAATTTAAATTTCAATTATAGTTTACAAATCAACATTTCATTTTCCTTTCTAAATCAATTTCCATAATTTACTTTTCATAACTTCCAAATTTACCGTTTTAAAACTCTATAGTTCAATTTCAATTTTTATTTAAACAATTCAATTATTGATTTAAATTCGTATATAGGTTTCATTCCTAAAATCATTTAAATTAATTTAATTTAACATTCAAATCAATTTAAATTCATTGATCGATTTCGTTCAATTTTCGTTACGTTAATCTATCATAAAAAAAATTTCATTTAATTTACCATTCATTAAATCAATTTAAGTTTTCCTTCAATATATCAAAACTTACAAATAGAATTAAATTAAATTCGTCAAATAAATTCTTTAAATTTCAAGTCTTACATTATTCACATTTTATTTCTTGTTAAAGAAATTGAATTTCACTTATTTATTTACTTAGCTACAAATTTCAAAACTCAATTAATAAAGAAACTAAATTTCACTTATTTAAGACGTTAAATTTCATTTAATGAATTCGATTCAAATTAAATTATTAATCAATTCAATCTCATTAAATTATCAATAATTTCAATTTCTTAATTATTGCTAATTCAAAACTTAATTATTAATCATTTCAAAACTTAGTTATTAATAATTTCAAAACTTAATTATTATTAATTTCAACTTAATTATTACTAATTCCAAACTTAATTATTAATAATTTCAAAACTTAATTATTAATCAACTTAAATTTTGAACAATGTTCTTTCATCAATTACTTCGTTAATATTTGTTTCAAATTTCAAACATTCACATTTTCCTTTCATTTAAATGTAAATTCCAATTTTATTTCAAAACCTTATTATTACACAAATAACATCTTTATTTTATTTAAATCAAATTATTGACCAATCGGGTTTAATTTAGTTCTATATCCTATGTCAAGTCAATTTTGGGTATTTATCATTTCAACCCGATTCCATTTCAATTCAAAAATCAAAGCATAGCAAAGGGAACTTGCAGTATGATAACTGGGATGGTGTCAAAGTAAATAAATAAGCAATAACAATAATCAATAACAATCCAATAATTTAATCAAATAATCTCGAAATAATTGTATTAATTCACACTGTTGTTTGTGCAAATTAATATATTTGTTTCTAGAATCTACATTATCATTTCGTGTAGATTAAAGATTTTTACATTACGATCTTTCACTTGATGTCTATTATTCAATTTCATACAACATCAATTTAAACAACAGACATTTAAATGGTTCAAGGTGTATTTTACCAAATTTCTACGTGTCAATTAATTCAACATTTAAAGGGTCACTTTATGCAAATGTCATCTAATCAAATTTAACATATATCAAATCTAACTATCCTACGCCAATTTCAATTTCAAATTATTTATCACTTGCTACATTAATAATTTAACGTCCAATGTCAACATCAAACAATCAATCATTTCAACCAAACTGGATTATTATATAAATAACAAATAATTGTGTCAGATGTCACACGTGAACTGATACATGTAATAGCATATATAACAGTGTAAATATCTAAGAGTAGCATATTTCAACTGTCGTTTCAATTGAAATCAAATTTAGTAAATAAAAGAACATTAATCGTGAGTGATTGCTCAACTTTCGAGGTTAGTGATAATTTGACAATGAAATGAATTACAAAAAACAAGCTCGAATCCCAAGGCGAAGCTAGATTGGCATGAATAGACGACAAAGCTGATAGATATGAATCGATGAGAACAAATTGAATTAGTCTTGATATAGCCGAAATATATACATTACTATTATATTATATTTATTACTATTTGTTTCCATGAAATAATCTCAAAACATATATATTTAAACATATATGTTATATTAAAAATTTTCAGCACATGAACTCACTTCCCAAACTATTATATTATACATACACTATTATATGCACTATAGAGAACAGCAAAGCAAAGGCAACTATTAACTAATATGAATAATCAATTGGTATAATAAAATCTTTAAAACAACACGAACATATCTCGTATAAATCCAAAACAAAAAAACATTTTTTTAGATTATACACTAATATATAACTTAGATAATCATTCATACTTTATAATAAATATAATAGCTTGATATGTGTTGAACTGTATATACACGGACTGTCACAAACATAGACTTGCTTAACGCATATGCATACAGACCTACTTATATAATATACACTAACTAGCATACAGGAATAAACTACAGCAATATACTATACACATTTTATATCATACTAGCAATATATACACATATATTTTTGAAAGCTAGTAGATACTATAGTTTATAACATAGAAAGCATATTAAACAAAACCTTTACATTCAGATCCAAACCAAATATATAGACCGACTCCGCTTATATAAAAACAACCACATATCACAAAGAACTTGAATATTATAGAAACATATATCAACATATATAAACTTATACAACAAACTATTATAAAATTTCGAAATCAATATATATATATATATATTAACCAAAATATTACCAATAAATAAGAAAAGAGGAGGTTGCCGAGTTTGTCGGGAAGTTGATCGGATGGATGCAAGGCTATCACATGGCCGAATGGAGGGACATAGCCGGAAACGAAACGACAAGCAGGTTTTGGCGAGGCTGCACGGAGGGGCGCATGGTCGGCTGGAGGAAGTGGAGGTGGTGGCGTGTCAGCGATGTGTGATGGAGCTGCTCACGGTGGGAAGATGAAGGCAAATGGGCGGTGTGAATTCTCGGTGGTAGTGATGAAGTGGTGGCCAAGGGGTTCAAGGCCGAGGCTAGGGAAGGCGGGTCCAGGAGAGGCAAGGTTTCAGTTGATACGGGTTTGGGGTTTGATGCAGAGGCCGGTTACTCGGTGGTGGATCGGGTGATGTGTGGTCGGAGTCGAGGTGGTGTGGCGAGAGTTTGGTGGAGGCTTCACGTGAATACAAGCTACTGTGGTGGTGGCCGAGCAAGAGGGAGGTGGCGCACGGTCGAACCTAGGGTGATTTCATGTGGCTTGTCATGCGTGCTTAAGTTTGAGCAAGGCAAGGAAAAACATGGGTTGTTGTTGTAAAAAAAATGAGAAGAAGGTGACAGTCATGGATTCAGGTGGAATAATGGGCTAGCAGGCTACCTCAAAAGTAAAGATAGGAGGAAAAGATGAGCTGGCGACACTTGATATAGACACGAACAGTTTGATTCTTTTATGAAGCAGTTAATAGAATAACGAAGTTAAAAGTAAAGTGAACCGTCAATAAATAAAATAGGAAATCGTGATAGTCATAATATTAAATTTCGAGGATGGGAAAAGACTACTGGCTATTGATAATTAGACGGTGGAATGGAAAACGAGGTAAGAAGCCAAAAGACTTAAACTGGTTGCCGATATGGTTGTCATTTACATGAATTCCGCTACGTACCGGATATCAAAACAAGCAAACGAATATACCGTAGAGATCAGCACAACGAGACGATCAAAACGGTATATATGTATCAGTGGTACAATTGAATTATAAAAATTCAAATTTTCTACTGGCAGAAAATTCAAGAAAAACGCAGGAAAATAAGACCGACGGAGTTAAAAAAGTCCGAATTTGAAAAAACTAAAAATGACATCTTGCTCATAAGATGATTTATAATTTTTCTATGTAATAATATTTAGCTTTCGAAAACGTTTTATTTTCATCGATTTTTAACTGATTAATTTGCAGTAAATTTACGCGCAAAATAAACTTTCATATTTTCGGACGAAAATTTACCAGTTGTTATATTTAACTAGACGCATTTCAAATATAAAATTTTTATTTCAGAATTTTATTTCTAAAATTTTACAAAAATTTCCATTAAACCAAACAAATAAAATTATTAAAAATTTACGGATTGTTACATACTCCTAATAGAAAAATGCCCAATTTGAATAGGGCCCTGGGCTAATTTCAATATTCTTTTGAAACTGAAATAAAAGTTTTAAATTTAAAAGTTAAATTTATGATAAGAGACAAATATTATAAATATTATAATATAGATTTTCAAATTATTTTGAAAATTAAAATAAAAGTTTTAAATTTAAAAGTTAAATTTAAAATTAAACATATATTATAAAAGTTGTAATATAATTTTTCAAAATGTTTGAAAATTATTTACAAAAATGAATTAATAAAATAAATGAATTAAGTAAATAATTTAAATAATAAAATATATATATATATATATCTATGATATATATAATGGTATATGTTATGTTGTCTTGAATTGTTCAAGACAATATGAGTATACATGTATGTATAATTTTCTTTCTTCAAAATCAATAAAATTTGATTAATTTTTTTAAAAAATAAATCAATTAAAATTTAATTAATAAATTTAAATATATATATATATATATATATATATATATATATAAGATATATGTGTGTTACTATAAAGGTTATAAAATATATGTTCAATATAATAAACTATAATTGAATAATATAATTATTAATTAAAGTGTTAACTATTCAAATTAATTAAATTGAATTTAATCAATATAATATTATATATAAGTTATGCAGTTAATGTGCTTAATGGTTCTATAATGGTGGAGATGCAAAAAGTTATAGCAGAAAACGTGGAGGTGCAAAAGCTTCATTAGATATAAAACCAAATATTTAAAGTCAAATTATTTTCATTCTCACATCATTTGTGTAGGAAAAAGAAATATCTTTTAATCTTATATAACAAAACCAAAGAATATCATGATCTATGCATGCTAGATTTAGTGACTACAATAGATTTCTAACTTATATTGAGCACTTATTTCTTAAAATTATGTCTTTAACCTAACTTTGTTGATTTGGTTTAAAAGAGAACTGGTCAAATCAAACTTCGTATATTTATTTTGTTAAAGCAAATGCTAAAATGCCTTGATTTAGAAGATTTACCAAAAAGTAGCGAGGCTTGAAGCGGATCCACTGTTTAGTAGCACTAAATTGAAATAACATAGAGTTCAAAGAGAGCTACACGTTATAGCGGGGATTTTACGGGTCTCTAACTGCATAATAAATAAGACTATTATATAAGTAAACCAAATTATAGAAGTTATATAATAAACTTATACAATATAAATGTATAATGAAATGTAGAATAGTAAGAAATCTGTAATAGACCAGATTTTTGATCCTCGAAAATCGACACAAATACATCCACTGTATTATATGCCGAGCAATCGAATGCCAGAAAATCCGATAGTTAGGGAAAAAGTAAACGAAGTGGTAGAAGAAAAGAGAACAACAACATAGAATCTCACAATCGCAGCGAAACAATGTATGAAAATAATAACATGTCTTTATACAAAAAGAGTTATAACTGTTATTTATACATATCATTATCAGAGTACAAACCAACAACTCAATAATGGACAATTATAAAAACTTGTCCTCACTAGTGTTGACATATAGCCTAACACACACAGCGGAATATAACCAAGTACGTGGAATACGTCTCTATCATCAAGCTCATCTCTTGAGCTCCATAGCATCCTAACTTGAATCTATAATACTCAGTCTGACTCAAGCATTATAATAAAATAACACCCGAGTCAGTCTGGAAAACCAGCGTGATAAAACACACTCAATTTGAACTTATTAAAGTTATCAAATCCTTTGAAAAGGAAAGGTATCTCATAAGACCATGTCACATATAAACACAACGGGTTTCTACCTTATGATAACCAAAACACTTTATAACAAAATCATCATATATTATAATCGCGCCTAAGTACAAATACTTATTCAAATAACCGAAATTTTTACCATAAATTCCAGCATACTAGGCTGTACAAACAAAACAGTAAAGGTATGTGTTGGAGAATGGATTTCCATACAATGACTAGGCATTGAGGTACCACCTATCACATTACACGTCTAGAAAAATATACCGAGGACCTCGCTGGGATCCCCTATAACACAAGACTGGCCCTACCACTAACCTAGATAGAACCGAATATGTTACCACCTCGAGTGTTCCCACCCTTATTGAGATCTCTTTTCCATGCACCATATCCATAATTTAAAATATGTCCAAGGATATCTAAAGGCGATAACATACTCTAATTGGGTGCGACCCGCTTAGCCTTGCTGCATCTCCCCTGATTTTCAATCATTCTGGTTGATGAGACTTAAGGCTACGATTATCTTTCAAGAATAATTTCACTTAGAATGCTCATTGTCCTCCAATGACAATGTGCTAAAAGCATTCATCCGTACAAGTCCGTTCTAGGCCTGAACGAAAGCGAATGAACTATTCCTACTACATCCATTTTGGAATCAATCCTCTAGATTAGTAGCGATCAGCCCTTGCACTTCAATGCTCCATCTTCAACTTACATGCTCTTGTCTTCACTTTGAAAACGTATTCGTTGGATCGAAATGGTTTTCGGATAACTTATCCGATCTCGGTCTCTTCGAAACAACATTCGATATTTCTGGTAAACTCAACCCCGATTCTTTTAGGAAATAAATAGACGATAGGATAGAAGATCACCTCCTAACAGTTAATGGATGGATTTCTTTATTATTATCCTAGAAGAATGAAACAAGTTTATACGTACAGTGTAGCACCTTCGACGGTAACTATACTATATAATCCCCGTGTTTCTCCTACATATTCCCAAAGTTATGTTATTAGTCCAGATTTGATAGTCAGTTATTTAACTGTCAAATAAATAATCATTCAACCAAAGAGTTCGTATTCCAGTGAAAATATTAAGTCTTATTTAATTTAAATTTTAATAAATTAAATCTCTTTATCAAAAGCTATATACTTGTCTTATCGGAGTAAGCAAGTTCACTAACCATTCTTCTTAAAAATATTCGAAAACTTTTTAAAATAGATATGGAAAGCACCATGTGGTATCAACCATGGATTTGGGGCTCAATGATTTTGTCTCTATCTCAGAGAAATCCAAACTTAACTGTAGGAAATCTCTGCCTCCGATTTATGCCATGAAAGTGTACCATTACTTTCCAAAAACTTTATTTAATAATTAAATATGCTTTTAGACAATTAAAATAATTATGTAACTTTGAAACAATAATTAGTTATGACTTATTAATAAAATTCTAATCGATTTATAAGACTTATTTATAAAACTTTTAATTCATTTTGACAATTTAAAAATATTAAATAACTAACTTTCTGAAATATTTTAATACTAAAACACTTTAAATTACCTTGTTAAATAATTAAAAATCCTCTTTTTAAAACCAATCAACTTTTTGAAAAGAAATATTTTTCAGTTCTAATATAACCATTCTAATATTTATAAATCACTCTCGATTTATCACCAATCGATTTACGTCCCCAATTTCATAAATCCCTTTTTCACATTTTCAAAAGTAAAATCTGTCATTCTTCTTCTTAAAATCAATTTACCCATCTCAATATGTATCCCTTCTGTGAATTTATACCTTCAATTTATCAAATGATAATCTTTTCACTTTCTTTATAAACATTTTTTATAAGCCCTCTAATCTCGTTTCCAATTTTACAACGGTTTCACAACATCTAAATCCATTTTAAACCGATTTGTAAATTACATTCCATTTATAAATCAATTCTTAAATAACCCAACTATATTCCAAAACCAACCAAATCTCGATTTTACTTCCATTCCGTAATTTAGAAATCTTATTTAAGATCTAATATAACCAATTTTATATTTATTTACAAGTTTACCTTAATTCTCCCAACTTATCAAAAATCTCGATTTTCAAAACCTTTTATATTTAAACAAGTGTTACTTAAGAATTTTTATTAAAAATCCTTTATATACATTATTCCAAAATATATATTTACAATATCGCGGAACAGTTGAGTACAAATTTAAAATCAAAACCTTTTATTATCCAAATCAATTAATCCAAACTCTATATAAATATTTTACTTCCAAAATCCCTTTTTAGTTCCTTTTTAAATTCAAAACATATATTTATAGTATTTCAAAATACCAAAATCTAGGCCGGTACTACCATAGCATCCAATAAATTCATATCACACAATAATCTATCATAGATTATTCAAACAAAACATATACCACTATATATGAAATTAAATTCAATATTTTTTGAGGAATCCAGTTGGATCCCTCCAACCTGTTTCTCTGCATCCAAAGATGTTAGATAACATAAATTACCAATCCCACTTCGGACAGGATATCGCGGTAATATAGGGTCATCCACTATTATGCGGCCATATAGGGTCTCATCCGCTAAAATATGCGGGAACATCAATCCAACTACTGATACACACACACACACACTACTATATACATAATCAAATCCAAACTGATAATAACTATCAAATTCAACCAGGCATCCAGTAATTTATTTTATTGTTTAAAATTAAACTAGAAGTCCAAAAATGAGTGGGATTAACTCACATTGATTTTCGTCGATGCTGTAGCGATCTGTTTTAAATTTTAAAATTAAACGGATGATTAGTTTTTTACCAAAATTCCTGTTAGCTCCAATTGTCACCACTAATTTCATTTCGTAGAATACGCTATTACGAACACAATGCAAAGAATTGCATTCGTATCCGACCTAGAATTTGCGAATTTTGACGTTCATAAGAATTTGAATTTAATAAACAATGTATATATTTAATTTCAAACAACATATTACTAGCCCACACAAAAAAGCTTGGCCCGCCTTATTTCTTGCTTCTCCTTCCCTAAAATATTTGCCTGTATACGATAACAGAGAAATCCACTCTGCCACATGCACGTATAACATATATACGATCATCTACCAAGCCAATCAATGAACCAAAACCTCATACGAACTTCCCTTCTAAAACTCTCCACCCCAGACACCATCCCACCGCGCCCAAACCTCCCCATCGAAACATGACCCAACTACAAAGACACGAAAACCACTAGGTCGCGCAATCTTCCACAACACCGAGCTCCACCAAAATTCACCCCTAGGCGCGCCCAGATACTACAAACAACCCCACGCCCTTCGTTTCCCCAATCGACCCCTACAACCTCTAAAAACCTAAACCCTAGTCGTCAACCTCTACTCGACTTTACTATCGATCAACCCTAGGCATATCCGCATCTCTCAACATATATATCAGATCGAAGAGAATGCAAAAACATGAATTTACAAACCTGTTTTGGATTTTTTTAACAAGTATTTTATGAGAAAGAATTTTTTGAAGTTGCCATTCCATATTTTCCTTGTTTTTCTTTTCACTTGGGATCGACTGTTATAAAAAGGAAGAGGGAGACATGTTTTAGAAGGCACAGTATGTAGTAGGGTGGCTTGGAATTGAAAGAAAAGAAGCTGATGTGAAAGAAAGTCAGCTGCCGGTCAAATTGTAGAAAATAAATTATTTTAAAATTCACAAATACCAAGCTATCAATTTCGAACCCTGATCGAGGCGCGCTACCGGCGTTTATAATGTTATACCCCTATTTCGAACGTAATGGAAAAGGATTCAAGACCTAATTCGATCGCATGAAGAAGACAACCTTTTGGACCCAATTATTATATTGAATTTTCGATATTAATTTCAACTTGTTCTTATCTCGACGACCAAACGATAATTCCAAATGCTACGAAATGTGAAATCCGGTAATAACACACTATTACGCATCTCGTGGAACTATTTTTATCAAATTCTGAGACTGTACTCGAAAGGCTATTTTACTCGTTAATTAAACGTGCTATTTTTAAAATCGAACAAATCACTTTTAAATCTAATTTAAAATTTTTATTATCTTCCTTCTTATTAATATAAATTTCATAAACCTTTAAATTATTTTTATCAAGCTTAATAACTGAAGATTCAATTATTTAAACAAATTCCAATTATTAAATTGTCCAATGAATCATTATATTTAAAATTCAAGTTAAAAATTAACCTTTAAATATTTAAAACCAATTAAATATTCCAATTTCAGATAACCAAAATTCTGGATCGTTACAAAATCCAAAGTAAAATTAAGGGATAAATGCATAAGCACAATATGTATATCATGGTTTCTGATGTGTCTAACACTTGAATCATGATGTTATTTCATAAGAATACATTATTCCATACGTTGATATTACTCAATTAAATATATTAAAGATTATGAATCTTCAATATAAAGTTGTCTATCATTTATATATAATAATATATCACTTGCATACTCCTTAGTTGTTAAACCTTCCTCAAGCTAGAGATTTTTTGTGTTTTACTATTAATATATAGACTAGACAAGATAAGATAAGGTACTTGTACATATTTTTGAGCTTTCCTCAAGGTATGTATAGTTAAACTAGGCCATCTCGAAATGGTGGGTATAAATACCTAATCTCTTTTTATTTGTTGAGCTTTCCTCAAGGTAAAGATGAGATTAAGATAATGATCATAAGGTTAGGAGTTGTATGTAATACAATCGATAAGAAGCTATTCATTATGTATGGGCCAAAGATTTGTTGAGCTTTCCTCAAGATCTGAATCCTAAGAAATACGGGTCCTTACATCCACTAGTGAAGTTGAAAGACTTTTATATTTTGTATTAGGGTTTGGAGAAACATAAAGGAGTAGTGTGAGCCTTGTTAGAAAAATGAAATGGCAACATTTAACATTTTAATATTGTAAGATCATTTGCTATATAAAGTTATAATAATCTACATTGATATATTAGTGCAATTAATATAATTGATAAAATGTTTCAGTTATAAGATATACAAATGAACTGAATTAATATAGAAAATAAAAATATAAAATATAATTGCCAATAAATTTTTGCAAGTTGACCCATGCAAACCCCCAATTATACAACCACTAAATAAGTTCATAACTTGGCCACTTACGAGTTAACTTCCCAAATATTGTGTATTGTTTTCAATTAGTTTTGAGCTCTAAAATCAATACAAGAATATGGATATTTGATCCATACACGATCATATATAAATATTATGTGGTGAATGGTCATAATTCGTAATGTATGAATCCTCGATGAAGTTAGTTCATTCAATTAAGCAAGTAAACTGTAGTGTGAGACCATGTATTCAATATGACTGATTAAAATAATGATCCTTTCATGTTAGACATAATATTGGACCAAATGCTATAAGATGGGTCTAAGAATTCGATTGCTGAAATGTCAGTTTGATCAATTTAAGTAAAGTGCAATTTATTTCATATCCTTAAGAGTTAAAGATGATCAAATACACTTTTTTAAAGAGTTCGGTATGATATTACAGTGAGGATTTACTTTGAACGGTTTCAATGTTTAGAAAGGAGATCAAATATATAAGTGTGGATGTATCCTAAGGCATAGTTGGGATGAAAGAGTCGATGATTACTTTTACTTCATAAAGAAACATTGAAAATGAGAATTGTAAAATAATAATAAATAATTAACATTGGAATGAGAAATGATTTCTATTCCAAAATATATTTTCACATAGAAAATTGTTTCTCGGGAGTTGTTTCTTTAAGTTCAAGATATTTGATCTGAAAGCTCTTGACTGTAAACCAGTTATAGTAAATGAAACAACTAGCCTCTATTAATTGTTAAAATGGAGCTTCATATTTCCTACGCTATTATATTAATAGTAGAAATAGTGGAAGCGTGCCATATAACACTTATTGATCGCATCAAGTTACAGAAATCATTTTCATAAAACGTACCAAAAATTATTTATGAAATAATAATTGTTTTCAGTATTGACTGAAAAATAGACATAGTTTCATTTTAATATGAATATTATGAATATTCATTACAAAATAAAACTATAATAGTGGTGTTTGTAATGCATTAGAAAATATTAAGGTAACTAAATTTATTTACAATTATTTTGAAATTATAGACAAAGCCATAGTTTGAGAAATAATTCTTTGAATATATGATTATGAATCATATGGTATTAGTGAGTTATATCTCAAATAATTAAAGGCAAAGCATCATTCAGTAGGAGTGACATAGGAGTTTATGAACTCTTTAGAGTGATACAGATAGATGTATGCAATCGTAAGTTCGATAATACCAAAATGTTTCCATATACTTCATTGTATTCACCAATGAGTTATGATGGGCATGAACATGTGTATTTGATACACATGTAGTATGTTTATGATAAGCTCATAGAATATAAAATGTAAGTAAATAAAATAACGTGGAATAGAAAATAAAATCGATTGATTTAATGGGTGAGTATATTGGAAAGAGTTCCAAATGTACCTAAAATGAATAAAGATTCAATCTCAAAAGTCAATCCTCCCTATGATACATAATGATGTATCACTAAGGAATAATCGAATTTTGTTGGACTAAGTATGGTTAATTGTGAGTGAAGTTAAGTTAACTTTTTTCTATAAGGTTGTGTACTTAAGAGTAGTACATAAGGATAAAATTAATTTCATCTGTATAATAGTTTACAAAATCATATAAGATAAGGGTTTATAAGAAACCCCAACATATCTTAGTTTAAAGAATTAGTAGGTCTTGCGAGTCAAAAGATTGCACGTAATGATTATTCTGAAGGATCTTGTATGAATTGCCTCGATGACTATTATTGGATGACAAATTTATGTTTTGAACCTAAATATTGTAAACTAAAAGCAAATAAGTTTTATATATCAGGCAATTCATAAAGTATTTATATAAATAGCTATTCCATTGCATTCTGAAACAACCATTTGTTTCAAGAAATGCCAAATTCATAGCAAATGAATTTCTTTGATAAATTAGTGGCATTAAAATGGATTTGGATACGATCTAAAGTTAAAACTAATTACATAGGATGAAATGAAATTAAGCCTAACCTAACAAACACATTGGCTTAGAGTGCCTAATAAGTATTCTCATACATTAAAGAGAAACTATGAGTTTCCTATCAATGTCGAGAATAGAGAATTCTCAGTTGTCAATTAAATCATTGAGGGTATTGACTCTATGATATAATATGATGAATGAATCCAAAAGGATTCCAAATATGTTATCAAAATATGATTTTGGTAGTCATACCCGAGGGGATGTAATCCATCGGTCATGATTGTGTCCTTAAAAGCAAGACTAATGTAGTTGAAATTAATGAGCAACGTTAATAAAGATAATCTCATAAATTTCAATTTTTGAAATTGGCGTAACGGGTTCTTTGTTCCATGTGCTCAAGTTAATTCAGATTTACTCACAAAATTATTGTTTGGTAAGACTTAGTGTTTTGGTACATATGAGTTGAAATGGAAAATTCTAAATAATGATTTAGAATAAACCATTTACAGATAACAACCAAAGTGACTCAAACTTAGTGGGAACTATATTAAATTTGTGAGTTTTTGGATATGGTCCAAAAAATGATATGAAAGTATCAATTTACAAGCATCGGAATTGAATAAGTGTTTCGATAGAAATATCAAATAGTTCGATTTTTCGTCAAAGTGCAGAGGAAATGTCTGTCCATAAGGAACAACCACTAAAAGGTACATAGATATTTCTAGAATATAAGTAAATAATAAATAGCTGATTGTAATGATGTACTTATGTTAAAATTAGTAATAGTCTGGTTGTTTAATACTCAATATGGGATTTTTAAATTATATCTTTTATATTAAGTACAAAGGATGTTGGGAATATCTTAAACGATATGCAAAGACACCATATTAAAATGTTTCAAATGGAACATGTAAGATGGATTCCGTATGTATTGACAATAGGAATTATCATATATGTTGAATTGTCTACAATATCGTATTTGCTTGTATATTTGATGCTTAAAGAAAATATCATATCCAAATTAAGGTCATTAAATGATAGTTTAGAGTGTTCTCAAGTATATACCTAATAGTAGAGAATTGTTTACAGAAATAACGAACTCTTAATGAAAAAGTGCTCAGACTCGAACTCCATAAGTGCTGCTGAGTATAATATGTCATTAAATTCATGTTCAAACCTTAGTTAAAAAGCTTTAAGTTGGAAATGTTCCAAACAAAAGGTTATGTATGATTCAACGAAAGGCTAAGTACATCTTCTTGAATAGCGTCGCAATAGATGCAATGTATAAAAATTTAAATGTACAAATTTATAATTAAGCTAAGAGTGATTCAAAGTATTAAGAATACTACATCATTGTTATATGATAACAATTTAATAATAAGAGCTCACTAGAAGTCGAAAAGTGTACTCCGAATTGTTCCACATGGTAAAGGTAGTTTATCAGCATCGAAGAGAGTTGATTGAAAAAGTATATAATTAAACAACATAGTTGATCCATTCACGAGGGGCTAACTTGATCATCGGACTGGTTGAAGGGACGTGATAGAGATTTCATAATTGACCCTAAGTGCAAGTTGGAGACTGATAGAGTTAAAGGTGTGTCTTAGGGGAAACTATGTAATTTGTTACTGTTATACCAACTTTCGAGATGCAGTAAGATACGAAAATTGGTTAAGCAATGAACTATGAAGTAAAACACATGGGATCAAAACACGTAAGCATACAAATACACACTACAATTTTAAAATAGATATCAGGTTAAATATCCTTAAGGCATATGTGTGCCCACATACCGCATTCAAACGATAGGATAATAAGGTCAACAAAATCAATACAAACACAAAGTCAGGTCATACAAGGTCAAATATGCACAGTAGTAAGCTAGCTTCGTCAAATAAAAATGAACTGCACTACATTATCATATTCACAGCCCACTTGATCACCTAAGTGCTAAGTGAAGAAACAGAACATTATGCATAGAACTAAGTAACTAAACCAAATAAAGCCAAGATGCACCACATAGCCATATTCGTGTTTCATGACTAAATTGATTACAAGATTCTTAGCAGAGGAGCAAGAAATCTAGGTATGAGAGCCAATGCAATATTAATTCCAACCAAAGAGGACTAGGGCAAGCCAAACAAAGAATAACTGTGCCACATTTATAAACTACTCTAATTCTGATAGGAAAGGCCACTCCAGTATGCAAAGCCAGTCAGTTACATCCTTATCAAGATCGTGGCAGTCGAACTAAACTAGCACACTTTGGAAGCATAAACTCCATACTACACCTATAAGAAGTTAGGTCTCAACATCCAAACCCATCCTAAACCACATTGCATAGCCACCTCAAACTGCACAACCTTTATAACCTAGGACTGGGCCGCAATCCTACAACTGGAACAAAATCCAGATAATGAGAACCAACGTGCATTCTCAATATTCATCTCAAATTAGAGCTACGACACATCTACTTAAAGGACTATCCCCAAGCAGAGATAAGGCATAAACTGAAGCTAACATCTAACTTAGCAGGACTGTGTTGCAATTTTATATCACATAACAAAAAAACAAAGATGCCACCATCCCGATGTGGCATTGAAGGAACAAGACTGCACTACAATCCAATACCAAAGATAAAGCAACAAAGCTGCACTGAAACTTTAAGAGAATTCTGCCCAAAGCCAATGAGATGCATTAGACATATCATACCCTTCTAACAACTCTAAACCCAGACCTGCGCTGTGCTTACTGAGGACTCTTTAAGCAGTATCATGTGGAACCAAAATCATTGCAAAGCCTTCACACAGAGTTACCCAAGCATTGCTCTATAGCAGTTCTTCACTTGTTAGAAAATAACAAATGTAATGACCTGCCATTCATCTCCACAGAATGACGCATCATTAATAAGAAAGAAAGGGATAGAAAAGAGAAAGAAAGAGAAGAAAGAAAAAACAACACATCAGAATCTAAACAGCGGAACGAATAAATTATATTAATAGCATAAGATATTACATAGTATCATATACAACATCTATCAGAGATACACAGCTTATACATCACAAACTAGACAGTTATAAACACATGTCTAGTTATATAACTCAATACAACTCGGAGAAAACACAGAGATACCAAACACAGCGAAACACTAAACATATCTACAACGCTGAAGCCTCCTGCTCCATTGCTCCTCCACCATTCGTCAAAGCTAACCTAAATCCCTTGGCTACTCGTAAAAATTTGAGTACCCAAGAGTTTAAGAAAACAGAAGATAAACTCCGGGTCAGACATGAGTCTGGTGTGAGTAATAGGTTAAGATTGCTTAACTTTGAAAAAAACCTTTGAAAAGAAAGGTATCACGTAAGACTTCCCACACATAAACATGGAAATTTTTTTACCTTACGTTAACCAAAACATTTGATAGGAAATCCAATGATATTATATAGGTCCAGGGTTTTCAAGTAAATATGAAATAGCCGAAATTGTTACATTTATTAAATTCTAGCTACTAGCCACAAAAGTAGGTAATACAATCAAAACCGTTGGCACTTATTGGATTTTGGATTCCATACAATGACAGGGCTACTGGGGTACCGCCCGTCATAGTACGTGGCCTAGATCACTGTACCGAGGATTACTCCCAATCCCCTACAACACAAGACCGGAACCATTCCTTATTGAACAGTTCCGAATAAGACAACCCCGCAGTTGGTGCGCATATCCAACTGCCCACTAAGCCGAATAAAAAGGGACCTCTAGATAGGGGAAAATCTCGTCCTACTTAGGCATAACCCACTTAGCCTTGCTGCACCTCCCCTGTTTTAGCCATTCCCGGTTGATGAGGCTTGAGGCTACGATTACCTTTATAGAACACATCAATCTTAGAATGCTCATCGTCCACCTAACAATTTTCTGAAAGCATTCAATCCATAGAAGTTCGTTTCGGGTTCGAACGAAACCGAAGGCATTATCTCGTTACACTCATTTTGGAATCACCCTCAGAGTTAACGACGATAACCCTTGCACTGTGAATCTTCATCTCGAATCTGAAAGTACTACCCCGTTAACTCGTATTGGAATCACCCTCAGAGTTTTAACGACGAATAGTCCTTACACCTCGAGCTTCCTCTTTATTTGAGATTCACGACCTATCGTTAATTTGGATCGATGTGGTTTTCGGATATCCAAATCTGGAAACCCGATCCCGGTCTCATAGAAATCCAAAGCGTATCTTTTAAGGCCAAGTTGTTTTAGAGTTTTAAAACAATTCAATAATTATCTATATACACACAGATAGATAATTCACACATCATAATAGATAATTAACATTATCATCACAACAGATAATCCATATTATCATTATCAAAAGATAATCCATATCATCATCACAATGCAACCCATGCATCCATATCACACAACATTACTTATCTTATAGCTGAGATTTCAAACCATTCAAGGCGACCAATATCATCCATTCATATATAAGCAATGATCTATAATCACACCATTTATAATTAATTTAAAATGAATTAAATTAATTACTTTCATCTCTACTTAATTTAAAGTGAATTAAATTAATTACTTACATTAATATAAATCTTGCTTACATAACTATTAATTTATTACAAATCAATTAATTTATTATCCTCTAATTATCCACCTTAATTAATCACCCTTGATTAATTGTTCTTTAATTACATTCAAGTAATTATCCTTTAATTAATTTCACAAATTAATTACTCTTAACCAAAAATAGTAATTAACCTTTAATTACTTCATTAATTAATTAACCATAATTAATTACATTAAACCTTAAATAATTACATTAATTAATTACCTTCAATCACTTATCATTATTAATTAATCTTAATTAATCAATTCTTAATTACATCATTAATTATATTAATTAATGATCCCCAATAACATTTTAAATTAATTACTTTATTTAAATTTATTACAATAAGTAATTAATCTTTAATTAAACCATACTTATTAAACATCTTTGATTAATCACATTTAGTAATTAACTACCTTAATTACTTCATCAAATTAACTATTCTTTAATTAATTTCTTTAATTAATCCCTTGATTAATTTTACTAAGTAATTTAATCCAAATTACTTCCACAATTAAACCATCTTCCATTAACTACATCCGGCGATTATTATTTAATTACTCCACTGAGTAATTTTCAATCTATTAATTACATTATGTAATTATTATCAAAGCATCCAGTGTTTAACTCAATTAAACTTAATTAATTAACTTAAACGAATTACATTTAAACTTAAGTAATTACATTAAGTAATTAATTCCTTAATTACTTCCATCAAGTAATTAATCTTAAACAATTTTACAAATGATTACCGTTAATTAATTAATCTAATTAATTATTAAAAATTAATCATATTAGTTAATTGTTAAATAATCCTTAGTTAATGACCTTCATTAACTATTAATCATTCTTTAATTACTTTTCTTAATTTACTTCTTAATTAATCTCTAATTATAAATTAATCTAAATTATTAATTTATAAATTAAATAAATAATTCATTCCTTAATTATCTTATTCATTTAATCATTTTGATACCTTAATAATCTTTAAGATAATCCATTTCTTTATTAATGACTTCTTTAATACTAAAGTGTATTTAGAACAAAACATTTTAAATTTAAATTCGAATTCCATTTTGAATTTAAGATTCAAAATGATTATTTATTTAAACATTAACCAAATTTAAATTCAATTTATAATCCTTTAAATAAATGTAAATAACATTTATTACTTACACATGAAACTTATATAAGACAAGCCATTAAACTAATTTACTTAATTCTATTTAAAAATTAAGCTTTTAAATACATTACTATTTAACCTGCAAATTCAAGTTAACAAACCATTTAACTTCTATTTAAAAACCTTTTATAAAAGAACTCTCTCAAAATTCAAGTTTAAATATTTGTTTGAAAACAGATTTACTTTTAAAAAGCTATTTTAATTTAAACTTGTTTTAAAAAAAACATTCAGAATTTAAAAACTTATTCAAATACCCAGATCTGAATTCAAGAAACTTGAATCCACTATTTATTTAAAACATTTGATTTTAAACTTGATTTAAACTTGTTTTAAACCTTGATTTAAAACTCTTTGTTAAAAATCCAAATTTCATTTTAAAACCTTAAGATTCAAAAGTTATTTGAAAACTGAACTTAACATTTGAATTCAAACCACTGTTTAAATTATGTTTTCAGATTTTAAAATAAAATTCAAAATTTAGAAAACTGTCTGGTTTTTAAAAAACCTGAAAACCCATTTTAAATATTTTAAAACTTTTAAGATTCAAAACCATTTGAATCTATACTTCATACTAGATTTAAACTTGTTTAAATCTATCATGACAACTTTTAATTTCATTTAAATTTGGTTTAAATTTAAATTACAGACAGGTTTTATAAAACCTGTAACAAAACAAAATCAACCCGAGGCAATCAAAATTTTCTTCGAGTTCAACCCTATACAACTTCGAGCCATACACAGAAACTACTCGAGTGATTCTCGAGTCCACTCCACTACTTCCACCCAGAGTATATCAGAATTCAAAAGTGCACGGTGCACATGCACCGTGCCTCCGATCAACTCTAGCCACCTCCGGTGGTCTTCCCTCATCAGCGACCAACTCCTCACTCCACCCCGATCATCATCTCGCTTCCACACCACTCGAATTTGAATTCGAGTTCAAATCTTAAAACCTGGAACAAAAAGAACAACCACCACCAAACCTGTCAATGCATCATCCACGGCCCTCCGACCACCTGAGAGCCGCCACCACCGGCCACAGCATCGACTACCTTCCCTCTAGCGATCCCCAAAAGCCCATGACACTCGATCCACTGTAGAAGACGTGGATGATTGATCAACCCGACCTAGTTAAACTAGGGTTCCAGAGGGAATTTCGCCACCGCTGCCTCCTCGATGAAGTGCATCGCCATCCAGTATTTTTCTAAGCTTTACTGATCACTCCTCTATACACTGGAAGAACCCCGACCCTTCAATCCACAGAGAGCATCAAAAAAACTTAAATTCCCATTTT
Source organism: Allium cepa (assembly GCA_030765085.1). Taxonomy (NCBI): domain Eukaryota; kingdom Viridiplantae; phylum Streptophyta; class Magnoliopsida; order Asparagales; family Amaryllidaceae; genus Allium; species Allium cepa. Next base: position 212,567,261 of record CM060940.1, on the reverse strand, counting down.
CAGTTCATCACAGAACTGCACCCTTCTCCTCAAACTAGAAATTATGATTTTATTCTTAAAAATCATGTTTAGTATAAGGGATTTAGTTTAGGTTCCTGAATTGATGTAGTAAAATGATTGGATTTTCACTTTACTTCAAACTTGCTCTGTTGCTCTTGAGTTTTGAAGACAATTCAAAATTATTTTAACTTGAATAAAATTTTAAACTTTAATCCATGATACAATAAACATATTTTGTATGAATCTTAAACACTAACATAGATTACATCGTGTGATAATGGGTTTTGAACAAATTCTTGATCCCGGGAACTTAAGAACAGTATTATAGAGAGACCGCAGCATGTACAAATATATCCATTCATTTATACATAGAAGATTTACTAAAATATATACATATCATACATACTTAACATAGAAATCAACATGCAACAGATTAAAATACTTAAACTCATTAAAATGATGTTACTCAGCTGTTTGAATAGAAAGACAGAGCCACGATTTTGAAAAAGCTTTGAGCTTTTAAAACTGGAAAATTTCTTTGCTTTAATCTTGAATTGCTTGATGAAAGCTTGAGTTGTTGGAGCTTTAAAAACTTGATTTTTAAAAAGAAACTACATGCATGCAGCTGCTTTGATTCCCAGATTTAAATGATGCAGTTACCATGATTGAATATATAGGCTTTAAAACAGATTTGCTTCGAAATTGTACAGGGTATAGATTTACAGGGAATTGATTTGAAAATGTAGATGGTTTGCATGCTTGAAGATGTGCAGGTTGATTTTGATTTGCGTATTTTGATTTTATGATTTTGGTTTCAGAGGAAGTGTTTTCAGATTTGCTTTGCACTTTAGATTTAGAAAAAGAATAAGAATGAAAGAAGATTTGTCTATATATAAAACTGAAATACTTATTAATAAAAATAAAAGAAAACGCTAAATTTTAAATGCCACTTGTCTTCAATTTTAACATTTGTCATATAGGTATGTTAATTAGTTAACACATGTCTTTTAAGGCAATTTAGTTATAATTAAATGTTAATTAGTATTTAGTTAGATGTTAATATAAGATAAATGTAAACTTATATTTAATTAATTAGTTAATATATACTTATTTACATGTAGATAATTTTGAAATGAATAAATCCAGTTATATTTATAAAATAAAAGTTTATACAAATATTTTAAAATCCAAAACAATTAAAAATATTTATACTTCAAATTTCCAAAGCTCTAAATTCAAATCAAATTCTAATATTAAATTTTGAAATCAAGTTATATATACATACATATATAACTACACAATTCAATTTTGAAAAACAAACTATTTTTATAAAAATCTATTTGTTAAAAACAATACGTTATTATATTTTGAAAATAACAAATTTGATAACTCTAAATAATTTATAAAAGAAATTGTTTCTTTATTAATAAATTACTTATTTTATCACACTATTTTTAAAAAGAAAATCAAAATAAACCTTATTGTTAGTTTTTAAAATTTAAACTCAAAATCAATTTAAACAAATTAAATTTCTATCTTAACAATTTAAAACCATATATTATTTATTCAATAGCTTTTAAAAGTTTAATTTTACATAAAATCATAATTTCCAATTTTACCAAAGATATATATATTTAGAAAACAAGATTTATTTATTTATTAAATTTAAACAAGGCTTATCTATTTACAATATATACATTTCTATATACATTATAAATAGAAAACAATTTATTAGCTTTTAAATGATAAAACCTATCAATTAAATATTTATTTAATTGGATTATTAAATTAATTCTAACCTTATTAACAAAGATTACCAAATCAATTTAATTTTTAATTCAGATTATTAAATTGATATTGCCTAAAATTCCGGGATATCACATTCCTTCCCCCTTAAAAGAATTTCGTCCTCGAAATTTAAAAAAAGGTAATTTAATAATCTATTTAAAGATTTAATTTTAAAATACAAGCATATATCAAACATATGCTAACAACCATAGTAACCAATTCATCCAGTCAAGCAAATCTAACTATCCAGACAAAATTCTGGATAGAGTTTCCTCGAGTTTCCCAAGTATATATACCGGGATACTCGCTCTTCATAATCCAAACAATCAAAATTACGAAGCTATAGAGCTCCTACTCATCTAGATCTACAAAACTAGATAGGATATCAGACTACAGACGAGTCTGACTCAACAACCAAACCTCCTGAACCGCTGGTTCCAAAATCAGAGATAGACCATACACGTACTCCCTCAGAGATACGTGAAACATATCGAATCCTAGTTATCCAAATTGGCAATTCAAACCTGATAACCAAACACTTATCCTCATAAGAACACATGAAGGATCCAAACATCTCGGAGCTAGCTTCCTATTCTTACCAAAACTTATAACTCCCTCGATCGGAGAAAAGTTAACCAAAACCAAATCCCTGACTCCAGAATCCAGATTCCTCCGTCTCTTATCCACACAAAAATCTTCGGATGATCCCGGGCTACCAACATTCTCCCTTGCTGATGCCTCTTGTAACAAACAGAACCAAAAACAACTCTACATAATGATCTCCTCAAGATCAATCCAAAACCAAGAGCATACTCTACTCCTCAAACAATAAAAGACAACAAACTTCTCCTTATTCGGAAAAGACAATCAGAAACACTCCCAAACTGCTTCCGCTGCACAACTCTGATCCAAAGTAGATAAGAATGCTGATGATGAACACGAGCACAAACTAGAAAACACATTCAGAAATATGGTTCAACAGATCCATAAAGAAAAAAATCATAAATTCCTCCGAAACCTGAGTTGCATTACCAAACTTTTTCTCTAGGAACCAACCTTCTACTAAGATGAACCACCGGTTCCCCCTCGGAATCCTAGTCGATAAGAAAACTCAATTTCCAGATGCAGAAAACCTCCAACTTCCCTGAAGACATCCGAAAAATCTCTGACAACCTAAGAGAACACTCAACTATTGCAAGTCTCTTTTGCGGTCAACCAAGCCTAATATCCAAAGAAAACTGTTCTCTCTTTACCAATCAGAACAACTTATGCTGGTCTTGCCAATCCATGAAAGAAACGGGTCCACTCTGCTGCTTTAGAACTCCACCTCCAAAAAAACTACTCAACCAGAAAACTTCCTGCTTGAACACAGAACACTCCGAGCTGCACTGCTGACACAGATGCCCAAAACTTCCTAATCCAAAGCTCTTCGAGAAACTCAGACCTCAAACCAAACAGAAACACCCTGCTGGACCCAGCCAGAACACCAAAGCAGACACACTTCTTTAACCTTGTTCCAAAGAATACATCTTCGGAAACATCCATAATCACTTCATCTCATCACACAACTACTACTTCCAAAGATATCAAGATACCATTACTCGCTTCTGCTCAACCGACAAATCCAAACTCTACTCACCAAACTCTGCACTTCAAAGATGGACTCTGAACCTAACAGGTTTCCTTCAGAGTCAATGAAATCTCTACACTCTGCACAACTCACTCGAGATGGTATTATGTCTACAGTCTCGACAGATACACTTCCAACCTTAACATACAAACTCCAACCAATGGTAATTGTGATACACACCACTACCACATCTACCTTTATAACTTATGTTGGAAAACCCGAACAGGTAATCCAACAGATAGGTAGAAATAGATAAATATATATAAATATACTTAAAATTACAAATGCGCTCTCTCAAGAAAGAAATCACTCCAAAGCCTAGGTATTCACTCAACCTAGCGCTCCGATACCACTGTAACGACCTGCCATTCATCTCCACATAATGACGCATCATTAATAAGAAAGAAAGGGATAGAAAAGAGAAAGAAAGAGAAGAAAGAAGAAACAACACATCAGAATCTAAACAGCGGAACGAATAAATTATATTAATAGCATAAGATATTACATAGTATCATATACAACATCTATCAGAGATACACAGCTTATACATCACAAACTAGATAGTTATAAACACCTGTCTAGTTATACAACTCAATACAACTCGGAGAAAACACAGAGATACCAAACACAGCGAAACACTAAACATATCTACAACGCTGAAGCCTCCTGCTCCATTGCTCCTCCACCATTCGTCAAAGCTAACCTAAATTCCTTGGCTACTCGTAAAAATTTGAGTACACAAGAGTTTAAGAAAACAGAAGATAAACTCCGAGTCAGACATGGGTCTGGTGTGAGTAATAGGTTAAGATTGCTTAACTTTGAAAAAAACCTTTGAAAAGAAAGGTATCACGTAAGACTTCCCACACATAAACATGGAAAAGTTTTTACCTTATGTTAACCAAAACATTTGATAGAAAATCCAATGATATTATATAGGTCCAGGGTTTTCAAGTAAATATGAAATAGCCAAAATTGTTACATTTATTAAATTCTAGCTACTAGCCACAAAAGTGGGTAATACAATCAAAACCATTGGCACTTATTGGATTTTGGATTCCATATAATGGTAGGGCTACTGAGGTACCACCCATCACAGTACGTGGCCTAGATCACCGTACCGAGGATTACTCCCAATCCCCTGCAACACAAGACCAGAACTATTCCTTACTGAGCAGTTTCGAACAAGACAACCCCGTAGTTGGTGCGCATATCCAACTGCCCACTAAGCCGAATAAAAAGGGACCTCTAGATAGGGGAAAATCTTGTCCTACTTGGGCATGACACACTTAGCCTTGTTGCACCTCCCTTGTTTTAGCCATTCCCGGTTGATGAGGCTTGAGGCTACGATTACCTTTATAGAACACATCTATCTTAGAATGCTCATCATCCACCCGACGATGTTCTGAAAGCATTCAATCCATACAAGTTCGTTCCGGGTTCGAAGGAAACCGAAGGCATTATCTCGTTACACTCATTTTGGAATCACCCTCAGAGGTAACGACGATAACCCTTGCACTCTGAATCTTCATCTCGAATCTGAAAGTACTACCCCATTAACTCGTATTGGAATCACCCTCAGAGTTTTAACGACGAATTGTCCTTACACCTCGAGGCTTCCTCTTCATTTGAGATTCACGACCTATCATTAATTTGGATCGATGTGGTTTTCGGATATCTAAATCTGGAAACCCGATCCCGATCTCATCGAAATCTAAAGCGTATCTTTTAAGGCCAAGTTGTTTTATAGTTTTAAAACAATTCAATAATTATATATATACATACAGATAGATAATTCACACATCACAATAGATAATTAACATTATCATCATAATAGATAATCCATATTATCATTATCAAAAGATAATCCATATCATCATCAAAATTCAACCCATGCATCCATATCACACAACATTACTTATCTCATAGCCGAGATTTCAAACCATTCAAGGCAACCAATATCATCCATTCATATATAAGCTATGATCTATAATCACACCATTCATAATTAATTTAAAATGAATTAAATTAATTACTTTCATCTCTAATTAATTTAAAGTGAATTAAATTAATTACTTACATCAATATAAATCTTGCTTACATAACTATTAATTTATTACAAATCAATTAATTTATTATCCTCTAATTATCCACCTTAATTAATCACCCTTGATTAATTGTTCTTTAATTACATTCAAGTAATTATCCGTTAATTAATTTCACAAATTAATTACTCTTAACCAAAAATTAACCTTTAATTACTTCATTAATTTATTAACCACAATTAATTACATTAAACCTTAATTAATTACATTAATTAATTACCTTAAATCACTTATCATTATTAATTAATCTTAATTAATCAATTCTTATTTACATCATTAATTATATTAATTAATGATCCCTAATAACATTTTAAATTAATTACTTTATTTAAATTTATTACAATAAGTAATTAATCTTTAATTAAACCATACTTATTAATCATCTTTGATTAATCACATTTAGTAATTAACTACCTCAATTACTTCATCAAATTAATTATTCTTTAATTAATTTCTTTAATTAATCCCTTGATTAATTTTACTAAGTAATTTAATCCAAATTACTTCCACAATTAAACCATCTTCCATTACATACATCCGGTAATTATTATTTAATTACTCCACTGAGTAATTTTCAATCTATTAATTACATTATGTAATTATTATCAAAGCATCCAGTGTTTAACTTAATTAAACTTAATTAATTACATTAAGTAATTAATTCCTTAATTACTTCCATCAAGTAATTAATCTTAAAACAATTTTACAAATGATTACCATTAATTAATTAATCTAATTAATTATTAAAAAATTAATCATATTAATTAATTGTTAAATAATCCTTATTTAATGACCTTCATTAACTATTAATCATTCTTTAATTACTTTTCTTAATTTACTTCTTAATTAATCTCTAATTATAAATTAATCTAAATTATTAATTTATAAATTAAATAAATAATTCATTCCTTAGTTATCTTATTCATTTAATCAATTTGATATCTTAATAATCTCTAAGATAATCCATTTCTTTATTAATGACTTCATTAATATTAAAGTGTATTTAGAACACTACATTTTAAATTTAAATTCAAATTCCATTTTGAATTTAAGATTCAAATTGATTATTTATTTAAACATTAACCAAATTTAAATTCAATTTATAATCCTTTAAATAAATGTAAATAACATTTATTACTTACACATGAAACTTATATAAGAAAAGCCGTTAAACTAATTTATTTAATTTTATTTAAAAATTAAGCTTTTAAATACATTACTATTTAACCTGCAAATTCAAGTTAACAAACCATTTAACTTCCATTTAAAAACCTTTTATAAAAGAACTTTATCAAAAATAAGGTTTAAATATTTGTTTGAAAACAAATTTACTTTTAAAAAGCTATTTTAATTTAAACTTTTTTTTTAAAAAAAACATTCACAATTTAAAAACTTATTCAAATACCCAGATCTGAATTCAAGAAACTTGAATCCACTATTTATTTAAAACATTTGATTTTAAACTTGATTTAAACTTGTTTTAAACCTTGATTTAAAACTCTTTATTAAAAATCCAAATTTCATTTTAAAACCTTAAGATTCAAAAGTTATTTGAAAACTGAACTTAACCTTTGAATTCAAACCACTATTTAAATTATGTTTTCAGATTTTAAAATAAAATTCAAAATTTAGAAAACTGTCAGGTTTTTAAAAAACTTAAAACCCATTTTAAATATTTTAAAACTTTTAAGATTCAAAGCCATTTGAATCTATACTTCATACTAGATTTAAACTTGTTTAAATCTATCATCACAACTTTTAATTTCATTTAAATTTGATTTAAATTTAAATTACAGACAGCTTTTATAAAACCTGTAACAAAACAAAATCAACCCGAGATAATCAAAATTTTCTTCGAGTTCAACCCTATACAACTTCGACCCATACAAAGAAACTACTCGAGTGATTCTCGAGTCCACTCCACTACTTCTACCCAGAGTATTATCAGAATTCAAAAGTGCACGGTGCACATGCATCGTGCCTCCGATCAACTCCAGCCACCTCCGGTGGTCTTCCTTCATCAGCGACCAACTCCTCACTCCACCCCGATCATCATCTCGCTTCCACACCACTCGAATTTGAATTCGACTTCAAATCTTAAAACCTAAAACAGAAAGAACAACCACCACCAAACCTATCAATGCTTCATCCACGGCCCTCCGACCACCCGAGAGACACCACCACCAGCCACAGCCTCGACTACCTTCCCTCTAGCGATCCCCAAAAGCCCATGACACTAGATCCACTATAGAAGACGTGGATGATCGATCAACCTGACCTAGTTAAACTAGGGTTCTAGAGGGAATTTCGCCACGGCTGCCTCCTCGATGAAATGCGTCGCCATCCAGTATTTTTCCAAGCTTGACTGATTCAGATTCGGTTTGCTGGTTCGAATAATTTTTTGAATTTGGGTTCGCGTCAGTTTTGGACTGTTTCCAAAACTTAGAATATTTTCAGTGATTTTCTGGTTGTCGATTTCTTTGAGATTTGTCTCTGGATTTCGTACACGGGCCTTATAAAAAGGTTTTAAAAGGATTTTTCACTCCGAAATGGCTTTCGAAATTATTATATAATACTATTTTTAATTATTAAATTAATTACTCCATAATAGGAGAGTTTTCAAGGGCCGTTTTAAAGTGATTTCAGACCAATTATAAATCCGTTTTCCATAATTATTTTCTATAACAAAATCCCACACTCTATTTGATTTCAAACTTAGATGTTTGTTTCTTATCTATGTGAGATATTTTGGTCTTTATTGCTGTTTGCACAAAAAATGGGCAAACACCTCCAAGTCGTATGATTTTGTTGATTATATGTTGTTCTTAATGATTTGGGTGATTTATGAAAATATATAAAATAGATGGACTAAATTGTAAAAGACACACAGATTTATAGTGGTTCGGCCAGAATGTGCCTACATCCACTTTATATGTTATTCTCCTTTTCTGTTCAGATTACAAGCACAAAGCTTTGATTACAGGTATCTAAAAGTTGTTTGAAAGTTCTATCCGTGCTTGAGCTCTCAAACTTGTCTGCCATTGTTGTACCCTACCCCTCTATTTATAGAGTGAGGCTGGGGGTAGGGGTCTTGGATGTATATGCTGCTGGTGGGCCTGGGCTGATGTAATCTGGCCTGACAGTGTTGGCTCGACAAGGCCTTGGTTCGGTAGAGAGTTGGTGTGGACTTGGTCCGGTTGTAGAGGGTTGAGGTTGGTTCGGCTGGGTATTGGAAGTAGGTGGTCCGGTGGTGAGTGGTATGGGGACTTGGTTCGGTGGCGAGAGGAATTGGACCGGTGATAGGTGGTCCGGTGGTGAGTGGTTCGGCAGTGCTTTAGGGGTGAGTTGGTTCGGCAGTGGTTGGTTCGGCATTTGGTTGGTTCGTCAGTTGGTTGGTTCTGTAGGGACGTGGAAAGGAGATGGTTCGGTGGTAGGAGCATGGTCGAAACACACCCAACACTTGCCCCCCAAAGTAGGGCATGTGCATGCACATGGCGTGCTTTGTTTTCTCGTGGTTTAGATAGCTTCATTCGGTCCTAAGTGCCAAACCGTTTGGTCCGGTTTTCCTGCGTCCTTCTATAAGTACGGGACTGACGCTTCCTTCATTTCCTACCTTTCGAAATAGCCGGACTGAATTCTCGACTGCCGAATTGATTATAGTGCCGAACCAGTTCCGATTGCCGAATCGCTTGAATTGCCGAATCATCTCCATTTGCCGAACCGTTTGAAGTGCCGAATCAGGTGAGTCGTTCTCTTGCCGAATGGCCTTTTTTGACTTTGATTTTATATATTTGCATAAATCACCCAAATCATTAAGAACAACATATAATAAACAAAATCATACGACTTGGAGGTGTTTGCCCATTTTTTATGCAAATATTTTTGGTGCTTTCACTGAGAGCTCGAGCTAGAAGCTTCAGCTTCTCCCACTCAACCTTCTTCCCAACAGCATCGCTCATTGCTTGGAAAACATGCCTCCCAGGCAGAGGAAGGATGCTAGCAAAGGAAAGAACATCACAACTAGCAGTATCCCAGATCCAGTGATCAGAGATCAAGAGAATCGTCCTGTTCCAACAGCAAATGGAAATCAGGCAAATCCGACAGCCCCTGCTATGGAACAACCAATTACTAGGGCAGATCTGGACAGGGTTGTGGCTGAAGTAACTAACCGCTTCACATCTCAACAAGAAGCCTTGGTAGACCAACTCATGTCACGCTTAAGGGATGTAGAAGAATCCAACTGCAACACCGAATCATGGGGCGAGTCCCAGTCTGGAGGATCTGGGAGGCGAAAAAGATCTTTCTTCTTCGAAGAGGCTAACAACAGAAACAGCAATGGTAGGAGCTGAGCCCAGACTCAGCCCAAATTCCAACCCAAGAAAACGCTTGGGACCGAACCCAACGGGGGAGGTACCAGGCAGGGGTTGGATATGGCTGAGCCTGTCATGCTACCTAACCATGGGAACACCAATGGACGAGGCCGAGCTGGAGCCCAGCCCGAAGTTGGACCCGAGGGAATGCTTAGAACAGAGCCCAGCAGGGGAAGATCGAGGAAAGGGCCAACTGTGGCTGACCCCAGCATGCTCCCAGAAGACCGAAGACAGCCACCGGAAAATGTTAGGAGTAATAAACGAGACCATCCCTATAGGTCATCTGGACGGAGTCAATCCCACAGAGAAGACCACACTCATTTCTATCTGCTCCAAATTCTGATGAAAGGATGGCGCGATTGTTCAGAGAGTGCGTCCGACGGGATCAAAGAGATCGAGGGATATGCGCTAGGGTAACCAGCCCCTTCACCCGCAATATCGAAATTGCCATCACCCTTCGAGAATGGAAAATGCCAACAATGGAGCCTTACAAGGGAACCTATGACCCCGTCGTACACTTACAGAGATACACACAACATATGCTCATGAGCGGAGCAACAGAAGGAGTATTGTGTAAAAGCTTTCCACTTTTCTTGGCCGATCTAGCTACCTCTTGGTTCTGCCATCTACCACAAGGGTCCATCAACTCATGGAAATGTTGAATGAAAAGTTCATCAGCCAATTCCGCATTCATGTGGAAGAACCCAAGGATGCTTATTCCTTATCCAATATCAAACAAAAGCCCGGAGAAACAGTGCAACAATATCTAACTCGATTCAATGCTGCAGCGGCCGCAGTCTAGGATGCCGATGAGAAACTTATCCTAATGGCCCTCTGCAGTGGTGTGCATCCGGATACTAAATTTGCTAGGAGACTAACGAAAGAAAAGCCAGCTACCTTACCCGATTTCTTCCATGAATCCGGAAAATATATGAGACTTGAAGACGTTGCCATTGAAAGGCAGACAGGGCAACAAACCAAGGCAGCTCATGGCAACACACCCATAGTAGCAAAGGACATTCGAAGAAATGACGCTAGAGATAGTGCTGGGGGCAAGAAGGGAGAAATGCGTTTATATAGGCCAGGACCGAGATTTGAATCTTACACTCCTTTGAATGAAACAATTGAAAACATCTTCTTGGCCACCCAAGACGAGGTTAGATACAAGCGCCCCCCACACAAGAAGGAATCAGACAACGCAGTTAAGTCTGGAAAGTTCTGCCGCTTCCACGAATCTCTTGGGCATGACACAAATGAATGCCATCACCTCCGGGACTTAATTGAAGAACACATCAGAAGGAAGAGGCTGGAGCGCTATGTGAAAGGTCAGAACAGGATTTCAACTCCTGCCAATGAGAAACCAAGGCTACCCCTCCCAGAAGTAGGCGGAGGAAATCGCAACGCCAGCGGCTCTAGTCAAGAGAAGATAGTGGTCCATACCATATCAGGAGGACCACACATCGCCGACAGAAGCTGGGCAGTGATGGAAAGATACGGTAAGTCACTTAGAAACAATGAAGGCTACGTTAATTCTGTTATGGAAGAACGCCACCCAAAACGAAAAGAGAATGATGACATCACATTACGTAGGCGTGATCTAGAGGGAAGGTAGTACCCTCACATGGATCCTATGGTCATCTCTGCCTGGATCGGTTCAGCTCAAGTTTTTCGAATTCTAGTAGACACCGGCAGCTCAGTAAATATCCTATTTAAGCATGCTTTCGACAAAATGAAGCTGTCAATAAAAGATGTGTCTCCCTGCAACAAACCACTGCACGGTTTCACAGGGGATGCGAAGATGCCCCTCGGGCAACTGGACCTCTTTGTCGAAATAGGAAGTCATCCCCGCTCCGTTGTGCGGAAACAAACATTTGTGCTGATAGAAAACCACTCGGCCTACAACGTCTTTTTAGGAAGACCAGCCTTGTCTGACTTTCAAGTTGTCTTGGCCCATGGTGCCTAAAGATGAAATTTCCAACAGACAATGGAATAGGGGAGGTAGAGGGAGATCAAGACGCTGCTCGAGACTGCTATGTAACTGAACTTCGCAATAACCGCAGAAAGGATAAAGGAAAGAATGCAGAAACTACTCTCTGCACAAAAAACTTGGAAGCATAGCAACTAAAGAAAGCCCCTCCTCTTCGGTATACCAGTGATCCTTTCAACGAATTAGACCCCAGGAACGGGAAGGAGGAGGCTACCGCCGAGCCTGCAGAGGCTATGGAATTTGTATCTGTAGACAAACATGACTCAAGTAGACTGTTGAAAATCGGATCTCAACTAAGAACAGAATTGAGGGATCAACTCATTGATTTTCTCCGCCACAACCTGGATATATTTGCATGGACGCACGCTGACATGACTAGAATCTCCTCAGATGTGGCATGCCACGCACTAAACATCAATCCTACCAAGGCGCCGGTAAAGCAGAAAAAGAGAAGCATGGGGGTAGAACGATCAGCAGCCCTCGATGAAGAAGTAAAGAACCTGCTTGCCAATAACTTCATACGGGAAGCCATCTACCCAGAGTGGATCGCTAACCCGGTACTAGTAAAGAAGGCTAATGGGAAGTGGCAAACATGCATTGACTTCTCCAACTTAAATGACGCTCGCCCAAAGGATTGCTTCCCACTCCCTCGGATCGATGAGCTTGTGGACAGTACAGCCGGGCACGAACTCTTATCTTTTATAGACGCATACTCAGGATATAACCAAATTCCTATGCACGCCCCCGATCAAGACCACACTAGTTTCATCACTGACTGGGGATTGTACTGCTATAGAGTAATGCCTTTTGGACTTAAAAATGCCGGAGCTACTTATCAGCGCCTCGTCAACAAGATGTTTGCGGAACTAATAGGACGAACCATAGAAGTTTATATGGGCGACATGCTAGTAAAATCAAGAAAAGCCAACGATCACGTAAGCCACCTGGACGAGATGTTTCAAGTACTTCGTCGATATGGAATGAAGCTGAATCCTCTAAAGTGCTCCTTCGGAGTATCGTCGGAAAAGTTCTTATGGTTCATCGTCCATGCCAGAGGAATTGAAGCGAACCCTGAACAAGTCCGGGCTCTGAAAGAAATTAGGATACCTTCAACTTGAAGAGAAATGCAAAGCATAAATGGGAAAGTGGCCGCCCTGAGCAGATTCATCTCTAAAGAAACTAACAAGTGTGTCCCCTTCTTCGAAGCTATAAAGAAAGACAAGGGAAAGTTCGAATGGACTGACGAATGCGTAACAACCTTCCACAATCTAATCGAACACCTCCAGAGACCACCAGTACTCTCAACTCCAAATGAAGGCGAAAAGCTATATCTATACCTTGCTGTGTCATCTCATGCTCTAAGCGCCGCTTTGGTAAGAGAACACAACCGCACGTAGCGGCCAGTATACTTCGTAAGCAAGAGGCTCACTTAGGCAGAAGCCAGATATCCTAAACTTGAGAAGTTAGCATATTGTTTACTGATCACATCATGGAAATTGCGACACTATTTACAATCCCATTCCATTAGAGTTCTAACCGATCAACCGCTAAGGCAGGTACTCCATCGTCCCGACACCTCCGGGCGACTGCTTAAATGGTGCCTTGAGCTAAGTCAATATGATATCACCTACCATCCTCGCACCGCCATCAAGGGACAAGCCATGGCTGACTTCATTGCCGAATTCACTACCAACGAAGGTAAGGAGCCATCTGAAATAGCAGAAGACATCAAGTGGAATCTCTTTGTAGATGGAGCATCAAATGAACAAGGCTCGGGGGCAGGTATTGTAATAATCACTCCCTGGGGAAGGAAGCTACACTATGCTCTAAGGTTGGAATTCACTGCCACCAACAACGATGCAGAATACGAAGCAGTGGTAGCTGGATTAGAACTTGCCCTAGAGATTGGAGTCGGTTCTTTATGTCTCCATTGTGATTCTCAACTTATTGTAAATCAAATATTGGGAGAACTCCAGACTCGAGGAGAACGACTCACAGCATATCTAAGGAAAACCAAGCTGCTACTCGATCAATTGGACCACTATTTAATCAGACACATTCCTCGAGAGGAGAACCGAGAGGCTGATGAACTGGCAAAGCAAGCTAGCATGAAGAACAACACCATTTCTGGAACCGTAGCCATCTCAAAACAATTAGCCCCAAGTTTCGAACGAGAGGATCTGATAGCTGCAATCAAAGAAGAAACTTGGATGACTCCTATTCGGAAATACTTACAAGATGGCACACTGCTCGACGGGCGTAACGAAGTTAAGAAAATCTTGAGGAAAGCTTCCCGCTACACAATACAAGAAGGCATCCTCTATCGGCGCGGCTTCTCTAACCCCTTATTAAGGTGTGTCGCTGGAAGGGAAGCCAAGGAAGTCTTATCCAACATCCATCAAGGAAGTTGCGGAGATCACACTGGAGTGCAGACTCTAGCAAAGAAGATACTCCGCTATGGGTATTACTGGCCACTTTAAACAAAGACGCCTTAGACTTCATCAAAAGATATGACAGATGTCAGAAATTTGCTAAGATTCCTCGACTACCAACAAATGAGATTACTCAAATGACCAGCCCTTGACCCTTTGCAGTATGGGGAATTGACTTGATTGGCGAACTGCCGATGGGCCGAGGCGGAGCCAAATATGCTATAGTGGCAGTCGACTATTTCACCAAATGGGTGGAAGCGGAACCTTTAAATAAAATATCTTCAGCAAAAGTTATTAACTTCTTGATCAAAAATGTTCTATGCATGTACGGGGTTCCACTCAAAATCATATCGGACAATGGACTTCAGTTTGACAGCGAGGAGTTCGCCGAATGATGCCGAGAGCACGGAATTCACAAAAGCTTCTCATCTGTGGCTTATCCCCAGGCAAATGGGTAAGTCGAAGCTGTCAACAAAATTCTTAAAACTCTAAACAAGAAGAAGATTGAAAAGTCAAAAGGCGCTTGGGTGGATGAACTCCCTACGGCACTTTGGGCCTACCACACGTCTTTCAGAATATCAACAGGGCATACTCTTTCTCTTTGGCATACGGATCGGAGGCCATGCTCCCAGTTGAAACTATAGTGCCATCCCACTGTAGGATCCACTACAACCCAGAAGAGAACGAAGAAATCCTCCACATGTCTTTGGATCTAATCGAAGAAAGAAGAAATGATGCAGCACTTAAAGCGGCAGCTCACAAGCAAAAAGTGGCAGCACGATACAACTCCAAAGTCAAGCACCGCAGCTTAGAAGAAGGAGATCTTGTCCTCAAGCGGATCTTCCCGCGCCCCGGAGCGCTAGATCCAATCTGGGACGGACCCTACGTAATTCATAAAAATCTCCACAACGGAGCTTATATTTTGTCAACAGTGGACGGAGAGGTGTTCCAGAGGGCATGGAACATCCAACACCTTCGTCGATACTTTTCTTAACTTGTACCGCTACTTTTCTTAACTTGTACTTCCCATATGAAGTGAATTAACAAAGAGAATCAGTGGACGTAGGCATTTTCGTGCCAAACCACTTTAAAATTCTTGTCTCTTTTTAACTTGTTCCTTTATATCTTGGCTGCTTGTTAAGCTTTATCCTTTTCTGTTGAACAAAATCCTATGTAACGGCATTTCCATTCTGGACACCTCACGGCACAACCTCACCTGGATAAGACCTAACAAATACTATACGAATCTATGCCCTCGCCAATGAGACACTTTTGCTCCAGCATCCCTCTGCTGCGGGTTAACTCATTGCTCGCGACGGCCCTCAAAGCCAACTGTAATGAGCCGATTATAAGCCATCAAGAAGGCCGACTATAGCCGAGGCAGCTCATTATGGCGTTTAGCTCGCCGGCAACCGTGAACCGATTATAAGCCCCAACATAAGGTGTGGCCAGCCAGGGGCAGTTCACAGTTGACGATCGGCACCTACGCTAGCCGGCCATGGTAAATCGAATAATACCCACGATTACGGGCCATAATGGCCCGGGTAGTTACTGTGCGCGATCTCGGCTCCGATGTGTCTTAAGTACGGCTGTGGTAAAAAAGAAAACTCCCCGCGGAGGCGTAAGATGGGTGACAAATGTCTCCAAGACCCACAGCTAGAGAAAGTGACTACAAAACCTGTTTGCCACGAACTTAAGCACATCGAAGGCCTTCCGTGATTAGAAGTTTTACTATTTCTTATATTTTCATTTTATTTATAAAAATTTTCCTCCTATCCTCTATAACGATCACCAAAGTACAGGACACAAAATAAGAGACACTCGCTAATGGGAATAACAACTCACAGCTGGATGGCAGGACATTCAACTGCATTCCATATTCGATCACACAAGGCATTCAAAGCCACCGTCTACAGCAAAAACTTAAAGGGTGGTACTTTCTTCTCTTGTACATAAAAATGTAACTATAATTTCTACTCACATCACACTAACATCGGAAGACACGAAATTATATTTTAAGCAAAAACTTAGCGTCATACACAATTGAATCACTAACACATGCACA
This sequence comes from Allium cepa, assembly GCA_030765085.1. NCBI lineage: Eukaryota > Viridiplantae > Streptophyta > Magnoliopsida > Asparagales > Amaryllidaceae > Allium > Allium cepa. The sequence goes on along the minus strand of CM060940.1, from coordinate 212,550,887 downwards.
ACTATATTTTATGCAACACATCAAAATAACGACAGCATTCAAACACTACAAAATCAGCTTATGTTATAAAGTTACATGCCAAAAATCAAATTATTCGTTACATAATTACAGCCCGAAAATTACATTAATGTTTTAAGACTAACATAGACAGTGGTGTCAAATAAGCTGAAAAAATGTCCAGATCAAGCCAAGGAGCCGACTGCATCGGGGCCTCGCTTCTATCCTTCTGGCCCTCCGAGGTCTACTTAACCGCCGAATCAGAGCCCCCAGGATGCTGACTAGAGGTAGTTGGCGCTTCAGAGGTCCCCCATGTCCATTTCAGGAGAAGAATTCATTAAATAAACAATAAGCAACCAAGCTATGAAAAGGCTAAAGGGGAAGACTTACCAGCATCCGTTCCTTGATCATCATCTCCCAACTGCACACCTACCTCCTTGGCAGCGAGAAACCGCATTCCCTCCTTCACTGCCACTTTCTCCTCCTTAGTGAATTGGGCCGTGACCACATCCATTCTGAAAGCCATGCCACCCTCCTTATCCGCATCAGCCTTGGCCTCCTCCAGAGCCCGGAGATAAATCCTGGCCATGATCCAGGGATAATCATCCATCTAGGATAAGTTGCCCTGCTTCCAAGTACGAAAATACATATCCTGGAGCATCTCATCCATCATCCCCTCGTTCTCCTCAAACTCCCTCATTCGGGCCTTAGAAGCTGACAGTTTTGCAAAGACAGCGTCCCTTTCCAATCGGTATCGCGAACGGTCAGCCTGAAGGGATTTCCTCATCGCCTCCATCTCCTCCTTCAGCTTGGCTTGAGCAAGCTCCGTGGCTTCAAGCTTCCCAGATAACTCCTCTACTCGCTCGAGATCCGCTTTCCGTACCTCATCCACCGTTGCAATGGCCATATCGATCCGTTCCTTGCAGATGGCCTCCATTTTCCGCAGCTCGGCTCTGCTAGCCTCTTCCATAGTTTTCTTTAGCCGTCTGGAGGCAGCCTCGTGCTGAGAGATCTGGATGGCTTGATCGACGAGTTGCTTGGCCTGGTCGGCAACCACTAGCCGTAATCTTATGTTGGCACTCCCAGTTTCCTCCCCGGCCTTGACCAGTTGGGCGTGATGCCCCATCAACTTCCTAGTCTCCTCAGCAACCCGGTCAATATTTGCCTTGGCTTCATCCCCCATAGGTACAATCCGAGTAGTAAGCAAATCAAGGTTCAGGGACTTGGCCTCATCAAGCACCCTTACCATAGGATTGCGAGGGAGAAGGTGCTCACCAGTTACCTCGTCAAAGGAAATATCATGAGAACTCGGGTCCAGATCTGGATGACCCGCAAATGGATTACGAGCCAAGCCGGGACGATCAATATGAGTAATGGTAGGATTCTCTGATGGATGCGGAGAGGGTATGAACTCAGTATCCTCCCCCGTGATATCATGAATAGGCTGGGTCGGGGGCTGAGGTCCAGTGAAGGTTCGAACATGGAGCGCCTCCTCTTTCTCTTTTGAATATCCTCTTCAATAACTCCGAGAAGAGGACGATGGCCGACTACGTCCCCGGAACGGTTGGTCGGAGGCTTTGGTTTAGCGAAAGCTTTGAGGAGTTTGAATTGCTCAAGGCGGTGCCGAATGTCTGATGTCTTGGCCGCCTTACCCATTCCTGGAATAAAAACCAAGTGTTACAAGCATGCATGGGACTATAATCCAAGAAACATGTGAAGTTAAAAGAGGAGTCAAAAATTCACCTTGAATTGCCGGAGACGCCCTAGCTGAAACGCTCTCGGAAGACGAACCGGTACCAGTCCCGGCTTTATCTGTAACGACCCGTATTTTTAGCTATTTTAATTAGAAATTTAAGGTGATTATTGAAGGAAAATGATTATTAATGTAATTTGTTGAATAATTTAATATTTGAAATTATTTGAATAATTGGATAACGGGTTTAATATGATTAAAAATGATTTGTAAAATTCTATTTTATCATATTAAAGTTAGAATGATGTTGTAGAACTTTTAAAATCGAATTAAAACTAAATTTGTGAAAATTGAATATTTTAATATTTAATTGACGAGTTAAAATAGCCATTTTTCAAACAGTCTCAGATCTCGACGAAACTTGTTTCATCGGATCCGTAATAGTAAATTATGGTAGGATTTTAATTTTCGTAGCAATTGGACTTGTCGTTTGGCCGTGCGAGCTTGAAACGCGTAGAAATTTAATTTCGAATTTAATTAAAATAATCGACTTCGAAAAGCTATCTTCCAGATATGATCGAATTAGGCCTTGAAACTAGTTCCATTGCGTCCGGAATGGGGGTAAAACCTTATAAACGCCTAGCGGCACGTATCGATTGGAGTTCGGATGATTTTGGACCTACCTATATAAATACGCACGCAAACCGAGACAGTTTTATTATTATTTTAATCCAGAAACCCTAATTCTAAATCATGGCCGCCACCTATTCCACGGCCAGAAATTGCCGATCTTCTTTCCTTAATATCTGTCAATCCGTTCGACGAAATCGAAAAATTCCAAAAGCAAAAGTGTAAATCTCGACGAGCTCTTCAAATCCATACGGTTGATGTATGCTAATTTTTCACGGATTCGTCCAGATCTGACTTGGAAGTGTGTACGTATTTCCTTGGATTGCGTGCAAACGACGGCGAATGACGGGATGAAACTTGGCGCGTAGGTGGCTCTGGTGAAGGGCTTCGTGGTGGCGCTAGCTGATCGTTCTGGAAGTCGACGAGGTGGTCATGAAAATTGCTTGAAGATCGGCGACTAATGGGTTTGCATACGTGAATTTCACGTTGGGGAAGAAGCGCCGGAATCACGGAGATGAGAGCTGCGCTGCAGTGCAGATCCGAAAGTGTTTGGAGCTCATTAAAATTTTATGTTAAATCGAACGTCGTTCGATTTGATTTAAAATCGTAAAATCAAGGTGAGTGTTTTATAACACTCACAACGTACTGAATATCTTTATGCTAGTTAAATTTGACATTATGCATAGTTATGATTTTTATTTGTTGTTGTTTGATAAAATTTAATTATCATATTGATTGTCATTTGAATTCACCGTTAAAAAAATTAAATTGACAGTTAAATTTGAATTAAAATTGAATTGCGATTAAATTACCTGACATTGATAAATATGAAATTGCCGTGAATTGTATTGCCTATTGGATGATGTATTTCGATGGATGTTATTGGTTGATATTTAAATGTTTGGATGTTTATTTGTTTATATATATCCTGCTATGCATACATATGACACTGTGATTGATTTAAATGATATATTCATCCCTGACATTTAATTGTAATAACTAATCACTTGGCCATAGGTTAGAAAATTATATACGGACACCGAGTTGGATAAATTAAATGATTTTAAAAGTTGTTTTGAAATTATTTAAATGAATTGATTTTAAGAATAAAATCCAATTTATGGAAATTGAATTATTTTGAATTGGAGCTCGAAATGTTAGAATTTAAACTTGGTAAACGAAATTATTAAATAAAATCGAAGTTTAGATTTAAATTGAAAATTGAAATACGGTGTAAATTTTTGAAAGTTGATTTGTTTTAAAAGATTGGACTTTTAATCGAACTCTGAATATTTCTAAGAAAATTGATATGAAATGATATTTCAAGTTTGAGTTTGGAATTGAAAATTTATTTGAAATTTAGATTTAAATTAATTTGGAATTGAATTGAAATTTAAAGAAATTTGTGAATTGAAATCGAAATTTACATGGAATAGAAATTTATTCAAGTTGAAATTGGAATAAATCGATTAAATCGAAATGGATTTTGGATTTGATTTGGATAGGAAATTTGGGAAGTTGACCGGTTTGACTTTGGAATTATTTATCAAATAATTTTTGATTTTTTCCAAACTATTTTATATATAAACCATTTTATATTCAAATTATTTTCGATTAAACTATTTAAATATTTTCTATTAAACTATTTTGAATTATTTAACTATTTTAAACTATTTAAACTATTTTCTTAAATTCAAACTGGTTAAAGAGACGGAAATGTTTATATTTAAACCTTTCGTTTAAATACGAACTAGGTTAAAGTAGAGATTATAACCTAAATTGAATTCGAATCAAATTTTAAAGTGAAATTGATTTATCAGACAAAATTGATAATTTTGAATATATGATGATTTTGAAATGGATTTGATTTTAAAGCGAATATGATATTTTGTTATCAATCATGAATCAATTTGAAATATAAAAGAGCCATCAGTGTAATAATACGTAGTTATTAAAGAGACTGGGATCGGATATGGACATACTCTCTGTCGATACCGAAAACCACTTTAATAACTATTATACGCGGAGCGTTGATCCAGAATGAAGTGGATGGTTTGGTGAAAACGTTGACTGAAGAAAGAGAACGATATTGGATGACCCCTGACATGACTAAAACAGGAGCCGCGCCGGGCCATTGAGGTTCGCAACTCTAGCGGACACACTTCTTCGATACCATATCTATTACATTTGTGATTTGATTTGGGTGCACCCCTTGATTTGGGAGTGTTGTTTCGCGGTGTTGAGGTAGTAGCTGCTATGCTCAACATCAGTCCGGATCACGCAACTACTAGTATCCTAGTTGGTATCGCCTCATGTACCTTGTCATACTGATTATCCTATTCGCGACCACTACGTTTTGGTTTTTACCTTGAGTATATGGATTGCCCTCTGGTGACTTCCGGTTTTGGGGAAACTACGGTCTTGTATATGCTTTTGGGAATATAAAATGTGTTAAGGGGGATTATGGTAATGCCTTAACGCTATTTTGATACTTTATATTACTGATAGACATTATCTACTTAGCGTACATTACTACCTAGTAGATAGTTTAACGGATCCTTGAAAGGTGGAAAATCCCGTAACATCTCTTAAGTTATTGCACGCATGTTGACACTGGATATGAGATGTCAAACCCCGTAAACATCTCTGACGCCGTCACACTCATATTTATTTACGATTGATTTAACTTTCATATGGATTTTTTAGTCCTGACTCGAGTGTTTTGTCTTTTCATTACGCTCGGGTCAGTCCTGAGTTTTCAGATTTTTGAAGATCTATTCTGGAGGACGAAGACGAAGATTTGGTATAGTATTACTATTATTATCTGTGCATCATGTTGTCTGCTGCATTATTTATTTGTTCTGTTGTATATGTATAACTCTGATAAATGTTGTATAAATAATTGTCTAAGTATAGTAAACAGCTTCATGAACTGTTTATTTGACTATTATATTTTATCGTTCCGCTGCGAGATTCTGTGTTGTTTCATTTCCTTTATTTTTTTTCTTTTCTTAATTACCCCAATAACCATCTGCCTTTTTTTTAATGGTTTGGAACCGACATGTGTATTTGATCGTCGGTTTAAACTGTCCAAAAAGGCGCGTCGTTACAGTTGGTATCAGAGCTTTGGTTTAGCGATAAAACTTGGCTCTAGTGGGGAATAACTCATTGAAATAGAGGTAAACTATATGAATGAGTTGAGTGTATATGAGAGAGCGTACTTGTTATTTGATATAAAATGGTTTTATATTGTGTTAATTTGTTCCGTTGAGTATTTATGAATTCTGGTCGATACTTGGGACGCCAAGGCGTCGATAGGAATTTCTAAACACTCGAATAGGACAAACCAACGCAATATCATTTTGGAATATATTTTATATAAAAGAATTATTTGAATATTTATTCATTTTGATTGAATTGATTGTTAGGAGATGATAATATTAGATTATTATCGTTATTGTTTGATCAGTCAATATTTACAACAATTGATTAAATAACAATGGATTTAGGAAAATGCAATCTTGTAAACACAATTGATAATGAATATAAATGAATTTTAACTTGGATTTGGGAATTTAAATTCCAGTGTTTGAGATTGACTTACAAGAATTTGAAAAATATAATATGAGCATTATATGATAGTATAATTGAGTAGAAATTGTTTTCGAAGGATTTTTTTTATGATAAGTGTTATATTCCCTTCTCTTGACGCTAGAAAATGATTTCGATGATGTGTGCACACATCATTGGCGTTTATTTTCGAGAGTCCGAGTGGGGGAGACCACTTAATAGCTTGTCGTAACCTTGTTTTGACTCAAATTTTATTTTGTTTTGCATTCTCTATAGTATGATTTGACATATAAATTATATAAGTATATATTATTTCAAACCTTGATTTGAAATGAAACCGGGATTGGAATTCTTAAGTTCTTTAATAATCAATGATTTTTTTTATGATTGAAATGAATTTAGACTTGAATCATTAAGGAACTTCTGAATTGTGAAATGAGAAATGAACCTAAGAGCTAAGTGAAAATATCAATTGAAGTAGAAATCCTTAGAATTAGGAAATTATGAACTTAAAATAAAATTGAAACTGTAAAACTCGCATAGTATTAAATTTCATTCTATAGCTTAGATATAACTTACCAAAATACTTAAGAAGTTCAAAAATGTTATATGAATTGTTAATTGGATAATATACAAGTATAGGTTTGAATAATGAAATATGCATTTAATTAATGGTTTGCAAATATAAATAAAATTGTTAGTAAATAATTGGAATTTAAATTAACATTTAAAGGTGATTCACAATTATGTTAATATAAAATGAAAATACTATATGTGAATGTAAATGTGAAATTAAATTATAGTGAAATTTAAGTAATGACTTAAGAATTGATAAATTGAAAATTCAACTTTAAATGAAAAGAAGTTGTATGTTGTTTAACTACATTCTATTTTCATAAATATAACTTACCAAATACTTAAAGGGTTTAAAATGCTAATAAGGATAAGTAGAGAAATAATATACCAGTGTGAGAGTGAAACATAAAATGTAAAGATCTATTGATAGTTGTAAATATAAAAGAAATTTAAGCTGTAAAATGAATGATACATGTATAAGTGAATGAATAAAATTTAAACTTAATGAAATATAAAATTGGTAAATGGAAACTAATTAAATTTGAATATAACTAAATGTCAATAAACTTGGAAGTGTATGAAATTAAAATTGACTTGGAAATGTATAATTGATTTAGTGTAGATTTTGGATGGATATTAATGTTTGATATGCATTGGTTGTTAGATGGATGATAATTGATTAAGTAGAATTCATTAGTGTTAATGGAATTGAATAAACGGAATAAAATTTTAAATAATTAAATTCAAATTGGGAGCAAATTGACTTGAATTAAAAATGTGAATGAAACAAACTTGAATAAATCGAAAACAAATTTAATGTAAACCTATTGCATGGATGAATAAGAAAATAAATGAATTTGTGTTTATGATTGTTCTTTAGAAAATTTGAAGTTTTGATGTTTTGTACTTTGAAATAATAAAAGCAAATTTTTGGAAAAAAAATCCAACATTGTCCAATATATGCTGAAACGAAAACAACCATAACTTTTAAATGGCTGAACGGAATTCGACGATTTTAGACTTTTCGGAAAGCTTAGAAACTATAACACAACTTTTGTTTAGATAACTTGAGAAACTTCCTTCGTCTGCTTGGTTAAAAACTTGAATGTTACTCGCTGTACTGTGTAAAAATAAGCAAAATCAGTAGTATACACCCTTAGTATTTTCGCCATATCTTTTGACTGGTTTATTGGATTTTGATGATCTTGCACTTTCTGGAAAGATAAGAACTTAAGCTAAAACTTTTGTTTTAAGTGCTTTGTGTTTTGATATCGTTTAGAATGTCGAAAACGTGGGTGAACGTCGCTGACCTGCGCAATTCATTGCCCAGGCTGAGGCGTATCCTCTAAGTAAAACAGCCGTAACTTTTGCATTTATGGTCCGAATTCGATAATTTTGGACATTCCGGAAAGCTTGAAATGAATAAAACAACTTTTGTTTAGATTCTGTTGCCAAATTTTATAGTTTAGATGACCTAAAACTGAGATTTGTTTGCTGTCCTGAAATTGGAATCTCAGTTTTGAAGCTAAATAGGTTATATATATGTTGTGTAGGCTAAATATATCGATCTATCTTTATATGCATGGTTCTAACTTAGTTATTGAGAATTTTAGTAGGCAGCAAAGTGGTTGCGCTTCGTTGTAGAGCTCGCTTCTGTGCTAAATACAAAATGTAAGTAAACTGCTAATAAATGCTAAATAAAAGGTACGCTTATGGTTTTATATGGTATTGGTGATATATATATATATGTTGTTTCCCCAGATATGGGATGCCTCATCATTGAGATGAGATGTATATTTGATATATATTGGTTATATTTGTGTTATATATTGAATTGTAAAAATTTTCGATCGAGCCGCGCAAAGGAGACCCAGCCGAAATTTTCCGTGAATCCGGGTGTTAGAAATTTTTTCAAGTTTTTAAATTTTATAACTTGTTTTGATAACTAACTTTTAAATTTAGAAAGCCGTTCAGAGTAACATTGTGGAAGCGTAGTTATGACTTTATAAATGGAATTTCATTGTTTTATAAGTTGGTAACTTTGAATAAAATATATCTAATGTTGAATTCTATACTTAGTTCCTTTTCCCTTCTTTTCCTTTTCGGGAACGAAAAGTTTTGAGTGGGGGAGAGTGTAACGACCTGTATTTTTAGCTATTTTAATTAGAAATTTAAGGTGATTATTGAAGGAAAATGATTATTAATGTAATTTGTTGAATAATTTAATATTTGAAATTATTTGAATAATTGGATAACGGGTTTAATATGATTAAAAATGATTTGTAAAATTCTATTTTATCATATTAAAGTTAGAATGATGTTGTAGACCTTTTAAAATCGAATTAAAACTAAATTTGTAAAAATTAAATATTTTAATATTTAATTGACGAGTTAAAATAGCCATTTTTCAAACAGTCTCGGATTTCGACGAAACTTGTTTCATCGGATCCGTAATAGTAAATTATGGTAGGATTTCAATTTTCGTAGCAATTGGACTTGTCGTTTGGCCGTGCGAGCTAGAAACGCGTAGAAATTTAATTTCGAATTTAATTAAAATAATCGACTTCGAAAAGCTATCTTCTAGATATGATCGAATTAGGCCTTGAAACTAGTTCCATTGCGTCCGGAATGGGGGTAAAACCTTATAAACGCCTGGCGGCACGTCTCGATTGGAGTTCGGATGATTTTGGACCTACCTATATAAATACGCACGCAAACCGAGACAGTTTTATTATTATTTTAATCCAGAAACCCTAATTCTAAATCATGGCCGCCACCTATTCCATGGCCAGAAATTGCCGATCTTCTTTCCTTAATATCTCTCAATCCGTTCGACGAAATCGAAAAATTCCAAACGCAAAAGTGTAAATCTCGACGAGCTCTTCAAATCCATACGGTTGATGTATGCTAATTTTTCATGGATTCGTCCAGATCTGACTTGGAAGTGTGTACGTATTTCCTTGGATTGCGTGCAAACGACGGCGAATGACGGGATGAAACTTGGCGCGTAGGTGGCTCTGGTGAAGCGCTTCGTGGTGGCGCTAGCTGATCGTTCTGGAAGTCGACGAGGTGGTCATGAAAATTGCTTGAAGATCGGCGGCTAATGGGTTTGCATACGTGAATTTCACGTTGGGGAAGAAGCGCCGGAATCACGGAGATGAGAGCTGCGCTGCAGTGCAGATCCGGAAGTGTTTGGAGCTCATTAAAATTTTATGTTAAATCGAACGTCGTTCGATTTGATTTAAAATCGTAAAATCAAGGTGAGTGTTTTATAACGCTCACAACGTAGTCGTTCGATTTGATTTAAAATCGTAAAATCAAGGTGAGTGTTTTATAACGCTCACAACGTACTGAATATCTTTATGCTAGTTAAATTTGACATTATGCATAGTTATGATTTTTATTTGTTGTTGTTTGATAAAATTTAATTATCATATTGATTGTCATTTGAATTCACCGTTAAAAAAATTAAATTGACAGTTAAATTTAAATTAAAATTGAATTGCGATTAAATTACCTGACATTGATAAATATGAAATTGCCGTGAATTGTATTGCCTATTGGATGATGTATTTCAATGGATGTTATTGGTTGATATTTAAATGTTTGGATGTTTATTTGTTTATATATATCCTGCTATGCATACATATGACACTGTGATTGATTTAAATGATATATTCATCCCTGACATTTAATTGTAATAACTAATCACTTGGCAATAGGTTAGAAAATTATATACGGACACCGAGTTGGATAAATTAAATGATTTTAAAAGTTGTTTTGAAATTATTTAAATGAATTGATTTTAAGAATAAAATCCAATTTATGGAAATTGAATTATTTTGAATTGGAGCTCGAAATGTTAGAATTTAAACTTGGTAAATGAAATTATTAAATAAAATCGAAGTTTAGATTTAAATTGAAAATTGAAATACGGTGTAAATTTTTGAAAGTAGATTTGTTTTAAAAGATTGGACTTTTAATCGAACTCTGAATATTTCTAAGAAAATTGATATGAAATGATATTTCAAGTTTGAGTTTGGAATTGAAAATTTATTTGAAATTTAGATTTAAATTAATTTGGAATTGAATTGAAATTTAAAGAAATTTGTGAATTGAAATCGAAATTTACGTGGAATAGAAATTTATTCAAGTTGAAATTGGAATAAATCGATTAAATCGAAATGGAATTTGAATTTGATTTGGATAGGAAATTTGGGAAGTTGACCGGTTTGACTTTGGAATTATTTATCAAATAATTTTTGATTTTTTCCAAACTATTTTATATATAAACCATTTTATATTCAAATTATTTTCGATTAAACTATTTAAATATTTTCTATTAAACTATTTTGAATTATTTAACTATTTTAAACTATTTAAACTATTTTCTTAAATTCAAACTGGTTAAAGAGACGGAAATGTTTATATTTAAACCTTTCGTTTAAATACGAACTAGGTTAAAGTAGAGATTATAACCTAAATTGAATTCGAATCAAATTTTGAAGTGAAATTGATTTATCGGACAAAATTGATAATTTTGAATATATGATGATTTTGAAATGGATTTGATTTTAAAGCGAATATGATATTTTGTTATCAATCATGAATCAATTTGAAATATAAAAGAGCCATCAGTGTAATAATACGTAGTTATTAAAGAGACCGGGATCGGATATGGACATACTCTCTGTCGATACCGAAAACCACTTTAATAACTATTATACGCGGAGTGTTGATCCAGAATGAAGTGGATGGTTTGGTGAACGCGTTGACTGAAGAAAGAGAACGATATTGGATGACCCCTGACATGACTAAAACAGGAGCCGCGCCGGGCCATTGAGGTTCGCCACCTCTAGCGGACACACTTCTTCGATACCATATCTATTACATTTGTGATTTGATTTGGGTGCACCCCTTGATTTAGGAGTGTTGTTTCGCGGTGTTGAGGTAGTAGCTGCTATGCTCAACATCAGTCCGGATCACGCAACTACTAGTATCCTAGTTGGTATCGCCTCATGTACCTTGTCATACTGATTATCCTATTCGCGACCACTACGTTTTGGTTTGTACCTTGAGTATATGGATTGCCCTCTGGTGACTTCCGGTTTTGGGGAAACTACGGTCTTGTATATGCTTTTGGGAATATAAAATGTGTTAAGGGGGATTATGGTAACGCCTTAACGCTATTTTGATACTTTATATTACTGATAGACATTATCTACTTAGCGTACATTACTACCTAGTAGATAGTTTAACGGATCCTTGAAAGGTGGAAAATCCCGTAACATCTCTTAAGTTATTGCACGCACGTTGACACTGGATATGAGATGTCAAACCCCGTAAACATCTCTGACGCCGTCACACTCATATTTATTTACGATTGATTTAACTTTCATATGGATATTTTAGTCCTGACTCGAGTGTTTTGTCTTTTCATTACGCTCGGGTCAGTCCTGAGTTTTCAGATTTTTGAAGATCTATTCTGGAGGATGAAGACGAAGATTTGGTATAGTATTACTATTATTATCTGTGCATCATGTTGTCTGCTGCATTATTTATTTGTTCTGTTGTATATGTATAACTCTGATAAATGTTGTATAAATAATTGTCTAAGTATAGTAAACAGCTTCATGAACTGTTTATTTGACTATTATATTTTATCGTTCCGCTGCGAGATTCTGTGTTGTTTCATTTCCTTTATTTCTTTTCTTTTCTTATTTACCCCAATAATCATCTGCCTTTTTTAATGGTTTGGAACCGACATGTGTATTTGATCGTCGGTTTAAACTGTCCAAAAAGGCGGGTCGTTACATTATCAGTTTTCTTTGGCTTCTCCACCAAGGAGGATCCTTCCTCCAACCCCTCAAAAGCCTGCGGAAAGCATCATCTGTCCACTCTTGGATCTCCCCCGCTTGCCCAGAAGACAAATCCCCGGCGCCATCACTGCTCTGTCCTTCGCCACCATCACCACCATCACCTTCTCCATCACCTCCGCTCTCCTCCTCGCCTCTTTCCTCCTCTACATTTTCCTCCTTCGGAACATCTGGACATGTGCTAGGGGAGGGTCTATCGGATTTCTTGAGCTTCTTCCCCCCGACGAATGGAGATATCGAGAAGGGTTTCCTCTTGCTGCTCTTTGTCGTGGCCCCTCCTTTGGATTTGGCACCCTTTCCTCGGCTGTGTCTCTCTGCTTGACCACAGACTGACGTGGTAGAATCAAGTTGTGCTGTAGAAGAGTAGCATTCCTGATCAGGTAAGAAGCTGACCTCTCCCTTCCCGAAATGGCTTCTATCTCCGCAGCCATCTGAACAAGGCGATCGCTCTCCACGACCACAAAGCCACCTGTCGCTAGCAAGAAATAAAAACACATAAGGAGAAACATTGCAGTTAGAACGAAAATTATAAATAAGCTTCAACTTACAGCCGGAGGTAAAGCGACGGATAGAAATAGAGTCATCCTTGACGAAAAACCATTCTTTCTTGAACATGCTGAACTTCGAATATAAGTCCAGGACCGGCTTGAAGGACACGACCGATTTCAAGCTGATGTATGGAGACCCCTTCTTGTAGCCTCTCAAGTTGTACAAATACCGGATCTCCCGGTTGGAAGGGGGATGCCCATATTTTCTCTGGAAAATAATGAATAGGCTCACCAAGATAGCGTAAGAGTTGGGCTGAAGCTGGAAAGGGGCCACCTTTAGGTTGGTGATAAAGCTGACTATCCAAGCATTGATCGAGAGAAATGGCCCCGCACATGTAATGGTACCGACTATAAGCGAAATATTCTTCAGGGGGGTTGTACGGCATCACTCCTTCTCCCGGCAACAGCATACATGCTCTATCAATCCCGAAGGAGCGAGAGATAACATCAAGCCGTTCCTCTTTGAGGGAGCTAGGAAAGCAGTCGGAAGGAGAGTTCAAAAGCTCCTGAGGGCCATATCCATCCACTAGTGATCTCGGTGTGGGCCCATGTCGCCCTGATTTCGGCTGAACTAGTGGCATGACGGGGGGCTCTCTCCTGTCATAGATTTCTTTTTATCTGATCGAGTTTCCCCTTTATGAGACATTTATCTGCAAACACAAGAAAGAACGTCGTTAGACCAGGAGATATAAACATACAAGTGTATGTAGCCTGGAATTTCACTCATAATTCAAAACATAAAAGAACATTCGGTAGTTCAAGGGCAAAAAGGTTATTCGGCATTATACTCCCCAAGATCATTCGGTACTTGAGGTCCCCGAGCTCATTCGGTAAATCAAAGTCATCAAGTTCATTCGGTACTTGGGGTCCCCAAGCTCATTAGGTAAATCAAAGTCATCAAGTTCATTCGGTACTTGGGGTCCCCAAGCTCATTCAGTAAATCAAAGTCAAAAAAGGTCATTCGGCAAGAGAACGTCTCACCTGATTCGGCACTTCAAACGGTTCGGCAAATGGAGCTGATTCGGCACTTCAAGCGATTCGGCAATCGGAACTGGTTTGGCACTATAATCAATTCGGCAGTCGAGAATTTGGTCCGTCTATTTAGAAAGGTAGGGAATGAAGGAAGCGTAAGTCCCGTACTTATAGAAGGACGCAGGGATACCGGACCAAACGGTTCGGCGCTTAGGACCGAATGAAGCTATCCAAACCACGAGAAAACAAAGCACGCCATGTGCATGCACGTGCCCTACTTTGGAGGGCAAGTGTTGGGTGTGTTTCGACCATGCTCCTACCACCGAACCAATGCCTCACCGAACCATCTCCTTTCCACGTCCCTACAGAACCAACCAACTGCCAAACCAACCAACTGCCGAACCAACCACTGGCGAACCAACTCACCCCTAAAACACTGCCGAACCACTCACCACCGCCACCTACCACCGGTCCAATTCCTCTCGCCATTGAACCAAGTCCCCATACCACTCACCACCGGACCACCTACTTCCAATACCCAGCCGAACCAACCTCAACCCTCTACAACCGGACCAAGTCCACACCAACTCTCTACCGAAGCAAGGCCTTGCCGAACCAACACTGCCAGGCCAGATTACATCAGCCCAGACCCACCAGCGGCTATATACATCCAAGACCCCTACCCCCAGCCTCACTCTATAAATAGAGGGGTAGGGGTACAACAATGGCAGAAAAGTTTGAGAGCTCAAGCGCGTATAGAACTTTCAAACAACTTTCAGGTACTTGTAATCTGAACAAAAAAGGAGAATAACATATAAAGTGGATGTAGGCACATTCTGGTCGAACCATTATAAATTTGGGTGTCTTTTACAGTTTACTCCATCTATTTTATATATTTGCATAAATCACCCAAATCATTAAGAACAACATATAATCAACAAAATCATACGACTTGCAGGTGTTTGCCCATTTTTTGTGCAAACAGTAATAAAGACCAAAATCTCTCACATAGAGAAGAAACAAACATCTAAGTTTGAAATCACATAGAGTGTAGGATTTTGTTATAGAAAATAATTACGGAAAACGGATTCATAATTGGTTTGAAATCACTTTAAAACGACCCTTGAAAACTCTCCTATTATAGAGTAATTAATTTAATAATTAAAAATAATATTATATAATAATTTCGAAAGCCATTTCGGAGTGAAAAATCATTTTAAAACCTTTTTATAAGGCCCGTGTACGAAATCCAGAGACAAATCTCAAAGAAATTGACAAAACCAGAAAATCACTGAAAATATTCCAAGTGTTGGAAAACAGTCCAAAACTGACGCGAACCCAAATTCGGAAAATTATTCGGACCAGCAAACCGAATTCGAATGGCATGAAAATTGGTAGGAACGTAGTCTGACATTCCTACTTCAGAACGCAAAAAGAATTACTCGATTCCGACTTGAAACGAAGTCGCAGCGACGCTCCAAAGTCGGACCCGGAAACAGTGAATACACTTTTTCAGGCTGAAATCCGGGTCCCTCTTCGACAGCAATTTCGAAGAGTCAAATGAATTCTGATACTAATCAAACTTTCTAGAGATGGAGTTCGGAAGTCCAGTTTTCCCTGAGTCCAAAAATGTTGGATTTCGACACGGTTGTGACCGTGGCGGTGAGTTTTAGTTTCAAAACTGAAAACAGGGAGTAAAGTATACACACCAGCTGCAAATGCTCAGAAACCAGCAGTAAAACTGCATTCAGGTCCGTTTTTGAGCCCGGATTTCACCATTCAAATGATCACAGAATGTTATGAAATTTGGAGAGGTTATAGATGGCAATACTAACTATCACTAGGAAGTGATTTGGCATGTTTTCATCAGATATTGAAAGAGATATTCATCGTCAGAGTTGCAGCAAAAATCAGTTTTAGAATTTTGCAAAACATAGAGAAATGAGCTAATGAATTCAATTTTTTTTGCTCAAATGATTTAGTAATGACCATTAACAATTATCAAATCATACCATAGATATATATATATAGCCATAGCATGAAAATGATGAGGATATAACTAGCATTACCTCACAACCAATATAGCAAGCAACTTGTGTGCAATGTCCAAATGGAAGGAATGATAATCAACAAGCTTTGATATTTATGCAACACAACAAATCAAATGTTACTGGGCTAATTCCAGAATTAAGAGATGCTTATACATAGATTAGGAGAGGGTTTACCTAGTATTCCTCTCAAGCAAAAGAACAAACACCTATATGGCACTAACCAAAGCTAAGAGATGATGTTCAAGGAGCTAGAAAAATACCAAAACACATAAAACCAAGAGTTACAACATGATTTTCAGAAATTAAAAAGAGTTAGAAACGGATTACAAGAGGGTTTCTGCATTACCTTCACTTACTTTAACTAGCTTAAACAGATATAAGAGAGGATGAAGGTTTCCTAAGCATGGAGGCCATTTTTAGGTTTAGGGTTTTAGGAATTTTTTTCTTGATTAGGGTTGGAATGAATGAGGGTTAAGAGTTTGAGATGATTTATAGAATGGTAAGTGGGTTTGGGTTTGGCTAATGGACCCCTTAAGAGAGAGTGGCTCTAAGCATGTATAAAAATTGTTTAAGTGTTAACATAGCCATGAAAACCCATACTTAACCAAATACCCTTCTTAAATTTCCCATTAACTTTTAATTGTTCCAAAATAATACTTCGCCTCATTTTTAAAAACCCATTTATTTAAAATGTCCATATTTTTAAATAAATTATCCTTATCCCAAAAATCCATTTTCTCCATTTAAATAAAATCCTAATTTTTATTTGGTAATGCAAATCCCGGGTTGTTACAGACTCCCCCCTTAAGAAAATTGCGTCCCCGCAATTCCTTAAGATGGACGTCGTCTATAGCATCCAATCCACAAAAGAAATGATAGAAGACCAAATAGAGATTCTCACCCGTACTAGAAGATGGAAGAAAGCCAAGATAAGAACGCTCGATAAATTCTCTGGTCTCCCAAGTGCAGTCCTTAGGATTCGGTGACCATTGAATTTTCACAAGCTGAACCTCTTTGTTGCGAAGGCGTCTGACCCCCGAATCAAGAACACGAAGGGGTTGCTGCTCCAATGATAAATCAGGTGAGATCTCTAAATCAGGCACGATATGTGGCTCAATAATAGAATCAGGATCGCGCACACACTTGCGAAGCTGAGACACATGGAACACGTCATGCATTCTAGAAAAGTGAACAGGTAGAGCCACACGATAAGCAACGGGGCCGATGCGTTCCGTGATAGGAAATGGTCCAACATAGCGAGGAGCCAATTTCCCTATAGAGCTGAAACGCACAACCCCCTTCATGAGAGAAATCCGATTGAGGACAACTCAAGAGGCTTCCTACGGTTGTCCGCGTAGGATTTCTGGCGGTCCTGTGTCTCTCTCATTCTCTGACGGATAAGAACAATCTTCTCAGAAGATTCCCGAACTAAATCTGGACCAAGAATGAGCTTCTCGCCAGATTCTAACCAACAAGCAGGAGAGCGACATGGCCTTCCGTATAGAGCCTCGAAAGGTGCCATGCCAATACTAGACTGATAGCTGTTATTGTAGGAGAACTCTACGAGAGGTAAGTGATCCACCCAACTATCCCCGAAATCCAGAATACAACAGCGCAAAAGATCCTCCAAAACAAGATTCACCCTCTCAGTCTGACCGTCAGTCTGAGGGTGATAAGAAGTAGAGAGATTCAGCTTTGTGCCCAAAGCTGACTGTAGGCACTTCCAGAAGTGACTAGTGAAAATGGTGTCTCGATCAAATATGATAGAGCTAGGAATGCCATGAAGTCGTGCGACTTCATTCACATAGAGCTTGGCCAACTGAGGTGCAGTCCGAGTGGACTTAATCTGAATGAAATGAGACGATTTGGTCAAGCGATCAACAATAACCTAGATAGAAGTATGGCCTGACCTCGATCGAGGCAGACCGTCAATGAAATCCGTGGATATTTGATCCCATTTCCATAATGGAATCTCTAGAGGCCGAAGAAGACCAGATGTACGCTGATGCTCGGCCTTGATCTGTTGACAAGTCATGCAACCGCTCACATAACTTGCAACATCTCTCTTCAAACCCTCCCAATAATATAGTTGGCACATATCGGCATACATCTTACTCGAACCGGGATGTATAGTGTACTTAGTGCGATGGCACTCATCCAGAATGTCACGCCTAAGTGATAAATCAGATGGTACAACAATATGGTTCTTCCTATGAAGACACCGATGAAAATCAAGAGAATAATCCAGCAATGTCTCATCACTGGATCCCGACTCGAGAAGATGAATAAGATGCAATAAGTCTGGATCCTGCCGCTGAGCATGGGCAATGCGATCCAATAAGATAGGTCGAGCTTCCAAGCTGAATAATAAGACTGGGGAATCGGAAGATGGAGCTCGATCTCTAATATCACACAAAGATAGGTTCTCAAGAATATCCCACTCGGCAATTATCATAGAAACTACCGCCGAGTGCTTGCGACTGAGCACATCTGCAACTCGATTACCCTTGCCAGGGGTATACTGAATATCTAAATCATACGAGGCGAGAAACTCAAGCTATCACTGCTGCTTCATATTGAGATCCCTCTGACTGAATAGATACTTCAGCGACTTGTGATCGGTGTAAAGAATGAAGCGTTTGCCAAATAGAAAGTGACGCCACGTCTTCAAGGCAAAGACGATAGCTGCTAACTCAAGATCATGAGTACGATAGCGAACCTCATTCGGACGCAGTTACCTGGAAGCATAAGCAACTACCCGATCCTTCTGCATAAGCACGGCACCGAGCCCGCTACCACAGGCATCAGTGTATACAACAAGATCATGGTTACTCTTTGGAACCACCAGAATAGGAGCATGAGTGTGACGACCCGCCTTTCTCAACCCAGAAAGACGTTTCATCATTAAGAAAGAAAGGGATAGAAATAGAAAAGAATAGAAAGAAAGAACAACAACATCAGAATCTCACAGCGGAATGGAACAAAATATAATACATCACATAACTATTACATGGTTATACATACATCAGAGTCATACAATATCATATAACAGGACTGTCATATACATATATGTCCATACATACATCCAAAATACAACATTACTAACTACACAGCGGAACTACATATATAGATACATACGTCTGGTCTTCTCCCCAAAATAGCTTCTCCCGAAATCAACACTTCCAAATAGCTATCACTTGGCTACTCGTAAAAATTTGAGTACCCAAGAGTTTACGAAAACACAAAATATAAACTCCGGGTCAGACATGGGTCTGGTATGAGCAAACAGGTTAAAGTTGCTTAACTTTGAAAATCATTTGAAAATAAAGGTATCACGTAAGACTTCCCACAAATAAATACGGGTAAGTTTTTACCTTACGCTAACCAAAACATTTTATAGGAAATGCTGTGATATTATAATAGTGTCTAGGGTTTTCAAATAAATAGAAAATAGCCGAAATTGTTACATTCATTAAATTCCAGCTACTAGCCACGAAAGTGGGTAATACAAATCAAAACCGTAGGGTCTCGTAGGGAAAATGGATTTCCAACAATGGTAGGGCTACTGGGGTACCTCCCGTCACAGTACGGGGCCTAGATCACCGTACCGAGGATTACTCCCTTCATCCCCTGCAACACAAGGCCGGAAGCATTCCTTACTGAACAGTCCCGAACAAGATAACCCCGCAGTTGTGGCCAACAACTGCTCACAAAGCCGAAATAAAAGGGACATCTAGACAGGGGAAAATCTTGTCCTGCTTGGGCATGACCCACCTAACCTTGCTGCATCTCCCCTGTTTTAGCCATTCTCGGTTGATGAGGCTTGAGGCTACGATTATCTTATTTGAAAATTATTCTTAGAATGCTCATCGTCCACCTGACGATGTGTTGTAAGCATTCAATCCATACAAGTTCGTTCCGGGTTCGAACGAAACCGAAGGCATTATCTCGTTACACTCATTTTGGAACCACCCTCAGAGTTAACGACGATAACCCTTGCATTCTGAAACACCATCTCGATCTCCATTTGATAAGTTACGACCTATCGTTTAATTTGGATCGATGTGGTTTTCGGAGAATCAAAATTGATTCTTCCGATCCCGGTCTCATCGGATCCAAACGCCATTTTAAGGGCCAAGTTGTCTATTTAACTTAACAGTTTAATTTAATATCAAGAATTAACATAACAGATATATCAGATAAATCATATACAATTATTACAGATATCCATAATATATCACAACATATCACAGAAATATCATCAATAGATATCACAGTCATCAACATGATCATCAATGCCTACCAAACAGTTTAGCTTTACTTAACCAAATTATTTGTCCAAGAATAAACTATTTTATCCTGTTTAATTAATTACTGATTTATTAGCTTATTAATGATCAATTTATTAATTAGTTATTCATTAATAATTAATTTATTAATCATCTTATCTTAAATTAATTATTTAAACTAATTAACTTTTATTCATTAACTATTACACAATTACTCAATTAATTAGTTGATTCTTAATTATTAATTATTAAAATGAATTAATTATTTAATTATTACAAATTACTTTAATTATCAATTTAATTAAAGTGTAATATCTTTAATTAATCTCGTATGTTAACTTTCATTCACTAATTAACTTTTTAATGATACGCTTACATTCTTAAGATTTGAATTGATTTAACTTATGATTAAATTTTTATTCCAAAATCAACTTAAAGTTATAAATTTAAAATTCAAGTATAAATTTTAATCAACCTTCTAACTACTTACTGATAATCTCTTACCTTTATATATTTACTTAAATCAATCTTTAATTAAAACACTAGCTTAACTAATTAACAAATATTTATTTAACTTAGATACTCACCTGTACAAAATCAGTACAAGTCCATTTGAAAGCACCGAGACGCATCGTTCTTTACATGAGAAAAACTCGAGTTTCCCTCGTCGCTCTCCCGTGTTACTCTCCCATTCCCTTTCTTCATCTCTCCAGTTCTTCTTCTCTTCTCTTTTTTTTAAGTCAAGATGTAAACGAACTGCTGTAATTACTCTCGCACGCGACTCGGAGGGAACCACAGGAACACTCGTAGCGACCTCACCAATGTCTCGAGCAACCCCCATGCGATAACCCAAAAACCCAAAATCACGACACTGATCACCACCGTGCACGTGCACAGTGGTTCGCGTTGCTATCGACAACTCGCGGCTATTCCCACACATCACAAAACACCCCTAGACTCGACATTAAAACCCAGATTTCGATTTCACGATGAAAATGAAAATATGACCTGGTGCTCGAAATAAACAACAGCAACTCCACTGTCAAATTGATCGCGCGGCCACCACACATCACTAGAGGTGATGAAAATTCACCAGGACGTCACTCACAACCTCCTCTAACTCCACCAAAAATCGCAAGCCACTCGGTTTCGTGATGATGCCGCAATCGCTAATTTACAGAGCCTAGAAAAATGTGAGCATAAACCCTATTCTAGTTTCAAACTCAAAACATATGCATTTGAAAAATAATTTCACATTTTTCTAGTGTTGATATATCTTCAACCTTGCTTCACGCCAAATCCCAGAAATTAAAATTTACTCAATCTTCCAAATTTGACTAATATGCAGTAAAATCTCTATGCAAAACTGCTCTGGAAATATTTGATTATAAATCACAATTTTTATGTGTAAAATCATAATTATGTTATGGAAACTAAATATAATATTGGATTTACAAATTTCAACATTTGAATTTTAAACTTTGATTTTCTTTTTAACCTGTAGTTTGAATACAGAGTTAATATCATACTGTTAAACTTTAAAC
Source organism: Allium cepa (assembly GCA_030765085.1). Taxonomy (NCBI): domain Eukaryota; kingdom Viridiplantae; phylum Streptophyta; class Magnoliopsida; order Asparagales; family Amaryllidaceae; genus Allium; species Allium cepa. The sequence continues at coordinate 212,529,141 of CM060940.1, read as the reverse complement.
ATGTTTTACAGGCTTTGTTTTCATATAAACAAACTTGAATTTACACAATACAAAGTTTAAATAGTTATATGAATAAGATTTGTAAATTTATTTGCTTTACTTTGTACAAAGCTTGAAGTATTGATCAAGAACAACCATGCAAACTTCCAGTGCAAACAGACATACACAAAACAGTATGTTTAAACTACATCAACACATATCATTAATAAGCAAATATATAAACTAAAGTTGAAATTAATTCGTTTACTCACCAATCAAAAACCGTGAACAGAAGGTATGTTGAAGAAGACACTACAAATGAAGCTTTCCTGAAACCCTCTTTGTTTCTTTTTCTCTGTTTCCCTTTTTTTTTCTTTGTTTGTTTTCAGTTTTTCTTCTTTTTAGTTTAGGTTTTGTTCAGTGTAAATAAATAAACTGAAAGTTATAGGTGATATGTATATATGCTTGAACACAAACAGGTGATAACTGGCCAGCCACAATGTTTGACCAAACAAGAAATTGGTATTAAATTTTACTGCAATTATGAAATGATATTGATCTCGGCTGTGTACTAGTTGAACAAGAAGTTAGGCTAATTAGTGCTTATGTTTTTAATTATGATATCAAATAATTAATGGTTTACTGACAGTTGAAATTTGTACAAAGATATTTATGTTACTTACTTTGTTGTACAAGATACTTATCATTATTTCGGCCAAACATAGTTAGTAAGATACAGGTTTTAATTTTGTTTTTATTATCTATGAAGTGAGAACTTGTTTTATTGTATTGAAGTGGACTTTTTTTTTCTTATGCATAAATGTTTTCCAACAGCTTGAATTTTATTACTGGTTTACATTTAGTTTTAGTGAAACCTGCTTTTAAATTTTGTTTTTATTTGTTAAGTACAACAAATGCAACTTGTCTTGTTTCTTTGCATTATTCCACTTGCATATATTGGTTATATTTTCAAACTTCCTGATATGATTTCCTAAAAGTTATTGTTAACATTTTTGTTTATTTATTTTGTTAGTTATATTTTATATGAAATTTGAATACTTGTTCATATGATGTTTTTAACATTTTATTTAAGGATGTTGTGTTGTACAATTTGAATGTTGAAGATCATTGTTTGACTAAAAATACTTGTATTTATATATGTCAAATTATAACTTATATTTTGTATATTTATATTACTTTGATTACATCTTATAATTATAATTGTGTTTTATACTAATTTTGTATGTTTACACCTATATTGTTTTGCACTTCCATATTTATGTTTAATATTTTCATGTTTGTTTATTTTAAAACTTATTATTTTAAAAGCCAAAATTGTGTTCATATGTATTTTATCAAATATAAAAAATATAAAGTCTTTGATTTGATTCTATTGAATAAGACAAATTTTGTTTAAATGGTTTTGACATATTCTATTTAAATTTTCAAACCAAAATTTTCTTTTACAAACATACATAACTGTTAAATATTTAATATCTTATCAATTTAAACATTGACAAGCTTATATTTAATTTAAATTAGATTAAATATTTATTAAAATATATCGTCAAAATTCCGGGTCGTTACATTCCTTCCCCCTTAAAGGAATTTCGTCCCCGAAATTTAAACAACAGTAAATTCAAAAGCTTTTATATTAACCATCCCAACATACATATCATTCATACAATAACAAACAAACAAACAGTCTACTCTAACAAACATCACTAGTTATCCGAACATAAATCCGGATAAGCACTCCTAAAACTATCGAGAGTTTCCCAGGTACAATCTCTGGGATCCTCACTCCATTACACCTTAACGAGTTTCACCACTTTGTTCCTGAGTTTCTTCTATTCTCGGTCCACAATCTGAATTGGATTTCTGACTACAGTTAAATTGGGTTCCACTTCCAAATCTTCTTGAACTACCGGTTCTACAACCAGTGAGGGATCATGAACAAATTTTCTCAAATGCGATACATTAAACACATTGTGAATCCCAGACATCCGCTCTGGCAATTCAATCCTATAGGCCACAGTTCCAATTCTCTCCAACACACGGAATGGTCCAATGCATCTCGGAGCAAGTTTTCCCGTCTTTTCGAATCTTATAGCACCTTTAATTGGGGAAACTTTAACAAAAACCAAGTCTCCGATCTCAAATTCCAATGGCCTTCATCTTCTATCGGCATATTTCTTCTGACGATCTTGAGCAGCTTTCATCCTTTTCTTGATAAGCTCAACCTTCGCAGAAGCTTCACGAATAAGATCGGGCCCGAGCACAAGACGATCCTTCGATTCAATCCAACAAGCTGGAGATCTACACGGTCTTCCGTATAGAGCTTCATAAGGTGCCATCTTAATACTTGCTTGATAACTGTTATTATAAGAAAATTCCACTAAATGAAGATGGTCCTCCCAAGATCCTCCAAAATCTAAAACACAAGCCCGTAGCTTATCCTCAAGAATACGATTCAGCCTCTCTGTCTGTCCGGCTGTTTGAGGATGATAGGCTGTACTTAATCTCAAATCTGTACCCATCGCTGATTGCAGAGCTTCCCAAAATTTTCTAGTGAAAATAGGATCACGATCACTTACTATGCTGACTGGAACACCATGCAATCAAACTATCTCTTTCAAGAATATTTTTGCCAAAGTAACTGCAGTACGGGTTGCCTTTACTGGTATAAAATGGGCACTTTTAGTTAAACGATCTACAATAACCCATATACCGTCATTTCCTTTCCTGGTTCTAGGCAAACCATCAATAAAATCCATTGAGATCATTTCCCATTTCCAATTCGGAATTTCCAGAGGTTGCAATAACCCGGCAGATTTCTGTTGATCACCTTTAACTTGTTGACAAATGGCACAACTGTTCACAAATCTAGCAACATCCTCCTTCATGCCCTTCCACCAATAGACTCTCCTCATGTCCTTATACATCTTCGAGATTCCAGGATGAATATTCAATTTGGAGCGATGACTATCTGACAACACTTCCTGCTTCAAATCCTTGTCATTCGGAACACAGATTCTCCCGTTGATCCTTAGCGTTCCTTGGTCATCAATTTCAAAATTGGGACACTGACCCTTCCTGACTCTCTTGATGATCCTCCTCAACATCTTATCAGATTCTTGCTTTCTTGATATCCTTTCAATAAGAGATGGAACCACTTCCATAAGAGATAAAACCGCGTTCCTACTGAGAGCATCAGCTACGACATTCGCTTTCCCCGGAGTGTTCAGAATATCCAGATCATAGGATGCAAGAAATTCAACCCATCGCTGCTGTCTCAGATTAAGGTCTTTTTGAGAGAATAAATATTTCAACGGTTTGTGATCCGTGAACAATTCGAATTTCTCTCCTAAAAGATAATGTCTCCAAATCTTCAGAACAAAACAATGGCAATCAATTCAAGATTATGCGTAGCATAGTTTTTCTCATGAGGCTTCAACTGTCGACTAGCATACGCAATAACTCTTCCGTTCTGCATCAGTACTGCTCCCAAACCAACAATACAAGCATCAGTGTAAACCTCGAATTTGCTCTTTCCATCCGGAATAGCAAGTACTGGTGCACTAGTGAGCCTTATCTTCAATTCCTGAAAAGCTTCTTCACTTTGAGGTGTCCATTTGAATTCGCTCCTTTCCTGGTCAGCTTAGTCAAATGCGAAGAAATCTTGGAATAATCTCTAATAAATCTCCTGTAGTAGCCAGCCAATCCTAGAAAACTGCAAACTTCCGTCGGTGTCTCTGGCTGTTTCCATTCCAGAATAGTTTCAACTTACGCTGGGTCTACAGAAATGCCTTCACCCGAAACAATGTGCGCTAAAAATTTAACTTCTAATTTCCAGAAATGACACTTAGAAAATTTCGCCTTCAGCACATTCTTCCTCAGAGTCTCCAATACAATCCTCAAATTCTCCCTGTGCTCTTCTTCGGATTTGGAATAGACCAAGATATCATGAATGAATACCAGCACAAACTTATTCAATACATCCCTAAAGACTCGATTCATGAGGTCAACGAAATAAGCAGGAGCGTTGGTTAATCCGAACGACATAACCAACCACTAATAGAAACAATTCGATCCCCTAAATGCAGTCAAGGGAATACTGTCTTCAGCTACCCTCAACTGGTGGAAACCCGAAGCTAGATCCAATTGAGAAAAGATAGAAGCACCATGCAACTGGTCAAAAAGATCATCGATGCGAGGTAGAGGATATTTATTACGGATAGTCACTTTGTTCAATTCTCTATAATCCACACAGAATCTTAGTGATCCATCCGATTTGGTCACAAACACCGCCGTTGAACCCCAACAAGAAAAACTAGGTCTAATCAATCCCTTCTCTAAAAGATCCTGAGTCTGCTTAATCAACTCTTCTCTTTCCCTAGGAGCCATTCTCCTATTGGGTTGAATTACCGGCACGGCTCCTGGAATCAAATCAATACGGAACTCTATTTCTCGATGTGGTGGCAAACACTTAACTTCTTCAAAAACATCAGCAAAATCCTGAACCACATCGATATCTTCAACACTCTCTTCATAAGTCTCCATTCCATACAAAAGACTGCTCAAGTGAATTCCAGAATTATCACACGACACTCTGGCAATTCTACCCAGATCAGTTTCTAACGAAACTGTTCTTTCATCACAATTCAAGACGGCTTTATACTTATCCAGCCAATCCATACCCAAAATAAGATCAAATCCCTTAAAATTCAACACATACGGGTCACAAGAAAAACTGTGGGATAGATAAGAGATCTTCAAGTCCTTACAAATAGAGTCTAATTTGGTCACCCCTCTTATAGGATTAGATACCAAGATAGGACTGTCTACTGAACTAGGGGTAAGTGAAAATTTTTCAACAGAGTCCAAAGAAATAAAACTCAAGGAAGCACCCGAATCAAACAAAACTCTAATATATTTTCCATTTAAAAGTAAAGTACCTTCCAATACTCCTTTGCCCATCGAAGCAGAAGATGGTCCGGCTTCCAAAGCAAAAACTTTATTCTGAGGTGCTCTCTGCAGAAGTGGACAGTTCTTGATCATGTGTCCTGGCTGATGACAATTAAAGCACAATGATTTCTGAACCATAGCTGATCCTGGGCCACTCTGGTGCGGTTGCTTTTGTTGCTGCTGGAATCCCTTCCTAGGACACTTATTTGCCAAATGCCCTTCCTGATGACAAATGTAGCACTTTCGGGGTCCGTTGTTATTCCCAGGTTTCTTCTTATTCGGTTTCCTCCATTTAGGATCGAACTTTCGCTTATTCGAATTAGTGAAATTCCCACTTGAAGTTGCAACTGGATCCATCGGCTTCTTACTCATTAAACTCTCATACCTCAATGCCATATCAATCAAATCAACAAAAGATCCCTTCAGAAGCACTGTCAATTTCCCATGGAATTCAGGTCTCAACCCTTGCACAAATTTCCCATTCTTTTTCAGAGGAGTATCGATAAGTCCTGGTCCATAACAAGAGAGTTCGTTGAATTTAGTTTCGTACTCCGAAATAGACATACTACCCTGCTTCAAATACAGAAAATCCTGATACAGTTGGGTTCTCCCTGCCGTCGGCACATACTTCTCTTCAAACAACTCCTTGAATCTGTTCCAAGAAATATCATCCTCAGAAATATTTGAAATAGTTGAATCCCACCATGCTGCTGCACCACCTTGCAACTGCCACAATGCCATATGCCTCTTACGCTCATCAGACAATCTCATACTCTTGAAAATGCATTCACAAGAGCGTAGTCAGTCCTGAACTTCAATTATTGACTCCGAACCTTTGAATGGTTGGCCTCCAAGATGCTTAAAATCCTTGCATAAGGCTGCAAAACTAACTTGAGATGGTACTGGATTGGCAGCCTCACTAACATTCTGACTCCGTCCATTATCTATAGAAGTACTGGCTCTAACTCTGCCTCTTCTTCCAGAACTCATGTCGGTCACCTGAACTGGTAACTCAACCAATTTAGATAGGTATATATATATAATATTGAAAATACAAATACGCACTCTCAAGATAAATATACACAAGAGCCTAGGTACTCGCTTTACCCAGCGCTCTGATACCAACTGTGACGACCCGCCTTTCTCAACCCAGAAAGACGTTTCATCATTAAGAAAGAAAGGGATAGAAATAGAAAAGAATAGAAAGAAAGAACAACATCAGAATCTCACAGCGGAATGGAACAAAATATAATACATCACATAACTATTACATGGTTATACATACATCAGAGTCATACAATATCATATAACAGGACTGTCATATACATATATGTCCATACATACATCCAAAATACAGCATTACTAACTACACAGCGGAACTACATATATAGATACATATGTCTGGTCTTCTCCCTAAAATAGCTTCTCCAGAAATCAACACTTCCAAATACCTATCACTTGGCTAATTGTAAAAATTTGAGTACCCAAGAGTTTATGAAAACACAAAATATAAACTCTGGGTCAGACATAGGTCTGGTATGAGTAAATAGGTTAAAGTTGCTTAACTTTGAAAATCATTCGAAAATAAACGTATCACGTAAGACTTCCCACAAATAAATACGGGCAAGTTTTTACCTTACGCTAACCAAAACATTTTATAGGAAATTCTGTGATATTATAATAGTGTCTAGGGTTTTCAAGTAAATAGAAAATAGCCGAAATTGTTACATTCATTAAATTCCAGCTACTAGCCACGAAAGTGGGTAATACAAATCAAAACCGTAGGGTCTCGTAGGGAAAATGGATTTCCAACAATGGCAGGGCTACTGGGGTACCGCCCGTCACAGTACGGGGCCTAGATCATCGTACCGAGGATTACTCCCTTCATCCCCTGCAACACAAGGCCGGAACCATTCCTTATTGAACAGTCCCGAACAAGATAACCCCGCAGTTGTGGCCAACAACTGCTCACAAAGCCGAAATAAAAAGGGACATCTAGACAGAGGAAAATCTTGTCCTGCTTGGGCATGACCCATCTAACCTTGCTGCATCTCCCCTGTTTTAGCCATTCCCGGTTGATGAGGCTTGAGGCTACGATTACCTTATTTGAAAATTATTCTTAGAATGCTCATCGTCCACCTGACGATGTGTTGTAAGCATTCAATCCATACAAGTTCGTTCCGGGTTCGAACGAAACCGAAGGCATTATCTCGTTACACTCATTTTGGAATCACCCTTAGAGTTAACGACGATAACCCTTGCATTCTGAAACACCATCTCGATCTCCATTTGATAAGTTACGACCTATCGTTTAATTTGGATCGATGTGGTTTTCGGAGAATCAAAATTGATTTTTCCGATCCCGGTCTCATCGGATCCAAACGCCATTTTAAGGGCCAAGTTGTTTATTTAACTTAACAGTTTAATTTAATTTCAAGAATTAACATAACAGATATATCAGATAAATCATATACAGTTATTACAGATATCCTTAATATATCACAACATATCACAGAAATATCATCAACAGATATCACAGTCAATCAACATGATCATCAATGCCTACCAAACAGTTTAGCTTTACTTAACCAAATTATTTGTCCAAGAATAAACTATTTTATCCTGTTTAATTAGTTACTGATTTATTAGCTTATTAATGATCAATTTATTAATTAGTTATTCATTAATAATTAATTTATTAATCATCTCATCTTAAATTAATTATTTAAACTAATTAATTTATTCATTAACTATTACTCGATTACTCAATTAATTAGTTGATTCTTAATTATTAATTATTAAAATGAATTAATTATTTAATTATTACAAATTACTTTAATTATCAATTTAATTAAAGTGTAATATCTTTAATTAATCTCGTATGTTAACTTTCATTCACTAATTAACTTTTTAATGATAAGCTTACATTCTTAAAATTTGAATTGATTTAACTTATGATTAAATTTTTATTCCAAAATCAACTTAAAGTTATAAATTTAAAATTCAAGTATAAATTTTAATCAACCTTCTAACTACTTACTGATAATCTATTACCTTTATATATTTACTTAAATCAATCTTTAATTAAAACACTAGCTTAACTAATTAACAAATATTTATTTAACTTAGATACCCACCTGTACAAAATCAGTACAAGTCCATTTGAAAGCACCGAGACGCATCGTTCTTTACTCGAGAAAAACTCGAGTTTCCCTCGTCGCTCTCCCGTGTTACTCTCCCATTCCCTTTCTTCATCTCTCCAGTTCTTCTTCTCTTTTTTTTTTAAAGTTAAGATGTAAACGAACTGCTGTAATTACTCTCGCACGCGACTCGGAGGGAACCACAGGAACACTCGAAGCGACCTCACCAATGTCTCGAGCAACCCCCATGCGATAACCCAAAAACCCAAAATCACGACACTGATCACCACCGTGCACGTGCACGGTGGTTCGCGTTGCCATCGGCAACTCGCGGCTATTCCCACACATCACAAAACACCCCTAGACTCGACATTAAAACCCAGATTTCGATTTCACGATGAAAATGAAAATATGACCTGGTGCTCGAAATAAACAACAGCAACTCCACTGTCAAATTGATCGCGCGGCCACCACACATCACCAGAGGTGATGAAAATTCACCAGGACGTCACTCACAACCTCCTCTAACTCCACCAAAAATCGCAACCCACTCGGTTTCGTGATGATGCCGCAATCGCTAATTTACAGAGCCTAGAAAAATGTGAGCTTAAACCCTATTCTAGTTTCAAACTCAAAACATATGCATTTGAAAAATAATTTCACATTTTTCTAGTGTTGATATATCTTCAACCTTGCTTCACGCCAAATCCCAGAAGTTAAAATTTACTCAATCTTCCAAATTTGACAAATATGCAGTAAAATCTCTATGCAAAACTGCTATGGAAATCTTTGATTATAAATCACAATTTTTATGTGTAAAATCATAATTATGTTTATGGAAACTAAATATAATATTGGATTTACAAATTTCAACATTTGAATTTTAAACTTTGATTTTCATTTTAACCTGTAGTTTGAATACAGAGTTAATATCATACTGTTAAACTTCGAACATGTTTTACAGGCTTTGTTTTCATATAAACAAACTTGAATTTACACAATGCAAAGTTTAAATAGTTATATGAATAAGATTTGTAAATTTATTTGCTTTACTTTGTACAAAGCTTGAAGTATTGATCAAGAACAACTATGCAAACTTCCAGTGCAAACAGACATACACAAAACAGTATGTTTAAACTACATCAACACATATCATTAATAAGCAAATATATAAACTAAAGTTGAAATTAATTCGTTTACTCACCAATCAAAAACCGTGAACAGAAGGTATGTTGAAGAAGACACTGAAAATGAAGCTTTCCTGAAACCCTCTTTGTTTCTTTTTCTCTGTTTCCCTTTTTTTTCTTTGTTTGTTTTCAGTTTTTCTTCTTTTTAGTTTAGGTTTTGTTCAGTGTAAATAAATAAACTGAAAGTTATAGGTGATATGTATATATGCTTGAACACAAACAGGTGATAACTGGCCAGCCACAATGTTTGACCAAACAAGAAATTGGTATTAAATTTTACTGTAATTATGAAATGATATTGATCTCGGCTGTGTACTAGTTGAACAAGAAGTTAGGCTAATTAATGCTTATGTTTTTAATTATGATAGCAAATAATTAATGGTTTACTGACAGTTGAAATTTGTACAAAGATATTTATGTTACTTACTTTGTTGTACAAGATACTTATCATTATTTCGGCCAAACATAGTTAGTAAGATACAGGTTTTAATTTTTTTTATTATCTATGAAGTGAGAACTTGTTTTATTGTATTGAAGTGGACTTTGTTTTTCTTATGCATAAATGTTTTCCAGCAGCTTGAAGTTTATTACTGGTTTACATTTAGTTTTAGTGAAACCTGCTTTTAAATTTTGTTTTTATTTGTTAAGTACAACAAATGCAACTTGTCTTGTTTCTTTGCATTATTCCACTTGCATATACAGGTTATATTTTCAAACTTCCTGATATGATTTCCTAAAAGTTATTGTTAACATTTTTGTTTATTTATTTTGTTAGTTATATTTTATATGAAATTTGAATACTTGTTCATATGATGTTTTTAACATTTTATTTAAGGATGTTGTGTTGTACAATTTGAATGTTGAAGATCATTGTTTGACTAAAAATACTTGTATTTATATATGTCAAATTATAACTTATATTTTGTATATTTATATTACTTTGATTACATCTTATAATTATAATTGTGTTTTATACTAATTTTGTATGTTTACACCTATATTGTTTTGCACTTTCATATTTATGTTTAATATTTTCATGTTTGTTTATTTTAAAACTTATTATTTTAAAAGCCAAAATTATATTCATATGTATTTTATCAAATATCAAAAATATAAAGTCTTTGATTTGATTCTATTGAATAAGACAAATTTTGTTTAAATGGTTTTGACATATTCTATTTAAATTTTCAAACCAAAATTTTCTTTTACAAACATACATAACTGTTAAATATTTAATATCTTATCAATTTAAACATTGACAAGCTTATATTTAATTTAAATTAGATTAAATATTTATTAAAATATATCGTCAAAATTCCGGGTCGTTACAATGAGTGAGAAGTTCCTTCAGTCGCTGGAAGGAAGCTTCACACTTATCAGACCAAATAAAGCGAACACCCTTACGAGTCAGCGTCGTAAAGGGAAGTGCAACTCGAGAGAAATCCTTGATAAACCGACGGTAATAACCCGCCAGACCAAGGAAGCTGCGAATATCATGAACGTTCTCGGGCTGTTTCCAATTCTGAATAGCTTCAATCTTGGCAAGATCGACAGAAATACCCTCAGATGATACAATATGGCCCAAGAACTTGATCTTGCTCTCCTGAAAATGGCACTTCGAGAGCTTGGCCTTAAGCTGATGCTGACGAATAGTATTCAAGACGATCCGCAAATGATGAGCATGCTCTGCCTCGGATCTAGAATAAATAAGAATATCGCCGATGAAAACTAGAACGAATCTATCAATGTATTCCCGAAATACTCGATTTGTAACATCCCGCCTTTTCGCACGTTTTAAATCGACACACGTGCCAATTCAAACCATACGGAAGGGCGGATTGTTATGAGGTTAATAAGAAAAACAAGGAAGAAATAAAACAAAATAGAATCTCACAGCGGAAGGATAAAATATAATAATCAAATATACAGTTTATAAAGTTGTTTTACAAAATATTCGATTATACTTACAACATTTGTCAGAGTTACACATACCAATATCAATGCAGCGGAACAATATGAGTGTAGTGGAATATATTAAATAATAATAATAGAAAACTCCGTCTTCGTCCTCCAAAGCTAAAGTCTCCGATCCAGAAATGCTCGGACTGACCCGAGCGAATTGAAAAGACAAAACACTCGAGTCAGAACTAAAAGATCTTATGTAAGTTAAATCAACAGAAATAAATATGAGTGCAGTAACTCAAAAGATGCTCGGAATTCACATCTCTTAAGGATCCGTTAAACTATTTACTATGTAGTATATTTCGCTATTATAATAGTGTCTAATTGTAAAATAAACTTACTTTTTAATAGCGTTAAGGAGTGACCCAATATTCCCCTTAACACATAATATATTCCCATAGTCTATACAGTACCGTAATCTCCCCCGAAATGGGCGTCGTCAGAGGGAACTCCATTGGTATGGTACAAAACCAAAATCGTATAAGGCGCGCTAGGGCAGGTGACACGGCACAACTAGGCAATGCCAGGGTAGATATACCAATTGCTATCCGGGCTGGTGGTAACGCATAGCCGCAGCTACCGCCCACCTCGAACAAACTCCCCCTAAAATCAAAAGTAAAAGTGGCCACCAAATCAATCCAAAGTTAGAGTATAGTATCGAAGAGGAGTGTCCGATAAAGGGCGCTAACCCCCTTGGCCCGAGAATCGCTCCTGATTTAGCCACCTTATGCCAACTCATGGGAGTCGGGTCCACATATTTACCTTAAAGGAAACGCCGCAACCATCCTACTTCATTCTGGAATCTCCACCGCGTACACGGTTGTTAAAGTTGTTTTCGGAGTTGGCAGAGAGTATGACAACTTATGATCCCGGTCTCTTCAACAACCAAACGTTGTTATAACACCGCGGTCTTTAAAAATAGTTTATACTTTAAAACCAGAATATAATTATCCATTTCAAAACCATAAATACGATATCATTTCCATTTCCAAAACAACTCAATTATTTTATAAAACCCAAATCAATAATATCATTTTAATTTCAAATATATTTCTTTTTCAAAATCATACTGCTCTAAAAATTTATAATATCTGGAGACCAAACATTTGAATTATAACTTTCAATACATAATACTTCGAAATTCATAGTTTTAAAACCATAACCTTTAAAACTTGAATGGTCTGGATATTCAACAGTATGTAAAATAGTTGATTTTAAATTACTTTATAAAGTAAATAATTTCCATGCCTTTACCATTTTTTCACTTTAAATTAGGTCTAAACCCATAAATCTAGATTTTCTTTCAGTTTCAATAAAACACTTTGGTTCCAATATATTTCAAACTTTGAGAATTTAACAATTTCAAAACTAAGGTTGGAAATTTTCTATTCAACCATTCATTTATTCTATATTTTAGTCTAAAATATTTACATAATAAATCCCTAATCATTTTAAATAAAACTCAAATGACTAACAACTAAATATTTCCTTCAATTTATTTATACTAGAAATATTCATTTTATTTATCTTGAATAAAAATCCAGTTATAAATATCATACCTTTAAATTTCCAAATCTTAATAAGTTTACATCAAATTAGGTAGTTAAATTTTAAAATAAGCTCAGTTCCAAATAAATTTCCGAATTATCTTCCAATCTTAATTGATTTGAATCATTTAAAACTCTATATACTAAACCTGTACTAAGTCATATAATATAAATTATCAAACTCCATTATTTAACTTATTCATTTTTATTTAACAGATTTATACATAGCTTAAATTCAACAATTTAACTATATATTATATATAAAATAATATTTATAAAATATCAAAATTTAATATTTATTAAACCGTATCCTATCCAAAACCATAGAAAATCATTTCAAAAAAATAATTTTATATATATACATAGTGCCTGTATATAATTTTCTATCCTATGGTCAAGTGATATGGATATTTATCATTTCAATCCGTAATTTAAAAATAAAAATGCGGTTGTATATCATTTCAAACCGCAATCCCGAATGAAATGAAAATGCATAATAACTTGCAGTTTACACAATATAAATACAGCATCCATTCATCCATTATATCAATCATCAAACATTTATCAATTTATCATCCATATTCAAACAATCACATCAATAAATAATAGTTAATTACTGACAATTAACTTTCAATAATGAATTAAATAACTGTTTAACTGTAGTTTATATGCAATAATAAATAAATTTAACTAGCAGTTTATATGCAATAAAAAAATTAACTAAAATTTTAACTGGCAGTTTATATGAAAAAATGAAGTAAATAACAAGTAAATTATATGAATGCAAATTAGCTGAGATAATGATGAAATATATGCCAAACAACTATAAATAAATTTCTAAACACATCATAAATCAATTTAACAAACATAAGAAATTTTAGAAATTGTGAGTGGGTTAAAACACTCACCTTTATACAAATCTGAAAATAATAGACTTCTAATCAATAGCTTCGCTTTACGTTTCCTTAGTCTTCTTATTGATTGCTAGCTTTGTTCCGTAATTTCTTTTATTTTGATTTACTTAAATTTCCCTCCTTATTATATTAATATATATATATATGTATGTATTTATGTATGTATTTTTAAAAAGGTTTGGAAAAGATTTGAAAAAGAAGAATTTGAAAAAGAAAAGGATTGAAATAAGAAGAACTGAAAATTGTAGAGAAGATCAAGTTTTGAAAAGAAAGAAGAAAGTTTGGAATAGAATAAAACTTGAGAAGAAGAATACTTGAAGAGGAAGGAAAAATTAAAATGAGATATAATAAGGAGATTTGAAGAAAAAAGAAGAAGAAGGAGATTTGAATGGAGGCTAGGGTTTCATTTGCATCATATCGTATTTATAAGGTTAGAGTTAGGTTTAGGGACAAAGAGATTTGAAAGGAGAGGCTGCTATTAATTAGAAATAAAGTAAATATGAACAACTTGGAATTGAAATATAGTAAATATGAACATCCCTTTTTTTAAAAGTAGCAGGTATTAAAAAGAGGTAATTATTAATTAGAAAGGGAATGAATATGGAGGGACAAAAATAAATGTCACGTTTTGTTAGTTTGATTCTAAATTAATTAAGTGCTAGATACAGAAAAGTTTGAATACATCATATATATTCATACTTTAACTGTGTGTCAAAATTGCTAAACATATATCAAGTACGATTAATTGGTGACAATATATAGGAATAAACAAGAATAAATGTAGATGCAATCACATAAGGATCTAATAGGGAAGGAGATAAAAAGTAACGACGTTGATTAATTCCACTTTCCCACTTTAGCCAATTTATTAATACGACATTTAATTATCATGCAAGTTGTATTATGACTAGAAAACATAAACAACAAACAATAAATTAATATGTATATAATATTACCTTACTTTTAAATTGTTTGACAAAAATAATAAAAATTAAATCATGCTTTAGCAATTTGAAATTAAAATATTAAATGTTTATATGTATACACATGCACACAAACACACATACATGTGTGTATAAAGATTAAACCAAAGACTATTAATTAATTCAAAGCATACTTCCATACCACATTAAATTGTCTAATGCATTTGTAAACTTATGTATACTTGAAGTCAAAAATACATATATACACATAAATTAAACCTTTTTACCTTAATGAAATTTATTTAAATTTTTAACAAAACAAAACTAGAACACGACAAATTAAGCAATATAGTAATAAACCTTTAAGATCCTTAAATAAGGACATTTGAGATAATAAATTAGGTAACAAATTTAAATATTGTTGTAATCAAAATCGAAGCTTAGATTTATTATCAAAAAATTGTTAAGCATATGTAAACTTCTATTATAATTTATTAGATTAAGAATAAATAATTTATTCAACAAAGTAATCAAATTTCATGATATATTCAATTCAAGATAAAGTGACAATATGTGTATACAATATTTCTGTTTCAACACAAATGCAAATTATATGTATATAAAGTTTCAGATCTAAAAAAAATGCAATTTGGTTTAAGAGTTTAAAACATGGATCTATAATTAAACATTCTTTTAATATATATATATAAAAAAATTTCTTTTGGTTTATCAAATCAAAAGTCAAATTAATTAATTCAACAAAAAATTTCAAATAAATAAATAAATGTTGATTCCCATTCTTATTATTAAAACAATCATTATCCCATAAACATATTTACATTTTGTTACGTTTCATTACATTGATGCTTCTGTTTCACCTTTATTCGTATTACTATTTTATTTCCACTAATTGTGTAATAACTACCAAATTCAACATATTAAAATTTGTCGATTTCACCCATAAATTAAGATTTTAAATCCACTTAACTAATTTTCCTCGGTTCCATCCTTTATTACATCAACTGTTACTTTAATTTACATTAACTAACGTACAACTAAGATTTATTTGTAATCGATCACCAAATTTTATTTTAACTTATTAAACAAACAAGCAACTTAAAAATTGAAACTTATGTGCTTTTAATTGCATTGACATTTAAACTTATTAGCTTATATCAACACTATTATCATTAATTGCAAACGGATTACCAATTTTAGTCATTACCCTAAATAACTAACGTATATTAATCTACACTATTCCCAAGTTATAAATTTTGAATTAATTACTATTTATTATTATCGTTTCACTGATTAATTTAACATTTGCATTGGTTTTTCTTATAATAAATTTATTGCCCAATACTTCTATATTCATCTTAGATTTGTTCAAATGGCTTATTTCAATTTATAACCAAAATTTTCTATCGATTTCCCATTTTAATTTATTAGACTCCACTAACGTAATAGTTAAAATTAATTTCACTTATTTGTAATAAATCCACAAATTGAATTTCAAATATATTCATAAATCTTGGTTTTTCACTTCTTAGATCACCCAACCGTCATATTATAAATAAAATTAACATTGATTGCATCTTCTAGAATTAACAAACTTCAATGCCAATCAAAACTACCTTAACTACATAAATTGGGTCAAAAGTTTTCAATTGTTTTCGCATTAAAGTTTATTAACTACCCAAATAGGTATCTTATCAATTGTAATTATTTAACTTTAATTACCTTTAAGCTTATTTCAATTATTCTCATTTATTCCCTACCAATATTCGTTATCATTTATAAATGTCATGTCAGCTTCTTCTTTTATTACAATGTATTCATTCATTATTGCATAACTTCATTTATATTTTATTTATTCATTTATAGTATTTGTGCTTAATCCAATTTCTTAGCAACTCAATTGTTTATTAAAGTTTATACCCAGTTATTTATACTTTCCTTTATTACTTACTTATTTCATTCATAAATGCCATCATTTAACAATTTATTGCATAAACTTCATTCATTAAATATTCGTGCTATTCATGTTTAATTCAATACCTTGGCACATTAATTCATTTACTAAAGTTTACGATCATTATTTATATTACTTACCTTCTTATTATATTAAATTAGTAGCATTTCAATTTTTACTTAAGTTTATATTTCCAACCAATTACTAAAATATCTTACATAATATTGAATTCATTCAACTACCTCTGATTATAACATTTCATTAGTTAATTCAATATTCTTGTTTGTTTCCTAAATTAAACTTATAACCAAGTATGACAAATTTCATAAATTTAATTAATTTCTATTTCATTTTTTTTGAATTTGTAAATCTTAATTTCAATTGCTACATTAAATTTCTAACATTTGCTTCGTTATAACTACTAGAATTTTATTTCTTCCTAAATTAAATTGCAAAATTTAAATCAAACTAACAAATCTATTAATCAAAATTTACGGGTCGTTACACGATTCATAAGATCGACGAAGAAAGCCGGTGCGTTCGTCAAGCCGAATGTCATGACCAACCACTCAAAAGAACCATAACGAGTGCGGAAAGCGGTAAGAGGAATGCTATCTTCCGCAACTCGGAGCTGATGAAATCCGGTGGCAAGGTCGAGCTGGGAAAAGACCTTCGCACCGCTCAACTAATCAAACATATCGTCTATCCGTGGCAATGGATAACGATTTCTGACGGTCAACTCATTAAACTTGCGATAGTCAATGCAAAGCCTAAGAGAGCCATCGGGCTTCTTAACGAAGACCACAGCAGCACCCCATAGCGAAGAACTGGACCGAATGAACTGCTTCGCCTCAAGCTCTACTAACTGCTTCCTGAGTTCCTCATTCTCTTTAGTAGACATCCTCATGGGAGGACGCCCAATTGGGTGGGAGCCTGGAATGAGATCGATGCGGAACTCAATGGCCCGCTTTGGCGGCAGGCCTGATACTGGCTCGGATATATCGGGGAAATCCCGAACAGAAGGAATACGAGATATGTCCATATCCTCATCTCGTGAATCAAGAGCAAATAAAGTAATATCAAAAATCCCAACATCTTGAAGAGAAATAGCTAATGGAGCGGACGAGTAAGGATGACGAAGAAATGATATCCGCTTCGAACAAATGATTTTGGCATCGTACTGAGCGAGCCAATCCATGCCAAGAATCATGTCAAAGCCCAAATACTCCATAACATGTAGATTCGCATGGAAAGAAAATCCATAAAGATCGATATCTATATCCTCACAAAGCAGGCTAAGGGTCGTGGATCCGCTGATGGGATTCACAATCCTTAGTGAAGAAATAAAACAAGTAACATCCAAAGATAAAGTATCAACTAGTTCCTTTGATACGAATGAGTGAGAGGCACCCGTATCAAAGAGAACTCTACAAGATCTACCATGAAATAAAATAGAACCTTTAAGAACGGAAGGATGCATACCTCGAGGCTGAGCTGAAGATGTAGGAGCCTTGGCAGCATTAAGATTGCCAGATCTAGGAGGTGCAGTAGGACAAGTGGAATTAAGATGATCCTCCTTCTTACAATAGCGGCAGAAAAGAGGCTTGGGACACTCTTTAAACATATGCTCGGTAGATCCACAGTTGAAACACTTCCGAATGGAAGGTGTTCCACTAAGCTGAGCAATAGACAGAGGCTGAGTCTGAGAAGTAGAGCTGCCTGTCTTCTTCTTCTTATGCCAAGACTTGGACTTCTGAAATGGGCCCCGCTTCTGATTGGGATTTTTGGAACCCTCACCATCTCCATCACTGTCTCTCTCACGCTCAACCGCTTCAAGGTGAAGCGCTGCGTCAACTAGCTCATCAAAAGGGAGCTTAAGTCAGAGCATAAGCTGTTTCTTCAAATATTTCTTCAGGCCTTCTACAAACTTGAGATTCTTCTTATAAGGAGAGCTAATGAACTCGAGGCCATACTTGGACAGGGCCTCGAAAGATGATGAATTGTCAGCAACAGAGGCCTTCCCTTGCTTAAGGTCAATAAAGCGACGTGCAAGGGCTATCTTCTCGGACTCGGGAACAAACTTGAGCAAGAAGCGCTCTCGGAGCCGGTCCCAAGTGAGTGAGGACTCATCGGTCTCGGAGATAAGCAGCTCGTACCAATCCAAGGCACAACCCTCAAGATGGCTAGAAGCAACAAGAACTCTGTCGTGGTCGGGGATAGCCATGCGAGTAAAATTATGCTCGCAAACTATGATCCAAGCCTGGACCTCCAGAATAATCTCGGAGCCACTGTACGGCTTCCCTCCGAGATGAATAAAGTCGCTGCATAGACGCGCAAAAGCAGACTTGCGCGGTGCATCAGAAACTGGTGCAGGAGACGAGAGTGCGACTGAGAGTTACGAACCAGCTCCATGATCTGGTCCATGGTCATGTATACGCCCTCTGGGTGAGGGTTGCTGGACTGTCCAGCATCAGCAGAACGGAGGTTCCTACCTCTCCCAACCATACTGAAAGTAAGATAAGGTACGAGTTAAGCATGATTCAAAGATAGATAATTCAAATGGAATACTACGGAATATAAATGTATTCCTAAACATATTCCTAACTTATCTATCCAATGTCATGAGGAAAGGGCATTGTAATATTTGAATCATTCTAAGATGTATTGTACTTAGTGTTACTGTTATGTGTTTATTATACTTAGTTCTGAACCTGGCTCTGATACCAAGCTGTAACACCCCACTCCGAGAGCCTCATTAACAAAGAGTATTATAAGGATAATACCGTCTGCTAATGCGGACAATAGAGTATAATGGAAGCGACCATGTGTAATCTTACTTTAACTATCTACTGAACACGTCGAAAAGTGGGATCTATTTTTTTTCCGCATGTGGTTCGACATATTCAATAAATACTTAAAGAAAAAAAAAACTACAATGGCTAAAAGATCTATCAGAACAAAACATAATAGCAGAATGAACATCATCACAGAACAACATCAGATAATAAGCAAATAGTCTCAGCACAATACAACATCAAGTACATATCCAAATATAAAAGTGGGTACAAAGCCACCACTACTCACACATCCGTAAGTCAAATGAATATACACAAGATAGTCATAATATCAGAGTATCATAAAGGATGGATAACAAGTAAAGCTATCTGTAGTATAGCGGATATATCCAAAGCGGAAGCACTGAAGCAAGCTAAGTCCAAAACGACCTAACCTGAAACAACTCGGTATGACCCGAGCATAAAATACTCGGGTCAGGCTAGCTAAACAAATCAATTAGATAAACTGAAAAATAATCACGATAAGATAACAAGGCAACATATAACATAATAATCTACAAAAGAGAAACATATATCATGGTAATAAAGACCAAAATCTCTCACATAGAGAAGAAACAAACATCTAAGTAGAGATGTATAACAAACCTCATATCATCGGCATAACGTAAGCACAAATGCCAAAACAAAAACATCTAAGTAGAGATGTCAAAGACGATACATCTAAGTAGAGATGTATAACAGGCCATCTAAGTAGAGATTCCAACAACGATACATCTATGTAGAGATGTACAATGGCCATCTAAGTAGAGATGCCAAAACGATATCTCTAAGGGAGACAGTCCGAAGACACTATCCCAAAGGTAATAAAAGGAATGTGTTACGAACTTTTAGCAAGGAACCCGTAAAGTGTTAACGTGAGTCCCATAGCCCACATTCGTACTAAACAGTTTACTAACCAATCATAAGCTTCCACACTGAAAGCAGTACAAAGTTCACCTCATGTCATCGGTAAACTAGGCCGAAAGGCCAAAACGATCAATCAAATAGGTCGGGGATTAACCGGAAAGGAAATACACACGGTTTCATAGGCCGAAGTTTTTCCCAACCGTTTAAGCACCTTTCCACATCGCTCGAAGTGCTAAAGTATGAGTGTGGTATTTTTTTATAGAAAATAATTATGGAAAACGGATATATAATTGGTTTGAAATCACTTTAAAACGGCCCTTGAAAACTCTCCTATTATGGAGTAATTAATTTAATAATTAAAAATAATATTATATAATAATTTCGAAAGCCATTTCGGAGTGAAAAATCCTTTTAAAACCTTTTTATAAGACTCGTGTACGAAATCCAGAGACAAATCTCAAAGAAATCGACAAAACCAGAAAATCACTAAAAATATTGTAAGTGTTGGAAAATAGTCCAAAACTGATGCGAACCCAAATTCGAAAAATTATTCGGACCAGCAAACCGAATCCGAATGGCATGAAAATTGGTAGGAACGTAGTCCGACATTCCTACTTCAGAACGCAAAAAGAATTTCTCGATTCTGACTTGAAACAAAGTCGGACCCGGAAACAGTGAATACACTTTTCAGGCGGAGATCCGGGTCCCTCTTCGACAGCAATTTCGAAGATTCAAATGAACTCGGATACTAATCAAACTTTCTAGAGATGGAATTCAGAACTCCAGTTTTCCAAGGAGTCCAAAAACGTTGGATTCCGACCATGGACGTGACCGTGGCGGTGTCACAAAGTTTCAGTTTCAAAACTGAAAACAGGGAGTAAAGTATACACACCAGCTGCAAATGCTCAGAAACCAGCTGTAAAAACTGCATTCAGGTCTGTTTTTGAACCCGGATTTCACCATTCAAATGATCACCGAATGCTACGAAATTTGGAGGGGTTATGCAATACTAACTATCACTAGGAAGTGATTTGGCATATTTTCATCAGATATTGAAAGAGATATTCATGGTCAGAGTTGCAGCGAAAATCTGTTTTAGAATTTTGCAAAACATAGAGAAATGAGCTAATTAATTCAATTTTTCTTGCTCAAATGATTTAGTAATGACCATTAACAATTATCAAATCATACCATAGATATATATCTAGACATAGCATGAAAATGATGAGGATATAGCTAGCATTACCTCACAACCAATATAGCAAGCAACTTGTGTGCAATGTCCAAATGGAAGGAATGATAATCAACAAGCTTTGATATTTATGCAACACAACAAATCAAGTGTTACTAGGCTAATTCCAGAATTAAGAGATGCTTATACATAGATTAAGAGGGGGTTTACCTAGCATTCCTCTCAAGCAAAAGAACAAACACCTATATGGCACTAACCAAAGCTAAGAGATGATGATCAAGGAGCTAGAAAAATACCAAAACGCATAAAACCAAGAGTTACAACATGATTTCCAGAAATTAAAGAGAGTTGGAAACGGATTACAAGAGGGTTTTTGCATTACCTTCCCTTACTTTAACTAGCTTAAGCCAATATAAGAGAGGATGAAGCTTTCCTAAGCATGGAGGCCATTTTTAGGTTTAGGGTTTTAGGAAATTTTTTTTTCATGATTAGGGTTGGAATGAATGAGGGTTAAGAGTTTGAGATGATTTATAGAATGGTAAGTGGGTTCTGGTTAGGCTAATGGACCCCTTAAGAGAGAGTGGCTCTAAACATATATAAAAATTGTTTAAGTGTTAATATAGCCATGAAAACCCATACTTAACCAAATCCCCTTCTTAAATTTCCCATTAACTTTTAATTGTTCCAAAATAATACTTCGCCTCATTTTAAAAAGCCCATTTATTTAAAATGTCCATATTTTTAAATAAATTATCCTTATCCCAAAAATCCATTTGCTCCATTTAAATAAAATCCTAATTTTTTTCGGTAATGCAAATCCCGGGTTGTTACAATAATTTTCCTGCCAATGGAAAAATTCCCACCCAAAGCCACATCACGAACCACACATGCTTAAAGTAAGCAATGGATAAACGACATGTGTAAAGATTTAAAGGAAGAAACAAAGAATGAAAGAATAACATTGCCAAATCATATGAGGAAAGCCGAACTATAAATAGAGAGGCACTATAGCAGTGCTAGGGACATTTTTTCCACTTTCCAAAAAGAAACGTACCATGTAATAAAGATTCTCTGTAACAATACAGTAAAGTAAAATGTAAAATGATAAATGAAAGAATAGATGATGAAATTTTTCATGAACATAGGATTCTTTGAAATCCGAACCACGTAAATTTTGGCGTCTTTATTTATTATTTCATTTTATATTCTATTCTCTAGGTTCAACTTGATTATGGAATTAATGGGAAGAATGATTAAAAGAAGATGCATTTCGACAAACAGTTGGAATGCTACTTTTTAATTACGTAAGCACACTGCAACAAGGTTACTACTTTAGGGTAAATTCGATATTACTCAAATATGTTGATTCGTAATCACAGAAGTAATTAACATTATAATTACTCTATGATCGTCTTGTGTGTTGTGGGACGAAAAATCTCACCAACATTTTGGCGCTAGAAGGAGGGCCTTACAAGCACTCATCCATTTTTATCCAACCACTACTTTCACAATCACAATCAATGTTAATATGGAAGAAGCTTTTGTCATCAAGGTTCCTAAATCCACGACATTCAGCACCACTTAATGCTGCATAAAGAGATATATGGTAGAACACCTCTTTATTTTAAACCATCGTTATTCATGATCTAACCTTGCAATTCTTACTATGTAAAAATACTATATCCTGAGCTGAAATTTTATAGTATTTTCCATTTTATCTTTGTCTACTACCGTCAATGTATATTAATCGTGATTTTGAAAGTAAATTATCAAAGATTAATCCTTTAACTTATTTATTGGTTATAACTTATCTTGAAATCTGATTAAAAAAAGAAATGCTTCATTTAATATGGAAAAAAACATGTCCATCAGTGCAAACCTTCCCCATCACTCCATAGGTCACTGTCAACATCCTCCATCATAATGAATTACGCTGTTGGAGAGCAAAACAACACTCTCGTTATTAAAATGGTGATACTAAACTAAGGCACACAGGGGTAAGGATTTTAAAGCAAAGTTTGCGTACGCTAGAAAAATGACATGACCTAAAATAAATATGGATTCCAAAATTCACCAGGGAGAACTTTCTCCCCGCCCTTTACAGTTCACCACCAATTATCACTACCCAAGCCAAGCATGCAATTAGTAGACAAGAACGATATTCTCAAATTGAGAAAGGTGAAACTGAATGCAAACACTTGGAATTGTGTAAACGCAATCCCGTTCATCAGCCAATCTACTACCTTGGACATTGGGATATTAGATGATCCGAACCAGCTATCAAAATAAAACTATGCAAATGCAGCCCGGCTTTACGGCCAAATAATTAAACTGGATGTAAGGATATTGGATGTCCCGAACTATCATAAAAATCTCTCTATGTTAATTGATATTACATACCTACATAGGATGTAAGGATATTAGAGAGCCTGAACCAGTAAAAAAAACATACGCATAAATTAGAAAGGTTATAAATGCACAACTTGACTTTATAGTCAAACATCAATCCGCCCTAAAATAAAAAAGCAGACCATGGCAAGTACACGAATATGAAACTGCACCCAAATAATGGGGCAAGTCATGCCAAGCATGCAGCAAAACATGCGTGCTAAAAATCAAGTTTAGGAAGCATGAACTGCATAAGAAGTTAATTCAAAAAATGGAAAGAAAAGATAACACATGGAATGTACTATAGTCTACAGTCTATAAATTAGGTACGATTCAAGAAACAACTTAAAGCTTGTCTGGTAAGCATCAAAAACTAAGATCTTCTCATGTTTACTTAGCTCTATTTATGCTCACTTAAAACCCATACATGATTACATGTTCCACATACCTGCACACACTTAGCAAAATAAGATAGATAAAAACAATCAGAACACGGCTTACATTAAAAGCTAAGTTCACAAAACTATAATTTGAAACAAAACACAACATAAAGAATCTAACTCAAACTCAGAAGAAGCATCAACTATGATTCTTCTAAGGCAATTTGATCTTCGATCATCTAACGTTAGACATTGAGTAGAGCGGCCCCTAGGACAGGAAATAGGGGATAAGTTATGTAATTCAGTAATAGAAACTTATGAGCAGTTAGGAGTCACATCAATGTAAATAATTCAAGGATCATAGTTAGCGCTGGACCAAGCTTCAATATAGTCCTCCGGGTCAAAAACATAGTCCATGTAGTTATATAAAAAAGTTAAGTCAAGTTCGAGCCAGAGATGAGAGAAAATGTTAATTGAACACTATATGGAAATATATGCCATGACCCTCCAGACTCTCTCTTTGTACATTAACTCCACCATGGAAACCCTATGAAAACTACCTAGGGAAGTAAAAGAGGCTCCATGCGGCACAATAATTGGAGTTCAACTAAGATTATACATATTAGGTTGTGTAACGACCTCGGTTTTTGACCCTTGAAAATCGATACATACAAATACGTTCACTATATAGAATGCCGAGCAATCGAGTGTTGGAAATACCAGATCAATATTGCTTTGTCTAGACATGGTTAATAAATAAGCAAAAAGGTTATTCAAACTGGAAATTTGAGAGTTGGATCCCGAGAGCTTTAGAAATTTTTTTAAGATTCTAAAAATATAATAGTATAATTTGAAATTATTTTAGAATAAGAAACGTCTTCAAAATGATTTCAAAGAAAATAAAAATCTGATCTTGATTGATCTTGATTCAAATCCCAGACGTATGATTTGATATTCGAAAGATATACGTATACATATATTTGAAATGAACCCGGTGTTCAATTCTCGAGTTTTCAGATTGAATGATATTATGAACACATGTATCTTATGCATTGGATTGATTGTTTGTGCATCTTGTTGAGATGATTGATAGCCAATTCCAATTTTGAATTGCAATTTGATTTTTTCGACCATTTTGAATAGTTGAACACTTCCAAATTGAGAATTAATTTTTAAAGCTAAGAATTTTTGGAAGGTGTATTGTCTTTTAAGCTCGGGTCAGATCGAGCTTTTCAGTTATCGTAGACAATTATTTTTGAAGACAAAGATGGAGATTGAAGGACCGTACTTACTATTATTATTCTACTGCATTATATTGACATGTTCAGTTAAAATGTAACTCAGATGATATTGAAATGGAACCAAATGTATGTTGATAGACATTTATGTAATTATGTTATTATTATATTTCATCCTTCCGCTGTGAGATTCTATATATTATTCTCTTTCTATTCTCTTTTTTTAAGACCTTTGATAATTCGTCATTTTGAATGATTCGAGTCGAGCTTAAGTGGTTAAATGTCAACTTGAATTGACCAAAAAGGCGGGTTGCCATAGGTTGGGATTCCAAGGAAGAAACTTTACTTTCAAAAATTCACATGCTCCATAGGCACCCTCTTATTCTGTTCAATTTCATCCAAAAGATGCTTTTTCGTCTTCTTAGCAGCATGAGAATAAGAGTTGAAAAGTTCCTACGTAGTAGACCTTCTATGCTAGAGGATACTACCTATGGATCTCAATTCTTTTTTGTAAAAATTCTTTAACTCAATAAACTTGGCCTCATAATGGTTTTTTAAATCATTCTTCTACTCAAAAATAACATTAGGATTGCCTCTGAAGGAGGTGCAGGGATGGCACTAGGCCTAGAAACTGCATTTGAAGCCAAGGCCACAGTAGGATCACCCTTAGCATCAATTTGCTTTACGATATGTTCAGACAACTCCTCGAATTTTCATTTTAGAGCCTTGATTTCATCTATATATATGATCCTGCATGTAGTCGCTGCATCGTTAAGCAAATCTCCCAGTTCGACAATTCGATTTTGTGACAGTTTATGATTCTTTTCCAATTCTTCTATCTCAGAACATTATTTAGTAATGCAATTATATTGCCTCACATTAGCCTGCTTAGAGTCATATAACTCTCGTTCCTATTCATCAAACCATATGCGCAGTACCTCATGAATCTCATCGGCCACCAACTCCTTCTGCTCAATAAGATATGCGTAAGAAGTCTCAAGCTCTTTGATTCGGATTTCATAATTTGTACTGACGGTAAAAGAAGAAGGATCTCACAAACAAGTACTATGATGAGTAGTGCTGATGAAAGAAACATGTGCAATCTTTGAACAAAGAAGTGAACAGTAATGATCGATAAGCAAGAAAAGAAAAATAATAACGATAATATGAGGATTACAAGGCAGTACACATACAATATGCAAAAGTGTTTCATTCGAACAATAACTAATAAATACATAAAAAGAACGAGCGCAATTTTTGTCTATGCCTATATCTTTAAACCACAATAAGAAGGGATGTTCTAAGAAAACAGGTTCACTTTCTAAGATGGTACCCCACTTGTGCAGTACTAAATATTGTAGCGCATCCTTTTCGTGAATAACTTATGTAATTTTGGATAAAAGGACTTGATTATCTTTTCTTATTTAGATAATAACTTGCTCTAATTCTTTATCCCTCTTATACGCAAATGTCATCCTTATTGATATTTTCTCCATGGCTTGCCGTTCTAAAACCTTAAATTGTTGAATTAAACTAATTTCTTCATATGACTTTGATAAAAAGGGGCTACCAATACTCAATGTTTCTACCTAGAAGAATGAAGCAGAAATTAAAATACTAAGAAACAAATATACGTAATTTCATTAATAAACTTACAAAATGACTAATTAAAGTCTGTGTAGTACCATCAGAAAAAAAAAATCAGAAAAGGAAAAGGAGGTAAAGAGAGAAGCTTAATAACCAAAAGCTGGAAGGTTCAAATATTTACTTCCTTAACATCTATGGATCCTGGTGGAACAACCTTGAACTGCACTTCTGAAGTAGTTGGGTCCTTGCCTCCATTGGAATTATCAGATATATATCCAGCTTACGCTCCTTCATAGGTGGAACTAGGGAGGTCATCACGCTCCCGAACCCACTTTCGCCTACAGTAATCCTAGGCTTCTTTGATCACATGTGGCTTTTCTAAGAAATTCAAATCAACTTTTGCGCCTTCTGCATCAGGATTACCTTAAAGAATAATTTCTTCACTTGAGCATAAACGTCATAAAGAACATTATGAGTTATTTTGTCTAGATCTTTCTCTACATTAGAGAGCTTCTATTCCAATCTGCTTATCTTCATCTTCTTTTGCATGATGCCTTCTTACATATCCATAACCTTTTTAGAAGATGGTTCCAATTGAGATTGTAATAGGCCTTCCTTTTATTTCCTACTTCAATGTCCAGGGTGGTGGTATCATAATCCATCTCAATTTTGAAATTTCTTCCTGAGCAGTAGTTAGAGTCATTTCCAAATTATTGAGGCTATTGTGCAGTTCCATCCCGAGAGCAATGACCTAAAAACATAAGGATTATAATAAATAACAATGCATCTAAAACCATACTAGATAAAAGCAGTAGTAAAAATACGTTAACCTGAAAGCCATACCTGTGCAATTCAAAGAAGACTTCCTTGGAAAGTGAACAAGAAGCAGGTAACGGAGGGGGAGTCGGTGCACAGTAATCATCAATAAGCAAATGACCCATCCTCTCGACCAGATCAAACACTGCACTGTCTCTTGGAATAACCAGGAAGCATGAAGAGGTCGGTAAGATGCTAATAAGTGGCATAGAAGCCGTAGCACCCGAGGAAGGAGGCAGAAGATCATCCACCCTCGGTTGTTTCTATGCATTCTTGTGTGCAGAAAGTTCTCTTGCTTATCTCTTCTTTTCACTTTTCCTCTTCTTCGAAGTAAAAGCTACAACAAACGAGGGCATTGAATCTATATAGTAAAATGAATAAAGTTAATACATACAAGGCATTAAATTTGAACAAATAACAAAATGCTAAAACACACACACACACATATAGACACACACATACACACACGCACATACCGTGTGAAGTAGAAACATCAAAGTCATACGTAAAAATGGATCTACAAAATTGATAATGCGTGCGTAGAAAATTATGCCTGTGTAGTAAATCTTCGGTGAAAAGGTGTGACTCATTTTGGGAATCATCAAAGAACTTCAACGCATCTGCCTTGCGTTGCAAAAACAGCTTCTTTTCCTCTTTAGTGAAGTCGAAATGGTCCACAGAAAAAGAAGAAGATGCAAATTAATGCAAGAAGAGAAATTGAAAAAAGATACATGAATAGAGGTGGGCATAATACCAAGCCCTTGGAAAGAAAAGACAAATCCATCTAAGTTATAAACAAAAAGAATTGATTTCGCCTATTGATAAGTTTTATGAGGAGAAGAGCAAAAAAGGGATTTGGTGACCTGAACGAAACAAAATCGTGTACATCTCAAAGAATGGTTCTACTTTACAGAATACGAGCAAGCTAATTCTCTATAAGAGGGAGGAGTTAAATTCTCAGCATATAAGGCATAAGTGCAGGTCTGAAGGTAATAAGAAACCGAGGTCAATTTAATTGTAGATAACCCGAATATCATGAGCCATTCCTTAAGAAGGGGATGGAGATTCTATTGGAACTAAGCTACCTCGCAAAGGAAGAAATGCATTAATTTTAAAAAAAATTAGCAGTTTTGGATCTTTAATGGATCTACGAAATCTAAATACATTTAGATCTTATCTAAATCTTCTTTTAATAAAATCAATATTTTATTTAATTTGGTTAGTTTTTTTCAAAAGAGTTTGAATATTATATAAATTTAAATGAATGATTGTATTAAATACACCTATATGTATAGCAGTTATTTCTCTAATAGTTATGCAATTAACTAAGGAAGTAAACAACATTAATTAAAGAGAGAGAAACCCCCCCATTTTTGTCTGTAGTTAGATTAATAATGTGTTAATTAAACATTTTAACATTTCAATTAAATGTGTTATTAGGATTACATTTGTCTAATTTGATTTGATTAATTGCAAATGATTCTGAGTACATCACATGCATCCATGTGTATAGTGTAAGTACTAATATAAAAGTGTACAAACTAATGTAAACATTGCATAGATGTTGGGATTTGTACAATAATGACAAATTTTTTCCGTCTATATATGCCTTTGTCGTCCTAAACGTGAACAATTTTATTTATTTATTAACATATAAATACACACACACACATATACTATAAATAGGGGCGCACACACACACCACACACACACATATATACATTATAATTAGTGTTTAGCATAGCAGTTCAAATAAAATAGATTTCATTTCAATTACAAACAGTAAATTAAAGAATAGTAAGATTAATTAAAATGGTTTGAAACGAAAGGAATCCTTCCTTTTAAAGCAAAGATATAATTTTTAATTATATAAAATCGCAAATCATTGAATATATCGTCGATTTAGTGTTTCCCTTTTTCTTCTAAAAGGAAGATTTTATATTAGAATGATTTGAAACTTGACAAATAAAACATCATATTAATTGGATGACAAAGATTAATTAATGCGATCATTACCAAGTTTTTATTACATAGAAAACCATGTCTAAATATTCAACTGTAAACCTTTTGATATGAAAAACTAATTTATAAATAAAAAAGCCAAGGTTTAAGTATGTTCTGTTTTTTTAAACAATAAAATCAAACGACATAGGCATATACAGATTTGAGATATTAAACAAACTTCGTAAACAATCACATAGAGTATAGAAAATAAAATTAAGAAGTTATACATCTAGGTTAAACTAATTAATCAAACAATCATACATGAGACAGAAAATGAGATGCTATAATTCATAAGAAAATAATAGTGAAAAAAAGAAAACATTCTATGTTTTAACATGATAAAACAATCGATTCAAGCAAGGGAATGCATATATTCAAATCAAGATTCAAATTCACAAGTATGAATAGAAGGGAAAGATAAAGATTAAGGGGAAAAGAACAAATTACAAGATATTTAAATATAGAATTATACACATATATAATTACCTTTGGATGAAGCATATAAAAACACCTTGAATGACAGGACAATACTTAGATATGATCGATCATTCTCAAGATTCGATAAACCTTGCCTTTCATCACACCTTGATTTGTGGCTTCTCCTCAAATTTCAAACAAATCACCATTCCACTTTGTAAGAGGAGAATTAATCGCCGTTTTAATTTAGTCTGATGTTGATTTGAGTTTGTTTTGATGTTTTTTTTGGATGAAATTTTTAGCTACGAACGAATGATAGAGAAGAAGAAGAATAGGGAAAAAATGAAAGTCACGTTCTATGTACTTTCAAAAATGAGGAGATTTTTTTAATAGAATTTAAGGAACTTCTCCTATTCCCCATTTTAAATTTCAACTAATCCCTTTAATAGATTTCCTCCTCTCACCATTATATGGCTGATCCAAGCACATTCCAAATGTGCAACTTTTCAAAAGAAAAGTCATATACTGATATATGAAAATATAACTTTAATATATGCATTTAAATAATTATCAACATTCAAAACATCTGATAAATTAATAGAAATAAATATTTCATAAATATTAATTAAAAATTAATCAATTTGCAACATTTTAGAAATTAATTAAATTGTGTGGTTTTCGAAGAAATCACAAATGTGGTTTTGTGACTTAGAGTTGTGAATTCAGTCAGCGATTAATGTTGAACAATTCAAATATTAATGTTCATACGTAACTTAGCAGGTTGTGTGACTTTTTGGCCTAATTCATCACTCATAGGTCTTTTCGGTAATATCAAATTGCACAAACACTTTAGCGGTACCTTTTAGTGACAATTATTTACACCGTTTCTTTTCGTCAAAATTATATCACTTAGGATTTAAAGAATTTGGTAACGGTCATAATTCTAATATCATCCACATTCAAATTTATATTCCAAACACAAAGTTTTTGGTTCAATAATAACAATTATTATTAATGGAAATGCTCTGCCACAGACTTTGACTTTGATTTGACTTTAGTTGATCATGATAGTAATCTCATATAACTGAAGAGACGAATCCTCTCTTAGATAGTGTTTCACTTCCAATGTTTCCACTTGACCTAACTATAGTCACTCGATGGATGTTGTGCCACGATTTAACTATAACAAAGTGGAGCTTCCACATTGAAGATCAACTGTTTTCTTAAGTCGACAGAACTATGTAAATTAATCACATCGATATTCTCTACTTGACCTTAGTTATATTAAGCAACAAAAAACTATCGAGTGAGTCATTCCATATTTATCCAATAACTATCAGTACGTAACCCCTTGGTGCCTCCAACGGTCATGAGTAATACACTTTTTAAAATTTAGAGAGTGTTACGTACTCTATCTCAATGGGTACATCGATATCTAGTATCGACGCATCTTAACAAGGAATAATTAAAATAGTATATTTGTCTCATTATGACAAATTACTCACGGTTATAACACTTTATAACTACTATCACAAAACATACCATTTATGGATATTCTATTAAATATACTTTTAATTAAATTGATTAATTAATATAACCATATTATTTCAAGTATATAATAGAAAGAAAATACCTTTACTTCAAACAAGATTGGTCAAAGAGTTATATATATGTAACAAATTACATAATTGTCCCTAGGGCATACTTTAACTGTATCAACTTCTCACTTGCACTTGGGTTCAATTATGGAATCCTATTCCAACTTCTCCAATTGACTTTCTCAAAACTAATGAGGTTAGCCCTTTGTGAATGGGTATGCTATTATGTTTTAGTTATCTATTTTATCAATCAACTCTCTCCGACGGTGATAAACTGTTCTACCATGCGGAGCAATCCAGAGTATGTCTCTTGACTTCTAGTACGCTTAAATTCTGTTACAAACTATATCGCGATACTGTTAACATATAATGAAGTTATGAGGTTCTCAACATTTGTAATCGGCTCAGTTATAAATTTATGCACTTGTATTTTTATATATGTTGTCTTTATTGTGGCGTTATTCAAGGTGCTATACTTAGCCTTTTTCATTGAATCGGCCATGGTCTTTCATTTGGAAGATTTTCAACTTAAAGATTCTTAACTTGAATTTATTATTGACATACTATATTTAATATCACTTATGAAGTTTGAGTCCGAACATTCCTTTATAAGTATATTTTTATTTCTATAAATAATTCTCTAGTATTTCATAAATACATGTGAACACTTCAAACAACCATTTAGTGATACCAATTTGGATTTGTTATTTGCTTCATATATCAAATACATAAAAAAAATCACGATATCATAGACAAAATGACATGTATGATAATTCCTGTTGTCAATACATAAGGAACTTATCTCATATGCCCCATATTAAACAATTTAATAAGGTGTCTTTGCAAATCGATTTGGGACATTCCTATTTTCTTTTATACTCGCTATAAAAGTCCTCATTTACAATCCAAAGTTGAGAATTAAACAACTAAGGTTGATTTTAACACAAGTACATCGTTAAAATCAACAATGTTTTGTTCACTTATTTTAGAAATATCAACATACCTTTTAATGTTCTTTCTTATGAACACATGATTCTTCTCCATTTTGATTGATAATTAAACTATTTGATATTTCTAACAAAATATTTTCAATCTTGATGCTTTTCAAAATGATACATTATCACTTTTTGGATCATATCCAAGGACTTACAAACTAAGTATACCTCCCTAATGACTTCGAGACATTTTTTGTTATTATGTGTAAACAGTTTACTGTAAATCATATTTATAATTTTCTGTTACAATACATACATACGAAAATAAAGTCATACTAAGTGGTAATTTTGTAAATAAATCCAAATTAACTTGAGCATGTTGAATACCAAGTCTATCATGCTAATTTCAACAATTGGGATTTTGCGATATTATTTGCATCAATATTGCTTATTTAATTTCTACTACATTTGTCTTGCTTATAAAGACATGATCACGACCGTTGGATCACATTCCTTTGATTACAAATACCAAAATCATATTTTGATAGCGTACTTGGAATTCTTTCGATTTGCGCATCATACCATATCATAGAGTCAACACTCTTAATGGTTTAATTAGACAACCGAGGATTATATATTTTTGACATTGATACGAAAATCATAGTTTCTATTCAATGTGCGAGAATACTTATTAGACACTCTAATACGATATGTTCGTTTAGGTTAGTTAATTTCATTTCATCTCATCTAATCAGCTCTATCTATGGATCATATCCAATTACATTTTAGTACCAATAATTCCTTAAAGAAATATCTTCACAATCAAGTTGGTATTTCTTGAAACAACAACTGTGCAATAGAATAGGTATTCAGAAACGTTTTATGAATTTCTTTATTTATAAAACTGGTTTGGTTTTAGTTTTCAAAACTTATGTTCAAAACATAAATATGTCATCCAATGATAGTCATTCCTAAAATCATTTTAGGCAGATTCATATAAGATCTTTCATGAACAATAATTACATGCAATCTTTCGACTCGCACAACTTGCCAACTTGTCAGCCTAGGATATGTTAGAGTTTCTTATAAACCCTTATCTTGTGTGATTTTGTAAACTGTTATTTAGATGAAATAATATTAACCTTGGTACTACTCTTTAATACATGACCTTATTGAAAGAAACTAACTCAAATTCACTTACAATTAATCGTGCATTGTCCAACAAATTTCGATTACTCCTTATCGATGCATCATTACGTACCATATGGAGAAGTGATTTTTTGAGATTGAATCTTTATTCATTTTTAGGTATGTTCGAAACTTTTTCTAATATACTCACTTATTTAATCAAATCGAATCATTTGTATTGTATGTTATTTTATTTACTTCTATTATGTACTCCATGAGTTTACCATAGACATACTATATGTGTATCAAATACACGTTTCCATGTCTGTGATAACTCATCGGCGAATATGATGAAGTACATGGAAACATTTTGGTATTAATAGACTTATAATTGTATATGTCGATATGTATCAATTCGAAGAGTTTATCAACTTCTACGATGCTCCCTCTTAACGGGTGCATAATCCTTAATTGTTTGAGATATAGTTAACTAGTATCATATGATTCAAAATCATATAATAAAATTATTTTATCAAAAATATGGCTTTGTTTGTAATTCCAAGATAACTGTAAATAATATTAGAACTTCTATATTTTCCAATGCATCAAGTTTTCTATGAAAAAGTACCAAATTATATTTTTATTTCATAACGAATATTCATATTGAAATATAGCTATGTGTATTCCTCAATCGATACCGAAAAATAGTCATTATTTCATAAATAATGTTCGGCATGTTTTATAAAAACAGTTTTCATAATATGATGCAATCGATAAGTGCTATATGGCACGCTCCCACTATTTCGCCATTACTATAATAGCAAATTGAATTTGGAGATCCATCATTCACTTAATATAATTTATTTATTTCATATAATGTAACTAGTTTACAATGGAAAGTTTTTTGATCAATTAACCTGAACTCAAAGAAGTAAATCTCATAAAATAAATTCTATATCAAATTACATTTTGGAATCGAAATCTCATTTATAATTCCAATGTTAAGGGTCAATCACCATTATTACAATTCTCGTTTCCGTTGTTCGTTTATGAAGCAGACATGACTATTCACTCTCCTCATCCCAACTGTACCTTAAATCATATCTACACTTGTACATCCTTTATTTTTTATAAATGGCCATACCATTTAAAAAAAAATCCTTACTATAATATCGTAATGAACTCTTTACAAAAGAGTATTCAATTATCCTTAGCTTGTAAGGACATTAATATATTTCGATTTATGTGAATTGATCAAAATGACATTTCAGTGATCGATTTTGTAGTTCTAGTCTAGTTTAACATTTAACACGATGTGATCCCTTTGTAATCTACTAGATTAAATACTTGATCTTGCACTAAGATTTATTTGGTTTTTCGGATGAACTAATTTCATCGAAATATTGTACATTACAAACTTTGACTGTTTACCATATAGCATTTATATGCAATATTATATGGATCTAATATCCAAGGTCTTGTATTGCCTTTATAGTTCAAAAATCATAGAATGCAATACATGGTCCTGACCAAATAAATGCTAAGTGACCAAATGATGAATGTATTCAGTAGTCATAAAATCAGGCACTTGCATGGGTATTGACACGTCCATATGCAGTAATCTTTTATTGGTAAGTATATTTTATACTTCTATTTGTAAATATTCAATTCATTTATATATCTTAATCGATAAACATTTTACCAATCTTGTTAAATTCAAAAATTTATCATTGTAGATAATTATAACATTATTTAGCATATGTTATTAAATATTAAAAAGGTTAAATGTTACCATTTCATTTTTCCAATAAGGCTCCCACTAGTCATTTATGTTTCTCCAAAGCCTAAGATGAAACATAGAAGTCTTTCGAATTCACTAGCGGGTATTAGGACTCAATTTTCTAGGCATTCTAACCTTGAGTTTTCTAAACAAATTGTAACATCCTAGATTTTTGGCAACATTATTTAGGAGATTTAGTTAGTTAAACTAAATAAAATAATGTGTTAATTAGGGGATTGAGATTGATTTTAATTAAGGTAGCCATGACATTTTAAAATAAATAAATTAAAAGAAGGGTTTTAAAATGAATTAGAGGAGGAGTAATATGGGAAAGAGGCCATTCCTATATCTCCAAACCTAGGCCGTGTATCATGGACATGTTCATTTCATTTCAAAAAAAAATTTACAAGCAAAGTGGGCCAACATTAACAAGGAAAGGGGAAGCAAAAATTAAAAAAAGCTAAAGGAAAAGCAAACTCAAATCAAATCCATTCAAATCTCAAGATTCTTTAATCTCTAAAGCAAAGGTGAATAATGTTTACATCTCAAATTTTTATGGTTTCAGTTTTGAGGATAAATCCAAATATTTTTTTAATGATGTACCATGTTTTTGAATGTTAAAATGATTATATATGCATGTTGATGATTTATGAATATTCATATAAATTTTATTACATGCTTTAAGATGAAAACCCTATTAAATGACATCCAATTGCCTTGCGAATTTTTATGAAGATCTAAAATGATATTTTCGAGATGGGTTTCAATTTTCAGATTCTTATGAATTTTCATGGATTTATTATGTATTCTCTAAGGAAGAAAATGGTATTTTGGATTATAAAATTATTTACGAAAAATTAATTTATTATTTGGGTCCAAAATTTTTATAGTTGGAAAACATAGATAAAATGATTTTCTTGAATTTTTCCAGATTTTTCCAAGATGTTATAATAGTTATATAAAATTACTTAAGGTATGGAACTTAAATGTTTTATAATTATAAAGGAGAAGGGGCCTTTTCTAAATTTTTTAAATTTCCAAAAAATGGAGAGTGGGCAACACTTTTGAATATAAAAATCTAGCAACCAATCAAATTTAAACAAATAAGGCATGTTAGGTACAAAAGGACAACTTTAAACTACAAATAAATAGGCATTTTACCGTTTCGACTCCTTCGACAACTAGTTCCGCCTTTATTTCTCAACTTTTGACAAGTTTGAAACCAATGCATATGGTATCAAGCAACTAGTATGTAGTGAATTGGAAAAGGTTGAATGAAATAGGGTCGAAACCATGGGGTTTCGAAAGAGATGAAGCTTTGTTTTGGTTTTAAGGAAAATACGCCTGCTAGCTTTCGACTACATGCTTTCGACAAGGTTGCTTTTGACAAAAATGCTTTCGACAAAGTCAAATAGTTTAAAAGAAAAGTTTTTGATTGGGTTGCTTTCTTGGTTCAAAAATTGAGTGCTTTTGACAATGTCGAAAGCATAGCTTTCGACAAAGTCGAAGCCATAGCTGTCGATTCCTATCTTTCGAAGGGAACCTTTTGTTTTCTAAATTTTTTGCCTCTCCATTGCTTTCGAAGGGATGGTTTCGACACCATCACTTCATTGTTTGTGAAATGGTTTTGAAAGAGTTACTTTCAAATGATCTCAAAGTAGATGCTTTCGACCTCAGTGTTTTTCTAATCCTTTTGCTCCACTTGAAGGCATAATCCAAATGTTTTAAATCGAAATGTTATTAATGGTTTCGAAAGGTTTCCACTTGTTTTAAACCGAACCCAAAGTGCTTTTGAAAGAGTTTAGTTTGATGCTTTCGAAAGGTTTTATCAATGGTTTTAAAAATGGGGGTTCCCCAAGCTTTCGACAAGGTCCAAAAGAAAGCTTCTAACAAGGTCGAAAGGTAAGGTTTTTCTAATGTTTTTGGAAGGTATGATTTAATTGGTTTTAAAGATAGATGTCATATATTTTAAAGCTTTTTTAGGAAAAGATTTTACTGGTTTCGAAGGGATTACCTTCAATATTTTCGAAAGTTTTTTCAATGGTTACAAAGGGGTTACCTTCAATGATTTCGAAAGGGTTGTTAAAGGTTTTAAACAAAGGTTTCGAATACAATGACTCGATAGATAACCTAAGTGTTTTAAGTTATAAAGAACTTTAATTTATTTTAAAGGGATAGTAATACTTATTGAACATCATCAACATTATTTTGAGAAAAGTATATATGACATGGAAAAATAGCTCAGAGTAAAGCTAAAAGATATATTTTCCTTGTATACATTTGATTTGGTCATTGCCTACGAATACGTTTGGGGATTTTTGAAACTTGGATATAAAATGTAATCATTGAAATTAATATTTTGAAAATTTATGATTTTGTTCATATTCATGTGTTTCTGATATTATGGATACTATTAACATTACCGTATTTCATCACCAGAAGTTAGTAATGTGGATGACTACAGCATCCATACGCTTAGCTTTTAGCCTCCAAATACTGATGTTACAACTTGGTATCATAGCATAGGTTTTTGAAAAATTGAATTAGAAATGGTTTTGAAAACAAAATCCAAAGGAATTAGAGTAAGATAGGGGTTCAGATAATGCTATAGTAACATACTTGTATTTGCTATATATAAGTTCGCACTTTATCTCCATTCTCCTATCTTTGATTAGGATATCTTTCTATATCTTATGAGGTTTGAATACAAACAGGGATGGTAGAAGAAGCGGAGTTAACCTAAGAGGAGGAATCACCAAAAGGAATGTCAAGTCTAGTGTAGGGATAAACCAAGTCAAGAAGAGAATGTAGGTGCAGAAGGCTCATAGGTCGGAATGGAAGCTATGTATCAATTTTTCAAGAAAATGATGCAGGCGGAAGTTGCAGCTAGAGTGTTAGAAGAAATGCTGCAGGAGCAGGGGTTCCATAAGTTCTAGTAGTTAATCATTTCACTAAGATGTGCGGTGATTTTGTGAAGCTTGGAGGAAAGCCGTTTATGGGAATGAGGGATGTCATTGAAGTAGAGAACTAGTTGTTGCACCATGAAAGGATTTTTGTAGATCTAGGGCTCAATGATGAGAAGAAAAAGAGGTTGGCATCTAGGAATATTTAGGGAGTCACATAGTTCTGGTGGAATACTGTGACTATGGCGGTGGATGAGGAGGCAATGACCTGGGTAGATTTCAAGAGGAGATTCCAAGAGAGGTTCATGTCTGTTATGGAACAGTCAACTTTGATTAGGCAGTTTGCTGAGCTGGTACAGGGTAGGACGCCTGTTGCTGAGTATGCTAGGAAGTTTGAAGAGTTGGTTAAGTATGGGTATGCTTCAGTGGATACAATGTTGAAGCGGAATGAGAAGTTCTTCAGGGGATTGAAGCCGAGGTTGGCTAGTGCTACTTTGTCTCACCTTAGGGATCCTTCTGATATAGTTGTAGAGATGGCTATGAGGCATGAGTAAGTCCTTGAGTCTCTGAGGAAGAGCAAGGTAAAAGGGGCCTAGGTTAGACAGGGTCAGAAGAGGAAGTTCTTTCCTAAGATAGGGGCTCAGAAGGGTGGAGAAGCCAATAAAGGGAAGTCTGAAATTGTCTATTATAAGTGTGACAAGAAAGGGCACTTTGCTAATGAGTGTCGCTCAGGGGAGGCAAAGGATATGGCCAAGGGGAAGAATGTCAGGTGCTTCAACTATGACTAGATAGGCCATTACAAGAACCGGTGCAAGGAGCCCGTTAGAGATGGTAAGGGCAAGGTGTATGCATTGGAGCCTGCTGCTTCTAAGCCAACAGCCCAGGAGAATGAAAAGGCAGTTCTTGGAGGAACGCTTCAGATTCATGGTATGTCTGTAGCATTTTATTTGATATTGGTGCATTGCATTCTTTTATATCTAGATGTTTGATAAATAATCTTAAACTTGAACCCACATATGTAGTTACTTTCTTACGGGTTGCAATATGAGGTTATGCAACTCAAGGGTTGAGGTGTGACCAGTTTGAATTTGACATGTTTGGTC
The DNA here is from genome assembly GCA_030765085.1 of Allium cepa. Taxonomy (NCBI): domain Eukaryota; kingdom Viridiplantae; phylum Streptophyta; class Magnoliopsida; order Asparagales; family Amaryllidaceae; genus Allium; species Allium cepa. The sequence goes on along the minus strand of CM060940.1, from coordinate 212,489,379 downwards.
ATAATTTTGTGTGCAGTTTGCATGTGTTTGATTTTGTGGGGTTTAGAATTATCCTTGGGATGGATTGGTTAAGTGAGTACGATGCTAAGATATTTTGCATGGGTAGGAAGATATCTCTTAGACACCCTGATTGTAGTGACCAGATTGTTCTTATTGTAGAAGGTTCAGCGGTGTAGTGTTTGCTTTGTTGGGTGCTTTGGATTTAAATGATGAGTTAAGCTGAGTTTTCAAGGTTAGAGAGTTTGCAGATGTGTTTATGCCTGTAGTTGGATTGCCACCGAAGAGAGCGAATGAGTTTTGGATAAATTTGGTTCTGGAAGCAGAACCAGTGAGTAGGCCGCCAAGCAGGATGACCCCTTCAGAGATAGGGGAGTTGAAGGACCAGTTGGTAGATTTAGGGGGCAAGAGTTTTATCAGGCTGAGCAGTTCACCGTGGGGTGCAGTGGCAATGTTTGCTAAGAAGCCGAAGGGATCGTTGAGGCTATGTGTCAATTATCGTTAGTTGAATGAGAGGACAATTAAGAATCAATATCCATTGCCCATGATTGACGATTTGTTCGACCAGTTGAGTGGAGCAAAAGTATTTTCCAAGTTGGATTTGGCAATAGGTTTCATCGGCTCAGGGTAGCAGAGGATTGTATAATTTTGATGGCGTTCAGGACCGGATATGGGTCATATGAATGGTTGATTATGCCGTTTGGATTGATGAATGCGCCAATTTTTGATATGGATTTGATGAATCAGATTTTCTGAGAGCACATGGATAGGTTCGTGTTGGTTTTCATAGATGATATCTTGATATACTCTAAGGATGAAAGAGAGCATGAAGTCCATCTTAGAGTGGTGCTTGAGACGCTGAGGCAGCATCAACTGAAAGCGAAGTTTTCAAAGTGTCACTTATGAAAGAAGAAGGTGAAGTTTCTTCATCATGTAGTCTTAGAGGAAGGGTTATCAGTGGCCGACTAGATAGAGGCAGTGAATAATCGAAAGAGACCCGAGAAAGTAACCGAGTTAAATAGTTTCCTTGGGTTGGCCGGTTATTATTGGAGATTCATTTAGATTTTTCATGGATAGCGGCACCAATGACCAAGCTAGCGATGAAGGATGTGAAGTTTGTATGGACCAAAAAGTGGGAGGAAGCATTCCAGAGATTGAAACACTTATTGACCCATGCACCCGTGTTGGTCGTTACAAAAGGGAATCAAGACTTAATAGTTTATACCGACGTGTATGGAACATGATTAGGAGCTGTGCTGATGTACAGGGATAAAGTGATAGCCTATGCTTCAAGACAGCTTAGACTGCATGAGGTCAGGTATCCGACGCACAATGTAGAATTAGCTGCAGTGATTTTTCCCGTGAAGGTGTGGAGACATTACCTTTTGGGAGATAGGTTTGAACTGTATACAGATCATAAGTCGCTAAAGTATTTGTTCACATGGAAGGAGATGAACATAAGGTAGCAGAGATGGTTAGAGTTCATAGCCGCTTATGATTTTGGGATTGAGTACACACAAGGGAAAGGCAACAAGCTTGCAGATGCACTTAGCAGGAAACATCAGAATGTAGTGTTAGCGAAGATGGCTGAGTGGAAAGATTTAGAATTATTAGCAGATTGCAGTGTAGATCCAAGGCCGGCTCTAGTGGAAATACTATTGTATTGTCTTGTTTGGAAGTTCAACCAATGTTGATTGAACAAATTGCTCCTACGCAGATGGAGGATCTAGTGTTAACTGAACGGATTAGAAATCTTAAGGAGGGGACCAAGAGCGATGAATTAAAAGATTTCAGTTTTGACCAGAATGGGTGGTTTGGAAAGAAAAGGAGATTATGTGTTTCGAGTGTAGCAAATATAAGGAAGGAAGTCTTAGAGGAATGCCATTGTTCGAAGTTCACTATACATCCCGAAGGTACAAGGTGTATCATAATATGAAGAGGAGTTTCTTCTGGAAAGGAATGAAATGGGACATTGGTTTGTGTGTATGGCGGTGCTTGAATTGCCATCAACCAAATTCCGAACACCAAAAGCCAAGTGGTTAGCTTCAGCCATTAGATATTCCAGTGTGGAAGTGAGATTCTATTTCTATGGACTTCATAGATGGGTTACCAAGGTCCAACAGAGGTAATGAAAGTATATGGGTTATAATGGACAAATTGACCAAGAGTGCCCATTTCATTCCAGTTTGGTCAACCAGGACGACTATTGTTTTAGCGAAGTTGTTCATGAAGAATGTGGTTAGACTGCATGGAGTTCTTAGCAATATCGTTAGTAATAGAGATTCCTTGTTCACTAGCATGTTTTGAAAAAGTCTGCAGGAAGTTTTGGGAACCAAGCTTAAGATGGGTACTGCTTACCATCTGCGAATAGATGGATAAACGGAAAGAGTTGACAAGATCTTGGAAGATTCGTTAAGAGCTTGTGTTCTGGATTTCGGGGGATTATGGGAGGACTATCTGTATTTAGTCGAGTTTTCGTATAACAACAATTATCGAACTAGTATTGTGATGGCACCATTTGAATCTTTGTATGGAAGGTCATGAAAATCTCCCGTATGTTGGTTGGAGATCGGGGATAGGTTGATTCTTGGTCCAGATCTGGCTAGAGAGACTGTAGAAAAGATTAAGGTCATTCGGGCTAGAATGAAGGAGGCTCAGTCTGGCAGAAAAGTTATGCAGATAAGAGACAGAAATATTTGGAGTTCTCAATTGGAGATTAAGTTTTCATCAAAGTATCACTGATGAAGGGTGTGCTTAGATTTGGGAAATTAGGGAAGTTATCTCCTAGGTTCGTTGGACCTTTTCCTATTCCTAAGAAGATCGAGAAACTCACAAATAGACTGAGTTACAGAGCAGTTCAGTAGGTGTCCACGGTGTTTTTCATGTTTCTCATCTTAGAAAGTGTGTTAGAGACCTAGAGATTGTATTGCACCGACAGTGTTAGATTATTTAGTGGTAGAACAAACTTGACTATAGTGAAGAAGCAAGTTCGCATTATTGCGGGAGATGAGAAAAATCTTAGAATCAAGATGGTCAGATTGGTCAAAGTCCAATGGAGTGATGATGATAGGGACTGTACTTGGGAGTTTGAGAGCAGAATTAGAGACACTTATCCTAACTTGTTTAATGTTATGTTTTACCTTCTTGTTTGATTTATTGTGTGCCTTATCGTAATTTCGAGGACGAATTCTTTAAGGAGGAAAGTCTGTAACACCGTAGATTTTTGGTAACATTATTTAGATGATTTAGATAGTTAAACTAAATAAAATAATGTGTTGATTAGGAGATTGAGATTTGATTTTAATTAAGGTAGCCGTGCCTTTTTAAAATAAACAAATTAAAAGATGGGTTATAAAATGAATTAAAGAAGGGGCAATATGGAAAAGAGGCCATTCCTATATTTTCAAACCTAGGACACATTCATTTCATTTCAAATTTTTTTTTACAAGCATGGCTAACCACCATTAACAATGAAAGGGGATGAGGAAATTAAGAAAAGCTAAAGGAAAAGTAAATTCAAATCAAATCCATTCAAATATCAAGATCCTTTAATCTATAAAGCAAAGGTGAATAATGTTTACATCTCAAATTTTTATGGTTTCGGTTTTAAGGATAAATCCGAATATTTTTGCAATGATGTGCCATGTTTTTGAATGAGAGAATGATTTTAAATGCATGTTGATGATTTATGAATGTTCATATAGATTTTATGGCATGTTTTAAGATGAAAACCTTATTAGATGACATCCAATTGCCTGGCGAATTTTTATGAAGATCTAAAATGATATTTTTGAGATGGGATTCAATTTCAGATTGTTCAGAATTTTCGTGGATTTATTATGAGTTTTCTAAGGAAGAATACAGTATTTTGGATTATAAAATTATTTGCAGGAAAATAATTTATTATTTGGGTTGAAAAACATGTATAAAATGATTTTCTGGAATTATTCTAGATTTTTCCAAGATGTTCTAATAGTTATATAAAATTATTTAATTTATGGGACTTGAATGTTTTATATAATTGTAAATGAGAAAGGGCTTTTTCTAAATTGTTTAATTTTGAAAAAATGGAAAGAGGGTAGCACTTTTAAATATCAAAATCTGGCAACCAATCAAATTTAGAAAAATAAGTCAGATTAGGTATAAAAGGACAATTTTAAGGTACAAATAAATAGGCTTTTTACTGCTTCCACTTCTTCAGTAGCTATGTTCCGCCTTTGTTCCTCAGCTTTCGACAAGATTGAAACTAATGCACGCGGTACTAGAAACTGCTACTAGTGAATTGGAAAAGGTCATAAGATATAGGGTCGAAACCAAGGCTTTTCGAAAGAGAGGAAGCTATATTTTGATTGTAAGGAAAATATGCATATTATCTTTCGACTAAGTGCTTTTGACAAAGTTGCTTACGACCTAAATGCTTCCGACAAAGTCAAATAGTTTAAAAGAAAAGGTTTTGATTGGGTTGCTCTCTTGTTTCAAAAATTGAATGCTTTCGACAAGGTCGAAAGGAAGGCTTTCGATAAGGTCGAAACCATATCTGCTGCCTCCTACCTTTCGATCCAGATGCTTTCGAAGGGAACCTTTTGTTTTCTAAATTTACCGCCTCTCCATTGATTTCGAAGGGATGGTTTTGACACCATCACTTCATTGTTTATGAAATGGTACACTTTCAAAGGGTTTCGAAGCAGTTGTCTTTGACCCCATTGTTTTTTGATCCTTTTGCTCTATTTGAAGCCATAATTCGGATGTTTTCAATCGTTTTTTTAATGGTTTCGAAGTAGTCAACTTCGAATGGTTTTAAAAGTTTTCCACTTGTTTTGAATTGAACCCAAAGTGCTTTTGAAAGAGTTTAATTTAATGCTTTCGAAAGGTTTTATCAATGGCTTCAAAAAGGGGTGGTTCCCTAAGCTTTTGACAAGGTCGACAACAAAAACTTTCGATAAGATCGAAATGTAAGGTTTTCCAATGCTTTTGAAAGGCATGATTTAAATGGTTTTAAAGGCGGATGTCATATATTTTAAGGCTTTTTGAGGAAAGGCTTTTATTGGTTTTGAAGGGTTACCTTCAATGTTTTCGAAAGGTCTTTCAATAGTTTCGAAGGGGTTACCTTCAATGATTTCGAAAGGGTTGTTTAAAGGTTTTAAATAATGACTTCGAATATAATGACTAGGCAGATAGCCTAAGTGTTTTAAGTTATAAAGAAATTTAATTTATTTTAAAGGGATAGTAATCCATATTGAACATCATCGAAATTCTTTTGAGTAAAGTATATACAACATGGCAAAATAGCTTAAAGTAAAGCTAAAAGATATATTTTCCTTGTATATATATGATTCGATGGACTAAATCATTTGTAAAGTCGAGGAAAATTTAAAGGGAAGTCAACCCAAAGAAAATTTGGGCAGTAGCTTATTTAAATTCGGACAGTCCACCTAGAGGAAAATTAGTCCAGTTAAGGGCAGTTAGCCCAGATATGAATGGTTAGTTCATTTGTTAGCATAACAGACCTTGCTACTTCTTAAGGATAGTTAGCCCATCCTTTTCAACCATTTTATGTGTGGATAGTCCATTATTTAGCGTAAATAATATTGCTATTTCGGTATAATTATATTTAGGACAGTTAGTCCAATAGAGAGCAGTTAGCTTAGATTTCGTACAGTTAGTGCATTTATTTCCTGTTTTAGCATAATGGATTTTGCTATATTATTATTATGATCAGTTGATTAACCAGTTTGGTTGCAGGAAAGGATTTGCAAAATATATGTTTTGAAAAGAGATATTAGTGAGGGGAAATCCATTTTGCTAAGCGGTATGGTCTCACTAAATATCGGAAAACAGAGATGTAACAGAAATTATTCATACCAGGCTTTATATCTGCTCGAAATTTTTGTTTTTCCTTAAACTCTTAGGTGCTCAAAATTGATTTGAGTAGGCTAAGGGTTTAGATTTCTAGGTTTTAGTAGATTTTGGAGAATAAGCTTCCAAAGACGAGCATGTGGCTAATGGATAGCTAAATTAGGAATTTTGTTTTTATGCGCTTCCACTGCATATAAAGACAGTTATGTCTAATTGCTTTAATCATCTAAGGGGCATCTTCATATGTCACTCTTGGCATATTATTGTAAATTATATTTGATCATTGCTTTGGAATACGTTTGGGGATTTTTGTAACTTGGATATGAAATGTAATCATTGAAATTATTGTTTTTGAAAATCTATGATTTTGTTCACATTCAAATGTTTCTAATATTATGGATACTATCAACATTATCGTATTTCATCACCAAAGTTAATACCATGGATGACTGCAGCATCCATATCGCTTAGCTTTGGCCTCCAGATACGGGATGTTACACAAATCATAGCCACATAAACGATGGATAATTCTTTATCAATTGTATCACATACAACTTATAACCCATGTTTCCTTGTCTTAATCTCACTTCCACTTTGAGTTTTCTCAACATATCATAAGAGATTATTCATTCGTACATACCATATCACATGACCTAAGTATAGTATATGAACATTGAGTTTTCTCAGAAAATACATATAGTTATCTTATAGCGTCTGTTCAATATATTAATAATACTACACATAACATCCTTAGGTTGAGTTTTCTTAACAACTATGGAGTATGCAGGTGTGTATATATATGGTAGAGGACAACATTATATTGAATATTCATAATCTTCAATATATTATGTTAAGTGGTAATGACTTATGGACTAATGTAGTTCTTGTGAATTACTCTGGTGATTCAAGTGTAAGACACATCAAAAATAATGGTATATGTACATTTACGTATGTATATATTCCTTAGGTCTGTTTGGGTTTCTTTAATGTTCCACATTTAGACTATACATTCATATCATATAAGTTTTATTATTGTATAACTTTTATATTTCATATTACTTATATGATTGTCTTATATATAATATTTTATTTAATTAATTTAAATTAATTAACTATTTAATTAATTTTATATTAGTATTCTAATACAACGTTTATATTCGACATATTTACTGTAACCTTTATAATATATACTATAACCTTTATAATATTATACATATATCTTATATATGCGTATTTTTATTTAATCAATTAACCTTTAACCAAACAATTTTAATTAAATTATATTAATTTCAAAATTTATCTTATATACATACATGTATACTTATGTTGTCTTAAACACTTTAAAATAACATAACATATATCTACATAAATAATACATGCATATAAGTATTAATTAATAAACTCAATTAATTAATTTGTTTTATTGATCTTATTAATAAATTTTAAATTTTGAAATTAATATCTATATAATTTAAAACATTTTGAAATTTTCATTACATTTTCAAACATTTGGAAAATTTATGTTATATTGCAACTAATTATAATAAAAAAGTTCTGATTTTAATTTTAACTTTTAAATTCAAAATCCTATCTTAATTTTCAATACTATTTTGAAAATCAGTATAATGCCCAATTCAAATTGGGTCTTTTCTATTAGGGGCAACCTTCGGGCACACTTCAACTTTCAGGCCAGGCAGGTAACCAGGTAGGACACGGTACACGATTACTTAATTTTTAACCTAGACATCACCTTTCTAGACACCATATCAAGTGCACGAGCTTAATTAATTAGCCCTAACATGACTAATTTAGACGGCATATGCTATGGGGATCTGATACCATAGTTAGAACTGGGCCAGCCAATAGTGGAAGAAATGGATAAATTTCAAAAAAATTAGCCATTTTAGACATTCAATGGGCCTATGAAGTCTAAATACGTTTAGATTGTATCTAAATCTTATTTTAAATAAAATTAATATTTTATTTAATCTGGTGAAAAAAAATTCAAAAGGGTTTGAATATTATATAAATTTAAATGAATGAGTGTATCAACTATGCCCACATTTGTAACAGTTACTTATTAAAATAATATGAGAAGGTTCTCTAATAGCTATGCAATTAATAAAGGGTGTAAACAACATTAATTGAAGATAGAGAAACCTATCATTTGTATCTCTAGTTAGATTGATAATATGTTAAATAAAAATGCTAGCATTTTAACTAAATGTTTTATTAGGATTGCATTAGTCCAATTTAATTTGATTAACTGCAAATGATTCTGAACATATTACTTGTGCCTGTGTGTACAGTGTAAGTTCAACATACAAAAGTGTACAAAGTTAATGTAAACATTGCATAGGTGTTGGGATTTATACCACAATGGACACAGTTCCTATCTATATATGCCTTTGTCGTCATAAACATGAACAATTTTATTTATTTATTAATATATTAATACATACATACATAAATACATATATACACTATATATATACACACATGTACACACACACACACATATAAATATATACAATTAATGTTCAACATAGCAGTTTAAATAAAATAGATTTCATTTCAATTACAAGCAGTAAATCAAAGAATATTAAGATTGATGAAAATGGTTTGAAATAGTTGTGACAAGAGTCCTTCCTTTTAAAGCAAAGTTATAATTTTTAACTAGATGGAATTACAAATCATGGAATGTATCATTTATCTAATGTTTCTGTTTTTCTTTTAAAGGAAGAGCTTATATTAGATTATTTGAAACATGACAATTAAAACATCATATTAATTGGATGCCAAAGATTAATTATGTAATTATTACCAAGTTTCAATTACATAGAAACCCATGTCTAAAAATTCAAGTGCAAACCATTTGATATGAAAAACTGAATTATAAATTGAAAATTTTCAAAGTTCAATTATTTTCCATTTTTTTTAAACTAACAAAATCAAACAACATAGGCATATATAGATTTGAGACAAGAAGATCTAGGTCTAGATTAAACAAACTTTGTAAACAATCAAAGAGAGTACATAAAATAAAATTAAAAAGGTCTAGATCTATGTTAAATTAATTAATCAAACAATCATATATGAAACAAAAGATGAGATTTTATAATTCAAAACAAAATAGTAGTGAACAAAAGAAAATATTCTATGTTTTAACATGATAGAACAATCGATTCAAGTAAGGGAATAGAAATATTCAAATCAAGCTTCAAATTCACAAGTACGAACAGATGGGAAAGATAGAGATTAAGGGGATAAGAACAAATTACAAGATATGTAAATATGGAGTTAAACACATATATAATTACCTTAGCATGAAGCATGTAGAAACACGTTGAATGATAGAGCAATACCTAGTTCTAATTGATCATTCTCTAGATCCAATAGACCTTGACATTCATCACACCTTGATTTATGGCTTCTCCTCAGATTTCAAACAAATCACTATCCCACTTTGCAAGGAGAAGAATGAACCACCTTTTTAATTTAGTATGCTGTTGATTTGAATTTGTTTTGATGTTTTTTGGATGAAGTTTCAGCCAAGAATAAATGATAGACAAGAGGAAGAAAAGAGAAAAAAATTGAAAGTCACGTTCTATGCACTTTAGAAAATGGGGAGATTTTTTCTAATAGAATTAAAGGAACCTTTCCTATTCTCCTATGAAAAATTCTTCTTTTAATTCCCCTTTTTAAATTTCAATCAATCCCCTTAGTTGATTTCCTCCTCTCACTATTATATGGCTGATCCAAGCACATTCCAAAATTGAAACTTTTCCAAATAAAAGAAAAAACAACATAAGTGTAATTATTTTATTATTTAAAACATGTTCAAATACCGATATCGCATATCGATATATGCAAATATAACTTTTATATATATGCATTTAACTAATTACCAACATTCAAAATATCAGGTAAATTAACAATAATTAATATTTCATAAATATTAATTAAGTTATTTAATTTACAACATTTTATAAATTAATTAAATTGTGTGGTTTTTGGAGAAATCACAAATGCGGTTATGTGACTTAGAGATGTGAATTCAATTAGTGATTAATATTGAACAATTAATATATTAATGTCCACATGTCACATAGTAGGTGATGTGATATTTTGGCTGAATTCATCGCTTACAGATCTTTCAGTAAAATCAAATTTCACAAACACTTTAGCGGTACCTTTTTGTGATAATTATGCACATCAGTTCTCTTCATTAAAATTTTACCACTTTGGATTTATGGAATTTGGTAATGGTCAGAATTCCAATATCATCCACATTAAACTTTATAGTCCAAACACAAAGTCTTTGGTTCAATAATAACAATTATTATTAACCAAAATGCTCTGTCCAGAGACTTTAACTTTGAGTTGACTTCCGTTGGCCGTGATACTAACCTCATATAACTGAGGAGACGAATCCATTCTTGAATATTATTTCAGCTCCAAACTCAACCCAACTATAGTCGTTCGATGGATGCCGTATTTAACTATAATCAAAGTGGAACTTCCACATTGAGGATCAACGTCATTCTCCAATCGAGAGAACTGTGTAAATTAGTCACATCGATATACTCTGCTTGACCTTAGTTATATTAAGAAATAGAAAACTATCGAGTGTCATTCCATAGTTAATCAATAACTAACAATACAAAACCCCTTGGTGCCCCCAATAGTCATGAGTAATACCCCACCCAACATTTGGAGAGCGTTACGTACTCTAGTCTCAACGGATACATCGATATCCAGTCTCGATGCATCTTGACTAGGAACATTTGAAATGGTATATTTGTTTCATTGTGATAAATTACTCACAGTTACAACACTTTGTAATTACTATCACTAAACATACCATTTATGGATTTTCTATTAAATATGCTTTTAATCAAAATTGATTAATTAATATAACCACATTATATCAAGTATATAGTAGATATAAAATACCTTTATTTCAATAAAGATTGGTCAACGAGTTAGATATATGTAACAAATTGCATAACTGCCCCTAGGCATACCCCCAAATCTATCGGATTCTAGTAAAGGTCACTCTGATATGCTTAGATGATATTGGAACATAACCATTAAAGGGTAAATGAATGCGATCGGAGGGCGAGGAAACCCCAAATTCATAACCGCTAATAGCAGAACTAGCCAAAATCCACTCCACCCAACTTCTCTCACGAATGGCCAAAAGCAATTCAATAAAAAGAGAAATACGACTGGAAGAATTAGGGTGTTTGTCGGAGGCCATTAATAACTAAACTAAGTAGAAGAAACGAATTACTTGTAAAGCCACATAAATCAGCCTCAAGATAGTAGAAAATAGGGCTTATTATGGCATTTTAAATGGATTAAGCAAGGAATTCCAGACAAGGATTTCGGTAAACAAAAAAATTGTGAAAATATCAACTTGAACTTGATACAGAAAAGCAAATTAACCCAAAAATCAACTTAGAAGACACCTAACAAAAAAACATTAAAATGCATATGAAAAGTCGACTTACAAATGAATTTAGGATTAATTCAAAGAGAAATGTGAAATCGAAATTTATTTTGTCTCAAACCAGTAAAAGAATAAGTAATATTTACAAATTAACAAATGAAACCCAAATCTTAGGCCTCAAAGCACGATGAAACCACAGACGTTGGATATCTATCATTTACAAAGAATAAACATATTCTTCTGGGTTATGAAACAATTCGTATAACAACGATCATAAAATGCAACCAACCATAATGGAACACATGTACAAAGCGTTAAATGAGAAATGACTAATTAGTTGGCTTGAAAACTAGATATGGAATAGCAAGTCTGGCCTAATAAGCATTAGCGCAGACTTAGGCGGCATGTGTTACACCCACTTTTGGAGATGTAGTAAGATACAAAAATTGGTTAAACAATAAACTACGAACTAAAATGCATAAGATCAAAACACAAAAGAATAACAAAAACACACTACAACTTTAAAACAAAGATCAGGTCACGTATCCTTAAGGTACAACCGTACCCATATACCGCATTAAAATGACAAGATAATAAGGTCAACAAAATCTCTACAAACACAAACTGAGGTCAACAAAGACAAATATGCGCAATAGTGAGTAGCTTCATCAAATAGAGATGAACTACACTACATTATCATATTCACAACCCACGTGATCATCTACGTGCTAAGTGTAGAAGCAGACAGTTATGCACAAACTAAGTAACTTAACAAAATAATGACAAGATGTGCCACATAGCCGTATTCGTGTTTCATGGTCCAATCGATTAAAAGATTCTTAGCAAAGAAGAAAGCAATCTTAGTATGATAGCAATGTAGCATTAATGCCAGCCAAAGAGGACCGAGGCAAGCCAAACAAGGAACAATTGCACCATGTTTATAAAATGCTCCAATTCTGATAGGAAAGCCCATTCCAATATAGGAAGCAAGACAATTAGATCCCTATCGAGTTCATGGCAACCAAACTACGTTGTCACACTTTGGAAGCATAAACCCCACACTACACCAATGAGATGGTGGGTCCCAGCATCCAAACCCATCTTAAACCGCATTACATAGCCGCTTCAAATTGCGCAACCTTTATAACCTTGGACCAAGCCGCAATACCATGGTTGGAACAAAATCCAGGTAATGGGAACCTACCTACACTCTTACTATTCATCTCAAATCGAAGCCGTGACACATCTACTTAAACGACTATCCCCAAGCAGACATAGGGCACAAACTGAATCTAACACCCTGTGAGTCAGCAGAATAGGGATCTTAAGGGTAAATTAACATTAGAGTGGGTTGATTAGTGTTTAGTTGATTATATGAATATTTTTCACATTCTTTAAGATTCTACTTGGAATGACGTAATTAACAATCATAGAAACAATCACAGAATCAAAGTACAGATAAAAGTAAATGCAATAAAAGTAAAAAAAGAAAAGAACACAATAGGTTTTTATACTGGTTTGGAGTTACCCTACATCCAGTCCCGCATAATTTCTTATGCAAATTTCTTTTCAATTAGCAAATGCAAATACAATCTTAATTTCAAGTTTATGAGACACACCCTCCAAAATCTCAACCTCTGTATAGATCACTTGATTTTCAAGCCATAAGCACACCTAATAGACTTACGGGCTACTAAGCACAAGTAATTGATTTTAACAGGCTACAATCACACCTACTCGTATTTCAGAAATACCAAGCACACCATAAAGTATAAGAGTATGATTTAATAGAATTTACAGACTTAGATCTTCGTTCTTGATTACAATTGATCTTATAACTCTGGAATAACACTTTGATCTTGAGAGAGATGAGAGAAATTAGAGAGTCTATGAAAGGGTATCAAACTAGTAATGATTGAATTTGATTCTGGTTGAATTTCGGTGGAGTTTTGATAGAAATTGTTTGGAAATAAAGAGAGTGAAAATATGAGAGAAGAATAAGAAAGTAGTTAATGAAAATTAATTTAGAAATCTGGTATATATAGGGAAACGACGGTCATGTCCATTCGAAGAGATACGACAAAAAGAAACTTCCATTCAATTTTGAATTTTATGGCAACTATGTCAACATATGCCTATAGCGTATGTCGACATATTTTATAATTTTGAAAAACATATTAACATATTTTTTTAAATCCGTTGCTTTGTCAAATAATTTGATACTTTGAAGAATCATTTAAATATAATTTATATACATTTTAATCAAAATATAACTTAGTAAAAGTTTATAAAATAATTTTGAAAGATTTACTAAGAATATTCAATAACATGTATTAAAATCAACATAATTATAACATAATAAAATATAAACAAAAGTTAAATATATATAAACATAAAAACATTGAAATTTAAATTATATCTTTATCTGTTTTTTGGGAAATATTTTGAAAAGATTATTTAAAAAACAGAATACTTAAAAAACAATTTAAAACAAAATTAGATAAGGTAGGAGAGATAAGGAAAGTAATACCAAGGTTTTAACATAAATTCCATAACTCTATAACTTATCTGGAGTATCTTAAAATCTTAAACTTTTCATTATTCATGTGTCTTCATTTTTAAGCTCTTGAAACTCTATATCAGCATCTTGAATCTACTCTTGATATAGTCTTCTTAATCAACACCTGCTTAGTATCCTGCACTATATACTATATATATCTTGATAAAGCATTAGTGTATATATATTATATTATATCCTTCAGTTGTTATCATCAAAACCAATAACTAAGGTACTAACAATCTCCCCCTTTTGATGAGTACAACTCTGTATATAAGATACAATATAATTCCCTTTGAGTTACAAAACTCCTCCTTAATCTATGCCTAGATTTTATATATTTCTCCTCCTTTGTCATCAACAAAAAAACTAACTATAACTCCCCCTAACTAAGAAATTATAGTAATAATGATAAAAATGATAAGAAATGATGAGTGATAACACAAATCCTTAATAGTAACCATACCAGACTATGTATTCATTTAATATCATAATACAAAGCAATCATAATCCAATCGAACCCTAAACTATACATATATGTTCAAAGTAAAACTGACAAATCAAATCAAATATACATACCACACATTTAAAACAATCAAAGCAAATCAACTATTATCCTAACGTGATTTCCTAATGATTGGGTGTTATCCAATTTTCAAATTCTCTTACAAATCAAAACATCCACGTCAAGTCAAAATAACTCAAGAATCAACCAAAAGAACTAGAAAAAGGATTTAAGAGAGACTCAAGAAAAAGAATTCAAAATTTTCCCAAGGTGATGGATTGCTATTATTCTAATAAGTACTCAAATAAGTATTCTAGGAATGTTTGCTAAGTTTGGAGGCATTCCAAGCTAGTTAGATCGAGAAGTGAGCATTCATCCGACTCCTCAGCAGTTCAATGTAATCAGTACATGAATCATCATTAAAGCAAAGCATCTAGTCATGAAATTACATAGAGAGCATCTACATAAGGTAGGAAACATGATCTAAAGGTAATGAGCCAAAAATACACTAATCCCATGGATCGCTAGCGATCCATGCCCTATATATCGCTAGAGGTCCATCATACTGGGTTGACTCATTCTAGAATTTCTGAAGCGCCTCCGCATCCTCAACTCTAGGCCTGGGACGAAATGGCTTTGGACTAAGTGCTCTCCGACCCTTATAAATGCAATTCTACCTTCAACATAAGGAGGATCTTCTGGACTGGATGCTAAAACTCTGCAAAAATTATTCTTCGTTCTTCTCCTCCCATACAATAGTCATCTGAAGAGTTTACTATGATTCTCTAGTGAACTCTAACACTGGTGACTTAATTTAACTTACAAGATTTAATCAATTGTAATCACATTCAACTTTGTAATTGTAGTCAGTCAATAACAAAAGTTATAGGGTGGGTATAAGTTTCGTTAACAGCTGAACCACTTAAAATCTCTTGTTTTTTTACTTTATCTACAAGTTATTACTTCTTATCTCTATTCTATTTGCCTTGATAAACAAGGAGAGTGCTTTCATAATAAATCCAAGGTGTTGATCCATTTTTGGGTTAACATTTTGGTGCTTTCACTGAGAACCCAACTGGTTTAGATCTAGCTATCTACTTTGGATTAGATAGGTTAAGAAGTTAGATCATCAATATCTATTTAGAAGATTTGATGTTGAGAATCAATGGCACCAAGAAGAAAGAGAACAACTTCTGTAGGATCCATAGGAGCTACTATTACTAGAGAAGAAACAAACCCCCAATAAAGTGAAGTCAACAATCCAAACAGTCCATAGTTAGCAGCTAACTCTCTGATCAGATTCCATGATTCTCCATTCAATATGAAGTTGTCACTAAAGATGAATTAATAAAACTGTTGATGAAATTAATCAAAAAATAGAAAACAAACAAAGGCCTCTCATGGACAAACTGAATGCCATATTAACCTTGTAGTCTCATGCTGCTCTAAGAACCATAACAGAGCCCACGACTGTCATGGAACAAGAAAATTCTTCTATTTCTGGCCTAAACTGGAGAAACAAGAATCAGCTGCAAAAAGGAGTGATAGGTGAAACCATTTGAATCAATATGTAAGGAAATAAAAGCACTCCACCAACTACAAGACAACCAACTACAAACTTAAATCTAGGGGCGAAAACCCCATAGGAGGATATAGTCATGGATCTCTTCGACTCAGAAGATGGTGATCAACTTAACGACGACATGTTGGAAGAAAATATCAATGCAATCAATAATGCAAGGGAGATTCAAACTGTCCCCATTAGACCAACCGCAAGCCAACGAAACCCTGAATAAGTGGCTCTCTCGAAGACAGGAGAGCCTAGGCTTCAGCCCACTCACCAAGATCATATACAAAACCAAACATTTGGTGTAGTTATAGACAGCTGACCCTCGGACAACCGGACATCTGAGGCATACATCGCGGAGATGATTAAGCGATTAATGGATGAAAGTGAGGATAGAAGGGATGATGAATAGGGATCCACTCCAAGTTGGACTCCTTTCAATGATGAGATTTTGAATGAGCGGTAACCCAAAAATTTCACTATGCCAACTATTTCGTCTTATGGCGGAACGAGAGACCCAAAACCTCGCTTATATAAGTATAATTGGCACATGGACGGAGCGAATTCTTTGGATGCCATTCGATGTAGATGCTTACCGATTTTTCTGGAAGGAATAGCTTCCTTGTGGTTCACCAAATTTTCGCAAAATCCATCTCCACCTTCAATCAACTAGTAACAAGCTTCCTTGATCAATTTAGATTTCACATGGCACATCCAAAAGATGTGATGTCCTTGTCCGGCCTATTTCATGGACAGAATGAATCTTTGAAGTCTTTCATGAGTGGGTTTAATACTACGACAACTGAAGTAAGTAATTCGAACAAGGATATGGTTTTCATGGCCTTATTTCGCACAATTCACCCGAAGACTGAATTTGGGAAATGGACCAAAATGAAACAACCCACCACTAGTATGGTCTTCAACTGAAAGGCGAGCCAGCATTTGAGACTGTAAGAGGCACATGAATTGGAAAGGAAATCTGCTAACCTTCAATTGACAAATGTTGGGAAAAATGGTATGGCAATGAACCAAGACATAACACTTCCGGGACCGCTAAAGGGAACACGGGAAAAATGGGAATTAGAAAAGAAAGAACCAGAGTACTAATAAGTGAAATGGATGTAACAAGAGATTCAAAAGTTTACGACCCAAAGAATACAACCCGCTTACGGTACTCTAGAAAAAAATTTATCTTGTGACACAGGGGACGGAAGAATACAAGAAGCCGCCTAAAAGGAAGCACCGAACAGCAGAAGCATTCCAGAAAGTACTGCCACTTCCATGAGATACATGGCCGCAATACAAATGAGTGTCATCATTTAAAGAATTTGATTAGAAACCACTAAGTCCTAACCAGCCTGTAGCGCCCTAAGCTCTTAGAGACCAAGGGAACCCACTTGGAATTAGCAAAGAGGGACTCAGACAGGCTGACCAGAGGCTCATCATTAGAACAACACCTGAAGGGCCACATCCCATGCAAAAGAGTTAGGAAGAAATGAAGTTATAAGAGAGCCCTTTAAAGAATGCTACAAAAAATGCATGCTTTGTGATCGAAGACAGTACTCCTGCTAAGAAGCGAAGAACCCTGAATGATGATATAATATTCTGAATTCGAGACATTAAGGGAATAGAAGCTCACTCTCGACCCCATGCTCATGACAGTAGGGATCAGACCTGTCATGGTCCAATTAGTATTGGTAGATAGCGGTAG
Organism: Allium cepa; assembly: GCA_030765085.1. Classification (NCBI taxonomy): domain Eukaryota; kingdom Viridiplantae; phylum Streptophyta; class Magnoliopsida; order Asparagales; family Amaryllidaceae; genus Allium; species Allium cepa. The sequence continues at coordinate 212,471,731 of CM060940.1, read as the reverse complement.
TTCTATGAATATCCTTTTCAGATGAAGATTAGTATGAAAGATGTATCCGCATACTAAACAAAGATCCAAGGATACACCGGTTAACCCAAATAACCAGTTAGAACGACTGACTTACCCATAGAACTCGGAGAAGGCGACTGAATGGCCACCCTCATCCAAACCTTTATGATCATAGACGAGATGTCTGCCTATAATATCTTTTTGGAGCAACACGCCTTGGAAACATTAGACTTGCTTTGGCTCAATAGTGTCTAACTATGAAATTTTTGATGGAAAATGGAGTCGGGGTGATCAAGGGAGACCAAAGTACTGTTAGGGAATGTTATATCGTGGAACTACACGGATCTAAAAGAAAAGAAAATGGGAAGAATGTGGGGAGAACTCTTTACGTCAACCTGCAGAATAGAAACTACAGAGCCACCTCTGCCTCGGGGACCATAAAAAGAAGAGTTCAAGGGAGGAATGGGTAGCACCGACATAATTGACGACGTTTGTCCCAATTGATATGGATGATCCAACATGCTTCCTCATAATTGAATAGCATCTTGGAAATAGGATACGACTGGAACTCGTCAAATTTCATCACGCTAATCTAGATGTATTCACTTGGACTCAATCCGACATGTGCAAACTATCGCCAAAGATAGCCCGCCATTCATTTAAAATTGATTCCAAGTATATGTCGATGGAGCAAAAAAGGTATAGCCTAGGGCCCGAGTGGTCCAAAGCGCTAAGAGAAGAAGTGGACAAGCTGATGGCGAATGGCTTTATCTGCGATGTAACTTACCCTAAATGAGTACCTAATCCAGTCTTGGTCAAGAATTCCAATGGGAAATGGCGAATCTATATCGATTAATCGGATCTGAACAAAGCTTGTCCATAAGACAGCTTTCCTCTGCCTGGAATCGATTAGCTTGTGGACAAGACTGTTGGACGTGAACTGCTACCATTTATGGATGAATGCTCGAGGTACAACCAGATCATGATGCACGAACCAGATGAATGAACCAGATCATGATGCACGAACCAGATGAATGAACCAGATCAAGAAAATGCCAATTTCATTACAGATTTGGGACTGTATTTCTACGAAGTAATGATATTTGGCTTAAAGAATGCTGGGGCAACTTACCAACGACTGGTAAACGCCACGTTTAAATGTTAGATTGGGAAGACAATGGAAGTTTATGTAGACGATATGTTGGTTCAATCATGCATATCTGCAAATAACTTGGATAACCTCGTTGAAATGTTTGAAATACTCCGCAAATATGGAATGAAGCTCAATCCACTTATGTGTCATTTCAGGGTAGCCTCGAGAAAGTTCTTGGGATTTATCGTGAGCGCCGAAGGCATTGAAGTAAATACCAAGCAACTAAACACTTTGTGGGAAGTCAAGACCTCGAGGAATAAGAAGGCATTACAAAGCTTGAATGAAAGGTTGCAATACTAAACCCGTTTATCTCAAAAGCAACTGACAAATGTATACCATTCTTTAACGCGCTAAAGAAGTGAAAGAAAAACTTCGAATGGAATCAAGCTTGTCAAACTGCGTTCGAGGAGTTACTGCAACATACGAAAACCTCACTAATATTGTCTAAGCTAGTAGATGGAGAAGATTTGTACATGTATTTAGCAGTCTCGCTACGTGCATTGAGTGACGCACTCGTATGAGAAGAAGCCAAGATCCAACAGACCGTATATTACATTAGTAAAAAGTTCACTGGAGTGAAAAAACTATGCAAAATTGAAAAAACTTGCATTTTTCCTTTTGATCGCATCTAGAAAATTACGACCATACTTCCAGGCACACCCTATCAGAGTGTTGACAGATCAACCCTTGAAGCAAGTGTTTACCACCATGAGACCCCTAGACGGCTTATCAAATGGAAAAGAGTTAAGTTAGTATGAAATCGCATACCATACTCGAAAGGTGATCAATGTGCAGGTGCTAGTAGATTTTATTGCCAAATTTACAATATAAGATAGCGAGGAAGGAATGACTCCAAAAGTGGAGACAGGTTGGAAGCTATTCGTCGATGGTGCATCTAACATCTTCTGCTCGGGAGCAGCGGTAGTGCTCGAGACTCCCAAAGGATGATCCGTTGCCTTATGCTTGGAATTCCCTACAGCAAATAATGAGGCAGAATACGAAGCGTTGATAGCTAGGCTAAAGATTACGAGGGAACTCAAGATAAAATCATACACATCTATAGTTACTCTTAGCTAGTCGTTTGTTAGGTGAAAGACGAGTACCAGGTTCGGGGGGAGAACCTCACCCTGTATCTATCTAATGTACATGAATTATTGAATTGCATCGTGCATTACACATAACTCATATCCTGAGGGAGAAAAACACGAAGGTAGATTATCTATCCAAACTGGTTAGTTTCGGAGAAGCTCAGTCATCGGGGCTGGTCCTAGTTGAGACCCTAACCACTCTAAGCATAAGAGAAATGGACGTCGATTGGATTTTTGAGATAACTATGGAACCGGAGACATGGATGACATCAATTAAATATTACCTGCTCACAGGAACTCTCCTCACAGATAGGAACTGGTAGAAAAGCTTCCCCATGAGGTAGCATGATTTATAAAGCAGGATGGGATACTCTACCGCTTGCTCAGATGTGTGACCAACGAAACAACTCAAAGGATCCTAAAAGAAGTTCATGTAGGTGACCGTGGATATCATACCAGAGGTAAAACCATTGAAAAAAAGGTTCTCTAGTATGGGTACTTTTGGCCAATAGTGAACCACGATGTAGTGGATTATGACAAACGGCGCGATCAATGCCAAAGATTCAACAAGATCGAAAGAACCCCTCTAGGGAGTTAACATTGATGGTCAGCCCATGGCCATTTGCAATCTTGGGAATCGATTTGATTGGCGCATTACCAATAGCTAAAGGGGGAGCCAAATATGCTATTGTTTTGGCTAACTATTTCACCAAATGGCTTGAAACGGAACCACTGGTCACTATTACCATAAAAAAATTCATTAATTTTGTTATTAAAAATATTATTTGCAGGTTTGGAGTGTCACAGAAAATTATCACAGACAACGGGACTCAACTCAAAAGCAATGAGTTCGAAAGTTTATGCAAACGCTATCGAATCAAGAAATTTTTTACACTATCGCACATCCAGAGGAAAACAAGCAGGTGGAAGCAGTAAATAAGATCATCAAGTCCACCATCAAAAAATGGCTAACTAAAGCAAAAGGCAATTGGGTCGATGAACTTCCACTCACACCATGGGCCAACAGGACAACACATAAGTCTATAATTGGCACTCTCCATTTGTCCTAGCATTTGTCTAACGACACCGACTCGACCTTCGAAAATTGGCACCGAATACTTCACCAGTATTCAAATGTCGCAGATTCAAACGCTGAATCTGATTCATCAAAGCTTATAACACATTAAGTATAACAAAATAGCGGAAGAAAGAACGAATATATCAATAAATAACATTGATACAATATCTGATACAACTGAATGTCCAATACAAATGACTATCAATATATCCAAAATAGGTACAAGACAATAACAGAGACAACAGCAACAGAAAGACAATGTCTTCAATGCCAAACTCCAAAATCTCCATCTCCAATCCAAAGCCAACTCGAACCCCCAACAAGTTGTACTAAGCAAGGTCAGTCATCCAAAGACTGAAGAAGATTCCCAAAGACTGAAAGCTACCAAACCAAAGACTTCGAAGGCTATCGAATCTACACCTATTATTTGATTATCTGAAAACCTAACTCTAGAATGCCCATGTGGAAAATTGTGGGCACCCAGAGTTTAGGAAGGGAACAATAAACCCCGGTCAGTCATGGGACTGGTATGAGCAAACAAAAACAGTTTTATTTTTTTAAACAAACAAAAAAAAAATTTAAAATTTGAAATCCGCAATGCTTTTTGGAAAATGAAACTACCATAAAGCCTCCCACCGCACACACCATGCAAACGCAGAATTGGAGGAGATTTCTCCTTATGATAGTCAAAAATGCTTGATATGCGAAAACCATTTGATATTATAATTAGTGCATAGTGGAAAACATTTGGAAAGTATAATATTAATCTTAGCCAGCATAGACATTTCGTACTATGCCACTATAGCTACCATCTAAATAGTGGTGACCGCCATAAGTAAATGGCAGGTTATACAACTAAAACTGTACAGGATGCATATTGGAGATTGGATTTTCCAACAAATGGTCAGGCCAAGGAACTTCCCATTACCACATGGGAACGCCTCTAGAGGAATGCCTCGAGAACCTACCCGGATCTCTGCTAACACAATGCCGGTGTACTCCCTTCCCTGGAGTAACACCGAAGATATGCCATCCCCGGTTGTTTACGATCATTATCCGAGGATCCTCAACCACAAAGCAACATCACACAGTAATAAAATTTACAGTGTCCACATGAGTTAAGTATCTGGGCTTCATACCATGATACCACCCATTTCAAGAAAGAATGGACATACCCTAGGGAAGCGACCCCTGCAACCTTGCCGCATGTTTCCTGTTTCGACCATTTCAAGGGAGTGAGGTCCGATGAGGTCTCGTCCACGAAGCTACGCTTTTCACAAAAGCCATGCTTCGATCAACAAATGATCAACAACACTTCGTATGCCACATTACCAAATTGGGAATGTACCACTAGTGACCATCAAGTACAAAACCTCTGAGCTCGTATGTCTCAGAGAAGGGTGTTAAGCTAAGAGAATTAATTCTCTGCCACCAAACAGAAAAGTATTTGATAGAAACCAGCTTTACATCTCAAAGTGTAATGTCAGACACACATCCATACAAGTCTATTTCGGGTTCGAACAGAACCGAAGGCACTTCCAAAGAAGCCCTTGCAATCCGGGTATTCATAATCCCGATCAGACTCCCCATCACATATGGAGATCTCTATACCGGCATGACTCAGTGCAGAGACAATCGACGGGCTATCCTTTCGTTCTCGAAAATACTCGATCTTCACCACCGATCTTCAAATGCTATCCATAACGACGTATCATTATTCGAAATGGGTTATATGACACAAAGTGTAACGACCCGGAATTCTGGGTCGCTAGATTTGAACATTCAATTCATTTTAAATGTTGAATATGTGTTATAATTTGAATTTTTAAAATAAAAGACCTTGGTTAAATTGATAGAATTGGTTAAATTTCGAACACGGTAATTTAATTGAAATTTGAATAATAATAATTTAATATTGGAATTGGAATAATTGGTAATTCTGAGTGTAAATAGATATAAAATTAGATTCTAAAATTTAACTTAAGTCTATTTGGGTTTGAATTTTAATATTGGACCATTGGATGGAATTAATAGTCCATAGATTAAATTTGGAATTTTTATTAATTTAATAATATAATAATGTAAATAATGAAATTTTGATTTAAACTGAATCAGAATAATCTCTACTGTGAATATAAATTTTATACGAGTTATAGTAGAGTTAATAAAACTTTAAAGGTGAAATTTTAAGTGGTTTCGACGATTTTGAAAATCGCTCGAAATAATCGACGAGTTAAAATAGCCTTCTGGAGTCAGTCTCGGAATTTGACGAAACTAGTTCCATTGGATCCGTAATAGTTAGTTATTATCGGATTTCAATTTTCGTAGCAATCAGAGTTGTCGTTTGACCCCGGCAGCTTAAAACGCTTAGAAAATACTTTAATCGATTTAATTTAAAATTGATCGTTTATTTCCGTAACTCGTGTATATGATCGAATTAGCTTCCGAAACACGTTCCATTGTGTTCGGAGCATAGGTAAAACCTTAGTAACGCCTGTCGGCATGCGTTGTTTGAAGATCGTTTGTAAAGTTACTTTAAATGGATTTAATATTAAAATAATATTTATCAACATTCATATATTCACGTTATTTTGAGAAACCCTACCCTTTGTTCGGCCGCCATCTTCATTCTTTTAATGGCCGAAAACGATTTCTCTTCTCCCTCAATTATCAATCAATCCACACATTTATTCGCGAATCTTCCAACATGAAAGTTGTAGAGAGTGAGAGGATCTTCAGATCCAACGATTGATCTCATATGAAGCTGTCGTTTAGAGGTGATTGATGGCCGCGTTCGTCGCGCGTTTATGCACGCATCTCAAGGTCAGGGACTGACCGGGCTTGGCCGGACTTGAGCGAGGGTGGAGGAGGTAGTAGGCTTCGCCATGGTGGTTGTTGATCGTGTTCGTGTTGACCGTGGTGGTCGCGATTTCAAACCCTAGGTCGCGTTTTTGGTTCGGCCTTTAACTGTGCGCGTGCATAGAGGAAGAAGGAGAAGAAGCCATGTTATTTTGGTAATAACTATATAAAAAAGGAAAGAAATTGTTTAAATTTGAAATTGAAATTTATAAAATTCATATCTATTACATACGTTGTCAGATTTCAATGAAACTGGTGATGTCGGAATCGCAGAGACGCGTACTACGCAGTGGAGTAGTTCAGAAATCATTCAGAGCAAGTAAAAATTTAGGTTAAATCGAACGCCGTTCGATTTAATTTAAATTTGAACGCTCGACGAAAACCCAAGGTGAGTTTGACTCACTCACATCTGGAATATTAGTTAATTAAAATAGTCAATAATTGAATGATTGTTTGATTGGTTGAATATGATATTTTTCATCAAATTGAATTAATATATATTGTTGAGCTAATATCCGTGGATGCAGGGAAAACAGGTTGGAGGGATCCAACTGGATCCCTCGCAAATAGAAATTAATTTATATTATGTGATATATCATATTTATTATTCTGTTTTTAAGAAAGCTTTCAATTATAAATTGCAGTTTAAATATGTTTAGAATATTTTTAGAAAGAAATATTATTTTTAAATGTTTTAAGTGAAAGCAAATATTTGATTAAGTAATTATGGTACTTAATTATTTTTAAAAGGTAAAGTAGTATTAAGTTTTCAAAAGGAAATTTTAATATGAATATTTTATTTAATAACCTTATTTTAAAAAGTTAAATTTTATTTAAAATACTTAAGAAACCCTATATATTTCTTTAAGTATTATTTCCAATTAAATAATTTCTAGAGCTTATTTTAAATATTTTAAACGTATGTTTGAAAGTGATTTCCAGGAAATAACAATGTGTTTAAAATAAAGGAGCTATTTTTAAAAGTATAGGAAGGAATTTACAAGATAGACGTAAATTGAATTGGGATAAATCGTGTTGAATTGATGAAAGAATTTCTTTGGGTTATCTTCAAATGGAAGTGTATGTCCTTGAAAAGCCGAGTACATTTTTAAAGCTGATTTTTGAAAAGTTAGGAGTTTTGAAGTTTTATTATAAAAAAAATGGTTTCAAGAAATGATTTAAGTTGTAAGAATTTGAAAGGTAAACAATTATCAAATTAGTTATAGAAATAATTATTTCAAAAGAGTAATTATTTCAAAAGAGTAATTAGAATTATATTTTAAAGGATATTATTAATATTTATACTTTATAAAAGGGTTTTAATTTAAAAATAATTAATTAAAGTATTATTTGAAACTTGCATAGAATTCTATAGCTTTATTTTAAAATTTAGTATGACTTAACTTTATTTTAAAGATAATAGTTTATATTTTATTAAGCAGTTTTTTTGAGATATTTTTAAAGGTATATATATATATATATATTAAATTAAGTATATAGAGTGTTAATATAAATGTTTTAATATATTCTCAAAAATAAAGTATTTGAACTATTTTAAAACTTAAATATTGGTACTTGGAAGTTTTCAGAGGAAGTAAAGATTGGAGAATCTATTCCATTAGAAGAATTGGATTTGATGAGTGTTTCAAAGGGGTTTTGAAAAGGAATTATATCTTGTAAAAATATTTTGAGGAAATAAATAACGTGGGAAATTACTTATTGTGTGATGGATACTTATGGATGTTAATTGGTAGTTAAATCACCGATTATCAATATTAGACAAATGCGTTGATCGTTTCGAAGAGACCGAGATCGAGATTTATTTCTCGAAAACCACTTCGATCCGGTTTGTACGTTTCGTGGGAAAACGTGTTCGGAGTCGAAGATGGAGCAGTAAAGTGCAAGGTCTAGTCGCTACTAATCCTGAGGATATTTCCAAAATGGATGTAGTAGGAGTAGTGCCTTCGGTTCCGTTCGAACCCGGGACGGACTTGTATGGATGAATGCTTTCGAAAACATCGTCAGGTGGGCGATGGGCATTCTAAGTGAAATGTTATGAAAGGTAATGCTTAGCCTCAAGCCTCATCAATCGGGAATGACTGAAAACCGGGGGATATGCTGCAAGGCTTGGTGGGCAGGACCCATTTCCAGGTAAGGTCATTCCTATCTAGATGTCCCTTTTATTTCGGCTTAGTGGTGCGGTTGCTGATCCCAATCGCGGGGTGATCTTACTCGGGACTATCCAGTAAGGGGTAGTCCGGACCTTGTGTTGCAGAGGATTGGGTATGGTCCTCGGTACACTGATCTAGACCAGGTACTGTGATAGGTGGTACCCCATTGCCAAGTCATTGTTGGAAACCCATTCTCCCTACGAGCCTTTTACGAGTTTTGTTTGTATTACCCACTCTGTGACTAGTAGCTGGAATTTAATCATGTAACAATTTCAGCTATTTTATAAGTATTTGCATATAGACCCTATTATAATATCAGAGGATTTCTATAAAAAGTGTTTTAGCTATCGTAAGGTAAAAACCCGACATGTTTATTTGTGGCGTGGTCTTACGAGATGCTTTTGTTTTCAAAGGGATTTTTGAAACTTTAATAATCAATTTGGATGCATTATTATCAGCTGGTATTCCAGACCGACTCAGGTGTTATTTCATTATAATGCTCAGGTCAGACCAAGTATTATGTGTTCCGGACAGGATGCTATGGAGCAGGAGAGGAGCTGGAGTCCGAGACGTATTATTTGTACTAGTATATATATCCGCAGCTATGATTGTATGGATTTGTCTGACTGGCAATTATTGTTTGTATGAGATACACTGATGATATGATGTATAAAACAGATATAGTTTCATTTTGTGTAAAGATCTATTATTTACTACTATATTTATTCCGCTGCGATGGTTAGATTATGATATTGTTTAGTTTTCTTCTTCTTCTATCTCTTCTTCTTAAACCCTAATGGTTCGTTTTTCTGTTCCACTTAAGTTAATTGAGGCAGAATAGTGTTGACTCAAGAGGTACGGATTTGCGGCCTGTTACACTTGGTATCAGAGCTTAGGTTGGCGACAATCTAGGCTTTGGTGGGGAAATTACTCATTGAACATAGTTAATAGTACTATATAATAGGTTGAGTGTATTAATAAATATGAGAGCGTACATGTTAGTGAATATAAAATTGTTTTTATACCGTGTTGACTTATCGGTTGAGTGTTTCTGAATTCTGGTTGGTACGATAAGTACAACCGTATCGATAGGGGTTTCTAAACTCTTAAACAAGATAAACCGACATAGTATTGTTTTTTTAAAAGTGGGTAAATGAAATAATTTTACCCAAAATTATATTTTGATATAAAAGAAATAATTTTCTGAAATTATTATATGTATTTGGATGATTGGTTGTTAATACTATAATCAAATAAGAATCTAAAATTTGATCTAAAAATTTGAAGTGGTTATAATCAAATAAAATTCTATGAGTATAAATTATAAAAAAGAGAAATAACTAAATTTGAATTGAACCCGAATTTAAATCCCGGAAGTTTTGGAAAGGATTTTAATGTAATGTAAATAAATGTTTGGAAATTTAAAATCCTGGGAAAGTTTGAAATGTTTGCAAAGGTGTTTGAAGGCAATAATGGAATATTATTTTGGGAAGTATTTTTGAATGGAAACTGTTTTGAAATGAATGTGGGGAAGTAAGGAAGCACTGAACTCACTTCAGTCGCTGGAAAATAATCCCGATGATGCTGGCCACATCATTAGAATTCATTTTCAAGTTTCTAAAGTGATGGATTTCTATCATGTGAGTGATTATGATATTTGTTGGACTTGTTCGAAATATAAGTGATTTTAGAAGTTTCAAAAAGGAAATTGCTTTGGTGGAAATAGATTGTTTTAAAAATCTGGAAGTTTGATTTGATATACCAAGTAGGTATGAGTAAATTATTATTTCAATATGGTTTTAAAACTGGGCAATTGAATTTTTCGGAAATTCTATTTAAATAATGTTAAGGCTAAAATGGATCAACTATTGAACTTATTAAGTGAAGTTGATATTAATAAGGGAAAAAAATGAAAATTTTAGTCTTGGAATTAAATTTTGACTTGTACGTATGGAAGTAAATAGAAAATTTGAATTTAACTTGGGATAAGTTAAATAAATTTAACGTAGAATTAAATTGATTTGAATTAAATTTAAATGTAAAATGACTTTGTATTTGTGGGTCATGGTGTAAAGAATTATACCTACAAGCTATTAAGTATTATACTTATAAACTGAAAATTGTGGATTTAAAATTTGCAAAGAATTAAATTGAAATAAAAAGTTGTATCTGTAAGAATTCAGCATACATACATACATACATACACACACACACATATATATATATAGAATTTGGAATTGTGATTAAAAGATGTAAATGAATTAAAATGAGCAATATAAACTTTGAAGTAAATAAGTTGGTGAACTTAAGAATAGAAAATCAGATTGTAAACCCAAGTGAAATGGAATTGTAATCACTAATGGGCATAATTGAATGGTATGGTGAATTCAACTCTAATCTAAAATAAAATGTGAATTGAAATAAGGTGAAGAAAATATAAAATATACAAGGGTGAATGAACCTAAGTTAGTAATAAATTTTGAACTTGTATATGGAAAATTAAAATTGGATTGAATTGAATTTAACTTCGATTAAATAGTATCGAGTTGAATTTGGATTGAATTAAAATTCAGCTATGTTATAAATAATTATGAATAGAATTAAATTCTTATTTAAAATAGTAAGAGAAATAGCGTGAATTTAAGTTAGCTGAATAAATTTAGTTAAAATTTGAACTAAATTTGGAAAAGAATTGAATTGAAGGAGAATTTAATTAAGTTGAAAGGATATTGTATAAATAAAATTTTAACTCAACTAGAATTCAAAGAAATTGTTTGAGAATGTATTTAGCGTAAGCTAAATTATATACGAGAAGCTTGAAGGTGAATTTAATGTAAACTAAATTAAATGAAATTTGTGTAGGCATGGATGGAATTTTAGTGGATTGTTAAGAGAATTTTGAAAAGAAAAGAAAAAAAGCCAGTTCTAGTATGGGATTTAGTATTGGCAATAAAAGTTGAAGTGTAAATGAATAATGGAATTAGATTATAATAGTGAGGAATTGACTTATAAATAAATTCAAATGAGTGGAATAATTTAAAAGTGATCATGTTATTAATAAAATTCGGCGTGAATCGAGGAGATGAATTAAAATTGTAAATGGAGTGAATGAGTAAACAAATTGAATTAAAATTTGTTCGATAATAAAATTGATATGCAAGTGAAATGGTTTTAATTAATTTTATTGCGACAAATTAAAGATGTATGAGTTGTAAATAATATAGAATGGGATGATATTAATTTAAAACTTAAGTTGATAATGAACTAGAAATGAGAATAAGAAATTGAATTAAAAATTGCAAGGAGATAAGAATATTTGGTTGTGAATATTTCCGAATGGAATAAAATTAATATAAATTTTGATCTGGAATTAATTTTAATGGTTATAAGCTTAAGTGATGGCCACTTGCTTGGATAACCTTAAATTTGCATAAAAATTGGTCGTTTTGTTGTAAACAAAAATTTAATTGGCTTAAAGAAACAAATTGAAATGGGTTTTTAAATCAACTGGGTTGAACTGAAATTTTATTAAGTGATTTTGCATACGAATGAAAATGGATCATCAAAGAAATGTAAATACTTCAAATTGAAGGTAAAATTTGGTTGTGAATCAATTTGGAATTCAATTGAAGTAAAGAGATGTAACTAAGGCATATGTCAATCATGTTGAAGTGGAAATGAATTGGCTGTAATAAATATGAATGATATATAGTGAACTTGAATATAAATTGTTCGAGTGAGATAAAATGAAGTTTGGGTTTGTAAAGAGGATTTAAAATGATGTTGAATTTGTGAAATTGCTTATAAAGGAAGTAACATGCATAATTATGAAGTTTGCTTGTTTAAACTTTGTAATTGATGTGTTTGGGCTAGTTTAATGAATAAAATGTTGATAAATGCTCATTTTATTGGAAACTAATGTGTTTGTCTAAGTAAGTACAGGTATGGGAGGCAACAGATAGAGCTGGAGTGCGTATTTGCGATACTATTTAGCTGCTTGCTTTAAAAATGCTAATAAAGGTACGCCTATGCAATAAAAATAGGAAATATGAAGTATTTTTGGTTTTTCCGACCATGTGGGTCGATGTATACATATTTATATCTACTGTGAAAATGCAAAAGCTCCTCCATACAGGGGAGACTCTGCTAAAATTTTCCGAAAATTTTGGGAGTTAGAAATTTTTTGGAAAATTTGAAATGTTTCTTTAACGACAAAGATGATTTCAAATAACAATTAAAATAAAAAAGATTTTGGAATAGGAATCGAAACTAGCAGTTTCGATTTTTAAATAAAGAAATTTGAGCAAAGTGAAATTGACATTTCACTAAGTAAGTTTTGCTTTTGAGTTTGGAACATTCTTTCTACCTTAGCAAATTTCGGGGACAAATTTTTTATAAGGGGGAAGGAATGTAACGACCCGGAATTTTGGCTCGCTAGATTTGAACATTCAATTCATTTTAAATGTTGAATATGTGTTATAATTTGAATTTTTAAAATAAAAGACTTTGGTTAAATTAATAGAATTGGTTAAATTTCTAATACGGTAATGTAACTGAAATTTGAAAATGATAATTTAATATTGAAATTGGAATAATTGGTAATTCTGAGTGTAAATAGATATAAAATTAGATTCTAAAATTTAATTTAAGTCTATTTGGGTTTGAATTTTAATATTGGACCATTGGATAGAATTAATAGTCGATAAATTAAATTTGTAATTTTATATTAATTTAATAATGGAATTTAATAATATAATAATGTAAATAATCAAATTTTGGCTTAAACCGAATCAAAATAATCTTTAACGTGAATATAAATTTTATACGAGTTATAGTAGAGTTAATAAAATTTTAAAGGTGAAATTTTAAGTGATTTCGATGATTTTGAAAATCGCTCGAAATAATCGACGAGTTAAAATAGCCTTCCGGGGCACAGTCTCAGAATTCGACGAAACTAGTTCCATTGGATCCGTAATATTTAGCTTTGTCGGATTTCAATTTTCGTAGCAATCGGAGTTGTCGTTTGACCACGGCAGCTTAAAACGCTTAGAAAGTACTTTAAGCGATTTAATTTAAAATTGATCGTTTATTTCCGTAACTCGTGTATATGATCGAATTAGCTTCCGAAACACGTTCCATTGTGATCGGAACGTAGGTAAAACCTTAGGAATGCCTGTCGGCACGCGCTGTATGGAGATCGTTTGTAAAGTTACTTTAAATGGATTTAATATTAAAATAATATTATCAACATTCATATATTCACGTTATTTTGAGAAACCCTACCCCTTGTTCGACCGCCATCTTCATTCTTTTAATGGCCGAAAACGAGTTCTCTTCTCCCTCAATTATCAATCAATCCACGCATTTATTCGCAAATCTTCCAACATGAAAGTTGTGGAGAATGAGAGGATCTTCAGATCCAACGGTTGATCTCATGTGAAGCTGTCGTTTGAAGGTGATTGATGGCAGCGTTCGTCACGCGTTTATGAACGCATCTCGAGGTCAGGGACTGACCGAGCTTGGCCGCGACTTTAGCGAGGGTGGAGGAGGTAGTAGGCTTTGCCATGGTGGTTGTTGATCAAGTTCGTGTTGACCGTGGTGGTTGCGATTTCAAACCCTAGGCCGCGTTTTGGGCTCGGCCTTTAACTGTGCACGTGCATAGAGGAAGAAGGAGAAGCAGCCGTGTTAGTTTGGTAATAATTATATAAAAAAGGAAAGAAATTGTTTAAATTTGAAACTGAAATTTATAAAATTCATATCTATTACATACGTTGTCAGATTTCAACGAAACTGGCGACGCCGGAATCGCAGGGACGCATACTACGCAGTGGAGCAGTTCCGAAATCGTTTAGAGCAAGTAAAAATTTAGGTTAAATCGTACGCCATTCGATTTAATTTAAATTTGAACGCTCGCCGAAAACTCAAGGCGAGTTTGACTCACTCACATCTGGAATATTAGTTAATTTAAATAATCAATAATTGAATGATTGCTTGATTGATTGACTATGACAATTTTCATCAAATTGAATTGATATATATTGTTGACCTAATATCTGTGGATGTAGGGAAAACAGGTTGGAGGGATCCAACTGGATCCCTCGCAAATAGAAATTAATTTATATTATGTGATATATCATATTTATTATTCTGTGATAAATTGTTTAGATCTTGATATGCCATGTTTTATTTATATGCCGTGATGAATTAAATTGAAGTTTAAATTGTGTTGTGCATGTGATTGGGTAAATATAACTTGAAAGTTTTGAATACGAATAGATGAATTGGGTTTAAAGGATATAAAAGAAAGTCCTAAGTAAAGAATTTTAAAGGAATCAAATCCAAGAAGATTGGTTGATAATTTGAAATGTTTGGAAATGTGATCTATAAAGGAAATGTGAATTGTTAAAAGAATAGCGAGATTTATTTTAAAGGAATGGGAAGTGTGCTTTATCCTGGAATTTTTTTTAAGAAAGCTTTCAAATTATAAATTGCAGTTTAATTATGTTTAGAAAGAAATATTATTTTAAAATGTTTTAAGTGAAAGCAAATATTTGATTAAGTAATTATGGTACTTAATTATTTTTAAACGGTAAAGTAGTATTAAGTTTTCAAAAGGAAATTCTAATATGAATATTTGATTTAATAACCTTATTTTAAAAAGTTAAATTTTATTTAAAATACTTAAGAAACCATATATATTTCCTTAAGTATTATTGCCAATTAAATAATTTCTAGAGCTTATTTTAAATATTTTAAACGTATGTTTGAAAGTGATTTCTAGGAAATAGCAACGTGTTTAAAATAAAGGAGCTATTTTTAAAAGTATGCGAAGGAATTTACGTGATAAACGTAAATTAAATTGGGGTAAATCATGTTGGATTGATGAAAGAATTTCTTTGGGTTATCTTCAAATGGAAGTGTATTTCCCTGAAAAGCCAAGTACATTTTTAAAGCTGATTTTTGAAAAGTTAGGAGTTTTGAAGTTTTATTATAAAATAAAGTGGTTTCAAGAAATGATTTAAGTTGTAAGAATTTTAAAGGTGAACAATTATCAAATTAGTTATAGAAATAATTATTTCAAAAGAGTAATTAGAATTATATTTTAAAGGATATTATTAATATTTATGCTTTATAAAAGGGTTTTAATTTAAAAATAATTAATTAAAGTATTATTTGAAACTTGTATAGAGTTCTATAGCTTTATTTTAAAATTTAGTATGACATAACTTTATTTTAAAGATAATAGTTTATATTTTATTAAGCAGTTTTTTTTGAGATATTTTTAAAGGTATATATATATATATATATTAAATTAATTATATAGTAGTGTTAATATAAATGTTTTAATATATTCTCAAAAATAAAGTATTTGAACTATTTTAAAACATAAATATTGGTACTTGGAAGTTTTCAGAGGAAGTAAAGATTGGAGAATCTATTCCATGAGAAGAATTGGATTTGAAGAGTGTTTCAAAGGGGTTTTGAAAAGGAAATCTTGTAAAGATATTTTGAGGAAATAAATAATGTAGGAAATTATTTATTGTGTGATGGATGCTTATGAATGTTAATTGATAGTTAAATCACCGACTATCAATATTGGACAAATGCGTCGATCATTTCGAAGAGACCGGGATCGAGATTAATTTCTCGAAGACCACTTCGATCCGGTTTGTACATTTCGTGGAAAAACATGTTCGGTGTCGAAGATGGAGCAGTAAAGTGCAAGGGCTAGTCGCTACTAATCCTGAGGATATTTCCAAAATGGATGTAGTAGAAGTAGTGCCTTCGGTTCCGTTCGACCCCGAGACGGACTTGTATGGATGAATGCTTTCGAAAACATCGTCAGGTGAGCGATGGGCATTCTAAATGAAACGTTCTAAAAGGTAACGCTTAGCCTCAAGCCTCATCAACTGGGAATGACTGAAAATCAGATGATACGCAGCAAGGCTTGGTGGGCAGCACCCATTTCCTGGTAATGTCATTCCTGTCTAGATGTCCTTTTATTTCGGCTTAGTGGTGCGGTTGCTGATCCCAACTGCAGGGTGATCTTACTCGGGACTATCCAGTAATGGGTAGTCCGGGCCTTGTGTTGCAGGGGATCGGGCGTGGTCCTCGGTACGCTGATCTAGACCAGGTACTATGACAGGTGGTACCCCAGTGCCTAGTCATTGTTGGAAACGCATTCTCCCTACGAGCCTTTTACGAGTTTTGTTTGTATTACCCACTTTGTGGCTAGTAGCTGGAATTTAATCATGTAACGATTTCAGCTATTTTATAAGTATTTGTATATAGACCCTATTATAATATCAGAGGATTTCTATGAAAAGTGTTTTAGCTATCGTAAGGTAGAAACCCGACATGTTTATTTGTAATGTGGTCTTACGAGATGCTTTTGTTTTCAAAGGGATTTTTGAAACTTTAATAATCAATTTGGATGCATTATTATCAGCTAGTATTCCAGACTGACTCGGGTGTTATTTCATTATAATGCTCGGGTCAGACCGAGTATTATGTGTTTAGGACAGGATGCTATCGAGCAGGAGTGTAGCTGGAGTCCTAGACGTATTACTCGTACTAGTATATATATCTGCTGCTATGATTGTATGGATTTGTCTGACTGGTAATTATTGTTTGTATGAGATACTCTGATGATATGATGTATAAAACAGATTCAGTTTCATTTTGTGTAAAGATCTATTATTTACTATTACATTTATTCCGCTGCGATGGTTAGATTCTGATATTGTTTATTTTTCTTCTTCTTCTATCTCTTCTTCTTAAACCCTAATGGTTCATGTTTCTATTGCACTTGAGTTAATTGAGGTAGAATAGTGTTGACTCAAGAGGTACAGATTTGCGGGTTGTTACACAAAGGTCCTCTCCCGGCTAAACCGAATAATGAACGCAATATTTAAAACATATGGATATGGGATTTCAGTTAAGTCACAACTTTAAAACCCAAAACCTTTCTTTCAAATGGTTCAAACAAATTACCATTTTAAATCTTTTTAAACAAAAAGATTCACTTCATAAAGTTCACTCATCTTTCACAAAGATTATTTCATAGCTTTCCAAAGCAATTTTCCTTTCAAATTGGATTAACTCATCTAATCTTTAAATCAAAGATTTAATTCATAACTTTCAAACCATTTCCAATTCAAATCTTTTATATAAAAGATACTCCATTTAAAATCCTCTTCGATTTCAAAACAAGGTTTAATAATCTTTCACAAAGGTTCGTTCATAGCTTTCAAAAACAATTTAAAATTTCATTTCAAACTTGAAATCTTTCGATACAATTTGGAAATCCTTTCTTTACATGAAAGCTATTATTATTTGAAAACAAATAGTTTTCATTTCGGAAAAATCCAATTATATTTGCACGAGTTAAAGCCCTTGAGTTAAATTCAAATTCCCAAATCAATACCTTTAAAATGGTTTAACCTATATATAACTTGTATAATATCTTTAAACCATAGTTTCCAAACATAGAATTCAATTTCAAATTTTGAATTCAAATTTAAATCAAATTATTTAAATTTCAAAACTTTACTAAGTTATTAAAATAACTTTTATATTCTAACTCCTTTTTCAAAAGCTTTCAATTCTATTCCAAAACTATTTTGGATTCAAAAATTCAATCTTTAAAATCATTTATAATCTGTGACTTAACCAATTTCCTCGTGAAATCCATATTTGTGTGTGTATGGTGTAGTCCAGGGGTTTTACACAATAGTGCAACATCATCAAACATCGCAGATCTAATCATATCAATGTCGATAAGCGGTATATCTCTATAACGCTTATCCTCTATACACGGGTCCATAGATAATATAATTTACATTCATTACAGATAAATAAATAAATCAAAGCTTGAATTAAAACAATTCATATCACAAACATCACACAGTAGTGATATCAAACAATTTATAGCATTCAATAGAATATAGTCATCCATAAGTAAGATAAATTGATTATTTGGTTTATTGAAACCAGACTAATCACTAATCCGGATTGATTAACATTAGTTAATTACAATCCATGTAAATTAATTATCCTTTAATTTTTAACTAATTAACCTTTAATTAATAATCTAATCATTCTTTAATCATTAAATAATTAGTCTTTAATTATTTAATTATCCTTTAAACAAATTTTCGTTAATTAATAAATTAATTAATCTTTACCATTAAATTAATTATCCTAAATTAATTACAATAATTAATTAACCTTAAGTTAATTACATAATTAATTAATCCTTATTACCATTTAATTAATAAAATTACAATAAGCGATTATCCTTAATCACTTAATCAACTTTAATCATTAAATAATTACTTTTAAATTAAGTAATTATCTTCAAGTAAATCATATTAATTAATTAATCACCTTACTAATTAATTCCTTTAATTACATTGAGTGACTATCCTTTTAAATTACTTTCATTAAGTAATTATCATTTAATTACATTCATTAAGTAATAATCTCGAATCACTTAAGACTTCAATTAATTAAAAGATAATCCATTTGTCTTAACAAACTATTATTAACAATCTTTATTTAATAAACCTTAAAATTTATTGAATAAATTAATTTGGATTTTTCAAGTTAGTTAACAATTAAAACGCTTCTTCTTAATTACTATCTTTAATATTATTGAGTTTATTTAAAATAAACTTTAAAATAAAGTTATACGTATCTTAACGTTTTCAAACTTGGTTAATTAGAAATAATTTTATTAAAAAACCCTGTTAACCAATTTAAAACTTGGATAACATTTAATATTTACAAAAGAATTGATTTGTAACAAAATTATTTCAATAAAACTTGATTTTTCTTTAAGTTTTAAAAGCGTTTTAATACCAAATCAATAACCCCAAGCCAATTCTCGTTTTTCCCGAGCCTGAAACCGAGTTAACTCACATCCATTTCACTTCGAGTATTTTCACGAATTTCTTGAGTTTTCCCCGAGTTACTTCTCGTCTTCCCCAAACCACGATCAACTGACATGACCGATATCCTATGTATGTGCATATGTGAACTTCCCATCCCCGATCAATGCGGCAACTTCCAAAGCATCATCGGCGACCAACTCAATCAACTCGAACACCCAGATTTTCAAAAACAACCATAAATCGAATTCGAACAAATTTTCGACACTATCAGAAAATTTCCCGATCAACAATTCTTCAGCCATCTTTCACAAAGATTATTTCATAGCTTTCCAAAGCAATTTTCCTTTCAAATTGGATTAACTCATCCAATCTTTAAATCAAAGATTTAATTCATAACTTTCAAACCGTTTCCAATTCAAATCTTTTATACAAAAGATACACCATTCAAAATCCTATTCTATTTCAAAACCACGTTTAATAATCTTTCACAAAGGTTCATTCATAGCTTTCAAAAACAATTCACAATTTCATTTCAAACTTGAAATCTTTCGATACAAATTAGAAATCCTTTCTTTATATGAAAGCTTTTATTATTTGAAAAAAATAGTTTTCGTTTCGGAAAAATCTAATTATATTTGCACGAGTTAAAGCCCTTGATTTAAATTCAAATTCCCAAATCAATACCTTTAAAACAGTTTAGCCTATATATAACTTGTATAATATCTTTAAACTATAGTTTCCAAATATAGAATTCAATTTAAAATTTTGAAATCAAATTACTTAAATTTCAAAACTTTATTAATTTATTCAAAATAACTTTTATCTTCTAAATTCTTTTTCAAAAGCTTTCAATTCTGTTTCCAAAACTATTTTGGATTCAAAAATTCAATCTTTAAAATCATTAAAAATCTGTGACTCAACCAATTTCGTCGTGCAATCCATATTTGTATGTGTATGGTGTTGTCCAAGGGTTTTACACAATAGTGCAACATCATCAAACATCACAGATTCAATCATATCAATATCGATAAGCGGTATATCCCTATAATGCTTATCCTCTATACACAGATCCACATATCCATAGATAATACAATTTACGTTCATCATAGATAAATAAATAAATCACAGCTTGAATTAAACAATTCACATCACAAAGCATCACACAGTAGAGATATCAAATAATTTGCAGCATTCAATAGAATATAGTCATTCATAAGTAAGATAAATTAATTATCTGGTTTATTGAAACCAGACAAATCACTAATCCAGTTTGATTAACATTAGTTAATTACAATCCATGTAAATTAATTATCCTTTAATTTTTAATTAATTAACCTTTAATTAATAATCTAATCGTTCTTTAATCATTAAATAATTAGCCTTTAATTATTTAATTATCCTTTAAACAAATTTTCCTTAATTAATAAATTAATTAATCTTTACCATTAAATTAATTATCCTAAATTAATTACAATAATTAATTAACCTTAAGTTAATTACATAATGAATTAATCCTTAATTAATTACCATTTAATTAATAAAATTATAATAAGTGATTATCCTTAATCACTTAATCAACTTTAATCATTAAATAATTACTTGTAAATTAAGTAATTACCTTTAAGTAAATTATATTAATTAATTAATCACCTTACTAATTAATCCCTGTAATTACATTGAGTGACTATCCTTTTAAATTACTTTCATTAAGTAATTATCATTAATTTACATTCATTAAGTAATAATCTCGAATCACTTAAGACTTCAATTAATTAAAAAATAATCCATTTGTCTTAACAGATTATCATTAAAAATCTTTATTAAATAAACCTTAAAATTTATTAAATAAATTAATTTGGATTTTTCACGTTAGTTAACAATTAAAACACTTCTTCTTAATTACTTTCTTTAATATTATTGAGTTTATTTAAAATAAACTTTAAAATAAAGTTATACGCATCTTAACATTTTCAAACTTGGTTAATTAGAAATAATTTTATTAAAAAAACCCTGTTAACCAATTTAAAATTTGGATAACATTTAATATTTACAAAATAATTGGTTTGTAAAAAAATTATTTCAATAAAACTTGAATTTTTTTAAGGTTTAAAACTGTTTTAACACCAAATCAATAACCCCAAGCCAATTCTCGTTTTTCCCGAGCCTGACCCCGAGTTAACTCACATCCATTTCACTTCGAGTATTTTCACGAATTTCTCGAGTTTGCCCCGAGTTACTTCTCGTCTTCCCCAAACCATGATCAACTGATATGACCAATATTCTATGTACGTGCACAGGTGAACTTGCCGTCTCCGATCAATGCTTCAATTTCCAAAGCATCATTGGCGACCAACTCAATCAACTCGAACACCCAGATTTTCAAAATCGACCATAAATCGAATTCGAACAAATTTTTGACACAATAAGGAAATTTCTCGATCAAGAGTTCCTTCACCAACGACACGAACAACCATCAGAGGCTATGCGAGCATGACTAAAGCTCTACCACTCACCCACGAATCTTCTCCCTTGGTCCGATCTCATGAAACATTTCGACGATGTCGCAGATCTTTTGAGAATAAGCTTGCCCGAAAACAAATCTTAAACCCTAAAATGATCTCGCCAAACCACCACGGTCTTCTGAAAAATCCATGAGTATTTTTCCCATCATCATTGATGCTCAGTCCATCATCTAACCAAAATTCGAGGAACCCGATCTCGCGGTTTGACAGAAATCGATGAATGTACATTTTCTGATCATCTAACAAATCCTCTTTACTCACGCACTTAAAAATTCTAAAATCTATATTAAAAATCATGTTTTACCAATACGAATTCGGATATATAGTCAAAACCTGAAATTATTTTCATTGATTTTTCTGTTTAAAGGATATTTCACTATGATATTAATTTTTTGGATATTTTTTCTAAGTCACTCTTCTTGAAACACTTCTTAATAATGGGTTTACATTGTTATAAACAATTTTCATTTAGAAATCATAGCCTAGATTTGTTTGAATAAAGAGTTATGAATTTATCTTGAATTGGATTAACCTCTGACTAAACAGAGGAACATCTATACATACACAGGCAATCACATCCATTAACAGATACACATACATTCATATTCACACTTTCAAGATTATTGCATGCAGATCAAAATGTGAAATAGATTTAATATTTTAGGATGTAGTTTGCTCACCTGAGTTGTTTGACATAGAAGAAGCAAAGCCTGGAACTTGAATTTGAGGTGTATTTGAAGCTGAATACTTTGATCTAGGTTGAACTGCTTCCAATTTGAGGTTGAAAGCTTTTCGGGCTTTGGTTTTCTTTTCTTTGCTTTTGATATTGTTTTGGGTTGTATCTGAACTTTGTATTAGATGAGTTTGAATTTGATTGTTTGTTGCAATTTGAATTGATCTGATCTAGATCAATAGAAAAACCACTGGATTTATCCTTTTTGTTTTGTTTTTCTAGTTGATCTTTGCTTTGTGTTTGATTGAACTGAAGAGATGATTTTTTTACTTGATTTGCTTTGTTTCAAGTCTAAAGTTTCCAGCTTTGAAGAATTTGAAAATAGGGTTTTTGATTTTATTTTTTTAGTTTTGATTTCCTGGTTTCATTTCGTATGAGGTAGCTTATTTTTCAGGTTTTCGGAATTTTCAGTTTTGATGAAGAGAAAACTGAAATATGGTTTTTCTCTTTTGTTTATATTTTTTGAATTTTGAGAAATCTTTGTTTTTTTCCATTTGTTATTATAGGCTACACTTGTTAATTAATATGGTCACTTATCAAACATTTGTCTTATTTTTTTGTTAAGAAGATTACACATATTAAAACAAATTCAAATTATGTTTTAAACCCTTATTCTAATTTATTTTATAAATTTTGTTTTAACCCTTTATGCATATAAAATTTCATGTCTTAACATATGCCTTTATTTTAAGTGTTTATGTTATTATCTTCTTATATATTTACATACTATATTTTTAAAAGAAAATGTTCAAATTTAACCTTTAGAAAATTATTATATTAATTTCAAAACATAAATTTCAAATAATTTTATAAGAAAATAATTTTTATAAATTCTAAACATAGTATTTTCAATTCCAATTTATCTTTGAATTTCAATTCCAAATTCAATTTAAAAATCCATTTACATAAATAAACAAACATACATCTTATTTAATTTGGAAAATTTCAAATACAATTTTATAAAATACTTATTTTTGAATTCCAACCCAAAATTCTATTTGCAATATAATTTTACTTCGCAATATTCTATTTAATATACATATTTTTTGTCACGACCAGAACTCGATGTCCGATAACAACATCAAATTCGTATCGCGGGAGCTTGCAACACCCATTAGATGATAAATAACACAGCGGAAATAAAAGATGATATCACTGATATAACATGAATACACTATCCGATACACCAATATGATACAATGGTAATCATCAACATCAGAGAATATACAACATAATACAGCGGAACATGATAAACTATGAATAAGTCTTCAACAGAATATAAAATACTGCAACTCTGATCCAAAAGCTCAAAAACTCCTAGCTCGATCCACCATCAAGCTTTCACCAAGATAAGCAAGTCTCGTCTGAAACCAAAGACTGACTAGCTCCATATAATCTACTAAACCTAACTATCTGAAAACCAAACTCTAGACTGCCCGTGTGGAAAATTATGGGCACCCAGAGTTTAGGAAAGGAACAATAAACTCCGGGTCAGTCATGGGACTGGTATGAGCAAATGAAAACAGTTTGGTCTTTAAAAACAATCAAAGATTCAAATTTCAAATTCACAATGCTTTTGGAAAAAGAAATTACCTTAAGGCCTCCCGCCACACACACAATGCAAACGCAGAATCGGAGGAGATTTCTCCTTATGATAGTCAGATATACTTGATACGCAGAAAACTTTCTTTGATATTATTATTATAAGTGCACAGTGCAGAAAAGCATTTCGAAAGTAGAATATAAATCTTAGCCAGCATAGACATTTCGAACTATGCCTACAATAGCTACCATGTTCAATAGCAGGTTACCACCACATTCCATGGCAGGTTATACAACTAAAAGCGTACAAGGCTCGTATTGTTTGAATGGATTTTCCAACAAATGGTCAGGCTAAGGAACTTCCTATTGCCACATGGGAACGCCTCTGGCGCGACGCCCCGAGAACCTAACCGGATCTCTGCCAAACAAGGTCGGCTACCCCCTTCTCGGGGAATATACAGAACCTCAGATATGTCACCCCAGGTCCTTTGGGACCTTTATACGAGAGCTCTCTAACCAACAACATCACACAGTAATAAATAAAGTGTGTCCACATTAGTAAGTATCTGGGCTCCATACGATGATACTACCCTTTTCCAGAAGGAATGGTCATACCCTAGGGGAGCTACCCCTGAAATCTTGCCGCACAATTCCTGTTTCGACCATTACCGGGTTGTGAGGCTCGACGAAGTCTCGTCCACAAAGCTACGCTTTTTACAAAGCCATGCTTTGATCAACAAATGATCAGCAGCACTCAGCATGCCACATTACCAAGTTGAGAATATATCGCTGATAACCTTCAACTACATAACCTCTGAGCTCGTACGTCTCAGAGAAGGGTGTTAAGCTAAGAGAATAAATTCTCCGCCACCAACAGAAATGTATTTGAAAGAAATCTGCTTTATATCTCAAAATGTAATGTCAGACATACAATCCATACAAGTCTGTTCCGGGTTCGAATAGAACCGAAGGCACTTCCAAAGAAGCCCTTGCAATCCGGGTATTCACAATCCCGATCGGGTTTCCCATCACTTAGGAAATCTCTATACCGGCGCGACTCAGTGCAGAGATAATCGATAGGTCATCCTATTGTTCTCGCAAATACTCGGTCTTCACCACCGGTCTTCAAATGCTATCCATAACGACGTATCACATATTCGGAATGGGTTATACGACACAAAGGTCCTCTCCCGGCTAAACCGAATAGTGAGCGCAACATTTAAAACATATGGATATGGGATTTCAATTAAGTCACAACTTAATAATTTCAAACTTTCTTTCAAATGGTTTAAACCAATTACCATTTCAAATCTTTTAAACAAAAGATTTACCTCATAAAGTTCACTCAGTTTCACAAAGATTCATTCCCAGATTTCAAAACAATTTCCGTTTCAATTGGATTAATTCATTAAATCTTTAAATCAAACATTTATCTCATAGCTTTCAAAACTTGTTTCCAAAGATTCGTCCATAACTTGGAAAATCATTTTTCAATTCAAACTTGAAATCCCTTTAATATGAATTGGAAGTTCATTACTCATATGAAAGCTTTTTATCACTTAGAAATAGTAGTTTTATTTTGGAAAAACCCTATCCCATTTATACAAGTTACAAATTTTGGTTTAATTCAAATTTTCAAATCAATGCTTAAAAAAAAGTTTAAACCCGTATGACTTCTAAAGTCCTTTTTAAATCATAAGTATTGAATATAGAATTCAATTTCAGATTTTTGAATTTCAAATTAAATCCAATTATTCAATTTTCAAATCTTTATTAGTTATTCAAAAATAACTTTTATTCTTAAAACAGCTTTTCAAAAGCTTTTCATATTAGACTTGATTTATTACCAAAACTATTTGAATTTAAAATTCAAATTCAAACTTCTTTAAAAATTTGTGACTTAACCGATTTCCACGTGAAATCCATATTTGTGTGTGTATAGTGTTGTCCAAGGGTTTTACACAACAGTGCACAACATCAATCATCATAGATATATCAATATCGATAAGCGGTAAAATCCATAACGCTTATCTTCATTCACAGATTCATAGATAAATAAATTTATCAATCACAAAGGTTCATAATTACGATTCGATGTGGGTTTCGGATAACCAACTGGAATTCGACTCCCTGTCGCATCGAAATTTAAATGCCGTTTTACAGGCAAAGGGGTTTCATGTATATACAGAAAAAAATCACCAATCAAAATCCATCACATAGTAGTTCACATCTCATGGCATCACAATTTCAAACAGAAATATCAATTCATTTTACAATGAATCATATATCCTACATATACAATCCATAAGTAATCATCTTTAATTTTTATTGTAATTAATTAAAATTAAAATTTATTACTTGAAAATTAATTCCTTAACCCTATTTAATTAATTATCAATTGATTACTTATTTCATTTCAAATTAGTTAATTAACAAATCAATTCTTAATTAATTATTAAGTCATAATTACTTAATTCCTTTATTCACTCTATTAAATTAATTACTTTATAATCAATTTATTTAACCTTGATTAACTGTTCTTTAATAACTTTAATTATCCATTTATCTACCATTAACTACTTAGTTAATCAATTTATTAATTCTTAATTAAATTTCTTAATTAATTAACTATTAATTAGAATTAAATTACTTAGTTCATTACAATTATTACCTAGTTACTCACTTAATTAATTATTTCTTAACTATTAATTAATAACCTTAATTATTAATTAATAAAACTTAATTAACCATTTATTAATCACAAATTACCAATAGAATTAATCATAAATCCTAATTTAATTACTTAATTAGTTAACTACTATTTATTTATTAACTAATTTTAAATAGTTAATTAAACTTCTTAATTTCAGATTGATTAAACACAAGATTATATTTATTAATCTTTACTTACAAATTTATTTAACTCTAAATTATTTATTTAATTACAAGTATAAATTAATTTACATTCTAAAGTAACTTATAGTTTAAATCAATTGATCACCTTACATTTGCAAACCTTTCTCTAAAATATTTTTTTTATCAAATCTTAACTTCACACTAACCAAAATTGTTTATTTGATTAATATTAAACTGTATATAACAAAATACTTAAAGTATTTAGGCCATTTCATTAGGGACTGGACCCGAGGCATGTACTTAGTTTACTCGAGAAAAGCATGCGGTTTCTTTCCCCGTTCCCCCGAGTTTCTCCCCTATCTTCTTCCTCTCTTTATCCTTTCTACCAACCTTTTTTTTAGTTAAGTTTTAAATAAATCTGCAGTATCTCGCGAAACAAACTCACGCGAGCAAAAAGAAAGTTTGCTCGAGAAAATCGCCTTCTTCCCCGAGAACACCCTCGAACGAAACCCCTCAACAGCCAACCCTCACACGCACACACGTACACGTGTACAGTCAGCCAACTCACCTCCGATCAACTTCCCGATTGCTCTCAGGTCATCAACGAACATCCTAAACGATTCGAGCGATTCAAATCATCACTGGATCGCAATCGAGCAAATTTAAGGTCGTTGTTTTCTTCCTGAACCCATTTTATCACCAAATTTCGCTCCCCTCCGCCACGCGACGTCACCGGAGCCCGTGCCCCTCTGGCGAAAGGCACTTCGATCCATCACGCGTCTATCGCCACCGGTGCGATGGCCTCCGACTTCCCCTTGATTTCCCAATGGCCTCGCGAACGTAGTCGACAATTTGGAACACTTAAACCCTAAAATGTCTTCGTCCCATCATCTCCTTCAATACAAAATTATCGAGCATTTTTCCCAACTTCAACAATGGTCCAACAAGCTTCAAACAAAATCCTAACACTCAATGATTTCTTGGTTTATAGCAATGGCCGGAAATGTATTTCCGGTTCAACTTGGAACTGCACTTAAAACATTTCACGAAAAATCACCATATTTGTTTTAAAAATCTTGGCTTTGTGTGACAAATCAAGTTATGAAATCAAATCACCAAATTAAAACACTCGAAAAAATTTCATATGTTTCTTCTTACTGTAAATTTTAGTTTACAGGTTCAAGTTCTTTTTTTTTCATTTGCAAGCTAATTTTTTTTTTCTGAACAATGGTTTAAGCTTAACCAAACTTGTTTTGTATAAAATCCTAAATCAAAGATGTTTGTATAAAGATTTAAGAATTTTATTTTTCAAAACAGAGAGATGTCCCTGTAAACAAGCATGCATCACATATATATGTTCAAACATACGCACTCATAAATATGTAGATATCCAACATGCAGGTATTTTAAAACGATCATACTTCAAGTGTCAACCATTATATCAAAGCATATAAGCAGATTCCAGTGAGTTTGCTCACCTTTTGGTTGTGTAGGAAGAAACAAAGAGCAATTGTTCCTTTGAGTTGAATAATGTTTGAGTTTTGTAGATAGTGATGCTTCTTTTTCTTTCAGCTTACTAAGTATTTTTCTATACTGAACGAATTAGGATATAATGCATTGCCTATATATATGTATAGAAACAATGTTTGTATAAGGGGAAGGTAACAACTGATAAAGCCTCTTTTGTTGACTATAGATTTTTTTTTCTTTTCTTTTTGTTTGACAAAGATATTTGTTTTAATTTGTTTACTGATATGATGTGATCCTATTTCGGCTGAGAAGATATATTTCATGCTGAGGATATGTTCTAAATGGATGTGTTTCTCATTTTATTTACAGCAAATCTATTTTCTTTGTACTTCTTTGTTTTGTAGATATATTTTTTCATTATCTTCCTTTATAAGCTTTTGTACATAGATGTTTTTGTCTTTCTTTTTGTTCTTTATACATGTACATTATTTGTTTGTTTATTTTTTTTGCAGCTCAAACATATAAAATGTTTGAACACTTGAATAGTTGAATGCATTGTATTGTCTTCTTATGCAAGCCTATAGATATATATTATTTTTGTTGTCTGATATATATTTACTTGTTTTTCTTGTTTGCTTCAAACCTACATATTGTTTTGGTTCTGTTTTTTTTTTAATCTTCTTTTGCAAGCTTTTGCACTTTTGCGTTCTAGTCTATACTTATTAAATTGTACTCGGCTGCACACCTATTCATTTAAATACTTGATTATATTTACTTTTATTTTGTTTTGTTTCCTTCTTTTGTTTTATTTGTTTACTTACTTTTCATATTTGTTTTATGCTTTGTATTCTATTTTTTTTCTTACTTTTGTCTTTAGTATTTACTTTATATTTTACAAAGTTTATCAACATATTGTTTGAACTTATCTAATTTATTGCTATGTTCTTACTTTATATTTTATATGTACTTAGATTTTCATTTTTATGTAAATTTTCTTTTGTTCATTTACTAGCTAATGTGTTGTTTTTATAATTCAATTCAATTGAAATCATTCGTTATTTGAGTTTCAAATCAAATTCAAAAGTAAATAAGTATACATTTCTTATTAAAATTGAAAAATTCAAACAAATCCATGATTTAATTCAAAAATTCAATTTAAATTACAAATTTAAATTCGTCGTTAAACTGGGATCGTTACAGATTCCCCTCCTTAAGAAATTTCGTCCCCGAAATTTGCCAAGGAGACAATATGATAGATGAAAGATAGAGAAATATCTTTCCAAATCAAACTGGATATCATTCTGCATTTGGTTTACCAAATCAGAATTATCAACAATAGATATGAGAACAACTCAATTAACTACGAAACAATTGGGTTATCTAATCTACGAAGTATACAAAGTATTGGTTAGTTCGAAGGGATAACTAACTGTTCGGAGATAATATCGAAACCCAATGAAATAGACAGAAACATATTCGATTACGATCTCAGATTCAAGATTTTAACTAATTTACGATTTGCTGAAAATAAAACTAAGTGTAGGTCTCATGTCGAATAAAAATTCGAACAATTTAGTCGTAAACGAGAAGGTTTCCTTATAAACTTTCTTTTCTTTAATTAGCTTTTGAGGTTGATGAATCGTCTTCGATTGCATACACTTTCTTTTCTAGAGTTGCTTATAAGCTGGACAGTTGTTAATCCTGTGTCCCGGCTTGCGGCATTTATAGCATCCCGTAGATTCCTGATCTGGCCTCGTAAATGACTCTCTCAATCCTGGCTTCCAATCATTCTTGCATTTATCTGAGTAGTGACCTTTATCCAAGCAATTGAGACAAGTAACATCCTTCCTTTTCTTCTGTACATCCTTCTTTCCTTTATTTTTCTTCGATTTCTTACCACCAAACTTCCTTTTTCTCCAATTCAATTTACTTGTACTTCCATTCTTCTCCGGATCTTCTTGCTTTTCTAGAGTATCATATCTATAGCCCATATCAATTAATTCAGAAAAAGATTCCTTGACGTGAGTAGTCATCCGTTCCTGAAACTCCTAGTTCATTCCCCGAATAAACTTTTCATTCTTCTTTAACGGGTTATTCACCAATTCTGAACCAAATCGAGATAATTCAATAAATTTGTTCAAGTATTCCTCAAATGATAAACTCCCTTGCTCTAAATCCATAAACTCCTGGTACATTCGGGAGATACCAGCAGACGACATATATCGCTGCTCGAACACTTCCTTGAAACGACTCCAAGTAAATTCATCTGCCGACTCATCCAATGTAACTGTTTCCCACCAAACTAAAGCCTCTTCCTGTAGTTTCCAAGAAGCTATCAATCGCATCTGGTCATCTTCTAATTTTAGTCCTTTGAAAATCTTTTCACACGATCGAATCCAGGCTTGTGCTTCGATAACACTTTCTTTGCCAGTGAACGGCCTTCCACCAAGCCTAGAAAAACTTCGATTTAGATCAGCCAAATTTGATTGAGATTGAATAGGAATATCTGTCGTTGCAGGGTTTTGACCAGTTGAAGTGGTACTTTCCTGTCTCCTATTTCGTCCTCTTCTTCCACTCATTCTTACTAAATGTGAATAGTAAGAAAACCGATTTAGGCATTCAGACGAAATATTTTAGAGAATAACAACAGATAAAAAGAATAGACTAAGAAATTTGGATTGGTTCCACTGGTTGTACTCATTCTAGGGTATACTCCACCCTATCTCTAATGAGCTATCTAATGTGTTACACTCCGTAGCTAAAGTTCTTACTCAACCTTCAGCTCTGATACCACTTGCCACGACCCGAACTCGATGTCCGATAACAACATCAAATTCGTATCGCGGGAGCTTGCAACACACATTAGATGATAAATAACATAGCGGAAATAAAAGATGATATCACTGATATAACATGAATACACTATTCGATACACCAATATGATACAATGATAATCATCAACATCAGAGAATATACAACATAATACAGCGGAACATGATAAACTATGAATAAGTCTTCAACAGAATATAAAATACTGCAACTCTGATCCAAAAGCTCCAAAACTCCTAGCTCGATCAACCATCAAGCTTTCACCAAGATAAGCAAGTCTCGTCTGAAACCAAAGACTGACTAGCTCCATATAATCTACTAAACCTAACTATCTGAAAAACCAAACTCTAGACTGCCCGTGTGGAAAATTATGGGCATCCAGAGTTTAGGAAAGGAACAATAAACTCCGGGTCAGTCATGGGACTGGTATGAGCAAACGAAAATAGTTTGGTCTTTAAAAACAATCAAAGATTCAAATTTCAAAATCGCAATGCTTTTGGAAAATGAAACTACCATAAGGCCTCCCGCCACACACACAATGCAAACGCAGAATCGGAGGAGATTTCTCCTTATGATAGTCAAATATGCTTGATACGCAGAAAACTTTCTTTGATATTATTATTATAAGTGCACAGTGCAGAAAAGCATTTCGAAAGTAGAATATAAATCTTAGCCAGCATAGACATTTCGAACTATGCCTACAATAGCTACCATGTTCAATAGCAGGTTACCACCACATTCCATGGCAGGTTATACAACTAAAAGCGTACAAGGCTCGTATTGTTTGAATGGATTTTCCAACAAATGGTCAGGCTAAGGAACTTCCTATTGCCACATGGGAACGCCTCTGGCGCGACGCCCCGAGAACCTAACCGGATCTCTGCCAAACAAGGTCGGCTACCCCCTTCTCGGGGAAATACAGAACCTCAGATATGTCACCCCAGGTCCTTTGGGACCTTTATACGAGAGCTCTCTAACCAACAACATCACACAGTAATAAATAAAGTGTGTCCACATGAGTAAGTATCTGGGCTCCATACCATGATACTACCCTTTTCCAGAAGGAATGGTCATACCCTAGGGGAGCTACCCCTGAAATCTTGCCGCACAATTCCTGTTTCGACCATTACCGGGTTGTGAGGCTCGACGAAGTCTCGTCCACAAAGCTACGCTTTTTACAAAGCCATGCTTTGATCAACAAATGATCAGCAGCACTCAGCATGCCACATTACCAAGTTGAGAATATATCGCTGATAACCTTCAACTACATAACCTCTGAGCTCGTACGTCTCAGAGAAGGGTGTTAAGCTAAGAGAATAAATTCTCCGCCACCAACAGAAATGTATTTGAAAGAAATCAGCTTTATATCTCAAAATGTAATGTCAGACATACAATCCATACAAGTCTGTTCCGGGTTCGAATAGAACCGAAGGCACTTCCAAAGAAGCCCTTGCAATCCGGGTATTCACAATCCCGATCGGGTTTCCCATCACTTAGGAAATCTCTATACCGGCGCGACTCAGTGCAGAGACAATCGATAGGTCATCCTATTGTTCTCGCAAATACTCGGTCTTCACCACCGGTCTTCAAATGCTATCCATAACGACGTATCACATATTCGGAATGGGTTATACGACACAAAGGTCCTCTCCCGGCTAAACCGAATAGTGAGCGCAACATTTAAAACATATGGATATGGGATTTCAATTAAGTCACAACTTAATAATTTCAAACTTTCTTTCAAATGGTTTAAACCAATTGCCATTTCAAATCTTTTAAACAAAAGATTTACCTCATAAAGTTCACTCAGTTTCACAAAGATTCATTCCCAGATTTCAAAACAATTTCCGTTTCAATTGGATTAATTCATTAAATCTTTAAATCAAACATTTATCTCATAGCTTTCAAAACTTGTTTCCAAAGATTCGTCCATAACTTGGAAAATCATTTTTCAATTCAAACTTGAAATCCCTTTAATATGAATTGGAAGTTCATTACTCATATGAAAGCTTTTTATCACTTAGAAACAGTAGTTTTATTTTGGAAAAACCCTATCCCATTTATACAAGTTACAATCTTTGGTTTAATTCAATTTTTCAAATCAATGCTTAAAAAAAAGTTTAAACCCGTATGACTTCTAAAGTCCTTTTTAAATCATATGTATTGAATATAGAATTCAATTACAGATTTTTGAATTTCAAATCAAATCCGATTATTCAATTTTCAAATCTTTATTAGTTATTCAAAAATAACTTTTATTCTTAAAACAGCATTTCAAAAGCTTTTCATATTAGACTTAATTTATTACCAAAACTATTTGAATTTAAAATTCAAATTGTAACTTATTTAAAAATTTGTGACTTAACTGATTTCCACGTGGAATCCATACTTGTGTGTGTATAGTGTTGTCCAAGGGTTTTACACAATAGTGCACAACATCAATCATCATAGATATATCAATATCGATAAGCGGTAAAATCCATAACGCTTATCTTCATTCACAGATTCATAGATAAATAAATTTATCAATCACAAAGGTTCATAATTACGATTCGATGTGGGTTTCGGATAACCAACTGGAATTCGACTCCCTGTCGCATCGAAATTTAAATGCCGTTTTACAGGCAAAGGGGTTTCATGTATATACAGAAAAAAATCACCAATCAAAATCCATCACATAGTAGTTCACATCTCATGGCATCACAATTTCAAACAGAAATATCAATTCATTTTACAATGAATCATATATCCTACATATACAATCCATAAGTAATCATCTTTAATTTTTATTGTAATTAATTAAAATTAAAATTTATTACTTGAAAATTAATTCCTTAACCCTGTTTAATTAATTATCAATTGATTACTTATTTCATTTCAAATTAGTTAATTAACAAATCAATTCTTAATTAATTATTAAGTCATAATTACTTAATTCCTTTATTCACTCTATTAAATTAATTACTTTATAATCAATTTATTTAACCTTGATTAACTGTTCTTTAATAACTTTAATTATCCATTTATCTACCATTAACTACTTAGTTAATCAATTTATTAATTCTTAATTAAATTTCTTAATTAATTAACTATTAATTAGAATTAAATTACTTAGTTCATTACAATTATTACCTAGTTACTCACTTAATTAATTATTTCTTAACTATTAATTAATAACCTAAATTATTAATTAATAAAACTTAATTAACCATTTATTAATCACAAATTACCAATAGAATTAATCATAAATCCTAATTTAATTACTTAATTAGTTAACTACTATTTATTAATTAACTAATTTTAAATAATTAATTAAACTTCTTAATTTCAGATTGATTAAACACAAGATTATATTTATTAATCTTTACTTACCAATTCATTTAACTCTAAATTATTTATTTAATTACAAGTATAAATTAATTTACATTCTAAAGTAACTTATAGTTTAAATTAATTGATCACCTTACATTTGCAAACCTTTCTCTAAATTTTTTTTTTTATCAAATCTTAACTTCACACTAACCATCATTGTTTATTTGATTAATATTAAACTGTATATAACAAAATACTTAAAGTATTTAGGCCATTTCATTAGGGACTGGACCCGAGGCATGTACTTAGTTTACTCGAGAAAAGCATGCGGTTTCTTTCCCCGTTCCACCGAGTTTCTCCCCTATCTTCTTCCTCTCTTTATCCTTTCTTCCAACCCTTTTTTTTAGTTAAGTTTTAAATAAATCTGCAGTATCTCGCGAAACAAACTTAGGCGAGCAAAAAGAAAGTTTGCTCGAGAAAATCACCTTCTTCCCCGAGAACACCCTCGAACGAAACCCCTCAACAGCCAACCCTCACACGCACACACGTACACGTGTACAGTCAGCCAACTCACCTCCGATCAACTTCGCGATTGCTCTCAGGTCATCAACTACCATCCTAAACGATTCGAGCGATTCAAATCATCACTGGGTCGCAATCGAGCAAATTTAGGGTCATTGTTTTCTTCCTGAACCCATTTTATCACCAAATTTCGCTCCCCTCCGCCACGTGACGTCACCGAAGCCCATGCCCCTCTGGCCAAAGGCACTTCGATCCATCACGCGTCTATCGCCACCGGTGCGATGGCCTCCGACTTCCCCTAGATTTCCCAATGGCCTCGCGAACGTAGTCGACAATTTCGAACACTTAAACCCTAAAATGTCTTCGTCCCATCATCTCCTTCAATACAAAAATTATCGAGCATTTTTCCCAACTTCAACAATGGTCCAACAAGCTTCAAACAAAGTCCTAACACTCAATGATTTCTTGGTTTATGGCAATGGCCGGAAATGTATTTCCGGTTCAACTTGGAACCGCACTTAAAACATTTCACGAAAAATCACCATTTTTATTTTAAAAATCTTGGCTTTGTGTGACAATCATGTTATGAAATCAAATTGCCAAATTAAAACACTCGAAAAAATTTCATATGTTTCTTCTTATTGTAAATTTTAGTTTACAGGTTCAAGTTCTTTTTTTTTCATTTGCAAGCTAATTTTTTTTTCTGAACAATGGTTTAAGCTTAACCAAATTTGTTTTGTATACAATCCTAAATCAAAGATGTTTGTATAAAGATTTAAGAAATTTATTTTTCAAAACAGAGAGATGTCCCTGTAAACAAGCATGCATCACATATATATATTCAAACATACGCACTCATAAATATGTAGATATCCAACATGCAGGTATGATATGATATTCAACTACATTTTTTTCTTTTCTTTTTGTTTGACTAAAGATATTTGTTTTAATTTGTTTACTGATATGATGTGATCCTATTTCGGTTGAGAAGATATATTTCATGCTGAGGATATGTTCTAAATGGATGTGTTTCTCATTTTATTTACAGCAAATCTATTTTCTTTGTACTTCTTTGTTTTGTAGATATATTTTTTCATTATCTTCCTTTATAAGCTTTTGTACATAGATTTTTTTGTCTTTCTTTTTGTTCTTTATACATGTACATTATTTGTTTGTTTATTTTCTTTGCAGCTCAAACATATAAAATGTTTGAACACTTGAATAGTTGAATGCATTGTATTGTCTTCTTATGCAAGCCTATAGATATATATTATTTTTGTTGTCTGATATATATTTACTTGTTTTTCTTGTTTGCTTCAAACCTACATATTGTTTTGGTTCTGTTTTTTTTTAATCTTCTTTTGCAAGCTTTTGCACTTTTGCTTTCTAGTCTATACTTATTAAATTGTACTCGGCTGCACACCTATTCATTTAAATACTTGATTATATTTACTTTTATTTTGTTTTGTTTCCTTCTTTTGTTTTATTTGTTTACTTACTTTTCATATTTGTTTTATGCTTTGTATTCTATTTTTTTTCTTACTTTTGTCTTTTGTATTTACTTTATATTTTACAAAGTTTATCAACATATTGTTTGAACTTATCTAATTTATTGCTATGTTCTTACTTTATATTTTATATGTACTTAGATTTTCATTTTTATGTAAATTTTCTTTTGTTCATTTACTAGCTAATGTGTTGTTTTTATAATTCAATTCAATTGAAATCATTCGTTATTTGAGTTTCAAATCAAATTCAAAAGTAAATAAGTATACATTTCTTATTAAAATTGAAAAATTCAAACAAATCCATAGTTAATTCAAAAATTCAATTTAAATTATAAATTTAAATTCGTCATTAAACTGGGATCGTTACGTTTTTTTTCTTTATTCTAGAATTTCATATTAATTCACAATAAATTTCATAATTAAATCCAAAATTTGATATTAATTACCAATTATTTCAAAGTTTAATTCCAAAGATTAAACAAATTATCAAATTATTTTTACTAAAATCGAGGAATGTTAGAATATGGTTTAGAAGCAACGATCCCAGTTGAGTTTGAAGTCCTTTCTCATTGGAGGCGAAGCTCAATCAAGGGCAGAACAAACAACTCCTACTCGAGTCACTCGATATGGTTGATGAGAAGAGGGAAGAGGCCGAATTAAGAACTGCCGCTCACCAGAAAAGGTTCACACGGTACTTCAACTTTAAGGTTCATAATCGCACCTTCGAATTGGGAGACATTAGCCTTAAGAAGGTCTACCATGTACCAGATGCACTCTGACCAAACATGGAAGGACCCTATGTGATCGGTAAGAAGCTAGGGATGCCACGTTCAAGCAAACAAATGTTGATGGAATTAAAATTCCCTGAGCATGGAACAACAAATCGCTGCATCGTTACTTTATCTAAGATTATCTAGTGTGTCTCCTATTTCTAGTAAAAAAGCAATCACGGGGTACTAGAGGTGTTGTAAATAAGCAAAACTTTCCCAACTTTCATTAATAAAATTGCTTTCCTTTCTGAACCAATGAAACCGTGTTCACAAAAGTAACATGCTAAGTCGATGGGTTCAAATTGACTCTAAATCATCAGACTGCTGCTTGAGATAGTGGAACCATGCTCAAGTACACCCTACTCACCCGCCAGGTCGACGGGAAGCAAATTGACTCAAACCATTGAATCGGGGAAACCCAATTGCCGCCTTCTAAGAATTGATGTTGCTCCAACACTGTCGGAAAGGCCCAAATAAAGGCCATGCATTTTTTAAGCCGCACAACACTTCTTGGATTATGGAAGCACATCTATGCAAGCATAGCTATTGAAGTTGTGCACCCCTATAAGCCATGCATTACTTTCTGAGCCATGTAATCATGCTTTCGAAACATGAACTCCTCACGTTGCCCAAAGATTAGCAGCGTTGAGAAATTCAACCACTTCGAATCGATAGGTTATATCGATCCCAAAAGCCACGCATTTCATAAGCCGTGCACACTCTTGAATACTGGCATTGTCCTAGTAATACCAGGAAACTCATCTATTGCAGGAATAATAAGAATCAATACACTCCCACCATCGAGAGTATTGGGTATGAATCTAACAATGTCAAACGACTACGAACCGGCAAAGAATTCCGATTGTTGACTCGGATCAACGGTCATTTGTTAAGAGTAGTAGGTAGTAGAAATAGTAGCAAGCCCAGGCATCAAAGAAATCAGTGGGTAGTAGGTAAAGATGTTATGATTTCCAACGTATTATGATTTCTATATTATGATTTCCAAAATGTTATGATTTCCAAAGTATTATGATATCTAAGTTATGCTTTCAAAGTTATGGTTTTCTAAAGTATTATGATTTTTAAATTATGATTTCCAAATGTTATGATTTCCCAAGTATTATGATATCTAAGTTATGATTTCAAAGTTATGGTTTTCCAAAGTATTATGATTTCCAAGTGTATGATTTCATAGTGTATGATTTCAAAGGTGTTATAATTTCAAGTGTTTTGGTTTCGAAAGTGTTATAACTTTTAAAGTGCTATGTTTCTGGAAATGAATATATTTGAAGTGAAATGATATCATGAAATGGAAATATAATTTGGTTTTGAAGTATAAACTTTTTTGAAATGATCGCGGTGTTATAATAACGTTTGGTTGTTAAAGAGACCGGGATCGATTATTGTCATAGTCTCTGCCAATGCCGAAAACCACTTTAACAACCGTGTACGCAGTGGAGATTCCAGAATGAAGTAAGATGGTGGCGACGTCCTATTTGAGGTATATACATGGACCCGGCTCCCGTGAGTTGGCGTAAGGTGGCTAAAACAAGAGCAATCGACGGGCCAAGTGAGGTAGCTCCTCCGATCGGACACACTGCTTCGTATGCCATTCTATTACTTCGTGATTAATTTGGTGGGCAGCTTTAATTTGGGAGTGTGGCTCGAAGTGGGCGATAGCTGCGGCTATGCGTTACCACCAGCCCAAAAGTGTAATTCGTATATCTACCCTGGCGTTGCCTAGTTGTGCCATGTCACCTACCTTGTCGAGACAACTACGAATTTGTTTTGTGTCGTACCTATGGAGTATCTTCTGGTAGCCTCCCGATCAGGAGGTCTTACGGTACCATATAGACTATTGGCACTATAAAATGTGTTAAAGGGGATATCGGTAACTCCTTAACGCTATTTTAATATTTTACTTTACTACAGACATTTTTATAATAGCGTATATTTCTACATAGTAGATAGTTTAACAGATCCTTAGAGGATGGTTATCCTAAACATCCTTTGAGTTACTTGTATTTCAGTTGTTATTTCACTGGAGTTGGATTTATTGATATAAGAATGTTAATCCTGACTCGACTGTTTTGTGTTTTGCTTTACGCTCGGGTCAGACCGAGTGTCACAGCATTCAAGACTCACCTTTGGAGTTGGAGCTTCGTGGGAAATCCATCTATCAATTCAGCTTTCAGTTATTCAGTTGATTCCAGTGATATATTCATATTTTGTATTTGAATATTTTATTGAGACTTCTATGTATTCGAGACTTCTGTTGTATCTTGTTTAACTTTATTATATATATAGTAGCTTCATGAACTACTATTCTTTTGTTTCCGCTGCTTATTGTTATAATACTCTGCGTCTGTGATTATTTATCTACTGTATATGTTGAGTTTTTCCAAAATATAAATTAACAATCTGATATTTTGCACAATTCAAGTCCGACATGTATGGATGCGAATTATTGAAAATACCAGGATGTTACAGTTGGTATCAGAGCTCGGTTTTAGGTAAAACTCAGCATATAGAATAAATTTAATTACAGAATCACTTTCGTTCGAGCTTGAGTCCTTCCTTTTTGATTCGAATTTCCTTTGAATTTTGGAACGTTCCCCTCGATTCCAAAATCCTTTCTTGTCTCTCCCTATTCGTATTCTTTTGATTCTGGAGTATCCCATAACTCCACTTCGAATGATCTCTATAATAAATCGGCTGTCTCGGCAATCTTTGAATGATTTGTAACGGGGTGAAACTCCTTTACAACAAGCATCGATTCACTGGAGAATTTTTAATCCTTGGTATGCCCGAATCCTATTCTCTTGTGATCGGATGTTTATTTTCTTCATAATTCTACATCGATCTTATTCTTGAAGTCACGGTTGACCAGGTTAAGGTTGCTTATGATTTATATAAGTCTATCCATCTTTCTATTATGTTACTTAATTATCTTATCTCCCGTTCAAGCCTATCTTCTAGTTAGAATTCGCCTTGATTAGGGTCCCCTTGAATTTGAATCCTTATCTTT
Organism: Allium cepa; assembly: GCA_030765085.1. Taxonomy (NCBI): domain Eukaryota; kingdom Viridiplantae; phylum Streptophyta; class Magnoliopsida; order Asparagales; family Amaryllidaceae; genus Allium; species Allium cepa. The sequence goes on along the minus strand of CM060940.1, from coordinate 212,431,395 downwards.
GTTTTGAAATTCGTTTTGTATCATCGAGTGAGGGAGTGTATTTGTTTTAATAAAAAATGTTTTATATATTATGTTGTTTGAGTTGTTAATGTTGATTTGGGTTTTCAATCGATTCGTCTGATCAACACCATCGACAGGAATTCCAAAACACTTGAACAAAGCAAACTGACACAATTGTTTTCAAAAATTTAATAACTTTGTATGATTATATTATATAGGTATAATTTTTTGAAATTAAATAGTTAAATGAACTTATTATTTGTAAACCATTGAATAAATGAATTTATAAAACATGGTTTATAAATTGATTTTGAATTTAAATGAATTTAAATCAAGAATTTGAGAATATAATTTCCGGTGATTTCGAACTTTGGTTTGAAAGTTTTAAAGGGTATATCATTTAAGAGTATTTTCAAATAGAAATCATTTTCAAAGAATTTTTAAATGTTTAAATCAGTGCTCTCCTCTTTTGTCGTCGAAAAACAATTTCGGTGATGGCGACAGCATCATCGGCATTGATTTTCGAGTTTTGAAGTGGAGAGACCATCCAGTAGCTTTGTTACACTGTGTTTTGAAATTTGATTTGAAATTTCTTTAGTATGACTTGATTTATTATATATATAGGTATATGATTATAGATTTGATATATAATATATATTTATCTCTAAATTGTTTGAAGTTAATCGAAAATTTAATTCTTAAATTTGTTAAAGGATGATTTCAATTATAAATGAAGTCAAAATATTGAATAAATATTTAAAAATTGAAAAAAAATTGGATTAGAAGATTTATTTGCATAATACCCAATTACATTCTAATATAACTTACCTTAATCATTCAGAAGTTGGATATCTAATTGGATAGTATACGATGAAAATGATATTAAAGAATTTTAAATAAACTTAAGTGGTTATAATAAATGTTTTATACTTAATTCTATAGAAATGTTAGTTGAGATAAATTGAATAATAGGATAATAAACACATGAGATGAATAAAATAAATTTTGTTTCGAGGGAAATAATAAATTGAAATTAAACCAACTTAATGAAATACTCGAATTTAAAATCAATTGTTGAATATTAATTAATTTAAATTGAAATTTATATGATTTAAATTAATTGTTTCTTTTGAATTTCAATCTTTTTTTCTTCTGGTTGTTACTATTCTCCTACCTCCTTCCTTTAGGGGACGAAAAGTTTTGAGTGGGGGAGAGTGTAACGTCCGGTAAATTTTTAATGATTTTGTTTGTTTTAATAATATGTTTAATTGAAATTTTATGAAATTTTAAATAATAAAATTTTGAAATATAAATTTGATATTTGGAATATTAAACTTAGCAATTGGTAAATTTTCAATTAATAATACGGAAGTTTATTTTATTTGGTAGTTTTATTTAAATTCAAATCAGTTAAATTAGATGAAATATTTTCCAAACCTGAATATTTTTATGCAATAAATTTGTAAATCATCTTATGAGTGAGACGTCATCTTTCGTTTTCCCAAATTTGAACTGCTATTTCTCCGTTTATCTTATTTTTGGCGTTTTAACAGCATTTTTGGTACCGATTATCGACTTTTGATAGAATGATCGTCCCACTAATATCTATATACCATTTTGATTGTCCCGTCGTACTGATCTCCGCGTTATATACAATTCTGTGTTTTGAAATACAATACACAGCGGAATCTACGAAAAACAATTTCGTATCGATACCTGTTTTTAAACCTTTTGGTTTTCCTTACCTTTTTATATTCCACCATTCAAGATGAAGCAGTCATCAGCTTTTAACCGTTGTCTTGAGTTCAAACATATTGAATTTTCATATTCTTAAGAGTTCATAAATATATGGTTTCATTTTTTTTCCATTTGTTTATTTTTTCTTTGAAAAAAATGAAACTGTTGCTCTTCTCTTCGTTCAAACTCCCCCCTCGGCCTCCTTCCCCTTGACCTCACGTGAAGCCATCTCCACCTAGCCTCGTCCTCTCATGTGAATTTTCCACCTCTACACCCAAAACCCCGAGCACAGCCAAGTACCCACGTCACCAAGACGCATCTCCTCTACACCCTCTCTCTCTCCCCTGATCTGCTGCGTCCTTCGCCACCTGACCTGATGCCAAGCCTTCCATCAACCCGAGTTTTTGTGTGTGAAGGTATATTTTTGTGTTTGTATAAATATATAGATCTGAGTTATATGTATTAACATATATGTATAAGTGAGTTTGGTCCTATATTTATCTGTTTACATTATCCGTTATATTATTTATATATACGAATACAGGATTTGTATTGTCTAATTTAAATTTATACATCATATTCTATTATATATATATAATGGTGCAAATGCTTTATATATTGTTTTCAAAAAATGATATTGTTTAAGTATAAATTCATGCTACTGTATAATATATAGTTTTTTCTAAGTTATAATTTTTAGCTGCAGTTATATAATAGTTTATATAATAGTATATATATCATTCAGTTACAGTATATAGATAAAGGTATACTTGTTTATATTAGCTTATATATGTTATAGTAAAATTTTAATTTGCTTAAGTGTTATGTTATATAAATATTATCTATATTAGTTTATATATAGGGTCTGTTGGGCTATGTCTGGTTTCGTATAAAGGGTTATTTATATAAAAGTATATTACCTGTTAGTGAATATATATATTTATACATTAGTTTATGTAAGATGTGAAAATTAGATATATGTTATAACTCAGTTATATAAATAATTTATATATCATTTGGTTTCAAAATAGTTTTGTACATATATTAACTTATATAAGACATGTGAATTTTATAATATGTTTGTGTAAGTGTATGTATGAAATTTGCATGGGTTATATATATAGGCTTATATATTTCCACCGTTTATGTTCATGGTATGTTTAACAATGAATATATATATTATGTCCATATTAACTATATATATAATAGTCTATATACGTGATATATATTTATATTTATAAGCTATATATATATATATGACTACTGAGTTCATGCATATAATTTAAGTTATATTGATTTTATAAATTTTATTTTTTTAAATAGAGTAAGTTTTATATACTAGTCTATATATCTATCTGTTTATATAAGTATTGGATTTAAATATATGTTGTATATATGTTTGATTTTTAGTGTGTTTTAATATGAAACAATGGATTTTGAAATACATATATATTTAATTTAATAGTGTTTAAAAATTTAGAATATGATTTTTATATATAAATAGTTATATATAGCTGTATATATGAGTTCACTTATATCAATTATCTTCATCGATCTTGTTCTGATTTGATTTCGTCAATTCCTATTTATCAACTTCGTCCATCGAATCGTGCCCATCTAGTGTTGCTTTGGAATTCGTTGCTCATTTCTTTGTCAAATCTATCTAGCCTCGAAAGGTGAGCAATCACTCACGATTAACGTTCTTATATTTATTAAATTTGATTTCAATTGAAACGGCAATTGAAATACGCTGCTGTTAGTTATTTACCCTGTTATATATATATATATATATTTATTTATTTGTATCTATTTACTTGTGGCATCTGACATCATTATCTATTATTTATATTGATGATATATGCTTGTTTTATTATTATCATATCTGTTATCACTCTGCAAGTTCCCTGTTAGTATAAAATTCCCTATGGGTTGAAATGATACAAACCCGAACGATCTTGTAGAATAGGAGAAAATCGTTATGGGTTGAAATGATAAACCCAAGCGATTTTCATTGAATTGAATTTGGGATTGCGGGTTGAAATGATATATACCCGTATATATTTAAATTACGGATTGAAATGATAAATATCCATATCACTTGACCATAGGATAGAAAAATATATACAGACACCGTTGGTCTATACATAAATATTTTTGAATGATTTTATGGTTTTGGAAAGAAATATATGGTTTAATAAATATTGATTTTAAGATATTATATATAAATGTATTTTATGAAGGTTAAATTTTGATTTTTAAAATTATATGTTTTGAAAATGTTAATAATTATAAGCTAGTTTTGAATTTTTGAATTTAATAGTTTACTTAAAATTTTACTATTTTAAAATAGTATAAACTAGTTTTAAAATAAAATAAGTTTAATAGTAAGATTTAATTTAATAAAGTTTGATTTAATTAATATATAATATGTTTAAGTATTTGTTTAAATTTTTATTTCGAATATAGATTTTATAATAAATTTGAATAAGTTAAGTTTGGAAGATAAATTTGAATTTATTTGAAATTGTATTTAATTAAGAATTTTATTTAATTAAATTGATTATAAATTTATTGAAATCTGAGATTTTAAAGGAAGTGATTTTATAACTTGATTTTGGTTCAAGGTGATTAAATGAATATTTTAAGTTTAAAGAAATCAAAGGAAATATTTAGTTTATTTGTAATTTGGGTTTTATTTAATGATATATTTATTAAGTAAATATTTCAAAACTAAATAATAGTAAAGTCAATTTGATATATATATATATATGAAATTATCAAATTTAGTTTTGAAATTTTGAATATCTAAAGCTTTGAAATATACTGAAATTGAAATGGTTTATTTTGCGGTTTAAAACTGTATATGAAATCGATATAATTTGAAATGATTTATTAAGAAATTGAATTGAATTGAAATTGATGAATTGAGATTGAATTAAATTAGAATTTTGGAATTCTAGTTGATGAAAGGATTTTGAAACTTTAGTAAATCAAATTGAGTGTGTTTTCTCACGCTGGTTTTCTGACTGGCTCAGGTGTTATTTTATTATAATGCTCGAGTCAGACCGAGCATTAAAGATACACGATAGGAGACAATGCAGCCCAAGAGACGAGCTGGATGGCGAAGATGTATATCACGCATCTGATTTATATTTCTCTGTGTATGGTATGCTGTATATTCAGCTTTTGTGAGGACAAGTTATTACAACTGTCTGGTACTGTGCTGTTGATTGTGTTGTACTTTGATGATGTAATATATAATTAACAAGTTATAATTCTTTTTGTATAAAGATCAGTTGTTATTTATTATATGTTGTTCCGCTTCGATTATGAGACTCTGTGTTGTCTGCTTCTTCTACCTCTTTCTTCTTTCCCTAGCGATTTGGTATTTTCGGCATTCGATTGTTCGGCATGTAATAAAATGGACGTATTGATGTTGATTTTCGGAGGTCGAAAATCCCGGTCGTAACATAACATATATCTAATTAATTAAGGAAAGATAAGGCTATAAATGTAGAGAGTGAAACATTTCAGCTTTCTCTCTAATTAGATTAATTGACATATTAAATGATATCTATCCCCTAATTTACACTTTCCTTTGTTGGCTTTTTGACCAGTAAAATACATTTAGTAAATCTATTCGTAACATATACATACAACATACATATATGGTATCATCTATACATCTATACATACATACATACATACATATATATATTGGATCATAGGTTTTGATTGTTGACATGAAAAAATAATTCATGAATCTACGACTAGGATAACATCCAGACTCATCGGCTCAATATATGGTTTGTATAGTTATATATTTTAACAAGAGCCATCAAATATATATATATATATATAGAGTCTAGTTTAGTGCTTTGTTAAAATCTTTCCTCAAGAATCATCATTCATATTCAAATAAACTTGCATGCATATTTTAATCAAAATTAAGTTTTCAAGGAATGCATGGAGCGGGGCTCGAACCCGGTCAATAGTTTAGAAGGCAAGTGCTCTAACCAAATGAGCAGTGGCGATTTTGATTATCAGCAGAATTCATTCGACTGAAGAAAATCGACCAGTCGACTAAGTAACTATAAAACAGCCTATTGAACTTATGCATTGTTTTTTTTTAATATCTTTGAATATTCAATCGACTGATCAAATATGACCAGTCGACTGAATCTATACAAGTGCACAGAAACACTCTGTTTTTAAACAACTTTGAACATTCAGTTGACTGATCGTTTTGGGTCAGTCGACTGAATTCTTTCAACAGCTATTTTTTCTGAATACACACTTCCTTTTGTCAAGAGTCACGTTCTAATATGAAGAGGTATGGATGCTTCCTTTGATCAAAACTCCTCGTGAACGATTGCATCTCTTTAACTATTATATAAACACATAAAATCCATTTCACAAATCACCAATTTACTGATTTCTTTCTGATCTTACTTTCTACTATCTCTGCATTCTAAAAAGCAGTCATAACTTTCATATATTGCTTGAATCTCCGAAACAATTAACTTGTTCTTTGATTCTAAGCAATATTTTTCCTTTCTAAATCTTTATACACACATATATACTTGATGAAAGATTATAGGAAGGTTGCACTATCAAAGACATATCAGTGTTATTAAGAACACATAGTGTCAAAGAAATTCTACTAAAACTGTTGAAGTCCTATTCGGTTGTTCAGGCGGGCAAAGTCCACTTTCGGTTGTTAGAGGCAGAAAAATCATGTTCGGTTGCTCAGGTGTCGTATACCTATTCCTCCGGGTTAAGAGAGGGTCATTGTGAGAAATTCCAGAAGGAAGTCTGGGGCTGGACGTAGAATTGGAAGTTCGAACTAGTATAAAAATTCCTGGTGTGCTCATTTTTATTTACTTTGCTATTATCATCTATTTTCGCATTTAGATTTAATTATATTCTATATTACACGATCCTAAGTGATAGCTAGCCACACATTAGTCACTTTCAATATATATATATATATATATATATATATATTTAAATTAAGATCAAATATATTATACACTTTGAAATCAAAACTTATAACAAGATCTTAAATCAATGATTTCACACAAGGATCGATTTTATATTACTAAGTTAAAAAAACACACATACATACTTATATATATATATATATTATAAATTTAAGATTGATAAAATGAAATCCAATCTTAGCTAAAAAGGGATAAAAATGCATATAACATTTTGCATATAGTCCGCATAAAATTTTGTGTGAAAAAAAATTAAAATTGCTTAAAAAAATATAAAAAAAAGGACCTCCAACTTTTAATCTTATAATAAGAAATTTTATGTAAATAAAATTAATTCAAAATTTATTCAAACAATAATTCGTATATGAAAGAATTGGACAACATTGGCATGTATAAATTCATGACAATGAGATGTATATCCAAGTTAAATACATAATATAAACATCCAACCAAAACGTAGATAAGTCCAAAATTATTATCATAGGTCACATGTGAATAACAGAGAATATAAACAAGGTGTTTTTAATCATATTAACGTGATGAAGATAAAACTAATTTAATGGAGTAAAAGAAATATCCAAAACGTTGTTCAAACACACATAAATAAATAAATAAATAGAAGAAGAATAGAAACATATGAACAAGATGGAATTATATGTAAAAAACAGAATCTAAGAAATCTAAACATGGTGAGTCAATAGTTAAATGAAATTAGATTTACCTAAAAATGAAGCCAATGATTTGCACCTTGAATGATGAATAAAACCCCGATTTGCTTGAGTCAATCTCTAGATTTTGCAAGGATCTTGAGACAAGAACCATCTTAAATTTATTTGTTTTTGTTTGAATTTGTTTTTGAAAATTTTGTAGCTTATAAGCCATGGAAATTTAGGTCAAAATAGAGAGGAAGAGGGCAAGAGTAAATAAAATGTAAGGGATAGTCGAATGAATTGAAAACGGGACAATTCGTTTTAAAGAAAACATTGAAACCTTTCAATTTCTTTCTTTAAAACTTTCTCTGTTTAGTTCTTAATTAAATATAACTAAATCTTCCATCGCTCTCTACATGTATGGTTATCCATAGGTGGATCATATGGAAAATCAAATTTTCCAAAATTTATTAGCGTAAACTCCATTTAAATCGAATCTAAATGTTTCGACGATATTGTGTATCGTGCATGCATTTATAGCTTTTATATGTGCATTTATGTAATACCAACGGCATTAAAAAATCAAATAAAATTAAATAATAATTAATATTTTATAATTAGTAATTAATTTAACATGTTTGAAAAAGCACTGAATGTTTATTCTATTTAAATCCAATTTAAATGCTCTACCGGTATCATATATCGATACGTACGTTTATAACTTTTATATATGCATAACATTAAAAAATGATGGTATTTAAGTAGATTAAATGAATTTATTAATTAGTATTTCATACATATTAACTAGTTTAATTAATTTACAATGATTATAAATTGATTAAATTATGTGGTTCATTCGCAATATTATCGTTTCTGTTGTGCGACTTAGATATAATTTCAACCAACGATTAATATCGAACAATTCAAATATTAACGTTCATACATCACCTTAGCTAGTGGTGTGACATTTTGGCCAAGTTTATCATTTATGCATCTTTTGGTAAAATTTTATTTTACTTATTATAAGCGATACCTGAAGTGATGAATATTTACACCAATTCTTCTCGTAGGAACTATATCACATTAGGACTTATCAAATTTGGTTTAGGAAAAAAATTCCAACATTATCCACATTCAACTTTATAAGTCCAAACACAAAATCAATGGCTCAATAACAACAATAATTATTAAACGTACTGTGCTGGTCTAAGACTTTGACTTTGAGTTGACTTGAGTTGAATTCGTGATACAAACCCTATATGACCGAGGAGACGATTTCTCTCTTACATAGTGTTTCACTTCCAATGCTTCCACTCGACCCTACTATGGTCGTTCTATGAACGTCGTGCTGTGATTTAACTATAATTAAAGTGGAGTTTCCACATTGAAGCTTAATAGTATCTCAAGTCGAGGGAAATGTGTAAAATTGTCACATCGATATTCTTTGGATTATAACTACTATCACAAGACATACCATTATGGATTTCTATTAAATATACTTTTAATTATATGAATAAATAATATGACACATTATAGCAAGTATATAATAGAAAGAAAATACCTTTTAAGTTGAACAAGATTGATTATCGAGTTAGATATGTAACAAATTACATAATATAGGGTATACCCCTAACTCTATCAAATCTGAAATTAAACAATATAATAGTCAAGTATTTGGTTAATATGGAAGATGGTTTTGATTTATATATATAAAATGGTCAATTAAATGATGATGAATCTCACAAAATCCAAGAAAATGAATGATAAAACATATAATTTTATTAATTTGAGGATGACCTTGGATGTTGCCAATAAATCGTAGAATGAAACGATGAATCGAAAGCTCTTAGAATCAACAAAATCAATCTTCAGAATTTGTAAGAATCAAGAGATGACAACCACCTTTTGTTTTCTAATCTGAATTATTTAAGCTTTGGAAGCCATTATTTTTTACTAGGATGGAAGAGGAGAAGTGTATACATCAATTGTCTGAAGAATTCTGAAATGAATGAGAGAGAATATGTTTTAAAGGAAACATTAAAACCTTACAATTCCATCCATTAAAACTTTCTTTATTTAATTCCCAATTAAATCTCATTAAATCCTATCCCTTTCTTTTTTGTCTACGCCAGCCATAATAGGTGCAACATGACCTTTAAAAATTTTCAAAATCATTTAGCATTTAATCCATTTAGATCCAGTTTGAACATTCTATCAATATTGTATATAGATGCACGTCTATAACTTTATATACGCTCTTTATAAAATATTAATGGTACTCCAAAAAATCAAATAATATTTATAATATTTCATAAATATTAATTGATGTAATTAATTTACAATGATTATAATTAATTAAATCGTGTGGTTCATTCTGAGTATTCATCATTTCAGTTGTCTAGCTCAAAAGTGTAAGTTCAGTCAGCAATTAATATCAAAAAATTCAAATATTAAAGTTCATACGTCACCTTAGTTAGTCGTGTGATATTTTAGTTGAATATACTGCTTACACGTCTTTGGGAAAAATCCAATTTTATTATTAGAAGCGGTATCAGGTAATAACGATTATTTAGACCAATTCTCTTTGTTAAACCACATCACATTAGGATTTATGAAATTTGGCTTTGGTCAATATTCCAGCATCGTTCACATTCAATTTTGTAAGTCTAAACACAAAATATTTGAATTAATAATAACAATTATTATAAACCGTATTGCTCCAGCCATAGACATTGGCTTCAAGTTGATTACCATGATATTAACCTTATATAACCTTGAAGATGAGTTCTCTATTGAATAGTGTTTGACTTCCATTGCTCTAACTCGGACACAACTTTAGTCGTTCAATGAACATTGTGCCACGATTTAACTATAATCAAACTGGAGTGTCCACATTGAAGTTTCACGGTACCCTCAAGTTGAGAGAACAGTGTAACATCATTATTTCGAGAATGTGTGCTTGACCTTAGTTATATTTGTAAGATTGAGGAATAGGGATTTTAAGGCTAAATTAACACTAGAGGGGGGAGGGGATGAATAGTGTTTTCTAATTTATACGAATTTTTTAAAATCTTTTGATATTGCACTTAAAATAATAAGATTAACAATCACAGAAACAATCATATAATCAAAACATAAATAAACAGTAAATGTAGTAAAAGTAAAAGGATAGAATACACCAGGATTTTATGCCGGTTCGGAGTTACCCAACGTCTAGTCCAGTACAATTCCTGGTACGGATTTCTTTTCAGCTAGAAAATGCAAATACAATCTCGATTTTAAGGCTTCGAGACACACCCTCCAGAATCTCGGCCTCTGGGTAGAGCTACTTTATTTTTGAGCTACAAGCACACCTACTAGATTTATGGGCTACTAAGCGCACCCAATTGATTTCATGGGCTACAATCACACTCACAAGTATATCAGTTTGATTTTATAGAGATTTAAAAACTTAGAACTTCAATCTTGATTTCAAATGATCCTATAATCCTTGAATAGCACATAGATCTTAATTGGAGTGAGAGAGGTGGTAGAAATCAAAGAGAAATGATAGAGAATCAAACTAATCATACAATCACCCACTTTTCCATACAGTTTAACGGGACAATCAACCACCCATGACCCACTAAAATTGAATGGAAAGGCGGATAGTTAGGGAAAAGAAAAAAGGGAGGAAGAAGAAAACTAAACGATACAGAGTCTTATAGCGGAACGAAAAATCTATAATATACAAGAAAAGATGTAATATACATACACTAATCAAAGTATACTAACCTATTTCAGTCCGGATAGTTATAATAGCATGTCCTCATAATTGCTGACAAATATAACCAATGGGAAACACAAAGGAATACAAAGAAATACGTAGATACGTCTTGGACCTCCAGCTCGTCTCCTAAGCTCCAATGCATCCAAAGAATCTATAAATATGCTCGGTCTGACCCGAACATTATAATAAAATAATACCGAGTCAGTCTGGAAAACCAACGTGAGAAAACACAACCAACCGGGTTTTAAAGTTATAAAAACCTTTGGAAACAAAAGTATCTCGTAAGACTATGCCGTACATAAAAACGAGCATGATTTTACCTTACGACAACCAAAGAATTTTCTATAGAAATCCATTGATATTATAATAATATCTAGGGGTCAAAGTAAAATATGAATATAGCTGAAATGCTTGTTCACGTTTCAACAAAGTTGGGCACAACTAAGTTTGTATGGTGCTTACTGGAAAATGAATTCCATACAATGACTGGGCTACTGGGGTACCGTCCGTCATGGTGCATCTCTAGATAAAATAACACCGAGTAACTTGCCAAGATTCCTTCCCAACACAGATTCGGAATACCACTTGACTAGTAGTATCGAATATGATCACCCTCCATTAATGGGTCCCGAAGTATACAAATGACAGGTAATATTGACTCAAGATAGGAATGATAATACTCTACTTGGGAGCGACCCACTTAGCCCTATTGCATCTCCCCTATTATAGTCATTCCCCGCTGATGAGGCTTGAGGCTACGTTTTACCTTTTATATAGCACTTCCCACTTGGAATGCTAACACTGCTCATCCAGGCAACAATGCAATGCCAGCATTCATTCATACAAGTTCGTTTTGGAACTGAACGAAACACTTGAGAGCTCTGTCTTCAATTCCATCATCTTCAGGTTGTCTTCAATTCGAAACGCTTGAGTTGGACCGAAGTTGTTTTCGAATAACATACCGTATCTCGGTCTCTTCGAAACAACGTTCGCTGTAAACTCAACACCTGTTCATTTGGAAATAAACAGTCAAAGATAAGAGCGGAGATCACCTCCTAATCGTTAGTGGATGGATTTCCTTATCGTTTGTCCTAGGAGAACGAAACAAGATTTATACGCACAATATAGCATCATTGGAGTGACTGCGCCATATAACTCATGTGTTTCTCCCAGATATTTTCAAAGTTACTTTTGGGTCCACATTTGACAGTCGGTTATTTAACTATCAACAAACACACGTCCAAATCAGGAATTTAATTCCATAGGGAAACCAACATTGGTTAAGCACATAAGCAACCACCAGCCTCCTTAATAAACCTTTTCATTTATTAAATTCATCTTGTACATACTTGTATCGGTAATTTTACAACCATATATTCATAAAATCATATATTTTCAACACTTAGAAAAAGTATTCATATAATTATCTCAATGGTGTAATTATATTTATAAAACAGAGAAAGATTTCCTTTTTCTATAATTATCAAATCATTTATAAATTCCTTTATAAATCTTTAAATCATTTATAAATTCCTAAAGCCATTTTTAACCTATTTATAAATTATTTCTCAAGTCATTTGTAAAAACCTTTATAGATCCATGTAACTATTTATAAAATTCCTCTTAAAATTCTATAAATCCATTTATAAATATCTAACCATTATAAAACTCCTTTACCTCATAAATAATCCCCCTTTATGTAACGACCGAAATTTTCGACCCTCGAAAATCGACACTAATATGTCAACTGTATTACATGCCGAGAAATCGAATGTCGAAAAACCCGATTGTTAGAGAAAAAGAAAAAAGAGATAGAAGAAAATAGAAATGATAATACAGAATCTCACAATCACAGCGGAACAATATATAATAGATAATAACGTATTTTTATACAAAAAGAACTATAACTGTTGTTTATAAATACCATGATCAGAGTATAACAATCAATAAATCAATATGGACAGGTATTATAACTTTTCCTCACCAGTGCTGACTATACATCCTGACACACACAGCGGGATATAATCAAGTACATGGAATACGTCTCTATCAACCTGCTCATCTCCTGAACTCCATAATATCCTAACCTAAATCTGTTATACTTGGTCTGACCCGAGCATTATAATAAAATAACATCAGAGTTAGTCTGGAAAACCAACATGAGAAAACACACTCAATTTGAATTTAATTAATTCCAAAAATCCTTTTGCAAAACAAAGGTTTCACGTAAGACCATGCCATGTATAAATACGACGGGGTTTTACCTTTCGATAATCAAAACAAATTTTATATCAAATCATCTGATTTTATAATAGTGTCTATAGAATATAAACATAAAATAGCTGAAATGCTTTCATCTCACATTTCAACATAGTTGAGCACAATCAAAACCGTACGGTGCTTATTTGAGAATGAATTCCATACTATGACTAGGTAAGAAACTACCTCCGATCAGTGTATCTCTAGATCAATGCACCCGGGTCAAGAACATCTTGTACCCTGCCATACAGAACCGGCCTAGCACTTGACTACTAGTATCGAATATGTCATCATCCCAGTCTTCTGACCTTTTTGAGATCTCATGCACAAACAATCCATAAATATATATATGTAGGGTATCTAGAAAGATGATGACATGCCTAAGTAGGAGCGACCCACTTAGCCCTGCTGCATGCCTTCTTTTATTCATTACCTGGTTGGTGAGGCTTGAGGCTACGTTTACCTTTTTGAATAGCAATCCCACTTGGAATGCTAACACTGCCTTCTAGGCAACGATGTAATGATAGCATTCGTCCATACAAATTGTCCTGGGTCTAGACAAACCAATCTTCTTCAAAAATCAATGCCTCCATTAGCTTCATGATATAACAATTCCTAGTGCACAAATCAGATCGAAGTGGTTTTCGGATAATTAAATCTAATCCCGGTCTCTTCGAGACGATCAACGAATTTGGCCATATTTGATAGTCGGTTATTTAACTATCAAATTTCGCACATAAGTAGTCACTGGGCCCATATTATAAATTTTCCGAAATATTTATTCCAAAATATCTTTACAAAGATATATATGTTCAAATCTCTTTCAATACTTCAATATTTGAAAAACGATTCCACATTCTTATATCCATAATAGGATTTTCAACCCATATTAAAACGTAGAAATATTTTCAAATCCATCTTATAATTCATTACTTAGAAAATATTTCTATATAAATCATCTTGTAGTTAAAATAGTTCCACAACCATTAAATTCCAATACTTAGGAAAATTTATAAGTCTATTTCCAAAAATCACTTCTAATATTCCATACTTCGGAAACATTCCATATTTATCTCATAAATTCCCAGAATTTATTAATTTCTTTTACAATTTCCAAAAATGATCGCTTATACTTATTTATAATCCAACTAACCATTTATAATTCCTTTAATGAATTTCAAATTTGTTTTCGAAGTTTTCGAGTTTAACTATTTTGGAAATTCCCCTAAATTTTCAGAAATCCCATAACACTTCACTTATTCAATAAATCTGGATCACGATCTCAAGAATATTTATAAATAAATTCCAACACTTACCTTTAAATAATATACATATATATATAAATAATTATTTTAAAGTATAATAATTTATTTCCAAAACATGTTTAAGTAATTGTTTAAATATCAAAACACTTTTAAATAAATATCGATAACTCATTCCCAATTCATCCTTAAATAAACTAATAAATTTACAAAAGCTTATTTTAAAATTTTAAATCCCTTTCAACTAGTATAAAACATTTAAATAATTAACTCTATGAGCTATTTTCATACTAAAAATAGTTTTAAATTACATAGTTAAATAAATAAACAATTCCTTTTAAAACAAAACATAGTTCTCGATAAAAATATATTTTAAAAACCCCAATATAACCAATTCCAATTTATAAATCTCTCTTGATTTATAATCCATCGACCACATTCCCAATTTCATAACTTTTTCCCACATTTCAAAAATAGGATCTACCATTTCTTTTTAAACCGATTACCCCATCTCATTATAAATTCTCACCGTGAATTTATATCTTCAATCTATCAAATGATAATCATCTCACTTTATTTATAAACATTGTTTATAAATTTCATAATCTAATTTCCTGTTTATAATAGGTCCATTTTACAAAAATCTATTTATAAATCGATTTCTAAATTTTATTCCATTTAAAAATCAATTTTCTTAAATAACCCAAACTATATTCCAAAACCAATCAAATCTCGATTTTTACTTCCATTTCGTAATTTAAAAATCATATTTAAAATCCAGTATAACCAATTTTATATTTATTTCCAAATTCCCTTTATCCTCCCAAACTATTTAAATATCTTCTAAAAAAACCTTTTTTACTTCTAAACAAACACCAATTAAGATTTATTATTTAAAATCCTTTATATCCATTTCTTCAAAATCTCTATTTAAATTATACCATTTCGATCATTTATTTTATCCAAATCGTTTATTTTATCAAAATCAATTCCTTTTTAATTAATCCAAAATTCAATATAAATATTTCACTTTCAAACTACCTTTGAATTTCCTATTTAAATTCAAAATATTGTTTTTAAAAATACTAAAATTTAGGCCAGTATTACTGTGTCATCCAATAAATTCAAATCACACTATAATCTTTCAAAGAATATTCAAACATATCATATATCACTATATATGAAATTTAATTCAACACTTTTGAGGAATCCAGTTGGGTCCCTCCAATCTGTTTCCCTGCACTCACAGAAGTTAGATAACATAAAATACCAATCCCGCTTCGAGGTGGGATATCGGGGTAATACAGGGTCATCCGCTATTATGCAGGGTGCATAAGGTCTCATACGCTCCAAAAGGCGGGAAATATATCCAACTACTAATATATAATATAATCATCCAATTGATAATAATAATTTATAAATTCATCCAATCAGCCAATAAATAATTTTTAACTGTTTAAAATAAGAACAATTATCCAAGATGAGTGAGATTTACTCACCTTGATTTGCAGATCGTCAAAACGTTCTGAGTGGAATCAAACATCATTCGATTATGGTGTACATTCAATAAGCTCCAACCTAAGTCAAACCCATTCCACAATGCAGATTTTGTCATTACGAATGTAACGCGACAGATTATGTTCAGTTACGACAGATTATGTTCAGTTATGACCTATATCCATAAGATACATGGTTTATAAGTTTTTGATTTAAGTATATGATTAACACACTAACTATTTTTTTTGAAATCCTTAATTACCCAATATATGAAGTCCAGTCCAATAACTAAAATCTAAACCCGCTACTCCTTCCTCTCCTTCTCGCTTCTGCTCAAAATTCGATCGACTTACATCCTTCCCACTCACGAAGGAAATGACACCATTGCCTGACTTTGAACTCGATTTCGTTGCCGTCGAACTTGACCACCATTCCGATCATGGTGACCCAAATGAATATCTCCTTGGCTTGGATCCTGGTCAAATCAGTGATCATTTTGTATGAAACCTTACCGGTATCATCTTGTCGTAGAAGACGAGGCGGGAAAAGTGGATGTAGCACGTTGATCGGAGCCCGATTTTGAAGCGATCGTCCGGTTCGAGGGAGTGTGACTCGATTACGTATGGAATTAGGCCAGGTGGCAGGCCGAACTTATGAAGTTCAACTTGTACAGACATATCATCTGCTACAGTTGAGACCGAGAGAAGGTTCAGGATGAGACGATGTAATAGCGGCTATGGTCAAATCAAACATATATGTGTGTGTGTGTGTGTATGTATATATATATATATATTAAATTCCAAAATATCTGGGCATAAATTTTGGATCCCAGTCGAGGCGTGCTGCCTAGCTTTCCTAATGTTATATCTCTTTTCGAACGCAAAGGAACAAGTTTCAAGACCTAATTCAATCGTATGGAGAAGATAGCTTTTTGAACCCAATTATTATATTAAACTTTCAATATAAATTGCAATGTGTTTTTATCCCCTACGACCAAAGGATAACTCCAAACACCACAAAATTTTAAATCCGATAATAATACACTCTTACGGATCCAATGGAATTGGTTTCGTCAAATTCCAAGACTGCGCCCTGCAATGCTATTTCCACTCATTAATTAAAACGAGATATTTTTAAAATCAAGTAAATCACTTTAAAACCAATTTAAAACTTTTATTATCTTTGTTCCCATTAGTAGAAATTAAATAAGCCTTTAAATCATTTTTACCCAGCCAAAAATCAAAGATTCAATGTTTTAACAAATTTTCAATTATTAAATTCAATAATTAAATTATCCAATAAATCGTTATATTTGAAATTCAAGTTATTAAATTTATAAAATTAAATTTTAAATATTCAAAATCAATTAAATATTCCAATTTCAATTAACCAAAATTCTGGGTCGTTACACTTTAAGTCTTCAAACCGTTTCATAAAACTTCCCTTATAAAACCCAAGTCTATTTATAAACCCTATATATGAGTCTCGAAAACATTTGTAATTATGTAAAATCATCAACTTCAAAAAACCATTATATAATAAAATTATTGGAAAATAATATTATAAATAAATAATTTTTATTAACTTCAAAACATCTTAAAAAATGATTTAATTATTTCAAAACATTATTAAATAAACAATAATAATTACAGCAGTGCTAATGCCACTTGTTACTGTGCTCGTGAGAATCATATCCAAGAATCAAGTTGCTTTTCTTCCTAGGAGAAACATCCTTGATAATGTTATGCTAGCTCATGAGCTTTTAAAGGGTTACAGCAGTGCTAATGCCACTCAAGGAGCTATGTTAAAGCTTGATCTCAAGAAAGCATATGATAGTATACAGTGGTCTTCTGTTGTCAGAACCATGTCCCTTATGGGGTTCCCAAAAGTCTTTGCTGCCTGGATCTATCAATGCATCTCCACTCCTACATTCTCACTGATTTTGCATGGAGCAAACTCTGGTTACTTTGCCTCCAAGCAAGGGATAAGGCAGGGTGACCCGCTATCCTCCTATGTTTTTATTTTGGTGCTGGAAGTTTTCACATGTTACATTAGGCCATTGTATCTGTCCAGGCAGATTCACTTTCATTCCAAGTGTAAGGACATTTAATTAACATCTCTTCTTTTTGCTGATGACATCATGTTATTCACCAAGCCTAATCTTCAGTCTATTGAAACCATTAAACAAGCTCTACATAGCTTCTACTTGATGACAGGTCTTGAATTAAATCTATATAAACCTAGCATTTTGTTTGCTGGTGTGCCAACTACGCAGAGGCAAATTCTATCTTCTACTGCTGGGATGCAAATCATGAATCATGATATGAATTACCTAGGTATGCCATTGTGTACTTCTAGGGTGACACACTCTTGCCGTCTTACTCTATTTCAAAAAATAACTGCTATCATGGAGAGATGGACTACCAATTTTTGTCACAAGCTGGCAGACTCGTTCTTATTAAATCAGTGTGCTTTTCTATAATGGTCTATTGGGCTAGGGCTTTCATTCTACCATCAAATCTTCTAAAAATGGTCATATCTGCCATGATTATATTTTTCTGGTTTGGCTCTATACATGCTAAGAAGGTTTTCGCATGTTCATTCACAATTTTTGAGAAACCTTTAAGCAAGGGTGGTCTAGGGTTGATCAACATTTCTGTTTGGAATAGGGCTGCTTACAGTTTTCACTTGAATACTCTTTTGCGTAGGAAGGAGTCTCTTTGGGTGAAATGGACTCTTCGGCATAATGTTGGATCCAAGAATTTTTGGCAGATGGAAGTTCCTCAATCTTGCGGTTGGATTTGGAGGTGTATTTTGAACTTAAGAAACACATTTAGGCCTTTAATTCAAATTCAACTTTCAGGTTCAAGTTTTTGTAGTTTCTGGCATGATCCTTTGATAAGAAAAGGCATTATTCTTGATCAAATCTTTACTTCTCAACAGACATTCCAATCTGGTGTTGGCAATAATGCCAGAGCTGTTGACTATATTTTGAATGGTAAACTGTTGCTACCTTATTCCAGCAATCAAACTGTCAGGTCCCTTTCGAACCAGTTTGCTTGTAACAAGTTTGTCCTTCGTGATCATGATTCTGTGCTATGGAATGGCAAAACCCACTCTATATCCTGTGTTTATGACACTCTTCGTGGTATTGGCTCCATGCTTGGTTGTAAATGGCACAGGGTTACTTGCAATGATATTTCACCAAGTAGTGACAGTCTGATGTACTGGAAAGTAGTGAACAAGGCTCTGTTAACTAGGGATAAATTGCTTGCTTTTGGTATGGTTGTTCCGTCTACCTGTGTTTTGTGCAATACACATGATGAAACTGCCCTGCATATATACTTTGAATGTCCCTTAGTTCTCAAACTTTGGAGTGAGTTGTTGTGTAATATGGGGATGGCTGTTGTTCCTCAATTTTCTGCTGGCCAATGGGCTATGATTGAGAATGCTACTAAGTGGAATGTTGTGAGAAGATTTCCATTTTTCTTCAATTTAAAAAAGCTGACGAGATTAGTGTGGTGTGAAAGGAATAGAAGTATATTTGAAGGTCAATTGAGGAATGAAGTTGTGCTTTGGGCTGTTCTAAAGCATGAAATTCATTGGGGAATGAGAGCCAGTAGGCATGATTTTCTTGTGAATCAGATTGAGCCATGGATACCAAAGCTTCTCATGTCATCCCTATTTTTTCCTTGTTTTCCTTTTTATTCTCTGTTTGTATTTCAATTTTTCTTTTTAATAAATCTGGTAGGGGTCCAGTTTTCAACCCCGCTTGCTCTGCAAAAAATAATAATTAATCCGTATCATGACTGTAAATCATAGCAATTAACTTCCAAAATATTATTTAACAATCATTATTATTAATTTCACACCATATTAATTATTTGAATAATTAACTTTACAAAATAGTGATTATTGATAAATATATTTAAAACAACATTAAATATAAATAAATAATTTTAAATAATATTAATTATAAATAAATGACTTTTTAAAACAATGTTAAATATAATAAATAACTTTTTAAAACAATGTTAAATCTAATAAAACAATGTAGAAAAGGATAGATAAATAGGCTGGACTAAAATAGAAATTAAATCCTTCAAAACAAAATATATCTGAAACCCAATTTCGGATTTAAAATCATTTCCTATGTTAGAAACCCATTTCCAACTCAAATGGCAATTTATTGTAGTTTTAGAATACTAATTTAAGGCCAATAGCTACCAAATGCTCAATCAATAATGTTATTGATTTTCTATCACAACTGGGTTTAAGTTTTGAACATAAACAATGTCATAACCAATAGTGTCCATAAATCAAGTTTCATATCCAATAGTTCATGTAAGAGGAATTTTATTGCAAATAAATTAATAATAGCGAGGAATCCTGTTAGATCCCTCCAACATGTTCCCCTGCATCACAAGCAGTATATAATTATATAATTTGGGTCATCCTCTACTAGACGGGTATATATAAAGGGTCATCCGCTTCAGGGGTGGGAATAAATTCATATCATCCAAACATTCAATCAGCAATTTTTGTCAACTATATATCATATTGGTTAACAACACCAATATTCCATTTGCTGCCAAGGCATTTCGGTTTAGAACTAAATCGAAGGACTTTCAATTTTAGCCCAATTTTCCAAGTTCCCCCAATTCGACTAAACCAGTTCCATCACGAAGTTTTTGTCATTACGAGCGCAACACAAAAATCCATGCCTCGATTGGGCATCGTATGAAAGTGTTATACATTTTATACAAATTCAATTTTTATAACATAGTTAATTACAATACACTTAAACTAATTACCATTATTATTTAAATCTTAATCCCTTCCGCCTCCCTCTCTCTCGCATGCACAAATTACTTAGGCGCCTATTTCGACCGCCGTACCAAGCCTCCATGCACCACCTGGCACCGCCACTGCCATCCCCCGAGCATCCCGGACCTCGACGTGCAGGCGACACCCGCCTTGGCCTTCGAAACGCCACCACTGCCTCGAAAGAAACCCAACACGAAATTCTGATCATCTTTGCCACGATCTGTGATGACCCATCGACACTGAATACTGCCACTGTGTTCCAATGTCGCGCATCTAATCGACAAAAAGGAAGATTGTTAGGGTAAATAAAAAGAAAAGAAAAGAGAAAAATAGAATATCACAACGAAATCGACAACATATATATAATATAACAAGGATAGTAGGAACTGTCACTCCAAACATAAAGAGTATATCATAGTAAAAAAATTCATATCAGCTGGAGAGATATAAAATCCCGACCTTACAAATATCGATTGGTATACTATATAATACAGTGGAAAATAAAATACTACGATAGATGAATCTTCAGCTCGTCTTCAAGACCTCCATAACACCATGGAAAACTAGGGAAATACTCGGTCTGACCTGAGCATTATAAATAGATAACACTCCGATCGGTCTGGAAATACCAGTGTGAGACGACTCGAATAATGAGGAACATATATAAAAGTTCTGTGAGACCTCGCCGCTAACACGGAACGGGTTTTTACCTCATATGAATAACGTCCATACAGGCAAGAGCAGAAATAAATATTAGGAAACAAATCCAAATATGAGTGAGCATAAATAATATTAAACCAAACTTTAAAGAATGCAAATAAACCAAGTAAAATCCAAACTGGACAGAATGGATAGAACAAGGAAACAATCCAACTTGATAAAATGGACTAAATAAGGTAACAATCCAAATTTGATAGAATGGACTGAATAAGATAACAGTCCAACTTGATAGAATAGACTAAATCAATACTTAAGTGTTGTGATGAGGAGTTGGCTCGACTCGTGGCAATTTAAGGCTAAAACATATTCAGGGTTTAAGAATCAAATAAGGAAAGGAAATTTTTCAACAAATGATTAAAGTAATTTTATATAATATTTATTAAGTTTAAATCAGTTGATTAAAGTAATTTTATTATATTAGTTAATTTACTCAAATCACTTTTATTAAATCAATTAATCAACTTTTAAATATCATTAAGTACAAAGATTAATTAAATTTAGGAATCATTAGTTCAAATGAACAAGTCATCTCAAAACATCATTTATTAAAATGACAAGTAATTTTAAATTCCATTAATTAAAACAATTAATCAAGTTCATATAATCATAAATTAATTGGAATAATTAAATTCAAACTCCATTAGCTAAAATGATTAATTAAAAGCATCATTTGTAAAAATGATTTATTTAATTATAAACTATCTTTAAAATAAAAAGATTTAACAAAATTACAAAAGTAATTAGTTAAAAAAATTAACTAAATTTAAAATAATCATTAATTAAAATGATTAATAAATTCATGTAACGATCTGGTATTTTCAACCATTCGCATCTGCACATGCCGGACTTGAATTGCTCAAAATATCATATTATTAATTTAAATTTGGCAAAACTCAGCATATACAACAAATAAACAATCACAGATTCATAGACACGGAGTCACATAATAACAATACAGCAGAAAAGATAAATAGTAGTTCATGAAGCTACTTTATAGATAGCAGAGTTTGAAATAAAATACAACGGAATAACTCAAATACAGTGAAGTCTTCAATACAAACAGATGATCTCTCTGAACAAATCAACCGGAAAAGCAGAAAGATGAATCAATAGTTGGATCTCCAAACGAAGCTCCAAACTCCAAAGGTGAGTCTCAAATGTTGTATCACTCAGTCTGACCCGAGCATAAAGCAAATACAAAACACTCAAGTCAGGATTAACATTCTTATATCAATAAATCCAACTCAAGTGGAATATCAACTTAAATACAATTAACTTAGAGGATGTTTGGTATACCTATCCTCTAAAAATCCGTGGAACTATCTACTATGTAGAAATATACACTATAACACCGTGGTCATCTCAAATTAATTTACACTTCAAAACCAAAATATCATTTTCATCTCAAATATATCTATTTCCCAAAGTAGTATTAAATAAATTATAAAGTAAAGTATTTTTAATTCCTCAAACTTCACAAGACGCTTCAAAATCAACTTGACTTTCCCATTCAAATTTAATTCAATCTCAATTTATCCATTTCCATTCAATTTAGTTTCTGACCAAACAAATTTAAATTTTATCGATTTCAAATATAGATTTGAACCACAAAATTTTATCGATTTCAAATACATATATATCTGTTTAAACACATACACTAACTACAATTTACTTTGAAAGGTAGATATAAAACTCACATGTTCATATAAATATGAAATTTGGTACCTATAAACTTACTCACTTTGTATAAAAATACTGTAACATTTTTTTGACAAACAACTTAAATATTATCATACACAAACCAATATAAGCTTTATAAACCACGGTTGTTTAAAATCAAGCACATAAACAAATTCTTTAAACCAAATGTTCACATTGCCTTAACGTATATACATATACCTTAGAATATCAACATATATATATATATATATATATATATATATAAGTTCTGGGAATATACACTTTGCCCACAGATTCTTTTGCCGATCAAAACAATATAAAATAAACCGATATGTATAATACTAATAGAAATACAAATATATAATTTTACGGAAACAAAATATGAGTGAATCAGAGGAAATAAAAGATATTAGACTATAGACTACTACATATATTACATACTGTTGTTATGCTAAAGCTACACACATATAAAAATCAAAATTTTATTAACAACAATATATATATATATTAAAATAAATAAATTACCTACATATGTACCATATTGAAATCTATGCTTAATGAATAAAAGTATACCGTAAACAATTATATAACTCAACTCATACACAGTATATAGTACATATATAACTTATATGCCTCTAGGTGCAAGAAAAGGTGGTCGAGCTTGGGCCGAATAAGGAGAAGAGAGAGGGATGAGGTATGCTCAAATTTTCGTGGGTACGGTCAGCACGGGGTAGTGGGTCTGGAGATAATGACGTGTAGGCGGAGGGGACCACGACGGTAGAGGCCGGTTGCTGGCACTGGCACGACGGGGTTAGAGAAGATAAATGAGAGCAGGCTTTGTCGGGCTGCTGAAGGAGAGAGAGGATGGAAGAGAGAGAGTAGTGATGAAGCTTTGTTTGATTTTTTTTCTTTTTCCAGAGGAAGTAGGATTTGAGAAGAAGATGGGAGGAAAAAGTGAGCTATGACAAGGGAAACCGTATATATATAATATACTATAGAATTATGTTACTTCTTGTGAAAACCAAACGTCAGAGAGAATGGGACCAATGAATGTACGGAATGAACCATCATATATTTTATAACAGTATGCAGGGTAAATATCAATCCCGAGAATTCAAGGAATCATTAAAGCAATGACTGTTTGAAATCTAAAAGGGCATAAAGAATAAAAAAGTCTCGAACCGTAACGATATGGTAAAACTTTTTTCGGATTCTGCTGTGTATCGGACTCCAAAATACAGATATAAATATATCATAGAGATTAGCATGAGGAGATGATCAAAACGGTATATAGATTTCTGTGTTATGATCATCCGATCAAAAGTTGATAATCAGTACCGAAAATGCTGCTATTTTTCTAGAATTAAGATAAATGGAGCGATAGAAGTCCAAATTGGGAAAAACGAAAGATGACGTCTCACTCAGAAGAGGATTTAGAATTTTTCTATGTAAAAATATTCAGGTTTGGAAAATATTTTATTATCAACAATTATTTACTAACTTGAATTTAAATAGAATTACACCATAAAATAAACTTAAAAATTATCAGAGGAAATTTACCATTTGCTATGCTTAAGTAGACGTATTCCAAATATCAAATTTATATTTAAAAATATAATTATTTAAAATTTCTCAAAAATTCAATTAAGTACGTTATAAAATTTATTAAAATTTACAGGTTGTTACGCTCTTCCACACTCAAAACTTTTCGTCCCTAAAAAGGAAGGAGGTAGGAGAATAGAAACAACAAGAAAGAAAATTGCTTGAAAGACCAAGATAAACAATTAATTTAAACTATATAAATTTTACTTGAATTATTTATTTGAAAACTTCATTTGCAGTTCAATTATCTTTAATACTTAAAATTTTCAAAACTTGTTTGTAAATTCCTTGCTTTCTTAATAGGTACCATTTATGTTTAAATAACGCCTTTATAAATATATGAAAAACTATTTGAAAACAATTATTTACATCGTTAATTATATTTACAAGGAAGCTATTTAAACGTTAAATCCATAGTTCATAAATTTATAAATTTTATCTCAAGATACTTTTCACATATTATTAATAAATTAACAATAATTTACTTTAGATAAGTTTTTATATATTTTATACTTTTAAAATATTTATAACACTAATAATTTTCTATTAAACCATGTAGTATATAAATAGACAATATTTTAAAAGGATATATTCAGAAAGTAAAAGAAGGCAGATTCCGAATAAGAGAATATAGGTGAATAAATAAAGCTGAGCCGACAAGGTAGATTCAAAAGAATAGTATCGGGCACGAATAGTTAATTTCAAACCATAAGAATTTTAACTTCAAATATTAATACAAAACTCCTTTGTTGGAAATAATTTTATAATAAAATACCTTTATAATAAAATACCTTTATAATAAAATATTTTTATAATAAAATACTTTTATATCGAAACAAATTTTCCTTTCGAAAATAATTTTATAACTCGACGTTTCAACAAGTTTATCCTCGTTCTTGCAGACTCTAGCTATGCATTGTTCGGGCACAAAGCTAGAATTCTTCAAGTACTTAGTAGACATGTTTCAACACCCAGTGAAAATTGTTGAAAAACCTTCAAAACCGATATGGAAAGTACAATCCAAACAAATCACTAGGATCGCAGATACACAATGGTTATGCCTGGATCCCCCAGGAAACATCCATACCTCTAAGCAATCACTGCCTTGCGAATTACGCCATGATAACCAAAACCCGTGGACCGAAGGATACATAATGGTTTCGCTTGGATCCCCCAGAAAACATCCGTACCCTTTAAGAAATCTCTGCCTTGCGGATTACGACACGACAACAAAACCGGTAGACTGTAGGATACATAACAACGGTTACGCCTGGATCCCCCAGGAAACATCCATACCCTTTAAGCAATCTCTGCCTTGCGAATTATGCTACCCAAAAAAACGACCATGGGTTATGCCATGGTAGGACACTCGAGTATCACATGCGAAAAACCAAAATCAGAGAGAATAATATCAATAGAATGAATCCACAATGTGTCCATAAAGCGGATATCAAGCAGAAGGCACTCTCCATATCTTTACTTCGAAAATATGTATCATATAATACCTTTACACATCTCTTTCAAATATCATACTTATATAAAGTGCATTATATATAAGATCCCATTTTCAAATCGAATACTTTCCAAAATCAATAGTATATCAAATCATACTTATATAGACTTCGATTATATAAGATTTCTCTTTTCAAATTGAGTACCTTTCCAAACCAATAGTTTGAAATCAACTTTATACTTATACAACCAGAGGCATAATTGAGTTCTGGACTTCAATTTTCTTGAAAACTTCTTTGAAATTTCTTCGAATTCATTTGAATTCATTTGAAGTCATTTGAAACATTTCTTATTCGAAGAATACTTTCAAATAGTATTATTTTATAGTTTTCAAAATCTCAAAACCAATTTCAAAACATCGAAATTCAATCTCCCAAATTTCAAATTAAAACCCTTCAGTTATAAATAATTTTTATATAAATCCATTTCTAATATAAAATTTACAAAATTTCAAATCCTTTCGAAATTTCAAATTCACATTTTGAAAGGTATATAATCCTTGTCGAAAACATTTTCATCTTTATATATTGAATAAAATCAAACTTATCAAAATAATAACTTCGATATATAAAACAATTTCTAAATACAACAAACCCGATTTTTTTCAAAAGATGATTCAAGAATGGATTTCAAAACAAAGATAGAGAATTAAATTAGAGGAACTCCAATCGAATTGAATTCTGATTCGAAGATAGGCATGAACGAAGATGAGATAATTAAATTTCAAAGTGGAAGATGGATATACTTATATAAATCACGGGCGACTTTAACCGGATCAACCGTGACTTCAAGAATATGATCGATGCGAAATTCTAAGGCATATCGATATTCGATCACCAGAGATAGAATTCAGCAAAATAAGAGATAGCAGCATCTAAACCGAGGATATAGAAATCTCCAGCGAATCAATGCCCATTTGTAAAGGAGTTTCACCCCTTTACAAATCATTCGTAGATTGGTGGGATCGCCTATTATTATAGAAATCATTTGAAGTGGAGTTATGGGATACCCTTGAATCAAGAAACGCGAATAAGGAGAGAAGATAATGGATTTTGGAACCACAGGGAACGTTCCAAAATCCAAAGAAAAACCAAAACAAAGAGGAAGAAACTCAAGCTCGAATGAAAGAGGAAGAAATTCAAGCTCGAATGAAAGTGATTCTGCAAATAAATTTACTATATATGCTAAGTATGCCTAGAGTCAAAGCTCTGATACCAATTGTAACAATCCGATATTTTCAACCATTCGCATCCGCACATGTCGGACTTGAATTGCTCAAAATATCATATTGTTAATTTGAATTTGACAAAACTAAGAATATACAGCAAATAAACCAATCACAGACATAGAGTAACATAATAACAATGCAGCGGAAAAGATAAATAGTAGTTTATGAAGCCACTATATAAACAGTAGAGTTTGAAATAAAATACAGTAGAATATCTTAAATACAGTGAAGTCTTCAATACAAATAGATGATCTCTTGATCAACCAGAAAAGCCGAAAGCTGATTCAATAGTTAGATCTCCAAACGAAGCTCCAAACTCCAAAGGTGAGTCTCAAATGCTATATCACTCAGTCTGACCCGAGCGTAAAGAAAAACACAAAACACTCGAGTCAGGATTAACATTCTTACATCAATAAATCCAACTCAAGTGAAATATCAACTGAAATACAATTAGCATAGAGGATGTTTGGGATAGCCATCCTCTAAGGATCCGTGGAACTATCTACTGTGTAGAAATATACACCATAACACTGTGGTCATCTCAACTTAATTTACACTTCAAAACCAAAATATCATTTTCATCTCAAATGTATCTATTTCCAAAATAGTATATAAAATAAATAAATTATAAAGTGAAGTATTCATAATTTCCTCAAACTTCACAAGTTGTTTCAAAATCAACTCGACTTTCCCATTCAAATTTAATTCAATCTCAATTTATCCATTTCCATTCAATTCAGTTTCTGACCAAAAAATTCAAATTTTGTC
Organism: Allium cepa; assembly: GCA_030765085.1. Lineage (NCBI taxonomy): Eukaryota > Viridiplantae > Streptophyta > Magnoliopsida > Asparagales > Amaryllidaceae > Allium > Allium cepa. The sequence continues at coordinate 212,402,884 of CM060940.1, read as the reverse complement.
GATTTCAAATACAGATTTGAACCACAAAATAAACCATTTAAATTTCAATATAATTCAAACTCAACCCATTTCGAAGCTTTAAATATTCAACATTTCAAAGACTAAATTTGATAATTGCATTTATCTCCCAATTTGACTTCACTATTATTTAGTTTTGAAATGTTCACTTAATAAATTCGATATTATTTATCTAGCCTTAAATTACATTTTTACTAAACGTTTCTTTAAATTTATTTAAACGAGAAATATTCATTAAATTGCTTAAAAATCAAGACCAAGTTATAAATCATATCTTAAATCTCAATTTCACTAAGTTTCAAATCGGTTAATTAAATGAAATTCTTTATTTTCAACCCATTCCAAATTAACTTCCCAACCTTAACTATACAAACTACTACCGAAATCTATTTTGAAATATAAATTTAAATACTTAACTTATTACATGTATTAAATTTATCTTAGTTAAATTAAATATTATTATTAAATATATATATATATATATTACCATTTATATATAATAATTTAAGAATCAACATTGATTAAAACCATATATTTCTTTCCAAACCCATAGAATTTATTTTCAAAATATTTATATATGGACCAATGGTGTCTATAGAAAATTTCCTGTCCTGTGGTCAAATGATACAGATATTTATCATTTCAATCCATAATTTAAATATATATACGGGTAGGTATCATTTCGACCCGCAATCCCAAATTCAACTCAAATGAAAATCGCTAGGGTTTATCATTTCAACCCGTAATGAAATTCTCCTACTCTAAAGTCCGTTCGGGTATGTATCATTTCAACCCATGGAGAATTCTAAACTACAGGGAACTTGCAGAGTGATAATAGATAATATAATAACATAACAGCATATATCATCAATAACAGTATAATATAAATAATAGGATATGGTATCATAACCCACAGGTGTACAATTATAGATAATAACATATATATAACAATTTAAACAACTACAGTAGCATATTTCAATTGTCGTTTCAATTGAAAACAAATTTAATAAATATAAGAACGTTAATCGTGAGTGATCGCTCACCTTTCGAGGCTAGAGAGAGATGACACTGAATTGAGTTACAAATCCAAGCACGAATTTTGAAACAACACTAGATGGATAAGGATTTGATGTACGGGCTGATAAATAAGGAATCGATGAAGTAAGTGGAATCAGTTTCATAAATGGAAATTTTATAAATATAAATATTATTATAAATATTATTACCTTAAAATCAATATTTTAAAACTTATATAACTTATCATTAAGACGTCCTAAAACTACTTATATAAACTATATAGATATATTTATTTATTTAAAATAAACTCTACACATGTACACAAATATAAACTCATGTAACGGACAGTATAAAATATTAATATACATAAATGCAAACCGAAGACAATCTACACTCATATATGTATGCGCCACAAAATCGATACAATATAGCTAATATCACCCACAAAATTTTACTATATATGTACATAGTTCAGCCTGTATTATGTGTAAGTACACTGACACAAACCTAATTTTTTTTTACATATATATCCGTTTAAACACATACACTAACTGAAAATTTACTTTGAAAGCTAGATATAAAACTCACGTATTCATATAAATATGAAATTTGGTACCTATAAACTTACTCTCTTTATATAGAAAATACTGTAACATTTTTTTTACAAACAACTTAAATATTATCATACACAAACCAATATAAGCTTTATCAACCACGGTTTTTTAAAATCAAGCACATAAACAAATTCTTTAAATCAAATGTTCACATTGCCTTAACGTATATACATATACCTTAGAAGATCAACATATATATATATATACACACACACATAAGTTTTGGGAATATACACTTTGCCACAGATTCTTTTGCCGATTAAAACAATATAAAATAAATCGATATGTATAACACTAACATATAGACTACTACATATGTTACATACTGTTGTTACGCAAAAGATATCAGACTATAGACTATAGACTACTACATATCAGACTATAGACTATATATATATATTTAACTTGAGTGAATTAGAGAAAAAAAGATATCAGACTATAGACTACTACATATGTTACATACTGTTGTTATGCAAAAGCTACACATATAAAAATCAAAATTTTATTAACAACAATATATATATATCTATATATATATATACAAAAATTAAAATTAGTATAAATGGCGGCTGGATCTTGTATTCCCAAAACCCTTGGCGCGGATGATGAAGATGACGGCGGTGGTTGGAAGGAGGTTAAAAGTAGGGGAAAGACAAAGCTATCATTTGCCGAAGCTCTCAAATCAAACAAGGAGGCGGCCAAGGCTAGATCATGGATTGAGGCAGTTGGATCTAAAATCGAGCTTAAAGGAAATGCAAACTATTACGCGCCACAGTCAAATGGAGAAGAGGTATATCAATTGATAGATGAGGAAGATTATGCTGAATCAAAAAAATTATGGCAACACTCGATCTATGCCTATATGGCAGGGAAAAGACCTTATTTCGTTCACTTTAATGCATATATTAAGCGAACATGGAAACCAAAAGGATCATGGGATGTTTTTCCTCGCGACAATGGGTTTTACTTGATAAAATTTGAATTGGAAGAGGATTTCAGCGCATTATCAACAATGGTCCTTGGTTTATGGATAGCAGGCTTATTTTGATGAGGAAATGGGAAGCTGATTTCAACTTTGATCATGCTATGTTAACAACATATCCTATTTGGATTAAATTCAATAATCTGGATCTTGCTCTGTGGAACATGAGATGTATAAGTAAACTTGCAAGTATTGTAGGAAGGCCAATTGACATTGGTGAAAACACAAGAAAACTTAAAAAAAAAATTGCTAGGGTACTTGTTGAGATTTCAACTAGTAAAGTGTTGTCAAAAACAATAAAAGCGATTGACAAGCAGGGATACATATATAAATAGGAGGTGGAATATTAATTCGTTCCACCAAAGTGTGGTGAGTGTCTATGTTTTGGTCATACTAATCATCGGTGCCAAAATAAAGTAACAGAAAGACAGAAGATTTGGGTAGAAAGACCAAAAAACATAACTGATCTACCTGATTCAAGCAACCCCAAAAACAAGGAGACTACAAAAAATATACAAAATGTTTCCCCTGACAGAGATGACCAGCCTAAAGATCATCAGAAGGATTCTATGGCATCAGACTGTGTATCATTGCAAGCATCTCTTCTATCTCCTACTCAGATAGTGAAGACACCTTATATAAAGGATCATCTGAACAGTTCTGAATCCCAGGACCCATTTCACGATCATCCAGAGAAGGATTAGGCAGAGGATCCACCAACTGTTCAGCAGAAAAGGGGGGAGGAGGAACTTCCAAATTCTCTATCAGACATCCACAAGATGGACATTGAACTGAATTCAACTGAAGATGAAGAGGAAGAAGAATTGTCAGAAGATACAAGTAAGTTCACTGAGTGTAATATTGATTATGATAATCAATTCATAAAGAATGATAAAGGTAGACGTTCTGTCTCGGTAGGTACTGCTCCGGTTACTCGGAGAAAATCTACCAAAAAATAATATGTCCATAATTTGTTGGAATGTGAGAGGTCTTAACAATGACACACGTATGTTAGACCTCCACATGTTAAAGGCTAAACATAGACCCACTATTTTAGCCCTTTTGGAGAATAAGTTAAATAACAACAATTTGGAGATGACGAAAACTCAGTTTGGAAACCAGTGGCAATTCATACTATCTCAAACTAATGGTAGAATTACAGTTGGATGGGAAAGTAACTACTGGTCTGGTCATATCATTGATAACAGTGATCGGCAGTTAACCATTATCTTTCATAATAAAGGGGGATTAGAAATAACAACCACTTTTGTATATGCTAAGAACTTAGCTTCGGAAAGGTTGATCTTATGGAAACAAATTACTGATATCTCTAAAAACATTAATACTCCTTGGATAGTAACTGGGGATTTTGATGCTGTTCTTAAAACTAATGAAAAGAAAGGTGGTCTTACACCGTGTGTGGCACAAGTGGCTGAATTTAATAACTATGTATTATCTGCTGGTCTTGCTGAAGCATTCCATTCAGGCCTGAAATATACGTGGAGAAGTGGTGAGTCCAAGAAAATAACATCAAGATTAGATAGAGTTCTTGGAAACCCAGAGCTGTTTAAAAAAATTCCAAAATTTAAAGTAAAGGTTCTACCTTGTTCGATAAGTGATCACTGTCCCCTTTTGTTACAATTCAATGATGATGACATTATGCATAAGGGAAAACCATTCTGATATGCTAATCACTGGCCTCTGTTAGATGGATTTGATGAAGTTGTGAATTTCAACACAGTTAAGATTCCTCTAGGTAACCACATGTATCATTTTGTAATGCTTAATAAATTATGAAAAACAGACTCAAAGACTGGAATAAGTGCAGACCCAAGAACACTGATAAAATCACTAATATCCAACATTCTTTAGAAGAAACTCAACTTAAACTTGATGAAGACCCTCTAAATGAAGGCTTGAATGCAGAATTTTATAAGTTACAAAGAAGCCTCAAAGAAGAAATTCACAAGAAAGCTGTTGAGTTGAAAAAAAAAGCAAAAGAAAGATGGTTGAAACAGGGTGATGAATGTAACAAATTCTTCTACGCTAAAATGTCCATTCGATAACATCATAACAACCTGCTGAACTGCATAGATGAACAAGGAGATACATCAAGACTTATAAAGAACATAGAGGAACAAGCTATTACCTATTTTACAAACTTATATAATGGGGATAATGATGATCAATTACCTCAGGTCATTTGCAGAAGGAAAATCTCTGCTGAAGGAAGCAATACATTGACAGCTCCTATTATGGAAGGGGAATTGAGGGATGTTGTCACCTCCATCGATAGTGACTCCTCCCCCGGACCTGATGGAATGGGGGCAGCCTTCTTCAAAATGCACTGGATAAACCTGAAAGATATTATGTTAAAAGAATATAATGAAGCTTTAAATACATGGGAGTTCATTCAAGAAATCAACCATACATTTATATCCCTCATTCCTAAAGTCCAAAAACCAGATAGAATTGAAGAATATAGGCGGATAGCTTATTGCAATGTCACATACAAAATCCTTAGTAAATTATTTGCAAAAGGTTGAACAAAGTCTTACCAGACTTAATATCACAATGCCAAAGTGCATTCATTAAAGGGAGACTCATCTCTGATAATTCTCTAATGGCTCATGAATTGATAAGGAAATTCAATAAAAAGGGAGCAGAAAAATTATGCATAAAAGTGGATTTGCAAAAGGCTTGTGATAAAGTCAACAGAAATTTCATTAATCATATGCTAGAATCAATGGGGGTCCCAATGAAGCTAATAAAATTGATAAGATTCTGCCTATACACTCCAACTTTCTCCATACTGATTAATGGTAGCCCTACAGGATATATTCAAAGTAATCGAGGAATAAGGCAGGGTGACCCTCTATCCCCCTACCTATTTGTTGTAGCAATGGAATGGTTTACCTTACAAATGGAACTGGCATATAATCAAGGATTTATTCAACTAATATATAATAACCTTCCATGTGTTACTCATTTATTATATGCAGATGACGTCCTAGTGGTGATCAAAGGAAATTTAAAAGCAATTGATAAAATTAAAGCAATCTTTGGAGAACTGGAAATGTATGCGGGCCTCAAATTGAATGAAATGAAAACCAAATGCTACTTCAGGAAATACTGTCTTAACAAACAGTCCATGCTTGACAAACTTGGCTTCACTGAAGGACATCTCCAGTCAAGTACTTGGGAGTACCTCTGTCAAACAACAATATTACATATGCGGAATGTGGTAAGCTTATTAACGAAATCAGGGACAAATTACAAGGTTAGAGGTCAAAACTCTTATCATTTGCTAGAAGAGTGGAGCTAGTACACACAGTCATAACTTCCAAAGTTAGATTCGGGCTCCAATCTTTTTAAATTACCGATTGTTCTATTGCAAAAATCAACTCAGTATGTGCTGATTTTATCTGGAGGGAAGGGATGCACAAGGTGAAATACTCAGACTTATGCAGGAAAAAGAAAGAGGGTGGAGTTGGATTGAAAAATCTTTTTGAACTTAAAAAAGTGTACTGCTTCAAATTAGCCTGGAATGTATTAACTTCAAACAAACTATGGGCTTCCTGGATGAGATCTAGATATCTGAAAGATAACTTCTGGACTACTAGAATAGATAACAATGCTTCAGTTACTTGGAAAAATATTCTTAAGACCAGAGAGGATTTTAAAAAGTACTTAGATAGAAAGATTGCCAATGGAAGGAAAACTGACATCTGGAGAGATCCATGGCTTAACTCTAAAAGTTTGATAGATAGGCTTGGTTGGGACGCATTCTCTGCATACGGAACACCAAACTGGAAAGTAGAAGATATTGTTGAAAATGGAGAATGGCAATGTAATAATAACTTACTAACTCTCAATTACCAGGAAGAAATTCGAAAGAAATATATCTACAGAGAAGAAAATGAAGATAAATGGATACGGAAGGTGAGTGCAAATGACCATTTCAAATTCAAAGACATTCGGGAAGAATCAAGAAAGAAAAGCGCTGAGGTTACATGGTCTGATATTGTATGGAGAAAATCTAATCCCCCCAAAATGGCGCACACACTCTACAAGGCGATTCTGGGTAGACTACCCACAAAAGACAGACTAAAAAAATTGAAAATTGTGGAAGACACAACATGTCTCTTTTGCTGCAGGGAAGAAGAAACTCATGACCACTTATTTTTTGACTGTGAATACCCGAAAAGAATCTGGAACAACCAAAAGAACAGACTTCAGCTCAACAAATGTGCTACAAACCTAAAAGAGGAACTGGATTACCTGCATGATGGGAGTAACTTCTCTAAGCTGATGAAGGAGCTCGGAAAAATTGGCCTCACAACCTGCTTGTGGTTCATCTGGAAGGAACGAAGCTGTAGGACTTTTGAAGATAAAAAGCTAGACACGTTAGCTCTCACAAATCGAATCAACAGAGAAATTGCTATTATTATCGAAAGAATCCCTAAGAAAATACTCACCACTGCATCGGCACAAGAAGAATTATTACTGGCGAAGTTGAGGAAGATGGAATCGAGCAGACAAATTCAACCAAGGAGTTGGCAGCCGCCATAGTTGTAACCTATTATTGAAAGGGAGTGGAAGAAGATAGTTTGACTGTGTTGTTTGTCGGCCTATTGTTTTATTGACCTGCATGCCGTGTTTTGCTATGGGCAGCAAAGCCTGATTAGTAATCTAATTAACCTATTTTCAAAAAAAAAAATATAAAATAAATAAATTACCCATATATATACCATATTGAAATTTATGTTTAATGAATAAAAATATACCGTAAATAATTATATAACTCAACTCATACAACAGTATATAGTACAAATACAACTTACATGCCTCTAGGTGCAAGAAAAGGGGGCCGATCTCGGGCCAAATAAGTAGAAGAGAAAGGGACGAGGTACGCTTAGATTTTCATGGGTACGGTCAGTACGGGGTAGTGGGTTTGGAAATGGTGACGTGTAGGCGGAGGGGACCACGACGACAGAGGCCGGTCGCTGGCATCGACGCGATGGGGTCGAAGAAGATAAATGAAGGCAGGCTCGGTCGGGCTGTTGAGGGAGAGAGAGGGCGGAAGAGAGAGAGCAGTGATGAAGCTTTGTTTGATTTTTTTTCTTTTTCCAAAGGAAGTTGGATTTGAGAAGAAGATGGGAGGAGAAAGTGAGCTATGTCCAGGGCAACTGTATATATATAATATACTATAGAATTATGTTACTTCCTGTGAAAAGCAAACATCGGAGAGAATGGGACCAATGAATGTATGAAATGAACCATCATCTATTTTATAACAGTAGGCAGGTTAAATATCAAGCCCGAGAATTCAGGGAATCATTAAAGCAATGACCGTTTGAAATTTAAAGGGGCACATGGAATTAAAAAGTCTCGAAACGTACCGATATAGTAATCGTTTTTCGGATTCCGCTATGTATCGGACTCCAGAATACATATATAAATATATCATAAAGATCAGCATGACGAGACGATCAAAACGGTATATAGATTTCTGTGGTATGATCATCCGATCAAAAGTCGATAATCAGTACCGTAAATGCTGCTATTTTGCCAGAATTAAGATAAATAGAGCGATAGAAGTCCAAATTTGGAAAAATGAAAGATGACGTTTCGCTCAAAAGAGGATTTAGAATTTTTCTATGTAAAAATATGCAGATTTGAAAATATTTTATTATCAACAATTATTTATTGACTTGAATTTAAATAGAATTACACCATAAAATAAACTTCAATATTATCAGATGAAAATTTACCATTTTCTATGCTTAAATAGACGTATTCCAAATATCAAATTTATATTTCAAAATATTATTATTTAAAATTTCTCAAAAATTCAATTAAATACGTTATAAAAATTATTAAAATTTACGGGTCGTTACAATTCAATATCATTATTTAAAACGACTTATTACTTTTAAATTTCATTAATTAAAATGATTATTAATTTCAGTTATCATTAATTGAAATGATTTGTTAAGTTCAACAAATTAATTAAACTCCATTATAATTAATGAAAAAGAATTAACTAAACTTAGATACACATTATTTAAAACGATTAATTAAGTATAAAACATCATTATCAAAAGTGATTAACTAAATCTAAAGATAAACAAATTTTAATTATCGCTTATTAAATTGGTTAATAAATCTTAAAATCATTGATTAAAATGATTAATTATTTTAAATTTTCATTAATCAAAATGATTAATGAATTTTAATACTCCATTTAGCGAAAACACAAGCTCAAGTTCATACGATAGGGTTTTAGGGATAAAATTTAATAATTGACGATATAGCGAAATCGCTATAACGACAGTGAAGTTAAATGGAATATCGGGATTCAATTCAATTATAACAGTATAAAGATGAAAATAAATAATTTATCAACAAGAAACTCTCTTTGGGTCTCTTTATAGATTTTCCTTACAAACAATGGTTATGGATAAAATATAGATAATCGTATGGGTTTATAACGATCAAGTTAATATGTCATCCATTTTCTAAACGGAAATTCAACCAAACAAGCAATCAAACAATTTAACTAAAATCCATACAATTAATAAACGTTTGTAACATCATTAATATGATATAATAAAATTTAATGTGAGTTAAACTCACATTGATTTTCGTTTTTGCCGAAACATCCCATTTTGGACTAAGACCGAACAGTCGTTTGATTTTAGCCAAAATTTTCACTTGCTCCAAATCTAGGCAAACTAACTCCATTACGTAGCCATCGTCATTATGAGACCAACACAAAAAACGGCGTTCGAATCCGACCTCGTACACAAAAGTTATTCAAATTATAAGTTTTCATATTTAAATGATCAAATTAAATTACTAATTACATTATTTAATCTAATCCCCCACCTTCATCCTTCTTCTCCCCTTAATCATCTTCCTCCTATGCACGTACAGGTGCACAATGAACTCAAAATCACCAACCTTCAAATGACGATATCTCCTTCGTTTCTCAATGAAACGATCTCCCGTTTTCGCCTATGCGTCCATCTTCATGCTAGCTTCAACCTTGACCCCTAGGATCCATCGCCACAGAAACCTAAAAATTCCAACCTGAAGCTCCCCTACAGGTTGTACAATGCACGAAAAAGCCCCAAGTGACCAGACGCCTCCAAACTTCGGCCAACGGTGCTCATCCTTGCCGCAAACTCGAATCTAACTTTGAATTCATCTAACATTGACTCCATCGACCAAAAATCGAAGCCCTAAACTAATGCCATGAACGGCCTCCTCCCCTAAATGTCAATGCAACCCAATTCGTGACCATAGGATCATAGCTTAAGCGCATACGAATCTAACGAATCAAATTTGAGAGTTTTTAGTGGAGAAACGGATTTGATTTTGATTTTTAAAAATCAAAAGGCTTATTTTCCTAGTTTACAGGCTTGATTTTATAAAGTAGAAGAGTATGAGCAGCACATAAGAGTGTATGGCTGATGTGAGGGAGTATGGTGAGGGGTATGGGCCTCAAAAGTAGGGTAAATATTATTTTAATTTTTTAATAATATACAAAACATATCCGAAAATCTCAAACTTCAAACGAGAGGTGCCACCTGGCATTTTATATGTTATACCCCTATTCTAAACATAATGGAACTTCTTTCGAGGTCTAATTCAATCGTATGCAGATGATAAGTTTTTTGACCCAGTTATAATATTAAATTTTCGATATTAATTTCAACACGTTTAGATCTCGCATGACCACACGTGTGACGACCCGCCTTTCTAAACCTAGAAAGACATATCATCAATATGAAAGAAAGGGATAGAAATAGAAAAGAATAGAAAGAAAAATTAAAAACATCAGAATCTCACAGTGGAATGGAACAAAATATAATACATCACATAACTATTACATAATTATACATACATCATAGTTATACAATATCATATAACAGGACTGTCATATACATATATGTCCCTACATACATCCAAAATACAGCATACGCTAACTACACAGCGGAACTACATATATAGATACATACGTCTGGTCTTCTTCCCAAAAGCTCCTCCAGCAAATCAATACTCCGAATACCTATCACTTGCCTACTCATAAAAAATTTGAGTACCCAAGAGTTTATGAAAAATAAAATATAAACTCCGGGTCAGACATGGGTCTGGTATGAGTAAACGGGTTAAAATTGCTTAACTTTGAAAATCATTTGAAATAAAGGTATCACGTAAGACTTCCCACAAATAAATACGGGTAAGATTTTGCCTTACGCTAACCAAAACATTTTATAGGAAATTCAGTGATATTATAATAGCGTCTAGGGTTTTCATGTAAATAGAAAATAGCCGAAATTGTTACATGATTAAATTCCAGCTACTAGCTACGAAAGTGGGTAATACAAATCAAAACTGTATGGTCTCGTAGGGAAAATGGATTTCCAACAATGGCAGGGCTACTGGGGTACCGCCCGTCACAGTACGGGGCCTAGATCACCGTACCGAGGATCACTCCCGATCCCCTACAGCACAAGGCCGGAACCATTCCTTACTGAACAGTCCCGAACAAGATAACCTCGCAGTTGTGGCCAACAACTGCTCACACAGCCGAAATAAAAAAAGACATCTAGACAGGGGTATACCTCGTCCTGCTTGGGCATGACCCACCTAACCTTGCTGCATCTCCCCTGTTTTAGCCATTCTCGGTTGATGAGGCTTGAGGCTGCGATTACCTTTATAGAACATTATTCTTAGAATGCTCATTGTCCGCCTGACGATGTGCTGAAAGCATTCAGTCCCTACAAGTTCGTTCCGGGTTCGAACGAAACCGAAGGCATTATCTTGTTACACTTATTTTGGAATCACCCTCAGAGTTAACGACGATAACCCTTGCATGCTGAAATACCATCTCGATCACCAATTGACAAGTCACGACCTATCGTTTAACTTAGATCGATGTGGTTTTCGGAGAATCAAAGTTGATTCTTCCGATCCCGGTCTCATCGGAATCCAAACGCCATTTTAAAGGCCAAGTTGTCTATTTAGTCTTAACAGTTCAATTCAACATTAAGAATTCACATAACAGATATCCCGGATAAATCACATACAGTTATCATAGATATATCTAGAATATATCACAACATATCACAGAATATCATCAAACAGATATCAAAGTCAATCAAACAGAGTTACCAATTCATACCAACACAATTTGGTTTACTTAACTTAATTAATTGCTTAAGAATAAACTACTTTATTCTGCTTAATTAATTACTGATTAATTAACTTATTAATGATCAATTAATTACTTAGTTAATCATTGATTATCACCTTATTTATCATCTAATCTTTAATTAATTATTTAATTAGTTAACTTTATTTATTAATTATTACTTAATTACCTAGTTAATTAATTGATTCTTAATTATTAATTAACAACTTTCTCATTTAAAATTAATTACTTATTTAACTATCACAAATTATTTAATTAATCATTTATTATCAATTTTTTTAACTATATAATCCTCAATTAATCACTTAAGTTAATTACCATTAATTAACTCTTAAGTAATTAGCTAACGTTGATTTGACACATGATTAATTTTTAATTACAAAATTAATTTAAAGTTATCAATTTAATTTCAAGTATAAATTAATTTACATTCTAATTACTTTATATTAATCAACTATCTTTACAGGTTTTCCTTATTAAACCTTTAAATCAAATATTAACCTAAAACTAACTAATTACTTATTTAACTTAGTTATACAAAATACTTAAAACAAAATTATGCACGTCTATTAAGGAGTGGACCCGAGGGAAATCCCATGTTCCCTCGTGACAAACCCGCGTCCTCCCTTGTTTAGCCCGAGCTCTCTCTCTCTCTACTCTATCTCCTTCTTCTCCTTTCTCCTGTTTCTTTTCTTCCTCTCATTTCTTTTTTTAGCTTAAGTTAAAAACGAAACTGCAGTGCAAATCTCACGCATGCGACCAGGTGACAATCCCAAGCAAACATCCAAATATCTCGAGTACGAGCACGCGTCAATCCCAACATATCAATAGACATCCCCATGCCACCGTGCACGTGCACTGTGGTTCGCCTCGCCTCCGGCGACTTGCACTACCGCCAGCAAACCATAAATCGTCTTGATTACAAAAATTAAAACTCAATTTCCTTGGAAGATGATCAAATCGAAATATGGCCGATGCTCGAACCAAAGTTCGAACGACACCGAGAAAAATGCTCCGCCTCACCATCCATGACCACCGGAGGCGAAATCACTTCGCCTACACCACGTCCAGACCCTCCTCAACCTCCACCTTGACGCACGTCGCACTCGATCAACTTAGGGTGTCGCAAATGAAAATTTACAGAACACAGGAAACAGAAGAACAAAACCTTATGTTTAACTCGCCCTCAAAATTTATGCATTCGAAATTTTTTTTGTTATTTTTCTTGTATTAAATTGTCTACAAGCTTGCTTCATATCAAATTACAACAATTAAAATTAACCCAATCATTCGAAATTGACAAAAATCCATTTCGGCTTCCTTTTAAAACAGCTCCTATTATCTTTGCTTAAAAATCATAATTTTTATGTTAAAAATCCTAACTTTGAGTATGAAATCAAAATATGTTATTGAATTCCTAAATTTAAACATTCGAATTTTTGACTTTTAATTCCTTTTACCTGTAACTTGAACAAACAGTATTTATAAAATATTGTTAAACTTCAAACAAGGTTGCAGGCCTTTGATTTAAGATAAATAACTTAAATTAGCAACAATACCTAATTTTTAAACATTTATATGAAGAACTGTTTACAAATTTCTCTGCTTTACTTTGTTCAGACACTCAAAATTCTGAAGAACAGCTATATAAACTACCAGAGCAACAGGAAGTACTCAGGGCTACTTGTTTAAGGCAGACATCAAAGCACATATCTTTTGTAAGTTAAATATACAAGTATAAATTGAAAATAGTAAGTTTACTCACAAAAAAACATGATTTAACAGAGGGTAGTTTTCAGTTTTCCAGATGAACATAGAATTGAAACCAGATATATAGGTCATCATATTATCATCAACATATCATACACACACACGAACTTAAAACTTAACTAAAAGTTTGTTTACTCACCCTAAAATTCGTTGGATAGAAAACAAGGTTAATGAAGACTGCAGATGTAACGACCCAGAATTTTTGATAATTAAAATTTGAATATTTAATTAATTTTAAAAATTAATAAGTGAAGTTTTTAAGTCGAATAAATTTTATTTCGATTATTGGATTTAAATTGGATAATTAAATCAATAATTTAATATGTTAAATTATGGAAATAATTGAAAATTGAGTTAAATATGATTGAAAATGATTTGTAAAATTTTATTTTATCATGTTGGAGTTAGAATGATATTTTAGAACTGTTAAAATCGAATTAAAAGTTAAATTGTGAAAATTGAATATTTTAATATTTAATTACCGACTAAAAATAGCCAATTTTTGAACAGTCTCAGAATTGAACGAAACCAGTTCCATTGGATCCATAATTGTTAGTTATTTCCGGATTTCAATTTACGTAGCAATCGGAGCTATCGTTTGATCGTGGCAGCTCGAAACGCATCGAATTGTTTTTAATATTAATTTGGCGAGTTAAAATAGCCATTTTTCAAAAATTCTCGGATTTCGACGAAACCAGTTTCATCGGATCCGTAATGTGATATTATTGTAAGATTTCAAATTTCAAGTCAATTGGATTTACCATTTGTCCGGTACAAATTAAAACGCCTAGAAAATCGTTTAAATCGGTTTAATTTAAATCGATCGTTTTTGCCATATCTCGTACAGATGACCGAATTAGCTTCCGAAACCTGTTCCATTGTGTCCGGAACGCGGGATAAACCCTAGGAACGTCGGTCACGGCGCGTAAATCGGAGTTTGGAAAACCCGGATGGATAGTGTTTCGATCGATTTCCTATAAATAGCCCCTTCACTCTAAAAAAAAATAAAAAAAAATTAAAATTAAAAACCCTAGCTCTTAACAGGCTGCCGCCCCCTCCTTTTCAACGGCCAGGAAGCAATGTTCTTCCTCCTCCAATTAATCCAAATCCGTCGATAATTGGGCAAAAGTTTCAACTGCAAAAATGTAGAGAGTGTCGAGAACTAGCATCTCAACGGTGGAGATGTGGAATGGAGGTTCGACGTGAACGCTGGAGTGGCGCGTTCGGCTGCAGCTCGTGCACGTTTTTCGAGCATTATAGCCGACCGAGCTCGAAGCTCTTCAGGCCGTGGGTGACTCTAGGGGAGGCGCGCGGGGTAGTGGTCTTTGATCGAGCTAGAAGTCGTCGAGGAGGTGGCAAAAATTGCAAGGGGGATGGCGGCCGTGCGTTCGAGCAAGCTTGGGGAGTTACGCGAGGGGAAGAAGATATTGCGCACGGCTCTGATGTGATCAAGGAGAAATCAACGGCTGTAAATAGTTTAGGTTTAAAATTAAAATTTAAGTCGTAAATTAATTATCTTTTAATTCGTGTAAACTTCAAATTATCATAACTTTTTCATACGAGGTCGGAAAATTCCGAAATGAGTTGCGTTGGCTTCGTATGGACGAGCACTACGCGATGGAATTGGATTGGAGTCGTTTGGAGTTAGTGAAAATTTTGGGTAAAATTAAACGCGCGTTTAATTTTATTCGAAATAAAAGCTAAAACGGAATTGAAATCAAGGTGAGAACTTCTCACTCAATCGAATCGGTTTCGATTATATTTTAAATAGCTAGATTTAAAATATCTGAATGCATGTTTGAATGGTGATTGTTATCTATTGATTGTTAAAATAGACATTATGCGCCGTTAGTAAGCGGATGTTATTTATTAAAAACATATACCGCGAATATTTCATAAACAGTGAAATTGGTATTATATATAATATCAATATATATATATATTGGCATATGTATATATTGCAGTTGTTGATTTCCCGCATTTTTTAGCGGATGAGACCCTATTGCGCCGTCTATTAAGCGGATAATATTATAAATCTCATATACCGCGATAATTCCGTACTGCAGCGGAATTGGTATTGTGCTAATGTTTGTGATGCAGGAAACAGGTTGGAGGGATCCAACTGGATTCCTCAACTGTATTGATTTATTTACAGATATTGTGATATTTGTTGATTATCATATCGATATATGATATTTGGATGTCGTGGTTGACTATTTGGTGATGTTACATCATCAGATCCATTTTTGAAGTTTTAAAATAATGATTTTGGTTATTAAAGGAATTTTAAAGTGATTTTTCAAAGTATATGTTTTATTAAAATTTTGAATTGATTTATTTTAAATAAATTAACGTTATAAGTTAATGTTATGAAAATTATAATTTTTGTAAAATATAACAAATTCAGATTTTTGAAATAAATAGTGTTTAATTTATAAATTGGTTTAAATTGGGAATTTTGAATTATTATTAACGGTTTATATAAAAGATTTATAAAATTAATATTTAAAAATTTAAAATACTGGAATTATAAAACGAGTTTTTATAAGTAATAAAGTGAAATAAAAATGGATTTCATAAGTGAATTGAAATTTATAAACTTATGAAATATGAAGTTATAAAATGGATAGATTTTGTAAAATATAAGATTTATAAGTAATCAACTTATAAATCGGATTTTGGCATTTAAAATAAGATAAAAAGGATCTTTATAAATAGAAGTTTATAAAAATATAAATAGAGTTTATAAACGTTGTTTATAAATCCGAAATCAATTGAATTTGATAAGTTGGATATAGGAATATATGAAAGGAATTATATTCACGATTTTGGACAGTGAATATATTATTAAATGAAATGGATATGTTTTGGGGAAGGAACATTATGAAATGAAGTGAATGATTTTAAAGACGTTTTAAAATGCATTAAGTATCGAATACATAGATTTCAACATTTATTGTTGAAAAAGACGTTTTCGAGAAATAGAAGGAAATGGTGGGCTATAACACTGTTGTTATAGTAAATGGTTTCCGAAAGGAAATGTTTTGTATAGTATTGGGATTTATATATCTATTTAAACTTCGAATCCCTATACTAGTGATTTTGGGTCGTCGTAACGATGTTTTACGCAACATTCGTTTTTGACCCAAAATAAATGAGTTAAGAAAATGATTTTCTTAAAGAATGAAATATATACTAAATTTTGATTTAAGTATATTGAATATTTTCAAATGTTGAAAATAAATAGATTTGGGATGTACTTATTTTTATTTAAATAAGTATGGAAATATTTTTCCAATGTGAAATGAACGTTTGAGAATTTATCTTTTTAAAGATAAATTGAAAATGAATATTGAAAATCGATTGAAAATCGTATATCATAGATATTTTGGGATTATAAATTCACTATGGAATTTATAAAAGAAAGGGGAAATTAGTTTAAAAATAAACGTTGATTTATTTTTAAAATGTGGGAATAAATTTACGAATTGGAACGTAAATATATAAAATAAATCGGTAAGGATTTATTTAATTGGTTTAAATGAACCATGTTGAAATGAAAGAAATTTCCGAGTAAGGAAAAGTGATTTGAAGAATTGTTTTCAAATGTTTGAAGTGTGGAAAATATATATCTAGTAAAGATATTTTGGAAAGTAAATAATTTGGTAAATTATTTGGATTTGGTGATGTTGAGCATGCCTATTGATAGTTAAATAATCCGACTATCAATATTTACCTTTAAATAGGTATTTGTTGTGAATTGTTGAATTTGAATACCACACTTATTTTGAATAAGCGCTCACTATTCGGGTTAGCCGGGAAAGGACCTTGGGGTCGTATAACCCATTCCGAGTATGTGATACGTCGTTATGGATTGCATTTGATGACCGGTGTTGAAGACCGGGTATTTGTGAAAACGGAAGGATTACCGTCGAGTTACTCTACATCGGCTGATCTCCGATATAGAGGTTTTATCACCCTTAGTGACGGGAAGTCCGGTCGTGATTAGTGAATATCCGGATTGCAAGGACTTCTTTGTAAGTGCCTTCGGTTCTGTTCGATCCCGGAACAGACTTGTATGATTGTATGTATGACATTACAAATTGAGATATAAAGCTGATTTCTTTCAAATATATTTCTGTTGGTGGCGGAGAATTTATTCTTTTAGCTTAACACCCTTCTCTGAGACGTATGAGCTCAGAGGTTATATAGTTGAAGGTTATTAGTGATATACTCCCAATTTGGTAGTGTGACATGCTGAGTGTTGCTGTGAAATGATCATTGTGTTGATCATTTGTGATAGGATCATTTATTTGATCGTTTATCTTTGTGATCATTTCTATGATCATTTGTTGACCCAAAGCACGGCTTTTGTATAAAGTGTGTTTTTGTGGACGAGACTTCGTCGGACCTCACACCCCGGAAATGGTCAAAACAGGAAGGATGCGGCAAGGTTATTAGGGGTAGCGCCCTTTAGTGTATGTCATTCCTTCTGGATAGAGGTGGTATCATGGTATGGAGCCCAGATATTTAACCTATGTTGTTACTGCATATTTTGTGGTTGTTGGAAATCGAGGATCCTCGGATAGATCGGTTACGATCGGGGGATGACATATTCGTGTCAGTAGTTACCCAGTTAGGGGTAACCCGACCTTGTGTTGGCAGAGATCCGGTTTGGTTCTCGGGACGTCATTCCAGAGGCGTTTCCATGTGGCAATGGGAAGTTCCTTGGCCTGACCATTTGTTGGAAATCCAAAGAAACAATACGAGACTTGTACGGTTTTAGTTGTATAACCTGCCATGGAATGTGGCGGTAACCTGCTATTGAACATGGTTAGCTATAGTAGGCATACGATAATGGTCGTATGTTGGCTAAGATTTATATTCTATTTTCGAAATGAATTTTGCCTACACTATGCACTAGTAATAATATCAAATGTTATTTTTAATGCGTATCAAGCATCTTTGACTATCATAAGGAGAAATCTCCTCCGATTCTGCGTTTGCATGTGTGTGTGTGCGGGAGGCCTTATGGTAGTCTCATTTTTAAAAGCATTGCGAATTGACTTTAAAAATATTCTTCTATTTTGTTTTCAAAGATAAATAAACTGTTTTGAGTTCTCACACCAGTCACATGACTGACTCGGAGTTTATTGTTTTCGTTCCTAAACTCTGGGTGCCCACCAATTTTCACACGGGCAGTCAAGAGTTAAGGTTTATTCAGGATATTCAGGAGTTGCTGGAGGCAAGATGGATGGCATGGCGTATTACTAATTTATATAGTATTTCTTTTTCCGCTGCATTGTTTGTTGTTGCATGTTGTTGTACACTATGATGATATGATGTAATGAAATGAAATGAAATGTAATGTAATAACTGATATAGTTCTTTGTTTAAAGACTATACATTTATTTATTATATGTTGTTCCGCTGCGATTGTGAGATTCTGTTGTTGTTCTGTTATTTCTTCTGTTCTGTTCTATCTTTTTCTATCTTCTTCTACCTCTTTCTTCTTCTTCAACCATAACATTTCGGGTTTCCGGCCTTCGATTTCTCGGCAGTCGATAAATTAAGTGTCGATGTTGAATTTTCGAAAGTCGAAAATTTTCGAGGCGTTACAGCAGATCAATTTCCTGAACACTTCACTGCTTTGATAACTTGTTTGAAAATATAAGGTGATGTTTGTTTCCTCTTTTTTTTCTTCTTCTCAAGTCTGCTTTTAGGTTTTTGTTAAGTTTTTATAAACGAATATAAAAATATGATGGATATATATACAAGTAACTGAACAGCTGTAGGTTGTATTTAGACAGTTTTTATTTGTATTGCCATGCTTTTTAATTGGCTATGTATTATACACTGCAGAAGGAAATTATCAGAGGGATTTCGGCTGCAGTACTTTGCTTGAACAAGATGTTGTGCTAATTTAATGCTTATGCCTTCATTTATGATAAAATGTAATTAATGGCTTTAGATTCTTGTTTATTTTTGTACAAAACAAAGATTTGTTTTATTTTTATTAAAGTGAAAATATTTATTTTCTTATGCACATAAAACTTACAGCAGCATATATGGTTTGTTTTTATTGTTATTATCATTATTTTTCTTTTCTCCGGACAAAGATCTTTTGAACATGAATTTGTCATCTTTATTGTACATATTTATGTTACAGGTTATGCTTGATCCCTATAAGCTTATGTATTGATTTCTTATATTTGTTTATGTTTGTACAAAGATATTTTTAAATGTGATGTGAATATTTGTCTTCTTTGCATCATTCATGAGTATATACAGGTTATAGAAATAGTTCATCTTCTTTAAATTGTACATATGCATATATTATGTAGTAATATATGTTTCCCAAACTTACCCTATATGTATATATATGTAGAGTTATCATAGTTTGAAAATTTTATTCTATTTGTAATTTAATTATCAAACATTGGTTCATATCGTTGTGTTTGTACGTTTATATTTCAGTTTATAATTCATATTTTATATTTGTATCTTTAGTTACCTCTTATAATTTATAATTATGTTTTATACTTGTTTTGTATGTTTATGTTTATAACCATTTATATTGTTTTATACTTATGTTTTAGATTTCCATGTTTATGTTTAATATTACTATGTTTGTTTATTTTTAAGCATTATCATTTTAAAAACTACAATTGTATTCATATGTATATTATCAAATAATAAAAATATAGAGTCTTAGATTTTTATTGAATAAGAGAGATTCTGTTATAAATTTTTTAAAAGATTACATTTTGAAATTTCAAATCCAAAATTTTCTTTACAGTCACATATATAACTGGTAAATGATTAAGACCTCATCAGTTTATAATTTGAGAAGCTTTTTTTTAATTTAAATTAGATTAAATATTTATTAAAATATGCTGTCAAAAATTCCGGGTTGTTACAACACAATTCATCTGATCGCCACGAAATTCGACGGCGTAATATAATTCACTATTATAAATCTAATGAAATTGGTTTCGTCGAAATTTAAGATTATGCCCTGGAACGACAATTTCATAGATTTAAATATTTAGTTATCGATATTCATTCGGTCTATTTATATTCTTAAATAAATTTACAAATTGAATTCACCAATAAAATTTATTGGTTAAAAGGAGCTAAATAAAATTATTAAAGCCATTTAATTCACAATTCAAATATTTTGATTATTCCCTATATTTGAACTATAAATTATTAAATACCAAATTTTAATTATTTAAATATTTAAAATTGTATAATCATTCAAAATTAAATGATCAAAATTTTGAGTTGTTACATTGCCCCCTAAATGAATTTCGTAACCGAAATTCCTAAAAAAGCAAATGTTTCCAAACCCTTAAGTTTAAAACTATTAATTAAAATAAGTTATTAAACTTATGAACTTTTCAAAACCAATTGGCTGGAATAGATTTTAAAATTTTAAAGTCTTTTAAATTCATTCACATATACCAATTCATTATCTTTTGTTCATTTATTACAAGATATAACTTGAAAGTCAAATTTTAGTTATCAAAAAATTTCAAAATTCTAAAAAAATTCTAACTCCTAGATTTTTTAGAAAATTTCGCCAGCGTTTCCTTAGTGCGGCTCGATCGGTACAACTACAAATGGCCTTTACAAGCTCTAAACCAATCAAAAAAACAAAAGCCAAGTGGCCTCCCATATCTGGGGCACAAAATCACCAACCAATTTGAATTTTCTAAATTTATTACGAACCTTTTTGCTTCGAATTTATATTTTGGCAAGTATTTTATTATCTTCTATGCAAATGCAGGTGCACAAGAATCAAATGAAAATCTCTTGCCTACCTTTACTTACGAAATCTAGAAGAAAATCAGGCTGACAAAATCAATGTAATGTACTCTACATGCAAAAAATAGCATGATGTAAATCTACATGCAACCAACAACTATATCTCAATCATATGCAAGAAAATACAGAGAATATTCTGTAATAGATGTTATGCATTCAAATATTTCAAATGGTAATTTTAGATCTAAATACGTGGGTTTTCTAATCCATAAATTTATTTTTCAAATTTCTCAGACGAGAAAAACCAAAATCAAAATGATTAGAAGGGGATTCCCCTAAATAAATTATGAAGAAACTCAAGAATAAAAACAACATGGAGCGCCCAGTGGTATTCTGGTTCCCCATAAACATTAACTAGAGTGAATAAATACCATTCCTTTCCCAAATTCTTTAAAATTTTCCATTTTCCAAAATCACCGAGATTTAGGTCCTAATAACAACATTTTAAAATCCTTTGTTTATAAATTCAAACTTTATAAACAATGGTATATAAATTCACACAACAAATCAATTCAATTCAGTCAACCCAATCAATCAAATTCCGTGAAGGAATAAACTAACACTAACCGTCAATCAAATTTCATAAGGAAAACTTAGCACTTAACATTGTTTCAAAATGTCAAATGACTAATAAACAAATCTTAACTTAGATTCAAAACTTTCTTAATTGTGCCAAAAATATAGATAATTATTTAAGCGTACCGTTTTGCTCTTTAGCATTTGTTTATTGCTAGAAGATTACGAAACTCACTCAGACAAAACGGAAAGTTATACCCTATTTTTATTAGTTTCTTAATTATATTAAAAACTATCTCATTCGGTTATATTTCCACTTAGTATTTTATTCAATACTAAAATTATTTATGAATTATTTTATAAATTCTCACCCAAGTTTTAAAAATATATTTTATAAAGTTATTTTTTTATAAAACTTCAAATAATAACGTATTTCCCTTTATTTGCTTGTACAATACTCTTCTATATCCCTAGAGTATACACATATTTCATTTTACCTTTTCAAAAATCTAGATGGAGATCGAATTAAACTATGGCTTCTCAAAACTGAGTCAACCTATTAGCCTTTCTAACTTAGATTGTTAGAACGAATAATATTTACGGGTTGACCCAATCAGCAAATAGTTCATACTACTTTAATGTTTAAACAAATATATGGTTTTAATAAAAACAATGTTTATCAAAATCCTCTTATTTAATTTAACCCAGTTTAAACCTGTGTTAAATTATCTCATATCTTCTCTAAGGGAAAAATCTCATTTATCAAAACAATGTCATATTACAAATACTTTTTATTGTTAAACCGATTTCCTTTTAGTGAACTTAAAAGTTGGATACCTGGTTTTAATTTCAAAAACTCTTCTTTTGAAAGCATATTGCATATATTTTAATGTATATCAACTTCAAATAATTTATAATTAAAACTCAATTTGGGTTTATTCGGATTTGAACTCATTTCGATAGCACAGTGGTAATGAGAATAATTTACTAAGTATTCCCCAACATTCGCCTAAGCGAACATCTAATCGTCACTTAGAAGATTATTCGGATAACCACAAAACTATTCGAAATAATTTCCTCCTAATTATCCCAAAGAAAATGCATTCTATTTAAAATTTTACTTTCCAACATATTTTAACTTTTAGATATTTTCAAAAGTACTGGTATTTCATTTCCCAAAAATTTCTTGAAATTATTTTCAAAAATGCCAGGATTTCAAAATCAAAAATCCTTTTTAAACATATTTTACAAATTAAATTTATATATAATTTCCTTTATATAAAAATCATTTCATATTATAATAATTCTTCTTTTTATAATCAAATTTCTCAAATGTTTATTATCTAAATGTTTTATCTTACCATTTAGACTATATTTACAACTTTTTATTAAAGTTCAATCCTTAACTCACTATTATTAAATGGAGAGTTTTTAATTTAATCATATTCTTAGAACACCTTATAGTCAATTCATGAAAATTAATTCATAGAGGGTTCGTTTTAAATGAAGCGATAAATGCTACTAATTAGACCAAGCATAATTTAGCAATTAACAAACAATAGTTAATGCTTATTTAAATTAACCATAACCGAACAAACAATAATGATAATAAATATATATTATCACATTCAAACAAACACACCATATAACTGTATAAAATTTTGAAAATTATTCCTTTATATATATATATATATATATATATATATATATATATATATATATATGAAATATAATCCTAGGCAAAATATTTAAATTGCCAAATTTTCAAAATTTTCAATACCATGTCCGTTGGACTTGTCTGTTTAGAAACCTGTAATAACCCGGATTTCTGAGCATTGTAATTAATAATATAACTAGGTTAATTAATAGAAATACAGATATATAGATTAAACAAATAAATTTGATATTATTCATATTTATACATATATATATATATAGAGGAAGCTATTGTGTAACCCAAGCCCTTCCTTTATAATTTGAATTAAATTTGAAACCAACTTCAACTAGCATGCAAGCAGATTCAGTCAATGCAATGGAATTCAGGCTCCTGGAAATGACTTGCATCTGGAATACTTTCTGTTTTTCATTTAAGTTAAGTAAATCTATGTTTAAAACAGTTTTCTTCCTTTAAAAAACCAAGCTATCAAGATTTGCAAAATCTAAAGTTTAACTCAAAATGCCTTTTAAATAGGAAAATTTAAAACAGTGGCAATTAATAACTGCTCTATTCTCTTCTCTTTAGTGAGTAACCTAAATTTTTATAGGTTGTTTAAAAATTTATCTGTGCATGAGTTTGAGTATATGCTTGACTGTTGTGTGATTATGCCTGCATACATTCTTGAGTATGCAGATAAGTGTGATGTGAATTTCTACAGACATGCTTCTGTTATTACTTGGATTTAAATACAAATCCACTTCTATATGATTGAATCATAGTTAGAGATTATTGTGTGAACAAATTATGTTGTTTATTATTATAATAATGATTGTTTATATATATATAAATAGATTTTATAGAAATAGAATTGTTAATTTTTAATTGAATAGGTAGTACATATGTATATATGTATAATCTGATTTGTAAATTGGATTTTAGAATTTTGTTTGAATTTGACTTTAAAGTTTTGAAATTCTAAGGTATAGATATTCAAATTGTTTTGGATTTTAAAATATAAGTATAAACTTTTATTTATGAATGTATTTGGTTTTATTTCTTTAAAATTTTCTATATATATAAACAAATACTTATAAACTAATTAGTTGTGTATAAGTTTATATTAACTTTAAAAAATAAATAAACATATAAATATGATTACAAACTACTTAAAGAACATGTGTAAATCTATTAAGAGCTTGTTTAAACAAGTGTTAGCATATAAATTCACTTGATGACAAGTGTTAGAAAATTAAATATAAGGGAAGACAAGTGTCTTGATTTATTTTTATTTTCTTTGATTTTTAGTAAAACATAAAATAAGTTTTATAAACACACATCTTCCATTTCCTTTTTCTTTTTCTCATTTCATTTCTAAGAAAAAGGGAAAGAAAGAAAACTTCAGCTGGAACTCTCCTTAAAACCAAATCTAAAAACCAAATTTACCCAAAAACCAAATGCAAAACCCAAAATTGATTCAAAATCTGCAATCAAAATCTGAAAAATCAAGTGCAATGCATGTTTAAAAATATGCATATCTGAAAGCAATTTTCAACATCAAAAATTAAAGTACAACTCAAGAAGGGTCTGCATGCAGTTTTAATTCAACAATCAAAATACAGTTTAAAAGCAACTTCAAAAGGCAAATTAATGTTCTAGAATCATCAATGCAAATGCAAGTCTGGTTTTGCATCTGGGTTGTTCTCTGCCTCTTCTATCAATTTGTGAGTAAACTACATTTAAAAGCAGTTTAATACCTATGATTTTAACATGATGCTTATATGGTTGCTGATGCTATGTGAATGAATGCATGAATATTTTTATATGATATGCTGTTATGGTTGATGCATGCCTGGGAATGAATGTTCACCATCTCTGTTTTAACTTGATGCTTGTGATAAGGTTTGAGCATTTCAGTAAATATGATACCAAGAATAAATTTAAACTCTTGCATGAATATAGATAGTCAAGTTTGCCTGGGTTAATGTTGTAATACTGTGCATACCTGAATAAAGGAAATAGTCTCTGTTTCAAATTCAAACATGTTAAAACAAGCTCAAAAATCAAAACCTATTACACTTAATCTTTTAAAGTTATGAACTGTTTCCTATTTCTTGCAAACAGTGAATAAATTAAAACCTTAAACAACGAACTGTCTTCAGTTTCCTTCTAACTGTAAGTAAACCACTATCACTTTTAGCTAAATTTGTATGATGTCTGGTTGCTTGAATTTAATGTGTGAAGCATTAAGGATTGCATAATGTAAACTTGTAGAAGTATATCTGAAATTCAAGGTAAATAAGTATATGCATGCCTGGGTATGGTCTCTGTTTGATTCTAATAAACTAAATCAGGATTTAAAATATAGATCTCATTATATAATTGGTTACAGGTTATGGTCTTTAAATGAAATGTGTAAGTTCTTACCTAATTCAATTTTAAAAAAAATATTAATAAAGAATTTAAAGCATAAAATCCCATTGGAAAATGAAAATATCAGAAAAATCAACTCATGTCTGAAAAATCAATTGTTTTAAACCCATGCTTCGATTATATAGCTGGATTTGCTTTTAAAGGGGATGATTTTTGATAAAAGACATATGATTTTTAAGATTTTATTTATGGTGAAATTGAGAGATGAATGGAAAAGGGATCTACTTCGATTTCTGACAAATGGTGTGGAAATCGTTGATTGGCACTTTGCTGAAGCTTGTTCGATGGTCGTAGACCATGGAAAAAATGGCAATTGATTTTTCCTATTTATGGATCATCGACACGAGAAGATTTTAGGGTTTGGTCACGTTTTTGACCAGGGTCGTTTCGTGGAAAATGACAGAAGATTGATGAAGATTTAGTTTTGCGCACTAGGGGGAAATCGTAGGATGAAGCTTTGGCGATGCGTCGATGATTTCAGGTGGATGATGATGTTGATGATGGACAAGGCAAGGAATTGGAATGACAGTGTTGTCTGAGACTGGTCCTTTGATGTCGAATTTTGGGACTAAGGTGGAGACCGTAAATTTTTGGAGAGGTGGTGTGTTCGGGTGATCAAGGGGGTCCGCGAGGTCGGTCGGCGGCGAAGGTAGATCGTCGAAGATGGTTGTGCATGGATACGCGTGTGTGTACACGGGGTTGAGTGGTATCACAGTAATTTGGGGAAGAAAGGGAATGGTGGTTTGGGCCGAAGAATTAAAGTTTTGGGCCTTGTGTATAGCGGGTTAAGGAATTGTAGTGAAGTGATTTTTATAATATGGGAATTGGGGTATTTGATCTCGGGTATGAAGAGGCTGGATACTCGGGAAGGTTAGTGTGTGTTGCGGGGTCGACTCGAAGCAGTGGATGACGCGAATGCTCCGTGGTTGATCTGGGGAAGATCGTGTTTGTCTCGGTAACTTGATTTTGCAACTGTTTCATTTTACAAGAAGTGCTGCCAGGCTAAAAATAATTATTAAAATAATAAAGAAAAAGTTTTGTAAAGAATCAAGTTTTGAAATTTTAAAACAAGGTAAGTAATTGGTGGATAATTACCTAATCAAGTAATTAAGGGTTAATTACTTAGTGTAGTTAAATTGGTTAAGTAATATGATTAATTAATGAATGTGATTAATTTAAGATTAATTACCAAATGTAATTAATTAAAAGTGTGATTAATTAATAAAGTAATTAATAATTACTTAATAAAGTAATTAAGGATTTGATTACTTGTATTGAAGGAGATTAGTTGATAATTAAGGTTTATTAATTAATAGTTAAAGATTAATCAATTGGTTTATAGTGTAATTAAGGAATGAATTATCGAATTGTATTTAATGAGATGGATGAGATTAAATTAATTTGTTAATTAAAGGATGGTCACTTGGAAGTTGATTTAAGTATAATTACTTTATGAGATTGATAAGAGTAATTACCGAGTGAAGTAATTGATGGATAAATTACTGGAAATAATTAATATAAGAGAAATTACTTAATGGGAAGTAATTAAAGGTTATTTACATAGGAGTAGAAATTAAGAATTAATTACTTGATGAAATTAATTAAGGTAAGTAATTACATGATGATTAATTATTATTTTTGATTGATTAAGGACTAATTAATTTATACAATTAATTAGAGTTAATTACTTACTTAATATAAATAAAGATAATTAATTAAGGGTGATTAATTAAGATGGGAATTAAGAGATGATTAATTGATTGGTTGAAATTGATTTTAAATAAGCAGGATTAAGGTAAACTGAGTAATTAGGGTTGATAATCAATTTAATTAGAGATTAATTAAGAATGTATCAATCTTGCGTTTGGATGAATTGGATATGATATATCTGGATGTGAGATATGCTGCTTGGTGTAATGAATAGTTGAATTAGATAATATGGATTATCTATCTGTGTTGATGTGTATCATCTATCTGTTGTTATTCTTACTAACAATTGATTGTTTAAACAGTGATGTCTATAACAAATTGTAAATTTGTAAATTGACACGAGTCACCCCGAGTTTTAATTAGATTCTTTGAATTGGAATTTCTTGGTAGATGAGTTTACTCACGCTGGTTTCTAGCCTGACCCGGGTGTTACTTTGATATAATGTTCGGGTCAGACCGAGTATTACAGATTTTCAGGTAAGGACGTTCTGGAGCTCAGGAGGCGAGCAGGAGGGCAGGGACGTATGGAGAGTTTACATAATGATATTGTATATATCCGAGACATGTTAAATTGTATCTGTCCAATGTCGTATAAAATTGTTGTAACTCTGATATATCGATGTAAAATTGATAGATACAGTTTTCTTTGGTATAATTATTGTTATTGATATTATATTTTATCCGCTGCGAATGTGAGTTTGTGTGTTTCTTTTCTGTTCTTCTTCTATCTCTTTTCTTCTTTTCTCTAACTATCTGGAAATTTCGGGATCAGAATTTTCGGGTCGTTACATTTGGTTTCAGAGCTGAAGGTTAAGCGAGAACCTTGGCTCTGGTGGGATTACTCATTAAGAAAGGGTCAATGGTACCCTAGAATGAGTTGAGTATATAAATATGAGAGAGCGTACTCGTTATTTTCTTATATAAAGGTTTTTAAATGATTTCAAAAGTAAATGAATTTGTATAAGAAATAGATTATCTATTATATTAAGAAAATTGGCTGTAGTATTAATTAAACTTTATTTAATGAGATTTATTAATGGATAATGATTGGAAATGATAAATAAAGAGGAAGTTATTTAATTAAGTAACTAGAGGTAAATAATTTAAAGAACAATTACTTAATGAAGGTAATTAAGAAATAAGTTAATTACCAAATGTGATTAATTGGAATTAATTAATGATGAAATTAATTTAAAGAAATAATACATAATATTATTTAATGCATTTGAATGAAATGGTCCTATTTCAAACAAGAGTTGTTTGAAAATTTTTAAAAAAAATTTGTTTTGGATTAAAAACCAAAGGTGGTTTAATTTTTTTTTTATAACTTGGTATGTAAAAGAAATTAATATGAATACATGTGGATATACATAATATCAAAGATGGTTTGAGATAAACTCTAAATATTGAGTTTTAAATTTGGAATGAGATATGATACCCAAGGTGATAAGTTTTGAACTTAATAATTGGAAAGATTATTTATGTGAAGTTTAAAATTTGAAAAGGAAGTACAAATTGGGTAAGGTTGACTGGATTAAGTGAAATTGAGTTTAACTTGGGAAAAAGTTAAATTAGTTCAAATGATCAACATGATTTGGAAGTTAAATGGTTAATCTGAATTGGGAGTTTGTGTGATCTCAAAATGGGTTTGAGATCTGGAAATTGGAAATTGATGGATGTTTTAAGATGAATTGGATGATATCAGCCTATTGTTATTAATAATCTTTAAATTGTGAATTGGATTTGTTTGAATGAATGAGAGGTGAAGTGTGGTAATATATCCATTATAGAGATAATTTAAAATGGAATTTTGAGAATTTGACTCGAAATTAAGTTGTTTAAAAGCTTTTAATAAAGGTTAACTTGGTTGAAAAGGTTAAACCAACCTTAGTAAATTTAACTCGAATTTATATAATTCGAGATGGTTTAAATTTGGAATTTGAATTGAAATTATTTCAAACTGAATTTGATTTGAATTAATTGAAATGGTGATTGAAGATGTATGAGTATAAGATTCAAACGAAAATTTTGAATTGGAATGATTTGAATAATCTGGAATTGTATTTAAAGGTGAATAGTTTTAAATTCAAATGGAATTTGAATTTAATTTGGGAGGAAATCAAGAATAATTCAACTTGATTTGGAAATGGAATTTGAAATTGGGATTAATTCAAACTGGAGTTGAAATGGATTGGAATTGAAGTGGGTTCAATTGAATAGATGTTAGTCCAAAGTGATTGGGATAACTTGGGATTGTAATTAAAGTTGAATATGTTTAAAATCAAATGGAATTTGATTTAAATTTGAAAGGGAATTGAGAATTAATTCAACTTGAATTGGGAATGAATCAATTTCAATGGAAATTGAAATTATTTAAATTGGAATTGGGTCGATTTAAAAGGAAGAGAAAATTTAAATTGAACAGTTTTGACTCTGGACTATTTTTAATATAAATTGTTTTAATATAAACCTATTTTTCCAAGCTATATATTATATATACAACCTTTCTTTTAAAAGACAAACTATCTTATACTTGTTTTACCATTATTTTTGAAACTGTTTAACAATTTTCCAACCGATTTATAAACTAATTACTATATTTCAACTGTTTTACAAAACTAATTACCATCTTACTATTATATTGCAACTATCTAAAATTTCTATAATTATTTAAGTATTTTCTAACTATTTTACACCTATTTTACAAACTAGTAATTATTTTTCAACTACTTATTTATTTTTAACTTTTCAAGCTATTTTCTAAATTTAAACTGGACAGAGTTTAAACTATTATTGGTTAAATACCCAATCTAGATAAGAATAGAAGTGATAATCCAAATGGATTGATGTAATTGAGAGTAAGTGAATGAAAATCAAAGTGAATGTGAATAGGAATGGAATTGATTTGGCTAATAACCAATAAAGATAAATACGTAAGGTACGTATGTTATTCTATTCGCATAGTGATTTGATCCAGATTCGAGCACAGAATTTCGAGATCGTTTTATCGATCCGGGTAGGATTTTTCACTCGATTTTCGACGGCGAACCTGGATATGGATTGTTGATTGGTTCTGGATATTCTCTATCATAGTTATGACTATGCAAGGAGAATGACGGTTTCTGATCAAGAAACCAGATCTGAGTCCGCACTAGGAAGTCGGGCGGACGATACTAGTTCGGAAGTGAAATTGTGTGATCGAGTGAGCGATCAGATTAGTATGGCGTACGAATGGTATGTGTACATCGTACGGATTTGAATGAAATTGATATTGAAAAGAGTAATCAAATTTGAATATTTGATTTTAAATAATAAAGTTATATATCTGTGTTATATAAGATAAAACTCCCCTTGTTGAATCTTTTGCCAGAAGAAAAGGGTTTTTGGAAATGTTTGAAGTATAAAAGGAGTTTTATACAAGTTTGAAAATGATCCAAAGTTTTCAAAATTATATATATATATATATATATATATATATATATATGTAAAGGATCATATGAGGATTTTGAAAAAAAGGTTTTGGGAACCTATGGATTTGGAAAGGCTTTTGATTTTTGGGTAAAATCAATATTGAATTTAGAAAGCCTAATTTGAGAATTATCGATTTTGGGATAATCGATTTTGAGTAAAGAAGCTTTGTATGAGATCATACTAGGTGTATGATTTAAAGATACTATATATGTATAGTATAAAATGTTTTGATGATGCCTCTGGGGAAAAAGGCGCTCCCTTGGAATGGACTTCTCAGGAGTACCACTGGGAGGTGCTGCCTTGGGCCCCAAGGGGGTTCTAAAGTTGATCCTATGAGGAGTCCGGACAAACTAGTTCCTGAGGATTATTGGGTAGCGAAAGTCGAGGGCGCTGATGCCTACAGGGGCATTTGGGTTATGCTGTAACGACTGTGTAACTCGATGTCACCGCGATCTACTATGGGGACCATAGCGAAAATCATGTGGAGGATGAGTGTCAACAGTCTACACTTGATTTTGACGGGAAGGCAACGCAACATCGGTAGACTGCGATCTATGGTCGAGTGGAGTGGAGAAGTTTCATTTTTGGCAGCGGAATTCGAGGGCGCTGATGCCTACAGTTATATGGGTATTTGCTGTGATAGCTACGTAACCCCAACTGTAGCTGTGATCTGTAGCAGGTTACATGGTGTAATCGAGGGGCGCGGAGGCCTACAGTTATCTGTGGATTTTGTCGGGACGGCAACGTAACCATCGGGTTAACTGCGACCATGGATGGGGGTGATGATTTCCAGAGCATTCTCACCAAAGATATATCCTCTATTTTCAAAAACTATTTTCTATATTTTATAGAATTATTTTTTTCAAGTATTTTCACCGGGTGTTAAAAACGAGTCTGCTAAGTACTTATAGAATTTCAGTCGTACGCCTGATCAACATATGACCGAATTTCTATGAGAACAAGGATAGACTGGTTGAGACATCGGGTTATAAAAAGTATTTTTATAAAACTATTTTATAATAGTATGTAGATTTTCAAAGGTGTTTTAAAAATGGTCAAAGAATAATTCATCTGATTTTAAGCATTTTAATAAATTCTGGTTTCGTCCTTTTCGAGGACGAAAAGATTCAAAGGGGGAGAAATGTAATAACCCAGATTTCTGAGCATTGTAATTAATAATATAATTAGGTTAATTAATAGAAATACAGATTTATAGATTAAATAAATAAATTTGATATTATTCATATCTATTCATATATATATAGAGGAAGCTATTGTGTAACCCAAGCCCTTCCTTTATAATTTGAATTAAATTTGAAACCAACTTCAACTAGCATGCAAGCAGATCCAGTCAATGCAATGGAATTCAGACTCCTAGAAATGACTTTCATCTGGAATGCTTTCTGTTTTTCATTTAAGGTGAGTAAATCTATGTTTAAAAACAGTTTTCTTCCTTTAAAAAACCAAGCTATCAAGATTTGCAGAATCTAAAGTTTAACACAAAATGCCTTTTAAATAAGAAAATTTAAAACAGTGGCAATTAATAACTGCTCTGTTCTCTTCTCTTTAGTGAGTAACCTAAATTTTTATAGGTTGTTTAAAAAATTATATGTGCATGAGTTTGAGTATATGCTTGACTGTTGTGTGATTATGCTTGCATACATTCTTGAGTATGCAGATAAGTGTGATGTGAATTTCTACAGACATGCTTCTGTTATTACTTGGATTTAAATACAAATCCACTTCTATATGATTGAATCATAGTTAGAGATTATTGTGTGAACAAATTATGTTGTTTATTATTATAATAATGATTGTTTATATATATATATATAGATATAGATATAAATAGATTTTATAGAAATAGAATTGTTAATTTTTAATTGAATAGGTAGTACATATGTATATATGTATAATCTGATTTGTAAATTGGATTTTAGAATTTTGTTTGAATTTGACTTTAAAGTTTTGAAATTCTAAGGTATAGATATTCAAATTGTTTTGGATTTTAAAATATAAGTATAAACTTTTATTTATGAATGTATTTGGTTTTATTTCTTTAAAATTTTCTATATATATAAACAAATACTTATAAACTAATTAGTTGTGTATAAGTTTATATTAACTTTAAAAAAATAAATAAATATATAAATATGATTACAAACTACTTAAAGAACATGTGTAAATCTATTAAGAGCGTGTTTAAACAAGTGTTAGCATATAAATTCACTTGATGACAAGTGTTAGAAAATTAAATAGAAGGGAAGACAAGTGTCTTGATTTATTTTCATTTTCTTTGATTTTTAGTAAAACATAAAATAAGTTTTATAAACACACATCTTACATTTCCTTTTTCTTTTTCTCATTTCATTTCTAAAAAAAAGGGAAAGAAAGAAAACTTCAGCTGGAACTCTCCTTAAAACCAAATCTAAAAACCAAATCTACCCAAAAACCAAATGCAAAACCCAAAATTGATTCAAAATCTGCAATCAAAATCTGAAAAATCAAGTGCAATGCATGTTTAAAAATCTGCATATCTGAAAGCAATTTTCAACATCAAAAATTAAAGTACAACTCAAGAAGGGTCTGCATGCAGTTTTAATTCAACAATCAAAATACATTTTAAAAGCAACTTCAACAGGCAAATTAAAGTTCCAGAATCATCAATGCAAATGCAAGTCTGGTTTTGCATCTGGGTTGTTCTCTGCCTCTTCTATCAATTTGTGAGTAAACTACATTTAAAAGCAGTTTAATACCTATGATTTTAACATGATGCTTATATGGTTGCTGATGCTATGTGAATGAATGCATGAATATTTCTATATGATATGATGTTATGTTTGATGCATGCCTGGGAATGAATGTTCACCATCTCTGTTTTAACTTGATGCTTGTGATAAGGTTTGAGTATTTCTGTAGATATGATACCAAGAATAAATTTAAACTCTTGCACGTATATAGATAGTCAAGTTTGCCTGGGTTAATGTTGTAATACTGTGCATACCTGAATAAAGGACATAGTCTCTGTTTCAAATTCAAACATGTTAAAACAAGCTCAAAAATCAAAACCTATCACACTTAATCTTTTTAAGTTATCAACTGTTTCCTATTTCCTGCAAACAGTGAATAAATTAAAACCTTAAACAACGAACTGTCTTCAGTTTCCTTCTAACTGTGAGTAAACCACTATCACTTTTAGCTAAATTTGTATGATGTCTGGTTGCTTGAGTTTAATGTGTGAAGCATTATGAATTGCATAATGTAAACTTACAGAAGTACATCTGAAATTCAAGGTAAACAAGTATATGCATGCCTTGGTATGGTCTCTGTTTGATTCTAATAAACTAAATCAGGATTTAAAATATAGATCTCATTATATAATTAGTTACAGGTTATGGTCTTTAAATGAAATGTGTTAGTTCTTACCTAATTCAATTTTTAAAAAATATTATTAAAGAATTTAAAGCATAAAATCCCACTGGAAAATGAAAATATCAGAAAAATCAATTCATGTCTGGAAAATCAATTGTTTTAAACCCATGCTTCGTTTATATAGCTGGATTTGCTTTTAAAGGGGATGATTTTTGATAAAAGACATATGATTTTTAAGATTTTATTTATGGTGAAATTGAGAGATGAATGGAAAAGGGATCTACTTCGATTTCTGACAAATGGTGTGGAAATCGTGGATTGGCACTTTGCTCAAGCTTGTTCGACGGTCGTAGACCATGGAAAAAATGGCAATTGATTTTTCCTATTTGTGGATCATCGACACGAGCAGATTTTAGGGTTTGGTCACGTTTTTGACCAGGGTCGTTTCGTGGCAAATGACAGAAGATTGATGAAGATTTAGTTTTGCGCACCAGGGGGAAATCGTAGGATGAAGCTTTGGCGATGCGTCGATGATTTCAGGTGGATGATGATGTTGATGATGGACGAGGCAAGGAATAGGAACGACAGTGTTGTGTGAGACTGGTCCTTCGATGTCGAATTTTGGGACTAAGGTGGAGATCGTAAATTTTTGGAGAGGTGATGTGTTCGGGTGATCAAGGAGGTTCGCGAGGTCGGTCGGCGGCGAAGGTAGATCGTCGAAGATGGTTGCATGGATACGCGTGTGTGTACACGGGGTTGAGTGGTATCACAGTAATTTGGGGAAGAAAGGGAATGGAGGTTTGGGCCGAAGAATTAAAGTGTTGGACCTTGTGTATAGAGGGTTAAGGAATTGCAGTGAAGTGATTTTTATAATATGGGAATTGGGGTATTTGATCTCGGGTATGAAGAGGCTGGATACTCGGGAAGGTCTAGCGGGTGTTGCGGGGTCGACTCGAAGCAGTGGATGGCGCGAATGCTCCGTGGTTGATCTGGGGAAGATCGTGTTTGTCTCGGTAACTTGATTTTGCAACTGTTTTATTTTAGAAGAAGTGCTGCCAGGCTAAAAAAAATTATTAAAATAATAAAGCAAAATTTTTGTAAAGAATCAAGTTTTGAAATTTTAAAACAAGGTAAGTAATTGGTGGATAATTACCTAATCAAGTAATTAAGGGTTAGTTACTTAGTGTAGTTAAATTGGTTAAGTAATATGATTAATTAATGAATGTGATTAATTTAAGATTAATTACCAAATGTAATTAATTAAAAGTGTGATTAATTAATAAAGTAATTAATAATTACTTAATAAAGTAATTAAGGATTTGATTACTTGTATTGAAGGAGATTAGTTGATAATTAAGGTTTATTAATTAATAGTTAAAGATTAATCAAATTGTTTATAGGGTAATTAAGGAATGAATTATCCAATTGTATTTAATGAGATGGATGAGATTAAATTAACTTGTTAATTAAAGGATGGTCACTTGGAAGTTGATTTAAGTTTAATTACTTTATGAGATTGATAAGAGTAATTGCCGAGTAAAGTAATTGATGGATAAATTACTGGAAATAATTAATATAAGAGAAATTACTTAATGGGAAGTAATTAAAGGTTATTTACATAGGAGTAGAAATTAAGAATTAATTACTTAATGAAATTAATTAAGGTAAGTAGTTACATGATGGTTAATTATTATTTTTGATTGATTAAGGACTAATTAATTTTTACAATTAATTAAGGACTAATTAATTTTTACAATTAATTAGAGTTAATTACTTAATTAATAACAATAAAGATAATTAATTAAGGGTGATTAATTAAGATGGGAATTAAGAGATGATTAATTGATTGGTTGAAATTGATTTTAAATAATCAGGATTAAGGTAAACTGAGTAATTAGGGTTGATAATCAATTTAATTAGAGATTAGTTAAGAATGTATCAATCTTGCGTTTGGATGAACTGGATGTGATATATCTGGATGTGAGATATGCTGCTTGGTGTAATGAATAGTTGAATTAGATAATATGGATTAACTATCTGTGTTGTTGTGTATCATCTGTCTGTTGTTATTCTTAATAACAATTGATTGTTTAAACAGCGATGTCTATAAAAAATTGTAAATTTGTAAATTGACACGAGTCACCCCGAGTTTTAATTAGATTCTTTTAATTGGAATTTCTTGGTAGATGAGTTTACTCACGCTGGTTTCCAGCCTGACCCGGTTGTTACTTTGATGTAATGCTCGGGTTAGACCGAGTATTACAGATTTTCAGATAAGGACATTCTGGAGCTTAAGAGGCGAGCTGGAGGGCACGGACGTATGGATAGTTTACACAATGATATTGTATATATCTGAGACATGTTAAATTGTATCTGTCCAATGTCGTATAAAATTGTTGTAACTCTGTTATATCGATGTAAAATTGATAGATACAGTTTTCTTTGGTATAATTATTATTATTGATATTATATTTTATCCGCTGCGAAGGTGAGTTTGTGTGTTTCTTTTCTGTTCTTCTTCTATCTCTTTTCTTCTTTTCTCTAACTATCTGGAAATTTCGGGATCGGAATTTCTGGGTCGTTACAAAACCACTATAGATACCATGACGTCCCACATCTCGACCAGAATTCTTAAAAACTCAATAGACCAATTAACATAATACGTTTTAATTACATTAACACATACGCTCTCGTATATACAATACTCTGAAACTAGTTCTAGGGTGTCACTCACCTTATCTCTAATGAGCCAAACCCTACCAAAGCCAAAGTTCTCGCTTAACCTTGCGCTCTGATACCACTTAGTAACGACCCTCCTTTTCGACCATCGAAAGTCGACACCGGACACTACCACTGTGTTCCAATGTCGCGCATCCAATCAACAAAAGGGCATATTGTTAGGGTAAAAAAAAAAGAACAGAGAACGGAGAAAAACAGAATCTCACATCGGAATTGACAACATATAATATAACAAGGATAGTAGGAACTGTCATCCAAATATACGGAGTATACCAGAGTTAAAAACAAACCTTACCAGCTGGACAGTTATAAAATCCTTGACCTTACAAATGTCGATAGTATACTTATAATGCAGCGGAAAATAAAATACTACGTAGGTGAATCTTTAGATCCCCTTCAAGACCTTCATAACACAACAAACAACATGAGAAAATACTCGGTCTGACTCGAGCATTATAAATAAATAACACCCGGATCAGTTTAGAAATACCAGCATGAGACAACTTGAATAATGAGGAACATATATAAAAGTTCTGTGAGACCTCGCCGCTAATGCGAAATGGGTTTTTACCTCACAGGAATAACATCCATACAGGCAAGAGCAGAAATAAATTTTAAGAAACAAATCCAAATATAAATGAGCATAAGTAATATAAAACCAGACTTGAAAGAACGGAAATAAACTAAGTAAAATCCAAACTGGACAGAATGGATAGAACAAGGAAACAGTCCAACTTGATAGAATGGACTAAGTAAGATAACAATCCAAACTTAATGGAATGGACTAAATAAGATAACAGTCCAGCTTGATAGAATGGACTAAATCAACACTTAAATGCAGTGATGAGGAGTTGGCTCGACTAGTGGCAATTTAAAGCTAAAACATATTTAGGGTTTACGAATCAAATAAGGAAAGAAATTTTCCAATAAATGATACGGGAGGTGCTCCACTTTTGAAGTATACCTCTAGCAATATACTTCTGAGAAGCTTATATATTCCGTGACACTTCTCGGAAATGTACTAGCCGAACCCCGCCAGACCTTACTCAGTATTCGAATATTTCCATATCTAAGTGCACAACAGAATCCGAACAAGATGAGTTGTGAAAATACCCTAATGGGGGCAACCCCACAT
The DNA here is from genome assembly GCA_030765085.1 of Allium cepa. Taxonomy (NCBI): domain Eukaryota; kingdom Viridiplantae; phylum Streptophyta; class Magnoliopsida; order Asparagales; family Amaryllidaceae; genus Allium; species Allium cepa. The sequence goes on along the minus strand of CM060940.1, from coordinate 212,364,400 downwards.
AGTTAAACGTCTACTTTCACTTTGGGTTTAGTCATTTTCATAGAAAGGATGATAACACTCCACAGAGCAATAAATCACCTTAGAATAACGTTAATAAAGTAGTTGAAGTAACTGATAGCAGAGATACCAACTATCGAGGATATAAAATGATAGTATATGGATATTAAGTCTTGTATACTTATCACCACTCATTGAATTTAAACTTGCACCTTTTCTTAGTTAACAATAATACCAGACAAGTCAAGATAGTGTTACGTTAAAGTCATGTCAAATGATTATTCTTAACTTTTAAAATGGCGACAAGTTTACTTCTTCTATGTTTAGTGCTAAATATACAAATATATCATTTCCATAAAAGTGATTTTGTAACAACCCGCATATTTTACGATTGAATATCTAAATATATTTTTTTGTTTAAATATTTTACCGTTAGTCGGATTTTAGTCCGAAAAGTTACTTTTGCATACAGTCGAATTTGGACTCCGGACCACTTTCATTGAGTTCAAAACGCCGTTTGCGATCTTTTTGAGTATAAACTTTGATATGTTTGGAGTTAGTGGAATTTTGCCACTTTTTCACTTTGAGCTTTGGGTTTGGTTCAGCCCATTAGCCTAAACTATTAACTCTAGCTCAACCCCCTCTTCTCTTCATTACTTCACTTTCATTTCCTAGCACTCAAGCTTCATCAAAAATGGAGAGAGGAATGAGAAATTAAAACTCCAAGCACTAGTTCATTTGCAGAATCCAAACTCTAGCTCCAAATTCTATGAGAAGCCATTGATTCAAGCTTCTTGTGTTAAGATTGAAGTGTGGTTGATTCTTCCTTTGCTTTCAAGCTTCTCCTTCATTGATTTTGTGAAAAGTTGAGATTTTTATCTCACATCTTTGTCTATAACTATCTTTGATTGTTGGGTATGAATTCCTAATACTTAGTCATGTGCATTTGCTTTTGGTTTGGATTGAATTGGTGAATATCCCAATTTTTAGTGTTTTGGGTTCAAATCTTTAAAAATCCTAACTTTGAAGTTTGGACATGTTTTTGGTGATGCATCGAGGAGCCAATAGGACTGGGTAGCCGATGGACGTAATCCCCTAGCGTCCGTGCTCGACCGGTGTCAAATTGAGAGAGTTTTGCACTTCTGTTCCGTAGGTCGTTCGGCCTGCATATATGTCTCTTGGCCTGCAGTTAGGTCGCATCATGTTAGGCGCAACCACTTAGGTCGCTCGGCCTCACCTCCTTAAGTCGCTCTGCCTGCCTTAGGTCGCTGACCACTTAAGTCGCTCGGCCTGCTTTAAGTCGCACCTACATATAAGTCGCACCACTTAGGTCGCTCGGCCAGTACATAAGTTGCTCAACCTGTTAAGTCGCGCTCCTTAAGTCGCTCGGCTTGCTTCAATTCGCAACCAGTTAGGTCGCTCGTTCCTTATGTCGCTCGGCCTGCCGCTATAGGTCGTACCAACTTAGGTCGCTCGGCCTGCTTTAAGTCGCACCTGCTTTAAGTCGCACCTGCTATGTTGCTGATCCCTTATGTCGTATGCCGCTAGCTCATTAGGTCGCTCACTTGTGCCGCTATTTTCTTAAGTCACTCAGTTAGGCCACATGCTATGTCACTGATCCCTTATATTGTATGTCGTGAAGTCGCATGAGTTGAGCCACTGATTTCTTGTGTTGTATTGTGTTAAGTCGTAAGTCGTGGATGTTAAGTCGCAAGGGTATTCCATTTTGATGGATTTGGAATCGAATTCTTTGGATTTTATTCATGTCATCGAATGTGAATTTTTGTGATTGATTGTTTCTACAATCATTTTTGTGATTTGTCACAGTAAAAATATGAAGGTTTCAATACTAGCAGTAAATATCAAAACTCCTTCATCAAAACGATTTCAACCCTATTTTACTACAAAGCTCGTTTCTTAAACCGTTTTCCAATCTACTAGTATATACAAACCTTTATCTCACTCGTATGAGAAATCTAATTAAACGGCTTAGTAAAACAAGTGGTATGAAATGCTTGCGTTTACTTCGTTGGTTAATTCTTGGACTCGTTCGATTGAATTTCTTATGACAATTTTCGAGTGGAGATCTACAATTTGTTCGTAAATATTTAAGTTAAGCTAGTGGTTATGGGACATGAAGCTAAGCTTATATATTTACTAGCTTACTGTAATTGACATTTCTTGATGATCATTGATGATCATTTTGGTGATTTAGACTAGCAAATGTGCGATGTCTCTTTGTCTACGAGGGAGACTAATCCCCGTTTCTGTGGAGCTTCAGCTCAATTTGGTGGGGTAGCGACCCATGGTCTTTAGGCCGTTTTGTGGAGATTCCGCTCAAAATTAATGGTTAGCAACCATGAAATAGCGTTCCATTTTGTGATACACGTGTTGGTGAGTTTTCATGCTCCCGTTTTGTGATAGGCCTCCCCCTTTTTGTGATTTCTGGATTTCCATTGATGATTTCTAGAATTTGTGTTTCACCAATTTTCGTGATTTACATTGATAAGTCTTATCAATATTTGTGCATTGGTGAATTTGTGTGTCATTAACTTTTGTGATTGGTATTGATATAATGATCAATACTTATGGTTTTAGTGAATAAAAATAAAGAGTATGGTATTCTTTTTGATCTTTGAGAAGATTCTTGTGACATTGATTAATCTCTTGTTGATTTTCAATTACATACTTATCATAATAAGGTTTTATGGTTATTATACGTTTTTGTCATATCTCTTATTCTATATCATTTCATCCAATATTTATAGTTAGACTGATCCGTTTATTATTTTCTTATTAAATAATACTCGGGTCAGACCGAGATGTTAAGGTGCTTCTGCTTGACTTCACATCTGGGATTATCACCCTGACTTTTGGCTAACTACTTAGATTAGTAGTTTTTGATGTATACATTTGAGATATAGACTCATTGATGTATCCATATTCTTTTGTCTAGCACTTGTAGCTATTCTTTTGTGATATTGTGGATCTTGTTTGACCACTACTCTGGTACACACTTTTAAGTGTTATATTCATATCTATTTCCGCCTTTGTGATATGGATGTTTGTGACTGATTTGTGTTATGTTTATTTCTATATTTGTTTTCGAAGAATATATATAGCCACTGTGTAGTAGCTTTGAGTTTGTATCGGTATGTCGGATTTCCTCCTGAAACCAAATGCATGTTGTACTATCTGACATATCGGTGCTCGCACAAAGCAATTACACGGATGGTCGCTCCTCAACAGCCTTATTCTCCGCGCTAGTTAACGGCATTACACCATGGTGTCCTTGGCTAGAGTGGGTATATAGGTGGGGCGTCACAGCTTGGTATCAGAGCCAAACTTTGGAACAATGTAGAATAATCTAGCAAGGATCATCGTCCTAAGTCCATCTTAGGAGTCGTAATTTAGGATTTAATTCGAGTCTTCGTACCGATTCATCCTATTTTCTTTATGATTCCTTGTTTATCTGTCAAGATTGCATGATATTCATTTGGTGAATAACCTTTTCCTTCTTCTTTCTTTCTTTCTTTCTTTCTTTCTAAAGGAAGAGAAATGGTTAGACCAGGCCGTCCCAGCGCCGGTCAATCTAGTGCTACTCCCCAAGATGGAGTATTTATGTCTGCCCAGAAGCTTCTTGATCTAGTAAAGAATTCTCAAGTAGCCGGATCTAATCTGGAGTCTACTCACCCTAAGTCTGGATTTGCATGTTTATGCAACGATTATACCAATTTGGATGGGAAGCCATTCAAAGGATCTGAAACTATTATTAAAGTCCAGGTTTGGCTGAGAACGTGCGGTCGAATCTTTTCTCGCATGAATCTTATTGATCTTCACCGTGTTCAGGTGGCCTCTAGTATGCTCCAAGAAAGAGCATTAGATTGGTATGAGCTTCTGATTTCTGAAATAAATGAAGCGGATCGTACTTGGGAGAAATTCCGGGAACGCTTCGAGTTAAAATTTGTGCCAGAAGCTGAGAAGGTGACTTTGGCTCGTCGTTTCATAGACCTTGTTCAAGGTGAATATTCCGTGGCAGACTATGTCGCATCATTCGAGCCACTTTCTAAATACGGGGTCGAGTATATAAACACCCTATTGAAGAAAAACCAAAGATTTGTCTATGGCTTGAATAAAAATCTCAAGAAGCCATTACTTCTAAAATTAGAAGTTTCCTTTGATCAACTCATTGATATCGCTCTTCGACTTGAAGAGGCTGATAGAATAAGTGATGTTGAGGTTAGGAGTGCTAAACCGAACTTCACCAACAAGAAAAGGCCTAATAAGTTCAAAGGTCCTTATCCGAACAATAAGAAAGGGAAACAAGCCTCTCCGGCAACCAAGACTTCTACCTCAATTGGTGGGCAATGCTACAATTGTGGTTCTAAGGACCATTATGCGGACAAGCGTTCAAAGCCTCGTGCTTATCTCTATGCAAAAGCCTGGATCATTATTTATCTTCTTGTCCCAAACTTCAAGGCAAGAAGGAGGGAAAGCTTAATGTTGCTCAAGCCCCTGGCAACACATCTCGTGGTCAAGGTATTTCTCATTGTATCGTTGATGGCATTATTTTATTTCGTGATCACCCTATTCGAGTTCTTTTTGATATGGGTGCATCCTATTCTTTTATGTCAAAAGAACTTGTTGATACTTTTTCTTTGAGTGTTGTCGCTTTAATGACTTCTTTGAGAATTGTGAATCCGGTTGGTGGATTCGCAACAATTAATTTGCTTTGTAAAGATGTCGAGATTATTTTGTGTGATTTTTCTTTCCGAGCCGATTTGCATGTTATGCGCTACATAGGCTTTGGAATGATTTTGGGAATGGATTAGCTTAACCGCTATGAAGCCCAAATCCTATGTCCCGAGCGGACTATTCATCTTCGATATCTTCAATCTGTTAAGCAAATTTCTATTGACCTTAAAGATTCAGATTCCTGCTTGATTGCATCTTTATATTCTTTAAATCCTCATGATGACGATAATGATGATGAGGAAGATATTATCTCTCTTATTCACGTTGTTCGTGAGTTTTCCGACATATTTGAGCCCGTTTTAGGATTACCACCTAAGCGAGCAATTGAGTTCAGAATTAATCTCATCCCTGAAGCTCAACTTATTACTCGTCCTCCTTATCGTATGTCTAATAAAGAAAATGAGGATATGCGCAAACAATTATCCGAATTGGAGACGAAGCAATTTATTCGCTCTAGTTCCTCGCCTTGGGGAGCTTCGGCTATTTTTGTGAACAAATCCGATGGTACACTTAGGCTTTGCGTTGACTACCACAAGCTTAGTGATCTTACTATCAAGAATAAATATCCTTTACCTCGAATTGATGATTTATTTGGTCAGCTTAGTGGTGCTAGAGTCTTTTCACAATTAGACAAAGCTACCGGTTTTCATCAGCTTCGTATTGCAGAGGATAACATTCCTTTGACATCGTTCCGTACCCGTTATGGATCATATGAATGGCTTGTTATGGCATTTGGTTTAACGAATGCTCCGGCTTATTTCGTTGACCTTATGAATAGAGTTTTCAAAGACTTCCTCGATCGATTTGTTCTCATCTTTATTGATGATATTCTTGTGTATTCTAAAATCGAGGAGGAGCATGAAATGCATCTTCATATTGTGTTGGAAACTCTTAGGAGCAATCAATTGAAAGCAAAATTTTCTAAATGCCACTTTTGGCAATCTCGTGTGAAGTTTCTTGGTCATATCACTTCCGAATCCGGAATTTCCATGGATCCTTCAAAGATTGAAGCGATTCGAAATTAGAAGAGACCGGAGAGTGTGACGGAAATCCGTAGCTTCCTCGGATTGGCGGGCTATTACCGTCGTTTTATTAAAGACTTTCTAAAATTGTCGTGCCTCGTACTAGCTTAACAAAGAAAGGTGTTAAATACATTTAGTCGGACAAATGTGAAGCTTCTTTTCAAAAATTAAAAGAACTCCTTTCGGATGCTCCTATTCTTGTGATTCACGAAGGAAACCAAGATTTTATTGTTTATACCGATGCTAGTCGCGTTGGTTTGGGTGCCGTTCTTATGAAAAGAGAACGTGTTATTGCTTATGCTTCTAGGCAATTGAAGCCCGTCGAGTCTGGATATGCTACTCATGATTTAGAAATTGCGGCTATTGTTTCCGCCCTTTGAATTTAGCGTCATTATCTTTTGGGGGAGAAGTTTGTTCTCTATACCGATCATAAATCTTTGAAGTATTTATTTTCCCAAAAGGAACTTAATTTGCGTCAACAACGCTGGCTCGAGTTCCTTGCATCTAATGATCTTGATAATCTTTATACTTCCGGAAAGGGAAATCGTGTTGCCAATGCACTTAGTCGCAAGCAACAAGCGGTTGTTTCTATGATGATGTCCGAATGGAATGATCTCGGAATTTTATCCACTTGTGAGATTCAAGATCGTGTTTCCGATTTATGTTCATCTCTTGTTTTATATAGCCTTGAGGCTCATCCTTCTCTTTTAGACCGCATTCTTGAAGCTCAAAAGCTAGATCCCGAATTGGCTCTTCTTGGCCAAATTTTTAGGGATAAAATTGATATTGAAGGTTTGAAAGACTTTGATACCGATTCTTGTGGCAGCATTCAAAAATTTGGTAGACTTATCGTGCCAAATATTAGTGATCTTCGTAAAGATATTTTAGAAGATTCTCATCGTTCTAAATTTACCGTTCATCCTGGTAGTAGTAAAATGTACGCGGATATGAAGCGACTTTATTATTGGGAGGGAATGAAATCTGATATTGCTAACTTTGTTAAGTGTTGCATGACTTGCCAACTTGTCACGGCCGAGCATCAAAGGCCCGGTGGGTTATTGCAACCTTTAGAAATTCAAGTTTGGAAATGGGACCAAATTTCCATGGATTTTATAGACGGCCTTCTCCGTTCTCGTTCGGGTCATGATAGCTTATGGGTGATAGTTGATAGACTTACTAAATCCGCCCATTTCATTCCCGTTCGGTCTAATCGAACCGTACCTCTTTTGGCCAACTTTTTTATCAAAGAAATTGTTAAATTGCATGGAGTTCCTACTTCTATTGTTAGTTATCGAGATCCATTGTTTACTAGTGGATTTTGGAAGATTCTTCAAAAAGCTTTGGGGACGAAGCTTAATTTTAGCACCGCTTATCATCCTCAGTCCGATGGACAAACCGAGCGTGTGAATCAAACTCTTGAAGATCTTCTTCATGCATGTGTTCTTGATTTTGGTGGAAGTTGAGAAGATCATATTTCTCTTGTTGATTTTTCCAATAAAATCTAATATTGGTATGGCACCTTTCGAGGCACTCTATGGAAGGCCTTGCCGTTCTCCTTCTTGTTGGCTTGAGGCAGGTGAGAAGCTGGTTTTAGGTCCAGATTTTATTCGTGATTCCATAGAAAAGATTGATCTCATTCGTCATAGGATGAAAGAAGCCCAACAAAAATCCTATGCCGATAACCGGAGAAGGTAATTAGAATTTTCTGTGGGAGATCTTGTGTTTATTCGTGTTTCACCTATGAAGAGTGTTGTACGTTTCAGTCGATCGGGAAAGTTAGCACCTAGATATATTGGTTCGTTTCCCATCACCGAACGCCATGGTTCCGTGGCTTATCGCCTTTTATTACTGCCTCAATTTTCTGCTATTCATGACGTGTTTCACGTTTCTCAATTACGGAAATGCCTTCAAGATTCCGATTCTATTCTTGAGCCCGGTGTTGTGGAAAAAATTGAAGTTTCGCCTAATTTAACTTATGAGCAACATCTTATTCGTATTATTGCTTCGGAGGTCAAACGCCTTCGAAATAAAGATGTTCCGCTTGTTAAAGTTCAATGGTCCTCAAATCCTAAGGATTGCTCTTGGGAATCTAGAGAGTTCATCGAGTGAACACATCCGGACTTACTTCCCCATGCTCTTTGAGGTGAATTTCTTATTTCAAATTTCTTTTGTGTTGATATGCTTTCATGGTTGTTACCTTATATTTTCTTCTTAAATATTGCGTGGACGCAATTTCTTTAAGGAGGGGAGTCTGTAACAACCCGCATATTTTATGATTGAATATCTAAATATATTTTTTTTGTTTAAATATTTTATCGTTAGTTGGATTTTAGTCCGAAAAGTTACTTTTTGCATACAGTCGATTAGGACTCGGGACCACTTCCATTGAGCTCAAAATGCCGTTTGCGATCTTTTTGAGTATAAACTTTGATATGTTTGGAGTTAGTGGAATTTTGTCACTTTTTCACTTTGGTCTTTGGGTTTGGTTCAGCCCATTAGCCTAAACTGTTAACTCTAGCTCAACCCCCTCTTCTCTTCATTACTTCACTTTCATTTCCTAACACTCAAGCTTCATCAAAAATGGAGATATGAATGGAAAATTAAAACTCCAAGCCGTAGTTCATTTGCAAAACCCAAACACTAGCTCCAAATTCTATGAGAAGCCATTGATTCAAGCTTCTTGTGTTGAGATTGAAGTATGGTTGATTCTTCCTTTGCTTTCAAGCTTCTCCTTCATTGATTTTGTGAAAAGATGAGATTTTTATCTCACATCTTTATCTATAACTATCTTTGATTGTTGGGTATGAATTCCTAACACTTATTCATGTGCATTTGCTTTTGGTTTGGATTGAATTGGTGAATATCCCAATTTTTAGTGTTTTGGGTTCAAATCTTTAAAAATCCTAACTTTGAAGTTTGAACACGTTTTTGGTGATGCATCGAGAAGCCAATAGGACTGGGTAGCCGATGGGCGTAATCCTCTAGCGTTCGTGCTCGACGGGTTGCAAATTGAGAGAGTTTTGCACTTCTGTTCCTTAGGTCGTTCGGCCTGCATATATGTCTCTCAGCCTGCAGTTAGGTCGCACCATTTTAGGTCGCAACCACTTAGGTCGCTCAGCCTCACCTCCTTAAGTCGCTCTGCCTGCCTTAGGTCGCTGACCACTTAGGTCGCTCGGCCTGCTTTAAGTCGCACCTACATATAAGTCGCACCACTTAAGTCGCTCGGCCTGTTCATAAGTCGCTCGGCCTGTTAAGTTGCGCTCCTTAAGTCGCTCGGCTTGCTTCAAGTTGCAACCAGTTAGGTCGCTCATTCCTTAAGTCGCTCGGCCTGCCGCTATAGGTCGTACCAACTTAGGTCGCTCAGCCTGCTTTAAGTCGCACCTGCTTTAAGTCGCACCAGCTATGTTGCTGATCCCTTATGTCGTATGCCGCTAGCTCATTAGGTCGCTCACTTGTGCCGCTATTTTCTTAAGTCACTCAGTTAGGCCACATGCTATGTCACTGATCCCTTATGTCGTATGCCGTGGAGTCGCATGAGTTAAGCCGCTGATTTCTTGTGTTGTATTGTGTTAAGTCGTAAGTCATGGCTGTTAAGTCGCAAGGGTATTTCCATTTTGATGGATTTGGAATCGAATTCTTTGGATTTTATTCACGTCATCGAATGTGAATTTTTGTGATTGATTGTTTCTACAATCATTTTTGTGATTTGTCACTTTAAAAATATGAAGGTTTCAATAAGAGCAGTAAATATCAAAACTCCTTCATCAAAACATTTTCAACCCTATTTTACTGCAAAGCTCGTTTCTTAAACCGTTTTCCAATCTACTAGTATATACAAACCTTTACCTCATTCGTATGAGAAATCTAATTAAACGGCTTAGTAAAACAAGTGGTATGAAACGCTTGCATTTACTTTGCCGGTTAATTCTTAGACTTGTTCGATTGAATCTCTTGTGACAATTTTCGAGTGGAGATCTAGAATTTGTTCGTAAATATTTAAGTTAAGCTAGTGGTTATAGGACATGAAGCTAAGCTTATATATTTACTAGCTTACTATAATTGACACTTCTTCATGATCTTTGATGATCATTTTTGTGATTTAGACTAGCAAATGTGTGATGTCTCTTTGTCTACGAGGGAGACTAAACCCCGTTTCTGTGGAGCTTCGGCTCAAAATTAATGGTTAGCAACAATGGAATAGCTTTCCATTTTGTGATACACGTGTTGGTGAGTTTTCATGCTTCCGTTTTGTGATAGGCCTCCCCTTTTTGTGATTTCAGGATTTCCATTGATTATTTCTAGAATTTGTGTTTCACCAATTTTCGTGATTTACATTGATAAGTCTTATCAATATTTGTGCATTGGTGAATTTGTGTGTCATTAACTTTTGTGATTGGCATTGATATATGATCAATACTTATGGTTTTAGTGAATAAAAATAAAGAGTATGACATTCTTTTTGGTCTTTGAGAAGATTCTTGTGATATTGATTAATCTCTTGTTGATTTTCAATTACATACTTATCACAGTATGGTTTTATGGTTATTATACGTTTCTGTCATATCTCTTATTCTATATCATTTCATCCGATATTTATAGTTAGACTGATCCATTTATTATTTCCTTATTAAATAATACTCAGGTCAGACGGAGATGTTACAGGTGCTTCTGCTTGACTTCACATCTGTGATTATCACCCTGACTTTTGGCTAACTACTTAGATTAGTAGTTTTTGTTATATACTTGAGATATAGACTCATAGATGTATCATATTCTTTTGTCTAGCACTTGTTGCTATTCTTTTGTGATATTGTGGATCTTTTTTTACCACTACTCTGATATACACTTTTAAGTGTTATATTCATATCTATTTCCGCCTTTGTGATATGGATGTCTGTGACTGATTTGTGTTATGTTTATTTCTATATTTATTTCCGAAGAATATATATATCCACTGTGTAGTAGCTTTGAGTTTGTATCGGTATGTCGGATTTCCTCCTGAAACTAAATGCATGTTGTACTATCTGACATATCGGTGCTCGCACAAAGCAATTACACGGATTGTCGCTCCTCAACAGCCTTATTCTCCACACTAGTGGACGCCATTACACCGTAGTATCCTTGGCTGGAGTGAATATAGTGGTGGGGCGTCACAGATTTGCTTTACAAAAATCAATTCATTTCCATAAACGAATCAAACCTTTTCTTTTAAAAACGAACTGAACTTCTACTTGATTTTCGTATTTTCATATTGGTAAAACACTTTTAGAATTAGTTTCTGATTGTTGAAACGTTAAGAGAATAATTTTTCGAAGCGCACGACCTCGAAGGTCTAAACCAACATCAGATCGAACACCCAGTATATTATCCAACTTAACATCCAAATAATCGAGTTACAATTCCTTTTTATAACTTTGAGACAGTATTAATTATCCCGAAAGATAATTAGTCACGTTTAAAATCTCTTTTAAATAAACAAATCCGTTACCTTTAATAAAATAGATAATTATTTCCAAATACTTTATAACAGTGGTAAATTTTCTTTAAATTATTTATTAAGTCTTTTTATTATCTTTAACTCGGTTGACTAAAGCAATTTTATTATATTAGTTGATTTACTTAAATCACTTTTATTAAATCAATTAATCAACTTTAAATGTCTACGAGCATAGCTCGGTTGGTCAGGGCCATTTAGCTACTATGGAACAAAGTTCCTTGAAGTTGTGGGTTTGAGTCTTAGTAGATTAAGTTGCATTTCCCATTCATAGCACGGAGGTGGGCTCCTAGAAAACCTCCAAAATGGTAGGAGGCATCAAACCTCTAAGATGAGCTGACATTAAATCACTCATGTTTGTGGTCGGACCAGTCGGGTTGGGGGCTCATCACATCCCTTCGATTTCATCAGAGCTCTGGGTTGAATTTTCAATAAAAAATTAATCAACTTTAAATATCATTAATTACAAAGATTATTTAAATTCAGGTAATCATTAGTTAAAATGAACAAGTGATCTCAAAATATCATTTATTAAAATGATAAGTAATTTTAAATACCATTAATTAAAACAATTAATCAAGTTCAAATAAACATAAATTAATTAGGTTAATTAAATTCAAACTCCATTAGCTAAAACGATTAATTAAAAGCATCATTTGTAAAAATGATTTATTTAATTACAAAACATCTTTAATTAAAATGATTTAACTAAATTCCAAAAATCATTAGTTAAAACAATTAATTAAATTTAAAACAATCATTAATTAAAATGATTAATAAAATTCAAACATCATTATTTAAATTCACTAATTACTTTCAAATATCAATAATTAAAATGACTATTAATTTCAATTATCATTAATTGGAATAATTAGTTATGTTCAATAAATCAATCAAATTCCATTATCATTAATTAAAAGAATTAATTAAACTCAAATACTCATTAATTAAAATGACTAATTAAGTATCAAACATCTTTAGTAAAAATGATTAATTAAATCTAAAGATAAACCAATTTTAATTATCCTTTTATTAAATTGGTTAATAAATCTCAAAATCATTAATTAAAATGATTAATGATTTTAAATTATCATTAATCAAAATGATTAATGAATTTTAATATTCCGTCTAGTTGAAACACAAGCTCAATTTCATACGATAAGGTTCTGAGGGTGAAATTTAATAATTGACTATATAGCGAAATCGCTATAACGACAATTAACAAGTTAAATGGAATATCGGGATTTAATTCAATTATAACAATATAAAGATGAATATAAATAATTTATTAGCGAGAAACCCCCTTTGGTCTCCCTATCGATTTTCTCTACAAACAATGGTTATAGATACATATAAGAATGTCCACGCCAAGTTTCATCACAATTGGACACCTTTTTGATCGATTCGAACCAAGGGTCGAATCGATCCCAAAGTGGGCCCGGATCTCCAGAATTCGGCCATGTGGGCCCCCCACACGTGCCAGAAGTGGTCTCCCCTAATTTTAGGCGAAATATCAGCCTCCGGCACTTATAAATAGAGCCCCTGGTATATAGATAATCATATGGGTTTATAATGATTAAGTTAATATGTCATCCATTTTCCAAATGGAAATTCAACCAAACAAGCAATCAAACAATTTAACTAACATCCACACAATCAATAAATGTTTATAACATCATTGATATGATATAATAAAATTTAATGTGAATTAAATTCACGTTGATTTTCATTTTTGCCGAGACGTCCTGATTTTGGACTAAAACCGAACGGACGCCTAATTTTAGCCTAAATTTTCACTTTCTCCAAATCCAACTAAACTAACTCCAATGCGTACCCATCATTGCTAGGAGACCAATGTAGAAAACAACGTTTGAATCCGACCTCGTACGCAAAAGTTATTCAAATTATTTGTTTTCTGATTTGAATAATCAAATTAAATCACCAATTACATTATTTAATCTAATCCGCCACATTAATCCTTCTTCTCCCTCCTTAATCATCTTCCTCCTATGCACGTACAGGTGTGTAAAGAACCCAAAACCACCAACCTTCAAATGGTGATATCACCTTTGTTTCTCAATGAAACGATCTCCCGTTTTTTCCCAACGCGTCCGTCTTCATGCAGGCTTCGACCTCGATCCCTCGGATCCACCTCCATCTGCCCCTAAAATTTCCAACCCGATGCTCCTCTATAGGAGGTACAACGAATGGAAATGGCCCCAAGCAACCAAACGCCTCCAAACTTTGCCCAGTGGTTGTAACGACCCGTAAATTTTGATAAATAAAATTGGTTAATTTAATTAGATTTTCGTAATTAAATTTAGAAAGGAATTAAAAATTTATAATGTATATTGAAGTAAATGTTAAGAATGAATTATAGCAATGGTTATCAAAAATAATTGTTGAAAATTGAAGTGAAATCCCAATAAAGAAATAATGTTAATTGTTGCACTTGGATATAAAATTTAGAATAAGTAATTAAAGGTAAGCATTTAATTAACCGATGCAATAATATATTGATTAATAGTAACTGCATATAAATTTAGGCAATAATGTTAATGCAAGGTAAAAAATACTAACTAAAGTTAATAATAAAATGAATGGAAGGAAATTCCAATTAATGAAAATAAATTTAAATGTAGGACTTAGTTATAAATGCAAATTAAGTAAATAAATGTAAATATTGTATGAATATATGAATTAATGTCTGATTTAGGGTAATAGAATGAATTCATATGATGTAAGTAATTATAATAAATAATGGAATAATAACTAGGATGGAATATAACAACGAAGTTAATTAAAGCTGAATTGTGTAAATTGAATGGATTGCAATAAATAAAATAATGTAAAATGGTATAACTTGGTTATAGGATGATGTAAGCTAATAAATAATTAATTCAATGCAATACCTATTGATTGAAACAATTGCAGGGTTATAATTGACTGTAAATAGGAATATTTGGTAATAAAGTAATATAAGAAAAATAAATGTAAATATTGGATTAATCAATGAATTTATAATGAATAAATGGTGATTAAATAAAATCAATGTTCTGCAAGTAATTATAATATATGTTTGAAAGTAATAAACTTAAAGTTAATTAAAGTTTAATGGTTACAATTGTTGTAAATTACCTATTTGTTTAGTTCGTAGAATTTAATTTGAAAGCAATTGTAGTAATTGACTTAATTAGTGCAATCCCAATTAATTAAAACAATTGGTTGGATAAGAAGAATGGAAGTCAATATTTATCAATTTTATTGGGATTTGAACTATGATAATAATTGGAGTAATTGCAATTTAATGAAATTAAATCTCTAACTTTTGCGTTAATTGAAATCAATATGGAATGTAAGAATATTGAGGTAATAGTATGTAAATCCAATGTTAATTTTATCCGTGTGATAATAATGAATTGAATAATAGAATGAAAAGTGAATTTAACAGAATTTTTGGAAATTAAATTTACAATTTTGAGTTTAATGAAATTGAGGTTAATATTAAAATTTATAAATTATTCATCTCTAAATTGACATTTAAGTTTGTTTAAATCATTGTAGATGATTGGAAAAACCATAATATGATGAAATTTGTCAATTTTCGAATTGAAATTGAGAATTTGATTTAATTAATTAAATTTTAATTTATTTAATTAATGTAAAAATAGCCATTTTGACCACTGACTCGGATTTCGATGAAACAAGTTTCATCGGATCCGTAACAGTGAATTATTGTAGGATTTCAAGTTTCATAGCGATCGGACTTGTCGTTTGATCGTACGAACACGAAACGCCTAGAAATCAATGAAATTGAAATCAATTTGAAAAAATTGATTTTGGCATAACTTCTTCATATGATGGAATTTGGACTCGAAACTTTTCCATTGCATTTAAAATATTTTAAAACATCTATTTTGAAATATGGGTTGACCCAATTTCGTTCCAAAGTCAAAACGGGCTTTTCGGGCCTTTTTATCGTTCAACACGTTTATAAATTGGGTCCATCTATTCTATTTCTGTTTGTCTATAAATATTCGGTTATAAACCGTAGCCTGCCTCTATTCTCATTTGTATGTGCATATATTCCCTCTTCACCTCCTCCTCAATGGCAGACAATAAAATTCCAGATCCAATTGAAATTCCAAATCAAATCCAAAGCCAAGATTTCAAAATCCAGAAAAATATATATATATCGAAGCTCTCGATGAACGCATCTCATATCTGCTATTCGTTTTTTGGATTTGTATCATCGTTTGTCTTGAAATTGCAAATCATTTTTGGCCGTTCATTATGGAGTTTAGTCGATCCAACGGCGGATCGTCAACGGTTCGACGATTGGAGAGTACCGTTGCGAAGATGGCATCGAGTAGATCATTGAGGTGGCGTTCGTTTGTGCCTTAGGTCAGGGATGTGGCTGTGGTTGGCCTGGGAAGCAGCGACGGTCGCATGACCTATCGTGGCACCGGAGGTGATGGATTTCAGGTCGTGGGGTCGACCGACGATGGGGTTTGCAGTGGTGGATCTTGATCTAGTCGAAGTCGATCGTAGGGGTGGCGTTTTTGGGGATTAGGGTTCGAAGGTGGCAGTTGCATCGTGTTGAACGATCAAGGGGGAGCTACAGTAGGGGCGCGTTCATATGAAGCCTGTGACGTGGCAGTAGGTTGGGTAGTGCTGTTTATTTATTTTGTTTATTTTATTTAAAATTTTGATTTCCAAATCGTTTAATTATCACAACTTTCACATACGAGGTCGATTTCACGCACGGTTGTAACGTCCCGCCTTTTCACACGCTTTAAATCGACACACGTGCCAATTCAAACCATACGGAAGGGCGAATTGTTATGGGGTAAATAAGAAAAGGCAAGGAAAGAAAAAAAACAAAATAGAATCTTGCAGCGGAACGATAAAATATAATAATTAAATATACGGTTCATGAAGCTGTTTTACAAAAACCCTTGATTATATTTATACAATACATATCAAAGTACACATACCAGAGAAAAATAATTAATGCAGCGGAATTAAATAGAGTTGAATAATATAGTAGATAATAGTACTACAAGTCTTCGTCTTCGTCCTCCAGAATAAAATCTTCAAATCCTTGAATGCTCGGACTGACCCTAGCGAATTGAAAAGACAAAACACTCGAGTCAGAACTAAAAGATCTTATGTGAGTTAAATTAACAGAAATAAATATTAGTGTAATGGCGTTGAAGATGTTTACAGGATTTGACATCTCCTATCCAGTGTCTAACGTGAGAGCTTTGATCGGACACATCCCTTCGATATTATATTTTGACTTTTGGATTGATTCGGTGGCCACTTTTGATTTTTTTATTTGGGGGTATGGCTCGAGGTGGGCGGTAGCTGCACGCTACGCGTTACCACCGACCCGGAAGCATAATTGCTATATCTATCCTAGCATTGCCTAGTTGTGCCGTGTCACCTACCATACCGAGCCTTACCACGAGTTTTTATTTGTGTCGTACCTATGGAGTATCCTTTGGTAGCCTCCAGATCAAGAGGTATTGCGGTACTGTATAGACCATTGGCATTATTTGTGTTAAGGGCTATATGGTTAACCCCTTAATGCTATTAAAAAGTAAGTTTACTTTACTATTAGACATTATTATAGTCGCGAAATATACTACATAGTAAATAGTTTAATGGATCCTTAGGAGATGTGAATCCCGAGCATCTCTTGAGTTACCGCACTCATGTTAGACACTGGATAGGAGATGTCAAATCCCGTAAACATCTCCGATGCTGTTACACTCATATTTATTTCTATTGATTTAACTCACATGATATCTTTTAGTTTTTACTCGAGTGTTTTGTCTTTTCAATTCGCTCGGGTCAGTCCGAGCGTTTCAGGATTTGAAGATTTTATTCTGGAGGACGAAGACGAAGATTTGTAGTACTATTATCTACTATATTATTCCACTACACCATTTAATTCTGCTGCATTAATTATTTTTCTCTGGTATGTGTACACTGATATGTATTATATAAATATAATCAAGGGTTTTTGTAAAACAGCTTCATGAATTGTATATTTGATTATTGTATTTTATCATTCCGCTACAAGATTCTATTTTGTTTTTTTTTTCTTTCCCTGCTTTTTCTTATTTACCCCTTAACAATCTGCCCTTCCATATGGTTTGAATTGGCATGTGTGTCGATTTAAAGCGTATGAAAAGGCGGGACGTTACATCTGGTATCAGAACTTTGGTTTAGTGATAAACCTTAGCTTTGTGGGTTTGACTCTTTATTAATAGGGTAGTAATACCTTATGATGAGTCGCTGAGTGTATATATGAGAGAGCGTATTTGTTTGTGCTATAAAAAGGTCTTAATATTGTGTTAGTTTGTTCTCTTTTGTATTTATAAATTCTGGTTGATGCATGGGACGCTGTGACATCAATTGGGATTTCTAAACACTTAATAGGACAGACCGACATAATATTTGGTTTTAATATAGGTGAATGAAATAATTTTGCCTATATATTTTCTAGATAAAGTAAATTTTTATAAAGGTTGTATTTGGTTGTAATATATTGGTTGTTAGGTAGTGAAATTTATAAATAATAGTCAAAATAAGATCTAAAATAAAATGAATGAAATTTGGAAATTTAGAACTTAAGTCCCGGGGTTTTGAAAAATTTCTTTCAAATGATTTGGAATATAATAATAATATTATTAGAAGTATTTTATGATATAAATATTTCAATATAATTTGAAAGAAATGTTTTAAAAGAAATTTTAAAAAGAAATAAGTTACGTACTTCCCTCTATGTCGTTGTAAAATAATTTCGGTGATGGCGGCCGCATCATCGACATTCGTTTTTGAGTTTCGGAGTGGGAAGGCCACTATAGTAGTTTACTACAGATTTGTTTTGATAAACCAAATATAAATTTAAATTGTTTTAAATATAATTGGATATATAAATTGCAAGCACATGTTTATCTATTATTTTAAAATGATTTTGAATAAAACTCGGCATTTAATTCTTAAGTTTCCGTAAATTAATAGTTTCAATTAAATGTAGTAAAATGGAATGTAACTAATTTATAAGTTGGAACCTTTAATTAAAATAAGTGATTTAATGCTAAGTTATAAATGAGATTAAAAGAAAGTTGAAAATTGTAATCTTATAAAATGAAAGATATAATTTTTGAGCATTTAATTAATTAAAAGAATTGAGGAAACTTGTGTGATTTTCAACTACATTCTTAAAAAGCATATATATAACTTACCAAATATTAAAAGTTGAAATGTTTAATAAGAAAATGTAATGGAAATTGTACAAGAAAAAGTATGTAATGAAGTGTTAAATAAATTGCTTTTGTTAATAAAGGTTGAGGTTATAATTGTTATTTACTTAAGTAAATATTGAAATTATTTATTTTGAAATTAAGCAGAAAATGAATACTGTAAATAAATGGAATTAAGTAGTAAATAAATGAATTAATATGCAAAGAAATCGAATTTAAAAATTAAAATTTGCAAGATATAATGTAAAATTAAAAAGATAAATCAGTATATGGATAAAAAGGAAATCAAACAACAAGTAGAATGAAATGAAATTAATAAGAATGAACTTAATCAATGTTTGAAATTTGTTATTGTTTTTTGGTTCATGGTTGTTTGGGCAAGGATACTTCAAAATTGGTTGGATGAATGAATAACTATTTAGCTTCATTAGAGACGATTGAGTAAATGGTGCGCTTAGTAGTTTATTTTTCATAATGAACTATTTGAAGTTTTGAACCCGAACACCTATTTGTTCAGTTTGTTATGGATGAAAGATTGATTTGTGTTGATTCTGTATGATGGTTGTATGCTGTTTGTTGAAATTGATTGTTGTTGTATTGATTATTGTTTGGGGTTGAAACGACCTTAAATATTTCATTTTATATAATTGTTAACCTTTTGGATTATATAAGTGAAATATAGGTCATGGAAGCAATTGCTACTGCTTTTGGTTTCCTAATTAAGCGGAAATTGCCCGACAAATAGGTACGTTTTCGGATTCCGGTTTATAGCGTTATTATATTTTTCCCGTATTGGGATTCATATTTTTTTGGAAAATATACGTTGTATATTATTATAATTGATATTATATTTTCTCTCGAGCCTCCACGTAGAGACTCTGTCGAAATTTTCCGTAAATTTTGGGCTTAGAAAATATTTTGAAAATGTTTTCCAAACATTATTAATTTAAGTATAAAAAGGTTTAATGTTTATAAACTGGTATATTTTATTTAAATAAATAAATTTTGTAAATTTGATCTTTTATAAATTTAATATCTTAAGTAAGACATATTGACTTCTTAATTCTTCTTTTCCCTTCTTTTTCCTTTTCGGGGACAAAAAGTTTTAAGTGGGGGGGAGTGTAACGACCCATAAATTTTTGATAAATAAATTGGTAATTTAATTAAAATTTAGTAATTAAATTTAGATGAAAACAAAAGCTTTATAAGTTAATATTGAAATGAACTCTGAAATGAAATATAACAAGGGTGATTAAAAACTAGGTATTAGTATATGGAATAAAATCCTAATAAAGGAAGTAGTGAAATTATTATACTTGAGAAAAATTTATATATATATTGAAGGTAAGCATTTAATTATCCAATGCAATAATTTATTTATTAAAAATAACTACATGTAAATTTAGGCAATAAAGTTAGTCAAAGCTAAATTTGCATAAATTGAATGAAATTGAAATAAATGAAGTAATGTAAAATGGTATAACTTGGTTTTAAGTTGAATGCAAGCAACAAATGTAAATGATGATTTATCAATATAAATCATCGTAATAAATGGGAACCAAGATTTTTAATAAATGTGATGAAGTGAATTAATTGGAAAATAAATTTCAGTAAATGTAACAAAGTATTTGGAATGTATATTGTTTCCATAGGATAATATAAAGAAATGAAAACTTGCGACCTGTGTTTGGAATAATGACCGAAATAAGTGAAATAGTGTTAATGTAACTATTTGAAATTAATGAAATAATACGGTGTTTACGACAATTAATTAAACTTTGTGTATATATGGAATGTTAACCTGTGATTGTTAAGTAATTAACTTATAAATGCAAGTAAAGGAAAATAGGTAACAATCTATATAAGTTATTTATTTTATTTAGTATGTTAAATAAAATTTGGAAATCAAATTTCAATTAAGGGAAATTTAGTGGTATGTTTATTGGAAATTTATTTTAATAAATGTCACATTAATGTGAATAGGGTATTAACTAATGAAATTAGTAGTATGGAAATAAATGCCAAAATTGATTTTAAGTAATACAAGCTTATTTATGTGACAAAAAGGTAACGGTAATGTTATGGTAGGTTTGCCTATTTATTTATTTAGATTGTTAGTTGAAATGGGAAATAGGTTTGTAATAAATGTAAATACATGTTACATTAATGGGAAATGTAACACAATGTTTAGGAGTGTTAAATCGGGTATATTAAAGTAATAAATGGGAAAAAACAAGGAAACTAAGTTTATAGAGTGGTAATGAATTTAATAAAAAGATTTGATATGAAACAAATCAATCCATTGAAATCCAATTTATAATATGGGTAATTATAGGGGCAATAGAAATTTAATGTTATGCAATTGAGATAAAGAAATTGGAAAAATGTTAATGTATCTAGATATATACCTAGATACATCTAGATACATTTGGGTATAAGAATTATAATTGTGAATATAATGAAATTATCTAAGATTATTTCATTCATATTTTCAATATGTATCTTAGGTATATATCTATTTGACAAATATGAATGAAATAATTTTTGATTTATGTAAATAAATGGAAATTTTGGAGATAAGAATTATAATTGTGAATATAATGAAATTTAAAATTTAACATTGAAATTAATAAGTTAATTAACTTTAAATTGACATCATAAATTAGTTAAATTATTGTGAATGATTTGGAAATATAAAAATGAGAAGAATTGTCAATTTTAGAAATTAAATTAGAAATTTGATTTAATTTATTTATTTATTAATTTATCTAATTAATGTAAAAATAGCCATTTTGGCCACTGACTCAGATTTCGATGAAACTAGTTTCATCGGATCCATAACGGTGAACTATTGTAGGATTTCAAGTTTCGTAACGATCGGGCTTGTCGTTTGATCGTACGAACTCGAAACGGCTTGAAATAAATGAAATTGAAATTAGTTGAAATCAATTTGAAAAATATTGATTTGAGCATTACTTCTTCATACGATGGAATTTGGACTTGAACCTTGTTCCATCGCGTTTAAAATATTTAAAAACATCTATTTTGATATATGTGTTGACCCAATTTCACTCCATAGTCGAAAAGGGCTTTTTGGGCCACTATGTCGTTAGCGCGTATATCCAACCTTATCCATCCATTCTAATTTCTGACCTACCTATATAAACCCGGTTATAAATCCTAGCATACCTCTATTCTCATTTGTCTGTATGTACATTTCAACTATCTCTCCTCCTCAATGGCAGACAAACAAATTCTAGATCCAATTCCAAATCAAATCCGAAGCTAAAAGTTTAACCCGTCAGAAAAATTTGAAAAAATTATATTTCGAAGCCCTCGAAGAGCGTAATCTTCTGGTGAAATTCATTTTTCAATTTGAATGACCATATTCCCAGAAATCGAGATTGAACCGAGGCCATTCGTATTGGATTTTTGACGATCCAATGGTGGATCGTCGACCGTTCGTCGATGGAGGGTGACGTTGTGAAGCCAGTGGTGAGCAGGTCTTAGATCATCTATTCGTTCGTTCCAGTTTGTCTCGATCTCGCCGCAAATTAGCAAGAAAGGGGGCGGCATCGTATGGTGATTGGAGGGGCCGGAATTTGCCGTGTCCTGGTGGTGGATGTGCCATGAGGCGAGGGTCGAGGGGACGTGCTCTGATCAGGTCGAAGGCTCAAGGGTTGTCGGCGTTCGTGAGCAAGAGAGTGGCGGCCGATCTTCGTTCAACAGCATTTTAGGTTGCTGTACGGTTTGCATTTACAGGTTTCTCTGGGAAGATAAATTTGATGTCGTGTCTGAATTTTGATAGGTAACGTTGCCTATTTTTGTTTTATTTTGAATTTAATTTTCAATAGCTCTAACTGATATAACTTTTGCGTATGAACTCCGTTTCACACGCGATTCATTTTGATATGATCGTAATAAAATTCTGGACACTTTGGCACCGGTTTGGACGGATTCTGAGACTGTCCAATTTTTGGGTTTAAATCGAATTTAAATTCAATTTAAATTGAATTTAAATTCAAAAGTGAGTATTTTAACCCACTCACAACTTCTAAAATTTCTTATGTTTGTTAAATATATATATGATGTGATTTAAAATTTATTTATGGTTGTTTGGCATATTTTTTAATCATCGTCTCAGTTAATTTCATTTATTTAAATTAAATTGCTATTTAATTTATTCATTGCATTTAAACTGCCAGTTAAATTGTTAATTAATTATTCATTGCATATAAACTACCAGTTAAACAGTTATTTAATTTATTATTGAATATAAACTGCTAGTTAATACCTATTGTTTATTATCCGTTCTAAATTGACGATATTGTTGAATTGGATAATGATTGTGATAAATGGTTGATGGTTGATATTGGATGAATGGATGCTGTCTGTATATTATTATAAACTGCAAGTCATTATGCATTTTTATTTCATTCTGGATTGCTGTTTGAAATGATATATAACCATGATTTTTATTTTTAAATTGCAGATTGAAATGATAAATATCTGTATCACTTGGCCACAGGATAGAAAATTTTATACAGACACTGCGGTCTCTATATATATAAAAATATTGTGAAATGATTTTTATGGTTTGTAAAGAAATATATGGGTTATATAAATATTGATTTTTGATGTTATATAAACGTCAAATTTATTATTGATTCTAGCTATATATAAATATGCTTTGAAATATAAAACAAGCCCAATAATAAAGTTTGATTATTTTATATAATATGGTCTAATGAATTGTGATTTTGAAGTTATATAAATATTATTTTTATATATAGTTGAATGTTTGAATTTAAGCTATGTATAAGAGTGTCAAATAAAATTAAGTTTAGTAAATAGAGTTTGATTTTTATTGAAATAAATGTGAGTAAGTATTTAAATTTTATTTTAATATAAGGTGCAAAATGACTTAAATAAATTGAGGTTGGGAGATAAATTGGAGGTTTATTTGAAAATGAATTTATTTAAGAATTTAAACTCAAAAAGGTTGATGTGAAATTTATAAAATTAAAATTTTTGAAAGGTATAATTATTATAACTTGATTTTTGGACCTAGCTAAATTAAATGATTATTTCAAGTATAAATGAATTGAAGAAAATATTTAGTTATTTGGAATTTGAGTTATGTTTAAATAAAAATGGATTTATTTTGTAAATATTTAAACTAAATAATAGAAGATTTGATTTTTTAAAATCTAAATTATCAAATTTAGTTTTGGAATTTTTGGAATATTAAAGCCTTGAAATATATCGAAATTGAAATGCTTACCTAAATTGAAATGTTTCAAAGTTATGAATTTCAAAGTATTATGTTTTTGAAAGTGTTTTAATTCCTAACGACTGGTTTCAAAGTATATAGATTCTGGAAGTGCTATGATTTTGGAAAGGATATATTTTGAAATGAAAATGATATCAAAATGATTTGGGTTTTTAAAACGAAAATGATATCGTATTTATATGGTTTTGAAATGGATATTTTATTCTGGTTTTGAAGTATAAATTATTTTGAAATGACCGCGGTGTTATAATAACGTTTGGTTGTTGAAGAGACCGGGATCGGAAGTTGTCATACTCTCTGCCAACTCCGAAAACCACTTTAACAATCAAGTACGCGGTGGAGATTCCAGAATGAAGTAGGATGGTGGCGGCGATTCCTTTGAGGTAATTACGTGGACCCGACTCCTGTGAGTTGGCATAAGGTGGCTAAAACAGGAGCGATCGACGGGTTAATGAGGTAGCACCTTTGATCGGACACATCCCTTCGATATTATACTTTGACTTTTGGATTGATTCGGTGGCCACTTTTGATTTTTTTTATTTGGGGGTGTGGCTCGAGGTGGGCGGTAGCTGCGCGCTACGCGTTACCACTGACGCGGAAGCGTAATTGGTATATCTACTCTGGCATTGCCTAGTTGTGCCGTGTCACCTACCATACCGAGCCTTACTACGAGTTTCTATTTGTGTCGTACCTATGGAGTACCCTCTGGTAGCCTCCCGATCAGGAGGTATTACAGTACTATATAGACTATTGGCATTATTTGTATTAAGGGCATATGGGTAGCCCCTTAATGCTATTAAAAGGTAAGTTTACTTTACTATTAGACATTATTATAATAGCGAAATATACTACATGGTAAATAGTTTAACGGATCCTTAGAAGATGTGAATCCCGAGCATCTCTTGAGTTATCGCACTCACGTTAGACACTGGATAGGAGATGCAAATCCTGTAAACATCTCCGACGCCGTTACACTCATATTTATTTCTGTTGATTTAACTCACATAAGATCTTTTAGTTCTGACTCGAGTGTTTTGTCTTTTCAATTCGCTTGGGTCAGTCCGAGCGTTTCAGGATTTGAAGATTTTATTCTGGAGGACGAAGACGAAGATTTGTAGTACTATTATTTACTATATTATTCCACTACAACATTCAATTCCTCTTCATTAATTATTTTTCTCTCGTATGTGTGCTTTGATATGTATTGTATAAATATAATCAAGGGTTTTTGTAAAACAGCTTCATAAACTGTATATTTGATTATTATATTTTATAGTTCCGCTGCAAGATTCTATTTTGTTTTTTTTCTTTCCCTGCTTTTCCTCATTTACCCCATAACAATCTGCCCTTCCGTATGGTTTGAATTGGCACAAGTGCCGATTTAAAGCGTGTGAAAAGGCGGGACGTTACAACGGTTTTCTCCACTAGGTTCGTATTGGAATTCCGGACATTTTGGCGCTGGTTTGGATGAATTCTGAAGCTGTCCAAATTTTGGGTTTAAATTGGATTTAAATTCAATTTAAATTCAAAAGGTGAGTGTTTTAACCCACTGACAATTTCTAAAATTTCTTATGTTTGTTAAATTAATTTTTGGTGTGATTTGATATTTATTTATTGTTATTTGGTATATTTTTATCATCATTCCAGTTAAATTTTAATTTATTGAATTAAATTGTTATTTAATTTTTTATTGCACATAAACTGCCAGTTAGATAGAATGTTTAAATTATTATTAAGTATAGACTATCAGTAATTACCTGTTATTTATGATATGCTCTATATTGATGTTATTGTTTAAATTAAATGATGATTGTAATAAATCGTTGATGATTGATATTGGATGAATGGATGTTGTATTTTATATTGTTTTAAACTGCAAATTTGTTATGCACTTTATTTCATTCGGGATTGCGGTTTGAAATGATATATAACCGTGCTTTTATTTTAAATTACGGATTGAAATGATAAATATCTGTATCACTTCACCATAGGGTAGAAAATTATATACAGACATCGTGGTCTATATATAAAAATATTTGAAATTGATTTTCTATGGTTTGTAAAGAAATATATATGATTTTTGGAAATATTGATTTGGATATTTTATAAATGTTATTTTATATATAGTTAAATTCTGGGTTTTAAGCTATGTATAAAATTGATTTGAAGTATAAAAGAAGTTAATGATTAAGTTTGATTTATTTAGATAAAATATGATTAAGCATTTATTTAAATTAAATTTCTGAAGTTATAAATGGCTTAAATGGGAATAAGGCTCGAAGACGAATATGAAAATTATTTGGAATTTAATAAAATTTACAATTTTAAAGGGTATGATTTTATAACTTGATTTCGTTTAGAGTGATTTAAATGAATATCAAGTAGATTTAAATGAATATAAAGTTGATATACCAACATAAATAAATTGAAAGAATATCCAGCTATGTGAAGTTAAAGGTTTTACTTAAATTATATTAGATTTATTAAGTAAACATTTCAAATCTAAATAATAGTAATTTAATTTGATATATATGGAATTATCAAAGAATTAGTTTTGAAATGGTGGAATATTTAAAGCTTTGAAATATATGAATTAAAATGGTTTATTTAGGGGTTTAAATCGGTATTTGGAATTTATTTGTGAAATTAAAGAAGCTATTTTATTATATAAAGTAATTTAATATTTAAACCATTTAAGTATTAGAAGTTATGTTTCAAAGCTATGGGTTTCAAGGTATATAGATTTGGAAGTGCTATGATTTGGAAAAAGGATACATTTGAAATAAAATGATATCATATTGATTTGGGTTTTAAAATAGAAATGATATCGTATTTATATGGTTTTGAAATGGATGTTATATTCTGGTTTTAAAGTATAAACTATTCTGAAAAGACTGTGTTGTTATAATAACATTTGGTTGTTTAAGAGACCGGATCGGAAGTTGTCATACTCTCTGCCAACTTCGAAAACCACTTTAACAACCGTGTATGCGGTGGTGATTCCAGAATGAAGTAGGATGGTGGCGGCGTTTCCTTTGAGGTAAATACGTGGACCCGACTCCCGCAAGTTGGCATAAGGTGGCTAAAACAGGAGCGATTGACGGGCTAATGAGGTAGCACCTTTGATTGGATACATCCCTTCGATATTATACTTTGACTTTTGGATTTATTCGATGGCCAGTTTTGATATTTTTGATTTGGGGGTGTGGCTCGAGGTGGGCAGTAGCTGCGACTATGCGTTACCATCGGCCTGGAGGCATAATTTGTATATCTACCCTGGCATTGCCTAATTGTGTCGTGTCACCTACCATACCGAGTCTTTACTACAAGTTTCTATTTGTGTCGTACCTACGGAGTATCCTTCGGTAGCCTCCCGATCAGGAGGTATTACGGTACTGTATATACTATTGGCATTATTTGTGTTAAGGGCTATATGGGTAACCCATTAACGCTATTTTAAAGTAAGTTTATTTTACTATTAGACATTATTATAATAGAGAAATATTACTACATAGTAAATAGTTTAACGGATCCTTAGGAGATGTGAATCCCGAGCATCTCTTGAGTTACTGCACTCATGTTGACACTGGATAGGAGATGTCAAATCCCGTAAACATCTCTGACGCCATTCTACTCGTATTATTTACTATTGATTTAACTTACATAAGATCTTTTAGTTCTGACTCGAGTGTTTTGTCTTTTCAATTTGCTCGGGTCAGCATGAGCATTTCAGGATTTGAAGCATTTATCTTTGGAGGACAAAGACGAAGATTTATTATTGTTTATTATAGTATTCCACTACATCCATACCGTTTCGCTGCATTAATTATTATTCTCGATATGTGCAACACCGTTATGTATTGTATATGTATGATCAAATATTTTGTAAAACAGCTTCATGAACTGTTATTTGATTATTATATTTTATCGTTCCGCTGCAAGATTCTATTTTGTTTTTCTTTCTCTGCTTTTTCTTATTTACCTCATAACAATCCGCCCTTATGTATGATTTAAGTCTGATGTGTCTGGTTTATGGTCGATTTAAAACGCACAAAAAAGGCGGGACGTTACATCTAGTTTCAGAGCTTTAGTTTAGCGATAAACCTTAGCTTTGTGGGGTCTGACTCTTTATTTATAGGGTAGTAATACCCTATGATGAGTCACTGAGTGTATATATATGAGAGAGCACATGTGTTAGTGATATAAAAAGGTTTTAATATTGTGTTAATCTGTTCCGTTTTGTATTTATAAATTCTGGTTGGTGCATGGGACGCTATGACATCAATATAGATTTCTAAACACTTAATAGGACAGACCGACATAATATTTGTTTTTAATATAGGTGAATGAAATAATTTTGCCTATTATATTTTCTATATATAAAATAAATTTTATAAATAAGATATATATATATATATATATATTTGGTTGCAATATTGGTTGTTAGGTAATGAAATTTAAAAATAATAGTTGAAATAAGATTGAAACTGAAATAAATAAAATTGGAAATTTAGAAGATAAGTTTCGGGGTTTTGAAACTTTCTTTTGAATGATTTTGAAATATAATAATAATATTTTAGAAGTATTTTTTGATATAAATATTTCATTACAATTTGAAAGAATTGATTTAAAGAAACTCCGGAAAGAAATAAATTCTGTACTACCCTCTCTGTCGTTGGAAAATAATTTCGGTGATGAGTGCACGCATCATCGACATTCATTTTCGAGTTTCAAAGTGGGAAGGCCACTGTGGTAGTTTTTCTATGGATTATTTTGATAAACAAATATAAATTTTAAATTGTTTTAAATATAATTGGGTATATAAGTTGTAAGTATATATTTGTCTATTATTTTAAAACGATTTGAAATTTAACCCGGTATTTAGTTCATAAGTTTCTGTTAATTAATAGTTTCAATTATTATAGTGAAATGGAATGTAACTAATTGGAACCTCTAATTAAAATAAGAGATTCAATGTGAGGTTATAAATGAAATAACAAGTAGGTTGAAATTTATAATCAATAAAAGCAAAGGATATAATTATTGAACATTTAATTAATCAAAAGAAATGGGATAAACTTGTATGATTTTTAATTGCATCCTTAAAAGCATATATATAACTTACCAAAGGACGTAAAAAGTTAAAATGCTTAATAAGAAAATGTAATGGATATTATGCAAGTAATAAGACTTGAGTAATAAACGTATCCAATGAATTTGCTTTTATAAATAAGAATTTAATGTTATAATTATTATAAACTTAAGTTATGACTGAAAGGCCACTAATTAAATATAATAGAAAAGTTATAAAGAAATGAAAATAAGTTTAAGAAGTGTTGAAGATATTTGTAATACAATAAATGGAAAGATGAATACTGTAAATAAATGATATTAAGTAGTGGATAAATGAAAGTAATACAATAAAAAGAAATTCCAAACTTAAATAAATAAGTTGAAGTTATTTCTAAATAAAATTGTAAAAAATAAATGTAAATTAAAAAGATAAATCATTATATGAATGAAAAAGAAATCAAACAATGAATATTATGAAATGAAACTAAAAGAATGAACTTAATCTATTGTTTAAAATTGTTGTGTTTGGTTTATGGTTGTTTGGACAAGGATACTTTAAATTAGTTTGGATGAATGAATAATCTATTTAGTTTCGCCTAAGACTATTGAGTGAAGGGTACACTCAGTAGTTTATTTTTCATTCCATACAATTTAAAGTTTTGAACCCGAACAACTATTTGTTTTGTTTGATATGAATGAAAGATTGATTTGTGTTAATTTCTATGTGATGGTTGTATACCTGGTTATAAGTGATTGTTATATGTATTGATTGTTTGTTTATGGTTGAAACAACCTTGAATATTTCATTTTATATGATTATTAACTCTTTTAGATTATATAAGTGAAATACAGGTTATGGAAGCAATTACTACTGCTTTTGGTTTCATAAATTTAGTGTAATTGCCCGACAAATAGGTATGTTTTCGGATTACGGTTTATAGCGTTATTATATTGTTTTCCCGGGTTGGGATATATATTATTTTGGAAAATATATGTTGTATATTGTTATATTTGATATTATATTTTCTCCCAAGCCTCCCCGTACAAAGGAGAATCTACCGAAATTTTCCGTAAATTTTGGACTTAGAAATTTTTTGAAAATATTTTCCAAATTTTATTAAATTAAGTATAAAAGAGATAATGGTTATAAATTGATGTATTTTATCTAAATTAATTGATTTTGAAAATTTATTCGTTTATAAATTTAATATTTTAAGTAAGATATATTATTTCCTTAATTCTTTCTTTTTTCTTTTTTTCCTTTTCGGGGACGAAAAGTTTTGAGTTGGGGAGAGTGTAATGACCCGTAAATTTTGATAAATAAAATTGGTTAATTTAATTAGATTTTCGTAATTAAATTAAGAAAGGAATAAAAAATTTATAATGTATATAAGCAGATGTTAAGAATGAATTGTAGCAATGGTTATTAAAATTAATTGTTGAAAATTGAAGTGAAATCCCAATAAAGAAATTGTGTTAATTGTTGCACTTGGACATAAAATTTAAAATAAGTAATTAAAGGTATGCATTTAATTAACCAATGCAATAATATATTGATTAATAGTAACTGCATGTAAATTTAGACAATAATGTTAATGCAAGGTAAATAATACTAATTAAAGTTAATAATAAAATGAATGGAAGGAAATTTCAATTAATGAAAATAAATTTAAATATAGGACTTAGTTATAAATGCAAATTAAGTAAATAAATGTAAGTATTGTATGAATATATGAATTAATATCTGATTTAGGGTAATGGAATGAATTCATATGATGTAAATAATTATAATAAATAATGGAATAATAATTAGGATGGAATATAACAACGAAGTTAATTAAAGCTGAATTATGTAAATTGAATGGAATTGCAATAAATGAAATAATGTAAAATGGTATAACTTGGTTATAGGATGATGTAAGCTAATAAATAAGTAACTCAATGCAATACCTATTGATTGAAACAATTGCAGGGTTATAATTGATTGTAAATAGGAATATTTGGTAGTAAATTAATATAAGGAAAGAAAATGTAAATATTGGATTAATCAATGAATTTATAATGAATAAATGGTGATTGAATAAAATCAATGTTCTGCAGATAATTATAATATATGTTTGAAAGTAATAAACTTAAAGTTAATTAAAGTTTAATGGTTACAATTGTTATAAATTACCTATTTGTTTAGTTCATAGAATTTAATTTGAAAGCAATTGTAGTAATTGACTTAATTAGGGCAATCCCAATTAATTAAAACAATTGGTTGGATAAGAAGAATGGAAGTCAAGATTTATCAATTTATTGGGATTTGAACTATGATAATAATGGGAGTAATTGCAATTTAATAAAATTAAATCTCTAACTTTTGCGTTAATTGAAATCAATAAGGAATGTAAGAATATTGAAGTAATAGTTTGTAAATCCAATGTTAATTTTATCCGTGTGATAATATTGAATTGGATAGTAGAATGAAAAGTGAATTTAACAGAATTTTTGGAAATTAAATTAATAATTTTGAATTTAATGAAATTGAGGTTAATATTGAAATTTATAAATTAGTCATCTCTAAATTGACATTTAAGTTTGTTTAAATCATTATAGATGATTGAAAAATCATAAGTGATGAAATTTTTCAATTTTCGAATTGAAATTGAGAATTTGATTTAATTAATTAAATTTTAATGTATTTAATTAATATAAAAATAGCCATTTTGGCAATTGACTCGTATTTCGACGAAACTAGTTTCATCGGATCCATAATGGTGAACTATTATAGGATTTCAAGTTTCGTAGCGATCGGACTTGTTTTGATCGTACGAACACGAAACGCCTAGAAATCAATGAAATTGAAATCAATCTGAAAAAAATTGATTTTGGCATTACTTTTTCATACGATGGAATTTGGACTCGAAACCTTTTCCATTGCGTTTAAAATATTTTAAAATATCTATTTTTATATATGGGTTGACCCAATTTCGTTCCGGAGTTGAAACAGGCTTTTCAAGCCTTTTTATCGTTCAACACGTTTATAAATCGGGTCCATCTACTCTACTTCAGTTTTTCTATAAATACCCTATTATAAACCCTAGTCTACCTCTATTTCTCATTTGTATGTGCATATATTCCCACTTCACCTCCCCCTCAATGGAAGACAATAAAATTCCAGATCCAATTGAAATTCCAATCAAATCCAAAGCCAAAATTTCAAACTCCTCAAAAAAATCC
Source organism: Allium cepa (assembly GCA_030765085.1). NCBI lineage: Eukaryota > Viridiplantae > Streptophyta > Magnoliopsida > Asparagales > Amaryllidaceae > Allium > Allium cepa. The sequence goes on along the minus strand of CM060940.1, from coordinate 212,332,264 downwards.
AGAAAAAATATATATCGAAGCTCTCGATGAACGTATCTCATATCTGTGATTCGTTTTTGGATTCATATCATTGTTTGTCCTGAAATTGCAAATCATTTTTGGCCGTTCATTATGGAGTTTAGGCGATCCAATGGTGGATCGTCAACGGTTGGACGATCGGAGAGTACCGTTGCGAAGCCGGCGTCGAGTAGATCATTGGGGTGGCGTTCGTTTGTGCCTCAGGTCAGGGATGTGACCGTGGTTGGCCTGGGAAGCGATGGCAGTTGCACGGCCTATGGTGGCGCCAGAGGTGATGGATTTCAAGTCGTGGGGTCGGCCGACGTGGAGGTTGCAGTGGTGGATCTTGATATGGTTGAATTCGATCGTCGGCGTAGCGTTTTTGGGGATTAGGGTTCGAAGGTGGCGGCTGCATCATGTTGAACGATCGAAGGGGAGCTACAGTAGAGGTGCGTGCATCTGAAGCCTGTGACATGGCAGTAGGTTGGGTAGTGTTGTTTATTTATTTATTTTACTTAAAATTTTGATTTCCAAATCATTTAATTATCATAACTTTCACATACGAGGTCCATATCACGCGCGGTTTTCTCCGCTACGTTCGTATTGGAATTCCGGACATTTTGGCGCTGGTTTGTACAAATTCTTAAGCTGTTCAATTTTTTGGTTTAAATTGGATTTAAATTCAAAAGGTGAGTGTTTTAATCCACTCACAATTTCTAAAATTTCTTATGTTTGTTAAATTGATTTTTGGTGTGATTTGAAATTTATTTATTGCTATTTGGTATATTTTTATCATCATTCCAGTTGAATTTTAATTTATTGAATTAAATTGTTATTTGATTTATTATTGCATATAAACTGCCAATTAGATAGATTGTTTAAATTATTATTGAGTATAGACTGTCAGTAATTACCTGTTATTTATTTTATGCTCTATAGTGATGTTATTGTTTAAATTGGATGATGATTGTAATAAATGGTTTATGGTTGATATTGGATGAATGGATGTTGTATTTTATATTGTTTTAAACTGCAACTTTGTTATGCGCTTTATTTCATTCGGGATTGCGGTTTGAAATGATATATAACCGTATTTTTATTTTAAATTATGGATTGAAATGATAAATATCTGTATCACTTGGCCATAGGGTAGAAAATTATATACAGACACCGTGGTATATATATAAAAATATTTGAAATTGATTTTCTATGGTTTGTAAAGAAATATATGATTTTTGGAAATATTGATATTTTATAAATGTTATTTTATGTATAGTTAAATTCTGGGTTTTAAGCTATGTATAAAATTGATTTGAAGTATAAAAGAAGTTAATAATTAAGTTTGATTTTATTTAGATAAAATATGATTAAGCATTTATTTAAATTAAATTCGGGACTTATAAATGGCTTAAATGAGAATAAGGTTGGAAGATGAATATGGAATTTATTTGGAATTTAATAAAATTTAGAATTTTAAAGGGTATGATTTTATAACTTGATTTCGTTTAGAATGATTTAAATGAATATCAAGTTGATTTAAATGAATATAAAGTGGATATACCAAGTTAAATAAATTGAAAGAATATCCAGTTATGTGAAGTTAAAGGTTTTACTTAAATTATATTAGATTTATTGTGATATCCCGGAAATTTTGACAATAACAATTTAATAATTTATGTCAAAATTTAATTGATTTGAACATATTGTTAATAATAAAGTTGAATTAAATTAATAATCTTCTTCAAAATAAATATTTAAACTGATAATCAATCTTTAAAGGCTAATAAATTATTTTGTATTTGAATATATACATATCTGTATATATTATAAATAGATAATCTTTGTTTAAATTTAATATATATAGGCCTGTTTTCTTATTCTAATAGTTTTGATAAATTAAAAATTGGGTTTAATTTGATATTAAGCTATTAAATAAATAACCATATGACTTTAAAATACTCAAGATAAAAACTTAAGTGTTTAAAATTGATTTTAGCTTAAGTTTAAATTTAAATAAAAAGGTTTGTTTGTTCTTTTTAAAATAGCTTGATAAAATAAGCAATTGATTAATAAAGAGATAATTTCTTTTGGAAATTATTTTTAATTTAATCATGAGTTAAATTTAAACAATATTAATGGGGTAATGTTATACAAATGGATTTCTAATATAAATAAAAATTTGTTATCTTAAATTTATGTATGTGAATTTTATAGGAAAGCTATGATTTGTAAATTTGAAATAGCATCTTTCAAATATGTTTAAAATAAAAAAAGTCTTTAATATATTGAACTTAAGTATAAAATCCAATGTATGATATTAGCATAAGTATGAAAATAACTTAATAATCATCAAATTAAGTATTTGATAGTTAAAGTTTAAAAATAAAAGAGAAAATGAAATAAGCATAAAACTTAATACATAAGTCAAAATTCATAACTAATAACTAAAACAACTTACATTTTGTACCTAAAGTATAAAACAAGCCAGACAAAATATGTAACCTGTAGAGTAGTATGCTGAATAAGAACAGATGTATCTATATACAAACATAAAAATATACAAAGTGCAAAAGAAAACATTATTTACATGAAGTGAAATAAGCAAAACATACAAGTAAGAAACCAGGTAAGCAAAGTTAGAAAATAAGACAAAAGAGAAATATCTTAATACATACAAAACCAGATATGCTGAAACATAAAGTACTTTGTAGCATTTAGTATTAGTACACCATTTGGTCTACTAGAGATGTATACATATCATTTTAGCCGAAATGTTAAAAAAAAAATATATAACCTGAACAAACCTCATCTTCCTGTACAAGCTTGTCTGGCTTATATTTATATGCAATACTCTCTGTTCAAAACTTAGCAAACCAGAAAACATAAGTAAATTTTCATTTTTACAAACTCAAACAATGTCATAAAACTTTAACAATCAAAAGCAAGATGATTAGTAGGGAGATCAAAGCAAAGTATTTTTCCAGTTTTAAAGAACAGTGCTCTGTTCATCCTTTCTAAAGCAGGTGAGTGACATCACATTTTTAAAGATTTGGATTTACCTTAATTGTATGATTTGTTCTGGAATATATGTGTATTAGTATGAAATATAAATGTTTGATGAATTTTCTGCATATATATATATAGATATGTGAAAGGTGTATGTGTTTATCTTCTGTAACCTCTCTGATATCACTCTTTTATTTATTTTTTTAGCTCGAGATTCATTCACACATAAATATCTCATCACCTAATCTAAGTTAGGATATAAGATTTAAACAAAATCTATTTGATTCATTAGTAGTCCAGGTTTAGAATTTTTTTTAAGTTAAAACAAATGGTATTGTCTCTGAAAATGAAGAAAATACAAAGCAATGTCAACATAAGTCAAAAATTTATTATCATAGTTCGCGAATTCAGGTATGAAATCTGAATTAGTGAGGTATGACATGATTTTTAAAACAAAAATTTTAATTTTTTGATTTAAGGTTCGAGAGCAGTTCGGGTTTGTGGGAATTTCTTTCTTTGAGTGATCTCTGGTGATCCTTGGGTTGGTAGAGTTTGGGATCGTGTTTGGTGATGGAGGGGTGAGTGTAGATGCTCGGAAAAATATGGCGGTGGTGGGAAGTTCATCAGGGAAATAACGGCAGGTGATTTTCGTTTGGAACCCTAAGTTTTGCTGTGTTTAAAGAATCGAACCCCACGGTTGATTAGATGGATAGAGTGCAACGGGGTTTCGATGGATGCAAGTGTGGTCGTGGGTAAGGTCGTAGCCGGAGTTGCAGAGTTTACAGTGGCCGGAGGATTGAAGGTGAGGCGATGACAGGTTCCAGTGGGTAATGTTTTTGAGTTTTCAAGTTTGGTCGGGGTCTCCTTTTTTTGATTTTTTGAGAATGGAAGTTCGATTGAGGGTTGAGGTGGTTGCTGAGTTGTTCTCTGTCAGGGTGCAATCACCGTAGGCGATCAATGGTGGTGGGAACCACCGTGCATATGCACGGTGTTCATGAATGGTTGCTGTGTTTTTAGGAGTAGGGGGTAGTCGATTTTTTAAGGATTTGACTTGGGGAAAATTTCACGCGAACTCGATGCACGTTCGAGCTTGACTCGGAGTAGTGTGGGGCGGGGGGGGACCTGGGTAGGTTAGTAACAGGTTTTAAAAACCTGGAAAGAAAAAAAAGAAAAAAAAGAAAAAAACTGTAAAGCTTAAATTTTCTTTAACCTGGGTTTTAAAAATGAGATATAAATATTGAAAATAGGTATTTAATCAAAGATAAGTTTGGGTTAACATGAAGTTTGAATTTCAGTTTAAGGTAAAAGAAAGTTTTAAAATTTTAAATTATTTGTAACCACTTTAAAAAGGGGATTGTTGCTCGAGTTTCACTCGAGTGATTCGAGTGTTGACCCGTAGAATTTTGGGGTTTTGCTCGAAGAAGTTTTTCTGTTTATCTCAGGTATTTTAGCTACAGGTTTTAAAACCTGTAAGTTTTAAAAAAAATTTAAAACTGGGATTTTAAATGAAAAAAATACGTATTTAAACAAAGTTTAAATCAAGATAAGTTTGGATTCAAAACGTAGTTTGAATCTCAGTTTTTAAATAAATAAAGATTTAAAATTTAAAATTTGTGCAAACAAATTTGAATGATAAAGAGAATTTTTAAATTTGATTTGAATTCAAAATGAAATCGTGTTTAAATTCTTTTAATCTTCTATTTAAGAAAATTATTGTCAGGACCCGATTCGTCGTCTTCCGAAAATTCAACATCGATACTCACTTTATCGACTGCCGAGCAATCGAACGACGGAAAACCGAACACTGAGGGTTTAAGAAAAATTTAAGAAAGGAAAAGAGAAGAAGAGAGAAGATAGAAAATAGAGAGAAAAGAAAATAGAAATAGAACGGAACAGAAAAAAACAACAGAACAACATCATAATCTCACAATTCGCAGCGGAACAACATATAATAATAAATGAATAATCTTTAAACAAAGAACTATATCAGTTATTACATTTTATACATTACATCATATCATCATTACATCAGAGTGTACAACAACAACAAACAACATCAAACAGCGGAAAAAGAAATACTATATAAACTAGTAATACGCCATGCCATCCAGCTTGCCTCCAGCAACTCCAGAATATCCTGATAAACCTTAAACTCTTGACTGCCCGTGTGGAAATTGGTGGGCACCCAGAGTTTAGGAAGGAAAACAATAAACTCCGAGTCAGTCATGTGACTGGTGTGAGAACTCAAAACAGTTTATTTATCTTTAAAATCAAAATAGAGGAATATTTTTAAGTCAATTCGCAATGCTTTTAAAAATGAGACTACCATAAGGCCTCCCGCACACACACACAATGCAAACGCAGAATCGGAGGAGATTTCTCCTTATGATAGTCAAAGATGCTTGATACGCATTTAAAATAACATTTGATATTATTACTAGTGCATAGTGTAGAGAAATATTTCGAAAGTAGAATATAAATCTTAGCCAACATAGACATTTCGAACTATGCCTACTATAGCTACCATCCAAACAGTGGTGACCACCATAAGTGAATGATAGGTTCTACAACTAATACCGTACAAGTTTCGTATTGGGAATTGGATTTCCAACGAATGATCAGGCCAAGGAACTTCCCATTGCCACATGAGAATGCCTCTGGATGGACATCCCCGAGAACCAAACCGGATCTCTACCGACACAAGGCCGGGTTACCCCTAACTGAGTAACAACTGACCGAATATGCCATCCCCCGGTCCTTTGGGACCTTTTAACCGAGCGCTCGTAATCAATTCACACAATCATAACAAAGTGTTTTCAACATGAGTAAGTATCTGGGCTCCATACCATGATACCACCCTTTTCCAGAAGGAAATGCACACATCCTAAAGGGCGCTACCCCTCATAACCTTGCCGCATCTTTCCTGTTTTGACCATTCACGGGGTGTGAGGCTCGACGAAGTCACGTCCACAATAACATACTTTATACAAAAGCCATGCTTTGGGTCAACAAATGATCATAGAAATGATCACAAAGATAGACGATCAAGTAAATGATCCTATCACAAATAATCAACACAATGATCATTTACAGCAACACTCAGCATGTCACATTACCAAATTGGGAATATATCGCTGATAACATTCAACTACATAACCTCTGAGCTCGTACGTCTCAGAGAAGCGTGTTAAGCTAAAAGAATAAATTCTCCGCCACCAACAGAAATATATTTGAAAGAAATCGGCTTTATATCTCAACTTGTAATGTCAGACACACAATCCATACAAGTCTGTTCCGGGCTTGAACAAAACCGAAGGCACTTCTTACGAAGCCCTTGCAATCCGGGTATTCACAATCCCGATCGAATTTCCCATCACTTAGGAGATCTCTATACCAGGAGCTACCCAGTGCAGAGACAATCGATAGGTCATCCTATCGCTTTCGCAAATACTCGGTCTTCAACACCGATCTTCAATGCAATTCACAACGACGTATCACATATTCGGAATTGGTTATACGACCCCATGGTCCTTTCCCGGTTAACCCGAATAGTGAGCGCTTATTCAAAAATAAGTGTGGCATTCACATTCAAACAAATCACATCAAATACCCATTCAAAGGGAAATATTGATAGTCGGTTATTGAACTATCAATGGATATGCACAACATCACCAGTTTCCAAATAATTTTCCAAATTATGTATTTTCCAAAATATCTTCACTAGATATATAATTTCCACACTTCAAAAATAAATCAATATTTATTTTTCTAAACCAATCCCACTTTCTTTTATAAATTCCTTAGTGAATTTATAATTCCCAAAATATCTGTGAATATACGTTTCAATTCGATTTCTAATATTCATTTTCAATTTATCTTCAAAAAGATAAATTCTCAAAATATTCACTTTATATCGGAAAACAATTCCATACTTATTAAAAATAAGTAATTCACAACCCTATTTATTTTCAACACTTGGAAAATATTCAATATACTTAAATCGAGATTAAGTATATATTTCATTCTTTAAGGAAATCATTCTCTTAAACATATTTACTTGGGCCAAAACGAATGTTACGTAAAACATCGTTACTACAACCCAAAATCACTAGTATAGGGATTCGAAATTAAAATAGATATATAAATCCCAATACTATACAAAACATTTCCTTTCGGAAATCATTTACTATAACAACAGTGTTATAGTCCATTATTTCCTTCTATTTCTCGAAAACGTCTATTTCAACAATAAATGTTGAAATCTATGGTTTCGAATCTCAGCACATTTAAAACATCGTTAGATCGTTTTAATTCTATTTAAAATATCACATTCTAAACATTTTCTTTAACATATTATTCACTATTCAGAAACGTGAATATACTACGTTAACAATTTTCATCGTTTTTATACATTTTAACTTAAAGGATTATTCACTGTCTAAAACGTGAATATAACTCCATGAATAAGTTATAACAATTTTACTTATCAAAATAAGTCGTTTGCGAATTTATAAAACAACGTTTAGAAACTCCATTTCTATTTATTTATAAAAACTTCCTTTTTATAAATTCCTTTATTAACCTATTCCAGTTTATAACTAAATTATAAACTAAACGTTCATATTATAAGTTAATACTTATAATTTATTCGTTTACTAAAATCGTTCCTTTGAACTTCATAATTATAAATCTTATAATTTATAAGATTTGTTTATTTATCAAAACTCCATTCTTTCAATAATTTTATAAATTTTATGAACCTACTATTTATAAAATTTTATTTATAACTTCACTGTTTATAATCCTGTAAATTTCATTTATTTACTAAATTCATCTTTGCTTCATTCAAACACTTATAAAAACTCGTTTTATAATGTCTATATTTCAATTTATAAATATCCATTTATAAATCTCTTAATATAAATTAATTTATATTATTCTTTAAACTTCTTTAATCTCCTTTATTATTTCACCATTTTGATTCATAAAATGATTAAATTTTATAATCCTATATTTAAACTTTTCACAATAAATTCTAAAATCCCGATTAAACTATTTTATAAATCATTAGCATCATATTCTCAAAAGTCAGTTTTTCAACTATATTTCTCAAGAATCATAATTTTTATAACTTTAAAAATTATAACGTTTATTTATTTAAAATGGATCAATTCAAAAATTATTTTATAAAACGTATACTTTTCAAAAATCACTTTTGAAATCATTTTAAAGTTTCAAAATTTGGTCCAATGATGCTACATACCAAATAGTCAATCACGACAACAACGATATCATATATCAATATGATAATCCATCAAATATCAAAATACTTGAAATCAAATAAATACTGTTGAGGAATCCAGTTGGATCCCTCCAACCTGTTTTTCTGCATCCAAAAACATTAGCACAATACCAATTTCGCTCCAGTACAAAATTATCGCGGTATATGGGATTTAAAATATTATCCGCTTAATAGACGGCGCAATAGGGTCTCATCCGCTAAACAAAAAATGCGGGAAATTAATAACTCTAATATATACATATGCCAATATATATATATATTGCTATTATATATAATACCAATTTCACTGTTTATGAAATATTCGCGGTATATGTTTTTATTAAATAACATCCGCTTACTAACGGCGTATAATGTCTATTTAAACAATCAATAGATATCAATCAACATTCAAACATGCATTCAAATATTTTAAATCTAACTTATTTAAAATAAAATCGAAACTGATTCGATTGAGTGAGAAGTTCTCACCTTGATTTTATTTTCCGTTTTAGCGATTTATTTCGAATAAAATTAAACGGACGTTTAATTTTACCCAAAATTCTCACTAACTCCAAACGACTCCAATCCAATTTCATCGCGTAGTGCTCGTCCATACGATTCCAACGCAACTGGTTTCGCGCGTTTTCGACCTCGTATGAAAAAGTTATGAAATTATGAAGTTTACACGAATTAACATTTATAAATTACAACATAATTTTTAAACCTATCTCACTCCAGCCCTTAGATCCACTCCCCAGTGCATCAAGACCGTAGCTTGCTTCTTCTCATCTCCCTCCTTTTGCACGCAACCTACAGGAAGGCCGAACCCATCCCATATGAATTAGGGTTAAATTTGCAACCCTCCACGTTGACTTCCAAGTCGATCAAGAAGTGCCATCGGAAAGCCCCATCCACCACCTACCTTCGCCCACCATCCGGTCACGTGCGGCCCCCCTTGGCCTCGTAAACCGTGCACGAACTCGTCACCTTCACACACGAATTGCCGCCAATCCGTGCAACCAAATTCGATCACAACCGTTGAAGTTGTAGATCTTCATATGCTCTTCGACTTTCTAGTTGGAAGTTTGTGAAATTATTGAGTAGATTTGAAGATTTGGAGGGAAGAAAACTGCAAATTCTCGGCCGTTGAAAATGGGGGTGGCGGCTGGTTAGGGTTAGGGTTAGAAATTTTTTTTTTTATTTATGAAGGGGAGGGTGGTCTATTTATAGAATTTCGAACACTATTCATTCGGAAATTCCGAACTCCGATTTACGTGCCGTAACCAGCGTTTCTAGGGTTTACCCAACGTTCCGGACACAATGGAACAGGTTCGGAAGCTAATTCGATCATCTGTGCGAGTTATGGCTACAAACGCTCAATTTAAATTAAACCGATTTAAGTCGATTTCTAGGCGTTTTAATTTGTATCGGACAAACGGTAAATCCAATTGACTTGAAATTTGAAACCTTACAATAATATCACATTACGGATCCGATGAAACTGGTTTCGTCGAAATCCGAGACTTTTTGAAAAATGGCTATTTTAACTCGCCAAATTAATATTAAAAACAATTTGATGCGTTTCGAGCTGCCACGATCAAACGATAGCTCCGATTGACACGAAAATTGAAATCCGATAATAACTAACTATTACGGATCCAATGGAACTAGTTTCGTTCAATTCTGAGACTGTTCAAAAATTGGCTATTTTCACTAGTCGATTTTAATATTAAAATATTCAATTTTCACAAATTAACTTTTAATTCGATTTTAAAAGTTCTAAAATATCATTCTAACTTCAATATGATAAAATAAAATTTTACAAATCATTTTCAATCATATTTAACCCAATTTTCAATTATTTCCATAATTTAACATATTAAATTATCGATTTAATTATTCAATTAAATCCAATAATTTAAATAAAAATTTATTCGACTTATAAATTCACTTCTTAATATTTAAAATTAATTAAATATTCAAATTTTAATTATTAAAAATTCTGGGTCATTACAATTATTCTTTTAGTTGTAAAATAAAAGGAGTTTGGAATTGTTAAGATAAATTTGATTTTATTTTAAATCTTAAATTTAAAATGAAGTTTAAAAGTAAATTTAAATTAAATTGTTTAAAATACCTTGTTAATGATAAATTGATCATTAAACAGAAAATGTTTTAAAACTTAAGGCTTTGTAATTATCATGTTAACTAAATGGATAATTAATGACTAGAATTAATTAACTTAGAAATTAAGAGTTTAAATTTATTTAAATAAGGTATAAGTTAATTAATTTAAGGTAAGTCAATTTGTAATTAAGAATCATTGATTAAATATGGTTTAATTTTTATTAGTAATCAATTAAAGAATTAATTAAGGATTAATTGATGAGTCATTAATATTAATATAAATGTAATTGATAATACATTTTAGTTAATTTCTTTGGGAAAATAATTAAAGAATTATAAATATTTAATCAAGGTCATTAACTAAGATTATGAAATAATCAATTAATGGGATTATTTTTAATAATTAATTAAATTATTTATTTAAGATAGGCAATTGTGAATTGTTAAGTATAATTACTTAACGGAAGTAATTAAGGAATTAATTACTCATTGTAATTAATTCTATTTAATATGAATTGCTTAAGTTAATTAATTAAGTTTAATTAATTTAGACAATCATTTTGATGACGTGATAAGTATAATTACTTAGGGAAGTAATTGAAGATAATTACTGGATGTAATTAACTGAGGGTGATCTAATAATGAAAGTAATTGGAATATAATTACTTTATATAATTAATCAACGGATTAATTAGAGAAAATTAATTAAGGAGTAATTTATTTATTTGATGAGTAATTAAAAATAGTTAATTACTGAATGGTATTAATCAGAGGTGATTAATAGATGTGGTTTAATTGAAGATTAATTACTTAAGGTAATTAATTTAAATAAGGAATTAATTAAAATGTAATTAGAAAACATTAATTGATATAATTAATGATGGGATGATAAATTTAGATTAATTAATCAATAATAAGTAATTGAAGAGTAATTAATTAGTGTAATTAAGAAGTAATGTAATGTTTGTAATTTAAGGTTAATTTCTATATTTTGATAAGATAATTAATTTGTGAAAATATTTTAAGGATGGTTATTTGTATATAATTAAATGTTAATTAATCAAGTGTGATTAATTGAAACGAATAATTAGTGAATGATTTATTAACTGATTTATAACTGATTAATAATTATATAAGCAAGATTTAACGTGGTGAAGTAATTAATTTAATTTACTTTAAATTAATTAGAGATGATATAATTTAATTCATTTTAAATTAATCCCAGCTTATATGATTGCTTATATATGGATGGATGAAATTGTTTACCTCGAATGATTTAAGATCTCAGATATGAGAAATTGATGCTATATGATATGGATGCTTTGATTTAAATATGATGATAATATGAATTATCTGTTATGATGATATGCATTATCTGTTTGTAGTGATAATATTGATTATCTATTTATGTTGATGTTGACCATCTATTATGATATTGTGAATTATCTATCTGTGTTTGTATTGAATTATTTTGAATTAAACTGTTAAGACTAAATAGACAACTTGGCCCTAAAAAACACGTTTTGGATTTCGATGAGACCGGGATCGGGATTCCTTACTTGGAACATCCGAAAACCACATCGATTCCAAATTAATGATAGGTCGTGAATATAAAGTGAAGATGAAGATTCAGAATGCAAGGGTTATCGTCATTAACTCTGAGGGTGATTCCAAAATGAGTGTAACGAGATAATGCCTTCGGTTTTGTTCGAACCCAGAACGAACTTTTATGGATTGAATGCTTTCAACACATCGTCAGGTGGACGATGAGTATTCTAAGAAATATGTTCTCTAAAGGTAATCGTAGCCTCAAGCCTCATTAACCGGGAATGGCTAAAACAGGGGAGGTGCAGCAAGGTTAGGTGGGTCATGCCCAAGCAGTACAAGATTTTCCCCTTTCTAGATGTCCCTTTTATTCGGCTGTGTGGACAGTTGTGAGCTCCAACTGTCGGGGTTGTCTTGTTCGGGACTGTTCAGTAAGTAATGGTTCCCGCCTTGTGTTGCAGGGGTCGGGAGTGATCCTCGGTACGTTGATCTAGGCCACGTACTGTGACGGGCGGTACCCCAGTAGCCCTGCCATTGTATGGAATCCAAAATCCAATAAGTGCCAACGGTTTTGATTGTATTACCCACTTTTGTGGCTAGTAGATGGAATTTAATAGATGTAACAATTTTGGCTATTTTCTATTTACTTGAAAACCCTAGACCTATTATAATATCACTGAATTTCCTATCAAATGTTTTGGTTAGCGTAAGGTAAAAACTTACCCGTGTTTATTTGTGGGGAGTCTTACGTGATATCTTTTTATTTTCAAATGTTTTTCAAAGTTAAGCAACTTTAACCTGTTACTCATACCAGACCCATGTCTGACCCGGAGTTTATTTTTATTTTTCATAAACTCTCTGGTACCCAAATTTTTACGGGTAGCCAAAGGATTCAGGTTAGATTTGACGAATTCTGGAGGAGCAATGGAGTAGGAGCTTCTACGTTGTAGACTACATATAGTGTTCCGCTGTGTTGGTGTCTTTGGGATTATTTGTTTGAGTTGTGATGTATTAACTAGACAGGTGTTTATAACTGTCTAGTGTGTGATGTATTATCTGTATAACTCTGATATATGTAAAATTATGTAATAGTTATGTGATCTATTATATTTTGTTCCATTCCGCTGTGAGTTCTGATGTTGTTGTTCTTTCTTCTCTATCTTTTCTATTTTCTCATCCCTTTCTTTCTTCAAGACGAAACATATTTCTGAGGTCAGAAGCCCGGGTCATCACAGTTGGTATCAGAGCGCTAGGTTGAGTGAATACCTAGGCTCTTGAGTGATTTCTTTCTTGAGAGAGCGTATTTGTAATTTTGTAATATATATTTATATTTATTTCTACCTATTTGTTGGGTTGCCTGTCCAGGTTATCCAATATAAGTTATAAAGGTAGATAAGGTAGTGGTGTGTGTAACACGACTACCAATGGTCGGAGTATGAATATTTGAGGTTGGAAGTGTATATGTCGAGACTGTAGACCTATTACCGTTTCGAGTGAGCATTGAATGGTGTAAGGATTTCATCGATCTCTGAATGAAACCTGTTCATTTTTGAAGCGTAAGTATGGATGAGCTAGAGTTTGGACTCGTCAGTTTGGCTTGAGCAATTCCGGATATCTTACCTCAGGATGTAGTGGTTGTGTGATGTCTCCGAAGATGTTTCTTTGAAACTAGTTAAGGTAGCGTGTCTGCTTCGGTGTTGTGACGGAGTTCAGTAGAATGTTTCTGTTTGGTTTGAGGTCCGAGTTTCTTGAAGAGCTCTGGGTTAGGAATTTCTTGGCATTGGTGTGTTGGCAAGGAAGTTTTTAACTTCTGCATCGGCAGTGGAGTTCAGGAACAGCAGTGTGGTTTCGTTTCTTTGATGAATTGGCTAATTAAGTGTAGGCTGATCTGTTTGGTAAAGAGAGAACAGTTTTTCTTTGGTAGTGGGCTAGATTGATCGCAAAAGTGACTTGCGATTGTTTGAGTTCTCTTGGGCTATCTGATTTTTCTGGATGTCTTCAGGAAGATAGAATTTTGTCTGTGTCTAGAGATTGAATTTGGTATCGACTGGATTCCAGGAGTGGTACCAATGTTCAGCTCAGTAGTAGGATGGTTTCTGAGAATGAGTTGGTGAAACAGCTAGAGTTTTGAAGGAACTTCTGAATTTCTTTTAAGGATTTGTTGAACCATAGTTCTTAAATGTGTTGTCCAGTTTGTCCTCGTGATCATCATCAGCATTTTCATCTGCTCAGTCAGAGTAGCGTAGTGGAAGCATGGTGGCAGCAGTTTGGTGTGGGAACAACTAGAATTTGCAGTGTTTTGGATTAGAGAGAGTTTCTACAGGAAAAATTTTCAGGATCTTAAGACCAGTTTGAAATGCATCTGTACTATCTTTCCATATGAGAAGAAGTAAGATCAGTCTACTGATTTTGGAATAGAGTTTGTGTTTTGAGTTTTTGGTCGATCTTAGAAAGATCATTTTGTCTGATTGTTTTTGGTCCAGTTTATTTCTAAAGGCATCAGCAAGTGTTGAGCTGATCAGGAAAGATGTAGGTAGCACAGAATCGTCCGAAGAGTTTTGTGAATAAGTGTTTGGTTTCAGAATTGGATTGTCAGTTTGGATAACTGGAATTCGTTGCGTTTCACGTATCTCTAAGGGAGTACGTGTAAGATCTATCTTTGACTGTTGAGTCAACAGTTCAGAGAGTTTTGGTTGTTGAGTCCGACTTATTTGTAGTCTGATATCCTGTTTTGCTTTGTAGATCCAGATGAGTAGAAACTCAGTAGCTTAGTAATATTGTTTTGTTTGGATTCTGTAGAACGAGTATCCCAATATTTGGGGAAACTCGAGAAAATTCTATTTAGAATTTTTATGTGGACAATTAGATTTGTTTGTTTGGATGAATTGGTTGCTATAATTGATATATGCTTGTGTTTCAATATTAAGTCTGTAATTAAATTATTAAATTACCTTTGTTTTAAATTTCGGGGACGAAATTCTTTTAGGGGGGGAGGAATGTGATATCCCGGAAATTTTGACAATAACAATTTAATAATTTATGTCAAAATTTAATTGATTTGAACATATTGTTAATAATAAAGTTGAATTAAATTAATAATCTTCTTCAAAATAAATATTTAAACTGATAATCAATCTTTAAAGGCTAATAAATTATTTTGTATTTGAATATATACATATCTGTATATATTATAAATAGATAATCTTTGTTTAAATTTAATATATATATATGCCTGTTTTCTTATTCTAATAGTTTTGATAAATTAAAAATTGGGTTTAATTTGATATTAAGCTATTAAATAAATAACCATATGACTTTAAAATACTCAAGATAAAAACTTAATTGTTTAAATTGATTTTAGCTTAAGTTTAAATTTAAATAAAAAGGTTTGTTTGTTCTTTTTAAAATAGCTTGATAAAATAAGAAATTGATTAATAAAGAGATAATTTCTTTTGGAAATTATTTTTAATTTAATCATGAGTTAAATTTAAATAATATTAATGGTGTAATGTTATACAAATGGATTTCTAATATAAATAAAAATTTGTTATCTTAAATTTATGAATGTGAATTTTATAGGAAAGCTATAATTTGTAAATTTGAAATAGCATCTTTCAAATATGTTTAAAATAAAAAAAGTCTTTAATATATTGAACTTAAGTATAAAATCCAATGTATGATATTAGCATAAGTATGAAAATAACTTAATAATCATCAAATTAAGTATTTGATAGTTAAAGTTTAAAAATAAAAGAGAAAATGAAATAAGCATAGAACTTAATACATAAGTTAAAATTCATAACTAATAACTAAAACAACTTTACATTTTGTACCTAAAGTATAAAACATAAAAATAAATAAAGTGCAAAAGAAAACATTATGTACATGAAGTGAAATAAGCAAACCAGACAAGTAAGAAACCAGGTAAGCAAAGTTAGAAAATAAGATAAAAGAGAAATATCTTAATACATACAAAACCAGATATGTTGAAACATAAAGTACTTTGTAGCATTTAATATTAGCACAACATTTGGTCTACTAGAGATGTATACATATCATTTCAGGCGAAATGTAAAAAAAAATATCTCCGACTTAAAAAAAATAATATAACCTGAACAAACTACATCTTCCTGTACAAGCTTGTCTGGCTTATATTTATATGCAATACTCTCTGTTCAAAACTTAGCAAACCAGAAAACATAAGTAAATTTTCATTTTTACAAACTCAAACAATGTCATAAAACTTCAACAATCAAAAGCAAGATGATTAGTAGGGAGATCAAAGCAAAGTATTTTTCCAGTTTTAAAGAACAGTGCTCTGTTCATCCTCTCTAAAGCAGGTGAGTAACATCACATTTTTAAAGCTTTGGATTTACCTTAATTGTATGATTTGTTCTGGAATATATGTGTATTAGTATGAAATATAAATGTTTGATGAATTTTCTGCATATATATATATATAGATATGTGAAAGGTGTATGTGTTTATCTTCTGTAACCTCTCTGATATCACTCTTTTTTTTAGCTCGAGATTCATTCACAAATCAATATCTCAATACCTAATCTAAGTTAGGATATAAGATTTAAAAAAAAATCTGTTAGATACGTTAGTAGTCTAGGTTTATAATTTTTTTTAAGTTAAAACAAATGGAATTATCTCTGAAAATGAAGAAAATACAAAGCAATGTCAACATAAGTCAAAAATTTATTATCATAATTCGCGAATTCAGGTATGAAATCTGAATTAGTGAGGTATGACATGATTTTTAAAGAAAAATTTTAATTTTTTGATTTAAGGTTCGAGAGCAGTTCGGGTTTGTGGGAATTTCTTTCTTTGAGTGATCTCTGGTGATCCTTGGGTTGGTAGAGTTTGGGATCGTGTTTGGTGATGGAGGGGTGAGTGTAGATGCTCGGAAAAATATGGCGGTGGTGGGAAGTTCATCAGGGAAATTGCGGCAGGTGATTTTCGTTTGGAACCCTAAGTTTTGCTGTGTTTAAAGAATCGAACCCCACGGTTGATTGGATGGATCGAGTGCAACGGGGTTTCGATGGATGAAAGTGTGGTCGTGGGTAAGGTCGTAGTCGGAGTTGCAGAGTTTACAGTGGCCGGAGGATTGAAGGTGAGGCGATGACAGGTTCCAGTGGGTAATGTTTTTGAGTTTTCAGGTTTGATCGAGGTCTCGTTTTTTTTGATTTTTTGAGAATGGAAGTTCGATTGAGGGTTGAGGTGGTTGCTGAGTTGTTCTCTGTCAGGGTGCGATCACTGTGACGCCCCACCTCTATACCCACGCTAGCCAAGAACATTACGGTGAATGCTGTCAACTAGCACGGAGAATAAGGCTGTTGAGGAGCGACCATCCATGTAATTGCTTAGCGCGAGCATCGATATGTCAGATAGTATAACATGCATTTCTTATCAAGAGGGAAACCCGACATACCAACACAAACTCAAAGCTACTACACAGTGGCTATAATATCTTCAAAAACAAATATAGAAATAAACATAAAATAAATCAGTCACAGATAATTCATATCACAAAGGCGAAAATAGATATGAATATTACACATGAAAGTGTACATCAGAGTAGTGGTCAAAAAGATCCACAATAATACAAAGGAATAGATACAAGTGCTAGACAAAAATATGTATACATCAAGGAGTCTGTATCTTAAATGTATACAACAAAAACTACCAAACTAGAGTAGTTAGCCAAAAGTCAGAAGATGGTTCCAGATAGGAAGCCATGAGGAAGCACCTGTAATATCTCAGTCTGACCCGAGTATTATTTAAGAAGAAAATAATAAACGGATCAATCTAGCTATAAATATTAGATGAAGTGATATATAATAAGAGATATGACATAAACATATAATAATCACAATGCCAAGCCGTGATAAATAAGTAATTGAAAATCAACAAGAGATTAATCGATATCACAATAATCTACACAGGATAAAAAGGAATGTCATACTCCTAATTTCATTCACCAAGCCACAATAATTGATAAATCAAATCAATAGAAATCATGAAGATAGGTGAAGCATAAATTCCAGAATTCAACACACGAAATCCAGAAATCACAAGAAAAAGGATGGCCAATCCCATAAAAATGAGCCGGAGCTCCTCCAGACAGGGTATAGTCCCCCATTGCGGACATTGAGCCGAAGCTCCTCCTGGTGAGTCAAAACTCCTCCTGACAGGGTATAGTCCCCCATTACGGACATTGAGCCGAAGCTCCTCCTGGTGAACCGAAGTTCCTCCTGACAAGGTATAGTCCCTCATTGCGGACTTTAGACGAAGCTCCTCCTGTTGAGCCGAAGCTCCTCATGACAGGGTACAGTCCCCCATTGCGGACATTGAGCCGAAGCTCCTCCTGGTGAACCGAAGTTCCTCCTGACAGGGTATAGTCCCCCATTGCGGACTTTGAGCCGAAGCTCCTCCTGGTGAACCGAAGTTCCTCCTAACATGGACAAAGAGACATCGCACATTGCTAGTCTAAATCACAAAGATGATCGTCATGATCAATCGAGAAGTGTCGATTACAGTAAGCTAGTAAATATATGAGCTTAGCTTCATGTCCCATAACCACTAGCTTAACTTAAATATTTACGAACAAATTGTAGGTCTCCACTAGAAAATTGTCACAAGAGATTCAATCGAACAAGTTCAAGAATTAACCGACAAAGTGAACGCAAGCGTTTCATACCACTTGTTTTACTAAGTCGTTTAATTAGATTTCTCATACGAGTGAGGTAAAGGTTTATATATACTAATAGATTGGAAAACGGTTTTATAAATGAATTTGGTATTAAAATAGTATTGATCGTTTGAGGAAAGAGTTTTGATATTTACTACTAGTATAGAAAACCTTTATATTTTTAAGTGACAAATCATAGAAGTGATTGTAGAAACAATCAACTCATAAAGATTCACGTTCAAAGACGTGAATAAAATCCAAAGAAATTGATACCGAATCCATCAAAATGGATATTCCCATAAATCATGAAGAAAATGTCATCATGGTCGATAATAAGTGATAATAACAAAAGGGAATCAACACGAATCGATAGAAGTTGGAATTCTCAAGCAAATAGGCAAAACTTGCAAATAGGAGCAGGTCGGTCGACCGGACTCCCTGAGTCGGTTGACCGAACCAAGGGTTGGAAGTGCCTCGGGCACCAAGTCGGTCGACCGGCCCAGGGGCTCGGTCGACCGAGGCCTGTATTCGGCGCTCCCAAACGGAGGCAGGAAGTGCTTGGATAGCAGGTCGGTCGACCGGGTCAGGGGCTCGGTCGGCCGAACCTGTTGCCAGCACTCCCCTCCCCTAATTCAAAGCATGTGCAAACTCGATCAAATTGCATTCACTCGAGCAACGGCGCTAAGGGTTTATGCCTATCGACTACCCGGCCCTAAAAGCTCTTCGATGCACAATCAAAAACACATTCAAACATCAAAGTTAGGATTTTTAAAGATTTGAACCCAAAACACTAAAAATTGGAATATTCACCAAATCAATCCAAACCAAAAGCAATTGCACAAGAATAAGTGTTAGGAATACATACCTAACAATCGAAGATAAACATAAGCATAGATGTGAGATAAAAATGTCACCTTTGAATCCGAAAACAATGAATCAGAAGCTTGAAGACGAAGGAAGATCAACCACACTTCACTCTCAACACGAGAAGCTTGAATCTAAGCTTAAAAGAGAAACATTTCCTAAATTAGGTTTAGGAATTTTCTGAAATTGAATGGAGAAAGAGTTGGAGAAGATGAAGGAGATGCTTACCAATGGGTTCACTTGAGTTTGGAGCAAGAAGATGGATTTGCTAATGGAAACTAGGGCTTAGGATTTCCTAATTCTTTTTCTCTTCCCCCATTTTTGCTTGAGCTTGAGTGTTAGGAAAATAGAAAAGAAGTGAATGAAGAGGAGAGGGGTTGGGACTGAATACATAAGTGGGCTCAGCCCAAACCAAAACCCTAAGTGAAAAGTAGCAAAATTCAACTTTCTCCAAACATATCGAAGCTTATACTCAAAAAGGTCGCAAATGGCGTTTTGAACTCAATGGGGGTGGTCTCGAGTCCTAATTCGGCTGTTTGCAAAATGTAGCTTTTCGGACTAAAATCCGATTAACGATAAAATATTTAGATAAAATATTTAAATATAAAATCGATAAATATGCGGGTTGTTACAGACTCCCCTCCTTAAAGAAATTGCGTCCTCGCAATACTTAAGAAGAAAATAAGAAGTAACAACCATAGAAGCATATCAACACAAAAGAAAATTTGAAATAGGAAGTTCACCATAAGGAGCATGAAAGAGTAAGCCTGAATGGGATTGCTCAATGAATTCTCTGGATTCCCAAGAGCAATCCTTAGGATTTGAGAATCATTGAACTATCACAAAAAGAGCATCTTTATTCCGAAGGCGCTCAACCTCCGAAGTAATGATGCGAATGGAATGTTGCTCATAAGTCAAAACTGGTGAGACTTCAATTTCATCAATAACACCAGCTCGAGAATAAAAATAGGAAACCTAAAAGCATTTAATTAGTTAAAAGACGCAGAAAACGTCAAGAATAGCAGAAAATTGAGCCAGTGCAACGGCGTAGTACAGAAACGGTATGTCCGAGAAACTAGAAAGTCGAATAATTTGGAACACCGACGTAGTACAAAAACGGTACGTCCAATGAACCGATAAACCGAAACAACGATGTAGTATAATGGTACATCCATTGATCCAGATAAGACGGAACATCGGTGTAGTATAATAATAGTACATCCGATGAACCGAACACCATAAAAGAACACCGGACACTAGTCCATAAAAGGAATGAGATAAAACTCAATAAAACGAAGTACATCAAAACGTTCGATGAACTTGATAAAGAGATAATTCCCTTCAGACATCATCAAAGAATCAACCACTTGTTGCCTACGACAAAGTGCATTGGCAACACGATTTCCCTTCCGGGAATAAAAAGAATATCAAGATCATAAGATACCAGGAACTCGAGTTGACATGAAGTTCCTTATGAGAAAATAAATATTCCAAAGATTTATAATCGAGGCAGAGAACAAATTTCTCATCCAAATGTGATGATGCTAAATTCCAAAAGTAAAAATAATAGCCGCGAGCACTAGATCATGAGTGGTATATCTAGTCTCGATAGGCTATAATGATTTAGAAGCACAAGTGATAGCACGTTCTCCTTTGCAAGAGAATGGCATACAAACCAATACGACTAGTATCGGTACAAATACCACAGTCTTGGTTCCCCTCCAGGAATCACAAGAATAAGAGTATCGAAAGAAAGAACTTCTTTAAAATAATTGTCTTTCCCGAAAAGCTAAAACTTTCAAATTCTCAATTATCTCAATGTAAAGATATTTCTAGAAAAATTTACATTTTACAAGTCAATATATCGTGTCTGATTGTCTCATCAAAGCGTTTAGGAAATTCCTATCGATAACGTTGATCAAGCCATCGACCTAAATTCTTAAAACACTAAATGGGCAATACAATCACAAAATCATCTTCTAGATAATAAACATGTTTCTTAAAAACTTTTAAGAACATTCTTCTTTCATTTCAAGAACAAAATCCAATTTTTCTTATAAATAAATCTTATGGAAAAGATTTGCAAAATTTTAAGTTACTATTTTCATCCAAAATCAATAAATACAAGAATGGTCTCATCGAAATATTCATAGAACATTCGATTTATAAAATGGATGAAATAAGCTGGACAAATTGGATGACAAAATAAGTCATTCATTAGAATCATAACGAGTGCGGAGTGCGTAAGTGGAATGCTAACTCACGCGAGTCGTAGCCAAATGAAAATCGGTGGCAAGGTCAAACTGAAAAGACCTTAGCACCACACAAAAGATTACTTAGGTGACAATCCTAAGACAAGCTCAAAAATACCGGAAAATTTCTCTAACTACATGAATGAGAGAAATAACACTTTTCTTATAAGTGGGCTTAAGGAATAAAATGATGCCATCAAGTTGAAATCAAAATCATAAAGGAAAAATAGAAATCTGCTTAACAGATTGAAAATGTCAAAGATGAATAGTCCACACGGGACAAATAGGATATGTGCTTCACAACGATTAAGCCAATCCTTACAAAAATCAATTCCGAAGCCTAAGTAAAAATATCGGCTCGGAAAGATAAATCACATAAAATAATTTCGACATCAAATAAAAGCGAATTGAGTGTTGCGGATCAACCATCCGGATTCGCAGCTCTCAAAGAAGTCATCAAGCCCAAAATATTCAAAGAAAAGAATCTTCAAGTTCTTTTGATATAAAAACAATGAGATGAACCCATATCAAAAGGAACTCAAATAGAAAGTTCACGAATTAAAACAATGCCATCAAGGATTGAATGAAAATACCTTGACCAAGAGAAGAGTTGCCAGGGGCCTGCAGCTTTCCTTCTCACTTGCTTGGAAGCTTAGGACACGAAGATAAAAGATGACCCGAACCTTTGCAATAACGGCAAAAGAGGGGTTTCGGGCACTCCTTACATGGTGGTCTGTGGAACCACAATTGTAGCATCGTCCACGACTAGAGGTAGGAACTTTTTCTACCAGAGTTTGTTGCTTTCCTTTCTTATTAGAATCGGGGCCTTTGAATTTGATAGGCCTCTTCAAGTTATTGTCGAAGTTCCGTTGGGCACGCACAACTTCAACATCGCCTTCATTATCGGCCTCTTCAAGACGAAGAGCGATATCAGTAAGCTGATCAAATGAAACCTCAAGTTTCAGGAGTAATGGCTTCTTAAGATTCTTATTCAAGCCATAGACAAATCTCTGATTTTTCTTCAATGGGGTATTAATGTACTCAACCCCGTATTTGGACAGAGATTCGAAGGATGCGACATAGTCTGTCACAGAAGATTCACCTTGAACAAGGTCTATGAAACGCCGGGCTAAAGTTACTTTTTCAGCCTCCGGCACAAACTTCGATTCGAATCTTTCCCGGAATTGCTCCCAAGTGAGATCTGCCTCAACGATTTCAGAAATTAAAAGCTCATACCAATCTAACGCTTTTTCTTGGAGCATGCTAGAAGCCACTTGGACTCGATGAAGGTCAATAAGGTTCATGCGAGAAAAGATGTGATCGCATGATTTAAGCCAAGCCTGAATTTCTATAACACTCTCGGATCCCCTGAATGGCCTTCCACCCAAATCGGTATAGTCTCTGCACAAGCGTGCAAAACCGGATCTAGGATAAGTAGGCTCTGGAATGGGTCCGGCTGCTTGAGCGTTCTTTACTAAATCAAGAAGTTGCTGGGCAGACATAAATACTCCATCCTGGGGAGTAGCACTAGATTGACCGGCGCTGGGACGGCCTGGTCTAACCATTTCTCTTCTTTAAGAAAGAAAGAAAGAAGAGGGAAAAAGTTACTCTCAAAATAAATATCAAGCAATCTTGATAGATAAAACAAGGAATCATAAAAGAAAGTAGGATAGAACGGTACGAAGACCCGAATAAAATCCTAAAGCACAACTCCTAAGAAAGACTTAGGACATGATCCTTGCTAAATTATTCTATATTGTTCTGAAGTTTGGCTCTGATACCAGGCTGTGACGTCCCACCTCTATACCCACGCTAGCCAAGAACATTACGGTGAATGCTGTCAACTAGCACGGAGAATAAGGCTGTTGAGGAGCGACCATCCATGTAATTGCTTTGCGCGAGCATCGATATGTCAAATAGTATAACATGCATTTCTTATCAAGAGGGAAACCCGACATACTGACACAAACTCAAAGCTACTACACAGTGGCTATAATATCTTCAGAAACAAATATAGAAATAAACATAACATAAATCAGTCACAGATAATTCATATCACAAAGGCGGAAATAGATATGAATATTACACATGAAAGTGTACATCAGAGTAGTGGTCAAAAAGATCCACAATAATACAAAGGAATAGATACAAGTGCTAGACAAAAATATGTATACATCAAGGAGTCTGTATCTTAAATGTATACAACAAAAACTACCAAACTAGAGTAGTTAGCCAAAAGTCAGAAGATGGTTCCAGATATGAAGCCATGAGGAAGCACCTGTAATATCTCAGTCTGACCCGAGTATTATTTAAGATGAAAATAATAAACGGATCAGTCTAGCTATAAATATCAGATGAAGTGATATATAATAAGAGATATGACATAAACATATAATAATCACAATGCCAAGCTGTGATAAATAAGTAATTGAAAATCAACAAGAGATTAATCAATATCACAATAATCTACTCAAGATAAAAAGTAATGTCATACTCCTAATTTCATTCATCAAGCCACAATAATTGATAAATCAAATCAATAGAAATCACGAAGATAGGTGAAGCATAAATTCTAGAATTCAACACACGAAATCCAGAAATCACAAGAAAAAGGATGGCCAATCCCATAAAAATGAGCCGGAGCTCCTCCAGACAGGGTATAGTCCCCCATTGCGGACATTGAGCCGAAGCTCCTCCTGGTGAGTCAAAACTCCTCCTGACTGGGTATAGTCCCCCATTGCGGACACTGAGCCAAAGCTCCTCCTGGTGAACCGAAGTTCCTCCTGACAGGGTATAGTCCCCCATTGCGGACTTTGAGCCGAAGCTCCTCCTGGCGAGCCGAAGCTCCTCATGACAGGGTATAGTCCCCCATTGCGGACATTGAGCCGAAGCTCCTCCTGGTGAACCGAAGTTCCTGCTGACAGGGTATAGTCCCCCATTGCGGACTTTGAGCCGAAGCTCCTCCTGGTGAACCGAAGTTCCTCCTGACATGGACAAAGAGACATCACACTCTGCTAGTCTAAATCACAAAGATGATCGTCATGATCAATCGAGAAGTGTCGATTACAGAAAGCTAGTAAATATATGAGCTTAGCTTCATGTCCCATAACCACTAGCTTAACTTAAATATTTACGAACAAATTGTAGGTCTCCACTAGAAAATTATCACAAGAGATTCAATCGAAAAAGTCCAAAAATTAACCGACAAAGTGAACGCAAGCGTTTCATACCACTTGTTTTACTAAGTCGTTTAATTAGATTTGTCATACGAGTGAGGTAAAGGTTTATATATACTAATAGATTGGAAAACGGTTTTATAAACGAATTTGGTATTAAAATAGTATTGAAATCGTTTGAGGAAAGAGTTTTGATATTTACTACTAGTATAGAAAACCTTTATATTTTTAAGTGACAAGTCATAGAAGTGATTGTAGAAACAATCAACTCATAAATATTCACATTCAAAGACGTGAATAAAATCCAAAGAAATCGATATCGAATCCATCAAAATGGATATTCCCATAAATCACGAAGAAAATGTCATCAAGGTCGATAATAAGTGATAATAACAAAAGGGAATCAACACGAATCGATAGAAGTTGGAATTCTCAAGCAAATAGGCAAAACTTGCAAATAGGAGCAGGTCGGTCGACCGGACTCCCTGAGTCGGTTGACCGAACCAAGGGTTGGAAGTGCCTGGGGCACCAAGTCGGTCGACCGGCCCAAGGGCTCGGTCAGCCGAGGCCTGTATTCGGCGCTCCCAAACAGAGGAAGGAAGTGCCTGGATAGCAGGTCGGTCGACCAGGTCAGGGGCTCGGTCGGCCGAACCTGTTGCCAGCACTCCCCTACCCTAATTCAAAGCAGGTGCAAACTCGATCAAATTGCATTCGCTCGAGCAACGGCGCTAAGGGTTTATGCCTATCGACTACCCGGCCCTAAAAGCTCTTCGATGCACAATCAAAAACACATTCAAACATCAAAGTTAGGATTTTTAAAGATTTGAACCCAAAACACTAAAAATTGGAATATTCACCAAATCAATCCAAACCAAAAGCAATTGCACACGAATAAGTGTTTGGAATTCATACCTAACAATCGAAGATAAATATAAGCATAGATGTGAGATAAAAATCTCACCTTTGAATCCGAAAACAATGAATGAGAAGCTTGAAGACGAAGGAAGATCAACCACACTTCAATCTCAACATGAGAAGCTTGAATCTAAGCTTAAAAGAGAAACATTTCCTAAATTAGGTTTAGGAATTTTCTGAAATTGAATGGAGAAAGAGTTGGAGAAGCCGAAGGAGATGCTTACCAATGGGTTCACTTGAGTTTGGAGCAAGAAGATGGATTTGCTAATGGAAACTAGGGCTTAAGATTTCCTAATTCTTTTTCTCTTCCCCCATTTTTGCTTGAGCTTGAGTGTTAGGAAAATAGAAAAGAAGTGAATGAAGAGGAGAGGGGTTGGGACTGAATACATAAGTGGTGTAACGACCCAGAATTTTTATTAATTTAAATTTGAATATTTAATTAATTTTAAATGTTAATAAGTGAATTTTTAAGTCAAATAAATTTTTATTTGAATTTTTTGGATTTAATTAGATATTAAAACAATAATTTAATATGTTAAATTATGGAAATAATTGAAAATTGAGTTAAAAATGATTGAAAATAATTTGGAAAATTTTATTTAATCATACTGGAGTTATAGAAATATTTTAGAACTTTTAAAATCGAATTAAAAGTTAATTTGTGAAAATTGAATATTTTAATATTTAATAATCGATTGTAAAATAGTCAATTTTTGAACAGTCTCAGAATTGAACGAAACCAGTTCCATTGGATCCGTAATAGTTAGTTATTACTGGATTTCAATTTTCGTGTCAATCGGAGCTATCGTTTGATCGTGGCAGCTCGAAACGCATCGATTTATTTTTAATTTAAATTTGGCGAGCCAAATTAGCCATTTTTCAAAAAGTCTCGGATTTCGACGAAACCAGTTTCATCGGATCCGTAATGTGATATTATTGTAAGGTTTCAAATTTCAAGTCAATTGGATTTACCGTTTGTCCGATACGAATTAAAACGCCTAGAAATCGATTTAAATCGGTTTAATTTAAATTGAGCGTTTATAGCCATAACTCGCACATACTTCCGAATTAGCTTCCGAAACCTGTTCCATTGTGTCCGGAACGCGGGATAAACCCTAGGTACGCCGGTTACGGCGTCTAAATCGGAGTTCGGAATTTCCGGGATGAATAGTGTCGCTCGTTCCTTATAAATAGACCCCCACCCTCTCAAAAAAAATAAAAAAAAAAAGAAATTAAAACCCTAACTATTGCCAGCCGCCACCTTCACAATGAAGGGCCAGAAATTCTCCTTCTTCATCTCTCAATCTCTCCCAATCTACAAGGAATTAGAAGAAGTGTTCAACACGAAAAAGGTAGAGCACGAAGAGATCTTGAATTCCATACGGATATGATCGGGAGTGGAGCAACGATGGCGGAGCAAATGGTGGCCGTTCCCATCAGTTTTCGCACGCCTTTCTAGGCATTTTGTGCAGCCGAGTTTCACCAGGGGGAAGCCGAACCTAGCTCGTGTCGAGAGCTTTCACGTGGCGGTAGTTTGATCAAGTTTCGTTGAGTAATCGCGAGGCAAAGTTAAACCCTAGATTCGATCAAATGGGTTATGCGTGCGGCCTCATGTCTGTAGCAAGAACGCAAGGGGAAGAAAGGATAAAGCACGGCTAGGATGAGCAGGGGTTGGATCCAAGGGTTGTGGTGAGATGTAGGTTTAAGTTATAAAAGAAAATGTTGAATTAGTTTATATAAAACGTGTACAAACTTGTAAAATTCATATCTTTTTCATACGAGGTCGAAAAAATGCAAACTCAGTTGCGTTGGAATCGTATGGACGAGCACTACGCGATGGAGTTGGTTTGGAGTCGTTTGGAGTTAGTGAGAATTTTGGGTAAAATTAAACGCGCGTTTAATTTTATTCGAAATAAAAGCTAAAACGGAAATTAAAACCAAGGTGAGAACTTCTCACTCAATCGAATAGATTTCGATTTTATTTTAAATAGTTAGATTTAAAATATTTGAATGCATGTTTGAATGATGACTGTAAATTATTGATTGTTAAAATAGACATTATGCGCCGTTAGTAAGCGGATGATATTTAATATAAACATATACCGCGAATATTTCATAAACAGTGAAATTGGTATTATATATAATATCAATATATATATATTGGCATATGTATATATTGCAGTTGTTGATTTCCCGCATTTTTTGTTTAGCGGATGAGACCCTATTACGCCGTTATTAAGCGGATAATATTTAATAAGAACATGTACCGCGATAATTTCGTACTGGAGCGAAATTGGTATTGTGCTAATGTTTTTGGATGCAGGAAACAGGTTGGAGGGATCCAACTGGATTCCTCAACAGTATTTATTTTATTTCAGATATTTTGATATTTGATGGATTATCATATCGATATATGATATCGTTGTTAGTCGTGATTGACTATTTGGTGTGTAGCATCATTGGACCCAGATTTTGGGATTTTAAAATGATTTTAAAAGTGATTTTGAAAATATACTATATTTTTGGAATTGATCCATTATAAATAAATGAACGTTATAATTTTTAAAGTTATAAAAATTATGGTTTTTGTGAAATATAGTTAAAAAGCTGATTTTTAGAAATACGATTAAAAGTCGATTTTTGAGAAATATGAACTAATGATTTTATAAAATAATTTAGATTGGATTTTTGAATATATGATAAAAGTTTAAATATAGGATTTATAAAATTTGATTATTTTATAAATCGAAATGATGAAATTATAAAGGAATTTAAAGACGTTTTAAAAGAATAATATAAATTAATTTATATTAAGAGATTTATAAATGGATATTTATAAATTGAAATATGGACATTATAAAACGAGTTTTTATAAGTGTTTGAATGATGTGAGAATGAATTTCATAATAGAATGAAATTTATAGAATTATAAACTGTGAAGTTATAAATGAAATTTATAAATAGTAAGATTTATAAATTTGTGAAGTTATTTGAAGAATAAATTTTGTTAAATAAATAAATCTTATAAGTTATAAGATTTATGGTTTGGAAAGTCTTTAAAAGAACGATTTTGTAAAATAATCGTTTTATAAGCAATTGACTTATAATATGAACTTTTAGTTTATAATTGAGATATGAAATCAAATAGGTTAATAAAGGAATTTATAAAAAAAGAAGTTTTTATAAATAAATAGAAACGGAATTTATAAACGTTGTTTTATAAATCCGCAAACGACTTATTTTGATAAGTTAATTGTTATAACCTATTAATGGAGTTATATTCACGTTGTAAACAGTGAATAATCCTTTAAGTTAAAAAGAATAGAAATAATGGAATTTGTGAACATAGTATATTCACGTTTTTGAATAGTGAATAAGACGTTAAAGAAATGTTTTGAATGTGATATTTTAAATAGAATTAAAACGATCTAACGATGTTTTAAAAGGTGTTGAGATTCGAAACCATATATTTCAACATTCATTGTTGAAATAGATGTTTCGTGAAATAAAAGGAAATGGTGGACTATAACACTGTTGTTATAGTAAATGATTTCCGAAAGGAAATGTTTTGTATAGTATTGGGATTTATATATCTATTTTAATTTCGAATCCCTATACTAGTGATTTTGGGTTGTCGTAACGATGTTTTACGTAACATTCGTTTTGGCCCAAATAAATATGTTTAAGAGAATGATTTTCTTAAAGAATGAATTATATACTTAATTCGATTTAAGTATATTGAATATTTTCCAAGGTTGAAAATAAAAAGATTTGTGAATTACTTATGAATAAATAAGTATGGAAATATTTTCCAATATGAAGTGAATATTTAGAATTTATCTTTTTGAAGATAAATTGGAAATGAATAATTGAAATCATATATGCATGAATATTTTGAAATATAAATTCATTATGGAATTTATATGTGAAAGTGGAATTTGTGTAAAAATAAATATTGATTTATTTTTGAAGTGTTGAAATTTTATATCTTGTAAAGATATTTTGGAAAATAAATAATTTGGAAAATTATTTGGAATCTGGTGATGTATGCATATCCATTGATAGTTCAATAGCCGACTATCAGTATTTCCCTTTGAATGGGTATTTGATGTGAATTGATTGAATTTGAATGCACACTTATTTTTGAATAAGCGCTCACTATTCGGGTTAACCGGGAAAGGACCATGGGGTCGTATAACCCATTCCGAATATGTGATACGTCGTTGTGAATCGCATTTGAAGATCGGTGTTGAAGACCGGATATTTGCGAGAGCGATAGGATGAACTATCGATTGACTCTGCACCGAGTTGCTCCGGTATTGAGTTCTCCATATGTGATGGTGAATCCGATCAGGATTGTGAATATCCGGATTGCAAGGACTTCTTTGTAAGTGCCTTCGGTTTTGTTCGAGCCCGGAACAGACTTGTATGGATTGTATGCCTGACATTACAAGTTGAGATATAAAGCCGATTTCTTTCAAATATATTTCTGTTGGTGGCGGAGAATTTATTCTTTGCTTAACACCCTTCTTTGAGACGTACGAGCTCAAAGGTTATATAGTTGAAGTTATCAGCGATATATTCCCAGTTTGGTAATGTGACATGCTGAGTGATGCTGAAATGATCATTGTGTTGATTATTTGTGATAGGATCGTTTATTTGATCGTCTATCCTTGTGATCATTGTGTTGATCATTTGTTGACCCAAAGCATGGCTTTTGT
The DNA here is from genome assembly GCA_030765085.1 of Allium cepa. NCBI lineage: Eukaryota > Viridiplantae > Streptophyta > Magnoliopsida > Asparagales > Amaryllidaceae > Allium > Allium cepa. Next base: position 212,301,683 of record CM060940.1, on the reverse strand, counting down.
ATAAAGTATGTTTTTGTGGACGTGAATTCGTCGAGCCTCACATCCCGTGAATGGTCAAAACAGGAAAGAAGCAGCAAGGTTATGAGGGGTAGCACCCTTTAGGATGTGTCCATTTCCTTCTGGAAAAGGGTGGTGTCATGGTATGGAGCCCAGATACTTACTCATGTTGAAAACACTTTATGATTGTGTGAATTGATTACGAGCGCTCGGTTGATAAAGGTCCCAAAGGACCGGGGGATGGCATATTCGGTCAGTTGTTACTCAGTTAGGAGTAACCCGGCCTTGTGTTGGTAGAGATCCGGTTTGGTTCTCGGGGATGTCCATCCAGAGGCATTCTCACGTGGCAATGGGAAGTTCCTTGGCCTGATCATTCGTTGGAAATCCAATTCCCAATACGAAACTTGTACGGTATTAGTTGTAGAACCTGCCATTCACTTATGGTGGTCACCACTGTTTGGATGGTAGCTATAGTAGGCATAGTTCGAAATGTCTATGTTGGCTAAGATTTATATTCTACTTTCGAAATGAATTTTTCTCTACACTATGCACTAGTAATAATATCAAATGTTATTTTAAATGCGTATCAAGCATCTTTGACTATCATAAGGAGAAATCTCCTCCGATTCTGCGTTTGCATTGTGTGTGTGTGCGGGAGGCCTTATGGTAGTCTCATTTTTAAAAGCATTGCGAATTGATTAAAAATATTCCTCTATTTGATTTTAAAGTTAAATAAACTGTTTTGAGTTCTCACACCAGTCACATGACTGACTCGGAGTTTATTGTTTTCCTTCCTAAACTCTGGGTGCCCACCAATTTCCACACGGGCAGTTAAGAGTTAGGTTTATCAGGATATTCTGGATATTCTGGAGTTGCTGGAGGCAAGCTGGATGGCATGGCGTATTATTTATATAGTATTTCTTTTCCGCTGCACTGTTGTTGTCGTATGTTGTTGTACACTCTGATGATATGATGAAATGAAATGTGATGTAATGTAATAACTGATATAGTTCTTTGTTTAAAGATTATTCATTCATTATTATATGTTGTTCCGCTGCGAATTGTGAGATTCTGTTGTTGTTCTGTTGTTTCCTTTCTGTCCGTTCTATTTTAAAATTCTTCTATCTTCTATTTTTCAAATTCTCTGTTTTCTAAAAATTGTCTATCTTCTTTCCTCTCTATTTCCTATCTCTTCTCTCTTCTTTCTTTTTCTTAAATTCTTTTTAAAACCCATAACTATTCGGTTTTTTCGGCAACGAAAATCCGCAATCGTTACATTTGGTATCAGAGCTTATGGTTAAGCGACAACCATGGTTCTGTTGGGTATAATTCATTAGAGATAGAGTCAGCAGTACTCTAGAATGAGTTTGAGTGTAATAATAGCTATGAGAGCGTATTTGTTAGTGAATATAAAAATTGTTTTATATTGTGATGATTGGTTTATTGAGTGGCGTATGAACCTTCGTCAGCACGGTCAGTCAAACTATGCCGAAGGGGTTTCTAAACACTTGAATAGAACAATTCAACACAATATTGATTTTAATTGGGTAAATGAAATAATTTTGCCTTGATTATATTTTATATGTAAGGAATAATTTTTCAGAATTATTAAAGTGTATATAAGTTGATTGTTAGGTTGTTTGAATAATCTAAATTAAAGAATAATTGTATAAGTAAAAGAATTATAAGAATTGAAGTATAATTAAAGTGATTTACAATTGTGAAATAAACTTATATATATAAGAAGTTAATATATATATATGAATATGAGTTGTAAATAAAAGTGAATATAAGGTTAAATGAAATATAACTTAAGTGTTGTTGAATGGAATTGATTTTGGTATCGAAGTAAATAATCAAGTGGATTAAAAGAAATGTGAACTTGAGTTATGTAAATGAAATTCAACTTTTGTAATTGAATGAATAAATTGAATGTTAATCAATTGAATGTGAATAAATTGGAATGGAATAATGAATGAAAGTGTTAATTCATTGAAATCTAATGCTATTGGAAGTTGTATAATTGAATGAAAATCAGTTTAATTAAACCAATTGAAAGTGATGGTGTTAAATCAAATTGAATGAATATAAGCAAAGGAATTTGGTTGAAATTAATATACTTTGGTTGCTATATGGATGTTGATTGATTGTATAAAGTTCATTAAGTGTTAATGGAATTGAAAGCTATGTAATTGAATTCAAATGGAAGGTAAATAAATTTGAATAGAATTGAATGTGAATTGGATTTAATTAGTGAATGTAAACTAATTGAATTGAGAATGAATGTTAATAAATCCAATGTAAATGAATCGAATATGATTTAAAGTGAAAACCATTTCATTAAATATTAATGAGAATATAAATGAATATTTATTGGTTATGGATTATAGTTGGTTGATGGTTGATGTTTGCATTTGTTGTTTAGTTGCATTTGCTATGTTGACATATATAGTTATTATGTTGCTATATGTTGTATATTGATACTATTTTCATATATGCATGATTCTCATGTTGTTTGTTGAGTTTAGTAGGTGCGGATCGCGTTTGCTTCGCATTTGGAGTTCGCTTTCGCGCTATATTAGCCGTATATGCTTGCTAATAAAATATAAGGTACATATCTCGGATTAAATATCGCACTTTTATACTTTTTTCCCTTCGGGATGCCTCATTACTTGATGAGATGTATATTTGTGATATATATACTGTCATTTTTTTTTCGGATCGAGCCGCGCAAAGGAGACTATGGCGAATTTTTCCGAAAATTTAAGGCGTTAGAAAAAAAAATTGAAAATAATTTGGAAAATTTTGAAAACTATAAATTTGATTTGGAGTTGAAAGTTAAACAATAGTAGTTGTTTTTGAAAAAAATAACTAAGTATGATTTGAAAACTTAGTAAGTTATTATAAGAAGTTTAATTATGAATTTTTGGAAAATTAATAAATTCTATAACTTTTCTTACTTAATAATTTCGAGGACGAAATTCTTTTAAGTGGGGAAGATTGTAACGACCCAGAATTTTTATTAATTTAAATTTGAATATTTAATTAATTTTAAATGTTAATAAGTGAATTTTTAAGTCAAATAAATTTTTATTTGAATTTTTTGGATTTAATTAGATAATTAAAACAATAATTTAATATGTTAAATTATGGAAATAATTGAAAATTGAGTTAAAAATGATTGAAAATAATTTGGAAAATTTTATTTAATCATACTGGAGTTATAGAAATATTTTAGAACTTTTAAAATCGAATTAAAAGTTAATTTGTGAAAATTGAATATTTTAATATTTAATAATCGACTGTAAAATAGTCAATTTTTGAACAGTCTCAGAATTGAACGAAACCAGTTCCATTGGATCCGTAATAGTTAGTTATTACCGGATTTCAATTTTCGTGTCAATCGGAGCTATCGTTTGATCGTGGTAGCTCGAAACGCATCGATTTATTTTTAATTTAAATTTGGCGAGCCAAATTAGCCATTTTTCAAAAAGTCTCGGATTTCGACGAAACCAGTTTCATCGGATCTGTAATGTGATATTATTGTAAGGTTTCAAATTTCAAGTCAATTGGATTTACCGTTTGTCCGATACGAATTAAAACGCCTAGAAATCGATTTAAATCGGTTTAATTTAAATTGAGCGTTTATAGCCATAACTCGCACATACTTCCGAATTAGCTTCCGAAACCTATTCCATTGTGTCCGGAACGCGGGATAAACCCTAGGTACGCCGGTTACGGCGTCTAAATCGGAGTTCGGAATTTCCGGGATGAATAGTGTCGCTCGTTCCTTATAAATAGACCCCCACCCTCTCAAAAAAAATAAAAAAAAAAAGAAATTAAAACCCTAACTATTGCCAGCCGCCACCTTCACAATGAAGGGCCAGAAATTCTCCTTCTTCATCTCTCAATCTCTCCCAATCTACAAGGAATTAGAAGAAGTGTTCAACACGAAAAAGGTAGAGCACGAAGAGATCTTGAATTCCATACGGATATGATCGGGAGTGGAGCAACGATGGCGGAGCAAATGGTGGCCGTTCCCATCAGTTTTCGCACGCCTTTCTAGGCATTTTGTGCAGCCGAGTTTCACCAGGGGGAAGCCGAACCTAGCTCGTGTCGAGAGCTTTCACGTGGCGGTAGTTTGATCAAGTTTCGTTGAGTAATCGCGAGGCAAAGTTAAACCCTAGATTCGATCAAATGGGTTATGCGTGCGGCCTCATGTCTGTAGCAAGAACGCAAGGGGAAGAAAGGATAAAGCACGGCTAGGATGAGCAGGGGTTGGATCCAAGGGTTGTGGTGAGATGTAGGTTTAAGTTATAAAAGAAAATGTTGAATTAGTTTATATAAAACGTGTACAAACTTGTAAAATTCATATCTTTTTCATACGAGGTCGAAAAAATGCAAACTCAGTTGCGTTGGAATCGTATGGACGAGCACTACGCGATGGAGTTGGTTTGGAGTCGTTTGGAGTTAGTGAGAATTTTGGGTAAAATTAAACGCGCGTTTAATTTTATTCGAAATAAAAGCTAAAACGGAAATTAAAACCAAGGTGAGAACTTCTCACTCAATCGAATAGATTTCGATTTTATTTTAAATAGTTAGATTTAAAATATTTGAATGCATGTTTGAATGATGACTGTAAATTATTGATTGTTAAAATAGACATTATGCGCCGTTAGTAAGCGGATGTTATTTAATATAAACATATACCGCGAATATTTCATAAACAGTGAAATTGGTATTATATATAATATCAATATATATATATTGGCATATGTATATATTGCAGTTGTTGATTTCCCGCATTTTTTGTTTAGCGGATGAGACCCTATTACGCCGTTATTAAGCGGATAATATTTAATAAGAACATGTACCGCGATAATTTCGTACTGGAGCGAAATTGGTATTGTGCTAATGTTTTTGGATGCAGGAAACAGGTTGGAGGGATCCAACTGGATTCCTCAACAGTATTTATTTTATTTCAGATATTTTGATATTTGATGGATTATCATATCGATATATGATATCGTTGTTAGTCGTGATTGACTATTTGGTGTGTAGCATCATTGGACCCAGATTTTGGGATTTTAAAATGATTTTAAAAGTGATTTTGAAAATATACTATATTTTTGGAATTGATCCATTATAAATAAATGAACGTTATAATTTTTAAAGTTATAAAAATTATGGTTTTTGTGAAATATAGTTAAAAAGCTGATTTTTAGAAATACGATTAAAAGTCGATTTTTGAGAAATATGAACTAATGATTTTATAAAATAATTTAGATTGGATTTTTGAATATATGATAAAAGTTTAAATATAGGATTTATAAAATTTGATTATTTTATAAATCGAAATGATGAAATTATAAAGGAATTTAAAGACGTTTTAAAAGAATAATATAAATTAATTTATATTAAGAGATTTATAAATGGATATTTATAAATTGAAATATGGACATTATAAAACGAGTTTTTATAAGTGTTTGAATGATGTGAGAATGAATTTCATAATAGAATGAAATTTATAGAATTATAAACTGTGAAGTTATAAATGAAATTTATAAATAGTAAGATTTATAAATTTGTGAAGTTATTTGAAGAATAAATTTTGTTAAATAAATAAATCTTATAAGTTATAAGATTTATGGTTTGGAAAGTCTTTAAAAGAACGATTTTGTAAAATAATCGTTTTATAAGCAATTGACTTATAATATGAACTTTTAGTTTATAATTGAGATATGAAATCAAATAGGTTAATAAAGGAATTTATAAAAAAAGAAGTTTTTATAAATAAATAGAAACGGAATTTATAAACGTTGTTTTATAAATCCGCAAACGACTTATTTTGATAAGTTAATTGTTATAACCTATTAATGGAGTTATATTCACGTCGTAAACAGTGAATAATCCTTTAAGTTAAAAAGAATAGAAATAATGGAATTTGTGAACATAGTATATTCACGTTTTTGAATAGTGAATAAGACGTTAAAGAAATGTTTTGAATGTGATATTTTAAATAGAATTAAAACGATCTAACGATGTTTTAAAAGGTGTTGAGATTCGAAACCATATATTTCAACATTCATTGTTGAAATAGATGTTTCGTGAAATAAAAGGAAATGGTGGACTATAACACTGTTGTTATAGTAAATGATTTCCGAAAGGAAATGTTTTGTATAGTATTGGGATTTATATATCTATTTTAATTTCGAATCCCTATACTAGTGATTTTGGGTTGTCGTAACGATGTTTTACGTAACATTCGTTTTGGCCCAAATAAATATGTTTAAGAGAATGATTTTCTTAAAGAATGAATTATATACTTAATTCGATTTAAGTATATTGAATATTTTCCAAGGTTGAAAATAAAAAGATTTGTGAATTACTTATGAATAAATAAGTATGGAAATATTTTCCAATATGAAGTGAATATTTAGAATTTATCTTTTTGAAGATAAATTGGAAATGAATAATTGAAATCATATATGCATGAATATTTTGAAATATAAATTCATTATGGAATTTATATGTGAAAGTGGAATTTGTGTAAAAATAAATATTGATTTATTTTTGAAGTGTTGAAATTTTATATCTTGTAAAGATATTTTGGAAAATAAATAATTTGGAAAATTATTTGGAATCTGGTGATGTATGCATATCCATTGATAGTTCAATAGCCGACTATCAGTATTTCCCTTTGAATGGGTATTTGATGTGAATTGATTGAATTTGAATGCACACTTATTTTTGAATAAGCGCTCACTATTCGGGTTAACCGGGAAAGGACCATGGGGTCGTATAACCCATTCCGAATATGTGATACGTCGTTGTGAATCGCATTTGAAGATCGGTGTTGAAGACCGGATATTTGCGAGAGCGATAGGATGAACTATCGATTGACTCTGCACCGAGTTGCTCCGGTATTGAGTTCTCCATATGTGATGGTGAATCCGATCAGGATTGTGAATATCCGGATTGCAAGGACTTCTTTGTAAGTGCCTTCGGTTTTGTTCGAGCCCGGAACAGACTTGTATGGATTGTATGCCTGACATTACAAGTTGAGATATAAAGCCGATTTCTTTCAAATATATTTCTGTTGGTGGCGGAGAATTTATTCTTTGCTTAACACCCTTCTTTGAGACGTACGAGCTCAAAGGTTATATAGTTGAAGTTATCAGCGATATATTCCCAGTTTGGTAATGTGACATGCTGAGTGATGCTGAAATGATCATTGTGTTGATTATTTGTGATAGGATCGTTTATTTGATCGTCTATCCTTGTGATCATTGTGTTGATCATTTGTTGACCCAAAGCATGGCTTTTGTATAAAGTATGTTTTTGTGGACGTGAATTCGTCGAGCCTCACATCCCGTGAATGGTCAAAACAGGAAAGAAGAAGCAAGGTTATGAGGGGTAGCACCCTTTAGGATGTGTCCATTTCCTTCTGGAAAAGGGTGGTGTCATGGTATGGAGCCCAGATACTTACTCATGTTGAAAACACTTTATGATTGTGTGAATTGATTACGAGCGCTCGGTTGATAAAGGTCCCAAAGGACCGGGGGATGGCATATTCGGTCAGTTGTTACTCAGTTAGGAGTAACCCGGCCTTGTGTTGGTAGAGATCCGGTTTGGTTCTCGGGGATGTCCATCCAGAGGCATTCTCATGTGGCAATGGGAAGTTCCTTGGCCTGATCATTCGTTGGAAATCCAATTCCCAATACGAAACTTGTACGGTATTAGTTGTAGAACCTGCCATTCACTTATGGTGGTCACCACTGTTTGGATGGTAGCTATAGTAGGCATAGTTCGAAATGTCTATGTTGGCTAAGATTTATATTCTACTTTCGAAATGAATTTTTCTCTACACTATGCACTAGTAATAATATCAAATGTTATTTTAAATGCGTATCAAGCATCTTTGACTATCATAAGGAGAAATCTCCTCCGATTCTGCGTTTGCATTGTGTGTGTGTGCGGGAGGCCTTATGGTAGTCTCATTTTTAAAAGCATTGCGAATTGATTAAAAATATTCCTCTATTTGATTTTAAAGTTAAATAAACTGTTTTGAGTTCTCACACCAGTCACATGACTGACTCGGAGTTTATTGTTTTCCTTCCTAAACTCTGGGTGCCCACCAATTTCCACACGGGCAGTTAAGAGTTAGGTTTATCAGGATATTCTGGATATTCTGGAGTTGCTGGAGGCAAGCTGGATGGCATGGCGTATTATTTATATAGTATTTCTTTTCCGCTGCACTGTTGTTGTCGTATGTTGTTGTACACTCTGATGATATGATGAAATGAAATGTGATGTAATGTAATAACTGATATAGTTCTTTGTTTAAAGATTATTCATTCATTATTATATGTTGTTCCGCTGCGAATTGTGAGATTCTGTTGTTGTTCTGTTGTTTCCTTTCTGTCCGTTCTATTTTAAAATTCTTCTATCTTCTATTTTTCAAATTCTCTGTTTTCTTTCTCTGTTTTCTAAAAATTGTCTATCTTCTTTCCTCTCTATTTCCTATCTCTTCTCTCTTCTTTCTTTTTCTTAAATTCTTTTTAAAACCCATAACTATTCGGTTTTTTCGGCAACGAAAATCCGCAATCGTTACAAGTGGGCTCAGCCCAAACCCAAACCCTAAGTGAAAAGTAGAAAAATTCAACTTTCTCCAAACATATCGAAGCTTATACTCAAAAAGGTCGCAAACGGCATTTTGAACTCAATAGGGGTAGTCTCGAGTCCTAATTCGGCTGTTTGCAAAAAGTAGCTTTTCGGACTAAAATCTGATTAACGATAAAATATTTAGATAAAATATTTAAATATAAAATCGATAAATATGCGGGTTGTTACAGACTCCCCTCCTTAAAGAAATTGCGTCCTCGCAATACTTAAGAAGAAAATAAGAAGTAACAACCATAGAAGCATATCAACACAAAAGAAAATTTGAAATAGGAAGTTCACCATAAGGAGCATGAAAGAGTAAGCCTGAACGGGATCGCACAATGAATTCTCTGAATTCCCAAAATCAATCCTTAGGATTTGAGAATCATTGAACTATACAAAAGGAACATCTTTATTCCGAAGGCGCTCAACCTCCGAAGTAATGATGCGAATGGAATGTTGCTCATAAGTCAAAACTGGTGAGACTTCAATTTCATCAATAACACCAGCTCGAGAATAAAAATAGGAAACCTAAAAGCATTTAAATAGTTAAAAGACGCAGAAAACGTCAAGAATAGCAGAAAATTGAGCCAGTGCAACGGCGTAGTACAGAAACGGTATGTCCGAGAAACTAGAAAGTCGAATAATTTGGAACACCGACGTAGTACAAAAACGGTACGTCCAATGAACCGATAAACCGAAACAACGATGTAGTATAATGGTACATCCATTGATCCAGATAAGACGGAACATCGGTGTAGTATAATAATAGTACATCCGATGAACCGAACACCATAAAAGAACACCGGACACTAGTCCATAAAAGGAATGAGATAAAACTCAATAAAACGAAGTACATCAAAACGTTCGATGAACTTGATAAAGAGATAATTCCCTTCAGACATCATCAAAGAATCAACCACTTGTTGCCTACGACAAAGTGCATTGGCAACACGATTTCCCTTCCGGGAATAAAAAGAATATCAAGATCATAAGATACCAGGAACTCGAGTTGACATGAAGTTCCTTATGAGAAAATAAATATTCCAAAGATTTATAATCAAGGCAGAGAACAAATTTCTCATCCAAATGTGATGATGCCAAATTCCAAAAGTAAAAACAATAGCCGCGGGCACTAGATCATGAGTGGTATATCTAGTCTCGATAGGCTATAATGATTTAGAAGCACAAGTCATAGCACGTTCTCCTTTGCAAGAGAATGGCATCCAAACCAATACGACTAGTATTGGTACAAATAGCAAAGTCTTGGTTCCCATCCAGGAATCACAAGAATAAGAGTATCGAAAGAAAGAACTTCTTTTAAATAATTCTCTTTCCCGAAAAGCTAAAACTTTCAAAATCTCAATTATCTCAATGTAAAAATATTTCTAGAAAAATTTAAATTTTACAAGTCAATATATCGTGTCTGATTGTCTCATCAAAGCGTTTAGGAAATTCCTATCGATAACGTTGATCAAGCGCATCGACCAAAATTCTTAAAACACTAAATGGGCAATACAATCACAAAATCATCTTCTAGATAATAAACATGTTTCTTAAAAACTTTTAAGAACATTCTTCTTTCATTTCAAGAACAAAATCCAATTTTTCTTATAAATAAATCTTATGGAAAAGATTTGCAAAATTTTAAGTTACTATTTTCATCCAAAATCAATAAATACAAGAATTGTCTCATCGAAATATTCATAGAATATTCGATTTATAAAATGGATGAAATAAGCTGGACAAATTGGATGACAAAATAAGTCATTCATTAGAATCATAACGAGTGCGGAGTGCGTAAGTGGAATGCTAACTCACGCGAGTCGTAGCCAAATGAAAATCGGTGGCAAGGTCAAACTGAAAAGACCTTAACACCACACAAAAGATTACTTAGGTGACAATCCTAAGACAAGCTCAAAAATACCGAAAAATTTCTCTAACTACATGAATGAGAGAAATAACACTTTTCTTATAAGTGGGCTTAAGGAATAAAATGATGCCATCAAGTTGAATCCAAAATCATAAAGGAAAAATAGAAATCTGCTTAACAGATTGAAAATGTCAAAGATGAATAGTCCACACGGGACAAATAGGATATGCGCTTCACAACGATTAAGCCAATCCTTACAAAAATCAATTCCGAAGCCTAAGTAAAAATATCGGCTCGGAAAGATAAATCACATAAAATAATTTCGACATCAAATAAAAGCGAATTGAGTGTTGCGGATCAACCATCCGGATTCGCAGCTCTCAAAGAAGTCATCAAGCCCAAAATATTCAAAGAAAAGAATCTTCAAGTTCTTTTGATATAAAAACAATGAGATGAACCCATATCAAAAAGAACTCAAATAGAAAGTTCACGAATTAAAACAATGCCATCAAGGATTGAATGAAAATACCTTGACCAAGAGAAGAGTTGCCAGGGGCCTGCAGCTTTCCTTCTCACTTGCTTGGAAGCTTAGGACACGAAGATAAAAGATGACCCGAACCTTTGCAATAACGACAAAAGAGGGGTTTCGGGCACTCCCTTACATGGTGGTCTGTGGAACCACAATTGTAGCATCGTCCACGACTAGAGGTAGGAACTTTTGCTACCAGAGTTTGTTGCTTTCCTTTCTTATTAGAATCGGGGCCTTTGAATTTGATAGGCCTCTTCAAGTTATTGTCGAAGTTCCGTTGGGCACGCACAACTTCAACATCACCTTCATTATCGGCCTCTTCAAGACGAAGAGCGATATCAGTAAGCTGATCAAATGAAACATCAAGTTTCAGGAGTAATGGCATCTTAAGATTCTTATTCAAGCCATAGACAAATCTCTGATTTTTCTTCAATGGGGTATTAATGTAATCAACCCCGTATTTGGACAGAGATTCGAAGGATGCGACATAGTCTGTCACAGAAGATTCACCTTGAACAAGGTCTATGAAACGCTGGGCTAAAGTTACTTTTTCAGCCTCCGGCACAAACTTCGATTCGAATCTTTCCCGGAATTGCTCCCAAGTGAGATCCGCCTCAACGATTTCAGAAATTAAAAGCTCATACCAATCTAACGCTTTTTCTTGGAGCATGATAGAAGCCACTTGGACTCGATGAAGGTCAATAAGGTTCATGCGAGAAAAGATGCGATCGCATGATTTAAGCCAAGCCTGAATTTCTATAACACTCTTGGATCCCCTGAATGGCCTTCCACCCAAATCGGTATAGTCTCTGCACAAGCGTGCAAAACCGGATCTAGGATAAGTAGGCTCTGGAATGGGTCCGGCTGCTTGAGCGTTCTTTACTAAATCAAGAAGTTGCTGGGCAGACATAAATACTCCATCCTGGGGAGTAGCACTAGATTGACCGGCGCTGGGACGGCCTGGTCTAACCATTTCTCTTCTTTAAGAAAGAAAGAAAGAAGAGGGAAAAAGTTACTCTCAAAATAAATATCAAGCAATCTTGATAGATAAAACAAGGAATCATAAAAGAAAGTAGGATAGAACGGTATGAAGACCCGAATAAAATCCTAAAGCACAACTCCTAAGAAAGACTTAGGACATGATCCTTGCTAAATTATTCTATATTGTTCTGAAGTTTGGCTCTGATACCAGGCTGTGACGTCCCACCTCTATACCCACGCTAGCCAAGAACATTACGGTGAATGCTGTCAACTAGCACGGAGAATAAGGCTGTTGAGGAGCGACCATCCATGTAATTGCTTTGCGCGAGCATCGATATGTCAGATAGTATAACATGCATTTCTTATCAAGAGGGAAACCCGACATACCGACACAAACTCAAAACTACTACACAGTGGCTATAATAACTTCAGAAACAAATATAGAAATAAACATAACATAAATCAGTCACAGATAATTCATATCACAAAGGAGGAAATAGATATGAATATTACACATGAAAGTGTACATCAGAGTAGTGGTCAAAAGGATCCACAATAATACAAAGGAATAGATACAAGTGCTAGACAAAAATATGTATACATCAAGGAGTCTGTATCTTAAATGTATACAACAAAAACTACCAAACTAGAGTAGTTAGCCAAAAGTCAGAAGATGGTTCCAGATATGAAGCCATGAGGAAGCACCTGTAATATCTCAGTCTGACCCGAGTATTATTTAAGAAGAAAATAATAAACGGATCAGTCTAGCTATAAATATCAGATGAAGTGATATATAATAAGAGATATGACATAAACATATAATAATCACCATGCCAAGCTGTGATAAATAAGTAATTGAAATCAACAAGAGATTAATCAATATCACAATAATCTACTCAAGATAAAAAGGAATGTCGTACTCCTAATTTCATTCATCAAGCCACAATAATTGATAAATCAAATCAATAGAAATCACGAAGATAGGTGAAGCATAAATTCCAGAATTCAACACACGAAATCCTGAAATCACAAGAAAAAGGATGGCCAATCCCATAAAAATGTGCCGGATCTCCTCCAGACAGGGTATAGTCCCCCATTGCGGACATTGAGCCGAAGCTCCTCCTGGTGAGTCAAAACTCCTCCTGACAGGGTATAGTCCGCCATTGCGGACATTGAGCCAAAGCTCCTCCTAGTGAACCGAAGTTCCTCCTGACAGGGTATAGTCCCCCATTGCGGACTTTGAGCCGAAGCTCCTCCTGGCGAGCCGAAGCTCCTCATGACAGGGTATAGTCCCCAACTGCGGACATTGAGCCGAAGCTCCTCCTGGTGAACCGAAGTTCCTCCTGACAGGGTATAGTCCCCCATTGCGGACTTTGAGCCGAAGCTCCTCCTGGTGAACCGAAGTTCCTCCTGACATGGACAAAGAGACATCGCACATTGCTAGTCTAAATCACAAAGATGATCGTCATGATCAATCGAGAAGTGTCGATTACAGTAAGCTAGTAAATATATGAGCTTAGCTTCATGTCCCATAACCACTAGCTTAACTTAAATATTTACGAACAAATTATAGGTCTCCACTAGAAAATTGTCACAAGAGATTCAATCGAACAAGTCCAAGAATTAACCGACAAAGTGAACGCAAGCGTTTCATACCACTTGTTTTACTAAGTCGTTTAATTAGATTTCTCATACGAGTGAGGTAAAGGTTTATATATACTAATAGATTGGAAAACGGTTTTATAAACGAATTTGGTATTAAAATAGTATTGAAATCGTTTGAGGAAAGAGTTTTGATATTTACTACTAGTATAGAAAACCTTTATATTTTTAAGTGACAAATCATAGAAGTGATTGTATAAACAATCAACTCATAAAGATTCACATTCAAAGACGTGAATAAAATCCATAGAAATCGATACCGAATCCATCAAAATGGATATTCCCATAAATCACGAAGAAAATGTCATCAAGGTCGATAATAAGTGATAATAACAAAAGGGAATCAACACGAATCGATAGAAATTGGAATTCTCAAGCAAATAGGCAAAACTTGCAAATAGGAGCAGGTCGGTCGACCGGACTCCCTGAGTCGGTTGACCGAACCAAGGGTTGGAAGTGCCTGGGGCACTAAGTCGGTCGACCGGCCCAGGGGCTCGGTCGGCCGAGGCCTGTATTCGGCGCTCCCAAACAGAGGCAGGAAGTGCCTGGATAGCAGGTCGGTCGACCGGGTCAGGGGCTCGGTCGGCCGAACCTGTTGCCAGCACTCCCTGCCCTAATTCAAAGCAGGTGCAAACTCGATCAAATTGCATTCGCTCGAGCAACGGCCCTAAGGGTTTATGCCTATCGACTACCCGGCCCTAAAAGCTCTTCGATGCACAATCAAAAACACATTCAAACATCAAAGTTAGGATTTTTAAAGATTTGAACCCAAAACACTAAAAATTGGAATATTCACCAAATCAATCCAAACAAAAAGCAATTGCACACGAATAAGTGTTAGGAATTCATACCTAACAATCGAAGATAAATATAAGCATAGATGTGAGATAAAAATCTCACCTTTGAATCCGAAAACAATGAATGAGAAGCTTGAAGACGAAGGAAGATCAACCACACTTCAATCTCAACACGAGAAGCTTGAATTTAAGCTTAAAAGAGAAACATTTCCTAAATTAGGTTTAGGAATTTTCTGAAATTGAATGGAGAAAGAGTTGGAGAAGATGAAGGAGATGCTTACCAATGGGTTCACTTGAGTTTGGAGCAAGAAGATGGATTTGCTAATGGAAACTAGGGCTTATGATTTCCTAATTCTTTTTCTCTTCCCCCATTTTTGCTTGAGCTTGAGTGTTAGGAAAATAGAAAAGAAGTGAATGAAGAGGAGAGGGGTCGGGACTGAATACACAAGTGGGCTCAGCCCAAACCAAAACCCCAAGTGAAAAGCAGCAAAATTCAACTTTCTCCAAACATATCGAAGCTTATACACAAAAAGGTCGCAAACGGCATTTTGAACTCAATGGGGGTGGTCTCGAGTCCTAATTCGGCTGTTTGCAAAAAGTAGCTTTTCGGACTAAAATCCGATTACGATAAAATATTTAAATATAAAATCGATAAATATGCGGGTTGTTACAATCACCGTAGGCGATCAATGGTGGTGTGAACCACTGTGCCTGTGCACGGTGTTCATGAATGGGTGCTGTGTTTTCAGGAGTAAGGGGTAGTCGAGTTTTTAAGGATTTGACTCGGGGAAAACATCACGCGAACTCGATGCACATTTGAGCTTGACTCGGAGTAGTGTGGGGGTGGGGAACCTGGGTAGGTTAGTAACAGGTTTTAAAAACCTGGAAAGAAAAAAAAGAAAAAAACTGTAAAGCTTAAATTTTGTTTAACCTGGGTTTTAAAAATGAGATATAGATATTGAAAATAGGTATTTAATCAAAGATAAGTTTGGGTTAACATGAAGTTTGAATTTCAGTTTAAGGTAAAAGAAAGTTTTAAAATTTTAAATTATTTGTAACCACTTTAAAAAGGGGATTGTTGCTCGAGTTTCACTCGAGTGATTCGAGTGTTGACCCGAAGAATTTTGGGGTTTTGCTCGAAGAAGTTTTTCTGTTTATCTTAGGTATTTTAGCTACAGGTTTTAAAACCTGTAAGTTTTATAAAAATTTTAAAACTGGGATTTTAAATGAAAAAATTACGTATTTAAACAAAGTTTAAATCAAGATAAGTTTGGATTCAAAACATTGTTTGAATCTCAGTTTTTAAATAAATAAAGATTTAAAATTTAAAATTTGTTCAAACAAATTTGAATGATAAAGAGAAATTTTAAATTTGATTTGAATTCAAAATGAAATCATGTTTAAATTCTTTTAATCTTCTATTTAAGAAAATTATTCCTTTAGTTGTAAAATAAAAGGAGTTTGGAATTGTTAAGATAAATTTGATTTTATTTTAAATCTTAAATTTAAAATGAAGTTTAAAAGTAAATTTAAATTAAATTGTTTAAAATACCTTATTAATGATAAGTTGATCATTAAACAGAAAAGGTTTAAAAATTAAGGCTTTGTAATTATCAAGTTAACTAAATGGATAATTAATGACTAGAATTAATTACCTTAGAAATTAAGAGTTTAAATTTATTTAAATAAGGTATAAGTTAATTAATTTATGGTAAATCAATTTGTAATTAAGAATCATTGATTAAATATGGTTTAATTTTTATTAGTAATCAATTAAAGAATTAATTAAGGATTAATTAATGAGTCATTAATATTAATATAAATGTAATTGATAATACATTTTAGTTAATTTTTTTGGGAAAATAATTAAAGAATTATAAATAGTTAATCAAGGTCATTAACTAAGATTATGAAATAATCAACTAGTGGGATTATTTTTAATAATTAATTAAATTATTTATTTGAGATAAGCAATTGTGAATTGTTATGTATAATTACTTAACGGAAGTAATTAAGGAATTAATTACTCATTGTAAGTAATTCTATTTAATATGAATTGTTTAATTTAATTAATTAAGTTTAATTAATTTAGACAACCATTTTGATGATGTGATAAGTATAATTACTTAGGGAAGTAATTGAAGATAATTACTGGATGTAATTAACTGAGGGTGATCTAATAATGAAAGTAATTGGAATATAATTACTTTATATAATTAATCAAGGGATTAATTAGAGAAAATTAATGAAGGAGTAATTAATTTATTTGATGAGTAATTAAAAATAGTTAATTACTGAATGGTATTAATCAGAGGTGATTAATAGATGTGGTTTAATTGAAGATTAATTACTTAAGGTAATTAATTTAAATAGGGAATTAATTAAAATGTAATTAGAAATCATTAATTGATATAATTAATGATGGGATGTTAAATTTAGATTAATTAATCAATAATAAGTAATTAAAGAGTAATTAATTAGTGTAATTAAGAAGTAATGTAATGTTTGTAATTTAAGGTTAATTTCTATATTTGGATAAGATAATTAATTTGTGAAAATAATTTAAGGATGATTATTTGTATATAATTAAATGTTAATTAATCAAATGTGATTAATTGAAACGAATAATTAGTGAATGATTTATTAACTGATTGATATTGATTAATAATTATATAAGCAAGATTTAACATGGTGAAGTAATTAATTTAATTTACTTTAAATTAATTAGAGATGATATAATTTAATTCATTTTAAATTAATTCCAGCTTATATGATTGCTTATATATGGATGGATGAAATTGTTTACCTTGAATGATTTGAGATCTCAGATATGAGAAATTGATGCTATATGACATGGATGCTTTGATTTAAATATGATGATAATATGAATTATCTGTTATGATGGTATGCATTATCTGTTTGTAGTGATAATATTGATTATCTGTTTATGTTAATGTTGACCATCTATTATGATATTGTGAATTATCTATCTGTGTGTGTATTGAATTATTTTGAATTAAACTTTTAAGACTAAATAGACAACTTGGCCCTAAAAAACACGTTTTGGATTTCGATGAGACCAGGATCGGGATTCCTTACTTGGAACATCCGAAAACCACATCGATTCCAAATTAACGAGGTCGTGAATTTGAAGTGAAGATGAAGATTCAGAATGCAAGGGTTATCGTCGTTAACTCTTAGGGTGATTCCAAAATGAGTGTAACGAGGTAATGCCTTCGGTTTCGTTCGAACCCGGAACGAACTTGTATGGATTGAATGCTTTCAACACATCGTCAGGTGGACGATGAATATTCTAAGAAATATGTTCTCTAAAGGTAATCGTAGCCTCAAGCCTCATCAACCGGGAATGGCTAAAATAGGGGAGGTGCAGCAAGGTTAGGTGGGTCACGCCCAAGCAGGACAAGATTTTCCCCTGTCTAGATGTCCCTTTTATTCGGCTGTGTGGACAGTTGTGAGCTCCAACTGTCGGGGTTGTCTTGTTCGAGACTGTTCAGTAAGGAATGGTTCCGGCCTTGTGTTGCAGGGGGTCGGGAGTGATCCTCGGCACGTTGATCTAGGCCACGTACTGTGACGGGCGGTACCCAGTAGCCCTGCCATTGTATGGAATCCAAAATCCAATAAGTGCCAACGGTTTTGATTGTATTACCCACTTTTGTGGCTAGTAGCTGGAATTTAATAAATGTAACAATTTCGGCTATTTTCTATTTACTTGAAAACCCTAGACCTATTATAATATCACTGAATTTCCTATCTAATGTTTTGGTTAGCGTAAGGTAAAAACTTACCCTTGTTTATTTGTGGGGAGTCTTACGTGATACCTTTTTATTTTCAAATGTTTTTCAAAGTTCAACAACTTTAACCTATTACTCATACCAGACCCATGTCTGACCCAGAGTTTATTTTTGTTTTTCATAAACTCTCGGGTACCCAAATTTTTATGGGTAGCCAAGGGATTCAGGTTAGATTTGACGAATTCTGAAGGAGCAATGGAGCAGGAGGCTTCTACGTTGTAGACTACATATAGTGTTCCGCTGTGTTGGTGTCTTTGGGATTATTTTTTGAGTTGTGATGTATTAACCAGACAGGTGTTTATAACTGTCTAGTATGTGATGTATTATCTGTATAACTCCGATATATGTAAAATTATGTAATAGTTATGTGATCTATTATATTTTGTTCCATTCCGCTGTGAGATTCTGATGTTGTTGTTCTTTCTTCTCTATCTTTTCTATTTTCTCATCCCTTTCTTTCTTCAAGACGAAACGGATTTTTGGGGTCAGAAGCCCGGGTCGTCACATTTATTAAGTAAACATTTCAAATCTAAATAATAGTAATTGAATTTGATATATATGGAATTATCAAAGAATTAGTTTTGAAATGGTGGAATATTTAAAGCTTTGAAATATATGAATTGAAATGGTTTATTTGGGGGTTTAAATCGGTATTTGGAATTTATTTGTGAAATTAGAAAAGCTATTTTATTATATAAAGTAATTTAATATTTGAACCATTTAAATATTAGAAGTTATTTTTCAAGGCTATGGGTTTCAAGGTATATAGATTTGGAAGTGCTATGATTTGGAAAAAGGATATATTTGAAATAAAATGATATCATATTGATTTGGGTTTTAAAATTGAAATGATATCGCATTTATATAGTTTTGAAATGGATATTATATTCTAGTTTTAAACTATAAACTATTCTGAAAAGACCACGGCGTTATAATAACGTTTGGTTGTTAAAGAGACCGGGATCGGAAGTTGTCATACCCTCCGCCAACTCCGAAAACCACTTTAACAACTGTGTACGTGGTGGTGATTACAGAATGAAGTAGGATGGTGGCGGCGTTTCCTTTGAGGTAAATACGGGGACCCGACTCCCGTGAGTTGGCATAAGGTGGCTAAAACAGGAACGATTGACGGGCTAATGAGGTAGTACCTTTGATCGGACACATCCCTTCGATATTATACTTTGACTTTTGAATTTATTCGGTGGTCACTTTTGATTTCTTTGATTTGGGGGTATGGCTCGAGGCGGGCGGTAGATGCGGCTATGCGTTACCACCGGCCCGGAAGCGTAATTGGTATATCTACCCTGGCATTGCCTAGTTGTGCCGTGTCACCTACTATACCGAGCCTTTACTATGAGTTTCTATTTGTATCGTACCTATGGAGTATCCTCTGGTAGCCTCCCGATCAGGAGGTATTATGGTACTGTATAGACTATTGGCATTGTTTGTGTTAAGGGCTATATGGGTAACCCCTTAACGCTATTTTAAAGTAAGTTTATTTTACTATTAGACCTTATTATAATAGCGAAATATTACTACATAGTAAATAGTTTTACGGATCCTTAGGATATGTGAATCCCGAGTATCTCTTGAGTTACTACACTCATGTTGACATTGGATAGGAGATGTCAAATCCCTTAAACATCTCTGGTGCCGTTCCACTCATATTATTTACTGTTGATTTAACTTACATAAGATCTTTTAGTTCTAACTCGAGTGTTTTGTCTTTTCAATTCGCTCGGGCAGCCTGAGCATTTCAGGATTTGAAGCCTTTATCTTTGGAGGACGAAGACGAAGATTTATTATTGTTTATTATAGTATTCCACTACATCCGTACTGTTCCGCTGCATTAATTATTTTTCTCTGATATGTGCAACTCTGATATGTATTGTATATGTATAATCAAATATTTTGTAAAACAGCTTCATGAACTGTTATTTGATTATTATATTTTATCGTTCCGCTGTAAGATTCTATTTTGTTTTTCTTTCTCTACTTTTTCTTATTTACCACATAACAATCCGCCCTTCTATGTGGTTTAAGTCTGACGTGTGTGGTTTATCGTCGATTTAAAACGCACAAATAAGGCGGGACGTTACAACGGTGCTCTTCTTTGCTACAAACCCGAATCAAGCCTTGAATTCATCCATCGTTGAGTCCATCAACCACAAATCGAAACCCTATCCTAATGCCATGAACGGCCTACTCCCCAAAACATCAACGCAACCCAATTCTTGACCATAGGATCATAGCATAAGCTCATACGAATCTAACGAATCAAATTTGAGAGTTTTTAGTGGAGAAATGGATTTGATTTCGATTTTAAAAATCAAAAAGCTTATTTTCTTAGTTTACAGGCTTGGTTTTATAAAGGAGAAGAGTATGGGTAGCACACAAGAGGGTATGGTGAGGGAGTATGGTGAGGGGTATGGGCCTCAAAAGTAGGGTATATATTATTTTAATTTTAAAATACTCAACAAAACATATCGAAAAATCTAAAACTCCAAATTGGATTTGTCGTCTATCGTTCCATACGTTAGACCCCTATTCCAAATGCAATGGAACTTGTCCCGAGGTCTAATTTGATCGTATGTAGAAGATGGGTTTTTAGATCCAGTTATAATATTAAATTTCTAATATTAATTTCAATGCGTTTCGATCTTGCATGACCACACGATTCATCTGATTGCCATGAAATTCGACGGTGTAATATAATTCACTATTACGGATCCAATGAAACTAGTTTCGTCGAAATACAAGACTGAGACGACCCGACTTTTCTCCACAAAAATCCGTATCATCCTTAAGAAAGAAAGGGATAGAAAAGAGAAAAGAAAGAAGAGAAAGAAGAAACAACACTAGAATCTCAACAGCGGAACGAATAAATTATATTAATAACATAAGTATTACATAGTATACAACAATTATCAGAGTTACATAGATAATACAACACATACTAGACAGCTATAAACACCTGTCTAGTTATTACAACTCAATACACAAATCAGAAGACACACAGAGATACCAACACAGCGGAAATCTATATATCTATGCGCAGAAGCCTCCTGCTCCATTGCTCCTCCACAATTCGTCAAAGCTAACCTGAATCCTAACCCGAATCCCTTGGCTACTCGTAAAAATTTGAGTACCTAAGAGTTAAAGAAAAACAGAAATAACTCCGGGTCAGACATGGGTCTGGTGTGAGTAACAGGTTAAAGTTTCTTAACTTTGAAAAACCTTTGAAAAGAAAAGGTATCACGTAAGACTTCCCACACATAAACATGGAAAAGTTTTTACCTTACGCTAACCAAAACATTTGATAGGAAATCCGATGATATTATAATAGTGTCTAGGGTTTTCAAGTAAATAAGAAATAGCCGAAATTGTTACATTCATTAAATTCCAGCTACTAGCCACAAAAGTGAGTAATACAATCAAAACCGTTGACACTTATTGGATTTTGGATTCCATACAATGGCAGGGCTACTGGGGTACCGCCCGTCACAGTACGTGGCCTAGATCACCGTACTGAGGAGTACGCCCGCTCCCCTACAACACAAAGCCAGAACCATTCCTTACTGAATAGTTCCGAACAAGACCACCCCACGGTTGTGATCAGCAACCGCACCACTAAGCCGAAATAAAGGGACATCTAGACAGGGGTAATTCTCACTCTCAAGTGGGGCTACCTACGAAGCTTTCTGCACCTCCCCTGTTTTAGCCATTCCC
Organism: Allium cepa; assembly: GCA_030765085.1. Taxonomy (NCBI): domain Eukaryota; kingdom Viridiplantae; phylum Streptophyta; class Magnoliopsida; order Asparagales; family Amaryllidaceae; genus Allium; species Allium cepa. The sequence goes on along the minus strand of CM060940.1, from coordinate 212,279,639 downwards.
GGTTGATGAGGCTTGAAGGCTACGATTACCTTTATAGGACATATCACTTAGAATGCTCATCGTCCACCTGACGATGTTCTGAAAGCATTCAATCCATACAAGTTCATTCCGGGTTCGAACGAAACCGAAGGCATTATCTCGTTACACCTGTTTTGGAATCACCCTTAGAGTTAACAATGATAACCCTTGCACTCCGAATCTTCATCTTCACTTGAGATTCACGACCTAACGTTAATTTGGATCGATGTGGTTTTCGGATATCCAAATATGGAAACCCGATCCCGGTCTCGTCGAAATCCAAAACGTGTCTTTTAAGTCCAAGTTGTTTTAGAGTTTAAAACAATTCAATTCATTATCTATATACAAACAGATAGATACTTCACAACACAACAATGGTTAATCAACATTATCATCAATAGATAATCCATATCATAAATAGATAATCCATATCTTCATCACAATGCAACCAATGCATACATATTATATAACATTCTCATCACATAACTGAGATTACAAACCATACATGGCACCCAATATCAATCGTTCATCCATAAGCAATGATCTAATGATCACACCATCTATAATTAATTTAAAATGAATTAAATTAATTACTTAATCTCTAATTAATTTAAAATGAATTAAATCAATTACTTTATCATTAAAATCCTGCTTAACTTAACCATTTATTGATTACAAATCAATTAAATAATCACCAACTCAATATTCAATTCAATTAATCATTACTGATTAATAATTCCCTAATTACAATAAGTAATTAGCCTTTAAAATAGTTAATTATATTTAACCCTTTACAATAATTAACTTTAATTACTTAATTAATTAACTAAAGTTAATTACATAAATCCTTTATTAATTAATTACTTCATTTATTAATTATTCCTTAATTAATCAATTCTAAATTACAGCATTAATTAATTAATGATTTCTAATTACAATTTAATTTATCTCTCTATTTAAATTAATTACCTTAAGTAATTAATCTCAAATTAAACCACACACAGATATATATATATATATATATATATATATATATATATATTAATCACCCTTGATTAATAACAATCCAGTAATTAACATCCCATTATTACTCATTCCATAAATTTATTACTCTTAATTAATTATCTCAATTAATCCTTGATTAATTTCAAAGTAATTTAAATCTAAATTACTTTCATCATTAAACATCTTTAATTACATTCAGTAATTATCAATTAATTACTTCTCTAGTAATTACAAACCCATTAATTACATAAAGTAATTATTCATAAATCCACAAATGTTTAAATTAATTAAACTTAATTAATCTAAACTAATCACATTAATCAAATTAATTACTTTCATTAAGTAATTAAACTTAAACAATTGATTATTATTAATTCATTAATCTAATTAATTATCAAAATTAATCACATTAATTAATTGTTCAAATAATCTTATGTTAATGACCTTCATTAACTATTCTTAATTACTTAATTAAGAAATTAACATATATTAATCAATGTTAACTACCAGTTAATTAATATTTAATTATAATTTAATTAATCTCTAATTATAAATTAATTCAGTGTTAATTACAATCTTAATTAATCCTTAATCACTTGATTAATAAATCTTAATCATTAATTAAAATTTAATTAACAATCCTTAATTATAGATTAATTAACCTTAATTAATTAATCTTAAATCATAATTAATCCAATTAAAAATTCTTAATTATTTAATTAATCATTCACATTATTAATTAACTAAATAATTAATTATTCATTTAAATTAACTTAATAATTTAAATGTATACAAATCATTAATATTTTATTTATCTTTAAGATAAACATTCCTTACTTAATTAAACATTTAAAACAATTTTGTTTTCAAATTTACTTTAAATTCCATTTAAGCTTCATTTTTAAACTTAAGATACAAATTTATCTTAAACAAGATTTTAAAACAATTCAAATCTTTTATCTAATATGTTAAAGAAACATCTACTTTATAAATAAGTTTAAAAGAATTTAAATCCCAATTTAATTTAAAATCAAATTAATATTTTAAAAATTACTTTTAAATTTCAAAACTGAAATACAGCCTGAACCTTAATTACAGATTTAAACTTAAATCCTTGAAAACTTTATTTACATAAATCTTCAAATCATTTAACCTTTCAATGTAATCAAACGATTTAAATTTAAACTTATTTTATTGTAAAACTGAAGTTCAAATTTAATTCCAGATTTAAAACCAAGATTTAAACTCATTTTAAATTTCTAATTTAAAATTTTAAACTTCTAGCTCAAACCCAAAGTACATATATGCTTTTACACTTATGAGTTTGAAATCAAATTTAAATTTAAAAACACAAATGATTTTAAGTCTCAGACAATCTAATTTGAATACATATTCAAATTTCAGATTTTAAAAATCCAATTTAAATTTCAACCTGCATTTAAACTTTACTTTTAAATTTAAAAAACAGAAACAGTTTCTGTTTTTATTTGAAATCAAACTAGAATTTTAAAAGTTCAAATTATTTCAAAAACCCAAAATTAAACCAATTGAATTCATATATAAATTCAATTTAAATTTAAACTTATTTCAAATTTAAGTTTACATTTTAAAATCTTACTTTTAAAATTAAAATTGGAAACAAGTCTCTGCTAATTCCAAAAACCTGAAACAATCAAGTAACTCGAGCTAACCTAAAAACTACTTCGAGTCAGTCACCTATCTGCTTCAAGCAGAACCCTAACTTCCCCAAGACCATCTCGAGCAACCAAATCCTGAAACCACCAAACATGTTCACCTATCACAGTGCACCTGTACATCGACTCCGGCCATCACTGATCACCACCGCGACCTTCCCACAGTCAACAACCCTCCCTCAGGCCAACCAAACACCCACTCCAACAACACTTGCTCGAATTCGAGATCGAGACCCAAATTCCAACCCTGGAATTAGTCAGTACCCAAAACCACCCAACCTATAATCACCTCCCCTTAACACCACTGGCCATCGTAGACTCTGCGCTTTCGGTGATGACTTCGACATCCCATCCCCTTCCAGAAACCCAGACCCCAAGCCACTCGATCAATTAAAGATGTCGTTGTATTCAATTTTCTTAAACCCAGTAAAACTAGGGTTGACAACCTTAAATCCCAAATTACAACATCAAAAATGAATTTCAATTCAAACCAATAATTTTCACAACATCCCAGTAATCTTCTCCTTCTCCAGAAGAAATGTCAACCCATACAACCTTAAAGATCATCATAACTTCCCCAATTTCCATTTCCAGTGCAAACATAAACTGCACTCCCAATTTTTTTTAAAAATTGAGATTTTGATCTTAAAAATCATGTTTTAGTATAGGGTTTTAATTTATATTACTGTTTTGTTGAATCTTCATACTTGAATTTTCCATAAATTCAATCCATCCTGTTTTCTTTCCTGTTTTCCAGTACATTCCTTTTTAATTTTAACTTAAATAAAATTCTAAGTCTTAATCTTTTAAGTCAACAAAGATGTTTTGTTTAAATCCTCATTCTAACAGAAACTAGTTAAAGAAATAAGGATTTTAATTAAAACTTGTACCAGGTAAAAAAAAAAATAGAACATAGCAAATTTTTAACAGCATACATATAGATACAATCACACATCAGATAGTAAATTTAGAACATATGAAACATTTATTTATTTTAGTATAATGGCATGCAATAAATTTTTAACCTTTAATAAAAAAATTTTATAGAAAAGTTACTCACATGTTTAATAATGCAGACAGAGCCCAGATTATATTTTTTTTAGCATATAGAACATCCCTTGCAACATGCTTGAATGCCTTTAAGACCTGAGTTGCTAAATGCCCTTAAAACTTGCTTGAGAACTTGAAATGCTAATATCCTTAACTTGCATGCATGCTCCAGTCACACAAGAAGATGTAGGCCCTTATTTTCCAGATTGAATATAAATGCAGACATCTTGCTTTCAAGGTTGCATGCAGGTTTTGTTTGCATAATTTCAGATTTTAAAGAATTGAATGCAGGGAATATTTCTGGATTTATGCCATGCATTTTTAAAGATGAACTACAGGGTGATGTTCAGGTTTGCTTTAATTTGTAAATGTAGAGCTTGCTTGAAAATGGAATGTCTATTTGCTTTTGGAAGAGGCGAATGCAGATTTTAAGATAAAAAGTTTGATTTTTTTGAAGAGGGGGAAAAATGGCTCAGCTGAAAGAATTTTTAGATTTAGAATAAAAATGAAGAAAGAAAAAATATGAGAGATTGCAAGTTTAAATATCTTCTATATGATTTATTTTTAAAAACAAAGAAAAATAAAATTTGAACAAGACACATGTCTCAATTTTTACACTTGTCATTTTAAAATGATATTAAGTTTACATTTGTTAGTTTAGGCTTTAAGATACTTACACTTGTTAACTTAAGTAATTAGTATTTTTAATTATGTGTTAAAGAAAGTTTAACTTAGTAGATTAGAATTAACACTTAGTTATGTATAGATAAATAAGTAAAGAACAGACCAATTATATTTATAAATAAAAATAATATACAAATTAATCATTTAAATAATATTTTTAATCATTTAAAATAAATTTATAAAGGAGATTGTAACCTATTTGTTATTTAAATGAATACATGATTCATTTATTAATTGTAAAATTCTCATACTTATTCTACAAATCGTATTCATTTATCAATACTTTAAAAAGAATAAAACAAACATTTTATAACTTATTTTAATATACAACTTAATTCAAAAATACGTTTTAACAAATAAAACATTTATCTCATATATTTAAAATCATTTAGTTATTTTATTGAATAGTTTTGAAAAGCTTAATCAAAAATAAATCACAATTCCCAATTTCAAAATATTAAAATCAGAAAATATGCTACACTAATTATATTTAAAACCAAACTTATCTATTTAAAATATATATAAATACATATACATATTATAAATAGAAAACAGTTTATTAACTTATTAAAAATAAATTCACCAATTAAATATTTAATAAAAGAAGATTATAGAATCAATTCCATTTATTAACAAAAATTATCAAATTAATTTAAATTTGAACACAGATTATTAAATTTATATTGCCATAAATTCTGGGATATTACAATCCTTCCCCCTTAAAAGAATTTCGTCCTCGAAATTTAAAACAAAGGTAATTTAATAATCTCATTAAAGATTTAATTTTAGAACACAACATATGTTAATCATATGCCAACAACCATAGCAACCAATTCACACAATCAGAACAAATCTAATTATTCAAAAGAATTTTGGATAAAACTTTCACGAGTTTCCTTGGTATATATATCGGGATACTCGCTCTATAGAATCCAAACAATCAAAAACTACTAAGCTATAGAGCTCCTATCAACAACTCTAAACAGAATATCAGACTACAGACGAGTTTGACTCAACAACCAAACCCTCCGGAACTGCTGGTTCTACAACCAGAAATATCAAACACGTATTCCCTCAGAGATACGTGAAAACACCCTGAATCCTAGTTTTCCAAACTGGCAATTCAACTTTTGAAAACCAAACACTTATCTTACTAATCACAGAAGAAACCCAAAACACCTCGGAGCTAGCTTCACAGACTACCAAATTTATAGCTCCTTGGATCAGAGAAAAACTTATCCAAAACCCAATCTCCCACTCCAGAATCCAAATTCCTCTATCTCTTATCCATAAAATTTCTTCGGACGATTCTGGGTTACCAACATCCCTCCTGATCAGCTCAACTCTTGCTGATTCTTCTATAAACGGACTGGATCAAAACAACCCAACACCATGATCTCCTCAAAATCAATCCAAAACCAAGAACAATCTCTACTCCACAAACAACAGAAGACAGAACAAACTTCTCCTTATCCGAAAAAGACAAAACAGAAACACCCCCAAACTGCTTCCGCTGCACAACCCTGATTCGAAGTAGAAGAAAATGCTGATGAAGAGCATGAGCACAAACTAGACAACCTAGCACAGAAATATGGTTCCACATATCCACAAAGAAAACTCAAATGTTCCTCCAAAACTTGAGTTGCTTCACCCACTTCTATCTCAAGGAACCATCCATCTACTAACTGAACCACCAATTCCACTCCTGGAAAGAAAACTCGATCTCCAGATGCGGACAAACCTCTGACTTCCCTGAAGACATCCGGACAATCTCCAACAACCCAAGAGAACACTCAACTATCACAAGTCACTTTTGCGATCAACTCAGTCTAAATCCAAAGAAACTGCTTTCTCTTAACCAAACATAACAGCTTATGCTGGCCTAGCCAATTCACCGAAGAAAAGGATTCACTCTGCTTCTTCTGAACTCCACTTAAGAAAAACTACCCAGCCAGAAGACTTCCTGCCAACGAAGAACACTCCGACCTGCACCGCTAACACCAAAGCCAAAGAATTTTTAATCCAAAGCTCTTCGAGAAACTCGGACTTCAAAGCAAACAAAACATTCTGCTGGACTTAGCCATTTCACCAAGCAGACTCACTTCCTTACTCTTGTTTCAAAGAAACATCTTCGGAAATATCCATAGTCACTGCATCTCGTCACGCACCTACTAATTCCTGAGATATCAAGATACCATCACTTGCTTGCTTCTGCCCAACCGACAGATCCAACTCAACTCATCAAATCCTGCACTTTAAAGATGAACTCCTAACCTCAACAAGTTTCCTTCAAAGATCGATGAAGTCCTTACACCAAGCAAAACTCACTCGAGACGGTATTAGGTCTACAGTCTCGACAGATACACTTCCAACCTCAACATACAAATTCCAACCAATGGTAGTCGTGTTACACACACTACTACGTTATCTAACTTTATAACTTATATTGGAGAAACCTGAACGGGTAATCCAATCAGATAGGTAGAAATATATATATATATATATATATATATATATATATATATATTAAAAATACAAATACGCTCTCTCAAGATAGACACCACTCCAGAGACTAGGTATTCACTCAACCTAGCGCTCTGATACCAAGTGAGACGACCTGACTTTTTCTCCACAAAAAGTCGTATCATCTTTAAGAAAGAATGGGATAGAAAAGAGAAAAGAAAGAAGAGAAAGAAGAAACAACACAAGAATCTCAACAGCGGAACGAATAAATTATATTAATAACGTAAATATTACATAGTATACAACAGATATCAGAGTTACACATACAATACAACACATATTAGATGGTTATAAACACCTGTCTAGTTATTACAACTCAATACATTACAGATAAACACTCAGAGATACCAACATAGCAGAAAACTATATATCTACACGCGGAAGCCTCCTGCTCCATTTCTTCTCCACAATTTTTCAAAGCTAACCTGAATCCCTTGACTACTCATAAAAATTTGAGTACCCAAGAGTTAAAGAAAATAGAAATAACTCTGGGTCAGACATTGGTCTGGTGTGTGTAATAGGTTAAAGTTGCTTAACTTTGGAAAACCTTTGAAAAGAAAAGATATCACGTAAGACTTCCCACACATAAACATGGAAAAGTTTTTACCTTACGCTAACCAAAACATTTGATAGGAAATCCGATGATATTATAGTAGTGTCTAGGGTTTTCAAGTAAATATGAAATAGCCGAAATTGTTACATTCATTAAATTCCAGCTACTAGCCACAAAAGTGGGTAATACAATCAAAACCGTTGTCACTTATTGGATTTTGGATTCCATACAATGGCAGGGCAACTAGGGTACCACCCGTCACAGTACGTGGCCTAGATCACCGTACCAAGGAGTACGCCTGCTCCCCTGCAACACAAAGCCGGAACCATTCCTTACTGAACAGTTCCGAACAAGACCACCCAGCAGTTGTGGTCAGCAACCGCACCACTAAGCCGAAATAAAGGGACATCTAGACAAGGGTAAATCTCACTCTCAAGTGGGGGCTACCCACGAAGCCTTGCTGCACCTCCCATGTTTTAGCCATTCCCGGTTGATGAGGCTTGAGGCTACGATTACCTTTATAGGACATATCACGTAGAATGCTCATCGTCCACCTGACGATGTTCTGAAAGCATTCAATCCATACAAGTTCGTTGCGGGTTTAAACGAAACCGAAGGCGTTATCGTCGTTAATTCTGAGGCGTTATCGTCGTTAACCAATATTATTTTTTGGTTAAAAGGAGTTAAACAAAATTATTAAATCTATTTAATTAACATTTAATTCACAATTCAAATATTTGATTATTCCCTGTGTATGAACTATAAATTATTAAATTCCAATATTCAATTATTTAAATATTTAAAATTAATTAATCATTTAAAATCAAATGACCAGAATTTTGGTTGTTACATGATCCTCCATTTGCCACCAAACTCCGGCCGTGCCTAGCCCTCCTCATCCTTTACGACTTTCCTTTAGGTTCCATCAACTATCAACGACCCATATTTTTCAGAATTTGTGAAAATAGATTTCACGTTCATCAACGAACTATGGCCACCACGCGATGATCAATAATGATCCAATCATTAATTTCACTCGTCTTGATATCCATAACATTTCCCTAGTTGATGACTTCGCCCAATGTACGATGCTTGGATGGGCACCGATGCACCTTGGCCATTGGATGGAGATGATGTTTTAAGAAGAAGAAAAGGGTGAACTTATCTGTGGCTGAAGTCGCAACTAATATATAGGAAGGAGTATGGGTGAAGACATGGAGAGCAAGGCTTGGAATGGGCTAGTGGTACGGCTAGAATAAGGTACATATTGTATTATATCCAAAAGTATCTAGCTCGATGCATTCAAAAATCTCGAACCCTAAACGAGGCATATCGTTTGGCATTCTATACCACCTCCATTCTTATCTCAATAGTACTAGTTTCGAGACCTAATTCGATTATATGTAGAAGATAGCATTTCAAACCCAGTTATATTATATTACTTTCTGTATTTGGTTTTCTAAGCGTTTCAAGCTCGCACAACCAAACGATGCATCTGATCGCTATAGAAATCATTAACGTACAATAATACACTATTACGGATCCAATGAAACAGGTTCCGTCAAAATCCGAAACAGTACTCTGTAAAGTAATTTTCACATGTAAATTAAAAATGAATTTATTATAAAAACAAGTTTAACCGCTTTTAAATTCAAATTCAAAAGTTTACTGTCTTTATTCTTATCTCAATAGAATTTTATTAAGCTTTGAAATCATTTTTGTCCAAATCAAACCCAAGATTTCAATTATCTAAATAATTTCAACTATTCAAATAACCATTATGTAATGACCTACTATTTTGAACTATTCAAATTGACAATAATTCACATGTCAGATTTGAATAATTCAAAATAACATATTGTAATAAATTTTGGAGCAAATAAAATCAATCACAGACACGGAAATATCAGAATAACTCGCAGTGGAAATAAAATACCATAGTAGTTCATGAAGCTACTATATAAAAACTCTCAAAACATATACAAGATATCATAGTTTAAAAATGGATACAATCGAAGTCTGGATACATAAATCAATAATACAGAAGCAAATACTGAATAGGAAAAATAACTGGATTAGAAACAGACGAATAGATAGACAGATAAGCTCCAGCAAATCTCTAGCTCCAGAAGGTGAATCCAAAGCTGTGACTCTCAGGCTGACCCTAGCGTAAAGTAAAACACAAAACACTCAAGTCAAGACATACATACTTATACAATGTAAACCAACTCAAGTGAAATGTAATAGCAATGCATAATAACTTTAAGGATGCTTGGGATCGTCCATCCTTTAAGGATCCACTAAACCATCAATTAAATAGAAATAAACGCTATCATAGAAATGTCCATATTAAAGTAAACCATGCAACTAATAGTGTAAATGTGACTAGGGTAGCGCAGAGCTGCAGTAATCGCTTACCTCTAGTCACACCATCAAATTGAAGCTGTGCACCAAAACGATCACTAGGAAATCAAATGACATACAGAGAAGTATACACGTGGTTATAAATTTCAAATGGTTTATAATTTCGAATTAAAATCATTCATTTAAACCATTAAAAGTGAAGTCATTATACTTCCAAATCAAGTATTCAATTTCCAAAAATTTATCCTTTTCTGAGCTCATTTATTCACTTAAAAACCATAAACATTGAAAATTTCAGCCTTTCATAGCATTTAGAAAATGTTGTAGTAAGTTATACTTGAAACAATTCATTTCAGCCAAAGACAACATTTAAAATAAAACTGCTGCAATATTTAAGTTTATTTGAAACAGTTCAGTTAGAAAAGACAGCATTTAAATAGAACTGCCGTAGTATTCAATTGCATTTGAAAACAGTTCATTTCAGCCTATTGTAGCACTTATCAAGTGCTTTTGTAACCCTTTTATTAGTTTAAAGTTTTTGGTTTCATTCAGCAACCATAGCACTTACCAAGTGCTGTAATATGCCTTATTTAAAATTTAGCTATAGTTCATTTGTATCAACCACCGCACTTACAAGGTGCTGTAATATCATTTACTTCAGATTTTAAGTTAACTGCAGCAATGATAGCATTTCTGAAGTGTTGTTATTAAATTTTCAGATTTTCAATGTATTTCCAACAACAAATAAACTTTCATTTTAACCTTTAAACATTATAAAAATCATATTTTAACATCAAAAATGTTCACTAAGATACCTTTTAACTTATGATTTTTATAAAGTAAATTTCTTATAAATAAAATCAAATTTTCAATAATTCACTTAACAAATTCAAGTGTACAATTTTCTATTCTTGACATCTTAATAATTTCTTAACACTTAAATTTTATTACCGCTTTCCAAATATAACTTAATTTCCATTTTATTTATATAACTTAAATGTCATTTTAAAAGCCAACACCCAAATTTCCAAATTTAAGTTATATTTCAAAAATTCAATTTAACCATTCATTTATTCGGCATTTTTAAATTCTTTATTTAAAAAAAAAATTAAAATTCTATTTAAATCAAATAATCATAAATTTACATTTTAAAAATACTTAAAACATTCAAAACCACTTTAAATTAACCACGGGTCTGTATATAGTTTTCTAACCTAGGTCTAGTGATACGGATATATCCCGCAGTTTACAAAGAAAATTCAGGTTCTATCATTTCAAACCCACAATCCCAAGTTAAAATAAAATAAATAAAAATCACTCAGGCCTATCATTTCAGCCCATAATGATTTTTCTCTATTCTAAAGTCCGTTCGGGTATGTATCATTTCAACCCATAGTGATTTCTATACTAACAGGGAACTTGATGATCAAAACAAAATGAACAGTATAACAACATATAGATGTATCAGATGATATTACAGGTAAATAAACAGGATTAACATCATATAATTTATAACACAGGTAGGTATAACATGATGTAATAATTTCTACACTTTCACTTGCTATCATTTCATAATCATATAAGTATAAATGTCAGGTATGATTACTCACCTTTTAAGCTGGAGTTGGCGATTCAAAATACAGATATAAATTCCAGAAAGCACGATACGACTTTTGATTCAAGTGGAGAGAGAGCCAAGATTATTGATATTATATACAACAATAAAGAAAGAAAATATAACTATAAATACAATACCAAATTTATTTGAAACAAAAGGAAATAGGATTAACAAAGAACATCACCAAGCCCTTAAATCAATTTTGCTTGATCTCTACTCAACTTTTGCTCAACCATACATAATATAGGTTCGGCCATGATGTTATATTTGTGGAAATGGCTCTGGTTTGGATCAAATAGGTATGACTAGGCTTGAGAAGAGGAAGAGATTGGAGTTACAAGGTAGGGAAGGTCAAAGGACAAGGCAACAAGGGGTTTTGGTGCACAATGATCTCGGCCTATGTCACATCTGGGTTCTATCGAGGGTGATACAGGTCAGATGATGGGCTGATGGTGATGCTCAGAGGTGGTGCTAGCTGGTGGTGGTGGCTAAGGGGGGTGGTCGTGGCAAAGAAATAAAGGTGGTGGTGAAACTAGGCTTGGCAAGGCAATTTTGGAGAGGTTTGCAACATTTTTGTGGAGTTTTGTTCATGGGATGGTCACGGCCCTTGTTGTTCAGAGGAGGAAAAAGTCAGGTCATGGAGGATGTGGGGAAGGAAGTGGTGGTGGTCGGTGGAAGAGATGGTGAGGTTATAGGCCGAGCAACACATGTGAAAAGATCAAGCAAAACAAGCAAAAATCAATGGAAAAGTGAAGAGAAAACGTAGAAAAAGAGGAAGACATTGCTTGCATTTTTTTTAGAAATGGAATGGCTGAAAGAATGAAGTGGATGAGAAAAATTCACATGAATAACAATGAGAATGTATGGCCAAAACAAGAGAAAAGGAAAAGGCAAGCAAATGAAAAGTCTAGGCAATGAAAAGTCACAAGTTTTAAAGCTTCTTGTCTCTTAGAATTTCCACTTTATCTTTATACAAAATAAACAAAGTAAAATCAGTAAATAAATAAAAGATAAGTAAATAAATTGAAAATGAAAATAAAGAAATATTTTTAAGAAAGATAGAAAAAGAAATAGTTTATTAATTTGAAACAAGACCTAAAAATTACAAACAAAATACAATTAACTTTGGAAAATTATAACTATACTTCTAAACCAAAAAAAAAGTCAAGTAAATTAAAATAAATTCTGAAAAAAAATAAAGTGTAAATGAAAATAAAATAAGGTCTTAAGAAAATGGAAAAATAAATAAAGAATTACTTTAATTAATTGAAACTAGAAATTAAAAATTGTAAACAAAATACAGCTGACATTGAAAAATTTCAATTACACATTTAAAAATGTTTTAAAAATAATATATATATATATATATATAACATGTTGTGTTGCACATGTAAATATAAATTAGAACATGACATGACAAACAAAATATTATTTGTATAAATTAAAATAATTTTGTTAAATAAAACAAATTACATCCAATAGTGTAAAAGGCATAACTTTCACAATATTAGTCAGATTTCAATAAATCGAAAAGCAGTATTCTTAAAATTTTATTTACTTTCATAATAAAAGATAAAATTCAAAAATTCAAACTTTTAAATTTTTAAATTTGAAAGTCAAAGTTTGACCATATTGACCAAAATTGACAATTTTGGAAAATGTTCTATTTATTCATGTTTGGAATTATAATTCAAATAGAAATAAGAACTTATATTTAAAATAACAAAACTATCCATTTTAATAAATAAAAATAAATTCAGTTTAAACTAATTAAAATATACAGTTAAAATAATCACAAAATACAGGGTTGTTACACATTGTATTTGAAATTCAAGTTATTTAACTTATAAAATTAACTTTTCAACATTTGAAATCAATTACATATTCCAAATTTAAACGACTAAATTCTAGATCGTTACATTCTCCCTTCTTAAAAGAATTTCATCCTAAAAATAGCAAGTGAGGAAAATGCCCCAACCCACTAACCTTTCACAACCAATTTGTTGAAATAGATTCCCAAAGTCTTTTAAGTCTTTAACTTTCAAAAATCAATTTGTTGAAACTTCGTTATCACCTTTTCTAAGTTTTTAAATTTATTCATAGATTTAACTAATATCATTCCAAGTTACAACATAAACATCAAATTTTAATTATCAAATTTTTTTTCAAAATTTCTCAAATATTTTCTAACTCTTAATTTACGAAAAACTTCGCAAGCATTTCCCTTGCACGGCTAGACCGGAACAACTGTAAATCGCCACTATGGGCTCAACCCAACAAAAGAAAATAAATTCCAAGCGGCTGGGCATAAAATCATCAGGTCAAACAACAATTTAAACATGTACCTTTTAGTCGGGAAACCAAATTCTACTTGTGAAACCGAAGGCATCAAACTTGCTTTTTCTTCTATATACCTGCATCTTATTTACCAATAATATCCAATCATATAGTTCATAATCATATTAATTTATATTTTCGATTGTCAACATTTACTTTACTAAAGCTCGTATGATGTACATATATCATCCATACGCAATATCAAGTCTGATCGCTTGCTCAATCATACAATTCCACTTCCGAACTAGTATCATTCACACGACCTCTCTAGTGCGGACTCTGATTCGGTTCTTTGATTAGAAACCATCATTCTCCTTCATAGCCATGTACTATGATAAAGAAACCCAGAATTAATCAAAAATCCATATCTAGTTTTTGCCGTCAAGAATCGAGTGAAAAATTCTAACTCGGACCAATGTAAATCATCTTGAAATTATGTACCCGAATCTGGATCAAACAATTATGCAAATAAAATAATATATGTACAACTTAAATATTTATTTTAATTGGTTTCTCATTAGTTAGATTCTTTGATTTATATTCATTTATTCATAACCATTATTCATATATTATATTATTCATATAATTTATATTTCATAAATTTATTATATTTCATTTAATACTAATATCACTTAAGAACCATCCCATCAAATTTTACTTAAGTTTATTATAACATTTTATATAACACTTCTCCTATTTATTATCACTTCATAACTTTAGTTCGTATTCATTTTAAATCAAATCCAATTTCATTTAACTTATTTTATTAATTCACTTCATTGTTCAATTTTATCCAGCAACATTCTAAATTATATACAATTTACTAATCATTTAATTAGTTCATTTCATTGATTCATTTCAAATCACAATCAATTCCATTTCCAAAAATTATTTCATTTAACCTAACTTAGGTTAAATTTCCTTTCAAAATTCAATTTATTTAACTTAAGCTAAATTTCATTTCAGATTTGCTTTTCTCAACATTTAAAGTTAACAATTTTAAAATTTTATTTTTAACTTATTATTCCTTAAAATTCATAAGTTACAAAACTTATTTTTTCATATTTTTATGGAACACTTAAATGAAAATTTTCAGAGCTTAACACCTTGTTCTTATTTCAAATTAATTTGAAATGGTGCTATTAATAATTTCTTTGTATTCCAAATCATACCTTTTGAATTTAAAACGACCTATTTTACCAAATAACTATAAAAAAAACAACCATGGAAGCAATTCTTCTCTTAGAACTCGAAAATAAACTTCGATGATGCTGCAATTATCATCGAAATTATTTTTTGACCGAAGTGAGTTTAGTGCTTTTTATCTCTTATAAATTCCATTCAAAAAAATTCCATTCAAAAAATGTTTTCCAAATAATATTATTATTTCCAAAACCTTAAAAAACAATTTTCAAAATCAACGGGAATTAAATTCTCAAATTCTCATCTTTTAAATCCCTTTTATTTACAAATCAATTTATACATTTCCCTTATATTTAATTTCACTATGGTTATATGCCATTTCTTAATTGTTTATCTCATTTACATTATAATAATAACAACTTTTATTGGAACATAAACAACAAATGACAATAATAAGATATTATCATTCACTAACAACCAAGCGCACCATATATACTATAAAAAAATTTGAAAAATTATTCTTTTGTATATAAAATATAATCAAGGTAAAATTATTGTATTTACCCCATTCCAAAACAATACCATGTCGAATTTCTCTATTCAAGTATTTAGAGACCCCATCAATAACGTTAATTACTCTATTGACTGAAATTCATAAACCACTCAATAAATCAACCAGCACAATGTAAAATATTTTTATATCACTAACAAATACGTGCTCATAAACACACACACACTCAAACTCATTCTAGGGTGCTAGTGACCTTATCTCTAGTGAGTGCCACACCAAAGCCAAGATTCTCACTTAAACTTCAGCTCTGATACCATGCTGTAATGACCCACTTTTCCATACAGTTTAAGCAGACAATTAACCACTCATGATCCACCTAAATTGAACGGAAAGATAGATAGTTAGGAAAAAGAAAGAAGGAAGAAGAAAATTAAATACTACAGAATCTCACAACGGAACAAATAATCTATAATATACAACAAATCTTTACACAAGAAAAGATGCAATATACATACACCAATTAGAGTATATTGACCTATTTCAGCTCGGAAAGTTATAATAGCTTGTCCTCACAACTGCTGATAAATACAACCAACAGACAATAGAGTGGAACACAAAGAAATACGTAGATATGTCTTGGACCTCCAACTTGTCTCCTGACTTCTAATGCATCCAAAGAACCTGAATATATGTTCAGTCTGACCCGAGTATTATAATAAAATAACACCTGAGTCAGTCTGGAAAACCATCACAAGAAAACACACCAAACTAGATTTTTGAAGTTATAAAAACCTTTGAAATCAAAAGTATCTCGCAAGACCACACAGCACATAAACACGGGCAGGTTTTTACCTTATGATAACCAAAGCATTTTCTATAGAAAACCTATTGATATTATAATAATGTCTAAGGGTCAATGTAAAATATAAATATAGCTGAAGTGCTTGCATCTCATGTTTCAGCATAGTTGGGCTCAACTATGTTTGTACGGTGGTTGTCGGAGAATGGATTCCATACAATGACTAGGCTATTGAGGTACCGCTCGTCACGGTGTATCTCTAGATAAAATAAGGCTGAGGACCTTGCCAGGACCCTCTACCAATATAGTACCGGCTTACCACGTGACTGGTAGTATCGAATATGATCACCCTTCTGTTAATGGCCCCGAAGTATACAAATGAGAGATAATATTGACTCTAGACAGAGATGATCATATCCTACGTAGCAGTGACCCACTTAGCTCAGCTGCATCTCCCCTGTTTTAGTCAGACTCGGCTGATGAGGCTTGCGACTATGTTTTACCTTTTATATAACACTTCCCACTTGGAACGCTCACACTTCTCATCTAGGCAACAATGCAATGTCAACATTCATTCATACAAGTTCGTTCTGGGACTGAACGAAATGCTTGAGAGCTCGATCTTCAATTCCATCATCTTTAAAATTACTTCAAAACGATTGAGTTGGATCGAAGTAGTTTTCGGATAACATACCCTCTCCTGGTCCCTTCGAAACAACATTTGATAGTTTCTGGTAAACTCAATCCTGGTTCTTTAGGAAATAAATAGTCAAAGGTAAGAGCGGAGATCGCCTCATAACCATTATTTCACAGATTTCCTTATCATTTATCCTAGGAGAACGAAATGATATTTATACCATAGCACAGCATCATCGGAGATGACTGTGCTATATAATTCATATATTTCTCCTAGATATTTCCATAGTTACGTTTTGGGTCCATATTTGATAGTCGATTTTTAACTATCAATAAACACACATCCAAATCGGGAATATAATTCCATAGGAAACCAACAATGGTTAAGCACATAAGCAACTACTAGCCTCCTTAATGAACCTTTTCGTTTATTAAATTCATCTTGTAAATACATTTATCCGTATAATTTTAAGATATATTCATAAATTCTTATATTTTCAACAGTTAGAAAAGTATTCATATACTCTCAACGGTATAAATATATTTATAAATCAGAGAAAGATTTATTTTTTATACAATTCTCAAATTATTTATAAATTCCTTTATAAATCTCTAAATCGTTTATAAACTATTTATAAATCACTGAAACCATTTATATCCTATTTATAAATTATTTATCAACCCATTTGTAGAAACCTTTATAAATCCATGCAACTATTTATAAAATTCCTCTTAAAATTCTATAAATCCATTTCTGAAACTTATTTATAAATATTTAACCATTATAAAACTCCTTCACCTCATAAATAATCCCTTTTAAGTCTTCAAACCATTTCATAAAACTTCCCGTATAAACCCAAAGTCTATTTATAAACTCTATTTATGAGTCTTGAAAACATTTATAATTATATAAAATCATTTACTTTAAAGCACTATTATATACTAATAATTATTAGCAAATAAGGTTATAAATAAATAATTATTATTAGCTTCAAAACATCATAAAAATAATGTTTAATTATTTCAAAATTTTATTAAATAAACAATAATAATTAATCTTTATCATGACAGTAAATAATAGTAATTAACTTCCAAAATATTATTAATAATCATTATTATTAATTTCATACCATACTAATTATTTGAATAATTAACTTTTCAAATAGTAAAATATTAATAAATATCTTAAAAACAACATTAAATATAAATAAATAACTTTAAACAATATTAATTAGAAATAAATGGCTTTTTAAAACAATGTTAAATATAATAAATAACTTATTAAAACAATGTTAAATCTAACAACTCAAAAAAAGATAGATAAATAGGTTGGAATAAAACAGAAATTAAATCCTTTAAAACAAAATATTTCTGAAACCCAACTTCGAATCTAAAATCATTTCCTGAGTCAAAGCCCATTTTAAAGTCAAATGGCAATTTATAGTATTTTTAGAATACTAATTTGAGGCCAATAGCTACCAAATGCTTGATCAATATTGCTATTGATTTTCTATCACTACTAGGTTTTAGTTTTGACCATAAACAATGTCATAACCAACAATGTCCATAAATCAAGTTTCGTATCCAATAATTAATATAATATGAATTTTATTGGAAATAAACCAACTTAGCAAGGAATCATGTTGGATCCCTTTTAACCAACCTCCCTGCACCACAAATAGTATATAATTATATAATATGGGTCATCCGCTACTTGACGGGTATATATAAAAGATCATTAGCTCCAGGGGTGGGAATAAATCCAAACCAACTGGTAAAATAGTAAATCATCCAAACATTTAATCATCAATTTTTATCAACTTATATCATACCGGTTAACAAAAAGGAGATTTAGCTTACCATTATTCCAGTTGCCGCTGAGGCATTCCTGTTCGGAACTAGCCCAAATTTAAAAGTGCTCCCAATTCAACCAAACCAGTTCCATCATGAAGCTTTTGTCATTACGAGTGCAACACAAAAATCCACACCGCGATTGGACCTCGTATGAAATACTTGGATTTTTATACGAATTTGATTTTTACAACATAATTAATTACAATACGCTTAAATTAATTACCATTATTATTTAAATCCTAATCCCTTCCTCCTTCCTTCTCCCTCTCACGCACACGAATCACTAAGGCGCCCACTTCGACCGCCATGCCTAGTCTCCATGCACTACTTAGCACTACCGCAACCATCTTCGAACACCCCCTGATCTCGATGTGTAGGTCGACCCCCGCCTTGGCATTCAAAAGGCCACAACCACCTCGAAAGAAAATGTAACATTCCTGATTTTAAGGCCAATAATTTAATAATTAATTTGATCTTTGGAATTAAACTTTGAAATATTTGGTAAATAATATAAAATTTTGAATTAAATTATGAGATTAATTGGTAAAATTTATTTGTGTTTCTCCAAAAACAATTAGAATATGGGTTTTATAAATAGATTGTGAAAATAGGACTTAATAAAAGCTTTAAAATTTATATATATGTATATAAATGGATTTTTAAATTGAATCTGGAATTTGAAATTCAAGAATAAGTATTCTGAGAAATAAATTGGATTTAATAATTTTATAAACTAGTAGAGATTTGTTTTCTATTATATATACATGTATGTAAATATATACATTGTGATTGGGAAGATAGGATTTAAGATCAACATACGAATTATTTTCTTAAGGATGTATAAATAGTTATAAAAGGAAATATAAATAGAAAATAATATAAAGATATTTGAATTTAATGAAATGGATTTTAAAAGTTATTTGTAGTCAAACCTTTATTCTAAAGACTTATATACATATATAATATATATATATATATATTTATTATTAAAATACAACTAAACTTTGAAATCAGTTTCTTTAAAAGTTATGATTTGTACAACGACTTGAATTTAAAATTTAAAACAAGAATGAATATAAAATATTTACCTTTTGGAATTTAATAAATGAATTGTAAATAAAATTTATTTAATAAATAAATTTGAAAAGCTTTATAAATTAAGAATTATATGTGTATGTATGTATATAAACAAGAATGAAAGTATTAAAACTTACATATATGTGGACATATCTTTTGAAAAACAAATATAGTTTGTTTATAAATTCAAGACAATTATGTAAACATAAATGTTTAGGTGAATAAGGTCTAAAACATATTATTACTTGTTTTGAACAAGTGTAAACCATGCAATAAGAAATTAAACAGAGTGTAATAATTTTGGCATGCAAATGAATAAGTGGCAAGATAACAAATTTTCTTTTAACCTAAAATATATAAAATTTTCAAAGAGTAAGAAATCAGGCTGTTCATTTTCTCTGTACAAAATTTCTTACTTCATTTCTACAAAATCAAAGCCTAGTAACTCAAAGCTAGTAAAAAGAAAAATCAAAACTGCCTTCAATCTGAAACAAAACAGATCAAACCCATAGCAAGATCATTTCCAGTTTTCAAACTAAAGCAATCAACAAGATCAAAACTGCAATCTGAAGCATTTCAGAGAAAATCGGAAAGCATGTGGTTAACTCAAATTTTATGAAGAACAAGCTTCAAATCTAAATTCAACAACACAAAATCTTGAAGCCATAACTCATCTCAGCAACATTCAGTTCAAAATATCAAGCTCTGCTTCATCTCTCAGGTAAATTCAAGCAAACCCATAAGTAAGATTAAATTTAAAATCTGAAGCAATTAAAACCATATTTAACTCTAGTATTTTCAACCTAAGGAAATGATGATCAAAACAAAGATCAAAATCTGGAAAATCTCAAATCAAAAGGCAGAGTAGTTTAAAAATTGCATGTTCCAGGCTCAAACTTCTTCTTTGCTTCTCTGCTTTCAAGCCAAACTCAGGTGAGCAAACCTCTAGTTTGAAACCTAAAATTGTTTATTAACCTAATGCTTGTGATGGTCATTGTGATATGATGTGAAAGTGTTTGCATGAATGTAGAAAATTTTGCAAGCATGTTTGGACTTATATATATGCACAGACTCCTGTTATATATACAGGTTTCAAAAATTAGGAAAACAATTCAAATTCTCTTTGAAAAATCAATATTAGGCTAAGATTTTAAAAAGGAAGTTGATCACTACAATGTAATTTCAGTTTCAAAAATAATTGCGAGTGAAAATACTCAGTGTATTTCTCGAGCATAATATATTACTGTAACATGTAGTTAAAGTCATAAAATTAATGTTTGTAATATTTTGTTTTGAATACATAGCCAGAATCATATTGTAAAATGATGGATTTAGACAATAATTTCAAGATTTTTATTGTTGATTCAACGTAGATTAATGGGTTGAACAGAAAACTTGTTTTGGTCGATTTCAGTCGATCAGCGGCAAATTGAACATCGCAATCAGGGTGGAAGGAGGATTGCAGGTAAGGATCATCAGAAAAATGATTGTTGCATTTACCGATGATTGGCGTGGCGTTACGATGTGATTTAGTGTTTTAACCCAAGTTTTGGGTGATGGTCGATGAAGTGGTGAACTCATCACCTCTGGTGGATCGAGCTCCACCATACTTTGGGGTTCGATAGCTTGTAGGTAGGAGAAGGAGTAGCTGGAAGGTTCGGCACTCCGGTGGTCGGAATTTTGAGAGCGAGTGGTTTTCCAGGCTTGAGTGGTGTTCCAGACTTCTGTTCCAGGTTTGGTTTTGGAACTCGATTTCGATTTCGAGTTTATGGTGGCGATGCGATGATCGTGATCGGGTACGAGTTTGATTGGTGACATGTAGAGGTCATAGGGATTGTCGAAGAGGACTGCATCGTGGGTGCATGTACACGGTGCACATTTTGAGTTCTGATGAAGTTGGGTTAGCAGGGGAAGGGCTCTCGGGTTGTCTCGAGTATTTTGAATGAGTGACTCGAAGTATTGTTTAATTTGCCTCGGGGATTTTAGAATTGGCCTCGGGTCAATTTTGCCACAGGTTTTAAACTGTCTGGGTTTTTTAATTTAAACTAAATTTAAATTTAAAGCAAGATTTTTAAACAAAGTTAGAAATCAAGTTTAGGTATAAATTCAAATTTAGTTTTGTATCCTAGTTTTGAGATAAATAAAGTTTTATCAAATTTAAAATGTTTTAACAACTTTAAAATGTTAAAGTGTAGTTTAAATTGATTTGAATTTAAAATGAATTTGGTTTTAGAAATTCTTTTAAATTTCTTTTATAAAGTATGTATTTCTTTAACATGTGATTTTAAAAGGGCTTTTGAATTGTGTTTTACACTTTTTTAAAGTTAAATTGTATTCATTTTAAATCCTAAATTTAAAATGAAATTTGAAAATAAATTTAAAGGTAAATTGTTTTTAAATGCTTTTGATATTCATAATTTAATCATTAATAAGAATAATGTTTCTTAAAGTTAATTAGAATTTAATGATTTATGATTAATTAAATTATGAGGATAATTAAAGTGGATAGTTAATTTACTTAATTAATTCAAATCATTAATTATACACTAAGCAAGATTTATAATTAAGGTTAATTATTTAATAATTAAAGGTTAATTAATTTATTAATTAAGGTGGATTAATTAATAGTTAAGGGATAAATTAATTTATTAATTAAGGCTAACTAATAAATGGAAAAAGGGTAATTAAAAGAAATGGTTTGTTATTAATTAATTATAATTAGCCATGGTTAGAACATTCATTCATAGGTAAATGATCTGATTTTAATTAATCAGATAATTAATTTGTAACGACCCGTATTTTACGTGTCGATGGATCGTAGAATTTGCAGGTCGATAGTGTTGTTTGTGTTGCCTCTAGCTTGAGTCGTTTAGAAGTTAACCCGGGTGGAGTATGAGTTGTGACCGACTCATGAGCATTGCCGAGCTAAGGGATGAGTCGTGACCGACTCATAGGGGACCGACTCAAGGAGGGGTTACGGGTTGGAGTGTTGGCCGAGATAAGGAAGCAACCGACTTAAGTTAGGTAAGTCGTTTGGACGAGTTAGTGGGTCAGGTGATGAGTCATAGCCGAGTTAAGGCTTGAGTCGTTACCGACTCATGGTGGCCGACTCATGAGAGTTAATGACCTATAGTGTTAGAGCGACTTAGAGAAGGAGCGAGTGTAGGTGTGGCCGAGTTAGTATGTGACCGAGTCAAGAGAGGAACGACTCATGGTCTAGGCCGAGTCAGCGGGTTAAGGGTTAGCAAAATGAGTCGTTGCCGACTCATAGTGTTAGGGATCCAGTAGTTTAGACCGACCTAAGGAAGTGACCGACTTAGGGAGTTGGGTCGGTAGATGTTGAGTCGGCTAAGGCTTAGGTCGGTGGGCCGACTTAGTGGATAAGTCGTTAGGGACTTAGGCTTTTGAGTCGTTAGGTCTCTGAGTCGGTGAGGCTGTAGGTCGTGAGTCGTGTGGCAAATAGGACCTTAGTACGACTTAGTGTGGGTCGGCTGCCTGGTGAGTCGGTTGTGTAGATAAGTCGGGGGCGACTCAAGTGTTGGGTCGGCGACGACCTAAGGGACAGCCGAGCTATGGTTGATTCAGCCTATAAATAGAGGGGTTCGGCTCACTTTTTGGCACCGGATTTCGAAGCGACGAAGTGCTGCCATTTTGGAAACTCGACTACAGTATTTTCTTCACTTCTTTTCTCCATTCCAATCTAATTCTAACATCCATCCAAGATTGAAGATCAAGATCAAAGATCAAGAGCCAAAGTTGAAGATTTTCATCCGAAGAGGCTAGATTTCACCGTTTCAAGTGAAATTTCTTCGGATCAAGTCCAAGTCCTTGCTGTCCAGATCTAAAGTTGATTCATTTTAGGTTGTTTTGGTGATTTGGTGAGTGGTAGTTATCTCTCACGCGGATCCAAAGGAGTATATGGGATTGGTGATATGTTTATGTGTTAAAGTTAGCGTTTTCTCGCATTTTCCTTAAGTCTGCATGTAGATCCATCATATTTGAAAATGTTTATCTATAGAAGCTATTTAACAAGTATTAGAGACAAAACCCATGTTTTAGATTTGATAGATCTATGCTAAAAACTATGATTTCACTTATGTTGGACTTTTGCTCACTTAATTACGAAATTGCCTTTATAGTTGATATTGCTTAATATATCTTGTTTGAATGCTTGAATGTTTGAATGTATGTTAGATTTGATTGCTCCAAGTTAGCTTGTAGTTGATTTGGAACAAGATGGTTGAAGATGATTCAAAAGCTAAGTGGAAAGGCTCTTGAATGGTGAAAGCTGCCGATGGTATATGAAGCGGATGTGGAAGCTCATATGGATGGATTCGATGATGGGACTTTGCCGTGATGCGAAGAGGCGAAGTATGAGATCGAGATGGGACTTTGTCAGGATGCGAAAAGGCAAAGTATGGTTGAGTTGAGACTTTGCTTTGGTACGATGAAGCGAAGTATGATGTGAGTCTTGGCTTAATCCAGGCAGGGATCATTCCAAGCATGTTGATAACTTGAAGGGTAGTTCAAGTTGGTTGATAATGGATTGCTCAAGAGGAAGCTTGGGCTAAGTTGATAGAAGTCGTCAAGAAGGATGACAAGGAGGCTTGGATCTCATCGTTATTGAAGGTTCTAGCAAACCTAAAGCAAGAGTACATAGGGACGCCTAAAAGACTACAGGCAGTTAGTCGAGTACTCTGGGCCAAGAAGATAAGTCCTAGGCACAAGGCAGTGTGCGGGGTTTTGTCTAGAACCGGGGTTACCATTAGCCCTTGACAGATGGCTCAGGAAGGAGTCGGTCATTCAATTAACGGTGATTTCGAAGCAAGGTTAACAGTGATAGCCAGAGTCATGGATGTTTGGATGTTTGGTTGTATCATCATTCGGCTTCAAGAGCGGTGTTTTCTGGGTGCTTATCTGATCTTGGTTTAGGCCTTGGGGGTTTGTATTTGGAAAACATCGTCCTTGACTCGAGTGATTATTGCTTTACCTTACTTATCTGCTATGTTATGCTTACTTCTCCTTAGTGTGTGTCTGGGGGCTATCACTGTAGAAAGAGGTGGAGTGGGATGGTTTGGTTCCTATTCCTTTATTTCCTTATGCTCTTTTGGTATGCTTGATAGTTGATTTACTGCTCACTAAGACTTTGTCTGACTCAAGGTTTTATGTCTCCTCTTATTACCTTGGGCTGTTCATCCATGTTGGGATGGGCAGACTAGGTAGCAGGTGACAGGTGCTGTTCTTAGAGATCTACGCTGATGATGACGAAGACGAGCAGGAGGCTTTGCATACTAGTTTTCTTACTATATGTACTGGGTGTTCCGCTGTTATATCTGATTGAGTGTTTGTAGTGAGGCTTTGATGTATGGATGATTCATGTTTGTATAAAACTACTACGATGCTTATATGACGATTTTTCTGTTATGGGGCTTCACTATATATTTCTCTATTGTATTTTATCCATGCGCTGTGAGTTGTACGATAGAGTTTGCTGTTTTATTTTACCCTGACTATCGTCCATGGCTACCTGGCACGCCTTTCAGCGCACTATTCCATTGTTTTGGTGCGGGAGTCATGGGCGGTCGTCACATTTGGTATCAGAGCTTTGGTTAATCGATTTTAGCCAACGCTCGCTGATGTAACTACGTAAGAGAGACGTAATTGTAATTTGATGGATGATTACTATATATAATATAGTAGCCTAGAAGGATCTGAACTCCTTATGTAGTTGTTTCTTAAGGTGTTCTAATCACTCTTATTACAGATATTAAGGATGAGTCGAAGAGGGAGACCAGCTGCAAGGGAAAGCCGTGCTGATGAAGGAGCTGTTAATTATGGAACTATGTTCGAAGCGATGATGACTTCGATCATGAGAAGGATACCAGCTTCAGGATCATCAGTGGATGTGGGAGTTCAAGTCCAAGCTCCGAGGCCAGTAGATTTTGCTAAGCTTTGCAAGGATTATACTTCTCTTGGAGGAAAAGCTTTCTTAGGGACGGAGTCGACTATTGAGGTACAGAGGTGGATTGATGCTTGCCGAAGGATTTTTGGTGATCTAGGGATTGAGGATGCAACCAAGAGAAAGCTTGCATCGAGGCAGCTTCAAGGGAGGGCTGCGGATTGGTGGAATTCTATCACCATAGATACACCAGAAGAAGAGATTACTTGGGAGCAGTTCCAAGTTAGATTTGAAGCCAAGTTCATCTCTACTGCTCAGAGGTCTGTTTTGTTCAAGAGATTTGTGGAGCTCAAACAAGGCGGAAGGCCTGTTCTGGAGTATATTTCTGAGTTCGAAGCTTTGTCTAAGTATGCCAGATCATATATTGATTCTCCCTACCAGAAGAATGAAAAGTTTGTGACTGGTCTGGATGCTTATCTAGGAAGGCAGTTAGTGGATCATCTGGACGATCCATTTGAGAAGCTGGTGGAGAAAGCTCTGAGGCATGAGAGTTTGTTTCCTAGGGAAAGTTCTGTTGTTGCTGTAACCAGGGAAGGATCTAAACCACAGCAGAGTGGGAATAAGAAGAGGAAGCAGCAGCAACAGAAGGGAAAGGATGGTCAGAAGAAGCCAAAGGGCGAGGTGACTTGTTATAACTGCCGTCAGAAGGGTCATCTTTCTCGGGATTGCAAGAATCCGAAGGTGCAGTTGAAGTGTTACAACTGTGATAAGCTGGGACACATTAAGAAGGACTGTCCAGAACCGAGGAAAGATAGGCAGGTTGTGCAAGCCTATGCTTTGGAAGCTGTGCCGTCGTCTTCAAGAGTCCCTACTGCTGTAGAGAAGGGGAAGAGTGTGGTGGTTCAAGGTACTCTTTCCATTTGTGGTGTTCCAGTTAGAGTGTTGTTTGATACTGGAGCGTCGCATTCTTTTGTTTGTGATGATTTGGTAGGCCGGTTGGGTTTGAAACCGGATATTGTTGATAGGCCATTGGTTGTGACTAATCCAGTTGGGGGTTCGTCATGTTTGTGTATGATATGCCGTGGTCTAGTTGTTTCGAGTCATGATTGCTCGTTTGTTTGTGATTGCTTTGTTCTGAACTTTGCGGGGTTCGGAATTATTTTGGGTATGGACTGGCTTAGGAAGTATGCGGCTAGGATTGATTGTGAGAGGCTGGAGGTGACAGTCGGGAATGTGGAAGGGCGAAAGGTTGTGATACGATGTAAGCATGAGGAAGGCGTCTTCATGAGCTTCATGTATTCGCTGGTTGTTCCACGGGATGGACTGTCATCGGTGCCTATTGTGAATGGATTTGAGGATGTCTTTGACGAAGTCAAAGGGTTGCCGCCGCATAGGGAGATCGAGTTTCGTATCGATCTAGTTGAGGGAGCCAGACCTGTTGTGATGCCTCTTAGGCGGATGGCACCGAGGGAGCAGCAAGAGCTGAAGGTGCAAGTTGATGACCTTTTGCAGAAAGGATTCATTCGGAGAAGTGTGTCCGAATGGGGTGCGCCAGTTGTGTTCGCAACCAAAACGGATGGATCGTTGAGGTTGTGTGTTGATTATCGTGAGCTGAATAAGGTGACTAAGAAGAACAAGTATCCATTGCCGAGAATAGATGACTTGTTTGACCAGCTTCACGAGGCTAAGGTGTTTTCTCAGATGGATTTGGCAACGGGATTTCACCAGTTGAGAGTGGCAAAGGATAGTGTGCCGAAGACTGCTTTCAGGACACCATCCGGGTTTTATGAGTGGCTGGTAATGCCGTTTGGATTGACTAACGCACCAGCATATTTTGTGGATCTTATGAATAGAGTATTCAGAGATCAGTTGAATAAGTTCGTGCTTGTGTTCGTTGATGATATTCTGATTTATTCCAGAACTGAGGAAGAGCACAAGACGCACTTGAGGATTGTTTTGGAAATCTTGCGGAAACATCAGCTGAAGGCTAAGTTTTCGAAGTGTCACTTCTGGAAGAATGAAGTGAGGTTCTTAGGCCATGTTATCTCTGGAAATGGAATAGCGGTTGATCCCGCTAAGGTGGCAGCGATCCAGGATTGGGTTAGACCTAAGAATGCATCTGATGTGAGAAGTTTTCTTGGATTAGCAGGATATTATCGTCGGTTTATCAAAGACTTTTCCAAGATAGCTGCACCGTTGACAGGATTGACGAAGAAGAACCAAGTGTTCAGATGGGATGATAAGTGTGAGCAAGCTTTCGTAATCCTGAAAGAACGACTGACAAGTGCTCCTGTTTTGACTATTCCGAGTGGGAATGATGAGATGGTGGTTTACACCGATGCATGTGGCACTGGACTAGGAGCGGTGCTAATGCAGAAGGATAAAGTTGTTGCGTATGCTAGTCGACAACTAAAGCCGCATGAAAGGAATTATCCGACTCATGATTTGGAGTTAGCGGCAATAGTGTTTGCTTTGAAGATGTGGAGACATTACCTATTGGGAGTTAGATTTGAGCTGTTTACAGATCATAAGTCGTTGAAGTATCTGTTTTCCCAAAAGGATTTGAATCTTCGACAGCAACGGTGGCTAGAGTTCTTAGCATCGTATGATTTTGGTATAGCCTATACTCCAGGGAAAGGTAACGCAGTGGCTGATGCGTTAAGTCGAAGACATGCAGGATTGGGAGCCATGTTTTCGGAATGGAAGAGTCTTGAGTATTTGGCTGGATTTGATTTCAGGCCTAGATGTGAATTGGAACCTGAGATGTTGGCAAACTTATCGATAAGGCCTACTCTTGTGGAAAGAATTGGTGAGAGGCAAAGGGGAGATGATAAGCTTGTCAAGATTATCTGTGATTTGGAATCTGGATTGGACCCGGAGAAGGATAAAGGATTTGAAGTCGATCGAGAGGGTTGGCTTCGAAAGCAAGGGCGACTAGTTGTTCCCGATGTAGATGGATTGAGAGATGAAGTTCTGAGGGAGAGTCACCACTCGAAGTTGACAATTCATCCAGGTGGAAATAAGATGTATCGGGATATGAAGAGGACCTACTACTGGGAAGGTATGAAGAAAGATGTTGGAAATTTTATTTCCAAATGTATGAATTGCCAGTTGGTAAAAGCTGAGCAGAAGAAGCCCAGTGGATTGCTTCAGCCATTGGAGGTTCCTGCATGGAAGTGGGAGCAAGTGTCGATGGACTTTATCGATGGTCTACCTAGGACAAGAGCAGGGAATGAAGGGATTTGGGTCATAGTAGATCGTTTGACCAAGAGTGCAAGGTTCATTCCTGTTCGATCGACTAGGACTGCATCGAAGTTGGCTGAGCTGTATGTGAAGTGGATTGTTCGATTCCATGGTGTTCCGAAGAGTATAGTGAGCGATCGAGATCCGTTGTTCACTAGTGGATTTTGGAAGAGCTTCCAGGAAGTTTTGGGAACTGAGTTGTGTTTGAGTACAGCTTATCACCCTCAAACAGATGGTCAGACTGAGAGAGTCAACCGGGTTTTGGAAGATCTTCTTAGAGCTTGTGTTTTGGACTTCGGAGGATCATGGGAAGATCACCTTCATTTGGTGGAGTTTGCTTATAATAACAGTTATCAGTCGAGCATTGGTATGGCACCATATGAGGCATTATATGGAAGACCGTGTAACTCTCCGACATGTTGGTTGGAAACTGGAGAAAAGCTGATACTTGGGCCAGAGATGATTCGACAGACTTCGGATTGTATAGAGATCATTCGGCAACGAATGAAGGCAGCCCAAGATCGTCAGAAAAGTTATGCAGATAATCGTCGAAAGGATTTGGAATTCGACGTAGGTGATATGGTTTTTGTGAAGATTTCTCCTCTGAAGAGTGTCATTAGATTCGGAAAGAAAGGAAAGTTAACTCCGAGATTTGTTGGACCATTCCCGATTATCGAGCGAATTGGAAAGCTCGCTTATAGATTGGAGTTACCGGAAAAGATGGCGGGTGTGCACAATGTTTTTCATGTATCTTATCTACGGAAGTATGTGCACGACCCAACTACTGTGGTTTCTGCTGATAGCTGTGAAGACTTGGAGGTTTATCCAGTTGTTTCGAGACCTCGTAAGCCGCTTCGTATTGTTGAAACCGATACGAAACAGCTTAGGAGGAAGACGATTACGTTGCTCAAGGTACAATGGAGTGATGATGTTAACGACTGTACATGGGAGGAGGAAGAGAGGATGAAGGCAGCTCATCCCGGACTCTTCGAGGTATGGCCCTAAAGTGTCGTGACATCTCATGAATTTGTAGCTTGTTCTGAGTCTTAGAATTCTGCATGCTAGGCTAGAATTGGTTGCATGGTTTGTTGATTGCTTTGGATGGTAGGCATGCGGAATATCTTTGATTTCTGATTGTTTGCTTGGAATTTCGGGGGCGAAATTCCTAAGGGGGAGAGAATGTAACGACCCGTATTTTACGTGTCGATGGATCGTAGAATTTGCAGGTCGATAGTGTTGTTTGTGTTGCCTCTAGCTTGAGTCGTTTAGAAGTTAACCCGGGTGGAGTATGAGTTGTGACCGACTCATGAGCATTGCCGAGCTAAGGGATGAGTCGTGACCGACTCATAGGGGACCGACTCAAGGAGGGGTTACGGGTTGGAGTGTTGGCCGAGATAAGGAAGCAACCGACTTAAGTTAGGTAAGTCGTTTGGACGAGTTAGTGGGTCAGGTGATGAGTCATAGCCGAGTTAAGGCTTGAGTCGTTACCGACTCATGGTGGCCGACTCATGAGAGTTAATGACCTATAGTGTTAGAGCGACTTAGAGAAGGAGCGAGTGTAGGTGTGGCCGAGTTAGTATGTGACCGAGTCAAGAGAGGAACGACTCATGGTCTAGGCCGAGTCAGCGGGTTAAGGGTTAGCAAAATGAGTCGTTGCCGACTCATAGTGTTAGGGATCCAGTAGTTTAGACCGACCTAAGGAAGTGACCGACTTAGGGAGTTGGGTCGGTAGATGTTGAGTCGGCTAAGGCTTAGGTCGGTGGGCCGACTTAGTGGATAAGTCGTTAGGGACTTAGGCTTTTGAGTCGTTAGGTCTCTGAGTCGGTGAGGCTGTAGGTCGTGAGTCGTGTGGCAAATAGGACCTTAGTACGACTTAGTGTGGGTCGGCTGCCTGGTGAGTCGGTTGTGTAGATAAGTCGGGGGCGACTCAAGTGTTGGGTCGGCGACGACCTAAGGGACAGCCGAGCTATGGTTGATTCAGCCTATAAATAGAGGGGTTCGGCTCACTTTTTGGCACCGGATTTCGAAGCGACGAAGTGCTGCCATTTTGGAAACTCGACTACAGTATTTTCTTCACTTCTTTTCTCCATTCCAATCTAATTCTAACATCCATCCAAGATTGAAGATCAAGATCAAAGATCAAGAGCCAAAGTTGAAGATTTTCATCCGAAGAGGCTAGATTTCACCGTTTCAAGTGAAATTTCTTCGGATCAAGTCCAAGTCCTTGCTGTCCAGATCTAAAGTTGATTCATTTTAGGTTGTTTTGGTGATTTGGTGAGTGGTAGTTATCTCTCACGCGGATCCAAAGGAGTATATGGGATTGGTGATATGTTTATGTGTTAAAGTTAGCGTTTTCTCGCATTTTCCTTAAGTCTGCATGTAGATCCATCATATTTGAAAATGTTTATCTATAGAAGCTATTTAACAAGTATTAGAGACAAAACCCATGTTTTAGATTTGATAGATCTATGCTAAAAACTATGATTTCACTTATGTTGGACTTTTGCTCACTTAATTACGAAATTGCCTTTATAGTTGATATTGCTTAATATATCTTGTTTGAATGCTTGAATGTTTGAATGTATGTTAGATTTGATTGCTCCAAGTTAGCTTGTAGTTGATTTGGAACAAGATGGTTGAAGATGATTCAAAAGCTAAGTGGAAAGGCTCTTGAATGGTGAAAGCTGCCGATGGTATATGAAGCGGATGTGGAAGCTCATATGGATGGATTCGATGATGGGACTTTGCCGTGATGCGAAGAGGCGAAGTATGAGATCGAGATGGGACTTTGTCAGGATGCGAAAAGGCAAAGTATGGTTGAGTTGAGACTTTGCTTTGGTACGATGAAGCGAAGTATGATGTGAGTCTTGGCTTAATCCAGGCAGGGATCATTCCAAGCATGTTGATAACTTGAAGGGTAGTTCAAGTTGGTTGATAATGGATTGCTCAAGAGGAAGCTTGGGCTAAGTTGATAGAAGTCGTCAAGAAGGATGACAAGGAGGCTTGGATCTCATCGTTATTGAAGGTTCTAGCAAACCTAAAGCAAGAGTACATAGGGACGCCTAAAAGACTACAGGCAGTTAGTCGAGTACTCTGGGCCAAGAAGATAAGTCCTAGGCACAAGGCAGTGTGCGGGGTTTTGTCTAGAACCGGGGTTACCATTAGCCCTTGACAGATGGCTCAGGAAGGAGTCGGTCATTCAATTAACGGTGATTTCGAAGCAAGGTTAACAGTGATAGCCAGAGTCATGGATGTTTGGATGTTTGGTTGTATCATCATTCGGCTTCAAGAGCGGTGTTTTCTGGGTGCTTATCTGATCTTGGTTTAGGCCTTGGGGGTTTGTATTTGGAAAACATCGTCCTTGACTCGAGTGATTATTGCTTTACCTTACTTATCTGCTATGTTATGCTTACTTCTCCTTAGTGTGTGTCTGGGGGCTATCACTGTAGAAAGAGGTGGAGTGGGATGGTTTGGTTCCTATTCCTTTATTTCCTTATGCTCTTTTGGTATGCTTGATAGTTGATTTACTGCTCACTAAGACTTTGTCTGACTCAAGGTTTTATGTCTCCTCTTATTACCTTGGGCTGTTCATCCATGTTGGGATGGGCAGACTAGGTAGCAGGTGACAGGTGCTGTTCTTAGAGATCTACGCTGATGATGACGAAGACGAGCAGGAGGCTTTGCATACTAGTTTTCTTACTATATGTACTGGGTGTTCCGCTGTTATATCTGATTGAGTGTTTGTAGTGAGGCTTTGATGTATGGATGATTCATGTTTGTATAAAACTACTACGATGCTTATATGACGATTTTTCTGTTATGGGGCTTCACTATATATTTCTCTATTGTATTTTATCCATGCGCTGTGAGTTGTACGATAGAGTTTGCTGTTTTATTTTACCCTGACTATCGTCCATGGCTACCTGGCACGCCTTTCAGCGCACTATTCCATTGTTTTGGTGCGGGAGTCATGGGCGGTCGTCACATAATTGGTCTTATGTATGAGTGTTTGGATTCTATGGGACGATTGTATTGTTTGATATCCCTATTATGTGATTGTGATGCTATGTAATATGAAGTGCTTTGTGCTGAGCTGTGATATTTGTGATGAATATATTGCTGTGTGAATGTGAAAACCTTTAGGCCCGTAAAACGACATTTGAATTTTGATGCGACAGGGAGTCGGATTCCAGTTGGTTATCCGAAACCCACATCGAATTGTAATGGTGAATCTTTGTGATGATAAATTTACTTTATCTGTGAATCTGTGAACGAAGATAAGAGTTATGGATTATACCGCTCATCGATATTAGCATGATTGAAGCTGTAATGATTGATATTGTTGCACTATTGTGTGAAACCCCTGGATTACACCTTACATACACAAATATGGATTGCACAAGGAAATCGGTTAAGTCATAGATATATGAATTAAATATTTTAAAATGATTTTTAAAGTTAAATTTTGAATTCTAATGATTTTTGGAAATGGAATGGAATTAATATGAAAAGCTTTTGAAAAGGATTTCAAAAATAAAAGTTAGTTTGAATAGTTTAATAAAGTTTTGAAATTTACATAATTTGATTTAAATTTGAATTCAATATTTGAAATTGAATTCTATGATTTAGAAATTATGATTTAAAAAGATTATACAAGTTATAAAGGTGTTTGTATCGCTTTTTAAGCATTTAAAAAGTAATGTTTTGGGAATTTAAATTTAAACCCAAGTTTTATACTTGAATGGCTTTAACTTATGTAAATGTAATCAGTTTTTCCCAAAACGAATACTATTGTTTTCAAATAATAAAAGCTTTCATATAAGAAATGAATTTCCAATGTGTGTTGAAAGATCTCAAGTTTGAAATGAAAATTTGAATTTCTTTGAAAGCTATAAATGAACCTTTGTGGAAGATTATTAAACCTTATTTGGAATCGAAGAAGATTTTAAATGGTGTATCTTTTATATAAAGGATTTGAATTGGAAATGGTTTTGAAAGCGATAAATTAAATCTTTAATTTAAAGATTGGATGAGTTGATCCAATTTGAAATGGAATTGTTTTGAAAAGCTGTGAATGAATCTTTGTGAAACTGGGTGAACTTTGTGAAGTGAAACTATTTTGTTTAAAGATTTGAAAATGGTAATTTGTTTAAACCATTTGAAAAGAAAGTTATGGGTTTTAAGTTGTGACTTAATCGAAATCCCATATCCATATATTTTTAAATACTCATTATTCGGTTTAGCCGGGAGAGGACCTTGTGTCATATAACCTATTTCGAATAATCATACGTCATATGTGGACAACATTTGAAGACCGGTGGTGAGGACCGGTTATTTTCAAGAATGAAAGGATAACTCGTCGATTGTCTCTACACCGAGTCGTGCCGGTATAGAGTTTTTCTAAGTGATGGGAAGTCCGATCGGGATTGTGAATAACCGAATTGCAAGGGCTTCTTTGGAAGTGCCTTCAGTTCTGTTCGAACCCGGAACAGACTTATATGGATTTGTGCCTGACATTACACTTTGAGATGTAAAACCGGTTTCTATCAAATACATTTCGCTTTGGTGGCGGAGATTTATTCTCTTATCTTAACACCCTACTCTGAGACGTACGAGCTCAGAGGTTATGTAGTTGATGGTTACTAGTGATACATTCCCAAATTGGTAATGTGGCATTCGTAGTGTTGCTGATCATTTGTTGATCAAAGCATGGCTTTGTGAAAAAGCGTAGCTTTGTGGACGAGACTGCATCAAGACCTCACAAACCGGAAATTGTCGAAACAGGAGAGATGTGGTAAGGTTTTGAGGGTCGCACCCTTTAGGATATGTCATTCCCTTATGGAAAAAGGTGGTATCATGGTATGTAGCCCAGATACTTAACCTATGTGGTAGCTACAATCTCATTACTGTGTGGTTGTTGCTTTGTGATTGAGGGCCCTCGGATAAAGGTCGCAAACGACTGGGGGGTGGCATATTTGGGTAGTAGTTACCTAGTTGCAGAGGTAAGCCGACCTTGTGTTGACAGAGATCCGGGTAGGTTCTCGGGACGTCCCTCCAAAGGCATACCAATGTGGAAATAGGAAGTTCCTTAGCCTGACCATTTGTTGGAAATCCAATCTCCAATATGAGCCTTGTACAGTTTTAGTTGTAGAACCTGCCATTTAACATGGCAGCTATAGTAGGCTCAGTATAATGGTACATATGCTGACTAAGATTAATATTATACTTTCGAAAGGTTTTCCACTATGCACTAGTAATAATATCAAAGAGTTTTCTCGTATTAAGCATATTTTACTATCATAAGGAGAAATCTCCCCCAAGTGTGTGATTGCATTGTGTGTGTGCCGGAAGGCCTTATGGTAGTTTTATTTTCCAAAAAAAGCATTGTGGTTTTTAATGTTTTAAATTACTTTGTTGTTTGTTTTTAAAGATAAAACTATTTTTGTTTGCTCACACCAGTCCCATGACTGACCTGGAGTTTATTGTTCCCTTCCTAAACTTTGGATGCCCTTAGTTTTCCACACGGGCAGTCTAGAGTTGGATTTTTCAGATAATCGAATAGTAGGTGTAGATTCGATAGCTTTCAGCCTTAGGATTTGGCAATCGCATTTGGATCGAGTTGCTTCACTTCATCTTGGTTGGGAGTTCGAGCTACTTCTGGATTGGTGCTTTGGAGATGGAGTTACAGTTCTGGATTCTATCTCTCTTTCTCTCTTGAAGACCATATTGGAGATATGGTTCCGCTGTTAGTGTTATCTTTTCTTTCCACTATTATTGTCTTGTATCATATCTCTGATGTATATTGATATTCATTGTATCATCGTTGTATGTAAATATTGTATCAAATGTTGTATATCAATGATATTATTTCATTGTTTTCTACCGCTGTGTTGTTGTACTTAATGTGTTATAAGCTCCAGTGAACCAGGTTCGACGTTTGGATCTGTGGCATTTGAATATGAGTGACGTATTCGGTGCCGATTTTCGAAGGTCGAGTCAGGGTCGTCATAAGTGGTATCAAAGCTGAAGGTATGAACTTTAGCGCAGGAGTATAACACATTAAGTGACTCATTAGAGATAGGGTAAAGTATACCCTAGAATGAGTATATCCCTAAGATATCCATCCGTATGCCTCAGCAAATTCTCTTACTATTCACTGATAGTGAGTATGAATGCAAGAAGAGAAGAGAAGAGATAGGGACAGGGAAATACCAATACAAATGGTCAATGCCCTGCAACAACGAAAATATCTTTCTCTATCAATCTTCTTTGATTCGATTCCAAATTCTTTGATCGCTTCGTGGCAGCTCGAAGAAGAAGCTTTGGTGTGGTGGTGGCCCTGCGAATCGTTGTAGAAAAGATTCTAGTTTCCTATCTCGTATTCTAATCATCCATTTACTTCAGCCTTTTGTTTTAAACTTTAATGAACTTGGGATTTAAATTGAAATAAATTGGTTAACTAAAATATAAAGTTAAATAAATTGTATAAAACGATTTCGATTAAAACCAAAATTGAAATTCTATTGTGATTTCTGGTGGGTATCAAAGTCTGAAGAGGGACAAGTTATATGTATTGGGATATTCCAACTTGAGTTTGGAATCCATACCTAGTGTTTGAGAGTTGTGGAATATTAAATCCATTTATCGATCATTTGGGTCTCGATATATTCTACGAATGGTTAGTTAACCCTTTGAACTAACCAGTGCCCTGCATATTTCGTAGATCTGGTGACCCGAGTATCTTGTATAGTATTGAATGAGTTTGTTCTCGTATCTATTGTTGATGTTCCGATTTGGTGAGCCAAATGTAGGATAGATGTTTAGTTTGATTGATGAGTCGATTATCCATCTTTGTGTATCTATCCATTCTTTATTGTCGCCCTGGCAAATTTCGGGGACGAAATTTTCTTAAGG
Source organism: Allium cepa (assembly GCA_030765085.1). Lineage (NCBI taxonomy): Eukaryota > Viridiplantae > Streptophyta > Magnoliopsida > Asparagales > Amaryllidaceae > Allium > Allium cepa. Next base: position 212,242,717 of record CM060940.1, on the reverse strand, counting down.
GGGGAATCTGTAACATTTCTAATTTTAAGGCCAAATTAATTTAATAATTAATTTGATCTTTGGAATTAAACTTTGAAATATTTGATAATTAATATAAAATTTTGAATTTAATTATGAGATTAATTGGTAAAATTTATTTGGGTTTCTCCAAAAACAATTAAAGTGTGGGTTTTATAAATAGATTGTGAAAATAGGAATTAATAAAAGCTTTAAAATTTATATATATGTATATAAATGGATTTTTAAATTGAATCTGGAATTTGAAATTCAACAATAAGTATTCAGAGAAATAAATTCGATTTAAGAATTTTATAAACTAGTAGAGATTTGTTTTCTATTATATATACATGTATGTAAATATATACATTGTGATTGGGAAGAGAGGATTTAAGATCAATATAAGAATTATTTTCCTAAGCTTGTATAAATAGTTATAAACGGAAACATAAATGGAAAATAATATAAAGATATTTGAATTTAATGAAATGGATTTTAAAAGTTGTTTGAAGTTAAATCTTTATTCTAAAGACTTATATACATATATAATCTATATATTTGTTTATTATTAAAATACAACAAAACCTTGAAATCAGTTTCTTTAAAAGTTATGATTTGTACAATGACTTGAAATTAAAATTTAAAACAAGAATGAATATAAAATATTTACCTTTTGAAATTTAATAAATGAATTGTAAATAAAATTGATTTAATAAATAAATTTGAAAAGCTTTATAAATTAAGAATTATATGTGTATGTATGTATATAAACAAGAATGAAAGTTTTAAAACTTACATATATGTATACATATCCTTTGAAAAACAAATATAGGTAGTAAATAAATTCAAGGCAATTATGTAAACATAAATTTTTAAGTGAATAAGGTCTAAAACATAATATTACTTGTTTTTAACAAGTGTAAACCATGGAATAAGAAATTAAACAAGTGTAATAATTTTGGCATGCAAATGAATAAGTGGCAAGATAACAAATTTTCTTTTAACCTAAAATATATAGAATTTTCAAAGAGTAAGAAATCAGGCTGTTCATTTTCTCTATACAAAATTTCTTACTACATTTCTGCAAAATCAAAGCCTAGTAACTCAAAGCTAGTAAAAAGAAAAATCAAAACTGTGTTGAATCTGAAACAAAACAGATCAAACCCATAGCAAGATCATTTCCACTTTTCAAACTAAAGCAATCAAACAAGATCAAAACTGCAATCTGAAGCATTTCAGAGCAAATCGGAAAGCATGCGGTTAACTCAAATTTTATGAAGAACAAGCTGCAAATCTAAATTCAACAACACAAAATCCTGAAGCCATAACCCATCTCAGCAACATTCAGTTCAAAATATCAAGCTCTGCTTCATCTCTCAGGTAAATTCAAGCAAACCCATAAGTAAGATTAAATTTAAAATCTGAAGCAATTAAAACCATATTTAACTCTAGTATTTTCAACCTAAGGAAATGATGATAAAAAAAAAGATCAAAATCTGGAAAATCTCAAATCAAAAGGCAAAGCAGTTTAAAAATTACATGTTCCAGGCTCAAACTTTTTCTTTGCTTCTCTACTTTCAAACCAAACTCAGGTGAGCAAACCTCTAGTTTGAAACCTAAAATTGTTTATTAACCTAATGCTTGTGATAGTCATTGTGATATGATGTGAAAGTGTTTGCATGAATGTAGAAAATTTTGCAAGCATGTTTGGACTTAAATATATGCACAGACTCCTGTTATATATATAGGTTTCAAAAATTAGGAAAACAATTCAAATTCTCTTTGAAAAATCAATATTAGGCTAAGATTTTAAAAAGGAAGTTGATCACTACAATGTAATTTCAGTTTCAAAAATAATTGCGAGTGAAAGTACTCAGTGTATTTCTCGAGCATAATATGTTACTGTAACATGTAATTAAAGTCATAAAATTAATGTTTGTAATATTTTGTTTTGAATACATAGCCAGAATCGTATTGTAAAATGATGGATTTAGACAATAATTTCAAGATTTTTAGTGTTGATTCAACGTAGAATTAATAGGTTGAACAGAAAACTTGTTTTGGTCGATTTCAGTCGACCAGCGGCAAATTGAACATCGCGATCAGGGTGGAAGGAGGATTGCAGGTAAGGATCATCAGAAAAATGATTGTTGAATTTATCGGTGATTGGCGTGGCGTTACGATGTGATTTAGTGTTTTAACCCTAGTTTTGGGTGATGTTCCAGGAAGTGGTGAACTCATCACCTCTGGTGGGTCGAGCTCCACCATACTTTGGGGTTCGATAGCTTGTAGGTAGGAGAAGGAGTGGCTGGAAGGTTCGGCACCCCAGTGGTCGGAATTTCGAGAGCGAGTGGTTTTCCAGGCTTGAGTGGTGTTCCAGACTTCTGTTCCAGGTTTGGTTTTGGAACTCGATTTCGATTTCGAATTTATGGTGGCGATGCGATGATGTGATAGGGTACGAGTTTGATCGATGACATGTAGAGGTCAGCAGGGATTGTCGGAGAGGACTGCATCGTGGGTGCATGTGCACGGTGCACATTTTGAGTTCTGATGAAGTTGGGTTAGCAGGGGAAGGGCTCTCGGGTTGTCTCGAGTATTTTGAATGAGTGACTCGAAGTATTGTTTAATTTGCCTCGGGGATTTTAGAATTAGCCTCGGGTCAATTTTGCCACGGGTTTTAAACTGTCTGGGTTTTTTAATTTAAACTAAATTTAAATTTAAAGCAAGATTTTTAAACAAAGTTAGAAATCAAGTTTAGGTATAAATTCAAATTTAGTTTTGTATCCTAGTTTTGAGATAAATAAAGTTTTATCAAATTTAAAATGTTTTAACAACTTTAAAATGTTAAAGTGTAGTTTAAATTGATTTGAATTTAAAATGAATTTGGTTTTAGAAATTCTTTTAAATTTCTTTTATAAAGTATGCATTTCTTTAACGTGTGATTTTAAAAAGGGCTTTTGAATTGTGTTTTAAACTTTTTTAAAGTTAAATTGTATTCATTTTAAATCCTTAATTTAAAATGAAATTTGAAAATAAATTTAAAGGTAAATTGTTTTTAAATGCTTTTGATATTCATAATTTAATCATTAATAAGAATAATGTTTCTTAAAGTTAATTAGAGTTTAATGATTTATGATTAATTAAATTATGAGGATAATTAAAGTGGATAGTTAATTTATATAATTAATTCAAATCATTAATCAAACACTAAGCAAGATTTATAATTAAGGTTAATTATTTAATAATTAAAGGTTAATTAATTCATTAATTAAGGTGGATTAATTAATAGTTAAGGGATAAATTAATTTATTAATTAAGGCTAACTAATAAATGGAAAAAGGGTAATTAAAAGAAATGGTTTGTTATTAATTAATTATAATTAGGCATGGTTAGAACATTCATTCATAGGTAAATGATCTGATTTAAATTAATCAGATAATTAATTGGTCTTATGTATGAGTGTTTGGATTCTATGGGACGATTGTATTGTTTGATATCCCTATTATGTGATTGTGATGCTATGTAATATGAAGTGCTTTGTGCTGAGCTGTGATATTTGTGATGAATATATTGCTGTGTGAATGTGAAAACCTTTAGGCCCGTAAAACGACATTTGAATTTTGATGCGACAGGGAGTCGGATTCCAGTTGGTTATCCGAAACCCACATCGAATTGTAATGGTGAATCTTTGTGATTGATAAATTTACTTTATCTGTGAATCTGTGAACGAAGATAAGCGTTATGGATTATACCTCTCATCGATATTAGCATGATTGAAGCTGTAATGATTGATATTGTTGCACTATTGTGTGAAACCCCTGGATTACACCTTACATACACAAATATGGATTGCACAAGGAAATCGGTTAAGTCACGGATATATGAATTAAATATTTTAAAATGATTTTTAAAGTTAAATTTTGAATTCAAATGATTTTTGGAAATGGAATGGAATTAATATGAAAAGCTTTTGAAAAGGATTTCAAAAATAAAAGTTAGTTTGAATAGTTTAATAAAGTTTTGAAATTTACATAATTTGATTTAAATTTGAATTCAATATTTGAAATTGAATTCTATGATTTGGAAGTTATGATTTAAAAAGATTATACAAGTTATAAAGGTGTTTATATCGCTTTTTAAGCATTTAAAAAGTAATGTTTTGGGAATTTAAATTTAAACCCAAGTTTTATACTTGAATGGCTTTAACTTATGTAAATGTAATCAGTTTTTCCCAAAACGAATACTATTGTTTTCAAATAATAAAAGCTTTCATATAAGAAATGAATTTCCAATGTGTGTTGAAAGATCTCAAGTTTGAAATGAAAATTTGAATTTCTTTGAAAGCTATAAATGAACCTTTGTGGAAGATTATTAAACCTTATTTGGAATCGAAGAAGATTTTAAATGGTGTATCTTTTATATAAAGGATTTGAACTGGAAATGGTTTTGAAAGCGATAAATTAAATCTTTAATTTAAAGATTGGATGAGTTGATCCAATTTGAAATGGAATTGTTTTGAAAAGCTGTGAATGAATCTTTGTGAAACTGGGTGAACTTTGTGAAGTGAAACTATTTTGTTTAAAGATTTGAAAATGGTAATTTGTTTAAACCATTTGAAAAGAAAGTTATGGGTTTTAAGTTGTGACTTAATCGAAATCCCATATCCATATATTTTTAAATACTCATTATTCGGTTTAGCCGAGAGTGGACCTTGTGTCATTAACCTATCTCAAATAATCATACGTCATATGTGGATAACATTTGAAGACCGGTGGTGAGGACCGGTTATTTTCAAGAATGAAAGGATAACTCGTCGATTGTCTCTACACCGAGTCGTGCCGGTATAGAGTTTTTCTAAGTGATGGGAAGTCCGATCGGGATTGTGAATAACCGAATTGCAAGGGCTTCTTTGGAAGTGCCTTCGGTTCTGTTCGAACCCGGAACAGACTTATATGGATTTGTGCCTGACATTACACTTTGAGATGTAAAACCGGTTTCTATCAAATACATTTCGCTTTGGTGGCGGAGATTTATTCTCTTATCTTAACACCCTACTCTGAGACGTACGAGCTCAGAGGTTATGTAGTTGATGGTTACTAGTGATACATTCCCAAATTGGTAATGTGGCATTCGAAATGTTGCTGATCATTTATTGATCAAAGCATGGCTTTGTGAAAAAGCGTAGCTTTGTGGACGAGACTGCATCAAGACCTCACAAACCGGAAATTGTCGAAACAGGAGAGATGTGGTAAGGTTTTGAGGGTCGCACCCTTTAGGATATGTCATTCCCTTATGGAAAAAGGTGGTATCATGGTATGTAGCCCAGATACTTAACCTATGTGGTAGCTACAATCTCATTACTGTGTGGTTGTTGCTTTGTGATTGAGGGCCCTCGGATAAAGGTCGCAAACCACTGGGGGGTGGCATACTTGGGTAGTAGTTACCTAGTTACAGAGGTAAGCCGACCTTGTGTTGACAGAGATCCGGGTAGGTTCTTGGGACGTCCCTCCAAAGGCATACAAATGTGGAAATAGGAAGTTCCTTAACCTGACCATTTGTTGGAAATCCAATCTCCAATATGAGCCTTGTACAGTTTTAGTTGTAGAACCTTCCATTTAACATGGCAGCTATAGTAGGCTCAGTATAATGGTACATATGCTGACTAAGATTAATATTATACTTTCGAAAGGTTTTCCACTATGCACTAGTAATAATATCAAAGAGTTTTCTCGTATTAAGCATATTTTACTATCATAAGGAGAAATCTCCCCCAAGTGTGTGATTGCATTGTGTGTGTGCCGGAAGGCCTTATGGTAGTTTTATTTTTCAAAAAAAAACATTGCTGTTTTTAATGTTTTAAATTACTTTGTTGTTTGTTTTTAAAGATAAAACTATTTTTGTTTGCTCACACCAGTCCCATGACTGACCTGGAGTTTATTGTTCCCTTCCTAAACTTTGGATGCCCTTAGTTTTCTACACGGGCAGTCTAGAGTTGGATTTTTCAGATAATCGAATAGTAGGTGTAGATTCGATAGCTTTCAGCCTTAGGATTTGGCAATCGCATTTGGATCGAGTTGCTTCACTTCATCTTGGTTGGGAGTTCGAGCTACTTCTGGATTGGTGCTTTGGAGATGGAGTTACAGTTCTGGATTCTATCTCTCTTTCTCTCTTGAAGACCATATTGGAGATATGGTTCCGCTGTTAGTGTTATCTTTTCTTTCCGCTATTATTTTCTTGTATCATATCTCTGATGTATATTGATATTCATTGTATCATCGTTGTATGTAAATATTGTATCAAATGTTGTATATCAATGATATTATTTCATTGTTTTCTACCGCTGTGTTGTTGTACTTAATGTGTTATAAGCTCCGGTGAACCAGGTTCGACGTTTGGATCTGTGGCATTTGAATATGAGTGACGTATTCGGTGCCGATTTTCGAAGGTCGAGTCAGGGTCGTCATAAGTGGTATCAAAGCTGAAGGTTTGAACTTTAGCGCAGGAGTATAACACATTAAGTGACTCATTAGAGATAGGGTAAAGTATACCCTAGAATGAGTATATCCCTAAGATATCCGTCCGTATGCCTCAGCAAATTCTCTTACTATTCACTGATAGTGAGTATGAATGCAAGAAGAGAAGAGATAGGGACAGGGGAATACCAATACAAATGGTCAATGCCCTGCAACAACGGAAATATCTTTCTCTATCAATCTTCTTTGATTCGATTCCAAATTCTTTGATCGCTTCGTGGCAGCTCGAAGAAGAAGCTTTGGGGTGGTGGTGGCCCTGCGAATCGTTGTAGAAAAGATTCTAGTTTCTTATCTCGTATTCTAATCATCCATTTACTTCAGCTTTTTGTTTTAAACTTTAATTGTAACGACCCGTAAATTTAGCCGGTTTTAATAACGTTATTAATTGAAATTTTGTGGGATTCTAAACGATAAAATTTTAAAATATAAATTTGATATTTGAAATGCGTCCATTTAAACATAGCAACCGGTAAATTTTCGTCCGAAAATATGAAAGTTTATTTCGTGCGTAAATTTACTTCAATTTAATCAGTTAAAAAGTGATGAAAATAAAACATTTTCAAAACTAAAATATTTTTACATAGAAAAATTCTAAAACATCTTCTGAGCAAGATGTCAGTTTGTCGTTTTTCCAAATTCGGACATCTTTAGCTCCGTCGATCTTATTTTCCTGTGATTTTCATGCATTTTCCGCAGTAGGAAATTTCAAATTTTTATAATTCAATCGTACCACTGATATTTATATACCGTTTTGAAGTCCGGTTTAAGTTGCACTTGGTGAAACGCCTTCCGTATCGGTTACGAAATTTCTACGTTTTGATTTTTTATGCCCATTCACATCTTCCCTTTTGGGTTTCTGACCTTTCGTTGTCCAATGTATAATATCTATAGTCTTTGGCATCTATTTCCAAGGTTTGATATGCATGACTTTTGCAATTTCATTTGGTTCAAAATAGTTTGGTCCTTATTCATTATTACTTATACTTACGTGCAACCCCTCCCCTCCTTGCATTCTCTCTCTCTGATGCATGCAATTACAATTCATGCGATACTTTTATGTACAGAGAGGATAGTGAATTTTTTTTCCTTCCAAACTCATTGTTGCCTCCACCCGCCCGCATCCACTCCAGCCGAGACAAGCAGCCCTCCCCGTAGCAAACCCTCCTCCGCACCACCCTGACCTCCGCCCGACCTCCCCTACCTCACGCCTCAGCCCACGTCCATCATCCTTGAATGCACAGGCCGACATCACTCATCTCACAGCCGTACCCCTCAAACCCCTTGGCCTCCACCCGCCGCCTACAACCACCGAAACTTCAAACCGCACCCCTACCCTGCTCATGCGCACGTGTCACCGCGGCAAGCGCAGCCGATCGGCTTGTCTCAACAATTTCCGTCCACCAACCCTGTTTCGCCAAAAACATATACGACCGACCATCGCCTTGACTTCCTCCTTCCCACACATGCACAAGCCGATGTCTTTTTCCCCTGCCGCCGAGAACCATGACAGCCATCGAGTCCATCACCGGACCTCATTATCTCCGCCGCGCCAATGTCCACCGACCGGCCTCTGCCTCCACACCTCCCACCGCCTTTGCATGAGCTCTACTTCCCAATCCGAGGAAACCACTGACCACCACTTGAAACCAACAGCCGGCCCAAATTTGCCTCCTCCTATGCAGCCTCGTGCATCCACCTTGTTTTTCTTCCATCTCACTTTCCATGGGTCTGACTGAGGTTGCTCGGTAGGTATTGTGTATATCTTTTGTGTATAGAAATATAGTTCATATTGCTTTGAAACAATATATATGTATGTGAAAGTATATATGTATAGTTTTATATGTATGTTGCTATGTACGTGTCATGTTTGTTGTATAGATTTATAAGTTATATTAGTATATTTTATCATATCATATTTTACTACATTCATATTTTACTACATTTTATTTTAAGATGCTAGCCTGTGCATACTGTATTTCATATATATAGTTATAAGATTATGTATATTAGTGTTGATAGTATATAAGTATGTGTGAATCAAAACATTTGATTTTATATATATATTCGCTGTGTGTGTATGGATTCATTTTTAAGTAACATCTGGCCTTGTTTATATATATGTATTGTAAAATAAAACTAGTATTGTTATATATGTATGTTCGGCAGTGTAGAAGTTATGTATATACATATATATCGGTATATATATAAAAGATGCAGTCTCAGTTTGTATGTGTATAAGATTTTATACGTATTGAATGCATTTTTGGTTAAAGTGTATCTATATAAATTTTTATATCATTTGTACATATGAAAACTTTGTTTCTATGATATATAAGTACATAGATTAGAATAGTTTTAGAAAATATATACTTTTTAAGTATACAATATTACCGTCTTTATATGTATAATATAGTGACAGTTGTGTTTATGCATAACACTTAAGTGACATTTTTTTTATGGGTATGAATTTATGGAGTCAGGATATAGAATGTTGGTATATATATAATAACTCATATATTTTGTCTGTTATGTTTTATATGCATAATATGTTTTGTTTTCTTTAAAGCATTATATTATAAATATATATAAATAGATTTGCCTTTGTTGGCTTGTAAAATTTTCCGTATACAGTATATTTCTGGTTGCATGAAGTTTTGGCTTTATGAAAGTCACATTAATACATATGTGTTGATTTAATATATGCTAAAATTTAAAAGATATTTTTATATATAGTTGTATATATAAATGCACTTATACCGATAATCTTCATCGACTCCATTCTGATTTGTTCCATCAAATTTCTGTTATCAGCTCTAATCGTTGAATTTGTGCCGACTTTGTTTTGCTTGGCTTCACATCTCTAGCCTCGAAAGGTGAGCAATCACTCACGATTAATATTCTTTTATTTATTAAATTCGATTTCAATTGAAACGACAATTAAAATATACTGCTGTTATTTATTGCACTGTTATTTATGTATCAGTTCACCTTTGACATATGACACCGTTATCTGTTATGTATGCAATAATAATCCAGTTTGGTTGATAATTGATTGTTTGTTTGTTGTTTATATTGGGTGTAAAATTGTAATGTATAAAGTGATGAATATTATGCAATTGAACTTGACGTAGGATAGCTTAAATTTGTGAATTGACATATGTATTGAATTTGATTAGTTAATTTGAATAATATGGCCTCATTTAATTGTTAAGTTAATTGACACGTAAAACTTGATAAATTATACTTTGAACCCTTGAACGTATATTGGATTAATTGTCGTTGTATTAAATTTGAAATTGAAATTGAACGACAAGTGGGAAAACCGTAATGTAATAATCTTTAATCTACATGAAATGATAGTGTAGATTCTAGAGATAATTATATTAATTCGCACAAATAACAATGCGAATTAATACGATTATTTCGGGATTATTTGAATGAATTATTGGATTGTGTTTGGTTGTTGTTATTGCTCGTTTATTTACTTTGACACCATCCCAGTTATCACACTGCAAGTTCCCTTTGTTATGTTTGATTTGGAATTGGAATCGGGTTGAAATGATAAATACCCAAAATGAACTTGACTTAGGATAGAGAATTAAATAAAATCCGATTGGTCAAAATTTAATTTAAAAATAAAATAATGAGTTTATTCGAACAAAGAATAAGTTATGAAATGAAGTTGGAATTTGAATTTAAAAAAAAAAAGAAAATGTAAATATTGAAATCTGAAACAAATGTTAACGTGGTAATAGATGAAACCACGTTGTTTGGAATTTAATTATTTAATAATTAAATTTGGGATTATTAATAAATAATTTGGAATTAGTAATAACTGAATTTTGAAATTATTAAGTTTGAAATCATTTAATAATTAAATTTGGAATTATAATTAAGTTTGAAATTATTAAGTTGAATTTATATTGATTTGATAATTAAGTTTGAATTCATAATTAAGTGGAAATGAATTAATAATTAAGTTTGAATTTATAATCAAGTTTGTAATTATTAAGTTTTGAAATTATTAATAATTAAGATTGAAATTATTTAATAATTGAATAAGATTGAATTAATTGATAATTGAATAAAAATTAAATTCTTTGATAAGAGAAATTGAACCTTTGAATAAGTGAATTTGAACCTCGTTAATAAATGAAATTAAGTTTCTTTATTTATTAAAGTTGTGGAAAATTTAAGTAAATTAATAAGTGAAATTAAACTTCTCGAACATATGAAATTTATTTCTTTATTAATTGAGTTTGAAATTTGTAACGAAGTCAATAAATAAGAGAAAAATTGAATTTCTTTAACAAGAAATAAAAATGTGATTTATTGAAATGAATGGGATTTATTACAATTAACGTAAGAAGTTTTGATATAATAGAATTGAACTTAAGTAACTGATTTAAATGAATTGGAATTTTAAATAGAAGTTGTTTTGAAGGATAAATTTAATTAGCGAATATTGAATGAAATCGATAAATGAATTAAAATTGATTTGAATGTTAAATTAAAATTAATTTAAATGATTTCGGAATGAAATTTATATACGAACTTGAATTAATATTTGTTTTTAAATAAAAATTGAAATTGAATTGTAAGACTTTGAAATGGTTATTTGAAAGTTTTGAACGTAAATTTTGGAAATTGATTTCGGATGACAAATGAAATGTTGATTTATAAATTTTAATTGAAACTGAAATTGAATTGGTTTTGAAATTTATTAAACGACCAATCGGTGTAATAATTACGAAAGTTATTAAAGAAACCGGAATCGGTTATGGACATACTCTCTGTCTAAACCGAAAACCACTTTAATAACTATACGCGGAGTGATGATTCAGAATGAAGTGGTTGGAATGATGTACGTGATGACTGAAGAAAGAGAACGATAATGGATAGCCTTGACACTTGTGTCAAAATGGAAATGACTAAAATCAGGAGCCGTGCCGGGCCAAATGGGGTTAGCCACCTCGAGCGAACACACTTCTTCGTAACTACTACTCATTACTTGTTATCGATGGTGCACCCTCGTACTTTCAGGAGTGTTGTTTCGCGGTGTTGCGATCGCTGCGGCGATGCGTTCTCACCAGTCCGGATCAGGCGAACGGTAGTTTCACTACCTTGGGTATTGCCTCATGTGCCTTGTCATACTTGTATCCCTATATACGCGACCACTACGAATTTGTTTTGTGTTATACCTATGGAGTACTCCCTGATATCCCACCAGTTTACGGTGGAGTTTACAGTGCTGTATAGACTATGACATTTATATAAAATGTGTTAAGGGGGATAATGGTAACGCCTTAACACTATTTTGATACTTTATATTACTGATAGACATTATCTATTTAGCGTATACTACTACATAGTAGATAGTTTAACGGATCCTTAGAGGATGGTGATTCCAACATCCTTTAAGTTACTTGTATTTCGATTGCTATTTCACATGAGTTAGATTTATTGATATGAGAATATTAATCCTGACTCGAGTGTTTTGTGTTTTTCTTTACGCTCGGGTCAGACTGAGTGGTTCAGCTTTCGAGACTCACCTTTGGAGTTGGAGCTTTGCTTGAAGATCCAGCCATCTATTCTGCTTTCAGTAATCGATGATTCCAGTGATGTATTCTGATTTGTACTTGATGTATCGTATTTCTCTTCTGTTGTAAACTCTGATGTATCTTATATATTTACATAGTAGCATCATGAACTACTATTCATTTTACTTCCGCTGCATATTATTACTTTGTGTCTGTGATTCTGTGATTATTTATTTACTGTATATCTGAGTTTTGCCAAATTTAAATTAACAATTCGGTATTTTGAATTATTCAAGTCCGACGTGTGCGGATGCGAATAGTCCAAAATAGCGAGGCGTTACAGTTGGTATCAGAGCTTTGGTAGCTCTAGGCAAAACTTAGCATATAGGGTAAATGTATTTACAGAATCACTCCCACTCGAGTTTCAATCTCTTCATTTGACTCAATTCCTTTGAATTTTGGAACGTTCCCTCGGTTCCGAAATTCATTCGTGTCCCTCACTATTCGACTTCTTTCAATTCCGGAGCATCCCATAACTCCACTTCAAATGATCTTTATTATGTATCGGCGGTCTCGCCAATCTTCGAATTATTTATAAATGGGTGAAACTCCTTTATAATAAGCATCGATTTACCGGAGATTTCTGTATCCTCGGTTTACGATGCTATCTATTCCCTGCTATACCTGAATTCTATTTCTTGAGATCGAATGTTGATTTACCTCAAAATTCTGAATCGATCTAATTCTTGAAGTTACGGTCGACCCGGTGAAGGTTGCCCGTGAATTAAATAAGCTTATCCATCTCTCGATTCTTTTAATCAAATTATCTTATCTTCTGTTTCGAACTTATTATCAAGTCAAAATTCTCTTTGATTTGATTTCCATCGAATTTAAAATCTCTATACTTATTTAGAAATCCATCTTTGTATCGTCAAGCGAGGAAGTGCATTTGCAAATTAATATTTAAAATGTCTAATATATTGGGTTGTTTGAGTTGTTGATGTTGATTTGGATTTTCGATCGATTCGTCTGATCAACGCTATCGATAGAATTTCCAAAACACTTGAACAGAGCAAACTGACACAATAATATTTTCGAATTCGATAAACAAAATAGTACGTATGATTATATTATAAAAAAAAAGTTTTCTGAAATTAAATTGTTAATGAATTTGTAGTCCGAAATGACAATATTTAATTTTCAATGGTTGTTTTATAAATCATTGACTATTTCATAATATAAATAAATGAAAATTTATAACTTTGGTTATAATTTGATTTGGAGTTTAAATGAATTTAAATCAAGAATTCGAAAATTTAATTTTCGGTGATTTCAAACTTCGATTTGAAAGTTTTAGAGGGTAATGTATGTAAAATATTTTCAAATAGAAATTATTTCAAAGAAATTTTAGATGTTAAAATCAGTGCTCTTTTCTTGTCGCTGGAAAATAATTTCGGTGATGACGGCCGCATCATCGACATTTATTTTCGAGTTTCGAAATGGAGAGACTATTCTGTAGCTTTGCTACGGTTTGTTTTGAAAAATAAATTGATTTGAATTTCTAAACATGACTTGATATATTGATGATTTTGAATTTGATTTGATATAGTATGATATATATATATATACTTATTTATTTTATCTCTAAGTTGTTTGAAATTAATCGAAAATTTATTCTTAAAATTTTATTTAAGGATGATTTTAAATGAAGCCAAATTTTTTGACTAAATACTTAACTTGAAATAAGCGAATTGTAAAATTTTATTTGGATAATACTCAATTGCATTATATATAACTTACCTAAATTTTCAAAGGTTAACTATGTAATTGAACATTATACGATATAAATGATATCAAAGGTATTTTAAATAAATTTGAGTAGTTATAATAAATGTAAATATACTTAATATATATTTGATAGGATATATTAAGTAGAATAAATTAAATAATTTGGAATAAGGAAGAATTAAATTTGTCGAATAAAATATGATTATAATGATTATTCAAATTTATGGTCTTGAAATTGTTAATTTAAGAAAATTTGATAATCTACAATATAAATTGTCTTTATAAATAAAACTTGAGTGCGTATAAAAAGGTTATACACTTAAAGTTTAATAATAAATTGGTTAATAGAGATAAATAGAATACTAGGTTAGTTGAATTATAAGTGGATTAATAAAATAAATTGTTGTTTGAAATAAATTTTGTAATAAACAATGATAAATTGAAAATAAACCAAGTTAAGGAAATTCCTTGAGCTTAAAGTCAATTGTTGAATATAAATTAATTTAAATTGAAATTTATATGGCTTAAATAAATTGTTTATTATGTAATTCAAGTCTATTTTCTTTTGTTGTTTCTACTCTCCTACTTCCTTCCTTTTCGGGGACGAAAAGTTTTGAGTGGGGGAGAATGTAACGACCCGTAAATTTAGCCGGTTTTAATAACGTTATTAATTGAAATTTTGCGGGATTCTAAACGATAAAATTTTAAAATATAAATTTGATATTTGAAATGCGTCCATTTAAACATAGCAACCGGTAAATTTTCGTCCGAAAATATGAAAGTTTATTTCGTGCGTAAATTTACTTCAATTTAATCAGTTAAAAAGTGATAAAAATAAAACATTTTCAAAACTAAAATATTTTTACATAGAAAAATTCTAAAACATCTTCTGAGCAAGATGTCAGTTTGTCGTTTTTCCAAATTCGGACATCTTTAGCTCCGTCGATCTTATTTTCCTGTGATTTTCATGCATTTTCCGCAGTAGGAAATTTCAAATTTTTATAATTCAATCGTACCACTGATATTTATATACCGTTTTGAAGTCCGGTTTAAGTTGCACTTGGTGAAACGCCTTCCGTATCGGTTACGAAATTTCTACGTTTTGATTTTTTTATGCCCATTCACATCTTCCCTTTTGGGTTTCTGACCTTTCGTTGTCCAATGTATAATATCTATAGTCTTTGGCATCTATTTCCAAGGTTTGATATGCATGACTTTTGCAATTTCATTTGGTTCAAAATAGTTTGGTCCTTATTCATTATTACTTATACTTACGTGCAACCCCTCCCCTCCTTGCATTCTCTCTCTCTGATGCATGCAATTACAATTCATGTGATACTTTTATGTACAGAGAGGATAGTGAATTTTTTTTCCTTCCAAACTCATTGTTGCCTCCACCCGCCCGCATCCACTCCAGCCGAGACAAGCAGCCCTCCCCGTAGTAAACCCTCCTCCGCACCACCCTGAACTCCGCCCGACCTCCCCTACCTCACTCCTCAGCCCACGTCCATCATCCTTGAATGCACAGGCCGACATCACTCATCTCACAGCCGTACCCCTCAAACCCCTTGGCCTCCACCCGCTGCCTACAACCACCGAAACTTCAAACCGCACCCCTACCCTGCTCATGCGCACGTGTCACCGCGGCAAGCGCAGCCGATCGGCTTGTCTCAACAATTTCCGTCCACCAACCCTGTTTCGCCAAAAACATATACGACCGACCATCGCCTTGACTTCCTCCTTCCCACACATGCACAAGCCGATGTCTTTTTCCCCTGCCGCCGAGAACCATGACAGCCATCGAGTCCATCACCGGACCTCATTATCTCCGCCGCGCCAATGTCCACCGACCGGCCTCTGCCTCCACACCTCCCACCGCCTTTGCATGAGCTCTACTTCCCAATCCGAGGAAACCACTGACCACCACTTGAAACCAACAGCCGGCCCAAATTTGCCTCCTCCTATGCAGCCTCGTGCGTCCACCTTGTTTTTCTTCCATCTCACTTTCCATGGGTCTGACTGAGGTTGCTCGGTAGGTATTGTGTATATCTTTTGTGTATAGAAATATAGTTCATATTGCTTTGAAACAATATATATGTATGTGAAAGTATATATGTATAGTTTTATATGTATGTTGCTATGTACGTGTCATGTTTGTTTGTATAGATTTATAAGTTATATTAGTATATTTTATCATATCATATTTTACTACATTCATATTTTACTACATTTTATTTTAAGATGCTAGCCTGTGCATACTGTATTTCATATATATAGTTATAAGATTATGTATATTAGTGTTGACAGTATATAAGTATGTGTGAATCAAAACATTTGATTTTATATATATATTCGTTGTGTGTGTATGGATTCATTTTTAAGTAACATCTGGCCTTGTTTATATATATGTATTGTAAAATAAAACTAGTATTGTTATATATGTATGTTCGGCAGTGTAGAAGTTATGTATACACATATATATCGGTATATATATAAAAGATGCAGTCTCAGTTTGTATGTGTATAAGATTTTATACGTATTGAATGCATTTTTGGTTAAAGTGTATCTATATAAATTTTTATATCATTTGTACATATAAAAACTTTGTTTCTATGATATACAAGTACATAGATTAGAATAGTTTTAGAAAATATATACTTTTTAAGTATACAATATTACCGTCTTTATATGTATAATATAGTGACAGTTGTGTTTATGCATAACACTTAAGTGACATTTTTTTTATGGGTATGAATTTATGGAGTCAGGATATAGAATGTTGGTATATATATAGTAACTCATATATTTTGTCTGTTATGTTTTATATGCATAATATGTTTTGTTTTCTTTAAAGCATTATATTATAAATATATATAAATAGATTTGCCTTTGTTGGCTTGTAAAATTTTCCGTATACAGTATATTTCTGGTTGCATGAAGTTTTGGCTTTATGAAAGTCACATTAATACATATGTGTTGATTTAATATATGCTAAAATTTAAAAGATATTTTTATATATAGTTGTATATATAAATGCACTTATACCGATAATCTTCATCGACTCCATTCTGATTTGTTCCATCAAATTTCTGTTATCAGCTCTAATCGTTGAATTCGTGCCGACTTTGTTTTGCTTGGCTTCACAATTCAACTTCAGCGTGCATATCCATGTCACCTTCTGTATTCTCTAGCCTCGAAAGGTGAGCAATCACTCACGATTAATATTCTTTTATTTATTAAATTCGATTTCAATTGAAACGACAATTAAAATATACTGCTGTTATTTATTGCACTGTTATTTATGTATCAGTTCACCTTTGACATATGACACCGTTATCTGTTATGTATGCAATAATAATCCAGTTTGGTTGATAATTGATTGTTTGTTTGTTGTTTATATTGGGTGTAAAATTGTAATGTATAAAGTGATGAATATTATGCAATTGAACTTGACGTAGGATAGCTTAAATTTGTGAATTGACATATGTATTGAATTTGATTAGTTAATTTGAATAATATGGCCTCATTTAATTGTTAAGTTAATTGACACGTAGAACTTGATAAATTATACTTTGAACCCTTGAACGTATATTGGATTAATTGTCGTTGTATTAAATTTGAAATTGAAATTGAACGACAAGTGGGAAAACCGTAATGTAATAATCTTTAATCTACATGAAATGATAGTGTAGATTCTAGAGATAATTATATTAATTCGCACAAATAACAATGCGAATTAATACGATTATTTCGGGATTATTTGAATGAATTATTGGATTGTGTTTGGTTGTTGTTATTGCTCGTTTATTTACTTTGACACCATCCCAGTTATCACACTGCAAGTTCCCTTTGTTATGTTTGATTTGGAATTGGAATCGGGTTGAAATGATAAATACCCAAAATGAACTTGACTTAGGATAGAGAATTAAATAAAATCCGATTGGTCAATAATTTAATTTGAAAATAAAATAATGAGTTTATTCGAACAAAGAATAAGTTATGAAATGAAGTTGGAATTTGAATTTAAAAAAAAGAAAAAGAAAATGTAAATATTGAAATCTGAAACAAATGTTAACGTGGTAATAGATGAAACCACGTTGTTTGGAATTTAATTATTTAATAATTAAATTTGGGATTATTAATAAATAATTTGGAATTAGTAATAACTGAATTTTGAAATTATTAAGTTTGAAATCATTTAATAATTAAATTTGGAATTATAATTAAGTTTGAAATTATTAAGTTGAATTTATATTGATTTGATAATTAAGTTTGAATTCATAATTAAGTGGAAATGAATTAATAATTAAGTTTGAATTTATAATCAAGTTTGTAATTATTAAGTTTTGAAATTATTAATAAATAAGATTGAAATTATTTAATAATTGAATAAGATTGAATTAATTGATAATTGAATAAAAATTGAATTCTTTGATAAGAGAAATTGAACCTTTGAATAAGTGAATTTGAACCTCGTTAATAAATGAAATTAAGTTTCTTTATTTATTAAAGTTGTGGAAAATTTAAGTAAATTAATAAGTGAAATTAAACTTCTCGAACATATGAAATTTATTTCTTTATTAATTGAGTTTGAAATTTGTAACGAAGTCAATAAATAAGAGAAAAATTGAATTTCTTTAACAAGAAATAAAAATGTGATTTATTGAAATGAATGGGATTTATTACAATTAACGTAAGAAGTTTTGATATAATAGAATTGAACTTAAGTAACTGATTTAAATGAATTGGAATTTTAAATAGAAGTTGTTTTGAAGGATAAATTTAATTAGCGAATATTGAATGAAATCGATAAATGAATTAAAATTGATTTGAATGTTAAATTAAAATTAATTTAAATGATTTCGGAATGAAATTTATATACGAACTTGAATTAATATTTGTTTTTAAATAAAAATTGAAATTGAATTGTAAGACTTTGAAATGGTTATTTGAAAGTTTTGAACGTAAATTTTGGAAATTGATTTCGGATGACAAATGAAATGTTGATTTATAAATTTTAATTGAAACTGAAATTGAATTGGTTTTGAAATTTATTAAACGACCAATCGGTGTAATAATTACGAAAGTTATTAAAGAAACCGAAATCGGTTATGGACATACTCTCTGTCTAAACCGAAAACCACTTTAATAACTATACGCGGAGTGATGATTCAGAATGAAGTGGTTGGAATGATGTACGTGATGACTGAAGAAAGAGAACGATAATGGATAGCCTTGACACTTGTGTCAAAATGGAAATGACTAAAATCAGGAGCCGTGCCGGGCCAAATGGGGTTAGCCACCTCGAGCGAACACACTTCTTCGTAACTACTACTCATTACTTGTTATCGATGGTGCACCCTCGTACTTTCAGGAGTGTTGTTTCGCGGTGTTGCGATCGCTGCGGCGATGCGTTCTCACCAGTCCGGATCAGGCGAACGGTAGTTTCACTACCTTGGGTATTGCCTCATGTGCCTTGTCATACTTGTATCCCTATATACGCGACCACTACGAATTTGTTTTGTGTTATACCTATGGAGTACTCCCTGATATCCCACCAGTTTACGGTGGAGTTTACAGTGCTGTATAGACTATGACATTTATATAAAATGTGTTAAGGGGGATAATGGTAACGCCTTAACACTATTTTGATACTTTATATTACTGATAGACATTATCTATTTAGCGTATACTACTACATAGTAGATAGTTTAACGGATCCTTAGAGGATGGTGATTCCAACATCCTTTAAGTTACTTGTATTTCGATTGCTATTTCACATGAGTTAGATTTATTGATATGAGAATATTAATCCTGACTCGAGTGTTTTGTGTTTTGCTTTACGCTAGGGTCAGACTGAGTGGTTCAGCTTTCGAGACTCACCTTTGGAGTTGGAGCTTTGCTTGAAGATCCAGCCATCTATTCTGCTTTCAGTATTCGATGATTCCAGTGATGTATTCTGATTTGTACTTGATGTATCGTATTTCTCTTCTGTTGTAAACTCTGATGTATCTTATATATTTACATAGTAGCATCATGAACTACTATTCATTTTACTTCCGCTGCATATTATTACTCTGTGTCTGTGATTCTGTGATTATTTATTTACTGTATATCTGAGTTTTGCCAAATTTAAATTAACAATTCGGTATTTTGAATTATTCAAGTCCGACGTGTGCGGATGCGAATAGTCCAAAATAGCGAGGCGTTACATTAATGAACTTGGGATTTAAATTGAAATAAATTGGTTAACTAAAATATAAAGTTAAATAAATTGTATAAAACGATTTCGATTAAAACCAAAATTGAAATTCTATTGTGATTTCTGGTGGGTATCAAAGTCTGAAGAGGGACAAGTTATATGTATTGGGATATTCCAACTTGAGTTTGGAATCCATACCTAGTGTTTGAGAGTTGTGGAATATTAAATCCATTTATCGATCATTTGGGTCTCGATATATTCTACGAATGATTAGTTATCCCTTTGAACCAACCAGTGCCCTGCATATTTCGTAGATCTGGTGACCCGAGTATCTTGTATAGTATTGAATGAGTTTGTTCCCGTATCTATTGTTGATGTTCCGATTTGGTGAGCCAAATGTAGGATAGATGTTCAGTTTGATTGATGAGTCGATTATCTATCATTGTGTATCTATCCATTCTTTATTGTCGCCCTGTCAAATTTCGGGGACGAAATTTTCTTAAGGGGGGAATCTGTAACATTTCTAATTTTAAGGCCAAATTAATTTAATAATTAATTTGATCTTTGGAATTAAACTTTGAAATATTTGATAATTAATATAAAATTTTGAATTTAATTATGCGATTAATTGGTAAAATTTATTTGGGTTTCTCCAAAAACAATTAAAATGTGGGTTTTATAAATAGATTGTGAAAATAGGAATTAATAAAAGCTTTAAAATTTATATATATGTATATAAATGGATTTTTAAATTGAATCTGGAATTTGAAATTCAACAATAAGTATTCAGAGAAATAAATTCGATTTAAGAATTTTATAAACTAGTAGAGATTTGTTTTCTATTATATATACATGTATGTAAATATATACATTGTGATTGGGAAGAGAGGATTTAAGATCAATATAAGAATTATTTTCCTAAGCTTGTATAAATAGTTATAAACGGAAACATAAATGGAAAATAATATAAAGATATTTGAATTTAATGAAATGGATTTTAAAAGTTGTTTGAAGTTAAATCTTTATTCTAAAGACTTATATACATATATAATCTATATATTTGTTTATTATTAAAATACAACAAAACCTTGAAATCAGTTTCTTTAAAAGTTATGATTTGCACAATGACTTGAATTTAAAATTTAAAACAAGAATGAATATAAAATATTTACCTTTTGAAATTTAATAAATGAATTGTAAATAAAATTGATTTAATAAATAAATTTGAAAAGCTTTATAAATTAAGAATTATATGTGTATGTATGTATATAAACAAGAATGAAAGTTTTAAAACTTACATATATGTGTACATATCTTTTGAAAAAAAATATAGGTAGTAAATAAATTCAAGACAATTATGTAAACATAAATTTTTAAGTGAATAAGGTCTAAAACATAATATTACTTGTTTTTAATAAGTGTAAACCATGCAATAAGAAATTAAACAAGTGTAATAATTTTGGCATGCAAATGAATAAGTGGCAAAATAACAAATTTTCTTTTAACCTAAAATATATAGAATTTTCAAAGAGTAAGAAATCAGGCTGTTCATTTTCTCTATACAAAATTTCTTACTACATTTCTACAAAATCAAAGACTAGTAACTCAAAGCTAGTAAAAAGAAAAATCAAAACTGTGTTGAATCTGAAACAAAACAGATCAAACCCATAGCAAGATCATTTCCAGTTTTCAAACTAAAGCAATCAAACAAGATCAGAACTGCAATCTGAAGCATTTCAGAGCAAATCGGAAAGCATGCGGTTAACTCAAATTTTATGAAGAACAAGCTGCAAATCTAAATTCAACAACACAAAATCCTGAAGCCATAACCCATCTCAGCAACATTCAGTTCAAAATATCAAGCTCTGCTTCATCTCTCAGGTAAATTCAAGCAAACCCATAAGTAAGATTAAATTTAAAATCTGAAGCAATTAAAACCATATTTAACTCTAGTATTTTCAACCTAAGGAAATGATGATAAAAAATAGATCAAAATCTGGAAAATCTCAAATCAAAAGGCAGAGCAGTTTAAAAATTACATGTTCCAGGCTCAAACTTTTTCTTTGCTTCTCTACTTTCAAACCAAACTCAGGTGAGCAAACCTCTAGTTTGAAACCTAAAATTGTTTATTAACCTAATTCTTGTGATGGTCATTGTGATATGATGTGAAAGTGTTTGCATGAATGTAGAAAATTTTGCAAGCATGTTTGGACTTAAATATATGCACAGACTCCTGTTATATATATAGGTTTCAAAAATTAGGAAAACAATTCAAATTCTCTTTGAAAAATCAATATTAGGCTAAGATTTTAAAAAGGAAGTTGATCACTACAATGTAATTTCAGTTTCAAAAATAATTGCGAGTGAAAATACTCAGTGTATTTCTCGAGCATAATATGTTACTGTAACATGTAATTAAAGTCATAAAATTAACGTTTGTAATATTTTGTTTTGAATACATAGCCAGAATCGTATTGTAAAATGATGGATTTAGACAATAATTTCAAGATTTTTAGTGTTGATTCAACGTAGAATTAATGGGTTGAACAGAAAACTTGTTTTGGTCGATTTCAGTCGACCAGCGGCAAATTGAACATCGCGATCAGGGTGGAAGGAGGATTGCAGGTAAGGATCATCAGAAAAATGATTGTTGAATTTATCGGTGATTGGCGTGGCGTTACGATGTGATTTAGTGTTTTAACCCTAGTTTTGGGTGATGTTCCAGGAAGTGGTGAACTCATCACCTCTGGTGGGTCGAGCTCCACCATACTTTGGGGTTCGATAGCTTGTAGGTAGGAGAAGGAGTGGCTGGAAGGTTCGGCACCCCAGTGGTCGGAATTTCGAGAGCGAGTGGTTTTCCAGGCTTGAGTGGTGTTCTAGACTTCTGTTCCAGGTTTGGTTTTGGAACTCGATTTCGATTTCGAATTTATGGTGGCGATGCGATGATGTGATAGGGTACGAGTTTGATCGATGACATGTAGAGGTCAGCAGGGATTGTCGGAGAGGACTGCATCGTGGGTGCATGTGCACGGTGCATATTTTGAGTTCTAATGAAGTTGGGTTAGCAGGGGAAGGGCTCTCGGGTTGTCTCGAGTATTTTGAATGAGTGACTCGAAGTAGTTGAATTTGCCTCGGGGATTTTAGAATTGGCCTCGGGTCAATTTTGTCACAGGTTTTAAACTGTCTGGGTTTTTTAATTTTATACTAAATTTAAATTTAAAGCAAGATTTTTAAACAAAGTTAGAAATCAAGTTTAAGTATAAATTCAAATTTAGTTTTATATCCTAGTTCTGAGATAAATAAAGTTTTATCAAATTTAAAATGTTTTAACAACTTTAAAATGTTAAAGTGTAGTTTAAATTGAATTGAATTTAAAATGAATTTGGTTTTAGAAATTCTTTCAAATTTCTTTTATAAAGTACGTATTTCTTTAACATGTGATTTTAAAAAGGGTTTTTGAATTGTGTTTTAAAAATTTTTAAAGTTAAATTGTATTCATTTTAAATCCTAAATTTAAAATGAAACTTGAAAATAAATTTAAAGGTAAATTGTTTTTAAATGCTTTTGATATTCATAATTTAATCATTAATGAGAATAATGTTTCTTAAAGTTAATTAGAGTTTAATGATTTATGATTCATTAAATTATTAGGATAATTAAAGTGGATAGTTAATTTATTTAATTAATTCAAATCATTAATTAAACACTAAGCAAGATTTATAATTAAGGTTAATTATTTAATAATTAAACGTTAATTAGTTTATTAATTAAGGTGGATTAATTGATAGTTAAGGGATAAATTAATTTATTAATTAAGGCTAACTAATAAATGGAAAAAGGGTAATTAAAAGAAATGGTTTGTTATTAATTAATTATAATTAGCCATGGTTAGAACATTCATTCATAGGTAAATGATCTGATTTAAATTAATCAGATAATTAATTGGTCTTATGTATGAGTGTTTGGATTCTATGGGACGATTGTATTGTTTGATATCCCTATTATGTGATTGTGATGCTATGTAATATGAAGTGCTTTGTGCTGAGCTGTGATATTTGTGATGAATATATTGCTGTGTGAATGTGAAAACCTTTAGGCCCGTAAAACGACATTTGAATTTTGATGCGACAGGGAGTCGGATTCCAGTTGGTTATCCGAAACCCACATCGAATTGTAATGGTGAGTCTTGGTGATTGATAAATTTACTTTATCTGTGAATCTGTGAACGAAGATTAGCGTTATGGATTATACCGCTCATCGATATTAGCATGATTTGAAGCTGTAATGATTGATATTGTTGCATTATTGTGTGAAAACCCTGGATTACACCTTACATACACAAATATGGATTGCACAAGGAAATCGGTTAAGTCACGGATAAATGAATTAAATATTTTAAAATGATTTTTAAAGTTAAATTTTGAATTCAAATGATTTTTGGAAATGGAATGGAATTAATATGAAAAGCTTTTGAAAAGGATTTCAAAAATAAAAGTTAGTTTGAATAGTTTAATAAAGTTTTGAAATTTACATAATTTGATTTAAATTTGAATTCAATATTTGAAATTGAATTCTATGATTTGGAAATTATGATTTAAAAAGATTATACAAGTTATAAAGGTGTTTATATCGCTTTTTAAGCATTTAAAAAGTAATGTTTTGGGAATTTAAATTTAAACCCAAGTTTTATACTTGAATGGCTTTAACTTATGTAAATGTAATCAGTTTTTCCCAAAACGAATACTATTGTTTTCAAATAATAAAAGCTTTCATATACGAAATGAATTTCCAATGTGTGTTGAAAGATCTCAAGTTTGAAATGAAAATTTGAATTTCTTTGAAAGCTATAAATGAACCTTTGTGGAAGATTATTAAACCTTATTTGGAATCGAAGAAGATTTTAAATGGTGTATCTTTTATATAAAGGATTTGAATTGGAAATGGTTTTGAAAGCGATAAATTAAATCTTTAATTTAAAGATTGGATGAGTTGATCCAATTTGAAATGGAATTGTTTTGAAAAGCTGTGAATGAATCTTTGTGAAACTGGATGAACTTTGTGAAGTGAAACTATTTTGTTCAAAGATTTGAAAATGGTAATTTGTTTAAACCATTTGAAAAGAAAGTTATGGGTTTTAAGTTGTGCCTTAATCGAAATCCCATATCCATATATTTTTATATACTCATTATTCGGTTTAGCCGAGAGTGGACCTTGTGTCATTAACCTATCTCAAATAATCATACGTCATATGTGGATAACATTTGAAGACCGGTGGTGAGGGCCGGGTATTTTCAAGAACGAAAGGATAACCCGTCGATTGTCTCTACACCGAGTCGCGCCGGTATAGAGATTCCCTAAGTGATGGGAAGTCCGATCGGGATTGTGAATAACCGGATTGCAAGGGCTTCTTTGGAAGGGCCTTCGGTTCTGTTCGAACCCGGAACAGACTTGTATGGATTTGTGTCTGACATTACACTTTGAGATGTAAAACCGGTTTCTATCAAATACATTTCGCTTTGGTGGCGGAGATTTATTCTCTTAGCTTAACACCCTACTCTGAGACATACGAGCTCAGAGGATATGTAGTTGATGGTCACTAGTGATACATTCCCAAATTGGTAACGTGGCATTCGATGTGTTGCTGATCATTTGTTGATCAAAGCATGGCTTTGTGAAAAAGCGTAGCTTTGTGGACGAGACTGCATCAAGACCTCACAAACCGGAAATGGTCGAAACAGGAGAGATGTGGCAAGGTTTTGAGGGTCGCACCCTTTAGGATATGTCATTCCCTTCTGGAAAAAGGTGGTATCATGGTATGTAGCCCAGATACTTAACCTATGTGGTAGCTACAATCTCATTACTGTGTGGTTGTTGCTTTGTGATTGAGGGCCCTTGGATAAAGGTCGCGAACGACTGGGGGGTGGCATACTTGGGTAGTAGTTACCTAGTTACAGAGGTAACCCGGCCTTGTGTTGGCAGAGATCCGGGTAGGTTCTCGGGACGTCCCTCCAAAGGCATACCCATGTGGAAATAGGAAGTTCCATAGCCTGATCATTTGTTGGAAATCCAATATCCAATATGAGCCTTGTACAGTTTTAGTTGTAGAACCTTCCATTTAACATGGCAGCTATAGTAGGCTCAGTATAATGGTATATTTGCTGGCTAAGATTAATATTACACTTTCGAAAGGTTCTCCGCTATGCACTAGTAATAATATCAAAGAGTTTTCTCATATTAAGCATATTTTACTATGATAAGGAGAAATCTCCCCCAAGTGTACGATTGCATTGTGTGTGTGCCGGAAGGCCTTATGGTAGTTTTATTTTCCAAAAAAAGCATTGCGGTTTTTAATGTTTTAAATTCCTTTGTTGTTTGTTTTTAAAGATAAACTATTTTTGTTTGCTCACAACAGTCCCATGACTGACCTGGAGTTTATTGTTCCCTTTCTAAACTCTGGATGCCCTTAATTTTCCACACGGGCAGTCTAGAGTTGGATTTTTCAGATAATCGAATAGTAGGTGTAGATTCGATAGCTTTCAGCCTTAGGATTTGGCAATCGCATTTGGATCGAGTTGCTTCACTTCATCTTGGTTGGGAGTTCGAGCTACTTCTGGATTGATGCTTTGGAGATGGAGTTACAGTTCTGGATTCTATCTCTCTTTCTCTCTTGAAGACCATATTGGAGATATTGTTTCGCTGTTAGTGTTATCTCTCTTTTTCCGCTACTATTGTCTTGTATCATATCTCTGATGTATATTGATATTCATTGTATCATCGTTGTATGTAAATATTGTATCAAATGTTGTATATCAATGATATTATTTTATTGTTTTCTTCCGCTGTGTTGTTATACTTAATGTGTTATAAGCTCCGGCGAACCAGGTTCGACGTTTGGATCTGTGGCATTTGAATACGAGTGACGTATTCGGTGTTGATTTTCGAAGGTCGAGTCAGGGTCGTCATAAGTGGTATCAAAGCTGAAGGTTGAAACTTTAGCGCAGGAGTATAACACATTAAGTGACTCGTTAGAGATAGGGTAAAGTATATCCTAGAATGAGTATATCCCTAAGATATTCGTCTGTATGCCTCAGCAAATTCTCTTACTATTCACTGATAGTGAGTATGAATGCAAGAAGAGAAGAGATGGGGACAGGGAAATACCAATACAAATGGTCAATGCCCTGCAACAACGGAAATATCTTTCTCTATCAATCTTCTTTGATTCGATTCCAAATTCTTTGATCGCTTCGTGGCAGCTCGAAGAAGAAGCTTTGGTGTGGTGGTGGCCCTGCGAATCGTTGTAGAAAAGATTCTAGTTTCCTATCTCGTATTCTAATCATCCATTTCCTTCAGCTTTTTGTTTTAAAATTTAATGAACTTGGGATTTAAATTGAAATAAATTGGTTAACTAAAATATAAGGTTAAATAAATTGTATCGTTAAAACGATTTAGATTAAAACCAAAATTGAAATTCTATTATGATTTCTGGTGGGTATCAAAGTCCGAAGAGGGACAAGTTATATGTATTGGGATATTCCAACTTGAGTTTGGAATCCATATCTAGTGTTTGAGAGTTGTGGAATATTAAATCCATTTATCTATCGTTTGGGTCTCGATATATTCTACGAATGGTTAGTTATCCCTTTGAACTAACCAGTGCCCTGCAGATTTCGTAGATCTGGTGACCCGAGTATCTTGTATAGTATTGAATGAGTTTGTTCCCGTATCTATTGTTGATGTTCTGATTTGGTGAGCAAAATGTAGCATAGATGTTCAGTTTGATTGATGAGTCGATTATCTATCTTTGTGTATCTATCCATTCTTTATTGTCTCCCTAGCAAATTTCAGGGACGAAATTTTCTTAAAGGGGGAATCTGTAACATTTCTAATTTTAAGGCCAAATTAATTTAATAATTAATTTGATCTTTGGAATTAAACTTTGAAATATTTGGTAATTAATATAAAATTTTGAATTAAATTATGAGATTTATTGGTAAAATTTATTTGGGTTTCTCCAAAAACAATTAAAATGTGGGTTTTATAAATAGATTGTGAAAATAGGAATTAATAAAAGCTTTAAAATTTATATATGTATATAAATGGATTTTTAAATTGAATCTGGAATTTGAAATTCAAGGATAAGTATTCAGAGAAATAAATTTGATTTAAGAATTTTATAAACTAGTAGAGATTTGTTTTCTATTGTATATACACGTATGTAAATGTATACATTGTGATTGGGAAGATAGGATTTAAGATCAATATAAGAATTATTTTCCTAAGCTTGTATAAATAGTTATAAACGGAAACATAAATAGAAAATAATATAAAGATATTTGAATTTAATGAAATGGATTTTAAAAGTTGTTTGAAGTTAAACCTTTATTCTAAAGACTTATGTACATATATAATCTATATATTTGTTTATTATTAAAATACAACCAAACTTTGAAATCAGTTTCTTTAAAAGTTATGATTTGTACAACGACTTGAATTTAAAATTTAAAACAAGAATGAATATAAAATATTTACCTTTTGAAATTTAATAAATGAATTGTAAATAAATTTGATTTAATAAATAAATTTGAAAAGCTTTATAAATTAAGAATTATATGTGTATGTATGTATATAAATAAGAATGAAAGTTTTAAAACTTACATATAAGTGTACATATCTTTTGAAAAACAAATATATTTTGTAAATAAATTCAAGACAATTATAAACATAAATGTTTAAGTGAACAAGGTCTAAAACATAATATTACCTGTTTTAAACAAGTGTAAACCATGCAATAAGAAATTAAACAAGTGTAATAATTTTGGCATGCAAATGAACAAGTGGAAAGATAATATTTTTTTTTAACCTAAAATATATAAAATTTTCAAAGAGTAAGAAATTAGGCTGTTCATTTACTCTGTACAAAATTTCTTCCTTCATTTCTACAAAATCAAGGCCTAGTAACTCAAAGCCAGTAAAAAGAAAAATCAAAATTGTCTTCAATCTGAAACAAAACAGATCAAGCCCATAGCAAGATCATTTCCAGTTTTCAAACTAAAACAATCAAACAAGATCAAAACTGCAATCTGAAGCATTTCAGAGCAAATCAGAAAGAATGCTGTTAATTCGAATTTTATCAAGAACAAGCTTCAAATCTAAATTCAACAACACAAAATCCTGAAGCCATAACTCATCTCAGCAACATTCAGTTCAAAATATCAGGCTCTGCTTCATCTCTCAGGTAAATTCAAGCAAACCCATATGTAAAATTTAAATTTAAAATCTGAAGCAATTAAAACCATAATTAACTCTAGTATTTTCAACCTGAGGAAATGATGATCAAAACAAAGATCAAAATCTGGAAAATCTCTAATCAAAAGGCAGAGCCGTTTAAAAATTGCAAGTTCCAGGCTCAAACTTCTTCTTTGCTTCTCTACTTTCAAACCAAACTCAGGTGGGAAAACCTCTAGTTTGAAACCTAAAATTGTTTATCAATCTGATGCTTGTGATGGTCATTGTGGTATGATGTGAAAGTGTTTGCATGAATGTAGAAAATTTTACATGCATGTTTGGATTTATATATATGCACAGACTCCTGTTATAGATACAGGTTTCAAAAATTAGGACAAACATTCAAATTCTCTTTGAAAAATCAATGATAGGCTAAGATTTTAAATGGGAAGTTGATCACGACAATGTAATTTCAGTTTCAAAAATAATTGCGAGTGAAAATACTCTGTGTATTTCTCGAGCATAATATATTACTGTAACATGTAATTAAAGTCATAAAATTAATGTTTGTAATATTTTGTTTTGAATATATAGCCAGAATCATATTGCAAAATGATGAATTTAGACAATAATTCCAAGATTTTTAGTGTTGATTCAACGTAGAATTAATGGGTTGAACAGAAAACTTGTTTTGGTCGATTTCAGTCGATCGGCGGCAAATAAACATCGCAATCAGTGTGGAAGGAGGATTGCACGGAGGGGATCATCAGAAAAATGATTATAGAATTTATCGATGATCGGCGTGGCGTTACGACATGATTTAGTGTTTTAACTCTAGTTTTGGGTGATGGTCGAGGAAGTGGTGAACTCATCACCTCTGGTGGATCGAGCTCCACCATATTTTGGGGTTCGATAGATTGTAGGTAGGAGAAGGAATGGTTGGAAGGTTCGGTCCTCCGGTGGTCGGAATTTCGAGAGAGAGTTGTTTTCCAGGCTTGAGTGGTGTTCCAGACTCCTGTTCCACGTATGGTTTTGGAACTCGATTTCGTTTTCGAGTTTATGGTGGCAATGCGACGGTCATGATCGGGTATGAGATTGATTGGCGACATGTAGAGGTCAACAGGGATGGTCGGAGAGGACTGCGTCGTGGGTGCATGTGCACGGTGCCTGTTTTGAGTTCTGATGAAGTTGGGTTAGCAGGGGAAGGGCTATCGGTTTGTCTCGAGTATTTTGAGTTAGTGACTCGAAGTATTGTTTAATTTGCCTCGGGGATTTTAGAATTGTCCTCGGGTCAATTTTGCTACAAGTTTTAAACTTTATGGGTTTTTAAATTTTAAACTAAATTTAAATTTAAAGCAAGATTTTTAAACAAAGTTGGAAATAAAGTTTAGGTATAAATTCAAATTTAGTTTTGTATCCTAGTTTTGAGATAAATAAAGTTTTATCAAATTTAAAATGTTTTAACAACTTTAAAATGTTAAAGTGTAATATAAATTGATTTGAACTAAAATGAATTTGGTTTTAGAAATTCTTTTAAATTTCTTTTATAAAGTATGTATTTCTTTAACATGTGATTTTAAAAAGGGTTTTTGAATTGTGTTTTAAACTTTTTTAAAGTTAAATTGTATTCATTTTAAATCCTAAATTTAAAATGAAATTTGAAAATAAATTTAAAGGTAAATTGTTTTTAAATGCTTTTGATATTAATAATTTAATCATTAATAAGAATAATGTTTCTTAAAGTTAATTAGAGTTTATTGATTTATGATTCATTAAATTATTAGGATAATTAAATTGGATAGTTAATTTATTTAATTAATTCAAATCATTAATTAAACACTAAGCAAGATTTATAATTAAGGTTAATTATTTAATAATTAAAGGTTAATTAGTTTATTAATTAAGGTGGATTAATTGATAGTTAAGGGATAAATTAATTTATTAATTGAGGCTAATTAATAAATGGAAAAAGGGTAATTAAAAGAAATGGTTTGTTATTAATTAATTATAATTAGCCATGGTTAGAAAATTCATTCATAGGTAAATGATCTGATTTAAATTAATCAGATAATTAATTGGTCTTATGTATGAGTGTTTGGATTCTATGGGACGGTTGTATTGTTTGATATCCCTGTTATGTGATTGTGATGCTATGTAATATGAAGTGCTTTGTGCTGAGCTGTGATATTTGTGATGAATATATTGCTGTGAATGTGAAAACCTTTAGGCCCGTAAAACGACATTTGAATTTTGATGCGACAGGGAGTCGGATTCCAGTTGGTTATCCGAAACCCACATCGAATTGTAATGGTGAATCTTTGTGATTGATAAATTTACTTTATCTGTGAATCTGTGAACGAAGGTAAGCGTTATGGATTATGCCGCTCATCGATATTGGCATGATTGAATATGTAATGATTGATATCGTTGCACTATTGTGTGAAACCCCTGGACTACACCTTACACACACAAATATGGATTGCACAAGGAAATCGGTTAAGTCACAGATATTTGAATTAAATATTTTAAAATGATTTTTAAAGTTAAATTTTGAATTCAAATGATTTTTGGAGATGGAATGGAATTAATATGAAAAGCTTTTAAAAAGGGATTTAAAAAATAAAAGTAATTGTTTTGAATAATTTAATGAACTTTTGAAATTTAAATAATTTGATTGAAATTTGAATTCAATATTTGAAATTGAATTCTATGATTTGGAAATTATGGTTTAAAAAGATTATACAAGTTATAAAGGTGATTATATGGCTTTTCAACCATTTAAAAATTATTGTTTTGGGAATTTAAATTTAAACCCAAGTTTTATACTTGAATGGCTTTAACTTATGTAAATGTAATCAGTTTTTCCCAGAACGAAAACTATTGTTTTCAAATAATAAAAGCTTTCATATAAGAAATGAATTTCCAATGTGTGTTGAAAGATTTCAAGTTTGAAATGAAATTATGAATTTCTTTGAAAGCTATAAATGAACCTTTGTGGAAGATTATTAAGCCTTGTTTGGAATCGAAGAAGATTTTAAATGGTGTATCTTTTGTATAAAGGATTTGAATTGGAAATGGTTTTGAAAGCGATAAATTAAATCTTTAATTTAAAGATTGGATGAGTTGATCCAATTTGAAATGGAATTGTTTTGAAAAGCTGTGAATGCATCTTTGTGAAACTGGGTGAACTTTGTAAAGTGAAACTATTTTGTTTAAAGATTTGAAAATGGTAATTTGTTTAAACCATTTGAAAAGAAAGTTATGGGTTTTAAGTTATGACTTAATCGAAATCCCATATCCATATATTTTTAAATACTCATTATTCGGTTTAGCCGGGAGAGGACCTTGTGTCATATAACCCATTTCGAATAATCATACGTCATATGTGGATAACATTTGAAGACCGGTGGTGAAGACCGGTTATTTTCAAGAACGAAAGGATAACCCATCGATTGTCTCCGCACCGAGCCGCGTCGGTATAGAGATCCCCCAAGTCATGGGAAGTCCGATCGGGATAGTGAATTACCATATTGCAAGGGCTTCTTTGGAATTGCCTTCGGTTCAGTTCGAACTCGGAATAGACTTGTATGGATGTGTGTTTGACATTACACTTTGAGATGCAAAACCAGTTTCTATCAAATACATTTCTATTTGGTGGCGGAGATTTGTTCTCTTAGCTTAACACCCTTCTCTGAGACGTACGAGCTCAAAGATTATGTAGTTGATGGTTACTAGTGATACATTCCCAAATTGGTAATGTGGCATATGAATTGCTGCTGATCATTTGTTGATCAAAGCATGGCTTTGTGAAAAAGCGTAGCTTTGTGGACGAGACTGCATCAGGACCTCACAAACCGAAAATGGTCGAAACAGGAAAGATGCAGCAAGGTTATGAGGGTCGCACTCTTTAGGGTATGTCATTCCCTTCTGGAAAATGGTGGTATCATGGTATGGAGCCCAAATACTTAACATATGTGGTAGCTGCAATCTCATTACTGTGTGGTTGTTGCTTTGCGATTGAGGGCCCTCGGATAAAGGTCGCAAACGACAGGGGGGTGGCATACTCAAGTAGTAGTTATCTAGTTATAGAGGTTACCCGGCCCTGTGTTGGCAGAGATCCGGATAGGTTCTTGGGGCGTCCCTCCAGAGGCGTGCCCTTGTGGCAATAGGAAGTTCCTTAGCCTGACCATTTGTTGGAAATCCAATCTCCAATACGAGTCTTGTACGGTTTTAGTTGTAGAACCTGCCATTTAACATGGCAGCTATAGTAGGCATAGTATAATGGTATCTTTGCTGGCTAAGATGAATATTATACTTTCGAAAGGTTTTCCACTATGCACTAGTAATAATATCAAAGATTTTTCCCGTATTAAGCATATTTTACTATCATAAGGAGAAATCTCCCCCAAGTGTGCGATTGCATTGTGTGTGTGTCGGGAGGCCTTATGGTAGTTTCATTTTCCCAAAAAAAAGCATTACGGTTTTCAATGTTTTAAATTCCTTTGTTGTTTGTCTTTAAAGATAAAACTATTTTTGTTTGCTCACACCAGTCCCATGATTGACCTGGAGTTCATTGTTCCCTTCCTAAACTCTGGGTGCCCATAATTTTCCGCACGGGCAGTCTAGAGTTGGGATTTTAGAAATAAGCAAATGACCAAATTTTTTATGCCGGACCCAAGGGTCACTTATTTCAGCCAAAAGACATAAGTTATCATTTGATATATTCATACTATATAAATGTTTCGTTTTCTAATACCTTCAAAGATAATGTTTCAATCATTATCTTCAATATGACATTTACCTTTTACGAATTTAATTTTAAAATCTTTATCACATAATTGATTAATGATTAATGGATTATGTTTTAAATTCCTAACTAATAAAACATTGTAAATAGTAGGAATTTTAGGATTACCAACATTGCCTATGCCAATCACATATCCTTTAGATTTATTTTTAAAATTTATTGATCCTCCATCTTTGCAAACTATATCTTTCAAAATCTTCGAATTTCCAGTTACGTGTCTTGAACAACCACTATCCAATATTCATTTATCATTTTTGATCTCTAGAATCTAATATCAAATGTTTTTTCATCAAAAGCCATGTAACACGTCTGTTCCTGTAGTTATTCATTTTTAATAGATCACGTGACTTTTCATAATAAATAGATGCAAATCCATGAAACATTGTAATAATGATTTTATAAATTATCCTTTCGAAGATAGTGTTAAAAACATCATTAAAGAATGTCATTTAAACTTTTCAAAAATCATTTTATGGATACCTAAAACCAATGCTCTGATATCAAATGTAAGATTGTGGAATAGAGATCTTAAGGCTAAATTAACACTAGAGATAAGGTGAATAGTGTTTTCTAATTTGTACGAATTCTTTTGAAATCTTTTGAAATTATACTTAGAACAATGATATTAACAATCACAGTAACAATCACAGAATCAAAATACAGATAAATAGTGAATGTCGTAAAAGAAAAAGGAAAGAACATACCAGGATTTTATACCTGTTCGGAGTTACCTTACATTCAGTCTCATTCAATTCCTTGTACAGATTTCTTTTCAACTAGTAAATGCAAATAAAATCACGATTTTAAGGCTACGAGACACACCCTCCAGAATCCCGACCTCTGGGTAGTGCCGCTTGATTTCCGGGCTACAAGCACACACACTAGATTTATGGGCTCTCAAGCATGCCTAATTGATTTAACGGGATACAATAACACTCACAAGTATATCGGTTTGATTTTATAGAGATTTACAAACTTATAAGTTCAATCTTGATTACAAACAATCCTATAATCCTTGAATAGAACTTAGATCTTGATTGGAGTGAGAGAGATGATAGAAATCAAAGAGCAAATTATAGAGAATCAAACTAATCACAATGGAGTTTGATTCTAGCTGAAATTCGGCAAAGTAAGGTCATAATTTGTTTTAGAAAATAAGAGAGAAGGAGGAAAGAAGAATAATGAAAAGTGATTAAAAAAATCATTGGAAACATAGGTATTTATAAAGGAATAACGGTTATGCTTATTCGTGAAGAGATACGACGAATATACACTTTTTTTGAAAATTGAATTTTGAAATTCACAGCTAGTAAGTCGACATATAGGGTTAGAGTATGTCGACATACTCTTTGTAATTTTGAAAAACACTTTAAAACATTATTTTGGAAATGTATTATTTTGTGAAATAATTTTATACTTTGTAAGTATGTTTAAATGTAACACACACACACACACACACACTATAATCATCATAATAAAACTTAAGTAAAACTATATGATAAGGATTTTGAAAAATAAACTAATATAAATCAAAATAAGTATAAGAAAATGAAAACTATTTGAAAGTTTTTTTGAAAAGATATTTAAAAAACTTGTTTAAAAATAGAGAGAGTTGTGAGAGAGATCAAGTACTATCAGAATTTTAACAAATATTCTTGACTCTATAACTTATTCAGAATATCTTGGAATCTTAAACTCTAGAATACTCATGAGTCTCTATATCAACATCTTAACTCATAATATTTACTCGATACTGTACAGTCTTCTTATATCAACACCTATCTAATATCCTACACTATATACCTTGATAAAACATTAGTATTTATATTTTATATGATTTCCTAAAGTTGTTGTCATCAAAACGAAATCCTTAGGTACTAACAATATTAACCAGCATAGGACCGTCGAGTGAGTCATTCCATAGTTATCTAATAACGGTCGGTACATAACCCCTTTAATAGCCATGAATAATACACTGTCCAACATTTAGAGAACAAGTTAGTCTTAACAGATAAATTGATATTAATTCTCAAAACAGCTATACTAGGAATATTTGAAATAATATATTATTTCAATGTGACAAAATTCTTTTGACTACAACTCATTGTAATTACTATTACATAACATATCATTGAAGGATTTTCTTTTTAATATACTTTATATTATTTACTTAACTAATTAATATCGCAATATAACAAGTATACAATATAAAGAAATTACCTTTTATTTTGAACAAGAATGGTTGTCGAGTTTGATATATGTAACAAATTACATAATTACCTCTAGAGCATACCCCTAACTCTATCGGTTGGGTTAACCTATAAAAGACTCGTCAAATCATTCTGTGATTGTTCCATATAACCACAAATACATAACCCCATATTGCCTTTAATAGTCTTGAGTAATTCACCATCCAACATATGGAGAGCATTAGGTACACTAGTCTCAACATATATATCGATATCTGTTTCTCGATATATTTTAATTAGGAGCATTTAAGCAGTAAATATTTAGAAACTGATTTAATACTCATTCTTACGAACACATTCATAACTACAATCGATAAAATACTTCTTTTGAGGATTTTATACTTGAATATATATATATATATATATATATATATATATATATAATGGATTTATTTCACTACTTATGTTCTATAGAACAACATATGTAAAAGAAAATAAAACCAAAACATACTTTATTTCGAACAAGATTCTTTTATAAGAGTTAAGTTACATTACAAATTACATAATCGCCCATATGGCACACCCTTTACTCTATTAATCCCCCACTTGCACTTAGCGCCAGTAATGGTGCCTCATGTCGGAAGTCGGTTTGTTTCGCAGTGGGTGAAAGTGACAAATTTAGAAAATATCCCTAATTGGATCTTAGTGGGCCTATGAGGTCTAATATTTAACAATAGGCCAATCTAGTTATTTTAATAAAATCATATTTTATCAGAATTTTTTGTTCAATTGATTAATTAATTAAATTTGGTGTGAATGTACAATCAAGAGAGGTAGAGGAGGGAGTAGTCAACTATAAATAATAAAAAATTGAATAAAATTCAATCAAATGAAAAAGGAAAGTTTATTTCATTTAGATAAGGAAACTTTTCGCTTCTTTTTTTAAAGAATTCCTTAATTCTAGATCCAACAATTATACCACATCCTTCCATGTGTGGCCAACCAAATAATGATTTATATATGGACTACCATATCTAACGTGTTCATATACACTTATTAATAACAAACATCGGTTATATCATGGTGATACAACAAGTAATGACAAAGTCAACATATACATGTTTAAATATTGAGATTTATATATACCATGAATATATTTTCCTTTTACACATATTGGTTGCCTCAATGTAATTGCTTAGGGAAGTATGTACATATAAACATACATACATATATATAATATTTTTAATATACATATCTTTGTAACATAAAGATTTAATCGACAATACCTAACATAGATTGTTTGAATTAAAGTTACAAATTCAAAATTGTAGATTAAAAGATCTAATCTTGACTTGTATAATATATTTAATGATAGATCTAGATGAAGTTAACTAATATAAAATATCTCTAATTGACTTTGTATTAATATTTCAATACACACACATGTAATATAAGCTTAAAGTAATTTTAGGTTAATTCAAATACACATACATGTTACATTAAACTGTTCTAATCAAATTACAAGTACATACATATAAACACCCACACACATATGCACGTGTGTATGAAATTATATAAATGAAAATTTTGCAAAATACCACTTTTTTATATTTTAAAACAACCAAAAGTTTAAAGTGATGCATATGTTAAGTTGAATAAGAGATCAATGAACTTTATGTTTCTAATGATCAAAATTCCAAACTAAATAATTGAATTATAAGATTTGTATACTATATTTGGAAAGCTATTGCATGTTTATTAAAAACACATTCATGCCTAAAAACATAATTTTAAACATATGTGTATTTTGATTTTAATCAATTAAATTAAATCAAACCAAATTAATCAATGGTTGTTTAGAATGTAACATGAATTCCAAATCAAGAAGAGGCAACAATACAGATATAAAATTATGGTAAAAATGATATAACCAATACATGTAAATCTAAATTCGAGATGTACCTTATTGATTGGACTTATTAGCGATATCTTGATTTGAAAATTCTCTTAAGATTCCTTGAAACAACACCCAACTTTGCAGGAATTGGATGAATCAAGTATATTTAATTCTATTTTATGTTTTGTTTATTTTTGGAGTAGGTTTTGAGCATAAAGTATATAGGGTTGACGGCCATGGAAATGGAAAAGGGTAGGAGAAAGTCAATTGAATAAAGAAAATGAATCAAAAAAATTGATTTAATGGGAATAATTGACATTTCATATTCTCATTATTAAAAACCCCCCTTATTCAATTCCCATTCAATTTGTAATCGAACCACATCATCTATTCCACATCAAGGCCGGCTATATATTGCTCTAAATGGAGCAAAATTCGTATATCGATGCACGCATATATAACTTTTATATATGCATCTAAATTATTACTAATAACACAAAAGCATCAAATAAGTTAATGATTAAAATTTATTAAATATTAATTATTTTATAATATTTTATAACTAGTTAAATCAAGTATTTTTTTTGGAAAATTCACAGATGCGATTGTGAGACTTAGATGTATAAATCTATCATCAATTAATATTGAACGGTTCAAATATTAACGTTCACATGTCATCTTAACTAGTAATGTGATAATTTGGCCAAATTCATCACTTTTAGTTTTTTTTAGTAAAATCCAATTTCAAATTTTCTTAAGTGCTACTTTTTAATAACGATAATTTACACACGTTATCTTCATCTAAAATATATCACTTTTGGATAAATGGAGTTTAATACTGGTCAAAATTCCAATCAACTTGATTTGTCCAAAAACAAAGTCTTTGGTTCAATGGTAATATTTATTATTAACTGTTCTACTCTAGACAAAGATTTTAATTTTGAGTTAACTATAGTTGACCGTGATACTAACCTAATACAATTGTGGAAATGAATTCTCTATTGAATAGTACTTCACCTCCAATCCTTCAATTAAACCCAACTATTATATTTTGTTGAATCGTCATGCCATGATTTAACTACAATCCAAGTAGAGTATACACATTGAAGTTTCATGGTATTCTCAAGTCGAGAAAACCGTGTCACATCGGCGTTTCATGTTTGACATTGTTATTATTAACCAACCAGACACTCTCGGACGAGTCATTTCATATTTATCAACTATGACTTTGTACCCCTTTTTGTGTCTCGACAACCATGAGTAATACACTATCAATATTTGACGAGTGTTACGAGTATAATTGATATGAATAGCGTGTTAATAGCAAATGGATGCTATTACCTACACCAACTAATACACTTCCTATGTCATTTAAAGAGATTCTAAAACAATTAAAAAACCACTTCAAACGCCCACCATTATTATCAATACAAAAGATTTAAATTTCTAAAATCTTCATTGTAAATCTCACATAGAATTTTTTATTTATAACATTGTACAATTTTTTGTTTGTAGGTCGTCCTTGAGATATTTCCAATTTTATTAATTGGAAAATGATATCCTAGTATAATAAGGTTTAAAAATTATAAAATTATCCAAAACTTTTCTAATTTAATTTAAAGTTAATTGGTTGTAGAAGAAACGATATGAGTTAATAAGATTTGAGTACATGATAGTTGTTGACAATTGTATATTAAGAAGATTAAAGAGTTTATGCATCTTTTCCTCAAAAGTAA
The DNA here is from genome assembly GCA_030765085.1 of Allium cepa. Lineage (NCBI taxonomy): Eukaryota > Viridiplantae > Streptophyta > Magnoliopsida > Asparagales > Amaryllidaceae > Allium > Allium cepa. The sequence goes on along the minus strand of CM060940.1, from coordinate 212,202,800 downwards.
AGAAAATGGTATGTGAGTGTATAAGGGTGAGAGAAGTGTTTTATAAAAGGGAATTGTTATCTAACTTATTTTGTCATCTCGTTCTACTTGTTAAACCCTAATTTGTGTGCGAACCAATTCGTCCCCATCGTGCCACTTCATGTATTTAGCATTGGTAGATTAATATTGTGGTTGAACTTTTGTGTCGATTTTGTGTCATCGAAATCCTAAATTTTATTTAAAACATCGTTGCATTCATCTTCGACAAGCATACATCGATATTTAGATTTTAAATGGGTCGCCCCTTGTCGTTTATCGTATTTAACTTCGACCACGTCCTATCGATTTTATTACATGTGTTCGGCTTAGCTTTGTAGAAAATAATAGAGTCGTTAATCAATGAAGGATCTTAGTGGAGAATAAAGAAATCATGGTAAAATGTTAAAAAGGTAAATTGAAGAATTTATAATGTTATTTTGAGAGGGGTTAACTTTTTTTAGGTATTCCTCCTAGTAAAAGAAAAAAATACCAACTCGTAGCAACCTCATGACAAATGTGGAGTGTGTATAGCATAGCAAAGAGTGGGTGTAAGTAGCTTTTTAGAATATGAGGAGGTTGATGAAGGAAATGACGGGGCCTCGTTAAATTTTTTCAGCTTAAAATTTGTTTCTAGATTCTCGGTCCCCAGTTGCCGGAAATAATTCAATCCCTCCTAGCTGGTTTTAATCCTACATCGACGCCGCCTGCCATTGAGTTCTATCTCCGCCTGAGTGAACAAAGCCACCTCCATCTTTACCTGAGTCCTCTCTGCGGCTTTACTGGTAACTCATTATCTAAGTTAGATTATGCAGGTTCTCATTGTATTTTATGAAGTAATTTATTATTTAGGTTCGATTGTCTTTTTTTGAGTTTATTTTGGATTTTGAATTACGTTTAATGTTGATTGAACTATTGTTGTAAATTTTCAAAATTGATTTTGGGCGTTGGAGTTTGTTTCAAAAAGGAAGAAAAAGAAGGGAAGATAGTCCCATGTCTTGGATATAAGAAACTATATTTGTTTAGCCATAGTTTCTTCAAGAGAACATTGGACCCTTTGTCCATTCAAATAATGGTCTCAATATGGGATTCAAATCTTAAATTGTAAAGTTTAAAATTTGAATCAAAACGGGATTTGGATCGTGAATCGTAAATTCGAGTGGGATTCAAATTGTAACTCTAAAAATAGAGTGTACTTATTTGTGAAATTCTACACCCTTTTTTAATTAATGAAATAACATTTGTAAAAATCAAGTGTACTTATTTATAACATCCCCTAACTTGAGGCCAAAAGCTAATCGCTACAGATGCTACAGTCATCCGTAGTATTTACTTCTGGTGACAAAATACGGTAATGCTAGATATCGATATAACAAAAACATATAGATATGGAAAAAATTAAACAATTTAAAACAAACATCTCAATCCATTCCAAATCACATTTCAAATTCATTACATAATCCCAAATATGTTAATAACGTTCAGAGAAATATAATTATTACAACATAGGCCAAGAACGACATATGAAGATGCCATCTTGGATGATCAGAGTATATAACTAGGCAAGTAAATATCTTTGACTTTATAACCAAACACAGTGGAACCAAAATAGAAAAAACTCTAGATAGCTATTATGCCTCATGCACATCTTCGGAAGCTTATTCGTCTAAAGAGGTACCTGAAAACCTCAACTCTCAAACTACTCAAAATCATTGAGTACCCGAAAGTTTAAGGAGAAAACATAAACTTCAAGTTGGACATAAAGCCTGGTATGAATAATAATCTGTCATCTCAAACCATTTAGATATATAGTGAGATCACGCTGCTTAGCGGAACGGGTTTTCCCCTCACCAGTGTCTTATTCAAAACTTTATAAAATCATATACTATGCTCTTGCATCCACAATGGTTAAAACATAGCAATTTAAAATATTATGATAATATGCAAACAAGTAAGTCGATTTCGGATTACCCATCCCCATTCATTTTGACAACCTGTCATAGTTTCTAGTGTCACTATTAACCTATTAGTTTTCATAGGCTGACTAATAACATGTGTAATGTTTATGGACCCTCTGTCCAGTTTCATAGTTTTCATAGGCTAACTATTAACCCGTTTAAATTTATGGACTCCCTATCCTATTTCATAGTTTTCATCGGATCACTAAGAACCTATTGGCCCCTTCCAATAGCTTCATTATTTCATGGATTCTCCCTAAACCTATTGGTATCTCCAATAACTTCCTCCTTATCCTAGTATTCATGGGTTGACTAGGAACCTGTTGACATCTGTCAATAGCTGAATTCGGATATAATTTTCATAGGTTCACTGCAAATCTATTGGCACATGCCAATAACTCAATCACTAGTACAAAAAGTGCATATTGCTTCGCCTCATTTGCATCGGCTGAAGTAAAAACTGATGCAAATAGAACTATTTGCATCAGTTCTATCTTAATAACCGATGCAATTGATACGTGGAAAGCAATAGGTAGTAAAAAAAAATCAAATTTGCATCAGTTCTCAACAACAGCCGATGCAAATAGTTTTAGTCACATCGGTTTTAAAGTCAACCGATGCAACTACATGTTGATGGCAATATGAAATTTAGGAGGGAAATAATGAAAAATTGGCTCCAATGTAACTATTTTGAACAAATGTACTCCTTTCTCCTCAATATCCCACTCCCAGAAAAAGAATTCTCCTCCTCAAAAACAACTACACGCGAACTTGTTTATATAATCAGAAAGCTTATTAAAAAAAAAATCGAAATCCAACTTTCACGATTAGCCCCAATTTCACAATTCAATCAAACTTTCACAATTCAGCCAATTTTCTTGATTCGATTTAGGTGATGGAGGCAGATTCAGGTCGAATTGGGGATTGTTAAGGTGGGCGAGGTGGTGAAGTTAGTTTCAGATAGTTAGGTTCGCGTTTTGGATTCGGGTGACGTTGAGATGCAAAGGTGGTCGTTGGTTGTCGCGAATTGGGTGATTACTGTGGGTGCTTAGGTTGTTCGTTGTTGAGGGTATGGTTGTCGCTATCGAAAATTGAAGTGAAATTGCGTTCGATTTGAGGATTCAGGAGTTGGAGGAGGGTGGCTCGGTGGTGTTCGGGGGTGGGTTGTTCGAGTTTCAGGTGATGGTGCTGCGGCCGATTGCTGGTTCAGAAATTTGAGGGTGTCGAAGTCGTGGTTATAGACAATATCCTTCCCTTGCTCCATAAAACATACCCTCCACTTGTTCCAGGTACTTACTCTTCTACTATTTCTACTCCTTCCCTTCATTATTTTCTACAATATATACAAGTCGTTTTAATCAACACTATCTGCAATTAGATACAACCTATCAAAGGACGCTTTCATTTCCTACGACAACAAGGCAGAGTTCTATTAGAACTTATTACTGGACTTAAACCGGTCGATGTCTCCCAGCATATAGGCGACGAGAGTCTTGTAGAATGGGTGAGATGTTTTTATTATTTAATTGTTCGCATTAGTAAATAAGCATATTGCACTACTGTTACAGGCTTTGATTTTGCTCAGGGCTTGTATTAGTTTAGACTAGCTAAAGTTGCTATTATGTTTCAGGCATGACCACTATTGAATCGAGCACTAGAAACAAGAGAAATAGGTGAACTGACAGATGTAAGGCGGCTTGTAAATAGTCCATTTTTAGTTTCGAGTATGCTTGCATTAATAAATGTATATTATGTCCTTTATTACAGAGAAATTGATGAAGATTTGTTGCCCCGATTTGCCAATATATGTTACGAAGATGAAATTATAGACCGACCTTATGCTCCAGATGTTGGCAATTATCTAGTAACAGAGGTATGATTTGTACCTTAATTTTTTTAATATTTTATGCATCATAAGGTATTGTTTGTGATTAACTATTTGCATTTGTTTCTTGTCATGTAGGGCAATGCTTGTGCATTAAATGTAAGTTTAAATCCAGGTGGTTTGGGGGGAACTCAGATGGTGAAGCTGAAAGGAAAATGAAGGTAATTATCTCTTTCTTCAAGTTTGTTATAAGAGAAACAAGCTAGATTCATTCCTATCTAAAATACTCTAGTTTTCCAGAATATGAAGATTGCAATGCCAGCGGATGATGTAAAAACTGCAATACATTCTTATTATAGCACAAATATCCCTGAGAATTCAAACTTTCATTAATCCTCTGAAGCAAAACAAAGTGAAAATGAATCATCTGAAGCAGAACGAAGTGAAACTCAATCTTCTGAGCCAGAACAATGTTCTTTCTGAAACTTAGGTGTGGGTTATTCACTTTCATTAATCCTCAGTTTTTTCTTATACATATTTTGGGTGTCATGTGGAGCTCTTTCTACACTTTGTATTTTTTACAACTCAAAATCAAATGTTTTTATCTCATGATGGTATTTTGATCAATGTTTAAAGAGAGTATTCACAACAATTTTCAGGAAATATAGTAAAAATGAAATCACATATTCGGCCTATATAGTCAAAATGAATATTAGAACTTTTGAACTGATATATTGTAGAGACATTTGATTCTTATTACTTTTATCAAATCCTGTTAATGCAGTCTAGACATTGTATTGAAGATCATCTAGTTTGTTTTGTGCCAACTAAAAATGCAAGGTTGAATTTCACTGCGACGAACATGATTTTATCTCAATTTATTACGATTCATATTTGTATGTGTTATAAATTAAGCATCTATTGCATTTAAAAAAATTGATCTTTTAAGTATAAAAATAGTCACGACCAAATGAAAAGAATAAACGTGGTGCACTGAAACTATTTGCATTAGAAAAAAATAACAATCGAAAAGGATTGTTAAGTCATATTAAATTGAATCTGAAATAAATAAATAAGAATTACTAAAAGATAGCATTTTTCTTTTTAAGGGATCTTTTTATGCTAAATCACCTATGTCTTTCTATGGAAACAACTTTGCTTCAGGTAAAGCATATGACATGAGAGCCATCAACAGTTTCATGATTCTTCTTCAAGCCTAAAATGCAGTTCAAGATACTAGCGAGATTTAGCTTCAGATTACATCAACTAAACTAAACAGATTTCTAATGAAGTGATTCCATAACCTCTATGTAGCGCTAGTGCGCTTACATATGTGTGGCGAATGTCTTCTGTTTACTTTTTTTTATTACAGTTGTTCCAGCACGCAGAGGACCTCATATTCCCAACCCTGATAATGATCAAATTTGGAATCGTCATCATCTTGATACTCACTTGCCTTTGGGTATTTTCTTTAACATTATACTATTACTGTAATGTAGCAAGACTTGTTTAAAACCTTAATGTGTGTCCAGGAAATGGGTATTACATGCTTCCTTTAGATAATAATGTGGGAAGCACTACAATCTGGAGATCAAATGGATACACTTCAACTAATTTTTTGAATCATGCGACATGCTCAGGAACATTACATGACCCTTATACCGAATATGGGACTTCCATCTCGCATGACTCCTATGGGACAAAAGAAATTCTTTTTTGATTTCCTTACTCAATGCATGGCAAGTCTTATACTTCCAATGTTTCAGGTTGTAATGCATCGTTTCATGTCTACTTTTTTATGAACTTTGTATTCTGTTTGCAGGAAGCCATTAAATACAAGCCTGGATTTACTGATGCTTACCTGAACTAAGGGAATGCTTACAAGGTAACCATTCATAATTTTATATGGTTTGTGATTTTTTAATGTTCCAGATGTCTTCAGCATGAAAATTATGGATCTTTCATTTTGTTTTTTCAGCCTTTGGGTTTGGGTATGCCTAAGGAAGCTATTGTGTGCTTCCAGCATGCTTTGCAGATGCGTCCAGATTATGCAATGACATTCGATAAGATTAAACTATATTTATATAGGAGTGAACGATGGGAGGTATTTTCTGGGAGGTTTTCGCTGTCTTGACAAGCAAGGAGTGTTGCAGTTATGTGTATGTGAGGAAGGGGCTTGGATGATGGCAATAGGCAGAAGTAACGATGTGTTTGTAGCTTGATGGGGGTTATACGGATGTTATATGGAGGGTAGAAGTGTGACTGAGTGGTTGTATGGAGTGGGTTGTTTGTACTGTATGAAGTGTGGTTAAGTACTGTATAGATTATTAACACTTTAATTGATATATATTTATTTTGTTATTATGTTATTCAGTTTGTATTTGCCATCAAATTTAATTTTGAATGATTGTAATATCGTATGCAATAATTGTTTGTTATAATCAATAGTATATATGTATGTATGTATGTATGTATGTATGTATGTATGTACACTGTAATAATGGTTTTTGATTATGGCTTTTTTGCATCAAGTATAAATAGCTGATGCAATAGAGAGATTAGTTTGCATCGGTTGTTATAAAAAACTGATGCAATAGAGGGATTAGTTTGCATCGGTTGTTATAAAAAACCGATGCAACAAGTTACTTTGTTGCATCAGTTTTCATTACAACCGATGCAACATGATGATATTTTGCATCAGTTGTTAGTAACAACTGATGCAAAAAGGACCTTTTTGCATCGGTTTCAGAACTGATGCAAAAGTGTTAAGCCTGTTGCATCGGTTGCATATGCATCGGTTGTTGAACTGATGCAAAAGGGGGGTAAACAACCGATGCAAATGGTCTGTTTTGCATTTGCAGTAGTGAATCTAATCATAGTTTTCATGGGTATACCATGAACCCATTAGCACCTGCCAATAACTTCTCCTAAACATAGTTTTCAAGGGTTTACTATGAACCTGTCTATCCTATATTCTGGTCTATCCGACCTCCTGAATGCAATTCTACTCATTCAAAAGTTAATTCAATTTATATTCGCTGTTGGGTCAACTTAGCTAGTTATTCTGCTCTTTTCTCCCCAAAGTATAGTTATGGGTCCATTATAATGTGAAGACATATATTAGAAGAAGCAAACATAATAACATAATAATACCAATACCTGACGTTTAATATCCTTGAAATAACTTTCATATAAAGCACGGTTAATTCCTTTAACCTATTATTTTATCAAGGAAAAGCAAGGACAATATATGAGAGGGGCCGAGAAATCACCATCCTATTTTTAATGACTTCTTTCTCGCTGAGTAGTCTAGAGATTTCTATAGACATTTCCTTCACCTGCTTCTTATATTGCTTAATTTCATCTCTGTAAACAATGTCGTATAGCTTTTCATCCTCTTCTAAGGTCTGCCATATTCCTTCCAACTTTGATGCAGCACCCACCGACCACTGTGGCCATGATAAGAATATGCGAATGAGGGGAAAGTTGAACAAGAGCAACATCTAGGGAGAAAGCCATTGACGGACATTTGGATGCATAAAAAGATAAAAACCGCACTAGAAATGTTTGGGAGTAATGGAGATATCTCTCCAGCAGTGTATTAATGTGTCCATGAGATTCGGGAACCCTACCTACATAGCCAAAAAATCCAAATTATCAAAGGACGCCGTAACAGCCCGCAAATCCGTACCCCTTTTGAGTTGACAATATTCTCCATTAGTACAACTCAAATTGGACGGAAATACAAACCATGAGGGTTAAAGAAGAAAGAGGTAGAAGAAGAAATAGAAAACAACATTAGAATCTTACAATCGCAGCGGAACAAAATATAATATATAACAATAGATTTTCATACAAAAGAATCGGTAACTATTTAATACTTACAATCATCATAGTACACAATCATCATATCAAACTAGACAGTTTAGTAACTTATCCTTACACAGCAGAATATACAAATCTATGGAAATGCGTCCCGTCATCCAGCTCGTCTCTTGAGTTCCATAGCATCCTATTCTGAATCTGTAATACTCGGTCTGACCCAAGCATTATAATAAAATAACACCCGAGTTAGTCTGGAAAACCAACGTGAGAAAACACACTCAACTAGATTATTGAGGTTTTCAAAATCCTCTGAAATCAAAGGTATCTCATAAGACCACGCCACAAATAAACATGTCGGGTTTTTGCCTTATGATAACCTAAAACATTTTTATCAAATTCGTTTGATATTATAATAGTGTCTGTAGAAAGTAAAATAGAATCTAGATGAAATGCTTGCATCTCACATTCCAGCATAGTTGGTCACAATCAAAACCATACATGCGCTTATTAGAGATTGGATTCCATACAATGGCAGGGCTACTGGGGTACCGCTCGTCACTGTACCTGGCCTAGATGAGCATACCGGGGACCACTCTCGATCCCCTGCAACACAAGACCGGAGCTACCCCTTACTGGATAGTCCGAATAAGATCACCATACAGTTGGGATCAGCAACGCCCACTAAGCCGAGATCAAAAGGGACTCTAGATAGGGATGAGCTTACCCAACTTGGGTGCTACCCACTTAGCCTTGCTGCACCTCCCCTGTTTTAGCCATTCCCGGTTGATGAGGCTTGAGGCTACCCATTACCTTTCTAGAACACATTTCACTTAGAATGCTCATCGTCCTCCTAACGATAGTCTGATAGCATTCGTCCATACAAGTTTCCCTAGGTCTGGAAAAACTGAATACCGTCTTCAACATCCTTACAGTTTTCATTCGCAAATGTTCAAACCGGATCGAAGTGGTTTTCGGATAATTAAGCCCGATCACGGTCTCTTCAAAACGATCAGCGCATTGGCCAATATTGATAGCCGGTTATTTCACTATCAAATAACATTCACAACCCAAATATTTTATTTCCATTGAAAAGCACCAAGCCTTATTAAAATTATATTTTTAATAACTTAAATCACTTTATTCAAAAATACACACTTAAAACATTTAGAATAAAACAACTTAAAGACACTTTATTCAAAATAATAGTTATAAAATTCTACAAAAATTCTTCAAGTAAACCTTTAGCCAAAACTTCCTTTAAATTAAAAGTCATTTTATAAATATTAAATAATTTACCTTCAAATCATAATACTAATTTAATAATTAACTACTAAACTTAATTAAATAAATATTTACTTTTTAAAATCTTAAACTCTAAGTAATATTTTTACAAAGAACATTCTTTTAAAACACTTTTAAATTTTATACTTAAAACCATCCTTTGAAAATACACTTAGCTTTCCAGAAAAATATACTTTCCATTCCAATGTAACTCGTCAAATCATTTATAAACCTTCTCCATTTATTTCCAGTTTAATTTACGTCCCAATCCCGCAAATTTTCTTTCCACACTTTTAAAAATAAAACCAACACCATTTAGTTTTAAAAACGAATTACCCTTTCCTTATAAATTCCCACCGTGAATTTATAAGTCCAAATTATCCACTGATAAACATTCACTTTATTTATAAACCCAGTTTATAAATTCCATTGTCTCATTTCTCTTTTAATCACTGTTTTCAAACACTTAATCGATTTCCAAATCGATTCTCTAAATTAGATTTCTTTTAAAATTTATTTCTTGATTTATCTAAATTTATTCCATAATCCATTAATTCTAATTTTACTCCTTTCTTATGATTTAAAACTTTATTTAAATCTGAAATATAATTTTCATACTCTATTTCAAAATTCTCCTTTTATTTTTCTAACCCATTTAAAAACTTAAATTTAAAAAAAAATTCTTTGTACTTAAATAAATATTGCTTAAGTCCTTACTTTTTAAAATCCTTTAATTTACGTTTATCCAAAGACTCTAACTACGTTCTGAAATTTATTAAATGGGATTTTAAAATCAACTATTTACTTTCCCTATTCTTCCCTTCTTAAATTTATCCATCTTTACTATAAATTTCCTTCTTTAAATTTTCCCTTTATTTCCTTTTTAAAAAATTCAATATTTATATTTAAAATGCCACAAGATATCCAGCAATATATTAACATCAAATAAATTAATTTTTTCCACATAATATATCACAAAACTATTCAACATTTCATATAACTGAATATGAAAGTAAATTCAACATTTTTGAGGAATCTAGTTGGATCCCTCCAACATGTTTCCCTGCGTCCAAAGATGTTAGCACGATATAAAAATACCAATCCCACTTCGAGGGGTATATCACGGTATATATGGTCATCCGCTATTATGCGGGGCGCATAGGGTCTCACCCGCTGTATAATGTGGGAATATCAATCACTATTATATATAATATATCATATCCAGACTGATAATAAATTATCAATTCAAGCAATCAACCAATAATTTAAATTTTTAACTATTTAAATTCACCAGTAATCCAATTTGAGTGAGATTAACTCATCTTTGGCCTTTAATTTGCAATCCGATCCAAACCGGCTATCTCCTTCACGATTTTGGACCTTTTATTAACATTATACGGTTTATTAACATTTTAAATAATCGGACAATTAATTCCATTTAATAAATTTAATTTAAACTATTCCTTTACATCATTTTTTTAGCAACTAAAATAAATTGAATAAATTAATTAAGCAAGTAAGTTTAAAATGTGTATGTATATTTTTTTCAAAATCTTATATATATATATCTGTGTGTGTGTGTGTGCGTATGTATGTATATATATATCTTCTGTTTACCTATATATATGTATGTAAGTATGTATTTACTAAATTCTAAGAAAAGAAAATTCCTTTCAAGCCTACATATACATATATTAATTTAAAACAGAACTTCCCTTTTTTCTGTACATACATATATATATATAATTAAAAACTGCATATATTTTACAATATATTTTTATATGGATAAACTGCATATATTTTAATGTATATTTTTTTTGTATGAACAAATTTAAAATATTAGTGAGTTAACAACTTATATTTTCCATAAAATTTTATATGCTCAGATAAAAAGAACAAAAATTACCAACAACCGATCTCGAGATTGTTCCACAAAAACTCCAACCGATGAGCCGTCTACACAAATCCTCACGCCGTCGCCGCCTGCTCGAGTCACCCATCTGCGCCGACCTTCGAGCACCAAAAATTAAATTGCGACTCCAATGTCAGACACCTCATGCGCTTTCACCCCCGACAACACCGTGAATACCACCTCACGACCTTCCTAAACCCCTTCGGTGCACCCACGAATGCGCGCACGATCGCTAGTCGATGTCGAATGAGCTCAGCTCGTTTGCAATCCAAGTCGATCGACCATCGTGACTTTTTTTAATGTTAGTTGATTTCATGAATCGACTAAAGGGAAAGAACTCGATTTAACTGACATAAGGAGGAAAAAGGATCGGCTCTTAAAAGAAAAGGCGGGGAAAGAATTTGTTCAGCGATTTTTATTTTCTCTGTTTTGATTTGAAAAGGAAAAAAAGCGGCCATTTTTTTCCTCAAACTTGCTTTTGAATTTATCTGCTTGCATGCATAATTTAAAAAGAATGAACGGGGAACGGGAAAGGATGTTAGCGTGCAAAAGCATCTCTATGTGTCGGCTAAGGTTTGCGTGTACAATGATGTGAACAGAGAAGAAACGCTTTGATGCGAACGAATGTCAGCAGGTGAAAGTTGTTTGTATGAGAATGTAAATATATATTTTAAATTGAATTTCAAATTGTCTCGATAAATGCAACTTAAAATTTTGAACCCCTATCGAGGCGTGCTGCTGGGCGTTCATAATGGTATACCCCTATTTCGAGCGCAATGGAAAAGGTTTTGAGTCTTAATTCAATCGTATGGAAAAGATATCTTTTTGGACCCAGTTATTATATTGAATTTTCGATATAGATTTCAGCGCGTTTACCTACTGTACGATCGGACGATAACTCCAAACACTACAAAATTTGAAATCCAATAATAAAACACTATTATGGATCCAATGGAGCTGGATTTCGACAAAATCCGAGACTGTGCCTCGAAAGACTATTTTAAATGACATTTTAAACGATATATTTTTAAAACTGAAAAAATCACCTTTTAATTCAATTTTTAAAAGTTCTATTACCTTCAGTATCATCAATATAAATTTTATAAACCTTCAAATTATTTTCAACGAGCTTAAAACTCAAGATTCAATATTTTATCCAACTTTCAATTATTAAATTTAATAATTTAATTGTCAAATAAATAGTGATATTTGAAGTTCAAGTTAAAACTAACTTTTCAAATCAATTAAATATCCGATTTCAAATATCTAAAATTCCAGGTCATCACATTCCTCCCTTCTTAAAAGAATTTCATCCCCAAAATTGCTAGTTAAAAAGAACGGCCTATAACCCGTTAACTATTTTCCTAAAAACAAATAGTTTTTAACAACTTCCTAAAAACAGTCTTTCTATTAAAGACACCGTACCACTTCTACTAACCTTCCAAACTCAGCCCTAGGTTTCAAATAATATTACGTACTCAACCATTCAAATTATAATTTAAAACCAAATTTCAAATTATCAAAATTTCCCAAAAAAATTTCCAACTCCTTAAATTTTCGAAACATTTTTACCAGCGTCTCCTTTGCGCGGCTAGCTCGGGACAACTACAAAATGCCTCTAGGGGCCCCAAATTTTCAAAAGAAAACAAAAACCAAGTGGCTAGATCAGAATTTCATCAAATTTCATATGCAAATTTAAACCTTTTTGTCGAGCAATTCTAATTTTATATCTGAAATGCAAAAGCACCAAATTTCTTTTGCTTTTAAATACCTGAATCCTACTTAGCAATAATGTCCAATCACAGAATCCAAAATCAATTCATTCATTTCTTCTCAAAATTTTCGATATTGGCTTTACTTAAGCCTATACGATGTGCATATACCATCCGTACGCAATATCAAATCCGATCGCCCACTCGAACGCACAATTTCCACTTTCGGACTAGTATCGTCCACCCGACTTCCTAGTGCGGACTCAGATTTGGTTTCTTGATCAGAAACCGTCATCCTCCTTGCATAGCTATATACTATGATAGAAAATTTCCAAAACCAATCAAAAATCCATATCCAAGGTTCGCCGTCGAAAATCGAGTGAAAAATCCCAACTCGGATCGATATAAATATCTCGAAATTCTATGCTCGAATCTGCATCAAATCGTTATGCGAATAAAATAGTATACGTACATCCTACGTATTTATCTCAATTGATTACTAGCTATATCAATTTTCTTCTTATTCACATTTATTTTGATTCCCATTCACTTATCCACAATTTCCCCTTTTCACCTTTTTTATTAAATCTTCGTTCAAATATTAACTTAGAATATTTATCAATTCCAAATTTACTTAAGAATTTCACCATCCATTTCTTAAGTTCAGTATGAATATATTATACACTTCTTATATTTACTTTTGCTTTACCACTTAAGCTTATTATATATATTTTTCATTTAATTTAAATTTTCAATTCCATTCTAAATTCAGTTTACCTTCAGTTCTTAATTTATTTTCAAGTCAAAACTAATATTGAATTCTGTTTGTCTTATCTCAAACTCATTCTTAATTAACCATTTCTTTAAATTAGTTCCACTCACTAGTTAATCCATATCTCAAACACTTTTTATTTCCAAATCTTTCATTATTTTTAGTTCACTTCGAACTAATTCTTCAACTTCACTTTAATTTACACAATTTAAATTAATATCATTCCAGTATTCAATTTAAATTCCATTTACAATTTAAATTAATTTGTTCCTCCACCAATATTATTTCCAACTTAAAGAATTTTATTTCAATGGCCATTTCACTTAGTCTACTTAGACTTTTCCTCAGATTCACTTTTACTTAACTTAATTCAATTAAATTCCTTTTCAATTCAAATTTAAACTTCCATACGTTTTCCAACTTATTTAAATTCCATTCACTACTCTCTTCCAATTACTTCATCTAATTGGCCTACTTTCTAACTTATTTCGTTTTCACATTTATTTTAATTTAACTCTTCTTAAGTTAAATTTTATTCTAACAAATTTCAATACTATTTTATTTAGCCTGCTTAGGATTAAATTTCCAATTTACTTTATTTCTCCCAGTTCAAATTAATTCCCATTTCAATTAATTCTTTTTCCAAACTCTTATAAGTTTTAAACTTATTAATATTCCATAACCATTTTTAAATAAACTTCCAGAGTTTAAACAATTTCTTAAGTATTTCAAAATCATTTTTGAAATCATATACACCCAAAGTTAAACTATGCTTTTTCATTTCAAAATCAACCTAATTTTTGCAAACAAATACCAATTTAAAACATTCAAGTAGCAATTCCTCTCTAGAAAACTCGAAAATGAACATCGATGATGATGCAGTCATCACCGAAATTATTTTCCAGCGACTGAAAGTTCAGTGCTTTTATTTCTTTATAAACATTTTCAAATATTTTTAATTCCAAATCCCACCAGATTTCATATCCAATTCAAAAATATTTCCGAATAATATCACTATTATTCCTCCAAAGTCCTTGAAAATCATTTTCAAACTCAAAGGAAATTAAATTTTTCCCAAATTTTCAAATTTCAAGTCCTTTCAATCTATATTCAAATACAAATATGGAAATTTTATTTTATTTCAATAATAAATTACATTTATAATTCACGTTTTCAAATTCCATTCTGTTATATGAAATTGTTTCCTTAACTTTTGGTTAGAATATCAATTCCTAATTCAATTTCCATAACAATAATGATAATAGTTTAATATTTCATTCCCCTATTTAATACAATACTATGCCAAATTGTTCTATTCAAGTGTTTAGAGATCCCTATCAATAACGTTAATTACTCGCATTGACTAGAATCCATAAGCCACTCAACAAACCAATCAACACAATATAAAACAATTTTATATTCACTAACAAATACACGCTCATATCAATTAATACACTCAAACTCATTCTAGGGCGCTACTGACCCTATTTCTAATGAGTAATCCCCACCAGAGCCACGATTCTCGCTTAACCTTCAGCTCTGATACCTCTATAACAGCCCGCAAATCCGTTCCTCTTTTGAGTTGACAATATTCTCCATATGTACATCTCAAATTGGACGGAAATACAAACCATTAGGGTTAAAGAAGAAAGAGGAAGAAGAAGAAATAGAAAACAATATCAGAATCTCACAATCGCAGTAGAACAAAATATAATATATTGCAACAGATTTTCATACAAAAGAATCGGTAACTGTTTAATACTTACAATCATTAGAGTACGCAATCATCACATCAAATCTGGACTGTTTAGTAACTTATCCTTACATAGCTGAATATACAAATCTATGAAAATATGCCTAGTCATCCAGCTTGTCTCCTGAGCTCCATAGCATCCTATCCTGAATCTGTAATACATGGTCTGACCTGAGCATTATAATAAAATAACACTCGATTCAGTCTGGAAAACTAGCGTGATAAAACACACTCGATTGGATTGTTAAAGTTTTCAAAATCCTTTGAAATCAAAGGTATCTCATAAGTCTACACCACAAATAAACATGCCGGTTTTTTACCCTACGATAACCTAAAACATTTTTATCAAATTCGTCTGATATTATAATAGTGTCTATAGAAAGTAAAAGAATCTAGCTGAAATGCTTGCACCTCACGTTCCAACATAGTTGGGAACAATCAAAACCATACAGGTGCTTATTGGAGATTGGATTCCATACAATGGCAGGGCTACTAGGGTACCACCCATCACAGTACTTGGCCTAGATAAGCGCACCGAGGAACACTTTCGATCCCCTGCAGCACAAGACTAGAGCTACCCCTTACTGGATAGTCCAAATAAGATCACCCCGCCATTGGGATCAGCAACCGCCCACTAAGCCGAGATCAAATGGGACTCTAGAAAGGGATGACCTTACTCTACTTGGGTGCTACCCACTTAGCCTTGCTTCACCTCCCCTGTTTTTGCCATTCTCGGTTGATGAGGCTTGAGGCTATGCGTAACCTTTTTAGAACACATTTCACTTAGAATGCTCATCGTCCTCCTGAAGATGGTTTGATAGCATTCGTCCATACTAGTTTCCCTGGGTATGGACAAACCGAATCATCGTCTTCATCATCTTCACGGTCTTCATTTGCAATGTTCAAACCGGATCAAAGTGGTTTTCGGATAATTAAACTCGATCACGGTCTCTTTGAAACGATCAGCGCATTGGCCAAATTGATAGTCGGTTATTTAACTATCAAATAACATTCACAAGCCAAATATATTATTTCCAATGAAAATCACCAAGCCTTACTAAAATTAGATTTTTAATAACTTAAATCACTTTACCAAAAAATACACACTTAAAACATTTAGAATAAAACTATTTAAAGACACTTTGTTCAAAATAATAGTTATGAAATTCTATAAAAATTCTTCAAGTAAACCTTTAGCCAAAATTTCCTTTAAAATAATTCATTTTATAAATATTAAATAATTTTCCTTCAAATCATAATACTAATTTAATAATTAACTACTAAACTTAACTAAATAAATGTTTACTTTTTAAAATCTTAAACTCTAAGTAATATTTCATAAAGAACATTCTTTTAAAACGCTTTTAAATTTTATACTTAAAAACCTTCCTTTGAAAATACGCTTAGCCTTTCAGGAAAATATACTTTACATTCCAATATAACTCGTCAAATCATTTATAAACCATTCTCGATTTATTTCCAGTTTAATTTACGTCCCAGTCCCATAAATTTTCTTTCCACACTTTTAAAAATAAAACCACCACCATTTATTTTTAAAAACGAATTACCCTTTCCTTATAAATTCCCACCGTGAATTTATAAGTCCAAATTATCCACTGATAAACATTCATTTTATTCATGAACCCCATTTATAAATTCCATAGTCTCATTACCCTTTTAATCAATGTTTTCAAAACACTTAATCGATTTCCAAATCGATTCTCTGAATTAGATTCCCTTTAAAATTTATTTCTCGATTTATCTAAATTCATTCCAAAATCCATTAATTCCACTTTTACTCCTTTCTTATGAATTAAAACTTTATTTAACTACCTTGCAACCATGGAACAAAGTTCCTGGAGGTTGCGGGTTCGAGTCCCGCAGGCGAGATATGTTTCTCTTAAGGCTTAAAGTGGTTATCCCCAATAAAATCTATAACCTGGTAGAGGATTGATGCTCTGGGCTGGGCTAGCTAAAAAGGGGATCAGTGTGACAGACAGTTGTATTCCCTAGCTCTACTCTCCGGAGTAGGGTTTTAAAAAAAACTTTATTTAAATCTGAAATATAAATTTCATGCTCTATTTCAAAACTCTCCTTTTATTTTCCTAACCCATTTAAAACTTAAATTTAAAAATAATTTCTTTTTGCTTAAATCAATATTGGTTTAAGTCCTTAGTTTTTAAAATCCTTCAATTTACATTTATCCAGACTCTATTCTTTTTCTACGTTCCGGAATTTATTAAATAGGATTTTAAAATTCAACTATTTACTTTCCCAATTCTTCCCTTTTTAAATTTATCCATCTTTACCATAAATTTCCTTCTTTAAATTTTCCCTTTTTTTCCATTTCAAAAATTCAATTTTTATATTTAAAATGCCATAAGATATCCAGCAATAAATTAACATCATATAAATTAATTTTTTCCACATAATATATCACAGAATTATTTAACATTTCATATAACTGAATATGAAAATAAATTCAACATTTCTGAGGAATCCAGTCGGATCCCACCAACCTGTTTCCCTGCATCCACAGATGTTAGCACAATATAAAAATACCAATCCCACTTCGAGGGGGATATCGGGGTATATAGGATCATCCGTCATTATGCAGGGTGCATAAGGTCTCATCCGTTGTATAATGCAGGAATATCAATCGCTACTATATATAATATATCACATCCAGACTGATAATAAATTGTCAATTCAAGCAATCAACCAATAATTTAAATTTTTAACTATTTAAATTCACCAGTAATCCAATTTAAGTGAGATTAACTCACCTTTGGCCTTTAGTTTGCAGTCCGATCCAAACCGGCTATTTCCTTCATGATTTTGGACCTTGTATAAACATTATACGATTTATTAACATTTTAAATAATCGAACAAATATTTATCATATAATAAATTTAATTTAAACTAATTTTCCTTTACATCATTTTTTTTAGTAACTAAAATTAATTGAATAAATTAATTAAACAAGTTAGCCATCAAAATCCATTATTTTAAAATAAGCTAGTAAGTTTAAAATGCATATGTATATTTTTTTAAACCTTATATATATATATATATATCTTCTGTTTACCTATATATATGTATTTACAAAATTCTAAGAAAATAAAATTCCTTTCTAGCCTATATATGCACATATTAATTTAAAATTGAATTGCCCTTTTTTCTGTATTTAAAACCTGCATATATTTTACTGTATATTTTTATATGGATAAACTGGATATATTGTACTGCATATTTTTTATTTTTATATGAACAAATTTATAATATTAATGAGTTAACAACTTATATTTTCCATAAAATTTTATATGCTCAGATAAAAGGAACAGAAATTACTAGCAACCAATCTCGAGGTTGGTCCACCAAAACTCCAACCGGTGAGCCGTCTACCCAAATCCTTACGCCGCCGCCGTCGCCTGCTCGAGTCTCCCATCTTCGCCGACCTTCGAGCACCAAAAATCAAATCGTGACTCCAATGTCTGACACCTCGCATCCCACCCTCAAATCAACGCGCGCTTCCACCCCGGTGAAGCTGCGAACACCACCTCGCGGCCTTCCTAATCCCCTTCGGCGCTCCCATGAATGCGCGCATGATCGCCAATCGACATCGAATGATCCCAGCTCATTTGCGATCCAAGTCAATCGGGCATCGCGACTTTTTTTAATGTTAGTCAATTTCACGAGTCGACTGAAGGGAAAGAACTAGATTTAACTGACATAAAGGAAAAAGGATCTACTCTTAAAAGAAAAGGAGGGGAAAGAATTCGTTCGACCGTTTTAATTTTCTCTGTTTTGATTTGAATAGAAAGAGAGAGCGGCCATTTTTTTCCTTGAACTTGCTTTTTAATTTATCTACTTGCGTGCTTAATTTAAAAAGAAAGAACGGGGAACAAGAAAGGATGTTAGTGTGTAAAAGCATCTCTGTGTGTTGGCTGTGGTTTGTATGCACAGTGATGTGAATGGAGAAGAAAAGGCTCTGATGTGAAGGAATGTCAGCTAGTGAAGGTTGCTTGTATGAGAATGTAAATATATATTTTAAATTGAATTTCAAATTATCTCGATAATTGAAACTTAAAATTTTGAACCCCTATCGAGGCATATGCCGCTAGGCGTTCATAATATTATACCCCTATTAAGAGCGCAATGGAAAAGGTTATGAATCCTAATTCGATCGTAAGGAAAAGATAGCTTTTTAGACCCATTTATTATATTGAATTTTCGATATAGATTTCAGCGTGTTTACTTATCGTACAATCACACGATAACTCCAAACACTATGAAATTTAAAATCCGATAATAAAATACTATTACAGATCCAATGGATCTGGTTTTCGTCTAAATCCGAGACTGTGCCTCGAAAATCTATTTTAAATGTCATTTTAAGCAATATATTTTTAAAACTGAACAAATCACCTTTTAATTCAATTTTTAAAAGTTCTATTACCTTCAGTGTCATTAATATAAATTTTATAAACCTTCAATTTATTTTTAACGAGCTTAAAACTTAAGATTCAATATTTTACCCAACTTTCAATTATTAAATTTAATAATTTAATTGTCAAATAAATATTGATATTTGATATTCAAGTTAAAACAAACTTTTCAAATCAATTAAATGTTCCAATTTCAAATATCTAAAATTATGCGTTGTCACAGACGCCAATAGCCTCTCCCAGTTGGGTGATCTCATAAGGAAGAAGCGTAGAGGAAAAAAAATAGGAATCAATACCAAAATTCTAAAGATTACTTCTAAAAAGGTTCGAACGAGAATCGAAACAATTTCTCTTACTGAAAATCAACTGATGACACTCCCAAATTTGGTAATTAACCTAATAGCTGTTCTTTTCAAAACAAAAAGATAAAAGGAAATATGTAACGTCCCAATATTTTCAACCATTCGCATCTACACATGTCGGACTTGAATTGCTCAAAATATCAAATAATTTATATTGGCAAAACTTAGCATATACAGTAAATAAATAATCACAGAATCACAGACACAGAGTAATATAACAATAAGCAGCGGAAATAAAAGAATAGTAGTTCACGAAGCTACTATATATATATATATATACATATATACATATAACAGAGTTAAACAAGATACAACAAAAGTCTCGAATACGTAGAAGTCTCAATACAATAGTCAAATACAAAATATGAATATATCACTGGAATCAACTGAATAACTGAAAGCTGAATTGATGATGGATCTCCCATGAAGCTCCAACTCCTAAGGTGATTCTTGGATTCTGTGACACTCAGTCTGACCCGAGCGTAAAGCAAAACACAAACACTCGAGTCAGGATTAGCATTCTTATATCAATAAATCCAACTCAAGTGAAATAACAACTGATATATAAGTAACTCAAAGGATGTTTGGGATAAGAATCCTTTAAGGATCCATTAAATTATCTACTATGTAGTAATATACACTATTAAAATAATGTCTATAGCAAAGTAAAATATTAAAATAGCGTTAAGGCGTTACCCATATCCCCCTTAATACATTTTATAGTGCCAATAGTCTATACTGTACCGTAATACCTCCTGATCGGGAGGCTACCAGAGGATACTCCACAAGTACGATACAAAACAAACTCGTAGTCGTCTCGATAGGGTAGGTGACACCGCATAACTAGGTAATGCCAGGGTAGATATACCAATTACACTTCCGGGCTGGTGGTAACGCATAGCCGCAGCTACCGCCCACCTCGAGCCACACTCCCAAATCAAAGGTGTGCACCAAATCAATCACAAAGTAATAGAATGGCATAAGAAGAAGTGTGTCCGATCGGAGGAGCTACCTCACTTGGCCCGTCGATTGCTCTTGTTTTAGCCACCTTATGCCAACTCACGGGAGTCGGGTTTACATATATACCTCAAAAAGAACATCGCCACCAGCCTACTTAATTCTGTAATCTCCATCGTGTACACGGTTGTTAAAGTGGTTTTTGGCATTGGCAGAGAGTAGGACAATAACTGATCCCGGTCTCTTTAACAACCAAATGTTATTATAACACCATGGTCATTTCAAAATAGTTTATACTTCAAAACCAAATTATCATTCCTATTTCAAAACCATATCAATATGATATCATTTCACTTCGAATATATTCATTTCCAAAATCATAGGACTTTCAAATTATAACACTTTCGAAACCAAAACACTTGAAATTATAACACCTTTGAAATCATACACATTGAAATCATAATAATTTGGAAAACCATAACTTTGAAATCATAACTTAGATATCATAATACTTTGGAAATAATAGCACTTTGGAAATCATAATTTAGAAATCATAATACTTTGGAAAACCATAACTTTGAAATCATAACTTAGATATCATAATACTTTGGAAATCATAATTTAGAAATCATAATACTTTAGAAATCATAACATTTTGAAATCATAACATTTTAGAAATCATAACACTTTCCACTTAACCATTAAATATTAAAATAGTTTATAAAATAAAATAGTTTATAAAATAAAATAGTTTATATAAAGTAGTTATAGGTTAAAATAGTTTATAATAAAATAGTTGATATATTAAAATAGTTCATATATTAAAATAGTTCATATTAAAAATAGTCTATATTAAAATGATTTATATTAAAATAGTTTATATTAAAATAATTTATTAGGTAAAATATGTAAATAGTTAAATATAATTTAAAATACTTTATATAATAAAAGGGTTTCCTCAACTTTCACAAATCGATTCAAAAATCAAAGGTATCTCGTAAGACCATGCTACAAATAAACACAACGAGTTTTTACTTTACGATAACCAAAACATTGCGTATCAAAATCCTCTGAGATTATAATAATGTCTAAGTACAAATACTTATTCAAATAGCTGAAATTGTTACAATAATTAAATTCCAACAATATTAGGCTCCACAATCAAAACCGTAAAGGCACGTATTGGTGAATGGATTCCAACAGAATGACTAGGCCGGGGTACCACCTGCCACAGTATGTATCTAGAACAGCGTACCAAGGAACACTCTTGATCCTCTACAACACAATACCGGACTACCCCTAACCTAGATAGCCAAATAAGATTACCCTACGGTTGGGATCAGCAACCGCCACACAGCCGAATAAAAGAGACTTTAGATAGGGGTAACCTTACCCTACTTGGGTGCGACCCACTTAGCCTTGCTGCATCTCCGTTGATTTTCAGTCATTCCCGATTGATGAGGCTAGAGGCTACAATTAGCTTTTTAGAAATATTCACTTAGAAAGCTCATTGTCCTCCAATGACAATGTACTGATAGCATTCACCCATACAAGGCTGTTCCCGGTCCGAATGGAACTGAACGTACTATTCCTACTACATCCATTTTGGAATCACCCTCAGGATTATTAGCGATTAGCCCTTGCACTTCACTGCTCCATCTTCTTCTCCATGCTCTAGTCTTCATTATGAAAACGTACTCATTGGGTTGAAGTGGTTTTCGGATCACAAATCCAATCCCGGTCTCTTCGAAACAACGTTCGATATTTCCGGTAAACTTAACCCTGGTTCTCCAGGAAATAAACAGATAACGATAAGATCGAAAATCACCTCCTAACCATTTATGGACGGATTTCCTTAAAACGTCCTAGAAGAACGAAATGAGTTTATACGTACAGTATAGAACCTCGAACGGTGATTGTACCATGTAATTCCCATACCTCTTATAGATATTTCCAAAGTTATATTTAGGTCCAAATTTGATAGTCGATTATTTAACTATCAAATAAATAATAAATTCAACCAAATACTTCAATTTCACCGAAAACACCAAGTCATTATTTAAATTAAGTTTTTAATAAATTAAATCCCTTTATCCAAAACTATATACTTATCTTATCGAATTCGGTAGATTCACAAAGCATCTTTTCAAAAATATTTGGAAACCCTTTTGAAAATAATGTGGAAAGTACCACTGTGGTATCAAACCATGGATCACAACTCAATGGTTACGTCTCTATCCCAAAGAAATCCAAGACTAGCTGTAGGCACTCACTGCCTCCGATTACGCCACGTGAGTATACCAATATCCTAGAAAATTTTGTTTAATAATTTTCAAAATAATACTTATTGAATTTCTATAATAATTCTCCAAGTAAAACTTCAGACAAAAGCTACTTTTTAAATAACGCTATTATATAAAATACAAATATTTAATAATTATTCTTTAAAATAAAAATGCTAATTAAACCTTTAATAATAATTAACTACTATAACTAACTTAATTTTATAAATACTTTTAAAAAATGTTGAACAATTAAATAATAGATTTTATGAAAACATTCTTATAAACACTTTTAAATTTTCTATTAACACTTTAAAACCCTTCTTTTTTTAAAATAACTCAACCTTTAAAAAAAATGCATTTTTAACTTCAATGTAGTCAGTCGAATCATTTATAAATCCCCTTCGATTTATCTCCAGTTTAATTTACGTTCCAATCCCATAAATTTCCTTTTCACATTTCCAAAAATAAATCTACCACTTATTTTGTAACAACCCGCATATTTATCGAGTTTGTATTTAAATATTTTATTTAAATATTAACTCGTTAATCGGATTTTGGTCTGAAAAGCTACTTTTTGCAAACGGTCAAATTAGGACTCGAGACCACTTCCATTGAGTTCGAAATGTCGTTTACAACTTTTTTAAGTATAAACATCGATAGGTTTGGAGTTATAGCAATTTCACTAACTTTTCCCGCTTTGGACTTTGGGTTAGTTTAGCCTATTAAGCCCAAGTTCCAACCCTCTTCTCCTCACTCTTCATAAATTTCCTAACTAACTCAAGCTTGGGCATCAATGGTGAAAAGAATGGGAAATTAAAACTCCAAGCACAAATTCAATTGCAAATCCAACATTCAACTCCAAATTCAAGTAGAAGATATTGGATTCAAGCTTTGGATTGCTTCTCCTTGCTTTCAAGCTGCATCTTCACAAACTTTAGTGCAAAGGTGGGATTTTTATCTCAAAATTCTAGCCTATAACCATATTGGACTGTTGGGAATGATTCCCTATCACTTTTGCATGCATATTAGCATTTGGTTTGGATTGGATTGGCGAAAAACTCCAATTTTTAGTGTTTTTGGTGAAAAACTGCTCTTAGGTCGTTCTGTCTTCATTAGGTCGCTCGGGGTGGAAAAGTCACGGCCTTCGTATTTGATTCACTCGGTTTTAGGTCGTAGGTCGCAAGCCTTTTAGGTCGTAGGTCGCGAGCCCTATAGGTCGTTCGGCCTTGTTCCTTCATTAGGTCGCTCTGCCTTATTAAACCGATAACTCGCGAACCTCTTAGGTCGCTCAACCTGTTCGTCCACCAGGTCGCGTAAACCACTTAAGTCGCTTTCCCCTTATTTTCTTTAGGTCGTTTGAGTGTTAGGTCGCGAACCCATTTTAGGTCGCATAACCTTAGACCCTTAGGTCGCGAGCAGTTAGGTCATTAGACCTAGGTTGCCTTATCCCCTTAGGTCGCTAGGTCGCGACGTTTTAGGTCGCTAGGTCGCGACGTTTTAGGTCGCTGCATCCTATGCCTCTATAGGTCGCTCGACCTCGTTTATGACCATAGGTCGCTCACCCCCTCTTCGTTAGGTCGCTCGGCCTTGCCTTCCATTTTTAGGTCGCTAGGTTGCGACGTTTTTGGTCGTTAGGTCGCGACGTTTTAGGTCGCTTGACCTTGTTTTCCTCTAGGTCGCATGGCCTTTAGACCGTTAGGTCGCGAGCGTTAGGTCGTTAGACCTTACCTTCCTTAGGTCGCTTGACCGGTTAAACCTTTAGGTCGCTCAACCCTACTACCATTACTAGGTCGTTTGGCCATAGCTCGTTAGGTCGCATGACCTTATAAACCGATAGGTCACATGACATTATAACCCTATAGGTCGTTGGACCTTTGACTCGTAGGTCGTTGGACCTTATCCCGATAGGTCGCTTGACCCATTGGACTCCTAGGTCGCAACTCTTAGGTCGCTCGACCCTATTCCCCTTAGGTCGTTAGACCTCATTTTGTCTTCACTAGGTCGTACCGTTTTGGTCGGGGCGCTGCCCCGCACCCCGCCGGGGGCGCTGCCCCCTGGACCCCCGCGACCTGACCGGGCAGGTCGAACCCTGTAAGCGGTGGCGTTGCCCCCGCACCCCCACCTTGGGGGGTTGCCACCCCACCTGGACCCCCCCTCCGTAGGGGATCTTATCTGAAAAACATTGAGCTGATTTCCTTGGATTTTATTCACATCTCCGTATGCGATTTTTTGTGACTGATTGTTTCTACAATTGCTTCTGTGTTTTGTCACTTTATAATATAAAGGTTTCAATACTAGTAGTAAATATCAAAACTCTTTTAACAAACAATTTCAACTCTATTTTCAATAACAAAGCTGTTTTCTTAAACCGTTTTCCAATCTATTAGTATATACAAGCCTTTACCTCACTCGGATGAGAAATCTAATTAAACGACTTAGTAAAACAAGTGGTATGAAACGCTTGCGTTCACTTCGTCGGTTAATTCTTGGACTTGTTCGATTGAACCTCTTGTGACAATTTTATTAGTGAAGATTTACAGTTTGTTCGTAAATATTTAAGTTAAGCAAGTGGTTATGGGACATGAAGCTAAACTTCTATATTTACTAGCTTAGTGTAATTGACACTTCTCGTTGATCTTGATGATCGCTTTATGAATTAGACTAGCAATTGCGCGATGTCTCTTTCATTGCAAGGTTAGACTAGACACCACTTGTGTGATTCCATTCACACATACTTTTCTGCTTTTTGGTTAGTCTTGACCTCAATCTGTGTGATTCCATTCACACATGCGGGGTAGCTCCCCTTGGTCTTCGGATCGTCATGTGATAGGCCTCTTTCCCTTTTTATGATTTCTGGATTTCTCGTGTTGATTTCTGGAATTTATGTCATTGACTTGTTATGAGTACAAGTTTAGGGTATGATGCCCTCTTTGGATCTTTGAGAAGATTCTTGTGATATTGATTTACCTCTTATCGATTGATCTTCTGTTGATCATCATTTGCATACTTATAGTAGTATGTCAGTATGGATATTTTATGTTTATGCCATATCTTTTATTTTATACCATGTCATCTGATATTTATAGCTAGACTGATCCGTTTATTATTTTCTCAAATAATACTCGGGTCAGACCGAGATGTTACAGGTGCTTCTGCTTGACTTCTTCCCAGGGATTCATCACTCTGACTTTTGGCTACTATTTAGATTAGCAGTTTTTGTTGTATACACTTGAGATATAGACTCATAGTTGTATTCTTTTGTATAGCACGTGTTGCTATTCCTTTGTATTATCGTGGATCTTACTGACCACTACTCTGATGTACACTTTCATGTGTTAGTTATATATTCATATCTTCTTCCGCCTTTGTGATATGGATATCTGTGACTGATTTGTGATATGATTATTTCTATGTTTGTTTTCGAAGATTATTTATAGCCACCATGTGATAAGCAATTACATGGATGGTCGCTCCTCAACAGCCTTATTCTCCGTGCTAGTTGACAGCACTACTCCGGAGTGTTCTTGGCTAGCGTGGGTATAGAGGTGGGGCGTCACAGCTTTAAACCGATTTACCCATCTCCCTATAAATTCCAATGTGAACTTATAATTTCAAATTATCCAATGATAATTTCCCTCACTTTATATTATAAACTTCGTTTATAATTTCCATAATCACATTTTCCCTTTAATCATGGTTTCACAACACTTAATTGATTTTCATCGATTTTCAAATTAAATTCCGTTTTGAATTAATTTCTTACTTAACCCAAATTTATTCCAAAACCACATAATTTCAGATTCACTTTCTTTTTTTGATTTAAAATCTTATTTAAATCTAGAACATCAATTTCATACTTTATTTCAAAAATTTCACTTGTATTTTACCAAACCATTTAAATCTTAAATTTAAAATACATTTTTTATACTTAGAACTATATCGCTAAAGTTTTATTTTTATAACCCTTAATTCACGTTTACTCAAAAATCTTTTTTTTCTGTATTCCGAGATAGTTAAATTGGATTTAAAATCAACTATTAACTTCCAAATTGTTTTCTTTTAAATTAATCCAACTTTACTATAAATACTTTACTTTAAAATTTCCTTTTTATTTTCCTTTAAAAATTAAATATTCATACTTTTGATATTTTAAAATTTCAAGAACATATTCAAGAATACTATAACATCTAATAAATTTAATTTCCAATATAATCTATCATAGATTACTCAAATAAATCATATAACTAAATATGAAAATAAATTTCAACATTTTTGAGGAATCCAGTTGGATCCCTCCAACCTATTTCCCTGCATCCATAGATGTTAGCACAATATAAAAATATAAATTCCACTTCGAGGGGGATATTGTGATATATAAGGTTATCCGCTATTATGTGGGGCGCATAGGGTCTCATCCACTATATATATGCGGAAATATCAATCACTCCAACTATTAATATATATATATACTACGATATATATATATATATATAACATCAACAGATAATAATTCTTTAAATTCATTCAAGCATCCAATAATTTATTTAATCTACTTAAAATAAATTTTAGTAATCCAAAAGAGCAAGAATTTTTCTCACCTTGATTTTAAATTGTGATCCTTTCCAATTTAGATCCTTTCCTTAGTTTGCAGCACCGAACCCCTCTTCACGATCTTTGGACATTGTATGTATTTTATTATATTTTATTAGCATCGATACTTAAACAAACAAATGAACTAATTAACATATTTACTAGAATTAAATTAAAATTTCAAAACAAACCATTTAACCTTGATTATCAACATCCCAAAATCAGACTGCCACCCCCTGATGGCCACTGCCCCCTTCACCGAAACCATTGCATTCCAAATAGCATCTCCACGTACCCCTCTGGCCAAGCACCAACAATGCGACTCCGCCAAGCACCAACAACTCCACCCTTCGTCTGCACCACGCGAAACCCTAGCCTCGACTTAGCTTGGCAATGTAAATGTTGAAATAAGTAATGAAATAATATATAGTCAATGGTAATTGAATAAAATTAGTGTCATATAGGTAATTATAACATTTTTTTATAAATAATAAACTAATTTTAATTATACCCATCAGATGATAATTGATTGAACAACAAGAGTGGAATCAAATAAATGGACTTATTAGAATTTTAATTTGTAATTACTGAATTTTTGGAATTGAAATTAAATACTGTAATTTGTGCAATATTGAATATTATATTGATATAGGAATTTGCGTTAAAGGATTATAAATTATTAAGTAACCTAAAGCGATAGGAATTGTAAATTACTAAATTTGAATTGAAAATTTGATTTAATTAATTTAATATTAATTTATTTAATTAATGTTAAAATTGCCATTTTGACCACTGTCTCGGATTTTGACGAAACTAGTTTCATCGAACCGTAATGGTGAATTATTGTAAGGTTTCATGTTTCGTAGTGATCGGACTTGTCGTTTGATCGTACGGACTCGAAACGCCTAGAAACCAATTTAATTGAAATCAATTGAAATTAATTTGAAATAATCTGATTTTAACATAACTTCTTCATACGATGGAATTTGGACTTGAAATCTATTTCATTGAGTTTAAAATTATCAAAAACATCTATTTAGATATATGGGATAACCCATTACGGTTACGAAAACGAAACGTGCTTTTCGGGTCATTTATCGTTCAACTTTCAAATCGATCTAGTCCATCCGTTCTATTTTTGATCTACCTACTTATAGCTCGTTATAAACCATAGCAGCCTTTCATTTTCCGTTGTCTGTATGTACATTTCTTTCTCATCTCCTCTTTGTATTGGCAGACAAACCAAAACAAAATACCAATTCAATTTCAAATCAAATTTCAATTTCAAAATCAAACTCCTCAGAACCATATCATATTATATATCACTTTGAAGCTCTAGATGTTCACAAGTCAATTATGCAGTTTGTTTTTCAATTTGGGTTTCTGTGTGGCTAAATTGAATAATGTATTCCCGGCCGTTCATACGAGGGTTTTGATTTTAACAGCGGACCGTCAGCTTGGTGATGATCGAAAGGCATGAAGTGGTAGAGTTCGTCAAGTGGTGTGCATCAGCGTGGTTGAGTTGTGCTAGAGGTCATCGAAGTTGCTTGAAAATTTGCAAGAAGTGGCGGCGGCCGCGTCTGGATGGAGGCTGTTCCAGGGGTTGTCGAAGTCGCGTGACCTAGGCATGGGTGTGACTTGAGGAGCTCAGGTCGACGGAGTCGCTTGATTTGGTGCAGGCGAACGGGGTCGAGGCATTAATTGGGTTTTGGTTGTGGCCCGTTCATGTGCATGCTAGAAGGAATCAGGGTTTCTCTGGGTAGTTGTGTCGTTATTGGAGGTGACGTGTAATATTATTATCATTATTTAATCTATTTTAAAAATTAAAATTTTTGTAACTTCTAACTTATTTGACTTTCACATATGAGGTCCGTTTCACACGGTTTGCTCCACTGCTATCGTATTAAAATTTGGGACATTTTGATGCTTGTTTGGATGAACTCTGAGACTGTTTGAATTTTGGGCCTAAATTGGATTGTAAATCGATTTAAAATCGAAGGTGAGTATTTTAACGCACTCACAACTTCTAAAATTTCTTATGTTAGTTAAATTAAATTTAGGATGTGATCAGGAATTTATTTATGGCTATTTGATATATGTAAAGTGCTATTCCTGTTAATTTGTATTGTTTTGAATTAAATTGTTATTTAATTTATTATTGAATTAAATTGCCAGTTAAATACATGTCATTGATAATTAGTTAATTGCTGATATTTATTGGTCAAATTGAATGATGATTCTGATGGATGTTTGATTTTTGATACTGGGTAATTGGATGTTATGTTGATTTATATATTGTTATCACTCTGCAAGTTCCCTTGGTTATTATCAGGAAAATCACTATGGATTGAATGATATATACCCGAACGATCTATAGATTAGGGAAAAATCATTATCGATTGAAGTCATAGACTCGAGCGATTTTATGGATTTTAGTATTTAATTCGAGATTGCAGTTTGAAATGATATATAACCGTAAAATGTTAAATAGCAAATTGAAATGATAAATATTCGTATCACTTGACCCTATTGTAGAGAATTATATACGGACACCGGATTGGTTAAATTAACTGATTTTTACATCCATAAATTTTTGTATTTGGTTAAACGATATTCTGAAATAAAATTTGATTTATATAAATTAAATTATCATCGGAATTCAAGTTTTAGGTTGAAATTGGAATTGGTTCAAAGAGATTGTTTTAAATGAAGATTGAAATCGTAAAGTTGAAGTTTGAAATATAAATGAATTTTTTTTGAATTGAGTTATTGAAATTGTCCGAAATATAACTCGAAATATATATTGAATTTGGAGTAACTTAAATTGATATTTCAAACATGAGTTGAAAGCAATATAGAATTTAATAGTTTATTGAGAATTTGAATTTAAAGATTTGAAATTGGGTTTGTTGATTTGGAGATTGAAATGGTTCAGATGTGTTGAAATAAAATAAATAGTTTAAATTGATTTTAATTCCAAATTAATATTTTATTATAAACTGTTTAAAATATATTATTTTAAAATTTCTAATTATTAAATTTTTCAAATTATTAAACTATATTAACCTATATTAACTATATTAAATCATTTTAACCTATTTTAAACCATATAATTTATTTTAAAACTAATTAACCCATTTTAACTTATTTTAAATTTAATTAATCTATTTTAAAGCTATTTAATCTATTTTAATGATATTTTATCTATTTAACTATCCTAAACCAATTTAGCAGTACCTTTAATCTTTAGTTAAACCATTTTAGAGTATTTTAACTATTTATAACTATTTATAACTATTTAAAACTATTTATAACTATCTTTCTAAATTTCAAACTAAATAAAGTAGATGTGTACATTTTAAATCCTCGATTTAAAGTGAATATGATATTTTGATATCAATTATGAAATGGTTTTGAAAATATAAAAGAACCATCCGGTGCGTAATAGGTGATTGGTTATTAAATTGACCGAGATCGGATACTGTCGTACTCTTTGCCTATATTGAAAACCACTTTAGCCACTGTGTACGTGGTGGAGATTCCAGAAATGAAGTAGGATGGTTTGGCAAACGATTTCTGTATAAGTTATGACGTGACCCTGACTTCCGTGAGTTAGCTTAGATGGACTAAAACAGGAGCTATACCTGAGCCAAGTGAGGTCATTCCTCCGATCGGACATGCTTCTTCGATACCATATTATAACATTTAGGATTATTTGGTGGCCACCCCTTGATTTTGACTTTGGTAATGTGTTCCAAGGTGGGTGGTAGTAGCTGCTATGCATTACCACCAATCCAGTCTGCAATTGGTAAATCTACCCTGGCATTGCCTCGAGTGCCATGTTTACTTGCCCTAGAGCACCTTCTAAGGGTTTGTTTTGTACCATACCTATGGGTGCCCTTTGGGTAAAACTCACATAGGAGCGTACGGTACTATATAGACTATGTGAATATAAAAAATGTGTTAAAGGGGATATGGGTAACGCGTTAACTCTATTTTAATACTTTGCTTTACTGTAGACACTATTATAATAGCGTATTGTACTACACAGTACATAGTTTAATGGATCCTTAGGAGATGTGAATCTTGAACATCTTTTAAGTTACTATACCCACG
Source organism: Allium cepa (assembly GCA_030765085.1). Classification (NCBI taxonomy): domain Eukaryota; kingdom Viridiplantae; phylum Streptophyta; class Magnoliopsida; order Asparagales; family Amaryllidaceae; genus Allium; species Allium cepa. The sequence goes on along the minus strand of CM060940.1, from coordinate 212,170,989 downwards.
TTAGACACTGGATAAGAGATGCCAAACCCCGTAAATATCTCTAATGCCATTACACTCATATTTACTGTTGATTTAACTTACATAAGATCTTTTAGTTCTGCCTTGAGTGTTTTGTCTTTTCAATTTGCTCGAGTCAGCCTGAGCATTTCGGGGTTGGAGATCTTATTTTTGGAGGACGAAGACGAAGAGTTGTACTGTCATTATTTATTTTATTTATTCCACTACATCATGTTGTTCCGCTGCATTTATTTGTTTCATTATTCCTATTTATGTAACTCTAATGTTTTGTTGTAAAGAATAATCCAATGTATTTATAAAACGGCTTCATGAACTGTCATTTGATTATTATATTTTGTCATTCCACTATGAGATTCTGTATTTATTTTATTTCTTCCCCTTTTTCTTATTTACCCCATAAAAATCTTCCCTTTTGAATGGTTTGAGTCTGGCATGTGTGTCTACTTAAAACATCCAAAAAAAGGGTCGTTACACCTCCAACTTGTTTCCCTGCATCCACAGATGTCAGCACAATATAAAAATACCAATCCTACTTCGAGGGGAATATCGTGGTATATTGGATCATCCACAATTATACGTGGCGCATAAGGTCTCATCCGCTATATATATGCGGGAATATCAATCACTCCAACTACTAATATATATGCTACTATATATATATATATATATATATATATTTAACATCAACAGATAATAAGTTTATAAATTCATTCAAGCATCCAATAATTCCTTTTATCTACTTAAAATAAATTTTAGTAATCTGAAAGAGTGCGAATTTTTCTCGCCTTGATTTTAAATTGTGATCCATTCCAATTTAAATACTTTTCTTTGATTTTGCAGCTCCGAATCCCTCCTTCACGATCTTTGGACCTTATATGTATTTTGTTAGCATCGATAAACAAACAAATAAATTAATTGACCTATTTACTAGAATTAAATTAAAATTTCAAAACAAACCATTTATCCTTGATTACCAAAATCCCAAAATCAGACTGCCACCCACTGATGGCCACTGCCCCTTAGCCGAAATCATCATGTTCCAAACAGAATGTCCGGGTACCCCTCTGGCCAAGCAACAACAACGCAAGTCCTCAAAGCACCAACAACTCCAACCTTTGTCTACATCACGTGAAACCCTAGCCTCGACTTAGCATCTTCCCACATAATTCCACATAACTCAATCACCTCGAAACGCTAACACGAGTGACGCGACTCCTTCCCAGATCATTGAGTACGTCTCCAGACCCCCTTTCCGATCACGTTCGCCTTCATCCTGGCTCACAACCCTACACGAAAGTCACGATTCGATGAACACAAAGGAAAGGAGTCATCAATTTTTGAATGATTCATGCAAATGGAGAAAGGCTTGCGATTTATCAATTGATTTCGAGAAAGGAGGCAGTTCGATTTCCTTTTGAATTGAACGTTTGAATGAAATTTCCTTTAATATCGACAAATGATGATTGTTTTCTCGTTCCCTCATTTTTTTTGTTTTGGAATGTTCAACCGAAAGTTTTTTTAAAGAAGGAGATGCATGTTAGAAGAGATAAGGTCACGTCCACATCACCAGGTTGATTTGATATAAACTTTCGGCTGAAATTAAATGCTTGAAGTTGACAATATATTAATTTAATTTTCAAATATCTCGATTTAAGTAGCTTAAAATCCCGACCTTTTATCGAGGCATACCGCTAGGTGTTTATAATGTTTGTGACAGCCCGCAAATCCGTACCCCTTGAATCAACATTATTCTACCCTAATTGACTCAAGTGGAACAGAAATACGAACCATTGAGGTTAAAGAAAAAGAGATAGAAGAAGAAGAAACTAAACAATAGCAGAATCTCACAGTCGCAGCGGATTAAAATATAATAGTAACTATAGAACTTTACCCAAAATGAAATCTATATCTGTTTATACATATCACATCATCACAAATCAGAGTAACTCATACATCAATCAACACATAACAGACATACCATACAACATAGCAGCGGATATATATATAGGTACATATAATACGTCTCGAACTCCAGCTCCTCTCCTGCTCCATAGCAACCTATCCTGAACATATAATACTCGGTCTGACCCGAGCATTATAATGAAATAACACCCGAGTCAGTCTGGCATACCAGCTGATAATAATGCACACAATTGATTATTAAAGTTTCAAAAATCCTTTTGAAAACAAAAGCATCTCGTAAGACCACGCCACAAATAAACATGTCGGGTTTTTACCTTACGATAGCTAAAACACTTTTATAGAAATCCTCTGATATTATAATAGGGTCTATTTACAAATACTTATAAAATAGCCGAAATTGTTACATTATTAAATTCCAGCTACTAGCCACCGAAGTGGGTAATACAAACAAAACTCGTAAAAGGCTCGTAGGGAAAATGGATTTCCAACAATGACTAGGCACTGGGGTACCACCTATCGCAGTACGTGGTCTAGATCACAGTACCGAGGACTACTCCCTTCGTCCCCTGCAACACAAGACCGGAATCACCTATGGGCAATTCCGAATAAGATCACCCCGCGGTTGGGATCAGCAACCGCACCACTAAGCCGAAATAAAAAAAGAACCTCTAGACAGGGATGACCTTACTCTCCAGTGGGGGCTACCCACGAAGCCTTGCTGCATATCCCCTGATTTTCAGTCATTCCCGGTTGATGAGGCTTGAGGCTAACGTTACCTTTAGAACGTTTCACTTAGAATGCCCATCGTCCGCTGACGATGTCATGAAGCATTCGTCCATACAAGTCCGTCCCGGGTTCGAACGGAACCGAAGGCACTATTCCTACTACATCCATTTTGGAAATATCCTCAGGATTAGTAGCGACTAGCCCTTGCACTTCACTGCTCCATCTTCGACTCCGAAAAACGTTTTATCGCACGAAAACGTACAAACCGGATCGAAGTGGTTTTCGAGAAATAAATCTCGATCCCGGTCTCTTCGAAACGATCAACGCAATTTGTCCAATATTGATAGTCGGTGATTTAACTATCAATTTATATTCATAAACATCCATAGCATCCATCACACAATAAATAATTCCCAAATTATTTATTTACCTCAAATATCTTTAAAAGATATATTACCAAATTTCCAAATCTCATTTGAAAACATTTCTCAAAATTCCTCCTTTACAAGGTAAATCATTTACCATATATTTCCATTGGAAATATCCAAGTTCAAAACAGTTTAAATTTAAAACTGTTAAAAACATTTTAATTTAAAATATACTTTTAAATAGATGAATTTACTACTAATTATTTACTCAAAATATAACTTTCAAAATATTTAAAAAGCAAACTATTTATAAGATATAACTTAATTTAAAATAAGTTTTAGTTATATTATATAATAAAAAATAGAGTTGTAAAAGATTAACTCTTTTTTTTTCAATATACTTAGGTCAAAACTAACTTTTAAAACAAATCCATTTGTAAACATAATTATTAAGATATTTATAAAATTCTACTATTGCTAATTTATAAATAATCACTTTAAAATAATAATTTTTAAAACATTCTTTAAAATTAGTTTAGATTTTAAACTTTCTTTTTATAAAATCAATTTAAAACTCGAACTTGGATTTTCCCTAGGAAATCTCATTTCTACTAAATCATCACAGAAATCCTTCTCACGATTTCTGTCCATTTATTAAATTAAGTTTTAGGGTTTTATAACATAAATTTATTTCCCAAAACTTCAACTAATAACATTTATCTTAATTATCATTCCAAATTTTAAAACTTCCAATTTACATTTTAAAATAGATTTCAGATTTTAATCCCTTTTAAATCCATTATTTAACAATACCTTTATTTCTCTAAATTCAATTTATCAAATATAATTAATTTTGGATTTATAATTTATCCAGTAATATTTCTATACAAATTTATTTCAGTTTTCCATCCAAATCAGGTTTCAAATATTTATATTCTTTTAATTTCTTATTTAACCATTTCTCAATTTCTTTGAAACCCAATTTAATTTCTTTATAATTAAAACTGCAATTTTCTTTATAACTAATATTCTGGGTTTATGGTTTAAACCACAATATCACAATGCAATTAAATTCCAACTTATCAATCACAATATATATAAACAGGCATAATCATCAATATAAAAATATTACTACTTTGTGAGGAATCCCGTTGGATCCCTCCAACCTGTTTTCCCTGCATCCACAAATATTAGCACAACAGTATATATATCAATTCAATTTGATAATAACTAACATATTCAGCTAAACATCCAAACAAACAATCAATACTAGCTATCTACTTTACTAGTATCCAGATGTGAGTGAGAATAACTCACCTTGAGTTTCGGCGAGCGTTCGAAATTCAAATTAAACCGAACGACGTTCGATTTAACCTAAATTTCTACTTGCCCGGATTGACTCCGGATCTGCTCCATCGCGTAGTGCTCGACTCAGCGATTCCAACGCATCCAAATTCGTTACAATCTGATAACGTATGAGACCGTTATTAATTTTCAAAGTTCGAACAACAATTTAAAACTAATTTCTTTTATTTAATTACCAAGAAAATCAAAGCCGCTCATCTAAACTACCCAACGCGCACGCAAGATTTCTGCATTCTTCTCCTCTTCGCGTTTTACAGAAACGTGAACCCAAACACACACGCGATTAGGGCAGAGGACCGCACCACCTACGATAGCTTTGAGGATGATCTAACACCTTCATCTTGCTCGTCACGCTCAGCTCCTCCCTCGGCCAGAGTATCTCGAAACTCGGTGCCCCCATCCTCCCCGAAAACGCATGCGAACGGCGATTCTTTGAAGCCAAAATCCTCCCTCCATCGTTGATAACAGCTCGAATCATCCGTTGGATCTATAGATCCCACTACGATCTACAATTTTCGTTTAGAAAGTTTTTTTGAAATCGAAGCTTAGATTGAAGGATTTTTGAGGGAAATCAAGATGAATTTTCGGCCATGAATGCAAGAGATGGCGGCCTGGAAGATAGCTAGGGCTTAAGAGAATAAACGTGAATATATATATATAGTTTAATATTATTTTATTAATAAAATTACTCGATTTAATCACGTATGCTAACGAACTCCAATTCTCACGATCCGACAGGCTATCCTGGGGTTTTTCCGCGTTCCGGACACAATGGAATAGGTTTCGTAAGCTAATTCGATCGTATGCACGGGTTACGGAATAAAACGATCAATTTAAAATTAAACCGATTAAAACGATTTCGACGCGTTTCGAGCTGCCGGGGTCAAACGACAACTCCGATTGCTACGAAAATTGAAATCCGATAATAACTAACTATTACGGATCCAATGAAACTGGTTTCGTCGAATTCCGAGACTGTGCCCCGGAAGGCTATTTTAACTCGTCTATTTAATTAAGCGATTTTCGAAATTATCGAAATCACTCCAAATCTCCACTTTTAAAATTTTATTAACTTAACAATAATTCATATAAAATTTATAAACACATTAAAAATCGTTCTGGTTCATTCTGGACTTAAATCGGATTAATTGCAATATTTAATAATATTAAATTCATTTTAAATTCATATAAAATTCCAAATAATAATCTATTAACTTTTAAATTCTTCCAAAAATCTAACAATATCATTTATAACCTATGGAACTTAAAAATGCATTTAAACATCAATTTTATAACAATTCCCATTCAATTTCCAATTTATTCTCAGTTCTAATAATTATTATTATTACTCCAATCAAATGGAATCACCATATTTTGAAACTATAACTCATCTTATTAACTCAACCATAGTCTTCTATTATCAAGATTCAAATTAGAATCCATATCCAACATTTAAAATGAATTAAATGTTAAATTTTGGCGACCCAAAATTCCGGGTCGTTACATTCCTCCCCCCTTATAAAAATTTCGTCCCCGAAATTTGTATAAGGTAGAACATACACTTAAACCCATTTACTTATCCCATTAGCTTAGTTAAAAGCTTATATACACTTCACAAAATCCTTTTTGTTCAATTACCAAACCTATTTGCTTTATTAATTCTAAAGCTTAAATTTTAACTTATAACTTCATAAGTTACTTAACTTTTCCCAAAACCCAAAAAAAAAAAATTTCTAACTCTCAAAATTTACGGAAAATTTTGGCAGAGTCTCCCCTGTACGGAGGAGCTTCTGCGATATCGCAGGATACACAAATATATATACATCGGCCCACACGGCCGGAAACCAAAATATATCACAATATATATACCATTTTCCAATTTTATTTGCGTAGGCGTACCTTTTAGCAAAATTAATAGCATGTAGCTAATATATAATGCATATACGCGCTTCAAACCCTCTCGAGCGCCTCGCATTCCTGCACTTACTCAACATACTCATTAGTTACAAGATCTGTGCATTTTAATCAACATTTTCCAATATAAAAGCAATCCAACATATCTATGGCATAATCCAAACCAAGCAAATTTCAAAATTTACTAATATTAACCATCCTTTACCAACAATTCAAGATTTTAAATCATCTTTCCAATTATCTATTCAAGTCCAACATTATTTACTTTCACTTGAAAGATTTATACTCAAATCAACCATATACAATTCATATTTATTCAATATGATTAACGTATGCTTCACTAATAGAATTATATTCCAATTCAATTCTAAATGGATTTACAAACCAATTTCATTTTCAAATTTGAAGCATTTACATTTCTATAATAATCCATTTCCATCCATATCCAAAGTCACTTAAGAAATTCCTATTCCAATTAATTCAAAAACCAATTCAATGTTGAACACACTAAGACAACTCATTCATATTCACTTCAATATTATGAATAGGTGCTTTAATTCATTTATATGCAACATTATTTAATTTGATTTTCAATCAAATCCTTATTTCCAATTTGAAGCACTCACATTTCTTTATTAAAATTTCGCACATTTTAGTTCCCTCCAACTAACCTCATTTTACTTCACTTGAATGATTTACATTCAAGCTTTCTATACACCATTCATATTTCTTATAACCAATTTATTTCTATTTCAAAATAATTAACATATGCCTTGTTCACACTTTTTTTTTATTTTTAACTTACCCTTCCAATTTGATTTGTAATCAAATTTTATTTTAACTTACATTCCCAAATTTGATTTTAAATCAAATTTTATTTAAACTTGAAACATTTGCAATTCTTTCATGATTTATTTCCATATATATGCAAACATTGCTTATTAAAATGTTAATTCATCCCAATTGATTCCAACTCAATTCCATTTGCAACTTGAAACCAATTTACTTGCATTCATTTACCAACTCTTTGAATTGGATCCTAATCCATATCAATTTATTCAAACATCAATTCAATTGCATAATATCTCAATTCTTTCTTGCATACCAAATTTAGTTTCATTTTAATTTGACTTCACTTAATCAAATTCTAATTTATCCAAAACCAATTTAGTTGTTTAAACAACTCAATTCTAAATACATTCAAATATTCAAGTTATTCAAGCAAAACAATTGCCACTTAAGCTTATAACCCTTTGAAATTAATTCCAACTTGGATTTATATTAGTTTCATTAACCAATCCAAGTTTATATTAATATCTCTCCCTCCTGGATTATTTACAACCCATACATCCTTAATTTATCACAATAACTTATTAATATCATTTCTTGCAATTATTATCTAACAAATTTCATTCAACATTACTTAATAAGGCTCATTCTCAACCATTTTGTTTTTCTTTCAATTTGCTTAAGTTCTTTAACAATATTCTCATTATTTCCTTATAAATCAAATTTTATTTCATTTGATTCTCATTCAAATCAAATTTCCATTCATATACAAATTTAATGCTCTTTGTTTAGTTATCCAATTCATATTAAACTTATTTTATTTACAAAGAGGCCATTTAAATTATTTTACTCATTTGAATTTTATTTACAATCCAAATCATCATAAATATATTCAAATTCCATTATTCATTCACACCTCCAATATTCATTTCCATAATTGAATCCCAATTCAAATCAGGATTTCTATTTACTTTCCAAACTTGACTAAACTATCAAAATTCTCCATTACAATACAAATCCCAGTTAATTTGTAATTTAATTCAGTCAATAACATAATCCATATTAGTTTTCACTCCACTTTCTTAATTTACTCTGAATTCATTCATAATATCACCATTTTCCAATTATTTCATTTGGCACATTTAAATTTTCTACCTTTCCTTTTTACTCCTATAAATAGAATCTAAATTTCTTTCAATATTATTTATTACACAACTGAAATTCAATTTCAATTTCATTACCCAACAAACCTTATCTCAATCCACATTCATTTGAGATTAAGTTAATTCCACTATACCATTTCACTATTCCCTCATTTGTGATTATAATTCTATTTCTATATATAAGTTCACCAACTTATCTACTTAACAGCTTATATAGCTCATTTTAATCCATCTACAACTTATAATCACAATTTCAACTTTTATAAATATATACCCCTGAATTCATAAAGATATAGATTTTTTTTTTTTTTTTTTTTTTTTTTTTTTTTTACCCAAATCTTTTACAAATTCTAAATTTCATAATTTCAGATTATAAGTATATTACTTAATAGCTTGTGGGTACAATCTATTACACAACAACCCAAATTTTCAAATCAACTTACTTTTGATTTAAACCCAAATCCATTTAATTCTGGGTCCAATATATTTAACTTGTCCAAGTTAAATTTAAATTTCCATTCACTTCAATACCCTTCATTTACTTCAATACATTTTATTCACTTTCAATTACTCAAATTAAATTTTAATTCCATGATTAAAATTTCTCATTTCCTTCTTATTAGCATTAGCTCCACTTAACAAATTCAATAGTTGATTCATTTCAACTTTACTCATTATTTAATTAGAACTTTCCCAGAATTCAATTTACCCGGTTTTATCTCAAAACCATTTTGAAATATATCAAATATATATACCCATTTGGTATATCAAATCAAATTTCCATGTTTTCCAAACCAATTTGTTTGTACCCAAAACAATTTGTTCATATCCCAAACAAATTTCCATTTTTGAAATATCCAAAACAACTGTTATCCCCAACAAATCCAAACAATACCATAACCAATTACTAGGGAAGCAATCCATCACTTTAGAAACTCGAAAATGAATTCTAATGATGTGGCCAGCATCATCAGGATTATTTTCCAGCGACCACAGTGAGTTCAATGCTTCTTAACTTTCCCAATTTCATTTCAAACAGTTTCCATTCAAAAATATTACCCAAAACAATACTCCATTATTGTCTTCAATACATTGGAAAACATTTCAAAACTTCTCAGGATTTTAAATTTCCAAACTTTTATTTTCAATACATTTAAAATCCTTTCCAAAACTTCCGGGTTAAAATTCTGGTTTAAATTCAAATTTTAATTTCACTTCTTATTTGCAACATATTTAATTAATTCTATTTGGTTATAGACCATTTCAGATTTAAGATTTACATCTTAGATTCACTTTTAGAGTCTTATTTGATTTTTAATATTAGCAACCAAACATCCAAACAATCAAATATATATAAGAATTCCAGAAAATCATTTCCTTTTATATCAAAATATAATTTTGGATAAAATTATTTCATTTATCCACTTTTAAAACAATACTATGTCGGTTCATCTTGTTTAAGAGTTTAGAAACCCCTATCGATACGGTTGTACTTCCCGCACCGACCAGAATTCATAAACACTCAACCGATAAGTCAACACAGTATAAAAACAATTTTATAAACACTAACAAGTACGCTCTCATATTTATTATTATACTCAACTTATTATAGAGTACTATTGACTCTATTAAATGAGTAATTATCCCACCAAAGCCTAGGTTGTCGCCAACCTATGCTCTGATACCAACTGTGACAGCCCGCAAATCCGTACCCCTTGAATCAACATTATTCTACCCTAATTGACTCAAGTGGAACAGAAATACGAACCATTGAGGTTAAAGAAAAAGAGATAGAAGAAGAAGAAACTAAACAATAGCAGAATCTCACAGTCGCAGCGGATTAAAATATAATAGTAACTATAGAACTTTACCCAAAATGAAATCTATATCTGTTTATACATATCACATCATCACAAATCAGAGTAACTCATACATCAATCAACACATAACAGACATACCATACAACATAGCAGCGGATATATATATAGGTACATATAATACGTCTCGAACTCCAGCTCCTCTCCTGCTCCATAGCAACCTATCCTGAACATATAATACTCGGTCTGACCCGAGCATTATAATGAAATAACACCCGAGTCAGTCTGGCATACCAGCTGATAATAATGCACACAATTGATTATTAAAGTTTCAAAAATCCTTTTGAAAACAAAAGCATCTCGTAAGACCACGCCACAAATAAACATGTCGGGTTTTTACCTTACGATAGCTAAAACACTTTTATAGAAATCCTCTGATATTATAATAGGGTCTATTTACAAATACTTATAAAATAGCCGAAATTGTTACATTATTAAATTCCAGCTACTAGCCACCGAAGTGGGTAATACAAACAAAACTCGTAAAAGGCTCGTAGGGAAAATGGATTTCCAACAATGACTAGGCACTGGGGTACCACCTATCGCAGTACGTGGTCTAGATCACAGTACCGAGGACTACTCCCTTCGTCCCCTGCAACACAAGACCGGAATCACCTATGGGCAATTCCGAATAAGATCACCCCGCGGTTGGGATCAGCAACCGCACCACTAAGCCGAAATAAAAAAAGAACCTCTAGACAGGGATGACCTTACTCTCCAGTGGGGGCTACCCACGAAGCCTTGCTGCATATCCCCTGATTTTCAGTCATTCCCGGTTGATGAGGCTTGAGACTAACGTTACCTTTAGAACGTTTCACTTAGAATGCCCATCGTCCGCTGACGATGTCACGAAGCATTCGTCCATACAAGTCCGTCCCGGGTTCGAACGGAACCGAAGGCACTATTCCTACTACATCCATTTTGGAAATATCCTCAGGATTAGTAGCGACTAGCCCTTGCACTTCACTGCTCCATCTTCGACTCCGAAAAACGTTTTATCGCACGAAAACGTACAAACCGGATCGAAGTGGTTTTCGAGAAATAAATCTCGATCCCGGTCTCTTCGAAACGATCAACGCAATTTGTCCAATATTGATAGTCGGTGATTTAACTATCAATTTATATTCATAAACATCCATAGCATCCATCACACAATAAATAATTCCCAAATTATTTATTTACCTCAAATATCTTTAAAAGATATATTACCAAATTTCCAAATCTCATTTGAAAACATTTCTCAAAATTCCTCCTTTACAAGGTAAATCATTTACCATATATTTCCATTGGAAATATCCAAGTTCAAAACAGTTTAAATTTAAAACTGTTAAAAACATTTTAATTTAAAATATACTTTTAAATAGATGAATTTACTACTAATTATTTACTCAAAATATAACTTTCAAAATATTTAAAAAGCAAACTATTTATAAGATATAACTTAATTTAAAATAAGTTTTAGTTATATTATATAATAAAAAATAGAGTTGTAAAAGATTAACTCTTTTTTTTCAATATACTTAGGTCAAAACTAACTTTTAAAACAAATCCATTTGTAAACATAATTATTAAGATATTTATAAAATTCTACTATTGCTAATTTATAAATAATCACTTTAAAATAATAATTTTTAAAACATTCTTTAAAATTAGTTTAGATTTTAAACTTTCTTTTTATAAAATCAATTTAAAACTCGAACTTGGATTTTCCCTAGGAAATCTCATTTCTACTAAATCATCACAGAAATCCTTCTCACGATTTCTGTCCATTTATTAAATTAAGTTTTAGGGTTTTATAACATAAATTTATTTCCCAAAACTTCAACTAATAACATTTATCTTAATTATCATTCCAAATTTTAAAACTTCCAATTTACATTTTAAAATAGATTTCAGATTTTAATCCCTTTTAAATCCATTATTTAACAATACCTTTATTTCTCTAAATTCAATTTATCAAATATAATTAATTTTGGATTTATAATTTATCCAGTAATATTTCTATACAAATTTATTTCAGTTTTCCATCCAAATCAGGTTTCAAATATTTATATTCTTTTAATTTCTTATTTAACCATTTCTCAATTTCTTTGAAACCCAATTTAATTTCTTTATAATTAAAACTGCAATTTTCTTTATAACTAATATTCTGGGTTTATGGTTTAAACCACAATATCACAATGCAATTAAATTCCAACTTATCAATCACAATATATATAAACAGGCATAATCATCAATATAAAAATATTACTACTTTGTGAGGAATCCCGTTGGATCCCTCCAACCTGTTTTCCCTGCATCCACAAATATTAGCACAACAGTATATATATCAATTCAATTTGATAATAACTAACATATTCAGCTAAACATCCAAACAAACAATCAATACTAGCTATCTACTTTACTAGTATCCAGATGTGAGTGAGAATAACTCACCTTGAGTTTCGGCGAGCGTTCGAAATTCAAATTAAACCGAACGACGTTCGATTTAACCTAAATTTCTACTTGCCCGGATTGACTCCGGATCTGCTCCATCGCGTAGTGCTCGACTCAGCGATTCCAACGCATCCAAATTCGTTACAATCTGATAACGTATGAGACCGTTATTAATTTTCAAAGTTCGAACAACAATTTAAAACTAATTTCTTTTATTTAATTACCAAGAAAATCAAAGCCGCTCATCTAAACTACCCAACGCGCACGCAAGCTTTCTGCATTCTTCTCCTCTTCGCGTTTTACAGAAACGTGAACCCAAACACACACGCGATTAGGGCAGAGGACCGCACCACCTACGATAGCTTTGAGGATGATCTAACACCTTCATCTTGCTCGTCACGCTCAGCTCCTCCCTCGGCCAGAGTATCTCGAAACTCGGTGCCCCCATCCTCCCCGAAAACGCATGCGAACGGCGATTCTTTGAAGCCAAAATCCTCCCTCCATCGTTGATAACAGCTCGAATCATCCGTTGGATCTATAGATCCCACTACGATCTACAATTTTCGTTTAGAAAGTTTTTTTGAAATCGAAGCTTAGATTGAAGGATTTTTGAGAGAAATCAAGATGAATTTTCGGCCATGAATGCAAGAGATGGCGGCCTGGAAGATAGCTAGGGCTTAAGAGAATAAACGTGAATATATATATATAGTTTAATATTATTTTATTAATAAAATTACTCGATTTAATCACGTATGCTAACGAACTCCAATTCTCACGATCCGACAGGCTATCCTGGGGTTTTTCCGCGTTCCGGACACAATGGAATAGGTTTCGTAAGCTAATTCGATCGTATGCACGGGTTACGGAATAAAACGATCAATTTAAAATTAAACCGATTAAAACGATTTCGACGCGTTTCGAGCTGCCGGGGTCAAACGACAACTCCGATTGCTACGAAAATTGAAATCCGATAATAACTAACTATTACGGATCCAATGAAACTGGTTTCGTCGAATTCCGAGACTGTGCCCCGGAAGGCTATTTTAACTCGTCTATTTAATTAAGCGATTTTCGAAATTATCGAAATCACTCCAAATCTCCACTTTTAAAATTTTATTAACTTAACAATAATTCATATAAAATTTATAAACACATTAAAAATCGTTCTGGTTCATTCTGGACTTAAATCGGATTAATTGCAATATTTAATAATATTAAATTCATTTTAAATTCATATAAAATTCCAAATAATAATCTATTAACTTTTAAATTCTTCCAAAAATCTAACAATATCATTTATAACCTATGGAACTTAAAAATGCATTTAAACATCAATTTTATAACAATTCCCATTCAATTTCCAATTTATTCTCAGTTCTAATAATTATTATTATTACTCCAATTCAAATGGAATCACCATATTTTGAAACTATAACTCATCTTATTAACTCAACCATAGTCTTCTATTATCAAGATTCAAATTATAATCCATATCCAACATTTAAAATGAATTAAATGTTAAATTTTGGCGACCCAAAATTCCGGGTCGTTACAATGTTATATTCCTATTCCGAACTCAATGGAAAAAGTTTTGAGTCCTAATTCGATCGTACGGATAAGATGGCTTTTTGGACCCAATTAAAATATTGAATTTTCGATATAAATTTCAGTGCGTTTCTAAATCGTACGACCAAACGATAACTCCAAACGCTACGAGATTTGAAATTCGATAATAATACACTATTACGAATCCAATGGAACTCGTTTCGTCGAAATCGAGGCTGTGCCCCGGAAGGCTATTTTTAAATGTTAATTTGAACGATATATTTTTAAAACTGAACTAATCACTTTCAACTTCAATTTGAAAACTTTTTTATCTTCAGTTTTATCAATATAAATTTTATAAACATTTGAATTATTCTTAACAAGCTTGAAACTCCAGATTTAATATTTTACCCAATTTTCGATTATCAAATTCAATAATTAAATTATCAATAAATAGTTATATTTGAAACTCAGGTTAAAAATTAACCTTTAAATATTTAAAATCAGATAAATTTTCCAATTTCAAATATCCAAATTTCTGGGTCATTACATTCCTTCACCCTTATAAGAATTTTGTTCTCGGAATTGCTAGGTTAGAAGAATGGTCCAAACTTGCTAACTATTTTTCCAAAATCATCCAGTTTAAATAACTTGCAATCCAATCTATTTAAACCACATTATCACTATCACTAACTTCCAATTTCATCTATGGATTCCAAATAATATCATTTACTCAACCATTTCAAATTAAAATCCAAATCAAATTTTAATCATCCAAAATTTCTTCAATTTTTTTTCTAACTCCTTAAATTTTTGAAAAATTTCGCCAGCAGCTCCTTTGCGTGGCTAGTTCCAAAAAACTACAAAATGCCTCTACGTCCCTAAATTTTCAAAAGAAAACAAAATCCAAGTGGCTAGATCATAAAACCATCAATTTCATACCGCAATTTAAACGCATACCATTTTGTCGGGCAATCAAATTTTATTTTTTTGAAATCGAGACATCAATTTAGCCTTTGCTTTTAATTACCTGCACCTTATTTACCAATCACATCTCATTCAATTCAAAAATCATTTTATTTATTTCCTTTCAAAATTTCAGTATTTGCTTTAGTTCAGCCAGTATGATGTACACATATCCTTCGTACGCAAAAATCAATTTTGATCGCTCACTCGATCACACCATTTCACTTCCGAACTAGTATTGTTCACACGACTCCCTAGTGCGGAGTCAAATCTAGTTTCTTGATCGGAAACAGTCATCCTCCTTGCATAGCCCTTTTCTATGATAGAGAATTCTGGAATCAATTCAAAAATCCATATCCAGGGTTCACCGTCGAAAATTGAGTGAAAAATCCCAACTCAGATCGATATAACCATCTCGAAATTCTATGCTTGAGTCTGCATGAAATTGCTATGCGACTAAGATAATATACATACAACTTACGTATATGTGACGACCCAGAATTTCTATATATTTGAAATTGAAATATTTAATTGATTTTAAATATTCGAAAGTTAGTTTAACTTGAATTTCAAATATCATTGTTTATTTGGCAATTAAATTATTAAATTAAATAATTTGAAGTTGGGTAAAATGTTGAATCTGGAGTTTTAAGCCTGTTAAAAATAATTTGCAGGCATGTAAAATTTATATTGATAAGGCTGAGGATAATAGAAGTTTTAAAATTGAATTTAATAGTGATTCGTTCGGTTTTAAATATATATCGTTTAAATCGATATTTAAAAATAGCCTTCCGAGGCACAGTATTGGATTTCGACGAAACCAGTGCCACTGGATCCGTAATACTGTATTATTATCAGATTTCAAATTTTGTATCGTTTGGAGTTGTTGTGTGAGCGTATGATATATAAATGCGCTGAAATTTATATCAATTTTTTTATATAATCACTGATCCAAAAAGCTATCATCTCCATATGATCGAATAAGGGCTTGAAACCTTTTCCATTGTGTTTGGAATAGGTATATAACATTATAAACGCCTAGCGGCATGCGTCGATTGGAGGTCGGAATTTTAGCTGTTCAACATGGAATATTTGAAATTAAATAATATTATAACGGGTCAAGTCAACCTTAGCCTAACGTATAACCGAAGCCATGTCACTTCGTTAAAATGCCAATATCTTATCCATTCTTCCCTTATCTTACCTGGAAATTCAAATAAAAAACTAATGAAAAAATTGGCCACTCTCGTTAATTTTCAAATCGAAGCTGATCCCTTCGTTTCCCCTTCTCCCCTCTCTCATTCGACCTTCAGTTCGATACGGAGTTTTCCCCTTCCTTCTTCAATTTCGAAATCGAAACCCAGTAAAAAAAATTTAACGAACAAATCTAGTGCCCTCTACAATTCAAATCCCAAATCCTCATTTCAAATTCGAATTAGAACTCATCTCGGCTGCTTTTTTTCAAGCTCGGCCCTGGCTTGCGCAATGTTTTCGACTAGGGTTATGTTTCGTGGCTTTCCAATCGAGGGATGGTGGTGGGTTTTGGTATTGTCAAGGATGGACGCACCTCTAGGCGGAGTTTGGAGGAACTCAGTGGAACATTTGGGTTGTGCAACGTGTGATGTAGCAAATCAAGGCCGAGTGGTTACCACGATTGTCGCGATCTCGTTCTAGCAGTAGGCAGACTCCGGTGGGAGTCTGGGTTTTCTTTTGAGCAGTGAGGTATTAGATTATTTGTTTTTTTTAACTAAATTTGATATATATAGATATATGTATATAATTTACAGCAAGATATAAGGTTTCTATTTAATATAATAATAGGTATATATTAATATATAATTTTGGAAAATACGAGAATTTGAATTTTAACAGTGAAAATGCACGGTAAAGCAGGAAATTGTATATAGATAAGATTTTGGGAATGGTAGGAATTTTTAAATTTTTTAAATTTATGGAAATTGGATTCTTAAAAACCTATGTGGATTATTTTGCATATGCTGTTGAAAATGAAGAAAGTAAGATTCAGTTTACTAAGCTAGGTTAAAGTAATTTATTAACGTGTTTAATTAACTTATTTAATTACTTTAGAATTTAATAAAAGGAAAATTAG
This sequence comes from Allium cepa, assembly GCA_030765085.1. Taxonomy (NCBI): domain Eukaryota; kingdom Viridiplantae; phylum Streptophyta; class Magnoliopsida; order Asparagales; family Amaryllidaceae; genus Allium; species Allium cepa. The sequence continues at coordinate 212,153,789 of CM060940.1, read as the reverse complement.
TTTAAAAATTTAATTATTAGTTAAATTGATAAATAGTAATTAATTGTTGAATCAATTCAAATGATAATTAATCATTCAATTTTTGCCAAGTGTTAATAAAATTATATAATGTTTGAACTAGGTCCGAAATCGAGAAGAAATCAAGCTGGTTCGGATTTGGGTTGCAAACAAAAATCAAAAGTGAGTCAATCTCACTCTTCTGGATTGCTATTTAAATTTAAATAGTTAAATTTAAATAATTGGTTGAATGATTGAATTGATTTGATGTGCTATATTATATATAGTAGTATATAATATATATTGGAGTGATTGATTTCCCGCATTATATAGCCGATGAGACCCTATGTGCCGCATAATAGTGGATGATATTATATAAATCCCATGTACCGTGATATTCCACCTCGAAGTGGAATTGGTATTTTATTGTGCTGATATTTGTGGATGCAGGGAAACAGGTTGGAGGGATCCAACTGGATTCCTCAAAATATTTAGTTCGTTTAAATAAATTCTGTAATATGATTATTTAATATCCTGCGATGAATTATATTGATAATTGGAGTATTGGATGTTATGGTTTGATATATTTGGGTGTTCGGAGTTACCAAATATATATATATTGGATTTTTAGTAAAATAATCATAGAGAATTAGGGATAAATTATAGAATAAATGAAAAAAGGATAAAAGTGGATTTTAAAATTTTAATAAATAAAATCCGAGTGTGGGAAAAGAGATTTTGAATAGAAAGGAGATAATGAATTTTTCAAAAAAAAAAACCCAAGTTTTATGAAAAAGAATTTACTCAAAAATTCAGGGTTTAAATTTATAAAGAAGGAATTTGGGAACACTGAAATTGGTATTTTTCAGTTAAAATATTTGAAATCATAAGTGAGGATTAAAAATCCGAGGTTAATGGATTTTGACATGAATGGGTAAGTAAAGGGACTTATTTCAAAATAGAGTAATTTGGAAATCAATTTGAAGATTGATTAAATGTTTAAACCGGGATTTTTAAAAGAAAAGTGAGAATTTGGAATTTATAAACTGGGTTTATAACAGTGAAGCAATATATCAGTGGATATTTGGAAGAATAAATTCACGATGGGAATTTATTAAAGGAATGGGACATTTTAAAAAAAAAATTAGTGATTTATTTTTAAAGATAGAAAGAGAAGAGTATTTCCCTGAATAACCAAGTACGTTTTCAACGTAAATTTTTAAATATAAGTTATGTTGTTTTAAAAAGCATGTTTTAGAAAATTTATTATTTCTAAATGTTTAAATTCTGAAGTAATTATTTTTCAAATCTATTATCGTAGTAATTATTTAAAGGCGACTTGGTATTTTGTTTTAAAAGAGAAAATCTAATTTTATATTTTATAAAGTAACCTTATTTTAAATATTCCTAAAGTATATATTTTAATAACGTATTGAAGTAGTTTTCAATTTAAATGTTAAAGTATATTTTATAATAGAGTGTTTTTAAATTATTTTCAAAATCTAAAGTTTTTGTGCTTGGTGTTTTCAGTGGAAATAAATATTTGGGAATTCATTCCATAAGAAGAGTAGGGTTGGAAAACTGTTTTCAAAAAGGGTTGAAAGTGGAAATATATCTCGCAACGATATTTTGAGATTAATAAATAATTTTGTGAAATTATTTATTGTTGATGGTTGCTTGTGAATGTTAATTGATAGTTAAATAACCGACTATCAATATTGGCCATTGCGCTGATCGTTTCAAAGAGACCGGGATCAGGATTTATTTCTTGAAAACCACTTCGATCCGGTTTGTACGTTTTCGTGAGGAAGACGAGTTTGGATTCGAAGGCGGAGCAGTGAAGTGCAAGGGCTAGTCACTACTAATCCTGAGGTGATTCCAAAATGGATGTAGTAGGAGTAGTGCCTTCGGTTCCGTTCGAACCTGGGACAGACTCGTATGGATGAATGCTTTCAGAACATCGTCAGGTGGACGATGAGCATTCTAAGTGATATGTTCTAAAAGGTAATTCTTAGCCTCAAGCCTCAACAACCGGGAATGACTGAAAATCAGGGTTATGCAGCAAGGCTAAGTGGGTAGCACCCATTAGGGTGAGGTCATCCCTGTCTAGATGTCCCTTTTTATTCGGCTTAGTGGTGCAGTTGCTGATCCCAACCGTGGGATGATCTTACTCGAGATTATCCAGTAAGGGGTAGTACCGGTCTTGTGTTGCAGGGGATTGGGAGCAATCCTCGTACGGTGATCTAGGGAACATACTCTGACAGGTGGTACCCTAGTGCCTAGTCATTAGTTAGAAATCCATTCCCCTTATGTGCCTTTTACGGTTTTGTTTGTATTACCCACAATTTGGCTAGTAGCTGGAATTTAATTAATGTAACAATTTCGGCTGTTTGAATAAGTATTTGTATGGAGACACTATTATAATATCAGAGGATTTTATAATAAATGTTTTAGCTATCGTAAGGTAAAAACCCGACATGTTTGGAAGTGTTTTTCAAAGTGTTTTGAAGACTAATAATAGCATTATTGCTTTAGAAGTATTTCTAAAAGGAAATTGTTTCAAATAAATTTTGGGAAGGGATGTAGCATTGAACTCACTTCACTCAATGGAAAATAATTTCGGCGATGACTGCAGCATCATTGATGTTCATTTTCGAGTTTCTAAGTGACGGGTTGCTGCCAAATTGATTTGTTCAGAAGAACTAGTTTTGTTTTTGAAATTTCAAAGGAAATTTGTTGGGGATAAAAACCAGGATTGGTTTAAAAATTTGAGAAGCGTAATTTTGAGATAATGGTGATCAAATGGTTTGAAACCAAACTCCGGGTGTTTGAAATTCGGAATCCTTATTTGAATTGAAAAATCCTGATGAGGTAAGTTATAAACTTGTAAAGTTGAGATGATTTTTAAATAAGGAAGGAAAATACGAGCTTTGAATGTTGGAATTAAAATTTAAAGTGAAAAGGTTAAATAAATTTAATTTGGAAAAATTAAACTGTGGAAAATTTAAAGGATGAGTGGAAGAAATAATTAGTAAATTTTGAATGTGATTGGAATGGGAAAATAAAAAATAAAATTTGGATTGAGAAATAAAATTAATTAGAATTAAATTAACTTAAGCAAAGTTAATAACAATAAATTGGATTTGAATTAAGTTGAAAGTGAATTGTAATGATATAAATTGAGATGTAGATGATATTAAGTGAAAGTAAGTTCTTACTTAATTTAAATTCAAGTGGATTGAGTGGATTAAAAGAATGGTACGATGATAGATTTAACTGAAGATAAGTTAAACAAAATTGAATTGAAATAAATTTAGTTGAGTTATAGATAATATTGAAGGGAATAAAATTCTTAGTTAAATAAATAAGCGTAAACTAAGCAAGTATTATAAATAAGCTTCGGAAGCTTATAAAAGAATTGAAAAGAATTGAAATAAAAGTATTGTAACGACCCAGAATTTCAGTCATTTGAAATTCGTATATTTAATTAATTTTAAATATGCACAGTAAATTTTATAAGTCGAATAACTTATATTTTGAATATCTAGATTTAATTAGATAATTAAATTATTAATTTAATATTTGAAATTGTGAAAATAATTAGAATTTGGATTAAATGTGAATAAAAATGATTTGTAAAGTGATATTAAATCATATTTGAATTAGAATAATGTTAGAGAACTTTTAAAATCGAATTGAATGTTAATTTGCAAAAAAATGAATATTTTAATATTTAATTGACAAGTGAAAATGGTCATTTTTCAAATAGTCTTGGATTTCGATGAAACTAGTTTCATCGGATCCATAATGCTATATTATTGTAAGATTTCAAATTTTGTGTCAAGCGGATTTACGGTTTTTCCGAGGCAAGCTAAAACGCGTAGAAATCGGTTTAAGTGATTTTAAATTTAAAAAGTCGATTTGAAAACCTATCTTTCAAATACGATCGAATTGGCTCCCGATATATATTCCATTGCATTCGGAATGGGGGTAAAATATTGCAAACGGCAGGCGGCACGCTTCGTTTCGAGTTTGGAAATCTTTCGGATGAATAGTGCACGAATATTTTCTATAAAAGGACCTCAATTCTTCATTTTTGCAAAACCCTAAATTATCTAGGTCAAGCCGCCACTTTTGCAATCAATGGCCGAATTCATATCTTCTTCCTTCAATCCCTCTCAATCCACTAACAATTAGAAGAATCATTCAACTACAAAGATGAAGAGAATAACGAGATCTTTCAATCTATATGGCGATGATCGTGATCGACGCAACGATGAAGGAGAATTCTACTCGCGTTCGTATGAGGCTTCGACTCAATTTTCTATGCATACGTGCGATCGAGTTCGACGGCATTCAAGCCGCAGATGGAGTTCGGTAGGGCCTTTCGACTGGTGGCGATGGATCATCGCCTAGATGATCGATAATGGCTCGTTAATCAACGGCAAGAAGGCGGCTATGTGGGTTGTTCGCTCACGGCTGAAACGAAGGGGGAAGAAATAGAATTTGTGGAGGTGATCTGTTGAGTGGAAATCAACGGCTACGATTAGCTAGGTTTCAAATGTAATAAAACTTGTGATTTATTTATATATTAAAATTTGTACAATCTTTAAAATTGTGTAACTTTTTCATACGAGGTATGTTTCTAACGTAACGAATTGCGTTGGGTTTGTATTCGCAAACACTACGCGATGGAGCTGGTTGGAGTTGATTGGAGCTAGTGTAAATTTTAGGTAAAATTAAACGGTCGTTTAACTTTACTTAGAATAAAACGCTGAAATCGCAATTAGAAGCAAAGTGAGTACAACTCACTCTTTCTGCCTCACTGATATTTTTTTATAAGTGAGAAATAATTTATTATATGATGATTAATGATTGTTTGGATGTTATATGATATATTGATTGATATTTGGATATATACCTGCCTAGTGGAGCAGATGACCCTATACGTTCCCATGTATGAGCGAATGGCCCTTTGTATGCAGTTCTGCCTTGAAGCGGACATTGTACACATACTCTAATATATATATTTGTTGCAGGTGACAGGCTGGAGGGATCCAAATGGATTCCTCAACAGTATTGATTTTATTTACAGATATTGTGATATATTCTGTTATCATATGATATATGATGTTTTGGATGCTGTGATTGATGTATTTAGTGTTGTAGCAGCATAAGGCCTATTTTTAGAAATTTAAAAATGTTTAAGCGATGGTTTCCAAGTTTAAAAGGATTTTAAAGTGATTTTTGAAATAAACGTTTTATTGAATTTTTGAATAGTTAAGAATTGATTTATTTTAAATAAATGAAAGCTATAATTTTTATGTTATAAAAAATTATGATATTTAAGAAATATAATAGAAATTTGATTTTTGAAATGTGAAGTTAACTATTTTATGAAATAGTATAAATTAATATTTTTGACTTATTATAAATGGTTTATAGATAAGATTTATAAAATTGATATTTTATAAATCAAAGGGATGGAATTATAAATAAGTTTTAAAAGTGTTAAAATGAAGTTGTAAATGATTTATAAGTTATTAACTTATAAATTGGATTTGGCATATAAATGAGATGAACGAAATTGGTTAATAAAAGAGATTTATAAATTGAAGTTTTTATAAAATATAAATGTGATTTATAAACATTGTTTTATAAATCGGAATTTGATTGAATTTGATAAGTTAAATATAGAAGTATATTAAGGAATTATATCCACGATTTTGGACAGTGGAAAATCCTTTAATAAATAAATAAATGTGTAGAAGTATTGGATTTGGTAAAACGAATTTTATTCACGATTTTGGACAGTGAATAATAATCATTTAAGTTGAATAAATGTTTTGGAAAGTAATCTTTTAAATGGAATAAAATAATTAAAAGATGTTTAAAATGTGTTAAGGATCGAAACCATAGATTTCAACATTAATTATTGAAATAGAAGTTTGCGAAAAGTATAAGGAAATGATGGACTATAACACTGTTGTTATAGTAAATGATTTTCGAAAGGAAATGTTTCGTATAGTATTGGGATTTATATATCTATCTTATTTTCGATCCCTACACTATTGATTTTGGATTACCGTAACGATGTTTTACGCAACATCCGTTTTGACCCAAATAACCGTGTTTAAAGAGAATGGTTTCCTTAAAGAATAAAATATATACTTAATCGTGATTTAAGTATATATAATATTTTCTAACTGTTGAAATATGAATTGAATTGTGAATTACTTATTTTTAAATAAGTATTTGGAAATGTTTTCCAAGATTTAAATATTGAAATGCTTCTGAGATTATATCTTTTTAAAAGATAATTTGAAGTAAATATCTGGCAATGATTTAATTAATAAAAGATTAAATAGAAGGGCCCAGTGATTGTTATAGTGTTGAATATTTGTTTGTTTGCTTTGATAGTTAAATAACCGACAATCAAACTTTGCCAAAATTTTAGTTCCTCGACTTGATGTGGGAACTATTTAGTCGTACACTTAGTACGTAGCCTTCTGTGTAGGCTTGATTTTCGTTTGTGTTGAGGATGTTGATTCGTATAGTGCGGAGTATTACTCCAATCTATCGAGCTTCCTTCTTGGCCGAAGGATAGCAAGTTGAAAGTTGGAGACGTGATAAGTCCATGAGACTTAGTTGCTATGTGAGGTTGAGAAATGCTTTTGCGTTGTTGGTGCGAAGAGACCGGGATCAGATTTATCTGAAAACCACTTCGGACCAACGTATATGCGACGATTGTACAGGTTGCTTGTGATGATATTGATATTCCGGATTTTCATAGTAGGGGACTGCCTGTTGATCGTTTGGGGTTAAAATCCCAATATACATCCAGTAACAGTGGTCTCTTCATTATGAAATATCCAATGCAAGGACTATTCGCTACTAATCCTAGGGATTACCCGATTGGATGTGGTAGAAAAGTACCTTCAGTTTGTCCTGTTCCTAGACAACTTTATGGATATTTATCTGACATTGCATTTCTATAGATTAAGTACATTGATTTTTACAAACGTACATCAGTGGTGGCGAAGAAGGCAACTTCTCTTAGTTTAACACCCTCCTTGAGATGTATGAGCTTAAGGGTTGTATTTTTATGGAAGGTAATTAGTAGTCAACGGAAATAGCCTTATGGCATTCAGAGTGATGTGATATGTGATTGTGAAAGGTAATCGTTACCTCTAGCCTCATCAACCGGAAATGACCAAAATAGGGTTGGATGTAGCAAGGCTAAGTGGGTCATTCCCAAGTAGGGTATGATCATCCTCTTCTAGATATATCTTTACACGCTATGGCGTCGTGTATCTGATTATTGTGGTTTGTATGCTAGAGAGCCCTCGGTAAAGGTCGGTAACGACCGGAGGATGATATATTCGGTACCATCTAGTTATAGAGGTGGACTGGACTTGTGTTGGTAGAGGATCCTTAGTGATGGTCCTAGGTACATTTTTCTAGAGATATACTGCCGGAAGGTAGCCCCTTCACCTGGTCATTTGTATGGAAATCCAAACTCCACTACGTGCTTGCCATTTTGATTGTATTACCCAATTGGGCTATGTGCTGGAATTTAATCAATGTAACAATTTCGACTATGATTAATATATTTTTATATAGTAGACACTACTATAATATAAGAGGATTTGATATGAAATGTTTTAGTTATCGTAAGGTAAAAACATGTCTTTGTTTATGTGTGGACTTGTCTTACGAGATACTTTTATTTTGATAAAGAAAAAGTTTGGTAATTTAATAAATTTAGTTGAGTGTGTTTCTCACGCTAGTTTACCAGACTGATCCGGGCGTTCTTCCCTTTCAATGATCGGGTCAGACCGAGTATATTTACATGTTCAGATTTGGTGCTTTTGGAGCTTCAACAGGAGAGCTGGAGATCTTCATTTTCGTACATCCGTATTTGCTTGATTATCCGCTTTGCTTAGTTGTTGTTGTTATCAGCATTTGTGAGGACAGGTTATTATAAATGTTCAAGCTGATAACTCTGATTGATTATTGAACTCTGATTGATTATTGAACTCTGATTGATGTGTATATATATATACAGTTTCTGTTTTGTAAAGATCATTAATATGATATTATATATTTTCCGTTGTGATGTGAGATTCTGTATTGTTCTGTTTGGTTCTATCTTCTATCTTTCTTCTCTTCTCTTCTTCTCTCTTCTTTTCTTTCTCTTGACTTTCCGTCAGTCTATGCTTTTTGGGTCGGACATGTGTGGTTTATTGTCGATTCAAAGGGTACGAATTTGCAGGTCGTCACATTTGGTATCAGAGCTTAGATTTTGTATATTCCTAAGCTTCGATGTGTACTTAGTATAGATAGGGACAGTAGCACCCTAGATTGAGTTTGAGTGTATTGTATATATATGAGCGCGTATTTGTTAGTGAATATAAAATGTTTTATATTGTGTTTGCTTATCAGTTGAACTGTGTGTGAATTCTGGTCGTGATGTGGGACGTCATGTTATCGATAGGGATTTCCAAACATTTAAACGAGGCAAGTCGACATAGTATTGTTTTAAATTGGGTAAATGAAATAATTTTACCTCGATTACATTTTATATATAAAAGGAAATAATTTTTCAAGGATTATTAAAGTATATATAAATGAATTGTTTGGTTGTTTGAAAATGTAAATATATATATAAGTTGATAAAAGATGTTTGAATAATCTAAATAGAAGCAACAATTGTAAAAGAATAAATAATATAAGTAAATGAATTATAAGTATTGAATTATAATTAATATGATTTACAATTGTCAAATGATCTTATATATAAGAGATGAAACTATATGAATATATTTATAAATATGAGTTATAAATAAAAATGGATTTAACAAAGAATTTGAAAAATTGGAATCCCGTTTATTTTAGAAGTTGTTTATCAAAATTAAAGAGGTTATATTATTGTAAATCTAAATAAGATGAGCAAATGTGGAATGATCTTATATGAGTAAAGTGAATTGTGAAATTATATAAGAAAGATTTGTGAATGCGATTTGTAAATAAAAAAGAATTTTAAAAAGAATATAAAGCACTGAATTCACTACTGTTGTTGGGAAATATTAAGAGTGATGACTGCAGCATCATCAGTATCATTTTTGAGTTTCTGTGTGATGGATTGCTACCAATAGTAAATTGAAATTGAAGTTTGTTCTAATAAAAAAATTTGATTTAAAATCCAAGTTGAAATTGATAAAGATAAGTAAAATAATTTTTGGACTTATAATATTAAATGATAAAGCTTTAGCTTTGGTAAAGTTGAAATAAATGTGAGTAGCATAATAAAATATATGATTTGAAAATTAACTTAGTAAAGTTAAATAAAGTGAATTGGATTTGAAATTTTAAAGAATGAGTTTAGTAAATGGAAGTGAACTTAAGTTGTATAGTGAAAGTGAAGGTAAATGAAGTTGAAATGAAAGATAACCTAAGTAATGTTGAATGTAGTTGATTTTGTTATCGAAGTAAATTAATAAAGTAGTTAAATGAATATGAACTTGATTTATATAAAAATTCAACTTTATTTGTAGATTGAATTAGCAATTGAATTAATAAATGAATTGAATGTTAATCAATCGAATGTAAGTAAATTGATATGGAATAGTGGATGCAAGTGTTAATTCATTAAAATCTACCGAAATTGTAAATTGAATAATTGAATGAAAATCAATTGAATGTTAAACCAAATTGAATGTAAGTAAAGTAAATAAATTTGTTAATGTTGGTTATGCATTGTTTGTTAAATGGATGTTAATTGATTGTATAGAAAATCCATATGAAATTGAACTAATGAAATGGAAAGCTAAGTAATTGAATTCAAATTGGAAGTAAGTAAATTTGAATAGAATTGAATTTGATGTAATTTGAAAGTGAACCAACTTGAATGTAAATTAGTGATTGTAGACTAATTGAATATGAATAAATGAATGTTAGTAAAATCCAATGTTAATGAATCAAAATGTGATTAAATTGAAAAACCAATTCAATGAATATTAAAGAGAAGTGAATGAATATTGATTTGATTATGGATTGATTTGATTGATATTGATTTGTTGGATGTTAGTTGGATGATAGTTGTTTGACGGTTGGATTTGCTGCTTTTGTTGCATTTGCTATTTTGGCATATATAATTGTTGTAGTGGTATATGTTGTATATTGATATTACTTTCATATATACATGTTTATCATTGTTGTTGAGTGTTTAGTAGGTGCGGATGGCGCTTGCTTCGCATTTGGAGCTCGCTTTCGCGCTATATTAGCCGTATATGCTCGCTAATAATATATAAGGTACATATTTCGGATTAAATATTGTACTTTTACACTTTTTTCCCTTCGGGATGCCTCATCCTTGATGATGAGATGTATATTTGTGATATATATATATATATATATTGTTATTTTTTCTAGATCGAACCGCGCAAAGGAGACGTTGGCGTATTTTTTTGAAAAGTTAAGGAGTTGGAAAATGTTTTGGAAAAATTGAAAAAATTTGTTAAAACTAAAGTTTGATTTTTAAATTAAAAGTTAAATGATATTAGTTAGTTTTTGAAAAGATAAATAGTTATGGATTTGAAAACTTAGTAAAGTTTTTGTAAGTTTAACTATTGGATTTTTGGAAAAAGTTAAAAGGTTAAATAGATTTGGTAAATCTAATTTGAACGAATTGTTTTGAAAAGTTAAGGGATTTTGTGACTTTTTCTTAATCGGTAATTTCGAGGACGAAATTCTTTTAAGTAGGGGAGAATGTAACGACCCAGAATTTCAGTCATTTGAAATTCGTATATTTAATTAATCTTAAATATGCACAAGTAAATTTTATAAGCCGAATAACTTATATTTCGAATATCTAGATTTAATTTGATAATTAAATTGTTAATTTAATATTTGAAATTGTGAAAATAATTAGAATTTGGATTAAATGTGAATCAAAATGATTTGTAAAGTGATATTAAATCATATTTGAATTAAAATAATGTTAGAGAACTTTTAAAATCGAATTAAATGTTAGTTTGTAAAAGATTGAATATTTTAATATTTAATTGACAAGTGAAAATGGTCATTTTTCAAACAGTCTCGCATTTCGACGAAACAAGTTTCATCTGATCCGTAAAGCTATATTATTATAAGATTTCAAATTTTGTATGAATCGGATTTACAATTTGTCCGGGGCAAGCTAAAATGCGTAGAAATCGGTTGAAGTGAATTTTAAATTTAAAAAGTCAATTTGAAAACCTATCTTTCAAATACGATCGAATTGGGTCTCGATATATATTTCATTGCGTTCAGAAAGGGGGTAAAACATGATAAACGCCAGGCGGCACGCTTCGTTTCGAGATCGGAATTTTTTTGAATGAATAGTGCACGAATATTTTCTATAAAAGGACCTCAGTTCTTCATTTTTGCAAAACCATAAATTATCTAGGTCAAGCAGCCACTTTTGCAATGAATGGCCGAATTCATTCATTTCTTCTCCCTCAATCCCTTTCAATCCACTAACCATTAGAAGAAACGTTCAACTACAAAGATGAAGAGAATAACGAGATCTTTCAATCTATATGGCGATGATCGTGATCGACGCAACGAAGAAGGAGAATTTTACTCATGTTCATATGAGGTTTCGGCTCGATTTTTTATGCATACGTGTGATCGAGTTCGACAGCATTTGTAACGACCCGTGTAAATTCGGTGTTTAAATGAATTAAATTAATAAGATTTTAATTTAAATTTAGAAAGGAATAAAAATCTTATTTATTTATATGAAAGAAAATGTTGAAATTTGATGTATCAAGGGTAATCAAAATTTACAGATTAAATTATATATTGCAATTAATAATAATAGTGGAAATTGTTGCATTTGATATAAAGTTTGAATAAGTAAATTAAGGCAAGTATTGAATTTATCAATGGAATAAAATATTGATTTATGGAAATTGAATGTAAACGGAAGTAATAAAGTAATGCAGGACAATAAACAACGTAATTAGTACAATCCCTTTTATGTGTAAACTATTGTAAGGTGTTAATTAATTGAAATGTGAAAATTTGGAAAATAGATTCAAAATTTATGTTAGCCAATGAATTGCAATAACTAAAGTTAGTAATTAATGGGTTAAAGGGAATACCAATTTACTCATAAAGTGAATATAAGTGAATGTAACAAAATAAATAGGAAATGATAATTTTTCCTAAGTGATGGTTGATGTAAAAGGAATAACTAATTGGATTTAGAATCTTAATTTGTATGTGTGCATATGTTTAATGGAACATGAGAGAAAAAATGTAAGGATTTGATTAATATATATGTTATTTATTCAGGGTATTGAATAAAATTAGGAATCCAATTGTAATTAATGGTAATAATGTTGGTATTAGCTAATAAATTTAATTTCAATGCAAAACCCATAAATGAATGTTAATGAAATGAATGTATGTAAATGTATACTAGGTTATTTATCAAATAGAAGGAAAGAAGAATAAATATCGAATTGATTGATGAATAAATACATATTAAATAGCAATGGAATGTAAAGTCAATGGTAATTGTATAAAATCAATATAAGATAATAAATTGCAAATTTTAGTTTTATAATAAAGTGTGAATGTAAATCTGCTTGGTTATATTAATTTGATGGAATTCAAATTTGATGGGAAATGGAAATGGTTATTTAGTAATAAATTAAAGGATTTAAAAAAGGAATTTATTTAATTAATAGATATAACGGATAAGGATACTTATAAATGTGGGATTGAGAGTTTTACAACAATTATTATGAGTTATATTTATATTCAGTCATTCAATTTAATTTGTAAATCATTGAAATAAATGGTACGTTTAAATAAATTTAGGTAATAATGGGGAATAACATAAATAAATTCTTCATTAAATGATGGTTCGAGTATATAAAGAATGGAGGTAAAACTTTATAAATTGATTTGAATCTAAAATTTAATGAAAGGAGTAATTGGAATTAAATGGATCAAATGTTTGAAGTTACGAAAATTTTAATTTAGATAAAAGGGGTATGCATTTATGTAATAGAGTATGAATCTATTGTTAAGTTTATTTATAAAATGGCAGTTGGGTAAATGAAAGGGTGCAAAAGTAAGCTTGTCGGTATATTTAAAGTAATATATGATAATAGGTTTAATCGAAATAAATGAAAATTTAAAATCTAAATATTACATTTATAGGGATTTAAGTGTAATCGAAGAAGGTTAGGATAATAAATTTTGAATCTAATATTAAATCCATCTATTTGAAATATATGAATGGAATAACCGTTGATTTCTTTGATTGAATATAAATTTTTAGAAAGTTAAATTATAATTTGTGAATTTAATGAAACTAAGGATTTATATTAAAATTTATAAATTTACCTTCTTTAATTTGACATCTAAACTTGTTTGAAATTTTGTAAATGATTAAGAAAGTTTAAGAGTGAAAAAATTGGTCAAATTCTATAATCTAAATACAATTTATTTAATTAATATAAAAATAGCCATTTTGGCCACTTGACTCGGATTTCGACGAAACTAGTTTCATTGGATCCGTAACAGTGAATTATTGTAGGGTTTCAATTTTCGTAGCGATCGTACTTGTCATTTGATCGTACGAACGCGAAACGCCTTGAAATCGATTTAATTGAAATCAATTTGAAAATATTGTTTTCAGCATAACTTCTTCATACAATCAAATTTGGACGTGAAACTTTTTCCATCACGTTCAGAATATTTTTAAATACCTATTTGGATATATGGGTTTAACAAATTTCGTTCCGGGGTCAGAACGGGCTTTTTGGGCCACGTTAGCGTTAGCACGTTTGTTTATCCGATCCATCTGTTAAATCTCTAACCTATCTATATAAACCCAGTTATAAACCCTAGCCCCATCTATTCTCTTTTGTTTGTGCGTTCATTTCATCAGTTCCTTCTCTTCTTCCAATGGCTAGAAACCCTAGATCCAATTTCAATTCAAAATCAAAAGTCAAAATTCAATCGCCTCAGAAAAATTCTAGAAAAATATATGTTGGATCTCTCTACGAGCGTAATCTCCCAGTACTGTTCGTTTTTCGAATCGATGTACCATTTACCCAGAAATCACGAATCAACACAGGCCGTTCGTAGTGGAGTTTGATCGATCCAACGGTGGATCTACGTCCTTAGGTCGATCGGGAAGCATGGATGCGTAGAGGAAGACGAGTAGGTTCGATCTATGGGGTTAGTTCGTCGCGATGGTATTTGGAATTACCAGAAATTGGCTAAAAGGGGGGCGGCGGTCGCACGTGCAAGGGGGAACCGGAATTTTTGCCGTGGGAACCATTATGGGCGGCTTGACGTGGCGAAGGCGATGGGGTGTCCTGATCGAGGCGGTTTGGCTTGTGGAGGCGACGAAATTTGGTGGAACGGTGATGTTTTCGACGGCTAGGGCTTCGGCCTGGAAAATTTGCGCGCGCAAGATGGAGGAGACGCCTTTGTTTGGTGACGTGGCATAGGTTAGGATTTTTTTTCTTTGTTTTAATTTAATTTAATTTTCAAATCGTTTTATTCGAATAACTTCTGCATACGGTGTCCGATTTACACGAGATTTTTTTTGTTAGGATCGTAATAAAATTCCAAACGCATTGACGCTGGTTTGGACAGATTTGAAGACCGTCAAGTTTTTGGATTTAAATCGGATTTAAGTTCGATTTAAATTCAAAAGGTGAGTGTTTTAACCCACTCACAACTTCTAAAATTTCTTATGTTTGTTAATTTGACTTAAGATATGAGTAGGAAGTTATTTATGACTGTTTGGCATGATTATTCATCACCTCTGTTAAATCGCATTTATTTAGTTTAACTGTTAATTAATTTTATTATTGCATATGAATTTACAGTTAAAAATTTAATTATTTGCATATAAACTGATAGTTAACAGTTAATAAATTTATTTTTGAATATAAACTGTTAGTTAATAACTGTTATTCATTCCTATTATATTTTATATATGCTATATACTGATGTTTGTTTAAATTGGGTGATGATTTTAATAAATGGGTGATGATTGATTTTTGGATGAATGGATGC
The DNA here is from genome assembly GCA_030765085.1 of Allium cepa. Lineage (NCBI taxonomy): Eukaryota > Viridiplantae > Streptophyta > Magnoliopsida > Asparagales > Amaryllidaceae > Allium > Allium cepa. The sequence goes on along the minus strand of CM060940.1, from coordinate 212,138,699 downwards.
TATATTTTATATTGATGAACTGCAAGTTATTATGCATTTTCATTCCATTCGGGATTGTGGTTTGAAATGACATACAACCGCATTTTATTTCTAAATTGCGGATTGAAATGATAAACATCCGTATCACTTGACCATAGGGTAGAAAATTTTATACAGGCACCGCGGTAAATATATAAAATTATTTTTGAAATGTTTTACTATGGTTTTGTAAAGCTATATATATGGTTTATGGGATATTGATTTGGTTATATATATATATATATATATATATATATATATATATATATATATATATAGTAAATTTTGGGTTTTTAAGCTTTGTATAAATTTGATTTGAAGTATAAAATAAAGTTTGATTTTTAAGATCAAATACGATTAAGCCTTTATTTAAAATCTAATTTCTGGAGTTTTTATGACTTAATTGAGAATAAGGTTTGGAAGATGAATATTAAGTTAAACTGAAATTTAATAAAAATTAAATTTTTTAAAGGATATGATTTTTATAACTTGATTTTTTTGTATAGTGATTTAAATGAACATCAGGTTGATTTAAATAAATATATCAAGTTTAATAAATTGAAAGATTTTCCAATTATGTGAAGTTAAAGGTTTTACTTAAATTATAGTGAATTCATTAAGTAAACATTTCAAGTCTAAATAATAAGTAATTGAATTTGATATATATGGGTTTGTCAAATGAGTTTGTTTTTGAAATGGTGAAGTATTTAAAGCTTTGAAACATAAGAATTTAAAATGGTACTTGGAAGTTTAAATCGATATTTGGAATTGATTTGTGAAATGTAAAGAAGCTATTTTGTTTTATAAAAGTAATTTAATATTTAACCATTTGAGAGATGGAATTTGTTTCAAAGTTATGGTTTTCAAGGTAGTAAAAGTTGGAAATATTATATTCAAGAGTTTTGATTTCTAAATATTTTACTTTGAAACCATTATGATTTTTGGAAAGAATACATTGGAAAATAAAGATGATATAATATTGTTTTGGGTTTTAAAAGGAAATGATATCATATTTATATGGTTTTGAAATGGATATTATATTCTGGTTTTTAAAGTATAAATTATTTTAAAGGACCACGGTGTTATAATAACGTTTGGTTGTTGAAGAGACCGGGATCGGAAATTGTCATACTCTCTGTCAACTTCGCAAACCACTTTAACAACTGTGTACGCGGTGGAGATTCCAGAATGAAGTAGGTTGGTGGAGGCGTTTCCTACAAGGTAAATATGTGGACCCGACTCCCGTGAGTTGGCATAAGGTGGCTAAAACAGGAGCAATTCTCGGGCCAATGAGGTCATTCCTCTGATCGGACGCTCCTCTTCGATATTATACTTTGACTTTGGATTGATTCAGTGGCCACTTTTACTTTGATTTTTGGGGGAGTTTGTTTCGAGGTGGGCGGTAGCTGCGGCTATGTGTTTCCATCAGCCCGGATAGCAGTTGGTATATCTACCCTGGCATTTCCTAGTTGTGCCGTGTCACCTACCCTAGCGCGCCTTCTACGAGTTTCTATTTGTGTCGTACCTATGGAGTATCCTCTGGTAGCTTTCCGATCAGGAGGTATTACGGTACTGTATAGACTATTGGCATTATTTGTGTTAAGGGCTATATGGTTAACCTCTAACGCTATTAAAAAGTAAATTTATTTTACAATTAGACACTATTATAATAGCGCAATATACTACATAGTAAATAGTTTAATGGATCCTTAGGAGATGTAAATCCCGAGCATCTCTTGAGTTACTGTGCTCATATCTATTTATGTTAATTTAACTCACATAAGATCTTTTAGTTCTGACTCGAGTGTTTTGTCCTATCAATTCGCTCGGGTCAGTCCGAGCGTTTCAGGATGTGAAGATTTAGCTCAGGAGGACGAAGACGAAGATCCGTATTATTATTATTTATATTATTGCACTTCACTCATACTGTTCCGCTGCATTGTTATACGGTATGTGCACTCTGATATGTATTTTATAAATATAATCAAAGGTTTTGTAAAATAGCTTCATGAACTGTATTTTGATTATTATATTTTATCCTTCCGCTGTGAGATTCTGTTTATTTTTTTGTTTCTTCTCTGTTTTTCTTATTTATCCCATAACAATCCTCCCTTACGTATGGTTTGAATTGGCACGTGGGTCGATTTGAAGCGTGCGAAAAGGAGGGACTTTTGCAGCATTCAAGCCGTGGATGGAGTTCGGCAGGGCCTTTCGATTGGTGGCGATGGATCATCGCCTAGATGATCGATAATGGCTCGTTAATCGACGGCAAAAAGGTGGCTACGTGGGTTGTTTGCTCATGGCTGAAATGAAGGGGAAAGAAATAAAATTTGCGGTGGTTATCTGTTGAGTGGAAATCAACGGCTATGATTAGCTAGGTTTAAAATAAAATAAAACTTGTGATTTATTTATATATTAAAATTTGTACAATCTTTAAAATTGTATAACTTTTTCATGCAAGGTCTGTTTCTGACGAAATGAATTGGAGTTGATTGGAGCTAGTGTCAATTTTGGGTAAAATTAAACGGTCGCTTAATTTTATTCGGAATAAAATGCTGAAATCGCGACTACAAACAAAGTGAGTACAACTTACTCTTTCTGCCTCACTGATATTTTTATATAAGTAAGAAATAATTTATTATATGATGATTGATGCTTGTTTGGATGATATATGATACATTGATTGATATTTGAATATATACCTTCCTAGTGGAGCAGATGACCCTATACGTTCCCATGTATGAGCAGATGACCCTTTGTACGCGCGTCTGCCTTGAAGCGGACATTGCACACATATTCTAATATGTATATTTGTTGCAGGTGACAGGATGGAGGGTTCCAACTGGATTCCTCAACAATATTGATTTTATTTACAGATATTGTGATATATTCTGCTATCATATGATATATGATGTTTTGGATGCTGTGATTGATGTATTTAGTGTTGTGGCAGCATTGGGCCTATTTTGAAAATTTAAAAATGTTTAAGCGATGGTTTCCAAGTTTAAAAGGATTTTAAAGTGATTTTTTAAATAAACGTTTTATTGAATTTTTGAATCGTTAAGAATTGATTTATTTTAAATAAATGAAAGTTATAATTTTTATGTTATAAAAAATTATGATATTTGAGAAATATAATTGAAATGTGATTTTTGAAATGTGAAGTTAACTATTTTATGGAATAGTATAAATTAATATTTTTGACTTATTATAAATGGTTTATAGATAAGATTTATAAAATTGATATTTTATAAATCAAAGGGATGGAATTATAAATAAGTTTTAAAAGTGTTAAAATGAAGTTGTAAATGATTTATAAGTTATTAACTTATAAATTGGATTTGGTATATAAATGAGATGAATGGAATTGGTTAATAAAAGAGATTTATAAATTGAAATTTTTATAAAATATAAATGTGATTTATAAACATTGTTTTATAAATCCGAATTTGATTGAATTTGGTAAGTTAAATATAGAAGTATATTAAAGGAATTATGTCCACGATTTTGGACAGTGGAAAATCCTTTAATAAATAAATGTGTAGAAATATTGGATTTGGTAAATGAATTTTATTCACGATTTTTGACAGTGAATAATTATCATTTAAGTTGAATAAATGTTTTGGAATGTAATCTTTTAAATGGTATAAAATGATTAAAAGATGTTTAAAATGTGTTAAGGATCGAAACCATAGATTTCAACATTAATTGTTGAAATAGAAGTTTTCAAAAAGTATAAGGAAATGATGGACTATAATACAGTTTCTGTTTTGTAAAGATCATTGATATGATATTATATATTTTCCGCAGCGATTTGAGATTCTATATTGTTCTGTTTGGTTCTATCTTCTCTCTTTCTTCTCTTCTGTTCTTCTCTCTTCTTTTCTTTCTCTTGACTTTCAGTCAATCTGTACTTTTTGTGTCGGACATGTGTGGTTTATTGTCGATTCAAAGGGTATGGATTTACAGGTCGTCATCAATATAATCCCTAGTTAAAAGTAAAGTAAAAATGTGATTGACTGTAAATGGATGGAGAAGTATGAATATTAATAAGTGAGTAGCTTATGAAAATGTAAAAAGGGAATAAATAAGCCGAAATAAAGGTGTTGGAATTTTGGAAAATGAATGAAAATCCAAACTGGAATTATGAAAAAAAAAGCAACAAAAACATAACTGAACTCAGGAAAATTTAATGAAGTGATTTTTGTAATAAAATCGAATATTGATTTAAAGATTGGAGGTAAGACAATTAGCTAAATAAATTATTTGATAGAGTATGTTAATAAAATTTAACTCGGTTAAATAAAATGGATTGTAAGTTAATAATGAAGATTGGAAATAAACTCGAATTATAAATAGAATTCGACTTGGATTGATAATGAATTAAAATAAGTGGAGGTGTTGTAAAAATAAAATGAAATTGGATTATAATAGAAATGATTTGAGTTACAAATAAAATCCAATTCGAGTACAAATGAGTTGAATATGCGCTTGGATATTATTTTTATAAATTGAGAATGTGAATTAAAATAAAATGGATGGGCTAACTGAATTAAACGGAATTTGATTAGATGAGAATCAAATTAAATGGAAGTGAACTTAAGTTGGAGTTGGAATAAATTAAAGTAAATTAACATAAGTTTAAAATTTATGGAAGCTCGACTTCGAGTAGGAAGGGTAGACCATTAAATAAAAGCTTGGGTTGAATTATTTTGGGAATGGTTAGTTGTATACAAGCATGGAATGTGTCGAGCTAAATAAAATAGTTGTGAATGAATTAAAATGGAATGGAATTAAATAAAATTGAGTCAAAATCAATTTAAATTGGTTATAAAACTTAAGTAATTATTTATTCACATGAACATAGTCGAATTGCGTAGAAATGAATTGTCGTTTGACGTAAACGAAGGTAGTTGAATTTCTATGGGCCGATAGAGATTAAATAAATTGATTTTATGATCAATTGAAGTGAATATGAGTTTGTTTTGCTCAAAAATGAATTGAATATAAGCAATTGAGTTGTAAACCATTTAAATTTAATGAAGTTGTATACGAATTGGTTGTAAACAATTAAAATTAATGTCGGAACCCTATAATTTGCATATAAATATTGTTTAACCTGCATTGCTTATAGAAACTTGTATGTTTACTAGTTAAATATGTAAAATGTTGTTAAGTTACATGATTTTGGCACTTACATATTTGAATTGAGCAAGTACAGGTACCGGGAAGCCGTTTTGCTGGATTTGGACGCGCTAATTGCTAAAATAATAAGCTGCTTTCTTAAAAATGTTAAATAAAGGTACGCCTACGTAATAAAAGTAGGAAATATGAACTTTTTTTTCCGACCGTGTGGGTCGATGTATGTATATTTATATCTCTTGTCAAATTGCAAAAGTACAATGGAGACTCTGCCAAAAATTTCGAAAATTTTGGGAGTTAGAAACATTTTGAAATTTTTTTTGTTCGCGACAAAACGAGTTCAAATTGGAATTGAAATAAAAGGATTTTGGAAATGGAAATTGAAACTAATTGTTTAGTTGGGACTAAAGGATTACGAAAGTGAATTTGGGATTTTTGATTTCAGAGGATAAATTGAAATTTGCCCGGCAAAGCTATGTATTTAAATTTTTGTATGAAATTTGATGATTTTCTATTCTAGCCACTTGGCTTTTGTTTTTTTTGAAATATGGGGGCCCATAGAGGCATTTTGTAGTTGTACCGAGCTAGCCGTGCAAAGGAGACGCTGGTGAATTTTTTCGAAAATTTAGGGAGTTAGAAATTTTTTGAGAAAGTTTTGATAATTTAAATTTGGATTTAAATTAAAATTTAAATAAGTGAAGTAAATAATGTTGTTGGAAACTATGGAAGGTTTTGGGAAGTTGATTGAAGTAATAGTGGGTCTTTAATAAAAGATATGTTATGGCAAATCGATAAAACTGTTGGTTATGGAAAATAGTAATGCGTATTGGATCATTCTTCTTAACTAGCAAATTCGGGGACGAAATTCTTTTAAGGGGGAGGAATGTGACGACCCGGAATTTTTGTATATTTGAAATTGAAATATTTAATTGATTTTAAATACTCAAAAGTTAGTTTAACTTGAATTTCAAATATCATTGTTTATTTGGCAATTAAATTATTAAATTAAATAATTTGAAGTTGGGTAAAATGTTGAATCTGGAGTTTTAAGCCTGTTAAAAATAATTTGAAGGCTTGTAAAATTTATACCGATAGTGCTGAGGATAATAGAAGTTTTAAAATTGAATTTAACAGTGATTCGTTCGGTTTTAAAAATATATCGTTTAAATCGATATTTAAAAATAGCCTTCCGAGGCACAGTATCGGATTTCGACGAAACCAGTGCCATTGGATTCGTAATATTGTATTAATATCGGATTTCAAATTTCGTAGTATTTGGAGTTGTTGTGTGTGCGTAGATATATAAACGCGCTGAAATTTAAATCGAAAATTTTATATAATAACTGATCCAAAAAGCTATCTTCTCCATACGATCGAATTAGGGCTCGAAACCTTTTCCATTGTGTTCGAAATAGGTGTATAACATTATAAACGCCTAGCGGCATGCCTCGATTGGAGGTTGGAATTTTAACTGTTCAACATGGAATATTTGAAATTAAATAATATTATAACGGGTCAAGTCAACCTTAGCCTAGCGTATAACCGAAGCCATCTCACTTCGTTAAAACGCCAATATCTTATCCATTCTTCCCTTATCTTCCCCAGTAATTTAAATCAAAAACTAATAAAAAAATGGCCGCTCTCATTCATTTTCAAATCGAAGCCGGGCCCTTCATTTCCTCTTCTCCCCTCTCTCATTCGACCTTCAGTTCGATAAGAAGTCTTCCCCTTCCTTCTTCAATTTCGAAATCGAAACCCAATAAAAAAAATTTAATGAAAAAATCTAGTGCCCTCTACAATTCAAATCCCAAGTCCTCATTTCCAATTCGAATTCGAACTCATCTTGGTTGCTTTTTTTCAAGCTCGACCCTGGCTCGTGCAATGGTTTCGACTAGGGTTTCGTGACTTCGTGGCTTTCCAATCGAGGGATGGTGGTGGGTTTTGGTATTGTCAAGGATGGGTGCACCTCTAGGCGGAGTTTGGAGGAACTCGGTGGAACATTTGGGCTGTGCGACGTGTGATGTAGCGAATCAAGGCCGAGTGGTTGTCACGATTGTTGCGATCTCGTTCTAGCAGCATGCCGACTCAGGTGGGAGCCTGGCTTTTCTTTTGAGCAGTGAGGTATTTGATTATTTGTTTTTTGAAATTAAATTCAATGTACATAGATATATGTATATAATATACAGCAAGTATAAGGTTTCTGTTTAATATAATTATAGGTGTATATATATATAATTTTGGAAAATACGGGAATCTGAATTTTAATTGTGAAAATGCACAGTAAAGCATGAAATTTTATATAGATAAGATTTTGGGAATGGTAGGAATTTTTAAAATGTTTGAATTTATGGAAATTGGATTTTTAAAAACCTATGTGGATTATTTTGCATATGTAGTTGAAAATGAAAAAAGTAAGAATCAATTTACTAGGCTAGGTTAAAAATAATTTATTAAGGTGTTTAATTAACTTATTTAATTATTTTAGAATTTATTAAAAGGAAAATTAGTTTAAAATTTTAATTATTAGTTAAATTGATAAATAGTAATTAATTGTTGAATCAATTCAAATGATAATTAATCATTCAATTTTTTCCAAGTGTTAATAAAATTATATAATGTTTGTACAAGGTCCGAAATCGTGAAGAAATCAAGCCAATTCGGATTTGGGTTGCAAACAAAAATCAAAGGTGAGTTAATCTTACTCTTCTGGGTTGCTGTTTAAATTTAAATGGTTAAATTTAAATAATTGGTTGAATGATTGAATTGATTTGATGTGCTATATTATATATAGTAGTATATAGTATATATTGGAGTGATTGATTTCCCACATTATATAGCGGATGAGACCCTATGCGCCGTATAATAGCGGATGATATTATATAAATTCCATATACCGCGATATTCCACCTCGAAGTGGAATTGGTATTTTATTATGCTGATATCTGTGGATGCAGGGAAACAGATTGGAGGGATCCAACTGGATTCCTCAAAATATTTAGATTCGTTTAAATAAATTCTATGATATGATTATTTAATATCCTGTGATGAATCATATTGATAATTGGAGTATTGGATGTTATGGTTTGATATATTTAGGTATACGGAGTTACCAAAAAATATATATATACATATATATATATATATATATATATATATATATTGGATTTTTGAAAAGAAAAATAAAAGAAGAGGATTTGCAAGTAAAATAATCATAGAGAACTAGGGATAAATTATAGAATAAATGAAAAAAGGATAAAAGTGGATTTTAAAATTTTAATAAATAAAATCCGAGTATGGGAAAAGAGATTTTGAATAAGAAGGAGATAATGAATTTAAAAAAAACCCAAGTGGTATGATAAAGAATTTACTTAAATTCAGGGTTTAAATTTATAAAGAAGGAATTTAGAAAAAATGAAATTGGTATTTTTTAGTTAAAAGATTTTAAATCATAAGTGAGGATTAAAAATCTGCGGTTAATGGATTTTGAAGTAAATGAGTAAGTAAAGGGACTTATTTCAAAATAGAGTAATTTGGAAATCAATTTGAAGACTGATTAAATGTTTAAACCGGGATTTTTAAAAGAAAAGTGAAACTTTGGAATTTATAAACTGGGTTTATAAAAGTGAAGCAATATATCAGTGGATATTTGGAAGAATAAATTCATGATGGAATTTTATTAAAGGAACGAGAAAATTTGTTTAAAAATAAATAGTGATTTATTTTTAAAGATAGAAAGAGAAGAGTATTTCCTGGATAACCAGGTACGTTTTCAAGTAATTTTTTTTAACAAGTTATGTTGTTTTACAAAGAACGTTTTAGAAAATTTATTATATCTAAATGTTTAAATTCTGAAGTATGTATTTTTCAAATCTATTATCGTAGTAATTATTTAAAGGTGACTGGGTATTTTGTTTTAAAAGAGAAAACCTAATTTTATATTTTATAAAGTAACCTCATTTTAAATATTCCTAAAGTATATTTTAATAAAGTATTGAAGTAGTTTTCAATTTAAATGTTAAAGTATATTTTATAATAAAGTGTTTTTAAATTATTTTCAAAATCTAAAGTTTTTGTGCTTGGTGTTTTCAGTGGAAATAAGTATTTGGGAATTCATTCCCTGAGAAGAGTAGGGTTGGAAAACTGTTTTCAAAAAGGTTTGAGAATGGAAATATATCTTGCAAAGACATTTTGTGATTAATAAATAATTTGGTGAAATTATTTATTGTTGATGGTTGTTTGTGCATGTTAATTGATAGTTAACTAACAGACTATCAATATTGGCCATCGCGCTGATTGATTCGAAGAGATCGAGATCGGGATTTATTTCCTGAAAACGACTTCGATCCGGTTGTACGTTTTCATGAGGAAGACGAGTTTGGATTCGAAGGTGGAGCAGTGAAGTGCAAGGGCTAGTCGCTACTAATCCTGAGGTGATTCCAAAATGGATGTAGTAGGAGAAGTGCCTTCGGTTGCGTTCGAACCCGAGACGGACTCGTATGGATGAATTCTTTCAGAATATCGTCAGGTGGACGATGAGCATTCTAAGTGATACGTTCTAAAAGGTAACTCTTAGCCTCAAGCCTCAATAACCGAGAATGACTGAAAATTAGGGGTTATGCAGCAAGGCTAAGTGGGTAGCACCCATTAGGGTGAGGTCATCCTTATCTAGATGTCCCTTTTTATTCGGCTTAGTGGTGCGGTTGCAGATCCCAACCATGGGGTGATCTTACTTAGGATTATCCAGTAAGGGGTAGTTTCGATCTTGTATTGCAGGGGATTGGGAGTAATCCTTGGTACGGTGATCTAGGCCATGTACTGTGACAGGTGGTACCCGAATGCCTAATTATTAGTTGGAAATCCATTATCCCTACGTGCCTTTTACGGTTTTGTTTGTATTACCCACGATTGTGGCTAGTAGCTGGAATTTAATTAATGTAACAATTTCGGCTATTTGAATAAGTATTTGTATATAGACACTATTATATTATCAGAGGATTTTATAATAAATGTTTTAGCTATCGTAAGGTAGAAACCCGACATGTTTATTTGTGGCGTGGTCTTACGAGATGCTTTTGATTTCCAACGATTTTGAAACTTTAATAATCAATTTGAGTGTGGTTATCTAACGCTAGTATTCCAGACTGACTCCGGTGCTTTTTAACTATAATTCTCGGGCCAGACCGAGTATTATAGATTATAGGAAATGATGCTGTGGAGCTGGACGGTGATACATACTTCCGTATTTGAATGAAATATTCCGCTGTGTATTCAGTTTTGGGAAGGGCGAGATATTATAACCGTCCTGAGTTGTGTTGTTGTTTGTATTGAACTCTGATGTTGTACTCTAATGCGTAATGTATAAATCGATGTATTTGTTCTTGTGTAAAGATCATTTATTATCTATTATATTTTATTCCACTACGATGGTTAGATTATATTGATGTTGTTTTCTATTTTCTTCTTCTACCTCTTCTTCTTTAACCCAAATGGTTCGTATTTCCGTTCATCTTGAGTTGAATGATGGAGAATAGTGTCGACTCAAGGGGTACGGTTTTGCGGGTCATTTCAGTATAAATCCCCAATTGATTATTAGCTATGTCCAATCCTTTCTATTCACATTTATTTACATTTCCATTTAATTATTTTCAATTATCCTATTACTCAACTATTATTAAATCTCCATTCAAATATTTACTCAATATATTTTTCTAATTCTAATTTTACTTAAGAATTTACCATTAACTTTTCTTTAGTCTATTATAATATTTTATACAACTCCTTATATTTATTTTCACTTTCCACTTAATTTTACGTCCATTTTTATTCAAATTAAATTTCCTATTTCTATTTGGACTCAATTTATCTCAAAATCATAAATATTGAATTTTTACCGACTATGTCTAAACCATATTTAATTAACCAATTTCCTTAATTAGTTCCATTCATTAATTTATCTATATCTCAATAAAAATTTATTTCCACGTTTTTATTTTATTTAGTCTATTCAAACTAATTATTCAATTTCACTTTATTCAAATTTAATATCATTCCAATATTCAATTTCCAATTCCATTTACCTACAAATTAAATTAATTTGTTCATCCATAAATTTATTTTCAACTGTTAAATTTTATCTCATTACTCTTATTTCATTTAGCTTACTCAGGCTTAGTTTCTCAAATTTACTAAATTCAAATTTAATTCCATCCCAATAATCAAATTTCAAATTTTATAAGTTTTCAAACTTATTTATATTCCATAACATTTAAATAAACTTCCAGAGTTTAAATAATTTGTTAAACATTCAAAATATTTTTTTGAAATTATATATACCCAAAATCAAATTATTTCTTTGCATTCTAAATTTAAACCCAATTTTGCAAACAAATACCAATTCAAAATGTTCAGATAGTAATTCCTATCTTAGAAACAGGGAAATGAAAGTCGATGATGCTGCAGTCATCACCGAAATTATTTTCCAGCGACCGAAGTGAGTTTAGTGCTTTTATTCCTTTAAAAAACATTTAAAATATTTTTACTCCAAACCTCAATAAATTTCATTTCCCATTTCAAAAATATTTCCAAATAATATCACTATTATTTTCCAACTTTAAAAAACATTTTCAAAACCTACGAGATTTAAACCAATGACATTTTCAAGTGTTTAGAGATCCCTATCAATAATGTTAATTACTCGTATTGACCAGAATCCATAAACCACTCAACAAACCAATTAAAACAATATAAAAAAAATTATATTCACTAACAAATACATGCTCAAATCTATTAATACACTCAAACTCATTCTAAGGTGCTACTGACCCTATCTTTAATGAGTAATCCCCACTACAGTTAAGGTTCTCACTTAAACTTCAGATCTGATACCAAATGTCACTGCTCAGATTCTCGACCTTCGAAAATCGACATCAATACGTCCACTGTATTACATGCCGAAAAATCGAATGCCAAAAATACCAGATCGCTAAGGAAAGAAGAAAGAGGTAGAAGAAGCAAATAGAAATGACAACACAGAGTCTCATAATCGTAGCAGAACAACATATAATAGATAACAACTAATGTTTATACAAAAAGAATTATAACTTGTTATTTATACATTAAATCATCAGAGTACAACACAATCAAAATCATAGTACTAGACATTTGTAATAGCTTTCCCTCACAAAAGTTGAATATACAGTATACCATACACAGCGTAATATAAATTGGATATGTGATATATGTCTTAGCCATCCAGCTCGTCTCCTGAGCTCCATAGCCTCATATCCTTATATGTAATGCTCGGTCTGACCCGAGCATTATAATAAAATAACACCCAAGTCAGCCTGGAAAACCAGCATGAAAAAATATACTCAATTTGAATTATTAAAGTTGCAGAATCCTTTGAAAATCAAAGGTATCTCGTAAGACCACGCCACAAATAAAAACGATGGGTTTTTACCTTACGATAACTAAAACATTTTATATCAAAATCTTCAGATATTATAATACTGCCTAAGTACAAATACTTATTCAAATAGCTAAAATTGTTACATTAATTAAATTCCAGCAATACTAGGATCTACAATCAAAACCATAAAGGCACGTATTGGAGAATGATTTCCAACTGAATGACTAGGCACCGGGGTACCACTGACACAGTACACGTCTACAAAAGCGTACCGAGGGACACTCCCGATCCCCTACAACACAAGACCGAACTACCCCTAACCTGGATAGTCCAAATAAGATTACCCCACGGTTGGGATCAGCAACAGCCACACAGCCGAATAAAAGGACTCTAAATAGGGGTAACCTTACCCTACTTGGGTGCGACCCACTTAGCCTTGTTGTATCTCCCCTAATTTTCAGTCATTCCTGGTTGATGAGGCTAGAGGCTACGATTACCTTTTTAGAAATATTAACTTAGAATGCTCATTGTCCTCCAATGACTACTGATAGCATTCACTCATACAAGTCCGTTCACGGTCCGAACGGAACCGAAGGTACTATTCCTACTACATCCATTTTGGAATCACCCTCAGGATTAGTAGCGATTAGCCCTTGCACTTCACTGCCCCATCTTCGACTCCATGCTCTTGTCTTCATTACGAAAACGTATTCGTTGGATCAAAGTGATTTTCAGATCACAAATCCAATCCTGGTCTCTTCAAAACAACGTTGGTATTTTTGATAAACTCAACCCCGTACACTTGTACAGAACAATTCAACATGGTACAGAATAATTTGACATGGTACAGAACGTTATTGATAGGAATCTCTAAACACTTGTATAAAACAATTCGACACAGTATTGTTTTAAATAGGGCGAATGAAATAATTTTACCCAAATTATTTTTATATGTGAAAGAAATAATTTTTCGTAAATAATTATAGTTATATATATGGTAGCTTGGTTGTTAGGAAGTGATAATATCAATTCATTATCACTGTTATGTGGAAATAGAATAAGGAATTGAAAATTATAACCAAAAGTTAAGGGAATAAATTCATATAACAAAAGGGAATTTGTGAATGTGAATTACAAATGTGATTTGTAAATTGAAATAGAATAAAACTCTAGAGTAATATTTGAATATAGATCAAAAGATTTGAAATTCAAAAATCTGGGAAATTTAATTTCTTTTGAGTTTGAAAATGATTTTCAAAGGCTTTAGAGGAATAATAGTGATATTATTCAAAAATATTTTTAAATGGGATACGAAATCTAGTGAGATTTGGAATTAAAAATATTTGAAAATGTTTTTAAAGAGTAAAAAGCATTGAACTCACTTTGGTCGCTAGAAAATAATTCCAATGATGATCGACACATCATCGGTGTTCATTTTCAAGTTTCCAAGAGAGGAATTGCTACCCGAATGTTTTAAATTGGAGTTGTTTGCAAACCTTGGTTTGGTTTTGAAATTCAAAGAAATAATTTGGTATACCAAATGATTTTGGATATAATTGATTTCAAAATGTTTTCGAAAATAATTAAATGATTGTTTAAAGACTTTGGAAGTGATTTAACAATGTTTGTGAAATAAAAATAGGTTTGATAACTTATAAAATTTGTAATATGAAGGATAAAATCTAAGTTGAAGAAGAGTTAAATTAAAATAAGTGTGGAAATGAGATAAGTTAGAATGTAAGTCAGTTAATGAAGTAAATTAAAGGGATTAGGGAATGGAATGTAAATAAGTTGGAAAATTTATATAAGTTTACAAAATTTTTGAATTGCAAATGAAATTTAACGGAGTTAAGTTAAATAAAAGTGAATTTGAGGAAAGTGTTTAAGTTGATTAAATGGAATGATTATTGAAATAAAATTCTTTAAGTTGGAAATAAAATTTGTGAATGAACAAATTAATTTAAATTGTAAGTAAATGAAATTGAAACTAAATATTGGAATTTAAATTGTGTTAAGTAAAATGAAGTTGAAGAATTAGTTCGAAGTGGAATAAAAATAATAAGAGTTTGGAAATAAAATCCATTGAGATTTAAAAGAAATTATAAGTGGAACTAATTAAATAAATGGTTAACTAAATATGGTTTGGAATAAGATGAACATAATTAAAAAAATTAAAAAATGAAAGGTAAGTTGAATTCATATGGAATTGGAGATCCGATTTGAATAGAAGTAGATATAAACAAAAGTGGTGAAATGAAAATAAATACTTAAGGGTGTAAAGTATTTATAACTTATGAAGAAATGGTGAAATTCTTAATTAAAATTTTGTATGGGAAAATATACTAAGTAAATATGTGAGTGAAGGTTAAATAAGGGCGTGTGAAATGATAATTGTGAATAAGGGAATGGAAATCAAAATAAATGTGAATAAAAAGAAAATTGATATAGCCAATAATCAATTGAGATAAATACGTAGGATGTACGTATATTATTTTATTCGCATAGCGATTTGATCCAGATTCAAGCACAGAATTTCGGGATAGTTATATCGGTCCAAGTTGGGATTTTCACTCGATTTTCGACGGAGAACCCTGGATATGGAATTTTGATTGATTCTGGATACCATAGTATATGGCTATGCAAGGAGAATGACGGCTTCTGATCAAAGAAACCAGATCTGAGTCCGCACTAGAGAGTTGGATAGAAGATACTAGTTCAGAAGTGAAATTGTTTGATCGAGTGAGCGATCGAATTTGATATTGCGTATGGATGGTATATGTACATTGTACGGGCTTAAGTAAAGCAAATATTGAAATTTTGAAAAGGAAGTGAATAAAATGATTTTGAACTCTGTGATTGGGTATGATTGCTAAGTAGGATATATAGGCGTTTAAAAGCAAAAGGAAATTGATGTTTTGATTTCAGAAGATAAATTTGAATTGCCCGACAAAAGATATGTATTTAATTTGTCATATGAAATTTGATGATTTTCTAATCTAGCCATTTGATTTTTGTTTTCTTTTGAAAATTTCGGGCTCATAGAGGCATTTTGTAGTTGTCCCAAGCCAGCCGAGCAAAGGAGACGTTGGCGAAATTTTTTGAAAATTTAAGGAGTTAGCAAAAATTTAGATATGTTTAAACTTTGGTTTAAACTATAATTTGAATTATCAAGGGGATAATATTTTTAGGAACGTATTGATGGGTTTGGAAAGTTAGTATGGATGATAGTGTGTCTTTAATAAAAAGAGTGTTTTGGTAAGTTGTCAAAAACTATTGGGTTTTGGAAAAATAGTAAACTGGTATTGGACCATTCTCCTTAACCAGTAATTTCGAAGATGAAATTCTTTTAAGGGGGAAGAATGTAACGACCCCGAAATTTAGACGTTTGAAATTGAAATATTTAATTGATTTTAAATATTTGAAAAGTTAGTTTTAACTTGAAATCAAATATCACTATTTATTTGACAATTAAATTATTGAATTTAATAATTGAAAAGTTGGGAAAAATATCGAATCTTGAGTTTTAAGCTCGTTAAAAATAATGTGAAGGTTTATAAAATTTGTACCGATAATACTGAAGGTAATGGAAGTTTTAAAATTGAATTTAAAAGTATTTTGTTCAGTTTTAAAAATATATCGTTTAAATTGATAATTAAAAATAGCCTTTCGACGCACAGTTTCGAATTTCGACGTAACCAGTTTCATTGGATCGGTAGTCATGTATTATTATCGAATTTCAATTTTTATAATGTTTGGTGTTTTCGTGTGATCGTACGGTATATAAACTGCTGAAATCTATATCGAAGTTTAATATAATAACAGGGTCCAAAAAGCTATCTTCTTCATACGATCGAATTAGGACTCGAAAATTTTTCCATCGCGTTCGAAATAGGGGTCTAACAATATAAATGTCTAGCGGCACTCCTCGATAGGATGTCAAGATTTTAAGCCATGAATTCAAGAAAATTTAAATTCAAATCTAAATATAATAATACATATGTTGACTAGTCAAATTCATTTCACATCAGCATTTTTATATATCACTTCAGGTCACTGTACCTTGTGAAGCATACATCCGTCATGGTCAACGTTGTTATTCCGTAAATCGATCGTCATCACTTCTTTTTATTTAAAGTCGAACCAGAGATTTCCAAATAAAGGATAAAATAAAATAAAAAATCGAACCGATTCTTCACAGAAATGGCGGAAAATAGTTAATTTCAAATCGAAAAAAAAAATAAAGGGGGAAAATCGAATGCGACCTCCTCTCTCCACTTCCTTATGGATTCATTCTCGAATCGAAATCAAAAAAAAAATCGATTTAATTGATTCTGCACTCTCGAAGGAAGCAACGACCTGGTGAGTCGTTCACAATGGCGTCGCACACACGAAGATGGGGTGGTGCTTAGGGTTTTTGCAAGGCTCTTAGGCGAAGCGTGGCATTCGCTCTTGAAGGCGACAGTGAGGCGACGTGACTTGTTTGGGTCGCGTGCACACAAGGGAAGACTGGTGGCCAAGGCGAGGAGGGTAGCTATAGTTTGGGGTTAAACGATGGCAGGTCGTAGTTTGCGTGTTCGAGCGTGCTTGAGGGGATGTTTTCTGTGCAGTAAGGTATTAGTTTTTTTAGTTTAATTTAATTGAAAGAATATATATATATATATATATATATATATATATATATATTAGAAGAAAGAAATACACACATACATATTTTAGCTTACTGATCATTTGTTTAACCTTATTAATTTTCTTAGTTTGAATTTTGGTTTAGAAAAATAGGGTACCGTGAAAATTTTCATGTAAACAGGAAAAGAAAAAAATATGTAAATGTTTAATAGTAAGCTGTATAAAACAATTCTGTTTTTTTCTTATAGTGTTGAAAGCAATTTTATTTTATTAGGATTTAAATATATAAAGAAAGATTTTGAATATATACATAGGAATTTTAAAATGTTGTAGAATTTATATAAAAAAAATTAGATTTTTCAATATATATAGGTTATTTTTAGTATATGTAGTTCAAGAAAATAAAGTAAAATAAATATACTTATACACGTGTTGAACTTGCTATTTAATTTTAAAATAATGTATTATGGTGGTAAATTTGTTTTATTAACTTACTAAATTATTTTAGTTACTAGAAATTATTTATATTAGGAAAAGTAGTTTAAAATTAATTATTATGATAATCTAAAAGGTAATTTATTTTTCAGTTTAGTTCAAATGTTAATAAACTGTAAAATGTTTGTACAAGGTCCAAAACCGTGAAGGTGATCGCCGGTTTGGATCAGATCGCAAATTGAAGGACAAAGGTGAGTTAATCTCACTCACATCTGGATTATCGGTTAATTTAAATAGTTAAAATTAAATTATTGGTTGGCTGCTTGAATTCATAATTTATTATCAGTCTGGATGTGATATTATATATATATATATATATATATATATATTGGAGTGATTGATATTCCCGCATTATGTAGCGGATGAGACCCTATACGCCTCGCATAATAACGGATGACCCTTTATACCGCGATATCCCACCTTGATGTAGGAATGGTATTTTTATATTGTGCCAACATCTGTGGATGCAGGGAATAAGTTGGACGGATCCAACTGGAATCCTAAAAAATGTTGATTTTATTTTCATATTTAGTTATATGAAATGTTGACTAATCTGTAATATAGTATGTCGGAAAATTTATTTATTTGATGTTAATATACTGATGGATACATTGTGACATTTTAAAACCAAAGATATTCAATTTTTAATAGGGGAATAAAGAGGTAGAATTTAAGTAACCAAATTTATAGTAAAGAAGGATAAATAAAAAAGAAAAGAATTGGGGAAAAAGGTAAAATTTGTTTTTAAAATCTATCTTATAAATTTTGGAACATAGAAAAAGAATAAAGTCTTTGGATAAAATGTGAATTAAAGGATTTAAAAAAGTAAGGACTTAAGCAATATTGATTTGAGGTACCAAGAATTTATTTTAAAAGTTTAAGTTCTAAATGTTTTGGGAAATATAAAAGGAGAATTTTGAAATAGAGCATGTAATTGATACTTCAGATTTAAATAGGTTTCAAATCAAAAATAAAGAAGTGAATTTGGAATTAATGGATTTTGGAATAAATACGGGGTAAATCAAGAAATGAATTTTTAAATGGAATTAATTCAGAGAATTGATTTGAAAATCGATGAAGTGTTTTGGAAATACTGATTAAAAGGAGAATGAGACTGAAATTTATAAACGGGGCTTATAAATGAAGTGGAATAAATATCGGTGGATATTTGAGATTTTAAATTCACGGTGGGAATTTATAAAGGAATGAGCAGATCGTTTTAATAATAAAAGAGTAGATTTAGTTTTAAAATATTGAAAAAGAAATTTAAAGGATTGGGACGCAAATTGAATTGGAATAAATCGAGGAGGATTTACAAATGATTAGACGGATTATAAAGTGTATTTTCCTGAAAAGCTAAGTATGTTTTCAAAGAAAGATTTTTAAGTATAGATTAAAAGTTTAAAAGTGGTTTTCAAAGAATGTTTTAGAAAAATTAATATTTAGTTGTTTTAAAATTGTTAAATTAGATATTTATTTAAGTTAATTATAGTAATAATTATTTTAAAGGTTAAATTAGTATTTTGATGTAAAGGATAACTATTAATTATTATACCTTATATAATAGTTCTATTTTAAAAGTAGTTTTGGCTAAAGCTTTTCTTGGAAAATTATTATAGAATTTCATAACGATTATTTTGAGTAAAGTGATTTAAGTGGTTTTATTTTAAATGTTTTTAAATGTATATTTTTGGATAAAGTGATTTAAATTATTTTAAAGTAAAATTTAGTAAGAATTGTTGCTTTTCAATGGAAATAAAATATTTGGCTTGTGATTGTTAATTTGATAGTTAAATAAACGACTACCAATATTGGCCAATGCGCTAATCGTTTCGAAGAGATCAGGATCGATTTTAATTATTAGAAAACCACTTCGACCCGATTTGAATGTTGCGAACGAAGACCGTAAAGACGATGAAGACGGTGATTTGGTTTGTCCAGACCCAGGGAAACTTGTATGGACGAATGCTATCAGACCATCGTTAGGAGGACGATGAGCATTCTAAATGAAATGTATTCTAAAAAGGTAACGCATAGCCTCAAGCCTCATCAACTTGGAATGGTTAAAACAGGGGAGGTGCGGCAAGGCTAAGTGGGTAGCACCCAAGTAGGGTAAGGTCATCCCTGTCTAGATGTCCTTTTTTTGATCTCGATTTAGTGGGCGGTCACTGATCCCAACGGCGGGGTGATCTTATTTGGACTATCGAATAAGGGGTAGCTCCGGTCTTGTGTTGTAGGGGATCCAGAGTGGTCCTCGATACGCTGATCTAGGCCAGGTACTATGACGGCCAGTACCCCAGTAGCCATGCCATTGTATGGAATCCAATCTCCCATAAGCGCCTGTACGGTTTTTGTTGTGCCCTACTATGTTGGAACGTGAGATGCAAACACATCGGCTAGTTTCTTTTTTACTTTCTATAGACACTATTAGAATGTCAGACGAATTAGATAAAAATGTTTTGGTTACTGTAAGGTAAAAACCTAACATGTTTAGAATGTCTTACAAGATACCTTTGATTTCAAGGATTTGAAAACTATAATAATCCAATTGAGTATGTTTTCTCACGTTGGTTTTCCAGACCGGCTCGGGTGTTATTTTATTATAATGCTCAAGTCAGACTGAGTATTTCAGATACAGGATAGGATGCTTTGGAGTTCAGGAGGCGAGCTAAATGGCGAGACGTATCACACGTACTTGGTGTATTTTCCGCTGTCCAATGTAAGCTGTATAGTCATCTTTTGTACGGACAAATTATAATAACTATCCAGTTGGTTGCTATGGATCGTGTGGTACTCTGATGATTGTAAGTATTATACAGTTACATATTCTTTTGTATATAAATATGTTGTTATATATTGTATGTTGTTCCACTACGATTGTGAGATTCTGATGTTGTTTCCATTTTCCTCTTCTTCCTCTTTCTCCTTTAACCCTAACGGTTTGTATTTTCGACCACTTTGAGTTGAACTGATGGAGAATACTGTCAGCTCAAAGGGGTATGGATATGTAGGCTATTACACTTGGTATCAAAGTAGAAGGTTAAGCGAGAACCTTGGCTCTGGTGGGAATTACTCATTAGATATAGAGTCAGTAGTACTCGAATGAGTTGTAGTGTATTAATAGATACGAGCGCGTATTTATTAGTCAATATAAAATTGTTTTATATTGTGTTGATTGGTTTGTTAAGTGGCTTATGGATTCTGGTCAATACGAGCAATTAACACTATTGATACGAATCTCACAACACTTGTACAGAACAATTCAACATGGTATTGTTTTAAATAGGGTGAATGAAACAATTTTACCCAAATTATTTTTGTATATGAAAGAAATAATTTTTCCGTAAATTATTATAGTTATATATATATATGATTGCTTGGTTGTTAGGAAGTGATAATATTAATTTGTTATCATTGTTGTGTGGAAACTGAATAAGGAATTGAAAATATAACCAAAAGTTAAGGGAATAAATACATATAACAAAAGGGAAATTACAAATGTGATTTATAAGTTGAAATGGAACAAAACTCTAAAGTAATATTTGAATATAGATCGAAAGATTTGAAATTTGAAAATTTGGGAAATTTAATTTCTTTTGAGTTTGAAAATGATTTTCAAAGGCTTTAGAGGAATAATAGTGATATTATTCGAAAATACTTTTTAATGGGTTATGAAATCTGGTGAGATTTGGAATAAAAAATATTTGAAAATGTTGTTAAAGAGTAAAAAGCACTGAACTCACTTCGGTCGCTGGAAAATAATCCCAATGATGATCGCGACATCATCGGTGTTCATTTTCCAGTTTCCAAAAGAGTAATTGCTACTCGAATGTTATAAATTGAAGTTGTTTGCAAAACTGGGTTTGGAATTGAAATTCAAAGAAACAATTTGGTATACCGAAGGATTTTGGATATAATTGATTTCAAAATGATTTCGAAAATACTTAAGTCATTGTTTAAAAACTTTGGAGCTGATTTAAAAATGTCTGTGAAATAAAAATGGGTTCGATAATTATAAAATTTGTAATATGAAGGATAAAATCTAACTTGAAGAAGAGTTAAATTAAAATAAGTGTGTAAACGAGATAAGTTAGAAAGTAAATCACTTAATGAAGTAAATTAAATGGATTAGGGAATGGAATGTAAATAAGTTGGAAAACTTAAACAAGTTTACAAAAATTTTGAATTGAAAATGGTATTTAATGGAGTTAAGTTAAATAAAAGTGAATTTGAGGAAAGAGTTTAAGTTGATTAAATGGAATGGTCATTGAAATAAAATTCTTTAAGTTGGAAATAAAATCTGTGGATGAATAAATTAATTTAAATTATAAGTAAATGAAATTGAAACCGAATATTGGAATTTAAATTATGTAAGTAAAATGAAGTTGAAGAATTAGTTCGAAGTGGACTAAAAATAATAAGAGTTTGGAAACAAAATCCATTGAGATTTAAAATAAATTAGTTAGTGGAACTAATTAAAGAAATGGTTTATTAAATATGGTTTGGGATAAGATGAATAGAATTCAATATTTAAAAAATGAAAGGTAAATTGAATTCATATAGAATTGGAGATCCAATTTGAATAAACGTAGATATAAACCAAAGTGGTGAAATGAAAATAAATACTTAAGGGTGTAAAATATTTATATCAAACTTAAGAAGAAATGGTGAAATTCTTAAGTAAAATTTGGTATGGGAAAATATACTAAGTAAATATGTGAATGAAAGTTAAATAAGGGTATGCGAAATGATAATTGTGAATAAGGGAATGGGAATCAAAATAAATGTGAATAAAAAGAAAATTGATATAGCCAATAATCAATTGAGATAAATACATAGGATGTACGTATATTATTTTATTCGCATAACAATTTGATCCATATTAAAGCACTGAATTTCGAGATAGTTATATCGGTCCAAGTTTGGATTTTCACTCAATTTTCGACGGCGAACCCTGGTATGAAATTTTGATTGATTCTGGAAATTCTCTATCGTAGTTTATGGTATGCAAAGAGAATGACCGTTTCCGATCAAAGGAAACCAGATATGAATCCGCATGTAACTTCCCGCCTTGCCGCACGCTTTAAATCGACACACGTACCAATTCAAACCATACGGAAGGGCGGATTGTTATGGGACAAATAAGAAAAAGAAGGAAGAAATAAAACAAAATAGAATCTTGCAGCGGAACGATAAAATATAATAATCAATTATACAGTTCATGAAGCTGTTTTATAAACATTTGATTGTATTTATATAATACATAACAGAGTTGCACATACCAGCGAATAATAACAATGCAGCGGAATAAAATGGTGTAGTGGAATAATATAGTAGATAATAGAAATATAAATCTTCGTCCTCATCTTCCAGAGATAAAGTCTTCGAATCCTGAAATGCTCAGACTGACCCGAGCGAATTGAAAAGACAAAACGCTCGAGTCAGAACTAAAATATCTTATGTGAGTTAAATTAACAGAAATAAATATGAGTGCAGTAACTTAAGAGATGCAAAGATTCACATCTCCTAAGGATCCGTTAAAATATTTACTATGTAGTAATATTTCGCTATTATGATAGTGTCTAATAGTAAAATAAACTTACTTTTTTCTTAGCATTAAGGGGTTACCCATATAGCCCTTAACACGTAATAGTCCCAGTAGTCCATCCAATATCATGGTCCCTCCTGATTTGGAAGCCACCAGAGGATACCACACGGGCTACGGGAGAAATCCAAACTCGTACAAGGCGCGATAGGGTAGGTGACATGGCACAACTACGCAATGCTAGGGTAGATATACCAATTATGCTTCTGGGTCGGTGGTAACGCACAGCCACAGCTACCGCCCACCTCGAGCCATACCCCTAAATCAAAGAAATCAAAAGTGGCCACCGAATAATCCAAAAGTCAGAGTATAATATCGAAGGGATGTGTTCGATCAAAGGCGCTACCTTATTAACCTGTCGATCGCTCCTATTTTAGCCACCTTATGCCAACTCACAAGAGTTGGGTCCACGTATTTACCTCGAAGGAAACGCCATCACCATCCTACTTCATTCTGGAGTCTCCACCGTGTACACGGTTGTTAAAGTGTTTTCGGAGTTGGCAGAGAGTATGACAACTTCTGATCCCGTCTCTTCGACAGCCAAACGTTATTATAACACCACGGTCTTTTCTAAAACAATTATACTTCAAAAACTAGAATAAAATATTCATTTCAAAACCTTATAAATGCGATATCATCTTCATTTTAAAACCAAATCAATATGATATCATTTATAAAACCCAAATTAATATAATATCCTATTTTTCACATATATCCTTTTCTAAACCATAACATTTTCAAATTTATAATATTTCGAAACCAAACGCTTGAAATATAACCTTCCAAAACATAAAACTTTGAAGTTCATAACTTTGAAATATAACTACACCCCTTAAATGGTATAAATATTAAATAACTTTATAAAATAAAATACTTCTTTAATTTCACAAATAAATTCCAAATATCGATTTGAACCTCCCAATAAACCATTTCTAATTTAATATTTTCAAAGCTTAAAATTCAATATTTCGAAACTAAATTTTATAATTCATATATATATATATACATATATATTGTAACGATCATGATTTTTCGTTGCCGAAAAACCGAATAGTTATGGGTTTAAGAAAAAGAAAAGAAGAAGAAAGAAAAGAAGATAGTAGAAAATAGAGAGAAAAGAAAGATAGAAAATAGAACAGAACAGAAAACAACAGAACAACAACAGAATCTCACAAATTCGCAGCGGAACAACATATAATAGATAAATGAATAATCTTTAAACAAAGAACTATATCAGTTATTACTTTACATTTCATTACATCATATCATCAGAGTGTACAACATCAAACAATGCAGCGGAAAAAAAGAACTACTGTATAAATTAGTAATACGCCATGCCATCCAGCTTGCCTCCAGCAACTCCTGAATTCCAGAATATCCTGATAAACCTAACTCTTGACTGCCCATGTGGAAATTGGTGGGCACCCAGAGTTTAGGAAGGAAAACAATAAACTCCGAGTCAGTCATGTGACTGGTGTGGGAACTCAAAACAGTTTATTTATCTTTAAAATCAAAATAGAGGAATATTTTTAAAGTCAATTCGCAATGCTTTTAAAAATGAGACTACCATAAGACCTCCCGCCACACATACAATGCAAACGCAGACTTGGAGGAGATTTCTTCTTATGTTAGTCAAAGATGCTTGATACGCATTAAAATCAAATCAATTTTGATATTATTATTAGTGCATAGTGTAGAAGATATTTCGAAAGTAGAATATAAATCTTAGCCAGCATAGGTACCATTATATTATGCCTACTATAGCTACTTCCTGAGGAAGCAGGTTCTACAACTAAAACCGTACAAGATCGTATTGTTTCTTTGGATTTCCAACGAATGATCAGGCCAAGGAACTTCCCATTGCCACATGAGAACGCCTCTGGATGGACGTCCCCGAGAACCAAACCGGATCTCTACCAACACAAGGCCAGGTTACCCCTAACTGAGTAACAACTGACCGAATATGCCATCCCCCGGTCCTTTGGGACCTTTCACCGAGCGCTCGCAATCAATTCACACAATCATAAAGTGTTTTCAACATGAGTAAGTATCTGGGCTCCATACCATGATACCACCCTTTTCCAGAAGGAAATGCACATATCCTAAAGGGCGCTACCCCTCATAACCTTGCTGCTTCTTTCCTGTTTTGACCATTCCGGGGTGTGAGGCTCGACGAAGTCTCGTCCACAAAAACATACTTTATACAAAAGCCATGCTTTGGATCAACAAATGATCATAGAAATGATCACCAAGATAGACGATCAAACAAATGATCCTATCATAAATAATCAACACAATGATCATTTCACAGCAACACTCAGTATGTCACATTACCAAATTGGGAATATATTGCTGATAACCTTCAACTATATAACCTCTGAGCTCGTACGTCTCAGAGAAGGGTGTTAAGCTAAGAGAATAAATTCTCCGCCACCAACAGAAATATATTTGAAAGAAATCGGCTTTATATCTCAATCTGTAATGTCAGACATACAATCCATACAAGTCTATTCCGGGCTCGAACAGAACGGAAGGCACTTACAAAGAAGTCCTTGCAATCCGAATAATCTCTAATCACGTTCGGATTTCCCATCACATATGGAGATCTCAATACCGGGGATCAGCCAGTGCAGAGACAATCAACAAGAAACCCTTACGTTTTCAAAAATATTCGGTCTTCAACACCGGTCTTCGAATGCAATTCATAACGACGTATCACATATTCGGAATGGGTTATACGACCCCAAGGTCCTTTCCCGGTTAACCCGAATAGTGAGCGCTTATTTTAAAAAAATAAGTGTGACATTCAAATTCAAACAAATCACAACAAATACCTATTTAAAGGTAAATATTGATAGTCGGTTATTGAACTATCAATAGATATGCCAACATCATCAGATTCCAAATAATTTTCCAAATTATTTATTTTCCAAAAATATCTTTAGAAGATATAAACTTTCCATTCTTCAAAAATAAATCAATATTTATTTTTAAACCCAATTTCCAATTTCATTTATAAATTCTATATTGAATTTACATTCCAAAATATTTATGAATATACGATTCCCATTCGTTTTCAAATATTCATTTTCAATTTATGTTTAAAAAGATAAATTCAAAATATTCACTTAATATTGGAAAAACATTTCCATACTTATTTATTTATAAGTAATTCACAAGCCTTTTTATTTTCTATACTTAGAAAATATTTAATATACTCAAATCGAAATTAAGTATATATTCCATTCTTTAAGGAAATCATTCACTTAACCATATTTATTTGGGCCAAAACGAATGTTGTGTAAAACATCGTTACGACAACCCAAAATCACTAGTATAGGGATTCGAAATTAAAATAGATATATAAATCCCAATACTACACAAAACATTTCCTTTCGGAAAATCATCTATTATAACAACAGTGTTATAATCTACTATTTCCTTCTATTTCTCGAAAACGTCTATTTCAACAATGAATGTTGAAATCTATGATTTCGAATCTTAATATATTTAAAACATCGTTAGATCGTTTTAATTCTATTTAAAACATCACATCCAAAACAATTTCTTTAACATATTATTCACTATTTTAAAAACGTGAATATATTTGTTAACCAGTTTTGTAACGACCCAGAATTTTTAATAAAAAAAAAATTGAATATTTAATTAATTTTAAATATTTATAAGTGAATTTTTAAGTCAAATAAATTTTTATTTGAATTTTTGGATTTAATTAGATTATTAAATCGATAATTTAATATGTTAAATTATGGAAATAATTAAAAATTGAGTTAAAAATGATTGTAAATAATTTGGAAAATTTTATTTAATCATACTGGAGTTATAGAAATATTTTAGAACTTTTAAAATCGAATTAAAAGTTAATCTGTGAAAATTGAATATTTTAATATTTAATAATCGACTGTAAAATAGCCAATTTTTGAACAGTCTCAGAATTGAACGAAACCAGTTTCATTGGATCCGTAATAGTTAGTTATTACCGGGTTTCAATTTTCGTGTCAATCGGAGTTATCGTTTGTTCGTGGCAGCTCGAAACGCATCGAATTATTTTTAATTTAAATTTGGCGAGTCAAAATAGCCATTTTTCAAAAAGTCTCGGATTTCGACGAAACTAGTTTCATCGGATCCGTAATGTGATATTATTGTAAGGTTTCAAATTTCAAGTCAATTGGATTTACCGTTTGTCCGGTACAAATTAAAACGCCTAGAAATCGACTTAAATCGGTTTAATTTAAATTGAGCGTTTGCAGCCATAACTCGCACATACTTCCGAATTAGCTTCCGAAACCTATTCCATTGTGTCCGGAACGAGGGATAAACCCTAGGTACGCTGGTTACGGCGCCTAAATCGGAGTTCGGAATTCCCGGGGTGAATAGTGTTTACGCTTGCTCGTTCCTTATAAATAAGCCTCTACCCTTCATTTAAAATAAAAAAAAAAAATACAAAACCCTAGCCATATTTGCAGCCGCCACCCCCCCCCCTGAACGGCCAGTTTTTCTTCTCCTTCCTCCTTCGATTCCACCAAATCCAGCAGCTATTAGCTTAAACTTTCAACTGGAAAATCGTAGATCTCATCGAACACATCGAATCCAACGGTCGAGATGGAGAACGGAGCTGCGAATTGATGGGAATTCGTGCTTAAAGCTACTCGGTTGCGCACGAAATTCTAGACACTACAGGGGGCCGAGCTCCACTAGCTTGGGGCCGAGCATAGAGCAAGCAATGGCCTTCGACATGGTGGGGTTGTGATGGAATATAGTTGAGTGATTGAGGTGATAGATTAAACCCTAGAATTCATAATATGGGTTATGTGTGTGCGTTTTGGGTCTGTAGAGGACGTGGGGGGGGGAAGATGAAGGGGACGGCCTGATGGGAGTGGAAGCAGATCTAACGGTTTTGAATTAAGTGAGGTTATATTATTATAAATTTAAGTTGTAAAGTTATGTTATAAAAAATCGTGTAATCTTGTAAAATTCATAACTTTTTCATACGAGGTCGAAAAAATGCAAACCCAGTTGCGTTGGAATCGTATGGACGAGTACTACGCGATGGAGTTGGTTTGGAGTCGTTTGGAGTTAGTGAGAATTTCGGGTAAAATTAAACGCGCGTTTAATTTTATTCGAAATAAAAGCTTAAACGGAAATTAAAACCAAGGTGAGAATTTCTCACTCAATCGAATAGATTTCGATTTTATTTTAAATAGTTAGATTTAAAATATTTAAATGCATGTTTGAATGATGACTGTAAATTATTGATTGTTACAATAGACATTATACGCCGTTAGTAAGCGGATGTTATTTAATATAAACATATACCGCGAATATTTCATAAACAGTGAAATTGGTATTATATATAATATCAATATATATATATTGGCATATGTATATATTGCAGTTGTTGATTTCCCGCATTTTTTGTTTAGCGGATGAGACCCTATTACGCCGTTATTAAGCGGATAATATTTAATAAGAACATGTACCGCGATAATTTCGTACTGGAGCGAAATTGGTATTGTGCTAATGTTTTTGGATGCAGGAAACAGGTTGGAGGGATCCAACTGGATTCCTCAACAGTATTTATTTTATTTCAGATATTTTGATATTTGATGGATTATCATATCGATATATGATATCGTTGTTAGTCGTGATTGACTATTTGGTGTGTAGCATCATTGGACCCAGATTTTGGGATTTTAAAATGATTTTAAAAGTGATTTTGAAAATATACTATATTTTTGGAATTGATCCATTATAAATAAATAAACGTTATAATTTTTAAAGTTATAAAAATTATGGTTTTTGTGAAATATAGTTAAAAAGCTGATTTTTAGAAATACGATTAAAAGTCGATTTTTGAGAAATATGAACCAATGATTTTATAAAATAGTTTAAACTGGATTTTTGAGTTTATTATTAAAAGTTTGAATATAAGATTTATAAAATTTGATTATTTTATAAATCAAGAGAACGGTGAAATTTTAAAGGAATTTAAAGACGTTTAAAAGAATAATATAAATTAATTTATATTAAGAGATTTATAAATGGATATTTATAAATTGAGTTATAGACATTATAAAACGAGTTTTTATAAGTGTTGAATTTAGTGAAAATGAATTTCATAAATGAATGAAATTTATAGAATTATAAACTGTGAAGTTATAGATGAAATTTATAAATAGTAAGATTTATAAATTTGTGAAGTTAATTGAAGAATAGATTTGGTTAAATAAATGAATCTTATAAGTTATAAGATTTATAATTATGAAATTCTAAGGAACGATTTTGTGAAATAATCGTTTATAAGTAGTTAACTTATTATATGAACATTTAGTTTATAATTTAGTTATAAACTGGAATAGGTTAATAAAGGAATTTATAAAAAGGAAGTTTTTATAAATAAATAGAAATGGAATTTATAAACGTTGTTTTATAAATTCGCAAACGACTCATTTTGATAAGTTAATTGTTATAACTTAGAAATAGAGTTATATTCACGTTTTTAGACAGTGAATAATTCTTTGAATTAAAATGAATAAAAGGATGGAATTTGTTAAAGAAGTATATTCACGTTTTTGAATAGTGAATGATATGTTAAAGAAATTGTTTTGAATGAGATGTTTAAATTGAATTAAAACGATCTAACGATGTTTTAAAATGTGTTGAGATTCGAAACCATAGATTTCAACATTGATTGTTGAAATAGATGTTTTCGAGAAATAAAAGGAAATGTGGAATTCAAATATGAAGTGAATATTTAGAATTTATCTTTTTGAAGATAAATTGAAATGGATTATTGAAATCGTATATGCACGAATATTTTGAAATATAAGTTCATTATGGAATTTATAAATGAAAAGGAGAATTGTTTTAAAAATAAATATTGATTTATTTTTGAAGTGTTGAAATTATATATATCTAGTAAAGATATTTTGGAAAATAAATAATTTGGAAAATTATTTGGAATCTGGTGATGTGTGCATATCCATTGATAGTTCAATAACCGACTATCAATATTTCCCTTTGAATGGGTATTTGATGTGAATTGATTGAATCTGAATGCACACTCATTTTTGAATAAGCGCTCACTATTCGGGTTAACCGGGAAAGGACCATGGGGTCGTATAACCCACTCCGAATATGTGATACGTCGTTGTGAATCGCATTTGAAGATCGGTGTTGAAGACCGGTATTTGCGAAAGTGATAGGATGAACTATCGATTGACTCTGCACCGAGTTGCTCCGGTATTGAGTTCTCCATATGTGATGGTAAATCCGATCAGGATTGTGAATATCCGGATTGCAAGGACTTCTTTGTAAGTGCCTTCGGTTTTGTTCGAGCCCGGAACAGACTTGTATGGATTGTATGCCTGACATTACAATTTGAGATATAAAGCCGATTTCTTTCAAATATATTTCTGTTGGTGGCGGAGAATTTATTCTTTGCTTAACACCCTTCTTTGAGACGTACGAGCTCAAAGGTTATATAGTTGAAGTTATCAGCGATATATTCCCAGTTTGGTAATGTGACATGCTGAGTGATGCTGAAATGATCATTGTGTTGATTATTGTGATAGGATCATTTATTTGATCGTCTATCTTAGTGATCATTGTGTTGATCATTTGTTGACCCAAAGCATGGCTTTTGTATAAAGTATGTTTTTGTGGACGTGAATTCGTCGAGCCTCACATCCCGGAAATGGTCAAAACAGGAAAGAAGCAGCAAGGTTATGAGGGGTAGCACCCTTTAGGGTATGTGCATTTCCTTCTGGAAAAGGGTAGTATCATGGTATGGAGCCCAGATACTTACTCATGTTGAAAACACTTTGTTATGATTGTGTGAATTGATTAGAGAGCGCTCTCGGAAAAAGGTCCCAAAGGACCGGGGGATGGCATATTCGGTCAGTTGTTGCTCAGTTAGGAGTAACCCGGCCTTGTGTTGGTTGAGATCCGGTTTGGTTCTCGGGGATGTCCATCCAGAGGCATTCTCAGTGGCAATGGGAAGTTCCTTGGCCTGACCATTTGTTGGAAATCCAAAGAAACAATACGTGACTTGTACGGTATTAGTTGTAGAACCTGCCATTTAATATGGTAGCTATTAGTAGGCATAATATAATGGTACCTATGCTGGCTAAGATTTATATTCTACTTTCGAAAGGATTTGTTCTACACTATGCACTAGTAATAATATCAAATGCTCTTTTTAAATGCGTATCAAGCATGTTTGACTATCATAAGAAGAAATCTTCTCCAAGTCTGCGTTTGCATTGTGTGTGTGGCAGGAGGTCTTATGGTAGTCTCATTTTTAAAAGCATTGCGAATTGAATTAAAAATATTCCTCTTTTTGATTTTTTTAAGATAAATAAATTGTTTTGAGTTCTCACACCAGTCACATGACTGACTTGGAGTTTATTGTTTTCCTTCCTAAACTCTGGGTGCCCACCAATTTCCACACGGGCAGTTAAGAGTTAGGTTTATCAGGATATTCTGGATATTCTGGAATTGCTGGAGGCAAGCTGGATGGCATGGCGTATTACTAGTATATAGTATCTCTTTTTCCGCTGCACTGTTGTTGTTGTATGTTGTTGTATACTCTGATGATATGATGTAATGAAATGTATGTAATGTAATAACTGATATAGTTCTTTGTTTAAAGATTATTCATTTATTATTATATGTTGTTCCGCTGCGAATTGTGAGATTCTGTTGTTGTTCTGTTGTTTCCTTTTGTCCGTTCTATTTTAAAATTCTTCTATCTTCTATTTTTCAAATTCTCTGTTTTCTAAAAATTGTCTATCTTCTTTTCCCTCTATTT
The DNA here is from genome assembly GCA_030765085.1 of Allium cepa. Lineage (NCBI taxonomy): Eukaryota > Viridiplantae > Streptophyta > Magnoliopsida > Asparagales > Amaryllidaceae > Allium > Allium cepa. The sequence goes on along the minus strand of CM060940.1, from coordinate 212,106,572 downwards.
TTCTTTTTCTTTCTTCTTCTTTCCCTCTTCTTTTCTTTTCTTAAATTCTTTTTAAAACCCATAACTTCTCGGTTTTCGGCCTTCGATTTCTCGGCAGTCGATAAAGTGAGTGTCGATGTCGGATTTTCGGAAGTCGGAAATTTTCGGGGCGTTACATTTGGTATCAGAGCTTATGGTTAAGCGACAACCATGGTTCTGTTGGGTATTACTCGTTAGAGATAGAGTCAGCAGTACTCTAGAATGAGTTTGAGTGTAATAATAGCTATGAGAGCGTATTTGTTAGTGAATATAAAATTTGTTTTATATTGTGATGATTGGTTTATTGAGTGGCATATGAACTTTCGTCAGCACAGCCTCGAAACTGAGCCGAAGGGGTTTCTAAACACTTGAATAGAACAATTCGACATAATATTGTTTTAAATTGGGTAAATGAAATAATTTTACCTTGATTATATTTTATATATAAAGAAATAATTTTTCAGAATTATTAAGGTTTATAAGTTGATTGTTAGGTTGTTTGAATAATCTAAATTAAAGAGTAATTGTATAAGCAAATGAATTATAAGAATTGAATTATAATTAAAGTGTTTACAATTGTGAAATAAACTTACATATAAGAAGTAAAATTATATGGATATGAGTTGTAAATAAAGGTGAATTTAAAGTTAAATGGAAGTATAACTTAAGTGTTGTTGAATGGAATTGATATTGGTATCGAAGTAAATGATCAAGTGAGTTAAATGAATATGAACTTGAGCTATATAAATGAAATTCAACTTTTGAAATTGAATTGAATTAATGGAATGAATGTTAATCAATTGAATGTGAATTAAGTAGATATGAAATAATGAATGAAAGTAGAAGTTCATTGAAATCAAATGTTATTAGAAGTTGAATAAATTGAATGAGAATGAATATAAGCAAAGGAATTTGGTTGTAACTAATATACATTGGTTGTTATATGGTTGTTAGTTGATTGTTTATAATTCATTAAGATTTAATGAAATTGAAAGCTATGTAATTGAATTCAAATTAGAAATAAATAAATTTGAATAAAATTGAATGTGAATTGGATTTAATTAGTAAATGTTAACTAATTGAATTGAGAATGAATGTTGATAAAATCCAATGTTAATAAATCAAATATGATTTAGAGTGAAAACCATTTCATTGAACATATAATGAGAATAAGAATATGAATGAATGTTTATTTGGATATGGATGATAGTTGGTTGATGGTTTCATTTGTTGTTTAGTTGCATTTCTATGTGACATATGTAGTAGTTATGTTGCTATATGTTGTATATTGAGATTATTTTAATATATGCATGATTCTCATGTTGTTTGTTGAGTTTAGTAGGTGCGGATCGCGTTTGCTTCGCATTTGGAGTTCGCTTTAGCGCTATATTAGCCATATATGCTTGCTAATAAAAATATAAGGTACATATCTCGGATTAAATATCGCACTTTTGTACTTTTTTCCCTGCGGGATGCCTCATTACTTGATGAGATGTATATTTGTGATATATATACTGTCATTTTTTTTTTTTCGGATCGAGCCGCGCAAAGGAGACTATGGCGAATTTTTCCGGAAATTTAAGGCGTTAGAAAAATTTGAGAAAATTTGGAAAATTTTGAAAACTTTAACTTTGATTTAGAATTGAAAGTTAAACAATAGTAGTTGTTTTTGGAAAGATAACTAAGTATGATTTGAAAACTTAGTAAAAGTTATCATAAGGAATTTAATTATGAATTTTGGAAAGTTAATAAATTCTGTAACCTTTCTTAATTGTAATTTCGAGGACGAAATTCTTTTAAGGGGGAAAGATTGTAACGACCCAGAATTTTTAATAAAAAAAAAATTGAATATTTAATTAATTTTAAATATTTATAAGTGAATTTTTAAGTCAAATAAATTTTTATTTGAATTTTTGGATTTAATTAGATTATTAAATCGATAATTTAATATGTTAAATTATGGAAATAATTAAAAATTGAGTTAAAAATGATTGTAAATAATTTGGAAAATTTTATTTAATCATACTGGAGTTATAGAAATATTTTAGAACTTTTAAAATCGAATTAAAAGTTAATCTGTGAAAATTGAATATTTTAATATTTAATAATCGACTGTAAAATAGCCAATTTTTGAACAGTCTCAGAATTGAACGAAACCAGTTTCATTGGATCCGTAATAGTTAGTTATTACCGGGTTTCAATTTTCGTGTCAATCGGAGTTATCGTTTGTTCGTGGCAGCTCGAAACGCATCGAATTATTTTTAATTTAAATTTGGCGAGTCAAAATAGCCATTTTTCAAAAAGTCTCGGATTTCGACGAAACTAGTTTCATCGGATCCGTAATGTGATATTATTGTAAGGTTTCAAATTTCAAGTCAATTGGATTTACCGTTTGTCCGGTACAAATTAAAACGCCTAGAAATCGACTTAAATCGGTTTAATTTAAATTGAGCGTTTGCAGCCATAACTCGCACATACTTCCGAATTAGCTTCCGAAACCTGTTCCATTGTGTCCGGAACGAGGGATAAACCCTAGGTACGCTGGTTACGGCGCCTAAATCGGAGTTCGGAATTCCCGGGGTGAATAGTGTTTACGCTTGCTCGTTCCTTATAAATAAGCCTCTACCCTTCATTTAAAATAAAAAAAAAAAATACAAAACCCTAGCCATATTTGCAGCCGCCACCCCCCCCCCCTGAACGGCCAGTTTTTCTTCTCCTTCCTCCTTCGATTCCACCAAATCCAGCAGCTATTAGCTTAAACTTTCAACTGGAAAATCGTAGATCTCATCGAACACATCGAATCCAACGGTCGAGATGGAGAACGGAGCTGCGAATTGATGGGAATTCGTGCTTAAAGCTACTCGGTTGCGCACGAAATTCTAGACACTACAGGGGGCCGAGCTCCACTAGCTTGGGGCCGAGCATAGAGCAAGCAATGGCCTTCGACATGGTGGGGTTGTGATGGAATATAGTTGAGTGATTGAGGTGATAGATTAAACCCTAGAATTCATAATATGGGTTATGTGTGTGCGTTTTGGGTCTGTAGAGGACGTGGGGGGGGAAGATGAAGGGGACGGCCTGATGGGAGTGGAAGCAGATCTAACGGTTTTGAATTAAGTGAGGTTATATTATTATAAATTTAAGTTGTAAAGTTATGTTATAAAAAATCGTGTAATCTTGTAAAATTCATAACTTTTTCATACGAGGTCGAAAAAATGCAAACCCAGTTGCGTTGGAATCGTATGGACGAGTACTACGCGATGGAGTTGGTTTGGAGTCGTTTGGAGTTAGTGAGAATTTCGGGTAAAATTAAACGCGCGTTTAATTTTATTCGAAATAAAAGCTTAAACGGAAATTAAAACCAAGGTGAGAATTTCTCACTCAATCGAATAGATTTCGATTTTATTTTAAATAGTTAGATTTAAAATATTTAAATGCATGTTTGAATGATGACTGTAAATTATTGATTGTTACAATAGACATTATACGCCGTTAGTAAGCGGATGTTATTTAATATAAACATATACCGCGAATATTTCATAAACAGTGAAATTGGTATTATATATAATATCAATATATATATATTGGCATATGTATATATTGCAGTTGTTGATTTCCCGCATTTTTTGTTTAGCGGATGAGACCCTATTACGCCGTTATTAAGCGGATAATATTTAATAAGAACATGTACCGCGATAATTTCGTACTGGAGCGAAATTGGTATTGTGCTAATGTTTTTGGATGCAGGAAACAGGTTGGAGGGATCCAACTGGATTCCTCAACAGTATTTATTTTATTTCAGATATTTTGATATTTGATGGATTATCATATCGATATATGATATCGTTGTTAGTCGTGATTGACTATTTGGTGTGTAGCATCATTGGACCCAGATTTTGGGATTTTAAAATGATTTTAAAAGTGATTTTGAAAATATACTATATTTTTGGAATTGATCCATTATAAATAAATAAACGTTATAATTTTTAAAGTTATAAAAATTATGGTTTTTGTGAAATATAGTTAAAAAGCTGATTTTTAGAAATACGATTAAAAGTCGATTTTTGAGAAATATGAACCAATGATTTTATAAAATAGTTTAAACTGGATTTTTGAGTTTATTATTAAAAGTTTGAATATAAGATTTATAAAATTTGATTATTTTATAAATCAAGAGAACGGTGAAATTTTAAAGGAATTTAAAGACGTTTAAAAGAATAATATAAATTAATTTATATTAAGAGATTTATAAATGGATATTTATAAATTGAGTTATAGACATTATAAAACGAGTTTTTATAAGTGTTGAATTTAGTGAAAATGAATTTCATAAATGAATGAAATTTATAGAATTATAAACTGTGAAGTTATAGATGAAATTTATAAATAGTAAGATTTATAAATTTGTGAAGTTAATTGAAGAATAGATTTGGTTAAATAAATGAATCTTATAAGTTATAAGATTTATAATTATGAAATTCTAAGGAACGATTTTGTGAAATAATCGTTTATAAGTAGTTAACTTATTATATGAACATTTAGTTTATAATTTAGTTATAAACTGGAATAGGTTAATAAAGGAATTTATAAAAAGGAAGTTTTTATAAATAAATAGAAATGGAATTTATAAACGTTGTTTTATAAATTCGCAAACGACTCATTTTGATAAGTTAATTGTTATAACTTAGAAATAGAGTTATATTCACGTTTTTAGACAGTGAATAATTCTTTGAATTAAAATGAATAAAAGGATGGAATTTGTTAAAGAAGTATATTCACGTTTTTGAATAGTGAATGATATGTTAAAGAAATTGTTTTGAATGAGATGTTTAAATTGAATTAAAACGATCTAACGATGTTTTAAAATGTGTTGAGATTCGAAACCATAGATTTCAACATTGATTGTTGAAATAGATGTTTTCGAGAAATAAAAGGAAATGTGGAATTCAAATATGAAGTGAATATTTAGAATTTATCTTTTTGAAGATAAATTGAAATGGATTATTGAAATCGTATATGCACGAATATTTTGAAATATAAGTTCATTATGGAATTTATAAATGAAAAGGAGAATTGTTTTAAAAATAAATATTGATTTATTTTTGAAGTGTTGAAATTATATATATCTAGTAAAGATATTTTGGAAAATAAATAATTTGGAAAATTATTTGGAATCTGGTGATGTGTGCATATCCATTGATAGTTCAATAACCGACTATCAATATTTCCCTTTGAATGGGTATTTGATGTGAATTGATTGAATCTGAATGCACACTCATTTTTGAATAAGCGCTCACTATTCGGGTTAACCGGGAAAGGACCATGGGGTCGTATAACCCACTCCGAATATGTGATACGTCGTTGTGAATCGCATTTGAAGATCGGTGTTGAAGACCGGTATTTGCGAAAGTGATAGGATGAACTATCGATTGACTCTGCACCGAGTTGCTCCGGTATTGAGTTCTCCATATGTGATGGTAAATCCGATCAGGATTGTGAATATCCGGATTGCAAGGACTTCTTTGTAAGTGCCTTCGGTTTTGTTCGAGCCCGGAACAGACTTGTATGGATTGTATGCCTGACATTACAATTTGAGATATAAAGCCGATTTCTTTCAAATATATTTCTGTTGGTGGCGGAGAATTTATTCTTTGCTTAACACCCTTCTTTGAGACGTACGAGCTCAAAGGTTATATAGTTGAAGTTATCAGCGATATATTCCCAGTTTGGTAATGTGACATGCTGAGTGATGCTGAAATGATCATTGTGTTGATTATTGTGATAGGATCATTTATTTGATCGTCTATCTTAGTGATCATTGTGTTGATCATTTGTTGACCCAAAGCATGGCTTTTGTATAAAGTATGTTTTTGTGGACGTGAATTCGTCGAGCCTCACATCCCGGAAATGGTCAAAACAGGAAAGAAGCAGCAAGGTTATGAGGGGTAGCACCCTTTAGGGTATGTGCATTTCCTTCTGGAAAAGGGTAGTATCATGGTATGGAGCCCAGATACTTACTCATGTTGAAAACACTTTGTTATGATTGTGTGAATTGATTAGAGAGCGCTCTCGGAAAAAGGTCCCAAAGGACCGGGGGATGGCATATTCGGTCAGTTGTTGCTCAGTTAGGAGTAACCCGGCCTTGTGTTGGTTGAGATCCGGTTTGGTTCTCGGGGATGTCCATCCAGAGGCATTCTCAGTGGCAATGGGAAGTTCCTTGGCCTGACCATTTGTTGGAAATCCAAAGAAACAATACGTGACTTGTACGGTATTAGTTGTAGAACCTACCATTTAATATGGTAGCTATTAGTAGGCATAATATAATGGTACCTATGCTGGCTAAGATTTATATTCTACTTTCGAAAGGATTTGTTCTACACTATGCACTAGTAATAATATCAAATGCTCTTTTTAAATGCGTATCAAGCATGTTTGACTATCATAAGAAGAAATCTTCTCCAAGTCTGCGTTTGCATTGTGTGTGTGGCAGGAGGTCTTATGGTAGTCTCATTTTTAAAAGCATTGCGAATTGAATTAAAAATATTCCTCTTTTTGATTTTTTTAAGATAAATAAATTGTTTTGAGTTCTCACACCAGTCACATGACTGACTTGGAGTTTATTGTTTTCCTTCCTAAACTCTGGGTGCCCACCAATTTCCACACGGGCAGTTAAGAGTTAGGTTTATCAGGATATTCTGGATATTCTGGAATTGCTGGAGGCAAGCTGGATGGCATGGCGTATTACTAGTATATAGTATCTCTTTTTCCGCTGCACTGTTGTTGTTGTATGTTGTTGTATACTCTGATGATATGATGTAATGAAATGTATGTAATGTAATAACTGATATAGTTCTTTGTTTAAAGATTATTCATTTATTATTATATGTTGTTCCGCTGCGAATTGTGAGATTCTGTTGTTGTTCTGTTGTTTCCTTTTGTCCGTTCTATTTTAAAATTCTTCTATCTTCTATTTTTCAAATTCTCTGTTTTCTAAAAATTGTCTATCTTCTTTTCCCTCTATTTTTCTTTTTCTTTCTTCTTCTTTCCCTCTTCTTTTCTTTTCTTAAATTCTTTTTAAAACCCATAACTTCTCGGTTTTCGGCCTTCGATTTCTCGGCAGTCGATAAAGTGAGTGTCGATGTCGGATTTTCGGAAGTCGGAAATTTTCGGGGCGTTACAAGTTTCATCCCTTCTATTCAATTTGTTTTAAAGGATTATTCACTGTCTAAAACGTGAATATAACTCCATTAATAAATTACAACAATTTACTTATCAAGATAAGTCGTTGCGGATTTATAAAACAATGTTTATAAATTTCATTTCTATTTATTTTACAACAACTTCCTTTTATAAATTTCCTTTATAAATCTATTCAATTTCATATCTCAATGATATACTAAAAATTCATATTATAAATCAAACACTTATAATTTATTTGTTTGCAAAATTATTTCTTTAAACTCCCCAAATTTATAAATCTTATAACTTATAAGATTCTTTTATTTATCCAAAATCTATTCTTTTAAATAACTTTACAAATTTTATAAACCTACTGTTTATAAAATTCCCTTTATAACTTCACCGTTATAATTCTATAATTCCAATTTATGAAATTCATTTACAATTCATTCTAATACTTATAAAAGCCCGTTTTATAATTTCAATATTTTTTTTATTTATAAATATCAATTTATAAATCTTTTAATATAAATCAATTTATATTACTATTTTAAAACGTCTTTAAACTCTTTTATAATTTCATCATTTTCTTGATTTATAAAATAATCAAATTTTATAAATCCTATTTTTAAACTTTTTATAATAAATTCAGCAATCCCAGTTTAAGCTATTTTATAAAATCATTAATCTCATATCTTCAAAAATCAACTTTTAACTGTATTTCTCAAAAATCATAATTTCTATACATTAAAATTATAACGTTTATTTATTTAAGATGAATCAATTTCAAAAAAATATTTTATAAACGTATACTTTCAAAAATCGCTTTAGAAATCCCTTAAAAATCAAAATCATTATTTTTAACTTAAAAATTGGATTCGATGATGCAACACATCAAATAGTCAATCACGACTTTCCAATATCATATATCCATATGATAAACAATCAAATATCACAATATCTAAAATCAAATAAATATTTGTGAGGAATCCAGTTGGATCCCTCCAACCTGTTTCCCTGCATCCACAGACATTAGCACAATACCCATTCCACTTCGAGGTGGAATATCGCGGTATATGGGATTTTATAAAATATTATCCGCTTACTAACGGCGCAATAGGGTCTCATCCGCTATACAACGCGGGAAATCAATCAACTGCAGTATATACATATGCCAATATATATATATTGCTATATATATAATATAATACCAATTCCACCTCGAGGTGGAATATCGCGGTATATGTGTGTAATAAATAACCTCCGCTTACTAACGGCGTATAGGGTCTATTCACATCCAATATATATATATAACAATCATCATACAAGCATTCAATCAACACAACTAACAATTTTAAATCTAACTATTTAAAATTTTAATAAATCCTTTTGAGTGAGAAGTTCTCACCTTTGCTTTTATTTTGCAATCCATTTCCCATCTTGACTCAATTTTCTTGATTTATACCTTGTATAAATATTATACACAATTTATTAATATTCGAATCAAATCGAACAATTCAATTTTCGTTCTTGATTGTTTAATTAATCAATAGTTTTATTTAAACCAATTTCTTCTTTAATAAATTTATTTCAACAAATTATTTTACTTTAAACTAATATCTTTAAATCAATTTCTTTTAATAAATTATAAAAATTAAGTTTTAATCTAAATTTCCTTTTTATAAATTTTAAATCACCTAATTTTTCTTAAATAAAATTATTTTCCTTTCAACCAAATTTCTGTTAAATAAATTTATTTAACTAAACATTTTATTTTCAAACTAATTTTCCTTTTTAATAAATTATTTTAACTAAAATAATTTATATATTTCAAAAATCTAATTTTTAACAACTTCTTTACATTTAAACAAACTTCTATTTGATATTTAAATTAACCAACTACTTTATAAATATTCGAAAAATTCAAATCACCAATTATCGTTTAATAGATTTAATTAACTAATTATTTTATCAACCTAGTAAAGCAAATCTTATATTTTTTTTTTCTTTTCAACTGCATGTAGGTAAAAATCAAATTTTCATATAAACTTAAACATTTAAACTTTGCATTTTTTTTTATACCTTACTGACTTTATTTTATTTACTTTATTCCTTACTGTAAAAATTTATTATTTTTATTAAAATGAAATCAATATAAACTGGTAACTAAACCTTACTGCAGATTAAAAATCTATATGATTTTCAAATATATATATGTATGTGTATTTATTCAAATTAACTGAAAATATCATTTATACCTTACTGCCTGTCGTTGCTGTCGACGTCGCCGGCTTCACAACCATCGCGACAACGCCTTGCGCCCACTGCCGCGCGCCGCCGTGACTTCACTGTCACAGTTGAAGTCATCGCCCTCGAAAATCATTCGAGCCCAAAGCCCTAATTGTCTGCGCCGCCTTCGCCTCCCCCACGCGCAAGCACGCGCGAGCCAACCTTCATCGTCGACCCCCCTACTCCGCTCGTGTAATCACTGCCCTATCTACCCCATGCTGAATCGCCGCCGCCAGTCGCCGATACCCCCAATCACGCGCGTGCACCAATCGCGACGCCTCCCCCCCGCCGCGCCTCGAGCGCGTCTTAGCCTCGAGCCTTCACTTTCAGATGCTCGAATCGAACTCGAGTTGAGCGCTTAAGGAATCTTCCCACTTCGAAGCTACGTCGGCCACTTGATTTTGGTTCGATCGAAGATAGTTTGATTTTCATAAGGGAGGGCTGCGGCCATTTTTTTTTTATTCTGCGTGATTTTGTTTTACTGGAGAGGGAAGGAGTATTTAAAATCGTGAAGAGCCATGCTTGGCACGATTATCATCGTGATACTAGGCGTAACTTTAGGCGTGAGAAAAGGAGAGTAATGTGATGTTTGGCCAAAATTTTAAATTTAAATTTAAATTGAATTCGATTCAATTTCAATGCGTTTACTCACCGTGTGCTCACATATCAACTCCGAAAAATACGAAATTTGAAATCCGAGAATAATTCAATATTACGGATCCAATGGAACTGGTTTCGTCGAATTCCGAGACTGTGCCTCGGAAGGCTATTTTTGAATATCGATTCAAACGATTTAAAATTTCAAAACTGAACAATTCACTTCCAAATTAAATTCTGAAGCTCCTATAATCTTCAATATTATCAATATGAATTTTATAAGCCTTTGAAATATTTTTAATTGGCTTAAAATTGAAGATTCAAATTTTTATTCAACTTTCAATAGACTAAATTCTATAACTTAATTGCCAATTCATTGTGATAATTTGAAATTCAAGTCAAACCATCATTCAAATATTTAAAATTAATTAAATATTTCCAAATTAAATTATTCAAAATTCTGGGTCGTTGCATACATACATATATATATATTTAGTTTGAAATATGTACTTAATAATCTAGTATCCCTTTAATAAAACTCCAAATTTCAAAAATTGAATATTCCTTAATTTATTTAGACTTGATATATTTACTTAAACCACCTTCACCCCAAATTTAGTTTTAAAACCATATTTTTTTTTTAAAAATCTAAATTTCAATAAGTTCTAGTGGATTTTCATTAAACAAAATTTTTAACTAAATAAAATCTCAAGTCCATTTAAAAACTATTTTCTCACACTTGATTTATAAAAATCAATATAAACTCTATATAAAAAATATTATTTAAGTAAATACTTCCCATATTATAATCTAATAAAATTAACTTTATTATTAAATTTATTTATCTTTAAACAATTTTGTACATAGCTTAAAACCAAGAATTTTACTATGTATAAAATAACCTTTATCAAATACCAGAATCAATATCTCATAAAACCATATATTTCTTTACGAAACCATAGAAAATCATTACAAAATATTTTTATATATAGACCGCGGTGCCTGTATGTAATTTTCTATCCTATGGTCAAGTTATACGGATATTTATCGTTTCAATCCTTAATTTAAAATAAAAATTACGGTTATATATCATTTCAAACCGCAATCCTGAATGAAATGAAAATGCAAAATAACTTGCAGTTTATAACAATATAAAATACAGCATCCATTCATCCAATATCAACCATCAACTATTTATCACAACCATCTTCAAATTTAAACAGTAGCATCAATATAGGACGGATAATAAACAACAGGTATTAAATAGCAGTTTATGTTCAATAATAAATTAAATAACTATTTAACTGGCAGTTTAAATGCAATGAATAATAAATTAACAATTTAACTGACAGTTTAAATGTAATGAATAAATTAAATAGCAATTTAATTTAAATAAATGAAATTAACTGAGATGATGATTAAAAATATGCCAAACAACCATAAATAAATTTAAAATTGCGTCATATATCAATTTAATAAACATAAGAAATTTTAGAAGTTGTGAGTGAGTTAAAACACTCACCTTTTGAATTTAAATTGAATTTAAATCCAATTTAAACCCAAAAATTTTACAGTCTCCAAATTCGTCCAAACCAGCGCCAAAAGGTCCGGAATTTTATTACGATCCTAACAAAAAATCGCGCATGAAACGGAGTTCGTAAGCGAAAGTTATAGCGATAATTGTGATTGAAATTTCAATTATAAAATTTAAAGAAAAAAAACACATTCCTTAGACACGTCATCCTCTACCCACACAAAATACAGGAGCAACGCATGCAAATTATTGTGCACGAACTAGAGAGTCACGAACCCGGTCAAACCCCATGCCTTTGACCGCCTCTCGCCACCTCCTCGCTCCGCCGCTAGCATCGCACCTTCGCTACATGCTTGGCCTGCCTCTCTTTTGCGCCGACCAGAGGTCATGGCACCCATAAACGCAGCCGCCGCCACCTATACCTCCAACTCTAATTGAATTATTGCCGTAGATCCAACCTTTGAAATGGCAAACAAACACCACAGATCAACTCCCCTCAGTCCCCTCTACAAAACCCAGAAACGATTCGTCGATCTGTCGAGTTTGATTTCGACGTGATCGGCCGAGACTTCTTCGATTTTTATCGGTCAAACGACAATCGAAAACGAAAAATGAATTTCACCAAAAGATTATGAACTTCGAGTGCTTCAACATATATTTTTTTCGAATTTTTCTGAGGAGTTTGAATTTTCATTTGATTTTTGTATTTGCAATTGGATCTAGGGTTTTTTGCAGCCATTGAGGAAGAGGAGTACAGAAGTTTCAGTATGTATAGAAATGAGGAATAGAGGCTGCTAGGGTTTACAAAAGGGTTTGTATAGGTAGGTCAGAAATTAGAATGGATGGATAAGGTTGGATATATGCGCTTACGCCAAAGTGGCCCAAAAATCCCTTTTCGACTCCAGAACAAAATTGGGTCAACCCATATATCAAAATAGATATTTTAAAATATTTTAAACGTGATGGAAAAAGTTTCATGTCCAAATTCCATCGTATGAAGGAGTTATGCTAAAATCAATATTTCTCAAATTGATTTCAGTTGATTTGAATTTCATTTATTTCAAGGCATTTCAAGTCCGTACGATCAAACGACACGTCTGTTTAATACGAACTTGAAATCCTACAATAATTCACCGTTGCAGATCCGATGAAACTGGTTTCGTCGAATTCCAAGTCAGTGGCCAAAATGGCTATTTTTACATTAATTAAATAATTTAATATTAAATTTATTTAAATCAAGCTTCAGTTAAATTTCAAATAAATAACAATTTCTCTCAATTCAAATTGCTTGGACAGTTTCCATAAATTAAAGCAAATTCTAGACATCGGTTCAAAGTTAATCAATTTACCAATTCAGTGTTAGCTTCAATCTCTATAGATACAGTAACTAAAATTTAATTTCAAATAATCCATATTCTTAACCCATCTAGTTATGCAACTGATTTCATTTTACGATAAAATTATCATGGTTTATACCATAGTGCATTAATACCCTTATTTTATCTTAATTTCGAATAATGTAGTAATTAATTTCATTCACAATAAATTCAATTAATTATAATTTATTTCAATAAATAAACTTGATTTAACTCCAAATCCTTTTTATCTAATCAATAATTATTCAATAAACAAAGGTATCCTTTATTTACCCTATTATACATTAGTAAGTTCAAATTTTCATCTTTTCTTCGTGCTAACTACCCTATTTTCATTTTATTACATTTCTACCAATATACACGCTAATTGCGTTTTACATTCTAAATAAATTCATTTACTTGGGTTCATACTTTCCATATCGATTACTACACTATGCATAAATTTACAATTCCAATTATTCCATTACTACGTTTACACTTTCCGTTATTATATTAATAATCACTAAGGTAACGTTTATTATCAACTGTAAATATTATGACTACTTAACAGACATTGATTTTATAAATTTACAATTTGTTACGTATTCTTCATCAGTTAACATAATTTTGAATTCCTTTCCCAATTTACTAGTTTCAATCAATCCTAACTTTTCCATCTGTTTCAATTAATAGGGTATGCACTAATTTAGTTATTGCGTTAACTCTTATTAATATAACATTAAGGTTCCTTTACTCTAATTGATTTCAAATTTTATTATAAACGAAATAAACAGGTAACCTTACAATAAACTAAGGTTTATTATTTCCAACAAATTATTATAGTTGCCTACATAATATTTACTCCACTATTTGCACACAGCCGTTACTATTTTTATATGCCAAATCCTTATACAATGGTCATTTTATTTTTATTTATTATAACATTTATAACTTAAATGTTTGCCTTGGTTTTCTTACATTAATAGTGTTTTTATTTCTTACAATATCAATGTTACCATTTATCCTATTATTTCACCCATTATTTAATTAAAGTCTCAATTAAATTTTTTATCTAGATTTCACTCTTTTATTACATCATTTATTACTTTACAAACTAAAAAAACATTTAAACTCATAAATGTAATACAAAATTTCATTTTAAATCCAATTTTTTTCCAAATCAAAGTTTATAGTATTTCAAACAACTATTATAATTACTCCAAGAACATTGGTTTTATCAAATGACCATTTATTAATATTTAATTTCCTTAATTTAATTCAATAAATGTAACAATGTTTTCTTTCATTAACTAATTCATTACCTACTTTTTATTTTTATATTCAATTTACATCCAGGTATAACGCTTACACTATTTCATTTATTGTAGTTTCATTTAATCAAAACAATTTTAGCTTTAATAATCATTGTTACACTTCATCATAGTTATTATTTCATTATTCATTCACAAATTTGATTTGTTTCAATATTATTCCATTTATACATTATAAGGTTTTTTTATTTCCTATATAAATTTAATTACAAAATATCATTAATTTAACCAAATTTATTTTTCAAAATTTACGGGTCGTTACACTCTCCCCCACTCAAAACTTTTCGTCCCCGAAAATGAAAAGAAGGGAAAGGAAGAATTTAGAAACCAATATGCTTATTCAAAACATTAACTTTATAAACAATTAAATTAACAAAATTAATTAATTTAGAAAAAATACACCAATTTATACCCATTAAATCTTTTTATACTCAAATTAACAAAGTTTGGAAAATATTTCAAAATATTTTCTAGGTCCAAAATTTTCAGGAAAATTTTGGCAGAGTCTCCTTTGTACGGAGAGGCTCGAGGAAAAATATAATATAAATATAACAATATACAAAAAATATTTTCCAAAATAATATATATCCCAACCCGAGAAAAATAATATAATAACGCTATAAACCGAAATCCCAAAACGTACCTATTTGTCGGGCAATTAACGCTTATTTTATGGAACCAAAAGCAGTAGCAATAGCTTCCATAACCTGTATTTCACTTATATAATCTGATAAGAGTTAGCAATTGTATAGAATGAAATATTTAAGTTGTTCAACCACAATCAAACAATCAATTCAAAAACCAATTGCAACAAACAACATAAAACCTTCATACAGAATCAACACAATTCAATCATTCATTCAAACAAAACAAACAGTTGTTTGGGTTCAAAACTTCAAATTGTACAATGAAAAGTAAACTACTAAGTGCACCATGTACTCAACAGTCTTTGATGAAGCTAAATATATTTATTCATTCATCCAGACACTTTTAAAGTATCCTTACCCAAACAGCCATAAACCAAAACAAACAACGACTATTTCAAACAAAGGTTCAAGTTAATTTATTAAACTCATTTTCATATATTTGTTGTTTGATTTCCTTTTCATTCTTATAATAATTCATCCTTTCAATTTACATTTTATTTCTCATAGTTCTCATTACCTAATTTCACTTATTTACAATATTCATCTTTCTACTTATTTTATTTAAAAATAGCTCCAACCATTTTCTTAAGTTTATTACTCTATAACATCAATTCTTATAAATAAAAGTAATTTATTGAACAATTCCCTTACATAAGTTTACTTGTACAATTTTCCATTACAAATCTTTAACATTTTAACTTTTTATATTTGGTAAGTTATATATTTATGCCTTAAGAATGTAATTAAAAGTTATACAAGTTTTCTCATTTCCTTTAATTGATTTAAGGTTCAATAATAATATCCTTTATCTTATAGGTTACACATTTCAATTTCTTCAAATTTCCTTTATGACCTATCATTACATTTAGATGTTTCATAGTTAAATTCCATTTCACTACACTAATTGAAACTATTAATTAACGGAAACTTTAAGAATTAAATATCGGGTTTTTATCCAAAAATCATTTAAAATAATAGATAAATGTATATACTTACAACTTATATATATCTAACTGTAGTTAAAATAATTTAAAATTTATATTTGTTTATCAAAACAACTCTGCGTAAAACTACTACAGTGGCCTTCCCACTTCGAAACTCGAAAATGAATGTCGATGATGCGGCCGCCATCATCGAAATTATTTTCCAACGACAAAGAGGGGAGTACAAAACTTATTTCTTTCCAAAGTTCTTTTAAAACATTTCTTTCAAATTATTTGAAATATTTATATCAGAAAATACTTCTAAATAATATTAGTACTATATTTCGAAATCATCAAAAGAAATTTTAAAAACCCCGGGATTTAGGTTCTAAATTTCCAATTTTCATTTATTTTATTTCCTATCTCATTTCACCTATTATTTCTAAATTTGATTACCTAACAACCAATATATAGCAACCAAATATAACCTTTATAAAAAAATTTATTTTATATATAAAAAATATAATAGGCAAAATTATTTCATTCACCTATATTCAAAAACAAATATTATGTCGGTCTGTCATACTAAGTGTTTAGAAATCCCTATTGATGTCATAGCGTCCCATGCACCAACCAGAATTTATAAATATAAAACGGAATAGATTAATAAAATATTAAAACCTTTTTATAACACTAACAAATACGTTGTCCCATATATATACACTCATCGACTCATCATAGGGTGTTACTACCCTATTAATAAAGAGTCAAACCCCACAAAGCTAAGGTTTATCACTAAACCAAAGCTCTGATACCAGATGTAACATCCCGCCTTGCCGCACGCTTTAAATCGACACACGTACCAATTCAAACCATATGGAAGGGCGGATTGTTATGGGAAAAATAAGGAAAAGAAGGAAGAAATAAAACAAAATAGAATCTTGTAGCGGAACGATAAAATATAATAATCAAATGTACAGTTCATGAAGCTGTTTTATAAACATTTGATTATATTTATACAATACATATCAGAGTTGCACATACCAGTGAATAATAACAATGCAGTGGAAGAAAATGATGTAGTGGAATAATATAGTAGATGATAGAAATATAAATCTTCGTCCTCGTCCTCCAGAGCTAAAGTCTCCGAATCCTGAAATGCACAGGCTGACCCGAGCGAATTGTAAAGAAAAAACACTCGAGTCAGAACTAAAATATCTTATGTGAGTTAAATTAACAGAAATAAATATGAGTGCAGTAACCTAAAAGAGATGCTCGTGATTCACATCTCCTAAGGATCTGTTAAACTATTTACTATATAGTAATATTTCGCTATTATAATAGTGTCTATTAGTAAAATAAACTTACTTTTTTCTCAGCATTAAGAGGTTACCCATATAGCCCTTAACACGTAATAGTCCCAGTAGTTCATCCAATATCATGGTCTCTCCTGATCCGGAAGCCACCAGAGGATACAACATGGGCTACGGGAGAAATCTAAACTCATACAAGGCGCGCTAGGGTAGGGGACACGGCAAAACTAGGCAATGCCAGGGTAGATATACCAATTATGCTTTCGGGTTGGTGGTAACGCATAGCCGCAGCTACCGCCCACCTCGAGCCACACCCAAAAATCAAATAAATCAAAAGTCGCCACCGAATAATCCAAAAGTCAGAGTATAATATCGAAGGGATGTGTTCGATCAAAGGTGCTACCTCATTAACCCATCGATCGCACATGTTTTAGCCACCTTATGCCAATTCACGGGAGTTGGGTCCACATATTTACCTCGAAGGAAACTCCACCACCATCCTACTTCATTCTGGAATCTCCACAGCGTACACGGTTGTTAAAGTTGTTTTCGGAGTTGGCAGAGAGTATGACAACTTCCGATCCCGGTCTCTTAACAACCAAACGTTATTATAACATCGTGGTCTTTTCTAAAACAATTATACTTCAAAAACCAGAATAAAATATTCATTTCAAAACCATATAAATACGATATCATCTTCATTTTAAAACCAAACCAATATGATATTATTTATAACACCAAATTAATATAATATCCTTTTTTTCACATATATCCTTTTCTAAACCATAACATTTTCAAAGTTATAATATTTCGAAACCAAACGCTTGAAATATAACCTTCCAAAACATAAAACTTTGAAGTTCATAACTTTGAAATATAACTATACCCCTTAAATGGTTTAAATATTAAATTACTTTATAAAATAAAATACTTCTTTAATTTCACAAATAAATTCCAAATATCGATTTAAACCTCCAACTAAACCATTTCTAATTTAATCTTCTCAAAGGTTAAAATTAATATTTCAAAACTAAATTTTATAATTCATATATATGTACCAATTTCACTTTTTCTATTATTTAGTTTGAAATATGTACTTAATAATCTAGTATCCCTTTAATAAAACTCCAAATTTCAAAAATTGAATATTCCTCAATTTATTTAGACTTGATATATTTACTTAAACCACCTTAACCTCGAATTTAGTTTTAAAACCATATTTTTAAAAAAAAAATCTAAATTTCAATAAGTTCCAATGGATTTTCATTAAATAAAAATTTTAATTAAATAAAATCTCAAGTCCATTTAAAAACTATTTTCTCACACTTGATTTATAAAAATCAATATAAACTCTATATAAAAAATATTATTTAAGTAAATACTTCCCATAATATAATTTAATAAAATCAACTTTATTATTAAATTTATTTATCTTTAAACAATTTTATACATAGCTTAAAACAAAGAATTTTACTATATATAAAATAACCTTTATCAAATATCCGAATCGATATCTCATAAAACCATATATATTTCTTTACGAAACCATAGAAAATCATTTCAAAATATTTTTATATATAGACCGTGGTGCCTGTATATAATTTCTATCCTATGGTCAAGTGATACGGATATTTATCATTTAAATCCGTAAGTTAAAATAAAAATTACGGTTATATATCATTTCAAACCGCAATCCCGAATGAAATGAAAATGCATAATTACTTGCAGTTTATAACAATATAGAATACAACATCCATTCATCCAATATCAACCATCAACCATTTACCACAATCATCATCAAATTTAAACAATAGCATCAATATAGGACGGATAATAAACAATGGATATTAAATAGCAGTTTATATTCAATGATAAATTAACTAACTGTTTAACTGGCAGTTTAAATGTGTGACGCCCCACCTCTATACCCACGCTAGCCAAGAACACTACGGAGTAATGCTGTCAACTAGCATGGAGTATAAGGCTGTTGAGGAGCGACCATCCGTGTAATTGCTTTGTGCGAGCACCGATATGCCAGATAAAATATAACATGCATTTAATCTTAAGAGGAAATCCGACATACCGACGCAAACTCAAAGCTACTACACAGTGGCTATATATACTCTTCGGAAACAAATATAGAAATAAACATAACATAAATTAGTCATGGATAATTCATATCTCAAAGGCGGAAGAAGATATGAATATATAACTAACACATGAAAGTTTATATCAGAGTATTGGTCTAACAAGATCCACAATATCACAAAAGAATAGGTACAAGTGCAAGACAAAAGAATATGTATACATTAAGGAGTCTATATCTCAAGTGTATACAACAAAAACCGCTAATCTAAATAGTTAGCTAAAAGTCAGAGTAGGAAATCCCAGAAGAGAAGTCAAACGGAAGCACCTGAAACAACTCGGTCTGACCCGAGTATTATTTATAAGAAAAATAATAAAGGGACCAGTCTATCTATAAATATCAAATGACATGATATAAAGTAAAAGATATGGCATAAACATATAATATCCATAATGGCATACTACTATAAGCATGCAAATGATGATCAACAAAAGATCGTTCAATACCACAAGAATCTTCACAAAGATCCAAAAAGGGTTCATACCCAAAACTTGTATTCACAACAAGTCAATGAAACATGAATTCACCAATGCACAAAAATTGATAAATCATATCAATGAAAATCACTAAAATTGGTGAAGCATAAATTCCAGAATTCAACACACGAAATCCAGAAATCATAAAAAGGGGGGAGGCCTATCACACGAACAGGAGCATGAAAACTCACCAACATATGTATCACACGAACGAGATGTTATCTCATGTTAGCTAGCCATTAATTTTTGACACACGAACGTCCAGAAGACCATGGGGAGCTACCCCACATGTGTGAGTCGAAATCACACTGATGAGGTCTAGACTAACCTTACAGACAAAGAGATATGTTTGAGTCGAAATCACACAAATGGTGTCCAGTCTAATCTCGCAGTCAAAGAGACATCGCACAATTGCTAGTCTAAATCTTAAAATGATCGTCATGATCAAAGAGAACTGTCAATTACAGTAAGTTAGTAAATATATGAGCTTAGCTTCATGTCCCATAACCACTAGCTTAACTTAAATATTTACGAACAAATTGTAGATCTCCACTAGAAAATTGTCACAAGAGATTCAATCGAACAAGTCCAAGAATTAACCGACGAAGTAAACGCAAGCGTTTCATACCACTTGTTTTACTAAGTCGTTTAATTAGATTTCTCATCCGAGTGAGGTAAAGGTTTGTATATACTAGTAGATTGAAAAACGGTTTAAGAAAAGAGCTTTGCTATTGAAAATAGAGTTGAAATCGTTTTGATGAAAGAGTTTTGATATTTACTACTAATATTGAAACCTTTATATTTTTAAAGAGACAAATCATAGAAATGATTATAGAAACAATCAATCACTAAAATTCACATCCAAAGACGTGAATAAAATCCAAAGAAATCGATACTGAATCCATCAAAATGGATATTCCCAAAAATCATGAAGAAAATGTAATCAAAGTCGATAATAAGTGATAATAACAAAAGGGAATCAACACGAATCGATTAAAGTTGGAATTCTCAAGCAAATAAGCAAATAGGCAAAAAGAGTGCAGACTCAGACGTCTGAAATCAAGAATTCAGACGTCTGAATCTGGAAAATAAAATATTTTCCAAAACAGAATTCAGACGTCTGAATCTTTGACTTCAGACGTTTGAAATAGGCACTTTTTAGCTATTTCCTTTCTGGTTCCAAATGAACCAATTCAGACGTCTGAAATATAGATTCAGACGTCTGAATACTGGGAATAAAAATTCCCAATATAATATTCAGATGTCTGTTACAACATTTCAGACATCTGAATCAAGGGTTCAGAGCATTCCTTGAACCTAGGCCAAAATGGCCAAACGAATACCGGAAGTGATCGATCGAGCGACAACGACTAAGGATTTACGCCAAGCGACCACCCAGCCTTAAGGTCTCTTCGATACGCCTCAAATAACAATGTCCAAATATCCATAAAAGGATTTTCATAGATTTTGATTTCAAAACATCAAAAATTAGAATATACACCAAATCAATCCAAACCAAAATCGATTGCACAAGAATAAGTGTTAGGAATTCATACCTAACAATCGAAGATAATTATAGACTAAGATGTGAGATAAAAATCTCACCTTTGAACCCAAACAATTGAAGAAGAAGCTTGAAAGCAAAGGAGAATCAACCACTCTTCAAATCCAACACATAAAGCTTGATTCTAAGCTTTAAAAGAAGAACATTCCCAAAGTTAGTTTTAGGAATTTCTGAAATTGATAAGAGAATGAGTTGGAGAAGAAGAAGAGAAGGCTTACCAATGGGTTCTTCTATTAGTTTGGAGCTAGAGTTTGATTTGCAAGAGAAAACTAGGATTTGGTGTTTTAATTTCTCATTCCACTCATCATTGTTATAAAATCTTGAGTATAAGGAAAGTAGAAAGGAAGTGAATGAAGAGGAGAGGGTTGGAACTGAGTTAAGTGGGGTTAATGGGCTCAGCCCAAACCAAAGCCCTAAGTGAAAAAGTAGCAAAAATTCCACTAACTCCAAACATATCAAAGTTTACACTTAAAAAGATCGCAAACGGCGTTTTGAACTCAATGGAAGTGGTCTCGAGTCCCAATTCGAATGTTTGCAAAAAGTAGGTTTTCGGACTAAAATCCGAAGAACGATGAAATATTTAAATAAAATATTTAAATACACAATCGATAAATATGCGGGTTGTTACAGACTCCCCTCCTTAAAGAAATTGCGTCCTCGCAATATTTAAGTAGAAGATATATAGTAACAACCACGAGAGCATATTCAGCACAAAAAAATCTGAAATAAAAGGTTCACCTTAAAGAGCGTGGGAAAGTAAGTCCGGATGTGTTCGCTCGATGAACCCTCTAGATTCCCAAGAACAATCCTTAGGATTTGAAGACCATTGAACTTTCACAACCGGGACATCTTTATTTCGAAGGCGTTTGACTTCTGAAGCAATAATATGAATAGGATGTTGCTCGTAAGTTAAATTAGGCGAAACTTCAATCTCTTCCACAACACCGGCCTCAAGAATAGAATCGGAATCTCGAAGGCACTTCCGTAATTGAGAAACTTGAAACGTCATGCATAGCAGAAAATTGAGCCGGTAATGTAAGGCGATAAGCCATAGAACCAATACGTTCAGTGATAGGAAATGACCCAATATATCGAGGTGCTAACTTTCCCGACCGACTGAAACGTACAATACCTTTCATAGGTGAAACATGAATAAAAATAAGATCTCTAACAGAAAATTCTAATCTCCTTCTTCGATTATCGGAATAGGATTTTTGTCTACTCTGGGCTTCTTTCATCCTATGTCGAATAAGTTAAATCTTTTTTGTGGAATCACGAATAAAGTCTGGACCTAAAACCAGCTTCTCACCGGCCTCAAGCCAACAAGAAGGAGATCGCATGGCCTTCCATAAAGTGCCTCGAAAGGTGCCATACCAATACTAGATTGGAAGCTATTATTATAGGAAAATTCAACAAGTGAAATATGATCTTCCCAACTTCCACCAAAATCGAGCACACAAGCATGAAGAAGATCTTCAAGAGTTTGATTCACATGCTCGGTTTGTCCATCGGACTGGGGGTGATAAGCGGTGCTAAAATTAAGCTTCATTCCTAAAGCTTTTTGAAGACTCTTCCAGAATCCACTAGTAAACAATGGATCGCGATCATTAACAATAGAAGTAGGAACTCCATGTAATTTAACAATTTCTTTAACAAAGAGTCTGGCCAAAAGAGGAACGGTTCGGTTAGACCGAACGGGGATAAAATGGGCGAATTTAGTAAGTCTATCAACTATAACCCATAAGCTATCATGACCCGAACAAGAATGGGGAAGGCCGTCAATAAAATCCATGGAAATTTGATCCCACTTCCAAATTGGAATTTCTAAAGGTTGCAATAACCCACCAGGCCTTTGATGTTCGGCCTTAATGAGTTGGCAAGTCACGCAAAACTTAACAAAGTTAGCAATATCAGATTTCATTCCCTTCAAATAATAAAGTCGCTTCATATCCGCATACATTTTACTACTACCGGGATGAATGGTAAATTTAGAACGATGTGAATCTTCTAAAATATCTTTACAAAGATCACTAGTATTTGGCACGACAAGTCTACCAATATTTCGAATGCCGCCACGAGAATTGATATCAAAGTCTTTCAAACCATCAATATCAATTTTATCCTTAATATTTTGGCCAAGAAGAGCCAATTCGGGATCTAGCCTTTGAGCTTCAAGAATGCGGTCTAAAAGAGAAGGATGAGCCTCAAGGCTACATAAAACAAGAGATGAACCTAAATCGGAAACACGTTCTCGAATTTCGCAAGTGGATAAAACCTCGTGATTATTCCATTCGGATATCATCATGGAAACAACCGCTTGTTGCTTGCGACTAAGTGCATCGGCAACTCGATTTCCCTTTCCGGGAGTATAAATGATATCAAGATCATAAGGTGCAAGGAACTCGAGCCAACGTTGTTGACACAAATTAAGTTCCTTTTGATAAAATAAATACCTCAAAGACTTATGATGGGTATAAAGAACAAATTTCTCTCCTAAAAGATAATGACGCCAAATCCGAAGAGGGAAAACAATAGCCGCGAGTTCTAAATCATGTGTAGCATATCTAGTCTCGGCCGGCTTCAATTGCCTAGAAGCATAAGCAATAACACGTTCTTTTTGCATAAGAATGGCACCCAAACCAACGCGACTAACATCGGTATAAACAATGAAATCTTGATTCCCCTCGGGAATAACAAGAATAGGAGCATCGGAAAGGAGTTCTTTCAATTTCTGAAAAGAGGCTTCACATTTGTCCGACCAAATGTATTTCACTCCGTTCTTAGTCAAGCCAGTAAGAGGCACGGCTATCTTAGAAAAGTCTCTGATAAAACGGCGGTAATAACCCGCCAATCCAAGAAAACTACGAATCTCCGTCACACTCTCCGGTCTCTTCCAATCTTGAATCGCTTCAATCTTTAAAGGATCCACGGAAATTCCGGATTCGGAAATAATATGACCGAGAAACTTCACACGAGATTGCCAAAAATGGCATTTAGAAAACTTTGCTTTTAAATGATTACTCCTAAGAGTTTCCAACACAATCCGAAGATGCTTCTCATGTTCCTCCTCGGTTTTTGAATACACAAGAATATCATGAATGAATATGAGAACAAACCGATCGAGGAAATCTTTGAAAACTCGATTCATAAGGTCAACGAAATAAGTCGGAGCATTCGTTAAACCAAATGGCATAACAAGCCATTCATAAGATCCATAACGGGTACGTAACGATGTCAAAGGAATGCTATCCTCTGCAATACAAAGCTGATGAAAACCGGTAGCCAAGTCCAATTGTGAAAAGATTCTAGCACCGCTAAGTGGGTCAAATAGATCATCAATCCGAGGTAAAGGATATTTATTTTTGATAGTAAGATCATTAATCTTGCAGTAGTCAATGCAAAGTCTAAGTGTACAATCGGATTTCTTCGTGAAAATAGTCGAAGCTCCCCAAGGCGAAGAACTAGAGCGAATAAATTGCTTTGTTTCCAAATCGGATAATTGTATGCGCATCTCCTCATTTTCTTTATTGGACAAACAATAAGGAGGACGAGTAATAGGTTGAGCTCCAGGGGTAAGATTAATTCTGAACTCAATTGCTCGCTTAGGTGGCAATCCTAAAACGGGCTCAAATATGTCGTATAATTCACGAACAACGTGAATAAGAGAAATGATGTCCTCCTCATGATCATTATCATCGTCACGAGGATTTAAATAATATAAAGATGCAGATAAAATGGAATCCGAATCTTTGAGAATAATAGAAATTTGCTTAACAGATTGATGATGTCGAAGATGAATAGTCCGCTCAGGACATAGGATATGAGCTTCATAACGATTAAGCCAATCCATTCCCAAAATCATCCCAAAGCCTAAATAACGCATGACATGCAAGTCGGCTAGGAAAGGAAAATCACACAAAATAATCTCCACATCTTTACAAAGCAAACTAAGCGTTGCTGATCCACCAACCGGATTCGCAATTCTCAAAGAAGTCATTAAAGCAACAACACTTAAAGACAAAGTATCAACAAGCTCTTTTGATATAAAAGAATGGGATGCTCCCGTATCAAAAAGAACTCGAATAGGTTGATCACGAAATATAATAATACCATCAAGGATAGAATGAGAAATACCTTGACCACGAGATGTGTTGCCAGGGGCTTGAGCAACATTAAGCTTTCCCACCTTCCTATTTTGAAGTTTGGGACAAGAAGATGAATAATGATCCGGGCTTTTGCAATAGCGACAAGTACGAGGCTTTGAACACTTGTTCGCAAAATGGTCTTTGGAACCACAGTTAAAGCATTTCCCTTCAGTAGAGGAAAAAGTCTTCGCAGCAGGAGTTGCCTGTTTACCCTTTTTACTAGGATAAGGACCTTTGAATTTGTTTGGCCTCTTCTTGTTGTTGAAGTTTGGTTTGGAACCCACCACTTCAACATCACTTTCCCTATCCGCCTCTTCAAGACGAAGAGCAATATCAATGAGTTGGTCGAAGGGAACCTCTAATTTTAGAAGTAATGGCTTCTTGAGATTTTTGTTTAAGCCATAAACAAATCTTTGGTTCTTCTTCAATGGGGTGTTGATGTATTCAACCCCATACTTGGAAAGTGACTCGAAGGATGCAATATAATCAGTCATGGAGGCTTCACCCTGAACAAGGTCTATGAAACACCGAGTCAATGTCACTTTCTCTGCTTCTGGCATGAATTTTAATTTGAAGAGTTCCCGGAATTACTCCCAGGTGAGATCCGCTTCGTTAATCTCAGAAATAAGAAGTTCGTACCAGTCCAATGCTCTCTCTTGGAGCATACTGGAAGCCACCTGAACACGGTGAAGATCGCGAGATTCATGCGAATGAAGATTCGATCACAGGTCCTCAACCAGGCCTGGACCTCGATGACAGTTTCTGAACCTTTAAATGGCTTCCCACCCAGGTTGGTATAATCATTGCACAAACGTGCAAACCCAGATTTAGGGTGAGTAGGTTCCGGATTAGAACCAGCGGCTTGAGCATTCGTGACAAGGTCAAGAAGTTGCTGGGTAGTCATAAAAACTCCATCTTGGGGTGGAGCACTAGATGGTCCAGCTCTGAGACGACCTGGTCTAACCATTTCTCATCCTTAAGAAAGAAAGAAGGAAGAAGAAGGTTATTCACAAAATGAATATCAAGCAATATTGATAGATAAAACAAGGAATCATAATGAAAATAGGATAAATCGATACGAAGACTCGAATTAAATCCTAAAGCACGACTCCTAAGATAGACTAAGGACGATGATCCTTGCTAAGTTATTCTACACTGTTCTGAAGTTTGGCTCCGATACTAAGCTGTGATGCCCCACCTCTATACCCACGCTAGCCAAGAACACTACGGAGTAATGCTGTCAACTAGCACGGAGAATAAGGGTGTTGAGGGGCGACCATCCGTGTAATTGCTTTGTGCGAGCACCGATATGCCAGATAAAATATAACATGCATTTCATCTCAAGAGGAAATCCGACATACCGACGCAAACTCAAAGCTACTACACAGTGGCTATATATAATCTTCGGAAACAAATATAGAAATAAACATAACATAAATCAATCACTGATAATTCATATCACAAAGGCGGAAGAAGATATGAATATATAACTAACACATGAAAGTGTATATCAGAGTAGTGGTCTAACAAGATCCACAATATCACAAAAGAATAGGTACAAGTGCAAGACAAAAGAATATGTATACATTAAGGAGTCTATATCTCAAGTGTATACAACAAAAACTGCTAATCTAAATAGTTAGCTAAAAGTCAGAGTAGGAAATCCCAGAAGAGAAGTCAAACGGAAGCACCTGTAACAACTCGGTCTGACCCGAGTATTATTTATAAGAAAAATAATAAACGGATCAGTCTATCTATAAATATCAGATGACATGATATAAAGTAAAAGATATGGCATAAACATATAATATCCATAATGGCATACTACTATAAGCATGCAAATGATGATCAACAAAAGATCGTTCAATACCACAAGAATCTTCACAAAGATCCAAAAAGGGTTCATACCCAAAACTTGTATTCACAACAAGTCAGTGACACATGAATTCACCAATGCACAAAAATTGATAAATCATATCAATGAAAATCACTAAAATTGGTGAAGCATAAATTCCAGAATTCAACACACGAAATCCAGAAATCATAAAAAGGGGGGAGGCCTATCACACGAACAGGAGCATGAAAACTCACCATCATATGTATCACACGAACGAGATGTTATCTCATGGTAGCTAGCCATTAATTTTCGACACACGAACGACCCGAAGACCATGGGGCGCTACCCCACATGTGTGAGTCGAAATCACACTGATGAGGTCTAGACTAATCTTGCAGACAAAGAGATATGTTTGAGTCGAAATCACACAAATGGTGTCTAGTCTAACCTCGCAGTCAAAGAGACATCGCACAATTGCTAGTCTAAATCTTAAAATGATCGTCATGATCAAAGAGAACTGTCAATTAAAGTAAGTTAGTAAATATATGAGCTTAGCTTCATGTCCCATAACCACTAGCATAACTTAAATATTTACGAACAAATTGTAGATCTCCGCTAGAAAATTGTCACAAGAGATTCAATCGAACAAGTCCAAGAATTAACCGATGAAGTAAACGCAAGCGTTTCATACCACTTGTTTTATTAAGCCGTTTAATTAGATTTCTCATCCGAGTGAGGTAAAGGTTTGTATATACTAGTATATTGAAAAACGGTTTAAGAAAAGAACTTTGCTATTGAAAATAGAGTTGAAATCGTTTTGATGAAAGAGTTTTGATATTTACTTCTAATATTGAAACCTTTATATTTTTAAAGTGACAAATCATAGAAATGATTATAGAAACAATCAATCACTAAAATTCACATCCAAAGACGTGAATAAAATCCAAAGAAATCGATACTGAATCCATCAAAATGGATATTCCCAAAAATCACGAAGAAAATGTAGTCAAAGTCGATAATAAGTGATAATAACAAAAGGGAATCAACACGAATCGATTAAAGTTGGAATTCTCAAGAAAATAGGCAAATAGGCAAAAAGAGTGCAGACTCAGACGTCTGAAATCAAGGATTCAGATGTCTGAATCTGGAAAATAAAATATTTTCCAAAACAGAATTCAGACATCTGAATCTTTGATTTCAGACGTTTGAAATAGGCACTTTTTAGCCTATTTCCTTTCTGGTTCCAAATGAACCAATTCAGACGTCTGAAATATAGATTCAGACGTCTGAATACTGGGGAATAAAAATTCCCAGTATAATATTCAGACGTCTGAATACTACATTTCAGACGTCTGAATCAAGGGTTCAGAGCATTCCCTGAACCTAGGCCAAAATAGCCAAATGAATACCGAAAGCGATCGATCGAGCGACAACGACTAAGGATTTACGCCAAGCGACAACCCAGCCTTAATGGCTCTTCGATACGCCTCAAATAACAATGTCCAAATATCCATAAAAGGATTTTCATAGATTTTGATTTTAAAACATCAAAAATTGGAATATACACCAAATCAATCCAAACCAAAATCGATTGCACAAGAATAAGTGTTAGGAATTCATACCTAACAATCGAAGATAATTATAGACTAAGATGTGAGATAAAAATCTCACCTTTGAACCCAAACAATTGAAGAAGAAGCTTGATAGCAAAGGAGAATCAACCACTCTTCAAATCCAACACAAAAAGCTTGATTCTAAGCTTTAAAAGAAGAACATTCCCAAAGTTAGGTTTATGAATTTCTGAAATTGATAAGAGAATGAGCTGGAGAAGAAGAAGAGAAGGCTTACCAATGGGTTCTTCTATTAGTTTGGAGCTAGAGTTTGATTTGCAAAAGAAAACTAGGGTTTGGTATTTTAATTTCCATTCCACTCACCATTGTTATAAAAGCTTGAGTATAAGGAAAGTAGAAAGGAAGTGAATGAAGAGTAGAGGGTTGGAACTGAGTTAAGTGGGGTTAATCGGCTCAGCCCAAACCAAAGCCTTAAGTGAAAAAGTAGCAAAAGTTCCACTAACTCCAAACATATCAAAGTTTACGCTTAAAAAGATCGCAAACGGCGTTTTGAACTTAATGGAAGTGGTCTCGAGTCCCAATTCGAATGTTTGCAAAAAGTAGGTTTTCGGACTAAAATCCGAAGAACGATGAAATATTTAAATAAAATATTTAAATGCACAATCGATAAATATGCGGATTGTTACAGAATGCAATGAATAATAAATTAACAATTTAACTGGCAGTTTAAATGCAATGAATAAATTAAATAGCAATTTAATTTAAATAAATGAAATTAACTGAGATGATGATTAAAAATATGCAAAACAACCATAAATAAATTTAAAATCACATCATATATCAATTTAACAAACATAAGAAATTTTAGAAGTTGTGAGTGGGTTAAAACACTCATATTTTGAATTTAAGTTGAATTTAAATCCAATTTAAACCAAAAAAAATTATAGTCTCTGAATTCATCCAAGCCAGCGCCATAAGGTTCGGAATTATATTACGATCCTGACAAAAAAAATCGCACGTGAAACGGAGTTCGTAAGCGAAAGTTATAGCGATAATTGTGATTGAAATTCCAATTATAAAATTTAAAGAAAAAGAACACATTACTTGGACACATCATCCTCTACCCACGCAAGCTACAGGAGCAACGCACGCAAATTATTGCGCACGAACCAGAGAGTCACGAACCCGATCAAACCCCATGCCTTTGACCGCTTCTCGCCACCTCCTCGCGCCGCCGCTAGTGTCGCACCTTCGCTACATGCTCGGCCTGCCTCCCTCTTGCGCCGACAAGAGGTCACGACACCCATAAACGCAGTCGCCGCCACCTATACCTCCAACTCTAATCGAATTATTGTCATAGATCCAACCTTTGAAACGGCGAACAAACACCACAGATCAACTCCACTCGGTCCCCTCTACAAAACCTAGAAACTGTTCGTCGATCCGTCGAGTTTGATTTCGACGTGATGAACGGTCGGGACTTCTTCGATTTTTACCGGTCAAACAACAATCCAAAATGAAAAACAAATTTCACCAAAAGACTACGCACTTCGAGTGCTTCAACATATATTTTTTTTCGAATTTTGCCGAGGAGTTTGAATTTTCATTTGATTTTTGAATTTGCAATTGGATCTAGGGTTTTTTGCAGCCATTGAGGAAGAGGATCACAGATGTTTCTGTACGTATAGAAATGAGGAATAGAGGCTGATAGGGTTTACAACGGGGTTTATATAGGTAGGTCAGAAATTAGAATGGATGGATAAGGTTGGATATACGCGCTAACGCCAAAATGGCCCAAAAAGCCCGTTTCAACTCCAAAACGAAATTGGGTCAACCCATATATCAAAATAGATATTTTAAAATATTTTAAATGTGATGGAAAAAATTTCAAGTCCAAATTCCAGCGTATGAAGAAGTTATGCTAAAATCAATATTTCTCAAATTGATTTCAATTGATTTCAATTTCATTTATTTCAAGGCGTTTCAAGTCCGTACGATCAAACGACAAGTCCGATCGATACGAAACTTGAAATCCTATAATAATTCACCGTTACGGGTTCGATGAAACTGGTTTCGTCGAATTCTGAGTCAGTGGCCAAAATGGCTATTTTTACATTAATTAAATAATTTAATATTAAATTTATTTAAATCAAACTTTAGTTAAATTTCAAATAAATCACAATTTCTCTCAATTCAAATTGCTTGGACATTTTCCATAAATTAAAGCAAATTCTGGACATCAGTTTAAAGTTAATCAACTTACCAAGTTAGTGTTAGCTTCAATCTCCATAGATTCAGTAATTAAAATTTATTTCAAATAATCCATATTCTTAACCCATCTAGTTATGCAACTGATTTCATTTTACGATAAAATTATCCTGGTTTATACCATAGTGCATTAATACCATTATTTTATCTTAATTTCGAATAATGTAGTAATTAATTTCTTTTTTTGGCAAAGTCAGCGGGATTAAATGGCCCCTGTCGTATGTTTATAATCAATAAGAAGAAATCTTACTATCATAAAAGAAAATAACAGAGACAACTAGGATAAAGGAAAAAGAGAACACGGAAGAAAAGAAAAAGAAGGAAAACCTGAAAAAACAAGAAGACAAGAGAGCTCAAGACCACAAGTCAACCACAACAGGGTCAAAGTGGTAGGTGGATAGAGTCATAACTTGTTTTATTTCGCTTCTGATGCAGTGGAACAAGTCCATTCTGTGGATTCGCTTGTTATTGAATATGATTTCATTTCTTTCCTTCCATATCGCCATAACGGTCACCTTTAAGTAGATCAACAATTCATTGGTGGAGGCAGTTTTCCAATTAGTAGCCTTGAGAATGTTTAACCATTCAATTTGACAGGGTAACACAGGTTGCATATATCCACCACGCCCCTTAATT
Organism: Allium cepa; assembly: GCA_030765085.1. NCBI lineage: Eukaryota > Viridiplantae > Streptophyta > Magnoliopsida > Asparagales > Amaryllidaceae > Allium > Allium cepa. The sequence continues at coordinate 212,074,743 of CM060940.1, read as the reverse complement.
TTAGTCCAAATAAAGTTGGTGAAAGGACAATTATAGAAGAGATGGATATTGTCTTCAACAGTAGTTGAGACGACCCGACTTCCTATCTCCAGGAAATCGCATCATCAATGAAGAAAGAAAGGGATAGAAGAAGAAAACAAAGAGAAAGAAGAACACAACAACAACAGATAACTCACAGCGGAACGAATGAAATATAATATATCACATAAAATATTACATAGTATCAGATCACAAGAGTACACAACTTATACAACACATATTAGACAGTTATAATCATCTGTCTAACTATACAACTCAAGAATACAAGATATAGGTACCAAACAAACGCAGCGGAATCAATATATATCTACACGTGGAAGCCTCCTGCTCCATATCTCCTCCAGAATTCGTCAAGAAAACCTGAATCACTTGACTACTCATCCATAATATGAGTACCCAAGAGTTTAATAAAACAGAAAATAAACACTCGGGTCGGACAGAGGTCTGGTGTGAGTAAACGGTTTAAAGTTGCTTAACTTTAGAAAAACCATTGAAAAGAAAAGGTATCACGTAGGACTTCCCACACATAAACATGGAAAAAAAATTACCTTACGCTAACCAAAACATTTGATAAGAAATCCAGTGATATTATAATAGTGTCTAGAGTTTTCAAGTAAATAAGAAATAGCCGAAATTGTTACATGATTAAATTCCAGCTACCAGGCGCAAAAGTGGGTAATACAATCAAAACCATAGGGTCTCGTAGGAAGAATGGGTTTCCATCAATAGGAAGGCTAATGGGGTACCACCCGTCACAGTACGTGGCCTAGATCACCGTATCGACGAGTACGTTCGCTCCCCTGTAACACAAGGCTAGAACCATCCCTTACTGGACATTCCCGAACAAGACAACCCCGCAGTTGGCCGCGACCCAACTGCCTACACAGCCGAATAAAAAAGGACTTCTAGACAGGGGAAAATCTTGCTCTCCAGTGGGAGCTACCCACGAAGCCTTGCGGCACCTCCCCTGTTTTAGCCATTCCCGGTTGATGAGGCTAGAGGCTGCGATTACCTTTATAGAACACATCTATCTTAGAATGCTCATCGTCCACCTGACGGTGTGCTGAAAGCATTCAATCCATACAAATTCGTTCCGGGTTCGAACGAAACCGAAGGCACTATCTCGTTGCACTCATTTTGGAATCACCCTCAGAGTCAATGACCATAGCCCTTGCACTCTAAATCACCGTCTCGAATCTATAAGCACTATTCCATCAAACTCATTACGGAATCACCCATAGAGTTATATTGACGTATAGCTCTTGCACCTCGAGTCTTCACTAAGTTCCACTTGGATTCACGACCTAACGTTTAATTAGAATCAATGTGGTTTTCGGATATCCAAATATGGAAACCTGATCCCGGTCTCATCGAAACCAAATGCCATTTTAATGTCCAAGTTGTACTTAAGCGTTTTGAACAATAAACTTATATTCAAGGTGATATAAACAGATAGATGAATCACATTATCACAATAGATAATTCATAACAATCATTCATCTCACAAAGCAGCATATCACATATCCTAGATATCCAAACCATCCAGTATCAACCCATCAATCACCCAATATCAGTCACTCAATATTGATCATCCAATGTCAACCAATCAACCAATATCAATCAATCAACCAAGCAGAATTGATTAACCTTAATCAATTGGATTACTTAAATCCTTCTTCAATAATTTATACTAAATAAACAAATTAATCATCTCTAATGATCTTCCTCAATTAATCTTCCTTGATTAATTATATTTAATTACATTTAAGTAATCAACCTTAACCCTATTCGGTAATTAACCTTTAATTACTATCATTAATTTCAATAATTAACGATCCATCATTTGCTTCATTTATTAATCAATTATAATTAATTATATTAAACCTCAATTAATTACAATTAACTAATCATACTTAATTAAATCACTTATATTAATCAACCTTGATTAATATCATTAATTACATTAATTAATGATCCTTATTATTTAATAATTACTTTAAATTAATTAAATAATTAATTTGTAATTAATCAACTCATTAATCACAATCAGTAATTAACAATTTGTAATTACTTATCTTAATTTAATTAACTCCTTAATTAATTATATTAACCTTTGATTAATTAATCTAGGTAATTAATCTTTAATTACTTCATTAAGTAGTTATTAAACAATTAAATTAATAAATAAATCCTTAATTAATAACTTTATTAATTAATTACAATTTTAATTAATTACACTTAGTAATTAATCTTAAGTTAAACTCATTCATTAAGTAATTAATCACATTAATTAATTAACTAAAATAATTAAGTAATTAACTCTTAATTATTTACATAAGTAATTATTTCTAATTACTTCCATTAATCAATCTTGATTACTTCCTTAATTAATTACTATAACAAATAATTAATTCCATTATTAAATAATCCATAATTAATTAATTAATTAATTAATTCATAATTAATTAATTCAAACAATTATATTAATCAATTCTTTAATTGATATCATCAAGTGATTAACCAATAATCACTTCCATTAAAATACTCCATGAGTAATTACCATTAATTTCTTCCATAATTAATTTCTTCCATTCTTAATTATATTCGAATATTAACCATTGATTACTTCATTAAGTAATCACACTTAATTAATCCATAATTAAGTGATTATTTAGAATTATACAAACAATTAACTAACTATTTAAAATTAATTAAATAATAAATTAATTAACTTTTAATATTAAAGAAAATCTTTAATTAATTAAGAAAATCATTCATCTTAATCAAACTTAACTTATTAACAAATCATATAAAATAACTATTCTTAAGTTAATTATCCAAATAATTTAACCTTATTTATTTCCATAAATAAATTATTTGAATTATTTAAATATTATTAATTCAAAGACATATTATTAAACTTGATTTACAAAATCATAATAATAGCCTTACTTGGAGATAAAACATTTATAAATCATTTCCAAATTTAAAACACTTTTAAATTATCAAATTAAACTTATTTATTTCAATATAAATTGAAAATTTTGTTATTAAAACATTACTTTAAAATTTAACTTAAATCTTTGATTTAAAAATTAAATCCAAATACTCTTTTAAATTTGAATTTTAAACTTAATTAAGATAATTATTTTCTAACAAACATCTTAAAACATTTTTAATTTTGAAATATAAATTCAAATTTCACTTTTGAATGTTTAATTTACTTCCTCTTTAAAACAACATGTTTAAATTTTGTTTTCTTTATAAACTTGTTTATGACTTAATCCTTGATTCTTAAATTATTCAACTCGAGTTTATTATGCAACCTAGTATTATACCTAACTACCAGAATAGCAACTAAAAAACCGAGGCAACAAATGAATCCACCCGAGACTACACCGAAGCAAACCTTAACCCCATTGTCTTCGAGTCGCCCCGAAACACACACGAGAACTTACCCGAGCAAATCTCGTCTTCCCCAACAAAACTCCCCCCAATGCACAGACCCAATCACGGTGCACGTTGCACCACCATCCAAACCACTTCGACCATCAAATCGATCACCGACAAACGCCAAACGACCGCTACGACCATCTCCTCAACTCGAGTCGAGGAATAAGCACTCAAATTGAAATTCGACCGTACACAAGAAACTGCAGAACAGCTCGAGTTCCCAAATCCACGTCGTCAATGACTTTCGATCGCCGATGAACTCTACCAACTCCAACATCGAAAACCATAACCACAAGCTTCATCTTCCCCAAATATTAACACCTTCGGTCAAATATCCAAATCAAGAAGTCACGACATCCAAGCCAAACACAAATGAAGGAAAAAACCCTAGTTTTCCCAAATTCGAACAATTTAACAATTAAAAAAATTCTTTAGCATTTTTCCCTTTATCCATGACATACCAGCAAGCTTCGATCCAAATCCTAGCTACAATCATCAAGTAAATCTTCGGCAATCCCTAAAAACTCCAAAAGCATTCAAACCCAAAATTCATGATAAACCCTCAACTAAAAATTATGATATGTATGTTAAAATTCATCGCTTCCAATTATTAACCCATTCCTAGAATCAATTTACAAAATCATGAGTTTTTATTTTTGACATGCAGATTGTTTCTCAATGTATATTTTCAATTAATATAATTTACTTAAATAAAATCTAATTCCCCTTGAAAAATCATCCTTAAACATTTACAAACATCTTCCATTTATATTTTTAAGATAATGTTAATTTGATTCATAGATTTGAATTCCTGAAGCAAATATGGACTGTGAAACATCATAGATCAGATTATACATACAGACATGCTTTCACACATATATTCATAACAATTCATTTATATATAAAGCTGAAAAGTTTTCATGCAACATCAATACAATTCACAGATCAACATATGATTAGATAAAACTGTTTTTAAAAAAAACAATTTACTCACCTGACACCTTTAAGCAGAGCATATTTTATAATAGAGCAGGTTTTTTTTAGACTTTTGAATATCTTGGATCTGAACAATGTTTTGATGTGCTGTTGTAATAGAATGCATGCTTCCAATTGTTGTTTCAAACTTGCAGATTGATTTGAATCCTTGCATTACAGGTTGAGGTAGAACTAAATTTTGCAGATTTTAGTTGATAAGAAATTTCAGATTTTGAAGTTGAACTACAGATGACTTTTCTTTTTGAAATGCAGGATTCAGCTTTGATAATTTCAGATTTGTATTTGATTTTTGAATTCCATTTTCAGGGTTTTGAAGAGTAATTTACTGATTGCCATTACTTTATTCTCGGCTTAAATAGAAAATTGTTTGAAGAAAAAGAAAGATATGATTTAAATTTCAAAATGAAGGCCACTTGTAAAAAGACTTGGACAATTGTCACATAATTAGCTTAATAGGTTTACATGTGTTATTAAGATATGTTAACATGTTTACCCATGTCTTAAGCAATTTTAAATTAATTTTTACTTAATTTAAATGCGAATATAACTTATTTATCAAATTTACTTTATAAATAAATATAAGTTTACCTTTGAAAGAAATATTCTAATACTAATACAAATGCAAATAATTCTTATACATATATTTTAAAATCTAAAACATTTATATTTTATCATTAACCATTTTAATTTTAGCATTATTATAATAAAGCTTGTTTAAATTCCTTTTAACTATCATATTTGAAAACAAACAGTTTTTCTTATATTTTAAAAACAATTGAATTAGTCTTTAAATTAGCTTCTGAAGAATATTAATTTTTAAACAAAGCTTTAAATTATAATTTCTTACATATACAAATTATTAATAGATTAAATTAAATTTCAAAACAATTTCAAATTATAACATATACAAATATATATATTACAATTTAAAATTTTAATCTTTTATTTAAAACAAAAGATTATCCTATCCACAATATATATCAATTATATATTATAAATAGAATTAAAATTTCATTAGCTTTGCAAAATAAATCTTATCAATATTTTAAATTGTTATAAAGATTTTGATCACAATTATCAGATTAAATATTTGTTATCAATTAAAAGATTAGTTTCACCTACTTAAATTAAAATTATAAAGGAAATTATCAAACCAATTAAATTATTAATGCAGATTATTAAATTGTTATTTCCCAAAATTCTAGGTCGTTACAATTCTACCCCCTTAAAAGAATTTCGTCCTCGAAATTTAAAAGCAAAGATAATTTAATAACCCAGTAAAGATTTCAATTTTAATCAACAAAGCATACCTAACATCCATTTATTAACAGCCATAGCAATCAATCAAACAAACAAACCTAACCAATTATCCTGAAATCAGAATAAATCTCTAATACTATCTCAAGTTTCCCAAGTATAAATCATTGGAAGACTTGCTCTACAGAAACTAAACTAACAAACTACACCACCAAAATCCAGAGCTCCTCTCATTCCTAGGTCCATCAATCTGAACAGAACATCAGATTACTCTCAAGTCCAGCTCAACATCCAACTCCAACTGAACTACAGATTCTATAATCAACAATGAATCATACACGTACTCTCTCAGAGATACGTGAAATACAATAAATTCCAGCTATCCAAACTGGCAATTCAATCTTATCCTATCAATACACAGATAACAAATCTCAAATGCCTCAGAGCTAGCCATCCAATCTCTGTTCTCTTAATCAGAGAAATCTTAACAACAATGAAGTCTCCAACTTCAAAATCCAAACTCCTTATCTCATATCTGCATAACTCAACAGATAATCCTCGGCTGCCAAACTTTTTCTTGATCAGCTCAGCCTATGTTGATACTTCAAAAAACAACTAGACCAAAGCAATCCAGTTTCTGGATCCTATTCAACAGAAAAATCTTCCAAACTCCGTCGAAATCCAGAACACAAGCTCTACTTCCTCAAGCAATAGCAAACTAACTTGCTTCCTTCCTTGTACAGCAGCTACCTCGCTTTCGCTGCACAACTTTGATTCTGAAATAGATGAGAATACCGTTGATGAACACGAATACAAACTTATCCAACATATCAGGGAAACTTTGTTCATCAAATCCATAAAATCTGAGTGACTCATCAGACTCGGTCACACAACCTTATAACAGAGATCCAAATCAAAAAATAGATCTGACCAAACCAAATTCCAAAAAATTTCTGAGCTGCTACACCAACTTTCTCTCTCCAAGAACCATCCTACTATCATGCTAACTACCAGAATCGCTTCTGGAACCATAACAGTATGGAACTCAATTCCGGATGCAGACAACCTTCTGACTACCTCAGCAGCTCCTACTTCCACATGAGAACCCACGGTCTCAAAAAAATATTACCCAAAAAAAAAATTCCCAAATTAATCGCAAGTCACTTTTGCGATCCAACCTAGTTCGGATTCCAAAGAAACCATCCTCTCTTTACCAATTAGAACAGTTTTAAGCTTTTCCAAACAAGGTTAATTTTTTAAGAAAACTTCACCAACTGCCCGGGCTGCTGATAGAAGAACCATAAAGATTCCTGAACCATCGGAGAAACGAGCACACTGCCGCTTCCCAACTCTACATCGATGATACTGCAGAGCTAAAAGATCCACTCGTCAGCACGCCGATCACTTCAAGCTGAACTGCTACCACAGCTAACCAAAGACTTCTAATCCAAAGGCTTCTCGAAAACCAAAACTATCAACAAACCACACAACGGACCTTCGAGATGGTAGACAACCTTTCAAGAAACTCGGACTCCAAACCAAGCATCAACATCTCGCTTTCCATAAGGAATGACAAATGAGACCATGCCGAAGCGAAGCAACTTATAGACCTTAGTCTCATATTCCAGAACAGCCAACCTCCAAGCTAAAGATCCAGACAACTTCTACACAGACGAATCTTCTCTGCAGCAGAAAAGGACTTCTCCTCAACCATTACTAAAACTGTTTCAAGAGAAAACTTCTCATGAAACATCCATGGATACTGCATCTCATCACGCAGCTACCAAGATATCATCACCTACTCATGTACTTCCGACAAATCCAAACTCAAGAAAAATTCGCTCACCCGAGCGAAATCCAAACTTACACCTCAAAGATAAACTCCGAATCTTTAAAAGATTTCCTTTATATATCAAAGAAATCCTTACTCCAAACTACAAATCTCACTCGAGACGGTATTAGGTCTACAGTCTCGACAAAAACTTCCAACCTCAACATATGGACCTCTTCCATCAGTGGTAGTCGTGTTACACACACACCACTACTCCATCTACCTCTAAAACTTATGCTGGAAAATCCGAACAAATAACCAAACAGATTAGGTAGGTAGATATATATATATATATATATATATATATATATATATATATATATATATATATATATATAGTTATATATAAAAATTACAAATACGCTCTCTCAAGAAACACACCACTCTAGAGCCTAAGTATTCACTCAACCTAATGCTCTGATACCAACTGAGACGACCCGACTTCCTATCTCCAGGAAATCGCATCATCAATGAAGAAAGAGAGGGATAGAAGAAGAAAAGTAAGAGAAAGAAGAACACAACAACAACAGATAACTCACAGCGGAACAAATGAAATATAATATATCACATAAAATATTACATAGTATCAGATTACAACAGAGTACACAACTTATACAATACATATTAGGCAGTTATAATCATCTGTCTAACTATACAACTTCAGAACACAAGATACATGTACCAAACAAACACAGCGGAATCAATATATATCTACACGTGGAAGCCTCCTGCTCCATATCTCCTCCAGAATTCGTCAAGCAAACTTGAATCTCTTGACTACTCATACATAATATGAGTACCTAAGAGTTTAATAAAACAGAAAATAAACACTCGGGTCAGACAGGGGTCTGGTGTGAGTAAACGGTTTAAATTTGCCTAACTTTAGGAAAACCTTTGAAAATAAAAGGCATCACGTAAGACTTCCCACACATAAACATGGAAAAGTTTTTACCTTATGCTAACCAAAACATTTGATAGGAAATCCAGTGATATTATAACAGTGTCTAGGGTTTTCAAGTAAATAAGAAATACGAAATTGTTACATGATTAAATTCCAGCTACTAGCCACAAAAGTGGGTAATACAGTCCAAACTGTAGGGTCTCGTAGGAAGAATAGGTTTCCATCATTGGCAGGGCTAATGGGTACCGCCCGTCACAGTACGTGGCCTAGATCACCGTACCGAGGAGTACGCCCGCTCCCCTGTAATACAAGGCCGAAACAATCCCTTACTGGACAGTCCTGAACAAGACAACCCCGTAGTTGGCCGTGACCCAACTTCCCACACAGCCGAATAAAAAGGGACTTCTAGACAGGGGAAAATCTTGCTCTCCGGTGGGAGCTACCCACGAAGCCTTGCTGCACCTCCCCTGTTTTAGCCATTCCCGGTTGATGAGGCTTGAGGCTGCGATTACCTTTATAGAACACATCTGTCTTAGAATGCTCATCGTCCACCTGACGATGTGCTGAAAGCATTCAATCCATACAAGTTCGTTCCGGGTTCGAACGAAACCGAAGGCACTATCTCATTGCACTCATTTTGGAATCACCCTCAGAGTCAACGACCATAGCCCTTGCACTCTAAATCACCATCTCGAATCTATAAGCAATATTCCGTCAAACTCATTACGGAATCACCCACAGAGTTATATTGACGTATAGCTCTTACACCTCGAGTCTTCACTAAGCTCCACTTGGATTCATGACCTAACGTTTAATTGGAATCGATGTGGTTTTCGGATATCCAAATATGGAAACCCGATCCCAGTCTCATCGAAACCAAACGCCATTTTAATGTCCAAGTTGTACTTAAGGGTTTTAACCAATAAACTTATATTCAAGATGATATAAACAGATAGATGAATCACATTATCACAATAGATAATTCATAACAATCGTTCATCTCACAAAGCAGCATATCACATATCCTAGATATCCAAACCATCCAGTATCAACCCATCAATCACCCAATATCAATCACTCAATATTGATCATCCAATGTCAACCAATCAACCAATATCAATCAATCAACCAAGCAGAATTGATTAACTCTTAATCAATTGGATTACTTAAATCCTTCTTCAATAATTTATACTAAATAAATAAATTGATCATCTCTAATGGTCTTCCTCAATTAATCTTCCTTGGTTAATTATATTTAATTGCATTTAATTAATCAACCTTAACCATATTCAGTAATTAACCTTTAATTACTATCATTAATTTCAACAATTAGTGATCCTTCATTTGCTTCATTTATTAATCAATTATAATTAATTATATTAAACCTCAATTAATTACAATTAATTAATCACACTTAATTAAATCACTTGTATTAATCAACCTTGATTAATATCATTAATTACATTAATTAATGATCCTTATTAATTAATAATTACTTTAAATTAATTAAATAATTAACTTGTAATTAATCAACTCATTAATCAAAATCAGTAATTAACAATTTGAATTTACTTATCTTAATTTAATTAACTCCCTAATTAATTATATTAACCTTTGATTAACTAATCTAAGTAATTGATTTTTAATTATTTCATTAAGTAATTATTAAACAATTAAATTAATAAATAAATCCTTAATTAATTACTTTATTAGTTAATTACATTTTTAATTAACTACACTTAGTAATTAATCTTAAGTTAAACTCATTCATTAATTAATTAATCACATTAATTAATTAACTAAAATAATTAAGTAATTAACTCTTAATTACTTACATAAGTAATTATTTCTAATTACTTCTATTAATCAATCTTGATTACTTCCTTAATTAATTACTATAACAAATAATTAATTCCATTATTAAATAATCCATAATTAATTAATTAATTAATTCATAATTAATTAATTCAAACAATTATATTAAACAATTGTTTAATTGATATCATCAAGTGATTAACCAATAATCACTTCCATTAAAATACTCCATGAGTAATTACCATTAATTTCTTCCATAATTAATTTCTTCCATTCTTAATTATATTCAAATATTAACCATTGATTACTTTATTAAGTAATCACACATAATTAATCCATAATTAAGTGATTATTTAGAATTATACAAACAATTAACTAACTATTTAAAATTAATTAAATAATTAAATAATTAACTTTTAATATTAAAGAAAATCTTTAATTAATTAAGAAAATCATTAATCTTAATCAAACTTAACTTATTAACAAATCATATTAAATAAGTATTCTTAAGTTAATTATCCAAATAATTTAACCTTATTTATTTCCATAAATAAATTATTTGAATTATTTAAATCTTATTAATTCAAAGACAAATTATTAAACTTGATTTACAAAATCATAATAATAGCCTTACTTGGAGATAAACATCTATAAATCATTTCCAAATTTAAAACACTTTTAGATTATCAAATTAAACTTATTTATTTCAATATAAATTGAAAATTTTGTTATTAAAACATTACTTTAAAATTTCACTTAAATCTTTAATTTAAAAATTAAATCCAAATGCTCTTTTAAATTTTAATTTTAAACTTAATTAAGATAATTATTTTCAAAATGACATCTTAAAACAGTTTTAAATTTGAAATATAAATTCAAATCTCACTTTTGAATGTTTAATTTACTTCCTCTTTAAAATAACAAGTTTAAATTTATCTTTCTTTATAAACTCGTTTATGGCTTAATGCTTGATTCTTAAATTATTCAACTCGAGTTTATTATGCTACCTAGTATTATACCTAACTACCAGAATAGCAACTAAAAACCCGAGGCAACAAATGAATCCACCCGAGACTACACCGAAGCAAACCCAAACCCCATTGTCTTCGAGTCGCCCCGAAACACACACGAGAACTTACCCGAGCAAATCTCGTCTTCCCCAACAAAACTCCCCCCATTGCACAGACCCAATCACGGTGCACGTTGCACCACCATCCAAACCACTTCGACCATCATGTCGATCGTCGACAAACGCGAACGACCCCTACGACCATCTCCTCAACTCGAGTCGAGGAATAGGCACTCAAATCGAAATTCGACCGTACACAAGAAACTGTAGAACAACTTGAGTTCCCAAATCCACATCGTCAATGACTTTCGATCGCCGATGAACTCTACCAACTCCATCATCAAAAACCATTACCACTAGTTTCATCTTCCCCAAATCTTAACACCTCTGGTCAAATATCCAAATCAAGAAGTCACGACATCCAAGCCGAACACAAATGCAGGCCAAAACCCTAGTTTTCCCAAATTCGAACAATTTAACAATTAGAAAAATTCTTTAGCATTTTTCCCTTTATCCATGACATACCAGCAAGCTTCGATCCAAATCCTAGCTATAATCATCAAGTAAATCTTCGGCAATCCCTAAAAACTCCAAAAGCATTCAAACCCAAAATTCATGATAAACCCTCAACTAAAAATTATGATATGTATGTTGAAATTCATCACTTCTAATTATTAACCCATTCCTGGAATCCATTTACAAAATTATGAGTTTTTATATTTGACATGCAAATTGTTTCTCACTGTATATTTTCAATTAAAATAATTTACTTAAATAAAAATCCTAATTCCCCTTGAAAAATAATCCTTAAACATTTACAAACAGCTTCCATTTATATTTTTAAGACTAATGTTAATCTGATTCATAGATTTGAATTCCTGAAGCAAATATGGACTGTGAAACATCATAGAACAGATTATACATTCAGACATGTTTCACACATATATTCATACCAATTCATTTATATATAAAGCTGAAAAGTTTTCATGCAACATCAATACAATTCACAGATCAACATATGAATAGATTAAACTGTTTTTAAAAAAAACAATTTACTCACCTGACACCTTTAAGCAGAGCAGATTTTATAACAGGGCAGGTTTTTTTTCTAGGCTTTTGAATATCTTGGATCTGAACAATGTTTTGATGTGCTGTTGTAATAGAATGCATGCTTCCAATTATTGTTTCAAACTTGCAGATTGATTTGAATCCTTGCATTACAGGTTGAGGTAGAACTAAATTTTGCAGATTTTAGTTGATAAGAAATTGCAGATTTTGAAGTTGAACCGCAGATGACTTTTCTTTTTGAAATGCAGGTTTGAGCTTTGATATTTTCAGATTTGTATTTGATTTTTAAATTCAATTCTCAGGGTTTTGAAGAGTAATTTACCGATTGCCATTATTTTATTCTCAGCTGAAATAGAAAATTGTTTGAAGAAAAAGAAAGATATGATTTAAATTTCAAAATGAACGCTACTAGTAAAAAAACTTGGACGATTGTCACATAATTAGCTTAATAGGTTTACATGTGTTATTAAGGTATGTTAACATGTTTACACATGTCTTAAGCAATTTTAAATTAATTTTTACATAATTTAAATGTGAATATAACATATTCATCAAATTTACTTTATAAATAAATATAAGTTTACCTTTAAAAGAAATATTCTAATGCTAATAAAAATGCAAATAATTCTTATACGTATATTTTAAAATCTAAAACATTTATATTTTATCATTTAACCATTTTAATTTGAGCATTATTAAAACAAAGCTTGTTTAAATTCCTTTTAACTATCATATTTAAAAACAAACAGTTTATCTTATATTTTAAAAACAATCGAATTAGTCTTTAAATTAGCTTTTGAAGAATATTAATTTTTAAACAAAGCTTTAAATTATAATTTCTTACATATACAAATTATTAATAGATTAAATTAAATTTCAAAACAATTTCAAATTATAACATATACAAATATATATTACAATTTAAAAATTAATCTTTTATTTAAAAAAAAGATTATCCTATCCACAATATATATATCAATTATATATATTATAAATAGAATTAAAATTTCACTAGCTTTGCAAAATAAATCTTATCAATATTTTAAATTGTCAGAAAGATATTGATCACAATTATCAGATTAAATATTTGTTATCAATTAAAAGATTAATTTCACCTATTTAAATTAAAATTATAAAGGAAATTATCAAACCAATTAAATTATTAATGCAAATTATTAAATTGTTATTGCCCAAAATTCTGGGTCGTCACAGCAGTAGGACGAAAGCAGCAAGATGAGTCTACATTTATTCCTTTCCTCCTCATATTAGCTTTGGTGTGCAGGGCGTTTTTTAGGGTTTTCCACAGCATGAAGTTGAGCTTTTCACTTTTATGTGTTATCCAAATTCTTTTATTCCATACGAATCTATCACACGTTACTGGAGTAGTAAGGAGATTGTATAATGAGGCTATAGAGTGCTCCTTAATATTATTAGACCAAGTATATTCATCGCGAGTAACATGGATATAGGAAGATAAGTTAAAAGGAGACCATTGTCTGTGATGTTTTGATAGCTTGAAGAGGGCAGAGAAATAAGACCATTCCTGATATAAGACACTGCAGTAGCATTCATAGGGATACCAGACAGTTGAACTTCATCATAAGACATGTTATTATACAATATAAGGCCTCTGGCAAGCCAAGGAACAGACCAGAATTTTTCAGAACTGTACTGACTAAGAGTAATCATGGCATGAGGCATAACCTTGTCTCTTATTTGCAACATAGTTTTCCAAACCCAACTGCTTGCTTGTTTTGCCTTGACCAACCATATGTCCGCATTCTTGAGATTGTGTTTGAGACACCAAACAACCCATAATGTATCTCTTTTGTTGATGAGATTATACAAATGTTTAGAGAGGGCAGTTATGTTCCAGCACTTGAGATTTTTAATGCGTAGACCACCATGCTTTTTTGGGATCTCAAGGTTAGCAAAGGCAATCGGGATGATCTTTCTATTGTGAGATGTGCCAGTCCAAAGAAATTTTGAGCATTGCAGATCTGATCATAATAATGAGTTTGTTGGGAAGGAGAAAAGTTCTACACCGGTAAACAGTAATGGAGAAGAGAAGGGAGTTAACTATGACAAGTCTTCCTGGCTGAGAGAGGAACCTATTGTGCCATCTACTAAGGACAGAAGTTATTTTTTCATACAGTGGATAACACTGAGCAACAGATAATCTTTTGGTAGCAAGGATGATACCAAGATAAGTTGTATCAGATTTAATAAGAGACATTTTAGTTATTCTAAGGCAGGAAGAGACTTCATCAAAATTAAGGCCAGCAAGAAGAATGTGAGACTTACCATGATTTATCTCCAAACCAGTGAATTTGAAGAAGGAATCAAGGGTGGACATTATAGCAGTGAGGGACTGAGGGGTAGGCTTTGTGAAAATTATTATGTCATCAGCGAAGGCCAGGGAAGTGATCATAGGAGAAGAACACTTAGGGTGAGGAATAAATTTTTTGAGCACAACTAGTTTTTGGAAGGCAAGGGTAAGAGTTTCAATAAGGATGATAAAGAGGTATGGTGAGATAGGGTCTCCTTGCCGGAGGCCAGAAGTGCCTTTAAAGAAACTAATAGAGTGGGCATTGTATACCAAAGAGTACCTGACAGTGGATATCCATTGGAATATCCAGTTACAATATCCAGTTACAAAAGCTTGGAGGAAATTTCATCTTTTTGAGGGTGTGCATTAGAGCTACGCAATTGACACTGTCAAAAGCTTTTCGAATATCAATTTTAAGCATGGCTATTTTGGAAATTTTAGGGGAAGAGTAACCATTGAGAAGCTCATAAGTGAGAAGAACATTATCAAGTATAGATCTCTTAGGAAGAAAGGCAGCCTGATTAGAAGATATGATGTGTGAGAGAACTTCTTTTAGTCTAGAAGCAAGGATTCTAGAAAGTCCTTTGTATATAACATTGCAGCAAGCTATTGGCCTAAAGTGTGAAACACTGGAAGGATTGTCATTCTTAGGAATTAAGGCAAGATTGGTGCAGTTAATAGAGCTGAGCATTCTAGATTTATTGAAGAAGTTGTGAACAACTTTAAGAACATCAGGAGCTATAATGTTCCAACATGTTACATAAAACACCGCATTGAAACCATCAGGACCACCAGCAGCAGTTTTTTTCATGGAAAAGATAGAGTTTTTGATGTCCTCATCAATTATGGGAGAAGTTAAAGAGGTCTGCATTTCAGGAGATAGGAAGGGGAGAGCAAGATCATCAAGGATGGAGAAATCAGGAGGGGAACTGAGGGATCCAAGCAGGGTGGAGAAGTAGTTAAGAAATGCAAAATCAACACTGTCAGAAGTAGTGTGAGTGATATCTTGTAAGTCATCAATTTGATGAATGTAGGCTCTGGTTTGCTTTATTTTTAGAGATGCATGGTAGTTCTTGGTATTTCTATCTCCATTCATAGTCCAGTTCTCCCTGTATTTTTGTCTTTCCATACCAGCTTCATCAGATAAGGCAGAAACAAGCTGGTTGGACAGGTCATGTTTAAGCTGGATGAGTGTTATGTCATCAGAGTTGCACATGAGAAGGGCTTGAACATATTCAGGTTTATGTTTTATATCAGTTGATAATTTCTTACCATCTCCAAAGATTGACCCAGACCAAGTCCTTAAAGAATTTTTAGTGTTCTTTAGCTTTCTTTGCAGCTTCAACATGGGGTTACCAAAAGTGTGCATGTTCCAAGCCTGAGATACCACCTGCAAGAAATCATTGTTATGTATCAAAACATCAAAAAATTTAAAATTTGTATGTTTCTTAATGGCAGCAGCACCAAAAGAGAGGATAAGTGGGCAGTGGTCAGAAAGAAGGGGCATGGGAATTTGAATTTGTATGGTTGGCCATACGCCTAAGGCTTTTTGGTTGATAAAACCATGATCAATTTTAGTGAGGACTCTTTGCCCACAATGGCTTTTATTGGACCAAGTAAAAGGAGAGCCAGTGGTAGGAATATCAATCAGGGCAGCATTATGAATGGTTTCATTGAGAGGGGACGGATCTCTAGAGAGAAGAGGATTACCACCATGTTTGTGGGATGATTGAAAGCAGCAGTTGAAATCACCTATAAGAATCCAGGGATGGGAGTTCTGTCTTAAGTGGGGAATATAGTCATGTAGGGCTTGCCTCTTAGAGGGGGAGTTATCTGCATAGATGAACGTGAAGTATAAAGAAGAGGAGGAGGGGATGTGATTGACATGGGTATGTATAAACTGCCTATCAGAAAGGATAGGCTGAATGTTGAATATGGATGGATCATATAGCACAAGGAGTCTCCCATATGGAGCATTAGTATGATTGGTGATGTATTGCGAAGAGGGATTGATATTTTTGCATGCTTGCAATGACTGAGAAAGGTTAAGCTTGGTTTCAGAGATTGAGAGAGTGGAGAGTTTATGTTCATGTATAATAGATTTAGCTAGCTCAATTTTAGATACCATGTGAGCACCTCTTATGTTCCATGCTCCAACGTTGTGTATCATTGGGTATACCTTTGTATTTTTTTTTTCAAGTTTCTCTTACCTCTATGAGAGGTTCTTGGAGTTGTTTCAGGGATGAAATAAATGGAGTAGTCAGTGTCTTCATCGAAATCTATTGGAGCAGGGTTAACCAAGTAGAATTTTTTGTTTTTTTAAGGAAGTTGACATGTGGGAGTTTAGTTCAGAGGAGGTTTCAACAGATTTAGGAATTTTCTTTTTTGATTTGATATTTTTATGATGGAGGGATGGGTTTGCAGGTAGCATAGGAAGAGGTGGTGAAGGAGATGGGAGAGGATCAACAGGAGGATGAAAAGTAGCATGGATAGTAGAGCATGGGTTGATGTAAAAAATGGAGTGAGGACCTATGTGCAAGAGGTTGGAGTTATCTGAAGAAAGAGAGGATTTTGGAGGTGGATTGATGGGTAAGATGTCAAGTGACAGGGGAGAAGTTTGAGTGGTGGGAAGAGATGGTGATCCAGGGGGATGAATTTGAGGGGGTGTGTTTGAAAGAAAAGATGGGGAGGGTTTTGGATCAGTGTTGAGAAAGTAAGTTGTTTCAGTAGCATCTGATGTATTGTTTGCTTGTATTATATTTTCATTCATGCAAAGAGGTTGATCATCATTGGTTGGAAGAATCAAATTGCATTAAGTCAATACTTTCAATGTTGGAATGAGAATAGGGTTGGATCAGGGTATTCTTTTCAGCAGCTGTAACAACCCGTATATTTATCGAGTTTGTATTTAAATATTTTATTTAAATATTAACTCGTTAATCGGATTTTGGTCCGAAAAGCTACTTTTTGCAAACGGTCAAATTAGGACTCGAGACCACTTCCATTGAGTTCGAAATGTCGTTTACAACTTTTTAAGTATAAACATCGATAGGTTTGGAGTTAGTGAAATTTCACTAACTTTTCCCGCTTTGGACTTTGGGTTAGTTTAGCCTATTAAGCCCAAGTTCCAACCCTCTTCTCCTCACTCTTCATAAATTTCCTAACTAATCAAGCTTTGGCATTAATGGTGGAGGGAATGGGAAATTAAAACTCCAAGCACAAATTCAATTGCAAATCCAACATTCAACTCCAAATTCAAGTAGAAGATATTGGATTCAAGCTTTGGATTGCTTCTCCTTGCTTTCAAGCTTCATCTTCATAAACTTTAGTGCAAAGGTGAGATTTTTATCTCACAATTCTAGTCTATATCTACCTTGGGCTATTGGAAATGCATCCCTATCATGTTTGCATGCACATTTGCATTTGGTTTGGATTGGATTGGCGAAAAACTCCACTTTTTAGTGTTTTGGGGTGAATTTCTGGCTTAGGTCGCTCTGTCCCCCTTAGGTCGCCCAGCATCTATAGGTCGTTCGCGTGGAAAAGTCGTCACCTTCATTTGGGTCATTTCTGGCCTGAGCCCATTCGTCCACTATAGGTCGTTAGGCCTTAGGTCGCTTGGAGTTAGGTCGTAGGTCGGCAGGTCTTCAGCTCGCACGCGTTGAAAAGGCGCATCTAGAGTTAGGTCGTTCGCGAGTTAACGTTAGGTCGTTTGCGAGTTAGCGCCCTAGGTCACTCGCGTATAGCTCGTTCGGAGTTAGGTCGTTAGGCCTTAGCTCGTATGGCCTATGCAATTTGGTTAGGTCGTCCAACCTCAACACCTTAGGTCGTAAGACCTTAGGTCGTACCCCTTAGGTCGTTAGACCTTAAGCCTTCACTATTGGAACTCGTTAGGTCGTAGCAACCATAGGTCGTAGGTCGCTCACACGGAGTTAAGTCGTAGGTCGTCTCCGACCTTATATCGCTCAGCCAGGTTTCACTTTAAGTCGTTAGGTCGTTTGGACCTTGTTTCCAGTTAGGTCGCAAGACCCTTAAACCGTTAGGTCACTAGGTCGCGATGTTTTAGGTCGCTGCACCCTATGCCTCTATAGGTCGTTCGACCTTGCTAACTTTTAGGTCGCGAGTTTTATAAGTCGCTCGCCTCCCTTAGGTCTTCACTAGGTCGCGATGTTTTAGGTCGCTGCACCCTATGCCTCTATAGGTCGTTCGACCTTGCTAACTTTTAGGTCGCGAGTTTTATAGGTCGCTCGACCCTATTCCCCTTAGGTCGTTAGACCTCATTTTGTCTTCACTAGGTCGTACCGTTTTGGTCGGGGCGCTGCCCCGCACCCCGCCGGGGGCGCTGCCCCCTGGACCCCCGCGACCTGACCGGGCAGGTCGAACCCCGTAGGCGGTGGCGTTGCCCCCGCACCCCCACCTTGGGGGGTTGCCACCCCCCCTGGACCCCCCCTCCGTAGGGGATCTTATCTGAAAAACATTGAGCTGATTTCCTTGGATTTTACTCGCATCTCCGTATGCGATCTTTGTGACTGATTGTTTCTACACTTGCTTATGTGTTTTGTCACTTTATAATATAAAGGTTTCAATACTAGTAGTAAATATCAAAACTCTTTTAACCAACAATTTCAATTCTATTTTTAATAACAAAGCTCTTTTCTTAAACCGTTTTCCAATCTATTAGTATATACAAGCCTTTACCTCACTCGGATGAGAAATCTAATTAAACGACTTAGTAAAACAAGTGGTATGAAACGCTTGCGTTCACTTCGTCGGTTAATTCTTGGACTTGTTCGATTGAACCTCTTGTGACAATTTTATTAGTGAAGATTTACAGTTTGTTCGTAAATATTTAAGTTAAGCAAGTGGTTATGGGACATGAAGCTAAACTTCTATATTTACTAGCTTAGTGTAATTGACACTTCTCGTTGATCTTGATGATCGCTTTATGAATTAGACTAGCAATTACGCGATGTCTCTTTCATTGCAAGGTTAGACTAGACACCACTTGTGTGATTCCATTCACACATACCTTTCTGCTTTTTGGTTAGTCTTGACCTCAATCTGTGTGATTCCATTCACACATGCGGGGTAGCTCCCCTTGGTCTTCGGACCGTCATGTGATAGGCCTCTTTCCCTTTTTATGATTTCTGGATTTCTCGTGTTGATTTCTGGAATTTATGTCATTGACTTGTTATGAGTACAAGTTTAGGGTATGATGCCCTCTTCGAATCTTTGAGAAGATTCTTGTGATATTGATTATCTCTTATGATTGATCTTCTGTTGATCATTATTTACATACTTATAGTGGTATGTCGTTATGGATGTTTATGTTTATGCCATATCTTTTATGTTATATCATGTCATCTGATATTTATAGCTAGACTGATCCGTTTATTATTTTCTTAAATAATACTCGGGTCAGACCGAGATGTTACAGGTGCTTCTGCTTGACTTCTTCCCAGGGATTCATCACTCTGACTTTTGGCTAACTGTTTAGATTAGCAGTTTTTGTTGTATACACTTGAGATATAGACTCATAGTTGTATTCTTTTGTATAGCACGTGTTGCTATTCTTTTGTATTATCGTGGATCTTACTGACCACTACTCTGATGTACACTTTCATGTGTTAGTTATATATTCATATCTTCTTCCGCCTTTGTGATATGGATATCTGTGACTGATTTGTGATATGATTATTTCTATGTTTGTTTCCGAAGATTATTTATAGCCACCGTGTGATAAGCAATTACATGGATGGTCGCTCCTCAACAGCCTTATTCTCCGTGCTAGTTGACAGCACTACTCCGGAGTGTTCTTGGCTAGCGTGGGTATAGAGGTGGGGCGTCACAGCAGCCTTCTCTGATGCTACTTCATTGTTTTGCAAAACTTCAAAATTGTTTTTCAAGTGTAAATTGGCATCTTGAGAAATGCAAGTAGAGGCATGCATGGGCAGTTGCACAACTGCAGAGATTTCTTGTGCACCATCATTTATATCTTTTCCTTCTTTTCTTTCTTCAAAGTAAGTGGTTCTCTTTTTAGTAATAACTTTTTCCCATACTTTTTTGTTAGCAAAAGAGGCATATCGAACTTTGCTGGGTTTCACCTTATGACTGAGATTCAGGATAGCTCCACTTGAATTCTTTGCTTTTTCACTTACATTTTTTCCATTAGTTACCTTTTTAAGTTGACAGTTAACACTCTTGTGACCAAAGACTTTACAATTTACACATATATCAGGCTTCCATAAGTAATCAACATAAATAAACTGAGAGGAACCATCTAGGAGCTGAACACAGAATGACTCAACAAGTTCACTGAGAGGAGAAATTTCTATTAAACATTTTGCATAGAAAATTCTTTCTAGCTTTTCGGTCATCTCATCCATACATATCAACTTTCCCAATCAGGATGACAACCAGTTAACACCCAGAGGAGACCAGGCAAAGAGTGGGATATTCGATAACCGGACCCATATTGGTACAGCTATAATGGAGCCACAAACATTACTGATGGTGGGATCCCATTGTTTGATGATAAAAAGCTTGTTTTTCATCAGTATGGGATCACTCCTGATAATTTTGTTTTTATCCTCTTCATCAGAAAGAAGGAAGAGAAAGATCGAACCATCAGATCTAACCTTTACATTGCCACGGAGCTTCCATATTTTCTTCAAGTGATTAATGACAGCTGAGTAAGATAATGGCTTGTCAAGGAAGAAACCTACTAAGCAGTCACCCCATACTTCGGTTCCAATAGAGACAACAAAGGCGGGAGGAAGCATCACTTCACCATCAAAGGAGAGATCAAGGCAGATCGGTTTGTATTAACCTGCGTTTCGAGGGAAATTTTTGGATAGAGAAGTCCAGGAAGGATCCTTAGGATGAGGATTTGAAAGGTGGGAAGGAAGGGAGGAGGAGGAGGGCGGTAGGGAGGAGGGAGGAGCAGTGGGTAAGGTAACAGGGGTGGGTTGGAAGTACAAAGAGGAATGGGAGAGGCTTGGGGTGGAGGGCCAGGAGGAAGAGACGTGGCAGAGTGAGGAGGTTTGTACTTGCAAGGGATGGGTTGGCAGAGGCGATCAAATTAGGGGATGGGACAAGGGCGGGAGAATTTTGAGAAATTGCCATTAAAAGGGATGGTTGATGCAGTAATTAATTTCATTCACAATAAATTCAATTAATTATAATTTATTTCAATAAATAAACTTGATTTAACTCCAAATCCTTTTTATCTAATAATAATTATTCAATAAACAAAGGTAACCTTTATTTACCCTATTATACATTAGTAAGTTCAAATTTTCATCTTTCCTTCGTGTTAACTACCATATTTTCATTTTATTACATTTCTACCAATATACACACTAATTACGTTTTACATTCTAAATAAATTCATTTACTTGAGTTCACACTTTCCGCTATATCGATTACTACACTATGCATAAATTTACAATTCCAATTATTCCATTATTACATTTACACCTTCCGTTATTATATTAATAATCACTAAGGTAACGTTTATTATCAACTGTAAATATTATAACTACTTAACGGACATTGACTTTATAAATTTACAATTTATTACGTATTTTTCATCAGTTAACATAATTTTGAATTCCTTTCCCAATTTACTAATCTCGATCAATCCTAACTTTACCATCTGTTTCAATTAATAGGGTGTGCACTAATTTAGTTATTGCGTTAATTCTTATTAATATAACATTAAGTTTCCTTTACTCTAATTGATTTCAAATTTTATTATAAACGAAATATATAGGTAACCTTACAATACACTAAGGTTTATTATTTCCAACAAATTATCATAGTTTCCTACATAATATTTACTCCAATATTTACACACAGCCGTTACTATTTTCATATGCCAAATCCTTATACAATAGGCATTTTATTTTTATTTATTATAACATTTATAAATTAAATGTTTGCCTTGGTTTTCTTACATTAATAGGGTTTTTATTTCTTACAATATCAATGTTACCATTTATCCTATTATTTCACCCATTATTTAATTAAAGTCTCAATTAAATTTATCTATCTTGATTTCACTCTTTTATTACATCATTTTTTACTTTACAAAATAAACAAACATTTAAACTCATAAATGTAATACCAAATTTCATTTTAAATCCATTTTTTTTCCAAATCTAAGTTTATACATATTTCAAACAACTATTATAATTACTTCCAGAACATTGGTTTTATTAAATGCCATTTATTAATATTTAATTTCCTTAATTTAATTCAATAAATGCAATAATGTTTTCTTTCATTAACTAATTCAATAACTCCTTTATACTTTTATATTCAATTTACATCCAGGTATAACGCTTACACCAGTTATTGTAGTTTCATTTAATCAATAACAATTTTAGCTTTAATAATCATTGTTACACTTCATCATAGTTATTATTTCATTATTCATTTACAAATTTTATTTGTTTCAATATTATTTCATTTATACATTATAAGGTTTTTTTTATTTCTATCTAGATTTAATTACAAAATCTCATTAATTTAACCAAATTTACTTACCAAAATTTACGGGTCGTTACACCGCACTAAGGAGTTGGGCGGACGATACTAGGTCCGAAGTGAAATTGTGTGATCGAGTGAGAAATCGAATTTGATGTTGCATGCGGATGATATACGTACATCGTACGGGCTTAAATAAAGCAAATATTGAAAATTTTGACAAGGATGTGAATAAAATGATTTTGAACTCTGTGATTGGGTATGATAGTTAAGTAGGATATACAGGTGTTTAAAATCAAAAGGAAATTGATGTTTTGATTTCAGAAGATAAATTTGAATTGCCCGACAAAAGGTACGTATATAAATTGTCATATAAAATTCGATGATTTCCTAATCTAGCCACTTGGTTTTTGTTTTCTTTTGAAAATTTGGGGCCCGTACAGGCATTTTGTAGTTGTTTCGAGTCAGCCGTGCAAAGGAGGCACTGGGGAAATTTTTCGAAAATTTAAGGAGTTAGAAAATTTTTGAGAAAATTTAGGTAAGTTTAAAGTTTGGTTTAAACTATAATTTGAATTATCGAGGGGATAATATTTTTGGGAACGTATGGATGGGTTTGGAAGGTTAGTAAGGGTGATAGTGTGTCTTGAATAAAAAGATTGTTTTGGAAAGCTGTCAAAAACTATTGGGTTTCAGGAAAATGGTAAACGGGTATTGGACCATTCTTCTTAACTAGTAATTTCGAAGACGAAATTCTTTTAAGGGAGGAGGAATGTAATGACCCAGAGTTTTGGACCTTTGAAATTGAAATATTTAATTGATTTCTAATATTTGAAAATTAGTTTTAACTTGAATTCGAATATTACTATTTATTTGACAATTTAGTTATTGAATTTAATAATTGAAAAGTTGGGAAAAATATCGAATCTTGAGTTTTAAGCTCGTTAAAAAAAATTGGAAGGTTTATAAAATCTGTATTGATAATACTGAAGGCAATGGAAGTTTTAAAACTGAATTTAAAAGTGTTTTGTTAAGTTTTAAAAATATATCGCTTAAATTGATAATAAAAATAGCCATCCGTGGCACAGTCTCGGATTTCGACGAAAATAGTTCCAATGGATCCGTAATAATGTGTTATTATCCGATTTCAATTTTTGTAATGTTTGGAGTTTTCATGTGATCGTACGTATGTAAACTCGCTGAAATTTGTATCAAAGTTTAATATAATAACAGGGTCCAAAATGCTATCTTCTCCATACGATCGAATTAGGACTCAAAACCTTTTCCATCATGTTTGAAATAGGGGTATAACATTATAAACGCCTAGAGGCATGCCTTGATAGGATGTCAAGATTTTAAGCCACGAATTCAAGACAATTTAAATTTAAATTCAAATCTAAATATAATAATGCTTATGTTGACTGATCAAATTCTTTTCACATCAGCACTTTTACATATCACTACAGGTCACTGTACCTTGTGCAACATGCGTCCATCATGGCCAAGGCCGACAACTTCCTCCGTAAATCGTGCATCGTCACTTCTATTTATTTAAAGTCGAACCAGAGATGTCCAAACAAAGGATAAAATATAAAAAAATCGAAGCCATTCTTCAAAGAAATGGTGGAACATATTAATTTCAAATCGTAAAAAAATAAAGGGGGAAAATCGAACACGACTTCCTCTCTCCACCTCCTTACAGATTCGTTCTCGAATCGTAATCGGGAAAAATAAATAAATAAAATTGATTTAACCGATTCCGCACTTTCGAAGGAAGCAGCGATCAGGTGAGTCGTTCGCGATGGCGTCGCATGCACGAAGATGGGGTGGCGTTTAGGGTCTTTGCGAGGCTCTTAGGCAAAGCGTGGCTTTCGCTCTTGAAGGCAACAGTGAGGCGACGTGACTTGTTTGGGTCGCATGCACACGAGGGAAGACTGGTGGCCAAGGGGAGGAGGGCAGCCATAGTTTGGGGATCATCAATGGCAGGTCGGAGTTTGGGTGTTCTAGCATGCTTGAGGGGATGTTTTCTATGCAGTAAGGTATTAGTTTTTTTAGTTTAATTTAATTCAAAGAATATATATTGATTAGAAGAAAGAAATACATACACACACACATTTTAGCTTACTGATCATTTGTTTAACCTTAGTAATTTTCTTAGTCTGAATTTTGGTTTGAAAAAAAAGGGTACTGTGAAAATTTTCATGTAAATGGGAAAAGAAAAAATATATAACTGTTTAACTGTATGCTGTATAAAATGATTTTGTTTTTTTCGTACCGGTTTGAAAGGAATTTTATCTTATTAGGATTTAATATGTATACAGAAAGATTTTGGATATATATATATATATAAAGGAATTTTAAAATGTTGTAGAGTTTGTATAAAAAAAATAGACTTTTCAATATATATAGGTTATTTTTAGTATATGTAGTTCAAGAAAATAAATAAAATAAATATACTTATACATGTGTTAAACTTACTATTTAAGTTTAAAATAATGCATTGTGGTGGTAAATTTGTTTTATCAACTTACTAAATTATTTTAGTTACTAGAAATTATTTATATTAGGAAAAGTAATTTAAAATTTAGTTATTATGTTATCTAAAAGGTAATTTATTTTTTGTTTTAGTTCAAATGTTAATAAACCGTAAAATGTTTGTACAAGGTCCAAAATAGTGAAGGAGATAGCTGGTTTGGATCAGATCGCAAATTTAAGGACAAAGGTGATTTAATCTAACTCACACCTGGATTATCGGTTAATTTAAATAGTTAAAATTCAATTATTAGTTGATTGCTAGAATTGATAATTTATTGTCAGTCTGGATATGATATATTATATATAGTAGTATATCTATTGGAGTGATTGATATTCCCACATTATATAGCGGAAGAGACCTTATACGTCCCGCATAATAGCAGATGACCTTTTATACCGCGATATCCTGCCTTGAAGCAGGATTGGTATTTTTATATTGTTCTAACATCTGTGGATGCAAGGAATAGGTTGGAGGGATCCAATTGGATTCCTCAAAAACATTGAATTTATTTTCATATTCAGTTATATGAAATATTGAATAATCTGTGATATAGCATGTTGGAAAATTTATTTATTTGATGTTAATATATTGCTGGATATATTGTGACATTTTAAAAACATAGATATTGAATTTTTAAAAGAGGAATAAAGAGGGAGAATTTAAGTAAGCAAATTTATAGTAAAGATGGATAAACTTAAAAAGAAAGGGGGAAAAAGTAAATAGTTGTTTTTAAACTCTATTTAATAAATTCCGAGACATAGAAAAAGAATAAGATCTTTGGATAAAATGTGAATTAAAGGATTTAAAAATTAAGGACATAAGCAATATTGATTTGAGGTACCAAGAATTCATTTTAAAAGTTTAAGTTTTAAATGTTTTGGGAAAAATAAAAGGAGAATTTTGAAATAGAGCATGTAATTGATACTTCAGATTTAAATAGGTTTTAAATCAGAAATAAATAAGTGAATCCAGAATTAATGGATTTTGGAATAAATTTAGGGCAAATCAAGGAATGAATTTTTAAATGGAATTAATTCAGAGATTTGATTTAAAAATCGATTAAGTGTTTTGGAAATAGTGATTAAAAGGAGAATGAGACTGAAATTTATAAACGGGGCTTATAAATAAAGTGGAATAAATATCGGTGGATATTTGAGATTTTGAATTGATGGTGGAAATCTATAAAGGAATGAATAGATCGTTTTAAAAATAAAAGAGTAGTTTTATTTTTAAAATAAGGAAAAAGAAATTTATAAGATTGGGACGTAAATTGAACTGGAATAAATCGAGGAGGATTTATAAATGGTTAGATGGATTATAAAGTGTATTTTCCTGAAAAGCTAAGTATGTTTTCAAAGAAATTTTTTTAAGTATAGATTAAAAGTTTAAAAGTGGTTTTCAAAGAATATTTTAGAAAAATTATTATTTAGCTGTTTTAAAATTGTTAAAGTAAATATTTATTTAAGTTAATTATAGTAATAATTATTTTGAAGGTTAGATTAGTATTTTTATGTAAAGGATAACTATTAAATATTATACCTTATATTACAGTTCTATTTTAAAAGTAGTTTTGGCTAAAGCTTTCTTGGGAAATTATTATAGAATTTCATAACGATTATTTTAAGTAAAGTGATTTGAGTAGTTTTATTTTAAATTTTTTAAATGTATATTTTTGGATAAAGTAATTTAAATTATTTTAAAGATAAATTCAGTAAAACTTGGTGCTTTTCAGTAGAAATAAAATATTTGGCTTGTGATTGTTAATTTGATAATTAAATAACCGACTATCAATATTGGCCAATGCGTTGATCGTTTCAAAGACACCGGGATCGGGTTTATTTATCCAAAAACCACTTCGATCCGGTTTGAATGTTGCGAATGTAGACCGTGAAGATGATGAAGACGGTGATTTGGTTTGTCCAGACCCAGGGCAACTTGTATGGACGAATGCTATCAGACCATTGCCAGGAGGACGATGAGCATTCTAAGTGAAACGTGTTCTAAAAAGGTAACGCATAGCCTCAAACCTCATCAACTGCGAATGGCTAAAACTGGGGAGGTGCAGCAAGGCAATGTGGGTAGCACCTAAGTAGGGTAAGGTCATCCTTGTCTAGATGTCCCTTTTTGATCTCGGCTTAGTGGGCGGTTGCTGATCCCAACCGCGGGGTGATCTTATTCGGACTCTCCAGTAAGGGGTAGTTCCAGTCATGTGTTGCAGGGGTCGGGAGTGGTCCTCGGTACGTTGATCTAGTCCAGGTACTGTGATGGGCGGTACCTCGGTAGCCATGCCATTGTATGGAATCCAGTCTTCAATAAGCGCATGTACGGTTTTGATTGTGCCCGACTATGCTGGAACATGAGATGAAAGCATTTTAGCTAGATTCTATTTACTTTCTATAGACACTATTATAATACCAGACGAATTTGATAAAAGCGTTTTGGTTACCGTAACCCGACATGTTTATTTGTGGCGTGGTCTTATGAGATACCTTTGATTTCAAGGATTTGAAAAGTTTAATAATCCAATTGAGTATGTTTTCTCACGCTGGTTTTTCAGACTGACTCAAATGTTATTTCATTATAATTCTCGGGTCAGACCGAGTATTTCAAATACAAGATAGGATGCTTTGGAGCTCAGAAGGCCAGTTGGATGGCGAGACACATCACACATACTTGGTGTATTTTCCGCTGTGCAGTGTAAGCTGTACAGTCAGCTTTTGTAAGGACAAGCTATTATAACTGTCCAGTTGTGTGGTATGGATTGGGTTGTACTCTGATGATTGTAAGTATTATACAGTCATAGATTCTTTTGTATAAAAATATTCTGTTATATATTATATATTGTTCCTCTGCGATTGTGAGATTCTGATGTTGTTTCCATTTTCTTCTTCTACCTCTTTCTCCTTTGACCCTAATGGTTTGTATTTCCGACCACTTTGAGTTGAACTGATGGAGAATATTGTCGACTCAACGGGGTATGGATTTTGGGCTGTTACACTTAGTATCAGAGCAGAAGGTTAAGCGAGAACCTTGGCTCTGGTGGGGATTACTCATTAGAGATAGAGTCAGTAGTACTCTAGAATGGCTTCGAGTGTATTAATAGATATGAGTGCATATATGTTAGTCAATATAAAATTGTTTTATATTGTGTTGATTGGTTTGTTAAGTGGCTTATGGATTCTGGTCAATACGAGTAATTAACGTTATTGATAGGAATCTCTAAACTCTAAACACTTGTACAGAACAATTCGACACGGTATTGTTTTAAATATGGTGAATGAAATAATTTTACCCAAATTATTTTTATATATGAAAGAAATAATTTTTCATATATTATTATAGTTATACATATATGGTTGCTTGGTTGTTAGCAAGTGAAAATATTAATTTATTATCATTGTTGTGTGGAAATTGAATAAGGAATTCAAAATTATAACCAAAAGTTAAGGGAATAAATTCATATAACAAAAGGGAATTTGCAAATGTTAATTACAAATGTGATTTATAATTTGAAATAGAATAAAACTCCAGAGTAATATTTGAATATAGATCAAAAGATTTAAAATTCGAAAATTTGGGAAATATAATCTCTTTGAGTTTAAAAATTATTTTCAAAGGCTTTGGAGGAATAATAGTGATGTTATTCGGAAATATTTTTAAATGGGATATGAAATCTGGTGAGATTTGGAATTAAAAATATTTGAAAATGTTTTTAAAGAGTAAAAAGCATTGAACTCACTTTGGTCGCTGGAAATTAATTCCGATGATGATCACGACATCATCGATGTTCATTTTCGAGTTTCCAAGAGAGGAATTGCTACCTGAATGTTTTAAATTGGAGTTGTTTGCAAAACTGGGTTTGGTGTTGAAACTCAAAGAAATAATTTGGTATACCAAAGGGTTTTCGATATAATTGATTTCAAAATGATTTCGAAAATACTTAAGTGGTTGTTTAAAGACTTTGGAGCTGATTTAAAAATGTTTGTGAAGGAAAAATGGGTTTGATAACTTACTTTGGAATTTGAAGGATAAAATCTAACTTAAAGAAAAGTTAAATTTAAATAAGTGTGGAAACGAGATAAGTTGGAAAGTAAGCCAGTTAATGAAGCAAATTAAAGGGATTAGGGAATGGAATGTAAATAAGTTGGAAAACTTATACAAGTTTACGAAAATTTTGAATTTAAAATGGAATTTAACAGAGTTAAGTTAAATAAAAGTGAATTTGAGGAAAGTGTTTAATTTTAAATGGAATGGTCATTGAAATAAAATTCTTTGAGTTGGAAATAAAATTTGTGAATGAACGTATTAATTTAAATTGTAAGTAAATGAAATTAAACTAAATATTAGAATTTAAATTGTGTTAGGTAAAATGAAGTTGAAGAATTAGTTCGAAGTGGACTAAAAATAATAAGAGGTTAGAAATATTTGATGAGATTTAAAATAAATTAGTAAGTGGAACTAATTAAAGAAATGGTAAATTAAATATGGTTTGGGATAAGATGAATATAATTCAATATTTAAAAAATGAAAGGTAAATTGAATTCACATGGAATTAAGATCCAATTTGAATAAAAGTAGATATAAACCAAAATGGTGAAATGAAAATAAATACTTAAGTGTGTAATGTATTTATATTGAACTTAAGAAGAAATGGTGAAATTCTTAAGTAAAATTTGGTATGGGAAAATATACTAAGTAAATATGTGAATGAAGGTTAAATAAGGGTGTGTGAAATGATAATTATGAATAAGGGAATGGAAATCAAAATAAATGTGAATAAAAAGAAAATTGATATAGCCAATAATAAATTGAGATAAATACGTAGGATATACATATATTATCTTATTCGCATTGCGATTTGATCCAGATTCAAGCATAAAATTTTGTGATAATTATATCGGTCCGAGTTGGGATTTTCACTCGATTTCCAATGGCTAACCCTGGATATGGAATTTTGATAGATTCTAGAAATTCTCTACTATAGTATATGGCTACGCAAGGAGAATGACGGTTTCTGATCAAAGAAAACCAGATCTGATTCTGCACTAGAAGTCAGGTGGACGATACTAGTTCGGATCTGAAATTGTGTGATCGAGTGAGCGATCGAATTTAATATTGCGTACGGATGATATATGCACATCGTATGGGCTTAAGTAAAGCAAATATTGAAAATTTTGAAAAGGAAGTGAATAAAATGATTTTTAACTCTGTGATTGGGTATGATTGCTAAGTAGGATATACTGGTGTTTAAAAGCAAAAGGAAATTGTGTTTTGATTTCAGAAGATAAATTTAAATTTCATGACAAAAGGTATGTATTTAAATTGTCATATGAAATTTGATGATTTTCTAATCTAGCCACTTGGTTTTTGTTTTCTTTTGAAAATTTTGGGCCCGTAGAGGCATTTTGTAGTTGTTCCGAGCCAGCCGCGCAAAGGAGATACTGGCGAAATTTTTCAAAAAAATTAAGGAGTTAGAAATTTTTTGAGAAACTTTAGACAATTTAAAGTTTGTTTTAATTATAATTTGAATTATATAGGGAATTACATTTTTGGGAACGTATGGATGGGTTTGGAAGGTTAGTAAGGGTGATAGTGTTTGGAAAGTTGTCAA
Organism: Allium cepa; assembly: GCA_030765085.1. Taxonomy (NCBI): domain Eukaryota; kingdom Viridiplantae; phylum Streptophyta; class Magnoliopsida; order Asparagales; family Amaryllidaceae; genus Allium; species Allium cepa. The sequence continues at coordinate 212,043,354 of CM060940.1, read as the reverse complement.
AAACTATTGGGTTTTGGGAAAACAGTAAAAGGTTATTGGACCATTCTTCTTAAGGAGTAATTTCGAGGACGAAATTCTTTTAAGGGGAGGAATGTAACGATCCGGAATTTTGGATGTTTGAAATTGGGATATAATTGATTTTAAATATTTGAAAACTTAGTTTTAACTTAAATTTCAAATATCATTATTTATTTGACAATTAAATTATTGAATTTAATAATTGAAAAGTTGGAAAAAATATTGAATCTTGAGTTTTGAGCTTGTTAAAAATAATTTGAAGGTTTATAAATTTTTTATTGATAATACTGAAGGTAATGGAAGTTTTAAAATTGAATTTAAAAGTGTTTTGTTCAGTTTTAAAAATATATCGTTTAAATTGATAATTAAAATAGCCTTCCGAGGCACAGTCTTGAATTTTGACGAAACCAGTTCCGTTGGATCCGTAATATTGTATTACTATCGATTTTCAATTTTCATAGTGTTTGGAGTTGTCAAGTGATCGTACGGTATGTAAACGTACTGAAATCTATATCGAAGTTTAATATAATAACAGGGTCCAAAAAGCTATCTTCTGCATACGATCAAATTAGGACTCGAAACCTTTTCCATCGCATTGGAAATAGGGGTATAACATTATAAACGCCTAGCGACACGCCTCGATAAGATGTCAAGATTTTAAGCCACGAATTCAAGACAATTTAAATTTAAATTCAAATCTAAATATAATAATACTTATGTTGACTGGTCAAATTCTTTTCACATCAGCACTTTTAAATATCACTTCAGGTCACTGTACCTTGTGAAGCACGCATCCATCATGGTCAAGGCCGACAACTTCCTCCGTAAATCGTGCATTGTCACTTCTTTTTATTTAAAGTCGAACCAGAGATTTCCAAACAAAGGATAAAATAATAAAAAATCAAAGCCATTCTTCAAAGAAATAGCTAAACACAGTTAATTTCAAATCAAAAAAAATAAAAGGGGAAAATCGAACGCGACTTCCTCCCTCCACCTCCTTACAGATTAGTTCTCGAATCGAAATCGCGAAATAAATAAATAAATAAAATCGAATTAATAGATTCCGCACTCTCGAAGAAAGCAGCGACCTGGCGAGTCGTTCGCGATGGCTTCGCACGCACGAAGATGGGGTGGCGCTTAGGGTCTTTGCGAGGCTCTTAGGCGAAGCGTGGCGTTCGCTCCTGAAGGCGACAGTGAGGCGACATGACTTGTTTGGGTCGCGTGCATACGAGGGAAGACTTATGGCCAAGGCGAGGAGAGGACGGCTACAGTTTGGGGTTCATCGATGGCAGGTCGGAGTTTGGGTGTTCGAGCGTGCTTGAGGGGATGTTTCCTGTGCAGTAAGGTATTAGTTTTTTTAGTTTAATTTAATTCAAAGAATATATACATATATCAGAAGAAAGAAATATATATATATATATATAGAGAGAGAGAGAGACACGCACATATTTTAGCTTACCGGTCATTTGTTTAACCTTAGTAATTTTCATAGTCTGAATTTTGGTTTGAAAAAAAAGAGCACTGTGAAAATTTTCATGTAAACAGGAAAAGAAAAAATATATAAATGTTTTATAGTAAGCTGTATAAAACGATTCTGATTTTCTTGTGTAGGTTTGAAAGGAATTTTATTTTATTAGGATTTAATATATATATATATATATATATACACATATACAGAAAGATTTTGAAAATATTTATATATATAGGAATTTTAAAATGTTGTAGAGTTTATATAAAAAAATTAGATTTTTAAATATATATAGGTTATTTTTAGTATATGTATTTCAATAAAATAAAGCAAAATGAATATACTCGTACACATGTTAAACTTACTATTTAATTTTAGAATAATGTATTGTGGTGGTAAATTTGTTTAGTTAACTTACTAAATTATTATAGCTTCTAGAAATTATTTATATTAGGAAAAGTAGTTTAAAATTAATTATTATGTTAATCTAAAAGGTAATTTATTTTTCAGTTTAGTTCAAATGTAAACAAACCATAAAATGTTCGTACAAGGTCCAAATCGTGAAGGAAATAGCCGATTTGGATCGGATCGCAAATTTAAGGACAGAGGTGAGTTAATCTCACTCACCTCTGGATTATCGGTTAAGTTAAATAGTTAAAATTAAATTATTGATTGATTCCTTGAATTGATAATTTATTATCAGTCTAGATGTGATATATTGTATATAATAGTGTATATATATTGGAGTGATTGATATCCCCGCATTATATAGCGGATGGGACCCTATGCGCCCCGCATAATAACGGATGACCCTTTACACCATGATATCCCGCCTTGAAGCGGGATCGGTATTTTTATATTGTGCTAACATTTGTGGATGCAGCGAATAGGTTGGAGGGATCCAATTGGATTCCTCAAAAACGTTGAATTTATTTTCATATTCAGTTATATAAAATGTTGAATAATCTGTGATATAGTATGTTGGAATATTTATTTATTTGATGTTAATATATCGCTGGATATATTGTGACATTTTTTAAAACATAGATATTGAATTTTTAAAAGGGGAATAAAGAGGGAGAATTTTAAGTAAGCAAATTTATAGTAAAGATGGATAAATTTAAAAAGAAAAGAATTGAGGGAAAAAGTAAATTGTTGTTTTTAAACTCTATCTAATAAATTCCGAAACATAGAAAAAGAATAAAGACTTTGGATAAAATGTGATTTAAAGGATTTTAAAAAGTAAGGACTTAAGAAATATTGATTTGAGGTGCCAAGAATTTATTTTAAAAGTTTAAGTTTTAAATGTTTTAGGAAAAATAAAAGGGGAATTTTGAAATAGAGCATGTAATTGATACTTCAGATTTAAATAGGGTTTTAAATCAAAAATAAAGTAGTGAATCCGGAAATAATGGACTTTGGAATAAATTTGGGGTAAATCAAGAAATGAATTTCCAAATGTAATTAATTCAGAGAATTGATTTGAAAATCGATTAAGTGTTTTGGAAATAGTGATTAAAAGGAGAATGAGACTGAAATTTATAATCGGGGCTTATAAATAAAGTGGAATAAATATTGGTGGATGTTTTAGATTTTAAATTTACGGTGGGAATTTATACAGGAATGAGTAGATTGTTTTAAAAATAAAAGAGTAGTTTTAGTTTTAAAATATGGAAAAGGAAATTTACGGGATTGGGACGTAAATTAAATTGGAATAAATCAAGGAGGATTTATGAATGATTAGACGGATTATAAAGTGTATTTTCCTGAAAAGTTAAGTATGTTTTCAAAGAAAGATTTTTAGTTATGGATCAAAAGTTTAAAAGTGGTTTTCAAAGAATGTTTTAGAAAAATTATTGTTTAGTTCTTTTAAAAATTTTAAAGTAAATATTTATTTTTAAGTTAATTATAGTAGTAATTATTTTAAAGGTTAAATTAGCATTTTGATGTAAAGGATAACTATTAAATATTATATCTTATATTATAGTTCTATTTTAAAAGTAGATCTGGCTAAAGATTTTCTTGGGAAATTATTATAGAATTTCATAACGATTATTTTGAGTAAAGTGATTTAAGTAGTTTTATTTTAAATATTTTTAAATGTATATTTTTGGATAAAGTGATTTAAATTATTTTGAAGCTAAATTCAGTAAGACTTGGTGCTTTTCAGTGGAAATAAAATATTTGGCTTGTGATTTTTAATTTGATAGCTAAATAACCAGCTATTAATATTGGCCAATGAGCTGATTGTTTCGAAGAGATCGGGATCGGGTTTAATTATCCGAAAACCACTTCGATTCGGTTTGAACGTTGCGAATGAATATCTTGAAGACGATGAAGACAGTGATTCGGTTTGTCCAGACCCAGGAAAACTTGTATGGATGAATGCTATCAGACCATCGTCAGGAGGACGATGGGCATTCTAAGTGAAATGTGTTCTAAAAAGGTAAAGCATAGCCTCAAGCCTCATCAACGGGCGAATGACTAAAACAAGGGAGGTGCAGCAAGGCTAAGTGGGTAGCACCCAAGTAGGGTAAGGTCATCCCATCTAGATATCCCTTTTTGATCTCGGCTTAGTGGGCGGTAGTTGATCCCAACCATTGGGTGATCTTATTCGGACTATCTAGTAAGGGGAAGCTCTGGTCTTGTACTGCAGGGGATTGGGAGTGGTCCTCGGTATGATGATCTAGGCCAGGTACTATGATGGGCGGTACCCCAGTAGCCCTGCCATTGTATGGAATCCAATCTTCAATAAGCACATATATGGGTTTGATTGTGCCCAACTATGCTGGAACGTGATATGCAAGCATTTCAGCTAGATTCTATTTTACTTTCTATAGACACTATTATAATATCAGACGAATTTGATAAAAATATTTTAGTTATCGTAAGGTAAAAACCCGACATGATTATTTGTGGTGTGGTCTTACGAGATACCTTTGATTTCGAGGATTTGAAAACTTTAGTAATTCGGGTCAGACCGAGTATTTCAGATACAGGATAAAATGCTTTGGAGCTTAGGAGACGAGCTGGATGACGAGACGTATCACATGTACTTGGTGTATTTTCCGTTGCGCAGTCTAAGCTGTATAGTCAGCTTTTGTAAGGACAAGTTATTATAACTGTCCAGTTGTGTGCTGTGGATTGTGTTGTACTCTGATGATTGTAAGTATTTGACAGTTACAGATTCTTTTATATAAAAACCTATTGTTATATATTATATGTTATTTCGCTACGATTGTGAGATTTTGATGTTGTTTCTATTTTCTTCTTCTGCCTCTTTCTCCTTTAACCCTAATGGTTTATATTTCCGACCACTTTGAGTTGAACTAATTGATAATATTGTCGGCATAAAAGGGTACGGATTTGTGGGGTATTACAATTATATTTTATTAGCATCCATACTTAAACAAACAAATGAACAAATTAACCAATTTACTAGAATTAAATTATAATTTCAAAAAAAAAAAACCATTTACCCTTGATTACCAACATCCCAAATCAGACTGCCACCCCTTGATAGCCACTTCCTCCTTCATCAAAACCATCGCATTCCAAATAGAGCTCTAGGTACCCTTCTAACCAAGCACTAACAAGCGACTCCGCCAACCACCAATAGCTCCACCATTCATCTGCATCACGCGAAACCCTTGCCTTGACTCAGCATCTTCCCACATGATTCCAAATGACTCAAGCACCATGACATGCTAACGTGAGTGATGTGACTCCTTCCTAAATCATCGAGTACGTCTCCAGCCCCCCTTTCCGATCACGTTCGCCTTCATCCTGGTTGACAGCCCCACGCGAATGTCATGATTCGATGAACACAGCGAAAAGGAGTCGCTGATTTTTGAATGATTCGTTCAAATGGAAAAAGGCTTACGATTTATCAATTGATTTCGAGAAAGGAGGCAGTTTGATTTCCTTTCAAATTGAACGTTTGAATGAAATTTCATTTAATATCGACTAATGATGATTGTTTTCTCATTCCCACATTCTTTTTTGTTTTGAAATGTTCAGCTGAAAGTTTTTTTTAAAGAAGGAGATGCGTGTTAGAAGAGATAAGATCACGTACACACCACCAAATTGATTGGATATAAACTTTCGATTGAAATGAAATGCTTTAATTTGACAATACATTAATTTAGTTTTCAAATATCTCGATTTAAACAGCTTAAAATCCTAACCTCTTATCAAGGCATGCCGCTGGGTGTTTATAATGTTATACCCCTATTCCGAACTCAGTGGAAAAGGTATCAGATTCTAATTCGATCGTATGGAGAAGATAGCTTTTTTGGGCCCAATTAAAATATTGAATTTTCGATATAAATTTCAGCATATTTCTAACTTGTACGACTAAATGATAACTCCAAATGCTACGAGATATGGAATCCAATAAAAATACACTATTACGGATCCAATGGAACTGGTTTCGTTGAAATCCGAGACTATGCCCTGGAAGGCTATTTTTAAATATCAATTTAAACGATATATTTTTAAAACTGAACCAATCACTTCCAAATTCAGTTTCAAAATTTTTATTATCTTCAGTATTATCAGTATTAATTTTATAAGCCTTTGAATAATTTTTAACAAGCATGAAACTCCAGATTCAATATTTTACCAAATTTTCAATTATTAAATTCAATAATTAAATTATCAATAAATAGTTATATTTGAAATTCAAGCTAAAAATAAAAATTAACCTTTAAATATTTAAAATCAATTAAATATTCCAATTTCAAATATCCAAAATTTCGGGTCGCTACATGTTAAAAGAAAGAAAGAAAAGGTTTTCTTCTCCAAAATTTTGCATGTTCAGTTGCACATATATACTCTGCTTATATGTTGCACTTACACTACACACATATGAATGTATTTGATACATTCATTATAATACATACAAATTAAAAACTTCCTTTAACCAAGTTAAATATAATATGGTTTTATTTCCAACTTCATTAGATTTAATCCAATAATCTTTTAGACTTCATAGACCCAATGGATCCAATACAGGAATTTTTTAAAAATCTACTTATTTCACCCACTTTCGACCGGTCCAGTTCCTTTGTGATCTACATATGTTCTTCATCCCTTCATAATATATGTTCATCTCAAATTGATATGTTTATAATCTTTGTCATCTTTGCTAATTTGTTGTTATTCCAAGTATTGTTTAAATATGTTTATTTTTATCATGAATTTACATATGCCCGACTTAACCAATTTCTTTTCTTTTGTTTCGATAATTTTGAAAAGAAAACCTTGAAAGCTAATTTTGATTTAGGTCTATTTTATACCTTTATAAAATTTATAAGCACCGTTGTAAATAAATCCTATATGTTAATTATTTATTATTTGTTGATAATTGATTTCTACAGTTATATGGCTAATTTTAGTTACGAACATTTTGAATATTGGTCATCTAAGAATGAAAGTTTTTTTTTTCTAAACTCTATGAATGGACTTTTATACAAATTTTAAATCATTGGTCTCCTTTTCTAAGTTTATTGTTTTATATAAAAAAATCCTAAACTCTAGTTTCATTTCTAAACTATAAGTTTGATCCAAATTGTTAATTTCTAATGGGAATTACTACCTACACACAATAAACTATCTGTAACACCACTTAAATAGGAATTAAAATTAGTTCAAAGAAAATACTACAAACGCACATCGATAGGTTATGCAAAACTGAGTGAAAAGATAGTCCATAGTTTCGTAACTGAACAATGCGAATATAAAAACCCAAAACCCTAATTGTACAACATAGTAATAGCTTCTCTAATCACATTTAATGACATAGATACTGAAAATAATAATGTAAGTAAGACACATTTGTTTGTTTTTGAATAAATTGATGTATTAGTCGATTGTTTTTCCTATTTCTATTCAAAGTACGTAAGGTGTTTATTTTTGTTGTAACCTCATTAAATTCATGCTGAATTTATTGTAGTTTTTACTAATGTTTTGTTTAAAACAGTATGTATTAAATTTAATTTTAATTGCAACAGTAGTACGCTAATTTAATTTTGTGGAAAAAATGTCTTTGAATTGAACAGTTTCGTACAATCGTTTCTTTATGTCGTCGTAGTTGGAAACCGTTCATAATACTTAGTTCTAGGTGAAAATTAATTTGAGGGAGGAAATATAATATCTCAACATTGGTTATTTTCGGGAAAAGCAAATGAAAGAGGAAAAACTGAAATTTTAAACTGGTGGGTGTGGGTGGGTGTATGGAATAATTTAGGACGTGAAAAGAAAAATTGGTGAGTGGTGTATATTTGATGTTTGGCGATAGAAACACCCTTTTTAAGTCCAACTTACGCACATACACACATATATGTGTATGTATATATGCGTGTGTGTGTATCATAAGTTACAATATTCACAAATACATGTTGTACTAAGTCTGAAATGATAAATTGTAATTTTATATACATGGAAATTTACATATGTTGTCTCAGATCAAATTTATAGAATAGATCTTGCGTGATAATATAACATTTAATATCAAACCTTTCTTTAATTGAAATCAAATCCATTAATGTTAATTTTGGATTTCAAATCATAAAAAATTATCTAATGTGATTTTAACGCATACACACACATACATACATATATATTTCTATTACATACATATATATATATATATATATATATACATATATATTTTTAAATAATTATTATAGACAGCAAAGACATATGTAAAAGGAAATGGGTCCGTTGTGGTGCAAATCCCAACACTTCCACACATTCCCATCAACCGTGTACACTTCTTATATGTAGCTCGTGCACTTTACAGAAATAAGTATATTTGGTGAACTTATGAAATAAAAAAATCCTTTTAAACATAACTGATTGAAATGAAAAATTTATTTTAAAAAAATTATATTCGATTTAAAATCCATCAGGTTTTATAAACTTAACTAAGATCAAAAATGGAATTTTTTTTGAAATTCACCCATTCAACCCACTTTCAACTGGTCTGGATCCAACCGTGCTATCAGAGCAGTATAATCTATGTGGCCTAAATTAGCAATGTTAGAGATAATGAATTTAAGCCTACCCATAAAGAAATGTTTAGAAAGTTAGATGTAACGACCCACACCCCAATGGGCCTGAATCTTCGCTAAATCAAAAGCCCAAGTCCACCAAAGTATGGATCGTTGGTTTGGTATCCTACAAATAAAATAAATAAATGCATATCAGAGCACTAACGATATAAATCACTGCAGAATAACAAAATTTAATGATTCACATTGCTACCAACCAAGATATGACATTTCCAATGCCTAGTGTCCTTATCAGCATCGAACACACCTAACACCAATACCCGTCCTTTAAGCTGTCCTATGGGTTGTAATGAGAAGGGTTTAGAACAATATTCTGATGACTAGTCAATTATACATTTTGTACATAACACTAGTTTATGTCGATTGTCATCTATCTCTTATTATGTCTTTTATTATTTAATTAGTCATCTCGACTCCATGACCGCATACGATACATCCCATCTACTCGATATAGGTTATAGGTACGTGTGTGTGTTAGCACGATGGTCCTCCATTTAGCCTAGATACTATCCCCGCTAGTATCTCTGTATCAGCATCCCGTCAGGATCCATTACCCTTGCTGTATCACAATCCTAAAACTGTATAACTCGAGGGACTCTCATAGCGTATGTCGTACTCTCACTTTAGGGATTTATTGCCTGTCTATTTCCTACCGTGGACTCGGTTTCATGGACCACCCTAACTAATTTGAAAGAATTCTCTTTGGGTTAACTAGCCTTGTCCTAACACAAAAACTAGCAAACAACTGTGGTAGTGTGCAACCCAACTTGATCTACCCTGGTAGGAGGCGGAGACCGATTAGGTGGAACCCTATTTTCCCCGTTGACTGCTAAGGAATAATGACATTCTCGCCATATACAGCCCTACCCTTGACTTTTGGTACCAACCGTGATGTATAGTGCTCGATCTCGCTCACCATCCCATTTAAACTGCCTAAGTTATACTCCCTCATTTTTATTTTTGAAGCAAACTACTCTATCTATTGGGAGTATTCCTTCACCTATACGTAAGAAAATACTCTCTACGGGTCCTATGGTTGGATATGTTCTAAATTAGTATAATGTTATACAACTGTTGGTTGCCCTTGCGGTGGGAAGACGTCTATTCTGTAACACTATTGACCTCGCATTCCAACCTACTCTAATGACTAGTGTCATTCTATTCACACTAAGTTATTTACACGCACCTACATATTCCATTTATATATACATATACATATACATACACATACACATATACGTATATGTATACATATACGTATACATGTACATAAACATATACATACATACATACATACATATACACATACATATACATATACATATACATATATACATACATACATATACACACACACATATATATATATATATACATATATACATATATACAAAGATACATACATACATACATACATATATATATATATATATATATAAATTCTATGCCCGTCATAACATATATTTGAATACCTATATATCTATTTAACTATTACTTTTCTTTACTTTCAACCATTGATGTTTAATAAATATTACATAACATACATATGATTTATCCTTATCATTTACTATCATTTATCATTCGCTTCTAATTTATTTACTTAAGTGCAATTTTATTATTTCCCTTTCGTTCATCGCCATTTGGATAAAATCTCATATTTCATTTTTAACCAATATACCTCTTTAGTTGCCTACTTAGATTTATTGCTTCCCTGTTCATTCAATTGTATCTTCTTTGTTTACTGTTTGTTTCTACATCATTTAAATTACATAATTTATTATCACCACTTACATTTTTTAGTTAAACGTAAGGATTTTTACAATTTAATGCATTGGAACTACTTTCCCCTTCAAAAGGAATTGTTAATGCTATAATTATCTATGAATTACTTAAAGGAGGATTTTTATTTTGTGTGAAATTACAAGGAATTATACTTTATTTCTTTATTGAAATAGACTATACAAAATACAAGATTTCTCCTATTTTGTGCATCTCTTTCTTTACAGTTACATTCCTTGTTATTTCAAGCAATATACCTTTATTTGTAATTAGATGATTCATAGAGACTTATATTACTACCCCTTATCATTCCAATGAATTAAAATATGTCAAATCCTAACTTAATTACATTCAATCCCAATAATAGTGAAATCAAACTGGAATTCTAAACTTTTATTTGTCCCCCAATTTATTCCATAATCAATTTCATTAAACCTTTTCCATAATCAAGTTCATTAAATCTATTCCACAATCATTATACATATTCAATTAAAATTCCAAACTAAGATTTATATCTATTCCTTTTGCATTTATAATAATATCCAAAACGATTTTAAACATGGATGAAATAGATTTCAATGATATAAATCTAAGCTTATTACAAAACATGTAATTTCTCACTCGCCTAGCTTTAGCTTTCCAATTTTCCAGATCTAGATCCATTCTCTTTTTATTGGACTCCCTTTTGATTCAAATTCAAATCCAAAATAATAAAAATAGTATACATCTATTAAAACTATAGATTCAAGGAAAGGACGGAATAAATTTTAAATTAAAGTTTCTGATTATGAATTAACCTTTGTTCCATTCTGAATCGATCATATATTCTTCTCTTCTCTTATTCTCCACTTTTCTCCACTTATATACGTACACATATACATATACATATACATATATATACATACATACGTACGTACATACATACAAACATACACACACAGTCATACATACATACATACATACATACATACATATATATATATAAATATATATCAGTTATATTACTTCTAGAATTCTAGAAATTATGGAGAAAAAAGTATGATAGAGCTCTGCACTTTGACCCAGAGAATATAAGAAGAGAAGTGAGAAACTAGACTTGTATTTATAGGGGTTTGTAGTTAAAATGAAGCATTGGATTTATCCTATGAAATCTTTTAATTTCAGGTATGTCTCTTAATTTCTTAACGTGTAGGTAAAATATTATAGTACAACACAGTCATATATCTATAATTCAAAATCTATTATTTAACATCAGCAAGGGTCGATCGCCTATGCCACATGGTCAATTGCTATCGGTTAACCTAGTTGTATTATAGGTTGACCTATTGCTTTGTTTATGCGTTAATTAATCAGCGTCCTGATTTAGTTTATTTTAATTCAACGACCGATATAATTTTCTTCTCATTATAAATTTCTTAACATTTAAGTTAATATTAACCATTCGTTAACTTTAATCGATAGCAATTAACATTAGTCAATTATTCTTATTTCATTAAATACATATATAATTATTTCTGACTCGAAAACTTTAAACGCTAATAACTTTTCGTCTGAACTTCGATCGGAAAAAATTATACATGAAAGTTGATCAGAAAATCAGCACGAACACAATGGTGAACTTTCATAGCCAAATTCTAATGTTCGTAAAAAAATGTATTTTTTGTATTATTATTTATTTATTCCATTAATTAATTATTAAATTTTATGTGGTGTTACATTCTCCGCATTATAAGAATTTCGCCCTAGAAATTCTTCAAGTACTGAACAATGTAACACAACGTACAACCATACTAAATAGCAAATGAATTAGTGTGCGACCAGTTTTGCAACCAATCGTGTGTAAGTGCATGGTGTATCGTAACACATATGATATCATAACGAGAAATTCTAAATTGGCGCATCCTATTTGAATGCATCTTTTTATTAAAAATATGATGCAAACAATCTAAATGTACTGGTAGTTCTATATGTATGCAAATTTTTAAAATTCAAAATTTGTTCTTTGCATCCAAATTTTCCCACTTCTACAAAAATAAGTATAGTCCAACAAATTTTGCATCTAATTCCTACCATCCAAAATCCTAGCACACTACTGCTAATGTGACAACTCGCAAATATGTACCCTTTGAATTGATAATAAACAATACGTGTCCGACCCAAAAAGCACAGAATTGCGGAAAGTAATGAGAAAGAAGAGAGATGGCGAGAAGAAAGAAAAAAGAGAGAAGAAGAGAAGAGAAGAAGAAGAGAGAAACAGAACCAAAACAATACAGAATCTCACATCGCAGTGCAATAACATATAATATAAATGAATAATCTTTACAAAAGAGAAACTATAATATACATACATCAATTAGAGTACACAAATAAATAATTATCAGCCTAGACAGTTATAACAACCTGTTCCCACAAATGGTGGTAATTTACAACAACAATGCAGTGGAAAATAAACAGATACGTGTATACGACATAAAGATCTTCAGCTCGTCTACTGAAGCTCCAATAGGCACCAAATCTGAACCTGTAAATATAGACCCGATCATTGAATGGAAAGAACGCCCGGATCAGTCCGGTAAACCAGCGTGAGAAAAACACATCTCAATCGAATTTTAAAGTTTTAAGATTGCCAACTTTCTTTTCTAAAACAAAAGGTATCTCGTAAGACCACGTCCATACATAAACACAGATGGGTTTTTCCCTTACGATAACCAAAACATTTCATATCAAATTCTCTTATACATAATAGTGTCCATTATTTAAATAATATTAACCATAGCTGAAATTTTTACATTATTAAATTCCAACATAATAGGTTTGCAAACAAAATGGCAGGCATGTAGTGGAAATTGGATTCTATACAAATGGCAAGATAAGGGACTACCTTTCCGTACAGTTCACCTCTAGAGGGTGCACCTAGGGGGCAGATACTGCACGCCTAAACTAACATAAGACCGGCCTATATCTTCCTAGATAGTACCGAATATGTCATCACCCTGGCCATTACCAACCTTTAATGGGCACCCGAGTCATACATTCACGACATACTTAGACATGTGTAGAGTAAATTTAGAAGGATGATGACATCTACTAATGGGAGTGACTCATTTAGCCTTGCTGTTTCTACCCTATTTTAGTCATTTCCTGGGTGTGAGGCCAAAAGAGGTATCGAATACCTTCCCAATATCTCATCATCATCATCATCTTTGAATGCCACATTGCCATTTCTATTGACTACTAATTGCCTTCCACAAAAATGCAACCCTTGAGCTCGTATGTCTCAAGAAGGGTGTTAAGCTAAGAGAAGTTGCCTTTTTCTGCCGCAACAGATGTATGTTTGTAAAAACCAATGTACGTAATCTCAAAAAATGCACTGTCAGACATCCATCCATCCAACTTGTCTAGGAACAGGACAAAGTGAAGGTACTTTCCTACCACATCCTGACAGATTAATAGCGAAAAGTCCTTGCATCAGATATTTCATAACGAAGAGACTACTGCTACTATATGCATACTAGGATTTTAACCCCAAATAATCAACAAGCAGTCCTTCGCTATGAAAATCCCAAATATCAATATCATCAACAAACCAGCACAATCGTTGCATTTAGGTTGGTCGAAGTGTTTTTCGAATAAACCGATTTTGGTCTCTTCGCACCAACAATGCAAAAGCGTTACTCAACCTCATACAGAAACCAAGTCTCCCAGACCTATAACGTTTTCAGCTTTCAACTTGCTATCCTTCGGCCAAGAAGGAAGCTCGGTAGATAGGAGTAATCACTCTGCACTACTCAAATCAACATCCTTTACACTAAACGATAATCAAGCCTACACAGATGGTTACATACTATGTGTACGACTAAATAGTTTCCACATCAAGTCGAGAAACTAAAATGGCCAAAAAAATATAATTTAGCACTAAAGCAATCATTAGGCCTGATTTATTAAATCATTTATAAATCAATTCGCTTTCCAAATTTATTACTTCAAATTATCTTTAAAAAGATATTTTCTCAAAACCATTTCAATAATTCCATATTTGGAAAACATTTCATAAACCTATTTTAATAATAAGTGAATTCACAACTTATTGTATTTTCAAACCATTTAAACTCCATTTTAAAATATCACTTTCCAAAACATTCACTTTGAGGATTTTCACTTTAAAACGTGAATATATTTCCTTTTATAAAAATCCATATTTAACTTATAAAATTAAATTGATTTCCAATTTATAAACACTGTTTATAATTCGCATTTCTATTTATAAAAACGTCCATTTATAAAGTTCCTTTATCAACCAATTTTCGGTTTATCTCATTTATATATCAAAATCCCATTATAAGCTTATTTACTTATAAATTTTTTTATTTACACATTCATTCTTTTCTAATCTTATTATTTATAAAGTCCATTATAAATTCATTTCTAAATTTCAATTGAAATCCATTTACAAATTTGATTATAAATCCATTTCTCTTATTTATAAAACACTGTTTATAAAATCCATTTCATTAAATCTCTTTATTAATAGCATTCCTATATAACTTTCATTTTAACACTTATAAAACTCGTTTATAATTCCATTACTTTTATTTATGAAATTCAATTTTATAAATCTTATGTATGAACCGTTTATAATACGTTCAAAATTATCAATTTAACTTATTCTGCAAAATAGTTAACTTCATATTTAAAAAATCATATTTAAGTATATTTCACAAAGCCATTTTAAATTTATTTCTTTAACAATTCAAAAATGATCAAAACACATATATTTTAAAAATCGCTTTGAAATCCTTTTTAGATTGAAATCATCATTTTAATATTTTAAATCTCCAATAATATGGTCCAATGCTGAGATTCACATCAATTATAGCAAACATTACATCCATCACATAATACAACATATATAACAATATGTGTAAATAAAAACCAATAATGGTGAGGAATCCAGTTGGATCCCTCCAACCTATAACCTGCAACAAATATACGTATGAAAAAATATGTATAATGTCAGCTTCGAGGCAGACGTGCGTACAAAGTGTCATCCGCTCATACACGGGGCATATAAGGTCTCATTTGCTCCAACAGGCAGGAATATATTCAACTATAATAATATAGAATAACATCCAAGCAATCATCAAACAACATAACAATAAATTTATTCCTACTTATATAAAAAATATAAGCAGGCCAGGGAGAGTGAGTTTTACTCACTATGCTTGGAGTCATCGTGCAACGTTTTTTCGAATAAAATTAAACGAGTGTTTAATTTTACCCAAAAGTCCTACGAACTCCAAATCACTCCAATCCAATTCCTATGCGTAATATTTTTAGTAACGAATGCAACATAACTCCTTCCATGCGAATCGGATCTTGTATGACAAGGATACAGATTTTATAAGATCTCACGAATTTATTATTTATAAATATACATATTTTTTTATTTTAACAACCTCAGAAAATCTCAGCCGCACGTTTCATGATCTGCAGAACCCAGCCCTCCGTCCCTTCTTCCTTTCTTCCCAGTTCCAACCACATGCGAATGAAACCATACGGCTGATTTAATGCTCCTCCCCCATCTTCGATAAGATGATCAACCTCCACATGTCGATGCGCCGAAGCCCCACGCTCCGCGACTCAAAATCCGATCAACCATCTCCTCTACGATAGCCAGAAAAACGATCTTGAATGTTGCTCCTTCTTGATCCAATTTCTACCAAACACGGCCACAATAGTCGATCACCATCATTGGATCGAAAGAACCCAATGTGCTCTACAATTTTCGTTTAGAAAGTTTTTCAAAATTGTCGATGGATTGGAAGAAAACGGTAGGGGAAGGACGAACATTCCTGGACGTTTGAAGATTTTTGTGGCTTCAAGATCAATTAGGTTTAGGGTTTGGCAAATAAAAGATAGTTGAGACCTTTATATAGGCAACATTAAAACACTATTCATCCAAACTAATTCCGAACTCCAAACGAAGCATACCGCCTGACATCCTATATGTTATACCCCTATTTAGAGTGCAATGGGACACATATCGAGAGCTAATTCAAAAGTATTTGGAGGATAGAGTTTCAATTCGAATTATTTGAATTTGAATTACCTTAATAAATTTCTAGGCATTTATAATTCGCACGACCAAACCGTGATTCCAATCGACAGAAATTTGGAATCCTACAATAATATACTATTACAGTCCAATGAAACTGGTTTCGTTCAATTCTAAGACAGTGTCCCAAATGACTATTTTACTCGTCATTAAATTATAAAGTTTCCAATATCTATTTATTCACTTTAATTCAATTTTAAAAGTTTACTAACTCCATCCTAATTTAAATAGATTTATATCAACTTTATAAATCATTTCTCATTCATTTTAAATTCAAATTTCCCTTTTCTACATAATTTCAAATATTAAATCAAACAATTAAATTATCGAATAATTCATTATATTTGAAATATAAGTTATTTAACTTAAAAAAATTAACTTTTGAATATTTAAAATCAATTAAATATTCCAATTTTGAATGGTTAAAATTCTGGGTCATCACATACTTCCCTCCTTAAAAGAATTTCGTTCCCGAAATTACTAAGTCGAAAAGATGCTACAACTTCATTAACTTACAAAAATTTTTAAAATAAATTACCAAATTCTTTTAAGCGTTTAACTTTCCAAAATCAATTAGTTGCAACTTTTTATAAAAACTTTTCTGCATATTCAAATTCGTTCATAGTCACTAGCTAAAACAATTCCACAAATCAACTAATATCATTTCAAATTATAACTCGGTAATCAAATTTCTAGTTATAAATTCTTTTCCAAAATTCTCAAAAAATTTCTAACGCTTTAAATTTCAAAAAAATTCGCCAACATCTCCTATGGGTGGTTCGATCAAAAATATATATAATATATATAATATCACAAATATACATCTCACTCAGTGATGAGGCATCCCATAGGTAAAAAGTGTAAAAGTACAATATGCAATCCGAGATATGTACCTTATATATTATTAGCGAGTATACATAAGCAATATAGCGTGAAAGCGAGCTCCAAATGCGAAGCAAATGCCATCCACACCTACTAAAAACTCAGAAAACCTTAAGAACATGTATATGGAAGTAATATCAATGTATAACATAGCTATACAACAATCATAAGCAAATAAAATACATGCAACATTAAAGATCATCAAACAAATAACATCCATTCAATGTCATAACCCATTAGTTTTCATCCAATTAGTTTACATTCAACTAATTTATATCCAATTCTATAACTTCCAATATGTTAATGTACGTTTATTAATCTTCATTTTATTAATTACTCAATTAGTTAAAAATCATTCCATTCACATTAATTTTCATTTCAATTAAATCTAATGGACTTACATTAATTATATTTGATTAGTTTTCATTCAACCAATTTACATTCCTTTCATGTACATCCAAATCATTAACATTCAAATTTATTCACCTTCACTTTCAAATTGATTAACATTCATTCTATCAATATTCAGTCGATTTACATTCAATTCAAGTTCATCATGTTCACATTCAATTAATTCTCATTCAATTAATTTACATTCATTAACTTCCGCTTATTAATATTCACTTAATACTAATAACACTTAACAACCATTACAAATATTTCTTTATTTAAGTTCATGATCAATTTTAATAGTTTTACACAACGCTTCATACGTTTATTATCACTTCTTAACTTAAGTTACATTCAATTAAGTTAAATTCAATTTTAACAAAAAACATTCCAAATCATATTCAATTAACTAATTTATTTTCATTAGTTTAATTCAATACATTTTGCAACTTAAGTTGAATTCAATTTTATAGCTCAAGATCATTATTCATTTCATTACTTCGTTTCATTGATTCATTTTAAATATCAAAATCAGCTTTATTTAATTTTACTTTAGCTAAATTCCTTCACAACATTTCATTATACTTTACTTAACTTAAAATTCAACCTATAATTCAAATTCAGATTTTATTCCTTAACATTCATATTCAATAAATAGAAATTTGCTTTAACTTACTATCCTCAAATTTATAAGTTATATAACTTAGCTACCTAAACTTTCATGAATATTTACTTAAGTTATTCACATGCTTACAATTTCAATTCATAGTAATATAATCACTTTACTACTTCAGTTTATATTCATTTTTATTTGATCCATTCTAAATATCTATCTAATAAATTTCAAATTCCATTAGATTTATTTAACTTTTCCTTAGTTAAACTTCATTTCATATAATTCATTTCACTAATTCAATTTATTTAACCATACTTAAGTTAAAATTTAGATCTCACATCTCAATTTAAATTTTCTTTTTCTGATACATACCATTTTCAATTTATAAGTTCAAAAACTTAACTTCTTACACATTTATCAAATTATACCTTGGATTTTAAAATCAAAACTTGTTTCATCAAAACAAATTTAAACTTCATTAGTAAATTATTAAGGTAGCAAATCCATTACTTAGAAACTCGAAATGAATACTGATGATGCTGTAGTCACCATCCTTATTATTTCCCAACGACTGTAGTGAATTTGGTGCTTTTATTATTTCTTCACAATCCTTTTATTTGTAAATCACATTTATAAATTTATACCTATATAATTTCACTTATTTCTGTGACGACTGGGAATTTTCGGCCCTGGATAATCAACATTAATACGTTCACTGTATAGAATGCCGAACAATCTAGTGCCGAAAATACCAGATCATTAGGGTTTAAGAAGAAAAATGATAGAAAAAGGAACAGAAATAACAACATAGAATCTCACAATTGCAGCAGAAAAATATATAATATAATAACTGATTTATACAAAAGAATTATAACTATTAAGTTACATACAAATTATCAGAGTATAACCATCACCATAGAAGTCAGGATAGTTTTTGTCCTCACAAGTGCTCGATATACAGCCTAAAATACAATAGTGAGATATACTCAAGTACGTGTAATACGTCTTCGTCATTTAGCTCATCTCTTGAGTTCCATTGCATCCTAACCTGAATCTGTAATACTCGGTCTGACCTGGGCATTACAATAAAGTAACTCCCGAGTCAGTCTGGAAAACCAGCGTGAGTAAACACACTTAATTCGAACTACTTAAATTAACAAAATCCTTTGAAAACAATAGTATCTCATAAGACCACATCACACATAAACACTATGGGTTTTTCCTTTACGATAACCAAAAACATTTTTATAAAAATCCAGTGATATTATAATAGTGTCTAAGTATAAATACTTATTGAAATGGCTGAAATTGTTACATTAATTAAAATCCAGTACTAGGTTATACAATCAAACCCGTTAAGGCTCATGGTGGATATTAGATCGAAGTGGTTTGGATAACGCTGATATCCTATCCCGGTCTCTTCGAATCCAAACGATAAATTTTAAAAGTCTGAGTCGTTTAAGTAACTATATCACATCCAGGGTGCCAATACTCACTTATGGAAATTTATTCCATATGTTTACTTTATCGTGACCCGTCCATCAAATTTATTTTCTTGTAATCATTACATTTTCCTAAATCGGAATAGTGGTCAGTACGGGTCGATTTACTTCCAATAAAATGTGCCAACGTTTTATTCTATCTACTTTAATTTGTTTGGCTACTTAATGGCGCAGACAATAGATAATTTAAATCTATGTCTAAAAAATACCAGTTAAATATAGATCATTACTTGGTCAACAATTTATCATTGATGTTAAATCAATTTATAATTCAGAACTGAACTTGTTCGAATTTGACCGAGTCAAACTATATTTTTCATCCTGATTACTTGTTAATTAAAGAAATTAAATAAGATAATTTATTATAAATAATTTAAAACAAATAATTCATTAAAATATATTGATTAATTTACCTATAATTAATCACCTAAGAATTTTCTTATTCGTTTTCTTTCAATTGTTTAAATCATTAAATTTCATACCTGTAGAAAACTCAACGACATTTGTTCAAATGAAGATACTGGACGATAAGATCACAACACAACAAACTGGACTTGTCGTTTTTGGTTTAAAATAAAGAAGAAATGGGGCTTTGAAAATTTATAGACATTTTCATAAATAAATTAATTAATTTTTCTTTAAATCCAAAAAACCCAGCCCATTGATCAAACCTGGAACAACAACAAACTACAGCCCAAACTTCTTCACCTCCTTTTCTTTCCCCTATTCTTTCCTTACCTCTCTTCTTTTCTTTCATTTTAAGTAGGGAAATAAAGTTTTATATTTTTTTATAAACTTTTAGATAAAATAAATTATTTAATTTCCCTTTGAGAGCAAACCCAGCCCAACCCAGTGAAGACCGACCCATCTCTCCCTTCTTTTTCCCTTCCAGTTTATCTTCTCTTCTCTACCATTCGAAAACACCCATGTACACGAATGTGTGCACGAACGCGTACACATGTACACGACCTCCTATTGCCTATTCTTTCCACTGACATTGTGACGACCCGCCCTTTCGACACTTGAAAATCGACATAAATACGTTCACTATATAACATGCCGAACGATCGAGTGCCGGCAAGACAGATTGTTGAGGGGAAAGAAAGTAGGTAGAAGAAAGAAGAAACTAAACAAAATAGAGTCTCACAGCGGACTGAATAATATATAATATCAATAGTTCTTTACACAAATTAAAACTGTAATATCATATCTCACATCAGAGGACACACATCTATCATTACTAGCCTGGATAGTTATAACAACCTGCCCACACGAATGCTGGTAATTACATCAACATTGAAGCTGAATAAAACAAGTACGAGAATACGTCTCAATCTCCAGCTCATCTCTTGAGCTCCATAGCATCCTAACCTGAACTTGAAATACTCGGTCTGATCTGAGCATTATAATAAAATAACATTTGAGTCAGACTGGAAAACCAGTGTGAGAAAACACATTCAATTTGAACTATTAAGGTTTTCAAAATCCTTTGAAAATCAAAGGTATCTCGTAAGACCACGCCACACATAAACACGATGGGTTTTTACCTTACGATAACTAAAACATCTCATATCAAAATCCTCTGATATTATAGTAGTGTCTAAATACAAATAGCTAAAATTGTTACATTAATTAAATTCCAGCATACAAGGCTCTACAATCAAAACCATAAAGGCACGTAATGGGGAATGGATTCCATACGATTTGACTAGGCACTAAGGTACCACTTGTCACAGTACACGTCTAGAACATCGTTCCGAGGACCATTTTGGGACCCCTGCAGCACAATATCGGACTATCCCTGACCTGGATAGACCGAACTATTACCCTGGGTGTTCCCACCCTTTTCCAAGCTCCTTCCATAAATCATAGTAATAATATCCGAGGGTATCTAGAAAGGTGATAAACATACACTGCTTGGGTGTGAACCACTTAGCCTAGCTGCATCCCTCCTGATTTTCAGTCATTCCTGTTTGATGAGGCTAGAGGCTAAGATTACCTTTTTTAGAAATATTCACTTAGAATGCTCATTGTCCTTTAATGACAACGTACTGATAACATTCATCCATTTTGGAATCACCCTCAGGATTAGTAGGGATTAGCCCTTGCACTTCACTGCTCCATCTTCGACTCCATGCTCTTGCCTTCTTTTCGAAAATGTACTCATCGGATCGAAGTAGTTTCGGACTAACAAATCTGATCCCAGTCACTTGGAAATAACGTTCGATATTTCTGGTAAGCTCAACCCTAGATCTCTAGGAAATAAATAGACGAAAATAAGATCGAAGATCACCTCCTAACCGTTAGTGGACGGATTTCCTTATCAATGTCCTAGAAGAACACAACGAGTTATACTTACAGTATATCACATCGAACGGCAATTGTACCGTATAATTCCCTTATCTCTTCTAAATATTTCAGTTATATTTAGGTCCAGATTTGATATTCGGTTATTTAACTATCAATTAAATAATCAATTCAACAAATACATCATTTCCACTGAAAAACACCAAGTCTTATTTAAATTAAATTTATATAAATTCAATCTCTTTTTCCAAAGTTTGTACTTATCTTATCGAATTCGGTATATTTACAAAGTATCTTTTCAAAAATATTTGAAAATTCCCTTTTAAATTAATATGGAAAGTACCACTGCGGTATCAAACCATGGATCACAGCTCAATGGTTACGTCTCTATTCCAGAGAAATTCAAAATTTAACTGCAGGCACTCAATACCTCCGGTTTACGCCATGCAGGTATACCATTACTTCCCGAAAACTTTATTTAAAAATTATCTCAAAATAATGCCTATAAGTCCTAAAATAAATTTTCAACTTTAAATCTAGGCAAAAATACTTAAATAAAAGTTATTATACAAAACCATATCAATATTTAATAACTTATCTTTAAAAATAATAACGTTGGCTTATGCTTAAATAATAATAAATCTTTAAAAATCATTATAAAATAACTAATTAATAATTAAATGTACTTTAAATAATTTAAAATAATTAAATAACTAATTTCTAGAATATTTTTAACACTTTTAAAATTATTGAGTCAATAATTAAAAATCCTCTTTTTAAAACAACCCAATTTCTCGATTTCCAATTTTATTCCATAAATATGGAAACCTTACTTGAGTTCCAGTAAAATCAATTCTATACTTATTCCCAAATTCACTTTTATCTCTCAAAAATATTAAAAATTTCGATTTTAAACAATTTGTATATAACAAGTAGCACGTAAGCATTTATTATTATTTTTATAGATTCCTTTTTGTATACTTTTATTCCAAAATCCTATTCACAATATCCCGCATTTGCTCGGTACAATTTTCAAAACATTTTATTTCTTCAGATCAACTAACCCAAATTTTCTAGATAAACGTTTTACTTCAAAAATCCCTTTAAACTTCCTTCCCATTTCAAACATATATTACAAGTACTTAAAAATACCAGAGTCTAAGTTAAAATCTGCTCCTACATCCAATCAATCCAAATTACACAATAATCTATCATCGATTATACAACAAAACATATATCATTGTATATGAAATTAAATTCAACATTTTTGAGGACTCCAGTTGGATCCCTCCAACCTTTCATCCTGCGTCCACAGATGTTAGCATAACATAAAAATACCAATTCCGCTTTGAGGCAGAATATCGCGGTATATAGGATCATCCGCAATTATGCGGGGCGCATAGGGTCTTATCTGCTATATATTTGAGGGAATATCAATCAATCTAATTTTTTATATACTACTCTATATGATATCATATCCAACTGATGATAATTTACCAATTCGACCAATCATTCATTAATTATTTTTAACTATTTAAAATTAATACCGGCAGTCCAAAATTGAGTGAGATTAACTCACCTTGAATTTTTACATTGCCATTTTTAAATTAAATAGAACACGTTCGATTTAAACCAAAAATTTTGTTAGCTCCGATCGACACCAAATCTGTTCCACCGCGTAATGCTTATCGCCACTTGTTTCGTTCAATTTTGACCTTGTCTGAATGAGATATTCAATTTTAAAGTTTATATATACATTAATATAAATAGATTTCTTTTTTTCACTATTACCAGCGAAATCTGGCCGTTCACTTTGGTTTAGACAAATCATTGCCACAAGATCCTTTTCTTCCTTCTACGATCACGTTCTAGGTTACACAAACCTATCGGCCACCTCATATACTCCATGGCCGCACCCACCACAAGCGGCCGGAGGTCGATCCAATAGCACCACCGAATGCGCCGCCCCAGGCTCTGCCATCGGTCAAAGTATCGACGAACTCGGTCGTGCCATCCCCCATAAGAACATGAATGACCGTAACCCTTTCACTGTCGATTGCCAGCCATCTCGTCGAACGTCGCGACTCTCCACCGTATGGATGTGTAGATCTCACTGCCCTCTGTACCTTCCTAGTTGGAAGTTTCCTCTAAAAGTCAGTGGATCGAGAGAGATTTGAGGAGAAAGATGATAAACTTTCGGCCATTGAAAAGAAACAAGCGGACGCGTATTATCCAACTAGGGTTTTACTGTGTAATGCATATATATAAACGCATATTTATATTATTTTAATATTATCTCCAATTTTAACATGCTTTTTCAAACGAACTCCAAACGAAACATGCCGTCTAGCATTTATAATGTTTTACCCCAATTTCAAACACGACGGAACATGTTTCAGGGCCTAATTCGATCATATGTGGAATATAGCTTTTTCGAATCGAATTAAAATATTAAATTTTCGATATTTATTTCAACGCGTTTCTATTTCGTACGACCAAATGGTAACTCCAAACGCTACGAAATTTGAAATCCGATAATAATAAACTATTACGGATCCAATGGAACTTGTTCCATCGAATTCCGAGACCATGCCCCGGAAGTCTATTTTAACTCGTTGATTAAATCCAGCGATTTTCAAAATCATCGAAATCGTTTAAATTCTAAATTTTTAAAACTTACTAACTCCATTATAAATCACATGTAATTTATATTCATATTAGAAACCATTTTGATTCATTTTAAATCAAAGTTCGATTATTTACATTATTCCCATATATTAATTTTTACTATTAAATTAATATAAAAATTTCAAACCTTAAATTTATCGATTTTTAATTCCATCCAAAAGTCCCATATTGTAAGTCAAAACCAAATAGAATTTAAATAAATTTTTGAAATCATTTCCATGTCCATTTATTTCCATATTCACATATTATCCAATTTCAAATGTTAATTTACTATTCATCAATTCGATTAATGACTATATTTGAAATTTTAAACCATTTCAGAAATTCTTCCATATTCAAAATCAATTAATATTTCAAATTCAACATTTAAAATAAATTCAATGTTCAAAATCAAATGACTAAAATTCTGTGTCGTTACAGACATTCCACGTTAACCACCTTCGGCCTCCACACCTTGCCTACCCCACGTGGAACCTACGACAATTCCCTCATTCGAAAATTAGAACCCAAACCCAAACATGGAACCACCACCGCCTCGCCTCAGCTATCCCTGCCACCATCCATCACCAAATCTTTGTCCCAAATATCGTCATCATCCCCTCCACCCATTCCCCCCTATGCGCACGTCCCTATGCCTCCCTTGTCGTCGCCTAAAGACCCAACTCACCCTAAACCCTACCCCGACCTCGATCAATCAATCCACTCGATGAAAAAATGCCACACCATTTTTCTTGAATGCCTCATCATCCCATCCTCCTCTAGGGACAACGCCTTGACCCGAAATCAACTTCGACACCTTAATTTGACTATATACCCAATTTATGGTCATCTTCCAATTTCTCCTTCTACATGCCACTACAAATCCTCAACCAACTCCTAAAAATCCTATTTTTCAATAACTATTTCAACCATATAACCTTTTTATTAAATTATGATATTCGATTTTCGGCTACAATGAACCTCTTACTGTTAAACGGGTGTCTCTCTCTCTCTCTCTCTCTCTCTGCTACAACCTTTGTTTTGAAATCAAGATTTAAAACCGAATGGATCGTGAGCTATTTATTTTTGAAGCTAAGGCTTCATTGTTTTTATCAAGCAAAGCATGTACATGAAGATGTTTAGGAAGAAGCGAACGTGACTTTGATGTGCAGGTGAAATTTTGTCCATGCCTAAACATATGTACATATACACATTTACATATCAACACATATACACTGGCATACATTAATAGTCTATCCAACAACAACAGTTATCACATATATGCAATAACCAGTAAGGAAAAATGAAATGTTTTAAAAAGTGATTTAAAAATTTATGAATTGCTGCTTATCTTTTCCCTTGAACACTTATTTTACTTTTGATTTAATGGCGGATCATTTTTTTTCATTTGTGTGAACAAGTGAACAAAGGTGGCTATGAATATATATGTACACACACACACACACACACACACACACACACACACACACACACACATATATATATATATATATGAAAATGAAGGAGAACAGTACATTATAGGGTGTTTGAAGTTTTGTGTACAGGTAGGGTGGCCGCTTATCTATGATTTAATTTCTTGTGTGGGCTGAGGTGATTTTATGGTATGATTTGATTTATTTGTGGCTTCATTTAATGTTTTGTGTATGATTGGATTTATTATCTTTTGGTGGGCTTGATTTTGATGTTGCTATCATGAAGCTTCCAAGTATATGTAAATAGCTTACATGTATGTGTGTATATATATAGACTTACATATACATTATTTTTTACTATATGTATATATTTCCCTATTCACTATTTTATATACATACATACATACATATAGATTTACATAATTACATATTTACATATACATTACCCATATTTACATATACAATATATATCTTCACCTATATATATTTGAAAATTTCGATAGTGGAGCTTGTATACATTGGTATATAGATATATAGATATTTTATCATAAGTTTTGAGATGGTGAAGTTTACATACATACATATATATATATATATATATATATATATTGATTTTCCTTATTTAGAAATTTACATTTCAAAAATTAATATAGTTTAATCAATTTATAGATTCGGATATTTCAATTATCAGAAAATTTATCAGTTTTACTTATAAAAATTAATATTCTAATATTTAAATTATTTAATTATCTCGATATCGGATGGCTAAAAATCCGGGTCCTTACTATCTTCTCCCCCTTAGAACTTTTCGTCCTCGAAAAGGAACGAAATGACAGCAAGGATTTTGATGTATATTACTAAATTAATCATCTTTAAAAACTTTTTAGACCTTTTACTCTTTTTTTATACATTTTAGGATACATACACTTTAAATTGCATAGTATTACCAAGCTAGTTTGATATAAAATGTTTTTCCATAACTCGGTGTCTTAACAAGTCCATCCTTGTTCTTACAGAATTTTAGTCATACGTTGATTAAGCGTAGGACTAAAAATCTCTAAGTAATTAGTAGAACTATTTCAACACCCAGTGAAAATGTTTGAAAAACCTTTCAAAAATGATATGGAAAGTATCACCCGTTTTCCTTCTTTACCATCATAGATTGTAGTTAACACGATGTTTGAGTCGCCATCCCGACGAAATCATAAGTAAACTGTAGGCATCAACACCCCTCGATTGACGCTATGGGAACATGATAAACCGCAGCTATACGATGGTTGCGTCGCTATCCCAACGAAACCGTAAGTAGTCTATAGGCAATCTGTGCCCCTCCCTCCCCCCCCCCCCCCCCCCCCCCGAATTACACTATCCAAACAAAACCACATAGATCATAGCTACCGATGCTACGTCACTTTTGCAGTGAAATCAAACGTAGACTGTAGGCATCTCTACCCTATGAATTATGCTATGGAACCACGATAGCTCGCAGTTACACAAAGGTTGCGTTGCTATCACAACAAAACCATACATAATTGTAGGCAATCCCTGCCTCTCAAATTATGCTACCAGCTCGAATAGATCGCAGTTACACAAAGGTTGTGTTGCTATGACAGTAAAAACATACGTAACTATAGGTATAATACCCCTTGATTTATGCTATGCAAATAAATGATTACGAGAAACTCATGCGTTTTTATCCGGACGTCCACTAGGATCCCAATTCTAATTGAACCCACCCTGTGGATTCTAAGGTAAACCCACCCAGCGGATCTCCTTATCCAAATTTTCAACTTTCGTGGAAGGTGCCTTTCCATACTTTTAATTTCAAAATATATCATACTATATATACACTATATCTTTCAAATCATACACTACATATGTATCACATATAAAGTTTATATATATAAAATCGATACCTTTAAAATTGATAGTTTTTGAATTCTTTTTATCAAATTTCCAAAATCGACTATTTGCCAAAATCATAAGTCTTTAAAAATCAACAGGTTCCAAAACTATTTTAGTTTCATCCTCATATACACATACGATCATTCTTCCCCATTTGAATAATTTTAGGCTCAATAGTTTCTTAGTCCACTTCATACTTATATAAACTCCATTTAGTATTTTCAAATGCCTTTCAAAAACCATTTCCTTCTGGTCATAAATTCAACAAGGGGAGTTTGGATATATAACTAACATATAAAATCTCATTAGTGGCAAATCAAAAATTTCCAAGTTCGGTTGCTTTACAAAGTTATTTACAACATTTCTTACTTCTTATAAAGTAGATTTCAATTATAGTTACTATTCAATCTTCATTCTAATAAATTTCCACATTAGTAATTATAAATTTACACTCAAATCAATATAAAAAGTGATTTTATTGAAGACTTTATTTCTTTAAAATATTTCACAACATTGACAGATTACGATAACTAGTGAGTTCAAAAATTTATTCATTCATCAAACAATTTATTTATTTAGTTCGTTCCACTAATCCATCTCTGAATATCGTCTATTAGATTTCCACAACCCAACTCTATATTTATTCCATGGAGTTATTTCAATCACAATTCAATTCCAATTAGCTCCAGTTCTTTTTCAATATTCAATTCACTAATTAATTTATCCAATTGTTTCATTTCCATCTTCAAAAATCTGATTTTTCCTCAACATCACTTCAATTTTTTTACTTGGGTTCAATGATATTTTCTAATCCAAATCGGATTTCAATTTCTTTACTAAATATTTAACCCTTTTTAAATTTTTAGTTCATTCAATATATTCATCTTGATTCACCATCAACATCATTTTATTAACACATTCAAAACGTATTTAATTGCTAGCCTTTTTAGGTCAAATTCTATTTATGACCCAAGTCCACATCATTCCTTTATGATTCTTTACAAAATAAATTTAATTTTCCTTGACTTCCTTATTTACTTAGCATAAGCTAAATTTTCAATATTCGAGGTTAAATTTGATGATTTGGTTCATTGCTAATTTGCAGAATTCAAAACCCATTTTATTTCAAAAATCATTTTGAAACCATTCATACATAACTTCTTTTTCACCCTTCTTATCAAATCTATACCTTTTCTATTGCAATTTGATTTATTTAACTTAATTTTTTCTATTTATCTTGAAATTTCCATACTTCTTTTCTTATTAATATCGTTTCCCACATATAAGTTCAAAACTTATTTCCCTTTAGTTCTACTTCTCATTTTAATGGGAATCCCAGAATTCAAACATCCGGTATTTATTTCAAATCACCTTGGAATTATATATATATATATGCATATATAACCCATTTATATACCAAATCATTTTTTTAAATTTAAACCAACCTCTATTTTTCCCAAAACAAATTCCTTCTGAAATTTCCAAAAAAATCTTGTTTTCAAAACAAAAATTTCCATATCAAAAATATTCTAAATAATATTACTTCTTATATCCTCAAACACTTTGAAACACATTTCAAATTTTTCGGGACTTAGATTCACAACTTCTCAATTTGAATCCATTTATAAGACACATTTATAAATTATGCTTATATAATTTCACTTCCTTAAAACATTTCACAATGTTTTATCATTGTTTATGTTACAATAAACATATTTTATTAAAGCACAACTACCTGTTTATGATAATAATCAATATTATCATACCTTGAAACCAAACACACCATATATTCCATAATAATTTTCTGTAATATTATTCCTATATATATAATAATATAATTTGGGTAAAATTATTTCATTTCAAAACACTTTGGAAAAACGTTTCCGAAAATCTCCAGGATTTAAATTCTAGTTTGAATCTATTTTTAGCTTAACCCATTTGTATAATTCATTCTTATCGAATTTCTATTTGGTTATATATATAAGCACTTAATTTTATAATCTTATTTGATTATAATAATAAAAACCAATCACCCTCAATATACAATAATAACTTCCAAAAAAATAATTTATTTTTGTAAAATATAATCTTTTTAAAATCGTTTATCCTTTTAAATCATTACATAAAAAAATCACAAGTACGCTCTCATTTATTATACACTCAACTCATTCTAGGGTACTACTGACCGTATCTCCAATGAGTAATCCCCACCAAAGCTATGGTTTTCACATAACCTTCAGCTCTGATACCACGTGTGACGACCGAGGATTTTCGACCCCAAAAATCGACATTATTACGTTCACTGTGTAGAATGCCGAGCAATCGAGTGCCGAAAATACCAGATCATTAGGGTTTAAGAAGAAAAAAGATAGGAAAAGAAACAGAAATGACAACAACATAGAATCTCACAATCGCAGCGGAACAAAATAAATATAATAACAAATTTATACAAAAGAACTGTAACTGTTAATATACATACAATTATCAGAGTACAACCATCAACATAGAAGTCTAGACAGTTTTTGTCCTCACAAGTACTGGATATACAGCCTAAAATACAACAGCGGAATATACTCAAGTACGTGTAATAATTCTCCATCATTCAGCTTGTCTCTTGAGCTCCATAGCACCCTAACCTGAATCTGTAATACCCGGTCTGAACTGAACATTATAATAAAGTAACACCCGAGTCAGTCGGGAAAACCAGCATGAGTAATCACACTTAATTTAATTGCTTAAGTTATAGAAATCCTTTGGAAAAAAGGTATCTCATAAGATCGCATCACACATAAATACGACGGGTTTTTCCCTTACAATAACCAAAAACATTTTTATAGAAAATCCAGTAATATTATAATAGTGTCCAAGTATAAATACTTATTAAAATAGCCAAAATTGTTACATTAATTAAAATATAGTACTAGGCTCTACCATCAAACCCGTTGAGGCTCGTGGTGGATATTGGATCGAAGTGGTTCGGATAACGTTGATATCCGATCCCGGTCTTTTCGAATCCAAACGATAAATTTTAAAAGTATGAGTCATTTACATAATAATTTCATAACTAGTGTGTCAATATTCACTTATGGAAATTTATTTCATATGTTTACATTATCATGACCTGTCCATCAAAAATATTCGCATGTAATCATTACGTTTTTCGAAATCGAAATAGCGATCAGTATGAGTCGATTTAATTCCAATAAAATGTGTCAATGTTTTATTCTATCTACTTTAATTTATTTGGCTACTTAACGGCACAGACAATAGATAACTTAAATCTATGTCTAAAAACAATACCAGTCAAACATAGATCCTTAACTTGCTCAACAATTTATCATTGATGTTAAATCAATTTATAATTCAGAACCAAACTAGTTCTAATTAACCGAGTCAAATTATATTTTTCATCCTCACTACTTTTTAATTAAAGAAATTAAATAAGGTAATTTATGAACAAGTGAACAAAGGAGGATATATATATATATATACATATATATATATGTATATATATATGAAAATGAAGGGGAACAGTACACTATAGGGTGGCTGAAGTTTTGTGTACAAGTAGGGTGGCTGCCTATCTATGAATATTTGCCGATTGATTTCTTGTGTGGGCCGAGGTGATTTTATGGTATGATTTGATTTGATTAAATTTATGGCTTGACTCAATGTTTTATGTGTGAATGAATTTATTATGTTTTGGTGGGCTTGATTTTGATGTTGCCATCATGAAGTTTCCAAATATATGTACATAGCTTACATGTATGTATATATATAGACTTACATATACACTATTTCTATTATATGTATATATTTACCTATTCACTATTTTATACATATACATATATATTTACATAATTACATATTTACACATACATTACCCATATATACATATTTACATATACAATATATATCTTCACTTATATATTTGAAAATTTCCATAATGGAGCTTATATATAGTGGTATATAGATATATGGATAGTTTATCATAAATTTTGAGATGGTAAAGTTTACATATATATATATATATATTAATTAATTTTCCTTTTTCAAAAATTTACATTTTAAAATTTAATATAGTTTAATTAGTTTATAGATTCAGATATTTCAATTATTAGAAAAATTATCTATTTGACTTATAAAAATTAGTATTTTAATAATTAGAATAGTTAAATTTTCCAATATCAGATGGCTAAAAATGCGGGTCATTACAATTTTACTTTGCTTATATAAGTTCATTTCAATTTCGTTTATCTTTGTTTAGATTATGTTTATAACAACTTTATTTTACTTATAAATATTAACATTGCATAAACAATCAAACAATCCATATTTAACTATAATAGTTTTTTTTAAAAAAATTATTCCTTTTAATATAAAATATAATTAAGGTAAAATTATTTCATTTACCCAATTTAAAACAATATCGTGTTAGTTTGCTTACTCAAGTGTTTTGGAAACCCAACCGATGACATTAGCCAGACGCATTGACCATAACCCAAACTTCAAACTTAACAAATCAAACAGTCCAATATAAAATATTTTTATATCACTAATAAATGCGCACTCTCATACACACACACACACACACACTCAGACTCATTCTATGGCATTGCTAATCATATCTATAATGAGTACCCATCAAAGCCTAGGTTTATCGCTAAACCCAAAGCTCTGATACCACGCTGTGACGACCCACAAATCCGTACTCTTTAAATTGACAATAAACCACGCATGTCCGACCCCAAAAAGCATAGAATGACGGAAAGTCATGAGAAAGAAGAGAGAGGGTAAAAAGAATGAAAGAAGAGAGAAGAAGAGAGAAACAGAACCAAAACAATGCAGAATCTCACATCGCAGCGGAATAACATATAATATAGATGAACAATCTTTACAAAAGAGAAACTATAACATACATACATCAATTAGAGTATACAAATAAATAATTATCAGCTTGGACAGTTATAACAACCTGTCCCCACAATTGCTGATAATTTACAACAACAATGCAGCGGAAAATAAATAGATATGTGTATATGACATGAAGATCTTCAGCTCATCTGCTGAAGTTCCAATAGGCCCTAAATCTGTACTTGTAAATATACCCGGTCTGACCCGAGCATTGAAACGGCAAAACGCCTAGATCAGTCTGATGAACCAGCGTGAGAAAAACACATCTCAACTGAATTTTAAAGTTTTTACATTACCAAACTTTCTTTTCTAAAAAAAAAGGTATCTCGTAAGACCACGTCCACACATAAACACAAATGGGTTTTTACCTTACAATAACCAAAACATTTCATATCAAGTTCTCTTATGTCATAATAGTGTCTATTATATGAATAATATTAATCATAGCTGAAATTGTTACATTGTTAAACTCTAGAATAATAGATTTACAAACAAAATGGCAGGCATGTAGTGGATATTGGATTCCATACAAATGACAAGGTAAGGGACTACCGTTTTGTACAGAACACCTGTAGAGGGATGCACCTAGGGAGAAAATACTGTCCGCCTAAACCAACACACGACTGACCTATCCCTTCTTGGATAGTACTAAATATGTCATTACCCAGTCTTTACCGACCTTTAACAGGTACCCAAGTCATACATTCACCACATACTTTGACATGTGTAGAGTAAATCTAGAAGGATGATGACATCTCCTAATGGAAGTGACCCATTTAGCCTTGCTACTTCTACCCTATTTTAGTCATTTCCTGGGTGTGAGACCAAAAGAGGTATCGAATACCTTTCACATATTTCATCATCATCATATTTGAATGCTACATTGCCATTTCCACTGACTACTAATTGCCTTCCATAAAAATACAACCCTTGAGCACGTACGTCTCTAAGAGGGTGTTAAGCTAAGAGAAGTTGCCTTCTCCGTCACCACAAATTTATGTTTGTAAAAACCAATGTATGGAATCTCAGAAAATTCACTGCCAGACATCCATCCATATAAGTTGTCTAGGAACAGGACAAATTGAAAGTACTTTCCTACCACATCCTGATGCATTAGTAGCGAATAGTCCTTCCATCAGATATTTTATAATGAACAGGCTGCTGCTATTATATGTATATTAGGATTTTAACCCCAAATGATCAACAAGCAGTCCTTTACTATGAATATCCTAAATATCAATATCATCAACCAACCTGCACAACCGTCTCATATAGGTTGGCCTAAAATGGTTTACAGATAAACCGATCCCGGTCTCTTCGCACTAACAACGCAAAAGCATTACTCAACCTCATATAGAAACTAAGTCTTTTAGACTTATTACATTTCCAATTTTCAACTTGCTATCCTTCGGCCAAAAAGGAAGCTCGGTAGATAGGAGTAATCACTCCGCACTACTCGAATTAACATCATTTACACTAAACGGTAATCAAGCCTACACAGATGGCTACGTATTAAGTGTATGACTAAATAATTTCCACATCAAGTCAAGAAACTAAAATGGCCAAAAAAAATTAATTTAGCACTAAAGCAGTCAATAGGCCTGATTTATTAAATCATTTATAAATCAATTCACATTCCAAATTTATTACTTCAAATTATCTTTAAAAAGATATATTCTCAAAACCATTTCAATATTTCAATATTTGGAAAAGATTTCATAAACTTATATTAATAATAATTGAATTCACAACTTATTGTATTTTCAAACCATTTGAACTCCATTTTAAAATATCACTTTCCAAAATATTCATTTTAAGGATGTTTCACTTTAAAACGTGAATATATTTCCTTCTATAAAATCCATATTTAGCTTATCAAATTAAATTGATTTCACACTTATAAAATAGTGTTTATAATTCATATTTTTATTTTATAAAATTCCTTTATTAACCAATTTCCCATATATCTCATTTATATACCAAAATCCCATTATAAGCTTATTTACTTATAAATTTCTTTACTTACACATTCATTCTTTTCTAATCTTATTATTTATAAAATCCATATTTCAATTACAAGTCCATTTACAAATTTAATTATAAATCCATTTCTAATATTTATAAAACACTATTTATAAAATCCAATTCGTTAAATCTCTTTATTAATAGCGTTCCTTTACAACTTTCATTTTAACACTTATAAAAATCGTTTATAATTCCATTACTTTTATTTATAAATATCAATTTTATAAATCTTATATATAAACCATTTATAATAAGTTCAAAATTCTCAATTTAACTTATTTTACAAAATAGTTAACTTCATGTTTCAAAAATCATATTGAAGTATATTTCACAAAGCCATAATTTTTATAACATAAAAATTATAAATTTTTATTCATTTAAAATAAATTCATTTCTTTAAAAATTAAAAAATTATCAAAACATATATATTTTTAAAAGGACTTTGAAATCCTTTTTAAATTGAAATCATCATTTTAATATTTTAAATTTCCAAAAATATGGCCCAATGCTGCAAAAGTACTAAATAAAGGGATTCACATCAATAATAGCAAACATAACATCCATAACATAATACAGCATATATAACAATATGTTTAAATAAAAATCAACAATGGTGGGGAATCCAGTTGGATCCCTCCAACCTGTAACTTGCAACAAATATACATGTGAGAGAATATGTACAATGTCTGCTTTGAGACAGACACACGTACAAAGGGCCATCCGCTCATACACGGGAACATATAGGATCTCATCTCCTCTAATAGGCAGGAATATATCCAACTATGAACAATAAAGTATAACATCCAAATAATCATCAAACAATATAATAATAAATTTATTCCCACTTATATAAAATATATAAGCAGGCCAGGGAGTCATTTTTACTCACTTTGCTTGCAGTCATCGTTGCAGCATTTTATTTCTAATAAAATTAAATGAGCGTTTAAGTTTACCCAAAAATCATGCGAACTCCAAATCACTCCAATCTAATTCCTATATGTAGTATTTTCAGTAATGAGTGCAATGCAACTCGTTTCGTGCAAATCGGACCTCATATGACTAAGATATGAATTTTATAAGCTCTCACGAATTTATTATAAATAAATGTACATATTTTTTATTTTAATAACCTTAAGCAAATCTCAGCCGCACGTTCCATGATCTGCAGATCCCAACCCTCCGTCCCTTCTTCTTTTCTTTTCGTTCCAATCGCACGCAAATGAAACCCTACGGCTGATTAATGCTTCTCCTTTATCATCAATGAGATGATCAACCTCCACATGTTGATGTGTCAAAGCCCCACGCTCCTTCACTCGAAATCTGATCAACCATCTCCTCCCCGATGGCCTGAAAAATGAGCTTGAATTTTGCGCCTTCTTGAGCCAATTCTGATCAAATGCAGCCATGATAGTCAATCACCGCCATTGGATCAAAAGAACTCGACGTGCTCTTCAATTTTCGTTTATAAAGTTTTTCGAAATTGTCGGTGGATTGGAAGAATACAACAGAGGAAGGACAGACGTTCCCGACTGTTCGAAGATTTCTGTGTTGGCTAGGTCAATTAGGTTTAAGGTTTGGCAAATAAAAGATAGTTGAGTCCTTTATATGGGCAACTTTAAAACACTATTCACCCGAACTAATTCCAAACTCCAAACGAATCGTATCGCCTGGCGTTCTATATGTTATACCCCTATTCCGAATGCAGTGGAACACATATCGAGAGCTAATTCCAAAGTATTTGGAAGATAGAGTTTCAAATCAAATTATTTAAATTTAAATTACCTTAACAAATTTTTAGGTGTTTCTAATTCACACGACCAAACCGTAAGTCCAATCGACACGAAATTTGAATTCCTGCAATAATACACTTTTACGAATCCAACGAAACTGGTTTCGTCCAATTCTAAGACAGTGTCCCGAATGACTGTTTTTACTTGTCAAATTAAATTATAAAATTTGCTATTTCTGCTTATTCACTTTTAATTCAATTTTAAGAGTTTACTAACTCCATTCTAATTTAAATAGATTTATCAACTTTATAAATAATTTTTCATTCATTTTAAATTCAAATTTCCCTTTTCTATATAATTTCAAATATTAAATTGAATAATTAAATTATCAAATAATTCATTATATTTGAAATATAAGCTATTGAACTTAAAAAATTAACTTTTGAATATTCAAAATCTATTAAATATTCTAATTTCGCATTGCTGGAATTCTAGGTCGTTGCACCTAACATCCAAATTTAGGAAAATCCAATTTTCTAAACTTATATTCTTATGTCAGAAAAGGTTTAGATGGAAAATTTGATATTTCCATCCTACTCTTATATTCCTCTTTTCCAGTGCACTTTCGAACCTTCTCTTTTGCCGCCAATTCTCTTCCACTTTTTTCCAAGTACGGTCTGCATTAGTGAATTTTATTATTAAATTTTTTAAATAGAATTATTATAAAACCAATTTTGTTCACGTACTAACAAGGTATGGAATAAATGTCTCCATCGCTAGAAGAGCTTGTTCTCTTGTTTCTAATTGTAACAACCCGTATTTTACGTATCGGGATATCGTAAAATGTTATTATTAAATCCATACGAGGTTGTATGACTCTATAACTTTGGGAAATACCCATTAGAGGCATTTTCTACATTTGGAATTTTTCCAAACGATTTATTCCCTAGAGACTTGTATTGAATATAACCTTTTATAGGAACTGAATTAGCATCCGAAACAACTACCGTTGAATAGATATGATAGTTTCCCTTTCCGTAGAGTGATCATATTAGCGATTTGGACTATTTGGCTAGGAGATATGGCAGTTTGAAGATTGGAAGTTTCTGGAGTAGTTTAGTGGGTAATTAAAAGTTTGGTGGCATGCCCATTAACCCATTTTGGGTTTGGAGATCTTATATGGCTGAACCATCATCTCCAAATCACTTTTACACCTTCTCCCATAGATCTAAGTCTCCATTAACTCAATCTCCACCCTAAATCTTCTTTTTTCTCCTCCAAATCAAGTCTAAACCATAGACTAGTGATAGATTAGCAAGGATATTCTTTAGAGATCTTTAAATCTACATTTTTAGGGAATAATATTTACACCTTTGGTGTCCATTTTCGGATCTATCTCGATTTGCATGCAAAACTTGGAGTTTGGGGTTTTTGGTGAGTAATTTATCATCTCTCACCTTCTTATATATGTAATAATAGGTTTTGACATATTTTAAACCCATTTTCAAATTCAAAATCATGTTTTGGGATTGTTTTAAAGTGAAACTTGAAGTAAAAAACGAATTTAAGTTATTTTAAAGTGTCTTAATCATGTTTATTTGATGTACGGTTGCCTTGGTTTGTGTTAAGCTATGTCAGAGACTTATTATAGGACGATTTGCAATGAATAGTTGTATATTTGAATATTTGAATGTTGTTTGGTGCATGTATAGTGTTTTCTTGTATGGTTGAAAATGCTCATCGGAGCGACCTAGAGTTAGGAACCATGAAACCAAGCTTCAATTGATTGACGCGTGGTTGTTGAGAGTTGCATCATTGCATAGAGATTACACAAGCATTGATGAACGAAGCTTAGCAATCAAATTGACGTGAAATCGGGAAGCGATGGTACTACATGATTTTAGTTCCATAGCAGGCTGTTTGGTGGTAGGCTTGCTCGATGATTGGTTGACTTGGAGTGGGACTGGTGTTATCCCGCATTTTGGCAAGGCGGAGATATCAAGGCACTGGTTTAAAACCAAGGGTTGTTCGTCCTATATATCAATCACATACAAGTTCGCTATGGATGTCGACGAATTTTTTCCGAATCCGGATCAGGCTAAAATCAGCAAGACACGACAGGCGAAGCCATAAAAGCCAGCATTCCAAATTTCAAGTCAATCTGAGTTCGTATGCTCAAGTTATAGTCAATGCAAGTTGAAGGAAAAAACCACTTTTTCGTATCCATCACTGAGCCATGCTTCGAATCGATCAGATTCGTAACCCTCTTCGTGTCAGCATTCATATCGACCAGTTTCGCATCTGTCCTCAACCACTGTTTCGCATCAATCAACTCCGTATCCATCAACCGTTAACGCGCTTCGTATCGGTCGACCAATGCCTCGTTCATATCCATAAAGAGGCATTCATTCGAATCCATCAGGTAGCTTTAGTTCGTATCCATCACAAGTACCACCTAACCGTATCCATTAAATGGAGGCGACATCCATCGATGCGAACCGCACCTTCAACATCGATACGAGCTAAGCCATCCTTCTCGGTTCGAACTAGACAATACTGCGAATCGATACGAGGTACATGTAGTTGATTGGTTCAAATAGAATAACGACACTTAGGGAGAAAATCATGGATACGACACGGTCAACACGAAGCAAGAAGAGGATCGGTGCAAGGAATGTGCGACGCGTCATCACAATGGCACGTGCATCATTGATTCGAAGTGGATCGATTCGAATTAATGGATTTGAACCAAACAGCCAACGAGAAACTCAAGCTCGTATCGATCATAACTCAAGATCCACTGATCTAAATGCTATGAAATTTTCACAGAAGCTTACGTACAAGCCAAGGAATGTTCCTGCCAAGTTTCAGCTCAATCGGACCAATTCTTGTTCGATACGAAATCGATTCGTATCGATCTCAGATTGAGTCGAAACTTGGTGGGATCGATCGTGTAGGCTCACTCATGTGCCAGAAGGAGTCTCCCAAGTTTAAGCGAGATATCAGCCTTCTATGCCTATAAATAGCCCCCTAAAACCTACAAAAAAGGATCTTTTGATTCTGAAGCACCCAGACTCTGCTTTATCGCGATTTACATCCCACCCTTGCTGTTGAATTTGAATTCCAAGCTGTACTTTACTGTTGTTCGCTGTAATTTCTTGTAATCATTCAAAGAGAATCAATAAGGTCCCAAAAACTTCATAGTGGACGAAGGCAACGACCGAACCACTCTAAAATTGCTTGTCTGTGCATTTGTGTTATTGTTTATTGGAGTTTTTGTTAGATAATCTTCATTTTATGTTTATATTCTTCACTTTTATCTCTTCAAAAACTTCCGAAGAGTGTTGTGCCCATTTTTGATACAAACACTTTGGTGCTTTCACTAATAGAACCCAGATTCTCTCCTGCTCCTTGGATCTATCATTGATATCGGATTGCATAAATCTAAGAGAGAGATCCCGATCACTAATCCGAATTCCTTCCATCCTATTCAGATTTGCACAAAGTTTAGGAAAGGAGTTCAACCCTCAAGATGGTTAGCACAAGGAGCACCTCCAATGCTGCTGTTCAAGAAGGCCGGGATAGACAGAATCCCGTGCCACTACCCCCATCTAACCAAGACGCTACCGGACCCTCAGAACCATGAGGACCGGTTACGGGACAAGAGTTCCAGTTGCTGCTTCAGGAGCTGATCCACAGTCGGCAACAACTAACAGAGCAGCTGCGCGCCAATGCCGAGCTGACTAGCCAACTGAATCGCCAAAAGCAGAGGAGATCTAGGAGAGATCATGCTTCTCACTCCTCCACTGAAAGTTCTGCCTCTTCTGATTATCATCATCGATCTCCACGACCCAGACTGGATGGGAGTCACACACAAACCGCAGGATATCAATAGCAATGGCCGTCGGACAGCTGAGAGTAGGTCCATCGGCCAGTTTTCAGACTGGACCCTCCTCCCGAGGGGTTGCCGCTCCTCACTACACCACAGACTACTGAGTCGCGACCACCGCGGTTGAACCAAGGGTCGATGCCCGAACTCAGTCGAACCTGGACCATCGTCAGCATGGGTGTACTCCTGAACCATACGTCCTCGATGACTATGAGCCAAGAAGGCGAGACGTGGACCGTCGACAGCATCCGATCCAACCTCATAATGTGGAACCCGACCACACTTTGGCTCGACACACACATAACGTACAAATGCCGGATCTTCCGACCATGATACGTCAGATGATCCGTGAGAGCCAAGGTCTCACGAATGACGACTGGGGAATCTCCCGAAGTCACACTCCTTTTATAGACGATATACTTACTGATGAACCCCCTCGGCGATTTAGGATGCCAACTCTACCCATGTACGAAGGAAAATCCGACCCCAACCAACATATTTTGAAATATGAATGGTCGATGAGCACTGCTATAGCTGATGATGCAGTGAAATGCCATAGTTTTCCTATTTCCTTGGAGGGCATCGCTACCATGTGGTTCACCCGATTGCCACCTCGATCCATTTTCTCCTTTGACCAGTTGGCCACTAAATTTGTTGAGCAATTCCACATGCACGTAGCGAGGCCGAAAGATGTCAATACTCTATCTAGTGTCACCCAAGCTCTCGGAGAAACCCTCAGATGCTACTTAGAGAGATTCCATACTGTGTGTGTGGAAATCAGCAATCCGAACGATAACTCCATCTATAAGGCGTTGACTAAGGGGATTGACCCCGACTCTGAATTCGGGAACTGACTGGCCGAGAAACCACCTGCATCATTGGACCGTTTCTATGCCAAGGCGGCTCAATTCCTGAGAAGGGAAGATGCAAAACAGTCTAGGATGCAAGATGATGCAGGGCCAAGCACGGAAGGGATCCAAAGCAATGTTGCGGTCAAACAGTCCTGAGAGAGCTCCGGAAAATTTCAGTTGAACATTCAAAACAAACAAACTCAGCAGAGGGAGAACGTGAATCAAAATAGAAAGAAAGATCAGAATCATGGCCCACGGCGCAAAAATCCTATGTTTGACAACTACACTCCTTTGAATACATCACTAGAGAACTTATATTTACGAACCTGCTGTCAGGACCAGATTCTTCGACTTTCGAAAATTCAACATCGATACTCACTTTATCGACTGCCGAGTAATCGAACGACGGAAAACCGAACACTGAGGGTTTTTAAAAAGAATTTAAGAAAAGAAAAAGAAAGAAGAAGAGAGGAAAAGATAGAAAAGATAGAGAGGGAAAAGAACAAGGAAAATAGACAGAGAAAATAAAACAGAGAATAGAACGGAACAGAAAACAACAGAACAACAACAGAATCTCACAATTCGCAGCGGAACAACATATAATAATAAATGAATAATCTTTAAACAAAGAACTATATCAGTTATTACATTTTATTACATTTCATTTCATTACCATCATCAGAGTGTACTACAACATACAACAACAAACAGTGCAGCGGAAAAAGAAATACTATATAAACTAGTAATACGCCATGCCATCCATCTTGCCTCCAGTAACTCCAGAATATCCAGAATATCCTGATAAACCTAACTCCTGACTGCCCGTGTGGAAATTGGTGGGCACCCAGAGTTTAGGAAGGAAACAATAAACTCCAAGTCAGTCATGTGACTGGTGTGAGAACTCAAAACAGTTTATTTATCTTTAAAATCAAAATAGAGGAATATTTTTAAAGTCAATTCGCAATGCTTTTAAAAATGAGACTACCATAAGACCTCCTGCCACACACACAATGCAAACGCAGACTTGGAGAAGATTTCTCCTTATGATAGCCAAAGATGCTTGATACGTATTAAAATCAAATCAATTTTGATATTATTATTAGTGCATAGTGTAGAAGAAATTCATTTCGAAAGTAGAATATAAATCTTAGCCAACATAGACATTTCGAACTATGCCTACTATAGCTACCATCCAAACAGTGGTGACCACCATAAGTGAATGGCAGGTTCTACAACTAATACCGTACAAGTTTCGTATTGGGAATTGGATTTCCAACGAATGATCAGGCCAAGGAACTTCCCATTGCCACATGAGAATGCCTCTGGATGGACATCCACGAGAACCAAACCGGATCTCTACCAACACAAGGCCGGGTTACCCCTAACTGAGTAACAACTGACCGAATATGCCATCCCCTGGTCCTTTGGGACCTTTTAACCGAGCGCTCGCAATCAATTCACACAATCATAAAGTGTTTTCAACATGAGTAAGTATCTGGGCTCCATACCATGATACCACCCTTTTCTAGAAGGAAATGCACACATCCTAAAGGGCGCTACCCCTCATAACCTTGCTGCTTCTTTCCTGTTTTGACCATTCACGGGATGTGAGGCTCGACGAAGTCACGTCCACAAAAACATACTTTATACAAAAGCCATGCTTTGGGTCAACAAATGATCATAGAAATGATCACCAGGATAGACGATCAAATAAACGATCCTATCACAAATAATCAACACAATGATCATTTACAGCAACACTCAGCATGTCACATTACCAAATTGGGAATATATCGCTGATAACCTTCAACTACATAGCCTCTGAGCACGTACGTCTCAGAGAAGGGTGTTAAG
This sequence comes from Allium cepa, assembly GCA_030765085.1. Lineage (NCBI taxonomy): Eukaryota > Viridiplantae > Streptophyta > Magnoliopsida > Asparagales > Amaryllidaceae > Allium > Allium cepa. The sequence goes on along the minus strand of CM060940.1, from coordinate 211,999,933 downwards.
CTAAAAGAATAAATTCTCCGCCACCAACATAAATATATTTGAAAGAAATCGGCTTTATATCTCAATTTGTAATGTCAGACATACAATCCATGCAAGTCTGTTCCGGGCTCGAACAAAACTGAAGGCACTTCTTACGAAGCCCTTGCAATCCAGGTATTCACAATCCCGATCGAATTTCCCATCACTTAAGGAATCTCTATACCAGGAGCTACCCAGTGCAGAGACAATCGATAGGTCATCCTATCGCTTTTGCAAATACTCGGTCTTCAACACCGATCTTCAAATGCAATTCACAACGACGTATCACATATTCGGAATGGGTTATACGACCCCATGGTCCTTTCCCGGTTAACCCGAATAGTGAGCGCTTATTCAAAAATAAGTGTGGCATTCAAATTCAAACAAATCACATCAAATACCCATTCAAAGGGAAATATTGATAGTCGGTTATTGAACTACCAATGAATATGCACACATCACCAGATTCCAAATAATTTTCCAAATTATTTATTTTCCAAAATATCTTTACTAGATATATAAATTCAAAACTTCAAAAATAAATCAATATTTATTTTTAAACAAATTCTCCTTTTCATTCATAAATTCCATAGTGAATTTATAATCCAAAATATCTATGAATATTCAATTTCGATTATTCATTTCAATTTATCTTCAAAAAGATAAATTCTCTAATATTCACTTTATATTGGGAAAAACATTTCCATACTTATTTATTCATAAGTAATTCACAAATTTTATTTATTTTCAACACTTAGAAAATATTCAATATACTTAAATCGAGATTAAGTATATATTTCATTCTTTAAGGAAATCATTCTCTTAAACATATTTATTTGGGACAAAACGAATGTTGCATAAAACATCGTTACGACAACCCAAAATCACTAGTATAGGGATTCGAAATTAAAATAGATATATAAATCTCAATACTATACAAAATATTTCCTTTCGGAAATCATTTACTATAACAACAGTGTTATAGTCCACCATTTCCTTCTATTGCTCGAAAACGTCTATTTCAACAATAAATGTTGAAATCTATGGTTTCGAATCTCAACACTTTTTAAAACATCGTTAGATCGTTTTAATTCTGTTTAAAATATCACATTTTAAACATTTTCTTTAACATATTATTCACTATTCAAAAACGTGAATATACTACGTTAACAAATTTCATCCTTTTATTCATTTTATTTTAAAGGATCATTCACAGTCAAAAATGTGAATATAACTCCATTAATAGGTTTCAACAATTTACTTATCAAAATAAGTCGTTTGTGAATTTATAAAACAACGTTTATAAATTCCTTTACTATTTATTTTATAACAACTCCTTTTATAAATTCCTTTATTAACCTATATTCAATTCATAACTCAATTATAAACCAAAAGTTCACATTATAAGTTAAATGCTTATAAAACGATTATTTTACAAAATCGTTCCTTTAAACTTTATAATTATAAATCTTATAACTTATAAGATTCAATTATTTATCCAAAACCATTCTTTTAATGACTTTATAAATTTTATAAACCTACTGTTTATAAAATTCTATTTATAACTTCACCGTTTATAATTCTATAAATTTCATTCATTTATGAAATCCATTCATAATTCATTCAAACACTTATAAAAACTCGTTTTATAATCCAAAATATTCTAATTTATAAATATCCATTTTATAAATCTTTTATGCAAATCAACTTGTATTATTATTCTAAAACGTCTTTAAACTTCTTTATAATTTCACCATTTTTGATTTATAAAATAATCAAATTTTATAAATCCTATATTTTCAACTTTTTATAATAGATTCAAAAATCCCGATTAAACTATTTTATAAAATCGTTAGCATCATATTCTCAAAAATCAGTTTTTAACTATATTTCTCAAAAATCATAATTTTTATAACATTAAAAATTATACGTTTATTTATTTAAAATGGATCAATTCCAGACATAGAGTATATTTTCAAGAATCACTTTAAAATCATTTTAAAATTCCAAATTTGGTCCAATGATGCTACACACCAAATAGTCAATCACGACTACAACGATATCATATATCGATATGATAATCCATCAAATATCAAAATATCTGAAATCAAATAAATACTGTTGAGGAATCCAGTTGGATCCCTCCAACCTGTTTTCCTGCATTCACAAACATTAGCACAATACCAATTTCGCTCCAGTACGAAATTATCGCGGTATATGGGATTTAAATATTATCCGCTTAATAACGGCGCAATAGGGTCTCATCCGCTAACAAAAAATGCGGGAAATCAATAACTCCAATATATACATATGCCAATATATATATATTGCTATTACATATAATACCAATTTCACTGTTTATGAAATATTCGCGGTATATGTTTTTATTAAATAACATCCGCTTACTAACGGCGTATAATGTCTATTTTAACAATCAATAGATATTAATCATCATTCAAACATGCATTCAAATATTTTAAATCTAACTATTTAAAATAAAATCGAAACTGATTCGATTGAGTGAGAAGTTCTCACCTTGATTTAAATTCCGTTTTAGCGATTTATTTCGAATAAAATTAAACGGACGTTTAATTTTACCCAAAATTCTCACTAACTCCAAATGACTCCAATCCAATTTCATCGCGTAGTGCTCGTCCATACGATTCCAACGCAACTGGTTTCGCGCGTTTTCGACCTCGTATGAAAAAGTTATGAATTTTACAAGTTTATACTAATTTAAATAAACTAATTACAACAAAATCTTATAAATTTATAACCTAACTTCATAATAACCGTTAGATCCAAGCCCATAGCATCAGGCCCGTGCGCATAACCCCTCCATCTTCTTCCCCAAAGTATTCACGCACGCGACAACTACAGATAACCAAACCCATTAGCAATAGATTAGGGTTTCGATTTGCAATCTCATTTCTCGACGAAACTCGATCAAACCACTTGCAATAGGAAGCCCCTTCCACCACCTATGCACGGCCTCAACCAGAGCAAGCTCGACCCCCTCCTCCTCCTAGAAATGCGTGCGCAAGGCAGCACGGTCGGCCCCCTGTAGCTCCCTCCACACGACACCAAACACGATCTCCACCATTCACATCGAAGCTCTCGTTGTGATCATCATCTTTGTAGTTGAATGTTTTTGACGAATGTTGACGGATTGGAAGGAATCAAAGGAGAAAGGAAGTGGATTTCTGGCCATTGGTTTTTGAAGTGGCGGCTAGGGTTTAGTATATTAGGTTTTTTTTTTAATTTATGAAGGGGTGGTGCTATTTATAAAGAAACGATCGACACTATTCATCCGGAAATTCCGAACTCCGATTTACGCGCCATAACCAGCGTTTCTAGGGTTTACCCCGCGTTCCGGACACAATGGAACAGGTTTCGAAAGCTAATTCGGACATCTGTGCGAGTTATGGCTATAAACGTTCAATTTAAATTAAACCGATTTCTAGGCGTTTTAATTTGTACCGGACAAACGGTAAATCCAATTGACACGAAATTTGAAACCTTACAATAATATCACATTATGGATCCGATGAAACTGGTTTCGTCGAAATCCGAGACTTTTTGAAAAATGGCTATTTTCACTCGTCAAATTTCAATTAAAAACAATTCGATGCGTTTCGAGCTGCCACGATCAAACGATAGCTCCGATTGACACGAAAATTGAAATCCGGTAATAACTAACTATTATGGATCTAATGGAACTGGTTTCGTTCAATTCTGAGACTGTTCAAAAATTGACTATTTTCACTAGTCGATTTAATTATTAAAATATTCAATTTTCACAAATTAACTCTTAATTCGATTTTAAAAGTTCTAAAATATCATTCTAACTTCAATATGATAAAATAAAATTTTACAAATCATTTTCAATCATATTTAACTCAATTTTCAATTATATTTAACTCAATTTTCAATTATTTCCATAATTTAACTTATTAAATTATCGATTAAATTATCCAATTAAATCCAATAATTCAAATAAAATTATTCGACTTATAAATTCACTTATTAATATTTAAAATTAATTAAATATTCAAATTTTAATTATCAAAAATTCTGGGTCGTTACAATCTTCCCCACTTAAAAGAATTTCGTCCTTGAAATTATTAAGTAAGAAAAGTTATAGAATTTATTAACTTTCCAAAAATTCATAATTAAATTTCTTACAATACTTTACTAAGTTTCCAAATCGTACTTAGTTATCTTTTCAAAAACAACTACTATTGTTTAACTTTCAATTCTAAATCAAAGTTAAAGTTTTCAAAATTTTCCAAATTTTCTCAAATTTTTTTTCTAACGCCTTAAATTTTCGAAAAAATTCACCATAGTCTCCTTTGCGCGGCTCGATCCGAAAAAAAATGACAGTATATATATCACAAATATACATCTCATCAAGTAATGAGGCATCCCGAAGGGAAAAAGTATAAAAGTACGGTATGTAATCCGAGATATGTACCTTATATTTTATTAGCAAGCATATACGACTAATATAGCGCGAAAGCGAGCTCCAAATGCGAAGCAAACGCGATCCGCACCTACTAAACACTCAACAAACAATATGAGAACCATGCATATAGATAATAGTATCGATATACAACATATAGTAACATAATAACTATATATGCCAACATAGCAAATGTAAACAAACAACAAATGCAACCATCAACCAACTAGCATCCAACAATTCATAACCAATATATATTCATTTATATTCTCATTAATATTAATGAATTGGTTTTCAATTTAATCATATTTGATTCATTAACAGTGGATGTTCTTACTAACATTTATTTTCAATTAGCTTATATTCACTAATTCATATTCAAGTTGGTTCACTTCCAATTCAAATTCAAATCTACTTAAGATTCATTTAACTTCCAATTGAATTTCAATTAATTTAGCTTCCAATTTCATTAATACTTAATGAATGATATACAATCAACTAACAACCATATAACAACCAATTTATATTAATTACAACCAAATTCCTTTGCTTATAATTGGTTTAATTAAATTGATTTTTATTCAACTATTCAACTTTCCAATAACATTAGATTTTAATGAATTAACACTTACATTCATTCAATTCAATTCAATTTCTACAGTTGAATTTCATTTCATATAACTCAAGTTCACATTTATCACTTAACTTTATTAATTTATTTTGATACTAATATCAACTTCATTCAACAACTCTTAAGTTATATTTCATTTCATAAACATCACTTGTTTTACATAACTTAAATTCATTTCTATTTTACAACTCATATTCATAAATATATTCATATAGTTTCACTTCTTATATATATAAGTTTATTTCACAATTGTAAATCACTTTAATTATAATTCAATTCTTATAATTCTTTTGCTTATACAATTATTCTTCAATTTAGATTATTCAAACAACTAAACAATCAACTTATATACACTTTAATAATTTTGAAAAATTATTCCCTTTATATATAAAATATAACCAAGGCAAAATTATTTCATTTACCCAACTTAAAACAATATCGTGTCGAATTGTTCTATTCAAGTGTTTAGAAACCCCTTCGGCATAGTCTTGCGGACCACGCTGACGAAAGTTCATATGCCACTCAATAAACCAATCATCACAATATAAAACAATTTTATATACACTAACAAATACGCTCTCATAGCTATTATTACACTCAAACTCAATCTAGAGCACTCCTGACTCTATCTCTAATGAGTAATACCCAACAGAACCATGGTTGTCGCTTAACCATAAGCTCTGATACCACATTGTCAGGACCCGATTCTTCGACTTCCGAAAATTCAACAACGATACTCACTTTATCGACTGCCGAGTAATCGAACGACGGAAAACCGAACACTGAGGGTTTTTAAAAAGAATTTAAGAAAAGAAAAAGAAAGAAGAAGAGAGGAAAAGATAGAAAAGATAGAGAGGGAAAAGAACAGGGAAAATAGACAGAGAAAATAAAACAGAGAATAGAACGGAACAGAAAACAACAGAACAACAACAGAATCTCACAATTCGCAGCGGAACAACATATAATAATAAATGAATAATCTTTAAACAAAGAACTATATCAGTTATTACATTTTATTACATTTCATTTCATTACCATCATCAGAGTGTACTACAACATACAACAACAAACAGTGCAGCGGAAAAAGAAATACTATATAAACTAGTAATACGCCATGCCATCCATCTTGCCTCCAGTAACTCCAGAATATCCAGAATATCCTGATAAACCTAACTCCTGACTGCCCGTGTGGAAATTGGTGGGCACCCAGAGTTTAGGAAGGAAACAATAAACTCCAAGTCAGTCATGTGACTGGTGTGAGAACTCAAAACAGTTTATTTATCTTTAAAATCAAAATAGAGGAATATTTTTAAAGTCAATTCGCAATGCTTTTAAAAATGAGACTACCATAAGACCTCCTGCCACACACACAATGCAAACGCAGACTTGGAGAAGATTTCTCCTTATGATAGCCAAAGATGCTTGATACGTATTAAAATCAAATCAATTTTGATATTATTATTAGTGGATAGTGTAGAAGAAATTCATTTCGAAAGTAGAATATAAATCTTAGCCAACATAGGCATTTCGAACTATGCCTACTATAGCTACCATCCAAACAGTGGTGACCACCATAAGTGAATGGCAGGTTCTACAACTAATACCGTACAAGTTTCGTATTGGGAATTGGATTTCCAACGAATGATCAGGCCAAGGAACTTCCCATTGCCACATGAGAATGCCTCTGGATGGACATCCCCGAGAACCAAACCGGATCTCTACCAACACAAGGCTGGGTTACCCCTACTGAGTAACAACTGACCGAATATGCCATTCCCCGGTCCTTTGGGACCTTTTAACCGAGCGCTCGCAATCAATTCACACAATCATAAAGTGTTTTCAACATGAGTAAGTATCTGGGCTCCATACCATGATACCACCCTTTTCCAGAAGGAAATGCACACATCCTAAAGGGCGCTACCCTTCATAACCTTGCTGCTTCTTTCCTGTTTTGACCATTCACGGGATGTGAGGCTCGACGAAGTCACTTCCACAAAAACATACTTTATACAAAAGCCATGCTTTGGGTCAACAAATGATCATAGAAATGATCACCAGGATAGACGATCAAATAAACGATCCTATCACAAATAATCAACACAATGATCATTTACAGCAACACTCAGCATGTCACATTACCAAATTGGGAATATATCGCTGATAACCTTCAACTACATAGCCTCTGAGCACGTACGTCTCAGAGAAGGGTGTTAAGCTAAAAGAATAAATTCTCCGCCACCAACAGAAATATATTTGAAAGAAATCGGCTTTATATCTCAATTTGTAATGTCAGACATACAATCCATGCAAGTCTGTTCCGGGCTCGAACAAAACCGAAGGCACTTCTTACGAAGCCCTTGCAATCCGGGTATTCACAATCCCGATCGAATTTCCCATCACTTAAGGAATCTCTATACCAGGAGCTACCCAGTGCAAAGACAATCGATAGGTCATCCTATCGCTTTTGCAAATACTAGGTCTTCAACACCGATCTTCAAATGCAATTCACAACGACGTATCACATATTCGGAATGGGTTATACGACCCCATGGTCCTTTCCCGGTTAACCCGAATAGTGAGCGCTTATTCAAAAATAAGTGTGGCATTCAAATTCAAACAAATCACATCAAATACCCATTCAAAGGGAAATATTGATAGTCGGTTATTGAACTACCAATGAATATGCACACATCACCAGATTCCAAATAATTTTCCAAATTATTTATTTTCCAAAATATCTTTACTAGATATATAAATTCAAAACTTCAAAAATAAATTAATATTTATTTTTAAACAAATTCTCCTTTTCATTCATAAATTCCATAGTGAATTTATAATCCAAAATATCTATGAATATTCAATTTCGATTATTCATTTCAATTTATCTTCAAAAGGATAAATTCTCTAATATTCACTTTATATTGGGAAAAACATTTCCATACTTATTTATTCATAAGTAATTCACAAATTTTATTTATTTTCAACACTTAGAAAATATTCAATATACTTAAATCGAGATTAAGTATATATTTCATTCTTTAAGGAAATCATTCTCTTAAACATATTTATTTGGGACAAAACGAATGTTGCGTAAAACATCGTTACGACAACCCAAAATCACTAGTATAGGGATTCGAAATTAAAATAGATATATAAATCCCAATACTATACAAAATATTTCCTTTCGGAAATCATTTACTATAACAACGGTGTTATAGTCCACCATTTCCTTCTATTTCTCGAAAACGTCTATTTCAACAATAAATGTTGAAATCTATGGTTTCGAATCTCAACACTTTTTAAAACATCGTTAGATCGTTTTAATTCTGTTTAAAATATCAGATTTTAAACATTTTCTTTAACATATTATTCACTATTCAAAAACGTGAATATACTACGTTAACAAATTTCATCCTTTTATTCATTTTATTTTAAAGGATCATTCACAGTCAAAAATGTGAATATAACTCCATTAATAGGTTTCAACAATTTACTTATCAAAATAATTCGTTTGTGAATTTATAAAACAACGTTTATAAATTCCTTTACTATTTATTTTATAACAACTCCTTTTATAAATTCCTTTATTAACCTATATTCAATTCATAACTCAATTATAAACCAAAAGTTCACATTATAAGTTAAATGCTTATAAAACGATTATTTTACAAAATCGTTCCTTTATACTTTATAATTATAAATCTTATAACTTATAAGATTCAATTATTTATCCAAAACCATTCTTTTAATAACTTTATAAATTTTATAAACCTACTGTTTATAAAATTCTATTTATAACTTCACCGTTTATAATTCTATAAATTTCATTCATTTATGAAATCCATTCATAATTCATTCAAACACTTATAAAAACTCGTTTTATAATCCAAAATATTCTAATTTATAAATATCCATTTTATAAATCTTTTATGCAAATCAACTTGTATTATTATTCTAAAACGTCTTTAAACTTCTTTATAATTTCACCATTTTTGATTTATAAAATAATCAAATTTTATAAATCCTATATTTTCAACTTTTTATAATAGATTCAAAAATCCCGATTAAACTATTTTATAAAATCGTTAGCATCATATTCTCAAAAATCAGTTTTTAACTATATTTCTCAAAAATCATAATTTTTATAACATTAAAAATTATACGTTTATTTATTTAAAATGGATCAATTCCAGACATAGAGTATATTTTCAAGAATCACTTTAAAATCATTTTAAAATTCCAAATTTGGTCCAATGATGCTACACACCAAATAGTCAATCACGACTACAACGATATCATATATCGATATGATAATCCATCAAATATCAAAATATCTGAAATCAAATAAATACTGTTGAGGAATCCAGTTGGATCCCTCCAACCTGTTTTCCTGCATTCACAAACATTAGCACAATACCAATTTCGCTCCAGTACGAAATTATCGCGGTATATGGGATTTAAATATTATCCGCTTAATAACGGCGCAATAGGGTCTCATCCGCTAACAAAAAATGCAGGAAATCAATAACTCCAATATATACATATGCCAATATATATATATTGCTATTACATATAATACCAATTTCACTGTTTATGAAATATTCGCGGTATATGTTTTTATTAAATAACATCCGCTTACTAACGGCGTATAATGTCTATTTTAACAATCAATAGATATTAATCATCATTCAAACATGCATTCAAATATTTTAAATCTAACTATTTAAAATAAAATCGAAACTGATTCGATTGAGTGAGAAGTTCTCACCTTGATTTAAATTCCGTTTTAGCGATTTATTTCGAATAAAATTAAACGGACGTTTAATTTTACCCAAAATTCTCACTAACTCCAAATGACTCCAATCCAATTTCATCGCGTAGTGCTCGTCCATACGATTCCAACGCAACTGGTTTCGCGCGTTTTCGACCTCGTATGAAAAAGTTATGAATTTTACAAGTTTATACTAATTTAAATAAACTAATTACAACAAAATCTTATAAATTTATAACCTAACTTCATAATAACCGTTAGATCCAAGCCCATAGCATCAGGCCCGTGCGCATAACCCCTCCATCTTCTTCCCCAAAGTATTCACGCACGCGACAACTACAGATAACCAAACCCATTAGCAATAGATTAGGGTTTCGATTTGCAATCTCATTTCTCGACGAAACTCGATCAAACCACTTGCAATAGGAAGCCCCTTCCACCACCTATGCACGGCCTCAACCAGAGCAAGCTCGACCCCCTCCTCCTCCTAGAAATGCGTGCGCAAGGCAGCACGGTCGGCCCCCTGTAGCTCCCTCCACACGACACCAAACACGATCTCCACCATTCACATCGAAGCTCTCGTTGTGATCATCATCTTTGTAGTTGAATGTTTTTGACGAATGTTGACGGATTGGAAGGAATCAAAGGAGAAAGGAAGTGGATTTCTGGCCATTGGTTTTTGAAGTGGCGGCTAGGGTTTAGTATATTAGGTTTTTTTTTTAATTTATGAAGGGGTGGTGCTATTTATAAAGAAACGATCGACACTATTCATCCGGAAATTCCGAACTCCGATTTACGCGCCATAACCAGCGTTTCTAGGGTTTACCCCGCGTTCCGGACACAATGGAACAGGTTTCGAAAGCTAATTCGGACATCTGTGCGAGTTATGGCTATAAACGTTCAATTTAAATTAAACCGATTTCTAGGCGTTTTAATTTGTACCGGACAAACGGTAAATCCAATTGACACGAAATTTGAAACCTTACAATAATATCACATTATGGATCCGATGAAACTGGTTTCGTCGAAATCCGAGACTTTTTGAAAAATGGCTATTTTCACTCGTCAAATTTCAATTAAAAACAATTCGATGCGTTTCGAGCTGCCACGATCAAACGATAGCTCCGATTGACACGAAAATTGAAATCCGGTAATAACTAACTATTACGGATCCAATGGAACTGGTTTAGTTCAATTCTGAGACTGTTCAAAAATTGACTATTTTCACTAGTCGATTTAATTATTAAAATATTCAATTTTCACAAATTAACTCTTAATTCGATTTTAAAAGTTCTAAAATATCATTCTAACTTCAATATGATAAAATAAAATTTTACAAATCATTTTCAATCATATTTAACTCAATTTTCAATTATATTTAACTCAATTTTCAATTATTTCCATAATTTAACTTATTAAATTATCGATTAAATTATCCAATTAAATCCAATAATTCAAATAAAATTATTCGACTTATAAATTCACTTATTAATATTTAAAATTAATTAAATATTCAAATTTTAATTATCAAAAATTCTGGGTCGTTACACCTGCAATACAATTCAATATAAAAAACCTGCACCAAAACCGTCATCGAAAAGGCAAATCCATACGGAAAAGTTTTGCAGGTTTCATGAAAGCTACGGACACAATACGAATGAATGTCGTCATTTGCAAGATCTCGTGGAAAAGTTGATTAGAGAGAGGAAGCTGGAACAATTTGTGCGGACGCCGCAGCCTGGAGGAGCGGGCCCGTCAAATCCGAATAATACCCCCGATCGAGCGAGATAGGAGGCCCCCGCCCGTACTGGCGGGAGATTAGTGATAAAGGCCGTTAGTAGTGAACCCACTCTGCCAAGAGCCTGGAACGACGAGGAACTTCGTCACTATTAAGCATGACAGCCTTTATCTATTTAGTCTACAAATCCTTTACAATCTGTCTTTTCATTTTGAAGTTCGAATTTGTAATAAGGCACTGACTTTGCCATGTTCTTCCGTTCCAGTAATAAATTGCCATCTCTTCAAGCTAGAGCTACGATTCACCGAATGCGACATTCAACTATCACGACGCACGAAAAGCTAAGTTCTATCATACGATGGAAGTTATTCAAATGGCAAGTGATTATGATACGACCGACCACTCACTAAGTGAAACCCCAGCTTAGGGCTAGCCATCAAATTAAAGGCTGAATTGGACCAACACACGACAGTCCTATGAACTCCAACTCTAAATTCCCACAGTGCGAATTGGAGTACAAACATCAACTGTAGGTTTCCAGAGTGCGAACCGGAGTATAAACACCAACTCTAAACTCCCAGAGTGCGAGTTGGAGTATAAAACTTATAAATACGGCTTCGAAGAGGGTAGACCCGTCCGCCTAACGACTTCGACCGTATCCTAAACAAGTTCGAGGAGGATGGATCCATCCATCTAACGACCTCGCTTATCGACTCGAGGTGGATGTGAATCGACCATCCACGATCCTGATAATTCCATCGTTCCAGAGCGCGAACACGATCCAAACGGCCCAAACAAACGTGACTGACCATTCATCGGTCGACTCCAAACTCCCAGAGTGCGAGTACGAGTATAAACATATAAATGCGGTTCCGGAGAGGGTGGACCCGTCCGCCTAACGACTTCGGACCTCTCCTAACAAAGTTAGAGGAGGACGGACCCGTCCATCTAATGACCTAGCTTGCTAACTCTGGGTGGATGTGATCCGACCATCCATGATCCCGATAAATCCATCGTTCCCAGAGTGTGAACGAATTCCTAAAAAGCATAAACAGATGTGACTGACTATCTGTCGGCCAACTCCAAACTCCCAAAGTGTGAATTGGAGTATAAACATCAATTCCATGTTCCCGGAGTGCGAACCTAAATATAAATGCTAACTCCAAATTCCCAAAGTGTGAATTGGAGTATAAATACTAAGTCCAAGTTCTCGGAGTGCGAACTGTGTTATAAACATTGACAGTTTTCGGATTCCCAGGGTAAGAACCAGATTATCGATTACGAATACCTCTAAGTCCCCAGAATGTGGACATGTGCTTAAAAACCTCAACATGCGCGCTGATCACCTAAATACAAGTGCTGATCCCCATAGTGTGGATGTGACTGTTTATGAATAAACAAGCGTGATTCAACCGCTCAATTCTCACTTATTTTAACACCAGTCCGACGACGCAAAACTGAAAGGGGCAGAAATAATTTGCGGTCGCTAGCCGATCTTTATAACTCATCCCCTAGACTGGGGGAAAAGATCAAGTATTAATAGTTGACCGAAGCAGTACAACGTCCAAGTCCGACTCGATCCCCAGTTAGGACTTATGATCACAATTTTCAGACGTGGCAAATGAAATGAACTCAACTTGAGCATAGAAACTGCACAAGTACACTGAACTGAAATTCAAATACTGCAATACTTAAGCATAAAAAAAAATGAAAGTTAAAGCCAAGAAACAAAATTTCATTTCAACTAAATTGTATGTGAAGATTCATGTACAAGTTATTCCAAAAAATTTCTACTAACAGGGGGTCGAGCCTGCATCTATACACAGCCTATGAAAGAACAGACAAAAGTACATTCCTAACTGCCAAAAATGCGCGAAAGGGAGCTTATCTACTTTTTCTTCTTCAACCTTCTCTTCAAGGCGGAACCGCCGGAACCGCTAACGATTTTCCGCTTCAAGCCCTTATCCTTTGGCGGATCATACCCTGACGAAGGCATGATATCGTGTCCTCCTTCGAACTTGAACTTAAAGGGATACTATCTTCGGGAGGAGTCAGGGGAGTCGGATCTACAACCGGGGGTGGAATGGGCATGCTAGTATCGACGAATGTGACCCTAGGAGATATCATCCTAAGTGGAGTTGGACCAACCATCGTCGTCACTCCACCCTCAGAACCACCGCCATGAGCCGCTGCCTCCATCTCAGCATTAATTTCAGCCAATATTTCTACTTCTCGAGTAGCACGTGCTTCGCTAGGGCCAGAAGTGGACTGTGACAATGCACTAGAAGCAGGTAGGAACCCACTAAGAACGAACGGTATGTCCGCAAAAGGGTCGCTTTGTCGGCCCAGGAGCTCATTCATCATCTGCTCGTCAAAGGAAAGTGAGCTCCCCTGTGTCACCTCAATTAGCACGGCCGCAGTCATGGTGATCGCCTCAGTAGTAATGGCCTCCTACACTTGATGTGATTCTTGTATTAGAGGAGGCGCTGTCAATGTAACTTCGGTCACTGGACAAAGAAGAAAAAAAGATGTTATGACACACTTCGAAACAGGTCTTTCATTTCAAATACGCATGAGATTCGTTCAGAGTACCTTCCTCAGTTTGACCTGCGGCTGACTGAACGGCTTCGGATGAATGCTTTTTAATAGGAGATAGGCGTGGCTGTTCTGGGTCATAACCCGAGATGGGCTGGGGCTCAATTGCTGGCATCGGCTTGGGTCCAGATGAAGTAATCGTTTCATAACTTATAGCTTGGTGCTCAACTCCGGAGACTTCCCCAATTTCTAAGTGCTGGGTGCCCAGTCTCTCTCTCATGAGAAATCATAGAGTCATGAAGAACCTTCTTTTCGTCTTCGCTCAATATGCGGTTCTCCAGCTCAAATTCATCGAGGGCACCACCCGATAGCACCGCCTTCTTTACTTCGACCAGCAAATTCCTGGCGTTGTATAAATGTGTAGAGTAATCGTCGAGCCATGCCAAGTTCCTATGTCTCAGTACGTTGGCATTGTAAGTGACGAGAAACTCCTCTATGTCCGCCTCAATCCTAGTCTCTACCTGTCGAACCTTCTCATCAACTATGGCCTCCACCTCACGAACCTTTTCCATGGCTACATCTGTCTCCCTCCGGAGCACCACCGCTTAATCGCACGCTTCCTGTGTGGAAACATTAACAGCGTCTCTCTCTTTCATGATTTCCGAGACTTTGGCCTTAAGCTCGTTTAGCTCTTTTAGGGCTGCATCCCGCTCAGCGTTTACGATGGTGTTCTGATGGCCCATATCCTCCACTGTAGCGTAGTGCTCCCATTTCATCCTATCCATCGCCACCTGGGCCTCGTCGGCTTTCTTAAAAGCCCCAATTTCAGATTTACGAGAAGACTCGGCCTCACTATTGAGCGCTTGAATGATCCGATCTTTCTGGCCAAGTTCTTTCTCCAGCTTTTCAATCATGACTGCTCGGTCGAAGGCCACCTTCGATGCTTTTTTCACGGTTTTTGACCACTCCTGATACTAGAAAAATATGTCCGTGAAATAATCATGCATTGTATTTTAGGCTGACGTCGGGATCCTTTGAAGGAAAGACGAACCCATCAACATATATATCAGGAAAATCCTTTTTTAGCTGAGTGAGCCTCGTCGCTCCTTCCCCAGTGGGCTCGACGAGGGCCTGTGTAGTAATGGAAGGGTCTGCAACCTCAGTTCTACGTTGGGATTCAGAACTAGATGATTGGGAAGATGGTTTGTGCCGCGGAGCTTCCCAAGGTCGTGAAACATGAACAGGCGGTAGTGCAGGAGCTCTAGGAGGAGGCGTGCAAGATCGAGACCGACGTCTGTAACCCTTATCTCTGTCATACCGTTCCTGACTAGAATATCCTTGATCGTAGTCCCTATCTCCTTCCCTCCTATGTGATTCGTAGTATGACAAAGACTTGTGTTTGATGCGCATACTACTAAGCAATGAGCCTCGACCGGACATGGTATCTACAAGGCAAAACAGAAACGAATTAAGTAATTTGTCGCAGTGGACGTATTACAGTCAGAAATCATGTAGTGCCGTGAAGTGCGAGAGTATGTGCAACCCCCCTGACCAATCAGATGTGTCGACCACGCTAGTGGGCAGAGATTCGCTCAAAACTAAGGCATTTTGGAGTTTATCTAATCCGGCATCATGCTGCATGGATACGTAGTCCGGAATTGGAAGATCGCCGAGCCCTTCGTAAAGATTTTCCGTTCTTGGGGCAGACATCTCCGAAATTCAAATTTCAGAGGCGGGCGGGGACATGATCACAAATTTCCATCTCCCCTTTTTGGATTGCTTAAAAACGGCTGCCTTGCCTTATCTCTTATCTTTAGAATCCTGGGCTTCATCCGTAGGCTCGCCCAAAGGTTCATCATCGGTATGGGTTCTTTCAGAGTCGGCCTCTTCGACTATAATAACTCTAGGCTTTTTATGCTTAACTTGCTCCCTCGAAATAGTCCTTAGTGCACCGTCGAGCCTTATTCTTTGTCTTCGCTCGATTAGCCCAAGAATCCTAAGGTTTCTGTCCGTCAAGACCAAGTCGATATTCCTCTCCTCGCTTGGAACCTCTTGAAGAACCCGAACTATCTCCTTGTAATATCCACTTTCGGGTCGCTGAATTATCGCTGTAAAGAAAAGGAGATATGTGTTTGGTTTCATCTATAACTGTCTTGTCAACTACTCGGGAAGACAGCAATACTCACGTCTAAATAGCCATCGCCTGGCAAATCCTAGGGCGCATCTAACGTAGAACCACTCTGTCTTGAAGTAGCTCGGCTTGGTGCAAGACCTCGTAATTATTTGGCAATTTCTCACGGCTTCTAGGAATGTGAAAGATGGACTGTCTGTTCGACTCTTGAAGTTGAACAAGTGTCTTATCTCAGTCAGTCGGGGTGGTCGATGAGGTGCTCCATAAATGCAATGAACAAGCATTCAGTAAAGTATATCCATTTGGGTGTAGCTGAGATGGGGCGATCCTTATAAAGGACAATACTTCCCTTATGTATTGATTGAACGGGGGAAGCGTTCCAGCTGTGCACGCATGTCGATTAAATGTGGTAAACCCCTCCGGTGGATAATGTGGCCTGTCATTTGGTCCCGCCAGTATTACGTCGTCCATCGACAAACCATGCCTTAAGCAAATTGTCCCTAGCATATCTTCAGAAATATTGGACGGAATAGAGTATGGCAGAATATTGATAAAGGATACGTCAGGTGCCTCGTCCGCGGCCGGATCGATAACTTCGACCTCGATGTCAGGTATTTCAAGTCTGGGAGGAATTATACTTTGGGTTTCCTGTGGCTACGAGCTTGGAGTTTCCATAACTAACAAACTCATGAAAAATCATCGTTAGACGACAAAGAGACCGTGTGTTCCCCTCGTGTAGAGTGTGTCTTGTGCAGTGCAGTGCTGTGCATTACTTGAATAAATTTTGTAGAGTTAAAAGAAAAATTTGCAAACATAAAAAATAATCGGAATCAAGTTGGAAATGACCGTCATCGCTAACCATCACCGCCGTACCTTCCTGATGTCGGCGATCGATCCAAATTAAGATTTCTTATCATGTTGTTAAGTTATAGTTTCATAAACGAGCATTGAAAGGCAGTCAAATGTGCAGTTCTACGATCAAGTCCGATTATGCAAGGCTAAAGCTCGTTGGAGTCAAATGTTCGAATGTGCAAAATTTCTCTGAATCTATCAAACTCCCGCTTAGGATCGATCGCCATAGCTCAAATTAGTGACAAGTCAGGGATCTCCTTGTCGTACCGATAAACTTCGAATCGATCGGTTTTTGTATCGATCAAATTCGAATTGATGCATTTCGTATCGATCGGATTCGTGTTGGTGCGTTTCGCATCGACCTTGGTTCGAATCGGTACATTTCGTGTCGTCCAAGTACGATTCGATACGCTTCGTATCGATCAAGTCAAGACAACTTCGTATCGATCACAACTCAGGAACTTCGCTTCGATAACATTCACAACTATCGAAAATAACAGAGTTCGTGTTGATTGCTTGCTCGTAACCTCATATCGATCATTATTCTGACAATTTTGTATTAAACACTTTAAATCGATACGAAGTTCGTCCACCTAGAATCGATAAGAACTCTGTCACTCCTCAATCAACAATACATCGATGCGAATCCCACATCCGGTCATCGATACAAAATCAAGCCACAACTTTTCTTTCTATCGATATGAAATGGAGGCCGAACAATAATCAACCGATGGCTCTAAATCCTTAATCCTTTCTTCTTCTTACACAAGCACCGCCATGGTCGTTCTCAGCCAAACTTTGGCTCAGATCTAGCCTTATCGCTTGCCAAAATTGGCAATCGGCAAATGTAAGATGGATCTAAAATTTAAACTCTGTCACATGGATTTAGTCATAGCCGATTCATTACCTAGATTGAAGGTGAAATTCGAAGGTTGGAAAGGATGAATCTGATCAATTCGAAGGCAATATGCAGTTTCTCTTTCTTCTCGAGTTCGTGGATCCATGCGAATGTAGGAAATAGGGGAAGCAGCAGTAAAAAGTAAAAAGTGAAAAATGGCCAAGTCCAAGGGTATTTATGTGGGCCGAAGTGAAATAAAAGGTCGATTCGCCTCTTTGTCCATGCGATCGGTCATAGCAGGTTAACTCTCGGACCGATTCGAAAGTTCTATTCGAATCCATCGGTCCACACCTTCATCGAGGCGAAATTACCACCAGGATTTGTCGATTCGAGACTGCAATTCGTTTCAATTGATTTGAATCCACCCACAATGCACCGATGAAAACTATGTCGTTCGAATCCATGGGATCGCAGCATCCAGAAGCCAACTTTCATCGATACGAATTGTAAACTGCCTATTCATATCAAACAACAGAGTCATCGATATGAAACACACAATGAAGATAGTCCCAATGGCATTAAGCTGCATCGATTCGAAACTACTTATTCATATCCATGGATGCTCGACCTACAATAATTGAAGTTCATCGTTACGAAATGATGATTCGTATCCATCAATGCCAAACATATCGATGCAAATGTAACCTTTCAAACTTCTATATCGATCCAGGAGAAGATCGATACGAAGGAACATCCAAAGACAACCGTCAAGCGTTGTTACAACTTGAGTTTCACATCGGTTCAGGAGGGGATCGATACGAAATTCGATACAATAAAACCTACGATGACTCATGAACGTGCAACGTTAACGAGAGTCGAATTAACATATATACATTTATATCAAACTCATATTCAATTTTCAGCGCTAACAGGAATTGGATATTCATCTAATAACGATTACGGCGACAAACAGCTAAGCACTATCATTCAACAATTAGTTACAACAATGCAGGATTACAACCTTCAGCAAAAAAGCAATAACTGTTCATAATGAAGACTGCAGCTTTTCAAAGCATGTCATGTTATCACAAGACGTACTTTGGGGGGCAAATGTTATCCCATCTTTCTGCAAGGCCGAGATATCAAGGCACTGGTTTAAAACCAAGGGTTGTTCGTCTAGTATATCAAACACACACACACAGGTTCGCTATGGATGTCGATGAATTTTTTCCGAATCCAGATCATGCTAAAATCAACAAGACACGACAAGCGAAGCCATAAAAGCTAGCATTCCAAATTTCAAGTCAATCTGAGTTCGTATGCTCAAGTTATGGTCAATGTAAGTTGAAGGGAAAACCCACATTTTCGTATCCATTGCTGAGCCATGCTTCGAATCGATCAGATTCGTACCCCTCTTCATGTCATCATTCGTATCGATCTGTTTCGCATCCGTCCTCAACCATTGTTTCACATCGATCAACTCCGTATCCATCAACCGTTAACGCACTTCGTATCGGTCGACCAATACCAAGTTTGTATCCATAAAGAAGGCATTCATTCGAATCCATCAGGTAGCTTTAGTTCATATCCATCACAAGTACCACCTGATCGTAACCATTAAATGGAGGTGACATCCATCGATGCGAACCACACCTTCACCGTCGATACGAGCTAGCCACCCATCTCGATTCGAACTAGACAATACTGTGAATCGATACGAGGTACACGTAGTTGATTGGTTCAAACAGAATAATGGCACTCAGGGCGAAAATCATGGATACGACGTGGTCAACACGGAGCAAGAAGAGGATCAGTGCAAGGAATGCGCGCTGCGTCATCACAAAGGCATGTGCATCATCGATTCGAAGTGGATCGATTCGAATTGATGGATTCGAACCAAACATCAAACGAGAAACTCAAGCTCGTATCGATCATAACTCAAGATCCACCAATCCAAATGCTATGAAATTTTCACAGAAGCTTATGTACAAGCCAAGGAATGTTCCTGCCAAGTTTCAGCTCAATTGGACCAATTCTTGATCGATAAGAAATCGATTTGTATCGATCACAGATCGTGTCGAAACTTGGAGGGATCGATCGTGTAGGCCCACTCACATCCAAAAGGAGTCTCCCGAAGTTTGAGCGAGATATCTGCCTCCTACACCTATAAATAGCCCCTTGAAACCTACAGAAAAAGGATCTTTTGATTCTGAAACACCTAAACTCTGCCGGATCGAGATTTGCATCCTATCCTTGTTGTTGAATTTGAACTCCAAGCTGTACTTTACTGTTATTCGCTGTAATTACTTTTAATCGTTCAAGAGAATCAGTAAGATCCCAAAAACTTCATAGTGGACATAGGAAACACCCAGAACCACTCTAAAATTGCTTGTCTATGCATTTGTGTTAATGTTTATTGGAGTTTTTGTTAGATAATCTTCATTTTACATTTATATTCTTCACTTTTATCTCTTCAAAAACTTCCGAAGAGTGTTGTGCCCATTTTTGGTACAAACAACTGGGTCGATGGATGAGCATTGAGGTTGGTTCGGGAATGGTGGAAGACCAAATAGGAGTTTCTATCTGATGGGCATATAAGTTTGGCAGAAGGAGTGTCCAGAAGGGATTTCATGTTAGTGATGCCTTCGTTCGGCCTTGAAGGGACTAGACAACATTTGTTGTCCAATAGTATGATGAAGGACTGAACAACAATCACCATTCAATGATCCTATAGGAGACCAGATAGACCTTTCTATCTGATGGGGATGTGCCTGAGCATCGAACAAGAAAGGGTGGTCTGGTTCGTATCATGGCATGTCGGGGCGGCTTCGAGTCAGGGCATGGTTGCTTCAGGTCAGAGAAGGGATGGCCATGGATTCTATGCAGCAACAAAGGAAGCGATGGCATGGAGCTTTGACATGGTGACTTCGGGACCTTGGTATAATGGCTCTATGACTTACGATGGTCTCTTTAGGAATTCCAAAGATGATGACTTAACGATGGAAGTCGTGGCGGCGATCCACAATGGCAAGCTAACAATAGGGACCTGCGAGTAGGATTTGCAACTGTGTCCTACTATAGAGATAACCGTGATGGAATAGAGATTGAGATACATTATGGAGATGTGTGCAAAGGGATCGTTAATAACTTGGTGACTTCTAATATGCTCGTAAAGAAGGGGTATGTGGAGATGCGCACCTGGATTCATGATTATTTCTGAATCTTATGACCCTGGTCTTTGCGATTATGGGCCTAGTTCCTAGCCTTTCAAAGTGGCATGGATTCGAGCACCAATGAAGCCAGGATTACGATTGGGTCCCTAGTTTGAGATTGTGCCATACGAGCTATCATATATCCAATGCACACAGGTGTTGGTGAGAATTGTTTAATGGATGCTACATTTTCCATGGTTGCTTATTCTCACAAGGATGTCACATGATGTAGGTATTTTCAACCGTATACCTAGATAATGGACATTGTACTTTGACTGTAGTGCACTTACATGGCTTTGATAGTAGATTAGCATATATCTACTGTTATGTGGGAACTCTTTAGATGTAGGGACATGTCAGATACTGTGTCCATATTTAATATATACGTTTTTAGTATTTTCGAGATGGTGTATCACTTAGATGAGTATATTTAATAATAACATGTCCGGATAGCGCATGGAGCTGTAACGAGTATAAGTTAGAGGCTACGCTTTTATATATCCATATTTTTGAGCATATTATCGCTTATATTTTGATATGGAGTACTATAGAGCTATATCAGTACTTGTATTTTGAGAAATAGTTATTAAGTTTGCTTTTGGTGACTTGGATGCATAAACTCTTTATTTCGTTTTTTATAGTCTATGAACCTAATGCACTTTGATGTTTTATTTGTGGTTTGTTTGATTATGTCAATGTCTTGCCTGTTTTACGTCTATGTTATTATATTATATTTTGTTTGTGCATTGTGAGATGTTTACAGGTTTTGTATTTGGATTTTCTCTACTTTTCACTCTTGGCTGCTATCCTGCATCGGCTGCGTACCTCTACACTGCATCATACAGGTATACTGGGTAACGAAGTTGTAGAGAGGTCATCATATTAGGTATCAGAGCTTAGGTTGCGTAGATGACCTAAGTTGATACTTGAATCCATTGGAGATTAGGAAGGAGCTAGCTGCCTTAGAATGGATCAAGCGATATATGAGAGAGCGTACTTATTATGTTTTGGTTTTCAAAACTATATAGTATTGTGTGTATGCGTAGTATATAAGTTGCATTGCACTCACGACACCATTTGTTCCTTTTAGAAAGATTGATCATTCTTATTATAGCCTGTAAGAATGAGCCAGCTGATAAGGAACGCTGCTAGGAGCTCCATCTTTGGAGTGGAGGAGGAGGTCGGATTGGGGGCTACTATCCTTGACTTACAGAACATGTTCACTGATATGGTGCAAAATAAGATTTGGAATCCCAAGTTTCTCCTACTGCAGCTGTTGGTGGTGGAGCTCTAGTGCAAGCGCCATGGGCTGACTTTGCCAAACTAAACGATAATTTCTCTACTCTAGGAGGAAAGCTATTTCTTCGAACAGAATCAGCCATCAAACTGCAAGATTGGTTGGAAACCTACGAACTCATCTTTGAGGATACAAAGTTAGAAGATGCAATGAAGTGGAAGCTAGCCACTAAATAGCTTTTGGGAAGGGCTATCGGGTGGTGGAACGCCATCAAGATTACTACTCCCTAAGATCATATTTCTTTGGAGCAGTTCAAGGAAAGATTTGAAGAGAAGTATATATCGATCACTCAGAATTTAATGCTCTTTTAGAAGTTTGATGACTTGAAGCGGGAATATGTTTGTGTTCGAGTACGTAGTCAAGTTTGACACACCGTCAAAGTACGGTCTATCTTTTATTGATACTCTGCTCAAGAAGAATCAGAAATTTATCATGGGCTTGGAGGATTATCTTGCATAAAAGCTCACGAGTCATATTGATGAGAAATTTGAGAGGCTTGTAGAGAAGGCCCTTCGACGTGAGAATCGGTACCTTAAGCCTAAGATGGTTGTTACTCCCAAGGATGAGCCAAAGCCGCAAGCTAGTATATGAGGCAAAAGGAAGTGAGATAACAAGAAGAAGAAGCAGTTTCAGAAGAGTGATCAAAAGAAGGGCAACTGGGAGCCTACTTGCTATAATTGTAGGGGAAAAGGGCCATCTTGTCAAAGACTGCAAGGCAGAGGGCAAGAAGTGCTACAACTACAATAATCCGGGGCATATCAAGAAGGATTGTCTATAACTACAGAGGAATAAGCAAGTTGTGTCCGCTTACCTTATGAATGTTATTCTAGCTTTGTCAATTGCTTCATCGAAGAAGGAGAAGGGGAAGAACATCGTTATATAGGGTGTGCTTTCTATTTTCCATACACCTGTACGTGTTTATTTGACACTGGGGCTTCATATTCCTTGGTACCTAACGATTTGGTAAATAGATTAGGACTGAGATCCGAAATAGTTGACCGACTTTTGATTATCACAAAACCCGTTGGGGGATCGATTCTCATGTGCATGGTTTGTCGAGACTTAGATTTATCAAGTCATGGATGTTTTTTTTGCTTGTAGTTGCTTTGTTTTGGGTTTTGTGGGATTCAGTATTATTCTGGGGATGGACTGGCTGCAGAAGTACAAAGTAGTGGTGGATTGTGAGAGGCCATTGGTGACGATAGGTTGGATGATGGGTGTAGGTTAGAGATAAGTTACTTGCCTCATGATAAGGTGATGGTTAGCTTACTGTATTCACTCGGGATCCCACATAACGAGTTGTCATCTGTGCATATAGCGAGGAGTATCCAGACACATTCGAGAAGGTGACCAGATTACAACCTCAAACGGAGACAAAGTTCCGTATAGATTTAGTGAAGGATGTCAGACTGACAGTTATGCCTTTGAGGCATGTGGCATCCAGAGAGCATAAGGAGTTGGATGTGTAAGTGAATGACCCGTTGACGTGAGAATTCATTCGTAGAAGCATATCTGAGTGTGATGCACTTGTAGTATTCGCCACTAAGGTGGATGGCTTTATGAGGTTATATGTAGATTACCGTAAGCTAAATAAGGTGACGAGGAAGAACAAGTATCCACTCCGCATATTGATGACATGCTAGATCAAATCTATGGTGCTAAGGAGTTCTCTCAGTTAAACCTTGAAAATGGGTTTCATCAATTGAGATTGGTGAAGGAGAGTATGCCGATTAAAGTGTTTCGTATGCCATCTGGATTCTATGAGTTGTTAGTTATGTTGTTCAGGCTAACCAACGTGCCAGCATACTTCTTAGATCTTATGAACTGTGCTTTTAGGGATCAGCTAAATAAGTTTGTACTTTTATTCGTGGATGATATCCTTGTTTATTCAAGAATAAAGGAAGAACACTAGGAGCATTTGAGGATTGTGCTCGTGGTGTTGAGGAAGCACCGATTGAATGTGAAATTTTTGAAGTGTCACTTCTGAGAAGAAAAGTGCAATTTTTTGATCATGTTGTTTCTAACCAGTGTATTATTGTAAATGCTGCAAAGGTGGTAGCAGTATAGGACTAGGATCAACCCAAAACCATTACAGACATGAGAAGTTTCCTTGGCTTGGCGGGATACTATAGACATTTAGCTAGGACTTTTCTAAGGTAGCAGAACCATTAACTTACTTGACAAAGAAGAATCGGACCTTTATTTGAGACATCATGTATGAGCACGTGTTTATAAATCTGAAGGAGAGGCTGACAAGTGCACAGGTATTAGTCGTTTCAGGTGAGAGTGACGAGCTGATAGTATACACAGATGCCTATGGTACTAGACTTGGTGTTGTGTTGATGTAGAGAGGAAAAATTGTCACCTATGCTAGTCGACAACTGAAATTGCATGAGAAGAGGTATCCAACTCACGATTTAGAGTTGGCAACGATGGCAATGGCTTTGAAGATATGGAGGCATTATTTACTTGGGGAGAGGTTTGAGTTGTATACGAACCACAAGTCGTTGAAGTATCTATTCTCCCAAAATAACCTCAACCTTCATCGGTAGCGATGGTTAGAGTTTCTAGTCTCCTACGACTTCGACATTTCCTGTACGCGTGGTAAGGAAAATGTGGTCGCTGATGCATTGAGTAGAAATCATGCTAGCTTGGAGCGATGTTCATAAAGTGAAAGTAGTTGAAGTTCACCGCTGGCTATGACTTTAGACCTCCATATGGGCTAGAGCCAGAAGTGTTGGCTAGCTTGATGGTCAGCCTACCTTAACTGAGCGGTTAGGTGCTAGTCAAAGACAAGATGCTAAATTAGCAGAGATCATGACGAGGATAGAGGAGGGAGTATAGTATTAGGAGATGAAGAAGTATGGGATCGACCATGATGTTTGGCTCTATAAGGATGGGAGATTGTTTGTTCCCGATATCGATGGGTTGAGGGATGACGTACTACGTGAGTCCCATCATTCGAGATTGGCTATACTTTGTAGTAACAATCAAATGTAATGCGATATGAGGCAGATATTTTATTGGGAAGGGATAAAGAAGGATATTGGGACATTCATCTCGAACTGGTTGAACAGTCAGTTGGTAAAGGTAGAGCAGAAGAAGCCGAGTAGTTTGCTACAACCGCTCGAGATTCCCGAAAGGAAATGAGAACAAGTTTTGATGGACCTCATCGATGGATTGACAAGGACCAGAGGATGCTATAATAGTATTTAGGTCATAGTCGATAAATTGACGAAGAGTGCCCAGTTCTTACCCGTTAAGTCAAGTAGAACGACATACAAATTTGTCGAATGGTATGTGAAGTGGGTTGTGCGATTTCATAGTGTGCCGAAGGGCATTGTGAGCGACTGAGACCTTATGTTCACTAGCGTGCTTTGGAAGAGCTTACGAGAGGAGTTGGAGACGGGGCCGCACCTCGGTACGGCTTATCACCCACAAACTAATGAACAAACCGAGAGGGTGAATCGTATTCTGGAGGATCTCTTGCGAGCTTGCATTCCCGATTTTGGTGGTTTGTTGGACGGTCATTTTCATTTAGTAGAGTTCGGCTCAACAACAATTATCATTTCAATATCGGTATGGCATCTTTTGAGGCGTTAAATGGCCGATCGTGCAACTTTCCTTCATGTTGGTGCTAAGCGGGCAAGAAACTGATACTTGGGCCAGACATGATTAGAGAGACTTCAAAGAAGATTGAGATCATTCAACAACGAATGAAAGCTGCTCAGGATAGATAGAAGAGCTACGCTGGTAGGAGGAGACGTGATATGGAGTTCTCCATTGGCAATGTGGTATTAGTCAAGATCTCTCCTTTGAAGAATGTTGTTTAATTTAGTACTAAGGGGAAGTTGGCACTGGGATTCTTTGGTCCTTTTCCAATACTTTAGAAGATTGGGAATCTAGCATATAGTGTCGACTTACCTTGAAAGATGGCAAGAATACATAATGTGTTCCACATATCTCACTTGTAAAAGTTTGTGAATGACTCAAGCATAATAGTTCAACTGGATCAGCTTGATGATATCGAGATTGAACCAGAAGTATCGAGACCTCATAGGCCTATCCTTATCGTTGGATGGGATACAAAGCAGCTTAGTAGAAAGACGGTAGAGCCGATGAAGGTTAAGTGGAGTAGGATCAAAGGCGATTGTACATGGGAGACCAATGAGAGGATGAGGATCGCCTATCCCGAGCTCTTTACTTGGTGTGACATATGTTTATCGCATTCACTTTCCTTTTTGATATCATTATAGGGTAGTTTAGCATCCTGCATGCTAGGGTAGGAGTAGATATCATTTATCGCTTTTGTGTGCATGATCGATGTTTGACACGTTTGCTCATGAATGATAGGCATGCAGGATAGCTATGTTTGATTTTACCTTGTGGCATTGGGGATTTTGGGGGCGAAATTCCAAAAGGGAGAGAGAGCGTAATGAACTAGTTTTTGTGTATCAGAGGATCGTTGTAACAGTCGCCTTTACGACCCTCAAATGTCGACCGTTACATTTTGGTATCAGAGCTGAAAGTTAAGCGAGAACATTGGCTATGGCGGGGTAACTCATTAAGAGATAAGGTAATGGAATGCCTTATTTGAATGCCTTATTATGAGCTTGAGTGTGTATATATGAGCGCGTATTTGTTAGTGATATAAAAATGTCTTATATTATGTTGGTTGATCTATTGAGTGGTTTATGGATTCTGGTCAATACGAGTAATTAATGTTATTGATAGGGATCTCTAAACACTTGAACAGAGCAATTCGATATGGTATTGTTTATAAATTGGATAAATGAAATAATCTACCTCGATTTTATTTTATATATAAAGGAATAATTTTTTAAAAATTATTATAGTTATATATGGTGTGTTTGGTTGTAGTGAATGATAATATTTCAGTATTATCATTTATGATTTACTATTTATTATTTATGCTTTGATAAGAAGATTGTTTATTACTATAATCTAACAAAGTTATACAATTGTAAAATGAGTTATATAAGAAAGTGAATTTGTAAATGTGAATTGTGAAGTGATGATTATAATTGAAATGATCAACATTTGGGAAATGATTTTTTTCTAGATAATAGAAATTATGCAAGTATGATTTATAAATGTGATTTATAAATAAAAAGGAAATGAGATTGTATAAGTATGATTTATAAAGATGATTTATTTATAACATGGATTTAAACTAAGAATTTGATAATTTAAATCCAGGTGATTCTAAAAAAATTTCTTTATGTTATTGTGAATAATAATAATACTATTATTTTGGAAGTATTTTTATATAGAAACATTTCAAAAGAATTTAAAAGGAGATAGAAATCACTAAACTCACTTTGGTAGCTGGGAAATAATTTTGATAATGACTGCAACATCATCGACGTTCATTTTCGGGTTTCCAAGAGAGGAATTGCTACCATTAGAGGTTTGTTTTGGTAAAATTAGTTTGATTTTGATTCAAAAGTAAGATCTAAAATACAAAGAAATTATTTATAGTATTGTTTCAAAATAATTTAAAGTAAGGATAAGATCTTCAAACTCTGGAAATTTTCATTTAAGTGTTTTATGAAAATATGAGAAAATTAGTTTTATAAATTTTGGGATTAGTAAGTTAAAATAATGTTTTAAATTACTGAATATTAATGTTAAGAAAAGTAAATTTGAAATTGAAATATGGAATGAAATTTAACTTAAGTTAAATAAAATGAATTTTTAAAAGAAATTTAACCTAAGTTGGGTTGAATGCAATAATTTTTGGAAATGGAACTGGCTGTGATTCGAAATGAATTAATGAATGAACTAACTAACTAAATTATTGAACTGGATATAGTTTAGAATGTTGTGTGATAGAATTAAATAATGGAGTGAACTAATGACATAAGTTAAATGGAATTGAATTTGATTTAAAATAGATATGGACTTAAGTTGTGAAGTTAAAAATAAAATAAACTAGAGAAGTGTTGTTGGGATGACCTGCAAATTCGTACACTTTGAATCGACAACAAACCACACATGTCCGACCCCAAAAGCACAGACTAACGTATAGTCAAGAAAAAGAAAAGAAGAGAAAAGAATAAAAAATAAGAAGGAGAGAAGACTGAACCAAACAGAACAATACAGAATCTCACATCACAGTTGAAAACATATAATATCATATCAATGATCTTTACAAAACAAAAACTGTATATACATACATCAATCAGAGTTTAACAATCAATCAATAGTTATAGCCTGAACAGTTATAATAACCCGTCCTCACAATTGCTGATAATATAGACAACAACACAACAATAATGCGCAAAGTGGATAACCAAAACATATACGTGTATGTGAAAATGAAGATCTCCAACTCTCATTCTGAAGCTCCAAAAGCATCAAATCTGAACCTATAAATATACTCGGTCTGACCCGAGCATTGAAATGGAAGAACGCTCGGATCAGTCTAGTAAACGAGCATGAGAAACACACTCAACTGAATTTATTAAATTACCAAACTTTTCCTTCCAAAACAGAAGTATCTCGTAAGACATGCCATACATAAACACAGACATATTTTTACCTTACGATAACTAAATCATTTCATATCAAATCCTCTTATATTATACTAGTGTCTAGTATACAAATAATATTAATCATAGCCGAAATTGTTACATTGATTAAATTATAGCATATAGCCCAAAATGGTAATATAATCAAAATGGAAGGTACGTAGTGAAGTTTCGATTTCCATACAAATGACCAAGTGAAGGGACTACCTTCCGGCAGCGCATCTCTAGAAGAATGTACCGAGAAACCATCACAAAGTTCCTGTAACGACCCACACTTTTGTATGGATCACATCGACAATAAACCACACATGTTAGAATCAAACCATTCAAAAGAAGGATTGTTAATGGGGTATAAGACAAAAAAAAGGAAAGAAAAAATCAATAGACAGAATCTCGCAGCGGAATGACAAAATATAATAATCAAATAGACAGTTCATGAAGTTGTTTTACAAATAACATTTGATTACACTTTTACAAATTCAAATCAGAGTTATACATATATCACAAATAAACCAATAATGCAGCGGAACACAGAATGTAATGGAATAATAAATAGCAATAATATATTGAATCTTCGTCTTCGTCCACCAAAAAATGGTCTTCAATGCTGAAAAACTCAGGCTGACCCGAGCGTAACGGAAAATAATACACTCGAGTCAGAACTAAAATTCTTATGCAAATTAAATCAAAAGTAGATGTAATAAGGAATGCAGATAACTACATTTTCAAGGTTCAAATTTCTGAAAATGTTATTGTTTCCATATTCAAAATAAAATGGATTTCACAATAGATCCATTCTAGTAAATTACAAATTTACAGAACAATTCCCAGTTAAATTTCATAGTTCAAGAGATTTGATTATAAAAATGTTCCAAAGTTTCAATATTCGATTTTACGGAAACTTCCCAATGTTTCAAAATTTAATTTTGAAAACTTTCAAATAAGGTAACGACGGTTTACTTCTCAAAATCATTTTTATGGTTCAAATAGTAAATCTAAACATACTAGTTTTCCTCTGATATAAATACTTGAAATTCATGGGTTTTATATCTTTATTCAGTGTGTAAATAATCAATATGAAAATTTATATAATAACAATAAACTATAATGTGTTAAAAGGATATATCAAATAAATTAACAAATACACATTCAATCACAATAGCATCCATCACAACATACAATCAACATTCAAATTAATCAGTTCAACAAATCAACCAATTCAATAACATGTCACGATAATTATTAGTCATCACATATTAGAATTCAGCTATTTAAATATCAATAAAAATTCCAAGCCAACAATCAAAAATTTATCACTATATACCTGGTTTAACTTGCAACAAAATTTTAGCATTTCATGAGTGAGTTTAAACACTCACCTTCTAGATTTCCCTTTTCTAGTCGGATTTGGCTACTACTTCCTCCTTTTGATTTGTTTCCTTCTACCTTAATCTTCTTTTTATAATGTTTTGGAAGAGATAGAGAAGTTGTTATAGATCTAGATATGAACAAAAAGATTTGGGAAAAAGAAGAATGTTTGGAAAAGAAGAAGAAAATTTAAAGAAGATGAAGAATTTAAAGGAAAAGGAAGCTTTCAAAAAGAAGAAGAAGAAGATTTGAAGAAGAAGAAACAAAAAAGATTAAAAATTAAGCAAAATAAAAGAGAAGAAGGAGATTCAAAGAAGAAGAAAATGAAAAAGAAAGGAGGAAAGTGAAGAGAGAGAAAAAAAATGAGATGGAAGTTTTATTTGGATAATGAAGCTACAGAAGATGAGATTAGAAAATGAAACATGACTAAAGGAATGAAGACGGAAACAAATGAAAAGATAATAAGGTGTATATAAACAAAGTAGGAATTGAAATAAAGCATAATATGAACAGCCCTAAAACATAGTATTGAAAGATGTGAACTAAATGAATATGAGGTGTTAGAAGAATTAAAATGCAAATGAGGAAATAAAATTATAGATTATTTAATAATAAGGAAATAAAGGGGAGGGAAAAAATGCACGTTTAGTTTTAAATGCTTTAGGCATTGATAATGCATAAGGAAATGTATGTAGAAATGAGAAAATTTGAAAACCAAAGGGAAATAAAAAAATTTATAACCAAAAATGAGATGGAAAGAATTAAAAAGAGCCTAAAAGCTTAGGCTTAGGTATTAAACCGAAGGAGAAATGAACGAACCAAGTTTTAATAATGAGGCAACTATTTTAAAACGTACATGCAATAAATAAATAAAAAAGAAATGAAGGGACCACATACACATTTTGAAATTCAATTTTTTTCGAAACGTAACCAAATTAATTTCATTCACTCAAATAATACTCAATTCGTACACATATAAATTTTTATCTACGCACAATCAATAAAATTATATTTACCTTAAAAATGAAAACGTTCAATTCTTTTAATTCCATTAAAGCACCATTTTCGTTTAACACAAAACGTGCGTTTCTTTTATTAAATTTATTAATTGCAATCAACGTTTTCTTTCCTTTTAATCGAAATATTTCCATCGTATTAATTGCAATTAATAACAAAGTTAAATTTCAAAATAGATAAACCAAAATGGATAAGAAATAGGACAATTGTTTTCTTAAGTCATTTAAACATGTTTATAAATTCATTATTTTACACCACAGTAATAAACAACTTACTTAAATTATATTCCTATTCTTGTAATCAATCTGTATGCTAAAACAGCGTTCAAATATATATATATTTATATATATATATATATATATAAACAAATCATTCTATTCTTTACTCTAATTAAATTAAATCTACATTCACAAATAAAACATTCATTTTATTTTACATAAACATTCTTCTTTTCATTAAATGAAACTTTTCTTATATTTTCACAAAACATAAGCTACGATTTAATTACACTTATAAACTTACAATTTAATGTTCTCTCTCTTATTAATTGAAATTATTCAATTAGATTAATTTCAATTGATTACAAAGATGAATATAAAAATGGACTAAATAAATGTAATGAGAAATAGAAAAATTATTTCCTATCAAACAATAATTTAAACAATTTATGCACTATTGCATACAAACAGGTATTATACATTTCTTACCAAATAATAGTTTATCATCTGTGAAATCAATCTTTTAGCTACCAAACATTTTAAGTAAATAAACATATGATTCTGTTTTAATAAATAAACATTCATTATTCCTTATTAACATTTATTATTCCAATCAATTGGAAATTTACATTCGGACAATTGTTAATATCATTCAAACCGATATTATTAAAATACACACTAACATTTGTTATCCTCCTTATATTATTGCAAACATATTTCATTAAATTAAGCTCATAATTTGTAATATAATCTAATTTGTATCAATAAAATCTTAAAAAAATTCCTAACAATTTTATTTAAAAATATTATTTAATACTTTTAAATGTTTAAAAATGTCAGTCGTTACAATCTCCCCCACTTAAAACTTTTCATCCCCGAAAAGAAACAAAAAGGAATCCAAAAATATATTATATTTTATTTAAACAGTCATTTATAAACAATTAAATCTACATATTTAAGTTTAATAAAATAAAAAAATAACTCAAATTCTACAAAAATATTCGAAGTCTTAAATTTTCGAAAAATTTCGGCAGAGTCTCCTTTGTACAGAGAGGTTCGAAAAACAATAATATTAATAATTACAATATATGTATCATATTTCAAGAATAAAACATATACAAACAAAGAATACGACCATTTATCAACCAAAGAATCAATCATACATCCATAGTAACCAAAACCAATTGTTTGTTTAGTTCAGAAACCTTAAATCATGCATGGTAATGAACAAACTGTCAAGCGTACCCTACGCTCAACAGCCTTAGATAATTACTTAATATATTAGTCAAACAACCTCAACAACTGGAAGTATTCTTTTTCAAACTTACCATCAGCCAAACAACAAGAATTGCAAATTTATTTAAGTTTATACGATTGGTTTTTTTTCATCATTTACCTTTCATTCATCTATTTATATAAAGATCAATCACTTATATAATTTGGTTTCCATTAAATATTTATGGCATTAATGAATCATTTCAAAAAAAATTACTTAAGCTTCTACTGTCCTACTTATTTTTATAACTCCATTCGGTTATTGAATAAAAATTTAAGTTTTTAGTATTTGCCCTCGAAGAGAAAAGAAATATTTCAACATATCTAAAATTTCAGTTAAAACATTTAACCTCATTCACTTAGTAAAAATATAAGATATATTTAAAACATCCTCATAGCATTATGCAAAGATTTTTCAAAAGTCTAACACAATGTTTGAAATTTATGTCAAAACATTATAATAAACTTTAAAATAAAATTCCTTAAATCCGATAATTTATTAGACTCGTTATTTTTAAAATAAGTGTAAACTCAAGATTATTAAACTGAAACTAATAGAATACTCAAATCTTACATTAAATTTCTAAATCAAAGTTTAAAATCTCACATCTTCGATATTAATTTTACATACTTGTTTTAAAATGAATATTCAAATCACGGAAAAACATTTATTATGGTTTAATACAAAAATTCAAACAGTAAATGAACCAATAAATTTACTATTAGTACTTCGAAATCAATTAAATATTCCAAACTATACTTGTAAAATAGAGATTAAAATTTATTTGCCAAGTGTATTACTATAAATAAACTTCGCAAATCAATTTTTTTCCATTTATATAATATCTTTAATTTCTATATTCAAAGAAACTTATACAAATTTTACTTGCAATATTCATTTGAAAGCTTCGTTTGCAAATAAATCATTTTTAATACTTTAATACTTTTCAAAAATTCATTTGTAAAATTTCTTGCTTCATTTTTAAATACAATTTAAATATTTTAAGTAACATCTTTATAAATATATGTAAACTATTTTAAAATAATTATTTACATCATTAGTTATATACAAAGAAGCTATTGAAACCCTAAGTCCGTTATTTATAAATTTATTAGTTTTATCTCAAGATACTTTTCAAACATTATTAATAAATCAATAATCATTTACTTTATATATGTTTTATTGAATTAATAATTTCTCACGATATTTACAACACTAGTAAACCATGCTATACATAAATAGATAAATTTTAAACATTTTAAAGTATTTAGAAAAGAAAAAAATGACCAAAATATTTTTTATATAATACTTTATCAAAATACTTTTATAACTCGATGTCTTAACAGGTTTATCCTTGTTCTTGCAGACTCTAGCCATGCATTGATCAAGCGCAAGGCTAGAATTCTCCAAGTACTTAGTAGACCTGTTTCAACATCCAGTGAAAATACTTGAAAAACTTTCAAAACCGATATCGAAAGTACAATCCAAACAAATCACCTGGATCGTAGATACACAATGGTTACGCCTGGATCCCCCAAGAAACATCCGTGCCTTTAAGCAATCACTGCCTTACGAATTACACCATGATAACCAAAACCCATGGACCGCAGGATACATAACAATGGTTACGCCTGGATCCCCCAGGAAATAAAAAAGAAACGAAGGGACCACATACACATTTTGAAATTCAATTTTTTTCGAAACGTAACCAAATTAATTTCATTCACTCAAACAATACTCGATTTGTACACATATAAATTTTTATCTGTGCACAATTAATAAAACTATATTTACCTTAAAAATGAAAATGTTCAATTCTTTTATTTCCATTAAAGCACCATTTCCGTTTAACCCAAAACATGCGTTTCTTTTATTAAATCTATTAATTGCAATCAACGTTTTCTTTCATTTTAATTGAAATATTTCCATTACATTAATTGCAATTAATAAAAAAGTTAAATTTCAAAACAGATAAACCAAAATGGATGAGAAATAGGACAGTTGTTTCCTTAAGTCATTTAAACATGTTTATAAATTCGTTGTTTTACACCGTAGTAATAAAAACTTACTTAAATTATATTCCTATTCTTGTAATCAATTTGTATGCTAAAACAACGTTCAAATAAATATATATTTCTTTTTTTAACAAATCATTCTATTCTTTACTCTAATGAAATTAAATCTACATTCACAAATGAAACATTCATTTTATTTGATATAAACGTTCTTCTTTTCATTAAATCAAACTTTTCTTATATTTTCACAAAAGATAAGCTACGTTTAATTACACTTATAAACTTACAATTTAATGTACTCTCTCTTATTAATTGAAATTATTCAATTACATTAATTTCAATTGATTTCAAAGGTGAATATCAAAATGGACTAAATAAATGTAACGAGAAACAGAAAAATTATTTCCTATCAAACGGTGATTTAAACATATTTATGCACTATTGGATACAAACAGGTATTATACATTTCTTACCAAACAATATTTTATTATCTCTGAAATCAATATTTTAGCTACCAAACATTTTAAATAAATAAACATATGATTCTCTTTTAATAAATAAACATTTATTATTCCAATCAATTGGAAATTTACATTCAGACAATTGTTAATATCATTCAAACCAATATTATTAAAATACACACTAACATTTGTTATCCTCCTTATATTATTGCAAACATATGTCATTAATAGAAATCTTAATTAAGCTCATAACTTGTAATATAATCTAATTTGTATCATTAAAAACTTAAATTTTTTTCCTAACAATTTTATTTAAAAATCTTATTTAATACTTTTAAATGTTTAAAAATGCCGATCGTTACAGTTCCTCTACCAATACAAGACCGACCCACCTCTATAACGAGATGTATCGTATATGTCATCCTCTGGTCATTACCGACTTTACCGAGAGCCCTTTAGCATACAAACCACAATAATCCGATACGCGACGTCATAGCATGTAAAGATGTATCTAGAATAGGATGATCATATCCTACTTGGGAGCGACCCAATTAGCCTTGCCGCATCTTACCCTATTTTGGTCATTTCCGGTTGATGAGGCCTGAGGTTACAATTACCTTTCACAAATCGCTCACATCACTTTGAATGCTACATGGTCATTTTCGTTGAACACTAATTGCCTTCCATAAAAATGCAACCCTTAAGCTCGTACGTCTCAAGGAGGGTGTTAAGCTAAGAGAAGTTGTCTTCTTCGCCACCACTGATGTACATTTGTAAAAACCAATGTACGTAATCTTTAGATATGCAATGTCAGAAACGTATCCATATAAATTATCCAAGAACATGAAAAACTAAAGGTACTCTCCTACCGCATCCAGTCGGGAAATCCCTAGGATTAGTAGAGAATAGTCCTTGCATTGGATATTTCATAATGAAGAGACTACTGCTACTGGATGTATATTGGGATTTCTACCCTAAACGATCAACAAGCAGTCCTCCATTATGAAAATCCTGAATATCAATATCATCACAACCAACCTGCACAATCATTGCATATACGTTGATCCGAAGTGGTTTTCAGATAAATTTGATCCCAGTCTCCTCACATCAACAATGCAAAAGCATTTCTCAACCTCACACAGAAACTAAGTCTCATAAACTTATCATGTTTCCAACTTTCAACTCACTATCCTTTGGCCAAGATGGAAGCTCAATAGATTGGAGTAATACTCCACACTATACGAATCAACATCCTCAACACAAACGATAATCAAGCCTACACAGAAGCCTATGTATTAAATGTATGACTAAATAGTTCCCACATCAACTCGAGGAACTAAAATGGCCAAGTTTGATGGTCGGTTATTTAACTATCAAGCAAATAAATATCTAGCACCATAAGCAATCACTAGGCCCTTTAATTATATTTTATTAATTAAATCATTTGCCAAATATTCACTTCAAATTATCGTTAAAAAGACATAATCTCAAAACCGTTTTGATGTTTCAACATTGGAAAACATTTCCATATACTTATTTAATAATAAGTAATTCATAAATCAATTGATATTCAACACTTAGAAAATATTACATATACTTAAATTGAGATTAAGTATATATTTTATTCTGCAAGAAAACATTCTCTTAAACACATTTAGTTGGGTCAAAACGAATGTTGCATAAAACATCATTACAACAACCCAAAATCATCAGTATAGGGATTCGAAAATAAGATAGATATATAAATCCCATATACTATACAAAATAATTCCATTTGAAAATCACTTACTATAACAACAGTGTTACAGTCTATCATTTCCTTACTTCTCGAAAACGTCTATTTCAACAATGAATGTTGAAATCTATGGCTTGGATACTTAGCACGTTTTAAAACATCTTTAAACCATTTTACTCCATTTAAAATGCCATTTCCAAAACATGTCTTTTAATTTAAAAGATTATTCACTGTCCAAAATCGTGAATATAGTTCATTTACCAAATCCAATATTTCTACACATTTATTTTAAGGATTATCCACTTTCCAAAATCGTAATGTAGTTCATTTACCAAATTCTTTATTATTGCAATATTAAATTTAAAGGATTATCTACTGTCCAGAATCATGGATATAATACCTTTAATAAACTTCTATATTTCACTTATCAAATTCAATTGATGTTGGATTTATAAAACAATGTTTATAAATTCCATTTATATTTTATAGAATCTTCTATTTATAAATCTCCTTTATTAACCAATTCAATTTATCTCATTTATATGCCAAAAATCCAAATTATAAGTTAATTACTTATAATTCTCGTTTTTTCCAAAATTCGTTCTTTTATATAACTTCATAAATCTTATTTACTTATAAGATTCACTTACAACTTCATTTTAACATTCATAAAACTTCTTTATAGTTCCATCACTTTGATTTATAAAATTTCAATTTTATAAACCTTATATATAAACCATTCATAATAAATCAAAAAATCTCAATTTATACTATTTCACGAAATAGTTAACTCCATATTTCAAAATTCACATTCTGATTATATTTCACAAAAATCATAATTTTTATAACATATAAATTATAACTTTTATTTATTTAAAATAAATTCATTTCTTACAATTCAAAATTCAATGAAACGTATATTTTCAAAATCACTTGAAATTCCTTTTAAATTTGGAAATCATCAATTTAACATTTTTAAATTACCAAAAATAGGCCTAATGCTGCAACAACACTAAATACATCAATCACGACATCCAAAACATCATATATCACATGATAACATCATATATCACAATATCTGTAAATAAACCAATACTAGTGAGCAATCCAGTTGGATCCCGCAGCCTATCACCTACAATAATATACATATTAAAATATGTGTACAATGTCTGCTTCGAGGCAGATGCGCGTACAAAGGGTCATCCGCTCATACATGGGCACCGATAGGGTCTCATCTGCTCCAATAGGTAGGAGTATATCCAAATACTAATCAATATATATAATATATCATATATCATCCAAACAATCATCATAAACAATATTTATTCTCACTTATACAAAAATATTAGCGAGTCAGAAAGAGTGAGTTGTACTCACTTTGGCTATAATAGTTGTTGTAGTGTTTTATTCCGAATAAAATTAAACAAGGTTATAATTTTGCCCAAAATTTTCACTAGCTCCAATCAACTCCAAACAAGCTCTAAAATGTTGTGCTCATTAATACGGACCCAACGCAACTTGCTTCGTCAAAAATGGACCTCGTATGAAAAAGTCACGACGTTACAAAGTTTATACGAATTATTATATAAATAAATTTACTATTTTATTAAATTTTTAAAACCCTCACTCATATCAACCGTTAGATTTTGATCAAATCAGATCGGCCCGTGCATTCTTTCTTCTCCCCTTCACGTTGTTTCTAAGCTGAAATAACCAATAGTCGCGTGTGTTTCTATGATTGCTGCCGCCTCCATACGACCCTAGAGATCGATCAAGCTTCGACATAACGTGCGCCATCCACCACCCCACCCACGTACCAAGTATGGCCAAGTTCGGCTATGAATTTTGCTCGAAATATGTGGTTGAACATGGAACGTTCATCGCCATTTTGTCGCCAGTCCATCGTGTAATACTCGATCATGACCGTTGATCTTGTAGTACTCACCGCCCAGTACAATATTGTAGTTGATAACTTTCGTAATTATTGATGGATTGGAAGAAAATGAGGGAGAAAGGATCGAGCAATTTTGGCCATTGAATATGAAACTGGCAGCTGTGAAATCGTAATAAGGTTTTGTGAAAATTGTGAAATAGTTTGGCCTTATATAGAAAATTTACACGCATTATTCATCCGGAAATTTTTCGAACTCGAAACGAAGCGTGCTGCCTGTCATTTATAATGTTTTACCCCTATTTCAAACACAATGGTATATATATCAGAAGCTAATTCGATCGTATTTGGAAGATAGATTTTCGAATCGACTATTTAAATTTAAAATTCACTTAAACAAATTTCTACGCGTTTCAGCTTGCCACGACTAAACCATAAATCCGATTGACACTAAATTTGAAATCCTACAATAATATAATATTACAGATCTAATGAAATAGTTTTCGTCAAAATCCGAGACAGTGTGAAAAATGACTATTTCTACGTGTTCATTAAATATTAAAATATTCAATTTCTACATATTAACTTTTAAATCAATTTTAAAAGTTTACTAACATCGTTCTAATTCAAATAGAATTTATATCAACTTTATAAATCATTTTCATTCACATATAATACAAATTCAAATTATTTCTGTAATTTCAAATATTAAATTAACAATTTAATTATCTAATTAAATCACTATATTCGAAATATAGGTTATTTAGGTTATAGAATTAAATTTTGAAAAATTAAAATAAATTAAATATCTGAATTTCGAATGACTAAAATTCTGGGTTTTACAGTTTTATAAAATGTTTATAAACTTAAATAAAGTCTTATGAAATGATTCATAAATGAATTTAGTTTGGAGTGAAATGTTGTTAAACATAAATTTAGTGGAATATTTCTTAAGTGATATTAGTTTTAAAAGAAAATACTAAGAAATAAGTGAATGTGGATAAACCAATGTGGATAATGATTAAGAAAAAATGAATGAAAATAAAAGAATGAGACATAACCAGTGACCAATAAATACATAAGTTGTACGTATATTATTTTATTCGCATAACTGTTTGATCCAGATTCGGACACATGGTTTCGAGGTGGTTTGCATCGGCCCGAGTTAGAATTTTTCACCAGGTTTTTTATGGCGAACACTGGATATGGGCTTTTGATTGATTCTGGAATTCTCTATTGTGGTTTATGGCTTTCAAGGAGAATGGCGGTTTTTAATCAAGGAATTGGATCGAGTCCGCACTAGAATGGTCGTTGGACGATGCTAGTTCGGAAGTGAGATTGTGTGATTGACGAGCAATCAGATTTGGTATTGTGCATGGATGGTATATGTACACCATACGAGCTTTAGTAAATTAAACGTTGACATTGGAAAAAATGTAATTTATATCGATATGAATTAATTAGATGGATATTATTTTTTGATGGTTTCTCTTATTATGTTTGCATATGGTTATTGTATAGTCTATGCTATATATTGATATTATTTTCCATACATGTTCTCATCCGTTGTTGAGTGAGTAGTAGGTGGGGATGGCACATGCTTTGAATTTAGAACTCGCTTTCGCATAATATTGATTATTTGTGCTTGCTAATACTAATAAAAGGTACGCATCTCGGATTATATATCGTACTTTTATATTTTTCCCTACGGGATGCCCCATCCTTAAAGATGAGATGTATATTTATGTTTATATATATATATATATATTGTAATTTTTTCCGATCGAACTGCGCAAAGGAGACGCTGGTGAAACATTTCGTAAATTTAAGGCGTTGGAAAACTTTTAAGAATTTAAAAAATTTGATTTTAAGTTATAACTAGGAATGAATGAATGGATGGTATTAGTTGGAATCTATGAATAAATTTTAAAGGCTTAGAAATTAGTAATCTATTTTAGCAAATTAATTTTTGGGAAGCTAAGGACTTAACAGCTAATTGATTTTTGAAAAGTTAATGGTTTGAGACATTCTTCTTATCTTGGTAATTTCGAGGACGAAATTCTTTTAAGAGGGACGAATGTAATAACCCAGAATTTCAATAAATTGATATTTGGAATATTTAATTGATTTGAATATGAAAAGTTATTTTTTTATAAGTTTAATAACTTGAATTTCAAAATAAAGCGATTTATTTAATAATTAAATTATTGGATTTAATATTCGAGATCGTTTAAATAATTAAATCCTGAATTTAATATAAATAAAAATGATTTTGAAAGGTGATTTAAATTTTATATAAATAAGAATGAAGATAGTAAACTTTTGGGACACTGTCTCGGATTTCGACGATACTCATTTCATTGGATCCGTAAAGTATATTATTGTATGATAACGAAATTCATGGCTATACGACGTATTATTCGGTCGCGCGAGATCGAAGTGCATATAAATTAACTTCAAAAATTTATAATATAGCTGGGTTCGAAAAGCTAAGTTCTGCATATGATCGAATTAGGCCTCGAGACTAGTTCTATTGTATTCTAAATTGGGGTATAACATATAGAACGTCAAGCAGCATGCCTCGATTGGCGTCCAATATTTTTGGTCATGTAATGTCGGATATTTTTGAAATATAATATATATATATATATATATTATAGGCCATAACCCTATCCTATTCCTGCCCATGCTCTCCACTGTTCAGCCATACCGAGGCCCATGCCTTCCCTCCTATATTTTTGAACGCGGCCAATACCAGAAATGTTTAAAAAAATTCAAATAAAACCCAACCAAATCCAACAGCTTGCGATGAGTGGAGACACTAACGTCGTTTTTTGGAGATGTCGTCAAATAAAGAAATGTTTGCGACATCGAATGGAGGGTATTCAATGTTGGATTGGGCTATAGTGTGGCATGGTGGCATTGATTTTCAAATGAATGGTGTTTCCATTATTTGCCAATTTCGGGTAATTGGTTGATTTTTGGGCAATGGGTTGTGAAGATGAAAGGAGCGTGTGGATGGGAGCTATGCACGGCCGAAGTTTGGTGGCCAACGACGGTGTGTGGCGGTGGCAATGGGCTGAACGGAGAATTCATTTTGGGTGTTTCTTAGTGGCGGCAGTGAATGGCGGGGGAGGTCGGTTGCATAGGAAAGATGGTGGCTATAGTAGGAGCGAGGCGGTGGCGGTTGGACGGCCGTGGTAGTGGCGATGTTGAGTTGAAGTAGGCACTAGGTGGGTTTATTTTCGCGAATGAGAAAGAGGAGAGGAGGATTGGGCGAGGTCGACTATTTTTTTAA
Source organism: Allium cepa (assembly GCA_030765085.1). Lineage (NCBI taxonomy): Eukaryota > Viridiplantae > Streptophyta > Magnoliopsida > Asparagales > Amaryllidaceae > Allium > Allium cepa. The sequence continues at coordinate 211,957,615 of CM060940.1, read as the reverse complement.
GGTTAATAATGTAATTTATTAATTAATTTTTGTTTAAATATCGATAACTTATTAATTTAATAACTTATTCATACGAGGTCGGATTCAGGGATAGTTGAAATTTGGGCTAAAATCGGACGTCGTTCAGTTTTAGTTCCAAAACCGAACGCCTCGGCGATGAAAGAAATTTCAATGAGTTAAACACACCTTTTTGGTTAACTAGTTTGATATATAGTTGATAGAAATTGCTAATCGAATGATTTCAGTTGAGACCCTATTATGTTCCCGTGTAAGAGCGGATGACCATTTGTATACGATCCCGCCTCGAAGCGGTTGATTTATATTTTGTAATTATATACTATATGATGTAGGAGGATGTGTTGGAGGGTTCTAACAGGATTCCTCATCATTATTGATTTTACTTTTTTATATTATGTTATATAATCTGTTAGAAATTATATCGTGATTGGTTGAAGTGATATGATCGTTATAAACGTGCTATGAAACCCCTGAAATAAAACATACGTTTAAATTGGATAAATTTGGATAAATAATTTTACATATATAATAAATATTGGGTTATTTACACACATTTAGCATGTTGGGCATAAATGGATAATTTGGGAAGTTATTACCTTTAAATAACAAGTGGTGATGGGAACACTTTATTTAATAAAGTAAAAATGACTTTTACATTAGTAATACTTCCAAATCTTTCTAAAAGGTAATTTTGCAAATATTTATTTAAAGTAATTTAATAAAGAAGTTTTGAAGTTTAAAATGTTTTATATTTAATTATAAATTTCAATCATAAAGGATTTTATATTAAATATGTTTTTATGGATTTTAAATAAATTATAGAATAGATATTCTAAGAGATATTTAAAATAAATGTTTTAATCATAATATAATAGTTTATAAAGTATTTCTAATAGTATAATAGTTTTTAAAGTATATTTAAGTATATATATAGTTTTTAGTTATAAGTTAAATATTTTATATGAAGTAAACTAAAGTTTTTATACTGTATTATCTTTATAAATCTTTCTTAATATTAATATTTTACCTTATAAATAAATTAGTGTGTGTGTGTGTGTGTGTGTATATATATCAAAATATCATTTTTATTAGTTTTAACATATTAGTAAGTATTTTAAAAGTATTTTTAGATGTATACAAGTTTTAAATATTAAATTAAGTATTCTATCAATATAAAAAGGGAATTTGGGTTCGTACATTTAAGCTAAATAAACTATTTGGGAAAATTTAACTAAAAGTGTATTATCTAAATTTATAAATTTTAGATATACTTAATCTTTAAATAAATGTTTTAAAGATTAATGGTAAGGAGAAGTAATTTGTTTAGGGTTATTGTAAATGGTGTTTTATCAAAACTTGTTTTTAACCCTTAATGCTAATTATACTTGGAAATATAATTAGTTACAAATGAATATTTGGTAAATAAATACAAGTAAATTGTTTTGGGTTTGTCACGATGATTGTTTTAAAACAACACTTGTCTTTAACCCTTAAATGTAATTTAACTTTAAAATAGTGTTTTGGAGATAAGGATTAATGTAAAGTGTAACGACCTACCTTTTTGGACGATGTAAATCAACGATAAGCCACACACGTCAGACTCAAACCATTCAATAGCGCAGATTGTTATGGGGTAAATAGGAAAAAGTATAGAAAGAAAGAATAAAACAAAGAATCTCACAGCGGAATGACAAAATATAATAATCAAATAAACAGCTCATGAAGCTGTTTTACGAATAACATCTGATTTTACTTTTACAATACAAGATCAGAGTACATACAATGGCAATAAATAAATAATGCAGCGGAATAAATAAATAATTAATACTAGTATACAAATTTCCGTCTTCGTCCTCCAAAAGCAGTCTTCGATACACTGAAAAGCTCAGACTGACTCGAGCAAATAGAAAAGAAAAAAATACTCGAGTCGGAACTAAAAGATCTTATGTAAATTAAATCAACAGTAAATAAATAAGAGTGTAACGACGTCGGAGATGTTTACAGGTTTTGACACCTCCTATCTAGTATCTAATGTGAGTGCAATAACTTAAGAGATGTTTGGGATTTCCACGTCCTAAGGATCCATTAAACTATTTACTATTTAGTACAATACGCTATTATAATAGTGTCTACAATAAAGTAAAGTATTAAAATAGCGTTAAGGCGTTACCCATATCCCCCTTAACACAATTTATATATTCCCATAGTATAAACAGTACCCTATGCTCCTCCGTGAGGTTTACCCAGAGGGCACTTCATAGGTATGGTGCAAAAAAACTCGTAGAAGGCGCGATAGGACATGTGAACACGGCACTCGAGGCAATGCCAAGGTAGATATACCAATTGCGGATCCATACTGGTGGTAACACATAACTGCTACTATCGACCACCTCGAAACATACTTCCATAATCAAAATTAAGGGGTGACCACTAAATAATCACAATGTCATAATATGGTAGTGAAGAAATGTGTCTGATCGGAGGAATGACCTCACATGGCTCGGGGTGGCTCCTGTTTTAGTCACATCTAAGCTGACTCATGGGAGTCGGTTCACGTAAATACCTCCTACAGAATCATTCGTCAAACCATCCTACTTCATTTCTGGAATCTCCACCACATACATAGTTGTTAAAGTGGTTTTCGGTATTGGCAGAGAGTATGACAATATCTGATCCCGATCTCTTTAACAACCAAATGCTTATTTCACATCGGATGGTTCTTTTACATTTCAAAAGTTAATTCACAATTGATATCAAAATATCATATTCTCAAAACCATATCACTTTCGAAATCATATTCACTTTCAAAACCATATCCACTTTCAAAATTATCGATAATATAAGTTAATTAAATCCTCATTCCAAAATCATCTTATTTATTCAAATATGTCATTTCACAAAAAGGTATCAATTTCAAACTCCAACTTAAGTTCTATCATCATCAAGAATTTAAATATAAATGCTTCAACTTTGCACAGTCTGAAATTCTAGTAAATAGTTTAGATAGTTATAAATAGTTTTAATAGTTTTAAAAATAGTTTAAAATACTCTAAAATAGTTTAAATGATTTAAAATAGTTTAACATAGATTTAAATTAGATTAAATAAGATTCAAAATGATTAAATATATATAAAATAGATTTAATAGATTTAAATTATATAAAATAGATTTAAAATAGATAAATAATTAAAATTCAATTAAAATAGTTTAAAATAAATTAAAATAGTGTAATATAGTTTAAATGGTTTAAAATAGATTAAAATATATTAAATTTGATTAGAATAGATTAACTGGGTTAATTAGTTTGAAATGGGTTAAATTTGGTTAAAATAAATTGGAATAGTTTAAATTAATTAAGTTGGTTTTAAAATAGATTTCAGAATTATATCCAAACATTTTCAATAACTCAATTTCGATAATTCATTTATATTTGACAATTCAACTTTGAAATTCCAATTTAAATCCTTTGAACAATTCATTAAATCAATTCCAATTTCAACATTAACGCTTGGATTTTTGAAAATAATTCAGTTTATATAAATCAATTTCTATTTCAAAATACCAGTTAATTGAATTAAAAAATTTAAAAATTTAAAAATCAGTTAATTTAACCAATCCGGGGTCCATATATAATTTCCTACCCGATGGTCAAGTGATACAAATATTTATCATTTCAATCCACAATTTAAAATTTTACGGGTATATATCATTTCAACCCGCAATCCTAAAATTTATTTCAAAGACATGAAATTGCTCGAGTTTCTCATTTCAACCCGTAACGATTTCTCCCTAATCTATCAGATCGTTCGGGTATCTATTATTTTAAACCATAGGGAACTTGCAGTGTTATAACAATATAAAATATGACATCCAATCTTCCAATATCAACAATCAAACATCCATCACAATCATCATCCAACTCAACCAATAAACATCAATCAACTGATTATCATATACAGGTACTAAATTGACAATTAAATACAATGAAAGTCATTGTAACGTCCCGAAAATTTTCGACTTTCGAAAATTCAACATCGATACTCACTTTATCGACTGCCGAGAAATCGAAGGCCGGAAACCCGAAATGTTATGGTTTAAGAAAAAGAAAAAGGATAGAAGAAGAGGGAAAGGATAGAAAATGGAGAGAAAAGAAAACAGAAAATAAAAAAGAAAGAAAACAGCGGAACAATAACAGAATCTCACAATTCGCAGCGGAACAACATATAATAAATAAATGAATAATCTTTAAACAAAGAACTATATCAGTTATTACATTACATCACATTTCATTACATCATATCATCAGAGTGTACAACAACAACAACAAACAGTGCAACGGAAAAAGAAATACTATATAAATAATACACCATGCCATCCAGCTTGCCTCCAGCAACTCCAGAATATCCTAATAAACCTAACTCTTGACTGCCCGTGTGGAAATTGGTGGGCACCCAGAGTTTAGGAAGGAAAACAATAAACTCCGAGTCAGTCATGTGACTGGTGTGAGAACTAAAAACAGTTTATTTATCTTTAAAATCAAAATAGAGGAATATTATTTTTTAAGTCAATTCGCAATGCTTTTAAAAATGAGACTACCATAAGACCTCCCGCCACACACACAATGCAAACGCAGACTTGGAGGAGATTTCTCCTTATGATAGTCAAAGATGCTTGATACGCATTTAAAAAGAACATTTCATATTATTATTAGTGCATAGTGTAGGAAACAATTTCGAAAGTAGAATATAAATCTTAGCCAGCATAGGTACCATTATAGTATGCTTACTATAGCTACCATATTAGATGGCAGGTTCTACAACTAAAACCGTACAAGTCTCGTATAGTTTCTTTGGATTTCCAACGAATGATCAGGCCAAGGAACTTCCCATTGCCACATGAGAATGCCTCTGGATGGACATCCCCGAGAACCAAACCGGATCTCTACCAACACAACGCCGAGTTACCCCTAACTGAGTAACAACTGACCGAATATGCCATCCCTCGGTCCTTTGGGACCTTTCAACCGAGCGCTCGCAATCAATTCACACAATCATAAAGTGTTTTCAACATGAGTAAGTATCTGGGCTCCATACCATGATACCACCCTTTTCCAGAAGGAAATGCACATATCCTAAAGGGCGCTACCCCTCATAACCTTGCTGCATCTTTCCTGTTTTGACCATTCACGGGGTGTGAGGCTCGACGAAGTCACGTCCACAAAAACATACTTTATACAAAAGCCATGCTTTGGGTCAACAAATGATCATAGAAATGATCACCAAGATAGACGATCAAATAAACGATCCTATCATAAATAATCAACACAATGATCATTTACAGCAACCCTCAGCATGTCACATTACCAAATTGGGAATATATCGCTGATAACATTCAACTACATAACCTCTGAGCTCGTACGTCTCAGAGAAGGGTGTTAAGCAAAAAGAATAAATTCTCCGCCACCAACAGAAATATATTTGAATGAAATCTTCTTTATATCTCAATTTGTAACTTTAGACACACAATCCATACAAGTCTGTTCCGGATTCGAACAAAACCGAAGGCACTTCTCACAAAGCCCTTGCAATCCGGGTATTCACAATCCCGATCGAATTTCCCATCACTTAGGAAATCTCTATACCAGGAGCTACCCAGTGCAGAGACAATCGATAGGTCATCCTATCGCTTTCGCAAATACCCGGTCTTCAACACCGGTCATCAAATGCAATTCATAACGACGTATCACATATTCGGAATGGGTTATACGACCCCATGGTCCTTTCCCGGTTAACCCGAATAGTGAGCGCTTATTCAAAAATAAGTGTGGCATTCAAATTCAAACAAATCACATCAAATACCTTTCAAAGGTAAATATTGATAGTCGGTTATTGAATTATCAATAGATATGCCAACATCACCAGATTCCAAATAATTTTCCAAATTATTTATTTCCCAAAAATATCTTTACAAGATATATTATTTTCAATACTTCAAAAATAAATCAATATTTATTTTTAAACAAGTTCCCCTTTTTATTCACAAATTCCATGGTGAATTTTCATTCCAAAATATCCATGCATATACGATTTCAATTATCCATTTCAATTTATCTTCAAAAAGATAAATTCTCAAAGTATTCACTTTATATTGGAAAACATTTCCATACTTATTTAATAAGTAATTCACAAATTTTATTTATTTTCAACACTTAGAAAATATTCAATATACTTAAATCGAGATTAAGTATATATTTTATTCTTTAAGGAAATCATTCTCTTAAACATATTTATTTGGGCCAAAACGAATGTTACGTAAAACATCGTTACGACAACCCAAAATCACTAGTATAGGGATTCGAAATTAAAATAGATATATAAATCCCAATACTATACAAAACATTTCCTTTCGGAAATCATTTACTATAACAACAGTGCTATAGTCCACCCTTTCCTTCTATTTCTCGAAAACGTCTATTTCAACAATAAATGTTGAAATCTATGGTTTCGAATCTCAACATTTTTTTTTAAAACATCGTTAGATCGTTTTAATTCTATTTAAAATATCACATTCAAAACAATTTCTTTAACATATTATTCACTATTCAAAAACGTGAATATACTACGTTAATCAATTTCATCATTTCTATACATTTCATTTTAAAGGATTATTCACAGTCAAAAATGTGAATATAACTCCATTAATAGGTTTCAACAATTTACTTCTTAAAATAAGTCGTTTTCGAATTTATAAAACAACGTTTATAAACTCCATTTCTATTTGTTTTATAACTTCTTTCTTTATAAATTTTCTTTATTAACCTATTCACTTTATATCTCAATTATGAACCAAAAGTCCATATTATAAGTTAAATACTTATAAAACGATTATTTACAAAATCATTCTTTTAAACTTCATAATTATAAATCTTATAACTTATAAGATTCAATGATTTATTCAAAACTATTCTTTTAATAACTTTATAAAATTTATAAATCTTACTATTTATAAATTTCATTTATAACTTCACCATTTTTAATTTTATAAATTCCATTCATTTACAAAATTCATTTTCACTTCATTCAAACACTTATAAAAACTCGTTTTATAATATCAATATTTCAATTTATAAATATCCATTTATAAATCTCTTAATATAAATTAATTTATATTATTCTTTAAAACGTCTTTAAATTCCTTTATAATTTCACCATTTTTATTCATAAAATAATTAAATGTTATAAATCCTATTCTTTCAACTTTTTATAATAAATTCAAATCCCCAATTTTAAACTATTTTATAAAACCATTAACCTCATATTTTCAAAAATAAATCTTTAATCGTATTTCTCAAAATCATAATTTTTATAACTTTAAAAATCATAACGTTTATTTATTTAAAATGGATCAATTCAAAAAAATATTTTATAAACGTTTTCTTTCAAAAATCACTTTAAAATCATTTTAAAATTCCAAAATTTGGTCCAATGATGCTACACACCAAATAGTCAATCACGACAACAACGACATCATATATCGATATAATAGTCCATCAAATATCAAAATATCTGAAATCAAATAAATACTGTTGAGGAATCCAGTTGGATCCCTCCAACCTGTTTTCCTGCATCCACAAACATTAGCACAATACCAATTCCGCTCCAGTACGGAATTATCGCGGTATATGGGATTAATAATATTATCCGCTTAATAAGGCGCAATAGGGTCTCATCCGCTATACAAATGCGGGAAATCAATAACTCCATTATATACATATGCCAATATATATATATATATATTGCTATTATATATAATACCAATTTCACTGTTTATGAAATATTCGCGGTATATGTTTTTAATAAATAACATCCGCTTACTAACAGCGCATAATGTCTATTTTAATAATCAATAGATATCAATCATCATTCAAACATGCATTCAAATATTTTAAATCTAACTATTTAAAATAAAATCGAAACTGATTCGATTGAGTGAGAAGTTCTCACCTTGATTTCAATTTCGTTTTAGCGGTTTATTTCGAATAAAATTAAACGCGCGTTTAATTTTACCCAAAATTCTCACTAACTCCAAACGACTCCAATCCAACTCCATCGCGTAGTGCTCGTCCATACGATTCCAATGCAACTGGTTTCGCGCGTTTTCGACCTCGTATGAAAAAGATATGAATATTTGAAGTTTACACGAATTTTTATATTTATAAATTACAACATATTTACCCTAACTTTTATCACTACCGTTAGATCCACCTCCAAGCAATCAGAGCCGCACAATACCTTCTTCCCCTTCATCACGTATCAATCCCGTGCGCAGGCTACAAGGCCGAACCCAATCATCATGCTAGGGTTTGATTTTTGCACCCTCCACGAGCGTTTATAATTCGATCAGGCACCTCCATGCGACTCGCCTCCATCCCCTCTACGCTCGGCCCCAACCCAAGCAAGCTCGGTTGCGCCTGTATCATGAATCTCGAGGCTGAACTCATGGCCTTTGAGCGAGATTTGCTGCCAATCCGAAGCACTAGAAACGATCATGACCGTTGGATAGGTAGTTCGCGACGTGCTCTACGAGTTTCTAGTTGAAAGATTCTTGAATCGTTGCACGGATTTGAAGAAAAGAGAGGAGAATCGAAAGTGAATTCTGGCCTTTGAATATGTTAGAGGCGGCTGCAGTTTTAGATTAGGGTTTTGATATTATTTTTTTATTTGTGATGGTGGCTATTTATAGAGAAAAAAACGAACACTATTCATCCGGAAATTCCAAACTCCGATTTACGCGCCGTAACCAGCGTTTCTAGGGTTTACCCCGCGTTCCGGACACAATGGAACAGGTTTCGAAAGCTAATTCGGACATCTGTGCGAGTTATGGCTATAAACGTTCAATTTAAATTAAATCGATTTGAACGATTTTCTAGGCGTTTTAATTTGTACCGGACAAACGGTAATTCCGATTGACACGAAATTTGAAACCTTACAATAATATCACATTACGGATCCGATGAAACTGGTTTCGTCGAAATCCGAGACTTTTTGAAAAATGGCTATTTTAACTCGCCAAATTAATATTAAAACAATTTCGATGCGTTTCAAGCTGCCACGATCAAACGATAGCTCCGATTGACACGAAAATTGAAATTCGGAAATAACTAACTATTACGGATCCAATGGAACTGGTTTCGTTCAATTCTGAGACTGTTCAAAAATTGACTATTTTCACTAGTCGATTTAAGTATTAAAATATTCAATTTTCACAAATTAACTTTTAATTCGATTTTAAAAGTTCTAAAATATCGTTCTAACTTCAACATGATAAAATAAAATTTTACAAATCATTTTCGATCATATTTAACTCAATTTTCAATTATTTCTGTATTTTCACATATTAAATTATTGATTTAATTATCCAATTAAATCCAATTATTCAAAATAAAATTTATTCGAATTATAAATTCACTTGTTAATATTTAAAATTAATTAAATATTAAAATTTTAATTAATAAAAGTTCTGGGTCGTTACAGTCATATTTAACTGGAATGACAATATAAATAACCAAACACCAATCAATCAACTTTTAATCACATCATAAATTTTATTTAACTAACATAAGATAATTTGTAGTCGTGAGCGGGTTAAAACAACTATATTTGATTTTAGCCCATAAGAATCCAAATAGAAGTGCAAAAACTCAACACTCTACAAATTCAACCAAATCAATTTCATGCTGTCCGGAATTTAAATATGAATCCAACAGAAGAAATCGTGCGTGAATCAAAGTTTATATGTAAAAGATATTCATGTTATAACAAATATTATTAAAATAAAAATTATACGCATAAAAGAAATAAAAAATAAATAAACAAATTTTAATACTTACGTTTTACTCAATATGAGGCTTAAGAAAAAGATTGAAGAACAACTAAGATGAGGACATGATGTGTATGAAAAAAGAAAAAAAATCATGTTTCAGAAAAGAAAGCTTTTGGATTTGCAAGAATAAGAGCTTTTGAATACGATGTGTCAGGAGAAACAAAATGCAAATGAAGAAACAAGATGCAGGTTATTTATAATTAGGGAATTAAAATGGAGAGAGAAAATAAATGTCACATTTTATTTGAAAGCTCCAGGCATTAATAATGCATAAGAAAATGTACGTAGGAATGGAAAAGTTTGCAAACCAAAGGAAAATAAAATTTTATATACATGAAAATGAGGTGACAAGAATTAAATACAACCTAAAAGTCTAGGCCCAAGTATTAGATAGAAGGAGAAATCAATGGATCAAGTATTAATAGTAAGGTAACTATTTTAAAACGTTCATGCAACAATTAATAATAAACTAAACGAAAGGACCATGTACATTGCATAACCTTTTGAAATTCAATTTTTTTGAAACGTAACCAAATTAACTTCATTAACTCAAATAATATTCAAATTTGTATGCATTTAGGTTTTTATCTACGCATAATAACAAATTTATACTTATCTTAAAAATGAAAACGTTTAATTTGGTTTTCCCAAAATGATCTTTTATTTCCATTAAAACACCCTTTTTGTTTAACACAAAACATGCTTTTCTTTTATTAAATCTACGCAATCAATGTTTTCTTTCCTTTTAATTGAAGCATTTTAATTACATTAATTGCAATCACTTACAAAGTTAAATTTTAAAACAAACAACTAAAATGGATGAAAAATAGAACAATTGTTTATTTAAACGCTTTTATAAATTTGTTGTTTATATACACGAGTAATAAATAACTTACTGAAATATATTATTTTCCTATTCTTGTAACAAATCTATAAGCTAAAACACAGTTCAAATAAACATATATTACTTCCTTTTAAATCAATCATTTTATTCTTTATTTTAATGAAATTAAACCTATGTTGACAAATGAAACATTCACTTTATTTGATGTAAATGTTCTTTTCATTAAATCAAACTTTCTATAAATTTTCATAAAACATAAGCTACTTTTAATGACACCTATTAATTTGCAATTTAGTTTTCTCTCTCCTACTAATTGAAAATTTTCAGTTACATTAATTTCAATTGATTAAGTTTCAAAATGGACCAAATGAATGTAATGAGAAATAGAACAATTATTTCCTATTTAGTAGTAATTTAAACATATTTATACATTGTTGGATACAAACAACAATTATACACTTCTTACTAAATAATAGTTTCTCGTCTCTACGATCAATCTTTCAGCTACCAAACATTTCAAATAAATAAACATATGTTTACTCCTTTACTAAACTTATTCATTTTTTTCTTTTATTTTGATTTACACTCCTACTATTAAATCAACCAATACCTTATGAAATTATCAACATAGGTTTCTATCTTGTTATCCTCATTTTCTACAATTGACACCTTTTCTTACATTACCCACAATATTTTATTACTTTTAGTTCCAATTAGTTATATTATAATTCCAATAAATTGATTTAATCGATTTCAATCTTCTTATCCAATCCTTCATTACTCTATGTATATATTCAACATTTGTTTATAGCTTATTACATTGATATTCTTCAATTATCATCTTAATTTACATTAACGTAATATTTAATTATATTTATTGCAATTTATTTCCAATTTGATTTTCATCAAGTTAAACAAATAGATAACAAATATCAATTGTCACCTTTAGCTTGATTTAATCACATTTATAAGTTGATTGTCTACAAAAATGTTATAATTATTTACACACCACTAGTTTTGTTCAATTACAATCTATTACATGCTATTTCATTAATTAATGCAACATTTAAATTATCAATTTCTCTTTTAATACAATTATCAATTAATACACACATTATTTCACCAATTAAAATAACATTTAAATTCATTTCCTTATTTTAAATTTATAACCAATTATAACTTACAGTTATTACAATTACTTGAGATTGCATACAAATAGTCATCTATTACACTAATTTACATGATTAAACATCACTGTACTTAGTTTTCTCATTCCTACATCATAAATTTTATTTTCTTCCAACATTAAATTACATAGTCTTATTTAATTCAATATTTTAATTATCGAAAAAACGCGGGTCGTTACATAAAGTGTTTTAGGTTAGTGCAAACAATGTTTTTAGTGACATCGATTTTTTAGCCCTGAATTATATTTAAATGGCAAATTGTCATAAATATAATTAGAATTTTAATATGAGAATTTTAACAAGTGCTGAAATCTTTTATAAAAAAGATAGAAAAAGTTATAGAAAAAGTTATACGTTTGAGTTATAAAATGATGTGAGATTTGGGTTTTCCTTAATTGACATTCTTAATTTTGGTAGTGTGGAACTTTTTTCCATGCTTAACACCGAGAGATATTGTTTGGGTTATTCTTATCTCTAATTTAAATAAAAATTGTTTTAATCTCTTTTATTATATTTTAAAAATAAGTAAAACTTATTAAGTGGTTTCTGAATATACTTATACTGTTAAGATAAGTACATGAATACTTTTCTTAGTATTAAAAAGGGTATAAATGGTTAATCAATTATATATACAAGTATGTATCCTTTAAAAATGGAAATAATTTTTTTTTTTGAAAGTGGATTCATTTATTAATAACTAGCAAATAAAGTACATGCATAATGCAAAGCATGGTACACAAATACACTATCTACAATCACAAACCCTATTATCCACAAAGCCTACCCAGTTCAACCCAATAACTAAAAACCATCATCATAAAAACCATAGTCCTAAAGAAGTCAATGCCCTATCATGGATTGAATATATATATATAAAGGAAGTTTTATTTAATAAAGGGGTATTAATTTGTAAATGAAGTCTTGATTTATAAAAGGAGATTCATTTGAGAAAAAATGTGTCTTACTAAATGAATGGATTTTAAATCAATGAAGGATAAATAATTTAAATAAGCGATCAAAAGTATGTTTATACGACTTGCCCATGCCTTGCATGAAATGATAGTGCAGGTATGATTACTTGCTTTGGAAAGTATATGGTAATTAGTTCCTTATGTGATCATTAACTTTATTTTTGAATACGATCAAATTCATCGACTCAATCTCGAGAAGACCGGGATCGGTAAGTATTCTACTTTTCGAAACCACTTCAAGATTGAGACATGGGTTCTCTATTTTGGTAGTGAATGGTGGAAACGATATGTGGTTCTGAAATCTATTAAGATGATGGAATCTATGTAGGATTCATTATATTATCGATTTTTTGTTGAAAATTCGTGTGAAGGTGCCGAACGTAGCCTCGACATCGGGTAATGAATAAAGACAGAATATGATGCATAACCTAGGGTCTCGCTAATCCAAACAGGAGGTATGTCAACTCCATTATCTAGAATATGCTTATCGAGATGTTACGCATGAGGAGTTGATGATACTTGGTTCACGTGTTAGGGCGTGGGCTAGTTATATTTGCCATATGGTATATTTTACCTAGAGATATATGGCGCTTAGAAGGTAGTTTCGGACCCTTGTCATAGGTGATTGGTCTCGGTATGACGTACGAGAATACTGGGGAGGTCTCCATGGAAAATCCATTTATACGAATGTACCTTAGCGATTTTTGTTTGTATATCTAAATATGCTGTCAAATGTAATCAATGTAACTATTTCAGCTATATTTAATATTTATTTATAACACCGTAGACATTATTATAATATCACTAAAATTTCTTATAAAATGGTTTGGTTATCTTAAGGTAAAAACCCGTCTGTATTTATGTGCGGTGTGGTCTTACGAGATACTTTTATTTTCAAAGGATTTATAACACTAAATAATTTAAATTACTTAGGTTTTCTCATGTTGGTTTACTAGACTGATCCGGGTGTTATTTTTCTTATAATGCTCTGATCAACCCTATGTATATTTTCAGGTTTCATTGATGATCATTGAAGCTGTTGGAAAGGGGAGCTGTAACGACCCACCTTTTTGGACGGTTTAAATCAACAATAAACCACACATGTCAAACTCAAATCATTTCAAAGGGAGGATTGTTATGGGGTAAATAAGAAAAAGCAGGGAAAGAAAGAAAATAAATACAGAATCTCACAACGGAATAACAAAATATAATAATCAAATAAACAGTTCGTGAAGCTGTTTACAAATAACATTTGATTATACTTTTACAATACATATTAGAGTTACATATAATAGGAATAAATAAATGCAGCAGAACAGCATGATGTAGTGGAATAAAATAATAAATAGTAACAGTATTAAATATTCGTCTTCATCCTCCAGAAGCAGTGTTCGATAAATCGAAAACTCAGATTGACCTGAGCGAATTGAAAAGGCAAAACACTCGACTCAGAACTAAAAGATCTTATGTAAGTTAAATCAGCAGTAAATAAATATGAGTGTAATGGCATCAGAGATGTTTATGGGTTTGACACCTCCTATCCGGTGTCAAACATGAGTGCAATAACTTAAGAGATGTTCAGGATTACATCTCATAAGGATCCATTAAACTATCTACCTATATAATACAATACGCTATTATAATAGTATCTACAGTAAAGTGAAGTATTAAAATAGCGTTAAGGCGTTATCCATATCCCCTTTAACAAATTTTATATATTCCCATAGTTTATACAGTACCGTACGCTCCACCGTAAACTAGAGGTTTACCCAAGGGCACTCTATAGGTATGGTACAAAACAAACTCGTAGAAGGTGTGATATGGTATGTGAACACGGCACTCAAGGCAATGCTAGGGTAGGATTCTACGATTTGCGGATCTGGACTTGTGGTAACGCATAGCAGTTACTACCGTCCACCTTGGATCCCATAATCAAAATCAAGGGGTAGCCACCAAACCATCACAAAGTCATAATACGGTATCGAAGAAGCATGTCCGATCGGAGGAATGACCTCACTTGGCCCTGCGTGCCTCCTCTTTTAGTCACATCTAAGCTAACTCACGGGAGTCAGGGTTACGTAAAATCCTCATACAGAATCATTCGCCAAACCATCCTACTTCACTATGGAATCTCCACCACGTACGTAGTTGTCAAAGTGGTTTTCGGTATTAAGAGAGAGTGTGACAATATCCGATCCCGGTCTCTTTAACAATTAAACTCTTATTTCACACCGGATGGCTCTCTTACATTTCCAAAACCAATTCATAATTGATATCAAATATCATATTCAATTAAAACCATATCGTTTTCGAAATCATATTCACTTTCAAAATCATATTCACTTTTGATATTTTCGATAAGGTAGGTTAATTAAATACTCATTCCTAAATCATCATATTTACCCAAATATATAATTTCACAAAAAGTATCAATTTCAAAAACCAACTTAGGTTATATCATCATAAAGGATTTAAATATAAATAATTCAACTTTACACGGTCTGAAATTTTAGAAAATAATTTAGATTGTTTTAAGATTTTTAAATGTTTTGGTTATCGTAAGGTAAAAACTTTTCCATGTTTATGTGCAGGAAGTCTTACGAGATACCTTTTGTTTTCAAAGGTTTTCAAAAGTTAAGCAACTTAACCTGTTACTCACACCAGACCCATGTCTGACCCGTAGTTTATTTTCTTTTTTTCTTACACTCTTAGGTACTCAAATTTTTACGAGTAGCCAAGGGATTCAGGTTAGCCTTGACGATTTTTGGAGAAACAATGGAGCAGGAGGCTTCAGCGTTTGTAGATATATAGTGTTTCTGCTGTGTTGATCTTTGTGTTGTATTTGAGTTGTAATGACTAGACAGGTGTTTATAACTGTCTAGTATATGATATATAAGCTATGTAACTCTGATAGATGTTGTATACTATGCAATATTTATGTGATTAATATAATTTATTCGTTCCGCTGCTAAGATTCTGATGTTGTTTCTTTCGTTCTTCTCTATCTTTTCTCTTTTCTATCCCTTTCTTTCTTAATGATGATGCGTCTTTCTGGGGAGAGAAAGGCGGATCGTTTCAGCAACATCCTTTCCCAATCCTCCAATAATTAAAATTTATTTCTCGAATTTTTTGGGACTTAACATCTTATTTCGTTTCTGTTATAGTTGTCAATTAAATAAATTTTCTTCATTTATTTCTTAACTTCCAGTCTCTATTATTTTCGTTTCTTTTGCATTAGTTGATAGTCTTTCCTGAAATTTCCTTGTCTTATCGTTTTCCCGTAACATTGTGGTCCACACCGAAGACACATAAAAATGAACATTTTCTATAATATCGTACATGCTTTTACATCCCAATCGAGACAACTAATGCTTACAACTCAACCTAAAAAGAATAACTACTGAAAACTGTCCTTCAACTTTAATTAATACTAACAATCTTGTGGCTTTATCACTTATGACCTGAATGGACCTTTCTAATGTGCCATCCTTCTACAATCCTCGTATCTTAACTTTGAGTCTACCAAAATCCTCTATGTGTGTTGGCCACCTAATAATCTTTTGTTACCATCTTCATTTAATCCTCATCCATTGATAGTATTCTTAAATCTTGGTATTTATATCGTTTACCTTTGACCCTTCATACGAGCATATCCTTGAACTTGTAGAAGCGTACGTTAAAACCATTTATCCCTCCTTTACAGGTACTGTGACTTGTACACATATCTAACAAGATATTCCTAGCTTCTCATCATTATTCTTCACACTCTATGGGGATTTCTAATTACTACTCCATGAGTAATCATTGTTATCTTTTTCATAGCCTAATCCTTCACCTTGTCTTACCTAGGAACTCATTTCCATCTACTCCATATTTAAAATTTTGGTTCGGTCGCCATTTTCTAAAAATTCAAAATTTTTGAAATTCTCAATCCCAAAACATTTATATTTAAAAGTGTAATTTAGGAACCTTTTATTAATTCAAAAATACTTGGTATCTTAAATTTTTAAACTTATAATTTTAAGATTTTTGAATTTATCTTATTCAGTATATCCAAAAAACAATTGTTAGCAAATCTAATCTTAAAAAGTTTCTTTCCTTTTCCTTTAAATCAACCTTTTCTTTTAAAGACCCTTTTAACTTTTACTTCTTAAAAAATTTAGGGTTTTTAGTTCAAACTATTTATTAAGTTTTCCTTTCAAAAACTTATATCTTATTTGTTACCCAAACCATTTTTTTCAAAAATATACTTTAAAATGTTTTTAAAACATCTTTTAACTATTTTTAACAATAAAACTAAAAAAGACAATTCACATTCCAAATATTTTCTTATCACTCTCACTATCTCTACTTTCAACCCTAGTGGAGGTTCTACTAGCATATTAGGGGGACTTCTAAAAGATAGGTGCCATTATTGCACTTACTTTGAAAACTATCTAATTTTTTTCTTTTTAATTTCCTATATTAGATTACTCACATTATTTTTAATACAAGCTCCTAATATTAACTCTAATTACTAACATTATTTTAAATGAATTCCTAATATTGTTTTTATTTATATTTTATAATATTACAACAATATATATTTCTTCTACCTAAACTATTCTTATTTAATGGTTCCTCTTTATTAACCATTCTCAACATACATTCTTTTTAATTCAACCATGACAGTGCATTCACTTAGTGCTTTTATTTCCTAGATCCAGTCTTCTTTCCCATACAATTTACCATATTTCAAACTTGCACCACTTCCTATTGTCCACTCCCAAATTTCCAACTTAATGTTTTTATCTTAGAAAAATCGACAAGCTATACACACTCTACTATATTTCCTTTTCAAAAGAATTAACATTTTTATTAAAACCTACTTACCCTTATTTTTGGTCTGACAAATTTTAACTTTTCTCCTAATTTTTTTTATTTAATATAACATAGTATTCTTTTCGAAAATTTAATATTACTTACTTTCCAAAGATATGATTTTTCTACCTTCAAATAATTCCTTTGAAAATCATTTCAAATATAATATATATACATTTTATCAAACTTTTATATTAAAATTATTTCGGCTTTTATATTAAATCCTTTCATATGGGGGTCGGACTCAGAGTGGATTCTATTTGTCCCTTCTTTCAGACTTATCTTTAACTTGCTGACTTATCTTCTTTCACATACTAGAATTCCAACTATTATCTTAGAGTGACTGCTACAGACGATTCTTCGGGAGGCCAATTGCTTTCGGATATCTACAACAAATGTATTTTTACCTTCCACTTATCTAGATCTTCTGAACATCATCAATCGAAATCATATGAGGATCTACAATCTTTAGGCTATCAGGAGCTCAACTAGGGTGCCACGTACCATTCAACTTTAGGGACCTTCTATATGCTGCACTCATGCTCTCTTAAGTCGGTGCCTTTTTATGTGACCTACTTCCCGTGGGATAATTAGGGTAGGCGTATATCTTCAACTTCTTCCATTATTCCAACTTATAATCAACTTATCCATATTTCAGTGTATGGTTGCAACTACTCTATAATCGGGGTTTACAAGATTTAGCGTATAATATATTTATATTTATAGGTAAAGTAAAAATACGTTCACTCAACGTTTCCTAAATTTTCAAGATTAACTACGCTACGCTCCAATACTAAATGTAACGACCCACACTCCAGTTGGACTGAACTTTTGCTAAATCGAAAACTCAAGTCCACTATAATATAGATCGTTGGTTTGGTATTTTAAAAAGAAAACAAATAAATGCATATCAGAGCACTAACTATAACTCACATGGAAATAATAAAATATAATAAGTCACATAGCCTACTAACCAAGATTTGATACTTCCAAAGTTTGGTGTCCTTATCATCGTCGAACACGCTTAGCACTAGTGCTATTGGACCTGGGTCAGACCGCAGCGGAAGATATGAGTGAATTTCAAAAAATTTAACCATATTGGATCTTTATTGTACCTACGACGTCTAATTTATTTAGAACATTTCTAAATTTGGTTGAAATAAAATCATGTATTTTATTTAAATTTATATATTCTGTATATAAAATTAGTTTCTTTTAGTCTAATTTATATACATCGATCATATACATATATGTGCGTGAGTGCGTGCGTGCATGTATAACATAATAGTCTGTGAAGGGTATAACATACCCATATATAGGTGTTGGGGTTTACATCACAATGGACACATTAGCTCATTTTATATGTATTATGTGTTGTCCAAATATGTGCATGTATATATATATTATAAATTCCAAATAATTATAATTATATATATGTACATTTATGCGTGTATTATAAATATGTTTCATTATTAAAATATTACAAAATGTATTTATATATATATATATACATATGTTTATATATATATGATTATGTAATATTACAATTAATAACTTAAATCATTTATGTATATATGTGCAGATAAATAAATGCATATATATATACAATATTGTCATTTTTAACATATGCGAAATATAAACTAACTATTGGGTTACATATATATATATATATATATATATATATATTATAATAAATATATAATTAAAGGTAAATAATTTCATGATTTATTATATATGCATAAATATAATATATATATATATACACACATAAAATAATTTTTAAATTTCTTCCAGTTCGAAAGTAACTTAGATTTGCAGATATTATAATTTTTAATATTTGAATATATTTTTTCTATAAATTAATTAGTAGTTTGGGCCATAAATAATTGATATAAAATAATTGTATGATAAAAATACAAAATACAAAATACAAAATTTAAAAATCATTATCCCGCATGTTCCATATTAAACAATTTAATAGGTTGGTGTCGTTGCAATTCGATATGGAATATTCCCAATATCTTTTGTACACGTTTTATAAAAGATATCATTTACAATCCAACGTTGAGTATTAAAACAATTAATGCTGATTTTAATACAAGTACATCAGTAAAATTAGCAATGTGTTATTTATTTACAGTTTGGTACCTTTTAACATTCTTTCTTATGAACACATGTTTCTTCTGCAATTTGAGTGATAATAAAACCATTTGACATTTCTTTCAAAACTCTTATTCATTTTCTGTTCTAGGATCATATCCAAACACTAACAAACCCAAATATCGCTCCCACTGACTTTGAGGCACTTTGGTTGGTATATGCAAATAGTCTATTCTAAATCATTATTAAAATTTTCCATTTTAGCACATATGTATCAAATCACAAAGTCTTACAAAGAGATAATTTTGCGAGTAAATCCGAAATAACTTGATCATATTGAATGATGAATCCACGCTAATTTCAACATTTGAAATTTACGAGATTATTCTTATCAACATTGTTCATTTTATTCCAACTGCATTAATCTTGCTCATAAAGACACAATCGCGGCTGATGGATCACATCCCTTCAGCTACAACTACCAAGATCATATGTTGATAATGTACTTGGAATTCATTTTTGCATCTTCGCATCATACCATATTATAGAGTCAACACTCTTAATGGTTTAACTAAACGACCAAGGATTGTATAGTTTTGACATTGATAAGAAACTTATAGTTTCTCTTCAATGTGTGAGAATACTTATTAGACACGCTAATGCAATGTGTTCAATTAGGTTAGTTAATTTCATTTCATCTCATGTAATTAGTTTTATCTTTGGATCATATCCAATTTTATTTTACTACCTATAATTTCTCAATGAAATTCCTTCACAATGAAGTTGGTATTTCTTGAAACAATAATTGTTTCTCAGTGCAATGGAATATGTATTCATAAACATTTTACGGATTTCCTTATTTATAAAACCGATTTGGTTTTAGTTTACAAAACTTATGTTGAAAACATAAATATGTTGTCCAATGACAGTCCTTCCCAAACATCTTTTGGGGAGATTCATAAAAGATCCTTCATAAACAATTATTACATGTAGACTTTCGACTTGCACAACTTGCCAACTCCTTGGCCTACTGTACATTGATATTTCTTATAAACCCTCATCTTGTATGTTTTGTAAACTATTATTTAGATGAAATTAATTTTATCCTTATGTATTACTCTTAAACATATGACCTTATAGAAAGAAGTAAACCCAACTTCACTCAAAATTAATCATACTTTGTCCAACCAAGCACGATTACTCCTTATCGATACATCATTATGTATCACAAGAAAGAGTGACATCTGAGATTGAATCTTTATTCATTTATAGGTGCGTTCAGAACTTTTCCAATATACTCACACATTCGATCAAATCAAATCATTTCTATTGCATGTGATATTATTTACTTTCACTTTATACTCTATAAGTGTATCTTAGACATACTACATATGTATCAAATACGCATGTTCATGTCAGTGAAAACTCAGCAGTGAATATGATGAAGTATGTGGAACTGTTTTGGTATTAATTGACTTACAATTGCATACATCTATGTGTATCAATTTAAAGAGTTCATCAACTCTTATGGTTCTCCCACTAAATGGGTGCATTGCTGTTAATCGTTTGACATATAACTGACCTGTATTATATGATTCATAATCATATAATAATATTATTTCTCAAAACTATGGCTTAGTCCATAATTCTAAAATAATTTTAAATAACATTAGGTACTTCAGTATTTTCTAATGCATCACTTTTGTTATGAAAACAAATACCATATTATAGTTTTATTTCATATCGAATATTCATATTGAAATATAACTATATCTTTTTTTAGTCAATACCGAAAAATAGTCATTATTTCATAAATAATGTTCGGTATGTTTTACGAAAACAATTTTCGTAATTTGATGCAGTCAATAAGTGCTACATGAATGCTCCAACTATTTCCGCCATTTTTATGATAGCATACTGCTAGCACCAGAATTGGTCACTAACACCCTTAAGAGAGATTGTGTAGAGAGATTAATGCAGAAACTAAAGTTAAACAGTGAACAGTATGCTAAATTTAATGCAGAAAACAAGAACACCGGATTTATAGTGGTTCGGCGTAATTGCCTACGTCTACTTTGAAGTTAATCTTTATTGCTTTTCTTAACAATTGATTATAGATACAATCCGTACACCAAATAGTTGAGTACAATTGTTAAGAAAAGGAGATAAGTCTTGAATAAGTCTTGAATGAGTCTTGAATACGACAGAGTCTCCTCGGTGTTCTCCAAAAAAGGTCCTTTTCACTATGCCTCTAAGCCAAACGATGGGTTGGACTTCCCTGATGGGCCTAGTAGCAAGGTACCTCGGCCCAGAATGAGTGACTTCTGTGTGCCGAGCCATAAATGCCGAGCGACAAATGCCGAGCCATGTCTCTAAGCCAAACGAGGCAGTATGTTGAGTGGAATGTGTTGACCGAATGAGGGGAGATGCCGAGCTGCATGCTTAAGGCGAGCGAGGTTATGTGCCAAACGAGGTCGTGTCGGTCGGGGCTGAATGGCGAACGAGGTCATGCCGGTTGAGGCTGAATGCCAAACGAGGCATGAGTGCCAAATGAGGTCATGCTGGTCGAGGCTGAATGCCGAACGAGGTATGAGTGCCGAACGAGGTCGTGCCGGTCGAGGCTGGATGCCGATCGAGGTTCGTGCCGAATAACCTTGTTGTGCCGAACGGGGCCTGATGCGGAATGAGGTTGGTTGCTGAACGACCCTCTTATGCCGAACGAGGCCGAATGCCGAACAGTGCTAGATGTGCCGAATGGCCTTTTATGCCAAACGAGACTTCCGCTTCAAGTCTTTACTTAACTGGTCAAGCCACTGGGTAACACTTGCCCCCCAAAGTGCATCATGTGGTCAAACTTGATGCGCTTTCAATCATGAGTCCTCCATGTTTTGCTTCGAGCCTTGGCCTTGTATTTTCGATAGTGTCTTCTTCAGAATACCGAATAAGGCATCATATGCCGAACGACATGCTAATGCCGAACGACATATAATGCCGAACGGCTTAGCTGATGCCAAGTGACATGGTTCGGTATGACTTGCCAAAGGGCTCGGCCATGCCGGTCGGTAGGGATGGAGGGAAAGATTAAAAGTAGTGTTAAGGGTAGAATGTTGAGTGATGCAGCTCGGTGCAAGCATGGTTCGGCATGACTTGCCGCATGCCGATCGGTGAAGAGGAAGGGTTGTAAGAGTGACGTGCCGAACGAGATGGCTTGGCATGTTTTCGATTCGGCATGTCTTGCCACATGCTAAACGGTGATAGTGAGTGGTAGGCAAGTGTCTATGTGGAAGGTAGAATGTCGAGCGAGGTGGCTCGGCATGATTGTGGTTCGGCATGACTAGTTCAATGTCGAACGATGAAGTGGTTAGGTAGGAGGCTTTTGGACAGCAGCAACGCCAGTCGAACCTAATGCATATTTGACTAAACACATACTTTATGCCTGAACATAGGACAATGAATAAGAACAGACTCAAACAACATAGCATATTGGACAATCCGGACTGATAACTCCAGTGCTTAAACAACTGAAAATTTGGACTTTAACTTGCTTAACAGTTAATAATCTTCAAATGCAGTGACAATGTTGAGTTCAAAACATAAACCATCTTACGGCAAGCTTTCGTAGACGGTCAGCGATGACGGTCTTCGAAGACAACAATTCAAAGCTTAGACTCATTTAATCAATTTAGTGTCTTATCAGATTCAATCTTCATTAGAGATATCTAGGAAATCTAGCTCCACTACGATCTCGGACAGACCTGGGCCATCCTCTCGACAAGAAGTTGTAGGAACTTTGAATCCAACTGCTACCCCTGCTCAAGACTTACCGAGCCCTGTGACGGCATCTGTCGACTTGGCTCCCGATGCTCTGGAGGCGGCAATTTTCTTAGATGACCCGGTCGGTTCACAGGCCTCAAAGATTAATGAAAGTACACTCCGTCGGATATGATCTATCCACGGAATCCCATTCGATGATGTGTTAGTTCTATAGGGGATAATCGTCCGCACTTACCCCCAGTCGGATATACAGCTTGCAACAGATTCATGTGCTGGGTTGGTAGCGTACCACCATTCAACTCATTTCTTCGAGACGTGTTGCAGTATATCGAGATTGCCCCATCGCAACTGCATCCGAATAGCCACGCATTCATATACGACACTTGCATCCTCTACATGAGTGTTCTGTTCAGGCTCCCGACTCCAGGCGGTATTCGATACATCTATCGCATTAAGAAACGGGCAGATAGTCCATCTGTCATGTTTCTCGAGCCACACAGTAAATGTCAAATCTTAACTGGGGCTTAGAGCAAGTTTGCCCGGTACAAACAAGAGTGGTTTTATGTGCGCTGTCCCCCCGGCTTTGCGAGGAGATGGGTGGAAGGGTGTAAGTCTTTTTCTTGAACCTATACTCATGTTTAGTCGAAGATGCACTCTTTCTAATTCTTTTTCCATCTTTTCAGGTATCAACCCACGTCCCGAAGGTCTAGGATATTCCAGAGCCATCGAGGCTGTCCGAGCCATTCTCGTCGAGGACTGGGACATCAGAACTCCCATTTCAAATGAGTCACTTACAAAATTTGGGTTACTAGCGGAAGGTTGTCGGATAAGCCTCCCCAAAGGTGTTTCCATACCCATGCCTGCTGCGGGCAAAGAAAAGAAGAAGGCAGAGTTCTCAGCACATAACGCCCCTGAGACGCTAGAGGAGGGGGAGATTGAAGAAACCAAAACGTCTGAAGCACGGGGCGAAAATGTTAGTCCATCTCGAGACCCAATAGTCGAAATCCACGACATTGAAACGATGCCTTCCCCTCTGAAGGGGAAGAAGAAACTTAAATACAAGTTGAGGAAGAAAACAGTCGGCGGGACATCTAAAGTTACCCTTGTTCCAACGGAGAAAGAAGTTTCCTCGCAGCATATGGAAAGTTCTTTGAAAGGCCTGTCGAACCTTTCCATACCTAAAGATCTGCTCAATTACGATTTCGACGATTCAGAGGCCCTTAAGCTTCATTAGCCCGCAAGAGGCAATACAAGTGCTCAAGCCCCAAACCAAAGGGAAAAAACTCCTATTAGTAAAGAAACTGATCCGTCGGGGGGAACACTAGGACACACACTAACACATGCACTTCACCCCGCACTTAACTTTCTATCGTCACTCTACTATTTGCTAACTCGATGTTATTTAAATTTCGTGTAGGTGATATAGGACGCACGCATGGACTTAACGCCTATGCGTTTCATCGATTTTCCACTAATCCGGTTGGGATTCGGGTTCGGGCAGGCGTCGGGATAGAGACGACTCCGGTGATCGTGACTATCACCGCCGGGAATCTTCCTACCTGAGAAAATCTTACAGTCAATCCTCCTATTCTCGTGATACTCCTTCTCAACCGGAGCACATCAAGGAGAAAACTACACATAAGGGGTCTCAGCCTGAGGCACATCGGGACCAACACTCCGGTTCATCAAGTACCAGGCAGTCTCGAGATCCCCATAAAATGGATGCGGTCTCCAAGTAGACTGCTGTCGCTCCCGTATCTGATCCAACGGTTGCTGAATGACTTGCTAAGCTTAAAGCCTCGTTTCCAAAGATATGCTTCGATGGCTTGAAGTTTCTTCCAACGATTCACTATATTCCAGGGCATGTCAAGCAAAGTGCCATAGCCTGCACTAATGATGTCTACATTCAGCACGATGCGTTCGTGCACTTAGCCGAGAAAGTTTCAAAAGTTTCAATAGATCGTCAGCATGAGATAGATCGTCTGAAGCTTGAGGCCATCCATGATAAAGACATTATTAAAGATCAGGATGAAGAGCTTGCTTCTTATAAGTCTCAGCTTGAAGCTGCCCAACAGAGTGTTAAAGACACTACCGAGGCCGTTACTCGTCTGGATTCAACCCATAAAAAAGAAATCGACGAGGCGGTCTGACACTGTGGGACCCTAGCTTTAGAGAAGGACTCAATGCAGAAAGAGAGGGATGCATTTGGCCTCCGAGTCAAAAAACTAGAGGAGCAACTCCGCAAAGAAAGAGAAGAAAAGATCGCTGCCTGAAAAGAGTCGCAACGATATTGCGATGAAATCGTTGCTACACCACTCCTAAAGGCGAACTTGATGATGAACTTTCTAAAGTCAGCATGCTAGAAGATGAAGCCCATGAAGAGGGCAAGAAAATAGCATCTGCGGAGGTTGACTACCGCCTTGAGGCGGCCAAAGAAGCTGGTAGGGAGGAGGTTAAAAGTATGTTCGACCCACTGATTGCAGAATTCAATGCCCGCGCCCTCATGCACCTAGACATAACTTTTCTGGGTGAGGGCTACCTCGAATCTTTAGTTGAGGCATGGGAGACCTTAACAAAAATCAGGAAGGTCGAACTTGGCACCGAGGAGATCGATGAAGGTGCTTTGATAAAAGAATTTCTTAAGGGAAACGAGCCTTCAGACCTATCTGCGGCGAAAGCTCTTTACTGCAAAGGCTCCCCCTCAACAAAAGGGAAAGATGTTATTGCCGGTCCATCCGGGATCGAGTCTCAAGTTCATGCGCCTACTCAGCCGGCCGATCGGCCAATACTCGATCCATTTGAACAGCATATCGGCTACGACCCAGAGGACCCCAGCCTCGGCGTTCTCATTCTGTCTCCCATTCCAAAGGGTGAGACCCCTCGGATGGTTGAGAGCCAGCCGGAACATGGTAGATAACCCTTCACTTTAACATTCAAAAAGTCATCGTTTCTCAATGGGGCTATTGTATTATAATGCTCGTTTTTTCATGATTTTGTGCAGGCCGTTCTGATCCCGAGCCCACTCCGATGAGCGGCGTTGCCAAGGAGGTGAAGGAAAAAACAATTGAGACACGCTGGGGAGTCTCCCGGTCCAAATGCTTAGGTGATCGGAGTGCTAGATGAGGATAAGTCTGAGACTTCCTCTCCCATCGATGGGAGTTACGAAATCGAAATTACAGACGCCTCTGAACATACATCTAAACTGAGCATGAAGGAGCAGCTTGAGAAGGAGAAGAAAGAGATGGTCGAAATCAAAGTCTAGCCTCAAGTTGTGGACCTGGACGATCCTTTGAATAAGCCGTTGAAGGTCATCCTCCCTGGCGGGTCTAGGCCAATGGAAGTTCCTCGTACTTCTTCAGTTGTTACCTCCCCATCAACGAAAATTACAAAGGGCTAATGCACGGGAGAGGAGTCATCTAGGAAGAAGTCGAAGAAGTATTCGTTATTCTCGTTTAACGAGAGTTAGTTTAGATTATGTAATTATTTTTATTTATTTTCGTAGTCCATGTAAATAGACTTTTGACTTCAAATTTTGAAGGAGTTGAAGTAGAGACTTACTTTTGAATAAATAAAACCTGGTTCTCTTGTTCTCTTGTCTTTCAAAAGACTTTTATCATTCATCTTTTTGCGTGATTGTGGTCGAAATCTAAGCTGTTGTGAGTTACATGAACTTCTCATTTTATCTTCATATAACTCTGAAATTCTTTGGAGTTGTTCATCCTGTATTCCATGCTTCAAACACTTAGAATATTTTTAGTCCGTATGCCGGGGACTTGATGACCTCAAGTCGTTCGTGTCTCCGTTCGCACTCCGGGGACTTAAAGAATTCAAACCATTTATACTCCAATCCGCACTCTGGGGATTCAAGTGACTCCAGTCCACACTCTAGGGACTTAGAGATTTTTAAGTTGTTTATTCTCCGGTCCGCACTCAGGGGACTCAGAGTACTCCAGTCCGCACTCAGGGGACTTGGAGATTTTGAGTCGTTTACACTCTTGTCTGCACTCTGGGGACTTAGAGTACTCCAGTCCACGCTCAGGGGACTTGGAGATTTAAGTCGTTTATACTCTAGTCCGTACTCTGGGGACTCAGAGTACTCCATTTCACGCTCAGGGGACTTGGAGATTTAAGTCGTTTATACTCTAGTCCGCACTCTGGGGACTCAGAGTACTCCAGTCCGCACTCTAGGGACTTGAAGATTTAAGTCGTTTATACTCTAGTCCGCACTCTGGGGACTTGGAGATTTAAGTTGTTTATACTCTAGTTCGCACTCTGGGGACTTAGAGTACTCCAGACCGCGCTCAGGGGACTTGGAGATGTAAGTCCTTTATACTCTAGTCTGCACTCCGAGGACTCAGAGTACTCCAGTCCGCGCTCAGGGGACTTGAAGATTTAATTCGTTTATACTCTAGTCCGCACTCTAGGGACTCAGAGTACTCCAGTCCGCACTCTGGGGACTTGGAGATTTAAGTCGTTTATACTCTAGTCTGCACTCTGGAAACTTAGAGTACTCCAATCCGCGCTCAGGGGACTTGGAGATTTAAGTCATTTATACTCTAGTCTGCACTCTGGGGAATTAGAGTACTCCAGTCCACACTTTGGAGACTTGGAGACTTAAGTCGTTTATACTCTAGTCCGCACTCTTGGGACTTAGAGTACTCCAGTCCGTGCTTAAGGGACTTGGAGATTTAAGTCATTTATACTCTAGTCCGCACTCTGGGGACTTCGAGTACTCCAGTCCGCCCTCTAGGGACTTAGAGATTTAAGTCGTATACTCTAGTCGGCACTCTGGGGACTCTGAGTACTCCAGTCCGCACTCAAGGGACTTGGAGGTTTTTAAAGCTCGTGCGTGTTCGCACGTCAGAAAGAATAATGTATCTCTTAGTTATTCGTCACAGAGTCATCATACATAGAAACATTGACAATTCTTGGAAAAAATGGCTTCAGGCCTTTATTAATGCAAACAAGCTAAATTGTCTTATTACACGCCGTAAACTAGGAATAAAAACTTGCTGGAAATAATTGCAACTAAAATATGAAAGAAATGAACTAAATATAATAATGCCGCAAATGCTCGCTATTCCAGGCTCGGGAGAGGGTCGCACCATCGCCGGTCGCTAGCTTGAAAGTTCCTTCTTCAAGCTTCCGTTCAATGACGTATGGACCTTCCCATATGGGGCTCATATGTGATGGAACCGGGAAAAATCGTTTCAAAATGAGATCACCCACAACAAAGATTCTCGGTTGGACTTTTTCATTATAATATCGAGCGACTCAGCGTCTGTATGCGGCCGCCCTTAATTTAGCTTCTTCGCGCTTTTCATCAATGAAGTCCAGTGATTACAGCAAAAGATCTTGATTCGACTCAGAGTCATTATAAGCTACCCGATGTGATGGAACTTCAAGTTCTACGGGTATAACAGCTTCATGCCATATGCTAATGCGAATGGAGTGTGGCCACTCGCAGACTTGTAGGTGGTTCTATAATCCCAAAGCGCTGTTGGAAGCTCATCCACCCATTTTCCTTTAGCCTTTTCCAAATGCTTTTTCAATATGGATTTGATAATTTTGTTCACGGCTTCCACTTTTCCATTGGCTTTTGGATGTGCAACTAATGCAAACTTTTTCTCAATACCGTATTTTTGGCAAAATTCTTTGAACTCTTTGCTTTTGAATTGAGTTTTGTTGTCTGTAATGATGGTTCGTGAAAGGCCAAAACGACATATAATATTTCGTACAATGAAATTAATGACCTTTTTGGTGGTGATAGTGGCCAAAGGCTCTACTTCTGCCCACTTGGTGAAGTAATCGACCGCAACTATCGCATATTTCGTACCACCTTTGGATATGGGTAAGGAACTGACTATGTCGATCCCCCACATTGCAAACGGCCAGGGACTAACCATTTGTGTGAGTTCCGTTGGCGGTGATCTCGGGATTTTTGCATATTTCTAGTATTTGTCACAACTTCTCACATAGTCTGCGGCATCCCGATTTACAGTCGGCCAATAGTATCCATAACGGAGGATTTTCTTCGTTAACGTCTGCCCCCCAGTATGGTCACCACGCTCCCCTTCATGGACTTCCTTCAGGACTCGTTTTATCTCATCATAGGCAATGCATCGAAGTAAGGGGGTCGAGAATCCCCTCCGATACATTACCCCATCTTGCATTACGTAATGCAAAGCCTTACGAATGACTTGTCGTCTTTTGCTCCTTCTTTCAGGTAAGACCCCAT
This sequence comes from Allium cepa, assembly GCA_030765085.1. Classification (NCBI taxonomy): domain Eukaryota; kingdom Viridiplantae; phylum Streptophyta; class Magnoliopsida; order Asparagales; family Amaryllidaceae; genus Allium; species Allium cepa. The sequence continues at coordinate 211,927,741 of CM060940.1, read as the reverse complement.
GTAGCAAGTATTGCTTAAACGGGGTCATCCATGTTTCCTTCTCGATTTCAGTTTCTAACATGAAATCCGCCTCCATCATATTTATACTCGGAGTATGTAAGATTTCAACTGGAATCAATCCTATTTGTTGGGCATCGCCAGTGCTCACAAATTTGGCCAACGAATCAGCTTCTTTGTTCTGTTCATGCGGGACATGTGAGATATCATAATATTCCATACTTGCTAGCAGCTCCTGAACCCATGCAAGATGTGGGGCAAGTCTCTGTCCCTTTGCTTGATAGTCTCCCCGCACTTGGTACACCACCAGTTCACAAAAGATTTCAACTGATTTTACTCCCAGTTCTTTGATAATTCTCAAGCCAGCAATCAATGCTTCATACTCGGCTTCGTTATTTGTTGCTGGGAATTCAATCTTCAAAGCATAACAAACTGATCGGTTTCCAGGGGTCACAAGAACTATGCCAGCCCGAACAACGGTCGTTAGATGCCCTATCGGTGTACATCTTCCATCGAACGGGAGGTATGACATTGTGCCCATTTGATTCGTCTGTCGTGGTGAATTCGGCAATGAAATCTGCTAGCTTGCCCCTGTATGGCCCTTCGTGGCAGGTAGGTAATATCGAACTGACTCAACTCAATATTCCTGCTATCCCAACTTTTAGCAAAGCTGCGATACCCAAAACTGACTGAAAATCAATAATAGCTAGTATTGAATATCAACTATGCATTGCAGGATAACCATGGATATCGATGAATTTTGTCCGAGTCCGAATCGGCCGCAATTGACAAGACATGACAAGCAAAGCCATGAAAGCCAACATTTCAAATTTCAAGTTAATCGGAGTTCGTATGAACGAGATATGATCGGTGCAAGTTAGCCAAAACACGATGTTCGTATCCATCAAAAATGTTGAATAGATTCCCATTTCGAATCCATCGGATTCGTATCCATCAATTTTTTTTGTTCAAATCCATCAAGTTCAACATACTTCGAATCGATCGAGTTCGAATCGATCAGCAACATGATATCGGTCAGTTCGAATCGATCGGTTTCGAATCGATCAAATAGGCATCGCCTCAGCATGTTCGTATCCATTGAGTTTAGAGCAGTTCGAATCCATCATTCGTATCCATCAGGAAGTCATGCATTGGTCTATTCGAATCCATCTGATTCGTATCCACCAGGTTCGAATCGATGACCTTCGCATCGATCAACCCACACCGCTTCGCATCCATCGATGCACCATCCATAAACCTTAGTTCGTATCGATTCCATAAAAGAGGCACTTGGTCGAATCCATCAGAGAAACTTGGTTCGTATCCATCAGTTGTTCTCACTTCGTATCCATCAAAAATACGCTTGTTCGTATCGATCGAATGGAGACAACTTCCATCGATGCGAACAAGGCCACCTCCATCGATACGAAGTGGGCACGCTACGAACCGATGCGAAGTACATGTCATTGGTGGATTCGAGCAATACAACGGTCATCGATACAAACGAGGCGAAACTCATGGAGTCGAAGCGGTCAACTTGGAGAAAAAGGCAGATCGATGCGAGACATGCACGCCACGTCATCTCGAAGGCACGTGCATCCGTCGATTCGAATATATGGATTCGAAGTGATCGAGTCGAAGCGAACAACTAACCTGGAGACACCAACTCATATCGATCATATCTCCCAAACCGCTGATCCAAATGCGATGAAATTTTCACAGAAGCTTCCATACACGGTAAAGATTGTTCCTGTGAAGTTTCAGCTCGATTGGATCAGTTTTTGATGGATACGAAATCACTTCATATCGATCTCAGATCGAGTCGAAACTTGGTGGGGTCGGTCATGTGGGCCCTCTCACATGCCAGAAAAAGTCTCCCGGAGTTTGAGCGAGATCTGAGCCTCCTACGCCTATAAATAGCACCCTGAAGCCTACAGAAAGGGGATCGTTTTGGCCATTCAACGTCCAGACTCTTCCGGACTCGATTCTACTTCTTTCCATTGCTGTTATAGCCGAAATTCAATCATTGTAACTACTGCAATCACTTGTAACCAGTGAGGAACATCAATAAAAGTTAAAACTTTGAAGTGGACGTAGGTCGGAGATAGTCGAACCACTATAAATCTTGCGTTTCTAATTGTTCACTACACCAGAAAAGACTTTTGGTAGCGTTGAAAAAACGCTACCATAACTTATGGTAGCGTTTTAGAGGACGCTGTTATACGACATGCAACTAAAAGTCTAAAACTTTTTGCTGCGTTGTAGTAAACGCTACAAAAGTCACTTTTAGATGCAACTATAGGTATTTTCTGTAGGATTTAAAAAACGCTACCAAAAGTCACTTTTATATGCTTTTTTTGATTTTCAGTAGCGTTTTTAAAATGCAACTGTATAATTTTTATATTAGTTTATATTTGTTTCTGTAGCATTTCTGAAACGCTACTAAAAGTTATTGGTTGTTTTGTAGCATATTTTGAATGCTACTATTTACGGTTGATGGTTTATATCATTTCCAGCAATCGCTTATATACTGTTCATATAAAACGAACGATCAATCACATAATTTTCATATATTCAAACAAACAATTAAATCACATAATTAGCATATACAAACAATCAATCATATGATCATCATATTCAAATAATTGCAAAAACATGCTAATCTCACAATCAAATATAATATCCATAATCAATTCGATAGTAGTTTTTCAACAAAATAAGTCACATACTACAAGCATTCATGGGCAAGTTTCCACAAATGGTACTAACAAAATACGACAACATATATAACGATTAAATTCATGTTCGTTGCTTGATTACCAATAGTTCTTTGTTGTCGACAGTCTTCGCTTCGAAATAGCTAATTACCTGCAAACAATTTTAACAATCAACAATATATATGTATATATGTGTGTGTGTGTGTATGAAAATCATGTAATCTATAACTCGATATTCTATATTAACACATATTAACAAAAATTGTTCTATTTTTATATGCATCCTATATAATTCCCCAACGAATACACAATTTTCAATTTAAACAGATATTCAGATCAAAACTGGGTTAGAAGTCTGACTGGATTTCATTCTATGTGCAGATTGTGTATTCAGTACTATGGGCAGATTGTGTATTCCGTACTGCGGTCAAGTTAAATCTTATAAAATATGAAAAAGTATCTGGAACGTCCGTAATCCATCGATGATGCATCCATCCACTAATTGAAATGTACAATTTTCTTTATCCTTGTCGTTTTCTATCAATTTGGTTCTCTAAAACAAAAATATTCCCTAAATTCACATTGCCGTAACTGTATTAGGCAACAACTGTAGTGTCAGTTACTTCCATTTATTTGTGTTAGCCCTCTTGTATAACTACATTTGTGTAATACATGTGCAATGACATAACGATTAATCTGAGTAGACAGTTTTAGGAAAAATGGTTTATTAAGTTTTAGTTTCAAGTGTATCAATTATTGTGGCTCTGTAGATAAACACGTTTACCATAGAGGATATGTACTGAAATGTTGTGGCTTTGCAGATAAAAACTTAAATGTTGTGATACAGATTTTTATTTTTTTAAATACTCGAATAAACAGAGCTAAAACTTAATGTTGAGATATGATGTACTGAAAAATAATACTTACTGGAACTTGATTCTCCAATGACATATGTTGCTGGCCAAGCTATCATAGTACCAAAGGCATCTTCCATGTACGTACACTCAGATGTAGGTCACCATAGCAATGCATCATTAACTCTCACATAAACTAGACTATGGAAATGTATCAGTTAAAATTCAATAGACAATATTTCACCAATCTATGTAATCCTAATGCTTCAATCCTAATTGATTAAGGTTTAATACATATCTTTACTTTTACAATTACATTGCAAATAGCATCTTTATCTTCTCTTTCTTTTCCTTTTCTTTTTTTTCTTTTTTAATTTTTAATTTCTTATAACTCGATCTATATATCAAGGTTCAAACTCCAAAGACTCTGAACAACAACACGAAAAAATCCAACATTTGCAACATTCCAACTTAAATGTTTCAAAGAAGGTAATATATGTTCATTTGTGATCACAATCAGGCTTCAGGATAGTGAAAATTTTGAAACTTTTAAAGGTTTGATACAAGTTTCCAATAATATAATTGAGATTTTACATGAAATAACCTTTGCTACATAAATAAGAACACAAACTTAATTTCAAACGTTCAAAATATACTGTTTTACATCTAGATTTGTCAATATCAACATCGATGATCAGTTTCTTAATCAATTAGCACTAAATCTTTGCTTTTACAATTACAGTTAAATCCTATAAAAAGACTATCAGCTTCACTTGTTAGCATGTGAAATAAATGTAATTAGCATGAAGTTTACCTGCTTATTCATTAGCATGTGCACCATACTCTCCGATTCTGAAATTCTTTTTTGACAATTAGTTATTTGATTATCTCTAGAATGTGCCAAAGTTAACTTAGTTTCGGTGTATCCCCTTCCTAGTGCTCTTAATCATTCTGATTACCCATAATTCTTTGTTGCATGCACAAGTGAAAGCTAGCAGCATAAAAGTCCAACCTTGCCCTCTTCGGAAGTCCAATGCCTGCACAAGTGAAAGCACAACATATAGTCAAACAAATATGTTAATTCACAGGACTTCAAATCTAATATCAAACATCTACAACATTGTACGAGCATATCATATTATAAATAATGTCATATAAATAATCAAACTCAAACAAGAACAAATATTGCTTACGTACTGCTCATCACGGGAGCTTGAACATACATCATTTTTGATATACTATTATTCATTACACTTTTGTTGTTGGAACTTCATTGATCCTAATCTTCAAAGTTCAGTTCCTATGTATACTCTCGTCCAGATTTTGAGCATGCTTAGTGATTCCACTTTTGTTCAACCTGTGCTGAATTTAGATATAATTCCAAAAATTCATATTAGCTGAATTTTGATTACATAGTTATCAACCCGTGCTCAATTTAGAAACTATTCCAAAAATCATGCAACTATATCCTCATTATAATTTTGAATAATTGAATCCATTTTCTAATTAATGAAAAAACTGCGGTAAGCAATGCAAACATAATGTAAGTTGTAAAAACTACATCCTAACGGTTAATCGTTAACATCAAGATGCAATTGTCAAAGGGAAAATGCATAGAGATATGAAAAGACGATCTAAGAAATTCATACCGAAAATGTGAGAAGGCGGTTTGCATTATATTCATGGAAGGTTTTTGCACTGAATAAATTCTGTATAACATCAATGAGGAAAACAAATCAAATCTCTCAGTTCAAAAAATAAAATGTACAAAAAACTAATAGTTCAAAAGGCATTAGAAAAAAGATGGCAAATATCTTATGTAAAGTAGAGTATTAAAGAAAATAGTTGCAAGATCATTGTATTCTGTAATTGGATAAATATTTTTCCCTTAAATCACGTTATATTTTTTTTCAAATCAACCATCAATTTAACTTCCTGTCATCAATTGTACCAAAATATGGTTGCATCTTGATGTCATGCACTCATGTTAATTGTACTAGCTTTGATGATGTAGCTTATATATGATATTTGCATTAATATCAAAGTAAGCATGGTCAATTTAATAAATCACGTATTATAGCACCACTCATCTAGACACAAAGCAAAATTAAGATGGACTCCTAATGTCAGCCTATCATAATAAAAACACAACACCTACTCAAAAAGAGAAGTGATACAAGCAATAGTATAGATGAGTGGACCTTCTTCCTCGAGAACAAGTTAACCTTCTACAGAGCCAGTGCTTCCAAATATATGATTAATAAAAAGCAATAGCTGCAAAATAATTTTGCAAACTAGAGTATGATCGATATATCATGCAGAGACTGTCTTCATGTACTTTTCCAAATCAGTGTTTTAAATAGAAGAATCCTGTGTGTATCAATTCCCAAAGGCAGCAATATGTTCATAAATTATCTAAATAGAATGCACTTCAAGTGACTAATGCATAAGACAAGATAGTACATGTACTATAATCACTCAAGAAAGATCACCATCAGCCTCGCATTACTCAGAATGCACTGCAAGTGACTAATGCATAAGACAAGATCAAGACATTTCGCCCAACGATGAAGGAAAAGGAATCAAACTAGACATGGTAAGCAAATTTAACATGTGACCTTAAAGAAATTTTTTTACCACTACATCTTAAGTATCAAACTTAGTTTTGCAGTCCAAAAATGTAACCATAGTTACCACTGAATTGTATGAAGGTCAATCGAAACCAGCTATAATGAAACTGCTAAGGCAACACAAACTTTTTAAAAGAAGACCGATTAAATTCACAGAACCTATTCAAAAAAGGTATTTACCTATTGGCCATCTGCAACAGATTGAGCACCAACCCAAACTCCTCCTCCTCGTCGTTCTCGTCTTCGTCTTCCTCTAATATATCTTCATCAAACTCCTCATCAATTTCATGCTCATCAGGATCTATATCAGGATGTAGCATATGATGGACTTCATTTTCCTCTATAAACTGAGGATTTATAATGGCGTAATGTAAAAAAGACTAATGTAGGCCATGATTGATAATATAAACAGAGGATACCATTTTCCATAAATCTATATAGCCTGCAGTGCCACTTTATGTGCCTGTAAAGCACAACACTAACAAAATGCACGTACAATACATAACTTAAGCATCTTAGTGATGTTGAACAAGTCAAAGCCTATGTATATACCATATACTCCTCAAATAACTTCGGTGGTATTTCAAGAAACAAATACTACTTAATTAGTAATAAGCGTTGTAAGGGTGTTATGACATTTTTTTAAAACTGTCCAGAATTTTCATTTACCATATCATATGAGACAATTTCACCCATCCAATTGGAAGCATGAGTATTTAATAATACTTTCCTGTCGTTAAACACATAAGCTGTTACCTCATTATCGCCGAGTAACTCACTATAACAAGCCTCAGTGTTGTTCCCAAGATAGTGGGTTTTTTTCATATGTAATGTCTAGAATTGAATTAGATGACACTGAACCATAATTTCATAAGTTTTACATTGCTTATAAAAGAGATTTATTCATCATTGTATCAAGCACATAATACGATTATTGATCTGAAATATAGTCCCTCTATAAGTAAGGAAAGGTAAAGGATGTACGTAAAAATTAGATTATAAGTATACCATCAGGCCAGCTTCCTTACTAATAAGTTCCACAACCTGATTCGTAACTCTGATTTTATCATTAATTAAACTGCAAAACAAATGAACTTGCCAATAATTTGTTATCTTTGATTTAGAAATGAAGCATTATATTATATGCCGTTAATACTTTTCAATGAAACCACAGTCATATGTTGCATTTTTCCAAATAGTACACAATTAAAAACTTACATGTAGAAGCTATAGTAATTGGCATAAACAAGATTAAGATAAGAGTACCATCATAAGTTTCAGATAACAGATAATGGCCATGTATATGAACCACAATATAAATCACATATGTATGTAGTTACCATAAGAATTATTTTTTAGTTACTTAAATATATGCAACCTTAAATGCTCCGGCCATGATAGAAGTAACTATTATACCTTAGTGCTGATGAAATTTACATTGCAGTCTTAATTTGTAATGTACTTCCACTCTATTTCCAGTCTTTTTTCGCAAACACTTTATTTTTTCAACATTATAATCACAAATTTACATTCACTTTTGCGATCACAAACTTGCATGAATCCTTTACCGAAAGCACCCTTAAACCACTTTTAAAACGTTGTTTACATCATTTCACTCAAACTACTTAATTATGTTAAAAACACAGGAGCCTTTTTTTTGTGTACCATGGCCAGAAGATCAAAATAAATTTTGCATTGCAATGCCTTAGTGTTGATGAAATACAGTAGGAACATTTATACTATTTCAAAGCTCATAACATTTAACGACATATTGTATCACTTAATTTTTATAACAATTACAGTCAGCACAATAGATACACCATCAGGCTGGCATAAAAAACTTAAGACAAACGTGAAATTATCAAATAATAAGCATACAGATTGCAAAACTTTAAGGAGAAACAAACTTTGACATACAACGTATTCACTTATAACATATACTGATAATATTATAAAACAGGGGCAGAAATTCCTACATTTATAAGATGAAGAGCTTGATCCCTGAAGCAATCGTTTAGTGCATTAAAAAATGCAGAGATGCACAAAAAGTAAAAGGCAGAGAGTACTCAGATATGACTAGAGTCCCTGCAAAATATCAATCGCCTTGTGTAGTCTGTAACAACCGATGCCCTTGTTCGCCAATTTACTTGCTTGCTACCAATCATAAACAACAAAGTTATTCCCATACATTCTAATTATATTATTGTATCGTACAACACACTTTTTGTTGAATTCCTCTGAGGTAGATGTTTATTAAATTGCCCAAAAATGTGGATTTATGAAAAAAGTGAAATGGCAGTGGATGCCAAAATTGTGATACAAACAAATTCATACTTAAGAAACAAATTCAATACTCCCTCAGTTGCTCTGTCTTAGTTTCTTCGAGTATAATTAATAAAATAACTCAACATAGATGTCAAAATAACATTATATTACTGTAACGACCCGCAAATCCGTACCCCTTGAGTTAACACTATTCTACAACAATCAACTCAAGTTGTACAGAAATACGAACCATTTGGGTTTAAGAAGAAGAGGTAGAAGAAGAGAAAATAAAATCAACATCAGAATCTAACCATCGCAGCGGAATAAAATATAATAGATAATATATAATCTTTACTCAACATCAAATATTTCTGTTTATATATTACATCATCAGAGTACATCAATCACGGCTCAACATCAATATCATCCAATGAATACACAACAACTCAAGATACGCAACAACTCAAACACAGCGGAAATATATATATATATATATATATATATATATATATATATATATATAAATACGGGAGTACATATCACCACCCTGCTCGTCTCCTGAGCTCCACAGCATCATATCCTGTATTCTATAATACTCGATCTGACCCGAGGATTACAGTTAAATAACACCCGAGTTAGTCTGGAATATCAGCGTGAGAAAATCACACCCAATTGATTATTAAAGTTTCAAAAATCCTTCGAAAACAAAAGCATCTCGTAAGACCACGCCACAAATAAACATGTCGGGTTTTTACCTTACGATAGCTAAACAATTTTTATTAAAATCCTCTGATATTATAATAGGGTCTATATACAAATACTTATAAAATAGCCGAAATTGTTACAACTATTAAATTCCAGCTACTAGCCACAGAGTGGGTAATACAAACAAAACTCATACAATGCTCGTAGGGAGAATGGATTTCTAACTAATGACTAGGCATTGGGGTAGCACCAGTTATAGTATGGGGCCTAGATCACCGTACCGAGGAGTACGCCCGCTCCCCTGCATCACAAGGCCGGGACTACCCCTTATTGGATAATCCCGAGTGAGATCACCCCGCGGTTGGGATCAGCAACCGCCCACTAAGCCGAAATAAAAAGGGACATCTAGACTGGAATGACCTCACCCTGCTTGGGTGCTACCCACCTAGCCTTGCTGCATAACCCCTGATTTTCAGCTATTCCCATTTGATAAGGCTTGAGGCTAAGCGTTACCTTTATAGAACATATCCCTTAGAATGCCCATAGTCCACCTGACGATGTTTCGCAAGCATTCATCCATACAAGTCCGTCCCGGGTTCGAACGAAACCGAAGGTGCTATTCCTGCTCATCCTTTTTGGAAATATCCTCAGGATTAGTAGCGACTAGCCCTTGCACTTCACTGCTCCATCTTCGAATCCAAAAAATCGTTTTCACAAATCGTACAAACCGGATCGAAGTGGTTTTCGAGAAATAAATCTCGATCCCGGTCTCTTCGAAATGATCAGCGCATTTGTCCAATATTGATAGTCGGTGATTTAACTATCAATTAATATTCACAAACATCCATCTAACAATAAATAATTTCCCAAATTATTTATTAACCTCAAAATATCTTCACAAGATATTTTTCTATTTTCAATCCTTTGAAAACAGTTTCAAAACCATCTTTCCTTTCAAAATAAACTTTCCCAATTATTTCCTATCTCCTCTGAAATCACTAAGCACAAAACTAGATTTCAAAATAATTTAAAACACTTTACTTTGAAATATACTTTAAAACATTTATTTTAAAACTACTTCAATGATTTGAAAAAAAAATACATACTATATGAATAATTGAAAATAAGGTTACTGAATAAAATAGAAAACTAGATTTTCATTTTTAAAAATAAAATCTAAGTCACTCTTTAACTAATTATTGCTATAATCAATTAAAAGGAAATACTTACGTTAGAATTTAAATATTTAGAAATAGTAAATTTTTCAAAACATACATCTTAAAACAACTATAAACTTTTAATTTATATTTAAAAAAATTACTTTGAAAACGTACTTGGTTATTCAGAGAGAAATTTCCAATCTCAATCACTTAGATCAATTTTTCCAAATTGATTCCCAATTTATTCCATTTGAAATAAATTTCTTTACTTATCAGTTCATTTCTAAATTCATAATTTATGGACTTTATTATTATTTTCAGTTTGATTTTTAAATCCTTTAGCTGAAATATACAAATTTCAGGTTATTCCCAATTTCTTCTTTATTCTTCTTTATTCTTCTTAAATAATTTAAATCCTAAATTTAAAATAAATGTTTTGTTCTTTTAAACAATAACATTGAAGTTTAAGTTTCATTAACTTTTTGTTTATTTAAATTTTCCTTCCCATACTCGAGATTTATTCATTAAAATTTTAAAGTCGCTTTATTTTCCTTTCCAGTTCATTCATAAATTTATTCAACTTTTCTATAATTATTTTACTTATAACTTCCTTCTTTTATTTTCATTCCCAAACTCAAATTATATATTTGGTAATTCATTATTGCCCGATTATAACAATCAAGCCATAGCATTCAATATTTCCACCAAATTCATTACAGGATATCAAATATTCAGAATAGAGAATATTAAATAACTAAATAAAGTTGAGGGGTCCAGTTGGATCCCTCCAACCTGTTTTCCCTGCATCCACAGATGTTAGCACAATATAACATGCCAATTCCAAGTATATACCACATTACAGCACATAAATCAATTCAACCATTTCAAACAATTATTTAAATTAATTATTTAAATTTAAATTTAACTGAGTGAGATTTACTCACCTTTGCTTTTATTTGCAATCCACTTCGATATTGCCTTGTTTTCTTGAGTTTATACCTCGAATAAACAATTTATATGATTTACTAACATTTGAAATAAATCGAACAATTAATTTCCATTGATAATTTAGTTTTAAATAAATTTTAATTTAAACTAAATGATTTAATGTTAAACAAATGATTTAATTTTTTTAGACTAATTTCCCAAAATTTATTTATATATATATATATATATATATATATATATATATAAAACCCTAGAGTAAAAAAAATCATTAAATAGGCTAATTAACAAATAAAGCCTCTTAATCCATTATTTAAAATAACTTGGTAAAGTAAAATGTATACATTTATTTACACTTTTCCCATATTGTTTATAAACAAACGGTAATTCTTTTTACTGATAAAAGTTTTAACATTGTAAAATAAATTTGGATTTAAGACCCTAATACATACATACATACATACATACATATATATATATATATATATATATATATTCCTACAGGTAAAGTTAACATTGAGTTAAATATATTTTTCCCTTTATTTCTTTTTCTTATGTTTTTTTTCCTTAAATTAAAATAGGCATGGGTGAATATATATATATATATATATATATATATATATATATATATATATATATATTTCAGATATATTTATTTATACATCCTTCTGTAATTAGCACATCAAAATTTCTTTACTGAAATTATTTCCCTTTTATTTTAAGAATTATATGTATATTTGTATTTATGTTAGCATTACTGTTTTTTTTTATATACAAATACAAATATATAAATAAATAAATAAATAAACTACGGAATAAAATCTCACCTCGGCCAACTGCTTTACTGACAATCACAACCCAAGAGTACAAAGCACGGCACCCAAACTTAGTCGCCTAAAACCTAGTCGCGACCACCTGCCTCCGCTGACGAACCTACCGACCACCACAACTGACACACCCAGACTTCATTACGAAGGCCATTGAAATCCTTCACGACCAACTCCAGTATGTGAGCTCCTAGGGTTTGAACTGTTCGCCACTCGAGTTTTGAATCGCGCGTGCCCTGATGTCTTCTTCCCCTGATTCGCGAATGAAATAGCCTCCAATCGCCTTGCTTGACCTCGCCCGCTTCCGATCGAAGCTCGCGATTCTCGATTACTTTGATAGCTTTTTTTTATTTTTTTTATTTTTTTACTGATAGTAATTTGCGATTAAAAAGGGAAAGAGGGATTTTGTTTTCGAATGGATTTAGTTTTGACTTTAAGAACGAGAGAGGAGGAGGGGAAAGGAAAGGCTCGGCTTCGATTTGCAAAAGGATGAAAGCGTCCATTAGCTTGGATTCAAAACGAAGAAAGAAAGAGAGACTTCGTTTTGTTTCCAGAACGAAGAAAAATATCTACCCCTTTTTAAATATTTAACGAAGAAGCGTATTAGAGAAGCTTGACCATTTAAATTAAATATCATTGGATTATTTTCAATAAATTCTCAGCGCGTTTATATATCGTACACTCACACACTAACTCCAATCAACACGAAATTCAAAATCCGATAATAATTCAATATTACGGATCTAATGGTACTGGTTTTGTCGAATTCCGAGACTGTGCCTCGGAAGGCTATATTTAAATTCAATTTAAACGATATAAATTTTAAAACTAAACAAACCACTGTTAATTTCAATTTTACAAGTTTTATTACTCTCAGTACTATCAATATAAATTTTCAAGCCTTCAAATATATTTCTAATCGGTTTAAAACTCCAGATTCAACAATTTTCCCAACTTCACTTATTTAATTTAATTATTCAATTATCAAATAATTTGTGATATCCGTAATTCAAGTTAAAATTACTCTATTGTATAATTAAAATCAATTAAATATTCCGATTTTAAATGCTCGAAAATTCCGGGTCGTCACATTCCTCCCCCCTTAAAAGAATTTCGTCCCCGAAATTACTAATTAGGAAGAATGGCCCCAAACCCGTTACTTTTCCCAAAACCAAACAGTTTCTAACAATTTAACATCTTACCAACTATCTTTTTATAAAAGATCCATTATCATTCTTATTAACTTCCAAACCTTTCTCTAGTTTCAAACTATAACATTTGTTTAACCATTCGAGTTTCAATTAAAAATCAAATTTTGAATTATCAAAATTTTCTCAAAATTTTTCTAACTCCCTAAATTTCCAAAAAAATTTTGCCAGCGTCTCCTTTGTGCGGCTGACTCGGTACAACTACAAAATGGCTCTACGGCCTCCCAAATCCAAAAAGAAAACAAAAGGCCAAGTGGCTCAATCCAAAATCCCAATCAAATTTCACACCAAATTTAAATACATACCTTTTTGTCGAGCATCAAATTCATCTTCTGAAATCAAAATCAATTCTCTTTTCTCTTTATAATACCTGCATATCCTTTATAACAATAATATCGAATCACAATATCCCAAAAACATTTTATCAACTTCCTTACAAATGTCAATATTTATTCATTCAAATATTAACTTAGAATATATTTGTAATACCAAATTTCAATTAAGAATTCACCATTCCTTCTTAAGTTAGTATATGTATGAAATATGTTCCTTATACCCATTTTCATCTTACCACTTCAGCTTATATTTATTTCTATTCAAATTGTTTCTTTCATTTCCATATGAATCTAATTTATCTTTAACTCTGAATATTTAAATTTTATTTTTCATTTATAACTAATTCATGTCATTATTTTAATTCGTTTCATTCACTAACTTATTTTAGTTTCCGATTTGAATTTGTTTATCGTTAACAAAATTTTCCAAAATTTCCAAAAATTTTCCAACTCCCAAAATTTCTGAAATTTTTTGGCAGAGTCTCCTTTGTACGGAGGAGCTTTTGCAATTTGACAAAAGAGATAAATATATATACATCGACCCACACGGTCGGAAAAACAAAAAACAGTTCATTTTTCCTATTTTTATTGCGTAGGCGTACCTTATTTAGCATTTTAAGCCAGCAGCTTATTTATTTAGCAATTAATGCAACCCAAATCCAGCCACACGGCTTCCCGGTACCTGTACTTACTCAATTTAAACATGTAACTGCGATATATATGCAGTCTAACTATATTTCACTTAGTTGCAATGGGTAAAACATATGAATTCTAAAGAAATGCACATCCAACATTTTCCGTAAGCAATTTTTACCACTTTCATAGTAATTCAACTATTTCAATTAATTTACAAACCATTTTCATTCAAATTTGAATGGTTTAAAACTCAACCGCTTACATTTAATTTATTCTTAAGCAAACTCAATTCATATTTAATTCCATTGCTTTCGAAATCAATTTATTTCACTCCTATTAATTCATAGAATTTTAGTCACCTCCATTTACATCCAATGATATTTATTCTATGCAAATTTGACAAAATCTATGTGAACAAACAAATATTTATGTTTTATAACCAATTTAAATGATTTCAACTCGATTTATACTTAATTCTATTTCATTTTCAAATTTATTCACAATCTATATATTCTCATTTCATTGCATATCAATTTTGAATACATGCACCTGCATTTCATTTTATTAACCAACTAGTTTCATTATTCAAACAAGTTCCATTCAAAATCATTTTATCTAGCTTGACCCATTCATTTATATTTCATTCCATATTTGTTTATTCCAAACTATTTTATTTAGCTCGAAGACAATCCAATCTATTTCATTCAATAACCATTTCGCAACTTATTTTAACCACATTTCATTTGATACTTATTTATTCCATCATTTATTTATTCAATATAATTAGTTTATCCACATTCACTAAAACCATTCTAATAAACTCGAAATATTTTATTTTCCTTAAATGGTTTACAATTATTTATTTCAGCATTTTCATTCCATTAAATATTATCGGCAACTCACCGAATTTTATTTCAATTAAAATTTATTTTTACTTGATTTAAATCCAATCCACTATTATTAAACTTAATTTTTAATTGAATTCAATTCAACTCCTCATCTATTTAGCTTAAGTCAATTTACTTCAATTTATTCAAATTTTATACTTAAGTTCATTTTCATTTTACAAGTAAACCCTCTCTCAGTTAAATCCCATTTTAAATCTGCAATTTCATTTGATTGGTTATTATAAAATTTAACTTTCCAGATTCACTTATTCAATTTATTTCAAGGCTGTTTCCAATTTACTTCCAATTATTTGGATTTTATTTGCAATTCATACCATTACTATTTAAATTCATTTTCATTTTATTCGATACATTTCAATTTTATTAATTTGTTAACACTTCGAGTTAAAGTTTAATTTAAAACTCAAGTTCTGAATCCACTATCCATTTTCAATTTACCACCAAATTTCAAGAACTCACAATTCAGTTACATTTACGTTACTGACAATTCAAGTCGAGTTCAATTTATAACTTGAGTTTTATTTCCAAATTTCATCATAAATTCACAATTCAGATTCTATTAAACAACATTACATTCTAGACTTGAATATATTATTCTTTTATTTTAACTCAAGCCTTATGCTTATTTATATCCCAAGCATATTTTATTCCATGCAATTTAATTCTGATTCTTTTATGAGTTATTCTAATTTATTTATTTCAATTCAATCCTTATCCAACTTATTTTCCATTTATTCAGGTAGGAATCTAATTCCATTCAATAATTCAATTGAATTTTTATCCCAATTCCATTCTATTTTAACTCAGATTTATTTAACCCAATTCGATTTCAACTTAATTCGAATGCACTGGATATTATTTTCAGCTTATTCAATTAATTTCAATCCAGTCAAATTTTTATTTCCAAATCCAAGTTAATTTCATTTTAACTTTTCACTTAAACTTTAAATTCCCAACATTCAAAGCTTACATTTCCTTCCTGATTTTAAAAATCATCTCAATTTATAAGTTTACAACCTATCTTATCAGGAATTTTAAACACCCGGCTTTTGGTTTCCAATCATTTAAAATCTCCAACATCACAAAAATCAAAATTCTTAAAAATTAAAATTCTCAAAAATTAAACCAACCCTGGTTTTATTCCCAACAAATTTCGTTTGAATTTTCAAAAACAACTAGCTCTTCTGAGCAAATAATTTATTTTTTTGGCAGCAATCCATCACTTAGAAATTCAAAAATGAATACTGATGATGCGGCCGTCATCATCAGAATTATTTTCCAATGATCCAAGTGATTTCAATGCTATATCACTTCCAAAATCCATTTAAAACAGTTTTCCATTCAAAAATATCTTCAAAACGATAATGCTATCATTTATCTTTAAAACACTTCCAAATCTCCAGAATTTAAATTTCCAAATCCTGCTTAATTCAATTTTACTACAATTCATTTGCATAGCTTATGCTCATACAAATTCTTATTTGATTATATTCCAATTTATAATTCAAATTTACAATTCATATTTATAAATTTCATTTTATAATGAATTTATTCCCTTAAATTTTAGTTATCTTTAAATTTCTAGTTAAATTTTCACTTTATAATGATAATACGTTAATATTATCATTTCTAACATCCAAGCAACCATATATTAGCTAAATAGTTTTCAAAAACTATTCTTTATATCAAAATATGTTTTTGGGTAAAATTATTTCATTTACCCATATTTAAAACAATACCATGTCGATTGTTCTCTTCAAGTGTTTAGAAACCCCTTCAATTACAGTTGTGCAGGCTGTGTCGACGAAGGTTTATATGCCACTCAATAAACAAATCAACACGATATTAAAACAATTTATATTCACTAACAAATACGCGCTCATATTTATTAATACGCTCAAACTCATTATAGAGTACTACGGACTCTAATTTAAATGAGTAATTCCCACCAGAGCCAAGGTTATCTCCAACCTATGCTCTGATACCAACTGTAACGACCCACAAATCCGTACCCCTTGAGTTACCACTATTCTACAACAATCAACTCAAGTTGTACAAAAATACGAACCATTTGGGTTTAAGAAGAAGAGGTAGAAGAAGAGAAAACAAAATCAACATCAGAATCTAACCATCGCAGTGGAATAAAATATAATAGATAATATATAATCTTTACTCAACATCAAATATTTCTGTTTATATATTACATCATCAGAGTACATCAATCACGGCTCAACATCAATATCATCCAATGAATACACAACAACTCAAGATACACAACAACTCAAACACAGCGGAAATATATATATATACATATATATATATATATATAAGTACGGGAGTACATATCACCATCCTGCTCGTCTCCTGAGCTCCACAGCATCATATCTTGTATTCTATAATACTCGGTCTGACCCGAGGATTACAGTTAAATAACACCCGAGTCAGTCTGGAATATCAGCGTGAGAAAATCACACCCAATTGATTATTAAAGTTTCAAAAATCCTTTGAAAACAAAAGCATCTCGTAAGACCACGCCACAAATAAACATGTCGGGTTTTACCTTACGATAGCTAAACAATTTTTATTAAAATCCTCTGATATTATAATAGGGTCTATATACAAATACTTATAAAATAGCCGAAATTGTTACATCTATTAAATTCCAGCTACTAGCCACAGAGTGGGTAATACAAACAAAACTCATACAAGGCTCGTAGGGAGAATGGATTTCCAACTAATAACTAGGCACAGGGTATCACCTGTCACAGTACGGGGCCTAGATCACCATACCGAGGAGTAAGCCTGCTCCCCTGCATCACAAGGCCGAGACTACCCCTTACTGGATAATCCCGAGTGAGATCACCCCACGGTTGGGATCAACAACCGCCCACTAAGCCGAAATAAAAAGGGACATCTAGATTGGAATGACCTCACCCTGCTTGGGTGCTACCCACCTAGCCTTGCTGCATAACCCCTGATTTTCAGCCATTCCCATTTGATGAGGCTTGAGGCTAAGCGTTACCTTTATACAACATATCCCTTAGAATGCCCATCGCCCACCTGACGATGTTTCGCAAGCATTCATCCATACAAGTCCGTCCCGGGTTCGAACGGAACCGAAGGTACTATTCCTACTACATCCTTTTTGGAAATATCCTCAGGATTTGTAGCAACTAGCCCTTGCACTTCACTGCTCCATCTTCGAATTCAAAATCATTTTCACGAATCGTACAAACCGGATCGAAGTGGTTTTCGAGAAATAAATCTCGATCCCGGTCTCTTCGAAACGATCAGCGCATTTGTCCAATATTGATAGTCGGTGATTTAACTATCAATTAATATTCACAAACATCCATCCAACAATAAATAATTTCCCAAATTATTTATTAACCTCAAAATATCTTCACAAGATATTTTTCTATTTTCAGTCCTTTGAAAATAGTTTCAAAACCATCTTTCCTTTCAGAATAAACTTTCCCAATTATTTCCTATCTCCTCTGAAATCTCCAAGCACAAAACTAGATTTTAAAATAATTTAAAACACTTTACTTTGAAATATACTTTAAAACATTTATTTTTAAACTACTTCAATGATTTGAAAAAAAAATACATACTATATGAATGTTTGAAAATAAGGTTACTAAATAAAATAGAAAACTAGATTTTCATTTTTAAAAATAAAATACTTAGTCACTCTTTAACTAATTATTGCTATAATCGATTAAAAGGAAATACTTACGTTAGAATTTAAATATTTAGAAATAGTAAATTTTTCAAAACATACTTCTTAAAACAACTTTAAACTTTTAATTCATATTTAAAAAATTACTTTGAAAATGTACTTGGTTATTCAGAAAGATATTTTCAATCTCAATCACTTAGATCAATTTTTCCAAATTGGTTCCCAATTTATTCCATTTGAAATAAATTTCTTTACTTATCAGTTCATTTCTAAATTCATAATTTATGGACTTTATTATTATTTTCAGTTTGATTTTTAAATCCTTTAGTTGAAATATACAAATTTCAGGTTATTCCCAATTTCTTCTTTATTCTTCTTTGTTCTTCTTAAATAATTTAAATCCTAAATTTAAAATAAATGTTTTGTTCTTTTAAACAATAACATTGAAGTTTAAGTTTCATTAACTTTCTGTTTATTTAAATTTTCCTTCCCATACTCGAGATTTATTCATTAAAATTTTAAAGTCGCTTTATTTTCCTTTCCAGTTCATTAATAAATTTATTCAACTTCTATAATTATTTTACTTACAACTTCCTTCTTTTAATTTCATTCCTAAACTCAAATTATATATTTGGTAATTCATTATTGCCCGATTATAATAATCAAGCCATAGCATTCAATATTTCCACCAAATTCATTACAGGATATCAAATATTTAGAACAGAGAATATTAAATAACTAAATAAAGTTGAGGGGTCCAGTTGGATCCCTCCAACCTGTTTTCCCTGCATCCACAGATGTTAGCATAATATAACATGCCAATTCCAAGTATATACCACATTACAGCACATAAATCAATTCGACCATTTCAAACAATTATTTAAATTTAATTATTTAAATTTAAATTTAACTGAGTGAGATTTACTCACCTTTGCTTTTATTTGCAATCCACTTCGGTATTGCCTTGTTTTCTTGAGTTTATACCTTGAATAAACAATTTATATGATTTACTAACATTTGAAATAAATCGAACAATTAATTGCCATTGATAATTTAGTTTTAAATAAATTTTAATTTAAACTAAATTATTTAATGTTAAACAAATGATTAATTTTTTTAGACTAATTTCCTAAAATTTATATATATATATATATATATATATAACCCTAGAGTAAAAAAATCGTTAAATAGGCTAATTAACAAATAAAGCCTCTTAATCCATTATTTAAAATAACTTGGTAAAGTAAAATGTATACATTTATTTGCACTTTTCCCATATTGTTTATAAACAAACGGTAATTCTTTCTACTGATAAAAGTTTTAACATTGTAAAATAAATTTGGATTTAAGATCCTAATATATATATATATATATATATATATATATATATATATATAGACACACACACACACACACACATATATATATATATTCCTACAGGTAAAGTTAACATTGAGTTAAATATAATTTTCCCTTTATTTCTTTTTCTTCTGTTTTTTTCCTTAAATTAAAATAGGCATGGGTGAATATATATATATATATATATATATATTTCAGATATATTTATTTATACATCCTTCTGTAATTAACACATCAAAATTTCTTTACTGAAATTATTTCCCTTTTAATTTCAAAATTATATGTATATTTGTATTTATGTTAGCATTACTATTTTTTTCTATATACAAATACAAATATATAAATAAATAAATAAACTACGGAACAAAATCTCACCTCGGCCAACTGCTTTACTGACAATCACAACCCAAGAGTACAAAGCACAGCACCCAAACTTAGTCGCCTAAAACCTAGTCGCGACCACCTGCCTCCGCTGACAAACCTACCGACCACCACAACTGACAACCTAGACTTCATTACGAAGGCCATCGAAATCCTTCACGACCAACTCCACTATGCGAGCTCCTAAGGTTTGAACTATTCGCCACTCGAGTTTTGAATCGTGCGTGCCTTGATGTCTTCTTCCCCTGATTCGCGAATGGAATAGCCTCCAATCGCCTTGCTTGACCTTGCCCGCCTCTAATCGAAGCTCGCGATTCTCGATTACTTTGATAGCTTATTTTTATTTTTTAATTTTTTTACTGATAGTAATTTCCGATGAAAAAGGGAAAGAGGGATTTTGTTTTCGAATGGATTTAGTTTTGACTTTAAGAACGAGAGAGGAGGAGGGGAAAGGAAAGGCTCGGCTTCGATTTGCAAAAGGATGAAAGCGTCCATTAGCTTGGATTCAAAACGAAGAAAGAAAGAGAGGCTTCGTTTTGTTTCCAGAATGAAGAAAAATATCTACCCCTTTTTAATTATTTAACGAAGAAGCGTATTAGAGAAGCTTGACCATTTAAATTAAATATCATTGGATCATTTTCAATAAATTCTCGGCGCGTTTATATATCGTACACTCACACACTAACTCCGATCAACACGAAATTCGAAATCCAATAATAATTCAATATTACGGATCCAATGGAACTGGTTTTGTCGAATTCCAAGACTGTGCCTCGGAAGGCTATATTTGAATTCAATTTAAACGATATAAATTTTAAAACTGAACAAACCACTGTTGATTTCAATTTTACAAGTTCTATTACTCTCAGTACTATCAATATAAATTTTCAAGCCTTCAAATATATTTTTAATAGGCTTAAAACTCCAGATTCAACAATTTTCCCAACTTCACTTATTTAATTTAATTATTCAATTATCAAATAATTTGTGATATCCGTAATTCAAGTTAAAATTACTCTATTGAATAATTAAAATCAATTAAATATTCCGGTTTTAAATGCTCGAAAATTCCGGGTCGTCACATTTATATTACCATGTTTAAGAAGTTTAAAACTAACAAGGAAAATTCATTAAATTAATAACAATTAAAATTTTAAATTAGGGTTACCTATATGGACAATAGTAGCGGTGGCGAGGAAGCCCGATGGAGGAGGTATCCTGTTGCGTGACCTAGAATTAGCGGAGAACCTCGAATTTGAGGCGTGGAAGAAATTTTAGAGTTAAGAGGAAGTCGATGTCAACCAGAATATTGAGTTTGCTAAGCGTTTTTTTGGGGAGAAAGAGATAATGAAGATACGGTGTTTTCCATTAAATAAATGTTTTAAGTCCTTAGCGGAAGACACAAGAGCGGCCAAATGAAAATTTGATGAAACTTTGATGAATCATTGGCGCGAATAGATTGGCAGCGGTGCCTTACTTAGATTAAATTTTCTGATGAGCCAATAGCAGCACTTAGCTTTGAAACACTGCTAATAAATGCTACTGATAACAAGTTTTCTTGTAGTGGTTATTTCTGGATTGCTGTTTGTAGCTTGCTTGGATCTGAGATTTGTGCTTGAATATTATTGATTTACATTCGTTGTTTAGTGCTTTCACGATACTTGGGGTTTGTGACTAATTTTGGCGCAAACAATTCCATTTTAACATCCTTCCAGAAGTTTTTGGTCGTTGGATTACCTGTCGCAAGGATTGATCAGTGTAAACACTGACCAAGTGTGCCTGGAAGTATGGGCGAAGCTTGCGTGATGCAATCATCAAGCAGTAAGCTAGTTTCTCAATCCTGCGATAATTTCTTTCTGCCCCCGTCAAACGTTTGCTGACATAATACACCGGCTTTTGGACTCGGTCCTCCTCGCGAACCAAAGCCGTACTGATAGCATGCTGGGATACAGCCAGGTATACATACAGCATTTCATGGTCAATTAGTTTGATAGCACCGGGGGACTTTCTAGATGTCTAACCAGAGCTCGGAAAGCTTCCTCGCAGTCAGACGTCCACTCGAAATTCCTCTTTCCTTTCTTTATCACATCAAAGAAAGGAATGCACTTATCCGTATCTTTGGATATGAATCGACTCAGTGCGGCCACCTTTCCGTTCAAGCTTTGTACTTGCTTTATAGTTCTAGGCACTTGTATGTCCCGAATAACCTGAATCTTTTCCGGGTTAGCTTCATTTCCATGTGCATTCGCAATGAAACCCAAAAACTTCCCTGATGCAATGCCAAAAGAACACTTCAAAGGGTTGATTTTCATCCCACAATACCTTAGTATATCAAACATCTCTGCTTAGTCTCGAATGTGGTCGTTTGACCATCGTGAATTCACGAGCATGTCATCCACATAGACTTCTATTGTTCTGCCGATCTGATCTTTAAACATTCGGTTCACCAAACGCTGATAAGTTGCTCTGGCATTTTTCAATCCGAAGGGCATCTTACATAGCAATACAACCCAATGTCCGTGATGAAACTGGCGCGCTCTTCGTCTATAACGTGCATCGGAATCTGATTGTATCCCCAATACGCATCCATAAATGACAATAATTCGTGTCTGACGGTAGTGTCAACGAGATGATCGACTCTAGATAAGGGGAAGCTATCCTTCAGGCATGGTTTATTCAGATCAAAGTAATCAACACAAGTTCCCATTCGATTTCTTTACTAGAACCGGGTTAGATACCCATTCAGGGTAGATGGCGTCGCAGACGAACCCATTGGCTTTGAGTTTTTCCACCTCCTCTTTAAGTGCAGCGGACCTCTCTGGGTCCATGCCCCTCCTTTTCTATTTTACAAGAACATGTTTCAGTTTTTTGTTCAACATATGACTCGCGATGGCGGGAGAAATCTCACACATATCAAAATGTGTCCAAGCGAAAACATCCAGATTCGTTCGAAGGAAATCAGTAAGATCCTCGGCCACTGAAGGGTCGAGTTATGATCCAATCTTAAGCACTTGCGACGGGTCATCCCGGCCGGTGCAACATTAACTTCCCTGGATCCCCTATCATCATCTCTCGGATCTATGTCTCTGTAGATCCGAGAATGTTGCCCGAGCCAGGGCTCGGACACTATTTGTCAATTGTCAGTGTTTTGGATGCAGACGGAGCTGTTCACAACCTTTCCCTTCTCTCTCTTCTGAGCCTCTCTTGGCTCTGCCACATAACATGCATGACCGGTCGCTTGATCGCCAGTCACTACGCCGACTCTTTTGTCCGTCAGAAATTTTAATGTCAAACACCATGGGGCCAAAGCTGCCCTAAACTCTACCATGGCCGGACGACCTAGAAATACATTGTATGGAGAGTCAACATCCATCACAATGAACGATAGGATTCACTCTCTCCTACGCTCACCTTCTCCCAGTTCAATTGGTAATTCGATATAACCCATTGCGTCAGTCGCGGCACAATTAAAGCCGCGAATACAGGCTTTGCATGGTTTTAAATCTTTTGCCTCCATCTTCATTTGGTCATAAGCCTTCTTTGAAGATGATGTTGACAGAGCTTCCACAATCAATCAAAATCCTTTTGACGTAAGCTGGCACGATCGTCGTAGATATGACCGTCGGGTCGATAGTAGGAGCCTCCACCTTGCCTACATCTCGACTCCTAAACACTATATCGTCTGTCATCATGCATTGTTGTTTGGCAGGAGTTCCATCTTCCACATTCGAACAACTTTCATAATTCGCATGCCTCAAGGAGGTAGCATATCGTTCCATCTCCTGCCAATTCTTTTCTACAGGATGAGGTCCTCCGACTATAGTGTTGATGATCAACCTACCCATGGTTCGGGCAGGTTCCTCTAGATAGCGTGGAGCCAGTCCGCGTCCGGGGTCTGACGTTCCTTGCCTACCCTCTGGTGGGTTCTTAACAAACTCCTGCAGCTTTTTTTGCCTGATCAACTTTTCTATGGAATCATGGAGGTGTCTACACTCCTCAGTATTGTGCCCGTGGGTCTCATGGAAACGATAGTACTTCCCCGTCCGCTTCTTTCCTCTGTGGACTCTTTCGGGGATGGCTTTCTGTATTGGAAGGTGTTACAGGTAGATGTTTTCAAGAGATGTATTCAGGGGGTATATTCGTTGTAAGTCGGAATCCTCGACTTCCATTTCCCTGTCTCTCTTTTCTTTCTGGGATTTCCACTTTCGGATCCTTTAGATTGCCCAGTCTTGTTCTGGATGTTGACTTGAACTTTTCTCGAGTTGTCGCCGGATTGCTTCACGGCGATGTTACTTTTCACAGTCTCCTGAACAAGCCCTGGTGCCTTATCTCGTCTAGTCCATCGAGCTTCTTCCCTCCTTATGAATTGATGAGCTTTCGAATAGAAACGCTCCAACGTAGGTGGGGGCTTTCCCGCCATCCAATCTCCAAACTCCGAGTCTAGATCTGCACCTCACATTACCGCCATCAAAATTGCATGATCATTAGGGTTGCTAACTTCAGTGGTGGCAACATGAAACCTCTGTAAGTACGCTTTCAAAGACTCTCTCGGAGCCTGGATTACGCTTGATAAGGACATCACGTCCTTTGGATGAGTTGCATGTATCCTGAATTGTTCAATAAATTTCATTGCCAACTCGTCGAAGCTGGATATAGACCGCGGAGGGAGTCGAGTAAACCACATGGTGGCGATTCTGGACAAAGTGATTGGGAAGCACATACACTTAGTCGCATCATTCACTCTTGTAGAATCCATCATCCATTCGTACCTTATCACGTGTTTCCTAGGGTCAGTCTTCCCTTCGCAGGCTGGGATAGTCGGCATACTAAACTTTCTGGGATACTCAGCCTGTAGAATAGTATTTGTGAAGGGAATATGACTCCTGGACACTCCCCAATCTTCATTGGTCAAACCTTGGTTTTCTCTCATTTACTGCCTGACCATGGCCGTTAAGTCTTGAGTTTGTATGGAGGATGGAAGGTTGGGTCCCATTCCACGGGACGGTGCGGGTTGATGCCCCGCCTGTTGGCGATCGGCCAACCGTGCATCCTGAAGGTCAGCTTCATTAAGGTCTTGGTGAGCTGGGCGTCCGGTCTCCTTACGTGCTCGATCCCTGGTGGATCGATCAATGGTACCTACCTGTGCAGCTTCAGTCTTACGGCGTGTACGCCTAGGAGGTTCAATGGCTGAGCTCGGGCTATCGGACGAAGAATAAGGAGCAGGGCTACCTCCAGCATTCTGATGCCGCTGCTAAGTCAACTGAGTCATGAGATTAGCGTTGGCCTGAATCTGCTCAGCGAGTTGCCTTCTACTTTCCTTGTGTTCCCTCACCAAATCATTGAACTCCGTCCTGGTGACGACTTCTGTTTGAGTTTGGGCGGTAGTCCCTGCGCCTAAATTTGCTTGATGATTGCTAGGTCCAACTTGTTGCATGCTAGCAATCTCGTGGACGTTCGTATTGTTAGAGTCTGATCGGGTACGTGGTCTTTCCATAGTAGAGTTGTCGGTCGAAACTCTGAATAGATTCCACGGGGTCCAATGAATAAGTCGGATCTCCTTCGGGGTATTTTTCAATCCAGTAGCTACAAAGTAGATCCTATCGGCCCGAGAATACAATTCTCAGTGAAAGCACCAAAATCTTAGCACCAGAATTTGTCACTAACACCCTTAAGAGAGATTGTGTAGAGAGATTAATGAAGAAACTAAAGTTAAGCAGTGAACAGTATGCTAAATTTAATGCAGAAAACAAGAACACCAGATTTATAGCGGTTCGGCGTAATTGCCTTCGTCCACTTTGAAGTTAATCTTTATTGCTTTTTTCAACAATTGATTATAGATACAATCCGTACACCAAATATTTGAATACAATTGTTAAGCAGAAGAGATAAGTCTTGAATGAGTCTTGAATACGGCAGAGTCTCCCCAACGTTCTCTAAAAAAGGTCCTTTTTCACTGTGCCCTTGGCTCTCTATTTATAGACGAAGATGGGTTAAACTTCCCTGATGGGCCTAGTAGCAAGATACCTCGGCCCAGAATGAGTGACTTCTGTGTGCCGAGCTATAAATACCGAGCGACAAACGCCGAGCCATGTCTCTAAGCCGAACGAGGTAGTATGTTGAGTGGAATGTGTTGGCCGAACGAGATCCAATGCCGGACAAGGCGAGATGCCAAGCGGCATGCTTAAGCCGAGCGATTATGTGCCGAACGAGGCTGGAATGCTGAACGAGGCATGAATGCCGAACGAGGCCGTGCTGGTCAGGGTTGAATGCCGAACGAGGTCATGCCGGTCAGGGCTGAATGCCGAACGAGGCATAAATACCGAACGAGGTCGTGTCGGTCGAGGTTGAATGCCGAACGAGGCATGAGTGCCGAACGAGGTCATGCCGGTCGAGGCTGAATGCTGAACGAGGCATGAGTGCTGAACGAGGTCGTGCCGGTCGAGGCTAAATGTCGAACAAGGCTGGATGTCGATCGAGGTTCGTGTCGAATGACCTTGTTGTGCCGAACGAGGCCTGATGCCGAACAAGGTTGGTTGCCGAACGACCCTCTTATGCCGAACGAGGCCGAATGCCGAACAGAGCTAGATGTGTCGGATGGCCCTTTATGCCGAACGAGACATCCGCTTTAAGTCTTTGCTTACCTGGTCAAGCCACTGGGTAACACATACTAAATTTGGAGGTCCATTATTCACTTAATATAGTTTATTTATTTCATATACAGCACCTACTTTACAATGGAGGATTCTACAATCAAATATCTTGAACTCAAAGAAACAAATCATATGGAAAACATTTTGGAATAGAAATCATATTTCTTATTGCAATATTAAGTATCAATTATTATTTTTCAATTCTCGTTTCCGATGTTTCTTTATGAAGCAGAAGTGACCTTTACTCTCTTCATCCCAACTGTACCTTTAATCATATCTACACTTATGCTTTTTTTGCTTTCAAAATGGTGAAACCATTGAAAAGGAATCCTTTACTATAGTATCGTAATGAACACTTTATAAAAGCGCATTCAATTATCCTAAAATTTTAAGGATATCAAATATGTTGCACTTTGCGTAAATTGATCAAACTGACATTTCAGTGATCGAGTTCTAAGATTTGTATTGTAGCTTTGGTCTAGTGTTAACGATCCGCTTTGTAACCAAACAAATTGAATACTCGACTTCGCACTATGGTTTACTTGGTTTTCAGATCAACTAATTTCATTAGAATATTGTACATTACAAACTTCTACGATTCACCATATAACATTTATATACGATTGTATGTGGATCAAATATCCACAGTATTGTATTGTTTTGGAGTAGGAAACTCATAGAATCGAATACATGATCTCAACCAAATAATGCGTAAGTCACCAAAATACAGTTATGGGTTAATAACAATGTGAATAATATTTCCAAAATCTCTATTTATGCCATGGTTTTTCCTTTAAAAATGAGAATGGGATATATGTTTTGAAACCTTAAAACATCACTTTTGAAACCCCTGTATGACCTCCTTCGAAAGCGTAGAAAACCTCTTTTCAAAACTCTAAGTATATACCTTTCGAAACTAATAGTACCTTTCAATGGTGTCAAGAAAGCATTCTTTAAAACATGGCTTCGAAAAAAAATAAGGTACCCCTACGGAAGCATTAGATTTACTCTTTAAAAACATCATTTGGGTCAAAATGCTTATATACGAAATTATCTCCTTTGAAACCAACAAAAATTAATTTAAGGAAATTGATGGTGTCAAAACCATCTTAGTCGAAAGCAAAGACCTTTATAATCAAAATTTCGAAAGACAGAGTTGAAACCCCCTTTCGACTCATCTCCTTCGAAACCCTTAACCCCTTTCAAAGTATTCTAGAAAAAGGCTTAGGTTAAAACAGACGTAACCTCTTCGAAAGCATTTATGAAAAAGGCTTAGGTTAAATAGAAGTAACCCCTTTGACAATATAGATGACCTCAATGCAGTCGAAAGGGGAATTAGCAGCTTGGTTTTGACTTGGTCGAAACCAGTCCTTTCGAAAGCTCGTATTTAAGGAGAAAGGTACCCCTTCGAAATCTAATACTTTAACATAATATGACAACCTTCTTTGAAAGCTAATTATAAAATCCTTTGGAAACCATACATTTCGACTATGTCGAAAGTTTGAAGTAGAACAAGGCAAGAGTCTTAACTTATGAAAACAAGGCAGGGTTTCAAACTCATCGGAAGCTAACCTTTCGACACCAAGGCTTTCTCCCTTATTCCAATCCACTACATACCGTTTAAGTGATATCTTGTATATTGGTTTCAACTATGGTGGTTTCGACTGTGTTGGTTTCGACTTGGATGAGGCGGAATCAAAGAAGTCGAAAGGTACTTACTAATAGAGGCGGAGCACCTATTTCTGATTTAAAGGCTGAAATGTAGCAACTTTTAGTAATTACTTTCTAACAACTTGCCCATGTGTAAACCATTGATTGGCTGCCATAAAACTTTTCAAATACTTTACATTTGAAACTGCCTCATTTATCAGGTAAAAACCATTCAAACTGTAACGTTTAATACCCTTCCATATACTAAAACCAATTATTTCAGAAAAGTCCTCCTTTTGAAATAATTTATTTTCCCTAGTTAATCAATTAGGAAAAATCCCCAAAAATCACATAAATTCAATTTCATCATATAATCAAACATATTAAAATTTTAGACCTAATTTCTTCTTGAAATTCTCGAAATAAATTTTAAACACAATTATCTCATATTTTTCATCAAAAATTCATAATAAAATTTCCATAGCTTGGAAAATTATGAAAATTTAAAATCATCTCTGAAATCATGTTTTACTTAACAAAAAAAATTCAATGGCATTCTGAAACCATAGATTCTAGTTTTTACATCAAAACCATGCAAATTCATATGTGTATAAATTAGAATAAATTAACATAATATAACTCAAGCATATCATCATCCATATTACCACAAAAATGAATTTAAATCATAAATATGAAACCATATAATCATAGAATAAAAATAGAGATGGTATGAGATTATTATTCATCTTAAACTTGTTAAGAAACTTGAGATTGGTTGTTGATTAATCTTCTCTAGCTTTTAATCTTTAGCTTTTGGTAAATTTCTTCCTTTCTTCCTTTGTAATGGACGACTTTGGTTTAGGTTTTAGATTTGTGTTTGTGATCGTGCGAAATGAAACGTGAATGGAGAAAAATGAGAAGTTATTATCGTGTATAATAAATTGGCTAATTTACTAATATGCCCATGTGTAGTTTAATTAACTAATAAACCAATTTAAAGCCCATTTATCTTGTTAATAAGCACGACCCCATATATATATATATATATATATATATATATATATATATATATATATTAAAATGTCGATCTCCATTTCATCATATTCTATTTATTTTATCTAATTTAATCTTCTGGATAATGTTATCAAAAATTAGAGGATGTTACAGGCTCCCCTTTTAAAGAATTTCGTCCTCGAAATTCAACAAGGACTAAATACTAAACATAGTAATTATCTGTAACAAATCCTAACAACCATACCAGTCTAACCGACTAGCAACTATATATATATATATCTAATATAGAAATACCCTCAAAGAAGATTAGGATAAGTGTCTCTAATCCTGTCCTCTGTCACCCAAGTATAGTCCTTCTCGTTTTCGCTTCACTGAACTTTCACCAACTTGACTGTCTTGTTCCTTAATATTTTCTCATCTCTAGCTACAACCTGAACTAGTTGTGCAACAAAAGTCAAATTAGGCTCTACCACCAAGTCATCCAACCTTGTCAAAGGAATAATACTCTATGGATCATGCACATACTTACGAAGATGAGACGCATGAAATAAATTATGGACACCTGCCATATTGCTCGGCAACTCTACTCTATATGCGAGCTTTCCAATCCTTTCTATAATTTGGAATGGACCAACATATCTTGGGGATAACTTCCCTGGCTTTCCAAATCGTATCACACCCTTCATAGGTGATACTTTAGTGAAAAACTTATTTCCAACTAAGAATTCTAGGTCCTTACGCCTCTTATCTGCGTAACTCTTCTGTCTGGACTGAGCTTCCTTTATCCTTCCCCGTATTAACTCAATCTTCTCTAAAGCCTCCCTAACCAAATCTGGACCTAAGACTAATCTGTCTCTAGTCACTAACCAACATGCTGGTGATTTGCATGGTCTTCCATACAAATCTTCAAACAATGCCATTCCTATATTGGTATGGTAACTATTATTATAGGAAAAGTCAACCAAATGTAGATGATCCTCCCAAGATCCACCAAAATCCAATAAACAAGCTCTCAATAAATCTTCGAGTACCTTATTGACTCTCTCCGTCTGCTATTTGTCTGAGGGTGATAAGCAGTACTCATATTAAGCTTGATACTCATCACTTTCTCTAGACTCTTCCAAAATTAACTAGTGAACAAAGCATCCCCATCACTAACTATACTACTAGGAACTCCACGCAGCATGATTATGTTCTTCAGGAACAATTTAGCTAAAACAGGTGCCATTCTGGTTGACTTAACGGGAATGAAATGGGCATTCTTGGTCAGTCTATTCACTATAACCCATATACTTTCATTACCTCTATTTTACCTTGCAACCCGTCTATAAAATCCATAGATATCGAATCTCATTTCCAAATTGGAATCTCTAAAGGTTGAAATAACTCGCTTGGTTTCTGATGTTCAGCTTTCACTTCTTGACAGTTTGCACACTGCCTAACCCACAAGCCAACATCCCTCTTCATGCCTTTCCAATAGAAGCTCCTCTTCATATCCTGGTACATCTTGGTCCCTCCAGGATGAATTGTAAACTTGGATCGATGACATTCTCCAAGAACTTCTTTCCTTAGGTCCTCCATATTCATAAAACACAACTGTCTCTTTTTCTCAACCATCTTCTATGGTCAAGGATAAAATCCTTTAAATCACTGATCTCTGTTCCAACCTCCGGTCTTCTGATCCTTTCAGCTAATACAGGATCATTCTTTTGCTTAGAACCAATTTTCTCAATCAATGCCGGTTGAACTTCTAAACAAGACAACCTGGTGGTACTCTAACTAGAACCAGCAATCGATCTTAATTGCACATCATAATTGACTAAAGCCTTTAAATCCTTCCACTCCGCCAACATAGCTAACACCACATTATGATGTTTCCTGCTAAGAGCTTTAGCCACCTTATTACCTTTTCCTGGTGTATATTCTGTACCAAAATCATATGCAGCCAAAAACTCCAGTCAGCTCTACTGTCTCATATTCG
Organism: Allium cepa; assembly: GCA_030765085.1. Classification (NCBI taxonomy): domain Eukaryota; kingdom Viridiplantae; phylum Streptophyta; class Magnoliopsida; order Asparagales; family Amaryllidaceae; genus Allium; species Allium cepa. The sequence goes on along the minus strand of CM060940.1, from coordinate 211,895,837 downwards.
ACTCTTTCTGAGATAATAAATACCATAAAGACTTGTGATCGGTATACAACTCAAATCTCTCCTCTAAGAGATAATGTCTCCAAATCTTCAATGCAAAGATCACAGCTGCCAACTCCAAATCATGAGTAGGATATCCATCTTCATGCGATCTAAGCTGTCTAGGTGTGTATGCAATGACTTTACCATTCTGCATCAACACCGCACCTAACCCAGTTCCACATGCATCAATATACACCACCAACCCTTGGTTTCCGCCTGGAGCTACCAACACGGGTGCAATGGTAAACAAATGCTTTAACTTAAGGAATGCCTCCTCTCATTTGTCGGACCAAGCAAATCTCACCTCCTTCCTGGTTATCTTAGTTAAGGGCGCTGTTATCCATAAGAAATTGTTGATGAATCTTTAGTGGTAGCCAGTAATTTCAAGAAAACTCCTAATCTCGGTAACCACCTCTGGTCTCTTCCAATTATTCATGGCTTTGATCTTATCTGGATCGACGGACAATCTTTTCTTTGAAACCATGAGACCAAGAAATTTTACCTCTTTCTTCCAGAAATGACACTTGGTAAACTTTGCCTTTAGCTAATTCTGCCTTAGCGTCTCAAGCACCACATTAAGACGAACTTCGTGCTCCCTCTCATCCTTAGATTATACTAGAATGTCATCTATAAATGCTGGCACAAACCTATCCAACTACTCTCGGAAAACTCGATTCATCAAATCCACAAAGAAAACAGGTGCATTCATTAATCCAAATGGCATCATCAGCCACTCATATGAACCATACCTAGTTTGAAATGTTGTTAAAGGAATGTTGTCCTCCGCCACTCTTAACTAATGTGAATCTGTCGCCAAATCTAATTGGGAAAGCACTCTGGCTCCACTCAACTGATCAAATAGATCATCTATTCTTGGCAAAAAATACTTATTCTTAATTGTCCTTTTGTTTAACTTACGATAGTCAATACACATCCTTAACAACCTATCTAGTTTCTTCACAAACACCACGGACGCTCCCTAAGGAAAATTGCTTGGTCTAATAAAATTCCTTCCTTCTAGATCCAACAGCTGCACCTTCAATTCCTTCATCTCAGTAGGTATCATCCTGCTAGGTGGTCTACTTACAGGTTCAGCTCTTGGCATAAGATCTATTCTAAACTCAACAACTCTTTTTAGGAGTAGTCTAATGATTGGTTCAAAGACATCTGCAAACTCCCTTACTACCCGAACCTGACTTAACTCGTTTTCTACCTCGATAGCATTAAGCAAAGCACTAGCACTCCGGTCAGTATTCTCCACTGAGAATATTACTTGGTTATGGCTATCCGGGTGTCTCGGTGATATTTCTTTATACTGGAAAAATATTTTAGCCTCATACCTACCCAACCAATCCATATCCAAAATGATCCAGGAATCAACAAAATCAATTACATACAAACAACATGCAAACTTATTACCAAAAAAGTCAATTTCTTACTGGTCACATCTTAACCCTAGAGTTACACACCCTCCTATTGGGTTCACAACCCTTAAGGAAGTAAAATGGTAGGTGCATTCTAAACATATTCTATCAGCCAAACATTGAGATATAAATGAATGTGATGTACTGATATCAAAAAGTATCTTAACTGGAATACTTTAAATCAAAAGTGTACCTTCCATCACAGTCTTTCCTTTATCTGTTGCAGTAGGCTTAGCTAGTCCTATAGCAAAAGCTTTTCCTTTATCCTCCCTAACTGGCTCTGGACGTTGTTTCTTATAATGTCCAATTTGATCACAGTTGAAGCATTTCACACTCTTTTTACTCGCAGCTTTCTTCCCATTTCTTGACCAACATTCATAGCAAAGTGACCCTTCTTGTCACACTTATAGCAAACTACCTCAGCCTTAGAATTCTTAGTAGTATCTCCCTTCTGGGCTCCCTTCTTTTAAAGAACTTTCTCTTTTTCCCTTGAGAACCCTAAGCATCCATTGGTTTCTCCTTAGCTAGATCAACAAGCAACTCCTCATGGCAATAGCCTTCTCCACCACTTTATTACAAGGATCACAGACATATGTCATGGTCATTCTAGCAAGCTCGGGCCTCATGCCCCGATGAACTTCTTGTTATCGCGCTTTTTTGGCAAAGCCGTGATACCAAAAGATTGATCGAAAACAAAAGACGGTTCGTCTCAGAGATTGGTTATACTTCACTTTGCTATGGATATCGATGAATTTTGTCCGAGTCCGGAACGGGCCAAAATTGATAGGACATGACAAGAAAGGTCAAAGGAGTCCCCATTTTAAGTTTCAAGTCAATCCCAGTTCGTTTGCCCAAGTTATGATGGATTCAAGTTGAGAAAGTTGGGCCTTGCTCGATTCGAATCCATCGCCCTTTCATTGTTTCGAACCAATCGTCTTCGAAACCATCTACTCCGAACCCATCCGGTGTCCTTCCTTCGAATCCATGAAGTTCGAACCCAACATCCTAGCAGTAGTTCGAACCCACGAGACATGGCCGTGCCTCGAATCCAGCAGCCATCATGTACTTCGACTCCATTACATTCGAAACCATCATCTTCGAATCCATTCAAGCCCACCAGCTTCGAATCCAAGTCGCTTCGAATCGATCTTGTTCGAATCGATCGAGTTCGAACCCACGAGTACACCTTGGTTAGAAACGGTCGCATTCGAACCCAGGGACATTCACTTGTTCGTACCCACCAAGTCAGCTAACTTGGATGACGTGTCGCCCCACGATACGAACGAGGCGAAATCCATGGGTGCGAAGCGGTCAACTCGGAGACAAAACAGGATCGATTCGAGGAGCACGCGCCACGTCACTGCAGAATCACGTGTGTCCATGGATTCGAAGTCATGGTTTCGAAGATGATGGGTTCGAACTCCACAGCCAACCGAGAAACACCATTTCGAACCGATCATATCTCCTCAACCACACATCCAAATGCAACCAAATTTTCACAGTAGCCTCCATACAAGGTAAAGATTGTTCCTGCCAAGTTTCAGCTCGATTGGACCATTCCTTGTTGGGTTCGAAGTGACTTCGAATCGATGTCAGATCGAGACGAAACTTGGTGGGGTTGGTCGCGTGGGCCCACTCACGTGCCAGAAGAGGTCTCCCGAAGTTTCAGCAAGATCTGGGCCTCCAACGCCTATAAATAGCACCCTGAAGCCTTCAGAAAAGGGGGCTTCCGAGCACTTCTGCCATTGAACGCTGAGACTCTGCCGGATTCAAATCTATTCACCAGAATCACTGTTGTATTCAGATTTCAAAGCTATTATCAGTTGTAATCCGTTGTAACCGATTGAATCGAGCAAAGCAATAAAGAGAAATCCTTCAAAGTGGACGTAGGCACGAACGCCGAACCACTATAATCCTGTGTTTGTGATTGTTGTTTGTGAATTACTGTGATTTGTTACCTAGAGCTGAATTCTATATTGATTGTTGCTGAGTTCCGTGTTGATTATTATCAAGTTGAATACGCAAACGGGTGCTTTCGTGATATTGGGTGTTTGTGACCAATTTTGGCGCAAACATTTTGGTGCTTTCACTGAGAATTGAACTCAGGAGTTCTACCAGTTGATAATTGATTCAGAGAAAGTTTGAAAGTTTAGATTTGAGAAATTATGACGAGACAATCAAGCCGAAGGCCAAGGCCAGAAAGGAGTGAACAACAAGGAAGTCATTTTTTGGGGGATTTTTTTGGTGGGGGTGGTTGGATTTTTTGGATTTTTTTTTTGGGGGTGAAAGGAAGAAACAAGAGGAGTTGATTCAGAGTTTATTTCAACAGATAGGACAGCTTGGAGCACAGAATAGAGAAGCCAATGGAGGTCCAGAACGAAGCAGGACCATCCGGCGTCGCACCCGGATTAGGGGGCACACCCATGGAGAATGTTGGTCCAATTTCGGAGGGAGAAAGAGGAGTATCTGCGCAACCTGGAGACAGCAGAGGAATGAACGCTAAGTCAAAGGGGCAGATTTCAGAGTTCCCTCGTGAACTCGGGGGGCAGGATGAGAGTAACGAACGAAGGTTACATCTCGGAGACACCGACAAGTTGGCAGAGATGGTTAGGCGAGCAATGAGAGGCGGTTTGGTGAACAAAGACCTAGAGGATGTTAATAGGAGTCCTTTCACTCCGGCAATCAGACGAGCTAGAAACCCGCCGGATTTCAAATTACCATCGCTGGATATGTATGACGGGAGAACGGACCCCACGGTCCATCTGACAAAATATATAAGGCATATGGAAGTGCTGGGGGCATCAGAGGAGGTCATGGCCCGGTGCTTTCCACTGTATTTAGCGGATATTGCGGCATTATGGTTCAGGCAATTAGATAGTGGATCCATTGGAACATGGAATGATTTAACTGAGAGATTTATGAGGCAATTCAGGGTTCACATTACAAGACCCAACAATGTGATGACGTTAGCAACTTTAAAATAGAGGGCTGGAGAAACATTGAGAAGTTTCCTGACACGGTTCAATGCGGCGGCAGCTTCCGTGGATAGACCGGATCCATCCATGGTTATGATGGCGGCTGTGTCCGGAATAGCAGACGGAACGGAGTTCAAAAATTCATTAACTAAAGATCCACCCGTAGATCTGGGAGAATTCTATCATGAGGCGGAAAAGTTTTTGCGATTAGAGGATGCAAATGCGGAAAGAGAAGAAAGAGATGGGATAGAAGTTTACGCACTCAAAGACGAAAAGCCCCATAGAAGGGATTCAGACAAGGATAAAGGTAAAAGAAAGATTGAGAATGACAGAGACAGATCAAAGCGGTCTCTCTCAACAACAACAACGGAGGAGGAGGAAAAGAGAGAGATATCTCTCTCAACAACAACAACGGAGGAGGAGGAAAAGAGAGAGATTCGTAAGCCGATGCGAAGGGATCCTACCTCTGACGAAAGGAAATCAGATAAGTTTTGTGTATTCCATGAATTAAACGGTCATAACACTAATGATTGTAGGCACCTGAAGGACGAGGTGGAAGGGCATATCAGGAACGGTATGCTCCTTCAATATGTAAGGAGGCGAGCTCCTGTGGCGGAACCAGAACGACCACCGTCCACATCAGCTAGAGGCGATCCTGAATCAAGGCACCGTTTGGTTATCAATTGAATGAGATAACGATGAACAAGTTGTAAGCTTCCACTAACGCAATTAAATCATTTACACATGTGCGAGATCGCGAACGATCTCCAGGCATGCTCTGAATGATCATTGGCCGTTTCATAGTGGGAACTTACGCTTCGACATCCATGCTTTGCTTTCATATCATTTCAATTTGAACATTTAGACTCTGTTTGTTTGGACATTGTTTTAAAAACTCATCCGTGTAATAGATATTTGATTCTGATAACTCTAGAATGGCTAAGCTACTTACACATGTATGGGGTCGCGAACGATCCTTAGGCATGCTCTGAGATGGCGATGAACCGCCCTGACAAACGGTCCAGGAACTCACCCGAACGTGACTCTGGCATCGATAATACCAAGCCCTCCCGGGCACACAATTCGCCTCGAACGGTACTCGACTTCGAACAGTCACAACTCACCACACCTCAAATGGTTTGATCGCGAACGGTCGTCACTTGAGGTCCAACACCCGACCGCGAACGGTCACGAGTTCGCCTCGAACGGCACACGATCGCGAACGATCACTTTCTGCCTTGAATGGCACCGACCGCGAACGGTCATGGTTCACTAATTATAAAATCCGACCTCGAACGGTCACCATTCGCCTTGAACGGCACTTGGTCGCGAACGATCATCAATCGCCGCGAACGGCATCGACCGCGAACGGTCCCATTCCATCGTTTGCCGCGAACGGCATCGACCGCGAACGGTCCTATTCCATCCTATGCCACGAACGGCACGGACCGCGAACGGTCCCGATTCACCTCAAACAGCATACGATCTCGAACAAACGACGCATGGATTCATACGCTCGACCGCGCACGGTCGCACTTCACCTCGAATGACTCGATCACGAACGATCGTCATTTGAAGTTGAGCGCTTGACCACGAACGGCCGCGCTTCATCCCAAATGGCTCGATCCCGAACGATCGTCATTTGAGGCCATATGAAAACTATCAAGTTCTTTGCAGGTTGATGAACGGATACGAACATCCAACTCGAAGCATTACAAAACACACCTTCCTACCGCAAGGCATGTTTTGGGGGGCAAAATGTTATCCCGCTTTTTTGGCAAAGCCGTGATACCAAAAGATTGATCGAAAACAAAAGACGGTTCGTCTCAGAGATTGGTTATACTTCACTTTGCTATGGATATCGATGAATTTTGTCCGAGTCCGGAACGGGCCAAAATTGATAGGACATGACAAGAAAGGTCAAAGGAGTCGCCATTTCAAGTTTCAAGTCAATCCGAGTTCGTTTGCCCAAGTTATGATGGATTCAAGTTGAGAGAGTTGGGCCTTGCTCGGTTCGAATCCATCGCCCTTTCATTGTTTCGAACCAATCGTCTTCGAAACCATCTACTCCGAACCCATCCGGTGTCCTTCCTTCGAATCCATGAAGTTCGAACCCATCATCCTAGCAGTAGTTCGAACCCACGAGACATGGCCATGCCTCGAATCCAGCAGCCATCATGTACTTCGACTCCATTACATTCGAAACCATCATCTTCGAATCCATTCAAGCCCACCAGCTTCGAATCCAAGTCGCTTCGAATCGATCTTGTTCGAATCGATCGAGTTCGAACCCACGAGTACACCTTGGTTCGAAACGGTCGCATTCGAACCCAGGGACATTCACTTGTTCGTACCCACCAAGTCAGCTAACTTGGATGACGTGTCGCCCCACGATACGTACGAGGCGAAATCCATGGGTGCGAAGCGGTCAACTCGGAGACAAAACAGGATCGATTCGAGGAGCACGCGCCACGTCACTGCAGAATCACGTGTGTCCATGGATTCGAAGTCATGGTTTCGAAGATGATGGGTTCGAACTCCACAGCCAACCGAGAAACACCATTTCGAACCGATCATATCTCCTCAACCACACATCCAAATGCAACCAAATTTTCACAGTAGGCTCCATACAAGGTAAAGATTGTTCCTGCCAAGTTTCAGCTCGATTGGACCATTCCTTGTTGGGTTCGAAGTGACTTCGAATCGATGTCAGATTGAGACGAAACTTGGTGGGGTTGGTCGCGTGGGCCCACTCACGTGCCAGAAGAGGTCTCCCGAAGTTTCAGCAAGATCTGGGCCTCCAACGCCTATAAATAGCACCCTGAAGCCTTCAGAAAAGGGGGCTTCCGAGCACTTCTGCCATTGAATGCTGAGACTCTGCCGGATTCAAATCTATTCACCAGAATCACTGTTGTATTCAGATTTCAAAGCTATTATCAATTGTAATCCGTTGTAACCGATTGAATCGAGCAAAGCAATAAAGAGAAATCCTTCAAAGTGGACGTAGGCACGAACGCCGAACCACTATAAATCCTGTGTTTGTGATTGTTGTTTGTGAATTACTGTGATTTGTTACCTAGAGCTGAATTCTATATTGATTGTTGCTGAGTTCCGTGTTGATTATTATCAAGTTGAATACGCAAACGGGTGCTTTCGTGATATTGGGTGTTTGTGACCAATTTTGGCGCAAACACTTCTCATTCCTTTTGATGTCAGTATTTGTAGTAGCATATCTGTATCCAGACAGCTCTTTAAAATTAGTAGCATACTGACTACTGACATCTCTCCTTTAACTAAATCCATAAACTTCCTCATCGGCTCAGACTTAACAAACACAAATACAAACTTCTGCTCAAATCTCGTCATAAAACCAACCCAAACCACTCTACCGAAACTCCAGCGGTGACACTATTCCACCAATGTAGCGTTGAACCCTGCAACTGTCTTGAGGCTAACCTCCTCTTTTGTCCAACATTCAGACCTAAATCGATAAATATACGATCATAGTGCAACAACCAATTCTGAACTTCAATGGCACTCTTCGTTCCCAAGAATGGCTTTCCACCCGAACTGGTTTAATCTCTACTCAGCAAGGCAATATTCTCGGTTAAAGCCATAGGATTAGCTCCTCCTTCATTTCTATCAACACCAGCAGTAGCTCAAGTTGCATCAAATCGGTAAGGAACTGATACATTGCCCCCATATCTATTGGTGGATTTCCAACACCCACGTTGGCTTCAGCATTTTGGTTACCAGCATTAGCTGGTCGACCCGGTTTTCTCCTGGTAGTGGTCGAGCATTTCCATTAGTTGTGGTGCTTCCTCCACTAAGATTTCCTCTTTCATTTTCTGCTTCCATATCTCCTTTCTCGTAAATCTGCATACAAGCCTTACTAAGGTATAGAAGAATGGTCTAATAGAGCGGGGGGTTACGTACTTACATATATATAACTATATATAGAAAATACAAGTATATTACTATAGCGTTAACCCAAACCCCAATCTTATTATCTAATGCATTGGATTATGTTTGGAAAAATCTTTTAGGTTTAAGTTTCTTTTAAATTTTCATAAACATATGCTTTGATACCAACATGTAACATCTCCCTACTTGGAGGCCCAAAACTAATGGCTATGGATGCTGCAATCATCCATAGTTACAAATCCTCGATGCCAAATACGACGACATTAGAAACATTGATACACAGAAACACAAAAATATGGAAAAAATTATAAACAACAAACAAATTCCATATTCCATTACAAAATATTCCAAATTGATTTCATAATCCGGATTTATAGACCACGTTTAGATAACATATAATTATTACAAAATACGCTAAGAGTGACATATAAAGATGCCCCTGGTAGATCAGAGTATATAGAAAGGCAAGAAAAGAATTTGCCTTCACAAACAAAACATGCAGTGGAAATAAAAGAACCTTAATAACAAGCTTGCCTCGTGCACGTCCTCGAAAGCTTTATGTAACAACCCTAGGTTTTTGAATATAATTTAAATTTGACTTTATTTCATTTTGAAATTATTTTAAATTTGTGAGATTTGTGAGATTTCATTTCTAAATATTTTTAAAGTGATAATAGAATTTTTCCAAAATTCGTTGCATTTATTTCCTATTTTTAAAGGTTAGTTTCTATTTTTCTGTTATTTTCTTCATTTAAATTATATTTAATTAAAATTTATTTATTTATTTTTGTGAATGCATTTTTATTTTATGTTCTTATCTTTATTTATAAATATTTTTCATTTTCATATAAATTTTCCAAAGTTTATTCCATTTATTTTCAAATTTTCTAGACTAGTTTTCATTTTCTGTGCTATTTTCTTATTTTAATCATATATAATTAATATTTATTTATTTATATTTTTTTTATTTGTTAAATTTTCATATTTTAACTGAATTTATAAGTATTTTCAGTTATTTAAAATTATAAAAAAGAAAATGGAGAAATTCGAAAGGTTGTGTGACTTTTTATTTCTTAAGGCTTTTTGTATTCACACCTTTTCACATTTCAACATTACTTCTCATTCAATTGGCTGCCTTATCTCATTCCTTCAGCCGACTTCACTTCCTAACTTTCACGTAAACAATTTTTTCTCCTCATCTTTGAAAAATTTCGGCCATTGCTTGTGAAAGAAATTGGTAAAATTTATTTCTTTTCCATTGCTTTTATGCTTGAATTCATATTGTTTTGCACTTGATCTCTTCTTCTTTCTAGGTTCGGCCATGCACCTCCACAAGCCTTGCCGCCTCCACCACCACCTCCTCCTCACTGGCCATCCCAAGCCGAGCCACCATAGTTTGATAATCCACCGCAAAATGCACAAAACTCCAACTGCATACCATAACCGAGCATATAAATGTTTCCATCACCTTCAACACCACTTAGCCGCAACCTACTCCACCTCCAGCCTCACCTGACCCCTCTGCCTTGTCAACCCCTTAACCCCACCAGAGATGGTCGTGCCCCATGTCCCTTGACCGAGCCTTGATTGGCATGAAATCCATGTTGTAGTGGCCTTCCTTTGTTTTGTTGTTTTTTTATGCTCACCACACCTTTACCCCATCACCATACATGTTTGTCCGACCCATATCAACCCAAACCAGATCCAAACTCTCACCTTAGACATGTATTGACCTTATGGCCGAGCCTAAAGAATGTTAGGAAGCAAGTGCAAAGCATTTCAGCTTTGTTTTATGCAGTTAATTCTAGCATAGTTTAATCGTATTTTTGGTTTGAAAGTTTATAATTGTTATATTGTTTTGTTTGATTTGTATTCAAGGGAATTGATCTTTGGCTCTCCCAATCAAATCTGTGTCGTGCGTTCGTGCCTCTGAAGATCGTTGTTGTGTATTTCAATTGTCATCTCCAGCTTAAACCTGTGAGTTATTCTCACCAGACAGTGTAAACCTATATAACTAGTAAATTGATCAGTTGTGAATCTGTAAAATGCATCACCATATTATATCTTCTATATTATGATTATATGATGTTCACCCATGTTTAAACACCCGTTATATCATATGTTACTATTACATTATGTTGTTCTGTTATTTATATCAGTTTATCACACTGCAAGTTCCCTTTAGATTAGAGTCACTATGGGTTGAAATGATACATACCCGAACGGACTTTAAAATAGGGGAAAATCGTTATTGGCTGAAATGATTGGCCTGAGTGATTTTCAAATTATTTCATTTGCTTGGGACTGCGGGTTTGAAATGATAAAACAAGGGTTTTCATTGTAAATTACGGGTTGAAATGATATATTACCCGTATCACTTTACCTAGCGTAGAAAATTATATACAGAACCGTAGTTAAAATATGTTTTTCTAAAATTTTAAAAATATTTTAGAAATGTAAATATTATAATATTTTGATTTAAACTTAATTAAAAATGATTTTTTTAAAGTATTGTTGATTTTCTAAAAATTTGTAAGTGAAATAATTATGGTAAGGTTAGAAAATTTGAAATGTAAGTTTTTTTGGAAATTTTAATTTGATGATAATTGGAATTTAAATTAAATATGAAAATATGATAAATTTATGATAATTTGGATTAAAATGAATTTAAAATGATTTTTTTCATATATTAATGATTTTTGAATAAAGTTAAAAATGTGAAATGAATGAATATTTAAGTTGAAATTTTGAAATATAACTAAAATTGGAAATTTGTGAATTTGGTTTAAAAGTGAAATTTTAAGTTAAGTAAATAAAATGAAATTAAGTTATATTTGAAAATTTAAACTTAAATGTTAAGTTAAAGTTTAATTATATGAATTGAAATTGAATGTTGGAATTTAATAAGTGAATTATTATTAAATATTGATTTTTGAATTGAAATTTAACTTTATAAAATCATGAATTTAAGGAAAATTAAATGATGATTATAAAAGTGAAATTATACGATTTTATAAGTTAAAAAACAATTTAAATAAAAATATAATTGTTTGTGAAATTATACTGAATATTTGAAATTAATTAATTGCATTTCTGAAATGCTATTAATTCTAATGTAAATGATAATACAGCATTTGTAAATGCTGTAGTTGATAATAATGAACCAAATGGCTAGATTTAATTAAAGGATATTATAGCATTTTTGTAAGTGCCATAATTGTTGAATTTAACTAAGTTTTCTTTAAAACTAATGTAAACCTATTACAGAATTTTTAAATGCTGTCTTTTGTTAAATTGAACTGTTTTGAATGTGACTTTCCGTAGCATTTTCAAAATGCTACGAAAGGTGAATTTTCACTGTTTTGATAAAATTAAGTGAATGAATGAACTTTGAAAAGTTTAAAATATTGAAATTTTAATAATTTAATTGTTAAATGTAATAACTTCATTTTAGTAATTTAAATGAAGTAATCCGATTTGAAATATAAACTATTTTTGAAATGTGAGTTGAAATGGTATTTCAAATTGAATAAAAATGAATATGGTTTTGAAATGAAATAATAAGATTGATATTCTGAAATGGATTTGATATGAATTTGAATTGATAAATCATATTTGATTTTTAAGGTATAAATACCATTTTTAAATTATAATTATGGGTTGTAATAACGATTGGTTGTTAAAGAGACTGGGATCGGATATGGACATACTCTTTGTCGATACCGAGAACCACTTTAACAACTGTGTACGCGGTGGAGATTCCAGAATGAAGTAGAATGGTGACGACGTTCCTAAGGTACATTACGTGGACCTAACTCACATGAGTTAGCTTAAGGTGGCTAAAATAGGAGCGATCTCGAGCCAAAGGAGGTAGTACCTCTAGCTGGACACACTTCTTTGATACCATTCTATTGCTGTTGTGATCGATAGGGTGCACCCCTTGATTTTGGAGTGTTGTTCGGGGTGGGCGTATGTGGCTGCTGCGTTACCACCAGCCCGTGTGCGTAATTGGTATATCTACCCTGGCATTGCCTTGTGTGCGGTGTCACCTACCATACCGAGCCTTTACTATGAGTTTGTTTTCTCCCGTAGCTTGTGTGGTATCCTCTGATAGTTTCCCGATCTGGAGATGTCATGATGTTGGATGTACTACTGGGACTATTATGTGTGAAGGGTGATATGGGTAGCCTGGAACGCTATTTAAAAGTATGTTTATTTTACTGTATACATTATTATAATAGCGCAATATTACTATATAGTAAATAGTTTGACGGATCCTTAGAGGATGGGCGATCCTAGGCATCCTTTAAGTTACTCGTATCTTTATTACAGTTCACTTGAGTTGGTTTACATTATATAAGTATATATTGTCCTGACTCGAGTGTTTTGTGTTTTGCTTTACGCTAGGGTCAGCTTGAGTATTCACAGCTTTGGATTCTCTTTCTGGAGCCGGTCTTTGCTGGAGTTTCTGCTTATCTACATTTATATCTATTTCTGTTTCAGCTGTTCTAGCTTATCTCATGTATTAGTGAACTTCTATGTATTTGGGATTTCTATTATGTTGTTTTCATACTGTATTATGTATTTGGTTTGAGACTCTATTACAGTAGCTTCATGAACTACTATGTTATTTTTATATTCGTTGTGAGTTATTCTGATTGTTCTGTGTCTGTGATTCTGTGTATTTGATTTCATTTACTCTAAATTTATTTACAGTCTGTTATTTCACATCATTCAGATCCGACATGTGTGGATTATTGTCGATTTGAATGGTATGATATGGCGGGTCATCAAAGTTGGTATCAGAACTTTGGTTTTTGGCAACCATTACCTCTGCGGAGCAAAAACTCATTAGAGATAGGGTATTTCTACCCTAGAATGAGTGAAATCAATCTCAGAATCATATCTTTGTGAGAGATGTATTTTCAAAGTATAAAATGATTTTTAATATGTTTTCAAAGATTTTCAAAGATTATTTTGATATATAAATTTTTTCTTGTTTTAAATGATTTTCAAATGTTTTCTAACTTCCTTTCTTTCTTATCTACCTTGTTAGATTTTTCCCTTTCTTTAGGATATTCACTCAAGTGAATTATCTTGTCTTATCTTAATTTATCTTTGGCTTTTTTTTATCTTGTCCTAAACTCATTCCTGGTATTTTTCAGGATGAATCGAGGAAATGTCAGAGGTAGGGGTCGTGGTATTGCCCCAGCTCCTCAACCTGTTGCTCCAGTCTGGTTCACTCTTCTTTGTAAGGAATTCTCTCAAGTTGGTGGTACCCCATTCACCGGTTCATAGAGCATCATTGAGGCTCAATAGTGGTTGTAGAGTCTTGAGAGGATATTTACTGGTCTTGATATTACTGATCCCCAGAAGCGTCAGTTAGCAGCTTGGCAGTTGCGCGATTCTGCTTTAGATTGGTGGGAGTCTGTTACGGCTAACACCGTCGAGGCTGATATTACTTGGAAGCAGTTTAGGTATCCTTTGTGTTATTTTGAATTTTGTTCCTATTTTTCCTTTTCCTTTGAATCTATATTAAGCTTGTTTCTGTATCTCTTTTCAAGGGAGGCTTTTAAGGCAAAATGGATGCCGGAAGCCGAGAAATCTCAGCTTTATCGAGAATTTATGGATCTTAAGCAAGGTAGCATGTCTTTTGCTGAGTATGAGAGAAAGTTCAACGAACTTTCCAAGTTTGGCCATAGCTTGATTGATACTCCTCTCAAGAAGAATGAGAAATTTATTGTTGGTGCTCGCCTAGAGTATTATAGTCGCCTCATTTCCCATGTTCATGGTTCTTTCACCCAGCTTATGGATATGGCTATTCGCCATGAGAATCCCATCTAAAAGTCCTGCTGTTTCTGGTACTCAGTCTTCCTCTACTAATTCCAAGAAGCATAAGCCTAATTTCTAGCAGCAGAAGAAGAATTGGCAGAAGCATTCTGGTTTGGGATCTTCATCATCAGCTTCTGCTCAAAGGCAACCAGTTGATCTCTATCTGGTGATGCTATTCCTGCACCTGCTCAATTGGCTAGGCGTGATCTTTGCCATATCTGTCTCCAGCCTGGTCATTTTAAGAAGGACTGCCCTACCCAACAGAGGGGTACTCCTTCTGGTATATTTTCTGTCACTTCTGCATCGTCTCCTATTCCTCCACCTGCTCCTTCTCCTAGTGCAAGGTACTCTCCAGGGTTCGTTTAATTTATTCCATCATCCCGTTCATGTTTTGTTTGATACTGGTGCTTCCCACAGTTTTATTTCTATTGATTTGCGTGACAAGTTTGAGCATTTCCTATCTCCTGAGTATGCTTCTGTTCCATTATGTGTTTCAAATCCTATTGGGGGTCCTGCTAACCTTAATCGGATTTGTAAGCAAGTGAAACTTCTCCATTCTAATCATCACTTTAGTGGTGATTTTTATGTTTTGGGCTTCGATGCTTTTGATTTACTGCTTGGTCAAGATTGGTTAGTGCGTCATAATGCACATATCTCTTGTAAAGCCCGGACTGTCCATCTCGTTGATGATCAAGGGAATTCCTTGATTATTCAATGTCGCTAGCCTCGGGATTTTGTTGACAACTTTATTTATTTTCTGGATTCTTCTCCCAGTGATCTTGATTCAACTCCTGTGGTTAGATTATATCCCGATGTATTTGGTGAAGTCACTTCTTTGCCTCTGAAGTGGGAAATTGATTTTTGGATTGATCTTATTCCTGGTACTCGACCTGTTGTTCTTCCTCCTAGAAGAATGGCACCCCGCGAGAAGGTTGGAGTTGGGAAAGCAAATTGAGGACTTGTCTTCCAAAGGTCCGATTAGGCCTGGTTTTTCTGAATGGGGAGCTGTGGTGGATTTTGTCACCAAGTCTGATGTTTCTCTTCGGATGTGTGTTGATTATATGGAGCTGAACAAGCTCACTATGAAAAACAGATATCCAATGCCTCGTATCAATGATATGTTTGATCAGCTTTATGGTGCCATAGTTTTCTCTCAGCTTGATCTTGCCACTGGTTTTCATCAGCTTAGGGTTTCTGAGGATAGCATTCCCAAGACTACTTTCCGCATTGAGAATGGTTTTTATGAATGGTTAGTCATGCCCTTCGGTTTAACTAATGCTTCTGCTTTCATAGTTGATTTGATGAATCATGTTTTTCGTGATGTGCTTAATAAATTTGTGCTAGTCGTTGTTGATGATATCCTCTTCTTTTCTAAGACTAAGGATGAGCATAAGTCGCATTTTAAATATGTTCTATAGACTCTCAGAAATAATCAGTTGAAGGCTAAATTTTCTAAATGAAATTTCTGGAAGGATGAAGTCCGATATCTCGAGCATATTGTTTCTAGTAATGGTGTTTCAGTTGATCCAACCAAGATCGCTGCGATCAATGTAAGTCTTTCTTTCTTTCTCTTTTTCTTTATCATTTTAATAATTCTATCTTCTCTGTTGTCCTTATTTTTCCTATTCTGTTTCAGGATTGGAAAACTCCAAAGACTCCATCTGATACTCGTAGTTTTCTGGGCCTTGCGGTTATTACCGAAGATTCATTGAGAATTTTGCTCGGATTGTTGCACCTCTCATAGCTTTGACTCGGAAGAATGCCAAGTTTGTCTGGAGTGATCAGTGTAAGACTGCATTCAATGAGTTGAAGAGCAAGCTAACTTCCGCACCAGCTCTTTCTGTTTCGAATGGAAGCGAAGGATTTAGAGTATATACTGATGCTAGTCGTGAGGGTTTGGGTGCTGTTCTCATGTAGGATGGTAGGGTCATTGCCTGTGCCAGCCGTCAGTTGAAAACTCACGAGGCAAATTATGTTGCTCATGATTTGGAGTTACTTGCTATTGTCTTTGCTTTGAAGCTTTAGAGGCATCATCTTCTTGGAACCAAGTTTGAGATTTTCACGATCATCAGCCTCTGAGATATATCTTCTCCCAGGAGGATTTGAATCAGAGGCAAGTTCATTGGCTTGAGTTTCTAGCTTCTTCCGACCTCGATATTAGCTATACTCCCAGTAAAGAAAATGTTGTGGTCGATGCTTTGAGTCGGAAGAAGGCTTTGTTGTGTCAGCTTGTTGTTTCTTCTTCTCCTCTTCTAGATCATATCATGGCTGAGCAGAATGAGGATGAGATGCTTAGATTGATGAAGGAGAGTGTTCGTAGCAGGGTTGGTGGTAGTAGTGGTAGTAGTGGAGCTCCGATTGATGATAGAGGGATATTGAGGATTAATGGTAGGATTTATGTTCTGAATGTTGATGGTTTGAGGCAGGAGTTGCTTCAGGAGAATCACTGATCCAGGCTTTCTATTCATCCTGGTGTGTCGAAGATATATCAGGATATGAAGAAGCTTTATTGGTGGAAGGGGATGAAGAGGGATATATCTATCTTTTTCAGTCGGTGTGCGACTTGTCAGTAAGTCAAAGCCGATCATCAGAAGACCCTTGGTTTGTTACAGCCCCTTGAGATTACCAATTGGAAGTGGGAACAGGTTTCCATGGATTTCATCGATGGTTTACCGAGGACTCGGAAGGGTAATGAGAGTATCTGGGGTATTGTTGATAGACTGACCAAGTCCACTCATTTCATTTCGGTCAGGTCTACCCGTTCTGCTTCTAGCTTATCTGAGATCTACATGAGAGAGATCGTTCGTCTGCATGGTGTTCCTCTTAGTATTTTTTATGATCGTAATCCTACTTGACCAGTCAGTTTTGGAAGGCTTTTTAGGAATCTCTGGGTACTCGTTTGAATCTGAGCACTGCTTACCATCCACGGACCGACGGTTAAACGAAAAGAGTGAATCAGTTCTCGAGGATCTTCTTCGTGCTTGTGTGCTTAATTATGGAGGATCTTGGGAAGATTATCTCCATCTTGCCAAATTCACCTACAATAATAGCTATCAGGTATAATCTTATCTTCTGTTTTTCACTCTATTCTTGATCTTTTTATCTACCTCATTCCATCTTTGCATTCAGGCCAGTCTCAAAATGTCTCCGTTTGCTGCTCTATACGGACGACCTTGTAGATCCCCATCTTGTTGGATTGAATCCGATAATCATTTGGTTCTTGGTCCTGATGTGATTTTGGAAGCTTTTGAGAAAGTTGAGGAGATTAAGAAGAGGTTGAGAGCCGCTCAGGATAGGCAGAAGAAATATGCTGATAGGCGTAGGCGTGATTCGGAATTTGCTGTTGGTGGTCAGGTGTTCCTTAAGGTTTCTCCCTTGAGGAATGTCATTCGTTTTGGTTGTAGAGGGAAGCTTTCTCTTAGGTTCATTGGTCCTTTCCGCATTGTGGAAAGAGTTGGTTCTTTGGCTTATCGTCTGGATTTTTTCGAGAAGCTTTCTGGAGTATATGATCACATCTTCGCCGTCATCTTTATGATCCATCTCTTATTGTCCAGCCTTCTGTTCTTGATAGTTTGGATGTTGAGCCTAATCTGACTATTGAGAAGAAGCCACTTTGTATTATCAACGGAGGTACGAAGCAACTCAGAAGGAAATCTGTTAATCTGGTCAAAGTACAGTGGAGTATTGACGATCGAGATTGTACCTGGGAAACGGAGGAGAGCATTCGTGCTTTGAGTCCGGAATTATTCGTTTCATGTACTATTTTGTTTTTCTATCTTGTTTCTCTTATTTTCCTTGCCCGTTCTTTTCGAGGACGAAAAGATTTGAGTGAGGGAGAGTGTAACAACCCTAGATTTTTGAATATAATTTAAATTTGACTTTATTTCATTTTGAAATTACTTTAAAAAAAAATTATTTGTGATATTTCATTTCTAAATATTTTTAAAGTGATAATAGAATTTTTCCAAAATTTATTGCATTTATTTCCTATTTTTAAAGGCTAGTTTCTATTTTTCTATTATTTTCTTCATTTAAATTATATTTAATTAAAATTTATTTATTTATTTTTGTGAATGCATTTTTATTTTATGTTCTTATCTTTGTTTATAAATATTTTTCATGTACGCATAAATTTTTCAAAGTTTATTCCATTTATTTTCAAATTTTCTAGACTAGTTTTCATTTTCTATGTTATTTTCTTATTTTAATCATATATAATTAATATTTATTTATTTATATTTTGTTTATTTGTTATATTTTTGTATTTTAAATGAATTTATAAGTATTTTCAGTTATTTAAAATTATAAAAAAGAAAATGGAGAAATTTGAAAGGTTGTGTGACTTTTTATTTCTTAAGGCTTTTTGTGTTCACACCTTTTCACATTTCAACATTACTTTTCATTCAATTGGCTGCCTTAGCTCATTCCTTCAGCCGAGTTCACTTCCTCACTTTCACATAAACAAAATTTTCTCCTCGTTTGAAAATTTTCGGCCATTTCTTGCGAAAGAAATTGGTAAAATTTATTTCTTTTCCATTGTTTTTATGCTTGAATTCATATTGTTTTGCACTTGATCTCTTCTTCTCTCTACGTTTGGCCATGCTCCCCCACAGGCCTTACCACCTCCACCACCACTGGAACCCATCACTACCACCTCCTCCTCACTGGCCATCCCAAGCCGAGCCACCATAGTTTGATAATCCACCACAAAATGCACAAAACTCCAACTACATACCATAGCCACGCATATAAATGTTTCCATCACCTTCAACACCACTTAGCCACCACCTACTCCACCTCCTCCACCTCCAGCCTCACCTGACCCCTCTGCCTTGTCAACCCCTTGACCCCACCAGAGTGGCCATGCCCCTTGTCCCTTGGCCGAGCCTTGATTGGCATGAAATCCATGTTGTAGTGGCCTTGCTTTGTTTTGTTGTTGTTTTATGCTCACCACACCTTTACCTCATTACTATACAAGTTTGGCCGACCCATATCAACCTAAACCAGATCCAAACTCTCACCTTAGACATGTATTCCACCTTATGGCTGAGCCTAAAGAATGTTGGAAGCAAGTGCAAAACATTTCAGCTTTTTTTTTATGCAGTTAATTCTAGCACAGTTTAATCGTATTTTTGGTTTGAAAGCTTATAATTGTTATATTGTTTTGTTTGATTTGTATTCAAGGGAATTAATCTTTAGCTCTCCCACTCAAATTTGTGTCGTGCCTTTGTGCCTCTGAAGATTGTTGTTGTGTATTTCAGTTGTCATTTCCAGCTTAAACCTGTGAGTTATTCTCACCAGACAATATATACCTATATAACTAGTAAATTGATCACTTGTGAATATGTAAAATGCATCACCACATTATATCTGCTATATTATGATTATATGATGTTCACCCATGCTTAAACACCTATTATATCTTATGTTACTGTTATATTATGTTGTTCTATTATTTATATCAGTTTATCACACTGCAAGTCCCATTTATATTAGAATCACTATGGGTTGAAATGATACATACCCGAACGGAATTTAGAATAGGGGAAAATCATTATGGACTCAAATGATAGGCCTAAGCGATTTCAAAATTATTTCGTTTACTTGGGACTGCGGGTTGAAATGATAAAACCTGGGTTTTCTTTGTAAATTACGAGTTGAAATGATATATTACCCGTATCATTTTCCCTAGCGTAGAAAATTATATACAGACCCGTAGTTAAAATATGTTTTTCTAAAATTTTAAAAATATTTTAAAAATGTAAATATTATAATATTTTGATTTAAACTTAATTAAAAATGATTTTTGTAAAGTATTATTGATTTTCTAAAAATTTGTAAGTGAAATAAATTATGGTAAGGTTAGAAAATTTGAAATGTAAGTTATTTTGGAAATTTTAATTTGATGATAATTGGAATTTAAATTAATATGAAAATATGATAAATTTATGATAATTTGGATTAAAATGAATTTAAAATGATTTTTTTTACATATTAATGATTTTTGAATAAAGTTAATAATGTGAAATGAATGAATATTTAAGTTGAAATTTTGAAATATAACTAAAATTGGAAATTTGTGAATTTGGCTTAAAAGTGAAATTTTAAGTTAAGTAAATAAAATGAAATTAAGTTATATTTGAAAATTAAACTTAAGTGTTAAGTTAAAAGTTTAATTATATGAATTGAAATTGAATGTTAGAATCTAATAAGTGAATTATTATTAAATATTGATTTTTGAATTGAAATTTAACTTTATAAAATCATGAATTTAAGGAAAATTAAATAATGATTATATAAGTGAAATTATATGACTTTATAAGTTAAAAAAAGGATTTAAATAAAAATACAATTGTTTGTGATATTATACTGAATATTTGAAGTTAATTAACTACATTTCTGAAATGCTATTAATTCTAATGTAAATGATAATACAACATTTGTAAATGATAATACAGCATTTGTAAATGCTGTAGTTGATAATAATGAAAACCAAATGGCTAAATTTAATTAAAGGCTATTATAGCATTTTTTTAAGTGCTATAATTGTTGAATTTAACTAAGTTTTCTTTAAAACTAATGTAAACCTATTACAGCATTTATAAATGCTGTCTTTTGTTAAATTGAACTGTTTTGAATGTGACTTTCCGTAGCATTTTCTAAATGCAATGGAAGGTGAATTTTCACTGTTTTGATAAAATTAAGTGAATGAATGAACTTTGAAAATTTTGAAATTTTGAAAATTTAATAATTTAATTATTAAATGTAATAACTTCATTTTAATGATTTAAATGAAGTAATTCGATTTGAAATATAAACTATTTTTGAAATGTGAATTGAAATGGTATTTTAAATTGAATAAAAATGAATATGGTTTTGAAATGAAATGATAAGTTTGATATTTTGAGATGGATTTGAAATGAATTTGAATTGTTAAATTATATTTGATTTTTGAGGTATAAATACCATTTTTAAATTATAACTATGGGTTATAATAACGATTGGTTGTTAAAGAGATTGGGATCAGATATGGACATACGCTCTGTCGATACCGAAAACCACTTTAACAACTGTGTACGCGGTGGAGATTCCAAAATGAAGTAGGATGGTGACGATGTTCCTAAGGTACATTATGTGGACCTAACTCCCGTGAGTTAGCTTAAGGTGGCTAAAACAGGATCGATCTCGGGCCAAAGGAGGTAGCACCTCTAGCTGGACACACTTCTTCGATGCCATTCTATTACAGTTGTGATCGACTGGGTGCACCCTTGATTTTGGAGTGTTGTTCGGGGTGGGCATATGTGGCTGTTGCGTTACCACCAGCCCGTGTGCGTAATTGTTATATCTACCCTGGCATTGCCTTCTGTGCCGTGTCACCTACCATACCGTGCCTTTACTATTTGTTTGTTTTTCTCCTGTAGTCCGTGTGGTATCCTCCGATAGTTTCCCGATCTGGAGATGTCATGATATTAGATGGACTACTGGGACTATTATGTGTGAAGGGTGATATGGGTAGCCCGGAACGCTATTTAAAAGTATGTTTATTTTACTGTAGACATTATTATAATTGCGCAATACTACTATATAGTAAATAGTTTGACGGATCCTTAGAGGATGGGCGGTCCCAGGCATCCTTTAAGTTACTTGTATCTTTATTATAGTTCACTTGAGTTGGTTTACGTTATATAAGTATATATTGTCCTAACTCGAGTGTTTTGTGTTTTGCTTTACGCTCGGGTCAGCCTGAGTATTCACAGCTTTGGATTCTCTTTCTGGAGCTTGTCTTTGCTGGAGTTTCTGCTTATCCACATTTATATCTATTTCTGTTTCATCTGTTCTAGTTTATCTCATGTATTAGTGAACTTCTATGTATTTGGGATTTCTGTTATATTATTTTCAGACTATATTATGTATTTGGTTTGAGACTCTGTTATAGTAGCTTCATGGACTACTATGTTATTTTTGCATTCCGCTGTGAGTTATTCTGATTGTTCTGTGTCTGTGATTCTGTGTATTTGATTTCATTTGCTCTAAATTTATTTATAATTTTTTATTTCGCATCATTCATGGCCGACATGTGTGGATTATCATCGATTTGAATGTTATGAAATGGCGAGTCGTTACACTTTATTTGTCTAAAAGAACACTTGGAAGCCTTATCTCTCAACTTACTCAAAGTCAATTGAGCACCCGAGAGTTTAAGGGGAAAACAAAAATTTAGAGCCAGACATAAAGCCTGGTATGAATAATAATTTACCATATTAAACCATTTAGATATCTAGTGATACCACGCCGCTTAGCGGAACGAATTTTCCCCTCATTGGTATCCCAAAACATTTATAATATCATATATTATGCTCCTGCATCCATAATGGTTAAAACATAAAATTTCTAAACATTATGATGATATTCAAAACAAATAAATCAATTCTGGATTACCCATCCCATTCATTATGACTATCTATCTCAATTATAGTTTCTAGGACTACTATTAACATGTTAAATGTTAATGACTATCTTTCCAATTACTTAGTTTTCATGGGATCACTAAGAATCTATTGGTAACTCCAATATCTTATTTCTTATCCTAGTTTTCATGGGCTAACTAGGAACCTATTGACTGACTGTCAATATCTTAATCCGGATATAGTTTTCATGGGCTAACTACAAACCTACTGGCCTCTACCAGTATCCAATCATAGTTTTCAAGGGCCAACTATGAACCTATTAGCCTCTACTAATATATTACAGTTTTCATGGCTTACTATAAACCTATTGGCACCCTAATAACTTTAATTAAGAATTTAACGTATGTTAAGTTATATTCACTACTAGGTCAACCTAATAGGTTATTCTGCCATTTCCCCAAAATATAGTTATGGGTTAATAACAATGTGAATAATATTTATTTATGCTATGGTTTTTCCTTTAGAAATAAGAATGGGTTATATGTTTTGAAATCTTAAAACATCACTTTCGAAACCCCTAGATGACCTCCTTCAAAAGCATAGAAAATCTCTTTTCAAAACTCCAAGTATATACCTTTCGAAGCCATCGATACCTTTCGATGGTATTAAGAAAGCATTCTTTAAAACATAGCTTAGAAACAAATAGTGTACCTTTTCGAAAGCATAGGTTTACTCTTTAAAAACATTGTTTGGGTCAAAATGGTTATATACGAAAGCATCTCCTTCGAAACAAACAAAAATTAATTTGGGGAAAACTTGATGGTGTCGAAACCATCTTAGTCGAAAGCAAAGACCTTTAAAATCAAAACTTCGAAGGACATAGTCGAAACCTCCTTTCGACTCCATCTCCTTTGAAACCCTTAACCCCTTCGAAAGTATTCTGGAAAAAGGCTTAGGTTAAAATAGACGTAACCTCTTCGAAAGCATTCAGGATAAAGGCTTAGGTTAAAACAGAAGTAGCCCCTTCGACAACATATATGACTTCAATGCAGTCGAAAGGGGAATTAGCGGCTTGCTTTTGACTTGGTCGAAACCAGTCCTTTCGAAAGCTCTTATTTAAGGAGAAAGGTAACCATTCGAAAGCTAATACTTTAACATAATATGACAACCTTCTTCAAAATCTAATTATAAAAACCTTTCGAAAACATATGTTTCGACTATGTTGAAAGCTTTAAGTAAAACAAGGCAAGAATCTTAACTTATGAAAACAAGGCAGGATTTCGACCCTATCAAAAGCTAACCTTTCGATAACAAGGCTTCCGCCCTTCTTCCAATCCACTACATACCATCTAAGTGATATCTTGTATGTTGGCTTCGACTATGGTGGTTTTGACTATGTTGGCTTCGACTGGGATGAGTCGGAATCAAAGGAGCCGAAAGGTACTTACCAATAGATGCGGAACACCTATTTCTGATTTAAAGGCTGAAATGTAGCAACTTTTAGTAACTACTTGCCTATTTGTAAACCATTGATTGGCTGCCACAAAACTTTTCAAATACTTTACATTTGAAACCACCATATTTATCATGTTAAAACCATTAAAAATGTAACGTTTAAACCCCTTCCATAAACTAAAATCAATTATTTTAGAAAAGTCCTTCTTTCAAAATAATTTATTTTCCCTATAAATCAATTAGGGAAAATTGCCAAAAATCGTAGATTTTCTATTTCATTATGTAATTAAACATATTAAAATTTTAGACCCAATTTCTTCTTGAAATTCTCGAAATAAATTTTAGACCCAATTATCTCATATTTTTCATCGAAAATTCATAATAACATTTCCATAGCTTGGAAAATTATGAAAATTAAAACCCATCCATAAAATCATGTTTTACTTAACATAAAAATTTTCCATGGCATTTTGAAATCATGTATTCTCGGTTTTACATCAAAACAATGCAAATTCATATGTGTATAAATTAGAATAAATTAACATAATATAACTCAAGCATATCATCATCTATTTTATCACAAAAATGAATTTAAATCATAAATCTAAAACCATATAACCATAGAATAAAAGTAGAGATGGTATGAGATTATTATTCACCGTAAGCTTGACGAGGAATTTGAGATTTGTTGTTGATTAATCTTCTCTAGCTTTTGATCTTTAGCTTTTGGTAAATTTCTTCCTTTCTTCCTTTGAAATGGCCGACTTTGGTTTATGTTTTAGATTTGTGTTTGTGATCGTGAGAAATGAAACATGAGTGGAGAAAAATGAGAAGTTATAGCTGTATATAATAAATTTGCTAATTTACTAATATGCCCATATGTAGTTTAATTAACTAGTAAACCAATTTAAAGCCCGTTTATCTATTCATGACCCCATATATATAATTTGTTCAAATCTCAATCTCCTTATCATCATTATTCTATTTAATTTATCTAATAAAATCTTTTGAATAATATTATCAAAAATTAGGGATGTTACATTTATTTAGAACATTTCAAAATTTGTTTTAAACAAAGTCATGTACTTTATTTAAATTTATATATTTTGTAATATAAAGTTAATATGTTTTGATTTAATTTATATACATGTATCATATACATATACATATACATATACATATACATATACATACATACATACATACATACATATATATATATATCTGTGTATGCATGTGTGACATAATAATCCATGAAGGGTATAACATGCCCATATATAGACGTTGAGATTTACATCGCAACGGACACATTAGCTCATTTCGAATGTATTGTATGTTGTCTAAATATGTGTATGTACATATACACACACACACACATATATATTATAAATTACAAATAATTATATGTGTGTGTGTGTGTGTATTATAAATATGTTTCCTATTAAAATATTACAAAATATATTTATATACATATGTTTATATATATATACACCTATAATTATGTAATATTATAATCAATAAGTTAATCATTTATGTGAAAGAGGCTATGCGGTAGGATCGTGTAATATGGAATAACGGAATAGTCTAGGTAGATAAAGTAGGTAAATGCAAGAAGACACCAGGATTTTATATTGGTTCGGACCTCTAGTCCTACGTCCAGTCCCTAAGCTTCACTTAGGAATTTCACTAACTCACACCCTCACTTAACCCGGAGGAATAGGTTTACAACTTAACCGAACAACCGAACGGGATTTCTTGCCTCAACTACCGAAGAGGACTTCAACTCAATTACTAAAAAACAATATTCGACTTGTTGTGTTCTTATCAACACTAATGAGTCTAATGTAGTACAATATTCCTATAATCTTATCCTTGAGTGTATGC
Source organism: Allium cepa (assembly GCA_030765085.1). Lineage (NCBI taxonomy): Eukaryota > Viridiplantae > Streptophyta > Magnoliopsida > Asparagales > Amaryllidaceae > Allium > Allium cepa. The sequence goes on along the minus strand of CM060940.1, from coordinate 211,869,896 downwards.
AATGTGTTTGTGAAGATTTAGGAAATATGAATTGCTATGAATCAGAAGAATGTTATAAACAAAACAGTGATTCAAGCAATAGATTGGTGATTGCTTTGAGAATATTTAGAGAATATGATCAGGAAAATAGTAAGATTAAAGCAAGAGAATTCGGTATCTTGAATGATGTTAGAATCATGTATATATACTTGTAGAAGAGGTGCATTTGTTGTCATAGGTTGCAAACAAGAGATGGTTCCATTTCCATTGATGAATGGTTGCAACTCTTGGGAGGAAGAAGGTATCCATTCATAAAAAATTCACAGGTTTAAATTCAATCGACTGAACAGAGAATTCAGTCAACTGAAAATATGAAGTAAAATTTTCAGGAACAAATTCAGTCGACTGAGCAGGATGTTTCAGTCGACTGAAATTGTGCATGTTTGTATATTGTACCAGTTTCAGTCGACTGGCTATTCTTGTTCAGTCGACTGAACTTATAAAATATGCATAGTGAAAGCTTAAATAAAAGTGAAGTTTATAAAATGTTTTCTATTGTTCGTGCAAGCCTCTTGAGGATAGGTTTTAACAATAAATCTAGACTAAGACCTATATAAAAAATCATACTTATGTTTGTTTGGTCTTCATCGATCTTTCTTTAGCTTTGCACATATCTCTTCCTTTTGAAGCACATTGTCATTGATCAAAATCTTCGCGTATCAATATTCTCCACCTTTTTGATTGATGAAAATACTGATTTATTCTAGAGATGTATTTACTTATTTTCTCCCCCTGAATGTATGCACTATCTTTCCTACAAAACAAAGTTAGTACCATAGATTTTCTCCCCCTTTGTCATCAACAAAAAGGAAGAACTAACAGTAGAAATATTTTATCAAAACAATCACTGAAGCATAGAGAATAGAAAATTTGCATAACCATGGCTTAAAAAAGTTAAAAATGTTGCGTCAAACAAGCACAAAATGGCTATTTATACAAGCCATAAGAAAGTTATAAATAAACATCAAACCATACTAAAATTACTCATCTCTATCCCAGTCATATGAACCTTCTCTTCCTCCTGTTGGTTCACGTATGACGGGTCCTCCTGTTGGTGGTCTGTACGCTCTTCCACCTTGGCCACAACTTTCTCCGCTTGTGCTGCTACTTGTTTGCTCTTCGGATGACGTCCCTGTAAACGTAGGCACCGGCGTTTGCCGCGAGATGTTGAAGCAGTAGTGGTGCTTGAGCACGAGATTGCATCCCATACCTTGTTGAAGAATCCTTTGATTTTGTCAAGCTTGTGATCCACCTTTTTAAGACGAGTATCAAGAATTTGTCGATTTCTTGATAATATCCCCAATGATTGGTTGGTAGTAAAGCTTGGGTCAACAAGACGAATTTCATCATCTTGCTCGAAATGTTCTTTGTGGTGAGGTTGTGGAGGTTGTTGTTGTTGTTCTTGATGCCTTGCTTCCCATTCGGCGAGTGATATTATGCGAGAAGGTCGAGATGGGAGTTGCATTAGGCTTATGGTCCGGTGGTTAATTTGATGGACCATTGTATTCTCTAACTCGGTTAACGGCGTATCGACATTGAGGAGAAGTCGCATGATGTATTCTCCAAAATAGATAGTGCGCATTTTACCATTATTAAAAGTAAGAAACTCATAAAGAATAAGTTGTACCCAATTGACTTGTATATTGCCAAAAGTAGCATATAGAGCTCGATAATTATTTGGGTAGATAATTTCGTACGATCCCGTGCGAGCAGTGATTGTTCTCATTAGAGCTTTGTGAAGGATTCTTGCCATAGGTCGAAGAGAGGTGGACTTAAAATCTCTAAAGTTGATATTATCATCCATAAATCGATGGTTTATGTTATCGCGAATCTATGGATTGAATTCTATCTCTTCTAGCTTTCTCCCGACATTTGGTGATTCTAGAATGTGTGCTATTCTATCCAAGGAAAACCAAACTTTCTTTCCACATACCATACTCCAAACGCTATTGTTTGGATTTCTTGGAGTTTGGTGTCCAAGATTAAGGTTAGCATAAAATAATTTGACCATTACATGATTTATGGCATGGTCATTTCTTTTCAAATCAAAAAGAGAAGTTAAACCTGCTTGATCGGTTAATTCTTGGATGTTGTAGGTTTGAAAGCTTTGGAAATCAACGAAGGAATGCTCGAAAATTCTGGAATTCTTCATCTTATTCCATCTAGTGACAGCTACTCCATCGTAAAGCTATTGTGCTATTTGAGCATCAATTGGCTCGGAGGATGAGAAGAGGAAGCTCTTGATCTCTTTAAGTGCCATTTGAGTGAGGTTTGAGTGATTTTTAAGGAATTGGGGGCTAGGGTTTCGAAAATAATTGGGGAAGAAAACTGTTTTGGAGAGTAAAAAGTGAATGGATAGGTAAAAATTTGGTGTTTAAAAGGGGAAAGTTGCCTGGGAATTGGCGTTCAGTCGACTGAATACACTGTTCAGTCGACTGAATTGAAGGCCGAAAATTTTCGGGGTTGAATTTAGTCGACTGAACAGGGTTTTTAGTCGACTGAATTTTTGTCTGAAAGTTTCTATTAATATTTCAGTCGACTGTGCAGAGGATTCAAGCGACTGAATTATAAATAATTTTTCTTTCTGCCTTAAGTCCAGTCGACTGAACGGGGTGTTTCAGTCGACTGACCCATGTATTTTGTTGTTCTTTGTTAATTTTGAAGGTAAACTCTTCATTCAAGGAAATAATTACAATTATATAGATGTAATACCATGAATAGATTTCAAAACTAACTATTTCTTAGGGGATGGACTCGGAGTCTTTTTCCCTTCATTCTTCATATAATTTATATCCCATGAATTTGGACTATATTGAGGAGTCTTAGGAAACATCCAAAGATTCACAGGATCGACTGGTTTACGGTAAGATGAAGACGGATCAAGTGAACTAACGGGGCGAGGTAGGGGTTCAGCCACTTCGTTCTTTTTTGAGCCACAAAAGCGTAAACCGATTTTCTCTAGGAAGCTTAATCGTCTAGCCGTAACTTTTTGTTCGAAGTATAATTCTCGTTGAAGATCTATTTGTTGTTGTTGAAAGTGTTGAATTTCATCAATCTTTATTTTTGTGTCTGGAGAAATAAAGAGTCCGTGTTTCGCTTTCTTAGATTCTGGTGTGTAGCCAGTACGATAATTGTTCCATTTGTAAACTGACTCATGTGTCGGTGTTGGAGTGGGAAGTTTTGGAGATGTTGGAGTGTTATCGACTGAAGAGGTGATGTTGATCGGGGAAAGAGAGTTGTTGGACGACATTTTTATAATGAATTTTTCAAGCTTTTATTCATGAGAATGAGTTGTGAAAAAGTAATATTTTTAAGATATATTTATAGTAGGGATTTTCTAAATATATAGTGGTTATAATTCTTTAAAAATTTTCATCCACTTAATGATTTAATGGTTACCATAATTCAGTTAAAAATGTATGGTGTACAAATAACTGTTATTTTATAATATATTATGCAACATATTCGAAAAAATAAATTAAAAATCTTTTTTTTTCTTTATTCAGTCGACTGAGCATACAGTGTTAGTCGACTGAATTGTGTAGATTTTTCTAATTTTCTCTATATGGTATCTTTAAAAGACATTATTCCTAACTCTCGTCGTAATTTTATGAAGGAGTTTTCTAATAGAGGTTTAGTAAATATATGGGCAATTTGATTTTCGGTAGAAATATGTTCTAAATTAATTATTCCTTTTTCGATATTGTCACGTAGAAAATGATGATGAATATCTATATGTTTTGTACGAGAGTGATTAACCGGATTTTTAGATAAGTTTATTGTACTTGTATTATCACAGTATATTGTAGAATTTGTTAAATTTATATTAAAATCTTTAAGTGTTTGTTGCATGTATATAACTTGAGTGCAAGCTAAAGCAGCTGATATATACTCTGCTTCGCAGGTGGAAAGCGAGACACAAATTTTTTCTTACTAAACCAAGATACAAGTGATTTTCCAATGAAATGGAAAGTACCACTTGTACTTTTTCTATCTGTTCGAGATCCACCAAAATCTGCATCGCTGATTGATACTAACTCAAATGGACACTCCTTTGGATAGAAAAGACCGAAATCTTTAGTGTTGTTAAGATATCGCATAATTCGTTTTACCGCTTTTAAGTGTGATTCTTTATGATTAGACTGAAAACGTTCACATAAACAAACACTCATCATTATGTCAGGTCTACTAGCGGTTAAGTAAAGTAAGGAGCCTATCATACTTCTAAACAATTTTTGATCTACACTTTTGCCATTTTCATCTCGATCGAGATGTGTAGTGGTACTCATAGGAGTAGGTTTAGCAGAAGTGTGTTCCATGCCGAATCGCTTAATTAAATTAACACAATATTTTTCTTGGTTTATCAAAATTCCATTTGTTAATTGTTTGATTTGAAGTCCGAGAAAATATGATAATTCTCCCATGTGAGACATTTCGAACTCATTAGTCATTATATTTGAAAATTCTTTACATAAATTTTCATTTGTTGAACCAAAAATAATATCGTCTACGTATATTTGAATTATTAAAATATCTTTGGTAGTATTTTTAATAATCTACTTTTCCAATTTTAAATCCAGAATTTAATAAATAACTTTTAAGTCTTTCATACCAAGCACGAGGTGCTTGTTTAAGACCATATAGTGCTTTCTTTAATTTAAATACATGATCCGGATTATGTATAAATAAAGGAGGTTGTTCTATATATACATTTTCTTTAATAAAACCATTTAAAATTGCACTTTTAACATCCATTTGATAAAGTTTAAAATTGTGAAAACATGCAATGGCTAATAGTATAAGTATTGCTTCAAGTCTTGCAACGGGAGCAAAGGTTTCTTCAAAATTAATGCCTTCTTCTTGATTATAACCTTGTGCTACTAGTCTTGCTTTATTCCTTGTTATATTACCTTGTTCGTCTACTTTATTTTTGTAATCCATTTTGTTCCTATTACTGATTGATTATTAGGACGGGGAACTAATTCCCAAACATCGTTACGTTCAAATTGATTTAATTCTTCTTGCATTGCGATAATCCAATAATCATCTGTTGATGCTTCTTTAGGATTTTTAGGTTCTATTGATGAAATGAAAGCTACATGACCCATTTGATTTAGTTGATTTCTTGTCCTAACTTGTGAATTTATTTCTCCTATTATATTTTGAGTTGGATGATCTCGTAATATTCTAGGAGGAGATTTAGTTCATTATTACTATTTTCAAGGTTTGTTTCTTCTATATTTATCAGTTCTTCATCATCTTTCATATTAAAATTTTTATTAAAATTTTCATCAAAAGATATATGCAAAATTTCTTCGATTATGTTTGTTCGTTTATTAAATACTCGATATGCTTTACTTCGTTCTGAGTATCCTACGAAAATTCCTTCGTCAGCTTTTGGATCGAATTTTGTATTTAAAATGAAACATTTTGATCCAAATATTTTAAAATAAGATATATTTGGCTTTTTATTATTAAATAGTTCATAAGAAGTATTTTTAGTTAATGGTCTAATTGATATTCTATTTAATACATAACATGCAGTAGCAACGGCTTCTGCCCAAAAAAATTTGGTAGACAACATCCATTTAATAATGTTCTTGCGCATTCTTGTAATGTTCTATTCTTTCTTTCTACAACTCCATTTTATTAAGGAGTTCTAGGAAATGAAAATTTATGATTTATTCCTTTCTTTTTACAAAAAGTTTCAAAAGCTTCATTTTCGAATTCGCCTCCATGATCGCTTCGAATATTTTTAATTTTCAAATCTTTAGTGTTTTGAATTCTTTTGACAAATGTTTTAAAATGCTTAAAAATAGTCCATGTATATCTTGAAAATCCATCAACTATTACAAATACGTATCGATTATGATTAATGGATTGAACTTGTGTTGGTCCAAATAAATCCATATGTAGTAATTCTAATGGTTGTAAAGTCGAAATATTTTTCTTAGATTTGAAAGATGATTTCATTAATTTTCCTTTTTGACAATCATCACAACGATTATTTATTTTAAAGTTTATTTTGGGTAAACCTCTTACTAATTCATTTTTAGAAAGTTTTCTAATAGTTTTAAAATTTATATGACAAAATCTTTTGTGCCATAACCAAGGATCATTATCTTTGGCAAGTAAACACATACTTGTATTATGATTAATATTCATATTTAGAACATAAATATTTCTATCTCTATTTCCTTCAAAAACAAGATTTTGGTTTTGATCAAAAATACTACATTTATTATCCGAGAAAGTAATTTTAAAACCTTTGTCACACAGTTGACTTATGCTAAGTAGATTATGTTTTAAATTTTCAACTAACGAAACATTTGTTATAAAAGATAAATTTGATGTACCGTAATTGTTCACATCTCCTTTGCCAATGATATAGCCTTTTGAATTGTCTCCGAAGGTAACCGAGCCACCATCAAAGTATGTGATGTTTGTAAGCATATCTTTGTCTCCGGTCATATGTTTTGAATAACCACTGTCTAATATCCATTTCTTCTTTTTGAGTGGGACCTGAAAATAAATATGAAATTATTGGTACCCACCTTTTAATAGGGTCCTAAAAAGTTAGAGTTTAGGAAACCAAACCCAATTTGGTTTTGTATCCTTTTCATAAATATTGTTTTCATTATGATGAACATTATCCATAAATGTTTTAATATATTTATTTCTTATTAATACATTGTTAGTCTTTGGTACCCAAATTTTAACTACCTTGGTTTCTACTTTTATTTTAATAGGTTTCTTTAGTAATATTTGTTGTTTTGAATCAACATTCCTGTTAGGTTTTATATTTTTATTATTAGGAATTTTTGACTCTTTTTTATAACCTAAACCTTGTTTGTTTGAAGATGATTGAGAATTTTCTAATATCTTAGATAAATTTTCTCTTCCTTTGTTAAAGTCAGAAACATTTTTAGTGATGTCATCTAATTTAGCTTGAAGACTATTATTTTCTAATTCAACATGTTTAATATTAATTTTTAACTCGTGATTTTCAGAAACAAATACATCATTCCTTTTCTTTTGAGCTTCAGTTTCTTGACTTAAAAGTGATAATTGAGTTTCCGAATTTGAATAAGATTCTCGAACTTTTTCAAGTTCTTCTTCAAGAATTTTCTTTTCATCGTTTAACATATCTCTTTCAAACTCAGCTTTGTTTTGATTTTCACGAATTTCCTTAATTTTCTTTTTAAGAATTTTTATTGTGCTTAAAAGTTCAGTGTTTACTTCAATTAAATCATCAAAAGTTAAATTACTTACCTCAAAATCATGAGTCATGAAGCATACATTTGCCTGTTCATTGTCGCTATCGCTATCATTTTCGGATGAAGATGAATCTGAATCGTCCCATGTTACAGAGAATGCCTTCTTTTTGAATTTATCCTTCTTGTTTTTGTTGTTGAAGCTTTTCTGATTTTCCTTCATTTGTTCTTGACAATCTTTTTGCATGTGTCCTTTCTTGACAATTGAAGCATTCTATATTTGAAGATGAAGGTTTGTTCAAGAAATTCTTTTTGAATCCGTTCTTGTTTCCTTTTCTATACTTTAAGAATTTCTTGAAATTTTTGGCCATAAATGCTAGATCCTCATCTTCAGACTCTGATTCTTCCTTTTCCGCATGAAAAGCAACATTCTTTCTTTCTTGAGCTTGATCTTTCTTAGCTTGCATATTTACTTCATACGACATAAGATTTCCGATCAATTCTTTTGGTTTCATCGTAGATAGATCATTTGCTTCCTCGATTGCTAGTACTTTTCTTTCCCATTCATCAGTGAGTGAATTTAGAACTTTAGACACAATGTCAAAATCCATGTATTTTTTCTCCTAGTCCTATTAAGGCATGATGTATGTCTTGAAATCTCGAGTACATGTCATTGATGGATTCATTTTGTCGCATTCTAAAGTTTTGGAATTGGTTCTTCGGCATGGATATCTTTGTTTGTTTAACCTTTTTTGTGCCTTCATGTATGACTTTAAGTGTTTCCCAAATTTGATATGCAGTAGTGCACATGCTAACACGGTTGAATTCGTTACTATCCAGGGCGCAAAATAGCATATTCATAGCTTTGGCATTTGCACTAGCTTCATTCTTTTGAGTTTGTGTCCATGTAGGATAATCGGTTGTGGGTACAACAAACTCTGCTTGAGTAGCATTCCAGGCTTCGAAACTTGTTGCTAGCATATAAATCCTCATCCTTGTAGCCAAATAGTTATAGTTTAGTCCATTGAATAGAGGAGGTCTTTGGGTAGATTGTCCTTCCGCAAATGTAGAACTATAGGCGATGTTGTGCTTGTACTTGCGTTATTTTTCATATTATCAATATGTCTAATAACGGTGTTATGGTTATAGGACGGCCTTGCTCTGATACCAATTGAAAGAGGCTATGTGGTAGGATCGTGTAATATGGAATAACGGAATAGTCTAGGTAGATAAAGTAGGTAAATGCAAGGAGACACCAGGATTTTATACTGGTTCGGACCTCTAGTCCTACGTCCAGTCCCTAAACTTCACATAGGAATTTCACTAACTCACACCCTCACTTAACCCGGAGGAATAGGTTTACAACTTACTCGAACAACCGAACGGGATTTCTTGCCTCAACTACCGAAGAGGACCTCAACTCAATTACTAAAAAACAATATTCGACTTGTTGTGTTCTTTTCAAGACTAATGAGTCTAATGTAGTACAATATTCCTATAATCTTATTCTCGAGAGTATGCAATGTGTTTGTGAAGATTTAGGAAATACGAATTGCTATGAATCAAAAGAATGTTATAAACCAAACAGTGATTCAAGCAATAGATTGGTGATTGCTTTGAGAATATTTAGAGAATATGATCAAGAAAATAGTAAGATTAAAGCAAGAGAATTCGGTGTCTTGAATGACGTTAGAATCATGTATATACACTTGTAGAAGAGGTGCATTTGTTGTCAAAGGTTGCAAACAAGAGATGCTTCCATTTCCATTGATGAATGGTTGCAACTCTTGGGAGGAAGAAGGTGTCCATTCATAAAAAATTCGCAGGTTCAAATTCAATCGACTGAACAGCGAATTCAGTCAACTGAAAATATGAAGTAAATTTTTCAGGAACAAATTCAGTCGACTGAGCAGGACGTTTCAGTCGACTGAAACTGTGCATGTTTATATATTTGTACCAGTTTCAGTCGACTGGCTATTCTTGTTCAGTCGACTGAACTTATAAAATATGCACAGTGAAAGCTTAAATAAAAGTGAAGTTTATAAAATGTTTTCTAGTGTTCGTGCAAACCTCTTGAGGATAGATTTCAACAATAAATCTAGACTAAGACCTATATAAAAAATCATACTTATGTTTGTTTGGTCTTCATCGATCTTTCTTTAGCTTTGCACATATCTCTTTCTTTTGAAGCACATTGTCATTGATCAAAATCTTCGCGTATCAACATTATGTGTATATATATATAGGGTTTTTAGGCTCTGGGAAAAAGTTAGAGAACAATTTAGTTTCAGGGACAAGAAGTTTTTTTTTAGGATGAAGGACACTTTTTAGTGCGAATCACAGAATGATAGTTGTAACTATCATTTTCAGTTTACACTAAAAAGTGTCCTTCAGACTAAAAAGCAAACTTGTTGTCTCTAAGACTAAATTTTTTTACAACTTTTTCCTTGTGCCTAATTACTTGTATATAGATTATAGGGGTTGCAAAAAAATTTGAAATTTTTCTAAATTAAAATATTATTTTAAATAAAATAATAACTATTCAGTCTAAATTTATATTATTGTTAAAAATATAAAATAATGTTAAAAATTCTGGAGATATTTTAGAGAGCTCTGATATGATATAGTAATCTTTAAATTATGAAATTAAATTTTTGGATCATTAATTATTTTACACAAAATAATAAATCTATATAATTATTAAATATTGATAATAAAATATATAATAGAGTATAAAATTAATTTTTGGTGTCTATAATTCATAATTAACATAACAAGTAAAATAAAAATTCTAAATCAATATTGTGTAGTATATAATCATATATGCTTTTATATGAATAGTGTATATGTATTTATATAAAAGTTAATATATGTATACATATATATTAATTAACATAATTAAAATAAAATTTATATTACCAATAATATATGACTATATTTGAATTATGAACATAAACATCAAAAATCATGCACACAACCAATCTGATTGTGATAACTACATTTACATACAAAAATCTCACCTAACTAATTATATAACAATAATATATACATATGTATACAGGTATCCATAATTAACAAATTATAGAACATGATATTATACTTATAATATGAATGAATATTACGTATTACAGATGCCTTTGAGTCCACGTTGAAATAATGAACTCCCTTCTCTGAATATCTCCTGATTCGCTAGATTTCTAGTCTGGAATCACTGACATTTCACTATCGAATAGCTTTGGATTTAACTCGAATTTGATTTGAGATTTTGGGAGTTGATTTGCGGATGTGTTTCGGCCAACAAACAAGATGATAATGGCAGCCAAAAAGGTATGTAGATTAGGGTTTAGAGATCCATATATATATATATATATATATATATGTATGTATGTATGTATGTATGTATGTATGAATGAATGTATGTATGTATATATAATTGCATAAGAGATAAAATAGGTTAATTTTATTATTTATCTCTCTTAATCTTAATCATTTATCTCCAAACATATCCCTATGTTTTAGCCGCCTTCTATTTCTATGCAAACCAGCTAATTTCTCCCTTACGTTATCATGGGCCATAAGCCCATTTGGCCTAAATTAAACATATACAATTATATTTAATTTAATTTGTTATTTATATCTCATATCATTTGATATATTTATAACTGTTATAAATACATATAACATTATTTATTTCTCAAATCATATTCAAATTTTGTAATTAAAATTTCATAAATATTAATTAATTTATAATAATTATAAACTAATTAAATCGTTTGGTCCAAAGAGAATTCATCATTTCGGTTGTGTGAATCTTGGGTGTAAATTCGGTCAGCGATTAGCATCGAACTATTCGAATGTTAAAGTTCACACATCACTTTGCAGGTGGTGTGACATTATGGCCAAATTTATCGCTTACTCAGTTTCAATAAAATCTAATTTTAGTTTAATAAATGTTATCCGACTGTGATATTTATTTACACCAATTCTCTTCGTCAAAACCATATCATTTGGAGTTATTGAATTTGATAATACTCAAAATTCCAATCCCACCCATATTCAACTCCGTACTCCAAACACAAAGTCCTTGCTTCAAAAATAACAATTATTATTAATTAAAATGCTCTGGCCAAAGACTTTGACTTTTAATTGACTTTAGTTGACCATGATAGTAATCCCAATAACTAAGGAGACAAATCCTTTCTTGAACAGTGTTTCAATTCAATTACTTCCACTCGACCGAACTATAGTCACTCGATGGAACATTATGCCATGATTTGACTATAATCAAAGTGGAGCTTTCATTTCGAAGATCCACGGTATTCTCAAGTCGAAGGAACTGTGTAAATCAGCCACATCGATATTTTTTATTTACCCTTAGTTATATTAACCAACAGAAAACTATTGAGCAAGTCGTTCCATAGTTATCTAATAACTATCAATACACAACCCTTGAGCGCCCCCAAGAGCCATGAGTAATACACTACTCAACATTTGGAGAGTGTTACGTACTCTAGTCTCGACGGATACATCGATATCTAATCTCAATGTACCTTGACTAGGACCATTTAAAATGGTATATTTACTTTATTATGCTAAATTACTCACGGTTACAACACTCTATAACTGCTATCACAAAACACACCATTTATGGATTTTCTATTAAATATACTTTTAAATTAATAAATTAATTAATATAACCACATTATATTAAGTATATTATAGAATAAATACTTTTTATTCGAACAAAATTGATCAATGTGTTAGATATATGTAAAAAATTACATAATTACCGATGGGGCATACCCCTAACTCTATCATATTTTTCCTTAAATCTATCCTATGGTTTGTAATGAGGAGAGGGTCAGAAAATATTCTGGTGACTAGTAAATTATACATTTTTTACATAATAATAGTTTATGTTGATTTCCTTCTATCTCTTGTTATGTCTTTTACTATTTAATTAGTCATCTTGACTCCATGTCCGTGTATAATACATCCTATCTACTCGTTGTAGGTTATAGCTATGTACATATATATAAATACAAGCACCAACTTCCTTTATTGGACCTAAATACTATCTCCGCTAGTATCTCTCTATCAGCACCTCATCGGGATCCATCGCCCTCACTGTATCATGATTTCGTCGACGTATAACTTGATGGACTCTCATAGTGCCTAATAACGACTTTCCAAAATATAATATCGTACTCTATCTTGCTTTGGGGATTTACTATTGTGTCTGCTTTCTATTATGGACTCGGTTCCATGGACTTCCCCAACCAATTTAAAAGAACTCTTTTTGGGTTAACTAGCCTTTCATTAACAAACAACTGTGGTGGTGCATAACCCAACTAGATCTACCCTGGTATTATGCGAAGCCCGGTTAGGCGTAACCTTGTCTTTCTTATTTACCACAAAGGACCGATGATGTTCTCGTCCTATATAGGCATACCCCTGAATTTTGGTACCAACCATGCTGTATAGTGCCCGATCTCGCTCACTATCCCATTTAGATTGCTTATTGCAATCAAGGCAATGACCCTCTTTTTTATTTTTGAAGCAGACTACACTATCTACTAGGGATATTCCTTCATCTATACGCAAGTGTATACTCTCCACTGATTCTATGGTTAGATATGTCGCAGATCAGTATAATGTAACAAAACGGCTGGTAGTCCCATGCGGTGGGCTGACTTCTATTGTGTAACACTACTGACCTCGCATTCCAACCTACTCTAATGAGTAATATCATTTTATTCATGCTAAGTTATTTACACACACACAATATATATATATATATATATATATATATATATATATAGACACACACACACACACACCACGCCTGTCATAATGCACATTCGAGTGTGTGTGTGTATTTAACTTTTAATTTTCTTTAATTTCAATCATTAATGTGTAATAAATCTTACATAACCTACTTTTGATTTATTCTTCTCATTTACTATCATTTGTTAATTTATTGACTTAAGTATCATTTATTATTTCCCTTCCGTTCATCATGATTTGGATAAAATCTTATGTTTCCTTTTAACCAATATTTCTCTTTAGTTGCCCACTCAAACTTATTGCTTCCCCGTTCTTTCAATTGTATCTTCTTTGTTTACCATTAAATTACATACTTCAGGTTTTCCATTTAAATTATTTATTATTATTCCCACTTACATTTTTAGTTATACTTAAGGATTTTTATACATTGGAACTACTTTCCCCTTCAAAAGGAATTGTTAACACTATAATTCTCTATGAATTGCTTAAAAAGGATTTATGTATTGTGTAAAATTACAAGGAATTATACTTTATTTCTTATTGAAATAGACAATATAAAATACAGGATTTCCCTTATTTTGTACATCTTTTTTTTAATAATGTTCGTTATTTCCAACAAGTATCTATCTAAAGAATCGAACTTGTGGCCTTTAATCTCATAGTTTGAACTACCAACCAACTGAGCAAACGTTGTTGGCAATTTGTACATCTTTCTCTTTACAATTACATTCCTTGTTATTTTAAACAGTACACCTTTATTTGTAGCTTGGATGATTCATAAAGACTTATATTATTACTCCTTTTCATTCCAATGAATCAAAATATGCCAAATCCAAACCTAATTATAATCAATCCCAATAATAGCCAAATAAAAATTCTATCTAATCTGTTATTTATCCTCAATCTATCCCATAACCAATTTCATTAAATATATTCCATAATCAATTTTATTAAATCTATTCCGTAATCATTAGATGTATATACAATTTATTATCTAATTTGTCATTTATTATTCTAATCTATACGCCCTATTCGATTAAAAATTTAAAGTTGAGATTTATATCTATTCCTTTCGCATTTAAAATAAAATATCCAAAATGATTTTAAACATGGATAAAATAGAGTTCAATGATATAAATTTAATCTTATTACAAAACATGTAATTTTCCACTCATCTTGCTTTAGCTTTCCAATTCTTCAAATGTAGACCCATTCCTTTTTTATTTGACTCCTCTTACTTCAAATCCAAAATAATAGAAAGGGTATACATCTATTAAAACTACAGATGTAACGACCCCGGATTTTATAAATATTTAAATTGATAATTAATTGAATTTTTGAATTTAAAATTGTTAAGTAATTTCATTTTGAATAAAATTTGTGAAATTAATCGATTAAGTGATGCGAGTTTCCCCGGATCCAAGTATATTCTGTATAAATCATTTACATTTAAAATACTGTAAATATGAGTATATATTGAATGTATATATATTTGGGTATATATGAGCAAATTTTATATAATATATATATGTATATATTGAACTTGAGTTAAAATCTCAAGTAAATGGTTTAAAAATAATCATAAAATACAGATATTTGACATGAGTATAAAATAAATAAATAAGTAATAATAAATATTTGAATTGACGGTTAATAATGATTTGAGTTTATAAAATAACATAAGATAATAAATTTGAAGTAAAATAATAATAATTATTATTTATTCTAGAAATAGAAATTAATATAAGATAGATTTTTATAAAAATAGAAATTGGTTATATTGCAAAGTATAAAGCAAGAAAATAGAAATTGAAATAGAAACATATACATATGAAAGGCTTGCAAAGTAGAAGCCACCAACATATCTTCATACATGAAGTTTATAAACAAACAAGAATATGTATGAACTGGAAAAACAAGTAAACAAAACAAAGTAAAAATAACAAATAAATAAAAACATAGATATGCAGGCAATGCAAATAAAGTTTTCAAACAAATAAATACGAGTACAAAATAAAACGTAAACCAAGTAAACAAATGTATAAACAAGTATAAGCAAATAAATGACAATTATATAAGTATGCAATTCAAATAGAATGCAAGGAAGAAACAAAGTACTTAAGAAAATAAAGTAACTAAATACAAACAAATATAAAAGTTTGAGTATGCAAAGAAAAATAAAATAAAATAAGAGCAAATAAAAGTATTCAAACAAAAGAAATAACATACAAAGTAGAAACCACATATTTATAAAATTATGTAAAATATAAAACAAGAAATAAACAAAAGAAAGCTATCATTATCATCTTCAAACATGCTACAGCTGAAATGAAGTATGGGAAGAGATATATATGTACAAGGCAATAAATGCAATACATCTCAACATTTAATGCAACATACTTCAGACATGCTTATTAAATAGATAAAGATATCACTTGTACCAGCAAAGAAATGTAAGCCTGCATACATCTTCTATATATCACTCAATTTCTTCTTTTTAGTTCGTTCATTCTTTGCTGTGTAAAACTGAAATGAATACCATCTTAGAAACTGAAACAAAACTTCAATTTAAGCAACAACAATAATTCAAACAACTTCAAACCAGAGGATCAGATTAAAAGCTTCAGCTTGAAAATGCAAGTCTGTTTCAAAACTGCAAGCTTTGTTCATTCTCTTGAATCAGTGAGTAAACTTATCTTTTTTAAATCTAAGCTTGTATCTTAGCTGATGAATGAAAGTGCTTGATATAGTTTATATGAATAGTCATAGTATTCTCTGTTACTTTGGTGGTACAGGGAGCTCTTCTTCCAGTTTCTTTTGAAACTCTTAACTAGAAAGCTAAATTAATTACAATTACTTATTCATATAAATGTTAGAACTTTAGATTTGTTGCTGACACAAGTGGTTTATCTTAGACATAGGCATGTAAATTTGTTTTAGGCATTTAATAGCATATTATAAACCCTGTAACTTTAAATTACAGCAAGAAGGAAATCAATGTTAAAAAAATTAAATATTTTAATCTGTGAATTTGAATTTGTATTTTGATTAAACACTCAAAGTTATGATTTTTAACATAAAAATCTGGATTTATAAGAAAGGATCAAAGGAGCAGTTTTAAAATGAATCGAAAATGGGTTTTTGTCAATTTTAGGAGATAGAGTTAATTTTAATTCCTGTAAATTGATAGGAGGCAAGTTCTGAATCTATGTGATTCCAGAAAAATGTCAAAACAATTTTCGAAAACATAGATTTGGAAATTTTGATTTAAGTAGGGTTTACTGCCTTCATTTTTCAATCCTCTGTAACTTATTGATTCCGACATCGTAAGTCGATCGAGTTGATCGCGATTGGGGGGAAGGCCGCGTATGTCAATAAGGAAGCCTCGGTGTTGACGACGAGCGGTCTCGAGGTCGTGGGCGATGGGGAAGGTGGAATTTCCGGGCCATGGCAGTTTCCTATTTGTCGCGAATGCTTCGATTTTGCGTCGTTGGGTTTTTGTATGATCTGGGGTCGCCTTCGTGTTCAGGTAAGCTCGTGTGGTTTGTTGGTGGTGTCGCGGTAGGTAGGATCGTCGTTGACGATCTGTGCACGTGCACGTGGAGGGGGTTGGCGTGTCAGTGGGATGGTTCAGAGAAGAAATAGGGGGGAACTCGAGACGTGCTCGAAAATTTTGCAGCTTGACTCGAGGTAACTGGGTTGACTCGAAACTAAAGAGGGGTCGCGTGTGTTTGCCTGGGGATTAAGTCGAGAAGTTAGTAAGCTCACCTGATGTTGAAACTCAAATAACAATATAAGCTAAAAAGAAAAAAAATAGAAGAAGAAGGAACGGGTAGTAGAAGAAAGGTAAGGGGAACAGGCTACTTGATGATGCGATTTTGGCCTCGGCCCATTTAGGGGTTAAGCTCATAATTCTTTCAGCTATTTGAGTTACAAAGTTTAAAAAAAAAAATGTTAGTTAGTTTAAATTAAGATTTGATTTTAAATTTATTAAGAAAGGTTTTACAAATTAATTAATTTAAATTGAAAGATGATTAAGAATGTAAATCTATTTAAAAGTATAATTAACTAAGTATTTGAGGTTAAATGAATTCGAAATTAAAGATAGATATTATCAATTTTGTATTTAACCAAATTTAACTTAAGAATTTTTAATTAACTACTTGAAGTTAATAAATAAATTAATAGTGGTTGATTAATTGATAAATTGAGGATTAATGATTTATTAATTGGTAATTAATGATTTGTTAAGTAATTAGTGATAAAGAAATGGGTAATTAAGTTTCATTAATTAATAATTAAGATTATTAATTTAAAATTAAGAATAACCAATTAAGTAATTAATTTGAGAACAATTAATTTATCCAGAGAAAATTTATAAATAAAAGTGATCAAGGATAATTATTAATTAAGAAGTAATTAATGATTAATTAAAGGTTAGTTTATTAAATGTTTTAAAATTAATTGATTATTAATTTACCATAACTAGCAAATTTATTCACGAAAATTTATCTAATCAACTTAATCAGATAATTGAATTAATCCTACCAATGGATGCTTAGATTATATTGGATGTTAAACTGTTTGATATCCCTGTTATATGATGCCTTATGATTATCCTGATTTGTGTGTGATCTGTGATGAAATTAATTATCTGTGATATATATTATCTGTGAATCTGTGAATGTATGATAAGCGTTATAGTTTATATCGCTTATCAATTATATTTCTGTGTTTTGATCTGTGATAATTGAATGGTTGTGCACTATTGTGTTAAACCCCTGGACCACACCATACACACACAAATATGGATTTCACGAGGAAATCGATTAAGTCACAGATTTTTGAAATAGTTAAATTTGAATTTTTAAATTCAAATGTTTTGGAAATGGAATCGGAATAAATGTGAAAAGCTTTTGGAATGGAATTTCAAAATAAAAATTATTATTTTTAAATTACTTGATTAAGTTTTAGAATTTAAATAATTTGATTTAAATTTAAATTCAATATTGAAATTGAATTCTGTAATTTGAAACTAGGGATTAACGATATTATACTAGTTATATATGAGTTAAACCATTTTTAAAGTATTGTTTTGGGAATTTGAATTTAACCCAAGGATTTCAACTCGTATAAATAAATCAGATTTCCAAAATGAAAACTGTTGTTTTCAAATGATAAACACTTTTAGATAAGAACTGAGATTCCAGTTAATTAGGGGAATTTCAAGATTGAATAGAAAAGGATTTTCCTAAGTTATAGATGATTCTTTTTAAAAGCTATGAATTAAATCTGTTTATTTTTAACAGATTTAAATGATGATTTGTTTAAATCAAATTGAAATGAAATTGTTTTGAAGGCTATAAGTTAAATCTTTGATTTAAAGATTTAACGAGTTAATCAAATTGAAATGAAAATTTATTTGAAAAATCGGTGAATGAATCTTTTGTGTAAAAGATAAAAATGTGAAAATTGCTTAAACCGTTAAAGGTTGTGAAAATGAATCTTTTTGTTTAAAGATCGAAATGGTAATTGGATTAAAACCATTTGAAAGAAAGTTTTGAATTATTAAGTTGTGACTTAATTGAAATCCCATTATCCATTTGTTTTTGAAATATTGCGCTCACTATTCGGTTTAGCCGGGAGAGGACCTTTGTGTCATATATCCCATTCCGAATATGTGATATGTCGTTATGGATAGCATTTGAAGACCGGTGTTGAAGACCGGGTATTTGTGAAAGCGATAGGATGACCTATCGATTGTTTCTGCACCGAGTCGCGCCGGTATAGAAACTCCCTAAGTGATGGGAAATCCGATCGGGATTGTGAATATCCGGGTTGCAAGGACTTCTTTGGAAGTGCCTTCGGTTCTGTTCGAACCCAGAACAGACTTGTATGGATTGTATGCCTGACATTACAAGTTGAGATATAAAGCCGATTTCTTTCAAATATATTTCTGTTGGTGGCGGAGAATTTATTCTTTGCTTAACACCCTTCTTTGAGACGTATGTGCTCAAAGGTTATATAGTTGAAGTTATCAGCGATATATTCCCAATTTGGTAATGTGACATGCCAAGTGTTGCTGAAATGATCATTGTGTTGATTATTTGTGATAGGATCATTTATTTGATCGTCTATCTAAGTGATCATTGTGTTGATCATTTGTTGACCCAAAGCATGGCTTTTGTATAAAGTATGTTTTTGTGGACGTGAATTCATCGAGCCTCACATCCCGGAAATGGTCAAAACAGGAAAGATGCGGCAAGGTTATTAGGGGTTGCTGTAGCTCCCCTTAGGGTATGTACATTTCCTTCTGGATAGAGGTGATATCATGGTATGGAGCCCAGATATTTAACCTATGTGGTTACTACGAATTTATTACTTTGTGGTTGTTGGTTTTCGGGATCCCGAGAGAAAGGTCGTTTACGATCGGGGAATGGCGTGCTCGTGTCAGTAGTTACCCAGTTAGGGGTAACCCGGCCTTGTGTTGGCAGAGTTCCGGTTTGGTTCTCGGGGATGTCTTTCCAGAGGCATTCTCAGTGGCAATGGGAAGTTCCTTGGCCTGACCATTTGTTGAAAATCCAATTCCCAATACGAAACTTGTACGGTATTAGTTGTAGAACCTGCTATTCACTTATGGTGGTCACCACTGTTTGGATGGTAGCTATAGTAGGCATAGTTCGAAATGTCTATGTTGGCTAAGATTTATATCTTCACTTTCGAAATGATTTTTCCTACACTATGCACTAGTAATAATATCAAATGTTATTTTAAATGCGTATCAAGCATCTTTGACTATCATAAGGAGAAATCTCCTCCGATTCTGCGTTTGCATGTGTGTGTGTGCGGGAGGCCTTATGGTAGTCTCATTTTTCAAAAGCATTGCGAATTGACTTTGAAAATCTTTTGTTGAATGTTTTTAAAAGATAAACTGTTTTTGTTGCTCACACCAGTCCCACGACTGATCCGGAGTTTATTGTTTTCTTTCCTAAACTCTGGGTGCTCATTATTTCCTACACGAGCAGTCTAGAGTTGGGTTTTTTTCAGATAGCTAGATTTAACAGATTATCTGAAGTTAGTTCAGTCTTTGGATCACA
This sequence comes from Allium cepa, assembly GCA_030765085.1. Classification (NCBI taxonomy): domain Eukaryota; kingdom Viridiplantae; phylum Streptophyta; class Magnoliopsida; order Asparagales; family Amaryllidaceae; genus Allium; species Allium cepa. The sequence continues at coordinate 211,849,759 of CM060940.1, read as the reverse complement.
CCAGTCTTGGTTATCTTGGTGCATCGTTATTGGGAGTTCGAGCTATTGCTGGATTGATTCTTGGAAATGGAGTTGCAGTTCTGGAGTTCTTCCTTGAAGACTATCTTAGAGTTATTTGTTTCGCTGCTAGATGTTATCTATTTTTCTTTTCCGCTGCTATTTTATTGTATCATATCTCTGATGTATATTGATATCTATTGGATCATCTGTTGTATCAGATATTGTATCAAAGCTGTATATCAATGTATTATTCTTTTTATTCCGCTGTGTTATTTACTTAATGTTGTTATAAGCTCCGGCGAATCGGATTTGAACAATCGAATCTATGGCATTCGAGTACGATTTGAAGTATGGATGTCGATTTTCGAGCGGGCAAAATCCGTCTCGTTACAACAGATCTAGGAAAAGGATTGAATAAATTTTTAAATTAAAGTTTCTGGTTATAAATTTACTTTTTTCCGTTTAGATTCGTTATATATTCTTCTCTTCTCTTATTTTCTGCATTTCTCCGCTTATAATATATATAATAGTTTTATTACTTTTATAATTCTACAAATTGCAAAGAAAGGAGAATGATAGAGCTTCGCTCTTTGACCCAGAGAATATGAGAAGAGATGTGAGAAATAAGACTTGTATTTATAGGGGTTTGGAGTTAATATGGAGCGTTAGATTTATCCTAGTAAATCTTTTAATTTCATCACGTACGTCTTTTATTATCTTAGCACGCAAGTAAAATATTATAGTACATCACAGTCATATATCTATAATTTAAAATCCACGATTTAACACCAGCAAGGGTCGACCTTCCATGCCATTGAGTCGACGGCTATCGGTCGGCCTAGGTGTATTATAGGTCGACTTCTTGCTTTGTTTACATTTTATTAATCGGTGTCTTGATTTAGTTTATTTTAATTAAACGACTAATATAATTTTCTTCCTTATAACTTTCTCACATTTAAGTCAATGTTTACTGTCTGACTTGAAAACTTCAAATGCGGATAACCTTTTCATTTGAACTCCGATTGGAAAATTTTATATATGTAGTTGGTCAGAAAATCACCACAAACATAATGGTGCAAGTTTCGAAGTCAAATTTTGAAGTTTGTAAAAATTCTATTTTTCAGCATTATTATTTATTTATTTATTCCCTTAATTAATTACTAAATTTTACGAGGTGTTACAGTAGTGTCAAAGGATTAGGTTTGAGTAATCAAGTACCTTACCATACCCTACTACTGGCTCGAACCGAAGAATTAAGTAAGCCCAAAGGTTATCTCCAATATCATGGCCTAACTTGATTTTAGGCCTTGGGCTATATGTTATGAAAATTTAAAAAATTATATTTAATTTAAAGTCTAAGTTTAAAATATGACATGTAATAAATTTTCAATGTAGGTTTTGAAAATTAATATATTACTTTCAAAATTATTCTATCTTAATTATTTGTTTAGTTGGATTAAATAAATAAGTAATTAATTAATTAAAAGTTAATTAATTAAATTAAATTAAAATACATATAATGATATGTGTATATTTATTTTTAAATTTTTAAGGTAAATGAAGATAAAATTTTGAATTTAATTAACGTTATGTTAATCAAAAATTATTTTAATTAATTAGATTAATTAATTAAACTAATTAAAAGTTAATTAATAAAAACAAGTATAATGATACGTGTACATAATTACTATAAATTTACAGTTCATGTTCATCATTGTAACAACCTAAACTTCTGGTCACTTGATTTTAAAGTTTAATTAATTTTAAATATTTAAATAATTGGATTTTAGAATTTAATAACTTATAATTCATATATAGGGATTAAATATTTGAATTGTGAAATTGAGAGTTAATTAAATGGATTTAATATTCTTATTCAACTCCATTTAAAATTAATAAATAATAATGGTGAATTCAATTCATAAATTTATTTACAGTGGTAAATGGTTCCAATAATTAATCAGGAAATTTACTTTTATTTTCACGACTCGATTTTCATTGACGTATTTTTAATTTAATTTATTGATTTTGCCACAAGTTTTAATTTGGAATTTGTTGAAAGTATTCATTTGATAATATATTACAAGAACGACACTATGTAGCATTCTACAATTCGCAGCGCTGGAATCCGCAGTGTAAACTAGAGCCAATGACCAACAAACACTTCACTTTTCATTTTCGCTCTCCCCTTTTCTATTTTTCTGTCCTTAATCCGACATTTCAAAAGCAAGAATAAAAAATGGCAGACTTTAAATTTTAAAATCAAATAAATTTAACCTTTAGACAATGAGGATTTTATCTTCCTCTCGTTCACTTTGTTTTCATGGTTCTCTTCCTCCTTTTCCTTTGTTCTTCACTTCACGGTGAAACCAAATAAAAGTTGTAGTCTTCAAGAATCAATATAAAATCCAATACCCCACCTAAAATCACAAAAGCACTGATCTTTATACTTGTTGAAGCTAGTTCTATACACCGGTTTGTTGTGTGAGGTTGCGGCATTGTTTAGACGAGATCGACTCTTCCAGTTGCGAACTAGGGTTTAGTCTTGTGGACGCTAGAGGCAGTTTTAGGCGGATTAGAGTGTGGCAAAGTGTTTCTCTGGCGAAGGCAAGCTAGGAGGTGGAGTTTGAGAAGTCGCGGTGGTTCATGGAGATTTGTGACATACAGTTTGTCGCATCTGGGCTACAGGCGACCTCCAGGTGACGATTGTTGGGGAGCAGTCATGCTCGACTTCGTGGTGGGGGATGTGGAGAGCTCGCGAAGGGGAGTCATTGGATGAAGTTGGATTACCAAATCATGGAGGAATGATTTAGAGAGGGTGAGGAGTTACAGGGCCATTTGGGTGCAGCACAATGGAAATCGAGGAAGATGGTTTAATTTTTCAATTTAGTTAAGTATGGTGATTAAGTAAAGTAATTAATTAATAATTTAATTCCAAATCTTATAAAATCCATAACTTGTTCATACAAAGTCCAAATCGAACGCGGTCAGTCGCGTTGCACTCATATCAACGATATCTTCGTTATGGAGTTGGATTGAAGGAGATTGGAGCTTGAAGAATTTCAAGCTAAAATCGAAAGCCCATTCGATTTTAGTTCAGAGCGGAACGATTCGACGATAACTAAAATTTCTATGAGCTCACTCATCCTTAAATTAACTATATAATACATATGATGCTATGAATTTATTGTTGAATGCTTGGCTGATAGTTTAGTATTATTATGGTTGTTTGAATGTCTATTTTTCTTGAAAATCCTATTTTTTAAAAAGGGACGACATATTAACTTGATTGCTGTGCACCCATATGACTATATATACTGTTCGTAACCATTGTTTTGCAAGAGAGACCCTGAGGGGTTTCTCGTCAATAATAATTATTTATTTCTTTATGCTGCTCAAATTGATATTTAGTGGAAATTAATTCTGGTAATCTAATTAAATTGTTTAAATGGCTTTTTAGCATTTTTTTTCACTATAGTGTCATCTATTGAATATCATCTCCAAAATCTTTTTTGTGTGTGTTGTCTTTAGCTTGTATTTTCACAAAAGTAGATACTTAAATTCATTAATCATTTTGTTCAATGATATTTGAATTAATTATTCATTTTAATTAATGATGTTTAAAGTTCATCAAATCATTTTAACTGATGATGTTTGAATTTAATTAATCCATCTAGTTAATGATACTTGAATTTAGTTAAATCATATCAAGTAATGTTGCTTTTAAGTTGATAAATCATTTTAACTAATGATGTTTGAATTTAATTAATCCATTTAGTTAATGATATTTGAATTTAGTTAAATCATATCAAGTAATGATGCTTTTAAGTTGATAAATCATTTTAACTAAAGATGTTTAAATTTAACTAACCATTTTAATTAATGATATTTGCAATTAATATATCAATTTAAATCATGATAATTGAGTTTAATTAATTGTTTTTAAATAATGATGCTTTAAATTTAGTTAATCATTTTAATTAGTGATGTTTGAATATAATTTACCATATTAGTTAATGATATTAGCATTTAGTTAATATTTGTAATGGTGTTTTAAAAGTTAATTACTTGGTTTAATAAAAGAGCTTAAAGTAAATTAATCAATTTAATAAAAGTGTTTTAAAGTTAATTAATTGATATAGCATTTTAAAGTTAATTATCTGATTTAGTAAAGATTTTAAAGTTAATTTACTCATTAAATATAAGTGTTTTAGAAACAATTAACTGTTTAAATAAAGACAATTGATTGATTTATAAGAGAGATTAGAAATTTGATTTTTTAACCTTCGGGATAATTAATATTGTTTAAAGATTATAAAAGGATGTTATAAATTATCCTTCGGGATTGTTAACCTTTGATTTAAAAATTATAAAAGTAATTCAATTGATTATTATCTTTCGGGATAACAAACATTGTTTTAGAATTTATAAATAATAGTTTATAAACAAGATCTTCTAAAAAGAATTATTTTAAACAAAGCTAAGTGTAAATGATTTGGATTTATAATAAACAATGTTTTGACATTCGTTTTGACCCTAGTTTTAATGCACTAAAAGAATATAGTTTTCCCTTTTGGAAGGAATATTTTGAAGAAGAATGTTTTCAAAGTGTGTTTAAAGGTATTGTGAAGTGAAAATCAAGCACAAGTGAAAACACCATCTTATCATTCCCAATAGTTAATTTATCGACTATCGAGTTTGACTTTGGTGCCTTCTTTTTATTTTGTCACTATATGATGATATGTTGCTTATTTGAGCTTTGTTATCCTTTTTCGGAAATGACTAAACCCAAAGAGTGAGTGGATGCCAAGCTATGTGGGGTTGCTCCCATTAGGGTATTTTCACATCCACTCTAGATAGGAATCGGTTTTTACACATTGAATGTGAAAATACTCGGATTCTCGGTAACCGTTAACGGGGTTCGGCTTAGACGTGTCCAAGAGCCATCGGAGTTCTCAAGTATATTTCTTGAGGTATATACTTTTGGTAAGAGGGGTGCACCCTTCTAGTCATTGTTGGATCTATTTTCCATTTTTGTTAATTCAAATCTTTGAATTATTTCCTTAATTGCATTGGGAACTGCCTTGTGCTCTTCTCTATGTTTAATTATTTGCATCCATTCTTCAAGTCTGGAATTTGGTATTATTATGCTCAATCATTCAGCATGGGATTTATTCTTACGAGTACTCACTCTTTTTTTGGATTGTTTTTGTTGTTTATTTTCATTCTTTGATGATTAGATTGTTTGTCTGATTTGTTTCCTATTTCTTCATCTATGGGTGTTATTTTTGGTAAAAACTGTTTTGCGTTAGCGGCGTGGTCTCATAGATTTTTTTTTATGTTTATCGTATTACTAGAGTTTCCTCACGCTGGTTTTCTAGAGTGACCCTGGTGTTATTTTATTATAATGCTCGGGCCAGACCGAGTTTTCCCTAGGTTGGCTTTGGTGATATGGAGTTATTGAAGAAGAGCTGGACGTTTACCTATCGTAGTCTTATTTTTCTGTGTATTATAGTGTATACCTATCAGCAATTGTAAGGCTAGAATTTTATAACCGCGCAGCTAATAAGGTTTATTTTTAACTCTGATGTACTCTGTATTTTGGAGTGACAATTTTAACTGTCTTTGTTATATCATATGTTGTTGATTCCGCTGTGAGATTCTGATTTTCTTGTTCTTTGTTCTTTTCTTTTTATTTTACCTTATTAGTCTGCCTTTCCAGTGATTAGATGTTCCGCATTTGAATACCATAGATGTAATCGATGTCGAATTTCGATGGTTGAAAAGGCATGTCATTACAAAGTGGTATAAGAGTTGAAGGTCAAGTAAGAACCTTGGCTTTGCTAGGGTATAGCTCACTAGAGAGAGGGTTAGTATAACCCTAGAGTGAGTAGCTCATTAGATCTGTGTGGTTAATGCCCCGTTATTACCCCGCTACAACCCCGCTATATCTCATAGCGGATTTCTACCGCTACGATTTTTCCATATAGCCCTAGAATATAGCCTTTCCGCTTTAATCCCCGCTATTTCCGCTATATCCCGTTATTTTCGCTATATTCCGCTATTCCCGCTATATCTTTTTTAATAAAATGAATTGAAAAATTGCATTTATACATTATAAAATTATGAAACTAATTTATTTGATTTAATTTTTAATATATTTTCAGAAATGAAAATACTCTAATATTCTACCAAATCCAATTATGTTATATAACAGTTTTTCATTTATTTAAAGTATATTCGCACATGTTTTTATTTAAAATTATTTATGTATTATTTATAATTCAATTGAATGATAATTTTTCATTTAATTACCATTTATATATTTTTTAAAACATTAAGTACGAGTTTTATATGCTATTTTAGAGCCATCCACTATATCCCGCTATATCCTCGCTGTATCCCTGCTATGACTTTTTGCGCCTCCACCGCTTTGAATCTATCGAGCGCGTTAACTGCACAACATTAGATATAGGGTAAGTGACACCCTACAATAAGTTTGAGAGTATTATATATATACGAGAGCTTATTTGTTATTGTTATAAAAATATATTGTGTTAATTGGTCTATCGTTGTTTATAAATTCTGGTCGAGAATGTAGGACGCCACGTTGTCGAAGGGATTTCTAAACACTTGAACAAGACAAACAGACATAATATTGATTTTTGAAAATTGGTAAATGAAATATTTACCTCTATTTTATACATATAAAGGAATAATTTTCAAAAATTTATATATAGTTATAGAGCTTGTTTGTTTATTTGAAAGTGATAATATTTATTTATTATCACCATCGTTTAATCAGTCATGCTTGATTACATTTATTAATTGCTGATAATTGTATTTAACTTATTTATACATATTTGTTGTTTGAATTTATAAATGAATCCCATGTGAATTAAGTTTCATAATTTGACTATAAGGTGTTCAGGTATAATGATAAGTTAAAAACGAACTTTTGATAAAAGTTGTTTAAAAATAATCTAAATGGGAAGATAAGACATTTAATGAATAAATATTTGAGAAAATTCTATTATAATAAAGGAGAATTATTATAATATGAAGTGATTTATATAAAGAAAATTATATATAAATTTGTTTTACAAAATGTGTTATAAATAGGATTTTCTTTAATTTAAACCCTGGAGTTGTTTGAAATGGTTTCGAAAGGTATTTGAAAAGTATGTAATAGTAGTATTACATGGAAGTATTTCTCAATAAAATATTTTAGAAGTGAAATTTTAAATGGAATGCACTTTCTTTGGGGGAATTCGGGGAAAACATCTCGATTGGTTTGTGATAATCTGAATATCTTCTAAGTGACGATTATATATTTGCTTAGGCAAATGTTGTGGGTACTTAGTAAATTATTCTCTTTATCATTGTGCAATCGAAACGAGTTCAAATCCGGATGAACCTAAAGTGAGTTCTAATAAATAAACCGTTTGAAGTTATTCATATAAAAATATATGTGGTATGCTTTCAAAATGAGTTTTTGAAATTGAAACCGGGTATTTAATTTTTATGTTTCCTATAGGAAATTATTTAAAATAAGAAGGTGTCTTGATAAATAATTTGATAAATGAAAAATTTAAAACTCTTGGATAGAAAAGAAATAATTTAACTCAAGTTTTAAATGGGTTAAATTGGAAAGGAATGTTTTAATTAGCATTGTTTTAATTAAAAGCTATAGTTTTGTTTATGATCTAAGTTATGTAAACTATTTGGTGATATTGGACCAATCCATAAGTATCTTTCCTTAGCACACTCTAAGTAAAGTAATCGAAGGGTTGACTCAGTTTTGAAAATCCATATTGCATTAGAACTTCCAATTAAATTTTGAGAAAAAAATAAATAAATAAAAAAGTAAATAAATACCAAATAAATAAAATAAAATTGGTGTTTTGTATATACTCTTAGGATCTGATGGGTATTATACAAGTAAATAAAATGGTGTAAGCTTTTATTTGTTGTTTTATAAAGAATCATCTTTGTAAAATATTTATAAACTTAGGTGAAAAATTATGAAGTAATTCATAAAATAATTTTAGTGTTGAATGAAATACTAAACGGAAATTATGGGTGATTTAGAAAGTGATTGGTATAATTAAGAAACTAATCGAACTAAGTGCATAAATTATATGTAGATCGTTTTATTTGTACAGGTTCTGATCTAGGATTCGAATACATAACTTTGGCGATTCTCACCAGTCTGAAAAAGGGTTTCTCACTTGGTTCTTGTTAGTGAATACTTGATTCAGATTCTCGATATGATACTGAAGTTTTCTATCATAGTTTATGGCTGTGCAAGGAAAATAGAAGTTTCTAATCGAGGAACCTGATCGAAATCCCCACTAAGAGAGGTCGAGTGAGCGATACCAGTACAAAAGTAGAAGTCTATGTATCTGAGAAGGCCAGATCAAATATAGCGTACAGATGATTTATGTATATCATGAAAACTTAAGTATAATCGTATACTTAATTTGTGAATTTAAGCAAAATTCTACATTGGGTTGTTAGTCATTTAACATTTTAAACTATTGTTAAATGTTTGATTTTTCATTATCGAATTTGATTGGCTGGTAGTGTTAGCTTATTCCTTTGTGGAATTTAATTAGATTCGATTGGTTGATCATGTAATTTATATACCATAGTTTATAAAGCTTGAATTTATAAACAAAGGTTTTTGAATTGTTTTTTATTAGGACTAATTCTCGATGGTTTGAAAATCGTTTTAAAAGAAATTTTGGAATGATTGTGAAAAGAAATAATAATAGTATGATTTGAAATATTTGATAAATATTATTATTTCGATAAATATTGGAATTTGTTCTAATAGATATTTGCATAGTGTTTTAAAAATATTTTTATTTATTGCATTGAATGACTAAAATCAACGCGCAATTGGATGTTTCTCCATTTTGAGATTCGCCAGGTGTATTTACTCTGTTGTTTCCTGGAGGCACCAGAATACCACTAGACGTTCCATTGTTTTTGTTTAGAGTTATACTATGCTCGGAAGGGGACGCACCCTCCTAGTCATGTTGGATATAGTTTTGATATATTTCTTTGTTTATTGAGGGATTTTTAAAATATATTTTTGAATATAAAACTCTAACATTTAGTTCTAAATTTATCTTTTGAATTGGAGGCATAGCATTTGTTATAGAATATTTTTTGCCTTTTGTTGCATACAGTTGATATATTGTTTTGATTGCTTATAGCTTTATTTTATGCTAGCTTTTGCATATAGAGTTACATCACAATTTTTTTTGTCAGCCTGATTTTCTTTTAGATTATGTAAGTAAAGGGAAGCAAGGGATTTGCAGTTGACTTCTTGCGCACCTGCAATTGCATAGAGATAATAAATTACCTACCAAAATATAAATCAAATGCAAAAAGGTATGCGGTAGATTTTGAAATTTGAACTGGTTGATGATTTTATGCCCTAGATATGGCAGGCCGCTTGGCTTTTGTATTTTTTTGATTGGATTGAGGCCCATAGTGGCAATTTGTAGTTGTTCCAAACGAGCCGCGCAAAGGAGACGTTGGCGAAATTTTTCATAAATTTAAGAGTCAGAAATTATTTTTTTGGAAATTGTGGAAAATATTGGTAGCTAAAAATTGATTTTCTGAGTTATATCTTGGAATGAGAGAATGGAAGGGAATTACTTGTTATAGGTGGGTGAATTTAAAAGACATGGAAATTTTAGAACCTATTCTAGCTAAATGATTTTGAAAGGTTAACAAATTTAATAACTTATTTTAATTAATAGTTTTAAAATTAATGGTTTGGAAACATTTTCTTTCTTAGGAATTTCGGGGACGAAATTCATTTGGGGGTGGGGGAATGTAACAACCCAAAATTCTGGTCATTTGATTTTAAAAGTTTAATTAATTTTAAATATTTAAATAATGGATTTTAGAATTTAATAACTTATAATTCAAATATAAGGAATGATTAATATTTGAATTATGAAATTGAGTATTAATTAAATGGATTTAATAATCTTATTCAACTCCATTTAAAATTAATAAATTTTATTAGTGAATTCAATTCGTAAATTTATTTACAGTAGTAAATGGTTCAATAATTAATCAGGGAATTTATTTTTATTTTAATGACTTGATTTTTATTGACGTATTTTTAATTTAATATATTTGATTTTTCCATAATTTTTAGTTTGGAAAGTATTCGTTTGATAATATTTCAGTAAACTACAGTGTTTTGGGATTTACATAATTTAATAACCAGTATATTTTATTATTGTTTTGAGATCGTATTGCATTTATGAGCATGATCGTATTTTTTGTTTAGCATTCGCAGTTCGTACGAGAATGGAACACTATGCAGCGTCGTGTTGGGATTCGTAGTGTAAACTAGAGTCAACGACCAACAAACACTTCACTTTTCGTTGTCACTCTCCACTTTTCTATTTTTATCCTTATTACAACATTTCAAAAGCAAGAATAAAAAATGGTAGACTTTTTCAAATTTTAAAATCAAATAAATTTAACCTTTGGACAATTTTAACTTTATCTTCCTCTCGTTCATTTTCTTTTCATGATTCCCTTCCTTCTTTTCCTTTGTTCTTCACTTCACAGTAAAACCAAATAAAAGTTGCAATCTTTAAAAATCAATATAAAATCCAATATCCCTCCTAAAATAACAAAAAACTGATCTTTGTACTCGTTGAAGCTAGTTCTATACACAGGTTTATTTTTTAGGTTGTGGCATTGTTTAGACGAGATCGACTTTTCCAGTCGCGAACTACGGTTTAGTCTTGTGGATGCTAGACGCAGTTTTAGGTGGATTGGAGTATGGAAAACTGTTTCTCTGGCAAAGGCAAGCTAGGAGGTGGAGTTTAGGAACTTGCGGTTGTTCATGGAGATTTGCGACATACAGTTTATCACATTTGGGCTACAAGCGACCTCCAGGTTGCGATGCTTAGGAAGCAGTCGTGCTCGACTTCGTGGTGGGGATTTGGAGAGCTCGCAAAGGGGAGTCATTCGAAGAAGTTGGATTGCGAAATCATGGAGGAACGATGGAGAGAGGGTGAGGAGTTACACGGCCATTTGGGTGTATCACCGTGCACTATTTCGTGTGCAGGCACCATGGAAATTAAGGAAGATGGTTTAATTTTTCAATTAAGTTAAGTATTGTGATTAAGTAAAGTAATTATTTAGTAATTTAATTCCAAATCTTATAAAATCCATAACTTGTTCATAAAAGATCCAAATTGAACGCGGTCAATCGCGTTGCACTCGTATCAACAATATCTTCATTATAGAGTTGGATTGAAGGAGATTGGAGCTTGAAGAATTTCATGCTAAAATCGAATGCCCATTCGATTTTAGTTTAGAGCGGAACGATTCGACGATAACTGAAATTTCTATTAGTTCACTCATCCTTAAATTAACTATATAATACCTATGATGCTATAGATTTATTGCTGAATGGTTGGTTGATAGTTTAGACATTGTTGTGGTTGTTTAAATGATTGTTTTGGTTGAAAATCCTATTTTGAAAAACGGATGACATATTAACTTCATTGCTATGAACCCATATGACTATATATATTGTTTGTAACCATTGTTTAGCAAGGAATATTTATGGAGAGACCCTGAGGGGTTTCTCGCCAATAATAATTATTTATTTCATTATGCTGCTTAAATTGATATTTGTTGAAATTAATTATGATTATCTAATTAAATTGTTAAAATGAATTTTTAGCAATTTTCGCTATACCGTCATCTATTGAATATCATCACCTAATTCTTGTGTGTGTTGTCTTTAGCTTGTATTTTAACAAAAATAGATATTAAAATTAATTAATCATTTTTTTTATTGATATTTCAATTAATTAATAATTTTAATTAATGATGTTTAAAGTTCACAAATCATTTTAACTAGTGATGTTTGAATTTAATTAATCCATCTAGTTATTGATATTTGAATTTAGTTAAATCATATCAAGTAATGATGTTTTTAAGTTAATAAATCATTTTAACTAAAGATGTTTAAATTTAATTAAGCATTTTAATTAATGATTTTTGAAATTAATAAATACATTAAAATCATAATATTTGAGTTTAATTATTTGTTTTTAATTAATGATACTTTAAATTTAGTTAATTGTTTTAATTAATGATGTTTGAATCTGATTTACCATTTTAGTTAATGATATTAGAATTTAGTTAATATTTGTAATGTTGTTTTAAAAGTTAATTAATTGGTTTAATAAAAGAGTTCAAAGTAAATTAATTATTTAATAAAAGTGTCTTAAAGTTAATTAATTGATATAGCGTTTTAAAGTTAATTAACAGATTTAGTAAATATTTTAATGTTAATTTACTCATTAAATAAAAGTGTTTTAGAAATAATTAACTGTTTAAATGAAGATAATTGATTGATTTATAAGAGAGATTAGAAATTGGATTGATTAACTTTTGGGATAATTAATATTGTTCAAAAATTATAAAAGGATGTTATAAATTATCCTTCGGGATTGTTAACCTTTGATTTGAAAATTATAAAAGTAATTTAATTGATAATTATCTTTTAGGATAATAAATATTTTTTTAAAATTTATAAATAATAGTTTATAAACAAGATCTTTTAAAAAGAATTATTTCAAATAAAGCTAAGTGTAAATGGTTTGGGTTTATAATAAACAATGCTTTTACATACGTTTTGACCCTAGTTTTAATACACTAAAAAAATATAATTTGCTCTTTTGGAAGGAATATTCTAAAAAAGAATGTTTTTAAAGTGTGTTTAAAAGTATTATGATGTGAAAATCTAGCACAAGTGAAAATAACCATCTTATCATTCCCAATAGTTAATTTATCGACTATCGATTTTGACTCTACTTCCTTCTTTTTATTTCATCACTATATGACGTTGTGTTGCTCATTTGAGCATTGTTATCCTTTTTTGAAAATGATTAAACCCAAAGAGCGAATGGAAGCGAAGCCATGTTGGGTTGCTTCATTTGGATATATTCACATCCACTCTAGATTGTAATCGGTTTTTGCACATTAAGATGTGAAATACTCGGATTCTTGGTAACCATTGGCGAGGTCCGAATTGGACGCGTTCGAGAGCCATTGAAGTTCTCAAGTATATTTTTGGAGGTATACTTTCGGTAAGAAGGGCACACCCTCTTAGTCATTGTTGGAAAAACTTCTCTTTTCCATTTTTGTTAATTCAAATCTTTGAATTATTTTCTTAATTGCATTGAGAACTGCCTTGTGTTCTTCTCTATGTTTAATTATTTTTGTCCATTCTTTCAAGTCTGGAATTTGGTATTATTATGCTCAATCATTGAGCATGGGATTTATTCTTACTACTACTCACCCTTTTTTTGGATTGTTTCTATTGTTTATTTCCATTCTTTGATGATTTGATTGTTTGTATGATTTGTTTCCTATTTCTTTATCTATGGATGTTATTCTTGTAAGGCAAAAACCCGTTCCGCGTTAGCGGTGTGGTCTCATAGAATTTTATATGTTTATCTTATTATTAGAGTTTTCTCATGCTAGTTTTCTAGTCTGGTCCGGGTGTTATTTTGTTATATTGCTCGGGTTAGATCGATTTTTTCTCAGGTTAGCTTTGGTGAAATGGAGTTATTAAAGAAGAGCTAGACGTTCGCCTATTGTATTGTTATATTTTTTGCTGCATTATAGTGTACACCTATCAGCAATTTTAAGGTCAAAATCTTATAACCGCCCAGCTGATAAGGTTTGTTTTTAACTGTGTTGTACTTTGTATTTTGGAGTGACAGTTTTTTCTGTCTTTGTTATATTAAATGTTGTCGATTCCGTTGTGAGACTCTGATTTTCCTGTTCTTTGTTCTTTTATTTTTATTTTACCCTAACAATCTGCCTTTTCGAGGGCATTTGAATGCCGCGGATGTATTCGGTGTCGATTTTCGATGGTTGAAAAGGCGGGTCATTACAATCATTATAGTATTAATGATGAATGGAGTAAAATTCAGTAGTTGATATTTGAATTCAGTTAACTAAAATATTAATAACTAATTAAATATGATTTGATTAATACAATTAAATTAATTAGTTTAGATTTAATTAATAAGATATATGTATATATATACAAGTAAATTTATTTACAAAAGCTATAAATAAATTAGTAGTTATATAAATATATATGTATAAAATTAAGTGCAAATGGAAGAAAATAAAATTAGGTTTAAGGAGTAAATACATATGTATAGTGCATATATTATGATTTCAGATGTATCTGATGCTTGGAGCATGAGGGTATAAATCAAGTTAGGGGTATGCCTAAGGAAAATTCTGTAATTATTATAAATTAATTAAATCTGTAATTAATTCTCGTTCCTAATAAAGGTGTTTTTCTTTTTGTTACATATTTGTTATAATGTGATATAAATAGTTAATATTTAATTAAAATATATTTAACAAAAATCCATAAATGGTGTGTTTGTGATAGTAAATACAAATAGTTGAAATCATGACTATTGTATCACATTACATAATAGACATGTCATTTTAAATTTTCATAATCAAGATACATCAAGACTACATATCGATGCATCTGTTGAGACTAGACTACATACGCTCTATAAATGGTGTATTACTCATGATTGCTGAGGGCAACAAGGGTTTACGTATTGACAGTTATTGGTTAACTATGGAAAGACTTACTTAATAGTTTTCTATTGGTTAATATAACTAAATTCAAACAGAAAAATATCAAAGTGGCTAATTTACACAGTTCTCCTGACTTGAGAATACTTTAGATCTTCAATATGAAAGCTCCATATTGATTATAGTCAAATCATGACATGATGTCCATCGAAACCATAGTTAGGTCGGGTGGAAGTATTAGAAGTAAAACACTATTCAAGAGAGGATTCCTCCCCTCGGTTATGAGATAGTATCAAGATCAACTCAAAGTCAAAATCTCTTACTAGAGTAGTTCAACTAATAATAATTGTTATTATTTAAGCAAGGACTTTATGTTTGGACTATAGAGATGAATATGGATGATATTGGAATTTTGACCTATTACTAAATTCCATAAGTCCAAAGTGAAATAGTTTTGACAAAGAAAATTGGTGTAAATAATAGCCACAATCGGGTAATGCTTAATGAAGTAAAATTGGATTTTACCGAAACCAAGTAAGCGATAGATTTGGCCAAATATTACACCACCTGCTAAGTGATATATGAATGTTAATATTCGAAAGTTCGATATTAGTCATTGATCAAATTTATACCTAACAGGTCACGCAATTGAACGACGAATACTGATTTGACCAAAAGATATAATTAATTTTTACTTGAATTAAATATTAATTACAAAAAAATTATTTTTATTTGATGAAAAAATATTATTAAATATATTTATAATATTTATAAATATATTAATCGATATACGATATCGATACACATTAAATTGGATTTAATTGCAAAAAAAATTGTTCGGGCTTTAAAAATCCCATATAGGGGGCTGGTTGGTTCAGCATTAATAGAGCATGATATTCGGCCATATGATGGCATCTTGATGGGCTTGGTTTGTGGAGATAAGGTAGGGAGAATATGTAAAGATTTAGATCCTAACTTTCTTCCTTTCTTCCTTTATATAAATATCTCAACCTATGCCTATTTCATGCTTTTTTGTCCCTCTATACACATCTTTTTCTGTCCAAACCATATCTCCCCTATCCTCTATCATTCCAAGTTCAAATCAAAGTAAAAACAGTTATATTCAATAGCTAGTGGTCATCGGTTCAGAGATTAGCAATCTATTGGATCAGAAATATGTTCAATGAGCAAATCTCATCGTTTCAAGGTGTACCTTTAGGCATTGGATATAAGATACATTCCTAACTAATTTGTGAATATTAATATTTATATATAATACTTATATCATATATATTATACTGTTAGTTAGGTGATGATTCCAATATATAAATATATTATCACAATTAGATTAGTTGTATGTTAGCATATATTTTTATATTTATATATAAAAAAATTTGTCATGTACATACCTATATAGCTTGGCTCAAATTACAACAAAATTTATTATAAATAATTTAATATACAATATATATATATATATATAGTTTATCATTTATATACTACACCATACTTTATACAAAACATAGTTATATAATTTTATATATAAAGTTTAATAGGTATAATATTTTCGACAGAAGCAAAATATTCATATATTTATTTCATTATTATTTAAATAATATTTAAATTAATTTATTATATAAATTAATTACATAAATTTATTTATATATTATAAATTATGTTTTATATTTATAGAATTGTATTGTAAAGTAACATATTCTCAGAAAAAATAAAAAACAATTATTTATAATTTAAAATATTTAATTATTGGCCAAAAATTAAAAATTGGTTTTTAATTTTAAAATTATGTTTAAATATTTAAAACTACAAAACATCATTCAAAGTCAAATTTTAAAATTCAAAATATGTTTCGAAAATAATTTTTATGAATATTTTAATAATATCCGTACGGATGTTTACATTAAAATATATTTTAAAATTTTAAATAAAAATACATGAGTTGTGTGCATGACTAGGTAAACACGTTTATTATATTTTTTTGTGTATTTTATAAGTGTTAATGTATATTTATTATTATATTTCATATATATATATATTCGTATTTAATATACATATAAATATTTAAAAATAAAATATAAGAATTTATACACATACACACATACATCTTAGGTTTGCAGTAAAACAAAAAACATATATTTAGTATAAATGATCTAAATATATTCATATAGTTATAAATATATATAACATTAATATTTCATACTTACGTGTGTGTATATATCTATACAAAATTGTTTAAATAAATACGCCTTGAAAAAAAATTATTTAAATCAAAATATTGATTATATATATATGTATGTATGTATTTGTAACTTATATATATAAGTTTATAAACATACATTTTGACAATATATTAGTATATTGGATGAGCTAACATACCCGTTGCATTGTAAATCCCAACATTTATACATGGACATGTTATTTCTTATATGGATTGATAGTTACACATATAGACACACATGCATATATGTGTGTGTGTGTGTGTGTGTGTGTGTGTGATACACGTGTGTGTGTGTGTATATATATATATATTATAACATTAATTAAATAATATAAAGTTAAATAAACTAATGATTTTATTTAGAAGGAAATTTATAAATGTTCTAAATAAATTAGACTTCATAGACCCAATAAAGATCTGAAATGATAAAAAATTAAAATTCACCATTAATCCCGCTACAGGCTGACCCAGTTCCGACAATGGTATCAGAGCCTGGTATTCTATGTGGTCTAAATTAGTTATGTTAGGGTTAACTATTAGTATTAAGTCTCAGCCTAGATAGCATGGTGTCTAGAAAGGTAATGTCAAAGGATTGAGTTTACGCAATCAAGTACTCTGCCCTACTTGGCTATCAGCCGGCCTGTACAAAATATATAAGCCACAAGATTGCCCCTATATAAAAGGTCCAATTTGAATTAAGCCTTGGGCTAATATCAAAATTGTTTAAAAATTAAGAATATAAAATTTTAAAGCTAAAAGTTAAGTTTAAATTAAAATATACATATATTATTAAAGTTATAATATAATAAATTTTTCTTCATCTTTGAAAAGTAATATAAATTAATTTCGAAAGTTTTAAAAATTTATTAATAAGGTTAATAAAATAAATTAATTGAATAAGTTTACTAATTAATAAATGTATACATGTAACATATATTATGATACATGTTATGTTGGTTTAAAATGTTTAAAATAACATAAGTATACATGTATGTATAAGTAATGAATTTTGAAGTTAATATAATTTAATTAAAATTATTTAATCAAACAAATTAATTAAACGGTTAAGTAATTAAAAATAAAAACACACACATATATATGATATATGTATTATACTATAAAGGTTATAATGTTAAATATTAAATACAAATGTTATATTAAATTAATGTAAAATTAATTAAATGTTAATTAATTAAAATTAATTAAATAAGATTTAAATAATATAATATTATACATAAGACTGTTATATAAGTAACATGAAATATAAAAGTTATATAATAATAAAACTTATATAATATGAATGTATAAATTAAAGGTGGAACATTAATAAACCTTAAATAAAGGTGGAACTTATATAATATATATACGTAAATGCACGCATACCATGATTTTCGATGTTTCTAACCCCTGAATCATGAGAGTAATTCGTAAGAATTACATTATTCCATAAGTCGATATCACTCAATATCCAATATCGAAGATTATGAATCTTTAATATAACGTTGTCCTCTACCATATATATATATATATATATATATATATATATATTACTTGCATACTGCTTAGCTGTTGCGCAAACTCAAGCAAGGAATGTTATGTGTAGTATTGTTAATATATTGAACAGACGATGTAAGATAATAACATGTATTTGTTAAGAAAACTTAAGGTACATACACTATACTTAGGTTGTTGCGATATGGTAGGTACTAGTGAGTAATTTCGTTACGGTTTGTTAAGAAAAATCAAGGCCGAAATGAAATTAGGACAAGGTACTAAGGGTTGGGAGTTGTATATGATACAACCAATATGGAGTTATCAATTGCCCATGGAGCTATGACTTGTTGAGAAAACTCAAGGTCAGAATTCCATGATAGATGATTCCTAACACCTACTAGTGAAGTCAAAAGATTTCTATGTTTCGATATAAGTTTGGCGAACCATAAAAGACCAGTGGGAACTTATTAGTAAAATGAAACATAAAGTTTAATCTTATTAATATTGTAAGAACATCTAGTATGATATGTCCTAACAATCTTCCACTTAAACTTGCAGAAAATGAAAACTCTAAAACTATTTTCTAAAAATGATAAGCTTACTTGACCAAACTATACCGACTGGCTACGAGCAATTAAAATAGCGTTAACTTAAAATAGCGTTAACTTATGTGCGCCTATGGTCAGCTATTACATGTGAACACAACAAAAGGGCTAATTTACACAGTTCTCCTGACTTAAGAATATTTTGGATCTTCAATATGAAAGCTCCACATTGATTATAGTCAAATCATGGCACGACGTCCATCGAGACTATAGCTAGATCGAGGGGAAGTATTGGAAGTGAGACGCTATTTGAGAGAGCATTCGTCCCCTTAGTTATATGAGATTAGTATTACAGTCAACTTAAAGTCAAAATATCTGGCCAGAGTAGTTCAATTAATAATAATTGTTATTATTGAACCCAGGAATTTGTGTTTGGATTATCGAATAGAATACCGATGATATAAATATTTTGACCGTTATCAAATTCCACAAGTCCAAAGTGATGTAGTTTTGATGAAGAGAATTGGTGTAAATAATAGTTACAACTGGTTAACGCTTAACTAAGCAAAATTGGATTTTACCGAAACAAAGTAAGCGATAAATAAGACCAAAATGTCGCACCACCTACTAATTGACGTGTGAATGTTAATATTCGAAAAGTTCGATATTATTCACTGACTAAATTTACACTTAATGAGTCGCACAACCAAAAAGTTGAATACTCCTTTGACTAAACGATTTATTAATTTGTAGCTGTTATAAATTAATTTGATAATTAATATTTATGAAATATTAATTACAAAATTTTATTTTGATTCGATCAACAAATATTATTAAATATATTTATAATAGTTTTAAATATATTAATCGATATACGATATCAATAAATGCAAAATATTTATCTGGGCTTTAAATGGGTTTAAAGCCCATATAGGGGGCTGGTTGGTTCGACTTTAATATGGGTTATAGATGCGACCATACAATAGAACAAGAGGGATTTGATTTGGATGGCTAAGATAGAAGAGAATTGATAATAGAAAAAGAAGGATCTAAATCTTAATTTGTCTCTAAACTCTCCTCTATGTAAAAATTTCTATACACACTTGTTAGATGAATTTTTTAGCCTCCAAAGCCTATGCATTTTTGGCCAAACCCCACTTCCTCCATCCTCCATTAAATCAAGTTCAAATAAAATCAAATTAAGTTCTATTCGATAGTTGGTGGTCATCGATTCAGGGAGCAACACTCTACTAGATTGGAAATCAGTTCAAGGAGCAGATCTCATCGTTTTAAGATGTACTTATAGACATTGGACATAAGGTATATTCCTAACATATTTTATGAGGACTTGTTTCTTCGACCCTCGAAAATCGACACTAATACATCATTGGTATTCACGTACCGCAAATCCAAGTGCCGAAAAAGCGGTTTCTCAAGGATAAGAATGAAAATAAAGACTGAACAGAATCTCACATATATTATTTCAACATAAACTTTACAACAGAAATTAAAAATAAATTTAATTTCCAAAAATAAAATAATTACTTTTATTTCATATTCTTGTTCAATTATAAAAATAAGAGTATGTATCCAGCTCCGTACACGACGTTTTATGATTATAGAGCTGGTTATCGATAAAACGGTTTTCGGCCATTTTATCAATTTAAATTTCAAGAAAAATATTTTTGTAAATATCTATTCAAAATAAGATTACTATTACTTATTGTCACTAAAAACAATATTTTTTATATTGTCAACCTTTTATTTGAATAATTTTAAAATAAATATAATTTATCAAAATGATAAATTTACGGGTTGTTACATATTTATACGTATTAATGTACATACATATGCATAATGTTTATACTATATATTATATTGTCAGTTAGGTGACGATTCTGATATATAAATATATTGTTATAATTTAATAGGTTGTATGTAAACATATGCTTTTATATTTAAAAAAAATTTCATGTATATACCTACATGCCACATGGCTTACAATAAAAAAACCAATTTTTTTATTTTAATTAATTTAACATATACTATTTAAATATATGTATATAGTTTATAATTTAAATACAATATTATAATTTGTAAAAAATGGTTATATTTTTTTTTATAAAGTTTAACAGGTATAGTGTTTTTGGCAAAAATGAAATTTATATTTATATATTATTATTAAAATAATATTCAATATTAAACGTATAAATTATATATACATATATATATTATGAATGATGTTATATTTTTTGTGAAATTAGATTAACATATAATATATTCTTAAAATAAAAAAATAAAAAAATTATTTTTTATAATTTAAAATAGTTAAATATAAGCAAAGAATTAAAAAATAGGTTTTTAAATTATATAATAAATATTAAAAATACAAAAATATCATTTAAAATTTTACTAGAAATCTAAATTTAAAATAAGTTTCAAAAATATTTTTTAGTAATATTTTAAAATATTCGTACAGATATTTTGTGACGCCCCACTGTGAGACCCACATTAACAAACAGTATTACTAAGTAATATTGTCTGCTAATGCAAAGAATATGGCTAGATAGGAGTGACCATCAATAACATTGTCTTAAATATCTATTGAATATGTCGACAAATGCTCTAAAAAAAATTCATCTCAAGTGGATCAACATATCCAATAAATACTTAATACAAAACTATATATGGCTAATGGATCTATCAGAATAAAATATAACAACCAAATGCACGTCACATCACCGACAGCAAACAATAGATATATGCATATATATACAAATACATTCCTAGTGTAATACAAAATGATACACATAAGTGGTATGGTGACCACACAATATACAACGAGTCAAAAATATACATATCAGAGTTTACATAAAAAGCTACATCAAAAAGGCGATAGCAAAATATCCAAGTGGAAGTAGAAAGGCTAAGTCCAACGGGTACCTAACTTGAAACACCTCGGTCTGACCCAAGTATAAAATACACGGGTCAGTCTAGCTAAACAAATCAGGTTACAAGAATAAGCGATAATATGAGCATAAGGATAATGCGATAATATTCTCGAATGGGAAGGGACAATCTAAAGTGTATGATTACATAAAGTGATAATATGATATCACCACACAAACGTATAATCTCAAAGGAGATAAAATACCAATAAAGCTGTAAAAGTAGCGAGCCTCGTATCATCGACATTCATAAAACATCAAATATGGTTTAAGGGAAAACCTAAACCCGCCATCTTGGCAAACCCAAAACATGCATAAAGAGATCCCATCTCACGCCATAAGGCAAATATATCTCTAAAGAGGAGAATAAAATCTCAAATAAACGCCAAAAGAAAAATCTCATATAATGTCGCCAAAAGAAAAATATCAAATAACGCCAGTATAGGCACTCAAAAATAGAACTTCTAAGAGTTCAAATTCCCAAAAGGTAACCGCCATAAATATATATCGAATGGTTCAAAGGACCAATTCCGAAAAAATGGGATACACTAGAGAAATAGTCAAAGAAATTATCTCAAAAGTCTAGCACGTACATGTGGCCAAAGCCTTGCCGAGTACTATTATCTCAAATAGGTACCTCGCCGGAAGAAAAAACATCACAATGACAAATATGCCACAATGGAAAATGCACCGCAATGGAAAACGTCTCAAAGACAATTACGCTGCAATGACAAATGTCGTAATGGAAATGACCCGAAGGTCCAGTACTGGCACGCCGCAATGGCAAATGTGTCACAAACTCTCGGATAGGAACCCGAACAGTGTTAATGTGTGTCCCATACCACACTTTCGCACTAAAGGGTTTACTAACCGCTAGTAAATTTCACACTCAAAGCAGTAAAAAGTTTACCTCATCTCATCGGTAAACGCGACTCAAAGGTCAAAACGATCAAACAGACAAGTCGGGAGTTAACTGATAAGATAAATGCACGTGTCCCATACCACATGTTTTACCAAACCGTTTAATTTTCCTTCTCATTCTCTCGAAATGTACAAAAACCTGTAATTTATATATAAAATAATTTACTTTGGGAAACAAGGTTTGAAAACAAATTCCCGAAATCAATTTGAAAAACCTATTTGAAAATTCTTTTACTATAGAGAATAAATAGATTTTATAGCTTAAAATAATTTAAAAATATTACATAATAATTTAAAATGCCCATTTATTTTAAAAATTATTTCAAAAAGGTTTGGAAAAATTTGTGCTCGAAAACAAATAAAAACCCAAAAAAGCACTCAAATGATATTCGAATTCAATTCAAATAAAATTCAAATTTAATCCAAAATTTAAATTTCAAAATCTCCAAAATTTGGCTAATCTACTGATAGACATCAGGGCCTCAATTTTTTTAGAAATATCACAAAAACATGAAGTAAAAGTCAAAAGTCGGACGGAAAAAGAACGTAAAAATGCATAGGCAACATAATACCCAGCTCTGAAATCTTCTCTGGGTTCAACTTTAGGACATGAAACGGTGGCCAAACCACCTTTGATTGAACTAAAAATTGGTTTACACATAGTAGAGAACTTCTTTCAAACAAAAAAAGAATCGATGAATTTCGATGGAAAATGAAAAAGTACACTGTCTCAAACATGGACTCAGGTCATGTTTGCAACAGTTCAAAAACAAAAATATGCCCAGGCCTGAAAACCAACTTGTGTCCAACTTACAGGCCTGAAACAGAGGACCAAACGACCTCGTATTGAGTTGAAAATTGGTGTGCACATGCTAGAAAACTTTATCTTTCAAAAAAAAAGAAATATTGAATGCCGAATGGAAATGAAAAAGTTACACTGCCTCAAACATGGACTTAGGTCATGTTTGTAGTAGTTCAAAAAAAACCAAAAAATGTACAGGCCCGAAAACCGTCTCGGTTTCAAATTCTAGGCATGAAACAAAGCACCAACTTACCTCAAATTGAGTTGAAAATTGGTATGCATATAGAAGAAAACTTCATCTTTCAAACAAAAAAGAATCAATGAATTCTGATAGGAAATTATAAAGTTACACTGTCTCAAACATGGCCTCGGGCCATGTTTGCAACAGTTCAAAAAACAAATGTGCCAAGGCCTGAAAACCATCCTGGGTTTAATTTCCAGTCATAAAATAGAGGACCAAACTACCTTGGATTGAGTTGAAAATTGGTACGCACGTAGTAGAAAACTTTATCTTTCAAAAAAATAAAGAATCGTGCAATTTGGACAAAGTTAGAGAAAGTTATGATGTCTCAAAGTGGAACCCAGACAGTGTTTTCATTGTAAAAATCTGGGCAAAAACATACTTCGAATCAAAGTTCGGCAGCATATTTCTGTAAGATACATAGGTCGAAATGACCTGAAATTTGGTATGCTTAATCTACAAAACATGGTCTACAAACTAAAAAAATCAGGAAGCATTTCGTTGTCGGAATCAAAAGTTATAAGGTTTCAAAGTAGCAATATAAATCGGATTTTGAACAGAGAACAACTACAAGAATATACAAATAGAAGCTAATTTATTCACTGTTTAGGCGGTTTTGAGCTTGCCTCAGCTAGCTTTTGTGAATTTTATAACTCACCTTGCAATATTGGAGCAAATATTTGGATTTATAGCTGAAAGTTGATGGCTTGGAGATGGATTTGGCTTCAATAACCTGTAAGAGATCAAAATAGAAACATGCAAACCCAAAAGAAGATATTACATACAATCCCAATTTCTCAAAACTAGATTTTGATGAAATACTTATATTTTGGAGTTGATTGCCTATTGAATTCTCTCTAATTTGACATAAACCGTAATTAAATTGAATAAAAATGGGAATTTGTCTTGGATTTGAGAAGAAGGTAAAGTTTCTTTCTCCTTTTCTTTTTAGCTTACTGTAAATGAACATATAGTGAGAAGGAAGTAGAGTTTCACTTTTTTACTTTGTTCAGGTTATGTGATAATGGGCCTTGGCCCAAAAGAAAAGAAAATAGTCTAAGTTAATTAATTTATCACTTAATTCTCAATTATACTTATATAATTAACCAAACCCTCATGTTTTCATCAAATTTTGAGTTAATAAAATTACATAAATACATTTTCATGCCTTACAAACATTTCGACCACTAATAAAATGATAATTTAAGTTATAAAACTTTTTTATTGCTAACAATCCTTATTTTTAATTAAATAGTCAATTTTCACCAACATATACACAAAACTCTATTTTTAATACCAAAAATTACACAAAAATAATTTTCTTGTGTAATAAAATGAAACAAACCATTTTCCATCAATTTTATGATCAAAACTTATTTTTAAATAAAATTTCACCTTTTTATTTATAATATACACATTTAAAAATCAAATACTTTCTTTAGAAAATTATTAAAAGAAGCATTTGGCAATAATTACAAGAATTATTGCATTTTGACTAAATAAAGATCATATTGCACTCATTATTAACCCAAACAACCAAAAATAAAGTTTCTAAAACTTTGTTTCACATTTTATTTTAAAATCCATTGTTTATTCCAAATAAACAATTTAAATCTCCAATTTATTTTTAGTTCACAATATTAAATTATAACCACTGTTATAATTTAATATTTACAGGTACTCACCCAAAACCAGGGTTATTACAGACTTTCCCCCTTATAAAAATTACGCCTTGCAATTTATGGAGAAGAGTTGTATTCAACACTATTTATTTCATCAAGCAAAGGAAGATAGGTATACTCGATTTTAAAATTTCTCACCCCAACGCAAGATGTTATAAAAACAAGATAAGATTGTTCCATTAATTCTATGGTTTTCCAAGTGCTATTATTGGGATTAGCGGACCATTGAATTTCAACGAGCAATACATCATGATTTTGAAGGCATCTAACCTTCGAAACAAGATCACAGACATGATACTATACAAAAAATCAATCGAATGAGATTGATTTCTCAGAAGCTTCTCGAATAGAGTCAGGATTTAACAAAATTTTATCCCAGTTTCAACCGACTAGATAATTATCGACATGACTTTCCATATGTCGCTATGGAAAGATCCACACCAACATTTGATTGACACAATGAAGGTAAGAAAACTCAATAAGAGGTATGTGGTTTCCTCAATACCACCGACCCAAACGGACGCATAAATGCAAGTCGCTGGATAGTTGCACCAAGGCAAGACAAACTTCAAAGAATGGATTTTTATACTCCTATTTAACTAAAAAAATATTTTCAAGGTTTTCAAAATCCATTTTTTCCCATAATAAAATTCTTAAATCTCAACATTCAGAAAATTTTCAAACCTCTTTCAAAAATCCAATTTAATCTCTAAACTCTTCATTTAAAGTGATTAAAATGTTTCACTCTTAAATTCTACCAAAATATATTTCAATTTGAAACATATTTTTATACTAAACATCAATTCTATTACATTCACAAAATAGGTAGAATATACATGACCAAAAAGAAAATAAGTATATTCCAATTACAAACTTGATGTAAAGAAAACCAATTTTGACATAGCAAACATCAAAATTAGAGAATTCTTATAGAATAAAAGTTATTCTACTAAGTCTAAGCTTTCCAATGATGTAAAGATCATCAAAATCAGATTCACGATTTGAAAATTGTGCTAAATTTACTTTCAGCCCAAATTTTAGAAATTCTATAATAAGACAGAAATGTTTATTCACTTAACCTATTTTAGACAGAATAAAAAGAAAAATCTTCCAAAGTGGTAAAAAGAAAATTTATAGCTTTTAGAAGGCTCTTTTATTTGCAAAATGTTTGAACTCATTCGGAGTTATAAATATCAAGTTATTGTTGTTTTAGCATAGCACTTTTTCAAACCAAATTTCATCTTTCAAATCAATGTAAATTTTAAAATTTTCCCAAACCACTTTAATTTCAAATTATATTTTCAAACAAGCTTTTTTCTAAAGAATTTATTAAACGATCTTCATTTTCCTTGGAAAGCTAAGACGTACCAAAATATGATCAACTTTATGTAATCAACATAAAAGAAACAATTCATTTATTGCAAAAAAAATCATTACTTTTAAAAATCTAACTTTAAGACAATAAACTATGAAAACTTATTTTGGAAAAGATAACTAATCACTTTCATTATTAAGAAATTATTATTGATTATCCACTAAATAATTTTTTGGGTTATATATATATATGTATATATAAATTTATAAAGTTTAAAATTATTCTCAAAATTTAAAATGATTATACTGCATAAATTGTTCATTTATCAGTTCAATCCAAATTCACATTTCCACTTGTCATAAAAATTAAATTCCCATCTAATTATCAACATAAAACTAATTAAAGTTGATAAATAATTCAAACTTGTTTTCAAAATAATTTTGCAGTTTCAAACCCACAAGTTATAATACCATTTAAGTTTAAAACAAGAACTAGCTCACAAATTTATACTAAATGTTCTAAACTAACACTTCTTTATTTTCTCTTAAGATAGAGTTTTATACATATCCTCTGCTATTACTCAAATAACTATGTGTCAAAACAAATTTTATAGTCATCATTAATAACTTATACTAAATTTTCAATTAATATTTTAATTTTTCAAACCAAAGTATTCTTTTACCTTAAATACATCATTTTATTAATCAAAGCATCAAATGATATTTTCTTCTAATTAAGATATCCCCTTAATTAGAATGATTCCCTTTTATTTAACCAAATTACCATATTCAAGTTCTCAAATTTTAAATAACATAAGCGTATTGCCTCACGATTGATTTATAGTGAATGATCCCATCAATTGGCTGCAGAGTTGATCAAATGATCAAAACTGCCTCACCACTCATCCAACACCCACTATGATTCAAAGGTTTCATTAAACATTTAAAATAAAAATTATTACTCCACCATATTAACTATTTTCAAACTTTACTTATTAAAACTCAATTTACTATGTCTGACTGTCTCATCACAGCATTTAGGAAATTCCTATCGATAACGTCGGCCAAACGCACCGATTAGAATTCTTAAAGCACTAGACAGGCAACCCAACACAAAATTCGTTTTCTTTTAAAAAAAATACCTTATATATAATACTCAAAATATTCTTTGTTTTTCCCAAAAACAAAATCTAATTTCTCTCAAAAACTTATCTTCAATTTGAAAGATTTGAAAATTTAATTATAATTTATTCTCAAAATCAAAGACATAAGAAGAACTCATCGAGAAATTCCAAGAATACACAATTCATAAGACTGAAGGAATAGTCTGGAGTGTTCATTATTTCGAACGGTATAACGAACCACTCACAAGACTCATAACGAGTGCGCAATGCGGTAAGAGTAACGCTATCATCCATGACTCGTAGCTCATGAAAAATCTATGTAGGGTCAAGCTAAAGAATGGCCCTAGCACCACTTAATGGATTAAAAAGAGATCAACGAGATATAAGAGCAAGGTTAAGATATCTTCTCGAATGACAAGAAGAACACTAACAACATATCATTACTTCGGGTGGAGTAATTTTACAAAGTATATCAACAATTGAGTATCCAAATAGGATATCTCAAAAGGAGGCAAGAACAACAATATCAAATAAATTCAATGAATCACCTCATTTTCCTAGTTGACGTCCTCGTAGTTGACATCCTCGTGGAGGATGACCGAAAGGCTTAGAACCAGGAATGAAGTAAATACAATATTGAATTACTCGATTGGGTGTCATACCCAAACGGACTCACAGAAATCAACAAAGTCATAATGACTGAAATTCGAGATATATCATCAACATCTCAAAACTCAAGAGTGATACAGAAACTTCGAAATCATCATTAACATTCTGAATAACAAGAAACAACGATCCAGCCAAATTAGGATACCTAAATATAAGATCCTTCAACTCACAGAATGTGGCTTGATAATATGCAAGCCACTCCATCTCAAACCATTCCAAACTCCAGATAGAAAAACAGCATGCTAATTTGCATGAAAAGATTAGCTACAGGGAACAATCCCAAAATCCTTGAACATCGTACCAAATGTTATGGATCCCCTCAATAGGATTCGCAATCCTCAAAGAAATCACAAGATAAGAACATCAAAAAACATCAACAAATTTCTTCGATACGGATAAGTGTCAAGCACCCGTATCTAAGAGGACTCAAATAGAACAATCACAGTTATGATTACTCCTAAGATAAGATATAATAAATTCTATTATGGAATACTACAGAATGAAATATATTCCTACACATACCCAAACTTCTATCCCAAAGGACACGATAAGGTAATGATACGATGATTAAGGGATTCGTATACTCGTACTATACTTGGATGTAACTTAATATATGCTTCTGTTCTGTGTTTATCATATGTTGTTTTGAACTCAGCTCCGATACCAAGCTACGACGCCCCATCTCGAGACCCACATTAACAAGAGTATTACTAAGTAATATTATCTGCCAATGCGGAGAATAGGGCTGGTTAGGAGCAACCATCTATATCATTGTCTTAAATATCTATTGAATATGCCGACAAATGCTCTAAAAAAATTTCATCTCAAGTGGATCGACATATCCAATAAATAATAAATAAAGAACTATAGGCGGCGGATGGATCTATCAGAATAAAATATAACAACCAAATGCAAATCACATCACAGAATAGCAAACAATAGATACATACATATATATATACACACACACGCACAAATACATCCCCAATGTAATACAAAATTATACGGTATGATGACCACACAATATACAACGAGTCAAGAATATACGTATCAGAGTCTACACAAAAAGCTACATCAAAAAGGCGATAGAAAAATATCTAGGTGGAAGTAGAAAGGCTAAGTCCAATGGGTACCTAACCTGAAACACCTCGGTCTGACCCGAGTATAAAATGCACGGGTCAGTCTAGCTAAAAAAATCCGGTTACAAGGATAAGTGATAATATGAGGATAATTTTCCCGAATGGGAAGGGACAATCTGAAGTGTATGATTACATCAAGTGATAATATGGTATCACAACACAAACGTATAATCTCAGAGGAGATAAAATACCAATAAAGTACTAAAAGTAGCGAGACTCATATCATCGGCATTCATAAAACATCAAATATGGTTTAGGAAAAAACCTAAACCCGCCGTCTTGGCAAACCCAAAACATGCATAAAGAGATCTCATCTCAAACACGCCATAAGGCAAATATATCTCCAAAGAGGAGAATAAAATCTCAAATAAACGCCAAAAGAAAATTCTCATATAATGTCGCCAAAAGGCAAATCTCAAATAACGCCAGTATAGGCAATTCAAATCTCAAAAATAGAACTTCTAAGAATTCAAATTTCCAAAAGGTAATCGCCACAAATATATATCGAATGGTTCAAAGGACCAATTCCGGAAAGGGGTGATACACTAGGGAAAAAAGTTAAAGAAATCATCTTAAAAGTTTAGCACGTGCATGTGGCCGAAGCCTTGCCGAGTACTGTTATCTTAAATAAGTACCTCGTCCGAAGGCAAAACGTCACAATGAAAAATACGCCGCAATGGTAAACGTCTCGAAGACAATTACGTCGCAATGGAAAACGTCTCGAAAACAATTACGCCACATTAGCAATGACATGAAGGTCCAGTACTGGCACGCCGCAAAGCTAATGTGTCACAAACTCTCGGATAGGAACCCGAACAATGTTAACGTGTGTCCCATACCAACATTTGCACTAAAAGATTTACTAAATGCTAGTAAATTTCACACTCAAAGCAGTAAAAAGTTTACCTCATCTCATCGGTAAAGTCGACACGAAGGTCAAAACGATCAAACGGACAAGTCGGAAATTAACCGATAAGATAAACGCACGTGTCCCATACCACATGTTTTACCAAACCGTTTAATTCCCCTTCTCATTTGCACAAAATGTACAAAAACGTGTAATTTATATATAAAATAATTTACTTTGGGAAACAAGCTTTGAAAACCAATTCTCGAAATCAATTTGAAAACCCTATTTGAAAATTCCCTTATTATATAGAATAAATAGATTTTATAGCTTAAAATAATTTAAAAATATTACTAATAATTTAAAATTCCCATTTATTTTAAAAATTATTTCTAAAAGGTTTGGAAAAATCCATGCTCGAAAAGAAATAAAAACCCAAAAAATCACTCAAATTGATATTCGAATTAAATTCAAATTTAATCCAAAATTTAAATTTCAAAATCTCCTAAATTTAGCTAGTTTACTGATAGACATCATGGCCTCAAAACATTTTATAAATATCACCAAAACGTGAAGTAAAAGTCAAAAGTCGGACAGAAAAAGAACGTAAAAATGCATAGATAACACAATACCCAGGTCTGAAATCTTCTCTAGGTGCAACTTTAGGACATGAAACAGGCAGACAAACTACCTTTGATTGAAATAAAAATAGGTGCACACATACTACCTTTGATTGAAAGAAAAATAGGTGCACACATAGTAGAAAATATCTACTTTCAAACAAAAAAAGAATCGATGAATTCCGATGGAAAACGAAATAGTTACGCTGTCTCAAACATGGACTCAGGCCATATTTGCAGCAGTTCAAAAATAAAAATATGTCCAGGCCTGAAAACTATCTTGTGTCTAACGTATAAGCCTGAAACAGAGAACCAAACAACCTCATATTGTGCTGCAAATTGGTGTGCACATACTAGAAAACTTATCTTTCAAACAAAAAAATAATTATTGAATTCCGACTGGAAATGAAAAAGTTACACTGTTCCAAACATGGACTAGGCCATGTTTGCAACAGTTCAAAAAAAAACCAAAAATGTGCAGGCATGAAAACTATATCGGGTTCAAACTTCCAGGCATGAAAAAGAGGACAAATTACCTTGGATTTGATTGAAAATTGGTAAACATACAATAGAAAACTTCATCTTTCAAACAACAAAATAATCAATGAATTCCAAAAAGAAATGAAAAAGTTACACTGTCTCAAACATGAAATCGAGCCATGTTTGAAACAATTCAAAAAACAAATGTGCCAAGGCCTGAAAACCATCCTAGGTTGAATATCCATGCATAAAACAAAGGACAAACTACCTCGGATTGAGTTGAAAATTGGCATGCATATAGTAGAAAACTTTATCTTTCAAAAAAAAAAAAAGAATCACGCAATTTGGACTAAGTATGAGCAATTTATGATGTCTCCAAGTTGAACCCAGGCAGTGTTTTCCCTGCAAAAATATGGGCAAAACATGCTCAGAATCAAAGTCCGACAGCATGTTTCTGTAAGATACATAGGTCGAAATGACCTAAAATTTGGTATGCTTAATCTTCAAAACATGGTCTACAAACCAAATAAAATCTGGCAACATTTCATTGTCGGCATCAAAAGTTATAAGCTTTCAAAGTAGCATTATAAATCAAATTTTGAACAGAGAACAACTACAAGAATATACAAATAGAAGCTAATTTATTCACTGTTTAGGCGATTTTGAGCTTGGCTCAGCTAGCTTTGTGAGTTTTATAACTCACATTGCAATATTGGAGCAAACACTTGGATTTGTAGCTGAAAGTTAATGGCTATGTGATGATGAGCCTTGTCCCAAAAGAAAATAAAATAGTCCAAGTTAATTAATTTATCACTTAATTCTCAATTATACTTATGTAATTAACCAAACCATCATGTTTTCACCAAGTTTTAACTTAATATAATTACATAAATACATTTTCATGTCTTACAAACATTTTGATCACTAATAAAAAGATAAATTAAGTTATAAAAACATTTTTATTATTAAAAATCCTTATTTTTAATCAAATAGCCAATTTTCACCCATTTATACACAAAACTCAATTTTTAGTACCTAAAATTACATAAAAATAATTTTCTTGTGTAATAAAATGCAACAAACCATTTTCCAGCAATTTTATGATTAAAACTTATTTTTAAATCAAATTTCACCTTTTTATTTATAATGAACACATTTAAAAATCAAATACTTCCTTTAAAAAATTATTAAAAGAAGCATTTGGCAATAATTACAAAAATTATTGCATTTTCACTAAATAAAAATCATATTGAACTCATTATTATCCCAAACAACCAAAAATAAAGTTTCTAAAACTTTGTTTCACAATTTATTTTCAAATTCATTGTTTATTCCAAATAAACAATTTAAATCTAAAATTTATTTTTAATCCACAATATTAAATTATAAGCGTCGTTATAATTTAATATATATAGGTAATCACCCAAAACCAGGGTTGTTACATATTCTTAATAAAAAAATTAAAAAAAATTGAGATAAAAAAAATTATTATTTGAGCCATGCGCATGGCCAAGTAAATACATAATTATTGTAAATATACTAGTGTATTTTATAATTATTAATCTATATTTATCATTATATTATTATACACACACACACACACACACACACACACATATATATATTTAAAATGTGTGTGTGTTTGTGTTTTTAAAAAAATTATATTTATGCATATACTATTTTTGGCTTTAAATTTCTTTTAGTTTAACATAATTTATAAAACGATTTAAAATATATTCATACAGTTATAAATATTTACAATGTTAATGTTTCATACTTACATTTATAAATATATATATATATATATATGAAAAATTATTTAAATAAAAATTATAGTTTATATATGCTTGTATTTGTAACATTATATATATAAGTATATAAACATATCTTTGGACAATATATTCACCCCTGATAATTGCGTCGTTGTGCCTGGGTCCATTGCAGTGTGAATCCCAACATGTATACACGGACATATTATACCTTGCACAGATTGATATGTTACACATGCGGACGCACACACACATATCGATGTATGTGTGTGTATAAACACATATATAAAATTTAACATTAAATTAAATAATGTATTATCATTTTATAAATTTAAATAAAATAAGGATTTATTTAAAAGAAATTTAGAAATGTCCTCTAATATAAAGGTGCCTTCTACCATTTGTACTTTAATAAATTCATTGCATACTCTTCAATTGTTGAGCAAACTCAAATCAAAGATGTCATGTATAGTATTATTAATATATTAATAGTTGTGGTAAGGTACATGTACCTTGTTGAGCAAACTCAAGGCACATAGCTCTATACTAGGCCGTCGTGAAATGATGGGTGTGGGAAACTAATCTCTTTAGATTTGTTGAGAAAACTCCAGGTTTAGATTGAGACTAGGAGAAATACCATGGGTTAGGAGTTGTATAGGATACAATCATTAAAGTGTTATCCATCGTTTGCTGGCCTATGATTTGTTGAGCAAACTCAAAGTCGGAATCCTAAGGCAAATGAGTCCTAACGTCCACTAGAGAAATCAAAGAAATTCTGTAACAAGCCGTAATTTTGATAATTAAAACTATTAAATTTAATAAGATTTAAGAATTTAAATATTATGAGAAATTAAAAATTTTGATTTATTAATGAGAAAATAATTAGAATATAAATTTAATTTTGTTGTTTATATGTTATTGATAACTATTTAAGCAAGTTAATTTATAGCTCTTATGTGTAAACAACAATTTTGTTAATGCTTTTAAGTTACTGTAAAAAGAATTCAATCGTTATAATTATCTTTCCATTAATTAGGTCCCGTTTTAAATTTTTATGTTGAAATTTATTGTAGTTAATTTGATTTGGAATCTTCCAATAAAAGGAAGAGAATTTAATTTGAATTAACGGCATATAATGAAAGAAATGTTCCGTTTTAAAGTGTAATTTTGATATTACTTACAAGTATGTCGATTTGGAATCTTTCAATTTAAAAGAGTTAAAGCAAAAATTAATTGTAATTAGTGGATTTAACAAAAGCAACATACGTTATTGTTAAAATAAAAAGGATATTCTAATGAAAACAAAATGAACATTGTTGTTTTTATAGTAAGTGTAATTTTATAAAAAAAATTGAAATTTGATACAACATTTTACCGTCCTTAAATAGCAGTCTTTGGCAGTATAAAGGTGATTCTAATGCTAATCATAAAATTTAGAATAAATTAAATATTTTAAGTTCGTGATTGTGTGCTAAGAAAAACGTCGATTTTGAATTTGAATTTGGAATCATAGTTCACCTTTTATTTTATGTAGCAGTGATCCCCGTTACCTTAATTGGTGTGTTCAAATTTTATTTATTGTATGTTAATAAAACTTTTAAATGGGCGTAAATTTGAGTTGATTTGGGGTTAACGAAATTAATTGAATTGAAATACGTTTCCATACTGAATTAATGTGGCATTGTATTCATTTTGAAGTATGAAAGGTGATGTTCATCGTGAATTCATATTCGTGCATGTTTCATATTTTATTGCTTTTGATAACTACTATCTCATTCTTTTTTTCTCTGCCTTGTTCACTTTCACATTTTAACTATTCATATTAAATAAAAAACAAAAACTCTCTCTTTATTTCATAGAATTTTCATTTATTCTAAGTCTATTCATTTTCCATTCTTATTGTTAGCTGTACATTCTCTCACCTACTTTTGTTCGACCTTATTCTTATATACCTCTTGTATTTGCATCTACGCATTTACTTTTACACGCTGCAGCTTTTAGTATTCATTCTCTTTCATAACTTCTGCCTGCACTAATTCATCCATTACCTTTTCGTGTTTAATGCATTAGATACTCACATGTTTATGGACATTAACCTATTCAAACTTTCTATTCTTCCTTTATAAGCTTCCAAATGCTCATATTCTACTTAGTGTCAACATTTTTATAAATTAACTCATTAGTGAATATTAACAATTCATATTTAATGTACGTGCATCATTCATGCTAGCATGTTCATGTTCATATTTATTAAACTCATAACCACGTTGCTTCTTTAAAAAGCTTACTGCATTTTTATACTCTTTTGTCACCTCCTCCTTTCACAAACTATGTTGCTCCTCCATACTTATTTCTTCCCATTCCCTTTTTTTCTCTTTCTTCCTACATTCATAACTTTTGCATGCTTTAAAAAAAAGAATACACATGAGTGCCTAAGCCTTTATTGTTTTTCTAATCCTTCTCCTAAGCATTTGGCAACGTGAGTCAATAAATGTTTTATTTTATATATTTTTTATATTAAATTTGTGTATGTATACTATTTTATTAATATTTCGTATAACTTGAGTATCATCCACATACAAACTTCAATTCACATGCAGTTTCCTCCATTCGACTCATAAAATCATATGAATCACATAATATAAACATATGAAATAACATGGTATAAACATATGAAATAACATGAAATAAACGTAAGAAATAATATGAAATAAACATATGAAATAATATGAAATAAACATATGGAATAACATGATATAATCATAGGTGAAATGTCAAACTTGCGTATACATATCCTCACCATTCAATTGTCATCAATTCCAAAAAATTATAAATATGTTGTCAAGAGTGATTACTCACCTTATTTGGTTTAGAAAAGTGATTCAAAGCGCAACACAACAATCGAAAAATTACGGAAAAAATTGAGTGAGAGGAGAATCCAAATCCGATGCATTGAAAAATAAATGAATTCCATATGTAAACAAATAATTCACATAAAAAAATAAAATAGAAAAATTATATATTGGTAAACATGTGAAGAGGGCTTGACGAGGGGTGCATAGGCTCGATCATAGGCTAGTTCTGTTTGGGTTTGGGTTCGGCCATAGGCGTTTGGGCTAGGCTATGGTTCGACCATTGTGTTTTTGACTAAGTTAGGCTAGGGTTTTTGTGAGGGGGTTCGGCCTAGGGTAGGGTTTTGATTGTGGAGGGCTAGGCCTATGGATTAGGTGATGGAGGAGGTGGTCACGGCCAAGGCAAGGCAAAGGGAAGGGTTGAGGAAGTTCATCCATGTTGGTTTTGGTTGGAGGAAAGGGGATAGAGGCCGAAAATTGTGAAGAAGAAGGAGGGAAAAAGGAAAAAGGAGAAGTGGTTTTGGTGAAGGGAAGGTGATGGAATAGGTATGGCCGAAATTTCAAGGGAAAGAGGAGGAAAATTTTAGAGGCGAAGAGGGAGAAGGTCTAAGGTTTCGAGGAGGAAGATGAAGGAGAAGAAGACTTGCATTTTTCTATGGAGGCACAAATGAATGGATGTGGAGGCTAACTAAAACCCTACGAGATGTTATATAGGCTATTCAACAGGTGGCTTCTCATCTACTACAGGGGTTCTCAGCCATTAATACAAGCCCAAATCAAAATATAAATAAGATAGAGGTTAAGAGAAAAGAACTGCGTGTAATACGCTGAAAACAACAAATTTGGAGAAGTAAAAAATTAGAATTTTATGAAACGAAAAGCAAAGAAAAAGTTATAATTAATTCAAGCTTCATAAAAAAGAATAAAATTTCAAATTTCAAATTTAAAATTTTGAACAGGAGGTCAAACTTTGACCAAAGTTGACCAAAATTTAGATTTTTAGAAAAATCTTTATTTTGTTAAATTTGGAAAAACATTTTACATCAAATCCCAAAATTATATACTAAAATTCCAAATCTATTAATTTTAAAATAACTAAATTCAAAGTTTAAATTAAAACTCCATTTAAAATAATCATAGAAATTACGGGTTGCTACACTCTCCCCCACTCAAAACTTTTCGTCCTCAAAAAGGAACGAGACCCAGAAAACAAGAAGGATGAAAGGGTAACGAATAGTACCTGGAACAAATAATTCCGGTTTCGAAGCACGAATGCTCTCTTCCGTTTCCCAAGTACAATCCTGATCAGCAGTGCTCCATTGCACTTTGACTAGGTTGACAGATTTTCTTCGAAGCTGCTTCGTACCTCTATCGAAAATACAAAGTGGCTTCCTCTCGATAGTAAGATTTGGCTCAATATCCAAACTCTCGAGAGCAGAAGGCTGGACAATCAAAGATGGATCTTGAAGATATCGACGAAGATGCGAAACATGGAACACATTATGCACTCCAGAAAGTTTCTGAGGCAAATCCAAGCGATATTCTAAGGAACCTACTCTCTCTAAGATGCGAAAAGGACCTATAAGTCTAGGAGTGAGCTTCCCTCTCCGACCAAACTGAATCACATTCCTTAATGGAGGGACCTTAGGAAAACATGATCACCAACAGAGAACTCCAAACTCCTCCTACGCCTGTAAGCATACTTCTTCTGTCTATCCTGAGCAATCCCCATCTTTCTTCTAATCTCTTCAACCTTCTCAGAAGCTTCTAGAATCATATCCGGACCAAGAAACAAATGATTTCCAAATTCAATCCAGCAAGATGGAGATTTGCAAGGACATCCATGGAGAGCAGCAAATGGAGCCATTTTGATACTAGCCTAAATTCAAAAGACGAAATAAGATAGATAAATGTTTAAGACAATCTTAAATAGATAATTGAGATTATACCTGATAACTATTATTATAGGTGAATTCAACGAGATGGAGATGATCTTCCCAAGACCCTCCATAATCAAGGACATAGGCACGAAGAAGATCTTACAAAATCTGATTCACTCTTTTTGTTTGACCGTCGGTCTGCGGATGGTAAGCAGTGCTCATATTTGGATGAGTACCAAAAGATTCTTGAAAAGCTTTTCAAAACTGACTAGTAAAGATGGGGTCTCTATCACAAACAATACTGACCGGAACGCCATGAAGACGAACAATCTCCCTTATATAAATCTCAGCTAAACTCAAAGCAGAACGGTTAGATCTAACCGGAATGAAATGAGCTGACTTGGTCAATCTATCCATAATAACCCAAATACTCTCATTACCCCTCCTAGTCCTCGGTAATCCATCAATAAAATCCATAGAAACTTGTTCCCATTTCCAATTGGGAATCTCAGGGGTTGCAATAATCCAGCATTTTTCTGATGATCAGTCTTAACCTGCTGACAAGTCGCACATCTACTAACAAAAAAGGAGATATCCCGCTTCATACCACTCCACCAATACAGCTTCTTCATATCACGATACATCTTCGTCACAGTTGGATGAATATAAAGTCTAGATCGATGATTTTCTCGAAGTATCTCTTGCCTCAATCCATCGACATTCGGGACACAAATCCAATTATTAATCCTCAAATTCCCTCTACCATCGATCTGAGCTTCACTTCTATCTTGGCTACTACCACCAACTTTGCTACGAACATTCTCCTTAATAAGCCTAAGCATCTCATCCTCATCTTGCTTAGCAATAATACGATCCATAATAGGAGAAGAAACAACAAGCTGACATAACATCGCCTTCTTCCTACTTAATACATCGTCTACAACATTAGCTTTTACCGGGGTTTAGTTGATGTCGAGGTCATAAGAAGCTAGAAACTCAAGCCACCTAAGTTGCCTCGGATTCAAGTCCTTCTAGGTGAAAATATATTTCAAAGACTTATGATCCGTAAAGAGCTCAAACTTAGTTCCCAATAGATGATGTCTCTAAAGATTCAAAGCAAAAACTATGGCAAGTAATTCCAAATCATGGGCTGCATAATTGGCTTCATGAGTCTTCAACTGTCGCCTGGCATAAGCGATAACTTTCCTATCTTGCATTAGGACGGCTCCCAAACCTTCACGATTGGCATCGGTGTATACCATTAATCCCTCATTTCTATTTGGAACGGTAAGAACTGGTGCAGAAGTAAGCTTACGCTTCAACTCATTGAATGCAGCTTCACACTTATCATTCCATCTAAACTTAGCATTCTTACGAGTTAGAGCAATGAAAGGTGCAGCAATCCGAGCAAAATTCTCGATGAATCTCCAATAATAACCGGCAAGGCACAGAAAACTACGGATATCAGATGGAGTCCTAGGAGTTTCCCAATCCTAAAATAGAGTAGGGAAAATAAGAATCGAGAAGGAGATATAATAACTAATGTACAAAGGAAAGAAGAGAAGATAGACTTACATTGATCGCAGCGATCTTAACTGGATCAACAGAAACTCCATCACCAGAAACAATATGTCCACGAAATCAGACTTCATCTTTCTAAAAATGGCATTTCGAGAATTTGGCTTTCAAATGGTGACTTCTGAGAGTCCCTAGAACAAAGCTCAAATGAAATTCATGCTCCTCCTCTGTCTTAAAGGAAACAAGGATATCATTGACTAAAACTAGAACAAACTTATTTGGAACATCACGGAAAACCTGGTTCATAAGGTCGACAAAGAAAGCTGGAGCGTTAGTTAAACCAAAAGGCATATCTAGACATTCAAAGAAACCATCCTCAGAACGGAAAGCGGTTTTGGGAATACTGTCCTCGATGATCTAAGCTGGTGGAAACCAGTGGCAAGATCAAGTTAAGAGAATACAGTAGCACCATACATCTGATCAAACATATCTTTAATGTGAGGCACTGGATATCTGTTTTTTATAGTGAGCTTAGTCAGCTCCCTATAATCAACACACATCCTCAAAGAACCATCAGACTTAGTGACAAAACCAATGCTACTTCCCATTCGGAATGACTGGGTTTGATCAAACCTTTAGAGAACAAGTCTTCGATTTGTTTCCTCAACTCAACCTTCTCAGGGATGCCATTCTTTTGGGAGGAAGAACTACAGGTCGAGCTCCAGGAATGAGATCAATACAAAATTCAATTTTCTGTTTAGAAGGTAAAGAAGTGACTTTACCAAATACATCGGAATAGAGTTTGGCCACAGGAGTAGAATCAAGATCACTAGGGGAAGAATCAAGAGAATGGATAAAACTGCCTGCATATTCCTAAGGCATACGACACCGAATCACCAAAAGATCACCCTTATCACCAATAAGAGAAACGGTATGGGCTTTACAAGAAATAACAGCTTCATGCTTCTTCAGCCAATCTCCTCCAAGCAATAGATCAAAAGCATCAAAACCAAGAATGTAGAAATCACCAGAAAAATGATAGCCCAAATGGAAGAGTTTCGCATTGTTACAAACCCTACTAAGATTTGCGGGACCACCAATAGGATTAGTAACACATAAAGGTACAGTTGCAAACTTAGGTGAAAGAATATGCTCAAACTTATCACAAAGATCCATAGTAATGAAACTATGCGAAGCTCAGTGTCAAATAAGACACGAACAGGAAGATTGAACAAGACAAAGGTGCTCTGAAGAGTGCCTTGGGTAGCAGGTGGAGTAGATGAAGTAACCGCAAAGACACCTGATGACTTAACCTTCTTCTGCGTAGGACAATCCTGCTTGAAGTTTCCAGGCTGCAAGCAAATATGGCAAAGATTACACCTAGTCATCTGAACTGGAGGAATAGCAGCTCCGGCTAAAGTAGGACAACTATTGGCATAATGCCCCTTCTGATCACACCTGAATCAAGTGATGGAAGAAAGATCAATAGGCTGCTTTTGGGAAGAAGAAGAAGATCCTAAACCTGGATTCTTAAGCCAATTCTGCTTTTGATGCTGGAAATTAGACTTTCTCTTCTTAAAGCTTCTAGAAGAAGGCTGAGATGAAGTTCCATGAGTAACAGCTGATTCCTTAGAAGTGGGGTTTTCATATCTAATGGCCATATCCATCAATCCAGTAAAAGGGTTATGCACATGAGAAATCAGACGATCGTAAAACTCTGGGCGAGCTCCAGCTATAAACTTCTCATTTTTCTTAAAAGGGGTATCTATCAAGCTAGGACCAAATTTTGAAAGTTTGTCAAACTTCCTCTCATACTCAGCAAATGATATATCCCCTTTCTTAAGATCCATAAACTCCATGTATAGCTGAGACTTCCCAGCCTCTGGCATCCACTTCATCACAAAAGCCTCCCTAAACAAGATATCCAAACTTAAGAAGATTCCAAAGGGATAACCTAAACCAAATTCAAAAGGACTAACTAATGACAATACCTAAACTTATCCCAAGAAATATTTTCCTCAATAGTGTTGGCTACAACAGACTCCCGCCAATCCAATGCTGCTTCTAAGCGTCAGTGATCTCCAAACTAGTGAAAATTCTTTCCAAACCTCTCAGCCACTGCTGAGCCTCAATGATGGTCTTTGATCCCGAAACTTAGTACCACCTAGTTGGGTGAACTCCTTACAGAGAGTGGTAAACCTAGTGGGTGCAACTGGTGTTGGAACTGGGGCAACACCACAACCTCTGGCATTCCTACGATTTATCCTAGATATTCAAGAATGAATTTTAGGACAAAGATAAATGAAAAGATAGAAGAGAGACCCAACTATACCGGAAATCCTAACTAAAGAATTCTACAAAAAAAGGTGGATTCGAAAGGAAGGAAAATTCTAAGGAAAATTTGATTTCAAACAAGAAAATTTTATATCCAAAAATAATCTTTTAAAGATCATTTAAAAATCATTTTTAAAACCATTTTATATTTAAAAATACGTTCTCTCACAAAGAATGATTCTAAGATTGATTTTACTCATTCTAGGGTATTTCTTCCCTATCTCTAATGAGTTTTAGCCCCATAGGCTAAGGTTTGCCTAAAACCTCACTCTGATACCAACTATAACATCTCACCATTTTGGACCATTCAAATCGACAATAAAACCACACATATCAGACTTGAATAATTCAAAACAACATATTGTTAATAAAATTTGAGGCAAATAAAATCGATCACCGAATCACAGACACAGAATATTAGAATAACTCGCAGTAGAATAAAATAACTATAGTAGTTCATGAAGCTGCTAGATACAAAGTCTCAAAACTAATACATAGTACCAAAGTCTGAAAACAAGTACACTTGGAAAGTTAGGTACATAAGTTCTCTACTACAAAAGCAAAAGCTGAGTGGAAATAACTGGAATAAAATATCAAGTAGACTGCTAAATCTCTGACGGATCTCTAGCTCTAAAAGAGGATGAAACCAAAGCTGTGAAACTCAGGTTGACCCGAGCGTAAAGCAAAACACAAAACACTCGAGTCAGGACATATATACTTATAAAATGTAAATCAACTCAAGTGAACTACAAAAGAAATGCATCAGTAACTTAAAGGATGCTTGGGATCACCCATCCATTAAGGATCTGTTAAACTATCTACTATGTAGTAATATATGCTATTATAATAATGTCTAAAGTAAAGTAAACTATCAAAATAGCATTAAGGCATT
The DNA here is from genome assembly GCA_030765085.1 of Allium cepa. Classification (NCBI taxonomy): domain Eukaryota; kingdom Viridiplantae; phylum Streptophyta; class Magnoliopsida; order Asparagales; family Amaryllidaceae; genus Allium; species Allium cepa. The sequence goes on along the minus strand of CM060940.1, from coordinate 211,806,818 downwards.
ACCTATATCCCCCTTAACACATTTTATATATTCCCATAGTCTATACAGTACCGTAATCCCGCCCGTACTAGGCGCCGTCAGAGGGCACTCCATAGGTATGGTACAAAACAAACTAGTAGAAGGCGCGCTAGGGTAGGTGACACGGTAAAACTAGGCATTGCTAGGGTATATGTACCAATTACACTTCCGGACTGTTGATAACGCATAGCCGCAACTACCACCCAACTCGATCCACACTCCCGAATCAAAGTTGCACACCAAATCAATCACAAAGTAATAGAATGGCTAACGGTGAAGTGTGTCCGATCGGAGGAGCTACATCACTTGGCCCGTCGATTGCTCCTGTTTTAGCCACCTTATGCTAACTCACGGGAGTTAGGTGCACATAAATATACCTTTAGCATTGTCACCACTATCCTACTTCATTCTGAAATCTCCGCCGCGTACACAGTTGTTAAAGTGGTTTTCGGTATCGACAGAGAGTATGCCCATATCCGATCCCGGTCTCTTTAACAACCAATCGTTATTATAACCCGTGATTATATAAATTTCAAATGGTTTATATTTCAAATCAAACATATTCCATTCAAAACCATATAAATTCCGTATCATTGTTCTTTTAAAATGTTATTCATTTTCAAAAGTCGTAACACTTCTAAATTCATTTAATTATAACCTCTTGAAACATAAAAGTTTAGAGGTCATAACACTTTAAAAATGTAACCTTTAACCATAACATATAGATCTTTATAAAAGTGTAGCACTCTGAAAATGTCACTTTTAAGAAAACACAACTGAGCAGAAGTGCTACTGTAGGGATTCACAGCAGTGCAGAACTGTTACAGTAGGAATTCGCAGCAGTGCAGAAGTGCTACTGTAAGAATCCGCTGTAGTGCAGAACTATTAGTGTAAGAATCCATAGCAATGCAAAATTGTTACAGTAAGGAAATCGCAGCAGTGCAGAATTGTTACAGTAGAAAATCGTAGCAGTTTTGAATTGTTTCGTAAGCAATCGCACCGGTTTTGAATCGTTACTTTAATACTTCCTAATACCATAGTTTATGCAATCAAATAGTATATATATTTACAGTTTTATCATAGTTTTCTATAATTCCTATTATATTACTCAAATTTAGATATTTGGTCATTAAAGAAAACACACTTTTAGTTAAATAACTTTGTTACTATAATATCATATTTTAAAGCTAAAATCCTTATGCCATGTTAAAAGTATTTTTAACTTACACTTTATTTCTTTCAGTAAAACATCTTATTCTTCTTATTACCCAAGTTTCTTCATTTACCTTAGCTAAGACTTACATGTCAAATGTACGTTTTAACTTACATTTTCCCACAAAACATTTATCATTTTAATCACTATTACATGAATTAAAACTTACCATTTATAGGTTAGAGTAGAATACCATTATTAAGTCAAATCGGATTAATAAATTTCATTTAACCTTCATACTGTAAATTATATTCCAAAATTTACATTCTCAACTCTTTATTTCTTATAAAAATCTTAACCCGTATAAACAAATTCAAAGAAATCATTGCATTAAATTTTAATTGAGATTCAGATATAAAAATCTAAAATACTTAATAATTTTTAGAAAAATCATTTCAAATCAACCACGGAGTTTGTATAAAATTTTCTACCCTAGGGTCAAGTAAATACGGACATATATCATTTTAATCCGCAATTTATTAATTTTTCAAGTTTTATATCATTTCAAACCCGTAATTCCAAGTCAAATAAAGTTGCTCGGGCCTATCATTTCGGCCCATAACAATTTTTCCCTAATCTAAAGATCGTTCGGTTATGTATCATTTCAACCCATAGTAAAGGAACTTGCAGCGTGAGAATATTAAATGACATACCAATATTCAACATATCATGGCATATGATCAAATAGGTATAATATGATATGAAATAACATCAAAAAATCATATTAATAACATAATACAAACATATGAAATAACATGATATAAACATATGAAATAACATGAAATAAACGTAAGAAATAACATGAAATAAACATATGAAATGATATGAAATAAACATATGGAATAACATGATATAATCATAGGTGAAATGTCAAACTTGCATATTGAACATCCTCAGAATTCAATTGTCATCAATTCACCAAAATTATAAGTATGTTGTCAAGAGTGATTACTAACCTTCTTTGGTTTAGAAAAGTGATTCAAAGCGCAACACAACAATCGACAAATTACAGACAAGCTTGAGTGAGAGGAGAATCCAAATCCGACGCTTTGAAAAATAAATAAATTCCATACGCAAACAAATAATTCACATAAAAATATAAAATAGAAAAAGTATATATTTGTAAACATGTGAAGAGGGTTGACTAGGTGTGCATAGGCTCGGTCATAGGCTAGTTTTGTTTGGGTTTGGGTTCGGCCATAGGGGTTTGGGCTAGGCTAAGGTTTGGCCATTGGGTTGTTGACTAGGTTAGGCTAGGGTTTTGGTGAGGGGATTCGGCCTATGGTTAGGGTTTTGACTGTGGAGGGCTCGACCTATGGATTAGGTGATGGAGTAGGTGGTCACAGCCAAGACAAGGCAAAGGGAAGGGTTGAGGAAGTTCGGCCATGGTGGTTTTGGCTAGAGGAAAGTAGGTAGAGGCCGAACAATGTGAAGAAGAAGGAGGGAAAAAGGAAAGAGGAGAAGTGGTTTTGGTTGGAGTTTGGTGATGGGAAGGTGATGGAATAGGTGTGGCCGAAATTTCAAGGGACGGAGGAGGAAAATTTTAGAGGAGAAGAGGGAGAAGGTCTAGGGTTTTGAGGAGGAAGACGAAAGAGAAGAAGACTTACATTTTTCTATGGAGGCACAAATGAATGGATATGGATGCTAACTAAAACCCTAGGAGATATTATATAGGCTATTCAACAGGTGGCTTCTCATCTACTATAGGGGTTCTCAGCCTATTAGTACAAGCCCAAATCAAAATATAATTAAGATAGAGGTTAAGAGAAAATAACTGCGTGTAATATGCTTAAAACAACAAATTTGGAGAAGTAAAAATCAGAATTTTATGAAACGAAAAGCGGAGAAAAAGTTAGAATGAATTCCAGCTTCATTAAAAAAAGTAAAATTTAAAAAATTTAACAGGAGATCAAACTTTGACCAAAGTTGACTAAAATTGAAATTTTTAGAAAAATCTTTATTTTGTTAAATTTGGAAAAACGTTTTACATCAAATCCCAAAATTATATATTAAAATTCCAAATTTATCAATTTTAAAATAATTAAATTCAAAGTTTCAATTAAAACTCCATTTAAAATAATTACAGAAATTATGTTTTGTTACATCAGACTCCTAGTTAAGATAATTACAGAAATATAACTCCATTTCAAAGTTTCAATGTATTGTAATCATGAAAAATTAATCACATTAAAAATAACATATTGTTTTAAATATTCCTAGTTAAGATGTTTCGAGATAGGGCTTCGATACATCTACTGAGACTAGGGCATGAAATTCTCTTTGAATGTTGGGCAGTGTATTACTCGTGGCTGTTAGATGCACTAAACGGTTGCGTACTAATAGTTATGGATAACTCTGGAATGACTCACTCGACATTTTCTTTTCGTTAATATAACTAAGATCAAACAGAGAATTTCGAAGTGGTGTTATTACATAGTTCTATTGACTTAAGAATACTCTTGAACTTTAGTGTGGATACTTCACTTTGATTATAGTAAAATTATGGCATGTCATCCATCGAACGACTACAGTTGAGTATGAATTGAAGCATGAAAGCGAAGCACTATTCAGTAGATAATTCGTCTCCTTGGTTATAAAAGGTTAATATCACAGTCAACTGTAGTCAACTCAAAGTCAAAGTTTTTGGTCAGAGTAATTCGGTTAATAATAATTGTCATTATTGAACCAATGATTTTGTATCTGGACTAACCAAGTTGAATGTGGAAGATATATGAATTTTGTTCAAAACCAAATTCCATAAGTCTTAAAGAGGTATAGTTTTGACAAAGAGAATTGATGTAAATAACAGTTACTACCAGATACCGCTCAAAGCAATGGAATTGAATTTTATCAAAAATCTGTAAGTGGTAAATTTGGCCAAACTATCATGACCACTTGCTAAGGTGATGTGTGAATGTTAATATTCGAATTATTCGGTATTAATCGCCTACTAAATTGACACATTTGAGTCATACAACCGCAATGTTGAATACTCCAAAATACTCCTCGATTTTATTAAATTATAATCGTTATAAATTAATTAATATTTAGGAAATATTAATTATTAAATTATGTGAATGACATTAATATTTAATAAAGTGCATATACAAAAGTTTTATATGTACATATCGATACAATATCATAAATATTTAAATCTGATTTAATTTAATAAATTACTAAGTAGGTTTGGAAAATTTTGTGGGCTCATTATGTCGACCATAAGAAGGAAGGGTGGGTGTTTGCAAATGCTCAAATATAGATTCGAATTGATAGAAAAAGAAAGAGTAAACAAAGGTGAATAGATCTCCATGTTAATGCCTATTTACAAGCTCACCCTCGTTTATTTTTTAGATCCTCCTCCACCCAACCTTGGCAGCAAGCAACAAAAGCTTGTAGCCATTATTCTAAAGAAAATTCAATTAAAAAACAATTAAATAATAATGTGGTTTTCATCTATAATCTGCTACAATTTATGCAGGTGATTCGATCAGATCTATGGAGTTGGTTCTTTATTCAAGGTGCTAGTCATAGGCTACTGATTTGGTAACATTTCAATTTAAATAAAAGTTATTGTTGTATATATTTATCATAATGTTCATGCTGTTTATATTAATATTAGTATAACGAATTTATATATAGCTTGTGTTGTCTAATTGCATGTATATGTTCAAATTGTTTAAAATAAAAAAAACATGAAATTTTATTAAAACATTTATTTTAATTTTGTCCATATTATAAATATTTATTTTCATTTTTCAAATTTTAATATTAATTTTAAAATGGTTTTAATAATTTTCTAATGTAATATATGTAATTATATATATATATAATAAGTATTATATACACACATAATTTTTTAAAACTTATTTACAAACATATGTATTTTCGGTTTTTTAATAATAAAAAACTGTATAATAATTATTAACATATATTTATTAATTTCTTTTACATAAACTAATGCATTAAAAAAATTATGTCAAATTCGTATAGATTCGATCAATAAAAAAATTGTTAAAAACATTTTTGACTAAAAGTACATAAAAATTAATTTTTAATACATACATACATATATATATATATATATATATTTTAATTAGTAGATTATAAATATATATATATATATTAAATTAAAACACAAAACATACTTATTTGTATATTTGAAAAATAAAAATAATATATATATATATATATATTGTAATTCGAATTTAAAATTTACAATAGATATTTACTTAGATCTAGATAAATTTTAAATTTAAATTAATACATGATATTTTAAGATATTGATTCAAACTATTCTTGAATTGGTCAAAATAATTTAAATAAATATCTGCAATTACTTTACACACACAGATATATATTCAAATAAAATTATGGACACCTAAGGCATATGCAAAAGTACAAATGTGTCTGTTGTAGTATAAATCTCAATACTTATATACGGTCATATTAGCCATGTGCATTTCTTATTTATTGCACGTGCATCATACACATATAAGTGTATTTGATACACTTCTGAACATAACTCATATGAATTAGATAAAACCCATTTATAAACAAACAAAGTAAAATAAAGATTTTATTTAAAATATTATATATTGGATCTAAATTCAGTTATACTTCATAGACCAAATAAAGATCTAAAAATAGAAAAGAATTTGAAGTTCACTAATTTAACCCGTTGCGACTCGAACCAATTCCTTCAATGGTATCAGAGCCCAATAGCCTATGCGGTCTAAATTAGTAGTATTATGGCTAATTTATTATAGCCTACCCATTTAGTAGGAGGTCTAGAAAAGTAGGGTCTAAGGTAGGATTTGAATAATCAAGTACTTTGCCTTACCTGGTTAATAGCCTGACCCAAAAGATAAAATAAGCCCAAAGGTTATCTCCAATAAAAAAGCGCGAATTGACTTTGGGTCTTGGGCTAATTTTTAAAATTTATTTCCAAAATTAAATAATATTTTGAATTTTAAGCTAAGTTTAAAATATTAAAGAAATTGTATAAATATTATAATTTCAAAATTGTTTTGAAAAATTAATTAATTAATTTTAAATTTTATTTTAATTAATTAACTTAAATAAATAAAAAGTAAATTAATTAAATTAATATATATATATATATATGTATATTTATCATAAAATGTTTAAGGTGAATAATAATAAATTTCAAAATTATTTATGTTTAGTTAAAATAATTTTAACTAATTAACTAGTCAAATGTTAATTAATAAATAATATACATGTACAATGATATATATGTATAATTACTATAAATGTTATAGTCAATATTCAATTCTATGTTTAAAATGAATAAAACAAAATAATTAAAGAGTTAATTAAATAATTAATTAAATATTATTTAATTAATGGAATCAAAACCAAAATTAAATTAAACATAATTTAATTAAATAGAGTGGAACAATAAGAAACCCAAATTAGGTTTAAGGAATAAATACATACGTATTGTACATATACCATGATTTCAGATGTGTCTAACACTTTAATCATAAGGGTATTTCATGAGAAATACAATATTTTGTAAGTCAATATCACTCAAATATATGTGTGTAAAGATTATGAATCGCTAATATAAATGTTGTCCTCTACTCTTTATGTTGTAATAAATTACATTCATACTCTCTAGTTATTAAGAAAACTCTAGAGACGTTACATGTAGCATTATTATTATATTGACTAGACCAGGTAAGATAATTATATGAATTTTTTGAGCAAACTCAGGGTACATATATTATACTTAGGTTGTGGCGAAATTCTAGGTATGAGTGAATAATCATTTTCGATTTGTTGAGCAAACTCAAGGTCAAATAATGTTAAGACAAAAACCATGGGTTAGGAGTTGTATATGATATAATCGATAAGGTATTATCCATTGCTTATAAGCCTATGACTTATTGGGCAAACCTAAGGTCAGAATCCCAAGGCAAGCATGTGAGGACCCATTTCTTCAACTCACGAAAATTGATACTAATACATCCTCGGTATTCACGTGTCGCCAATCCAAGTGCCGGAGAAGCGGATTCTCAAGGGTAAGAAAGAAAATAAAGATATAACAGAATCTCACACGAATGGAATAATATATATTATTTCAATATAAAATTTACAGTGGAAATTTAAAAACATTTATCAGAGTTAAACATGGACAGTTATAAATTTCTGTCTTTGCAAATGCGGAATACTATAGCACAAGTACAAATGCGGAATACTATAGCACAAGTGTAGTGGAAATAGATAACAATCTTTAGAAGAATCTTCTTGCTCCACGCTTTGAGCTCCATCCAGATTTCTTCTAAAGTAAACCTGACTACTAGGCTGCCCGAAAAAATTAAGGCACCCAGAGTTTAAGGAAAGGGAAAAGGAAAATAAACTCCAGTTGGTCATGGGACTGGTGTGAGAACTCAAAAATATGCATTTTGAAAACAAAAAGGTATCTCATAAGACCATGCCACACATAAACATGGAATGGGTTTTTACCATATGATAAACAAACATTTGCTACGCAAAAATAAACATTGGATATTATTTTAATGATTTTCTTTTGAGAACATTTGCAAGTAAACTTATTAATCTTAGACGAAATTTTTTACCATTATTAAATACCAACATACTAGGCTCTACAAACAAAATGGAAGGCACTTATTGGAGAATGAATTTCCATACAAATGACCAGATGAAGGGACTACCTTCCAGTGGTACATCTCTAGAAGAATGTACCGAGGCCCAACTGAAGGTCCTCTACCAAAAAATGTCAGCCTACCTTTTCCTAGATAGTACCGAATATGTCGTTACCTTGATCGTTACCGACCTATCCGAGAGCTCTCTTCGCATACACCACATTAATTTAATACCCGATGTCAAAGTGGGAATAAATATATCTGGAAAGGAAAGATCATACCCTAATGGCTCCGAACCACATAACCTTTTCGCATCTATCCTGTTTTGGTCATTTCCGGGTGTGAGACCTGAGGCGATGATTACCTTCCACATAGCACATAATCTTTCTGCTTTGAATGCCACATTGTCATTCCATAATCACACAACTGATTTCTACAAACGTATAACTCCTGAGCTCATACGTCTCAGGAAGGGATGTAAAACTGAGAGAAGTTGCCTTATCCGCCACCAAGCAGATGAAACGTTTATAGAGATCGATCAATGTGATTTTAAAATGCAGAGATTCGTCCATATAAGTTTGTTCTAGGACTGAACGAAACTGAAGGCACTCTCCTGCCACATCCTGTTGGGAGTTTTCCCTAGGATTAGTAGCGAGAAGTCCTTGCATTGAAGATCTTAAATGAAGAACTACTACCATAAAATATGATATGGGAAATTTTCCTTGAGGGTCGATGACAAGCAGTCCTACATTACATCTTCCAAATCATATCCATATCTTCACTTCGAATACGTAAAATGATTCGAAGTGGTTTTTAGATAGGAACTACCTACATCCGACCCTGGTTCCTTCAAACCAACCATCGATAAAAGAGGTCAAGTAAATAGGTGAATAGTGATTGATTAATTCATTCCTTTTATCAAAAATATCTTTTAGAGATATATAACTTTAAAACACTTCTTTTCAGTATATACGGTATCTGTTAAACCTCTCTTATCAAATTCTTTGATTTCTTAAAACCTTTTTAAACTTGGAATAATTCGAAATCATTTCTTTTTTTCACTTAGGAAAACATTTCCAAATAATTTCATTTAAATCTTAAAAAAGATTTCTTAAATCAAAACATGAAATTTTATTTAATTAAAACCGTGTTATCTAGGATGTTAATCCAAAATCAGTAAATATTAAATGAGAAGAATCTATAGAAATCATCTACTTCTTCTCAATATCAATTCCTATTTTCAAAAAATACTATGGGCGGAATAACAACTAAATCACCTTTTAAATTCCATGAATAATATGAGGTCACTCTTCGAGCTTTAATATTAAGTATAAGAAGACCAACTCTACACAATCAGTTGTATTTAATTTAAATTTAGAAATTTTATACTTTTTATGTTTAACTCGTCTCAGACATTTCGACATTATCTTTCCCTCACCCAGGGAAGCGGGCAGGTGAGCCAGGGTGCTGTTTGCTCCTAAACATCTCCTTAGTTTAAGTACCTCGCATCCGGATCTCACGAGTACAAAAATCCAGTATACTCGTCGGCTTTAGAGCCAAGATAAAACCACTTAATTTGTAATAGCTTTTCTTTATATCGTTTATATAAATTATTTTTAAATGAACTATAAAACTTCCAAGTCATCATTAAAACACTTAATCATTCATTTAAAAACATTTATAAAAATTTTAGAAAAGAATTGTTAAGCTTAAAGCTATATTTCAAATGTTATAGAAAAGTGCTGCGGAAAGTGCTGCAAAAAGTGCTTTTTAACCTATATTGATCAAAATGACTTTTTATCATTTGAAATTTCAATTTTATAACTTAAATCACTTTTAAAAAAATTAAAATATTTTTAGAATTTATTTCGTATTTTTTAAATAATTTTAAAATATCATTTACAAAGAAATCCTGTTATGGATTTCGAACTGTAAAACCACGATTTTTCCAAAAGCTTGTGTAACGACTTGGCATTTTGAACCATTCACATCTGTGCTTGTCGGACTTGAATTGCTCAAAACAATATATTGTTAATTTATATTTGGCAAATTTAGCATATATAGTAAATAAATCAATTACAGAATCACAGATACAGAGTAGTTAGTAAGGAATTTTCACTACTGCTCGCCCGCCTCACAATAGAAATAAGCAGCGGAATAGATAAAAATTAGTTCACGAAGCTATTATATAAAAATTCAGAGTTTGAAACAAGATACACCAGCAATATCAAATACATAATAGTTACTAATACAAATGAAAATGATAAGTCTAAACAAAACAACTGGAATAAACTGAAGTAATTGGAAAGCTGAATAGACAAAAAACGATCTTCAAGAAAAGTTTCAAACTCCAAAGTTGAGTAACAAATGTTGTAACACTCGGGCTGACCCGAGCATAAAGCAAAACACAAAACACTCGAGTCAGGATTAGCATTCTTATACCAATAAATCAACTCAAGTGAAATGTCAAGTGAAATACAAGTAACTTAAAAGGATGTTTGGGATTTCCATCCTCTAAGGATTCGTTAGACTATCAACATACATAGTACAATACGCTACATAGATAATATCTATAGTAAATTAAACTATTAAATAACATTAAGGCGTTACACGTATCCTCCTTAACACATTTTATATATTCCCGTAGTTTATACAATGTCGTAAGCTCCACCAAACCGGTGGTTTACCCAGAGGACACCCCATAGGTACGGTACAAAACAAACTCATAAAAGGCGCGATAAGGCATGTGACAAGGCACGTAAGGCAATGCCCAGGGTAGGATACTATCATTTTGCAGATCCGGACTGGTGGTAACGCATAGCGGCTACTCCCACCCACCTCGAGACACACTCCCAAATTAAAGGTGCACATAATCAAATCACAAAGTAATATAATGGTATCGAAGAAATGTGCCCGATAGGAGGAATGACCTCACTTAGCCCGGCATGGCTCCTGTTTTAGCAACATTAAGCTGACTCACGGGAGTCAGGGATGCGTAAATAACTCATACAGGATCATCGCCAAACCATCCTACTTCTTTCTGGAATCTCCACCATGTACACAGTTGTTAAAGTGATTTTCGGTATCGGCATAGAGTATGACAGTATCCGAACCCGATCTCTTTGACAACCAAATGCTTAGAATAGTTTATACTTCATATCAAAATATCATATTCATTTCAAAATGAAATCACTTTCAAAATCATATCCGCTTTAAATCCTATTTATTTCCAAAATCTTAACCACAAAATAGGTTAAACCGTCATATCAATCGCATTTAAATCCACTATATCTATATCATAACAACTCCAACTTAAACAGTTCAAATATTGAAAATAGTTTATTTATTGAAATAGTTATAAATCAAATTAGCATATATATTTGAAAATAAGTCATAATTTAAAAATAGTTTATATATTAAAGAGTTTATATATATAATAGTTTATATCAAAATAGTTCAAATTAGAATTATTTCCTCAAATTTCACAAATCAATTCAAATCAACTTTGGTTCCAAAATTCAATTCAAATTCTCAATGAAACCATTTTTAATTTATGTTGATTTCAAATTTAAGCCACCTCCAATTCAATAGTTTTCAAAATTTAAGTATTCAAATCATTTACAAGAACTCGATTTGATAAACTCATGTATATTTCAAAATTCAACTTTAATTTTATTTAAATTTGAAAATATTCACTAAATCACCGTTTATTAAATCAAATTATAAAGTCATACTTTTCAAAATTTCAAAATCAATAAGCTTAAAAATCAATTCTTATTTAAATTCAATTCTTAACAAATTAAATTACTAATCAACTTAATTTATCCTCTCAACCTTTATTTTGTTGCAGTTACTAAAATAGCTAGTTTCAAAATTATATTTTATATAAATACTAAATATATTATATGAACTAATTAAATTCAATTTTATCAAATTAAGGTATATTAAATTTTATAAAATTAAATCTTATTATTAAATTCAATTTAAATCTTATTTATTTATTTATTTTAAAATAATAAAAATATAAGTAGAATCTTAAATTTTACATTTTCACAAATTAACTTATAATTTTAAAATTTTCAAAACATATAATTTAAATCTAAATTTCATATATATTAAGATAAATTTATATATAATATTTAAAAATCAATATTTATTTAAACTCGTATATATTTCCTTTCAAAACCTTGGAAATCATTTTCAAAAAAATAAACCAACGGTGTCCGTATATAATTTTCTATCCTATGGTCAAGTGATGCGAATATTTATCATTTCAATCCATAACTTGAATATTTTATGGGTATATGTTATTTTAACCCTCAATCCCAAATTTTCAAAATCAATGAAAATCGCTTGGATTTGTCATTTCAACCCATAACGATTTTCTCTTAATCATTAAAATTGTTCGGGTATGTATCATTTCAACCCATAGGAAATTCCTAACTAATAGTGAACTTTCAAAGTGAGAACAAATACGATAATAATATAACATATCAACAACAGGCATATATCATCAATAACAAATTTAAACATAATATATACAACGGGTTATGGTGTCATATGTCATAGGTAAACAATTGCAGATAATGGCATATCGTATTTAACAAGGAAATAACTAAACGATTCAAATTTAATAGCATATTTCACTCATCATTTCATGTGAATTAAATGTACTATATAAGAATGTAAATCGTGAGTGATTGCTCACCTTTCGAGGTTAGAAAAATTAGACAGCACGAAGAGCATGATTTTTTCTGAATCACAAACTCTACGATAATCCAAAGGAAAGCAAAGTGAAGCTGGCACAATCTTGAACTAGATAGAGCCGATGAAATATATATATATATATATATATATATATATATATTAAAAACTAAAATTTAAAACACGTATTTAAAATAAAATCTTCATAATATATATATATTTGAAAATCAATATTAAATATAAAACATATATATACATACATATATATTAAAATCAAAATCTATATATATTTTCCAGAATCATTATTTCTTAAAGACATCAAATAAAATCAAAATATCTATATATATTGTTATCCCGCTTTTTGGCAAAGCCGTGACTCCAAAAGATCAGTCAAGAACAAAAGACAGTTCGTCTCAGAGATTGGTTGTACTTCACTTCGCTATGGATATCGATGAATTTTGTCTGAGTCCGGATTGTGCCAGAATCGACAAGACATGATGGGCAAAGCTGTAGAAGCCAGCGTTTCAAGTTTCAAGTCAATCCGAGTTCGTATGCTCAAGATATGACGGATTCAATTTGAGAAAGATAGCCCATGTTCGGTTCGAACCCATAGGATACCCCATAGTTCGAATCGATGGCCAGAGATTATGTTCGAATCCATTGACTCGACTCCACCTACTTCTAATCCATCGCCTTCGAATCCATCGAGTCGAACCCATCAGAGCGCCTTGGTTCGACCCCATCAGCTTCGAACACATGAGGTATAGCCGTGCCTCGAATCCATCAAGACAGCAACAGTACGAATCCATCTTCGTATGTCTATGTTCGAATCCATTCAAACCCACCAGGTTCGAACCTGAGTCACTTCGAACCAATCTTGTTCGAATCGATCGAGCTCGAACCCACTGGGATACCTCGGTTCGAATCGATCGAGTTCGAACCCAGGAACATTCATTTGTTCGTATCCACCAAGTCAACTAGCTTGGATGACGTGTCACTCCACGATACGAAGTCGGCAAGATTCACGGAGACGAAGCGCTCAACAAGGATAGAAGACCGGATCGACTCAAAAGACGCGTGCCACCTCATCACGAAGCCACGTGAGCTGATCGATTCGAAGAGAGTGGGTTCGAAGGAATGGATTCGACCTACACAGCCAGCCAAAAACTCCAATTCGAATCGATCGTATCTCTTAAACCACTCATCCAAATGCAACGAAATTTTCGCAGTAGCTTCCATACAAGATAAAGATTGTTCCTGCCAAGTTTCAGCTCGATTGGACCATTTCTTGATGGGTTCGAAATCACTTCGAATCGATGTCAGATCGAGTCGAAACTTGGTGGGGTCGGTCGTGTGGGCCCACTCACGTGCCAGAAGAAGTCTCCCGAAGTTTGAGCGAGATCTGGGCCTCCTACGCCTATAAATAGCACCCTGAAGCCTTCAGAAAAGGGGATCTTTTGGAGCTTCCACCATCAAACGTCCAGACTCTGCCGGATTGAATTCCATACTTCATTATCACTGTTGTATTCAGATTTCAAAGCTATCATCAACTGTAATCCACTGTAATCGATTAATATCATCAAGTGAATCAATAAAGAGAGAACCTTCAAAGTGGACGTAGGCATGAACGCCGAACCACTATAAATCATGTGTTGTTTACCGTTATTTGTGATTTGCTGCATTTACAATCTCTTAGATCTGAGTTCTGTGTTTGTTATTGTTGATCTGCGTTGATAAACGGGTGCTTTCACGATATCGGGTGTTTGTGACCATTTTTGGCGCAAACATATATATATATTATATCAAGATACCTATATATATATATTAAAATCAAGAGATCTATATATATAAATATTATATTTTAAAATCAATTTTTATAAAATCTATAAATTTCTTTTAAAATTTCTTTAAATACATTTTTAAACATTGACATAAATAACCATATTATATATATACACACACTTTTCAAAACATTAACATTTACACAAACATAACATATTATATACTTTTGAATTTACCCTTTTAAATTACAGTTTTTTTAAACAAAGAAATGCATGTATCAACAGTTCAAACTTTATATATATTAACTTATATATACAATTTATTTTATAAAACATGAATAGTGAAGCAAGAAAGGAGGTGGTCTGCCTAGAGGCCGCCTGTATAGGAGATGCGGATGTCGAACTTTGTGGCGACGCTGCAGTGCATAATTGGCGGTTGGAGGAGCGAAGGGTCAACAGATTGAAGGAAGTTGGCTACAGTGTGGTTCTGTCCGGAGTTGGCTGCGGGCGGTTATTGGAAGCAATGGGTGGTCAGCCTGCAAGTGGATGAAGTGGAGAGGAAGGTGCTTGCTGTAGAGATGGATTGCGATGAAAAAATTGGAGGAGAAGGAGGGCGGAGGCTGTTCAGTTCAAGGCGAAGGTTGGGCTGTGTTTCGGGCTACGGATCGGAGGTGAGGCTTGGCACGTAGCGGAGAGCGGAGGAGTTGCAGCTGTGGGTACAAAAAAAATGTAACGACCCGTATTTTCAGTAATTAAAAAAACTAATTTAATAAGGTTTTTGTGATTTAATGTTGGAAGAAATGAAATTTTATGATTAAATAATAAGAATGTAATTGGATTAATTGGTAATAGGATTAATTTAAGGTAATTTACAATTGCTTTGAATGTAATTCTAATTAGTTGAAATGATTAAAAAGTTATAATTAGTTATACATGATAAAATTGTTTGTATTAATGATGTGCGTATAATTTATAATTGGAGTTAAAGAGCAATAGATAATTTAAATGTTGATTAATTAATAAAATAATGTGTAGTAAATGGTGATTGGAAAGAATTTGTGTAGTATAAGTTGTTATAACAATTAGTGGTAAATAATGAACTTACAAATGTGTATTCTAATGACATTGTTTCAAATGTAATTAATGGGTAGGAATACCAAAGGTTAATTGTAATATGGGATATAATTTAGGAATATAAGTGGTAGAAAAATAAAAAATTATGATTTTATTTGTGTTAACGTATGTTAAGAGATATGTTTATGGTATTAATTTGAATTTCTACTAATAACATGTATATGGTAAGAAAAAAAATGATAACATACGATAGGTGTTTTAATGACATTGTTTGAATGTAATTAATAACGGAGATTATAATAATAAATGTTAATAAAGAATAAAATGAATTAATTTATTAAAGGAGAAAGCATATGATTATTTATTTGAAATGTGTTTAGCATAGAGTAAGAAATTAATTATTTGTAAGTAAATTACCAAGTCATGTTTGTAACCAATAATGTTAATAGATATGTTTGAAATACAATTTAAAGGAAAAAAATTGGATTAACCATCTTCCCAGCAATTAGCGTATGTTTTGAAATTTAATTATTGGAATTAATGACAATTAAACTCTTTCCATTAATAGGAAATAGAAGTGAATTGTAATTTATTAGTGATGTGTGCAACTTAAGTTTTTGTGTTAAAAATAATTAATTATTTTAATGAGAAATATTAAGTTAATTAGTGTGTTCAATATTATTTATGGTGTGTAAAAAGGCAAAAATATTTGTTAAATTAACGTATATTTATGTTTATATTTGGAGTTAATGAAATATATTGAAGGAAATATACATTTTAAAATTGAATTCCAAAAATTATTGGAGTATACTAATCCTTCCATCCTCATTAATTTATTACCTTACTTTATTCTGCTGCCATCTCACATTTCGTTGACCCCTCTCTTGTGCATATTTCATTCCATTTGTTCTCTCACTTCTTGCCATGAATTGAATTATTATTGAGGCTTGCATTTGAAATGAAATGTGTATGTGCATTAATTCATGAATTCATTTGCATGCACTATTCACTCATGCATGCATTCATTTCCCTTTAGAGTAAAAACTTTTCACCTAGCACGTTGGTCTAAACGGAATTAAATGCTCTATTCTTTCTTTGTGTAATGAATAGTCTTAAATATATTAGAATTTCATATTCCACTGTTCACGTTCATTAATCTTTTCATTTATTTATCTTCTCAAATTTCAACCGCCCCTTTCATTTATTTATTTCTATTATTATTTTCTTTTACTAAATACTAGCCTCTTTTGGTTTTCCTGCAAGTTTCATTTATTTACATGTGAGCCTTATCCTGAAATGTTTCCTATTAATGAAATTAATTGAGGTAGCACACGTTTTGAAATTTTATACCAAAAGTATTATTTGCTTTGTAAACATATCTTTTAAAATTCAAACGTGTATTTTTCATTCTTCATTTAATACCTGCCTTATTTCTTTCCACATTTTTGTTTGTTTCCTCATTTTGGTTGTTCCTTCTTCTTTTTCCTGAAGCTGCATCTTCTCAAACATGAGTTTCATTTTATACGTATACATATATTTTTTAACCTTTCTTTACCTCTTTACACCATGTCCTACCTCCAATGTCACGCTCCAAATTTCAGCGTCCGAAAATCGACACCCGTACTTCACTTGTACTTGAATGCCGCAGATTCAACCGTTGAAATATGACTCGTGCCGGAGCTTATAACACATTAAATATAACAACACTATGGAAATATAACAACACTGTGGAAGAAAAAGAAATGAATATTATATACAACTCCAATGAATACAATATCCAATGATATATAACAATGATATCAATATGATACAGGAATATCAAAGACAATAAACAATAGCGGAAAACAAATAGCAAAAGAGATAACTCCAATATCAAACTGCAACTCCAATCCAATGCCCCAAAGCCAAAACTCCAAACCACTAGCTCGAACTACCATCACGTTGCACAAAGCTAAGCAAGGTCAGCCGTGAATGCTGAAGTGTAGCAAATGCGATCCACAAATCCAAAGGGCTTCGAAGGCTATCGAATCAATTCCTACTATTCGACTATCTGAAAACCCCAACTCTAGGCTGCCCGTGTGGAAAATTATGGGCACCCAAAGTTTAGGAAGGGAACAATAAACTTCGGGTCAGTCATGAGACTGTTATGAGCAAACAAAAACAGTTTTATCCTTAAACAAACAACAAAAGAATTTAAAACATTGAAATTCACAATGCTTTTTGGAAAACGAAACTGCCATAAGGCCTCCCGCCACACACACACCATGCAAACGCAGAATTGGAGGAGATTTCTCCTTAGGATAGTCAAAAATGCTTGATACGCGAAAACCATTTGATATTATTATTAGTGCATAGTGGAAAAATATTTGCAAGTATAATATTAATCTTAGCCAGCATAGACATTTCGAACTATGCCTCCTATATCTACCATCCAAACAGTGGGGCGCCACCATAAGTAGATGGCAGGTTATTCAACTAAAACCGTACAAGGTGCGTATTGGAGATTGGATTTTCCAACAAATGGTCAGGCCAAGGAACTTCCCATTGCCACATGGGTATACCTCTGGAGGGACGCCCCGAGAACCTACCCGGCTCTCTGCCAATACAAGGCCGGTGCACTCCCTTCTTGGGAGTAACACCTAAGATTTGCCACCCCCGGTCGTTTGCAACCTTTATCCGAGAGCTCTCAACACCAACAACATCACACAATAATAAATATACGGTGCCCACATGAGTAAGTATCTGGGCTCCATACCACGATACCACCCTTTTCCAGAAGGAATGGACATACCCTAGGGGGTGCGACCCCTGAAACCTTGCCGCATCTTTCCTGTTTCGACCATTACCGAGTTGTGAGGCTCGATGAGGTTTCGTCCACAAAGCTACACTTTTTCACAAAGTCATGCTTTGATCAACAAATGATCACCAGCACTTCGTATGCCACATTATCAAATTGGGAATGTATCACTAGTAACCATCAACTACATAACCTCTGAGCTCATACGTCTCAGAGAAGGGTGTTAAGCTAAGAGAATAAATCTCCGCCACCAAACATAAATGTATTTGATAGAAACCAGCTTTACATCTCAAAGTGTAATGTCAAACACACATCCATACAAGTCTGTTCCGGGTTTGAACAGAACCGAAGGCACTTCCAAAGAAGCCCTTGCGATACGGGTATTTACAATCCCGATCGGACTTCCCATCACTTAGAAAATCTCTATACCGTAGCTACTCAGTGCAGAGACAATCGATAGGTTATCCTATCGTTCTCGCAAATACCCGGTCTTCACCACCGATCTTCAAATGCTATCCATAACGTCGTATCATTATTCGAAATGGGTTATATGACACAAGGCCCTCTCCCGGCTAAACCGAATAATGAGCGCAATATTTAAAAAAACATATGGATATGGGATTTCAGTTAAGTCACAACTTATTGCCCCAAAACTTTCTTTTCAAATGGTTTAAACAAATTACGATTTACAAATCTTTAATCAAAAAGATTCATTTTACAAAGTTCACCCAGTTTCACAAAGATTCATTCACAGATTTGAAAAACAATGTCCATTTCAATTAGGATTAACTCATCCAATCTTTAAATCAAATATTTAACTTAAAGCTTTCAAACCCGTTTCCAAAGATTTATTCATAACTTGGAAAGCCATTTCCATTTCAAACTTGAAGTCCCTTTAACACAAATTGGAAATTCATTTCTTATATGAAAGCTTTTATTATTTGAAAACAAATAGTTTTCATTTAGGAAAAGTCCGATTTCATTTATACAAGTTAAATTCTTTGGATTAGATTCAAATTCCCAAAACAACACTTTTAAAATGGTTTAAAACTCATATAAAAACTTTTAAACCATAATTTCCAAATTAGAATTCAAATTCAAATCTTTGAATTCAAATTCAAATCAAATTATTTAAATTTCAAAACTTTATTAAGTTATTCAAAATAACGTTTATCTTTGAAACTCCTTTTCAAAAGCTTTTCATATTTAACCTAATTCCATTTCCAAAATTATTTGAATTCAAAATTCACTTTAAAAACCATTTCAAAAATCTGTGACTTAACCATTTCCTCATGCAATCCATATTTGTGTGTGTATAAGTGTGGTCCAAGGGTTTTACCCAATGGTGCAACAACATCAATCATCACAGATTCAAGCACAATAATATTTGATAAGTGGTATAATCCTATAACGCTTATCATCATTCACAGATTCACATATAGATATATAAATGCATCACAGATAAATGAGTCACAGATCACAGCTTAAACATACAATTCATATCACATAATAGCACACATCAAAAGATATTAAACAATACAAACATCCAAGCATTCGATAATCATTTATAAGTAGGACTAATTACTTGTTCAATCCTAAATTAATTCAATTAAATTAATTACTCATGAATTAATTACTCAATCCTGATTATATCTTAATTTAAACTAGAGTAATAAATTACTAACCCTGGTTTATTAACATTAATTAATTTCAAATCATTTTAGTTAATCTTTAATCATTTATTAATTAACCTTAATTAATAAATCGATTAACCCTTAATCATTAAATAATAAATCTTTAATTATTTAATTATTCTTTTATTAATTAATTACTCCTTAATTAATTATCATTATTCATTGAATAAATTAACCTCTAATTAATTATTATTAATTAATTACAATAAGTGATTATCCTAATCACTTATATTAATGAATTACGAATTAATTATCACTTGATTAATTAATTATTAATCATAGGTTAATTTAGCTCCCAACAAATTAATCAATCTTTAATTTATACTCAATTAAACTTTGATTAAGTAATTATCACTAAATATTAAAATTAATAATCTTTTAAGATAACACATTTATCTTAATTAATTTCATGAAATTTAACTTAACCCTTTTTTAATTTAATTGATAATCAAAATCATAAACTCCAATGAAACCATTTTTATCTTTAAAATCTTATTTTAAATAATCTTTAAAATGGATTATCATCAACATACGAGTTAACTTAATACCTTCAAGTTAATTTCAAATCAACAACATTGTTTAGGATAAACCATTAACTCTTAAATCAAATTCTTAATTTAAACTATTAATATTTTTTTCAAAATAAATTTTTGAAAACCAAACGCAAATAATTTTAAGTTAAATGGCTATACAACTTTTATTGATCAAAATTTAATTAAACTTTTGTTATAAATAAATTTGTTTAAGAACAAAGTTCTAAAACTTATTTAATCTAATAAACTTTAAACTTGTTCAACACTTATTCGAAAACTCTTGGAATCAACAAGTTTTTAACAAAAACCCAAGCCAAACTTATTTTTATCTGAGCATAATTCCATTTTTCCCGAGCAAAATACAGTTTCTTCTTTTCCTTTTTCTTTTTCTTTTTAAACTTTACTGGTTTAACTTTCAAACCGTTACAGTACTTTTGCAATTGCAGGAGCCCACAACAAATTTACTTGAGCTAATACATCATCCCCTCGAGCAGGACATCGAGATATTCTTCTTCTTTCCTTTCTTGTAAACTTTTCTGGTTCTAAATCCTTTAAAACTATTACTATACGTCTAAAATTTCACCCGATGGCACTCTCGAGCAACCCGCCAAACTTCTCGATAGCAACCCGAGGAATCTCCCCTTCCCACATACGACTACAAAGACACAATCCCCCCTACACGTGCACGTGCGCGGTCATCAGACCATCTCTGGTCACTTGCCGAGGTCACCAGCACAACGACAATCACTTAAACGATCGCTCCAACCCATCAGCACCCAAGAATTCGTGAGGTAGCACAATCGAGCAATCCTGCTCCTACCAGAACCCAGTCATCACCACAAAAATCAACTCGCGCTATCAAATCCGACCACCAGAATCCTTGCAACTACGATTGGGGCCTCGCCAAACAACCCAGCTTCAATTCCCACCGGACCTGACGACTTCGATCAACCCTCGGCGATGTACGAACCTGGAAACTTTGTCAACCAAAAAATGGGTATAACACCCTATTTCAACCACGCACGGCAACCACGGCAAGCTAGAATACAAACGAGTATTTTTTCAATGATCTACATTCCATTTGCCCCCTTCAACCCCAAATTCGTTGAACATTTCGCCACCAATCGTCGAAATTTGACGAATTACCCTTTACCGTTCATCTCGCAATATCATAGCTGCTACCAAACTAAAAATCACCATTTTATTTCTAAAATTCATCATTCTGTCATACTAACATGATTGGGTAATCAGATCTTAAAGTTAAAATATTCGATTTTCCCGATATATGATGACTTTACTGTAAATTCCCATTTTCACAATGTTTACTTCATATTTTTTTTTCTTGGAATTATTTTTTTAAAATAACTCTATGAGGTTATAAACATTTTCTTTTCAGAATTCATAGCTTGAATCGGTTTAGACAAGGAGATATGAATTTTTCTTAAATTTTGATAACCTTTTATTAAACAGAAAACTACATAGACAGGCATGCACCTTCATTATATATATAGACACACATATTCATATTCATACCAGAGATCAACATCAAGCATACATCACAAAGTATCAACAAAAAGAATAGTTTGATCACCTGTAAAAATGGACAGAGGACCTGAACTTTGATATTTGTTTGAATTTGACTAGGCACTGTTTTGATTTGTTTTATATGGCCTAAACTTTGATTTTTTTGTTGAAGTTGAAATGAATTGAGCTTTGATTTCCAGACTTGAGCTTTTCTGTTTGCTTTTGGACTTTGCCTCAGTCTCTTAGATTTTGATTTGTTACTTGATACTTGAACTGGAATGCTTTTGTTTTGAAAGATCTGGAAACACTTGATCTGGTTGTTTGATTTCCAGGTTTGAACTTGCATTTGCTTTGGGTTTCCAGATTTTGTTTTGATCTTTCTGTTTTAAATTCTAAAACTTTTGATTTCTTCTTTTCTTTTGTTTTAATCTTAGTTTTGAATTTCCCTGCTTTGCTCATCGAATCAGGTTGAAGTTTTGAACAGAGATTGCTGTTTTGAATTGATTCTTAAAGTAGTTGTTTAGGTTTTGATTTCGAATTGATCTGTTTTGATTTTTTGTTTGAGGAGAGTTTACAAGATCTTTGTTTCTATTTTGATATTGAGATGATTTCTGATTTTTTTTCTTTTTACTTTTCTTACTTCAGATTTGAGAAGAAAAAAATAGGCTGGTTATTATCTTTTTCTTATGTATGTTTTCTAATATTCAAATTAAAAGAAAAGTTAAGTTTTTGCCACTTGTTGTCATTTGGCTAACACTTGTCAATTACTTTATAAAAATGCTTACACTTGTTATATATAATTGAAATTGTGTTTAAATCCTTCATCTTAATTAATTTATAAATTGTATTTTAACCCTTAAGTACTCATTTTTAACATATGTATTATATTTTGTTTTGCACTCGTTAAAACAAATGTTTTTATATATACGATTACTTTTATTTAATAAATAAAAGCATTTTCTTCTATAAAACCTTAAGAAAATTTAAATTTTAAAACAAATCATACTTTAATAAATAACATACATGTGTATAATATAGAATTTAGCTTTTAAACAACATTCAAATTTTTACTATATTTTAAATATACTTTATATTATATTTCCTATTTAAATAAATACATCTCTTTATTAATCATTTATATAATCTTTTAAAGCAAAAGATGGTTTTACAATTTAATTTCACATGAATAAATAATTTTATTCTTAATTGGCCTTTGAAAAATTTATAATCAAATTCAAAACTTCATTTTCAAATTATAATGCATAGTTAAATAAAATTAGAAACAAATTCTTATTAGCTTAAAAATAAAATTACAAATCCAATTTTATTTCAATATATTTATTTTAAAATCTATTTTTTATTTATAAAATACTTACCCTTAAATTTCAACCCAAAATTCTATTTATAATCTAAAAATTTTATTTATCCTGAATTTTTTTAATTAATTCACAAAAATTTCACAATTTAATTCCAAAATCAAATTAATTGTCAATTTAAACTTAGCTAAAATTCGAGAATGTTACATCCAATTCTAAAAAAATGAGAGTTCGTTGTTTTCTCCATCTCATTTCATATTTCTACAGCCACTTCAATTCTTTTTTTGTTTTCCTGAAGCTTTCTTCCACAACCTTATGTTTTTGTTTTTGTTTTTGGTAGCCTATATTTCCTAAAGCCTTTATTTTAAAAACATGACATTCATTTCGTCCCTCCACCTTCATTTCTTCATTATTAGATAACCTGTCACTTTATTTCTTCTTTTATGTTTTGTTCTCCTGACACCTCATATTCATTTAGTTCAAATTATTCTTTGATGAACCTATAATCTCATCAGCAAATTATTTATGTTTTTAAATTATTTCTTCATTTTTTTGTGGCCGCTTCATTTTCTATGTTTACATCTCCATTTCAAATCTTCCTTGCAACGACCCGTATTTTAACAGTTTTAAATTATAGTATTTGACATAATTATTAGATTAATATGGGTGAAAATATGACGATTTGTTAGTATTAATTTATTGGATAATTTAATTTGTTTAAATTTAATATAGGAGATTATTTGAATAATTGAATTATGGATTTAACATGATTGAAAATGGCATCGAAAATTGGTTTATTTTTTTTTAATATGAATGAAAATGGTTAACATTTAAAATTTGATTTAAATGTCAATAATTAAAAATTGAAGATTTAATATTTTTATTTAACGAGTAAAAATAGTCATTTTGGTCACTGTCTTGGATTTCGACAAAACTAAGTTCATTGGATCCGAAATAGTGAATTATTGTAGGTTTTCAAGTTTCGTAGCAGTCGGACTTGTCCTTTGGCCGTGCGAGCTTGGAACGCGTAGAATTTAAATAAATAATTCGATTCGAAAAGCTATCTTGTGCATACGATCGAATTAGACCTCAGGACTAGTTCCATTGCATTCAGAATGGAGGTAAAACATTACGAACGCCAGGCAGGACGCTCCATTTGGAGTTCGGATTTGTGCGGGCCATTCGGGCGAGATATTTTCTTATTTAAATATAAAAAAGGAATCTAACTTATATCATATCGTTCAAAGCAACCTCATCCCCTATGCCTACTCGTACGCCCACTCCATTCTCTCCCTATTCATATCTGTAGATTTTAAAAAAAAACTGCCGCCCTTTATAAGAAAAACGAATCGAATATAAAAAAAGAGAGACAACGTTTCGACGTGGAAGGAGAGGGAAGGCGTGATCGATTTGCTGCGGAGGCTCGCTTGGGCTCAATGGCGAAGGGTGGAGTTGGGTTAGTGCGCGCGTGATTTAGGGTTTCGCTTCGATTTGGGAACGCGATCAGGAAAGAACGAAGGATATTGGCTGCGGCGATGTGGAGCGGCGATGGTCGATCGCCTAAGGTGGCACGCATGCAAGGATGTATTTCACGTTTTGGATCGAAGTCTATTGCGCGCATTAGAGGCTGATGGTGACGTTGGGTTGCAATAGAATCGGATATCGTGGAATATATGTAATTAGCGGCCGCTAATCGTTTTTAAGGTGTGGTAAATAAAGTTCATTTAACTAAATTATATTGTTTAATTAGATTTGAGCAAATGTTTATTGACCAATATTTGTTGCGTATGAGATCTGATTTGGGCTCAATCGTATCGATGTTATCGTCGGGATGGATTGGATTTCTCACTATCCGCTTCAGTGAAATTTCGGAAGTATTTTTAAGGTGAGTGTTTATATGCCTACAATTGACTGAAATATTTTTATGTTAGTTAAATTTATGTCATGAAGTAATTGAAAATTTATTTATTTTTATTTGATAAGTTTAATTGACATCTGAATTAATTGTTAAATTTTGAATTAACAGTTAAAATTGAATTAGAATTTAACTGCTAGTAAAATTCCTGAATTATAGAGAATTGGTTGACTGTTGTAATTATTGACTGTTTGGATGGTTGGTTGCGATGGATGCTAATGGTTGTTATTTAGATGTTTATTTATTTTGATATATCATTTTATCATCCAGTATGTTATCTATAGTATATAAAACTGTAAATTAAATAATTTCAATTAAATTAAGAAATAGGTTGAAGTGATATATACCTATTACATTTATTTTGGATTGAAATGATATATAACCATTCCTGGAATTTAAATTGAAATAATTGACTCAATTGGCCATAGGATAGAGAATTATATACGAACACTGGATTGGTTAAATTAAGTGATTTTAAAATTTTCATTTTGAAATTATTTAAATGGTTTGTTTTAAAGGAATAAAAATCAAATTTATGGAAATCAAATTATTGTTCGAACTGGAGCTCAAAATGGTGAATTTAAATTTGGTAAACGAAATTATTTAAATAATCGAATTTAAGGTTTTATGTGGTAATCGAAATATGATGTGAATTTCAGAAATTGATTTGTTAAAAAGGATTAGACTTTTATTTCGAACTTTGAATATTGCTAAGAAAAGGTGATATAAAAAAGAAATTTGAAATTTAGCTCGGATTTGAATTATATTTAAAGATTTGGATTTTAAAGAAAAATTTGATTTAAATGTTTTGAATCGATATTAGGAGATGGACTCAGAATTGATATTAATCGAAATGGTTTAAAATTTAGGATTGGAGTTGAAATTAATTTGAAATTGGAATTTAAATTAATTTGAAATTGAAACTAAAATTCGAATTGAAATTGGAATTGAATCGAGAAAATCGAAATGGAAATAGAAATTGATTTGGATTGGAAACTTCGGAATTGAATCAGTTTGGCTTGGAAACTATTTTTAATAAATTATTTTATTATCAACTATTTCAAATCTATTTTCTTTAAATATTCAAACTATTTTAATTTTCCAAACTATTTTACTATATAAACCGTTTTATTACTCAAACTATTTTCTATTAAACTATTTACTAAAATTCAAACTGGTTAAAAGGGTGAAATGTTACATTTAAATCTTAGATTTAAATACGAATTGGGTTAAAGTGAAGTTATAACCAAAATTGTAATTCGAAGCAAATTTGAAGTAAAATCGATATATCGAACTATATTGACATTGTGCAGTAAAATATGATTTTTGAAGGGAATATGATAATTTCAAAACGGATTTGATTTTGAAGCGAATATGATATTTTGATATCGCGTACAAATTGTTTTCGAAATATAAAAGTATCGACCGGTGTTTAAAATGACGTTTGATTATTAAAGAGACCGGGGCCTCTTATTGGCATACTCTCTATCAATGTTGGAACCACTTTAACAACTGTGTATGCGGTGGATGATATCCAGAATGTAGTGGTTGAATTGGCGACGTTTATTGGAATGAAGTAAGAGAACGATGATTTATAACTTTGACCCTCGTTTCATAATTAAAATGACTAAAAACAGGAGCCTGTGTCTGGCCAATGAGGTTAGCTACCTCTAGCGATGTTGATCCCTCGTATTACTATTTTATTTTGTATTCGTTGGTGCACCTTTTGTCGGTTGGATTGATTGTCGCGGTCGGCCAAAGATGGGTTGCGACCAACCAGAAAGGGTAAACTGGTTGAATCCTACCTTTGGCATTGCCTCACGTGCCTTTTCATATTTATCCATATACGAGCCCGTTACGACTTTGGTTTAGAACTTTACAAATGTGTTAAGGTGGATCAATGTAAAACCTTAATGTTATTTTGATATTTATTTTACTAATAGACATTATGTAACATCCCGCCTTTTTGCACGATTTAAACAGACACACGTGCCAATTCAAACCATACGTAAGGGCGGATTGTTATGCGATAAATAAGAAAACAGAGAAAGAAACAGAATCTCACAGCGGAAGGATAAAATATAATAATCAAATATACAGTTCATAAATCTGTTTACAAATACCTTTGATTTGTTTATACAATACATATCAGAGTACACATACCATATAACAATGCAGCGGAACAATATGAGTGTTGTGAAACCATATTATCTATAGTAATAATAATAAAATCTTCGTCTTCTTCCTCCGGAAATAAAATCTTCAATCCTGAAACGCTCGGACTGACCCGAGCGAATTTGGAAAGACAAAAACACTCGAGTCAGAACTAAAAGATCTTATGTGAGTTACATTAACAGAAATAAATATGAGTGCAGTAACTCAAGAGATGCTCGGGATTTACATGTCCTAAGGATCCGTTAAACTATTTACTATGTAGTATATTGCGCTAGTATAATAGTGTCTAATTGTAAAATAAACTTACTTTTAAATAGCGTTAAGGCTTTACATTTTCCACCTTAACACATTTATATATTCCCATAGTCTATACAGTACCGTAATCTCCCCCGTACTGGGCGTCGTCAGAGGGCACTCCATAGGTATGGTACAAAACAAAATCGTATAAGGCGCGCTAGGGTAGGTGACACGGCACAACTAGGCAATGCCAGGGTAGATATACCAATTGCTATCCGGGCTGGTGGAAACGTGCAGCGCGCAGCTACCGCCCACCTCGAACAAACACCCCCAAAATCAAAGAAATCAATAGTGGCCACCGAATCAATCCAAAGTCAGAGTATAGTATCGAAGGAGTGCGTTCGATCAGAGGAATGACCTCATTGGCCCGAGAATCGCTCCTGTTTTAGCCACCTTATACCAACTCACGGGAGTCGGGTCCACGTATTTACCTTGCAGGAAACGCCTCCACCAACCTACTTCATTCTGGAATCTCCACCGCGTACACGGTTGTTAAAGTGGTTTTCGGAGTTGGCAGAGAGTATGACAACTTCCGATCCCGGTCTCTTCAACAACCAAACGTTATTATAACACCGCGGTCCTTTAAAATAATTTATACTTTTAAAACCAGAATATAATATCCATTTCAAAACCATATAAATATGATATCATTTCCTTTTAAAACCCAAAACAATATGATATCATCTTTATTTTCCAATATATTCTTTCCAAAAATCATAGTGGTTTCAAAGTAAAATATTTAGAAATCAAAACTCTGGAATATAATATTTCCAAATTATACTACCTTGAAAATCATAACTTTGAAACAAATTTCCATCTCTCAAATGGTTAAGTATTAAATTTCCTTTATAAAACAAAATAGCTTCTTTACATTTCACAAATCAATTCCAAATATCGATTTAAACTTCCAAATACCATTTTTAATTCTTATGTTACAAAGCTTTAAATATTTCACCATTTCAAAAACAAACTCATTTGACAATCCCATATATATCAAATTCAATTACTTATTATTTAGACTTGAAATGTTTACTTAATGAATTCAATATAATTTAAGAAAACCTTTAACTTCATATAACTGGATCATCTTTCAATTTATTATATATTCATTTAATCAACCTGATATTCATTAAAATCACTTTACACAAAAATCAAGTTATAAAAATCATATCCTTTAAAAATTCTAATTTTTATTAAATTTTAATTTAACTTAATATTCCTCTTCCAAATCTATTCTCATTTAAGTCATAAAACTCCAGAAATTAAATTTTAAATAAATGTTTAATCTTATTTGATCTTAAAATCAAACTTATTTAAACTTCAAATCAAATTTATACAAAGCTTAAAAACCAGAAATTTCTATATATATATAATAGCGTTTATCAATAACCAAATCAATATCTCATAAACCATATATATATAACTTTACAAAACCATAGAAAAACATTTCAAAAATAATTTTATATATTTACCGCGGTGCCTATATATAATTTTCTATCCTATGGTCAAGTGATACGGATGTTTATCATTTCAATACGCAATTTAAAATGAAAAAAAATGCGGTTATATATCATTTCAAACCGCAATCCCGAATGAATGAAACGCATAGCAACTTGCAATTAATAAAATTAATCATCCATTCATCCATCAAATCATACATCCATTTATCACAGTCATCATCCAATTTCAAACAATCATCAATACATAACAGGTGATAATTAATGGTATCAATTATCAGTTTATACTCAAAATAAATTTAATAACCGTTAATTGGCAGTTTATATGCAAAAATAAACGTAAATTTAACTGGCAGTTAATATGAAATAAAAATTTAACATAACTATGACTGGCAGTTAATATGCAATTAAATAAATTCTAACTGTCAAATTTATGCAATAAATTAAATTAATATACAGTTATATTAAATGAACGCGATTTATCAGAGATAATGAATCAAACATGCCAAACAGTCATAAATAAATTTCTACTCATATCTAAAATTAATTTAACAAACACAAGAAATTTTAGAAATTGTGAGTGGGTTAAAACACTCACCTTTTGAATTTAAAATGAATTTAAATTCAATTTAAACTCAAAAATTCAACGGTCTCCGAATTGGTCCAAACCAGTGTCAACAGATCTGGAATTTAATTACGATCCTAACAAAAAAAATCTCGTGTGAATCGGACTACGTATGAGAAAGTTATTCGAAAATTTTGATTGAAACAAAAATTAAATAAAACAAAATAAACAAATATACCCCATCACCATGCCACGTCATATGCCACGTCCTTCTTCTCAAATTCGAGCACGCTACAGCACCAATCAAAAAAACGGACAGTACCAACAGATTACGCTCTTCGAGAATTATGACATATAATTTTTCTGGAAATTTTAGAGGAGTTTGAAATATATATTTTTTTTATTTTTATTTTTATTTTGGACTGTAATTGGATCTAGAAATTTTGCAGCCATTGGAAGAGAAGAAGTTGAAGAAAAGAACACACAGAGAGAAATGAAGATAGATGGAGGCTAGGGTTTACACAGCCTATAAATAGACAAAGTGAAAATAGGATAGGTGGGCACGAATCATAAAAGCGCAAAACGGTTGTTGGCCCACCAGAATATTTTATATTAATTGGATACGTTACGGATTAGTAAATAAATTAATTTCTTCCTTAGACATTTACATCGTATTTACAAATGTAAATTTAGATGCTTCATTTATAAGTTTCAATATAAATTCACAATTTCATTAAATTCCAAATTCATAGATAAGTTTCCATTTTCAACTAAATTTCTAAATTACCGTAATAATTATCTTAGATTTTTATTCATTCTCAATAGATTTAACTATTGTAAATTGACTAAGTTTTCATACTATAAAAATCCACATTTCTATGTATATATACATTTGAATTCCCTACTAAAATATTTTATTTATATTTCGCAATTACTTCCAATCCATTTTTTTTGGCATCGCACTGTTACTTAAATAAATAGCCTATACCAACACTAATTATCATTAATTTGAAAACGGGTTACCAAATTTTGGATTTTATTAATAATTATTATTTATTACTTCATTGTTTATTCAAATTTAGACAATTTAAGATGTTTCTTAAATGCTGAGTACATTATTAACTTCAGCGTAAAACTTCAATTTTATTTTATCTACAAATTATAAATTAACTTTGCAGAAATCCTTTAGTTGACCTTTCATTTAATTATCCTATCTATTGGTATCCCATAGATGGGAATTCCTAAAACATCTCCGAATTCCAACTTTAATTTCAATCACATAAAATATTCTATTCAGTTTCCAATAAATTCAATAAATTCAAATTATCATGTTCTAAATCCAAATGAATCCATATATCCTGCCTTCCATTCTTTAAATCTAACTAATTATCATATTCTGTATAAAGTTTACGTTATTTCCACCTATAAGCTACAAATAACAACGAATGTTGCATTTGATTTAGATTCTAAATAAATTGATGGGTAATAATTAATAATTCTCACTATTGCCCAATTTATTCCCATTCATGCTTAAATTACCACCAAACAATCATTAAATTTACCTATCTTTTATTGATTCCATAAAATCTATTTGCCCTGAGTTAGTTACTGCATTTATCAAATTCTAATTTCGCAATCACCTTAAATACATAAATTGGTATTGCATTAACATTTAAATTTATTAGCTTATGTCAACACAATTAACATTAATTGCAATGTATTACCAATTTTAGTCACTACCCTAACTACTAACTCATATTAACCTACATTATTCCCAAGAATTTCATTGGTTTTTCTTATATTAAATTTATCAACCATATTAATTAAGGTTTTTTAAAAACAATTAATAAAATTCCCTTTAATATATACAACTTAGCAATCTATTAAGCATGGTATTATATTTCACGTAAATGTACATTACATTTATTACAGTGTTATCCAAATAAATTGAATGATCTAAGTATATAACTCCTAATATCCACCCATCTTGCCTTAATCCCAAATAACATACAAATTAAACTACCCTTAATTTCAATTAACCCTATCATTACTTTTTATATTCCAAACAAATAAATTAATAATAGGTTAATCGAATCAGATTTACAATCCAACTTTAATTATTTGCAAATTTTGTCAGTTTGGACCACTTGGTAAATTCAGAATCCTTTAACAACTTCCTACATTAATTTATTTTTGAACAATCCCAAAATTTTCAATATTAAAGTACAAATCCAATTTATCAAAAATTAAAACTTAAATTTCAAGGAATTTATTTATTTAGGTTTAGATCCCGTTATTCACTAAAATTGGCTGGTATTTATTTCATTCGCCTCTTTAATTGTACGTAAATTTCTCATAAATATACCTAAAATTTCATTTAATTCCAACTACTTCCTAATTTTCATTTCTACGTCTTAACACACTCTATATTAAACTTATAGGCATTGTATTACTCATCATATTAATGTAACCTTTATTTAGTGTATTAACATTTATTTCAATTCAAATTCTATCAACCAATTAAACATGTAACCAATTACTATTGCTTACAAATCAAAATATTGCACCCATTGTCATCTTCTGAATGGAATTAGTCTTTATTTCAAAACTTATCTAAATTTACATTAAGACCATATTTAATCCTCTTCGATAATATTAATCCTCAATTTATTAAATGGAATCAATATATCTTACATAACATGTTTTACGCATAAATTTTTAAATTAATATTATTTCAACTTATTCCCCATATTCTCAATAATTACCTAACATAAATCTACGCTTATTTTATTCTAAGTTCACACTTCCGTTACTCTCAAATCAATAAGTAACGTTCATATAAATAAATGTTATGTCAGTATCCTATTTATCGCGATATTTTTATTTATTTATTACTGCATAACTTTACTTATTTTCTTCCCATCACATTAAAATTAATCGTTAAAGTAACGCTTATCAATACGCATCAAATTATTTACCAAATTAAAAGGTTTTGATTTTTTTTAACAAATTAATTGACAGATTAATTAGGTAATGTATACGAATTGTTATTATACCCATAAATTTACACTTAACTAATTAAATGCCTTACCTATATTCTCTATCTTCCCATTATATTCAGGTACAATACTTACACCAATTTTTATTGAAAAATTTATTCATATTACAAACAAAGGCTTAAATTACCATTGTTAAATTAGCGTTCAATATATATTTATCACCTTTTATTATTTCTACTAAATTTTTATTACAAAATTCTATTAAATAAATTAAATCGTCGAAATTTACGGGTCGTTACACATTATATATTAAAGCGTATACTATTATACAAAAATAGTTTAACAAATCCTTAGGAGATGGAAAATCCCATAACATCTCTTAAGTTGTGGCAATCATATTTATGATATTGATTTGACTTACATAAGAGTATTTTAGTCCTGACTCGAGTGTTTTGTCTTTTCATTATGCTAGGGTCAGTCCTGAGTTTTTCCAGTGCATTGAAGATCAGCTTGTGGAGGACGAAGACGAAGTTGGTATATTATTACTATTATTATTTCCTTATTCATGGTATCCTGTATATTGATCTCTTATCCCTGATGTGTGTGTGTATATGACTCTGATAAATGTGTATAAATTATAATCAAATGTATAGTAACAGCTTCATGATCTGTTATTTGATTATTATATTTTATCATTTCCGCTGTGAGATTCTGGGTTTGTTTTCTTCTTTTTTCCTTATTTTTCTTATTTAAACCCATTGATTATCTACGTTCCGGATTGTTTAAGTTGGACATGTGTGGATTATTATCGATTTAAACCTTTCGAAATATAGGTCATCACAGTTGGCATCAGGGAGAAGGTTTAGCGATAACCTTGGCTTTATGGGGTTTGACTCGTTAGAGATAGGATAGTAATATCCTAGAATGAGTCAATTTGAGTGCATATTTATGTGAGAGCATACTTGTTAGTGTTATAAAATGTTTTATATTGTGTTCACTTATCCATTGAGTT
Organism: Allium cepa; assembly: GCA_030765085.1. Lineage (NCBI taxonomy): Eukaryota > Viridiplantae > Streptophyta > Magnoliopsida > Asparagales > Amaryllidaceae > Allium > Allium cepa. The sequence continues at coordinate 211,773,112 of CM060940.1, read as the reverse complement.
GTTTATGAATTCTGGTCGTTGTGTGGGACGCCGTGTTATCGATAGGGGTTTCTAAACCCTTAAACGAGGCAAGTTGACATAATTTTGTGTTTTAAAAAATCGAGTAAATGAAATATTCCCAAATTACATTATACATATATATAAAGTGATTATTAATGAAATTTTTGTTAGGCGATGATAATATTTAATTATCATTGACTATTGGTAAACGAATATTTAATGAATTTTATTTTATGAAGCATTTGATAATGAAATTAAATTGAAATATAATTGCAATAAGAATTAGTTAAAATGACCAAGTTGTAAATTAAAGGAATTTTTTGATAATAAGTTAAGGAATTTTGTATAAGTATATTTATAACATAGCTTACAAATAGAAATGATTTTAAAATTGAGAATTTTAGAATTTTAAATCCTTTTTTCTTCCAAAATTGTTTTCGAAGATTTTAAAATTTATATTAATAATATTTGGAAGATTTTTGACAAGAAAAAGAATATTTAAAAGGATTTTTTGAAGAAATAAAAGCATTAAACTCGCTTGGTCGCTGGGAAATAATTCTAGGGATGGCTGCAGCATCGCCAGTGTTCATTTCGAGTTTTTGAGTGAGAATTGCTACCAAAAGAAATTTATTTTCGACTAAAACAAGTTTTGATTAAAAGAAAAAATATATTTTAAGTGTGATTTAACTAGTATATGAAAATAGTTTTGAACTTAAAATTGAAAATACTATATTAGAAATAAGTTTGTAACTTATAAATTTGAATAGGAAAGAAAAATAAGTTATAACTTGTAGGTTTGAACATGGAAGTAAAATAAAAAATTAAACATTTTAATTAAGCAGATAAAAGAAATTTGAATTCGAGAAATGAAATAAACTAGTTAACTTAAGAAATTTTAAATTAATTGAGTTAGAGAAATGAAGAAATTAAAATACATTTAACTCAAGAAGCTTAAATAAAAATGAAATTTCAAATGAATAAATTTTATAACTTATAGATTTCAGAATTTGAAGCTAAAAACAAATTTTAAAATTTGTAAAATGGGAATGATGAGAAATTTAACTTGAATAAGATTAAATAAATGAGTGATAGATTAAAATGAAAAGAAGTTTAACTTAATATTAAATGAGTTGAATTGGAATTGAATTGAACTAGATAAATAGTAAAGTGGACTAATTTCATTTGATTTATAAAATGAATTAAAAATGAATACGGACTTGAATTTTTAAAATGAAATGTAATTTAAGTGTGTAATAAATTGAATAAAAATAAATGAATGTAAGTAAAAAAATTGTATAAATAATTGGATTTGATTTAAAATTAGATAAAGAATAAAAAAAATTAAATTGCAAGAGGAGTAGTTTGAATAAAAATTGAATGTTAACTAATGTAATATGGAACAAGTTAATGAAACAAATTAAAGGACAGAAGTAACTTAAGAAAATTGAAAGAAAAGAAAAGAAGAAATTATTAATATGAATTGAGATATAAAAATAAAATTTACTATAGTAACTAGTAATATGAATTTGTATAAAAGAAGTGAATCTATGATTTAAAAATAACTTAAGATATGAATAATAATAATAAGCGTGATTGTCTTGCATAAAATATTTATAATGAATTTAGATAATTTATAAATGATGTTAGTATAAAAAGAAAAAAGAGAATATACTAGGTGGAAATATAATAGATTTTACTTAAGCATGGTTAAGTGGAATAATTTTTATACATGATTCACCTATGAATTTATTAGAAATAGGTTAAACAAAAAGCGAAACAATTGGAATTTCATAAATTGAATCGTATAAAATTAAATATAATGAATTTATAACGAATGTTAATAAATTTAAAGAAATCAATGGAATATAAACCAATTAAAAATGGATGAAAAAATGCAAATAATTGAAACAAATCAATTGAATGTAAATATATATATATATATATATATATTTAATTGTGATAAATCAAATGCGAATGCAATAAATATTGATTGAAAGAAAAGAATGAATTGAAACCAAAATTAGTTGAATGTAAATCAATTAAAAGCGAATGAATTGATTATAAATCCATTGTATGATTAACGAAATAAACATTAATAAGTGAATGCGAATCAGTTTTAAATATATGGAATGTGGTATGGAATTAAATTACTTTAAGTGTGATTAATTATATGAATGATTGAAATGAAATAAGTGGGTGTGAGCTTAATAACACTTAAATGAATGAAAAAGAATTTGGAAACAAATGGTATTGAATATAAGTCGATTCAACGTTATGAATAAACGAAAAATGAACAAATAAAATGTTAATAAAAATTTAATGTTAATAAGAATGAGAGTGTATAAAGTAAACATTGACATTGAAATGTAAATTGTGATAATTATGAATTGAATTGAATAAATATTGATTTGTCGAAAGATTTTTTTTGTTGTAAATCCATGTTTCATTGTTTTGAGTACATATGATGGTTGTATGGTTGCATATTTATGCTCGTGCTCGAGATTTGGATTCAGAATGCATTTTTTATACTTATTGGAATTTATACATGTTTTATATTTTATTATAAGTGACTAACATTCAAAATTGAGTTAAGATAGGTACATACGAAGACCATTGGATGTATACGTGGATTATTATATGCTTTGCTTGCTTAATACAAGCGAACTCGCTCGTATTAATAATAATAATAAGGTACGTATCTCGGGTTACATACCGCGATTTTATATTTTTGCCCTTTGGGATGCCTCATCATTTAGATGAGATGTATATTTGATATCTTTTTGGTATATTTGTGATATATATTGATATTGTAAAAATATTCCAATCGAGCCGCGTAAAGGAGACTCTGCCGAAATTTTTCGTAAAACCGGGACTTGGAAAAAAAATTAATTTAAAAAAAAATTATAACTTGTTTTATATATAAATTATGTTTTTCGTAAAACTGATATTAGATTGGCGAAATAGAAGCGTATTAGTATTTTCGAAAATAAGATGTTTAAGTCTTATAAGTTGATAGTTTGAATAAATAAAAAATATTGTAAGTTAAATTCTTTCATAAACACTTTTTCGAGGATGAATTTTTTTGAGTGGGGGAGTATGTAACGACCCGTATTTTAACAGTTTTAAATTATAGTATTTGATATAATTATTAGATGAATATGGATAAAAATATGATGATTTGTTAATATTAATTTATTGGATAATTTAATTTGTTTAAATTTAATATAGGAGATTATTTGAATAATTGAATTATAGATTTAATATGATTGAAAATGGAATCGAAAATTGGTTTAATTTTTTTTTAATATGAATGAAGATGGTTAACATTTAAAATTTGATTTAAATGTGAATAATTAAAAATTGAAAATTTTATATATTTAACGAGTAAAAATAGCCATTTTGGTCACTGTCTCGGATTTCAACGAAACTAGTTTCATTAGATCTGAAATGGTGAATTATTGTAGGATTTCAAGTTTCGTAGTGGTCAGAATTATTGTAGGCCGTGTGAGCTTGAAACGCGTAGAATTTAAATTCATGATTTAAATAAAAAAATTCGAGTCGAAAAGCTATTTTGCGCATATGATCGAATTAGACCTCAGGACTAATTCCATTGCATTCGGAATGGGGGTAAAACATTATGAACGCTAGGTGACACGCTTCATTTGAAGTTCGGATTTGCGCGGGCCATTCGGACGAGATATTTTCTTATTTAAATATAAAAAAAGGAATCTAACTTATATTATCCCATTCAAAGAAACCCCGTCCCCTATGCCTGTTTGTACGCGCACTCCACTCTCTCCCTATTCATATCTACATATTGATAAAAAAACCACCGCTCTTTATAAAAAAACGAATCGAATATAAAAAAGCGGAAACAACGCTTCGACGTGGAAGGAGAGGGAAGGCGCGATCGATTTGCTGCGTAGGCTCGCTTGGGCTTGATGGCGACAGGGTGGAGTTGGGTTAGTGCGCATGTGATTTAGGGTTTCACTTCGATTTGGAAACACGACCAGGAACGAACGAAGGATATTGGTTGCAACGACGTGGAGCGGCGATGGTCGATCGCCTAAGATGGCGCACGTGCAAGGATGTATTTCACATTTTGGATCGAAGTCTATTGCGTGCATTGGAGGCTGATGGTGATGTTGTGTTGCAATAGAATCGGATATTGTGGAATACATGTAATTAGCGGCTGTTAATCGTCTTTAAGGTGTGGTAATTAAAGTTCATTTAACTAAATTATATTGTTTAATTAAATTTGAGCAAATGTTTATTAATCAATATTTGTTGTGTACGAGATTTGATTTGGGCTCAGTTGTATCGACGTTATCGTCGGGATGGAGTTGGATTTGTCACTATCCGCTTCAGTGACATTTCAGACGTATTTTTAAGGTGAGTGTTTATACGCTCACAATTGATTGAAATATTTTTATGTTAGTTAAATTTATATCGTGAAGTAATTGAAAATTTATTGATTGTTGTTTGATAATTTTAATTGACATTTAATTGACATCTGAATTAATTGTTAAATTTTGAATTAACAGTTAAAATTGAATTAGAATTTAACTACTAGTAAAATTCCCGAATTATAGAAAATTGGTTGATTGTTGTAATTATTGACCGTTTGGATGGCTGGTTGTGATGAATGTGATTGGTTGATATTTGGATGCTTATTTATTTTGATATGTCATTTTATCATCCAATATGTTATCTACAGTGTATAAAACTATAAATTGAATTATTTCAATAAAATTAAGAAATCGGTTGAAATGATATATACCTATGACATTTATTTTGGATTGAAATGATATACATCCATCCCTGGAATTTAAATTGAAATAACTGATTCATTTGGCCATAGGATAGAGAAATATATACGAACACTGGATTGATTAAATTAAATGATTTTAAAATTTTCATTTCGAAATTATTTAAATGATTTGTTTTAAAGGAATAAAAATAAAATTTACGGAAATAAAATTATTTTTCGAACCGGAGCTCAAAATGGTGAATTTAAATTTGGTACATGAAATTTTTTAAATAATCGAATTTAAGTGGAAATCAAAATATGATGTGAATTTCAGAAATTGATTTTTTTTAAAGGATTGGACTTTTATTTCGATCTTTGAATATTGCTAAGAAAAGGTGATATAAAATGATATTTTGAAATTTCGCTCGAATTTGAATTATATTTAAAGACTTGGATTTTAAATTGGATGTTGAAGAAAAATTTGATTTAAGTGTTTTGAATCAATATTTGGAGATGGACTCGGAATTGATATGAATCGAAATGGTTTAAAATTTAGGATTGGAGAATAAATTAATTTGAAATTGGAATTTAAATGAAATTGAAATTGAAATTAAAATTTGACTTGAAATCGGAATTGAATCGAGTAAATTGAAATGGAAATAGAAATTGATTTGGATTGGAAATTTAGAATTGAATCAGTTTGGCTTGAAAACTATTTTAAAATAAATTATTTTAGTATCAACTATTTCAAATCTATTTTTTTTAAATATTCAAATTATTTTAATTTTCCTAACTATTTTACTATATAAACCATTTTATTACTCAAACTATTTGAATTGACATTTTGTAGTAAAATATGATTTTTGGAGGGAATATGATGATTTCAAAAGGGATTTGATTTTGACGAGAATATGATATTTTCATATCGCGTACGAATTGTTTTCGAAATATAAAAGTACCGACCGGTGTTTAAAATGACGTTTGATCGTCAAAGAGACTGGGGCCTCTTATTGGTATACTCTCTGTCAATATTGGAACCACTTTAACAACCGTGTACGCGGTGGATGATATCCAGAATGTAGTGGTTGAATTGGCGACGTTTACTGGAACGAAGTAAGAGAACGATGATGTATAGCTTTGACACTCGTGTCATAATAAAAATGACTAAAACAGGAGCCTATGTCTGGCTAATGAGGTTAGCTACCTCTAGCGACATTGATCCCTCGTATTACTATTGTCATTTCGTATTCGAAGGTGCACCTTTTTTCAGTTGGATTGATTATCACGGTCGGCTACGGATGAGTTACGACCAGTCAAAAAGGGTAAACTGGTAGAATCCTACCTTGGGCACTGCCTCACGTGCCTTATCAAATTTATCCTTGTACGAGCCCATTACGACTTTGGTTTAGAACTGTACAAATGTGTTATGGCGGATAAATGTAAAACCTTAACGCTATTTTGATATTTATTTTACTGATAGACATTATATATTATAGCGTATACTATTATATATATATATATAGTTTAACGGATCCTTAGGAGATGGAAAATCCCATAACATCTCTTAAGTTATGGCAGTCATATTTATGATATTGATTTGACTTACATAAGAGTATTTTAGTCCCGACTCGAGTGTTTTGTCTTTTCATTATGCTCATGTCAGTCCTGAGTTTTTCCAATGCATTGAAGCTCAGTTTCTGGAGGACAAAGACGAAGTTGGAATATTATTACTATTATTATTTCCTTATTCATGTTATCCTATATATTGATCACTTATCCCTGATGCGTGTGTGTATATGACCCTGATAAATGTGTATAAATTATAATCAAATGTATAATAACATATTCATGAACTATTATTTGATTATTATATTTTATCGTTTCCGCTTGAGATTTTGTGTTTGTTTTCTTCTTCTTGTCTTATTTTTCTTATTTAACCCCATTGATTATCTACATTTCGGATTGTTTAAGTTAGACATGTATGGATTATTGTCGATTTAAACTTTTCGAAATGTTGGTCATCACATTCCTGCCTCTGAATCATTTTAATGTGAATTTGTAAATGCAAAAGCTCTCATTTTTCCAAATTCAATTCAAATTCTCAATGAAACCATTTTTAATTTATGTTGATTTCAAATTTAAATCACCTCCAATTCAATAGTTTTAAAAGTTTAAGTATTCAAACAATTTACAATAACTCGATTTGATAAACTCAAGTATATTTCAAAATTCAACTTTAATTTTATTTAAATTTGAAAATATTTACTTAATCACCTTTTATTAAATCAAATTATAAAATCATACTTTTCAAAATTTCAAAATCAATAAGTTTACAATCAATTCTTATTTAAATTCAAATCTTGACAAATTAAATTACTAATCAACTTAATTTATCCTTCCAACTTTTATTTTATTGAAGTTACTACAAAATCTAGTTCCAAACTATTAATATAATTTTATATAAATACTAAATATATTATATAAACTAATTAAATTAAATTTTATTAAATTAAAGTATATTAAATTTTATTAAATTAAATCTTATAATTAAATTCAATTTAAATCTTATTTGTATATTTTAAAAATAATAAAAATATAAGTAAAATCCTAAAATTTACATTTTCACAACTTAACTTATAATTTTAAAATTTTCAAAGCATATAATTTAAATCTGAATTTCACATATATTAAGATAAATTTATATATTATATTTAGAAATCAATATTTATTTAAACTCGTATATATTTCCTTTCAAAACCTGGAAATCATTTTCAAAAAAATAGACCAACGGTGTACGTATATAATTTTCTATCATATGGTCAAGTGATACGAATATTTATCATTTCAATCCGTAATTTGAATATTTTACGGGTATATATCATTTCAACCCGCAATCCCAAATTTTAAAAATCAATAAAAATCGCTTGGGTTTATTATTTCAACCCATAACGATTTTCTCCTAATTATTAAAATAGTTCGGGTATGTATCATTTCAACCCAAGGGGAATTTCTAACTAATAAGGTATAACAACCCAGTATTTTGTGATTATTTTAATTTTTTATTTTAATTATTTAAATTGAAACTCCTGATTTAAAAACTTTATTATATTCATTAAAATGAATTAATTTTGTTATTTTAAGAGTATATTTTGATTTTTGTGTGAATTATAATTTCAAACCTGAATAAATAGAATATTTTCAGAAAATGTGGATTTTGGTCAAATTGGCCAAACTTTGACTTTTAAATTTAAATATTTGAATTTTTGAATTTTATTATGAAAATAGAATAAATTTTAAGAATACTACTTTTCGTTTCGTTGAAAACCGATTTGTATTATGAAAGTTATGTATTTTACAATATTGTATGTAAATTGATTTATTTAATAAAATTGTCTATTTTAATTATATAAATAATATTTTATTTGTCCTATCATGTTATAATATGTGTAATATGACATGTTAGATATATATTTTATTTTTAAAACATTTTAAAGTGATGTTATAATTTTCCAAAATTTATTGCATTTATTTTCTATTTTTAAAGGCTAGTTTCTATTTTTCTGCCATTTCTTAATTTAAATTATATTTAATTAAAATTTATTTATTTATTTTTGTGAATACATTTTTGTTTTATGTTCTTATCTTTATTTATAAATATTTTCCAAGTCCATATATGTGACGCCCCACCTCTATACCCACGCTAGCCAAGAACACTACGAAGTAATGCTGTCAACTAGCACGGAGAATAAGGCTGTTGAGGAGCGACCATCCGTGTAATTGCTTTGTGCGAGCATCGATATGTCAGATAGTATAACATGCAATTCTTTTTAAGTAGAAATCCGACATGCCGACGCAAACTCAAAGATATCACACGGTGGCTATAATATCTTCAGAAACAAATATAGAAATAAACATAACATAAATCAGTCACAAACAATTCATATCACAAAGGCGGAAATAGATATGAATATTACACTAGGAAGTGTACATCAGAGTAGTGGTCTAAAAAGATCCACAATATCACAAAAGAATAGTTACATGAACTACACAAAAGAATAAGTATACATTATGGAGTCTATATCTCGAATGTATACACCAAAATAAACTACTAATCTAAGTAGTAAGCCAAAAGTCAGAGAAATCAGTCTCAAGAGAGAAGTCAAGCGGAAGCACCTGTAACATCTCGGTCTGACCTGAGTATTATTTAATAAGAAAATAATAAACGGATCAGTCTAACTATAGATATCAGATGAAACGATATAGAATAAGAGATATGACTAAACACATAATAATCACAATTCCAAGCTGTGATATATATAAGTAATTGAAAATCAACGAGAGATTAATCAATATCACCAAATCTACACAAGAATCAAAGAAATGCCATACTCCTTATTTCGTTCATCAAACCACAAATATTGACGATAATATCAATGTCAATCACAAAAGTCAATGACACACAAATTCCAGAATTCAATACGCGAAATCCAGAAATCACAAAAGTCAAAGACGCACAAATTCACCAATGCACAAATATTGATAAATCTTATCAATGGAAATCACGAAAATTGGTGAAACACAAATTCTAGAAATCATCTCAAGAAATCCAGAAATCACAAAGGGGGGAGGCCTATCACAAACGGGAGCATAAAGCCCACCAACACGTGTATCACAAACGGAATGCTAATTCCATGGTTGCTAACCATCACAAATTGAGTCGAAGCTCCACAAACGGCCCGAAGACCATGGGTTGCTACCCCACCAAATTGAGTCGAAACTCCACAAAACGGGGTTTAGTCTCCCTCGCAGATAAAGAGACATCGCACATTGCTAGTCTAAATCACAAAGATGATCGTCATGATCAACGAGAAGTGTCGATTACAGTAAGCTAGTAAATATATGAGCTTAGCATCATGTCCCATAACCACTAGCTTAACTTAAATATTTACGAACAAATTGTAGATCTCCACTAGAAAATTGTCACAAGAGTTTCAATCGAACAAGTCCAAGAATTAACCAACAAAGTGAACGCAAGCGTTTCATACCACTTGTTTTACTAAGTCGTTTAATTAGATTTCTCATACGAGTGAGGTAAAGGTTTGTATATACTAATAGATTGGAAAACGGTTTTATAAACGAATTTGGTATTAAAATAGTATTGAAATCGTTTGAGGAAAGAGTTTTGATATTTACTACTAGTATATAAAACCTTTATATTTTTAAAGTGGCAAATCACGAAGAAGATTGTAAGAATAATCAATCACTAAAATTCATATACGAAGACGTGAATAAAATCCAAAGAAATCGATAAAGGATCCATCGAAATGGATATTCAAAAATCCCTAAAAAGAGTCATCAAAGTCATAATAGATGATAACAACAACTAGAAAACAACACGAATCGATTAAAGTTGGAAATTCAAGCAACTAGGCGAAAATAGGCAAAATTGCACAGGTCGGTCGGCCAGCTACAGAGCTCGGTCGACCGAACCCTGTTTTGAAAACCTCTCGGGCATCAAGTCGGTCGACCGAACCAGGGGGTCGGTCGGCCGAACCAGAAACAGAGAAGTGCAACTGCACTTTTACTAGCAGGTCCATCGACCGGACCAGGGGGGTCGGTCGGCCGAACCTGATGCTCTGCAAATTGATGCCCATAAATTGATATGCAACCTCCACCTATTCGCAACCGAACGAGCACGGACGCTAGGGAATTATGCCTAACGGCTACCCGGCCCTATTGGCTCCTCGGTGCATCACCAAAAACACATTTGAACCTCAAAGCTATGATTTTTAAGGATTTGGCTTTCAAACACTAAAATTGGAATATTCTCAAAAGCAATCCAAATCAAAAGCAATTGAACAAGAATAAGTGTTAGGAATTTATACCTAACAATCGAAGATAATTCATAGTCTTAGATGTGAGATTAAAAATCTCACCTTTTCACAAAATCAAACAAGAAGAAGTTTGAAAGCAAATGGAGAATCAACCTCTCTTCAACACAACCCAATTGAGCTTGAATCTAAGCTCAAAAACAAGAACATTCCCAAAATTAGGTTTAGGAATTTCTGAAATTGGTAAGAGAATAAGTTGGAGAAGATGAAGAGAATGCTTACCAATGGGTTCTCTTGAATTTGGAGCTAGGGATTTGAAGTTGCAAGAGGAACTAGGGTTTTAGAGTTTTAATTTCCACTCTCTCCCACCATTAATGCTATAAAAACTGAAAAGAGAAAGAAGTGAGGGAGAATGGGGAGGAGGGGTTCAGTTTTTAAGTATAAGTTGGCTAATGGCTGAACCCAAACTCAAACCCAAAGTGAAAAATAGCAAAAAATCAACTTTCTCCAAACATATCGAAGCTTATACTCAAAAAGGTCGCAAACGGCATTTTAAACTCAATGGGAGTGGTCCTGAGTCCTAATTCGACCGTATGCAAAAAGTAGCTTTTCGGACTAAAATCCGACCAACGATAAAATATTTAAATAAAATATTTAAATATAAAATCGATAAATATGCGGGTTGTTACAGACTCCCCTCCTTAAAGAAATTGCGTCCTTGCAATATTTAAGAAGAGAACATAAAGTAACAACCATAAAAGCATATTCAACACAAAAGAAATTTGAAATAAAAGGTTCACCTTAAAGAGCACGGGAAAGCAAGTCCGGATGTGATCGCTCGATGAATTCCCTAGACTCCCAAGAACAATCCTTAGGATTTGAAGATCATTGAACTTTAACAAGCGGAACATCTTTATTTCGAAGTCGTTTGACTTTCGAAGCAATGATACGAATAGGATGTTGCTCATAAGTTAAATTCGGCGAAACTTCAATCTCTTCCACAACACCAGGCTCAAGAATAGAATCGGAATCTCGAAGACATTTCCGAAGTTGAGAAACGTGAAATACGTCATGCATAGCAGAAAACTGAGCCGGTAATGATAGGCGATAAGCCATGGAACCAATACGTTCAGTGATAGGAAATGGCCCAATATATCGAGGCGCCAATTTTCCCGATCGACTGAAACGTACAACACCATTCATAGGTGATACACGAATGAATATAAGATCTCCCACAGAAAATTCTAACTTCCTTCTTCGGTTATCGGCATAGAATTTTTTTCTACTCTGGGCTTCTTTCATCCTATGTCGAATAAGTTCAATCTTTTCTGTGGAATCACGAATAAAATCTGGACCTAAAACAAACTTCTCACCGGCCTCAAGCCAACAAGAAGAAGATCGGCATGGCCTTCCGTAGAGTGCCTCAAAAGGTGCCATACCAATACTAGATTGGAAGCTATTGTTATAGGAAAATTCAACAAGTGAAATATGATCTTCCCAACTTCCACCAAAATCAAGAACACATGCACGAAGAAGATCTTCAAGAGTTTGATTTACACGCTCGGTTTGTCCATCGGACTGGGGGTGATAAGCGGTGCTAAAATTAAGCTTCGTTCCCAAAGCTTTTTGAAGACTCTTCCAAAATCCACTAGTAAACAATGGATCACGATCACTAACTATAGAAGTAGGGACTCATGCAATTTAACAATCTCTTTAATAAAAAGTTTGGCCAAAAGAGGTACGGTTCGGTTAGACCGAACGGGAATAAAATGGGCAGATTTAGTAAGTCTATCAACAATCACCCATAAGCTATCATGACCCGAACGAGAACGGGGAAGGCCATCTATAAAATCCATGGAAATATTGTCCCACTTCCAAATTGGAATTTCTAAAGGTTGCAATAACCCACCGGGCCTTTGATGTTCGGCCTTAACGAGTTGGCAAGTCATGCAACGCTTAACGAAGTTAGCGATGTCAAATTTCATTCCCTCCCAATAATAAAGTCGCTTCATATCCGCGTACATTTTACTACTACCGGGATGAATGGTAAATTTAGAATGATGAGAATCTTCTAAAATATCTTTACGAAGATCACCAATATTTGGCACGACAAGTCTACCAAATTTTCGAATGCCGCCACGAGAATCGATATCAAAGTCTTTCAAACCTTCAATATCAATTTTATCCTTAATATTTTGGCCAAGAAGAGCCAATTCAGGATCTAGCCTTTGAGCTTCAAGAATGCGGTCTAAAAGAGATGGATGAGCCTCAAGGCTACATAAAACAAATGATGAGCATAAATCGGATACGCGCTCTCGAATCTCACAAGTGGATAAGATCTCGAGATCGTTCCATTCGGATATCATCATGGAAACAACAGCTTGTTGTTTTCGGCTAAGAGCATCGGCGACACGATTACCCTTACCGGGAGTATAAAGAATATCAAGATCATATGGTGCAAGAAATTCGAGCCAACGCTGTTGACGTAAATTAAGTTCCTTTTGAGAAAATAAATATTTCAAGGACTTATGATCGGTATAAAGAACAAATTTCTCTCCTAATAGATAATGACACCAAATACGAAGGGCGAAAACAATAGCCGCGAGCTCTAAATCATGAGTGGCATATCTAGTCTCAGCAGGCTTCAATTGCCTAGAAGCAAAAGCAATAACACGTTCTCTTTGCATAAGAACGGCACCCAAACCAACGCGACTAGCATCGGTATAAACAACGAAATCTTGATTCCCCTCGGGAATAACGAGAATAGGAGCATCAGAAAGAAGTTCTTTTAATTTCTGAAAAGAAGCTTCACATTTTTCCGACCAAATGTATTTAACACCTTTCTTCGTCAAGCTAGTGAGAGGCACGGCAATCTTAGAAAAGTCTTTGATAAAACGACGGTAATAGCCCGCCAATCCGAGAAAACTACGAATCTCTGTCACACTCTCCAGTCTCTTCCAATCTTGAATCGCTTCAATCTTTGAAGGATCCATGGAAATTCCGGATTCGGAAATAATATGACCGAGAAACTTCACACGAGATTGCCAAAAGTGGCATTTAGAAAATTTTGCCCTTAATTGATTACTCCTAAGAGTTTCCAACACAATCCGAAGATGTTTTTCATGCTCCTCCTCGGTTTTAGAATACACAAGAATATCATCGATAAAGATAAGAACAAACCGGTCGAGGAAGTCTTTGAAAACTCTATTCATAAGGTCAACGAAATACGCCGGAGCATTCGTCAAACCAAATGGCATGACAAGCCATTCATAAGATCCATAACGAGTACGGAATGAGGTCAATGGAATACTATCCTCTGCAATACGAAGCTGATGAAATCCAGTAGCTAAGTCTAATTGTGAAAAGACCTTAGCACCACTAAGCTGATCGAATAGATCATCAATCCGAGGTAAAGGATATTTATTTTTGACAGTAAGATCATTAAGCTTGCGGTAGTCAACGCAAAGCCTAAGTGTACCATCGGATTTCTTCACAAAAATAGCCGAAGCTCCCCAAGGCGAGGAACTAGAGCGAATAAATTGCTTCGTCTCCAATTCGGATAATTGTTTACGCATCTCCTCGTTTTATTTATTGGACATACGACATGGAGGACGAGTGATAGGTTGAGCTCCAGGAATAAGATTAATTCTGAACTCAATTGCCCGCTTAGGTGGTAATCCTAAAACGGGTTCGAATATGTCGAAAAATTCACGAACGACGTGAATAAGAGAAATAATATCACCCTCATCATCATCGTCGTCATCACGAGGATTTAAAGAATATAAAGATGCGACCAAGCTGGAAACTGAATCTTGAAGATTAATAGAAATCTGCTTAAAAGATTGAGGATGTCGAAGATGAATAATCCGCTCAGGACATAGGATATGAGCTTCATAACGGTTAAGCCAATCCATTCCCAAAATCATTCCAAAGCCTAAATAACGCATGACATGCAAATCGGCTAGGAAAGGAAAATCACACAAAATAATCTCGACATCTTTACACAATAAACTGATTGTTGCGGATCCACCAACCGGATTCGCAATTCTCAAAGAAGTCATTAAACACAAAACATCCAAAGAAAAAGTATCAACAAGTTCTTTTGATATAAAAGAATGGGACGCACCCGTATCAAAAAGAACTCGAATAGGATGATCACGAAATAAAATAATTCCATCCAGAATAGAATGAGAAATACCTTGGCCACGAGATGTGTTGCCAGGGGCTTGAGCAACATTTAACTTTCCCTCCTTCTTGCCTTGAAGTTTGGGGCATGAAGATATAACATGACCGGGAACTTTGCAGTAGCGACAAGAGAGAGACTTTGGGCACTTGTTCGCATAATGGTCCTTCGAACCACAATTATAGCATTCCCCACGGCCAAAGGAAGAAGTCTTTGCCACGGAGGTTGCTTGCTTCCCTTTCTTATTGGGATAGGGGCCTTTGAATTTGTTTGGCCTCTTCTTATTGTTGTTGAAGCTTGGTTTGGAACCCACCACTTCAACATCATTCTCCCTATCCGCCTCTTCAAGACGAAGAGCGATATCAACGAGTTGGTCGAAAGAAACTTCTAATTTTAGAAGTAATGGCTTCTTGAGATTTTTGTTTAAGCCATAGACGAACCTCTGGTTCTTCTTTAAAGGGGTGTTGATATATTCAACCCCATATTTGGAAAGCGACTCGAAGGAGGCGACGTAATCAGTCATGGAGGACTCACCTTGAACAAGGTCTATAAATCGTCGAGCCAATGTCACTTTCTCAGCTTCCGGTACGAATTTCAACTCGAAGCGTTCCCGGAATTGCTCCCAGGTGAGATCCGCTTCATTAATCTCAGAAATAAGAAGTTCATACCAGTCCAATGCTCTTTCTCGGAGCATACTAGAGGCCACCTGAACTCGGTGAAGGTCAATAAGATTCATGCGAGAAAAGATTCGATCGCATGACCTTAGCCAAGCCTGTACTTCAATAATAGTTTCGAAACCTTTGAATGGCTCCCCACCCAAATTAGTGTAATCCTGCACAAGCGTGCAAATCCCGACTTTGGGTGAGTAGGTTCCGGGTTAGTTCCAGCTGCTTGAGCATTTGTCACTAAATTAAGAAGCTGTTGAGCAATCATAAAAACTCCATCTTGGGGTGGAGTGCTAGACGGTACGGCTCTGGGGCGGCCTGGTCTAGACATTTTTCTCCCTTTAGAAAGAAAGAAGAAGAAGAAAAAGGTTATTCACCAAATTGAATATCAAGCAATCTTGATAGATAAACAAGGAATCATAAGGAAAATAGGATGAATCGGTACGAAGACTCGAATTAAATCATAAAGCACGACTCCTAAGATGGACTTAGGACGATGATCCTTGTTATATTTTTCCATATTGTTCCGAAGTTTCGCTCTGATACCAAGCTGTGATGCCCCTCCTCTATACCCACGCTAGCCAAGAACACTACGAAGTAATGCTGTCAACTAGCACGGAGAATAAGGTTGTTGAGGAGCGACCATCCGTGTAATTGCTTTGTGCGAGCATCGATATGTCAGATAGTATAACATGCAATTCTTTTTAAGTAGAAATCTGACATGCTGACACAAACTCAAAGATATCACACGGTGGCTATAATATCTTCGGAAACAAATATAGAAATAAACATAACATAAATCAGTCACAGACAATTCATATCACAAAGGCGGAAATAGATATGAATATTACACTAGGATGTGTACATCAGAGTAGTGGTCTAAAAAGATCCGCAATATCACAAAAGAATAAGTATACATTATGGAGTCTATATCTCGAATGTATACACCAAAATAAACTACTAATCTAAGTAGTAAGCCAAAAGTCAGAGAAATCAGTCTCAAGAGAGAAATCAAGCGGAAGCACCTGTAACATCTCGGTCTGACCCGAGTATTATTTAATAAGAAAATAATAAACGGATCAGTCTAACTATAGATATCAGATGAAATGATATAGAATAAGAGATATGACTAAATACATAATAATCACAATTCCAAGCTGTGATATATATAAGTAATTGAAAATCAACGAGAGATTAATCAATATCACCAAATCTACACAAGAATCAAAGAAATGCCATACTCCTTATTTCGTTCATCAAACCACAAATATTGACGATAATATCAATGTCAATCACAAAAGTCAATGACACACAAATTCCAGAATTCAATACGCGAAATCCATAAATCACAAAAGTCAATGACGCACAAATTCACCAATGCACAAATATTGATAAATCTTATCAATGGAAATCACGAAAATTGGTGAAACACAAATTCTAGAAATCATCTCAAGAAATCCAGAAATCACAAAGGGGGGGCCTATCACAAACGGAAGCATAAAGCCCACCAACACGTGTATCACAAACGGAATGCTAATTCCATGGTTGCTAACCATCACAAATTGAGCCGAAGCTCCACAAACGGCCCGAAGACCATGGGTTGCTACCCCACCAAATTGAGTCGAAACTCCACAAAACGGGGTTTAGTCTCCCTCGCAGATAAAGAGACATCGCCATTGCTAGTCTAAATCACAAAGATGATCGTCATGATCAACGAGAAGTGTCGATTACAGTAATCTAGTAAATATATAAGCTTAGCATCATGTCCCATAACCACTAGCTTAACTTAAATATTTACGAACAAATTGTAGATCCCCACTAGAAAATTGTCACAAGAGTTTCAATCGAACAAGTCCAAGAATTAACCAACAAAGTGAACGCAAGCGTTTCATACCACTTGTTTTACTAAGTCGTTTAATTAGATTTCTCATACGAGTGAGGTAAAGGTTTGTATATACTAATAGATTGGAAAACGGTTTTATAAACGAATTTGGTATTAAAATAGTATTGAAATCGTTTGAGGAAAAATTTTTGATATTTACTACCAGTATAGAAAACCTTTATATTTTTAAAGTGACAAATCACGAAGAAGATTGTAAGAACAATCAATCACTAAAATTCACATACGAAGACGTGAATAAAATCCAAAGAAATCGATAAAGGATCCATCGAAATGGATATTCAAAAGTCCCTAAAAAGAGTCATCAAAGTCATAATAGATGATAACAACAACTAGGAAACAACACGAATCGATTAAAGTTGGAAAATCAAGCAACTAGGCGAAAATAGGCAAAATTGCACAGGTCGGTCGGCCGGCTACAGAGCTCGGTCGACCGAACCCTGTTTTGAAAACCTCTCGGGCATCAGGTCGGTCGACCGAACCAGGGGGTCGGTCGGCCGAACCAGAAACAGAGAAGTGCAACTGCACTTTTACTAGCAGGTCGGTCGACCGGACCAGGGGGGTCGGTCGGCCGAACCTGATGCTCTGCAAATTGATGCCCATAAATTGATATGCAACCTCCACCAATTCGCAACCGAACGAGCACGGACGCTAGGGAATCATGCCTAACGGCTACCCGGCCCTATTGGCTCCTCGATGCATCACCAAAAACACATTTGAACCTCAAGGCTATGATTTTTAAGGATTTGGCTTTCAAACACTAAAATTGGAATATTCTCAAAAGCAATCCAAATCAAAAGCAATTGCACAAGAAGAAGTGTTAGGAATTTATACCTAACAATCGAAGATAATTCATAGACTTAGATGTGAGATTAAAAATCTCACCTTTTCACAAAATCAAACAAGAAGAAGCTTGAAAGCAAATGGAGAATCAACCTCTCTTCAACACAACCCAATTGAGCTTGAATCTAAGCTCAAAAACAAGAACATTCCCAAAATTAGGTTTAGGAATTTCTGAAATTGGTAAGAGAATAAGTTGGAGAAGATGAAGAGAATGCTTACCAATGGGTTCTCTTGAATTTGGAGCTAGGGATTTGAAGTTGCAAGAGGAACTAGGGTTTTAGAGTTTTAATTTCCACTCTCTCCCACCATTAATGCTATAAAAACTGAAAAGAGAAAGAAGTGAGGGA
Source organism: Allium cepa (assembly GCA_030765085.1). Classification (NCBI taxonomy): domain Eukaryota; kingdom Viridiplantae; phylum Streptophyta; class Magnoliopsida; order Asparagales; family Amaryllidaceae; genus Allium; species Allium cepa. The sequence continues at coordinate 211,754,593 of CM060940.1, read as the reverse complement.
GAATGGGGAGGAGGGGTTCAGTTTTTAAGTATAAGTTGGCTAATGGCTGAACCCAAACTCCTCCACCTGCCCTGCCGCCTACACCACCACCTGAGCAAATCATCATCACCTCCTCCACCTGCCCTGCCGCCTACACCACCACCTGAGCAAATCATCACCACCTCCTCCTCTCTAGCCAACCCCAAGCCGTGCCACCAAAGTTGATTATCCACCACAAAATTCCAACAAAACTCCATCAACTTGTCATAGCCGAGCACTACAATGTTTCCATCCACTTCCATTACCTTCCACACCCCTTAGCCGCCACCATCTCCACCTCCACCACCTCCAGCTCCACCTGAACTCTCTGCCAAGTCATCCCCTTGAACCCACCACAGAAGGCGATGCCCCATGTGACCTTGACCGAGCCTTGAATGGCCTTGAAAACCATGTGATGTTGTTGTGTAGTGTTGTTCATGCATGTCCACCTTTGCACCATCTTCAACCTATGTGTGGCCGACCTATATCCAACCAAAACCTAATCCAAACCCTTGCCTTAGACTTGTATTTCACCTATGGCCGAGCCTAATGAAAGTTGGAAGCAAGTGCAAAGCAATTCTGCTTTGATTTATGCAGTTATTTCTAGCTTAATTTATCGTATTTTTTTGAATTGAAAGCTTATGTGTATTATATTGTTTGGCTTGATTTGTTTTCAAGGGAATTGAACTTTGGCTCTCTCACTCGTATCCTGTCGTGCTATCGTGCTTGTGTGGATCTCTTTTGTGCATTCTTCATTGTGTCTCCAGCTTAAACTAGTGAGTTATTCTCACCAGACAATGTGTACTTATATAACTAGTAAATTGACCACTCGTGAATCTGTATAATGCATAATGTAACAACCCGCATATTTTACGATTGAGCATTTAAATACCTCATCGTTAGTCGGATTATAGTCCGAAAAAGATACTTTTTGTATACAATCGAATCAGGACTTGGGACCACTTCCATTGAGTTCAAAACGCCATTTGTGGTCTTTTTGAGTATAAACTTTGATATGTTTGGAGTTAGTGGAATTTTACCACTTTTTCACTTAGGGCTTTGGTTTGGTTTCAGCCTATTAGACCCAAACCTCATCCTCTCTCCTCTTCATTAATTCATTTTTAGTTCCTAATACTCAAGCTTTAGCAACAATGGAGAGTGGAATGGGAAATTAAAACTCCAAGCCCTAATCTTCTTTGTAAATCCAAGTTCTAGCTCCAAATTCAAAGGAGAAGCTTTGGTAAGCCTTCTTTTCTTCTTCTCTAACTCATTCTCTTATCAATTTCATAAATTACTAAACCTAACTTTGGAAATGTTTCTCTTTTAAGCTTAGATTCAAGCTTGTTGGGTTGGAATTGAAGAGTTATTGTCCTTACCATTGCTCTATAGCTTCTTCTTCATTTGTTTTGGGTTTAAAGGTGAGATTTTTATCTCACATCTAGGTCTATATATATCTTTGTTGTTAGGTATGATTTCCTAACACTTATTCATGTGCAATTGCTTTTGATTTGGATTGCTTTGGTGTATATTCCAATTTTTGGTGTTTTGAAAGAAAAATTTATGAAATCCTTTTATGGATATTTGGACATTGATATTCGAGGCGTATCGAGGAGCCTTTAAGGCTGGGTTGTCGCTTGGCATAAATCCTTAATCGTTGTTGCTCGTCCGATCACTTCCGATGTTATTTGGCCATCATTGGCCTTGTGGAGGAAATTCCCAAAGCTTCAGTTTCAGACGTCTAAAACTATAAATTCAGACGTCTGAATCTGTTCTGGGAAAATTTTCATTCCCCAGGTCAGATGTTTGAATTATAATTTCAGACGTCTGAAATTGCTCAAAATCCAACCTGAGAGGAAATAGGCTAAAATTAGCCATTTTCAAATGTCTGAATTTAGTGACCCAGACGTTTGAATAGGGCTTTGGAAAATATTTATTTTCTAGATTCAGACGTCTGAACCATTTATTTCAGACGTCTGAATCCGTTGTCTTTGCCTAATTTGCCCTATGTGTTTGGTTTCCAGTTTTAAATCGATTCGTGTTTATCCGACTTATTGTTATCATTTATTACTGACTTTGGTAACTTTTCTTTTTTGGGATATTTGAGATTATCCACTTGACGGATTCGATATCCATTTATATAGATTTGATTCATGGCTGCGAACGTGAATTTTGGTTGTTGATTGTTTCTACAATCATTTTTGTGATTTGTCACTTTAAAAATATAAAGGTTTCAATACTAGTAGTAAATATTAAAACTCTTTCATCAAAACGATTTCAACACTATTTTATTTTTTCTTAAACCGTTTTCCAATCTACTAGTATATACAAACCTTTACCACACTCGTATGAGAAATCTAATTAAACGACTTAGTAAAACAAGTGTTATGAAACGCTTGCGTTTACTTTTTCGGTTAATTCTTAGACTCGTTCGATTGAAACTCTTGTGGCAACTTTCGAGTGGTGATTTACAATTTGTTCGTAAATACTTAAGTTAAGCAAGTGGTTATGGGACATGAAGCTAGACTCATTTATTTACTAGCTTAGTGTAGTTGACACTTCTCGATGATCATTTTATGTGATTTAGACTAGCTATATGCTATGTTTCTTTGTCCACGTAGGGGATGGTACCTCGTTTTATTGAGTTTCGTCTCATTTCTATTATAGGCTAACGACCTATGTATTCTTTGGAGTTTCTACTCAATTTTTGTGGGCTAGCGACCCATATTCTTTCGTGGAGTTCGGTTCATCGGACGTACCTTTGTACTACGTTGTTGTACCAGCTTATCAGGGTCATCGGACGTATCGTTGTATTACGTCGTTGTTCTGAATTATTCGAGTTTCAGGTTCCTCGGGCATACCGATATTGTACTACGTCATTGCACCGGCTCTATGGTTAGCGGCCATGGGATAGCGTCCCGTTTGTGATACACGTATTGGTGAGTTTACATGCTCCCGTTTATGATAGGCCTCCCCCTTTTGTGATTTCCAGATTTCTAATTGATGATTTCTAGAATTTGTGTTTCACCAATTTTTATGATTGGCATCGATAAGAGGTCAATATTTGTGGTTTGGTGAATAGAGTAAAGAATATGACATTCTTTTTGACGTTATGAGATTTCTTGAGATATTGTATGATTTTTGTTGTTGTCAAATGTATACTTTCCACAGTATGGCATTATTGTTATCATACGTTTTTGTTATATCTCATATTCTATCTCATATTTATCTGATATTTATAGCTAGACTGATCCGTTTATTATTTTCTTATTAAATATTACTCGGGTCAGACCTAGATGTTACAGGTGCTTCTGCTTGACTCCTCATCTGGGATTATTATCCTGACTTTTGGCTAACTACATTAGATTTGTAGTTTTTGTTGACATACATTCGAGATAGAGATTCCATGATGTATACTTATTCTTTTGTGTAGCACTTGTAACTATTCCCTTGTGATATTATGGATTTTCTTAGACCACTACTCTGATATACACTTTTATGTGTAATATTCATATCTGATTCCGCCTTTGAGATATGAACTTCTGTGACTGATTTGTGTTATGATATCTCTATATTTGTTTCCGAAGATTATATATAGCCACTGTGTAGTAGCTTTGAGTTTGTATCGGTATGTCAGATTTCCTCTTGAGATGAAAAGTTATATTTTTGTCTGGCATATCGGTGCTCGCACAAAGCAACTACACGGATGGTCGCTCCTCAACAGCCTTATTCTCCGCACTAGTTGTCGGCATTACCTCGTAGTGTCCTTGGCTAGCATGGGTATAGAGGTGGGGCGTGATAGCTTGGTATCAGAGCAAGACTTCGGAACAATGTAGAATAATCTAGCAAGGATCATTGTCCTAAGTCTTTCTTAGGAGTCGTGCTTTAGGGTTTAATTCGAGTCTTTGTACCGATTCATCCTTTTTTTTTATGATTCCTTGTTTTAACTATCAAGATTGCTTGATATTTATTTGGAGAATAACTTTTCTTCTTCTTTCTTTCTTAAAGAAGAGAAATGGTTAGACCAGGCCGTCCCAGCGCCAGTTAATCTAGTGCTACTCCCCAGGATGGAATATTTTTGTCTGCCCAGAAGCTTTTAGATCTCGTGAAGAATGATCAAGCTGCCGGACCCAATCCAGAGCCTACTCACCCTAAGTCTGGATTTGCACGTTTGTGCAGTGACTATACCAACTTGGGTAGGAAGCCATTTAAGGGTTCTGAAAGCGTCATTCAAGTCCAAGCTTGGCTCAGAACATGTGATCGCATCTTTACTCGCATGAATCTAATCGATCTTCACCGTGTCCAAGTGGCTTCAAGTATGCTCCAAGAAAGAGCATTAGATTGGTATGAGCTTCTTATTTCTGCAATTATTGAAGTGGATCTTACTTGGGAGAAATTTCAGGAACGATTCGAATTAAAATTTGTGCCAGAAGCTGAGAAGGTGACATTGGCTCGTCGTTTCATAGACCTTGTTCAAGGTGAATCCTCCGTGGCAGATTATGTCGCATCGTTTGAGTCACTTTCTAAATATAGGGTCGAATGTCTAAACACCCCATTGAAGAATAACCAAAGATTTGTCTATGGCTTGAACAAAAATCTCAACAAGCCATTACTTCTAAAAATAGAAGTTTCTTTTGATTAACTTGTTGATATCGCTCTTCGACTTGAAGAGGCAGATAAAGAAAGTGATGTTGAAGTTGTGGGTGCCAGACCAAACTTCAACAACAACAAGAAAAGGCCTATCAAATTCAAAGGTCCTAATCTCCACAAGAAAGGAAAACAAGCAACTTCTGTAGCAAAGACTCCTACCCCTAGTAGTGGGCAATGCTACAATTGTGGTTCTAAAGACCATTATGCCAATAAATGTCTGAAACCTCTCTTTTGTCGCTATTGCAAAAGTTTGGGTCATCTTTTATCTTCATGTCCCAAACTTCAAGGCAAGAAGGAGGGAAAGTTAAATGTTGCACAAGCGCCTAGCAACACTTCTCGTGGTCAAGGTATTTCTCATTCTATCCTTGATGGCATTATTATGTTTCGTGATCAACCTATTCGAGTTCTTTTTGATACGGGTGCATCTCATTCTTTTATATCTAAGGAACTTGTTGATACTTTTTCTTTAAGTGTTATTGCTTTAATGACTTCTTTGAGAATTGCGAATCCGATTGGTGGATCCGCAACACCCAGTTTTCTTTGTAGTGATGTCGAGATTATTTTATGTGATTTTTCTTTCCGAGCCGATTTGCATGTTATGCCTTACTTAGGCTTCAGAATGATTTTTGGAATGGATTGGCTTAATCGTTATGAAGCCCATATCCTATGTCCTGAGCGGACTATTCATCTTCGACATCCTCAATCTATTAAGCAGATTTCTATTATTCTTAAAGATTCGAACTCCAACTTCACAGCAACTTTATATTCTTTAAATCCTCATGATGACGATAATGATGATTAGGAAGATGTCATTTCTCTTATTCACGTTGTTCGTGAATTTTTCAACATATTTGAGCCCGTTTTAGGATTACCACTTAAGCGAGCAATTGAGTTTAGGATTAATCTAATTCCTTGAGCTTTACCTATTACTCGTCCTCCTTATCGAATGTCCAATAAAGAGAATGAGGAGATGCGTAAAAAATTATACGAATTGGAGACGAAGCAATTTATTCGCTCTAATTCCTCGCCTTAGGGAGCTTCGGCCATTTTCGTGAAGAAATCTGATGGTACACTTAGGCTTTGCGTTGACTACCGCAAGCTTAATGATTTTACTATCAATAATAAATATCCTTTACCTCGGATTGATGATCTATTCGATCAACTCAGTGGTGCTAGAGTCTTTTCACAATTGGACTTGGCAACCGGTTTTCATCAGCTTCGTATTGTAGAGGATAGCATTCCTTTGACATCGTTCCGTACTCGTTATGGATCTTATGAATGGCTTGTTATGCCATTTGGTTTAACGAATGCTCCTGCTTATTTCGTTGACCTTATGAAAAGAGTTTTCAAAGACTTCCTCGATCGATTTGTTCTCATCTTTATTGATGATATTCTTGTGTATTCTAAAACCGAGGAGGAGCATGAAAAGCATCTTCAGATTGTGTTGGAAACTCTTAGAAGCAATCAATTGAAAGCAAAATTTTCTAAATGCCACTTCTGGCAATCTCGTGTGAAATTTCTCGGTCATATTATTTTCGAATCCGGAATTTCCGTGGATCCTTCAAAGATTGAAGCGATTCAAAGTTGGAAGAGACCGGAGAGTGTGATGGAGATTCGTAGTTTTCTTGGATTGTCGGGCTATTACCGCCGTTTCATAAAAGACTTTTCTAAAATTTCTGTGCCTCTTACTAGTTTGACAAAGAAGGGAGTTAAATACATTTGGTCGGACAAATGTGAAGCTTCTTTTCAGAAATTAAAAGAACTCCTTTCCGATGCTCCTATTCTTGTTATTCCCGAAGGGAATCAAGATTTTATTGTTTATGACGATGCTAGTCGGGTTGGTTTGGGAGCCGTTCTTATGCAAAGAGAACGTGTTATTGCTTATACTTCTAGGCAATTGAAGCCAGCCGAGACTAGATATGCCACTCATGATTTAGAGCTCGCGGCTATTGTTTTCCCCTTTAAAATTTGGCGTCATTATCTTTTGGGAGAAAGATTTATTCTTTACTCTGATCATAAATCTTTGAAGTATTTATTTTCTCAAATGGAACTTAATTTGCGTCAACAGCGTTGGCTTAAGTTCCTTGCATCTTATGAACTTGAGATTCTTTATACTCCCGGAAAGGGAAATCGTGTTGCCGACGCCCTTAGCCGAAAGCAACAAGCAGTTGTTTCCATGATGATATCCGAATGGAACGATCTCGAAACTTTATCCACTTGTGAGATTAGAGATCGTGAATCCGATCTATGTTCATCTCTTGTTTTATGTAGCCTTGAGGCTCATCCTTCACTTTTAGACCGCATTCTTGAAGCTCAAAAGCTAGATCCCGAATTGGCTCTTCTTAGCCAAAGTTGTAGGGATAAAATTGATATTGAAGGTTTGAAAGACTTTGATACTGATTCTCGTGGCGGCATGCGAAAATTTGGTAGACTTATTGTGCCAAATATTAGTGATCTTCGTAAAGATATTTTAGAAGATTCTCATCGTTCTAAATCTACCATTCACCCCGGTAGTAGCAAAATGTACACGGATATGAAGCGACTTTATTATTGGGATGGGATGAAATCTGATATTGCTAACTTTGTTAAGCGTTGCATAACTTGCCAATTTGTCAAGGCCGAGCATCAAAGGCTCGGTGGGTTATTGCAACCTTTAGAAATTCCAATTTGGAAGTGGGATCAAATTTCCATGGACTTTATTGACGGCCCTCCCCGTTCTTGTTCGGGTCATGATAGTTATGGGTGATAGTTGATAGACTTACTAAATCCGCACATTTTATTCCCGTTCGGTCCAATCGGACCGTACCTCTTTTGGCCAAACTTTTTATTAAAGAGATTGTTAAATTGGATGGAGTTCCTACTTCTATTGTTAGCGATCGTGATCCATTGTTTACTAGTGGATTTTGGAAGAGTCTTCAAAAAGCTTTGGGAACGAAGCTTAATTTTAGTACCGCTTATCATCCCCAGTCTGATGGACAAACCGAGCGTGTGAATCAAACTTTTGAAGATCTTCTTCGTGCATGTGTTCTTGATTTTGGTGGAAGTTAGGAAGATCATAGTTCTCTTGTTGAGTTCTCCTATAATAATAGCTTCCAATCTAGTATTGGTATGGCACCTTTCGAGGCACTCTATGGAAGGCCATGCCGATCTCCTTCTTGTTGGCTTGAGGCCGGTGAGAAGCTGGTTTTAGGTCCAGATTTTATTCGTGATTCCACAGAAAAGATTGATCTTATTCGTCATAGGATGAAAGAAGCCCAAAGTAGACAAAAATCCTATGCCGATAACCGAAGAAGGAGATTGGAATTTTCTGTGGGAGATTTTGTGTTTGTTCGTGTTTCACCTATGAAGGGTGTTGTGCGTTTCAGTCGATTGAGAAAGTTAGCACCTCGATATATTGGTCCATTTCCCATCACCGAACGTATTGGTTCCGTGGCTTATCGCCTTTTATTACCGGCTCAGTTTTCTGCTATTCATGATGTGTTTCACGTTTCTCAACTACGGAAATTCCTTCGAGATTCCGATTCTATTCTTGATCCCGGTGTTGTGGAAGAAATTGAAGTTTCGCTAATTTGAGTTATGAGCAGCATCATATTCGTGTTATTGCTTCGGAGGTTAAATGCCTTCGAAATAAAGATGTCCCTATTGTAAAGGTTCAATGGTCCTCAAATCCTAAGGATTGCCCTTGGGAATCTAGAGAATTCATCGAGCGAACACATCCGGACTTACTTTCCCATGCTCTTTAAGGTGAACTTCTTATTTCAAATTTCTTTTGTGCTGATATACTTTTATGGTTGTTACTATTTATTTTCTTCTTAAATATTGCGAGGACGCAATTTCTTTAAGGAGGGGAGTCTGTAACAACCCGCATATTTTACGATTGAGCATTTAAATACCTCATCGTTAGTCGGATTATAGTCCGAAAAAACTACTTTTTGCATACGGTCGAATCAGGACTCGGGAACACTTCCATTGAGTTCAAAACGCCGTTTGCGATCTTTTTGAGTATAACTTTGATATGTTTAGAGTTAGTGGAATTTTGCCACTTTTTCACTTAGGGCTTTGGTTTGGTTTCAGCCTATTAGACCCAAGCCTCACCCCCTCTCCTCTTCATTACTTCTTTTTTAATTCCTAATGCTCAAGCTTTAGCAACAATGGAGAGTGGAATGGAAAATTAAAACTCTAAGCCCTAATCTTCTATGCAAATCCAAATTCTAGCTCCAAATTCAAAGGAGAAGCTTTGGTAAGCCTTCACTTCTTCTCCAACTCATTCTCTTATCAATTTCATAAATTCCTAAACCTAACTTAGGAAATGTTTCTCTTTTAAGCTTAGATTCAAGCTTGTTGGGTTGGAACTGAAGAGTTATTGTCCTTACTATTGCTCTATAGCTTGTTCTTCATTTATTTTGGGTTTAAAGGTGAGATTTTTATCTTACATCTAGGTCTATATCTATCTTTGTTGTTAGGTATGATTTCCTGACACTTATTCATGTGCAATTGCTTTTTATTTGGATTGCTTTGGTGTATATTCCAATTTTTGGTGTTTTGAAAGCAAAATTTATGAAATCCTTTTGTGAATATTTGGACATTGATATTCGAGGCGTATCGAGGAGCCTTTAAGGCTGGGTTGTCGCTTGGCATAAATCCTTAGTCGTTGTTGCTCGTCCGATCGCTTCCGATATTATTTAGCCATCATTGGCCTTGGGGAGGAAATTCCTAAAGCTTCAGTTTCAGACGTCTGAAACTATAGATTCACACGTCTGAATCTGTTCTGGGAAAATTTTCATTCCCCAGGTCAGATGTCTGAATTATAATTTCAGACGTTTAAAATTGCTCAAAATCCAATCCGAGAGGAAATAGGCTAAAATTAGCCATTTTCAAACGTCTGAATTCAGTGACCCAGACGTCTGAATAGGGCTCTGGAAAATATTTATTTTCCAGATTAGGACGTCTAAACCATTTATTTCAGACGTCGAATCTGTTGTCTTTGCCCAATTTGCCCTATGTGTTTGGTTTCCAGTTTTAAATCGATTCGTGTTTATCCGACTTATTGTTATCATTTATTACTGACTTTAATAACTTTTCTTTTTTGGGATATTTGAGAGTATCCACTTGACGGATTCGATATCGATTTATATGGATTTGATTCATGGCTGCGAACGTGAATTTTGGTTATTGATTGTTTCTACAATCATTTTTGTGATTTATCACTTTAAAAATATAAAGGTTTCAATACTAGTAGTAAATATTAAAACTCTTTCATCAAAACGATTTCAACACTATTTTATTACAAAACTCTTTTCTTAAACCGTTTTCCAATCTACTAGTATATACAAACCTTTACCTCACTCGTATGAGAAATCTAATTAAACGACTTAGTAAAACAAGTGGTATGAAACGCTTGCGTTTACTTTGTCGGTTAATTCTTAGACTCGTTCGATTGAAACTCTTGTGGCAACTTTCGAGTGGAGATTTACAATTTGTTCGTAAATACTTAAGTTAAGCAAGTGGTTATGGGACATGAAGCTAGACTCATTTATTTACTAGCTAAGTGTAGTTGACACTTCTCGATGATCATTGATGATCATTTTATGTGATTTAGACTAGCTATACGCTATGTTTCTTTGTCCACGTAGGGGACGGTACCTCGTTTTATTGAGTTTCGTCTCATTTCTTTTATAGGCTAACGACCTATGTATTCTTTGGAGTTTCTACTCAATTTTTGTGGGCTAGCGACCCATATTCTTTCGTGGAGTTCGGTTCATCGGACGTACCTTTGTACTACGTGATTTTGCCAGCTTATCAGGATCATCGGACGTATCGTTGTACTACGTCGTTGTTCCGAATTATTCGAGTTTCAGGTTCCTCGGGCGTACCGATATTGTACTACGTTCTTGCACCGGCTCTATGGTTAGCGACCATGGGATAGCGTCTTGTTTGTGATACACGTGTTGGTGAGTTTACATGCTCCCGTTTATGATAGGCCTCCCCCTTTCGTGATTTCTGGATGTCTAATTGATGATTTCTAGAATTTGTGTTTCACCAATTTTTATGATATGAGGTCAATATTTTTGGTTTGGTGAATAGAGTTAAGAATATGACATTCTTTTTGACGTTATGAGATTTCTTGAGATATTGTATGATTTTTGTTATTCTCAAATGTATACTTTCCATAGTATGGCATTATTGCTATCATACGTTTTTGTTCACTACAACAAAAACACCCTTTAATAGCGTTGAAAAAACGCTATTATAGGCTACTATAGCGTGTTTTGGTACGCTGTATATTAACATGTTGTTATAGGTCAGTGACCTATAATAGCAACGTAAAAAACGCTATAAGAGACGCTATGGACATGGACTTTTCGTAGCGGTTTAAAAGTGCTATAAACATGATTTGTAATAGCCTTGAAAAATCTTGAAGTAAAACTATAGCGTTTTTATGAATGCTATATAACAATAAGTTGCCATACATACGAAATATACAATAGCGTCCAAAAACGCTATACAAAACAAAATTCAACAGCGTTTTGGGCTGCAATCGTAAATTGTATGCATAAATACAACTACTTTTTATAGCGTTTAGCTGTCTTTTATAGCATTGTTTATTTGCTATGAAAACTGTTTATAGCACTATCATAATGCTGTAGTATATTAAAACTGGGAAAAACCATCTTTCCATAGCACAGTTAAAACGCTATAAGTTTTTATCATTGCTGCTACATACATTCCAGCTTACAATTTACAATTCTACGAATATATTATAAAATTTCAAAAAAACACAATTATCACATTGTGATGTCCGTAATCAAATGGAGACATAAGCCAAACCACAATATATATATCCATAATATTTCGTAAACAAAGTTTTAAACATTAAATATTTGTGATCTCAAAAAAAAAAACAATAACAACCGTAGCTAACCAAAACGATACATACTAAAAGCAAAGATATACGTCAATACAAAATACATTAATCCAAGCTTTAGACCGATTTGAAAGAGAACGAATGCAGCAAAATAATTTTTCCTCCCTTGCAACTTGTAGTAACCCCGGTATCATCATACAGCACCTGTCAAAACGAAGCACATAGGTTACTTTTCAACCTAAACATCATCCGCAAGTTATATAATTTTTCATAACAAAAAAAGATAAGGACTGTATATGAGCTGATTGAGCTCATGAACTCAGCCTACTAAATGAACTAGTATATGAGCTGAGAATACTTTAGTCGAAAAAAAGAAAGAAAAATCAAAATCAAAATTTTGATCATGCAAATAGAAGAATAATATGACTCTCCTAACAAGCAATATAAAACAGGATCGGAAGAAATGTTTGTTTGAACCATAACGAAATATTACTTCAGTAATATGTTTCTATTTTTACTTATGGTTATTTTGGTATTATTAATATTATGAAATATATTAGCATGGCTGTTATATAAATCTAATCGTTCAGTATTATGAAGTATGTTAGCACGGTATTATTAATATTTTGGTATTATCAATATTATGAAGTGTCTTGTTTTCTGAAACTCAAAATGGAAATAATTGTGGCTAAAGCATGTATAAAATCCCGATGAAAAAGAATTCATTGAACATCATTGTGCTTTCTGTTTTCTACTCTACAAAAGATAGATGTACATTAAAACAAAGTCAAATATTTCACCTGCTGTACCGTATCATGTGTCTGAAGTCTGAACAAGTTGATGAACTATAGCCATTCAATGTGCTTCTAGTTATCTCAAACCACGGATGGCTCATCAGTGCATGCTTGATAACCTCTTGATTGATGATGTCATGTCTTTTTCCTCTCTCACTGTCTTAGATAGGCACTAATGCTTCGGCTAGTGGGTACGCATAATAAGAACCACTTAAAAAGTGCATATTTGGTCGATACATCCTTGTGAATGAATAGCAACAAAGCTCTCATGTCATATCCATTAATGGGTGAAATAATAACTGGCGAGACGTTGCCTTCCCGGTTGATTAAGATTTTGTTGAGTTTTCAGTTAAAGGAAAGACTTTGCACTTAAAAAAGGAAAATAACATTATCATGCTAGTATCTGTGATTTGATATTAGACTACTGTGAAGTATGCATAATTTAACATTACATAACACGACTCAGTGGTTGAACAATGTGGGATTAGGAATAAGCATATCCTGTTTGACTACTGTGAAGTATGCATAATTTTTAACTGACACATACATTATTTCAAAGTTCTTAAAAGGTTACAACTAAGTTAGAATATATGTGGTTATATCTATGTATTAGTAAAAGTCATTCAGAAAAATAAAGGAATTAGTGGGCTACCTGGTAAGCTTAGCCCAAATTGTTTAGGAATCAACCATGGAAGAATCTTCTTGAAACTCCATCATAGACAAAGTGCAATCACTTTCAAACAATAAAAATTCCTGAAAAAGAATACAAAATTACTCATTATGGTTTATAGTCTATACAACTGCAAGCAAGATTCATCTATATACAAAATAATACAAAACCAAATTTGTGTATTGTGTACATGTAGCTGATTCTGACTAAATAACCGCATTATCTCGGATTGCGTAGAAGAAACTAGCTCAATCAATTCATTGCGATGATCTGGTGATTCACCTATCTCAGCAAAAGAAACAGATACCTGCCAAATGGATTCACACATTAAATTGGGAGAAGTGTTGACTATGATGCAATGGCAAGTTTATTCTTGCTCCAATGAGACAGTCTGCTCTTTGCAAAATAACTCACAAGTAAATATCATGTCATATAGACAAAGGAAAGAAATTTTTATTTTGAAGTTTAAATGATGTTTCAGAGAACTATTTGAAGTAGATGTGCATATATCATACTTCAATAACTACATTTAGAGCTATGATTGTACCTCAAATCTAGTTATATTGATAACTTGTTCATCATTTTTAGTTTTCCTTGTCTATGGCTAGTAAGATGATAAAGTAACCATAATATACTGGTTGCTTTAACTAGTGATTAGCATAAATAGAAGATCACAAAAAAAGGATGAACTGGCAAATGCAACCTAGTTTCTTCAACAATGACTGATTTCAGATATTATGAGCTCGCCTGCACACATCGAAGAATCAACTCTAGTATGCAGCATCTGCGGCATAACCCTTTTACTATATAAGTTATTGGGTTTAGCAACATACCTTGCTCTTCTGCATACCATGCATCTATCCGTGATATTTCTACTGTCGCACCTAATTGAGACCGGTTGAGTTCACCTGTAACAAGAAGGTTATACATGAAATTAAAAAACAATAACATAGGATGTCCATGAAATTAATATGAACCCACAACATATTAGCTACCGTTGAAACCAGCTGCCATGACTTTGGCAAGAAAACCTCCATCATCCGCTTCATGAAGTCCAAGACTCCAAGACTATCATCATCCTCTGGTAAACAACGTAGTGCTATTTCAAGTGTGTGCTTATCTCTTGAAGAAATGGAAAAATGTACCTGATAACATAAGATTAATTACAAAGACTTTTGTAATCATTTTCAAATAGAGCGACAGGTATTGCACATGGATACTTTTCATAGTTCAACTGAAATCCGTGTTTAAAAATACTTAGACATGCAAATGGTCGTCTACTCTTCAGGTCCATAAGGCAATGCTTTTAATTGTAGGAACAGTAATCTATCAATTTAAGTTTTGAACTAACGTCACTGACACTAACAACTAAACTAACGTATTCGATTGAACTATTAACTTGATACTATGTGTAAACCAACTGAAAAACATGTTTGCACATTTTTGAATATTTCTTCAACATCAACAATAACTTCCAAGTTCAAAATTTGTCGAGCGAAAAAATTGACTAACTTATATATTTAATAATTGAAACTTATAAATATGTTTTTCATTAATTTAACAGGTTTAAACAAAATATAATATGGCAAATTCTACAACCTCTGTTTATATCGATAGCCTTTATCACCTAATTTTCACAAAGAAAGAAAGTTGAACAATTAAAGACATTGAGGTATGCAGGAAAGCATGTGAACAATGCAGACACTCAAAAGAAGTACATATATTCATGCAAATGCAGACAATATATTGTAAAATGAATATGTTTCCCCACGTAATCATGTAAGGTTTACCTATAGTTTCCAAGCGTAATCAATAATGGTTTTTAAAACTTTTCTCCAATATGCCTTCACAATCCTCCCTAACATAGCTAGCATCCTCCAAAAAATCGACATCCATCTTGTTTTCTTTACAATCTTGGATCCTATATATTTGGTCGATAAAAACAACAGTAAAAGACATCCAAATGCTTTGGATGTTTGAATATTTAGAACTACCAAGATGCATTTCTTATTCCAGCAACCAAACACTATGAAATCAAAAATGGACCATCACATGCCAAGGCATTTTTTAAATGTTTAAGATGTCATCTAGTAAAAACATTAGCAAAAGTTTTCTATATTTAAGATGTCATTCATACAGACCCAACTAAACTCTAGATTCAACTCTAGATGCCAAAAGCAACTATTAATTCAGGTGAGAATCTTGCAAACAAGGCAACTTGGCAAGGAGAAAATTCAATCAAGACAATGAAAAACATAAACAAAGTGCTCAGAATAAGGGATCTTACTCAGCTGCTCCAGCTATTCCTAAAACTGAAGATAGTGGACTAGCAGTTGAATCTGAAACTGCTTCAGCAGTGCTAAGAACCGATGGTAGATACCGTCGTTTAAATTCTGAAACCGAAAAAACAACATCACAACAAAAATCAGACGACGTGCAGAATCAAAACATAGATACCACTTATGAAGACAACAACTTAAACATTCTAATTGATGATTTACCACATGATATAGAGGATGAAACTATAATACTTGCTGCTATTTACTTTTTAAACATAAATACATGCCACAGTAGACAAACCGGAAACATGTTATAACTAAGTTCAGGCTTTTATTTCTTCTTGAATTCAAAATAAACACATAGTAGGGGTCAGTTTCAAGTTCATCAACGTTGCTGCCAATACACTCCAAAAAAAATGCAAAGTAAACACAATGAAGGTCGTATTTCAAGGTCCTCAATATTCAGATTACAAAGTAAACAATCGAATTTTGAAATAAACCAACTCAACTAATTTATGCATAAATGTCCTTCATTGTTACTAATAATATAACACAAGAAGTTGCAAAATGACACAGCAAGAGCTTTGCCTTAGGTTCGTTAGTGTTCAAGTTCAGCTATGCAAGAACAAAACAGCAGTTAAATTCCAAAATATCAAATATACTTATCGTCAATATCCATCACATTGGATTTTAGATTTAAATTCAATTTAAATCCTATATTTTTTTTCTCTATTTTTAGGGATTAAATTTAAATAAACAATTAAACTTGAGTAAAGTTCAAGTCATGTATGTGTATATATAAGTTGTATAATCGTAAGGGTGGATGGAATGCAGGCTGCAGTTGATATTTTAAACCTCATAGGACGACTTTAAGCTAATAAAAGTTAATATTTTGCCTCAAGTAAAAGATGATACCTTAACAGTGCAGATAAAATACTGGATTCTGTTGGTATTAGGTCCATTATTAGACATGCCACAACTCCAGGTTCCACATGAATCACTGCCAAAAAGATTGACGGTAAGGATATATCATTTTTGGAACTACAGTAAGAATTAAATTCAATAATTACTTCACCAAAATAAGATAACCAAGGTAAGGAACTATTGACTGATTTAAAAAAAGAAGTTAAGCAAGCATAAAATCCTATAACTACTCAACGAATTAATTATTTATTTTATTTAAAAAAACTTCATCGAGCCATAAGTAGTAAATTTCTTGTAGTGATTTCTGTTGCATCAAGATGAGTAGGTTGTTCTTTTACAAGAAAATACTTATTCGGACTATTTACATCATTATAAGATACTTTCCTTACTCTGTAAAAATGAATGAAAAGAATAATGATAGAAACATGTAGACTTAAACGGAATTTAAGTTAAAACCTGATATATAAACTTTGGAAACGTCTAAATATTGCAATTGTTGGCAGATGCTTCATCCAGTAAAAAATGGTAAATGTACTGAATTAAAACAGAGGAAAACATCACATTTAATACATATTGTGCTTGAAGGATGTATTAACCGTATAATACTGCTAAATTATACACACATTGTGCTCGATAAATATTTCTAGACAAAGCAGTAAGCTAGCTAAGTTATATACACATATCTCCTTTTCGCCCACTATATTAAAGGTGCTGACATGTTTGTTAGTTCCACAGAACACAATGCACTGACATTAACAACTCAACTTATCCAGTTACCACTAAGTTGTAAATTACGTATAATGCAAGAATAGGGTTAAAATGTATTTTTTATTCTATGATAGGCAGCTAAAGCAATACCAAGAAATCAATCAAACACAGGAAGAGATTTCACAAAAGAAGGGATTGCATGGTACACATTTGAAGGTATAATCCTCATGAGCGACATTGTTTTCTATGTGCATGGAATCAAGTAGAAATTCCACACTTCTTCAATCCTATGACCACCTTACTACAACTAGCCAACCGCATTATCAAATTAACTTAATAATTTAATTAGTTAGCGCGGATAAAGTTAAATTTAAAAGGGAAAAAAGAATAGATACATTTTATACAACTTAGCTAACTTTATTAATATTTTATAATTTATAGAAATTATTATTATTATTATTCAAAATTTAATTAATTGTTATGAAACTTAGTTTATTTTTATAAACTTATTGTAAAAAATACTACAAAAGAATAAACAAAATTACATGATATTAGTGTTAAGTATCAACTACAAGAAATTATAAAATTCACATGCTTTAAAGATGACAAGTACTAAATTCCTTAATAGCTAAAGTATGTGAATGCTTAGGCTAAAAATCACCTACTTTGAAAGATGACAAGTACTGGAAAACAAAATAAAAGAAAAAAGTTGCATAAGAAATTAATGATTTTTTAAGTTGATTACAGCTGAAAATAAAAGCTTGGGAAAAACTTATCAAATATCACTTTTATATTAGTTAGTTTAGAATTGGATAAAATTTCCTCCAAAACTTAAAAATATCAAATACAAACTACATAGAAACACTACTGAACTATAATTTAAAATAGGCATCTTAGTATAACCCCAATGAAGAAAATAAGACATAAATATGCTGGTTCAAATATCATGTCTATTCATGGACCAATGAACTAGAGCAGTGCCACACAGTTTAAATTTAGGGACATGGATTTAAGACCCTAATTTGCAAGGTTATATAGAGTAGATATTTCATTTTTCGTGTAACATTTTAAATAAATACACTCCCTTTTTACACTGAAAAGCACATGGAAGTTTTCTATATACTGGGACAATGGGAGTGCTAAAAATAGTAAGATCGACTAAAACATTTCAACCAATACCTTAATGAAAAATCTTCCTCGTCTGCTCCACTTTATAAATTCATAGATTAAGATAAACAAATGGATATAAATTACACAAACCTGAGTGTTCAGCTGTTGTAAAGAATAGATTGCAAACGCAGATACATCTGATTTGACATCTCCAAATGGTTAAACTGACAATG
Organism: Allium cepa; assembly: GCA_030765085.1. Lineage (NCBI taxonomy): Eukaryota > Viridiplantae > Streptophyta > Magnoliopsida > Asparagales > Amaryllidaceae > Allium > Allium cepa. The sequence continues at coordinate 211,736,345 of CM060940.1, read as the reverse complement.
TGTTCAGATTTAAAATTTAGTATTAGTTATTAGAACTTAGACTAAAGGATAGCATTATAATTTGAATGGTTGAGTACAATCTATTTCATTTTGTATCATGGGAGTTGAATCCAGTTTATTCATTGATCTGTCTTCAAAACACAGTTATAAAACAGAAAAAGAACTCCTGGATATAAAGGATGATTTTCATTTACATGCAGTATATTAACAATAACAATAATTCAACATCCAATTTACAATAAAAAGAACCAGAAGACAAACGAAGAACATAGTAAAATTTCAGAAAGTTAATTATTTCCTCATTAATCACTTTAGCTCATAAAGGGTGGCACAGTCCACATACCTCAAGCCACAAATCAAACCTACATAAACTATTTCATCTAAAAGAATAAAATGGGCTAATTAAAACTTAGTAAGTAATCATAGAAGTGAGAGACTTAAAAACAAATTAAAAAATCCCAAAGTTTCATAACTATTAAACAACAAAATGATATTGTTATTAACAAATATTAAAATAAAAAAAATATTTTCATGATGAATATCTAGTCTGTTAGTTATAAATTATCAAAAATATTTCTCACGATAATTTGAACCCAAAATTCTTTTTGACTGATAAATTTGACTAAAAAACATTAACTATAAATTCCTACGAAAATAAATCTAGATTTTGGGGATAAATTTTACACGAACTAACGATTAAAAAAATTCGTTAACTATTATTAAATCAATCTTTATTATATTACTATCTCGAATAACAAATTAAACATACCAATTTTGATTTGATCCTTATTATACAAATCAATCCTTAATACACAATTAAACAACTCAAAATTATAACATAGGGATCAAAATTGAATTTGCATTAGAATTTAGAACATAGTTATGCTGTTTGCAAATTACAATACTAAGTACAACAAAATATGTATCAGAAGATGCAAAAGACCAAATTTTTTTACCTTTTCAAAAACAAGCAGGCAGTAGTAGTGTTGTAGTAACCAAAACCAAGCACCAACGATCGAAGTCTCAAGTCTGTCACTGTCCAATCCTATGCCACTATTTGGCTATGCCTTAGCTGCGTTGAGGAGTCGCCGTTACCTCGCCTCCATCAATTGAATGGAGCTGGAATCGCTGTCGATTGTCGATTGGATGGAGATGGAATCGCCGCCGCCGAGCGAGAAGCAAATCGTGATTTTGTTTTTTAATCTGTTGCTGCACTGGAGTAGGAAGATGGTGCCCTAGATTTTGATGAGGCCTAGAGCGGTTGCTTTAGCTACTTTGGTAGAGGACCGACCCTGCCTGGAACAAGACGTCGTCGGATCTGGATGTTAAATTGGTGAAGAAAAGTGGTCACAAAAAGGTACCTTGGGCTGCGGATTGTGAAGCCAGAAGTCAGACCATTGAAGAGAGGAGCAAAAGTTTGGTTTTTGTGAAGAAGACATTATGAGGGATTTGGTCTAAGCGGTGGAAAGGGGGAAATAAAATATTTTGCCGCTTAAGTTTTTAATTAGCGGGATTGAGGATTCAATGTGACAGCGTAAGCACGCTGTATATTTAGCACCCTAATCATTAAATATAGCAACACAGTCACCACGCTATCCCCACTTGCAATTAAAAACTAATTTTGTTGTAGTGGTTATATCTCGTATTCTATCTCATATTTATCTGATATTTATAGCTAGAATGATCCGTTTATTATTTTCTTATTAAATAATACTAGGGTCAGACCGAGATGTTACAGGTGCTTCTGCTTGACTCCTCATCTGGGATTATTATCCTGACTTTTGGCTAACTACATCAGATTTGTAGTTTTTGTTGATATACATTCGAGATAGAGACTCCATGATGTATACTTATTCTTTTGTGTAGCACTTATAACTATTCCCTTGTGATATTATGGATCTTGTTAGACCACTACTCTGATATACACTTTTATGTGTAATATTCATATCTGATTCCGCGTTTGAGATATAAACTTCTATGACTGATTTGTGTTGTGATATCTCTATATTTGTTTCCGAAGATTATATATAGCCACTGTGTAGTAGCTTTGAGTTTGTATAGGTATGTCGGATTTCCTCTTGAGATGAAAAGTTATATTTTTATCTGGCATATCGGTACTCGCACAAAGAAACTACACGGATGGTCACTCCTCAACAGCCTTATTCTCCACGCTAGTTGACGGCATTACCCCGGAGTGTCCTTGGCTAGCGTGGGTATAGAGGTGGGGCGTGATAGATAACCACATTATATCTGCTATGCTATGATTATATGATGTTCACACATGCTTAAACACCTGTTATATCACATGTTACTGTTATATTATGTTGTTTTTTTGTTTATATCAGTTTATCACGCTGCAAGTTCCCTTTAGATTAGAATCACTATGGGTTGAAATGATACATACCCGAACGGACTTTAGAATAAGGGAAATCATTAGGGGCTGAAATGATAGGCCTGAGCGATTTTCAATTTTTTCTCATTTACTCGGGACTGCGGGTTTGGAATGATAAAACTCGGGTTTTCCTTGAAAATTACGGGTTGAAAGGATATATTACCCGTATCACTTTTCCTAGTGTAGAAAATGATATAAAGACCCGTGGTTAAAATATGCTTTTCTAAAAAATTTAAAATATTTTAAAAATGTAAATATTATAATATTTTGATTTAAACTTAATTAAAAATGATTTTTTTGTAAAGTATTTTGATTTTTCTGAGAATTTATAAGTGAAATAAATTAATGATAAAGTGGAAATTTGAAATATAAGTTATTTTGGAAATTTTGATTTAATTATAAATGGAATTTAAATTAAATATGAAAATATGATAAATTTATGATATTTTGAATTAAATGAATTTAAAATGATTTTATAATATATTAATGGATTTTGAATAAGTTAAAATGTGAAATAAATGAATATTGAGTTGAATTCGTAATATAACTCAAATTGGAAAATTGTAAATTTTGTTTAAAAGTGAATTTTGAAGTTAAGTAAATAAAATGAAAAATAAGTTATATTTTGAAATTTAAATTCGATTGCTAAGTTAAAAATTTAATCATATGAATTGAAATTGAACGTTGAAATTTAATAAGTGAATTATTATTAAATATTGATTTTGAATGGAAATTTTACTTTATAAAATCATGAATTTAAGGAAAATTAAATAATGATTATAAAAGTGAAAATATATGATTTTATAAGTTTGAAATGGTTTAAATGAAATTTAATGGTTTATGAAAGTATATTGGATATTTGAAAGTTAATTAACAGCATTTTTGAAATGCTATTATTTCTAATGCAAATGATATTACAGCATTTGTAAATGCTGTAGCTGATATACATAAACCAAATGATTAAATTTTAATAAAGGGTTATTATAGCACTTTGTAAGTGCTGTAATTGCTAAATTTAACTAAGTTTTATTTGGAACTAAAGTAACCCTATTACAGCATTTTAAATGCTGTCTTTTGTTAAATTGAATTGTCTTAAAAGTAACTTTCTGTAACATTTTTCAAAATGCTGCAAAAGTTGAATTTTCATTGTTTTAATAAATTTAAGTGAATAAATGAGTTTTGAAAGATTAAAATTTTGGAAATTTAATAATTTAATTATTAAATATAATAACTTCATTTTATGATTTAAAATGAAGTAATTTGTTTTGAAATATAAACCATTTGAAATGTGTGTTGAAAGTATATTTTAAATAAATGAATGTGGTTTGGAAGATATGATATTTGATATTTTGAAATGGATTTTTGAATGATATTGAAATTTTGAAATGATATTTGATTTCGAAGTATAAAATACCATTTTGAAATTTTAACCACGGGATGTATTTAATTTATAGTTTAACTGATCCTTAAAGGATGGGCGACCCCAAGCATCCTTTAAGTTATTGTACATTACTACTACAGTTCACTTGAGTTGGTTTACATTATATAAGTATATATGTCCTGACTCGAGTGTTTTGTGTTTTACTTTACGCTCGGGTCAGCCTGAGTATTCACAGCTTTGGATTCTCTTTCTGGAGCTGGTCTTTGCTGGAGTTTCTGCTTATCTACATTTATATCTACTTCTGTTTCAGCTATTCTAGTTTATCTCATGTATTAGTGAACTACTATGTATTTGGGATTTCTATTATGTTGTTTTCAGACTGTATTACGTATTTGGTTTGAGACTCTGTTATAGTAGCTTCATGAACTACTATGTTATTTTTATATTCCACTACGAGTTATTCTGATTGTTCTGTGTCTGTGATTCTGTGTATTTGATTTCATTTGCTCCAAATTTATTTACAATGCGGTATTTTGAGCAATTCAAGTCCGGCATGTGTAGATGTGAATGGCTGAAAATATCGAGTTGTTACAGTTGGTATCAGAGCGAGGTTTTAAGCAAACCATAGCCTGCGGAGCAAAAACTCGTTAGAGATAGGGTAGAAATAAGCTAAAATGAGTGAAATCAATCTCTGAATCCTTTCTTTGTGAGAGAACGTATTTTCGAAGTATAAAATGATTTCCAAATGATTTTTAAAGTATTTTCAAAGATTATATTGGTATAAAAATCTTCTTATTTTGAAATCAAGATTTTCTAAACTTCATCCCTTCGGTATCCACCCTTTTAGAAATCTCTTGGTTAGGATTCTTATCGATTAGGATTCCTTGAACTTTGGAACGCTCCCACTTGTTTTGAAATCCATTCTTGTCTTCCTTATTTTTATCCTTTTGATTTTGGTGCATTTCGTAACCCCACTTTGGAATGGCCTTCATAAAGATCGGATTCCGCAAATTTTTGAATGATCAGTAAAGGGGTGAAACTCCTTTACAATTGGCATTGATTCACCGGAGATTTCTATATCCTCGGTATACGATGCTATCTGTCTCCTGCTCTACCTGGATTTTGTCTCTGGCGATCGAATGTCGATTTGCCTTAGATTTCCGAATTTATTATATTCCTGAACTCACGGTTGTCCCGGTTAAGGTCGCCCATGAGTTATATAGGCTTATCTATCTTCTACTTGGTAACTAAATTATCTTATCTTCGTTCGAGTTTATCTTCGAACTAGAACTCTATTTGATTAAAGTTACTCTAAAATTGAATATCTGTTTGTTGGAAATCCATCCTTGAATCATTCTTTGGAAATTTGTGTTTGGTTGTATTTTGGAATTGTGCATATATCGAAATTATTATTTTAATAAGGATGGCCTTACTTTATATAAAAGTGAAATGTTTTCAATAAGGATTTTTATATCTTTTGAAATGTAAATTTGAAATTTCGAAAGGATTTGAAATTTTGAAAATTTATAAGAATTTGACTTATATAAAAAATGATTTATAATTGAAGAGTTTTGAATGTTGAATTTAAAGGAATCGAACTCCGGTGTTTTGAAATCGGTTTTAAGATTTGGGAAAATATATAACAATAATATGATTTAAAGATATTTTCTGAATAAGAAATGTTACAAATGTATTCGAATGAATTCCAATGATTTCGAAGTAATTTCAAATAGGTTTCAAGAAAATAAAGTCCAGAACCCACTTATGTCGCTGGAAAATAATTTCGGTGATGAATGCATGCATCATCGACATTGATTTTCGAGTTTTTGAGTGGGGAAGAGGCCACTCTAGTAGTTTTTCTATGCGAGTGATTTTTTTTGAAACCAAATTTTGATTTCAAATTTTGAAATATGGTTTGATATTCGAAATATATATATATATACTTGAAGTAATTTAAAGTAAGCCGATGTTCAGACCTCGAGATTCAGATTTGTTTTGGTATAACCTTATCTATTGGAATTGGTTTACTGATTTGTTGGTGATTTCCAACTCTTGGATTGAAAATAGGATTTCTTCGACTATTTTGAAGGTTCGGGCACTTCCAAATCAATGTTACTTTTCAAAGCTAAGTGATTTTGAAAGGTACTATATGATACATATTTTTAAAGTAAAGATATGGAAAGTACCTTTTGCTTGATATCCGCTTTGAGGCCACACTGTGGATTCATTCTATCGATATTATTCTCTCTCTTTGATTTGGGTTTTCCGGATATGATACTCGAGTGTCCATCGAATTCCACGGCGATCTCCGTGGTCTTACGAGCACAACTGCATAGCGCAACTGCCTAGCTGAGTTGGCCTAGGGGTACAGATTGTTTTCTGGGGGATCCAGGCATAACCATTGTGTATCCTGCAATCTATGTAGGTCGCATTAGTAGCGAAACTGCCTGGCTGAGACGGCCTAGGGGTACGGATTGTTTCCTGGGGGATCCAGACGTAACCATTGTGTATCATGCACTCTACTAGTCATCATGGCGTAACTCGCAGGGCTGAGAAAGCTTACGGATACAGATTGTTTCCTAGGGGATGCAGGCGTAACCATTGTGTATCTGTGATCCATGTTTAGACAAATGGTTGGTTTGGTTGATTTGTTTCGATTGTACTTTCCATATCTGTTGTTTTTAGAAGGTTTTTCAAGTATTTTCACTGGGTGTTGAAACAAGTCTACTAAGTACTTGGAGAATTCTAGCTTTGCGCCTGATCAACGCATGTCCAGAGTCTGCAGGAACGAAAGTAAACTTGTTAAGACATCGAGTTATAAAAGTATTTTGATAAATTATATTATATAAAGGATATTTTGATCATTATTTTACTTGTCTAAATAATTTAAAATGTTTTAAATATTGTTTACTTCGAACTAACAAATTTGAATCAAATGACAATTTATCAGATTATAAATTGTTTAGAATGTTAAACATAAATATTTAAATTGAAACTTATATAGTTTTAAATATGGTTCATCCTTTTCTTTCAACCCATTCTCCCTTCTAGCTATTTCTACCTTCTTCTTCTTTAAGGGTTCTTTCCGCACTGTGGAAAGAATTGGTTCTTTGGATTATCGTTTAGATTTGCCCGAGAAACTTTCTGGAGTGCATGATGTATTCCACGTCTCACATCTCCTCTAGCCACTTCGTATTGTCAATAGAGGTATGAAGCAGCTAAGAAGGAGATCTGTTAGTTTGATCGAAGTACGATGGGGTACTGATGATCGAGATTGTACCTAGAAAACGGAAAAGAGCATTTGTGCTTCGAATCCGAAATTATTTTTTCTGGTACTATTTGTTGTCTATCTTGCTTTTCCTTATTTTCCTTATTCCTTCTTTTCGAGGACGAAAAGATTTGAGTGGGGGAGAGTGTAACAACCCAGTATTTTGTGATTATTTTAATTGTTTATTTTAATTATTTAAATTGAAACTCCTGATTTAAAAATTTTATTATATTTATTAAAATGAATAAATTTTGTTATTTTAAGAGTATATTTTGATTTTTGTGTGAATTATTTCAAACCTGAATAAATAGGATATTTTCAGAAAATGTGGATTTTGGTCAAATTGGTCAAACATTGACTTTTAAATTTAAAATTTAAATTTTTGAATTTTATCTTTTATTATGAAAATAGATTAAATTTTAAGCATACTACTTTTCGTTTCGTTGAAATTCGATTTGTATTGTGAAAGTTAGTTTTTTACAATATTGTATGTAAATTGATTTATTTAATAAAGTTGTCTATTTTAAATTATATAAATAATATTTTATTTGTCCTATCATGTTATAATATGTGTAATATGACATGTTAGATATATATTTTATTTTTAAAACATTTTAAAGTGATGTTATAATTTTTCCAAAATTTATTGCATTTATTTTCTATTTTTAAAGGCTAGTTTCTATTTTTCTGCCATTTTCTTAATTTAAATTATATTTAATTAAAACTTATTTATTTATTTTTGTGAATACATTTTTATTTTATGTTCTTATATTTATTTATAAATATTTTCCAAGTCCATATAAATTTTCGAAAGTTTATTTTTTTTATTTTTAAATTTTCAAGACTAGTTTTCATTTTTGTGCTATTTTCTTATTTTAATCATATATAATTAATATTTATTTATTTATATTTGTTATATTTTCGAATTTTAACTGAAATTATATGTATTTTCAGATATTTAAACTTATAAAAATAAAATAAAGAAATTTCAAAGGTTTTGGTGACTTTTTGTCTCCTAAGACCTTTTATATTCCTACCTTTCCACATTTCAACCTAACATTTCATTCAATTGGCCATAACTCTTCACTTCTTCAGCCGCCTACTTTTCTTTCTCATTCACGTGAATCATTTTGTTTCTCATTTCTGAAAAAATTCGGCCTCCATTGCTTTGGAAAAATTTTGGTAAAAATTTATTTCTTTTCCTTAGTTTTATGCTTGAATTCATGTGATCTTGCACTTGTTCCTCTTTCTTATAGAATCGGCCTACCTCCTCCACCTGCCCTGCCACCTCCACCACCACCTGGGCACATAATCATCACCTCCTCCTCTCTGGCAACCCCAAGTCGTGCCACCAAAGTTGATTATCCACCACAAAATTCCAACAAAACTCCATCAACTTGTCATAGCTGAGCACTACAATATTTCCATCCACTTCCATCACCTTCCACACCCCTTAGCCGCCACCATCTCCACCTCCACCACCTCCAGCTCTACCTGAACTCTCTGCCACGTCATCCCCTTGAACCCACAAGAGAAGGTCGTGCCCCATGTGTCCTTGACCGAGCCTTGAATGGCCTTGAAAACCATGTGATGTTGTTGTGTAGTGTTGTTCATGCATGTCCACCTTTGCACCATCTTCAACCTATGTGTGGCCAACCTATATCCAACCAAAACCTGATCCAAACCCTTTCCTTAGACTTGTATTTCACCTATGGCCGAGCCTAATGAAAGTTGGAAGCAAGTGCAAAGCAATTCTGCTTTGATTTATGCAGTTATTTCTAGCTTAATTTATCGTATTTTTTTGAATTGAAAGCTTATGTGTATTATATTGTTTGGCTTGATTTTTTTCAAGGGAATTGAACTTTGGCTCTCTCACTCATATCCTGTCGTGCTATCATGCTTGTGTGGATCTCTTTTATGCATTCTTCGTTGCGTCTCTAGCTTAAACCAGTGAGTTATTCTCACCAGACAATGTGTACTTATATAACTAGTAAATTGACCACTCGTGAATATGTATAATGCATAACCATATTATATCTGCTATGCTATGATTATATGATCTTCAACCATGCTTAAACACCTGTTATATCACATGTTACTGTTATATTATGCTGTTCTGTTGTTTATATCAGTTTATCACACTGCAAGTTCCCTTCAAATTAGAATCACTACGGGTTGAAATGATACATACCCGAACGGACTTTAGAATAAAGGAAAATCATCATGGGCTGAAATGATAGGCCCGAACGATTTTCAAATTTTTTTCATTTACTCGGGACTACGGGTTTGAAATGATAAAACCCGGGTTTTCCTTGAAAATTACGGGTTGAAATGATATATTACCCGTATCACTTTTCCTAGTGTAGAAAATGATATACAGGCCCGTGGTTAAAATATGCTTTTCTAAAAAATTTAAAATATTTTAGAAATGTAAATATTATAATATTTTGATTTAAACTTAATTAAAAATGATTTTTTTGAAAAGTTTTTTGATTTTTCTGAGAATTTATAAGTGAAATAAATTAATGATAAAGTGGAAATTTGAAATATAAGTTATTTTGGAAATTTTGATTTAATTATAAATGGAATTTAAATTAAATATGAAAATATGATAAATTTATGATATTTTGAATTAAATAAATTTAAAATGATTTTATAATATATTAATGGATTTTGAATAAGTTAAAATGTGAAATAAATGTATATTGAGTTGAATTCTGTAATATAATTCAAATTGTAAAAAAAAAAAAAAAATTAGAAAATGGGTTAATTTATTGCTGATTGGGATTTGCGGCCCATAGCAGAATACATAGCTTTAGCTTGAATTTACAATAAAAGTTAGGCCGATAAACATCAAGACAGCCTATCTCCCACAACTCAAACATTCCATATTCTGTTTTTCTTCTATGGCGACTGCCAGTTCCTTGATTGAATTTGTTCGCTCGATTCCATCTTCCTCAACTTCACCAGTAGTTGTTTTTCTTGTTCCGATGCAGTGGTAAGTATCTTCTTGGAGATTCTTCCGCTGATAATACTAATCTCTCTGGTTATTTTATTTGTGAGAGCTAATGTATTTTGTTGTTTTTTTCGAAAGCCCTACAGTTTCGCTCCTTCCAAATGAACCACAGAGTAGTTGTGAGTCCAATTTTGCCAACCTCCTTCATCAACTTCGAGAGGTTACTCCTATCGTGCAGGTATTCCACTTCTTCTGTTAAGCTTCTCCCAGAATTATTGAGCTGAAGTCTAGTTTTTTGTGTGTTCCAAATTATTTTTGAGTAATCACAGTTAAAAAATAAATGGTCGTGTGTTTCTTCTTCCCTGCAGCAAAGATAACATGTTGTGTCTTCCAATATACTCCATTTTTTTAGTCTATCTTTGGTGGGTAGTTTACCCAGAATCGCCTTGTAAAGTGCATGCGCCATTTTGGGGTTATTTGATTTGGTCCAGATTACTTTAAACCATTTTACCTCTGAGCATTTTCTTCTTGATTCTTCCCAAATTTCCTTAAACTTGAATTGATTGCTTGCACTTGCCTTCAATATCCATTTATCTTCAGATTCTTCTCTATGTATATATTTACGTCGAACTTCTTCCTGATAATTGAGGGTTAATAAATTATTGGTGCATTTCCATTCTCCATTCTCCACAATGTCGGCTACCTTCTAGTTAGGTGATCCATAAGCTGAGAAAGCATCCCAACCTAGCCTGTCTATAAAACTTTTAGAATTGAGCCAAGGGTCCCTCCAGATATCAGTGTTTCTTCCATTAGCAATCATTATATCTAAATGCCTTTGGAGTTCTTCTCTGATCTTAAGGATATTTTTTCCAAGTCACCGAGGCATTGTTGTCCGTTTTGATAGTCCAAAAATTTTCTTTCAGATATCTAGATCTCATCCAAGTTGCCCACAAGTTATTTGATGTTAGCACATTCCAGGCTAATTTAAGGCAGTATACTTTTTTGAGTTCATAAAGATTTTTCAGTACAACTCCACCCTCTTCCTTTTTCCTACATTAGTCTAAGTATTTAATTTTATGTATCCCCCCTCTCCAAATAAAATCAGCACATACTGAGTTGATTTTTGCAAAAGAACAATCTGGGATTTGAAAAGATTGTACCCAGAATCTGACTTTAGAAGTTACAACTGTGTGTACTAACTCCACTCTGCCTGCAAAAGATAAAAGCTTTGACCTCCATCCTTGTAATTTGTCTCTGATATCATCTATAAGTTTGCCACATTCTGTATCAGTGATATTGTTAGTAGATAGTGGTACCCCCAAATATTTGACTGGGAGATTCCCCTCGGTAAAACCCAGCCTGTCTAGCAAAACCTGCTTGTTTAAGCGGTGTTTGTTAAAGTAGCATTTAGTCTTTAATTCATTCAGTTTAAGCCCTGCATAGTATTCTAGTTCTTTAAAAATTGATTTGATTTTTCCTATTGACTTCAAGTTGCCTTTGACCACCACCAGCAGGTCATCTGCATACATTAGATGTGTAACACATGGGGGGTTATTATATACTGGCTGAATAAGTCCATGTATATTTGCCAATTCCATTTGTAAAGTAAACCATTCCACTGCAAATAAGTATGGGGAAAGAGGGTCACCCTGTCTAATTCCACGATTGCTCTGTATGTAACCTGTAGGAGTACCATTGATCATTATAGAAAAGGTTGGAGTGTCTAGGCAGTATTTTATCAATTTTAATATCTTCATTGGGACCCCCATGGATTCTAGCATATGTATGATGAAGTTTCTGTTAACCTTATCATAGGCCTTTTGTAAATCCACTTTGATGCAGATTTTGTCAACTCCTTGTTTATTGAAATTCCTGATCAATTCATGCACCATCAGAGAATTTTCTGAAATGAGTCTACCCTTGATGAATGCACTTCGACATTGTGATATTAAGTCTGGTAGTACTTTGTTCAACCTTTTGTAGATAATTTTACTAAGGATTTTGTAGGTGACATTTTAGCAAGCTATAGGCCTGTACTCTTCAATTCTCTCTGGTTTCTTAGTTTTAGGAATGAGAGATATGAAAGTATGATTGATTTCTTGAATGAACTCACCATTTTCAAATACTTCATTATATGCCTTTAACATGTATTCTTTCAGGTTTTTCCAATACAGTTTGAAGAAGGCTGCCCCCATTCCATCAGGTCCTGGGGAGGAGTCACTGTGGATGGAGGAGTCAGCATCCCACAGTTCCCCTTCCAAGATCGAAGTTGTCAACATGTTGGTTCCTTCAGCAGAAATTTTCCTTCTACAGATGACATGAGGTAACTGATTATTATTATCACCATTATATAAACTTGAGAAATAAGTAATTGCTTGATCTTCTATGTCCTTTATATGTCTTGATGCATCACCATGTTCATCTATATAGTTCTGCAGGTTATTATGATGTTGTCGTATGGACATTTTGGTATAGAAGAATTTGTTACATTCATCTCCTTGAATGAGCCATTTTTCTTTGGCTTTTTGCTTCAACTCTATTGCCTACTTATTTATTTCCTCTTTAAGACTTCTTTGTAATGTGTAGAATTCTGCATTTAAGCCTTCGTGTAGAGGGTCATCATCGAGTTTATGTTGTATGTTTCCTAAATGCTGTTGGATTTCTGTGATTTTATCAGTGGTCTTGGGTCTGCACTTATTCCAGTCCTTGAGTCTGTTTTTATGATTTTGATGAGCATTACAAAACGATATATGTGGTTACCTGAAGGAATTCTTACTGTATTAAAGTTCACCACATCCTCAAACCCATCAATCAAAGGCCAATGATTTGCATAGCGGAAAGGTTTTCCCTTATGCATATTACCATCTTCATTGAATTGTAACAAAAGGGGACAATGGTCGCTTGTCGAACAAGGTAGAACAGTCACTTTAAATTTTGGAATTTTTTTAAACAGCTCTGAATTTCCAAGCACTCTATCTAATCTTGATGTAATTTTCTTAGACTCGCCACTTTTCCATGTGAATTTCAGGCCTGAGTGGAATGCTTCTGAAAGTCCACTGGATAACACACAGTTATTAAATTCAGCTACTTGTGCTACCCTCAATGTAAGACCACCTTTCTTTTCATTGGTCTTTAAGACAGCATTAAAGTCACTTGTGACTATCCAGGGTGTTTTAATATTTTTCATATTGTCAGTTATTTGTTTCCATAATTCCATCCTCTCAGAGGCTAAGTTTTCTGCATATACAAAAGTGGTTATTAACTTCAGTCCCCCGTTATTATAGAAGTTAATAGTCATTTGTTGATCACTCATATCTATTATATTTCCATTCCAGTAATTACAACCCACTATAATTCTGCCAATAGTCTGGGTTGTTACAAAGTGCCACTGATTACCAAATTGAGGTTTCATCATCTCTAAGTTATTGTTATTCAATTTATTTTCCAGAAGAGCTAAAACAGTTGGCCTATGTTTAGCCTTCGAAATGTGGAGGTCTAACTTACGTGTGTCATTGTTAAGACCTCTCACATTCCAACAAATGATAGACATATTTATTTTTTGGTAGAATTGCTCTGAGTTACCGGAGCTGTACCTACCGAGACTGATTTAACAGTTTTACCTTTACCATCAGTTAGGAATTGGTTATCATATGCAACATTACATTCTGTATACTTACTGATATCTACTGACAACTCTTCTTCCTCCTCGTCTTTAGTTGAATCCAATTCAATGTCCAACTTGCGGATATCTGATAGGGAGTTTGGTAAATCCTCCTCCCCCCTTCTGTTCAACAAATGGTGGAGCCTCAGGCGCAAATCTGTTCTGATTGATGATGATTTGATGCAGGTGGAACCTGTGTGTCAGAGCAATTCAAGTGATCCTTTGTATAAGGTGTCTTCTCTTTCTGAACAGGGGCTAGATGAGATGCTTGCTCTAATTCGCAGTCCGACTCCATAGTCTCTTTCTGTTTGTATTCAGGTTGAAAATATGTATTCGAGGAGGTATTTTGTATTTTTGTAATCTCATCCCTATTTTTTGGACTACTTGTTTCAGGTAAGTCTGTGGTGCTTTTTGGTTTTTCTACCCAAACCTTCTGTCTTTCTGTTTTTTTGTTTTGACACTGTTGATTAATATGTCCAAAACACAAACACTCACCACACTTAGGAGGAACAAATTCATATTCCACCTCTTGCTTGTATATATTGCCCTGCTTGTCTATGGCTTTTACTATGTTTGGCAGAACCGTGCTAGCAGAAATTTCGACCAGTACCCTAGCATATTTGATTTTTTTTTGAGTTTTCTTGTATTTTCATCAATGTCAATTAGCCTTCCTATTATACTTGCAAGTTTGCTAATGCATCTCATGTTCCACAAAGCAAGATTCAGATTATTAAATTTGACCCAAATAGGATATGTTGTTAACATAGCTTGTTCAAAATTGAAGTCAGTCTCCCATTTGCGCATCAGAATAAGTCTGCTATCCATAAACTAAGGACCGCCATTGATGATTCGTTGAAAATCCTCCTCCAATTCAAATTTTATCAGGTAAAAGCCATTATCACGAGGATATACATCCCAAGTCCCTTTCGGTTTCCATGTTCGTTTAATATAAGCATTGAAATGAACGAAATATGGTCTTTGCCTGGCATATAAGCATAGATCGAGTGTTGCCATAGTCTCTTAGATTCATCGTAGTCTTCTTCGTTAATCAGTTGATATAAATCGTCTCCATTGATTTGCGGTTCATAGTAGTTTATAATACCCTTAAGTTCTATTTTAGATCCGACTGCCTCTATCCAGGATTTAGCCTTTGGAGTCCCCTTGTTTGATCTAAGAGCCTCAGTGAACGATATCTTAGTCTTTCCCCTATGCATAACCTCCTTCCAGCCTCCGCCGTCGTCGTCGTCTTCTGCCCCTAGGGTTTCGGGAATACCAGATCCAGCCGCCATTCTAAATTTTGTTTAAAAGTGAATTTTGAAGTTAAGTAAATAAAATGAAAAATAAGTTATATTTTGAAATTTAAATTTGATTGCTAAGTTAAAATTTTAACTATATGAATTGAAATTGAACGTTGAAATTTAATAAGTGAATTATTATTAAATATTGATTTTGAATGGAAATTTAACTTTATAAAATCATGGATTTAAGGAAAATTAAATAATGATTATAAAAGTGAAAATATATGATTTTATAAGTTTGAAATGGTTTAAATGAAATTTAATGGTTTATGAAAGTATATTGGATATTTGAAAGTTAATTAACAGCATTTTTGAAATGCTATTATTTCTAATGTAAATGATATTACAGCATTTGTAAATGTTGTAGTTGATATACATAAACCAAATGACTAAATTTTAATAAAGGGTTATTATAGCACTTTGTAAGTGCTGTAATTGCTAAATTTAATTAAGTTTTATTTGTAACTAAAGTAACCCTATTACAGCATTTTAAATGCTTTCTTTTGTTAAATTGAATTGTCTTAAAAGCAACTTTCCGTAGCATTTTTCTAAATGCTGCGAAAGTTGAATTTCATTGTTTTAATAAATTTAAGTGAATAAATGAGTTTTGAATTTTGGAAATTTAATAATTTAATTATTAAATATAATAACTTCATTTTATGATTTAAAATGAAGTAATTTGTTTTGAAATATAAACTATTTGAAATGTGTGTTGAAATGTATTTGGGATTTCTATTATGTTGTTTTCAGACTGTATTATGTATTTGGTTTGAGACTCTGTTATAGTAGCTCCATGAACTACTATGTTATTTTTATATTCCACTGCGAGTTATTCTGATTGTTCTGTGTCTGTGATTCTGTGTATTTGATTTCATTTGCTTCAAATTTATTTACAATGCGATATTTTAAGCAATTCAAGTCCGGCATGTGTGGATGCGAATGGCTGAAAATATCGGGTTGTTACATAAGGAACTTGCAAAGTGAGAACAAATACGATAATAATATAACATATCAACAATAGGCATATATCATCAATAACAAATTTAAATATAATATATACAACAGGTTATGGTGTCATATGTCATAGGTAAACAATTGCAGATAATGACATATCATATTTAACAATTAAATAACTTAACGATTCAAATTTAATAGCATATTTCAATCGTCATTTCATGTGAATTAAATGTACTAGATATAAGAATGTTAATCGTGAGTGATTGCTCACCTTTCGAGGCTAGAGAAATTAGACAACACGACGAGCTATGATTTTTTTTGAATCACGATCTCTACGACAATCCAAAGCAAAGTGAAGCTGGCACAATTTTGAACTCGATGGCTCCGGTGAAACAAATATATATATTAGAATCTAAAATTTAGAACATGTATTTAAAATAAAATCTTCTTAATATATATATTTGAAAATCACTATTAAATTTAAAACATATATATATATATATATATGCATACATATATGTTAAAATCAAAATTTATATATATTTTCCAAAATCATTATTTCTTAAAGACATCAAATAAAATCATATATATATATATCAAGATACCCATATATATATCTGTGTTATATTTTTAAATCAATATTTACAAAATCTATAAATTTCTTTTAAAATTTCTTTAAATACATTTTTAAACATTGACATAAATAGCCATATTATATATATACACGCACTTTTCAAAACATTAACATTTACACAAACATAACATATTATATACTTTTAAATTTATCCTTTTAAAATGCAGTTTTTTTAAACAAAGAAATGCATGTATCAACGGTTCAAACTTTATATATATCTTTATATATATATATATATATATATATATATATATATATATATATATATATATATATATATAATGTATTTTATAAGCATGAATAGTGAAGCAAGAAAGTAGGTGGTCTTCCCTGAGGCTACCCGTATAGGAGATGCGGCTGTCGAAGTGTGTGGCGAAGCTGCAGTGCACTGGTGGCGGTTGGAGGAGCGAAGGGTTAGAAGATGGAAGGAAGTCGGCTATAGTGTGGTTCTGTCCGGAGTTGGCTGCAGGCGGTTATTGGAAGCAAGGGGTGGCCGGCCTGCGAGTGGATAACGTGGAGAGGTAGGTGCATGCTGCAAAGATGGATTGCAACTATGGAAAAAGTGGAGGAGATGGAGTGCAGAGGCTGTTCGGCTTAAGGCGAAGGTCGGGCTGTGTTTCGGGTTACGGATCGGAGGTGAGGCTTGGCATGTAGCAGAGAGCGGAAGAGTTGGAGCAGTGGGTACAAAAAAAAGTAGGAGACTAGCGAACTATGGCCAGGGGTGGAGGAACTAACGGTTAGGTGGAGGGGAAAAGGGGTACGGATGATGGGAGCTCTGCTGCTGGCGAAGGATTAGGGTGGGAGCCGTTTGTTGTGTACGGAGGATAGGTCGGAGTGAGTGACGCGTGGCCATGGATGAGGGTGGAAGTGGGATGCACGCGACTGTGTGTGGGTTAGTGCTCGGAAGCGGGGAGGGTGCGTGAGAATGGTGGGTTGTAGGGCGGTGGGTGGTCGCATGGATGCTGATGGGCGAAGGAACGGAGAGTGTAAGTAGACGGTGGCGGATCTGCAGTGGAGATGGATGGGTTTTCGTCCATGAAAGTGGCAATTGGAAAGCAAGGCACGAATGAGCTTCAGGTAATAATATATAAGCCTTCGCTTTCATTTATTTATAGTTTTCATAAGTGCGGTTGTCAGGAATATAGAACAAAAGTGAACAGGCGAATAGAAGAAGAAAGCAGATGGCTACACAAAAATATAAATACTAGCATCAGAACGAAAGATGGCAAGGGAAGAGACCCAAATAAATAACCAACCATCATAACATAAATTGAACAAGTGAATTGAATAGAAAGGCCTCATGTTAAATTCTGCAATATAAAAGGCTATAGGATATTTGGCTTCAATAGATGGATGGATGAAAGCACAAAGGAAGCCAAATGGTCACAGCTAATCGTTTCACTGATTTTGCCTCGCACCAGACACCCAATTACAGAAGTGGATATACTGCGGAGTTTCGCACGACGATATGAATAGAATGGTATACAGATATCAGCAATACGATTATCCTATCAAAAGCCAATATTTCGCTGCCCAAAATGCTGCTAAAACGCCGAAAATAAGATAAATGGAGATAGAGCAGTCCGAATTTGGTGAACCGGAATATGACGTCTCATTCAGAAAATAGTTTACATTTTTATAATATAAAAATATTCAGATTTCGAAAACAATTTATTTCCATCAAATTAACTGATTTAAATTTAAATAAAATTGTACAACAAAATAAACTTTCATATTCTTTGATGAAAATATGACTGCTATGTCTAAATAGACGTATCTCAAATATCAAATTTTTATTGCTAAATTTAATTATTTAATTTCAAGCAAAATTTCAGTTAAGTACGTTATAAAATCGTTAAAATTTCCAGGTCGTTGTAACTTGTTTTACTCGTATTTCAAAATATACTTATCGAAATATTTCTTTCTTTGTTTGAAACTATGGATATAATAGTTAAAAAAAGTTCTTATCTCAAAGAATTCCAAACTTAATTCCATTCTATATTCTCATTTGACTTTTATGGCACGAAATCGCGAACTGCCGATATGCGACTCGCCTATTTTTGACTAAAGTTTCCATTACTTTACAAACTTCACCAAAGAAACTTCCATATGTTTATAAAAAATTTCAATCTCATTTTTAAACCTTTTTAAAAAGGTTTAACATTCCATATATACCCATTTCATTAAATCAAGAAAAGTGATTTCCTTCGTCTTTATCGACGTGTATTTCCATGACTTGCATATATATTCAACATTCATATTAAACAACCAAACTTGGTGATCAAAACATATTAAACATCCATTGCAAACATCATATCATCATCAAAAAAATATAATATAAGTAAGAGTTTCACACCTTAGATTCGAACGATCTAACTTTAAATCGGCTATAGTTTTGCTACCGTCGCACCGGAGCTTATGGAATCGAGTCCAAGACTTAGGAAGGCCACGCTAGAAAAGGTGGAAGGACTCGGCCATGGTGATGGTAGGTGTGACCATGGATTTGAGTGGTGATAAGGAGGTGATTTGAACTAGTTTTGAAGTGGATTGATATTATAAATTATTGTATATATTTTTCTTTTTTATTCACAACATTTTTCTCTAACTTTTCTATATTCTTTTCTATGAATAAGAAGCCATTAGAGAGGCCTTAAAGCTTGAAAAGAAGAGGAAGAATAAGTAGAAAATGGCTTAGGAATTTATGAAAGAGGGTAGTGTATTTATAGGCAAAGAAGAGAGCAAAAAATATATACATCATCATCTTCATCACCATCACATGCTCGATCATTATCACATCTCCCCCGCTAATGCACAGCTATAACCCTCTCTCCCATGCGCCCATCACTTCCATCACTTTAGGGTATGCATATGTTGACTTTTGTAAGCTTAAGAAGTAAGGAAACTTAAAATATCTTATATATTTTTATGTTATATTTATATACTTAAATATATTTATATATGTATGTTTATGTGCATGTTCTTATGTATGCACATGTACATATGTATGTGTATGTTATATATCTCCACAACGTTGCACAACTTCCACATGTTGTATCGTTACAAATCTCGATACCGATTTCCGCTCACATTTTCACTTATACATTAAATTACATATATATGTAAACAAAATTTGAAATCAAACACTACAAAAAATATATTCATTTAAAGACTGAAAATTTAGGACGGAAAATTTTCGGTCTTTATTCAAAGACGGATTAATCACTGCAAAGTTCAGTCTTAAGATCTAAACAATAAAGACTGAAGATCGGTCCTTAACTGATCTGTATAATTTAAGGTTGTATAATGACTTAATGTCGCATCCAATCCATCCACTAATCTATATTTAGAAAAAAATGGTGGAGACTTGTTTTATCTGTTTGAATCCAAAGGCTAATATTTACCATCCATGTGATATTTCTCAACTCTAGAAATAAAAATATTAAAATAATTTCTTCATTTCCTTAATCTAAGGATCCAACTCAAAAATAAACATCCCCACGTTCTCCATTTAAACACTAAAGCAAACTACTCTTCTGTCATCTCTCTCGTGGAAACTAAATCCTCACCTTCTTCTTCCCACTACTCATCCCTTGAGCCAAGCATGCTACCTCTTGCTTCTTCTAAATAAATTCAAGCAAAGAGTTTATACCTATATTAAACTCATCATACCCCCTCATTCATTTCCTTCTCTATGTATTCACTCTTCACTCCAACCAAAACTCAAGCCACCCAATATGTATCCCGTTGATTATCCAATACTTACATCCCTAGTTGAAAATATGTGTTCGTATATGTGAGAACACCAATGGGAAGTTGCTTTCCAATTTCTCAAAAGTACAACAGCATGCTCCTATTGTAGGCGGGCTCCCTCAACTTTATACACAACGTGCTCCAAAACGTAGTTGCCACCAATCTTGACTCATGATTCTGGAAGATTCATGATAGGCTAGATGGTGGATTTGCCAAACAAGTAGCTCCACTCTTTCTCTTAGAAATTCAAACTGCTGTCATAGTACATGGGGCCCCAGAAGTACTGTGCAGACTAAGTATCACCTAGGATAGTGGTTTTGAACTATGTGGAGGTGATTCATATGTATGGTCCTATGGATGGAGGTGAACTGTTACATAGCCGAGGTGGCATCAAACAGTCTTGTTCGTTTAGTGGGAGAACTTTCACGAAGTTTGAGTGGTTAATTTTTTTGACTTTGTAGAGTATGGTGGTTAACTAGTTTCCTAGTTTTCAATTTTGTACATGAATAACGATAGACTGAGGTATTTGACATAATGGTATGTCTGTATTTTATATTTGTTACTACTATGTGATATGAAAAGTCTGATAGGCTAAGGTTGGTGATGTAACGATATTAATGATTACGATATTTATGGTCTTATATAGTTTTATGTGCATGTTCTTTTATTTAGGTTAAATTTAATCTTTAGTACGGAACAATATGAAAATATGAATTAATATAATGATAATAATAATGATGATGATGATAATAACAACAATAATAATCATCATTATCATCGCATATTCGCACTTTGAGACTGACTAGTAACCATATTTCAATCCTTAAATTTCAGTTTTCGGTCTTTACATTTTAAGACTGAAGTTCAGTCTTAATTTTTTTTTGAGACTACAGAATTAGTGACCGAAATTGTTGGTCTTTATTCCGTCTTTAAATGTTATTTAAAGACTGAATTGTCTAATTAGAAACTGATATTTCCTGTCTCTAACTCAATTTATTTTGGTAGTGAAAATCCTTATGATTTGAAATGAATTAAAATGATCACATTTGAATTATAAAACCATTTAAATTAATATTAAAAATTATTTACGATAATTGCTATTATACCGATAAAGTGATATCGATTTTTCCTTATATTTCAAATCAAATATATATCTTTACAAAACTATTATAAATGATTAATTATCACTTTATAACTTATTTAAACTGAATTATAACCTTTTTAAATCTTTATTTAAATAGTTATAATAATTATTAAATCGTTAAATATCAATTTAAAACTACAACAAAAAATACCCTATTACAACGTCCTTTTTACAACGGGCATATTCTGCCCGTTGTAATAGACGGCTATTACAATGGTCATTTTAGGACCATTGTAATAGATGCTCTATCCAACGCCCTTCTTGCAACTTTCATTATTTGCCCGTTGCAGTAGAGAGATATTACAACGGTCAACTTCTTCCCGTTGTAATGGAAGTATATTTTACAACATTCAGCAAATGCCCATTGTAATAGATCGACTACGAAATTAGGCACTTCTCTCCCCAGTTATCACGTGGTTTATCGACAACGAAATTAGGGCTCGTTGTAACAAAAATACCCTATTATAACACCCTTTTTACAACGGGCATTTGCTGCCCATTGTAATAGATGGCTATTACAACAGTCGATTCAGGGCCGTTGTAATAGATGCCCTATACAACGTCCTTTTTACAACGTGCAGTGACTGCCTGTTGTAATAGAATGCTATTACAATGGTCCTTTTATGCCCGTTGTAATAGATGTCAGTTTTACAACTTTCACAAAATGCCCGATGTAATAGATACCAATTTTACAATGGTCACAAAATGCCTTTTGTAAGAGGTGCCAATTTTACAATGCTCATACCGCCCGTTGTAATGGGTGCCAATTTTACAACGGGCTAAAATTAAAAACTAAAAATTAATAATATATACATATTAACTATTAACAGTTAATAATTAACATTAAATTATAATTAATGAATATGAACTAACATCTAATAATTATTTTTTACTAATTAATAATTACGATTAATAATTAATTTTCATGATTATTTTCATTAGTCGCAAATTTTTCTTTAATTAATAGTTTCATTATGTTATTAATTAAATAATACTTGATAAGTAATAATTATTTAGGACAAATGTTAATTTTATCCAAAAAAAAATGAGGTTAACGTTAAGCCCGCAAACACTAACAAATGTCGGCACTCAAAGTTCATACACGACACTCAAAACTGGTTTTCATCCCCGCCCATCCATTGTATTAGATACTTATTACAACTACTTTCTTTTGTCTGTTGCAATAGATGTTAACTATTACAACCTTTTTTTGCTAGTTGTAACGTTGTATTTTACAATATTTATAGTTTACCAGTTGTAGTAAACACCAATTTTTGAAAGCCCTTAACCGATTATCACTATCTTTGATTGTTCTAAACGTCATAAGAGGTTTGACCAGTATTTTAATAGACATAGTTTTACTTTCTAGTTATTAGTACATAATTATATACAAAGCTTTTCAAAATAAAATACAACGAGAACTTTTTAACAATTAATCTCGTTAAAACTAACATATTATAGAAAAAAATCAAAATTGAAAAATTATTCATGTTAAACACATGTTTACATAATAACTTTAGCATTTTTTTTTTAATATCACCATAGTAATTTTATTTAATAGGCTAATATATTTATTAAAGTTTTTAATTTAACTATTTTTTTTATTCATAAGTATTTTTCAATATATGAGTTTGTTAAAAAAAAGGGTTATAAACAATTAAATAGCGGCATGGTTAAATAGCCGCTTAGCAGTTTTGTTTGTGAAACTTCATGAAAAAATTAAATCGCTCTCCCTACGAAATCTAGGGCAAACGAAATCTTGGGAAAACAAATCTTCAGTTCGTACCAGTTAACTTCCCTCTAGTTCGTCGTCGACTTCTCTTCAAATCGTAGTCCAATCCAACCAAAAAGCTTACGAATGAATTCCAAGGCGACATCGATAAATTGGTGGAATTCGGGGGTCGAAATCGGTGAAGAACGAATAGGTATGGTTTGGATTACAATGCAGAACCTTCAATATAAGTATGTGTTTGGATTACAAAGTTTGTGCACGATCTGAAGTTTTGTTAGAAATATACATTGTAGCGTCAGGTAAAAATTGAGTTGAAATGCCATTGAGTAGGATTTTTGTTGATATTTACTCTGTTTGTATTTCACTAATGGTTTTTGAGATATTATGTTTTCTTACTACATAATTGTTAATAAACTGTTTGCCTAATAATTAATCTTCGTTGCGATTATTCTTGTGTTTTGTCTCTCTAATATAGATTATAATTGTACATTGTTCTATTTGTTTCCGGATCGTTGCTGAATATTTTGATATAAAATTTGTGCTTCTGGTTGCTGATTTTAAAAACCATGGAGTTGAAGTTATGCAGTTCATGACTAACTGCTGAACAAGACTACCTAACTTTTTCACTTTTACAAATTATTGACATGTGGGTTAAAAATTTAATTATTTGTTCGACGCGGAAAGTAAAGCCAGAATTTTGATAATTTAACTGACAACTTTCTTTAATTTCGGCTTTGATTATGGTGGAGGTATCATAAGGGTTTTACAACGCCGCTGAATTAAGTTAAAAGACAATCATTTTTATTATTTTCTTTCTTTTCTTTTCATAAAGTGGTTCTAACCAAATAAAGTGCCGAAGCTACTTGAATCACGGGATCCATTACGTCTTATTGATTTATTTATTTTACTGTATACAACGATAAAATATTAATGGTTTTTTGATATTACATATACTTAATCTGTTTGTATTTCACTAATGGTTTTTGAGATATTAAATTCTTGTTTGTAGTTGCTTTTTTGATTTTAGTGTTATTACCATTGCTTGGTTTGTTTTTATTGGTATTACATACATCTAGTAATTGAGATATCAAACTAGCTGCAAGACCATAGTTTGTATATTTGTTTATAAGAAGGAAATATTTGTCTTTCGAATTCCACTAAAACTAAAATATTCAAATCAATGAACCTGTCTGTTTAATGATTTTACACAGACCCTAACCTTTTTTTGTTCTCGTTATTTTTATATGGATCCTCTACAATTACTTTTCTTTAATCCGAATAAGAATATTTTTTGTAATGTTCATTTCTTTTTGGCGTCATTTATTAGATGGGTATTTTATACATTATCCACCATGCAAACTGCAAGTAAACCATTTATAGTCAAGAGTAGAGAATGGTGTTTTTTGGTTATATTTCTCAGAATGATGTGCTCATTATATTAGCTCGTCTCTTATTAAAACAAGAGTTTATGCATTAAAATACAATAACCATAATATAAGTATGGTCATGCTTATTGTAGAATAAAGAAAGAATTCTCGATGGTTGAAAAGTAGTTCAGTCTTCTAATCTAATAAAGAATAGAATAAGAGTGAAAGTAAAACATACACATTTCAAAAAAAATTGTTAGATTGCTGTGGGCAATGACTTGGTAGAGTTATGTGGTGCACTGAAGTGTTAGTCAGTGGTAGATGAGTCTTGGTGTAGGTAGTTGCTGATATAGAGAGGAGATAGTGTGCAATTGCGGGTAGTAGAAAGTGAAGAAGTTAGTATGATAAGGGGAAAACAAGTACTATTTGTGCATTGGTGATGTGAAGTATGGTGAATGCAATGTGTTTCGTGAATGGTAGTGCTGTGGTCAAGGGCAGAATGATGTTTAAGGAGAGTGGCACTGTGATGATAGTGGTAGAAGAAGGTGATGAATTGTAATTGGTGGAGGACGGTGATGGAATGATGGATGTATTAACTGTTGAGGAACTTTTGATGTTGGCAATTAGGGGATGATGGTTGGAGGAATGAGTTTTAGTTGAGCATGTATAATGGAGAGAACTATTGCATGGCTGTTGTATGGCTGTAGTGGGAAGCAATGTGATGTAGTTTGGTGTGATGGCGAGGTCGTCGATGGGTTAGTTTGATGCAAGTATGACAGGCAGTGTTGTAGTGAATAAGAGAAGCACAAAAATGAGGATTTGAGGAGATGCACAGAAGTGAATAGAAGTGAATAATGGGGTGATGGTTTTTGTAAGTAGACTGATGTAGAAGTGGTGGAATGAGCAGTTTTAATTGTAAATGAAAGTTGAAAATGTAAATGAAAATTGTAAAAGTGTTATAAAAAAGGAAAAATGAAACTAATTTTATTTATTTATTTTGAAATGTGTATGTTTTTAAAAAAAAATAGAAATGCAAATGCCAAATAAAACTAGAAAACAAAAGATGCACATAAATAATGATAAAACAAATCACACAAACAATTAGATTAGAAGACTGAATCTAATAGACAATTACTATAAAACTGTGAAAGTAAGGAAGTGACATGTTAAATTAATATGCGCATATGTATTGATTAGTCCTATTTAGAATATGGTACTACATGACGCACAAGTTACTACAGGACGCACAAGTTTTCTTTCTTTTTAGGCTTAGTTTGAAAGGTCACATTACTATATAGTTTTCATTGGGAGGTAATTGCGAAATTCTGTCATGAGAAAAACTCATATTTTTGTTGGCATAACATCTTTTCATTAGGTTCTAACATCAAAGGATTATCAAGATGGACAAAGCATGGATCCACCTACCAAGGTTTTGTCAATTTTGATTATCAGTTTTATACTTGTAATTATTACGGTTGATTATTGATCCCTTTATGTGTCATAGAATGACTAAAGAATACAGGCAAGTTGTTCGAAATTTTGTATATGAGCATGCAGAAAGGAAGGGAAATCAAGAAAAAATCATTTGCCCTTGTTCAAAATGTAGGAATCTTGTCCGCCATCCATCAAGGAAGTTGTATCAATCTTGATTTGTTTTGGAATTGACCCAATGTATGATGTATGGATTTTTCAAGGGAAGCTCGCCCTTTAGAAAATGAAGGCGATGAGGTGACAAATACATATAGAATGTACTTAGACACACAAATATGTAATGATGAGGTGGAAGATCATTCTAATGTAAGACATGAGGTATATAGGGTAGAGATTAAGGAGATGATAGAAAATTCTAAAATTCCTTTGTACCCTGGTTGTGTCAGCCACACAAAGTTGTCAGCTGCAATACTTCTTTACAAGCGCAAGGCTCGAAATGGTGTATCTGACACAGCATTTACGGAACTTCTTAAACTTCTCAAAGATATGCTGCCTATGGAAAACACGCTTCCTGATTCGAAGTATGCAACAAAGAAGCTGCTTAAATTATTTGGTTTAGGCTATAGACAAATACATGCATGTATAACTGATTGTTGTCTTTTTAGGAAAGAGCTTGCAAATAGTGATTTTTGTCCAAAATGTGGAAAATCTCGTTGGAAAAAAAAGACGAAGGAAGATGGAAAGCAAACCAAAGTACCTACAAATGTCTTGAGATAATTTCCAATAATACCAAGACTGAAAAGAATATTTATGTCCGTAGAAACATCAGAGCAATTAAGATGGCATAGCAATCATAAGAGTGAAGATGGTAAATTACGTCATCCAGTAAATTCTTCTCAATGGGCTACAATTGATAGGATGTATCCTTCCTTTGCATCCGATCCTAGAAATTTAAGGCTTGGTCTTGCAAGTGATGGCTTTAATCCCTTTGGGGATTGGAACTCTGCCAATAGTTGTTGGCCAGTATTTGTTGTTGCGGAAAACTTTGCTCCGTGGCTTTATATGCACAAAGATAATATGATGTTATCATTATTAATTCCTAGACCACGACAACCAGAGAATGATATTGATGTGTATCTACAACCACTTATTGAAGATTTGAAAAAAATTATGGGATAAAGGGGTGAAGGCATATGATGCATACACTCACAATGAATTTAGATTAAATGCAGTTTTAATGTGGACGATAAATGATTTTCCAGCTTATGGAAATTTAGCAGGTTGCACCGTAAAGGGTAAGAGGGCATGTCTTATTTGTGGCGTTAATACATGTTCAATATGATTACCATTTAGTAAAAAGTGTGCATATTTAGGCCATAGGCGATTCCTTGATCCTAATCATGACTATCGCCAACGAAAAAACTTGTTTGATGGAACCAAAGAGATTAGGCAAAGACCTCCAATACAAACCGGTGCTCAAGTCTTTGATATTGTTAAAGATATTTGCAATGATTGGGGGAAAAAATCAAAGGAGAAAGAGAAATATGAAGCGAAAGAAAAAAGGAAAAGAAAAAGGGGAGATAAGAAGAAAAAAGGAAGTCAAATGTGGAAGAAGAAGTCTATTTTCTTTGATTTGCCTTATTGGAATGTAAAGTTTAATCAGAAATAAAATTGCTTCTTCTTTTCTATCTATGCAATCAATACTTTATTATTAATTAGTTATAGTCTATTTTTGATTTTCTTAGGTACTTCCTTTGCGTCACAATCTAGATGTAATGCATGTTGAAAAAATATCGGTGAAAGTATTCTTGGTACGTTACTTGATATTAAAGGAAAATCAAAAAATGGCATTAATTCACGTAAAGATCTAGAAGTACTGGGTATTAGGAAAAAGTTACATCCTATAGACATGGGAAACAAAGCATTACTTCCAGCAGCCCCATGCACCTTAACTAATCCAGAAAAGGAGATCTTTTACAATAGAATGAGGAATTTGAAAGTACCCGATGGGTATAGCTCTAATATTGGAAAATGTTTTGCAAAACAAAACAAAATTTCAAGTCTGAAGTCCCATGATTATCATGTTTTGATGCAACAACTATTGTCTGTATCACTGAGAGGACTTCTACCTAAAGGGACAAGGAATGCATTACTACGACTATGTTCTTTTTACAATAACATTTGCCAAATAGTGCTTGATAAAGATAAATTAGAATCCATCAAGAATCAGGTCGCATTAACACTATGCGGTCTTGAGAGATTTTTTCCTCCTTTTTTTGACATCATGATTCATTTGACAATACATTTAACGAGGGAAGCAAGAATTTGCGGGCCAGTACAATATCGGTGGATGTATCCATTTGAGAGGTAAAATTCAGCATTAGTACTTATAGTAGTTAATAATACATGTGCTTATGAAAATATTTTACTTATGCATCTTGATTATAGATATATGAGAACACTGAAGAGGTGTGTTAAAAATCAAGCACAGCCTGAAGGGTGCATAGTTGAGCGCTATTCTGCTGATGAATGCATGAAGTATTTTGTAGATATATTAATGGTGCATTAGAAATTGGACACATGAAAAATAGAAATGAAGTGGAACAAAGTGATTCCATACTAGAGGGGTATCCTATTTCCAAAGGAAAACCTATGGTAATCACTAAGGAGGTGATTGATGCCGCTTATTGGTATGTGTTGTTTAATATCGAGGAAGTGGAGCCTTATATAAAGTAAGCATAAGTTCAGTTCAATTATTTTGTATGAAATAAATTAGATTTTTTTGAGAAAAATGTGTGATCCTCTATGCGTAGAGGAGAGCACACATGTGAATATATATATAACACGAATATAGGGAGCTGCCAACATGCCTGGCAGGTAACAAGAGCAAAAATACAAAAAGTTAAACTCGGGTACTCCTAAGATGAGATCCGACGGTGCCACCACCCATCGCACCTCAATATCAGATTCTGGCAAGGCCACCACCCGATATTAAGATGATGAAAGTACCCAAAAGGCTAAAGGAAAAAAGCATCTGCTCTGAATAGGGTCTGGTGAATAGAGAGACCACTCTGAAGGCTCTGAGCAAGAAGGAGTGTCGAACTGGAGAGTAGAAACATCCTGAACAGGTACTCCACGGTGAAGGTGGAAGAATCCCATATCTGAGGGGATATCTACGAGAAGTCCTGGGTGAAGAAACTCTGCTCTGATGACCTCTCTACCAACTGGTACCCCGCAATCTGAGGACAAGAGAAGCCTGCAAAATGAACCTGATAACCTATCGCCCAAAGCCTGCTTCTGAAACAAGACTAGGAATAAAAGGTTTAGAAAGATACATATATATATATATATATATGTATATTTATTGAGAAAATATGCATATATATATGTATTTATAATAAATGATATAAAATAAAAACCAATATAAGCCAAACTTAAGACAAGAACAAAGACAAGAGCAAAACTTAAGACGGATCATAATTATTTATCATTAATCATAAGTAAACTATTATTTAAAGTGGGATTATCATATGAAAATATTATCAATGCTATTATTAGTGCTTTGAAAGTTCTTATGTTTAAAGATGTTAATATTATAGCTAACCTTGTTGAGATACCGTTTGAAAAGGAAATTTTTAGCTAGTTTATATTTGAGATTAGAAATCCAATTAAAAAAAAATGTAGAAATTGAAAAAATCAATTTGGTGAGATGACTATTATTATTTTTAAAAATTCTTTGATTTCTCTCAAACCAAATAAACCAACTAATAATAATAAATAAAGTGTTTAGTAAAAATCTAATATTTTTATTGAATTTGAATCTATAATTTATCCAGTAGAATTCACAATCCGAAATTTTAGTTATTGTATTAAAGTTAAAAATTTTAAGAGTAGTAATTAGAATGTAAATAGAATCCAAACAATCATAATATAAATGATTTATGTCCTCTAAATGCAGATTGCAAAAATAACATTTGTTATTGTTATGAATGTTTTTTCTCTTTAAAAATTCTATTGTATTAAGTTTACCATGAAGTATTAGCTACATGTGGATTTTAGATTTAGGAGGAGCATTAGATTTCCACAACTATTTAAAAGAGTTATTTGAAGTTCTCGAAAAGTTGATAAATCTATAAAAAGAATTTGGAGTATATTTCTTACTCTTATCACATTCCCAACTAATAAAATCATTATCATTATCAATGTTGTAAAGATTTAATCTGGCATAAAGCAAGGAAAGTTGCCTAAGGTTAGATCCTATTAAAATTCTGTTAAAACTGAAATTCCAAGGAGGATCATTTTCCTGAGAATAAACTTCATTAATTAAAGCATCTTTAAAGTTACAAATATCGTACAAATCCTTAAATTCAAACTTAAGAGGCAAAATCGAAATCCAACAGTCATGCCAAAAAGAAGTACAATTTCCTGAGTGCACTATTATCTTAGTTCCTAAATTAAAAATTACATAGCATTTTAAAATGTTTTTCCAAAAATTAGAGAATTTATGGGAGAAGGAATAATCAATTTGGTGCAAATTGATGTTATCGTTATAGTAGTATTTGGTAATGATCACTTTCTAGATAGCGTTATCATTTACATCTTTAAACTTCCAAAGCCATTTACTTAAAAGAGACAAATTCATGTTACGCAAGTTTATAATTCCTAAACCACCCTCCTTTTTAGCTTTACAAACAGTTTCCCAGTTAACAAGACATTTTATACTGTTATTAATGTTTTCCCCACTCCATAAGAAATCTCTTCTAATTTTATCGATTTTATCAATAACCCAATCAGGAAACAGATGCATAGACATCCAATAGATCGGTAAGGCTGATAGAACCGAGTTTATTAGAACAAGCCTACCTGCTCTAGATAGAAATTTTCCATTCCAATTAGATATCTTGTTTTTAATTTTATCAATAATAATAAGCCAATCATCATGTTTGAGCGTTGTAGGTCTAATCACAAACCCTAGATATTCAAAAGGAAAATTCATTCTTTTGCAATTTATAGTATTAGCTACTAAGTTTTCTACTTTTTCAAAATCATTTAAAATAAGAACTGAACTTTTGTCAAAATTGATTTTTAAACCAGATAAAAGCTCGAAACTATAAAGAATAAACTTGAGAGTAATAATGTGTCTAGGAAGATGAGATGAAAAAAGTAAGGTATCATCCGCGAATTGCAGAACCGATATACGAATATGCGAAATGTCATTACCAACTCTTCCTAGAGACCCATTATCCACTGCTTTCATAATAATTTTGGCAAAAACATCGGCGGCTAGGTTAAACAACAAGGGTGATAAGGGATCCCCTTGCCTTAGACCTCTCTTAGACTGAATTTTATTACCTAGAATACCATTTACCATAATACTAGAGTTACCAGTTTTAAGCAGAATCACAATCCAACTAATCCATCTATGTCCAAATCCTCTTGCATGAAAGATATCTACAAGAAAATCCCAATCTACTGAATCAAAAGCTTTTGCAAAATCTAGTTTTAAAATCGCACAGGTTGTGTTGTTCTTACAACAGTAATTAATATATTCTTGGACAGCAGCAACACCATCGGTGATATTTCTCCCTTTAATAAAAGCCGACTGTGAACGATCAATTAAATCGTTCATTCTTTTACTAAGTCTATTAGCAAGGACTTTAGAAATAATTTTTACTGAATAGTTAATCAAAGAAATAGGCCTGAAGTCTTTTAAGTTGTTCGCTCCTAATTTTTTACGCAACAAAATAACATTAGCGAAGTTAAATCTCCATAATTGCAAGTTACCATAATAAAATTCATTAAACAAATTAATTAAGTCAAATTTAAAACATCCCAAAAAGTTTTGTAAAATAATATAGTAAACCTATCAGGTCCCAGTGATTTGTCACTAGGCATGTCATAAATAGCTTTCTTAATTTCCTCTCTGGAAGAAATAAAATCTAGCTCTGATAAATCAACATTTGAGTCCAATGGATACAGATCTGTCCATCTAACATTGATTCTACGGTTGATTTTGGAACCAAAAATATCCTTATAGTAGTCTGTAAAAGCCTTGTTGAGGTCTCCTTGATCAACTAACTCTATATTGTTGACAAATATAGAGTTAATTGTATTAGAGCATTTTCTACCATTAGCAATATTATGAAAAAAAATTAGTATTATTATCCCCTTCGTTGATCCATTGAATTCTGGATCGCTGCTTCCACATCACCTCTTCTTTTTCTAGGATAGAATTTAGTTCATCTTTTAAATTAAAAAGAACATTACGTTCACCTAGGTTTAGGGGTCTAGATTCTTCTATCTTGTTAATTTTAAGCATTTCATTAAGAACATTAACTTTTTTAATTTTTAAATTGCCAAAAACATTTTTGTTCCAATTTTTAGGAAAAATCCTAAGGTCTCTAAGTTTAGAAACAAAAGCTTTTGCAGAATTTTCCTTATTGTCGAAATTATGAAAACTCAAAGAATTCCATTTACAAATAACTAAGTTTACAAAATTGGGTTCTAAAAGCCACATCTTTTCAAGTTTAAAATTGCTTATAAAAACTCTATGATACTCGCAAGAAAGGATAATAGGACAATGGTCAGAAAAGTTATAAGGTAAGCCATTGACTCTACAGATAGGAAATTTGTCCTCAATTTCATCACCAACAAAAAATCTATCAATTAGAGCCATGGAAGGAGACTCTCTAGCGTTACTCCAAGTAAACTCTCTATTGGAGAGAGGAATATCATTCAAGTTAGAGTTAAAAATAAATTGATTGAACTCCTCCATAGCAGAGTAATCCCCCTCCCTAGGAAAACGCTCACCTATGAAACGCATAACATTAAAATTACCCCCCAAAATCCAAGAACCCGGGGCTAGAGATCTAAATTCTAGGCACTCATTCCATAAAACTACCCTATTAATTTTAGAATTAGGTCCGTAGACATTAGATATATTTAATAAAGAATTATCATAAAGATTAATAAGAATAACATGAAGAGAATGTTGTTTAACAATACACTGAAGAAATTTAAAATAATTATCTCTCCAACCTATCATTAATCTCCCAGAAGAGCCCACGGAAGGTAAAAAACCCATTTTCTAAAATGATAACCACCTAAGCGTCTAAAGAAATGGTCATCGGGACAGTTAATTTTAGTTTCTTGAAGTAGAGCAATATCTATGGAGTAGTCTTTAAAAAGTACTCTAACCTTATCACATTTGTTTAAATCATTTAAACCTCTAATGTTCCAACTAATGATCCTCATGGATGAACTGAACTAGCCCTCTCTAATTCCCTACCTCTAATATAATCTCGATCTAACTCAATATCAGAAAAAATAAAAGATGTGTCACTTGCTAACCGACTAAACTCAGCAGAAGATAGATTACCTAAAGCAAAAGTAGAAAAAGTGCTACCTAAAGAAGAGCTCATACCTGAGCCTGGATGCATAGTACCACATGTGGCACTCGGTCCAGGTAACTCACCTGAAGGAGAAGGCTGAAAGTTGCAGATTCTAGCGCTACGACGAACGGAACTGCTAGAAGCTACAGCACGCTTACGCTTTCCTCTCTTCGAAGAGGAAGAGTATGGGACAGAACAGGTATTACAATCCAAACTGTCGGACGCTGAGGCATCATGCAAAACATCTGAAGAAGCAGCGATTGGAAACAAATCAGGAAATCGAGGCTCAAAATCAGCAGTTAATGCATCATCTTGATGATCAAAGGACATTAACCATTCGCGGTCCATAATTACTAAGCCATATGTGACTTCTGCTGCTGCTGCTGGAGATGAGGCAACACAAGTATCCAAAGTTAACAGATTCCCAAATCTATCATCAACTAAATGTGAACTCTGGGTACCATGCACGCCATCTACATCAAGTTCAATCCCCAGAGGAACCGAAGGTAAAGATGACAATAAACTAGAGTAAAGAGAATCATAATCAACAGAGAATACAACTTCCTTCTGCTGCTCAAAGGACAAAAGCCAGTCCCGAGAAACTTCTGTTTCAATCTGACGAGAAACTTCTGACAAGGCTTCTTCATACATGTACCTCTCAGCATCATCTACCGCAAGACTAACTGAACCTTCATTGTCGACTGGTTTTGACAATATGATACCATCGATAGATGTTCGACTAGGAGACATATGATGTGTATCATGAACATTTTCCAATTGA
Source organism: Allium cepa (assembly GCA_030765085.1). Classification (NCBI taxonomy): domain Eukaryota; kingdom Viridiplantae; phylum Streptophyta; class Magnoliopsida; order Asparagales; family Amaryllidaceae; genus Allium; species Allium cepa. The sequence continues at coordinate 211,702,202 of CM060940.1, read as the reverse complement.
TAGACATCCCTCAGCCTGTCGTCTGAAAAAGCGAGAGACCCAAGGCATTCGAAGGAATTCATAGTAGGAATGTCAAAAGAGCTAATGTCTTTGGGTAAAACTTTATTTTTCCTCGTTGACACCTGAGCAAACCCATCATCACTGGTTCCAGATTTGGTAACATCATTGGTTCCAGACATGGTGATAGGGACTAATGAGGTATCATTCGTTACCGAATTGGAACATTCAGAAAAAGCAGCAACTACGGGATCTAGAAGCATTGAATCAAATGCACGAAAGCAATCTATTATAGTGCAGCCAGTGGAAATCATAATGTTGATCTTGTCTTCCCTTTCACTGTCAATATTCGGTACCAAAACATTAGGACGAGGTTCAAGTTTGCCCAAATGATCCTCGTGGTCGCTTACATTATCATGATAACCATCCCTAGTATTCGATGGAATTATAGCTTCAAAATGGTTGAAAAGATCCTCTAGATATCTAAAATCCTCTTCTCTCATATGCCGTAGAGAATCAAACAGAATTCCTCTTAAAAAAGAAATTTCAGGACAAATTGGAATCGGTGCTCAATCAAAGAGGGTTTGGAAATGGACGCTGCATTCATAGACTCCGATTTGCCAAAGTAAATTTCAGGGTCCCCAAACCAATCTTGATATCCCTTTCCAATGTTAGGCGAATTGATAATATCGAAGTGCTTGAACAGTTCCTCCAGATAGAATAAACTTTCAAGTCTCTTTTTCCCAATATTGTCCAACAAAATCCCCTTCAATAAAAGGTATTTCAACACGAATTGAAAACCGTGATTGACCATATAATGAGGAGTAGGTTTTGAGCTGTTCAATTTGTCTGAACAATTAGATTTTTTGTGGCTGATTTTCCCACAGGCAAAACAGCGAATTGGATCTCTACAATCTTTAGCTATGTGGTTTGCATCGCCACATCGAAAACAAACGAATTTCCCTCTTTTGCCAACTGACCAAGATCTTCTCGGCTTATTACGACTCGCACTCTGACAGATCGATGGTGATTTCATAACGTCGGCATACGATCTGAGCGTGGTAGAGCTTCTATTAAACTGATGCTTAAGAAAGATAGAATTAGGAGAAGGGTTGATCGATCTATTTGAAGAAAATAGATCTAGATAAACTAGATTTTGACTTGTATGTTTACGTATATCGGATGCATAATGAGGAATTGAAACGTTTGCATCCTCGGCTTTCACGAGATGATTTGGAACTTTCAAAGCTGCATTCAGAGATTTTTAGTCATTAGTTTAAAAAAAAGGTTGACAGTGTTATATCTTTTAAGATGGATAAGTTCGACATAGAAGCATATGTTATTGTGATTAGTCTTTATATATAACATTATGCTTTTCCAGGTTAAAGATGATAGAAATACATCATATGTTAGTGAACTAATAAATTGGCTTTCATATGGACCTCGCCATTAATTAATTTCTTATGGCTGGTTATATAATTAATGGTTGTCGTTTTCACACTAAAGACAATGATACTACACAAAATAATGGTGTTTCCATTGAGGCAAGTACTGTTCGCATAGATGGATCCGTTGAGAAAGTAATATATTATGGTGTTTGCGTGAGATTTTGTTGTTTGACTACCGCCAATTTCAAATTGCCTTGTTTAAGTGTGATTGGGCAAATATTGATCGTGGAGTTAAGGTCGAAGATGGATTTACGTTAGTCAATTTACATCAATTCCAAAATCAATTTGCAAGCGTCCCTTTCATCTTGGCAACGGAAGCCATACAAGTATTTTTTTTGTAGAGAAAGTAGTTTTTCAAATTGGTATGTTGTGCTATGAGCACTCCCTAGAGGTTTCCATGAGTTGGAAAGCTATGATGAGGAGGATGAGTCAACTAGCAAACCGGTAGATGTGTCGCTACTTGATGATAGAGATGTCGATGATGGAGATGAAAGTTATATAAGGAAGGATTATGACGGTATTTTGGTATGATATAAGCATCTTTTATTGATATTTGTGTTACACGTAGTTATATTCGTAAAGAGTGTAATTATACATAGTTTTATGCATAGTTATATTAATTAATCATGAATTATTGACCATGAATTTTGATTTGTAAACTTGGAAAAAAAATCTTTCTTTTGCAAAGTATTGCTATTGTATATTAGGATTTTCATACTTTACAATAATGATTAATTAGTGTGATGTTCTAATTATTTATATATATACTATGTTTTTTTCTCGGTTCCTCCCTTAACGTAAGATGGTTGAACTTGAAGCATCAATGGGTACAATGGAGCAAGGTCAAGGAGAGGTAAAATATTAAAATTTTAATATGCACTTCTATTTTTTTTAACTGACATTTCTTATATCATGAGATAACTTTTTTATTTTCACACATAGTTTTCTGTATATGCATAATTTTTAAAAAAAACTTTAATTATATCATGACATAAAAACTTTAATGTTTCTACCCTTGTTACACAAACTGTGGTGTACATTGGATCGACCACGATTTATTCAAAATAGCTTAACCATCTAACAATAAAAAGTACATGATGGTTTTGCTATATGAGCTATATATTTGAGTAAAAAAATATTGTTTATAAAATAATATTTGACATCTTCCTCTGCCCTCTACTTTACTTTCTTTCGGTCTTCCTAGTCCCATACATTCATATTAAAAAGCTTAATTAGATACGTAATATGTGTGTTACGTAAATAGGAGAAATTCATTAAGCACTGTGTTCATTTTTTGTAATTTAAAACCCATGTTTGTTTTAGATAAATTAATGGCCTATGTATAGAGGTGCACATTATTATTTTTTCCTATGATACACAATTATAAAATGTTCATCCAACCATATCTACAAAACTGCTTACGTAGTTGTTGATCCATGCAATAAAGTTGGCGACAACCTACCACTGTTTGAATTTTTTCCTTTCAAATTTCTACAATTTGCAGAGTATTATCTATGTAAGGAGCTTGTTATTTAATTGCCTTGATCTTATGTCGATTGATAAGTAATTACATGTATGGTTTTTAAAAATTAAAGGCTTTTCCCTGCTCTTTTACCTATTTTATCCATTATTGCTTGAACTTTTTGTCATGTCTACTTAACATATGAAGAACTGGAGATCTGTCTTCATGTAAGCATCAAATAACGTTACAGCATACGCAATCAACAATCAATACTTATATTCTAAAATGCTCAAATTCTAAACTGGGTAATGCCCATTTTTTGAAAGTGAGCAATGCCCAGTTTTCTAAAACTAAGCATAACTCGTCAACATACTTTTCTTTTCTGAATTTTTTTTGCCAAACGTTAGTTCTATTCAATTTCAGGTTTCTATTTTATGTGAATGTGATTGAGCCAATTTGTACTTTATTAACTTGTTTGTTTTCTCAGTATTTTTTAACCTATGTTATATGAATTAAGAAATCGATATATCCTAAGTAGAAACAACGTTAATGGAATTATTTTCTACTGCATAAAATAGGGAAACAAAGAAACTGAATAAATTAAGCTTTGGAAAAATATGTTTTGCATTAAGCTTCTAACTAAGAAGATCAATAAAATAGATAAAAGAAAAGAATCTAATAAGCAATCGGCATGGTGATGATAAACTCCCATCTCATTTGCGTAAATATCAACATAAACAATATCGTGAACACTAAGAATTCAACTTCTGCAGTATAGATAAGGAGCAAGCCTATAGAAGCAAGACTCCTAAGAATTCAAGAAGTGGAAATTTACCCCACAGTAACTTGTTTCATTTATGGTTTTTGGAGCAGTGTAGCTAACAAGCATGTATGATACATTATTGCTACTTGATTCAGGATCAGTGCCTGACTATGTCCACTTGACTTGTATTATGATCTAGTAGTGATATTTCAAATTATACTAGAATTTATTTTTGATTGTGTATGCTAATTTCAGATGTCAAAGGTAGCAAAGAGATATTCAAAGAGGCAATCTCTAGCTGTATTTGCAGCTTTACATGCAAAAGATAAGACTGCTGGTGTGAAAACCAATGAAACAAGACGTGTTGATGTAGCTCATCCTCTTCAAAGTTTAAACAGCTATGTTAGAAGATCCCCTCGGAAGTGTACTGAAATGCAGCCTCCACCCGTTCAAGTCCAGCCTTCAAATCTCAATCCTGGCCCTAATTCAACTGAATCTCCAAATGTCACTCCCACAACCAAAAACATAGACCCACTCAACGCCATGGATGCCTTGAACAACCCAGATTATAATGATGGTATTCAACAAGAGATGTCAAGGAAAAAAAGAGGGAAGACGATGATGAAAACGTTTTCTTGTATGCCGAATGAAAAGGCCGAAATTGTAATCAATGGTCGAGGTCAACCAATAGGCTCCAACTCTAAGCACTTATCATCCTATCTCGGTACCTTAGCAAGGGAAATGGTACCTTTGACCATTTCAGAGTGGAAAAAAGTTGAAGCAAATTTAAAGAAAGATTTATGGACTTGTATTCAGGTACATTCAACATAACCTACGCTATGCAGAAACTTCCGAGTCTCCTCAGAACTACTATTACTAGCTTTTGCAGCTAAGGTAATAATAACTGGTACTTCACCTTTTCAAGCTTCTCATCAGGAAGATGCCTATTTGTCCTAGCTTTTTTTCTTCCCTTTTTATGTTCGTTCTTTGCATTAGATACAAACTTCATCATAATAGCTTTTTTGTGCCTTCATCCTACTTATTACACACTGATGAGATAGGAATTGCATATTGGACTGCTTTAGCTGCCTGTTTATTAGTGAAACATGGAATGAATTCTAGCTAATTTTCCTTTTGGAAGATATACGAAGCATGAAATAGTCAAGTAATTATTGAAATAACAAAGTTGCAATATATAAATTATGAATTATGGTCATGTTCGGATTCCGAGTTGCTGGTAGGAAAAAGGGTAATATATTCCTAAATAATCTTAGTCTGATCAATTATAAAATGAAATATGAATCTCTAGAGGATCAATTGCCTAAAATGTTAATATATAAAAGTTATTTCACTGTCTTAAGAAATAAATACAAATCAGCATGAGATACTTGTGAACAAGTTGGCTAAGCAGTGCAACTGTGCAAGAAAGATTTGTCATAATTGGATTATGAAAAGACTTCATTCCGCATATAATGGGATGTTATGCGTGATGATGATATCAAATTCATATCTGGAAGCAAAGGTAAGCTAAATTAAATTCATGCTAACAACATTTGATTAACTAAATTTTATTCAATATAAAAAATCTTTTGCAAAATTGAAGTACACAGAAATTTTTATCAAATTCATATCTAGTTTTACTTACTAAAATTGTTTAATTTAAGATAATTTTATGCTAACATTCGAACAACTAACACATGATGCAAAATAACAGTATAATTGTAGACTACATAAAGCTACAGACTAGAATTATGCAAGTGGTATGTCTGATATAATTTATACTGATACATATCTTTGAAAAAAAATTAGAATTAAATGTACATACACCATATTATTATTTGTAGTTATATAAATTTTTAAAATCAATCCTATAGCGGTAGAGTTAAGTTCAATATTTGCATAGCAAGCTTCACATGTTTTGCATCTTTTTTCTTTCATACAAGTTAAACACAAGAAATGAATTACCTTTTTTGTACAAAATCGAATTGATGAGTTGGTATTATTAATGCTCTCTAAATGAGAAAGTTAAACCATACATTAAATAATCAAATTTAAACACCAAAAATGATTTTAAGGTCTGCATTTCATAGTTGATGTTTCAAACTTCAAACACAAGATGATCAGCATTATTATTGAATGCGAAGAGTATAACTGCCTAAGATATAAATTTTAGTTAACATCTGCTTCACTTGTCATCCAAATACACTGAATAATATTTTATATTGCTTAACGTTGGCTCTAGACCTATTTACATAATTTAGTTTACTATAATGCACTTTGAATTCAGTTTTCTGATTTTTGTTGTGCAGTCAAGATTCATGGTGGATGAAGCATATAAGGGTTTATTGCTTAAGATGTTAGGAGTACGATAGGGAGAGGCAAAGTCAAGATTAGTTTCAACTATTAAAGTGGCTTCTACTTGCCCTGATGCTTCCTCTAGATTGGCGATGCTAAAACCGGATACTATAGAAAATGTTCAAGAGTGGAACGACTTTGTTAAGGAAAAGTTGTCGGAGAAATTTGAGGTAATAAGTAGTAACTCTCAAATGGATGTTTATTCAACTAATTCAAAAAAGGTGATTGCATTGGAAAATCAAGTAATTTGGTGGCTAGAGTAGAAGAGTTGACGAATTTGGTCATGACAGTAAGTTTATATTTAATTAGCTATTGTTAATAAATATGTTATATGTGCTCACGAATTACCAAGTCATCTCTTGTACTTTTACAGAGAAGAAATGATAATGTGGCAGATATGGAGATCCCTGAGGCTCATACATCTCAGGTTAGAATATATAAATAATCCTGCAATATATATAGTACTATAATCTAATCCAAATTAAACTATTTGAACTAAATAATTCTGGGATATTGATCAGATGTGTGAATTTTTTTTCAAATAGCTCACCATGTTTACTGCATACATTTGCAAAGAATTTAGATTTACTGACGATGATTTTGCAATCATTAATGATAAGTTCTAATCTAGTTTCTGCTAGTAGATTTTAGATTTTTGGAGGTTCTATTGTTTCTTTCTAACCATATATGCAAAACAGTTAAAAGTGTAATTGGATTAAATCCATTTGAAAGTTGTTTTGTTTGATTCATTCAAATTTATTCCAAATTGATATTATCTTCGAATATTGTATGGCTTGAATCTGTAGCATTTGAAGTATTAGGTACCATACATTTGATGAGTATGTGCAGTTGAAGAAAAGATGTTCGCTAGGTTCATTGTCTCTATTGCGTAGTTTACATTTTGTATTATATATGTTGTTCTAGCCATTAATCTTGTCTAGTGTTTTTTATTTTTGTCAATGACGCTGGATATAGACTTATAGCCATTTTTGGGGGGCTAATCTTATTCCATATACGATGATATATTGGCATTGAATTCATCTTAGACCTTACTGAGCTCCAGGCATACTTTATAGAAAATTCCCCATGCTTTTCAGAAATCCACCAACAATCATTCGGTGTATTTGGGTATGTTTAATTTGATTTATTTGTTTACAAACGTCTTGTGGTAAATTGGAAGTGTTGAGTCAACATTGATGATCAGTAATGATTGCAGATACTGTTTCCCTACACCCCCAATATTACTTAGCATTTGCCAACCAATTTTACTTACCAGAGCTTCACCTCGTACCCATTGTTCAACCCACAGACTTATATTATATCCCTCCCATTCGCAACTCTTTTTTCCACCAGGCCATGGGATGACTGTCTAGCTTTTAATATCACTTTCTAAGAAATTGATGAATTGCATTAGGGTCAATCATCCAGAATTTTTTGCAGTATTTGCAAATAAATAATCCTATATTTCAAAATGTTAAAACCACTAGAGTATGTCAAATATGATGAATACTGTAATATAAACCTTGTTTCATACTTACCTTTTGAATGTCAATATTTTTATATAATCTTGTTTCATGGTTTTTTGCTTGCAGTCACACCGCGAGAGTACCAATATGCAGGTTCAAGATCAACTTACCGTGGATGTTTGGTGAAAAAAAGTGCAAGCTATTGGGTTGGCAGAACAACGTAGTTGCAGAGGGGACGATAGCAAGCACTGATCCTGATGCTTCAGTATATTTTGTAAAGCTTGGAGCAAATGCTTGGAAAGTAAGGGTTAATGTAGCGGTGGAACCAGAAGCCTTTTTATTTTGGCCAAATTCAGAGATGCAGACTATCAAAGAGGCTGTCGAATCAACCATCGTGTGGCATAAAGACTTCATCTCTATGGTATAGTATGGTTGTACTTAGAACAAGATATTTGTAGAAGATGCTTATGTGTTAATGCTTTATGTATTTGGCATGTAAACTTATCTAACCTTTTGGAGTGTTAGAATTCTATGACTCTAGCTTGTAGTCTTTTCGTATGTGATTTTAATTATTTTACGACAATATTTAGTATTAGTATGGATGTATTGCATGGATGTTGCTGTAATTTTTTTTAAATTTGCATCTATTTTGCAATGGGAAATGTGCATTGTTATATGAGCTTATTTCAACGGTCACTGCACGTTGTTATATAAGATTTTTACAATGGTCAATACACGTTGTTAAATATGTATTTTACAACGGTCAATACATATTGTGAAATAGGCTATGCAATTAGTATGGTTAGTCTATTGCAACGGGTTATGGCCGTTGTATTATAGTCTATTACAACGGTCATAACCAGTTGTAAAAAGGTATACTGCAACGGTTTTTACAACGTGCTTTGCCCGTTGTAAAATGTGGTGGATCTATTACAATGGGGCCTATTACAATGGCCACATTCCCGTATATTACAACGGGCGTTGCCCGTTGTATAAAGACTGTTTTGTTGTAGTGTTAAATTCATAAATCAATTATTATATTAAAGGGCATTAGTAATGATGTCATAAATACATTATTCTAAAAAATAAAATAATTAATTTTTATTTCTTATTCTTGTTCAACTATAAAACTAAGTGTATGGATCTAGCTCTGCATACGATGTTTTACAATTATACAACTAGTTATAGATAAAATAGTTTTCAGCCATTTTATCGATTTAAATGCCGAGGAAAATATTTTTGTAAGTCTCTATTCAAAATAAGATTACTATTATTATTATTATTATCACTCAAATCAATATTATTTGTATTATCAACCTTTTGTTTGAATAAATTTAAAAATAAATAAAATTTATCAAAGTGATAAATTTGTGGGTCATTACAGACTTCCCCCCTTGAAAGAATTTCGTCCCCAAAATTACCCAAAACAAAAACCCAAAGGTTTTTCCGAAAATATTTATTTTTAAAGTTACACATGTAGGCAAGCACCTTTGTCCAAGTGGTTAATTGATTCGGCTTTGGTGCACGATGTCACAAATTCGAAACTTGCTTTCGAACGTTTATTTGACATGGGATATGTTGTCCCAATGATTTGTTGTATTTAAAGTACCAGTTCAAAAAAAAAGTTACACATGTACAACGTATATAGATCATCCATATACATTTGATCTTCTATTCAAATTCACAACTTTACTTCCGAACTAACATTGATGTTCCATTCTTTAGTGCTAACTCTGACCAGACTTCCTGGTCAGAACTTTAGTTTTGCTTGCATAGCTCTCAACTATGATAGAATATTCAAGTATCACACCACCAAACCATGTTCGTCGTCAAGAATCGAGTGATAAATCCTTTTTCAAATAAGTGTCAAACACATCAAAGTTCTACAATCAAATCTTAGATTAAATCTTGCGACGAAATAATCCATATACTTCATATGAATTTAATAATCTTTCAAAAAATTTAATGAAAACATTTCATAAAACTTTCATTCTTTATTCAAACTTTTACAAAGATACTTCTTTATACATAACCATTTTACATTTTTACTTCCAAATATTTCTACTTAAAAACATATTTATTTTCAAAAGTTAAATATCTTTTTATTATAACACATCTTAATGGTTTCTAAAAAATTCGTTTTCAAAATAATTCATTAAATTGATAAATCACCATAAACTTCATTTACCTAATATCAAATATGAAAACATTCTTGATATAGTTAAAATTTTCTTTATTAATTAATACTCATTTATTAATTAAAACTTCCTTTTTATATATCTTCTCTTTACTTATACCAGTTTTAATACTAAAAATATATTTATATACGTATTCAAATGTTATAAGTATATTTAACAAGTTTTTTTTCTTCTTACCTTTAAAATATAATCAAAAAGATTAAAACAATTACTACCAAAACAATGTTATAATAAACTTCTCTTTCTATAACATGTTAATTATAATATTTTCTGTCTTTTTATAAAAGACTTCAATACTTATTATTATCTTTAAAATCTCATTATTAAAGATCTTAATATACTCATTAATATACTCATAAGATTTCTTCCAAAGTGTCATTCAAGGGTTTAAAAACAAATGTTGCTAAAACATTGTTTACTACAAACCCAAAACCATGCATTAATAACTTTAAATACTAATTTTAAAAAACAAAGCATACCCATGCTTATCAATTAAGATAATGCACTTTGATAGAAATTGACAACCATTAATTAGTTTATCAATTAATGATTCACATAATGTTTTTTTACCATAGAAAATTATATCGATCGAGTAACTTAAAAATGATACCAAGGAACTGGGTACTACTTATTGTATCTCACATTTCCTAAACAAGAAAGGGAATACTTAAGAGAAGCATTTACCATTTGAACACCTCTTCTGCCCATTTTTATTTACTTTCGAGCCACTCGAATCAATTAATCATAAGATTGTTTTTCGTTTTCAAATTACATTTTAGAAATAATACAATTATTGTTCCTTTTCCAAAAATCATTTGAAATTCCTTTCAAAAATACCAGAATTTAAATTCTGAAAAATTTTCTTCATAAAGCATGTTTTATAAATTCATTTCATAAAATCACTTATATAAAACATATTCATAAGCTTTATTTGTCTTATATAAATTCCTTTAATCTTAAACTAACATTATTATTTATCGAATACCCCATAGTCATATTGTGAAACTAAATTCACGAGGTGTTCGTATTTAAACTTTTAAATTAAACGACTAATCAATTAAAGATAATAATTAAGTATTATCATTTTATTAATCAATTAAAAAATATTCTTTATAATCGAAATATAATCCTTGGTAAAATTATTTCATTTACAAATTTTCAAAACCAAAATTATTTGTATATATCATTAACAAATACACGCTCATATATAATACTCTCAAACTCATTCTAGGATGTTACTAACCCTATCTCTAATGAGTTACTCATCCTAGGCTATTACTGACCTTATCTCTAATGAGGCTTTACCCCACAAAAGCCAAGGTTCTCGCTTAACCTTGCGCTCTGATACCAAATGTGAGGACCCGTTTCATCAACTCTCAGAAATTGACACTAGTACATCCTCGTTATTCACATGCTTCAAATCCAAGTGCCAGATAGGCGGATTCTCGAGGGTAATAAAGAAAATAAAGATAGAATAGAATCTCACACGAAAAGAATAACATATATTATTTCGACATAAACTTTACAGCAGAAATTTAAATACATTTATTAAAGGTAAACATGGACAGTTATAAATTTTTTGTCCATAAAAATATGGAATATTATAGCATAAGATTGTAGTGGAAATATATAAAAATCTTGAGAAGAATCTTCAAGCTCCATGCTTTGAGCTCCATCTAGATTTTTTCTAAAGTAAACCTAACTACTAGGCTGCCTGGAAAAAAATTAAGGCACGTAGAGTTTAAGGGAAAGGAAAATAAGCTTCGGATTAGTCATGAGACTGGTGTCAGAACTCAAAAATACGCATTTTGAAAACAAAAAGGTATTTCATAAGACCACGTCGCACATAAACATGGAATGGGTTTTTACCTTACGATGACCAAACATTTGCTATGTAAAAATAAACATTTGGTATTATTTTTAATGACTTTTCTTTGAAAACATTTGCAAGCCGAAATTGTTACCACTGTTAAATTCCAACATATTAGGCTGAAAAACCAAAATGACGGGCACTCATTGGAGAATGGATTTCCATAAAAATGACCAAGTAAAGGGACTACCTTCTAAGGGTACATCTCTGGAGGAATGTACCAAGGCCTAATTGATGGTCCTCTCTACCAACATAAGACCGGACTACCTCTTCCTAGATAGCACCAATTTGTCATCACCACGGTCGTTACCGACCTATCCGAGAGCTCTCTTCGCATACACCACATTAATTTAAAACCTGACATCATAGCAAGAATAAATATATCTAGAAGGGGATGATCATATCCTAATGGTTGCGAATCACATAGCATTGCCGCATCTATCATGTTTTAGTCATTTCCAGGTGTGAGGCCTGAGGTAACGATTACCTTTCACATAACACATTATATTTCCACTTAAATGCCACATTGCCATTCCATAATCACACAATTGATTTCTACAAACCTATAACTCCTAAGCTTAAACGTCTTAGGAAAGGATGTTAAGCTAAGAGAAGTTGCCTTCTCTGCCATCAAGCAGAAACGTTTATAGAGATCAATCAATGTGATTTTAAAATGCAATCTCATACATTCGTCCATACAAGTTCGTTCTGGGACTGAACGAAACCAAAGGCACTCTCCTACAACATTCTGTCCGGAGTTGCCCCTAGGATTAGTAGCGAGAAGTCCTTGCATTGAAGATCTTAAATAAAGAACTACTGACACAAAATATGATGTGGGAAATTTCCCCCGAGGGTCGGTGATAAGCAGTCCTACATTCCATCTTCCAAATCATATCCATAGCTTCACTTCGAATATGTAAATTGGTTCGAAGTGGTTTTTAGATAGGAATTACCCAGATACGACCCCGGTTCCTTCAAACCAACCATCGATAAAAGAGGTTAAGTAAATATGTGAATAATATTTGATTATTTCATTCTCTTTATCAAAGACATCTTTTAGAGATATATAACTTTAAAACACTTCTTTTCGGCATATACAGATTTATTTAAACCTCTCTTATCAAATTCTTTGATATCTTAAAACCGTTTTAAACATTGAATACTTTGAATTCATTTCATTTTTTCACTTAGGAAAACATTTCCAAATTATTTCATTTAAATCTTAACAAAGATTTCCTAATTCAAAACTCAAAATTTTATTTTGTTAAAACCGTGTTATCTATGATGTTAATCCAAAATCAGTAAATATTAAATGAGCAAAATATATAGAAATCATCTAATTCTACTCAATATCGATTCCCGTATTCAACAAATACTATTGGAGAATAATAGTGAAATTGCCTTTTAAATTCCACGAATAGTACGATTTCCCTCTTCGGGCTTTAATACTAAGTCTAAACAGATCATCTTTATACAATCAAATTTGTATTTAATTTAAATTTGGACAATTTAAATCTTTTTATACTTAACTCGTTTTCAACATTTCAACCTTATCTGTCCCTCGTCCAAGGAATAAGCCAGCTGAGCCAGGGCACTGGTTGCTCCTAAACATCTCCTTAGTTTAAACACCTCACATACGAATCTCATGAATAGAAAAATTCAGTCTACTCATTGGTTTTTAGAGCAAGATTAAACCACTTAATTTGTAATAGCTTTTCTTTAAATCGTTGTTTAAATTATTTTTAAATAAATTATAAAAATTCCAAACCATCATTAAAACACTTAATTATTCATTAGTAAACATTTATAAAAGATTTACAAAAGAATTGTTAAGTTTAAAGCTATATTTCAGAGGTTATAGAAAAGTGCTTTTCTTAAGCTATATTTATCAAAACGACATTCTATCATTTTGAAATTCACTTTAATAAATCAAATCACTTTTAAATCATTTTAAAATATTATAATATTTTTCATATTTTTTAAACGATTTTAGTATATCATTTTCAAAGAAATCCTGTTATGGATTCCGAACTGCAAAACTATGATTTTTCCAAAAACTTGTTTTACTCATATTTCAAAATATAGTTATCGAAATCTTGATTTTATTTCTTTGTTTAAAAACTATGGATATAATAGTTTAGAAAATTATTATCTCGAAAAATTCCGAGCTAAATTCCATTCTATATACTCATTTGACTTTTATGACGCGAAATCGTAAAATGCCATTACGCGACGCGTCTATTTTTGACTAAATTTTCCATTACTTTTTAAAATTCACCAAAAACACTTTCATATGTTTATAAAACATTTCAATCACATTTCTAATCCTTTTTGAGTAGTTTTAACGTTCCATATACGCCCATTTCATTAGATCAAGGAAAGTGATTTCCTTTGCGCTTACCCATGTGTATTTCCATGATTTGCATATATATTCAACATTCATACTAAACAACCAAACTTGATTATCAAAACAAATTAAACATCCATTACAAACATCATATCATCATCCAAATAATATAATAAGAGTAAGAGTTTCGCACCTTAGATTCGAACGATCTAACTTTAAATCGGCTATAGCTCCACTACCGTCGCACCGGAGCATATGGAATCGGGTCCAAGACCTTAGGAAGGCCACGGTCTAAGCTAAAAGAGATGGAAGGGCTCATCCATGGTGGTGATGGGTTGTGGCTGTGGGTTTGAGTGGTGATAAGGAGGTGATTTGAACTAGTTTTGAAGTGGATTGATATTATAAACTATTGTGTATATTTTTCTCTTTTATTCTCAACATTTTTTCCTAACTTTTCTATATATTTTTCTATGTATAAGAATCCATTAGATCTTGAAAAGCGGCGGAAGAAGAAGTATAAAATGGTTTACGAATTTATAAAAGAGGGTAGTGTATTCATAGGCAAAGAAGAGAGCAAACAATATCTATGCATACATCATCTTCTTCATCACCATCACATACACCATCATTATCACATCTCCCTCACTAATGCACAGCTATAACCCTCTCTCCCATGTTCCTATCACTTCCATCACTTTAGGGTATGCATATGTTGAGTTTTGTAAGCTTAAGAAGTAAGGAAACTAAAAATATCTTATATATTTTTATATTACATTTATATACCTAAATATACTTATATATGTATACTTATGTGCATGTTCTTATGTATGCACATGTATATGTGTATGTGTATGTTATATATCTCCACTATATTGCACAACTTCCACATGTTGTATCGTCACAAACCCCGATTCTAATTTCCGGTCACATTTTCACTTATACATTAAATTACATATATATGTAAACAAAATTTGAAACAAAATTTCTTATCATTTTAAATGAATTAAAATGATCGCATTTAAATTATAAAACCTTATAAATTAATATTAAAAATTATTTACAATAATTGCTATTATATTGATAAAGCGATGTCGATTTTTCCTTATATTCTTAATCAAATATATATATATATATATATATATATATATCTTTATAAAACTATTATAAATGATATATTATCAATTTATAACTTAGTTAAAATGAATTATAACCTTATTAAAATCATTGTTTGAATAATTTTAATAATTATTAAATCGTTAAATCTCAATTTAAATTCGTAAATCAATTATTATATTTAAGGGTTGTACTAATGAGTCATAAAAACATTTTTAAAAAATAAAATAATTAATTTCTACTTCTTATTCTTGTTCAACTATAAAAAATAAGTGTATAGATCAAGCTCTATATATGACGTTTTACGATTATAGAGCTAGCTATAGATAAAACAGTTTTTGGCCATTTTATCGATTTAAATCCCGAGTAAAATATTTTTGCAAATATCTGTTCAAAATAAGATTGCTATTATTTGTTATCACTCAAATCAATATTATTTTTATTATCAATCTTTTCTTTTAATAAATTTAAAAATAAATAAAATTTATCAAAGTTATAAATTTACAGGTTGTTATAAAGCGAGTCTTGACACTCACTAAAGAAGTGGAGATACTTCTATATTTCTCTTCGGGTTTTGAGAAATATAAAAATCTTGTTGGAGCTTATTAGTAAAATGAAATATAATATTTAACCTTACTAATAATATAAGAACATCTGCTATGTATAAATGTCCTAATCTACTTAGTTAAAATTATAGAAAAATGTCCACATCAATGTTATTTTTAGAAAATAACATGCTTACTGGACCTAACTACATAGACTGGCTAAAAGCAATCAAAAAAGAAATAACATGTGAACATTTATGGTCATTAATACATGAACCTTTTAAAGAAGAACCCACTGAATATCGAGATCTCGAATTAATACTTGCTTATAATAAATGGGTAGCGGACCTTGAAACCGCCCAAGTTTACATGCTGCCTACATTAGGCAAATCATTGGAAAGGCCACACGAAAACATGATTATCCATCAAATCTTAGGTATCTTCAAAATTTTGTTTAGGGAGCAATCTCGTTTATTAAGGTAGAGATTACTAAGAAATTATGCAATACGTTGATGATGAGGGGTGTTCTATAGACGAATATGTCTTACTAACGAAAGGCTATATTAACAGGTTTTCCCAATTGGATGTTACAATAAGCAATGAGCTGCAAGTGGATTTGATCCTAGGTCTCTTGCTCTACCGTTCGAGCCATTTATATTGAACTACAATATGAATCAGTTGAGTGTAAGCCTCATGGAGATGCTTAATACGATAAGATCAATCGAGTCTTCATCTAAAATCAGGGCACAGTGATTTTTATAAAAGGAAAACATCTTGAGTGGTTCAAAGAAAAGAAAGCATGTTACTAATAAGAGTAAGAAGAGTGCTCCTAATGACAAGGGTGAATGCCACCAATTTCACAAGAATGGGCACTAGAATTGGAATTATTCATACTACCTAAAACTTGTTAAAGAGAAGAAAGAGAATGGTTCTGCCGCTCCTATTGGTATGTTTATGATTCAAATTTTTTTTGTAATAAATAAACTATCTTGGGTTTAAAATACTGATCTAGAACATATACCTTTAATTCATTACCGGGAATTAGGAATAGGCGGAATGTGTCAAAGGTGAAATGAGGCTTCAATTTGCCTATGGATCTCTGGTAGATGCGACTGCAGTTGGAGACTATCACTTGGCTTTATCAAATGGATTAGATTTAATTTAAAATAATAGCTACTATGTGAAAAAAATTGAATAGTTTCTATCTTTAGATTGTCTAAGACGGGATATGCTTATCGTTGTGCTGATAATTCTATGACATAATATTCGATGGAAATAAATCTGATGGTGTTTTGGATAATGACAATTATGTACTTAATTGTAATCATATCTGTATTGTGAATAATTCTTCTAATGTAGATATTAATAATAGTAATATTTGGCATTGCAGACTAGGTCATGTTAGTAACGAATGACTACACAAACTGATAACCGAAGGTTTTCTACCATTATTTGATTTTGAATCATTTGATACTTATAAGTCGTGTCTTAAAGGAAAATTGACCAAGCATCCATTTAGTGTGAGCACTGAAAGATTTAACTTGGGTCTTGTACGTAGTGATGTATGTATCGCAATGCCTACAGTTACCAAAGATAATTTTTCTTACTTTGTAACTTTCAATGATGAATTATCAAGAATATGATATATATATATATATATATATATATATATATATATATCTTATGAAATAAATTCGATGTCTTTGAGAAATTCAAAGGATATAAGAATGAGGCTGAAAATCAAATGTAACATAAGATTTAAATACTTCTAAATGATCGAAAAGGTGGGTGTGTTAGACAAGAGCTCCAACAGTACTTAAAAGATAAAGGGATTACCTCTCATGTTACTCTAAACAATACTCTGCAATACAATGGTGTTTTGGAAAGAAGATATCTAACCTTATTAGATATGGTGCGTTCCATGATGAGTACAGCTGGGTTACCACTTTCCTGTTGGGGATATGCATTGGAAACTGCAGCATATATGTTGAATTTGATATCTACTAAATTTGTTTCTAAGACCCATATAAGATATGGTTCCCTAAGAAATGCTAACTCTAGTACTTAAAGGTATGGGGTTGTCTAGCCTACGTTAAAAACGTTGGCCCCAATAAGCCTAGAGTAAGATCGCATTTTGTTAATTTATAGGATATCTCAAGAATTCAATAGGATGTATTTTCTAAAATACCGAGGAATAAAATGTTAATATTTCTTGGCATGTTATCTTTTTGAAAAAAGGGAATTATGTACGAAATAAATTAACAATGAGATCTAGACTAGGATGAGATCCAATAAATTAATAGAAAGCTAAAGCGGTAAATGAACAAATTCACCAGTATACGAAAATACGCAACATATTAGAAGGTGTAATAGGAAATCTCATAAATCTCGTACACCAGAGAAATACTATGGTTTTCTCGTGGGTAAAAATAAAATGGACCACGTCTTCGAAGATGATACTCCTTTCTTATTCCAATAAGCACTACGAAGCAAGGACTCTACACTTTGGCTTGAAGCTGTGAAATTCGAAATTTATTCCATGTATAATAAAAAAAATATGGACTTTGATTGATATACTCGAAGGGATAAAACCTATCGACTACAAATCGTATTTTTAACAAAAAGTTAAATGTGAATGAATAAGTAGAAATTTATAAAGCAAGACTAGTGGCAAAAGGGTTTCATCAAATTCAAGGTTTTGATTGCGACGAACCTTTTCACCTGTACAATGCTTATGTCCATTTGGATAATGCTATCCATTGGCGTGTTCGATGACTACGAAATATGAAAAATGTACAAGAAAACTTCGTTTACAAATGGTAATTTAGGACATACCATTTACATGTCGTAGCCCATGAGTTTTGAAGTCGGGCAAGGCTTACAAACAACTAAGATCAATTTATGGTCTTAAATAAGCTAAAAGTTGGAATACGTGTTTTGATAAAGTAATCAAATAGTTTGGTTTTTATCAGAATACAAAGCAAGTGTGCATATATCAGAAAGAACAAGGAAGTGTTGTAGTGTTCTTAGTCCTATATATCAATGATTTGTTACTAATTGGCAATGAAATTGCACTGTTGCAATCAGTGAAAGCGTGGTTATCCAAGAACTACTCCATAAAGGAATTAGGGAGAAGCAACATATATAGTTGGTATTAAGATCTATATAGATAGATTAAAAAGGTTATTGGGATTGTCCCAATCCCTGTACATAGATGCCATGCAAAAAAAATTCAGTGTGGAGAATACTAAGCATAAAAATGCTTCGATGCAATTTGAAATCGTCATTTTGAAGAAGGATGCTTCTCATACCAATGAGAAGAAAGAGCATATGAAGGGGATATTGTATGCATCTACAATCGGCTCTATAATATACAATATGCTATGTATCAGACCGGATGTGGCATATACTTTACGATACATAAGCCAATACTAGTCTAATCTAGTGAGAAGCAATGGACTGTTGTAAAATGTATACTTAATTATTTGAGAAATACTAAGGACTTATTCCTTATGTATGGGAATAAAGACGTCATTATGAAGAGGTATACAGATTCTAGCTTTCAGAGTGATATTGATGATAGCAAGTCTTTATCAAGTTATGTATTTACATTATATGGTGGGGCTATTAGTTGGAAAAGTTCCGAATAGGAAACGGTTACCGATTCAACTATGGAGGTCGAATACGTCACCTTTAACAAAACTACAAAAAAAGCGGTCCGGATGCACAAATTTATGGCAAGCTTGGAGTGATTTCGAACATTGAAAATCCAATGAAATCGTTTTGTGACAACAATGTTGCGATGCAGATCACAAAGAAACCAAGAGCTCACAAGAAATCAAAACACATTCTTCGTAAGTTCTACCTTACTACAGACTCCATACTAATAAAGAATTAGTGGTTGATAGATGTAATGCCCCTGAATTTTAATTAGCATTATTTAGAATATTTAATTGGATAAATTAAAAAGAATGATGTGAATAGTAGGGAGATGAGATTAATTAATCCAATGGTTGTGTCTAAAGAATAAACTAAAATAAAACAACTCAAATATATTAAGAAGGAGGAATTTTTCCTAAGGGGTAAATTTGGAAATAGGGATACATTTCTTAGTATAATTCTCTTCCTCCACTTGAATAAGTTTCCACTTTCTCATTATTAACTCCTCTCACTTCGGTCGGCCATTAAAAAGCTCCAGGAAGAGTTTAAGCTGAAGAAAAAGCTATGGAATTAAAGCTAAGAAATTATCCCATTCTCCAATCAACTAATCAAGGTAAATAATCATGTTTATCATCTTTTTTTCTGTTGTGTCTGGATCGGTTATGGTTTATAAATGATTCAGGTTTGTAATTTTAGTTACAATATAACCATTTAAACCTTTGTTTGGATAAGGCATGGTGTTCTAAAATGTTAATGGGATAATTAACACGTTTTCATTCGGTTTTGGTTAAATTTCGAGTTGTTTGATCTTCATATGCTTTGAAATTTTAATATGCTGAAGTATATGATTTGTCAGATTTTTGGTGATTTTTGAGGATTTTTCCTTAGTGATTTACTAAGGTAATTAAATTATTTAAGCCCAAGGGCTAAACTAAAAATTTGCTTCCAAAATTATTTAAATTCGAAAGGAAATTGCTTTTGGAAATATTTGAGGAAGAAGTACAATGTTTTGAGAAAAAAGTCAACTTTTATATACTTTTTACTATTTGGATGTATAGGAGAATGTTCCTCAACCAATCAAAATTAGACAAACAAGATAAAATCATCACTTCAGTGGGCTCAGCTCTGTCTTCGACTTCAACAAGCCCGCTTTTACCCTTTCGATGAAGTTGAAAGGTTCCTTTTGCCTAAGACAGAAGGTAAATAGTTACCCTACACCAAAGTCGAAAGGTAGGCACGGGGTCGAAGGGAAGAAAAGGGAAAAACGATAGGGAGGCTGCTTCTTTTGCTTTCGGATAGAAATATAATTGCTTTTGAATTAGTTGAAGGGGTATCCTTCGACTCTAACATTTTATAAGAGATTAAAATTTCTATATATTCAAGAAGGGGTTTCAAAAGGGATCTTCGAAATCTTAAACCTTTAAGAGTACTATTTAAAAATGTTTTCTAATAGGTGTTTTAATACCTTTCGGCAAGCCGAAGGGTTAACCTTCGGACACGGTCGGAAGTATACTTTCGAAGGGTTGGTTCCAACACCAACACTTCATTATTTTTGAAAGGTTTGATTTCAAAAGGTTTTGATTTCGAAAGGTTTGATTTCGAAAGGTTTGACTTCGAAAGGTTTGATTTTTTTGAAGGGGTTATCTTCAATGATTGCGAAAGGTTTTGATCTTGGATACTTTCGAAAGGTTTATAAATGGCTTTATAAGGGGGATAACCCAGTCTTTCGACAAGGTCGAAAGGTATGATTTTGTGATGCTTTCAAAAGGAAGGCTTCCTAAGGGGCTAACATTGGAGCGTTATTTGCTTTCGAATGGGACTTCATTCGAAGGGTTTTAAAGGGCAATTTTTAGCCATTTTTCTTGAGCTAATTCGAAGGGGCTATTTCGAAGGGTTATAGCGTAAAATACTTATCTTTGTTTGAATATATAAGGGGGATCCTTATTTAAATTGAATGTTATAAAACCTTGGGGACACCGGGTTGGGTTTAATGTTTTCAATACATAGTTTTGGTTTACAAATAGAAATATGCTTTCGAAATTATACACTGGGGGTATCAATGTGTTTTTATTTAATTTAACCTAATTGGGGCTACCAATGGGAACAGGTTAAAAAGATGGTATACCTGGGGAAAAAATAATCATGGGGATCATGAATTTTTATAAATAATCATGGGGATCACGATATTTTAGTCGGCGAAGTGATGGGTTCTTAGTTAACCTAGGAAAACTATGGAATGTACGGTGGATAGCCCACATCAAATTTCTAAATTAAAGAATGTTTTGCCAGAGGTGGTTAGCCTTGGGATTCGACACCCAAGGGTTCATAGTCATCCTAGGAAAACTATGGAGTGTGTGGTGGATAGCCTACACCATCTTTTATAAAACGATGTTTGATGGATAATTTGCATTTATTTTAAAGGAAATGGGATGGAAAGTCCTATCAAAAGTTTTGATGGATAGTTAGTTGAAAGATTTTAGAGGGGAACTCTAATAAATTGATTTTAGATGGGAAACCTAATATATTGCTTTTAGATGGGATATCTAATAAATGGGTGGATGGTATATCCAATGTATATGATTTATGGCTTTATTTCATATTATGTTAAGACTAATCATTTTGGGTGTAGGGGCATAGTAAATGATTTGCATTTTTTGTTTTAGATACTAGTGAGGAAAAACCTGTTCCACTAAGCGGCGTGGTCTCACCAGCTATCTATTTATGATAAGAGATGATAGGGGATTATTCATACCAGACTTGTTGTTTGACTCGAAGTTTGTGTTTCTCCAAATTCTCGGATACTCAAAATTAATTTATGTTGTCTAAGAGTGGGAGACTTTCAGGTTTTTGGACGAATAAGCTTTCAGAGACATGCAGGAGGCACTGTTAGCTATTAGTTTTCTAATCATCATAAAGGGACATCGTCATATGTTGCTCTTATTGTATTTTGTACATGTATATGTGACCCCAGCGTTGTTAACGTCTGGGATTATGTAATTAAATCTTAAATTGAAATTCATAAGAAATGAGAAATTATGTTTTGTTGAAGTTTAAACAAATTCATATTCTTATGTTCATGTGTATCAATATTAACTATGCCACATTCGGTCGCTAAGGAATAACAACTGAGGATGACTGTAGCATCAGTAGCTGTTAGTTTTGGGCCTCAGAAGGCAGGATATTACAAGTTGGTATCAGAGTATGGTTTATGTACTTAAAAGGAATTTAAACCTTAAAAGATTTTTAAAGCATAATCTAATGAATCTAAAATATGGTTGGGCTTGGGTAAGCGTTATAGTAACGTATGTGTACTTTGCTATAAATACCTAGGTATGTATTCCCCACTCTCTTAGACTGTTCTTCTGTATCTTACCAAGATTGGATTTCAAGTAGTTGGGAAGTAAGATATGGAGGCAGGAAAAGAAAGAGTGAATCAAGGTGAGAGACACGCTGCAACATGTGAAATGTTTGACCCAATACTAGGAGCAACCAGGGTGGACAGGCAAATGAAAACCAATATGCAAATGCTAATGTTGGTGCAGATATTCCGTCAGTTGATGCGGGGATAATGTATTAGTTCTTCATGAATATGATGCAAGCTGGAGCAGTTGCGGGAGTGGTGTAAGGAATGCTGGAGGATCTAATACGGTGGCCCCAGTTGGCAACAATTATGCCAAGCTGAGTAGGGATTACGCTAGTCTTGGAGGAAAGCCTTTTTTGGGAACCGAGGATGCAGTAGGAGTGGATAACTGGCTATTGCATTGTGAAAGGATACTTGACGATCACGGCTTGACGGATATGAAGAAGAGGAAACTTACTGCAAGGAAACTGCAGGGAGCAACGTTGTTTTGGTGGAACGGAGCTACCGTAGGAGGGCCAGAGAGAGATCTGACTTGGGCTGAATTTTAGAGGAGGTTCGAAGGAAGATTTCTATCAAAGGTTGCCAAGTCAGCATTGCTCAAGAAATTTGCAGATTTAGTCAAGGGGATAAATCGGTGATTGAGTATGCTACAGAGTTTGATGAGCTATCCCGTTATGGATATGCTACCGTGGATACTGTCACTTGGAAGAATGATAAGTTTATCAGGGTGTTGAATCCTGAGATCGCCAGTGCAATCATGCCAAACCTCCAGGATCCATGTCATACTGTTGTTGAGATGGATATTCGAAATGAAGAGATGCTTTCTACATTTGAAAAAGGGAAACCGGTTGAGGTTCAGAATTTTTAGGGTAAGAAACGGAAGTTCTTCCACAAGAAAGGTGCCCAGTCGGGGGTAACAGCTAAAAAGAGTAAGGTTGATATTGTTTGTTACTGTGATAAATGCGGATTACGGATCTTAAGGCTAGAATTAACACTAGAGGGGGGTGAATAGTGTTTTAAGGAATTACTAATTCTTTTTGAGTTTATATTAATTTGAACATAAATGTATACAATATTCAGACATAGATATGATCACAGAATCAAACACAGATGCAAATATAAAGTAAAAGCAATAAAGGAAAGAACACACGGAATTTTATATCGGTTCGGAGTTACCCTACATCCAATCCCGCAACACAAGTACGGATTTCCTTTCAAAATCAATTCTTATAATTACACCCTCGATTTCAAGGCTAAGAGCTACACCGCTCTAGATTCACAATCCTCTGGGTAGAGATACTTGATTTTACGGGCAACAAGTTCACCCGATTGATTTTCTAGGCTACAATCACACCTTTTCTCGCTCGATTAATGACAAAGAAGTCTATAACTCCGAATAGCACTAGGATCTTGTTGAGATAGTGACAGAGAATCAAACCGGAGATGATCTAGTTAGATTCAATGGTGATTTCGACAGAGTAATGGTAAAAATGTATGTAAAGAAATGTGGAAGAAGAAGAGTGAAATCAAAGAATCTATGAATATAAATTCGTTTAAAACATCCCATATTTATAGTAGAACAAAAGCCATGTCCATTCATGAAAGGATATGACGAATAGACACTTCCTTTGAAATTCAAGCTTTTGAAATAAATTGTCACCTTGTCGACAAGGGTTCCTTGGGGTTGTCGACAGGCCTAAGTTATTTTTGGTAATTTGTTTTTCTTTGAAAGTAACTTCTATCTTGTATTAAAACTATTTTAAATTTCATAAATATACTTATCTATAGTTAAAATACATAAATAAGTATAGAGAATAATATTTTGGTATATATGCCATTTTACTATAATTTTATATTTAAATCTAAGTATAAATATTAAAAGTTAAATATATTATAATTAAAAGATAGTTTAAAACCAAGGATAATTTGATATATAAAGATTATTTTGAGGCTAAAAGTACTTTAAAACCAGGATAGATGTTTTTGATTTAAAAAAGAAGATTTTGAAATCATTTTGAAAACAAGATATAATGTTGTAAAACATTTGAATAAAAGTTAGTGGATACAAAACAATGTCCACTAGATTTTTCGTAGGTTTCATCCTACTTAGGGTTCCATCCCTTTAACAGGCACGAAGTGGATTCCATTCCACAAATAAAATGGATGTTAAGATGTCAGTGCTTTTCTAGGAGTTTTAACAAAATTCCTAACTAAATTACTTATATTGAAATCTTGAACTCTTGATAATCTTGATACTCATGAGTCTTGAATCTTGATATCTTCGATCTTGAGTTTATCAGTTCTTGAATCTCTATACTGTACAGTCTTCATTCTTTAGGTACCTGTATATATATCCTGCATATACATATATATCTAAACAAAATGTTAGTATTTATATTTTATAATCTTATTCTAAGGTTGTTGTCATCAAAAACAACTTCTCAGGGACAAACAATCTCCCCCTTTTTGATGATGACAACCTTTATTTATGAAATATTACATCTATCCTAATAACTCCCCCTAAAACTAATAACCCCCCTTAATGTATGCTTAACTATCCTATTTTATACATCTCCCCCTTTGTCATCAACAAAAACTAACTCCAAACTATATAACTCCCCCTTATTCTAATACTATATGACATGTGATTATAATGATAGTGTTATCATAAATAATCAACACTTAATTCTGAAACTAAAACTTAGCCCCTAATTACTAACTATCCTAACTAAGAATCCATATATGATAATACTTATAATAGTGATAATGTGAGAATTCAAATATAAGAACACAAATCATTTATTAATTATATATTGTTATATTTACATTTGCATAGAAAACGTAAGTAAGATCATATAACGGTAAGAAAGAGAGAAAAGAAACTAATGTGTATCCTTGACAATAGGAGATCTATGAACCGAGCAATTTGGGTAGTGGAAACAGAAATTTTCACTTTGTTCGACTAGATTTCCATCCTTATCAAAGCATACTTCATCAACGCAAACAACTTTGTCGTTAATGCAAACAGAACTTAACAAGTGTAGTCTATTAAAGAATGGAAGTTAACAAGTGTCATTTTACTGAATTTATTTTAAGAAAATTTATTAAAATAAGAAACAAGATTATATAAATCATTTTAACTTCTCTTACTCATTTTTTTCAATTTTAAAAACTTCAAATTTAAGAAAAACACAAACCCTCAAACCAACAAGTAATCAAACTAGATCATCAACCAGAAATCAAAACAAATTTAAACAAAGGCTTTTTCTTCAAACTTTTAATCAGCAACTCAAGATCATGCAAATTCAAGAATCAAGCATTGTAAAGCTAAGTCTGTAAGCAACACAAGTAGAGCTTTAGCTTAACAAATCAAGCTTCATCATCTAACAAACAGGAATCAAGGCATTATAATCAAATTCGGATAAAAAGTTGCAACTTCCAGATTTTTTAAGTTCAACACTCAGGCTCTTCTCTGTTTTTATAAAAATAAACTGAAGGTAAATTCTTTTAAGAATTTGAATTTCAATTTGTTAAGTAATCAAGAAAGTAAATACATCAGAAGCTAAGCAAATTTAAATAACTAGTTGCAGGAAAAATCCAGGATCAAATTTAAAATAGCTTTCCAGACTTCAAAAAAATCAAACTTCCAGAATTTCCTCTCTGCTTCTATTTTCTGGCTAGTTGGTGAGTAAACCTTTTTAAAACTTGGAATGGCACTTGTTGTTTGTGATGATGTTTGAGATAAGATTGTGAAATGTTTACATGCAAATAGATACATATATAAATATATGTATAAATTGGCTGTGCATGTCTGGGAAAAACAGACACATGCATTCTGTTCCAGGTTTACAGGCATCAAGCCTGTTCAAATTTTGATTTCTCTTCCTCTGATCCATATTGAACTTTGGGATCTAAATGAAATTAGATTGTTTTAACATTTCTCAAGTTTTAAAAATTAATCTGAGCAAAGATAAAATAAAGTTTTTCCGAAAATTTGATGTTACAGGAGAATTCAAAATATGTTGAAATTGCAAACATCAAGATTTTTGATTTCAGGAATATCATCGGAAATGTTTTCGAAAGTGTTGATTTTTAAAAGTAAAATCAAAATTTTTAAGAACGAATTCATTGAGAAATTGCGGGATGAACAAATTTGGGGTTTTTGCTAAATTTCGATGATTGGAATCATTTTGGGTCTTGAGGTTGAGGTGGTAGCTTGGTGGAGGATTGTAGATCATCTGAAAAATACTCATCGATTTTTTAATTTGATGTGGTGGGTTGACGAGATTGAATTAGGGTTTAAAACCCATGTATGGTCATGGTCGAAAACCGCATTACCGTGTCACCGTAAATGGACCGGAAAGGTTCGCTCCGGTGGCAATCGAAGCCTGAAGGTCAGGCGATATTTTGACCCGAAGCACATGACCTCTGATGGTCGAAGGATAAAGAGCGAGGCAATTTCGTGATGGTCGTTTTCTTCCGGTTTCGAGTCGGATTGCTCGATTTCGAATTCATTGCTGTTTGGGGATTCTGGGTGGTCTGTTGATGTGCAGAGGTTGTAGCTAACTTGTTAATGGCCAGAACCTCGATCGGAGATGGATGGGATCGTCGTGTATGTGCACATATCGATGATCATGTCAGTGGAGGTTTGGGTGATGATGTCTCGGGTTTTTCTTCGTGAAGATCATGTTTTGGCTCGGGTTTGAAATCTTGTGTTTTTAAGTATATGCCGGGTTATTTCTAACACTTAAACAAATTTTTAAAAGTTTGCAAGTTCTCTGGTGGGTTTGGGTAAAACTCGAAGCAGGTGGAGGGTTGGCTTGGGAAACACTCGGGGGTGACTCGGGTATTATGATTTTCTAGTTTAAAACCTTAACAATTTAAGTTAGATAAATTTCTAAACTTATTCTTTTCAAAATGATGATTTTTTTTGTTAAGTAGGAATGTGTAGTTAAAGGTTTTAAAAGTAAAATATTTTGAATTAATTAAGTTTAAGATGTTTTAAGCTTATATTTTTAAAGAATTTATTTTGAATAAAAACTTAATTAAGTAATTAAATAGTTAATCAAATGTTTTTTAATTTGTTAACTTAGAAGTTAAGTTAATTTATATTTTTAATGATCATTAGATAATTGATGATTTATAATTACTTAATAATTGAAGAATAATTATTTAAAGTTAATTATTAATTAAAAAGGTTAATCAATTTATAATTAAGGTTTAATTAATTAAGGAGTAATTAATTAATGAAGGTGATTAAGATTTAATTAATTAATAATTAAGCATAATTAATCATTAGTTAAAGATAATTAATGAAAATAATTATGTGATTAATAAATTATAATCACACGATTAATTCTCTTATTTGTAGATGATTAATTATTATTGAATGCTCTGTATTGATTGATACCCTGATATGTGATATGATGCTTTGTGATATGAATTGCTTTGTGCTGAGCTATGATATCTGTGATATGTTTCTGTGTGAATGTGAAAAACCCCTTGGCTCGTAAAATGGCATTTGAATTTCGATGCGACGGGGAGTCGAATTCCAGTTGATTATCTGAAACCCACATCGAACCTGAATGTGAATCTTTGTGATTGATACATCCACGTTTTAAATTGAGCGCTCACTATTAGGTTTAACCGAGAGAGGACCTTTGTGTCATATAACCCATTCCGAATAGTGATGCGACGGAATGGATAGCAATTGAAGATGGTGGTGAAGACCGGATATCTTCGAGAAGGATAGGATAACCTGTCGAATGACTCTGCACTGAGTTGCTTCAGTATAGAGATCTCCATATGTGTTGGGGAGTCCGATTGGGATTATGGATGCTCGGATTGCAAGGACTTCTTTAGAAGTACCTTCGGTTCTGTTTGAACCCGGAACAGACTTGTATGGTTGTATGTCTGACATTACAATTTGAGATATAAAGCTGATTTCTTTCAAACACATTTTTGTTGGTGGCGGAGAATTTATTCTTTTATCTTAACACCCTTCTCTGAGACGTAGAAGCTCAGAGGTTATGTAATTGAAGGTTATTAGTGATATACTCCCAATTTGATAGTGTGGCATGCTGAGTGCTGCTGATCATTTGTTGATCGAAGCATGGCTTTGTGAAAAAGCGTATCATTGTGGATGAGACTTCGTCGAACCTCACAATCCGGTTATGGTCGAAACAGGAATCATTGCAGCAAGGTTATTTAGGGGTAGTGCCCCCTGAGGGTATGTCCATTTCCTTCTGGATTATAAGTGGTATCATGGTATGGAGCCCAGATACTTACTTTGTGGTTGCTGCAAACTTATTGCTTTGTGGTTGTTGGTTGATAAGCGCTTCGGATAAAGGATGGTAAGACCGGGAGATGGCATACTCGTGTCAGTTGTTACCTAGTTACAGAGGTAACCCGTCCTTGTGTTGGCAGAGATCCGGTTAGGTTCACGGGGACGTCCCTCCAGAGGCATTCCATTTTTATGTGGGAAGTTCCTTTGCCTGACCATTTGTTGGAAATCCAAACAAAACAATACGAGCCCTGTACGGTTTTAGTTGTATAACCTGCAATGCAGCGTGGCGATAATCTTCTACAAAACATGGTAGCCATAGTAAGCATACAATAATGGTTGTATGCTGGCTAAGATTAATATTATAGTTTCGAAATGTTTTCTACACTATGCACTAATAATAATATCAAAGTGTTTTCTCGTATCAAGCATATTTGACTATCATAAGAAGAAATCTCCTCCAAGTCTGTGTTTGCATTGTGTGTGTTGTGGGAGGTCTTATGGTAGTTTCATTTTCAAAAAAAGCATATCGGTTTTTATTTTATAAACTGTTTTTATTTCAAACAACTATTCTTTACTCATACCAGTCCCATGACTGACCCTAAGTTTATTGTTCCTTTCCTAAACTCTGGGTGCCCATAATTTCCACGCGGGCAGCCTTGAAGCAGGTTATCCGTGTTTTGGAACTAGCTTGGATTTTGAAATCTTTCGAAAGCTATCAGATTTTTGGAAAGCTTTTGGATTTGGAAATCTCTTGAAGCATTAGAGTTTTGAAGACCTTGTCGAAGTGAAGTATGTTGGAAAGTTGTTGAAGTTTCTGTTGTCATTTTATTGTTGTATCATATTTGTATCACTCTGATATTGGTGATCGATGTTGCATGGAGATTGTATCAATGTTGTATCTGTATTGTGATCAATGATATTCATTTTAGTTCCACAGTTTATATTCATCTAATATTGTTATAAGCTCTATCCGAATTGAAGTTCGACGCTTGAATCTCCGGCAATCGAATACAAGTGAGGTATTTGATGTCGATTTTCAATCGCTGAATTTCAGGTCGTGACAAGTGGTATCAGAGCTAAAGGTTGAGTAAGAACTTTTTCTACAGAGCATAACACATTATGTGGCTCATTAGAGATAGGGTGAAGTATACCCTAGAATGAGTATAAACCGAAAGATCGAAACCCAAAATTTCTTGGTGTATTCCTTTTAAACTGCTGATATTCCCTAAGATATCTTGTCTGTATGCCTAAATCAAGTTTTCTTACTATTTACAGATAGTGAGAATGAGCGGAAGAAGAGGACAAGGTAGGGGACGGGGAAATACCACTTCAACTGGTCAAGCCCCTACAACAGCAACTATGCCTACTCAACCTCAGCCGAATCTGGCTGATCTATATGAAAGCTTCTCGAGACTTGGTGGAAAGTCGTTTACTGGCAAGGAGTCTATTGTTGAAGCCCAATCTTGGATTAGATTGTGTGAAAGAATTTTTAAAGGATTGAAGTTGGAAGACAATAAAAAATGACTAATAGCTTCTTGGCAACTCCAAGAGGAAGCATTAGCTTGGTGGGAGACAGTTATTGTGGATAGGCCAGAAGATGAGTTTACTTGGAGACAATTTAAAGAAGTGTGTGAGCAGCGATACATTCCATCGGCTGGTATCCCTCGAATGTACTAGGAGTTCATGGATTTGAAACAAGGAAGCTTATCATTTGAGGAGTATTTGAATAAATTCAATGAATTGTCTCGATTTGGTCCGGAATTAGTGAATATACCCTTAAAGAAGAATGAAAGATTCATTCGAGGAATGAATAAGGAGTATCACAAGAGGATGACAGCCCACATAAAAGAATCTTTTTCGGACTTGATCGACATGGGTTATCTATATGTTACCCTAGATATGCAGGAAGTTTCGGAAGAGAAGGGGAGTTCAAGTAGTTCGAATTGGAAGAAAAGAAAATTCAAAGGAGAGAAGCCGGATCAAGGTAAGAAGAAGAGGAGTAATCAAGAGAAACATCTAGAAATATTACTTATTATAACTGTCAGGAGAAAGGCCATTTAGCAAATGATTGTGAGAAGCCAAAGAAACAAATAAAGAAAGATCAACCTGTGAAGTCAGGTCGAAGAACTAAGGAGTGCTATTGTTTTCACCAGCCGGGTCACGGAGTTAAGAATTGCCCGAAAAAGAAATAGGAACAAATAGCGAAAGTGTATGCAATAGAAGATAACCCCTCAACTTCAAAGGCGGATGAAGGAAAAGGAGTTTTAGAGGGTAACTTTATTGTTGGTAATAGAGTTGTTAGAGTTTTATTCGACATGGGGGCTTCATATAGCTTTATCTCCCAATAAATCGTGAATGAATTAAAACTTAAACCAAAATTTGTTAATGAACCTATTAGTGTGAAGAATCCGGTGGGTGGTCCCGCAAATCTTTGTCTATATTGTAGGAGGGTGCCTATCTCGTATTCTGGCCATCGATTTCCTATTAACTTTTATGTTCTCGGCTTCAATGAATTTGAAATCCTACTCGGAATGAATTGGTCATCGAAATACGAAGCCAAATTAGATTGCAATAACCGAACGATTATGGTCAAAAAAAACTTGGAGATTTCATTGAAATTTCTTGTGAAGACCCTAGTCCAAAAAGGGATAAACTGATGTATACTTTGGGATATCCAGAACCTAGTCTGGAGTCCATTCCTATTGTCCAGCATTTTCCCCATGTATTCGAAGATGTCAAATCTTTACCCCCGCACAGAGAGATTGAATTTAGAATTGACTTAGTTTCGAATGCTCATTGTGATAACCCTGATTTTCAGGCATTAGATAATTGAATAGTTATCTAATTTGACTTCTGAAAATATTGATTTATAAATAAATAAATGAGATAATCTCCATTATAATTATTTAAAATTGATAAAATTAATTTTTTTCAAAACAATAATAATAATGTGTTATTTTTATATATATAAGTAGATTTTAAGTAAAGTTATTATTTACAATTTAAAATTGTGTTTGTTTAAAATATATATATATATATATATTTGAGTTAAATTTAAATTCAATTTTAAATTGAATTTGAATTTGGATTAAATTATTGAAATTCAAAAGATAGACACATATTTGTGGGAGAATTGAAAGCATTAATTTGGATTCGGTATATTAAATTTGTTAAAAAGATATAATGACTGGTGTATTTATATAATTATTCTTAAGTTTATAATTGCATTTTTTCCCTTTATTTTATTTCATTTCCTTTCAAATTTTATTTAAGAAAGTAAAGAAGAAGTTTGAATATTAAAACAATTGAGACATTTATAAATTTAAAACTAAATTAAAATATTATATAAATACATATTAAAACATACTAAAGCAAGGCAATTACAAATGTAACTCATATAGAATACAAGATTTACAAGTGCAAGTCAATAAGCAAAGAAATAGACAAGTGTAGTAATTATAATATACTTTTGAAACAAGTGTAGCTAGTATTAACAAATGGCTATATACATTTCTCTCAAACTTTCTCATCTCTTCTTGGATCTTCATTTTTCAAACCTGAAGAGAAAAAGAAAATACAGAAACAAAAATCTGCTTTAAAATCAAAACCAGAGATATTCAACCTAGAAATTTAAAACCAGGAAGTCATAATCCTGTAAAATAGAGGGGATCAGGGTCTAGCAAGGGTAGACTCGAATCTAAATATAGCAAGCAAACTAACAAGTTCGAAGATTCAAATCATCTCAAACCCAAAAAGCAACCCAGATTTCAGAAAAGTGAAATATGCAGACCTGTTTAGGAAAATCACAGGTGAGTAATCTACTTCTCTAGTTAAAGGCTTAAAACTGTTGAAATTTATGTTTGCAAGTAAAACCATCTCATTTAAGTTTTTAATTTATTGAAAAAAAATCTGATGCATATAATCTAATATCTGAACATAGGGATGCATATGTTGTATCAGAGTGATGATGCTTTGATTTCAGGATACAAACTTGGAAGAAAAAAATTTATAAAAGTAACAAAACACATCATAGTGTTACCTGGAAATGAAAGTACTTCCACACCTGATATGTAATATAGATGCCTGTATAAGATGTGTCATCTCTCCTCAGTTCAAGTTGTACTGTGAATAAATTAAGCTTAAAACAGTTTAAATTGGATTTTGGTGGTAGGTGTTTGAAGTAAATTATGAGTAAACGAAACAACCACTTGTTTTAAACATAATACATATGTTGATTTATGAAATTTTGATGTGTTAATCTGTTGCATAAGAAGAATTTAGACCTGCATATTGAAATGAGGTGATAAGAATATGTGACTGTAAATCTTTGTTCATTCTGTTTTGTTAGAGAGTTCATATTTTGAATCAAATTTCAAATCTTCTCATTTGGTTTATTATAGGAGGTAGTATTTGAACAAATTATCTTTGTTTATGAATAAATTAAGTTTTAAATTTTGTTTTAAGCAAAATAAGTCAGTATATTTCTGGGAAATAGGATAAAGGTAGAAAAAACTTGTAAAGCATGAAAATTAAGCATCGCAATACTTTTGTTAACTTATATGAACGAAATCATCATCTAAAATTATGTATTTTAAGAAAATAAATTCAGATTTTCAGTTGGAAACAAGCAAGATTTTGGTGGATGATCGGTTTTGGAGTTTTGGGTCATTCCTGGTGATCTGCGAACCTAGGGAGGTCGGAACTAATTCTGGAGATGGCTTGTGAGTTAGTGATCGGGGTAAAAATGGCGAACGATTTTATAGTTCGCCGTGGTTGATGCGGTGAAGCTAATTAGGGTTTAGCAATGGTTTAGGCGTGGTCAGTAACTCGTCAAAATTGGGGCGCCAAGGTGGTTGGTTAGTTTTGCAGTATGAGGGGGAAAGGAAGAGGTGACGATGACGATGGCGGTGGCGTGTTTTTAGAGATTACGGTGGCAAGAACAGGAGGACGAGGCGGAATGTGTGGAGTTCTGTTTCCTGTGAGGGGACTTCGATGTTCGAATTTTCATACAGTGATGGTTGCGGAATGTTGGGGTGATCAAGTGAATTAGGAGACCGAAGATGGTCTATGGATGAGAACGGCGATGAGTTTCAGTAAGGCGGAGCCGTGTGCATGTGTACGCGGAGGTGCTTGTGTATGTCAGAGCAGGAGGTAGGAGAGGAAGAAGGTAAGGTTGAAGAGAACGATGGAATCTGGAAGAAGAGTGGAAACCCGGGTATGATCTCGGGGAGGTGAAGTTTTAACTCGAGCGTGGATCAGGGTTGTACGCATATTTGTTTCCAGGAAAGAAGAAAAAAAAGGGAGAAGAAGTTGTGTATAGGGAAACTCAGGAAAAATGATGTTTGACTCGAAGTGTAACTCGAGTAGACCAAGGGAAGCCTCGGGTTTCTCAATATTGCACTGTTTCATTAAAAGTGAAGTTAAGAAAACCTGCTTGTACAAGTTCTAAGCATTATAACTTAATAAAAGGGTTAATTGTTTTAGTCAAGAATCTAATGTGAGTCTTAATTATTTTAGCTGATACATTAAAAATGTTTTAACACTTAGTTAATATTTTAATTGAGTAATTAATTTCAATAAAGCATAAAGTTAATTAACATTTTAAGTTTGTAATTAATACTAAATTGATTTTCAAAGTTTAAAGAAGATTTCTTTGAAAATGTTAGTTAAGTTGAATAACTAATATCAATTAACTATTTTTGAAAGTAATTGTGAATAATTACATTATAATTATGATTAGAGTTTGGACTAAAATAATGACTAATTGATAAATAAATTTGTAATTAACTACTTAAAGTTAATTAAGGAATGACTAGTAGTTAAGTAATTAAGTAATTTAATTCACAAATGACTAATGATTAATTAACGGTAATCAAGGAATACTTAATTTGTAATTAAATTATGCTAATCAATAAATAAGGTTATTAATAAATGGTTAAAGAATAATTAATCTGCAATTAAGCTTTATTAATTTGGGCATACGAGTAATTAAGGGATAGATTACCCGATTGAATTTAATTTGTTAATTAATTAAAGGTAATCTCTTGGAGATAAATTAAATAATAAATACTTGATAAGATTTAGTGAAGTAATTAATAATTATTGAAAATAATAAATTAAAAGGAATTACTTCAAGGGTAGCAATTAAAGGGAACTACTTGGGTAAGTAATTTCATAGGGGTAACTACTAATTATGCGTAATTAGGGTTGATTAATGGATGCAATTAATTCATGGAGATTGGTTAAGTATAATTAATTAATGAAGTAATTAGATAATAATGATAATCTTAATGGAATTAAAGAATAATTAATCATGAAATATTAATTAAGATGGATGATTATGGGATGGTAAATCAATTGGGTTGAAATTAATTAATAAGCAGGATTTAAAGATGCTTGATTCAATTATGGCTAATTCGATTTATTCGAGATGGTGTGATTGATTTATCTTGCTTATGTATGATTAAATGATAATTAAATGCCCTGAATTGATTAACACCCTTGATATGAAATGGTTCGTGATATGGTGTTTTGGGTAGGCAATGATATTGAGGTCATTTGTCAAGGATGAATTGCTGAGTGGAAAGGGTGACATCTTTTATTTTAAAATGAACTGCATTTCACTTGAATGACATGTGTTAAGATGAAATGAATTCGAAGAGACCGGAGTCGGGTATTAGTAAATACCCGAAACCGCTTCGATTCTTTATTGATATGTGAAATCAACAGGATGGTATGGAATGATTTAAATGAATTTGACTGTTAATATAAGTTCTGGTATTTAGATATTAATGTGTGATATCATGATGTCTATAACAAATTGTGAATTTGTAAATTGAGACGAGTACCCGGGTTTATATAAGTGTTATGCTTTTGTATTCCATATTAGATGGGATTACTCACGCTGGTTTCCAGCCTGACCCGGGTGTTACTTTGATGTAATGCTCGGGTCAGACCGAGTATTACAGATTTTCAGGTAAGGACGTTCTGGAGCTCAGGAGGCGAGCTGGGTGGCAAGGACGTATGGAGAGTTCCACTATGATACTGTGTATATATATGAGTCATGTTATATTGTATCTGTCCAATGTGTATAAAATTGTGTAACTCTGATATATCGATGAAAATTGATAAATACAGTTTCTTTTTGTATAACTGTTATTATTATTGATATTATATTTTATCCACTGCGAATGTGAGAGTGTGTGTTTCTTTTCTGTTCTTCTTCTAACTCTTTCTTCTTTTCTCTAACTATCTGGAATTTTTGGGATCGAAAATTTCGGGTCGTTACATTCATCCTGTCATTCATGCTAGTCGTAGGATGGCACCCCGAGAAAGAATTGAACTAGTCAAGCAAACCGGTGATTTGTTAAAAAAAGGGATTGATTCGTCCTAGTTTTTCTAAATGGGGTTCAACTGTGGTGTTTGTGGCTAAATCTGACGGGTCTTTGAGATTGAGTGTCGAATATCGCGATCTCAATAAATAAACTCTCAAGAACAAGTTTGCTTTACCCAGGATGGACGATCTATTCGATCAACTGCACGGTGCACGATTCTTTTCTAAAATGGATCTAGCCCAAGGATTCCATCAGTTGCGAATTGCCGAAGATTGTGTTCACCTAACTGCTTTTAGGTGTCCAGACGTATTCTACGAATGGTTAGTCATGCCTTTCAGACTAACCAACGCTCCCGCGTACTTTGTAGACTTAATGACCCGTGTGTTTCGAGAGGTATTGAATAAATTTGTGCTTTTATTTATCGATAATATCCTAATCTACTTCAAAACCGAAGAGGAACATGCTGAACATCTCAGAATTGTTTTGGAGATATTGAGAAGGGACATTCTATTCGCCAAATTTTCTAAATGCCACTTTTGGGTCAAAAAGGTTAGATTTCTCGGGCCATATTGTTAATGAAGAAGGGATTTCTATTGATCCGAGCAAAATTTCCGCTATTCTTGACTAGAAGCGACCCACAACTCCAAAAGAAGTTCGAAGTTTTCTGGGTTTAGCAGGCTATTACCGGAAGTTTGTTTAGGACTTTTCTAAGATAGCTAGTCCATTGAATAAGCTAACAATGAAGAATGCCAAGTTTAGTTGGACTCCAAAATGTGATGAAGCTTTTCAAGAATTGAAAAATGATTGACTACTGCTCTTGTTCTTGCTACAATTAACGGGAACCAAGGCTTATCTGTCTATACTGACGCTTGTGGTGATGGGGTAGGTGCAGTATTAATGCAAAATGGGAAGGTAATTGCCTACGAGAGTAGACAATTACGTCTGCATGAGAGAAACTACCCAACACATGATTTGGAGCTTTTGGTTGTTATTTTCGCCTTAAAAATCTAGCGACATTACCTTCTGGGTAAGAATCTCCTTCAGCTTTCTAAAAGAAAATTTTAAAGTTCAACTTAACTTAATATATACTTAATAATTTTTTCTTTTTTAGCTAAAAAATTTGAATTATTCACCGACCACAAATCTTTGAAGTATCTCTTCACCCAGAAAGATTTGAATCTGTGACAACAACGTTGGTTAGAATTTCTGGCATCTTATCACCTAGATATTCTGTATACGCCTGGAAAGGCCAATGTAGTTGCCGATGCTTTGAGTAGGAAACACGCTATTCTTGCTCATCTTGTTATCGCTCCTACTCTTCTTAAAAAGATTACAGGACAACAGACTAAAGACAAGTTTCTTCGAGAAATGTATAGGAGAATTTGTCATGGTGAAAATAACAACATTGAGGTTGATAATAGAGGAGTTATAAAGTTGAAAGGAAGAATTTGTATCCCTGACATTCCGAAGCTAAAACGTGAAGTTTTGGACGAATGCCACAAGTCCAAACTTTGCATCCATCCAGGAGTCAATAAAATGTATCGTGATATCAAAAGAACGTTTTGGTGGAAAATGATGAAAAGGGACATATCTATATATGTGAGTCGTTGTGCTACCTGTCAACAAATTAAAAGCGATCAAAAGAAAGTGGCGGGTTTACTTCAGCCTTTGGAAGTACCGAAGTGGAAATGAGATCAAGTATCGATGGATTTCATCGATGGGTTGCCACGAATTAAGAAAGGAAATGAAGCAATTTGGGTTATAGTGGGCCGTCTAACCAAAACTGCTCACTTCATTCCAGTGAAATCCACCCGGACAGCGGCAAGCTTGGCAGAGCTATATATAAAGGAAATTGTCCGTCTCCACAGTATTCCCAGCAGTATAGTGAGTGATCGTGATCCGATCTTCACCAGTAGATTTTGTGAGGCATTCCAAGACGCATTGGAAACAAAACTGAACTTCAGTACTGCTTATCACCCATAGTCTGATGGGCAGACAGAAGGGATTAATCGAATTTTAGAAGACCTTTTACGGGCATGTATTCTCGACTTTGGTGGTTCTTGGGAGGACCATTTACATTTGGTAGAATTCTCGTATAACAATAGCTGTCAAGCCAGCATCGAGATGGCTCCTTTTGAGGCTTTATATTGTCGTCCATGTTGATCACCTGCATGTTGGATCGAGTCAGGTGATAGACTCATCCATGGACCAGATATGATTAAAGAAGCTATCGAGAAAGTAGATTTTATTCGAAAGAAGTTAATAACTGCTCAGAGTCGTCAGAAGAGCTATTATGATCGTAGAAGAAGAGATTTGGAATTTCAAGTTGGAGATTCTGTATTTCTAAAAGTGTCTCCAATGCGTGGCGTGTTAAGGTTTGGGAAAACTGGTAAGCTGGCACCACGGTATATTGGTCCTTTTCCTATTCCGGAGAGGATCGGTCCTCTAGCATATCGAGTGCAGCTACCCAACTGGTTATCTGGCGTGCACAATGTGTTTCATATTTCTAACCTTCGGAAATATGTGCATGACCCAAATAATATCATTGAAGAGGCAGCTCAACAGGATCTTGAGATCACTCCCAACTTAGCAGTTAAAAGAGATCCATTGAAAATAATCGATCGTGATGAAAAGCAGCTGAGAAACAAAATTGTGAAACTGGTTAAAGTACAATGGAGTGGCGATCCAAAGGACTGTACTTGGGAAACAGAGGATAGTACGCAGAAGTCCTATCCCAATTGCAGAGTGGATATCTCGGCTTAATCTGGTAAGCCATTTTCAACCTTTTTTCTGTATTCGTATATTCTTTGCTTGTCTTTCTCTCTCTTTCAAATTTCGAGGATGAAATTTTCTTAAGGGGGGAACCTGTAACATCCCCAAATTTATCAATTTAAAAAGTTGTGATTTATTTGAAATTCTAAAATTGAATTTGAGTTAATTTGAATTAATTTTAAAATTTCAAAACAAGTGAAATATTGAGTTTGTTTATCTATATATATATGTATATAAAATGGAATGGATTTCAAAATTGAACTTGAATTTTAATTTGAATAGGAATTTGAATTTGTGTTTGAACGTAAATTTAAAAATAAAATATCTTATGTAAAATTATTTGGATTAAAATATATTAACATATGTGTATAGTTTCATAAATTAGTATTAAACTTTTTCTTTTAAAAGGTTGTATAAATATAAAAGAGAATGTAATGATTTAAAAAGGAAAGAAAAATAATATAAAAAAATTTGTTTAAAATATTTTCCCATGCAAAAGAATTTACAAGTGTTCTTATTTAACATATGAAGTTAACAAGTGTAATCTATTAAAGAATGGAAGTTAACAAGTGTCATTTTATTGAATTTATTTTAAGAAAATTTATTAAAATAAGGAACAAGGTTATATAAACCATTTTAATTTCTCTGTCTCATTTTTATCAGTTTTAAAAACTTCAAATCTAAGAAAAACACAAACCCTCAAACCAATAAGTAATAAAACCAGATCATCAACCAGAAATCAAAACAAATTTAAACAAAGGCTTTTTCTTCAAACTTTTAATCAGTAACTCAAGATCATGCAAATTCAAGAATCAAGCATTGTAAAGCTAAGTCTGTAAGCAACATAAGTAAAGCTTCATCATCTAACAAATAGGAATCAAGGCATTATATTCAAATTCAGACAAAAAGTTGCAACTTCCAAATTTTTCGAGTTCGACACTCAGGCTCTTCTCTGTTTTTATAAAAATAAACTATAGGTAAATTCTTTTAAGAATTTGAGTTTCAATTCGTTAAGTAATCAAGAAAGTAAATACATCAGAAGCTAAGCATAACTAGTTGTAGGAAAAATCCAGGATCAAATTTAAAATAGCTTTCCACACTTCAAAAAAGTCAAACTTCTCTTTGCTTCTGTTTTCAGGCTAATTGGTGAGTAAACCTTTTTAAAACTTGGAATGGCACTTGTTGTTTGTGAAGATGTTTGAGATAAGATTGTGAAATGTTTACATGCAAACAGATATATATATAAATATATGTATAAATTGGCTGTGCATATCTGGGAAAAATAGACACATGCATTTTGTTTCGGGTTTACAGGCATCAAGCCTGTTCAAATTTTGATTTCTCTTCCTCTGATCCATATTGAACTTTGGGATCTAAATGAAATTAGATTGTTTTAACTTGTCTCAAGTTTTAAAATTTTACCTGAGCAAAGATAAATTAAAGTTTTTCTGATAATTTAATGTTACAGGAGAATTCAAAATATGTTGAAATTGCAAACATCGAGATTTTTGATTTCAGGAATATCATCGGAAATGTTTTTGAAAGTGTTGATTTCTAAAAGTAAAATCAAAAATTTTAAGAACGGATTCATTGAGAAATTGCGGGATGAAGGGGTTTTTGCTAAATTCCGATGATCGAAATCATTTTGGGTCTCGAGGTTGAGGTGGTAGCTTGGTGGAGGATTGTAGATCATCTAAAAAATACTTGTCGATTTTATAATTTGATGTGGAGGGCTGACGAGATTGAATTAGGGTTTATAACCCATGTATGGTCATGGTCGGAAACCACATTACCGCGTCACTGTAAATGGACCGGAATGGTTCGCTCCAGTGGCAATCGAAGCCTGAAGTTCAGGTGATGCTTTGACCCAAAGCACATGACCTCTAATGGTCGGAGGAGGAAGAGCGAGGCGATTTCGTGATGGTCGTTTTGTTCCGATTTCGAGTCAGATTGCTTGATTTCGAATTCATTGTTGTTTGGGGATTCTGGGTGGTCTGGTGATGTGCAGAGGTTGTAGCTAACTTGTTGATGGCCAGAACCTCGATCGGAGATGGCTGGGATCATCGTTCACGTGCACATGTCGATGATCATGTCAGTGGACGTTTGGGTGATGATGTCTCGGGTTTTTCTTCATGAAGATCATGTTTTGGCTCGGGTTTGAAATCGTGTGTTTTTAAGTATATACCGGGTTATTTCTAACACTTAAACAAATTTTTAAAAGTTTGCAAGTTCTCGGGTGGGTTTGGGTAAAACTCGAAGCAGGTGGAGGGTTGGCTCGGGAAACACTCGGGGGTGACTCGGGTATTATAATTTTCCAGTTTAAAACCATAACAATTTAAGTTAGATAAATTTCTAAACTTATTCTTTTTAAAATGATTTTTTTGTTAAGTAGGAATGTGTAGTTAACGGTTTTAAAAGTAAAATATTTTGAATTGATTAAGTTTAAGATGTTTTAAACTTATATTTTTAAAGAAATTACTTTAAATAAAAACTTAATTAAGTAATTAAGGAATTAATCAAATGTGTTTTAATTTGTTAACTTAGAAGTTAAGTTAATTTATATTTTTATAGATCATTAGATAATTAACGATTTATAATTACTTAATAATGGAAGAATAATTATTTAAAGTTAATTATTAATTAAAAAGGTTAATCAATGTATAATTAAGGATTAATTAATTAAGGAGTAATTAATTAATGAAGGTGATTATGATTTAATTAATTAATAATTAAGGATAATTAATCATTAATTAAAGATAATTAATGAAAATAATTATGTGATTAATTAATTATAATCATATGATTAATTCATCTTATTTGTAGATGATTAATTATTATTGTTATTGAATGCTCTGTATTGATTGATACCCTGATATGTGATATGATCCTTTGTGATATGAATTGATTTGTGCTGAGCTATGATATATGTGATATGTTTCTGTGTGAATGTGAAAAACCCCTTGGC
This sequence comes from Allium cepa, assembly GCA_030765085.1. NCBI lineage: Eukaryota > Viridiplantae > Streptophyta > Magnoliopsida > Asparagales > Amaryllidaceae > Allium > Allium cepa. Next base: position 211,660,260 of record CM060940.1, on the reverse strand, counting down.
CTATAAAACGACATTTGAATTTCGATGCGACAGGGAGTCGGATTCTAGTTGGTTATTCGAAACCCACATCGAACCCTAAATGTGAATCTTTGTGATTGATACGTCCACGTGTTTTTAAATTGAGAGCTCACTATTCGGTTTTGCCAGGAGAGGACCTTTGTGTCATATAACCCACTCTGAATAGTGATATGACGGAATGGATAGCAATTGAAGAGAGTGGTGAAGACCGGGCGACTTCGAGAACGATAGGATAACCTGTCGAATGACTCTACACTGAGTTGCTCCGGTATACAAATCTCATATGTGATTAGGAGTCCGATCGGGATTGTGGATGCCCGAATTGCAAGGACTTCTTTGGAAGTGCCCTCAGTTCTATTCGAACCGGGAACAGACTTGTATGGTTGTATGTTTGACATTAAAATTTGAGATATAACGCTGATTTCTATCAAACACATATCTGTTGGTGGCGGTGAATTTATTCTCTTAGTTTAACACCCTTCTTTGAGACGTACGAACTCAGAGGTTATGTAGTTGAAGGTTATTAGTGATATACTCCCAATTTGGTAGTGTGGCATGCTGAGTGCTGCTGACCATTTGTTGATCGAAGCAAGCTTTGTGAAGTAGCTTTGTGAACGGGACTTCGTCGAACCTCACAATCCGGTTATGGTCGAAACAGGAATCGTTGCAGCAAGGTTATTTGGGGGTAGTGCCCCCTGAGGGTATGTCCATTTCCTTCTGGATTATAAGTGGTATCATGGTATGGAGCCCAGAACTTACTTTTTGGTTGCTGCAAACTTATTGCTTTGTGGTTGTTGGTTGAGAAGCGCTTCGGATAAAGTTGGTAACGACCGGGAGATGGCATACTCGTGTCAGTTGTTACCTAGTTACAGAGTAACCCAGCCAATAGCCTTGTGTTGGCAAAGATCCGGTTAGGTTCTCAGGGACGTCCCTCCAGAGGCGTTCCATTTTTATGTGGGAAGTTCCTTTCCTGACCATTTGTTGAAAATCCAAACAAAACAATACGAGCCCTGTACGGTTTTAGTTGTATAACCTGCCATGCAGCGTGGCGGTAACCTGCTACAAAACATGGTTGCTATAGTAGGCATACTGTAATGGTTGTATGCTGGCTAAGACTAATATTATACTTTCGAAATGTTTTCTACACTATGCACTAATAATAATATCAAAGAATTTTCTCGCATCATGCATATTTGACTATCATAAGAAGAAATCTCCTCCAAGTCTGCGTTTGCATTGTGTGTGTGGTGGGCGGTCTTATGGTAGTTTCATTTTCAAAAGAAGCATATCGGTTTTTCTTTTATAAACTGTTTTTATTTCAAACAACTATTTTTGTTTACTCATACCAGTCCCATGACTGACCCAGAGTTTATTGTTTATTTCCTAAACTCTGGGTGCCCATAATTTCCACGCGGGTAGCCTAGAAGCAGGTTATCCGTGTTTTCGAGCTAGCTTGGATTTTGAAGTCTTTCAAAAGCTATCGGATTTTTGGAAAGCTTTTGGATTTGGAAATCTCTTGAAGTGTTAGAGTTTTAAAGACCTTGTCGAAGTGAAGTATGTTAGAAACTTGTTGAAGTTTCCTTTGTCGTTTTATTGTTGTATCATATTTGTATCACTCTGATATTGGTGATCGATGTTGCTTGGAGATTGTATCTATGTTGTATCTGTATTGTGATCAATGATATTCATTTTAGTTCCGTTGTTTATATTCATCTAATATTGTTATAAGCTCCATCCGAACTGAAGTTCGACGCTTGAATCTCCGGCAGTCGAATACAAGTGAGGTATTTGATGTCGATTTTCAATCGCTGAATTTCGAGTTGTAACAATATATATTACTTAAGAATAAGCCAAAGCGGCAGAAATATACTCTGCTTCTGTTGTTGATAAAGAAACTGTGTTTTGCTTTTTACTAAACTAGGAAATCAGAGAATGCCCCCAAAATGTGACAAGTTCCACTTGTACTTTTTCGGTCTGATTTACAAACAGCATAATCAGCATTACAGTAAGATATTAATTCAAAAGAATCATTTTTAGGATAAAATAAACAATAATCAAATATGTGTTTAACATATCTTATTATACGTTTTACAGCTTTTAAGCGGGTCTCTTTAGGTTGGGATTGATATCTTGCACAGAGACAAACACTATGCATGATATCAGTTCTACTAGCAGTGATATAGAGTAGTGATCCAATCATTCCTCTATATAATATTTGATCTACATCTTTCGAGAGATCTTCATTACTTTGGTACTCATTGGTTGCCATGGGAGTGGGTTTTCCACTTGCAGTAGTCAAACCAAATTTACTAATTAGGTCTTAAGCATATTTTTCTTCACCGATAAAGATACCATTATCTAATTGTTTTATTTGCAATCCTAGAAAGAAGTTTAATTTACCTATATGACTCATCTCAAACTCTTTTGTCATTATTTCAGAAAATTCTTTATTCATTTCAAAGTTAGTTGATCTGAAAATGATATCATCTACGTAAACTTGTACTAGTTGAATATCATTTTTTATTTCTTTTAGTAAAAAGAGTATTATCTACTTTACCAATTTCAAAGTTTGATTGTAATAAGTAAGATCTTAGTCTATCATACAAGGCTCTACGAGCTTGTTTTAGACCATATATTCTTAAGTTTGTAAACATGATTTGGTAATTTTTCATTTTCAAAAAGTGATGGTTGATCAACATGTACTTCCTCTTTTACAAATTCATTTAAAAAGGCGCTTTTAACATCCAGTTGAAATAATTTGAAATTATTATGATTTGCAAAAGCAAGTAGAATCCTAATGGCTTCTAATCTTGCTACAGGAGCAAAGGTTTCATCATAATCTATTCCTTCTTCTTGACAATAACCATAAGCGACTAATCGGGATTTATTTCTAACAACCTCACCTTGTTCATTCATTTTATTTTTATAAATCCATTTAGTTCCAATTATTTATTTTTAGGTCTACGAACAAGTTTCCAAACATCATTTCTAGTGAATTGATTTAATTCTTCTTGCATAGTCAAAATCCATGAATCATCATTGATGCTTCTTTTGGATTTTTGGGTTCAATAGTTGATATAAAGGCTACATTGCTCATTTTAATTAGTGATTTCTAGCTGCAACAACGGATTGCATATCTCTTAGTATATTTTCTATAGGATGATCTTTTAAAAGTTTAATCTTTTTATTAGGATGATTAATTTCATTATTAGTTTCAGTTGACTCTTGATTTTGAGTGATTAAATCCTCTTCATCATTTGTATCTTCAAAATTTTTGAGACTTTCATCGAATGAAACATTCATTGTTTCTTCATGGTGTTAGTTCTTAAATTAAACACTCTGTATGCTTTACTTCTATTAGAATATCCGATAAAGATACCTTTGTCGGATTTAGGATAAAATTTATCTAAGTTATCTTTTGTATTTAAATAAAACATTTACCTCCAAAAATTCTAAAATAAGATACCTTAGGTTTCTTTATGTGAAAGTTCATAAAATGTCTTACTAGTTAAAGGTCTAATTAAAATTTTATTTAAAATATAACAGGTGGCAACAACTGCTTCTGCCCAAAACTGTTTTGGTAATTTACTATCTGAAAGCATAGTTCTCGCACACTCTTGAATCGTCCTATTATACGTTTTACTACTGCGTCTTGTTGTGGAGTTCTTGGAAATGAATTTTTTTGAATTTTTCCCTTTTTTATTGTAGAATTCCTTAAAGTTGTCATTTTCAATTCATCACCGTAATAACTACGGATGGTTATAATTTTTACAGAAAGTTGATTTTGAATCCTTTTTGTAAAGTTCTTAAAAGATTCAAAAGTATCGCTTTTATGTTTCAAAAATATTGTCCATGTGAATCTAGAATAATCATCTATAATTACAAAAACATATTTACTGTGATTTATTGACTGAATTTGAATGGACCAAATAAATCAAGATGAAGTCATTCAAGAGGTTTTGAAGTTGAAATCATATCTTTTAATTTAAAGGAACTTTTTTTAAGTTTTCCTAACTGACATGCATCACATAAACTATCTACTTTAAAATTCATTTTAGGGAGACCTCTTACTAGATCATGTTTTGACAGTCTAGATAAGAGTTTGAAATTCAAATGCCCAAATCACTTATGCCAAATCCAAGGGTCACTTGTATTTGCCAAAAGACATAGTTATCATTTGAAACTTTCATACTAAGAATATAAATATTCTTTTTCCTAATTCCCTCAAATATTATGGTTGAATTATTAACTTCAATGTGACACTTACCTTTTTCAAATTTAATTTTATATCCTTTACCGCAAAGCTAACTAATACTGAGCAGATTATGTTCTAGATTCTTAACAAGCAAAACATTTGTAACAATAGGAGTTTCAGAGTTACCTACATTGTCGATGCCAATAACATATTCTTTTGAGTTGTCTCCAAAGTTAGCATGTCCTCCGTCTTTGTATATTATATCATTTAGTATATCTGGATACCAGTCACATGTCTAGAGCATCAAATACCGAGTATCCATTTATTCTTTTTAATCTGCATAATTTGTCCATTGTGGATTGATTCCTCAACACCTATAAAATATGTTTCCTGCACATCATACAATTTTGGTATACAACTTGAATTTGAATATCGATTATATAAAGACTCATGAGACAATGATGATCTAAATATTTCTAAACTAGTATTAACAAGTTTTTCAAACATAACCATTTTAAAAGATTTTACAAAATTCATATTATGAAACTTTGAAAACCTTGCTCTGATACCAAATGTGAGAAATGCGTATTACGGATCTTAAGGCTAAAATTAACACTAGAGGGAGGGTAAATAGTGTTTTAAGGAATTATTAATTCTTTTTGAGTTTATATTAATTTGAACACAAATGTACGCAATATTCAGACAGATATGATCACAGAATCAAACACAGATGTAGATATAAAGTAAAAGCAATAAAGGAAAGAACACACCGAATTTTATACTGGTTTCGAGTTACCCTATATCCAGTCCCACAACACAAGTACGGATTTCCTTTGAAAATCAATTCTTAGAATTACACCCTCAATTTCAAGGCCACGAGGTACACCACTCCAGATTCACAATCCTTTGGGTAGAGATACTTGATTTTACGGGCAACAAGTTCACCTGATTGATTTTTCGAGCTACAATCACACCTTTTCTCACTCGATTGATTACAAGGAAGTCTATAACTCTGAACAGCACTGGGATCTTATTGATATAGTGATACAGAATCAGACCATGGATGATCTAGTTAGATTCAATGGTGATTTCGGCAGAGTAATGGTAAAAATATGTATAAAGAAATGTAAAAGAAGAAGAGGAGTGAAATCAGAGAATCTATGAATGTAAATTCGTTTAAAACAGCACCTATTTATAGTAGAACAACAGCCATGTCCATTCGTGAAAGGATATGACAAATAAACACTTCCTTTAAAATTCAAACTTTTGAAATAAACTGTCACCTTGTCGACAAGGGTTCCTTGGGGTTGTCGACAGGCCTAAGTTATTTTTGGTAATTTGTTTTTCTTTGAAAATAACTACTATCTTGTATTAAAACTATTTTAAACTTTATAAATATACTTAATTATAGTTAAAATACATAAATAAGTATAGAGAATAATATTTTGGTATATATAAAATTTTACTATAATTTTATTTTTAAATCTAAGTATAAATATTAAAAGTTACATATATTATAATTAAAAGATAGTTTAAAACCAAGGATAATTTGATGTATAAAGATTATTTTGAGGCTAAAAGTATTTTGAAACCAGGATAGATGTTTTTGATTTAAAAAAGAAGATTTTGAAATCATTTTGAAAACAAAATATAATTTTGTAAAACATTTGAATAAAAGTTAGTGGATACAAAACAATGTTACACTAGATTTTTCGTAGGTTCCATCCTACTTAGGGCTCTATCCCTTCAACGGGCTCGAAGTGGATTTCATTCCACGAATAAAATGGATTTTAAGATGTCTATGCTTTTCTAGAAGTTTTAATAAAATTCCTAACTAAATTACTTATATTGAAATCTTAAACTCTTGATAATCTTGGTACTCATGAGTCTTGAATCTTGATATATTCGATCTTGAGTTTATCAGTTCTTGAATCTCTATACTGCACAGTCTTCATTCTTTTGGTACCTGCATATACATATATATCTAAATAATAATGTAGATACTTATATTTTATAATCTTATTCTAAGGTTGTTGTCATCAAAACTAACTTCTCAGGGACTAACAGTTACAAATGTGAGAAGAAGTGGCACTATGCTAATGAGTGTCGCTCGGGTGATGGAAGAGAAGTTGCAGTGAGACCGAATGTGAATGCTACAGCTATGGCCAGATGGGGCTTTACAAGGACAAGTGTCCCGAGGCTGCTAAGGCTGGAAAGGGAAAGGTCTTTGCATTGGAACCATCATCCTCTAGACCAAAGACCACCGAGAATGGAAAAGCTGTGATGGAAGGTATGCTTATGATTCATAGTACTTCAGTTAAGATACTATTTGATACCGGTGCATCACACTCATTTATATATCAGCATTTGTTTAATTGCTTATGTCTGAAAACTTTATACCATATTACTCCTTTAAGGGTTGCGAATCCTATAGGATGATATGCAACTCTAGGAATGAGATTTGACCAATTGAACTTGATTTGTTAGGTCATATGTTTGCATGCAGTTTATATGTTTTTGATTTCATGGGTTTCGGGATCATATTGGGTATGGATTGGTTAGATAGATATAATGCTAGGATATTTTTCCATGAGAAGGAAATATTATTGAAGCACCCCCAATAGCCGTAACCAGGTTATTTACTCGATAAGGAGTTCGAACAGAAATGCTTATGCAATATTGGGTGAGATAGGAACATAAGCAGAGTTGAAGCAGGTTTATGTTGCAAGAGAGTTTGTAGATCTGTTTGCACCAGCTTCGGGCTTGCCGTCGAAAAGGAAAATCGAGTTTCAGATAGATCTTGTACCGAGAACTGAACCCGTGAGTAGACCACCTAGCATGATGTCACCAACCGAGATGAAGGAATTGAAGATGCAGCTAGTGGAATTGGAAGGAAAGAATTTTATCCAGCCAAGCGGTTCGCCTTGGGAAATGGCCGTGTAACCGTGAAGAAGCCAGATGGGTCGTTGAGGATGTCTATCAACTATCATATGCTAAACGAGAGGACGATCAAGAATAGGTTTCCTTTCCCGAGAATTGATGACTTATTCGATCAGTTGAGTGGAGCCAGAGTGTTTTTCCAACTGGATTTGGCAACAGGTTTCCATCAACTAAGAGTGGCAGAGGATAGTATTCCTTTGACGGCGTTTAAATCCAGATATGGGTCTTACGAATGGTTGGTTATGCCAATCGGGCTTACTAATGCGCCAGCTTTCTTCGTGTATTGATGAACCATGTTTTCCGTGAACACTTGGATAGGTTTATATTGGTTTTTATTGATGATATTTTGGTGTATTCAAAGAATGAGAAGGATCATGCAGAATCTTAGAATAGCATTGGAGACGCTAAGGCAACATCAGCTGAAAGCGAAGTTCTCAAAGTGTCATTTCTGAAAGAAGGAAATGAATCTCCTTGGTCATGTAGTTTTGGAGAAAGGTTTAGTAGTTGATCCGGATAAGATCGAAGCTGTTAATAATTGGAAAAGACTGGAGACGGTAAGTGAGATTAGAAGTTTTCTTGGTCTTACGGGATACTATCGAAGGTTCATTAAGGATATCTTGCGGATAGTGGCATCCTTGACTATGCTAACTAGAAAGAACGTAAAGTTTGTTTGGTTTAACAAATGTGAGGAGGCATTCCTTAAGTTGAAACATTTGTTATCCAATGCGCCCGTGTTAGTAGTTCCTGATGGGAATTAGGGGTTGATAGTTTACACCGATGCATGCGGTACTGGGTTAGGTAAGGTGCAAATGTAGAATGGAAAATTTATTGCTTATGCTTCCAGACAGCTTAGACTGCATGAAGTGAGATACCCTACTCAAAATTTGGAGTTGGCAACGGTAACTTCGCATTGAAAGTGTGGAGGCATTAACTTTTGGGAGAAAGGTTTGAGCTTTCTGTGGATCATGAGTCTCTACGATATTTAATCTCCCAGAAGGAGCTGAACATGAGACAGCAGAGATGGCTGGAGTTTGTTGCAGCTTATGATTTTAACATCGAGTATACAGCAGGAAAAGGATATAAGGTAGCAGATGCGCTTAGTAGGAAACATCAAAATGTGGTGTTGGCGGAATGGAAAGACTCGGGAGCACTGGCTGCTTGCAGTGTGCGATTGAGGTCGACTACTGGATCTAGTCAAAATATCGCCATGATGTCTTGTTAGGAAGTTTGACCAGTTCTAATCGAATGGATTGCTTCTAGGTAGAAAGAGGATCCAGTGTTAGCCGAGAGGATTAGAAGGTTAGAAGTTGGAACCGAGATTGATGATTTGAAGAATTTTATTCTTGATCATAGGGGTTGGTTGAGAAAGAAGGCATGATTATGTGTTCCAGATGTTGAAAACCTTAGGAAGAAAGTTCTTAGGGAATGTCATCGATTGAAGTTTACGATTCACCCTGGGGGAACCAAGATGTATCAAGATACAAAGAGAAGTTTCTTCTGGGAAGAAATGAAGATGGATGTTGGCTTATGGGTAAAACAGTGTTTGAACTGTTAGCAAGTAAAAGCCGAACATCAGAAGCCAAGTGGTTTTCTTCAACCTTTAGATGTTTCAGTTTGGAAGTGGGACTCAATATCCATGGATTTTATTGACGGGCTACCATGGTCAAACCAAGGTAATGAAAGTATATGGGTTATAGTGGAGAGATTGACCAAAAGTGCCCATTTCATTCCGGTAAGATCAACCAGGACGACACCTGTTTTGGCTAAGTTGTTCATGAAGAACATCATTAGACTACATGGAATTCCTAGTAGTATCGTCAGTGATAGAGATGCTTTGTTTACTAGCGAGTTCTGGAAGAGCCTATAGAGTGTGTTAGGCACTAAGCTCAAGATGAGTACCGCATATCATCCTCAGACAGATGGGCAGATAAAGAGAGTGAACAAAGTACTGGAAGATCTGTTAACGGCTTATGTGCTGGATTTCGGTGGTTCTTGAGAAGATCACTTGAACTTGGTAGAGTTTTCCTATAACAATAGTTATTAGACTACTATAGAAATGGCGCCTTTTGAAGCTTTGTACGGAAGGCCATGCAAATCACCAGCATATTGGTTAGAGACCGGAGATAGAATGGTCCTTTGTCCAGATTTGGTGAGAGAGGCGATAGTAAAGATCGAGTTTATATGGGAAAGGGTGAAGGAAGCTCAGTCAAGGCAGAAGAATTACGCAAACAAAAGGCGTAAGGGCCTAGAGTTCTCAGTTGGAGATAGATTTTCCACTAAGGTATCGCCGATGAAAGGTGTGGTTCAGTTCGGGAAGACCGGGAAGCTAGGACCGAGATATGTTGGACCATTTCCTATATCAGAGAGGATTGGGTGAGTCGCATACCGAATAGATTTGCCGAGCAATTTCACCAGGGTCCACAATGTGTTTCATGTTTCTCATCTTAGGAAGTGTGTTCATTATCTAGAAACTACTATCGCTCCAACGGCACTGGAGGACTTAGTCGTGGAACCAAATATGACTTTTGTGAGGCAACCAGTTCATGATGTGGCAAAAGATGAGAAGAGGTTAAGGAACAAGACAGTCAGGTTGGTGAAAGTTAAGTGAAGCGACAACGTGAAGGATTGTACTTTGGAGACAGAAGACATGATTAGGGCTACTTTTCCTAAGCTATTTTAGATGGTATTTTCTACATAGGATTTATGTAGAATTTGGCTGGTAGGTTATACTAGCTTTGCTTGCATGGGATATATGCTTATTGTTTTGTCCTTACTGAATTTCGAGGATGAAATTCTTTAGGGGGGAGTCTGTAATGCCCCTGAATTTCAATTAGCGTTATTCGAAATATGTAATTGGATAATTTAAATAGAATAATGTGAATTATAGGGGGGTGAGATTAATAAATTTAATGGTCGTGTCTAAAACAATGAACTAAAATAAAAGTACTTACATAAATTAAGAAGGAGGAATTTTTCCTAAGGGGTTGCTACATTTCTTAGTATAAATCTCTTCCGCTACTTGAATAAATTTCCGCTTTCTCATTCTTAACTCCTCATCACTTTGGCCGGCTATTAAAAAGCTCCAAGAAGAGTTTACGTTGAAGAAAAAGCTAAGGAATTAAAGCTAGGAAATTATCTTATTCTCCAATCAATTAATCAAGGATATAACCATTTAAACCTTTGTTTGGATAAGATATAGGCGTTTTAAAATGTTAATGGGATAATTAACACGTTTTCATTCGAATTTCGTTAAATTTTGAGTTATTTGATCTTTATATGCTTTGAAATTTTAATATGCTGAAGTATATGATTTGTCAGATTTTTGGTGATTTTTAAGGATTTTTCCTTAGTGATTTACTAAGGTAATTCAATTATTTAAGCCCAAGAGCTACACTAAAAATTTGCTTCCAAAATTATTTGAATTCGAAAGGAAATTGCTTTTGGAAGTATTTGAGGAAGAAGTGCAATGTTTTGAGTAAAAGGTCAACTTTTATATACTTTTTACTATTTGAAAGTACAGGAGTAGGTTCCTCAGCCAATCAAAATTAGACAAACAAGATAAAAACATCACTTCAGTGGGCCCAGTTCTGTCTTCGACTTCAACAAGCCCACTTTTACCCTTTCGATGAAGTCGAAAGGTACCTTTTGCCTAAGACGGAAGGTAAATAATTACCCTTTACAAAAGTCGAAAGGTAGGCACGGGATCGAAGGGAAGAAAAGGGCGAAGGGATGGGGAGGCTACTTCTTTTGCTTTCGGATAGAAATATAATTGCTTTTGAATTAGTTGAAGGTGTATCCTTCGACTCTAACATTTTATAAGAGATTAAAAAATTTATATATTCAAGAAGAGTTTTTGAAGGGGATCTACGAAAGCTTAAACCTTCAAGAGTACTGTTTTAAAATGTTTTCTATAAAGGTGTTTTAATACCTTCCGGCAAGCCGAAGGGTTAACCTTCCGACACGGTCGGAAGTATACTTTCGAATGGTTGATTCCTACACCAACACTTCATTATTTTTGAAAGATTTGATTTCAAAAGGTTTTGATTTCGAAAGGTTTTGATTTCAAAAGGTTTTGATTTCGAAAGGTTTTGATTTCAAAAAGATTTGATTTCGAAAGGTTTGATTTTGAAAGGTTTCGATTTCGAAAGGTTTGATTTCGAAAGGTTTTGAAGGGGTTATCTTCAATGATTGCGAAAGGTTTTGACCTTGAATACTTTCGAAAGATTTATAAAGTTTTATAAAAGGGGATACCCCAGGCTTTTGACAAGGTCGAAAGGTATGATTTTGTGGTGCTTTCAAAAAGATGGCTTCCGAAGGGGCTAACTTTGGAGGGTTATTTGCTTTCGAGTGGGACTTCATTCGAAGGGTTTTGAGGGATGTTTTTAGCCATTTTTCTTGAGTAAAGTTTTTCTAATTGAATGGGCTACTTCGAAGGATTATAGTGTAAAATACTTATCTTTGTTTGAATATATAAGGGGGATCCTTATTTAAATTGAATGATTTAAAACCTTAGGGACACCGGGGTGGATTTAATGTTTTCAATATATAGTTTGGGGTAACAAATAGAAATATGCTTTCGAAATTATACATTAGGGCTATCAATGTTTTTTTTATTTTAATTTAACCTTATTGGGGCTACTAATGGGAATAGGTTAAATATATGGTATACCTAGGGAAAATAATTAATCCTGGGGATCATGAATTTTTATAAATAATCATTGGGATCATAATATTTTAATTGGCCAAATGATGTATTCTTGGTTAAACTAGGAAAACCATGGAATGTGCAGTGAATAGCTCACATCAAATTTCTAAAGTAAAAAATGTTTTGCCAGAGGTGGTTAGCTTTAGGATTTAGCACCCAAGGTTCATAGTCACCCTAGGAAAACTATGGAGTGTGCGGTGGATAGCCCACACCATCTTTTATAAAACAATGTACAGTGGATAATCTGCATTTATTTTAAATGGATTTGGGACAGAAAGTCCTATTAAAAGTTTTGACGGATAGTCATTTCAAAGATTTTAAAGCGGAACTCTAGTAAATTGATTTTAGATCGGAAATATAATATGTTGCTTTTAGATGGGATATCTAATAGATGGGTGGATGGGATATCCAATGTATATGATTTATGGCTTTATTTCATATTGTGTTAAAACTAATCATTTTGGGTGCAGTGGCATAGTAAATGATTTGCATGTCTTTTTTCATAGTAAATGATTTGCATGTCTTTTTATAGATACTACAGAGGGGAAAACCCCATTCAACTAAACGGCGTGGTCTCACTAGGTATCTATTTATGATAAGAGATGATAGGCAATTATCAATACCAGACTTATTTTCTGATTCGAAGTTTTTGTTTCTCCACAAACTCTCGGGTACTCAAAATTAATTTGAGTAGTCTGAGAGTGGGAGACTTCCAGGTTTTTGGACGAATAAGCTTCTGGAGACGTGCAGGAGACAGTGTTTTCTATATAGGAGCTATTTTTGTATTCCACTGTGATGTACTAAGAACTGTAAAGTTCATATTTTTAGTTCTATGATCATCGTAAGGGGATATCTTCATATGTCGCTCTTATCGTATTTTGTACATGTATATGTGATTTGAGCGTGGTTAACGTCTAGGATTATGTGATTAAATCTTAAATTGAAATTCAGAAGAAATAAGAAATTATGTTTTGTTGAAGTTTAAATTTATTTTCATATTTGTGTTCCTATGTATCAATATTAACTATGCCGCATTCGGTCGTCAAAAAATAACAACCACGAATGACTGCAGCATCAGTAGTAGTTAGTTTTGGGCCTCAGAAGGTGGGATGTTACAACAAAGTACATGCTAAGGATAATATAGCAGAACCATTCACAAAGGGACTAGCTTGGTCAGTTCTCAACAAACTAATCGAACAGATGGGATTGAGGTTCCATAATTAGCCCTAAATGCAAGTGGGAGATCTATAAAGTTAGTAGTATTCCCTATGAACAATTATATAATTATTGTAAATTATTAACTCTGTAATGATATCTCATTCGAAATAAAAGATATTTTTCTTTCTATTGTTATATGCTTGTTATATTGTGTTATGTTAACCAGCTATTTAATTTAAACAGAAAATCCTTAAAGAATATGTTATGGGATAGTGTGTGTTGAAAACGTGGTAAATTTATCACTTTAAAAATGAAATACTATTTTAAATATTCATATTCAAGATGTTTCGAGATAGGATACTAATAAATACCTGGAGACTATAGTATGTAACGCTCTTCATATGTTAGGCAGTGTATTACTCACAGCTGTTGGGGGAATTGAGGAGTTACATTCTAATGGTTATTGAATAACCATAGAATGACTTACTCGAGAGTTTTCTGTTGTTTAATATAACTGAGGTCAAATAGAGAATCTCAAAGTGACAATATTTCATAGTTTTATTGACTTGAAAATAAGGTTGAATTTCAGTATGGACACTTCACTTCGATTATAGTTAAATTGTGGCATAATGTCTATCAAATGACTATAGTTGGGTCTGAGTTGAAGCATTGGAAGTGAAACACTATTCAATATAGAATTCTTCTATTCGGTTATATGAGGTTAGTATCACGGTCAACTATAGTTAATTCAAAGTCAAAATCTCTGGCCAGAGTAATTTGTTAAATGATAATTGTTATTATTGAGCTAAGGGCTTTGTTTTTGGACTAACCATGTTGAATGTAGATGATATTGGAATTTTTACCGAAACCAAATTCCATAAGTCCTAAAATATATAGTTTTGACTAAGAGAATTGGTGCAAATAATCGTTACCACCAAATACCTCTTAAAATAGTGAAATAGGATTTTACTAAAAAATTCGTAAGCGATAAATTCGACCAAACTATTACACATCTGGTTAAGGTGATGTGTGAACATTAATATGCGAATTGTTCGATATTAATCACTTACTGAATTTACAACTTTGAGTCACACAACCGCAATGTCGAATACTCCAAATTACCACCCAATTTATTTAAATTATAATTGTTATAAATTAATTGAATCATCTAATATTTTTTGAATTTTAATTATTTTATTTTATTTTATTTATTTGAATGTCATTAGTGAAAGTGACTAAGGATCATGTAATATGAAATACTGAACAATCTATCTACTTGTATAGAATGTAAGTATAAAATTAAACCAGTAAAGTAAATGACACCATATATTTTTATACTGATTCGAACTTCCCGTTCTATGTCTAGTCCCAGACTCCTTATGGATTTAATCGATACCCTCACTTAACCAGGTGGAATAGGTATCACACCGCCTGAGCAACTGAACAGGACTTCAACCGTCTAGACAACCATATAGGACTTCAACCACTGTAGGATACTTCAACGGGACTTCAACTATAAATAGCAGAAAATTATTTGACTAAGTATGCTCTTGAATAGCACTAATAAGTCAATAACATATATCCTTCCTATAATCTTCTCCTTTGTGGTATTTCGTGCAGTTTGTGAAGAAAGGAAGTAATTTTGAACACAAGATAATATTCTTGAAAGATCGTGTGATCAAAAAGTATAAAGCAGTTTGGAATTGAATGCTTAAGAATTAAATAGAAAAGATAGAATTATAAGTAGAATTAAATATTGAAACAATGAAATGAATTGCTTTATATAGAGTTTAATAGTTGCAATCATTCGTGAAAAGAAACAGTGAAAAATTATGACAGCAACTTTTGATTTGAGAGATGTATCTCTTCATAATGAAGAGGTACCCTTTCAAAAAACTAGTCGTTATATGGATTCTGCTGGTTGAATAAAATTTGGCAGCCATCTGAGTCGACAACTTTTTAAAATAGCAAGAAAATAATTCATTTTAGCCTATTTTCAACCGGTTGAATATTGCCAGTCAGCCGGTTGAATATTCAAAAATAATATATGCATATGCACAGATTCAGTAGGCTGGATGATCATGTTCAGTCGGCTGAATTCTATTGACGAATAAAAATTTCCTTAGCTCAGTTGGTTAGAGCACGTGCATTCTAAACTAGTGACTCGGGTTCGAGCCTTGCTCTATGCATTTTTGAACACTTGATTTTCATTTAAAATATGATTTCACCAATGACACGAATTCGAGTTGTAATAGCCCGCAAATCCGTACCCCTTGAATCAACACTATTCTACAACAATCAACTCAAGTTGTACAGAAATACAAACCATTTGGATTAAAGAAGAAGAGGTAGAATAAGGAAAATAGAAAATAATATCAGAATCTAACCATCGCAGCGGAATAAAATATAATAGATAATAAATGATCTTTACTCAAAACCAAATATCTCTGTTTATATATATATATATATATATATATATATATATATATATATAACATCATCAGAGTACATCAATCACAGCTCAACAACAACATACAAATGTATACACAGCAACTCAACACAGCGGAATATATATATACAAGTACGGAAGTACGTATCGTCATCCAGCTCGTCTCCTGAGCTCCATAGCATCATATCCTGTATCCTATAATACTCGGTCTGACCCGAGCATTACAGTTAAATAATACCCGAGTCAGTCTGGAATACCAGAGTGAGAAAATCACACCCAATTGATTATTAAAGTTTCAAAAATCCTTTGAAAACCAAAAGCATCTCGTAAGACCACGCCACAAATAAACATGTCGGGTTTTTACCTTACGATGGCTAAAACAATTTTTATAGAAATCCTCTGATATTATAATAGGGTCTATATACAAATACTTATAAAATAGCCGAAATTGTTACATTCATTAAATTCCAGCTACTAGCCACAAAAGTGGGTAATACAAACAAAACTCGTACAAGGCTCGTAGGGAGAATGGATTTCCAACAATGACTAGGCACTGGGGTACCACCTGTCACAGTACGGGGCCTAGATCACCGTACCGAGGATTACTCCCTTCATCCCCTACAACACAAGGCCGGAACCATTCCTTACTGAACAGTCCCGAAGAAGATAAACCTCGTGGTTGGCGCGACCAACCACCCACTAAGCCGAAATATATAAGGGACATCTAGACAGGGGAATTATCTTGTCCTGCTTGGGCATGACCCACCTAACCTTGCTGCATATCCCCTGATTTTCAGTCATTCCCATTTGATGAGGCTTGAGGCTAAACGTTACCTTTATAGAACATATCCCTTAGAATGCCCATCGTCCACCTGACGATGTTTTCGCAAGCATTCATCCATACAAGTCCGTCCCGGGTTCGAACGGAACCGAAGGCACTACTCCTACTACATCCATTTTGGAAATATCCTCAGGATTAGTAGCGACTAGCCCTTGCACTTCACTGCTCCATCTTCGACTCCAAACACGTTTTCCGCACGAAACGTACAAACCGGATCGAAGTGGTTTTCGAGAAATTAATCTCGATCCCGGACTCTTTGAAACGATCAACGCATTTGTCCAATATTGATAGTCGGTGATTTAACTATCAATTAATATTCACAAACAACCATCAACCAATAAATAATTTCCCAAACTATTTATTAATTTCCAAAAATATCTTCACAAGATATATTTCTATTTCCAATCCTTTGAAAACAGTTTCAAATCCTTCATCCTTTTCAGAATCAACTTTCCCAAATATTTTCTATCTTCTATGAAATCACCAAGTACAAAACTAGATTTAAAAATAATTTAAAACACTTTACTTTGAAATATATACTTTAAAAACATTTAAATTAAAACTACTTTTAATAATTTGGTAAAAATACATCTTATATGAATATTTGAAAATAAAGTTACTAAATAAAATATAAAACTAGAATTACACTTTTAAAACAAAATATTAAGTCACTTTTTAAATAATTACTACTATAATAGATTTGAGGAAATACTTACCTTAAAATTTAAATATTAGAAATAATAAATTTTTCAAAACATACCTTTTAAAAACAATTTTAAAACTATTAACTTATATTTAAAATTTACTTGAAAGCGTACTTAGTGATCCAGGAAGAATTCCAGCTTCAAACATTTAAATCAATTTTCCAAATTGATTTTCAATTTTTTTCATTTGAAATAAGTTTCTTAAATTACTCAATTCATTTCAAATTTCATTTAATTATGCACTTAATTATTATTGTTATTCCTTTCCATTTGATTTTAAATCTTTTAATTGAAATATACAAATTTCAGCTTTTCCCAACTTCTTCTTTATTATTATATATTTTTTTCAAAAATTTAAATCTTACATTTTAAATAAATGTTTTGTTCTTTAATTAATATCGTTGAAGATTGTAATTCAATAACTTCCTGTTTATTCAAATTTCCTTTCTATACTTCACAATTTATTTATTAGAAATTTAAAGTCACATTATTTCTTCTCCAATTCATTCTTAAATTTATTCAAACTTTCTATAATTATTTCGCTTACAAATTTACTTCCGTTTAATTTCTTTTCAACAATCCAATTCATAAACTTTGGGAATTCATTATAACCGAATATCCAATCAATCCATAACATTCAATATTCCAATATAACTCATCATAGGATATCAAATAATCACAACAGAGAATATTGAATAATTTAAATAAATGTGAGGGGTCCAGTTGGATCCCTCCAACCTGTTTCCCTGCATCCACAAATGTTAGCACAATACAATATGCCAATTCCAAAATATCATACTATATCACATCAATCAATTCAGCCATTCAAACAATTATTTAAATTTTATCATTTAAATTTAAATTTAACTGAGTGAGATTAACTCAGCTTTGCTTTTAATTTGCAGTCTATTTCCAAACTGGCTTGCTTCCGTGATAAAAAAAAACCTTGTATAACAAATTTACAGTTTATTAATATTTGAACCAATCAAATATATAATTTTTATTTATTAATTTGAATGAATTTGGTTAACCTCTCTAAATCACTATATTTGAAATAACCAGAATAGTTATAAAAGTCAATTAAATAATTTATTCGCCTTAATATACCTTAAAATTAAATAGTAGGTTAATAATTTATAATTTAAATTAAAGATTCAAATTTTTATACCACTCTTCAATATTTACAATTCCTTTCAACCCTATATAGTTAATAAAACAAAATTGTTCTGTATAACCTGTAAAATACAGAACCATAACTATCAAAAAATTTCCTGATTAAACCATATACTTTTAATTTCCTGTATCTACATATTAATATATATATATACATATATATATATCCTATGTTATTATTATTTACCTTTTTCTTCAAATTCTTTCTGTTTAACAAAAGTCTGCATATATATATTCAATATAATTTTTTTTCCCTTTTCTTTTCGGGTTAATCAGATATGGGTTGTAATAAAATAAAATAAAATAAAACGAACAAATACCTATCCACCACTGCAGAGTCACCGCGAGCACCACGACCAGAACGCCGCGCTCCAAATCGACCCCGCAGTCGTAATAAGCATAGTCGACAGTTGATCAGATCCCTTCCTCGCACTTGCCCTAGCTGCCGCTCGAGTTGCTAACGCCGCTTCCTCCCCTGATGCCACATGGTTGAGCACGGCTCGATCCTAGCCCCAAATCACTCGCGAGAATTGACGCGATTAACCATGACCTCCCTCGATCGAGCCTCTCGATCGATATCACTTGCGAACGTCGCTTGCTCCCCCTTTCTTCCAAGAGCCGATCAATTTCGAAGTCGAATTACAGGGAGGCTCGATTCAATATTAGGAAGCGATCGCGTTTTTTTTTCTTTTCCACCGAGGGTTTTGGGGTTGAAAGAAGAAAAAGGGGGGTTTCGGCCCTCTTCAGTTGCTCTCTTCCCTTTTTTTTTAAACGTGACTTAAAGCTTCCCCTTGAAGCTTCCTCTGTTATTTATTTATTTATTATTATTATTATTAATAGTTCGAGCGTTTAGATTGTTGATTGAACGGCTTAGAATTGGAAAAGTATGAGATTAAATGACAGGAAAACGGCGTATACCAAAACTTGATTAACTAAATTAAATTTCATCAAATTATCGCCAATTAAATTTTCAGCGTATGTAAATATCTTACGCTCACACATCAACTCCAAAAGCTACGAAAATTGAAATCCGATAATAATTCAATATTACGGACTCAATGGAACTGGTTTCATCGAATTCTGAGACGGTACCTCGGAAGGCTATTTTAAATTGAATTTAAACGATATAAATTTTAAAACTGAACAAACCACTGCTAAATCAAATTTTAAAACTTCTATTATCTTCAGTGTTATCAATATAAATTTTATGAGCCTTCAAATTATTTCTAACAGGCTCAAAATTCCATATTCTATATTTTACCCGATTCTCAAATATTTAATTCAATAACTCAATTAACAATAAATTAGTGATATTCGTAATTCAATTGAAAATTATACTATTGAATATTTAAAATCAATTAAATATTCCAATTTTAATTGCTTGAAAATTCCGGGTCGTCACACGAGTCTTGCTTCATATATTATTATTATTATTATTTTAAAATAAAAAAAATAAAAAACTTTTATTTCTTTTATAAAATGTTTCGAATGTGTATGTATATGTATGTATACAACTTTGAGAAGATTTTAACATCTGTATACTCTAAACATGACACTTTATGACTAATAATACTTTGTTTGTCACTTTGTCTTATCTATATCATGTATATCTCTTCTTGTATCTCCATATATAAACTTTTATCCTTTTTTTTACTGTGTATCTTCATGTTGAGCTTATCTGTTCGTCTCTTTTTGATACGTATGTACCTGCAAGTTAGCTTAGAGGTTCTTTGGCATAATTGTATAGTTGTTTTCATTAAAATTAGAGGTTCTTTGGCATAATTGTATAGTTGTTTTCATTAAAATCCAACAATAGAGGTTCTAACAATTAGTATTTAATAAAGCACAAATATAATGTTAATATGCATGTATCGATATAAAATATCGATGAATATTTAAATTTGACTTAAATTAATCACATACTAAGAGGGTTTGGGAAATTTTATGGGCCTATTATGCCCGTACCGTGGATGGCCATGGAAAGGAAGGTGAAGGTTTTTAAATACTCAAATATAGATTTGAATTGGTAGAAAAAGAAAGAGTAAACATAGGAGATTAGATCTCCAGCTATTGCTCCACCTTGATTCCTATTTAAAATTTTCACCCTTATTCAATTTTTGGATCCTCTTCCACCCTATATTGGAAGCAAGTAATAAGGCTTATAGCCATTAATTTCCAATGCAAATTCAATTTAAGAATTAATTAAATAATATTATGGTGTTCATATCTAGTATGTTGAAATTTATGCAACTAGTTCGATCAGATCTAAGGAGTTGGTTCTTCATTCAAGGTGATAGTCATACGCTACTGATTTGGTAACATTTCAATTTAAATAGTAATAATTATTGTATATGTTGATCAATATGCTCATACTGTTTAGATTACTATTATTATAATGAATTTGCATATAACTTGTGTTGTCCCATTGTGTGTGTATTCAAATTGATATAAAATTAAATAAATACATTAAAACACTTATTTTATTTTTGGCCATATTATTTTTTTATATTTCCTAAATTTAATACTAATTTTATAATATTTTTAATAATTTTATAATGTAATATATGTGATTATATATATATATACATATATATATATATTAAATGATTTAAAGCTTATCCACAAACATACGTATTTTTGGCTTTTTGATAAAAATTTGTATAATAATAATTAATACATATTTATTATTTTCTTTTAAATAAACTAATGTGTGCACAAGAAAATTGTCCTAAATTAATATGAATTTTATGAATAAAAAAATTATTAGACGCATTTTCAATTGAAAGTAAAAAAATTATTTAATACATATACATATATATAATAGTTTATATATATTTTATTTAAATAAAACTATAAAACATATGTATATGTATATTTCTTTAAAAAAAAATTAAATTATATCTATATAGCAATTTGAATTTAAAATACAAATTTACTTAGATCTAGATCTAGTTGAAATTTAAATTAATACATGATATTTTAAGATATTAATTCAATATATTTCTAAATTGGTCAAAGCTATTTAAACAAATATCTACAATTGTTATTTTTTATATTTATATAAATATATATACAAATAAAATTATGGATGATAAAGGTATATACAAAGGAACAAATGAACTGTTGTGGTGTAAATACCGACACATATCTATGGTTACATTAGCCATGTATACTTCTTATATGTTGCACGTACATTATACATATATGAGTGTATTTAATACACTCATGAATTAAAACTCGTATAAGTTAATTAAAACTCTTTCGTAAATGAATTAAATAAGATAAAAAAATAAATGTATTAGATTGGATCTAAAATGATTTAAGACTTCGTAGGCCCAATAAAGATTTAAAAATGAAAAAAAAATCACCCATTTATCCCAATCTGACCCAGCCCAATTCCTTCAAATTTGATTAAAGAAATGGCCTAAAAAGATTAATTAAATAATTTATTTAATGGTTGAATCAATTTGGCCCTAAGTTTGGAAGATCAAGCTAGGGGACAATCAAAGCATGGTAGGAAGGGTGAATGTCTTTGAAGGTTAAAGAGAAAAGGGCAAGATATTTGTGATCTAGTTGGCTATAAATAGCCACTCCATTCATTCACTCCTTCTACTGAACTAAATCCAAACCTAGCCTCCATTATTGACACTGGTGAAGTCGAGGAGATAGAGTTTTATCCCATAGCCAATGAGAAAGAACAAGGAGTTCTAGATGGAAACAACTGGCTATTAAGATGCTCGATAATCAGTTGAATCTAAATAAGATAACATCCTATTTTAATTAATTAATTCATATATATATATATATATATATATATATATATCAGTGTGTGTGTGTGTGTGAAAGTTCTAGTGGACCATATATGACTAATATAATAAGGATAATTAACTAATAAATAATATAAAACTATAACTGATAATGCAGTAAGTAAATAAATAAACACATCAGAGATTTTATACTAGTTTAGAGTACCTCTCTTAGATCTAATCCCTGAGCACCTCTTAGGAATTTACTAGTCAAACCCTCACTTTATCCCGAGGAACAAATTTACACTTCAACAGCATGAGCACCTCTTTGATCGAGACCGATTTTAATAGAAAGTTGTTTTTGCAATAGATGTGTCCTTTGTACACTGATTTTGCCAATTTAGATATATTATCTTATATAACCACTCAATATGACATAGAGTTGAACGATAGAGTTTGAATTTGCAACAGAGATTAGAGAGTTGAGGGTACAGTGAATAAAAATAACAAAGATTAGTTTCCAAAGCAAGTTAGAAATCATGGTTTTGATCGAGGCTCTTTATATAGTGGTTGAAAAGTTGTAAATGAGAGTAAAAACACTTCAGAAAAGTTTTTGCAAAAGATTACAGAGTTATAGAAGAGAAATGATGAAGGGATGCGAAGAATGGAGGACAAGACAAGCACATAGCGGCTGTTACCAGCTCATCATGGGTACTTTGGTGGGTTTTCCATTGATCGACTAGTGGGAGCACCAATGGATCGATACTTAGGCTATGTTACAGCTGTTCAGCATCGTTTATCCTTTCATTTCGATTTGTTTTCCATCAATTTCACTTTGAAAAATTCCTGAAATTTTTTTAAAAATATAAAACAAGCTTTTCGAGATTGTTATGAAGTTTCAAGAATTTTGTAGATCATATGAGTGGTTTAAACAATATATTACTCTAATGACTCTAGAAACTGGCTAACTACAAAATGTACTCTTATCTCTTTTTGACTACCGACTTATCCTTGTAGTATCTCCATGTCTTTATCCTATTTCACTATCCACCTTGGTCATCTTGTTTCCATCCAATTCAACTGTTTTTGTATAAGATGTTATCTGTGCTTTAGTCTTGTAGTAATGAAGTAAATCGAGTATCTTTCGTTGACATCAACAAAACTTAGGTTCTAACATTCTCCCCCTTTTTGACAATGACAATTATTTATAAATATGAGTTTCCATAAAAATAATACTCCCTTAGAATATAGGACTTCCTATAAATATATGAGATATTTCTCCCCCTCTATCATAAAAAAGAGAGATCAATATCAAACAAACATAATAGATAGACTAACTTCATATAACCAACAAAAACCATGCAATAATAGAACATCATAATGCATCACCATGGTATAGAAATAACAATATGTCTACCTCAATCCAAAGCACATGCAGACATAGGAAAAACAAAGTACTAAAATGCAAAAATGGAAATATAGAAACAACAATGCCTGAAAATGTGAATGCGACATGAAATAAAACTGAAACTAACATACTAATCTGATGGATGCTACTGTTTACTGCTCATCGAAGGATGCAGCCCTTCTATCATCTCCTGAAGGAGGTAGATATGTCTCTAAGTAATATGTGCATGTGTCTAGGTCCATTTAGAACTTGTGGTTAAGTAGAAGTAATAGGATAAGCTGGAGAATGAGCAATAAGATGAGCAGCCGCACTCCCCTCTCTACAATGCATAGGGTCATGTATTGAAAGCTTAGGAACACAAACACTATCTTCTGTAAAGATAAATTCATAGAGCATTATCATATCTGCTAAAGCTCTCCCTCCTATGTGTATTGTTGCGTAATGAAGGAAGAATCCTCTTGATGAATCCTATATCCTTTTGATTTTCCATTTCTTCCTTCATATTTTTATATTCCTTAAAATATCTTCTTGATTTTCCAAGGCACTCTCTCTAAACTCAGCATCATGGTCAGAAGGTGGTGGTATGTAGTCATCCAATGTATCCACGGAATGCTCTATGCCATATGGTCCAGTGGGAGTATGTGTAATTCTAGGGGTTATGAGATATGTGGTTCAAAGATAGGTGGGATTTGCATGTTCTTAATGATGCTTTTTCGATCACTGTTCCATAAGCTTTGGTATTTATTTGCTCGGTTTGTAGATTGATTTTAAAGTGTTTGAAAATCTCTGTATGCAAATTTACATTCAGATTATAAGGCCTTGGCTTTTTGATCTAATGCCCAACCATATTAGATGAAATAACATGCGTCCAGTATACTTCTAATCCTCCCATGATCGCATACGTGCACTGTTGATGAATTAGGTGAGATTCATCAAAGTTTTTTGTTTTAAGTATTATATTGTGTTGAATAATTCGAAGAACTAATTATGCCATGGGAAAAAAAAATCTTTTTTCCAGCCACTCTTGTTTTAACGGACAATTTGATTCAAAGTTCTTTTTTCATTCATCATTAAACCATTCAAATAAAGTACATAAGAATGAATTTAAAGAATTTCTCCTAACAACCTTTCCAAGCATTCCATGTCTATCACAGTAACAATTAATTGAATACGAATTTCATTACCTTGTTGACCATGTTTTAAGTTTGCATATAGATATATTGTTTTCTCAAAATTCTCTTCGGCTAAAATGTGGATTAACCCAAC
Organism: Allium cepa; assembly: GCA_030765085.1. Lineage (NCBI taxonomy): Eukaryota > Viridiplantae > Streptophyta > Magnoliopsida > Asparagales > Amaryllidaceae > Allium > Allium cepa. The sequence continues at coordinate 211,635,657 of CM060940.1, read as the reverse complement.
ATTTTCAAAAAGATAGCCTAAATTGAATAGTGAAAAAATCAAAGAATTTTACCAGTCGCCTCTAATATTTTGAAATCCTATTGCAGCCTTATAGATCTTAATAGCATCCTTATTTTTCTAAATCATATTTGAGGAGTAAGAAGGAATTTTTTAGATTATAATGCCCCGGCTTCAATGAACGGGATATTAATGGGAGTTTACCGTCCGATAGCTCGGATCAATGGGCATGGAAGTTGTGTTCTCTTGTATGCAATACTTTTGGTCAACACAGATACGTTTCAATACCTGAATATCTCTAAAATACAATGCAACAAACAAAATTCATCAACAAGCATATATATATATATATATATATATATATATATATATAACATTCAAAACATGGCATATACATTGCAAAACATACTCGGATCTGATCTAGAACTGGAAATAAGAAATATGAGATGTAACCTATTATTCACATTAGCCTGTGATTAAGGAGTTTGAGATTTTCTCTTGAATGAATTTGATTAAGCTCTTCCTTTTGATTATTTCTTATCTTCCTCTTGCTTTCTTCTAATGGTGGTCGGCCTTACTTGATTTGGTTTTGTTTATAACGTGTAAAATGAGAGTGCATGAGGGTTTAGGGTATAAGAATATAATCTATTCTTATTTTGCCCATATCCACTACCTTTACTTATTTCATTTTAATTCCTTTTTGTTCATTTGTTTATTAGGCACAGCTACCTTCTAATATTCAAATCTCAATTCCCTTAACCATTTACATTATTTCATTTAATTTATCTAATTAAATATCATAAATAACATTAATCAAAATTAGGGTCGTTACAGGCTCCCCTTCTTAAATAATTTTGTCCTCAAAATTATGATAAGTTACTCATCAAAATCAATCGTGAAGGTAAAACATACCATGAAACAAGTCAGGATAAGTATCTCTAATCATGCTCTTAGTTTCCTAAGTACAGTTTCTCTCATCGTCACTCCACTGGACTTCGACTAATCAGACTATCTTATTCCTTAGCCTCTTCTCATCTCTCACGACTATACGAACTGGTTTGCTAATTATAGTCAAATTCGGCTCCACTGTTAAATCATTCAACACAGTCGGAGCAATAGTTGTTCGTGGATCTAGAATACACTTCCTTAGATGAGATACATGAAAAACACCATGGACTCCTGCCAAACTGTTCGGTAACTCTACTCTATATGTGAGATTCCCGATCCTTTCTATAATAGGAAATGGTCCAACCGGTGCCGATTTTCCTAATTTCCCAAATCTGATTACACCATTTGTCGGTGATACCTTGATGAAAACATGATCTCCAACTGAGAACTCTAATTCTTTCATCTTCTATCAGCATAGCTCTTCTGCCTAGACTAAGCATCCTTCATTCTAGCTCAAATTAACTCAATCTTTTCTGCAGCTTCTCTAACCAAATCTGGACCAAGAACTAACTTATCCCTGGTCTCTAACCAACAAACGGGAGATTTGCATGGTCTTCCATACAAAGCTTCAAACGATGTCATCCCTATACTAGTTTGATAGTTATTGTTATACAAAAACTTGACTAAGTGTAGATGGTCTTTCCATGATCCTTCATAATCTTGCACACAAGCTCGTAACAGATCTTCTAAGATTTTATTAACTCTTTCTATTTGCCCATCTGTTTATGGATGGTAAGCAGTACTCATGTTGAGCTTGGTACCTAAAGTCGCCTATAGACTCTCTCGGAACTCGCTAATGAATAAGGAATCGCTATCACTTATTATACTACTACGAATTCCATGCAGTCTAACTATAGTATTTATAAACATCTTAGCTAAAACAGGTGTCGTCCTAGTTGACTTAACCGGAGTGAAATGGGCACTCTTGGTCAACCTGTCCACTATGACCCATATGTTTTCATTTCCTCGGTTTAACCTAGGCAAACCGTTTATATAATCTATGGACATCAAATCCCATTTTCGAACTGGTATCTCTAGAGGTTGAAGCAACCCACTTGGCTTCCGATGTTCGGCCTTCACTTGTTGACAGTTCGCATACTGGCTAACCCACAAGCCAACATCCTTCTTCATACCTTTCCAGAAGAAACTCCTTCTCATATCCTGATACATCTTTGTTCCTTTTGGATGAATAGTGAACTTCGAACGATGACATTTTTTAAGAACATCCTTCCTAATGTTTCCGACATTCAGAACACATAGTCTTCCCTTCTTTCTTAACCACCCATTCTGGTCAAGACTGAAATCTCTCAAGTTATCGTTCTCTGTTCCATCCCTTGACTTCTGATCCGTTCAACTAATAATGGATCCTCCATTTGCTTAGAAGCAATCTTTTTAATCATCATCGGTCGAACTTCTAAACATGACAACATAGCAGTTTTCTTACTAGATTTAGCTTCAGATCTCCACTGTATTTTGCACGTAGTCAATGCTTCTAAATCCTTCCACGAAGCTATTATTTCCAGCATTGCATTTTGATGTTTTCTACTAAGTGCATCAGCAAACTTGCTGCCTTTTCCTGGTGTATACTCAATACCAAAGTCATAAGCGGCTTAAAACTCTAACCACCTGTGTTGTCTCATATTCAACTCCTTCTGAAAGAATAAATATTTCAGCGACTTATGATCTGTATACAACCCAAGTCATTCTCCCAAAAGGTAATGTCTCCACACCTTCAACGCAAAAATTACCGCAGCTAATTCCAAATCGTGAGTTGGATATCTAACCCCATGCAGTCTAAACTGTCGAGAAGCATAGGCAATCACTTTACCTCTTTGCATTAACACAACTCCTAACCATGTCCCACATGCATCCGTATACACTATTGTATCCTGATTCCCTTTGGAACAGCTAGCACAGGCGCATCAGTCAATAAGTATTTCAATCTCTGGAATGCTTCCTCGTACTTATCAGTCCAGACAAACTTCATATCCTTTCGCGTTAGCTTGGTCATCGGTGCCGCTGTCCGTGAAAAATCATTAATGAATCTCCAATAATACCCAGCAGATCCAAGAAAACTTCTATTCTCAATCACCATCTCTGGTCTCTTCCAGTTACTAATAGCTTCGATCTTATCTAGATCGACTTAAAAACTCTACTCTGAAACCACATGACTAAGAAACTTCACTTCTTTGTTCCAGAAATGACACTTCAAATTTTTCGCCTTTGGTTGATGCTGCCTCAACGTCTCAAGCACCGCTTTAAAATGAACTTCATGCTCCCTTTTATCTTTAGAGTATATCACAATATCATCCATGAAAACCAACACGAACCTATCCAAGCGCTCTCGGAAAACTCGGTTCATCAAGTCTACAAAGAATGCTGGCGCATTAGTTATTCCGAACGGTAGTATTAACCACCCATATGATCTATATCTAGTTCTAAACGCTGTCAAAGGAATACTATCTTCTGCCACTCTAAGTTGATGGAACCCTGTTGTTAAATCCAATTGGGAAAATACCTTGGCTCCACTCAACTGGTCGAACAAATCGTCAATTCTAGGTAACGGATATCGATTCTTTATCGTCTTCGCATTCAACGTACGATAATCGATAAATAATCTTAACGATTCGTCCGGCTTCTTGGCAAACACCGTGACTGCTCCCCAAGGTGAAATTCTTGGTTTGACAAAATTCTAGCCTTTCAAATCCACCAACTGCACCTTTAGCTCCCTCATCTCGGTAGGTGTCATTCTACTTGGCGGTCTATTCAACGGTTATGCTTCTGGTACCAGGTCTATCTGAAACTCAATAGCTCATTTTGGTGGTGGTCCTACTACGGGTTCAAAGAAATCTGCGAATTCTCTAACAACGAAAACTAGATTCAACTCGTCTTCTACCTCCACAACACCCAACAAAGCGTTAACCTCAAAACTAGGGTTTTCTACGGTATATACAATCTGATCACTACAGTCATGATGACTAAGCGATATTTTCCTATCATGGAAAAATATCCTAGCATCGTATTTACTTACCAATCCATACCAAAATAATCCTAAACCCTATGAAATCAAACACATGCAAACTGTAAACAAATGTATGACTTAACAATTCAAACTCTGACTGGTCACACTTTATCCCAAGTGTCGCATACCCTCCTGCCGGATTTGCAACCCTTAAGGAAGTTACTAGGTAGGAGGGTTCTTGGTTAAGCTCATCTACCAAACAATGAGATATAAAAGAATGTGATGCACCAGTATTAAATAGAACTCTAACTAATACACCATGAATTAAACGCATACCTCCTAACACAGCTTTTCCCTTCTCCTCAGATGTTGGCACTGCAACAAATCGGACCTTTAACAGCATTTTAAAAACGCTATAAAAGATTTTAACAGCGTTTTTACATACAATGTATATCGACGTGCAGTTATATGTCAGAGAAATACAATGACAAGAAATAAGATATTTAACAGCGTTTCCCTGGTGTCATGAAATCATTTAACAGCGTTTGGTTGGGTGCAGTTAGAGATCTTTCTTAGCGTTTTTTTCAATGCTGTGATATTTATTTACAACGTTTCCTTGTTGCAATAAATCGTGCTTTATGTTTTTAGATACGATTTAACGGCATTTTTAAAATGTTGTTAAAACTTTCAACTGCATTTTAAAAACGCTGTGGAATGATTTAAAAGCGTTTTAAAAACGCTGTGGAACGTTTTAACTGCATTTTAAAAATGCTATGGAATGTTTTAATAGCGTTTTAAAATGCTGTGGAATGTTTTACTTACATTTCAGTAAACATCTGCCACAATGTGTATATATACCAGATTTCAAAATTAGCATATTATATCAATATCACATTTCAAATCAACATATTGTATCAATGCCACATTTTGGACACATATTTGATAACCATTGTATAAAATTTCATAATCAAAATACACAATATTCTTACACCAAACGTAAATAGTTCGCCATCAATAGTTCATAAACTATATAGAACAAGTAGCAATAGCAAAACAAAAGCAAGTAGTACATACGTTAAAACCAAAAAGTAGTTCTAGCAGCAAAAATAACTTCGATCCGTAACTCATTGCAATCTTTTTTGCATCACAGTCATCTACCTCTAAAGCAAAAGTAATGCTTGAGAATCAATTCATAAAAAAATTGTACACAATTAAATCGGATTCATAATGCAAATAATAAATATTCATTACACTATTTCATTAGGCGATTGACTAATACAAAGTATATAGCATGCCATAAAATCAAGTAGCATTTACAAGTGAAGTAGAGTAAAAAATAATATACGAACTTGGTAATTTACTGTAAATAGTTTACTATATTTATATAACAAAACTCTTTAGTATTTAGGTCAAGAAAATATAAATTACCATAGCAACGGATTTTTGAGGAGTTTTGTAAAATTACAACCCTATTAGACTAAATATAAATTTCTGTAGTTCAGTTCTGTGCTAAATGTTTTGAGTTTTGCATAAGGTGGAGTGATAAGAATTGATGTAAAACATGGTTTGAATAATTCTATGTAGTGTATCGATGTTTAATTTTTTCTTAGGATGTCCTAGTCTATTGTGGGCTTATGGTAGTGGTATAAACATAGGACATGTTTGTTTTGCTTTTGATTAGTCAGTATATGAGTCCGTGCATTAATTTTCTCTTCTACATGTTAAAAAATAAAAAGGAACTTTTCTGCCTATTTAAGCTTCTGCACCTTAACTTGTTTACTCTCTTAGACAATTTAAAAGCATGAGGAAATTAATTTTATTTATTTATTAAACCACTATTATATTCTTATTTAAGCTTCAATGCAACACAAATCGATTTATTGTCTTATTTAATGCGTTGCAGCTATTATATTGATAATTGTGCTATATGTTTATTTCCCTAGCTAAGCTGATGCATATCTACATTTACAATTTAAAATGTTTATTTTCCTAGCTATGCTGATGCGCATCTACATTTACAATTTAAACAGCAGACGTATACTGAGATCAATCTGGGTAAGATTAGCAATGCTCGTACTGGAGAGAGAAACCTTCAGTACCGAGTAGTATTTAGTTGGGCATTCATAGAGTTTGCTCGGTCACACTCTAATGCTTTGTGCCATCTCTACAGCTAAGATATGATTCGGACTAAAGCCTACATGACATCCCATAAAACCATGGACATTAATTTGAACCGTGCAGACACTCTCTATACATACGTCAGTCATAAAGCTACATAGCTCAATTGTTGCTATCGAATGTTTAGGCTAAAATTGTTATAGTTAATAATGATTAACTTTGGTGTAGAATAATGAATGCTACAGAAATGAAGACAAAACCAAAACTATTAAAATCTATAACAATAATAATAGGAGTACTAGAAAATGAAATAATTGAACGACGTTGCTGGTCTTCATCTATAGACCATACACCATGTCATTTCCCTCCCTATGCAAGCAATATACAATGATCCAGTCATGGTGCAGTTTTAGAGAATCATGTCTGTAAGCTTAAGATCATAGTGACATTACAAATAAAGAAATGCTAAATTCACTTCAATTCTCAAATACAAACTTAATGATTTAGTTGACTATCAATTTATCGTTTAATTTACGCACAAATTGGATAGCAACAGCAATGGATATAACGATTTCCCACATAGAGTATTAATCACTAGCCTTGATTGTGCACAAGAGCTGACAGCTGCACGAAAGTAACAAAACATTCCAGCTTCCTGAACATGCTAGTTATGCAGCCTTATATTGTGAACTAATGACGTAGCCACAGCCATAAGCATATCCAAACATGGGCTGCATTATGTTATTAAAGTTGAGCCATTGAAATCAAGAGGCTTTGGTTAGTAACATTAAGCTAAAAAAAATTATCATATTCAAAGTCCTTTTACATATGATTCTTATATATCATTTTCTAAACGTCCTAATATAGAATCAATAATGTTTTTTTGGCAGAAAACTAATTCTATCCACCACTATATTGGAGCTCATCTTGAAAATTTCTGAAATTAAAATTTCATAAAGAATTGATTATTATGCATCACTAGCTTAAAATTAACTGGAGCAAACTTTAAAGTGAAAATAACAAAGCAAGTAAAATAACCATTTACATAATATAAACGAACAATATTACTACTGATTATGCTTACCAATAATGTCGAGCCATTGTTCAAAACGTGCGTGAAAATATATAATTGCACAAAAGTATAGTTTGGTCAAGTGAAAATAAAAGAAGTCAAAAGTCACTTTGTTCAAACTTAGCTAGAAATATTTACATTTGCTGGAAAAACAAAATATGAACCTAGAGCCTGTTGGGGTGCTACTTTTTTAACCCAATTGCGGCCAATAAGCATTTTTTTTCCAAACAAAAATCTAAAAACAAATTCTTTTTTCTTGAATTTTAGCATAGTTTTTAAGTTTTCTTCAGACTCATAGGTAAAACTCTTAGTATGAGTTTTTCTGCAAATTTAATTCATTAGCTGCTAAAAATCCATCTATGCAGTTATACTCCAAAGGAATCAAATTCAACATGGGACACGTATACATATGTTCCTACTAAAAGTGCAAATGATTAAGCTTCTCTACACACTGACTAATTTACTTTGAAAACTTGCATGAAGTTTTGTCATGTACTTCAAATAAAATAATAAAAAATAATTCTACGGCACAACAAAATTGTATATGACCACTCTAGTCGTGCTTAAATTTACCAACCATAAAAAAATGCGAATTGATCAAACATAAACATCTTAAATGTTATTTCTTCAAAATACCGATGCTGCTCATAAAATTAAAATCCAAATTACAAAAACATCATAGTTAAATATATCAAATGGACTACAATTTCGAACCAAACAATCAGACATTATTAAGGAAACAGAAGCAAGTTAGACAGGTTCACAATCAACTTATATTTTTATATATTATTCAGGGAAGTATGACAACGGCATAACCGTAGCTCGTAAGTACTGCCCATCAGTCAGTGTTACTCAGTAAGTCGATTTACTGTGTGTAATACAACAAACTAAATAGTTGTTATATATCTATATATTAATCAACATATGTTTATAAATTGCAGGATGAATTATTATGGGCGGCAGCATGGTTATATCAAGCAACCGAAGATCATTACTACCTCGACTATCTTGGCAAAAATGGAGACATTCTTGGAGGAACAGGCTGGTCTATGACTGAGTTTGGTTAGGATGTCAAATATGCAGTGTTCAAGCTCTTGTATCCAAGATACATGATATACCAAAACTGTAAATATAAAGCTACGTTGTTTACCTCTAATGTTTTCCCTTCTACACCCAGTTTCTTTCACAAGGCAAAGCATCCCAACATTCTCCTGTATTTGAAAGATACCAGGCAAAGGCAGAAAACTTCATGTGTTTATGCATTGGAAAGGGTAACAGAAATGTCCAAAAAGACCCCTGGTGGCTTGATCTATAAGCAGAAATGGAACAACCTTCAGTTCGCTACAAGTGCTTCATTCCTTTTCACTGTCTACTCTGATTACCTTCAGTCCGCTGGAAGAAACACTTGTGCTTCTGGCATAGCTACTCCTTCTAAGCTTCTTGATGCTGCCAAATCTTAGGCAAACTACCTATGTTCATTATTTGATAACTGCATGTTTAGTGTTATGGATCATTTAACCAAAGGTCTAATTTGTATAATGTTAAACAGGTGGACTATATTTTAGGGAACAACCCAGGAGTAATGAGCTATATGGTAGAGTACAGGTCGACCTGGCCCCAACAAGTGCACCACCGTGGTTCATCAATCGTGTCCATTAAAGCGAATCCTTCATTCGTAACATGCAGAGGCAGTTATGCAACATGGTTCGGTCGAAAGGCCAGCGACCCTACCCTATTAGATGGAGCCATCGTTGGTGGACCGATGCCTACGATAACTTTGCTGATGAAAGAGATAATTACCAACAAACTGAACCTGCTACTTATAATAAAGCCTCTCTTTTTTGGTGTTCTAGCCCGACTTAACAGAGGGCAAAGCTCTTTTAGTCAGTTGTGTTCTGCGGTTGCTCCTTTTCCCGAACAACCCATCATTGAATCTCCTAACTTGGCTCCTCAATCTGAATAATTTGCATTATTAAGATACGATATTACTACATAAAATATCATAATAGATGGCAACGATTATTTTGTTGGCCAACTATAACAATTATACAATGTTGGTATCAAAAATCGAGCTCGCTCGATTATTGAACATGAGAGCTAAAGTCACACCCCGTACAAAATCATATATACACACACACACACACACACACACACACACACACAACTATATTCAACACTTTAGTTTTCTACATTAAAAAAATCAATAAACATCTACGATAGCTTTCTAGGTATGATGTGTGAGCAAAATTTAAATCATGCAAAACTTCTTAGTCTTTCATACTTCAAGTATCATATAAAATAAGTTGATTGACAAAATACAATACAAGGATAGAAATAAGCCTATGGAACATCAACTATCAACTGATTCAATCAAACCATAAAAAGGTGTGTGTAATAATGGGCCAAGTGAGTGATAGGTAGAGATAATATTCATCAAATTTTAGAGTTTAACTTGTAAATCAGCTATTAAAATGCAGTTTTACATATTGTTGGCATCATCAACATACTGGATTGAATGTGTGGGAACAAGAGTCAACTAAACAGCCTCAACCAACTAAAGTTGCAAACAATCATAATAATATCAATTTGATATTTAGAAGGATAAAATATATATTAAGTTCAAGATAAACTATGTGTTAATAATATCAATAATCAATAACGATGATGATGATGGTGATGATGATAGTAATGATAATAATAAATTGGGTTATTATTGAAGATTTGATTTGGTCACTTACTGGCAAATAGAATAATATCTCCAATATAGCCCTTACTATATTCTTTTCCCTTGACTTGTTTAAAAGAATCACTGGAAAACATGTAACAAGGCTGGATGATAAAATACTTCTTGCAGTAATATATTAATTACAATAAAATTGGTATAAAGTAATTTCGCTCTTGTAATGTATAGTGTCATGCATTCTTTACATTGAAATTACTATCGCATCAGTTGAAGTATTTAATGGAACAAATGAGTATCAATTACAAGAAATAAAATATATGTAATATTCATCTAAACGACGAGATAAAAAATAAGAAATTAATTAACCAAATTGTAATTAAAAATATCGATATTATATGTATGATGCAAACAAATGTTTATGTTTAACTTTCACAATGCAGTTTAGTATCACCATTTACTATTGCATGAGTAGTATCCATCTATTAAACGATAAGACCAGTCTGTATTTCTTGAAAATATTTCTCTTTCAATAGTCTCTGGTAAAAAGAATTCATTATATTGCAGGTACCTACTTCAAAGGGATATAAGCATGCTTGCCATTGGTAGTCTTTCTTTCCTTCATGAGCTCCTCATTTATAGTAGTATTTACTAATTTTCTTTGTAAAATTAGGCGCTGCAACGGTTTAATTTTGGCTTATATAAAGTCGTAAAGTTTTCAATGTTTTAAACTTACTTAAGAAAACAAATGATGGCGATCACAGTTTTCATCTAGGTAACAAAGAATGATGATGAGCAGCAAGAATCAATGAGTTATTAGTATGTTATGATTTGTTAACCTTTGAAGTGCAGCTTACTATGCAGAAGCATAATACACTTGTCCCGGCTCTTAATTCTTTTGAGAATTAAAAAAGCATTATTCTAATATGTAACTGATGAACAAAAATTCTACTTCAATCAAGTACTGGCAATCTTAATTCGTTTTGACAAACAATATAATATGAGCAAACAATTACATGCCTTGTTAAAAAGAAGCCTTTTATGCCTTATTAAAAAGAAGCCTTTTTATGCCTTAATAATGTTTGTAGATGTAAAGATGCTACGCTTATATTTAAAACAGTAATTTATGCAAACATGTTAACTACATAACTGCTGCATTGAAGACCGAGGTAGAAGAATTTATCAGACTAAGCAAGAACATCAGAATTCGAAGGGACTATGAATTCTATTGTTTCATACCCAATTTCAATCTGCCTTATTTTCACAAAAATGGATATAATTAATGCAATAACTATAAAATCCATGTACGCATACAAACAGTAACCATAAAATCCATCTATGCATTTTCGTATGATGACTATCCAACTTGAAAATAAATAAAAACCATAATAAACAACATTGAAGATTACTCAAATCAATGGAATACTTTTATAGAGTGAAATAATAAGATTTCATGTTTATTTTCCTACGATTTATATTTACTTCAAATGCTTGCATTCTACTGAAAGTAATCAAGTGAGTATAATTTTACATATCAACAAAAAAAATTACTATAAGATCAATAACTCACTGAAAACAGGTTTAAATGAGATTTCATGTTTTTATTACCAGAATCAATTTCTGGTTTTTGTTAAGAGGTTGGCAAAATAAGAATCCTATTTGAATTCTTGAGCAAAATTCATGTTTGACCAGGTTACTTGTCCCAGATGTAATAATTTGTCAAACGGTAATTTTCAAATAACCCATTTATCCTTAGATATCCTTAATACAAAATAAATTGACTTGCTTTAGAAAATTTACTTACAATCTAGTCATTACTTCTCAATTCGATATCATTAAGGTAAACAATGACGAAAAGGATGTGAATTTATGCAAAGAAAACAAACTTGAAAAGCCTAACCATAATATTCACGTATTGGGTTGCACGATTTCATTTAGCAAGAAAAGGAGAGATTATACCGAACATATTATTTTGGATTTCTTTTTACAGTTATTAAAAAAACCAAACTGTACCTATATCCTTGGATGTTTGAAGAATCCTGGTGGTTGACGGAGAGGAACCAAATCAAAAAATGTAATCTACAAAAAAAATATTAAAAATTATATTACCTGCAACGCCTAAATATATTACATATATATATAAATTATTAACCAATAACACACAAACTTACCGTAGATTGTTGTGACAACAAATTATGTAAGGTATGGTCTTGACTTGCTGGAAAAGATGCCAAATAGAGTAGTGGCGGACGATTGAAGGTCCAATATTGTCAGAGAGGTAAGAACCATGTGTAGTGCATCACGAGACAAAGAAGAATGGTTGATTACAATGTTTTATCAAACTAGAGTCTGAACTAGGAGATTTTTTTAAAAGGGTTCTTCGGTTTTGGATGTAAGCGTGACTGAGAGTTTGAAATAAGAGAAAAGGTAGATAGGGTAAAGGAGAAATAGAGTTAGATTGAGTGAAAAATAAATTAGGGTTTTTTGGGCATTGAGAGAGACATGTTAGTGGGTCTGGAGAAGAGGAAGATAAGCGGGAGATCAAAAATTTGGCGGGTCCACGTTAATATTAACACCACCCAAACGCTGTATTTTTATCACTACCATCGAGAAAATAGCGCTCGGTATTAAAACGCTAATATCCACTGCTGGTAATATTAGGATTTCTTGTAGTGTGGTCTCAAGTAGCGGGTTCCAATACAAACATCTTGCCTTTTCTATCCTTGGCTGGCTCCTTGCACTAGTTCTTATAGTGTCCAATCCGATCGCAGTTAAAACATCTCACTCCTTTCTTCTCGGCAGCTTTTTCCCTTTGCTTGTCCTGCACTCTTGAGCATAATGTCCTTTCTTATCACACTTATAATAGACGACTTCTGCCTTTCCTTTCTTAGCGGCTCCACTCTTCTGAGCTCCTCTCTTATGGAATAACTTCATCTTCTCGTTCTGCTCTCCTTGAGCTTCCTTTGCCTTGTTTCCTTTAAGAATAACAAGCATCTCTTTCTGCCTCAAATCCATTTCAACAACAACATCGCATGGATCTCTAATATGCGATAACATGGTCTAAGCAAGCTCAGGCTTTAACCCGCGAATGAACTTCTCATTCCTTTTGATGACAGTATCAAACGTAGCGTAACCATATCTTGTAGCTCCTCAAATCTGATTGCATACTCGAGCACTGCCATATATCACTGCTCCAATTCAGCAAACTTCCTAAGCAGAGTGCACTTAGCAATTTCAGACATAAAGCTTTCCTCAAATCTCCTCCTAAATTCAGCCCAAGTTATAGTCTCCTCATTGACTCGATCAATAAAACTATTCCACCAATATAGTGTTGCTCCCTGTAGCTGTCTAGAAGCGAGTCTCTTTTTTTGCTCATCATTGAGCCTCAAATCAGAAAAAATCCTCTCGCAATGCGACGAATTCTCCAATTCGATTGCGTCCTCAGTACCAATAAACGGCTTAACTCTCAACCTTGCATAATTTTTACTCAATACAGCATAGTTATTAATCACTGGAGCTCCTTGAATTCCTCTTTCAACATTTCCTCTAGCAAACTCCACAGCAACTCCTGCTTGCATCATTTTAATGAAAAACTGATACATTGCTCCTATATCGACTTGCGGAATTCCAGCATCCACATTAGTAGCTTGTGCCTGACCTAGTAGGTTCCTTTTGGTATTTGGTCTGGCATTTCCATTGGTTGTGGTGCTTCCTCCACCATTGTTAACTCTTCCACTTCTAGCATCCATATCTTACGTCCGTAATATCGGCATTCGAGTCTTTGTAAGATACAAAAGAATAGCCTAAGAGAGAGGGGAGAATAGAGATACAGCGTACAGCTATATATAGTAAATACAAGTACGTTACTATAGCATTATCCCATACCCCAATCTTTTCTCAAATTCCATAGGATTATGTTTTCAAAATCATTTTAAGTTTGAAATTTTTTTAAGTATTTCTTAAACCAACGTTGTAACGACCCGGAATTTTAGATATTTGAAATTGGATATTTAACTGATTTTAAATATTTAAAAGTTAATTTTTAAATTGAATTAAAATATCATTGTTTATTGGATAATTAAATTTAATAATTTGGAAGTTGGAATAAATACAGAATTTGGAGTTTCAAGCCTGTTAAAAATAGTTTAAAGGCTTAGAAAATTTATATTGATAATACTAAAGATAATAAAAGTTTTAAAATTGAATTTAAAAGAGATTTGTTCAGTTTTAAAAATATATCGTTTGAAATGATATTTGAAAATAGCCTTCGGGGGCACAGTCTCGGAATTCGACGAAACCAGTTCCATTGGATCCGTAATATTGTTTCATTATTTGATTTAATTTTTGTAGCATTTGGAATTGTTGTGTGGTCGTACGATAGGTAAACGCGCTGAAATCTATATCGAAAATTTGATATAACAACTGGGTTCAAAAAGCTATCTTGTCTATACGATCGAATTAGGACTCGAAACCTTTTCCATTATGCTCGAAATAGGGGTATAACATTATAAACGCCTGGCGGCATGCCTCGATAGGATGTAAAAATTTTAAGGTTCGAATTCAAGACGATTTAAATTTGAATTTAAATTCAAATATAAATAATTAAATTACATTGAAACACTGTAGCAAGAGCAGACACATAAAGAAAATTTTACAACACGTGTCTCCTGGTATACATGCGTCTTCTCTAAAAAAATTAATAAAATTGTCCTGTTAAAATCGCGTCTACATAAAAAAAAAAGCATTTCACTAGAAGGACAAACTTTGCAGTCCAATTAATTTCTAGGACACATATCCACAGAAATTAATTTCAAGGTTAAAGTCAGCAAAATAATTACTTTTAAGGACGAAATAAGCAGTCCAATTACTTTCAAGGACATAATTTCATAGGTTTTTAGATCTTAGAAACTAATTATTTTGCATTTTGTCCTTAAAGTAATTATTTCAGTTGTGTGTCTTAGAAACTAATTGCACTTGCCAAAGAGGCCCTTGTGCCTAATTTCCACTAAAAAAAGTATAGCCTGCGGTCTTTCTTCGGTCCTCCTCAAATTAAAATCCACTTCGTTCGAAAAAGGGAAAATCAAAAATCGCATTAAAATCATGTTCATAACCAAATGTATTTCGAAGCTTAAAGCATGAATCTCCTTTCCTATATACAAGCCCTCCTTCATTTCTTAGATCGGGAACCACGAAAAGGGGGATCTTTGATTTCGAATCATGGTCATGTGGTGGTCGAGCTCGCGGCAAAGAATGGCGCACGCGTGCGAATTTTCGAAGGGGATGGTGGGGAGTGGCGACTGTTGCGATGTTGGGTGGCTTGGGTCGCGATTCGAAGATTTAGGGCTGTCAGTGTCGTGAGGGGCTTGCAGAAGTCAATGGCACAAGAAAAGACGGCGGTGGTGTCAGGGGAGACTCGTGAGGTTTGCAGCGATCGAGCAGGCCCGCGAAGGCGTTCGCTGGTGTGAAGGTGCGCGTGGGTTTGGGTCGCGATGGCGATGAGAGGATGGTCGAGTTCGATGGGCTTTAGTTGGTGAGGTATATAGGTGTGTGTGTATGTGTGTGTATATATACATATATATGACTCCTTTTTCAATTTAAATTTTATAACGTGTATATATATATATATATATTATTTGCAGAGAAAGAAATATATACACGGTGAGGTATATATGCAGATTTTTAATTTATATATACATGCACAGAAATTAGTTTATATAGATAAAGTTTGGAATATAGAAGTTTATATAAAGATTTGATTTTTAAAGATCTATATGGATTATTTTATAAACATTATATATGTAGTTTCTAAATGAGAAATACCTATATCTATTCTAAACTTACTAGTTTATTTTAAAATAATGTATTATAGTGATTTATCTGTTTAATTCACCTATTTGATTTATTTTAGTTACTAAAAATTATTTGTTAAAGGAAAAGTGGTTTTAAAATTTTTGGTTAATTAAATCTATTTAAGTGGAAATTAATTATTTGATTATGTTAAACACTTATAAGCGATACAATGTATATACAAGGTCAAAAATAGTGGAGAGGCAAGCCGGAATGGAAATGGATTGCAAACAAAAATACAAAGTGAGTTAATCTCACTCGTTTGGATTACCATTAAATTTAAATAGTTAAATTTAAATTATTGGATTGATTGTTTGAATTGATGTTTTATTATCAGTTTGGATGTGGTATTGTGTGTGTGTGTATATATATATATATATTAGAGTGATTGATTTTCCGCATTATATAGCAGATGAGACCATATGCGCCCCGCATAATAGCGGATGACCCTATATACCGCGATATCCCCCTCGAAGTGGGATTGGTATTTTAAATTATTGTGCTAACATCTGTGGATGCAGGGAAATAGTTTGGAGGAATCCAAGTGGATTCTTCAATGTTGAATTTATTTTATATTCAGTAATGTGATTTATGTGATAATCTATGATGAATTATATTGATTATATTGGGAATTAAAATTATTGAATGCAATGGCTTGTTTGAATATATTGGTATTTAAGAAAAATGAAATATATATATAAAGTTTGGATTTTTAAAGGAAATAAAAGAGAAATTTTTTAGTAAAATAATTATAGTGAATTCAAATAAATTAAAAGAATGAATTTGGGAAAGGGATAAAGGTTTGATTTTAAATCCTATATAATAAATTCAAGGATTGGGAAAAATAGGGATTTCGGATAAAGGGGAAAAAGGGATTTTATTTAGAATAAGGACTTAAGTAGTATTTTTTACGTACGAAGAAATATATATTTTTAAATTCAAGGTTTAAAATAGTTTGGAAAAAATAAAAGGAGAACTTTAAATAAAGTATGAAATTGATATTTTTGATTTAAATAAGAGTTTAAATTATAAATAAAGGTGTGAATATGGGATAAATGGGTTTTGAAATAAATTTGAAAAAGTAAAGGAATTTATCTTAAATGGAGTTGGTTTTGAAAATCGATTTGAAAACCGACTAAGTGTCGAGACTGTGAGTAAAGGAAAATGAGATTGTGAAATTTATAAACAGGGTTTAAAATAAAGTGAAATATTTATTAGAGGATTATTTTGGAAGTATAAATTCAGGATGGGAATTTATAAGGAAAGGGAGATTTGTTTAAAAATAAACTGTGGTTTATTTTTAAAGATGTAGAAAGGAAAGTGTGTTTCCCAGAAAAGCCAAGTATATTTTCAAAGAAAGATTTCCAAGTATAAGTTAGAGTTTTAAAAGAATGTTTTAGAAGAAATTATTATTTATTGGTTTTAAAATTTTTAAAAGTAAATACTTATTAAATTAATTATGTAATGTATTTTAAAGGTTTAACTAGTATTATGATTTAAAAGATAATTATTTAATATTTGTACTTTATAGGATAAGTTTTATTTTAAATTTAGTTTTGGTTTAAGTTTTACCTAAGAAATTATTATAAAATTTCATAACTAGTATTTTAAATAAAGTGTTTTAAATAGTTTTTATTTTAAATATTTTAAATATTTTAAAGTATATATTTTTGGCTAAAGTGATTTAAATTATTTAAAAATATAAAGTATTAAGACTTGGTGATTTTCAGTTGAAATAAAACAATTGGCTGGAAATTTATTCCATGAGAGAAAAAGTGATTGAAAACTATTTTCAAAGGGTTGAAGTGTAGAAAATATCTTGCGAAGATATTTTTAATAAATGATTTGGAAAAAATTTCAGTCCTGATGGTTGTTTGTGGATGTTATTTGATAGTTAAATAACCGACTATCAATATTGGCCAATGCGCTGATCGTTTTGAAGAGACCGAGATCGGGATTAATTTTTCAAAAACCACTTCGATCTGGTTTGAACGTTTTTATGAGGAAGACGAGAGCTTGGAGTCGAGGATGGAGCAGTGAAGTGCAAGGGCTAATCGCTACTAATCCTGAGGGTGGTTCCAAAATGGATGTAGTAGGAGTAGTGCCTTCGGTTCCGTTCAGACTGGGAACGAACTTGTATGGACGAATGCTATCAGAACATCGTCAGGAGGGCGATGAGCATTCTCAGTGAATGTGTGCTAAAAAGGTAACGCATAGCCTCGAGCCTCATCAACCGAAAATGGCTAAAACAGGGGAGTTTCAGCAAGGCTAAGTGGCTAGCAACCAATTAAGGTATGGTCATCCTTGTCTAGATGTCCCTTTTTATTCGGGTGTGTGGGCGGTTGCTGATCCCCACCGTGGGGTGATCTTATTTGGACTATCCAGTAAGGGGTAGCTCCGGTCTTGTGTAGTAAGGGATCAGGGTGGATCCTCGGTACGTTATCTAGACCACGTACTGTGACGGGCGGTACCCCACTGGCCCTGCCATTGATGGAAACCCAATATCCAATAAGTGCCTTCGGATTTGTTTGTATACCTATTATGCTGGAATTTAATGAATGTAACTATTTCGGCTATTTGAATAAGTATTTGTATATGACACTATTATAATATCAGAGGATTTGATAAGAAATATATTGGTTATTGTAAGGTAAAAACCTGACATTTTTATTTATGGCGTGGTCTTACGAGATACCTTGATTTTTAAAGGATTTTGGAAACTTAAATAATCCAATTAAGTGTGTTTTCTCACACTGGTTTTCCAGACTGACTAGGGTGTTACTTTACTGTAATGCTCAGGTCAGACCGAGCATTATAGAGTACAGATTCAGGATAGGATGCTGTGGACTCAGGAGTTCACTTGTGTGGGGACAAGTTAATATAACTGTCCGGTATTTTTCTATTGATTTGGTTGTACTGTGATGATGTAATGTATAGAACAAATATAGTTCTTTCTGTATAAAGATCGGTCATTTATCTATTATATATTGTTCCGCTGCGTTTGCGAGATTCTGATGTTGTCTTCTATTTCTTCTTCTACCTCTTTCTTTTTTAACCCTAATGGTTCGTTTTTCCGTCCATTTTGAGTTGAACTGTTGGAGAATATGTCGGCTTAAAGGGGTACGGATTTGTGGATCATTACATATGCTCTGATACCAAGTTGTAACATCCCTTATCTTGAAGCCCGAAGCTAAGCGCTTTGCAGTCACCCATAGTATTGACTTCCGGTGACAAAATACGGTAATCTTAATGGTTTCCATAATATCAGAAGCACTTGAATATGAAATAAAATCAACACAGATTAAAATAATTTTTCTGATTATATTTCAAAACAATATTTCATATTCAATTACATAATCCCAAACGATTTCCCAGGTTTTGATCAGATATAATTATTAGAAATTATGCCAAGAGTGACGTATAAAGATGTCCCCTTGGATGATCAGAGTACTAAATAGACATATCAGTCTTAATACATCACAACGGAAATAAAACTAAATAACTCCTAGATATAACTAGTTTTTCCTCCTGCATGTCTTTGGAAACTTTATTCATCCAACCTACTAAAACTGAAAAACCTTAACTCTCAATATACTCAAATTAGTTTTGAGCACCTGAGAGTTTAAGCGGAAAGCACAAACTTGGAGTCAAACATAAAGCCTAGTGTGAATAATACTATACATCTTGGTTATTCGATATTAAGTGAGACCACGTCGCTTAGAGGAATGGGTTTCCCCTCACCAATATCTTTTTAAAGATATCTTTTTGAAAATCATAATCCTGTAATCAAACTAATTAAAATAATAATAGCAATATTTTATATGCTCATAAATCAGGTAATAAATGGACTATCTGTCCGAAAAATATAGTTTTGTTTGGCTATCTACTAACCATTGGCTGACTCGGGCATACCGGATAAAATAAATAATCTAACATCTGTTAAACACACTTCTGGATGGCCTGTCCTTAACTTACTTCTTCCAAGGTCACCTGATCCTAATGGTTTTGCGGGCTCACCAATATTCTCCTTTTCTGTATATTCATTTCTGTGTGTAACATCATTTAAGTCTTACCTGTGACTAAGCCCTACATACTGGAAATTTGGACTAAATTGGCTAGAGGCTATAGCAATGTATAGGGCGCGACCCTATACCAGTTCCATCTGGTATATAAATATATGAGTCATTTACTTAGGGTTAACTACCAAATTTTCCTTGAAAGCGTCTTTCAAATTGATTTAACCCTTTAAATCATACTAAAACAAGAAAATATACTATTTGCTTTAATCAAATCTATTTGCCATGATATATGCTTTACACAAAATATTGTTGATGAAAACATTCGAGACCTTTGTATAAAAGCTTTAAACAACCTCTTTCGAAACCTTTGAAAGTATCCCTTTCAAAACCAGTTAACTACTTCGCTTTGAACTCTAGCCGAAAGGCCAAAACATACCTTTCAAAATCATTTATAATAGACCTTTTGAAACCAGTAAAAGTGTCCTTTTCAAAGCATTATAAAACCTTAGACATCTTCTTTTAAAAAACTTTAAACTTGCTTTAACATTGGAAACCTTCAAATACTAAAGGTAAACATTTCAAAAACATTAGGGAATCACCTTTCAAAACCTTTATCATATACCTTTCGAAAGCATTAAAGTCCTCTGCTTAAAACAAACCTTTCGAAAGCATTGGGTTCAAGTAAAATCTTGTGGAGCATAGTTTCGAAACCATTTAAAATCATTCCTTTCTAAACCTTTGGGTTTAACTTTTAAAATATCAAAAGGGTCTTAAAAGAACTGGGACGAAAGCATCTCTTTTGAAAGCATTTTCCTATATAAAAGAAATTGGATGATTCTGAAACCAACCCCTTCGAAAGCATTGGAGAAGCGACTTTAGGGTTTAAAATAAAATAACCCTCTCGAAGGCATTGCTTCGAAAGGTTGAATGTGGCAGCTAGGGTTTCGACCCCTACGAAAACGCTATTTAAAAAAATGTGGCAACCTTTTTCGAAAGCTCTTTTCTTTAAAACAATTGACCAAGTCGAAAGCTAGTTCCTTCAAAAGCCTCTTTTATAACCAAAATGATTCTAAGTTTACCAAAGCTACTTCAACACCTTCGAAAGTATGTTTCGCCTCCATACCTTTCACCTAACCTCAATCCACTACATACCAAAGCTGATACCATGTGTACTGGTTTTGATTTAGATGGAGGAGGCAGTATAAGGTCAAAAGGTGCTACCGTAAGTGGCGAAGCAGTAAAACCATGTAAAACCGATTTTTAACTTTATAAAGTAGTTTCTTCCCAACTAACTTACTTATTTGTCATCATATAATTGATTATCAATTTCTTTTCCAAAATCTTTTTGAAAGTGCCGCCGAATTTCAGAAATTAACATTTGAAACATTTACAAATTACCCATTCTCCTTTTATAAACATATAAAACATTTAAGTCATATACCTTAAATAATTTTATATACTGTTAGCGCCAAAATTGGTCCCTAACATCCAGATCCAGATGAAACACCGAGTACCAGTCACAGCTCACAAATTGATTGTATGTAGAGAGTAATAATGTGAAGAACAATCAAAATTAAAATGAAAGCAGTAAAGAACAATAGATTTTATAGTGGTTCGGCTAACTCCGGCTTACGTCCACTCCAGAAGCTTCCTTTTTATTGATATAAGAATCAGTTACAGTTACAAAATGGTAAAGTAACCTTAGCCTTAGGAAATAGAAAGTCAGAGAGCCAGCAGAAGATCCCTTTTCTGAACCCCCACATGCTGTATTTATAGGAAAATTCTGGTAGTTGGACCTCCTGAGTAATTTGGGCCCACCTAGGCCATAGCCGAGCCATGCTTTTCATTATGACCGATACATGCCGACCGGCCTTCATCACCAATGCCCAAGCCATGTACATCCTTCGTCCCTGATCGAGCAGCATCTGCCGAACTGCCCATGCCGAGCCGCAATGCCGAATGACCTTCCACCGGGCTACATACCTCCAATGTCGAGCCGTAATACCGAGTGATGTTCAATGCCGAACGACGTCCAATGCCGAGCGAGCCACAATGCCGAACAAGGTACGATGTCGAACGACATCTAATGCCGAGCGACTTCCAATGTCGAGCGAGGTACGATGCCGAACAACAACCAATACCGAGCGACTTTCAATACCAAGCGATGTTCAATGCTGAACGAGGCACAATACTAAGCGAGGTATGATGCCGAACGACATCCAATGCCGAGTGACTTCCAATGCCGAGCGGCAATGCCGAGCGACTTCCAATGCCGAGCAACAATGCCGAGCCGCAACCAAACGACCTTCTTGGACTTCCACACCTCGACCGGACATTGCCATGCCGAACGACCGAGCCACAAGGTAGAACTCCAAACACTTCGAACCACTTCATGCTGACCGAATGACCTATCATCTATCCAAGTGAACGTCATCCATTTGAACCGAATCCATCATATTTCAACCTCGATAGTCGTGAAGTTGTTTTAGTTCAATCTGCATGTTCGTGACCTTGCTAAAAAGGCGGGATAACATTTGCCCCCCAAAATATACCTTGCTATTGGAAGATGTGTTTTGAATAGCCCCAAATCCGATATATGGAGTCCATATCCTGTTCATAACCATATTATTAAATCCATAACCTCTCCGGGTTTAATCCCGAATCCGTAGACCTCGTCGGGTCGCGTTATCCTATTCCAACCTTGACTCTCCTGTCAAGGGCTTGTATGTCCTCCGGTCTCGACTCTTCGGTCAAGGACTTTTATATTCACCGGCCTCGGCACTCTGGCCAAGAACTTGGATATTCACCGGCCTCGGCACTCCGGCCAAGGACTTTGATATTCACCGGCCTCGGCACTCTAGCCAAGGACTTTGATATTCTGTTCGAGTCCATTCCAACACTCTCTGGCGAGGGGACTCGTAACTCGCGATCACTACCCCATCTCTCCGGTCGGGACAGTAATCGCAAAACCTAGATTGTTTATTACATTGATCCGAATTCAATCAGAAAACCAAAAATCCATATCAAAAATCCTAGTCAAAATCCAAATCAAAAATCAAACATCCAAACCAAAACGGCAAACCACAAAACCAAACAAACTGGGAGTTCAATCCAAACTCCAAAACCATACTAAAGAAAAGTAAATGTGAGGAAACCACAATTTGCAGAAACACGGAAAGAAAACAGGATTTCATAGGCCCAAGCAGTACGGTTAACACGCCCAGGGACCGTCCTCGATCGCGTACGTGCGTAAGTGACCTAGTCGTATTACTTTGGATACTATTACTTATTCAGAATTGTAAAACCATTCAGTTTATAACAAGCCGGTGTTGACCAGATCCAGTACCACCATCGTTCGAGGTAGGCCATGGCCGCTTCTACTCCCCTGCCACGGCTCGATTCCTTATGTACTGTTGCAGGTGACCATTCCTTACATGCTCCTCCACGATATCTCTCAAATTCCTACAGTCGTTCGTGTTGTGCCCATCCGGCTCATGGAATAGGCAATGCTTTCCCGATGCCCGCTCATATTCAGAAGGCTCTCTCTTTGCAGGCCTTCGATATTGGAGTCTCCCTCGAGTTTCCAAGTAAATCCTTTCTAGAGACTCGGTTAAATCTGTATAAAAAGAAAACTTTGACTCCCTTTGAGGCCTCTTCGAAGTACTGCTGTTGCCATTTGTTTCCTTTTTCCCTTATCGTCTTTACTTGGATCCTTCCAGGGTGGACTTCCTCCCCTCACTGCATAGGCTTCAGTCTCTTTCCCTACTCTCTCAGCCTGCGCATCCTCCTATCTTAGGAACCTTTCCGCTCATAGTAGAACTCCCCGAGATCCCTCGGTGGATCCCGTTCTAATGATTCTTGAAATCTGAATTATCCATGATTCCTGAGACTGCTGCCATCAAAACCATTGACGGATCGGGTCAATCCGTTGAGGCTACCACTGCGTTGAATCTGGTTAAGAAGTTCTTGAGTGACTCTCCCTTCCATTGCTTCATCGATGTTAAGGTCATTACATTCTTGGGTCTGACTATATGGACCCGAAACTGTCTCATAAACCTTTCAATAAGCTCTGTCCATGTGTCGATAGAACCACTCTCCAGCTGTCTGAACCACATAGCTGTTATATCCTTCAAATACAATGGGAAGCATCGAGCCATGACCTCATCCGATGCCCCCAGTACCTCCATATGCCTCATATACCTCGTTAGGTGTACGGTGGATTCCATTCTCCCATCATACATAGCCAACATTGGTAACTTAAAGTCCGGTGGGTTCCTAGCTTGCCTGATATTAGGAGTAAAGGGACTCCTAGTCACATCTTCCAAGTCTTTGTTTACCAATCCACCTCTCACATCCTGTTTGACCATCTCCGCTAGTCTGTCGTTGTCCACAAGCTGTAATCCTTGTCTGTTGCCTCCGGTCTGCCCCCCGAGTTCATGAGGGAACTCTGGCACATACTCCTCATCTCGTACTCCTACACACCTGTTGGTGTCGGGTTGCACAGCATCATCTGGTATCCCTCCATGGATTGGACCACCATTTCCTGGTGGTATGCCCGCGAGCCTAGATCCATCCAGTTTAATAGTCATCTACTGATTGGGGGCTGCCCCTTGTTGAGCCATTCCCTTCGCTTGCTGGTTGAGCGCTTCTGATCCAGCTCCATGGATCTGAGCTCCTTCATTTCTTGCTTGTGCAAATTGTCTGTGAAGAGCCTGCATCATCTCCTCTTGTCTCTTCAACATTGCTTGCATCTCGTGTCTGGTGATGTAGATGGATGCTTGACCTGCTCCAGCTCCAAAGGAAGCCTCTTGACTTCCCTCCTGATTGCTCCTTTATGTCACTTGCTTTCTTGTTGATGGCCTAGCCATTGCTTTCTAGAATCCGAATTCCTAAGCTTTTCAATCCAAAATTCAAGCTCCAAAATTCTTGAGTGCTAGCTATGTCAGTGAAAGCACCAAAATGTTAGCACCAAAATTGGTCACTAACACCCAAATCCAGATGAAAGCACTGAGTACCAGTCACAGCTCATAGATTGATTGTATATAGAGAGTAATAATGTGAAGAACGGTTAAAATTAAAATGAAAGCAGTAAAGAACAACAGATTCTATAGTGGTTCGGCTAACTCCAGCCTACGTCCACTCCAGAAGTTTCCTTTTTATTGATATAAGAATCAGTTACAGTTAAAAAATGGTAGAGTAACCTTAGCCTTAGAAAATAGAAAGTCGGAGAGCCCGTAGAAGATCCCTTTTCTGAACCCCCACATGATGTATTTATAGGAAAATTCTAGTAGTTGGGCCTCCCGAGTAATTTGGGCCCACCTAGGCCATATCCGAGCCATTCTTTTCATTATGGCCGATACATGCCGACCAGACTACATCACCAATGCCCGAGCCATGTACACCTTCGTCCCTGACCGAGCGACATCTGCTGAACTGTCTATGCCGAGCCGCAATGCCTAACGACCTTCCACCGGGCCACATACCTCCAATGCCAATACCGAGCGATGTTCAATGCCGAACGACGTCCAATATCGAGCGAGGCATAATGCCGAGCAAGGTACGATGCCGAACGACATCCAATGCCGAACGACTTCCAATGCCGAGCAAGGCACGATGCCGAACGACAACCAATGCCATGCGACTTCCAATGTTGAGCGATGTTCAATGCCGAACGACGTCCAATGCCGAGCGAGGCACAATGCCGAGCGAGGTACGATGCCGAATGACATCCAATGCCGAGTGAATTCCAATGCCGAGGGACTTCCAATGCCGAGCGACTTCCAATGCCGAGCGACAAAGCCGAGCAGCAACCAAACGACCTTCCTGAACTTCCACACCTCGACCGGGCATTGCCATGCCGAACGGCCGAGCCACAAAGTATAACTCCAAACACTTCGAACCACTTCATTCTGACTGAATGACCTATGTACTATCCAAGTGAACATCATCCATTTGAACCAAATCCATAATATTTCAACCTAGATAGTTGTGAAGTTGTTTTAGTTAAATCTGCATGTCTGTGACCTTGCCAAAAAGGCGGGTTAACATATACTTAATAAAATACATAGAAAAATTCTCCAAAAATCCCCATAAATCACTTTTAATATGTTTTCTAACATACTTAAAATTCTGACCCAAAGCTAACATACAATAGCCGCAATTAATTTTAAACCCAATTTAACTATTTTCTTCACTAGAAAATTCATAATATATCCACACTAACTCAGAAAATTATGAAACTTGAAACTCATCTCTAAAATAATATTTCTGACCTTATATCAAAACGTAAAGCATTTGGATGTCACTTGATAGGTTTTTCAAATCAAAACTTGTCATAAAATCTATATAAACAAACAAAATTCATCAACAAGCATATATATCTATTTAGCATTCAAAACATGGCATATACTTTGCAAAACATACTCAGATCTGATCTAGAACCAAAATTAAGAAATACGATATGTAACCTATTATTCACCTTAGCTTGTGATTAAGGAGTTTGAGAATTGTGCTTGAATGAATTTGATTAAGCTTCTTCCTTTTGATTCTTTCTTATCTTCCTCTTACTTTCTCCTAATTGGTTTTGTTTTTCTTTATGAATGTGTAAAATGAGAGTGCATGAAGGTTTAGGGTTAAGAATATAACATATTCCGATTGTTCCTATATCCACTACTCTTACTTATTTCATTTTAATTCCATTTTGTTCATTTGTTTATTAGGCACGGCTACCTTCTAATATTCAAATCTCAATTCCCTTAACCATTTACATCGTTTCATTTAATTTATCTAATTAAATGTCCTAAATAATGTTAATCAAAATTAGGTCATTACAGTTATCATACTCGATTGCCAATGTCGCCTCGTGTCTTTAGCTACTAGTATAAACGACCTTCATTCTAATGTGCCTGGGTTTAAAACCCATTTGATGCACAAAATCTCATACATTTAATTTTCACCAAAATTTGGAATTTTTTATTATTTAAGCAAATTAAATGATTTTTATGTATTTATAAACTATTTCAATAAATGAAAAGGTTTTATCTTCTTGAGTCGGCAAACGAACTTTATGATCCATCCACCTACTCCAAAAACATCTTATTTGGTTGTATATATATCTGTTATGTCCAAGGTGGGCTTTTTTGAGATATATATATATATATATATATATATATATATATATATGTATATATAATTTTACTAAAAACATTTTGATTAGAATATATAGATATATATATATATATAATATTTTATATTGGTCTTCAAGAAAAAGGAATTCATTTAAATTCAGTTTGTGAACAAATTCTCGGATCTCTTCTTAATTTCATAAAATTATTCTCACAAAGTGGTTTTGTAAAAATATCAACTATTTGATTATTCGTGTTAGCAAAATCTAGTGAAATTATTTCGTTTTCCACATTATCACTTAAAAAATGATGTCTTATATCAATATGTTTAGTTCAGAAATGATGTAAAGGATTCTTTGATAAGTTTGTTTCACTTTTGTTATCACAAAAAATAGGCAATTTAATTAGATTAACTCCAAAATCTCGTAGTGTTTGCTACATGTAGATTACTTGAATACATGTCAAAGCAATAGAAATGTATTCTGCTTCACTAATCGATAATGACACACAATTATGTTTCTTACTAAACTAAGGCACTAAAGATTAACCGGTAAAGTGACAAGCAACACTCGTCCTTTTCCAATTTCATTTTGCAGCCACCAAAATCAGCATCACTTTAAGATACTAATTCAAGAGGATAGCCTTTGGGATCGAAAAGTCTATAATCTTTAGTATTAGTCAAGTAACGCAAAAATACACTTCACTGCCTGTAAATGTGATTCTTTGAGATTTTCTTAAAATCTATCATATAAACAAATACTCATCATAATATAAGGTCGACTAGCTATTAAATAAAGTAAGGATTCTATTGACTAGTTTTTTAGCCATCCTCAGAAGGATACGAGTGCGTTGTGAAATGCAAAGATAATTGATCATCATTGGGCTTAAAAATAGAAAACAATGAGGAATTTAATTCACCTGAAAGGTAAATAACACAAGATATGGAGTGGTTAAGTGATGTTGCCTACGTCCACTATGAAGTTATAATACTATATATTTCTCCTACAACTATAAGGAATTACAAGAGAATAGTAAGAAAATGGGGGCACTTAAGACTAACAAAGCAATATACCCTTAAGGACTTATGTGATAACAAGAGCGTTAAATTGTGTACAGTATTCAAAATTCTTGAATGTTCCAACAAGATTTCAATCCCTTTAGAGTTCCAAAATAAGGGGTATTAATAGTAGCTGAAATGTATAGTGGATGGTTAAGATTGCACTATAGAGCTGGTGGGAAAAGTGCTACCGTTGATCCAACTGTAGTGGTGATTGTCGATAGTTGTAAAGTATGTCAGAAGATGTACAATAGATGAGTATTTAATCATTGCCTCTTTGTACCAGGCGTGGGCTTGCATTAAATATGCGTTTAATGCTGATGGTAAGCCACATTAGTTCGGCCACCCAACTAAGGTGCTTCGAATGGATGGATGGACAATATTTTCATTCACTTGAGTGTCCACATAGCTGAGCTGGCCAACCGGTTATTGGCAACATGAAAGAGACTTGGAATCTTATTGAGGACTATGCAAGGAAGATGTTAATAACCAAACGTGAGGAGACCAGGAGGGAGGCATAATTCCAGTTGGAGTTGGCTATATTGAAACCATGTTAAAGAGGGCTATGCTTGGACCATTCTTGCTTGATGTGCTATCTTTTGGGGAGGGTTTAAAAAGGAGCCAGCCGCTGGCTGATGTGATGTCGAATGAATTGTGTTGGCTTTTAGCTGCTTTTGGAAGAAGTTCCATATAGTCGAGCCGGTCGGGACCGAGCCGGACCCGGTCCACATCATGTCTGTGTAAAGGTTGCTTTGGAACTAGACGGACCGATCTTATCTTGGCGCCTTGTTAACAGTAAGGTTAGTTTAAGACTAACATGGGCTTTGCTCGGCCTTTGCAGGCCAGTGGCAAATCAATTAGGCTGGCTTTGTTTTGGCCAGACTGCCTTCAACAGGCCTGCTAAATACTTGGAAGAAAATTGAGCAACATATTATATCATACTTCTACATAATTTTTATTCTACATCCTTACCATTTTTATCTTTATACAAGTGTAGACTAATGCTCATAGGAGTTAGTATACTACTAGTTTTCCATTTTAAAATGTATTATTAAATTCTTACAATATTTTCATCCATAAATATAATTCCTTATTTTAATTATTTAATTTATAATCCTAGAAAAAAACCGAGTTCATCCATATGTGGCATTTCAAATTCATTTTTCATTATATTTGAAAAATCATCACATAGCTTTTTGTTAGTTGAATCGAAAATTACATCATCAACATTTATTTGGATGTTTAAAATATCATTTTTATCTCCTTCAATAAACAATGTTTTATCAACTTTACGAATTTCAAAACCTAAATTTAAAGGATAGGTTTTTAATCTTTCGTACCAAACATGGGAACTTATTTAAGACCATAAAGAGCCCTTTTAAGTTTAAAATCATGATCTAAAAATTTTTCATGAACAAACATGGGTAGTTGCTCAAAAAAAAATTCTTTAGTATATTTATTTAAAATTGCAATTACAATGTCCATTTGAAATAAAGTTAGAAATGATGGCATGTAAAGGCTAAAATCATTCTTATAACTTCAATACGTACTACAAGAGCAAAGGTTACCTCGTACTCAATTACTTTCTCCTAATTGTATCCTTGAACCACAAGTCTGACTTGATTGCGTATGATATCACAATTTTCATCGACTTTATTTTTATATACTCATTTGTACCAATAGTAGATTAATCTTTTGCTCTTGGTACAAGCTCCTAGATGTTATTTCGTTCAAATTAGGTAAGTTCTTCTTGTACAGCTAAAATCATATAGTTACCTCTAGTTATTTCTTTGTTATTTTTTGGTTCAATATTAGTTCTGAAGGCACATGACCCATTTGAGTCAATTGTCTTCGAGTGGCTACTTTTGTGTTAGTGTCTCCTATTACATTATCTAATGGGTGATCTTTTAAAATTCTAGGAGGTGACTTTAAAATCATTATTATTTTCAGAATTAATTATTTCAACATGTTAGTTATTTATAGATGGTTGAAATAAGAGTTCAAAATTTCATTATTCTTCTCATCATCGATTCTATTATTGAAGTTTTCATCAAAAGATACATGTAAAGTTTCTTCAATTGTAGTAGTTCTTTTATTAAAAATTATATAAGTTTTACCCTGTTCCGAATATCCAACAAAGATTTCTTCATCTGCTTTCGTATCAAATTTTCCTAGGGTTCTTTGGTGTTTAAAATAAAACATTTTGAACCAAAAATTTTCAAGTAACACACTTTTGATTTTCTACTGTGGAAAAGTTTATAAGAGGTGTTTTTAGTTAAAGGTCTTAAGGAGACACGATTTAGAACATAATAAGTTGTAGCAATTTCCCTGGCCTAAAAGTTTTGTGGTAGGCTACTGCTTGTTAGCTTTACTTTTAGTCAATCTTGGAATTACACTAATATGTTATGAATAGAAAATGTTACTTGCTAATCGCTAGGCTTAAAATGGAAAATGAGGAAAAACGTAAGCGATTAAAGTAAATGACACTGAATATAGAGTGGTGAGGTAATGTCACCTACGTCCATTAAAAGTTCTCTTACTATATTTCTCTTTCACAATTATAGGGAGTTACAAGAGAATAATAAGAAAAAGGAAGCACTTAAGATTTGTGAGTTAGCTAATTTTAAGAACATGTTGTCTGAAGAGCTCTAAATTGTATATGGTATACAGAATTCTTATATTTTCCAACCCTTTTGAAGTGGTAATGCATGGATTATTTATAGTAGCTGAAATGGATGATGGATGGCTGAGATTTTGCTACTAAACAGGCAGAAAGAACGCTTGGTCGTTGATATGGTTTCTTGGGCAGATGGAATATAGCGTAAAGGTACAACGAGATATATGGCTGAGAAATATCCTAATTGTCCCACTGTATTATGTGTAGGCTTGGCATTTAATGCATATTTAATGCTGACGGCTTGCCATTGTATTGGTCAACACTTCAGCTGCTTAGCTACAGGGCCTGGTACAAATGAATAAGCACTTGTCATTTACTCTTATGCTCTTATGTGGCAATCCTTGCTGAAATGATTGTCATCTGCTGAAGGTGTGAAGAAGACTGAAAGCGGCTGAGAACCCAGTTGGAGAGATGGTGCTAGGATGGGTGTGAGGTGACAGAGAGGGAAGCCTAAGATGGATCATGTTAAAGGTAGCCTTATGGAGTACGTTGTTGCCCGAGGCAGTCAGGTGTAATGTCGGCCAGTGACTGAAGTGGTGGTGAGATAAACGGGCTGACTTAGGGTAAGGTTGAGAGTGGTTTGGTAAGAGGAAGCCGATCATCTTTGAGTTGGGATGGAATGGACTGGGCGGGGCTATACTTAGATTTGTTTTGATAAAGTAGCAGGCTATAAAGGCTGCCTAGGGATAAGACAGCCGGGCTTCACCTTGATGTCTGTTTGAGTGGATAGGCTGGTTTGAGACCAACTTAAGCCTGGGTCGACTTGAAGAATAGTTGGGTAGCCTTTGACTAGGCTAGGCCATGCCTTAGTTAACTTGCTAATTACTTATGAGAAAATTGAGCACTATTTTGGCCTCCAAGCCCGTACCCGTATATGGGTGTGAGCATGTCAAATCATGAAGATCTATCGATCGACCCTCTACCATGCACTGAATGCGCCGACCATATGGCAACACACCATTGGCTATAACGATTCGCTTTTTTAGACATGGTAGGGAACACGTGTTTTCGACGTGGGTGAAGTGACAGTTACATTCATTACACCTAAACGGTCGAGATTTAAAGTCGATTCAAATCCCATGGTTAAGATTAAAGAGGTAAGTTACTAAACGTTGTTCACCTTCTTCTTCTCACTTTTTACTACAAACGAAATCGTGAAAAGCCATAAAAAAGTTCAAGCATCCTCAAAACTCCCATCTTCTTCATACATTCTCCGATCGAAAATAGTGGGTTCCTCCATCTCTTTGTTTGTTGTGGCAGGCACCATCATCATGGAAAAATATAAGTTCTTTTTGTTGCTTATATATGTGTGTGTGTATTGCTTTTAATTCCTTTGTTGTAAATGTTATACTGTTTTAACCATAAAGCTTCAATCTTTTCATGCTACGATCTGAAATCGCCTTTCTTGGCCATCTTTCGACATCAATCAACCATCGCTGCCTACCAGCATTGCTTGATCAACTTTGATGGGCTTGGGTAGCCAGCAAACATTTATATGATAGTATTAGCATTGGTTAAGATTGAAAAGATAGTGTGGATCGAGCTATATGAAATTTTACTATACTATTGCAGAAATATAAAACTGAAGATAGATAATAGAGTAAAGTAAATAAAATAAAAAACAAGCACACCAGAGATTTTTATACTGGTTCGAACTTCCCATTCTACGTCCAGTCCTAGACTCCTTTCTGGAATTTCACTAACAACAATCCTCACTTAACCCGGAGGAACGGGTTTACAACACCTGAACAACAGAACAGGATTTCAATGCCTCAATAGCTGAAGAGGACTTCACTTGCATGAACAGCAGAACAGGATTTCAACTTATACAGAGAGCATTTGACACAGTATGTTCTTGATAACACGGATTTGTCTCTTGATAGTACAACTTTCCTATAATCTTCTCCTTTCGATATATATATATATATATATATATATATATATATATTTGTGTGTGTATGTGAAGAATATGGAAGTAAATGAATGATTTTGTATGAATTTGAATGCACAAGAGTGTTAGAATCAAAGTAGATTAAGAATAGAAAGAGTAAGATCGATTTCGTGAATTAAACTGATGATTCTAACATGTTTATATAGATTATAAAAAGGTGCAATTGTTCGTGGATAGTTAACATGAAAATATATGGTCATACCTATTGATTAAAAGCCGTATCTCTTTATTGAAGAGAAATGTCTGTTTAAAAATATAGCCGTTATAGGAATTCAGACGTCTGAAAAATAGAGTTTAGACTTCTGAAATCATTCATGTGCATATCAGAAAGCAAATAGGTCTTTTTTGACCTGATTCAGACGTCTGAAGATACCATTTCAGACGTCTGAATATTGCCTAGGAAATCATCTTTGATTCCAGATTCAGACGTCTGAAATGGTCAATTCAGACGTCTGAATTTGACCAGAAAATGCAAATATGCTCTAGAAATGTGTGTATGTGCACGTGTCGTCATGTATATCCAAAAGGAGATATTTTAACATCATTTTAACTCTAGACAAAGACTCAATACAAAACATATGTATAATATGAAGCTTATTTGAATCCAGTCTTGTAAATATTCCTACAAAAACAAGTTAGAATATAAAACCAATGTATATAGTTGTTGTAGTCAAAATATCGTAAGTATGAAACATCGTGGACGAAGTTTTAACAAAGATGAGGTGCTATGTTAAGATGATGTGCTATAGGCTAGGCCTAATTTTGCATGTCTAGGTTTTAAGCAAATTATAGGAAACTGATTGAGGCCATAAGGCTGAATACTCAACTTAGGAGTTAGTCATGAGCAGGGCTTCGTGGGTATTGGGCTTTGCTAGGATTTGACCATTAGGCCGATGTATAATTGAGCCACTTGTGTTTCAGATAGCAGCTTTGGGTCTACATCTGTCAGCCATCTGTCTTCAACAGGGGTGCTACTCTTAGGACCTATGAACTAGAGCAGGATAAGATTGACTTGGCCAAACTGTTGGCCAGCCATGTGGTGAATATAGAGATGGTCTATTGTGTCACTCCTAACGACTGTCCTGATCATCCTCCAGTCTTATATTGTTATGTTGCCCCTCCACCTTATATTGTTTCTATTCTCAATGCTTACTGACTTTCCCCCAAGAAGCTGACTCCTAATAGCCATCGATTCTTGCTTGGTATTTATGTCGCTTGTACAACGGCTACGCAGTTAAAGTGCTTAGCGGTTCTAAAGCGACGATGCTACAAAAAGTTATAGCGGGGATAAAGCGAGGATATAGCGGAATATAGAGGAGGTGTAAAATACTTCGTTATATATAAAACTAAATATTTAAAGTCAATTTATTCTTATTGTCACATTATTTGTGTAAAAAAAAATATTGTTTAATCTTACACAACAAAACTAAAGAATATCATGATTTATGCAGACTAGATTTGGTGATTTAAATAGATATCTAACTTATGTTGAGCACTTATGCCTTCAAATTAGGTCTTTACCCGAACTATTTTGATTTGTTTTAAAAGAGAACTAATCAAATCAACCTTAGTGTATTAATATTACTAAAGCGGATGTTAAAAAGCATTGATTTAGTAGGTGTAATGCAAAACGTAGGGCTTAAAGTGGATCTATTGTTTAATAGCATTAAATTAAAATAACATTGCGGTTGAAGAGTGCAATGCGCTATAGCGGGGATTTTACATAGCTTCAGCGGGGCTTTACCTGCACAATATAGCGGTAGGCCTCCCGGAGCCAATTGCCACCCTAGTTGAGATGGTCTTCAAATTATAGAAGGAGGCCAACTACTCGGTAGGAAACTACCATCAATTATAGGATAGTAATAAGCCTATGATATTTATTGGCATTTCTAACAAGGCCGCCCTGGCTAGATGACAAGGTACTTCTTTGTGTTGTGCGGGGTCAATCCTGAGCTAGGGAACCTCAATTTTCAAACATCTCGTAAGTCCTTGTTTCCCTAGTTTTTTCATCTTTTTCCCTACTTTCCCTTGTCTAACGCATTCCTTGATAAGATATGAGCTTAGCTTAAATGGCGTCAACTTGACCATATTGATCGAGAACTTGAACCGGTTGAAGGAGGTCGCCCCAGAGCATTGAGACATGAAGTTGTTGGTGACTGATTCTAACCTCCATGCAGTTAGGTTAATGAGGTTGGGCCATACAATGATTGTTAAGCCTTAAAGGAAGAAAGCGACAAGGAAGGCTACCGTTGTTGTAAAGCTAGCAAAAGAGAGGCAAGACTATTGTAATACTAAGTTCAATAACTCAGACTCAGGGCCGATCACAGATGTTAACCGAGGCATGACAACATTGTAATGGGTGAGAAGAAAGAAGAATGATAGCAAGTTGGCTTGGATAAATTAAGTGATGATGTGTCGGTGCCTGAGTGGGAACGGTTTGACCCACGGCAGTTAGTTGATGTTTCGGTCCCCCATAATGAGTCGCTGCCTAAGGATTGGGTTATCGATTCGAGTCCTAAAGAGAGTTGCATAGTGGTAAGAGAACAAAAGACTGGTATTGGTAGGGATATGAATGCCTCCATCGGGAAAAACCTTGAATATGGCCATCCATATCTTGGATATGAGGGTGAATCCACAGACGAGCCTTACGTAGGGATAGATGAGACTAGCATAGGAATCTCAGCCTCATCATGTCAACCCTTAATCAGAAATAAAGGTTGGGCCGGTATAAATGGTATCTTTACTTGTACCTTGTCTTCTTTTTTGGCATCGAATTTTCAACTAACTCTTTTATCCTTTGTTATTATCGTGGCCCATGGATTGGGCTTCATTGCATTTGATGACGAGCCAACCAAGGGGGCTATGATCGAAGTTTCCTTAGTTGTAATCAATGAGAAACCTATGCCTCCTCATGGAACTATGTACCTCGACATTCCTGAATTTGTTTGGAAGTACCGTGAGTTGCCGCCCAGCCCTACTCCCCCAGTGATGCAATCTAAGAAGAGAAGGATGGATGAGGTCGGTCCATATTTGGGAATGGAGGCACTCGGGCCCTTAAAATAAGGTCCTCAATATTTACGATACAGAGAAGTTGCTTGCTAACCAAACATCCAAGCTGCTAGGGATGGTCGTTCTGAATGTTCACCACATTGAGGATCCCATTGATATGGATTGAATGCTTTCGACCTATCAGTTGATGGTAATTGAGGCTCTCACTTATTCCCACCATCCCTTGTCTAGCCTAAATCGGCACTCCTTGGAGGACGTTATTAACTTATAAGCCCAGAACTCATTGCTGGTAAGTTTCTCACTCTGAACTTGGTTGTTTCTCACTTAGCTTTTCTAACACTTATTTTTTTAGGTCGGCTATAGCTGTATGTGCATCCAAGGGGATGTGAAGTGCTTGCAAGATGATATGTAGGTTGAGAGAAAGGCCCGGGAGAATTTGGAGTCAAATGCCACTAAGGCCAAGGAGGAGAAGGTGGCAGTCGAGAAGACCAGCAAAGAGGTGGTTGAGGCGACACGAGAGGTGGTTATGGCCAGGGAAAGGGCCGAGAAGGTGAAGAAGACCTCAGAGGGAGGGCTAAGAAGGCCAAGGAGGCAAAGGAGGACCTTGGGGAGAGGTTTGCGAAGTTGGAGAAGGAGGCCAACCTACCGAGACTAACTTGTCAAAGCATACGACTAAGAGTCGGAAAAATGAGGATGTTGTTGCCATCAGGAAAGAGGAGGAGGCATATGGAAAAATCGGTCGAAGAACATGGTAAGGATCTTACTTAAGAAGAATTGCCAATCCCCCATTACCATCAATAAGTTTGATGTTGTGGCTTTTTGCTCAAACTCAAGAGGAGGCGGCAACACAGATGTGGGCTAAAGGTGTTCCCATGTCGGCCATGATTACCCAGGAGCGCTTGGACTTCTTGGTTGAGCGAGCTAAGGGGATAGGCTTGGATAGTCCTTAGTTTTCCTTTTTTGTAAGCCCAAAGGGGCGGGCTATATGCCTCCGCATGTTGGGTTTGAATATAACTTTATGGTTGAAATTTGTCTAAGAATTTTGATAGCCAAATCAACCCTTGTGTGCTCATGCTTAGCTTGTAGGTGGTGCACTTTGAGTAGTTGATAGTTCCTTATGTTTGTTGCAGTTTGTGTTTTCTAACAAGATAGATAGCCAAGTTAAGTGATGGTCATCGATCGTGGCCCGTTCCACACTTTATATTGGATTGATCAACTTATGCTAGAGACAGGTCGGCCCAATCGAAGGACTTAAATGTGAGCCTTGTTTGTGTAAACTAGTTATATATTGGCCAACAAGGTCAACATATGAATGTCTGACTTATTTGTGCCATCTTTTTGATGGGCCATCCTGGCTAGAACCTAAGCAATGAATGGCTTGAAGGTTCCACGAGGTGACATGCAGTAGGATACAGTGGCAACCTTGATAAGGAAGTGAATGCACGATAACTCATTCTCGTGGATAGCCAACCAGCAAGAGGAGAGAATGGCTCACTATGCACTTAGTGACAAAGGTCGGCAATCCCCAACAAGGCAAATGAGCATATAAAACTTATCCTTTGTTAGATATCTTGGGTTTCTCGAAGGTTCTCTAGGGTTACATGATGCCAACTGAAGGTGGCGGTCGAGCCCAACACAAACCTGAACGCTAGGTAGCAGTCCCCAACAATGAAGTGAATGCATGGTAATCCATCCTCGTAGATAGCCACCCGACAACATGAAGATTGGTTCGCTATGCACTTAGCGACAAAGGCAAGTAACCCTCAACAAGGAAAATGAGCACAAAAAATGCATCCTTCATTGGATAGCATGGGTTGCTCGAAGATTCTCCAGGGTGACACGATGCTAGTTGAGGGTGGTAGTCGGGCCTAACACAAACTTGAATGCTAGGTCGCAGTCCTCGATAAGGAAGTGAATGCATGGTAATTTACTCTTATGGATATCCTACCGACAAGCGAGGGACTTGCTCGCTATGCACTTTGCGATAAAGGTCGAGAGCCACCAACAAGGTAAATGAGCACATAAAAAATCATTCTTTGTTGGATAGCCTTTGGTTGAGTGCCAATGTTGGCTTCTAGAGCTCTCTCCACATTCTAGACTTGTATTTGACCCCTAAATAAAGGACCACGACCAAGATATTCACGTTCGCACCCTTAGCTCGAGTGAATTCTTTGTTGAAGCGATTATCGCATGACTGCAAGCTTTCTAAAGGACCCTGCATGATGTTTCCTAGTTCACTAACCGTCAAGACATGAGTTGTGGAAGTGAAGAAACGAGTGTTGAAATCTACCAACAATTGGCCTTAGGAACTAATGCTTCTGAACATAGATGCAGGAACCAGCATGAGGCTGATCGTATAAGAGTGGATGGAAAGAGCAAACACTTTGTTGAGCCAGAAAGCTGGGTGGTACGGGTAATGGAATTGAAAGCGGTAATGTGGTCGAAGGGATCAATGCTTCTATCGTACTTGTCAATAGGAAGCAAGGCATACCGTCGATGGATATAACTGTTTAGAATTTCATCGAAGAACGATTCCCCATGCTCGTTGTCAGATAATGCTTCGCCCCTACATTGCACGCTTGCATTGTTGAGTTGCTGGCAGAGGATATTCATTTCTTGCCTGAAGCTAGCATTGGCCTATTGAGGAATGTTTTGGCCAAACATGGGCTGAGGACTCAGGCTGCACCTGGGTAGAGTAGGAATCGGCGATGAGATGAAGAGTAGTGATTATGGGTAGCAGAAGACATTTCTCTATACACATAGGGTAACCTAGAATATACAACCCACCCTTATTCTCTTGATCTGTTCCTGACCACATCCCTATGAGATCTGGAGTGTGCTAAAAGAGTCGCATGTGCCCTACCGACGGTAGAAGCACCGCCTTTAAGGCGGTAAAAAGCATAAGTTCGCAGACAATCAATAACTGGTGATCGTTATGCTAAACAGGAACGATGATGTCTTGGCTCTATAGGCGCAGCCACATTTGGGAGATATCAATTTGGCAAGGCATGCGTGCAGCATACCTTATGGGATGAGCATGAACAACCACGAGCGAGTTTTGGGCACCATCCTTCCCAAGACTCGGCAGTTTTCATAAGGTCATAAGCACCGGGAAGCAAGGGTCTATGAGCACGTAGGTCGAATGATCGACTGTAGGAGGAACTGGTGGGACAAAGTTTAAAATTGCTTGGACGTCCAATCGCAACCTTAAGACATTCACCCCGTGGGATAGATTTGCCATGTTTGATAGTTGCAACAACACAACATGCAACATTTCCTCATTGACACCAAGTTTGGACAGTACCGGCAATGGTGTTGATGTCATCAGTTTCATGCACATTGGAGTTGTTACCTTCGAATGGTGGAAGGTTGTTCATGTATTACGCCAGAAATGTTAAAGGTGTTGATGTCATCAGTTTCATGCACATTGGAGTTGTTACCTTCGAATGGTTCCGAAATGACTTTTAACAACATAGAAAAAATGCGATCATACCTTTTAACAACATTTTTATGAATGTTGTATAACGACATGTTGTTATACGTCCAAAACATTAAACATCATATAGGGAAATCTTGTTAAAAAGGTTGAACTGTTAGCATCTTTTACAAGCTATGAAATATTTATGTTACAATGCTTTGTAAATGTTGTTAAGTGACACGTTGCACCAAGTTTTATAGTGTTAACAACAGTTATTGACGCTGTTAATATATACCATATCAATTTTAACAATACGTAAAAAAATACTATCTTTTTTTTTCAGTACTTTGTTTTATGCTATGCCGTCAATTAAATGTATTATACGCATTGCAATATGATATCATTAAGTATATACAAGATATGCGAATCAACATCAAACGAAACACATTTAAATTATTCAATATAATTTATATGTTACACATTTCCAAATTTTCATAAAATCATAAACCAGGATTCGACAATCTCCATAAGACAGGTTTTCAAAACATATGTATCAAGTATACACCTTACAAAATGTGCAAAACATATGCTTACAATGCCAAAAAAGCTTCAAAAACTTGAATAACGTGGCAACTAGCAAGCTTTTGCACCAAAAATCTTTAATTACCTATAATGAAGAAATTTAATATTTAGCGATCAAATGTAATAAAACAAAATTACATAAATGCAAGCTAAGATATGCAGATCAACTTGACATAATTGTAGCCTAATAAATATAGAATACATTAAATGTAAGTGAAACACTCTTAGATGATAAGAGCTTGAATGCAAGAAGCAAATATTTCTCTTACCCTCAGTGTAAACCTACGAGCCAACACGTCTGCAATACATTAATTAGTTTCAGCTTCCAAGAGAGTTCTTTTACCAAATAAATAGCAAATATAAAGGGTCTGTATGATTAAGATTTTATTCAGTTGAGTCAACATATCACTCCACTAAAATACAGGAATATGGAGGCTATCAGTGAACTCACAAAAGGATTAGATGTGGCAACTAAACTCCATTGTATCTTGATGAACAGTCGAGTCCTTTAAGCAAGTTATGTGATGAAATTGCTACTGCTACAGAAATTGGGATTTCACCATTGAAGACTTCAGATCCTTCACAATATGTGCCTACGGGCATGAAAAGGCCATCATGCTTAGAAGATAATGAGATGCCATTGGGGTTAAGTTCCGTTATTTCACAGTACCATTATTGTGATTATAAATTTATTGGTGATATATAAATTCAAGATGACAGACTTTTATGGTTTTGTGTTAATTTAATATGGTAGTTAGTCCATTCGTTTGTTGAACAAGAAGAGGCAGAATATAAAGAAAGTGACAATCATAGATTCACCCTTCAGTGACGGTTATCAATGGGGGAAATACGGGCAAAGGACAATTGGAAACTCAAAATATCAAAGGTTTTTATGCGTGTGTGTGTGTCTCTCTCTCTCTCTCTCTCTCTCTCTCTCTATATATATATATATATATATATATATATATATATATATATATAATATGTTACAACAATATCATATGAACTTCATTCTTTAATTAAAAAGCAAAAAAAATTTAGTGCAAATCAGACAATACACGACAAGCAAATATTTCAAAACACGTTTTTCATGTGTCATAAAATTTGTTAGAATTGGATGCTGATATTTTAGAAAGATATGCTACATCTTTTGATCTAATATCGATACTAGTTAATATATTGACGTACATGTTACTACCGGTGCAATTCTGATAAATGCAATGGGAAAATTCAATTCCAAAAAGTAAATACTAAAGAGCTTCCATAGTATGAAGTACCAATACAAGTGAGCATACATGCAGTGTAACCAGACATAGTCTACTGCTTCCACTGGAAGAAGTGATGGAAAGTTCAAGATTTGAGACAACATTTGACAAAAAAAGTTTTCTAGTCCTGAAAGATCAATAAATCGACCAGTAACAAGTTCTAGCATCGATTTCTCATGTGATGATCAGTCTTGGAACGATCCTATAGATTTATGGAATAGTTAAAATTTTGTTATTGGCTACTTGTATCTTTACATATGATCAAAAGTATGAATGCTAATAAAAATGAATGGTTTGCTTAGCTAATTAGTTTATCCCTACATAGTTGGAGGAACGATGTTCTTTTTCCGTCTTTTATCCCCTAGTTAGTTCTATTAAAACTTAAGGAATCCTATAACTATATGGTATACAGCAAGAGCATGTTTTCTTCGATTATTTAAATATGTACCATACTACCAAACAAAAGTAATAAGATGAATATAAAGTAATTGGTGAGGCGTAATCCTTCTCTATGTGTGACTTCTTATTATTATCAATTATTTGTACCATACAATTTTTTTTATAAATGTGTTATTTTTATAAACATGTTTAAATTTTTATAAAAATTGCTTAACATAGTTATTTTTTGTGAAAATTTGTTAATTTTTGTAAACTTGGTTAATTTTTATGAAATATCAACTTAGTTAAATTTATATGAAACTTAGTTAATTTTTATAAACTTATCGGATTTCATAAAATTACGATAGCACCTCCTTTGCGCAGTTAGTGCTCTCTTGCACACCCCAATTCAATATATGTTTATACGATCAAAACAAGATTGAATTCATTTCATTTATAACAAAATATATTTCATGATAACATATATATTTAAATGTATAAAAACATACATTTTATTAGCAAATTTAGCTAGCAATATTCCATATAACAAAGCAAAGTTTTCTGTACTTATATAAAAAATAAAGGGAAAAATTAGGATGCTATCGATTAAAGAGTTATGTATTAGTTTCTAAAATTAATGATATCTTATGTACTGACAAAGTGAGTAAAATCCAACTTGTATTATTTTCAGCAATCTAGTATTGTCATAAATGAAAAGTTCTTGTTTCTTTATCTAAGCGGGTCGTTTGCGCATTTAATTTAAAGCTTTGAGCATATAGAGTATAAACTTAATGTAAATGCAAGAACGAAAAATTGTAATTTAACAACAAAAGTGATATTATTCATATGATTAATAACTTGATCACTTACATGACCAAATAGTTGTTGCGGATTCATCCGTGTCCATTCTGCAAATACGGTTTTCGCTCCCATCACCCGATATATTAACTTCTTCATGATTCCCATCAAATCTAAATAGATGTCCAATTACTTGCACCATGTTGTTATTATTTGCACTAAAGATGTCCAATTACTTGCACCATGTTGTTATTATTTGCACTAAAGATGTCCAATTACATATTAAGGACAAGGATAAGGGCTATCAATCATAATAAGAATAAATTGCAATACACATTCTCACTTAAATTAGAAATCATAATCAAAACAGTAGGGGCTTGGATTCAAAAGAATATAGTTTGTAAAGTTTAGGTAACACATAGTATTTTAATACTATAAAACACTTACATGCTCTGGTTTAATAACCTTATCAGGATAACAAGTTTTTATGATTTACATTAATATAGTTTATATTGTTATATAAATAATTTATATTGAGTCATATACTTATGATATATATTATATAATAATTCATATATAATTTTGTATTCTTTTCATAAATATAATTCTATGATATGATTTACATGCACACGCGAGCGCGCACACACATATATAGATGTATGTGTGTGGGGGTCAGAACCGGCTACACCTCATTTTCGCTATACCTCAATTCTCTTTTGATTTCAACCACATGTTCTAATTTAGATAACTATAGTTTCCCTCTCCTATCGCATATATAATTATTAAAATCAGAACATATGGTTGAAATCTAGGGGATTGAGGTATAGCCCATCCTAGCCCCACACACATGCGCACACACTCACACATGCATGCGCCCACGAATATATACACACGTACATGTGCGTGTGTGCATGTGTGATTGTATGTATATAATATAGTTTATATAATATTTGTTATATATATATATATATATAATTTATATTAATTCATAAATTTATTTATTGTATATATTATATAATTTATATTATATAATAATTCATATATAATTTTGTATCGATTTCGTATACATATATTTAATAAATTTATTTGATACATGTATATGTATGCAATTTACATACGTAACTTATATGATTTGCATGTATATGTAATGATATATGATGTAATTTATATCTTATATAATATTTATTTAATCTATATATAGTTTGTATTAATTAATATACTTGTTATATACGTATATTATATAATTTTGTTTATATTGACCTATTAATTCCTCACCATGCCCATTCCTAGTTTCCTTACTATCTTTGCTCCATTATACCAATCATCTTGTAAACCAACACAACAAAACAAAGATTGTATAATGAAAGAAAACTCTATAAAAAAATTAATCTTTTATATGCTACTCAACAAACATGGAAAAGGATTTCTATGTAAACGCGTGGTTTATTTAAAATAATAATTGATAGTTATTAGAAAAAAATATTTGTAAAGATGAAGTCACATTTGATATGACCATCCTAACTATGATTGATATTCATTAGATGTGAGGATACAATGAATAATAAAACCAGATATAAAAGCATATATGGTTAATCAATTCGAATGTAACTGGGACAAATGTCATATCAATATATTCTATTTTCCTAAATGAGTAAAAAAAATTAGTTCTATTTAAAAAAAGGGACTTAACTTTCTTTCTATTACATCTGCTTAATTATATAATATTTATATAACAACTAATTCACAATATATTTCATATGTACTTAATTCTTTATATAATTGACCACTGTTGCTATGGTGTCAATTATTTTGCAAGCTAACATTCAAACAAGAAAATAGAAACGTGTCAATGATTGTGCAGAATACAAAAGAAGTGAAAAAAGGACAAACTAATGTGAAGTGCGATAAAAGAAACAAAGCAGATCACTCTTTAGCTATGTGTGGACTAACATAATAAAATAGGATTTAGATATAACTAAAAAAGTTCGGTCTTATTAAGTCCCTATGGTTTGCCGTAGGTTCCATTGAACTTGGTCGAGTATGTGGAAAGTTTACAATTAGGTTACATTATCACTAGCATTACTGTCTCCACATAGAACAACAAAAACATGAATCCATAACATGCCATGCAACAGAACATATGTGAAAAAGAACGAGTGATGCTCGCTATTTTGCCATATAGATGAGACGTGTGCTACTATAAACTAAATAGCGCACACCCTACGCCATGGGCAATTTTGTGCTATAGCATGCTATAGCGCGCGCTATGATAACTCTGCACCTAAATATTGTAATCATCTAAAACAAAATATTCTAATTGTTCACGTAGAAGCTCGTATAAGTAATATATATTTATAAGTATGTTACAGACTTGTCAAAATATGATCCAACCCAATGACCCAATTCATTTACCCTACTTATAAGTGGATTGAGTCAACCCATTTATGAATCATTATTAAATGGATATAAACAAGTTAATCCATTTCAAAGAATTATAAATGAGTAACTCATTTACTCATTTAACTCCAACTAGACAGAATTCGTTATTTTTTTGTTCAAACCGCAATAACTTCTTTATACTAAATCAGAATCAGGCGGAACTTCAACCGATGAACTTCCCCCTAAAT
The DNA here is from genome assembly GCA_030765085.1 of Allium cepa. Classification (NCBI taxonomy): domain Eukaryota; kingdom Viridiplantae; phylum Streptophyta; class Magnoliopsida; order Asparagales; family Amaryllidaceae; genus Allium; species Allium cepa. Next base: position 211,591,128 of record CM060940.1, on the reverse strand, counting down.
TACGGACATGGAATATTCAGATATTTCATGTTGTGAACGAACGCTATAGTTCTCTACGGTGACTAACGGTTGTACTTAGAAAATAATAGACTACATCATCATATTTGAACTCCGCTTAGGCAGAAGCTGTTATCTTTTTTCTAGCCTGCAGCAAGTTCTTAATACTACCTCAGAATCAAGTGGAACTTCGACCGATGAACTCCCACCTAAATTACGGACAGTGTGAAACACTCGAATACTTCATCTTGTAAACGAACACTGTAGTTCTCCATGGTGACTAACAGTTGTACTTAGAAAATAACATGTGACATCTCCATGTTTGAACTCCACGCAGGCAGAAGTCGTTATTTTTTTATTCAGACTGCATTAACTTCTGCATACTACCTCGGAATCAGACAGGACTTCGAGCGATGAACTCCTATCTAAATTACGGACAGTGTAGAATACTTGGATACTTCATGTTATGAACGAACGTTGTAGTTCCCCATAGTGGCCAACGATTGTATTTAGAAAATAACATGCTACATCCTCATATTTGAACTTCGTCTAGGCAGAATCCGCTATTTTTTTAGACTGCGGTAACTTCTTTGTACTGCCTCGAAATCTAGCGGGACTTCGACCCATGAACTCTCACCTAAATTACGGACAATATGGAACTTGAATACTTCATCTTATGAACGCATGTTGTAGTTTTCCATAGTGATAATGGTTGTACTTAGCAAAATTAAACATTTAAATTTGTTAAATGGATAACCCGCTTATTAAATGAGTTGGTCGGACGAACCCTTGTATTAAGTGGGTCAAAAAGGATGGATAATAAATGGGTTTAGTCAAAATCGGCCCAACCCATTTTGATCCAATCCAACCCAACCAATTTTGATCCAATCCAACCCATTTGACTGGTCTAAGTATGTACTAGTGTGTGTTTTTAGGCTATCATTTTTTATTACAAGAGTTAATGGTGAACTTAATGGACTGCAAAAAGGGAGTGTTCATGCTAGTTTCAGGATAGTTTCGCCTCCATTATGATACATAAAAGCCTCTCTGGCGATAGCCCATCATACATCAGTTTCCACTTTTGGCTATGCAGGTAATTTAGTTTACCATGTGTATATCTGCACAGGAAAATTTTAACATTACAATTTTAAGCATCCTAATTCTTTGTTTTACTCTATGGTGTTATAGGGTTGGTACCAAAATGATTTGAATGGTCTGTTATTCGATAATCAAATGCCAATTTTACCTAAGATACTAGGAGAATATTTGCTCAAAATCATATTTGAGATCAATCTAACAGATTAAAATGGACAAATCTTTCGGTATAATTCTCCATGATCATATTCGAGACTAATTTAAATAAGACACGGACAAAAGGAAGACATAATTCTACATTGTATGCTTAGAAACTCACAGTCCATAATAATGGTTTAAATTGTTAGACCAATTCATGATACATCAAAGCAACACACCATATCAGCATATACCCGTTACTTATAAAGAATAAAAGCAAATAAAAATAAGATATAAATGCCATTATTTTAGGTGACGTGTTTTGTTAAACGGGGAAATTACCTGATAAATGACAAAGCATGATCTGTACAGTGGGTACCATGTTGGAGTCTTTCAGAAGAATTGGTAAGAGAGCTTGCAAGGCCACTTTGCCCAGCATGTGTTATTAGGGGATAAAAAGACCTAAGTACTCAAGCTGCAGCACTACAAGCTCATATAAGGTCACACCAGCATGAATAGAGGACACTTGTATCTCCCTTAAAAACCATTTGTATATTGCTTCGTTGGGATTCAAATAATGATATTATGGCCTGAGGTTGCACTTTTGCACCTACTATATGGTTAGTTCCATGTTCCTGAATAATATTATAAATTACATATTAAAATACTGTATGAAATTACTTTTTTCAAGTGCTGGCATGCATGACACACGCGATGTGTGTGCATATACTACTACAATAGGTTGCCAATTTTGCATAGCTTCAGCACTATGCCTACCAGTACAATGATAGAAACACTTGCTATTAAAAAAATTATATGTGAGGTATGATTGGAACGTGAAAGTCAGTCCTAGAATTCAAGGCAAAGTAAATTACAGCAACGACTACTTAACTATAATTGCAACAAACAGCTCCTAATACAGTTTTCAAACTTACTTGTATATTAGCCATGACCTTCTTATAATCTCTATAATCAACTTACACACAATTTGTATAGCTCATAAGTAGCACTCTCTACTACTGTGGCTTGAGTGTGTGTCTAAGTTAACATTTCAGATCATATATAAACAACATGGTACACTGGAAATTAAATTTGTTCAAACAACTTACTTGTTCATGCAATATTTATTTCCCTTGGGTTATTTTTTTGGTTTGTGGGGGTTTTTTTTTTTGGGGGGGGGGGGGGGGGGGTCGTCATCAAATACATGGCCAAGATGAGCATCACAATATGCACAAAGAACCTCAGTCCTAGGCATATCTAGCTTTTATTTTACATTGTTTCCAATTGGTTCATAGTATGATGGCCAACCTATTCTACTGTCAAACTACGTCTTCAACTTGAGACAAAAAATAGTTGATTTAGAACACCCTAGAATAAATAAAAATTACAAAAAAAAAAAAAAGGCATGCTACTACTGTTGATATTCAAATTTTTCATCGTTTAATTAAGCAATATTCTGCTATAGTATCATTTATACATTTTTTTCCCTAAATATACATTTTAGATTGAATTCTTCCCAGCATAGTGATTAAAGAAAATGCACGGTAAATGGTATAACATACAAGCTAAAATAATATATACGTATGAGAATGTTTACCCACGTTTCTTCCCTGGACGTCCAAATCATTATAGTCGAAAATCTTAAACTCTTATAATTTGAATCTCATTTCAAGTCGAATCACTCTAGGTACACTAGTTTTTCAAATTCCAATTCAAACCATAATAAAAAACGTAGTTAACAAAACATTGGATTAATGCATAAAAGGCAACTACATTTCAGAAAGCTCTCTCCATGATTAGCACTTGTTTAACAGATTCTTGGCAGATAATTTGGTAAGTGCCCCAATTCTCTCACCATGGTTGGCAGGCTGGAACTAAAGAATGAAGACCTGATCAAGGTAAAGAATGCTTTGAAACTACCTAGGCTTATAATATTCAAATTTTCAATTTCTAAAGATAACGAATTTCTAAAATTGTTTATTTATAAAATACTTAATATTCTATAGCTTTCGGTTTAAAAAATATCAAATTTCTTTATTTATAAACTCACCTTTAAAGCACTTGAATTTGAAAATATGGAAATAAGTGTTTGAATTTTCAAAAGTTTTAACTATAGAGTTATGAATTTTCTTAAACTTGAAGTATCAAAAGGTGATTTTATGGTTCGGAGCTTACTGTAATTTCCTAGATATTAATATGGATATATAGACGAAATCATCATTCAGCTTTAAGAACTTAAGATAGTAAAAAGTGTTGAACACTTTACTCTTGACAATGGGTTTTAACAAGGAGTCTTAGTAAAAACAAACAAAATACAAGCTTCTGTACTAGGAGTCAATGGGTCATTAAACATAGTTTAGTAAAAACAAGCAGAACCTAATAATAAATGAATAAAAGTATTTTGATTCGTCAACTGAAGCACCTGAAGCTACTTGAAGCAATCAAACTTCATCAGCAGTTCAACTCCACAGAATTCGAGAAAGTCATTTCCATGATGATCGAACAAAGTCGACTTAATCCAGAAAGCAGAGTACCTTAAATTTAAAATCAAAAAATGAAATAAACCTAAAAATTGATGAATCGAATTAACCTAAAATCTAGGAATTAGGGATACCTGAGATATGAACGAGGCATTAGGGCTATCTGAGGTATGAACAAGGAAATTGGTAGGTGATGGTCATAATGAACTGTAGAGAAGTGGGTGATGTTAAAATTGTAATATGGGGTTTTTTTTATGGTTGTTTCTTGAATTGAAGTAGCAGGGAAGTGAGAAACCGGGAAGAGGAAGACGAGAGACAATAGTATTTTCTTGTTTTAAGAAATGTAGAGATTAAGAAAGATATGCTCGAACACTAGTTTTTCTCAATTGCCCCACCCATTTCCTAAATTCTTTTTTTTAGTGCAGCCCGCTGATAATTTTCTTATAAGTATACATGCACGTATTTTCCTTTCAACCCACTTTCGTGCGCTTCTTCTTCTTCCTTTCGATCAAATTTTTCTGCCACGATCCAATACTCTCTCGTAATCAAAATATCGATCAACCTTTTTCAGTCATTTCAATTTCGTTCTTCTGAAAATTGTAGTCCATATATTAAATTTTTTTCATTCATGTTTGTCGATCTTGTTCTTTCCATATTTCTATTGTGATCTCGTTTTTCTTCAAAGTTTTGATGTAAATTTGTTTGGGTTGTATATAAAGTTGTGATAGAGTAGAAAAGTATTATATTTTAAGTTCAGTTTCTAGGTATCATTTTTATTTTTTCTTAGCATCATTTTTTTATTATCAGCAACTAGATATCAGTTTTTGTATACGGTAGTTATCAGTTTTGTAAAATGGAAAAATTAATGTTATAAATTGAACATACTTTTACTAATGTTTATTTTTTATTTTTTTTTACGGTGATAACAGTCTTCTTTGTCTATTTGTGTTGAATAATAACGCTTTTAGCACTTCATTGTCTATCGATTGCTTTTTGTATGATTTGAAGAATGAGATATGTCGATGTTGGTCTCAATTAACTCATTCTTCTATTCAGATTTCTTATCTACTTGAGGACAAATCTATTATGGTTGACACTGATTCTGATATGCAGAGTATAATTTGTTTTCAGTTATACAAGAACTGTTCTTTTTTTGGTTTACTGTTAAGGTTAAGGGTTCTGAATTGGAATATGTTGATGGTGCTTCTATTTCAAGTTCGTCTAATGTTCGTGCTTCTTCATCTTCTACTGGATTTGTCTGTTCAAATGTTGTTATCAATGGTAAAAGTTATTTAAAAGATATATTGAGGAGAGGATCATCATCCTATTATTTCAAAATAAATACAATAAGTTATTTATGAAACAAATTATGTTGAAACATAACAATAGGTTAGGTATTAGGTGCAGTGAAATATCTTCAGTCAAATATGTAACGATTTCAAGTTTGCTGTAAATAGGTATCAGTTTACAGTAACTAGGTATCAGTTTGGACTAAGTAGGTATCAGCTTTCTGTAAATATGTATCATTTTATTTTCACGTAGGTATCAGTTTTTTATAAGTAGGAATCAGTTTTTTATAATTAGGTATCAGTTTTTTGGAAGTATCATATTTCAACTAAATGATACTGACTTTTATTTTACCAAACGATTTACACTAAATGATACCGACTATTATTTATTGTAAGTAGGTATCAGTTTGTTGTAATTATCAGCTTTTTCTTTTACCAAATGATTTATAGGTATTATTTTTGTAATATCTATTATGTTATAAAGTTATAATGTTTCTAATTTTACCTAATTAAGTTATTCTTCTTCTGATTCTTCATCTGCAACTTTTTTCTCTTCTTCTTTCTGAGATTTTTCATGTTTAACTTTTTTGATAATTTAGAATACAATTAACGGTATGAAATTATTAGTATTAGTTTTATAATTTTGCAATTTCATTACCTCAGTTTCTGTTTGTATTTTCTTTTGAATCATTTTTTCATTTCTTCTTTTTGTTATTTGTTCTCTTTTTTGCATATTTTCTTCAACCGTTTTCTCCGCAGTTATTTGTTGCTGCATGTTCTTTTCTTTGTTTTGTGTAAAAATATTCGATTTTACTATAATAAAATTATTCTAACTTTGTTATACTTGATTTATAGTATCGGTTACCTTCTCTGCTATACTTTCTCTTATTTCTGGTCTGCTTTCAATTGCTGTATTTTTTTCATGTATTCTTTTTGTTCTTTTTTCTCTATTTTGCTTTTCGTCTTCTACTGATGTAGGTTTTCTGAGTTTTAACTTGTTGTTTTTTGCCTTTATTGTCTTTGCTATCATTTGCACTAGAGATAGGTTTTTCTCTTCTATTATTGCGTTTTCTTTTTGAATATCTACTGTTGGAAGTGATTTGACATTTTAATTTTCACTTTGTTTCTTCACTTCCGACGTAGCAAGGGTTTCTTTGACTGTCGATTGTTGTGCTCGTTGTTCGTCGACTGTCGATTGTTGCGGTTGTATTGAAGATGTAGATTTGCTTCTAGTTTGTGGTGCCATTTTTTTGTCGAGCAAAATTTTGTCAGATTCTGAGTGAAAGCAAGGAGGAGGAAGACGAATGAGATTCTTTATTTTGTTTTAAATTTTATCTGGACTTTAGGCTTTGGGCTTTGTCCTTACGGTAAAAACTGTGTGTGTGTCCTTGTAGATAATTATCTACTTTAATTTGTCCCTTAAAAAAAATTCACCTTTCTACTTCTTTGTCCACTGAACACTAAACCATCAAACTTTTCAAATCTCAAATATCTAAAACAAGCAATGGATCATGAAGACGACATTACAAATCTAAGGTAGTCTCAAACGATAAATTTAATATTTTTTCCAATTTTTTATGCTTAAATTTCGTTTTTTAAAATTACAGGTTTGAAAAAGCCATGATGTAAGATTGATAGCACAATCACGTAGAGGGAATACGTTGTTTGTACTATTACCACGCAAAGATGACGCGGGGTTTTGTGCTATATACGTGATACGTATGTTGATCTCGTTTAGGAAATGTGTGGTTTTATAGTAAATCGGATTTGTTTTCTACATTGTATAATACACTTTCTCTTCTATTCGTTGCTGCGGATCTTAGATTACACAAGCGATGAAGACGACGGTAATGAAATGTTGTTGGATTATACTAACGAATTTACAACAAATGATGTAGGTAATATATTTTTATTTATATTGTTTAGGTTTTTTTAATTTGTCAATTGGTTGGATAATATGACTTATGTTCCTTTGTAGATTTGTCCATCCCGTCAACAGTTGATTAATTGGGTTCGTAACACTGGTAAACGCGTTGGGTTTTTAATAATTATAATGCAACTGGACACTGCTGCCTCAAGTACGAAATCAGGAATACTATTTGCATCTGAAAGTAGTGGTGTGTATGAGAGGAACAAAATTAAAGATCCTAACAATTATAGATTAACGGGTACTAAAAAATGTGACTGTCCATATAGATTTAAGGTGTGAAACTTCCTTCTATGGACAGTTGGCGTTTGGTTGTTGTTAACGGTGTCCATAATCATTCGGAGTCGGCGCACACTGAAGGTCGTTCGTATGCAGGAAGATTAAGTGAAGAAGAGATCAAAATAATGATTGAAATGCATAGAAATACGGTGAAAGTTAAGGAAATTTTGCATATATTAGCCATAAAAACCACTCAATAGTAGAAGCATGAAAGAAGGTTAATGAGAGTGAGATTTCGATGAAGTAACAGGTATAAGTTTCGATAAAGGTCATAAGAAAACTTTTCAAAGGCAATAAGACGGTTTCGAAGGAGTCAAAGGCACCAAATGCTCTTATAATGTGGAGGCATTCGATTCAGATGGAAACAGGAATAACCTTCGGCCATTTCCAACCTTTCGACACAGATAAATAAGCAAAGACGGTTTCGGAACCCCTTTCGAAGGCAATGGATTATAATCTCTCACTTACGCGCTAAACCTTTCGGAACTAAAGGTTTCGCCCTTATCATAGCCCTTTCAAAAGCATTTACAAGCCTTTTGAACCAGTCAAGACTGATAATATTAGGGAAAGGTTCCGCCTCAATTCTCAGGCATGCATTCGAAGGTTACCCAACATCATCGAAACCATTAGTACTTTAATATCTTCGAAACCAGTATGAGCAACCTATCGACGGAGTTGGAGGCTTCTATCTTATTTCTAGTAACAACAAGACAACATGAAGGAAAATGCACATGTGGAAACCTTTCGACAGCGTTGAAAGCTGTTATGAAGGAAGTGGTGCTTAAAGTTCAACAAAGGGGAAAGGTTGTCAAAGGACCCTTTCAACTCAGTCGAAAGGTCTAAGAAAATATAAAGGAAGCGCAAGAGTAGATCAAAAGAGCACAAAAAATATGTCTTTCGACAACGTCGAAAGGAGTCATGGCCTTTTGACTAAGTTAAAAGGCTTGGAGCGACATATAAAGAGGGGTCACTTCGGCCGAGTCGAAAGCATAGGCGCGGAAAGGAGTCGATTTGCATTTATAAATAAGACCCAAGGGGTCCGGTTTTAGAGACCGAATTCTGAAATCCTGAATTCATCTCTTCTGCTATACTTTCTTAATTGCAATCAGATTCTCTAGAAACCCTAAATCGAATTGGGGAAAAAAACTCTATTACTTGAAACTCATTTTGGATTACTAATAAAAGTGAGATGGCTTGTTCATTAAGGATTTTGATAAGGAGGAAGATCATTAGCTTGACTAATGATCCATTGCACATGATTCTAACCTATTCTCTAAAATTCTTTTGGTCCATGCAATGTATATGGTCGACTTGGGAGTATTTGATTGAAACACATCATCGTCAGAACCTACATTTGACACCACAAATAAAAGTATTGATGGAGTTTCGACCATGATGAATTTATGAAAACTGGGGACACCCAAGTCGATCTTATACAAGGAAATTAGAGTGAATCTTAAGTGATTATAAGCTAGAACCGTATCGAAAGAGTAGAACCCTTTTTCGACCCGATCGAAGGGGGTGTTTCGAAGGGGATTCCGGTTTTTAATTGACTAACAACTTTGGGAGCGGAACTCATTCGAAAGGGGTCTATCCCCATATACATCTGCAACCATTTTGAAGGGGTTTCACATCAAAAGTAACAAAGTCATCAGGTCGAAAGCAGCTATATCATACTAATGAAATATGCATCACTTTCGACATGATTGGAAGGGACTAGAACAACACCTTTCGACGTGATCAAAAGGAATGAAATGCTAAAATGGTTAATTGCTTTTGACCCACTCAAAGGAAAGGATTCAAGCAAATGCCATCTCTCTAAACTGATTCCTTGAAACCTTTTGACTAATTCAATCCAGTTGAAAGGTGGGAATAGCTCTTATGCCCCTATCGATTAAGCCACCTAGGTCAAAAGGTAGAGCAATCCTTTGAAACCCTTTCGACTATGTCAATTTGGTCAATAGGTATGCTTTCGAAGGAGAGGATCTTTCCAATAAACTTGATTTCATTCGAGCTTAATTACTATTCATATAGCATCAGGGATGTTGACAAGTTTTCTTGTTAATATTTTTGGTGCTAGAAGGAGGGCTTGAACCTCCGACCTTGCCGCTGTATTACAGACTAATTGTGGCTCATTTGTCTTATGTAGGAAAAATAAGATCAAAACGATTAAGTGGAATTGGGGAGGGAGTTGTCCACACCACTACTTTAGAGGAGAATATAGCTCCATATTTTAATCTTGATGGGGCTGTTCCTGGGCAAACTTCGTCATCAGCACAACAAGATGAGAATACAGCTAAATCAAATACTTGGAATAACAGTCGCAAGAGATGTAGGATCTACTTAAGATGGCTCTATCTCAGAAATCTTCCAAGACTCCAAAGCCAACCCAAAGGGAAGAGGTGGTCTCCCCCAGAAGGAATCTAAAAGCTAATTCTAATGAGTATAAAGGCAAAGTGGATCTGACGTCCTCGAAGAAGAAAGAACCCCCCAATCAAAAGCTAACCATTTGGGAAGAATTCTCGACAAATCACTTGAACAATTTGGGAGATCAACATCAAAGGAATATTGCCCAAACCAAAAAAATTATGGCAATGTCGAAGCTTACCTAAAAGATGCCGCTGAAAAGGCAAAAAATGATGCTATGAATTAAAAAGGGAAAAGAACAATGGATGAGAATGTTAATGACAATGAAAGAGTGCCTCCCTTCACTGATGAGATCATGGCCACAGTTATCATGCCATATGTCAAGATCCCACCAATGAAATATCATGGGGTTACAGACCCGGACGATTATCTGATGGATTTTGACAGCCAAATAAACTTGTACAATTCATATGGAGCTGTCAAATGTCGATTTTTCCCAGTCACTCTCTAGGGAGAAGCAGCAAAATGATACAGGCAGTACCGGAAGAAAACTATATGCTTATGGAAGCGTTTTTCTTACGAATTTTCTGCCCGATTCTGCATTTACAAAAATCCCACAATTAACTACACGGTTTTGGCTAATATAAACAAAAACAGGGAGAGTCCTTGGGAGATTACCCGAGGAGGTTTAATGCTGAAGCTTTAAAGGCCAAAGACATGAACGATCGAGATAAGCTTATAGCCGTTCATTCTGGCTTAACAGAAAACACCCCCTTCTGGAAGCAATTCTTTATTAACAGCTACAAACACTTGCAAGACTTCCATTTCCAAGCTGACAAGCTCATCCGAACGGATGAGCTTTACTATGCCAAGAAGAAAACTAACCTCAAGAAAGAAGGAGGGAGATTTAGCCAAGGCCGTGGCCACAAAAGAACGAGATAGGAAGGACCAAAAGCTTGCACAGTTGCTTTAAACAAGCCATTGTCTTACGTGTATGCAGTAGCCAAGGAAAGAGTCAACTTTTTGGTCTCCTTTAAAGCCAAGACCAACCTTGAACAGAAAAAGGAAGGAGACTATTGCGCTTATCATAAAGCCAACGACCACAAAACTGGCGAGTGCAGGGTTTTGGCCAGAATTAACCCAATGCTGATTCAAGAGGTCATTTGGAGGAGTTTGTTTAGGATCAGCAGAAAACCTAGTGAATAGAGAATGGTCCATAGAAACGTCCAAGAAACACTGTGAATGTGTTGGAAGATAAGGATCCCCTAAGCTTGAGCCCGCCAATCAACAAAGTTGATGTAATCCACGGTGGGCCGCATTCAGCAGGAAACAGCAAGGGGGCCTAAAGCAGGTATATTAAAGAAGCTAAAGAAGGGATCTACTATGTCCAAGAGGAACCTCCAGTGAAGAACCCACGTCTCAATATTCAGATGCCTAACCTTGTTGTTACTCCACAAGAGTTAAGAAAAGGGGTTCACCATATTCATAATGATCCCTTGATAATTACTGCACAAATTGAATTATCTACTGTCTCAAAAAATCTTTTTGACACAGGCATTACAGTCAATGTAATGTTCAAGCACGCCTTCGAATAGGTGAACATTCCTGAAGACAAACTAGAGCCAAGCATGGGGCCTATATTTGGATTCAACAAATAAAGGATCAACTCTAGTGGGACAGATAAAGCTGCTCGTACAAATGGAAATGCCAACGACCTGCAAAAAATTCGAAACTACTTTTGTGATAATCAATGAACCCTCCTACGACAATGCCTTCTTTGGCAGGCCAACTCTTGATGAGATAGATGCTTTTGTCTCTTCGAAATATCTCGTGGTAAAATTCCTGACAACGCGAGGCTGGGGAACTGTTCGAGGAGAGCAGTTTAGCTCTCGAAAAATGTATTTTGCTACTCTTGACCAGTATAAAAGGGAGTATTCTGCATTCTTTGATTCTTCTACTAATTTATAGCCTTCAGATGATAGATTTTCACATCCAACATTCAAAGCAAAGATTAAAATTAATAAATCTAATAAGCATATATATGAAAGGTACATTCCTTCCAGAGGCAAGAGAAAGAGAGTTGAGCAAATTCAGTGGAAGAAAGCCATATAATCACAAAATTTGATTGCCAAAGTGAAACGGAAAGGATAAAACCTATTGAAGATCTTAAGGAAGCTTACATAGATTCGGGTGATGTTACTAAAGTGGTTAAGGCTGGAAAAGATATTAATGGTGACTTAAAGAATGATTTGATACAATTTCTCAAAGTCAACAAAGACGTGTTTGCCTGGTCACATTTCGATATGGTGGGAATTGATCCAACGGTCATGTATCATGGCCTCAAAATTAATCCAAGAACAACTCCCGTAAGGTAGAGAAAGAAACAGATGGACAAGGTACGGTCAAAAGCTTTGAAAGAAGAGGTTAACAGACTCCTTGAGAATGGATTTATTCAGGAAGTGTACTACCCAAATTAGTTAGCCAATCCAGTACTGGTAAAGAAATCAAATGGGAAATGGAGGACTTGCATTGACTACACGGATTTGAACAAAGTATGTCTAAAAGATTGTTTCTCAATGCCACGAATATAGTAGACACCACAAGCGGACATAAGTTGTTATCTCTCATGGATGCCTATTCAGGGTATAACCAAATACCAATGTTCAAACCAGATGAGGAGCACACTAGCTTCATAACTGAGTGGGGGATTTATTGTTACAAAGCAATGCCCTTTGGATTGAAAAATGCAGGTGAAAGGTTGGTCAACTGAATGTTTAAGGAGGAAATCGGTCGGAACATGGAAGTTTATGTGGAGGATATGCTCGTAAAGTCTAGTAAACCGGAAAATCATCTTAAAGATTTGGAAGAGATGTTCAAGGTATTGCGAAAATATCAAATGAAACTAAATCCACAAAAGTGTTCTTTTGAAGTCCATTTGGAAAGTTTCTAGGCTACCTTGTAAGTGCCCAAGAAATCGAAACCAATCCAGATCAAATTCAAGCCATTAATGACATAGCCGAACCTAAAACTAGCAAGGAAGTGGTGAGTTTGAATGGAAGGGTGGCTGCCCTAACCAGATTTATCTCTAAGGATACCGATAAGTGTATACCCTTCTTTGATGTAATTAAGAAGAAAAGAAACTTTAAATGGGGGAAAGACTGTAGAAAAGCCTTTCAGGAACTAAAATGGCACTTGGAAAAACCTCCAATACTTTCAAGTCCCGTGAATGGGGAAACCTTATACCTATATATGGCAGTTTCAGAGCACGCATTTGGCGCGGTATTATTAGAGAAGGTAATGGGGTACAACATCCAATATATTATGTGAGCAGATGGTTGAAGGATGCAAAAGTCTGATATCCAGTGATTGAAAAGTTAGCCTATTGTTTGATTCTAACAGCTCGAAAACTTAGAGCATATTTCTAAGCACATCCGATCAGGGTATTGACCCATTTTCCCTTAAGCAACTCTTTAGTAAACCAAAAACTTCAGGAAGGCTGGTAAAGTAGGGAATTAAGCTCGGCCAATATGACATTGAATTCATCCATGAGCTGCATCAAGGGGCAAGTATTAGCATACTTCATTATTAAGTGCACTGACATTATTAAGGAGCAATCGAAAAAGGAGAAAGACCAAAAGCCTATATGGCAATTATTCGTTGATGGTGCATCAAACGAACAAGGGGCCAGTGCAGGATACGTAACCATTACATTGAGTGGGCATCGTTTACATTATGCCATGAAATTGAGATTTTCTGCAACTAACAATGTGGCAGAATATGAACCTATGGTAGCGGGATTAACCTTGGCATTAAAACTCAAAATTCCACAGATACAAATCTTTAGTGATTCTCAACTACTGGTAAACCAAGTGAAACGGGAATATCAAAAAAAGGTTCCAAAATATCCTTATGCGTGAAAAGTATACCAAGAATGCTTGCTTTGTTTGAAGACTTTTCAATACACCAAGTCCCAAGAGCGGAAAATTCACAAGCAGACTCCCTAGCAACACTAGTGAGCTCAAGGGAAGCCCCGGAGACATGTATTATTCTAGTGGGATATTGGGAAATTCCAAGTATTGAAGAGAAGGCATCCGAACAGGGGAAAGAATTGTTAGTTCTGACAAGGTCTCAAGCAAAATCTCAAAGGGAAGAGAGAAGAGAAAGCAGTCAAGAAATATCAAATAAAAGGGTCGACCAACATAGTCCAAATAACATATATGATGACCCTGGATGTCACCCATTTGAGAATACCTTGTTAAAGGAACACTCCCATTAGACAAAGGTGAGGCAAGGAAAATCAAGATACAAGCTTCAACCTTCATAATAATGGATGGAATCCTCCATAAAAAAGGATATGCTCTTCCCAATTTAAGATGTATAAGCATGAATGAAGGAATAAAATTAATACTTGAAGCACATGAAGGATTTTATGAAGATCATTCAATTGGAACAAAGTTGGCAAAGAAAATAATGAGGCGGAGATTTTGTTGGTTGCATATAGTAGGCCAAGCCATCGAATATGTGAAAAGATGCGAAAAGTGTTAGAAATATTCAAATATTCTCATATTAACCCCAGGCCAGTTGACTGCCATAACAAGTCCATGGCCCTTTGATGTATGGGGAATAGATTTAACTGGCCCGTTTCCAATTTCAAAATGAGAGGAAAAATATGTTGTAGTTGCCATAGACTATTTCACGAAATGGGTTGAAGCGGATCCGCTTCCAAAGATTACTTCTAGGAAGGTACTCAGATTCGTTATCAAGAATATCATAACCAGGTTAGGAATATCGCATAAGATAATTTATGACAATGAAACAATTCGAGAGTGAAGAATTCTCTCGCTTTTGCCACAAAAATGGAATCATTAAAAGTTTTTCATCGGTTGCACATCCAAAAGCGAATGGGGCAGTTGAAGCTGCAAATAAAAGCATAAAGACGATTCTGAAAAAAAAGTGGCTAAACAAGGCAAACAAAAATTGGATGGAAGAACTACCGCTTATGTTATGGGCCTACCTAACATCCACCAAAATGGCAACGGGACATACTCCCTACTCTTTGACATATGGGTGTTAGGCGATGCTGCCAATTGAGATTGAGATACCCTTACACCGAAGAATTGCCTACGCATTTGATAAGAATCAAGAGCTAAAAAAGAATCCTTAGATTTAATACATGAATTGAGAGATGAAGCAGTGGTAAGAGCCGTTAAATATCAAAGAAAAAAATCAAAATACTATAACTCAAAAGTGAAAAATCGTTCATTTCATGAAGGAGATTTGGTACTTCGAAGAGTGATGGCAAATACCGAAAACTCCATAGATGGACCCTTGGGGCCGAATTGCTAAGGCCATTAATCGTTTGCAAAGTAATCCCCCTGGAAGCTTATAAATTATGCCAACAAAGTGACAATATGATTCCGAGAACATGGAATGCCGAACATTTGAGGTCATATTTTCTAAAGATGAATGAATAAAGCATCCCTTTCTTCAAAAAAAAATCTACATGGTTGGGAGTAAAATGCTCCTTATATTTGGATACTCCTAAGATGGTAGTCTACCGAAGATGGTAGAAAGCCTTTGTCTGCGCCGAGATGGCTAGGGCAGAGAACCTCTTGGAGGAAGGGCGGGTAAGCCTTTAGACGCGCCATGAGATGGCCAGGTTAAAGCTGTTGAATATGTGCTTATATGATTTTTGTTTGATGATAATTAACATATATACATTCGTTTAAATGTATTTGTTAATGTACTATTTTATTTTTCATAGATTAAATAAATATTTATTGAATAAAATAAATTACACAGAATTTGAATTCAAACAGAAATTTTATTCAAACAAATATTTATTACAATTTTGAATAGTACAAATTTAAGCTCTCACTATACATATACAATTTTGATTCTAATTACATCACAATTCAATTTACATAAATGCCTCACTACATATCACTCACACTCGTAGTTTATCTTCAATTTCATTCCAGTTATAATCCAGCATCTGAGAAATATGCAAAAATATTCACTAACGCAGTAAAATTGAAAAGGAAAACTTGAGTCTTAAGGAAATCATTGACACTAGGAAAAAGGATTTTATAAATAGATGCACCTCACTTGTAACTGAAAACACGACACTAAAAACCAAAGTCCAAAATCTTGAGAAATCTCTGAATAACTTTTCAAGGGGCGAAAAATCTTTCAACATGCTATTCGGAAATCAAGTTTTTGCTAACAACAGAAAAGGACTACGCTTTAGGAAAACACAAGTTGAGGATAATGCAAAAGGTAAGAGTGTCTTTGATAGATGTGAAATAATTGGACATCGTGTTGAAAATTGTAGTCATAGGAACAAGAACACAAAATTTATACAAGTTTGGGCTCCTAAGAATTCTACAAACAAATTTCATGTCTATTGGAACAAGAATAAAAGGACTAAACAAGTTTGGGTTCCGAAGGGATTGTTTATTCACAATGCTTCTGCCACTAACAATCATGGACCTATAAAAACAAATAGGTCACAAAAATCTTTCATCGTGTAGGTATGGTGGCAGGCTAAGGAACAACAACAGTGTTTTCTGGATTTTTGGCTGTTCCAGAAAACACTGTTGTTGTTCCTTAACCTGCCACCATACCTATACGATGAAAGATTTTTGTGACCTATTTGTTTTTATAGGTCCATGATTGTTAGTGGCAGAAGCATTGTGAATAAACAATCCCTTCGGAACTCAAACTTGTTTAGTCCTTTTATTCTTGTTCCAATAGACATGAAATTTGTTTGTAGAATTCTTAGGAGCCCAAACTTGTATAAATTTTGTGTTCTTGTTCCTATGACTACAATTTTCAACACGATGTCCAATTATTTCACATCTATCAAAGACACTCTTACCTTTTGCATTATCCTCAACTTGTGTTTTCCTAAAGCCTAGTCCTTTTCTGCTGTTATCAAAAATTTGATTTCCCAATAGCATGTTGAAAGATTTTTCGCCTCTTGAAAAGTTATTCAGAGATTTCTCAAGATTTTGGACTTTGGTTTTTAATGTTGTGTTTTCAGTTACAAGTGAGGTGCATCTATTTATAAAATCCTTTTTCCTAGTGTCAATGATTTCCTTAAGACTCAAGTTTTCTTTTTCAAGATTCTCAGAGCTATTCTTAAGTCTTGATAATTGTGAATCTAAAATTTTACATTTTTTACATTCTAGGTTTTGAATATTTTCAAGTTCAGTTTCTAACCTAAAATTTTCACGAGCAAGTTCTCTCCTATCAGATTTCAGTTTTTCAATTTTAGATTCAAGAGTATCATCTACTTTAGTAAGATCAAGACACGTAAAAACAAGTTCTTTATAAGAATAGTCACCTACCTCACTAGATTCCTCTGAGCTTGCTTCTGAATCTGATTTTGCCATAAGACACAAGTTAGCCTCCTCTAAGCTACTATTCGAAACTTCCTCTTCTTCTTCATCATCCCAAGTCGCTGCAAAGACCTTCTTCATCTTTTTCTTTCCTTTGTTGTTTTTGAGAAGTGGGCATTCTTGTTTGAAGTGGCCAGGCTTGTTGTAGTTAAAGCACGTCAGTTCATTATTGGAATTGTCATAATCTTTTGTCCTATTACCATTTGTTTTCTTCTTGCGTGGCTTGAATCTTGACCATTTTCTAAGATTATTGACAGCCATTGCAAGCTCTTCAATTGGATCTTCTTCTTCTTCATCGCTCTCTTCTTTGCTCTTTAAGGCAATCGTCTTCTTCTTTGGTTCGGAGTTGTTGCGTTCCTCTTTTGCTTTTAGCTCAAGCTCATATGTCATCAAGTTGCCAATCAACTCCTCCATGCTTAGTTTACTCAGGTCTTTCAATTCTTGTATTGCCGTGACTTTTTCCTCAAATTCATCGGTAAGACTCGTAGCACCTTCCTCACAAGCTCTACCTCAGTGAATACCTTCCCAAGCGCTCTAGCATTGTACACCAAAGTTGAAAAGCGTCCAAACATGTCCTTTATGCTCTCGCCTTTGTCCATCACAAAGTTCTCGTATTCATTGTTGAATAGGGCTAGACGAGACTCCTTGACTTGAGAAGTTCCTTCATGTGTCACCTCCAAGGTATGCCAAATTTCCTGTGTAGTTTTACAATGAGAAATTCTATTAAATTCAGTCTTATCAAGAGCACAGATCAAAGCATTCATGGCTTTAGCATTTGTACTTTTTAATTTCTTATCGTTAGCATCCCACCTATCCTTAGGTTTAGGAATCTCAGTATCACCAACAGTTATAGTGGGAGATTTATAGCCAGTTTCAATAATGTCCCAAACATCATAATCAACAGAACTAAGATAAATACCCATCCTAACTTTCCAATAAGCATAATCATTTCCATTAAACATGGGTGGCCTAACAATAGATTGCCCCTCAGAAAAAGCATTATTTGGTGGATTCATGACTCTAGAGTTAAAGAAAAATACCGTGCTCTGATACCACTTGATAATGTTACAGGGACAGGTGAGCACAGGTCAAATCCAAATGAAAAGCCGAGTTCAACTCACGTGCAATATATTTAAAATCACAACGCGGTACAAGATCAAACCCGAGTTTTGAAACTGGATTCAACTTAAGTGAAATTTCAAAAATCAACATGAATGGATGCAAAGACCAGTGATGCAAGCAATGACCAGATCAAAGAGCAAAATGATGATAATGTAGACCTGAGTGAACCATCTTAAGATCACAATATAATGCAATCATCATGAAGCACTTGCAACAGAAAGTCAATGAAAATGGAACTAATTTGAAACCACAAGAGACTGCAACAGCAAATACATCATGATATCGAGCTCAGTGAAACTCAAGCAAGTGCACAACTAAACAAACATGAAGTGAATGCAACTACAGGAACTCAACAAGGAAGACTACAACATCAAGTCGAGTCAACAACCAGAATATATGAAACAAAGAGCTCGAGCATAAGATATGGAAATTCAACAATACAAAAACTACAACAAACACAAGTAAATGAGATAGCAGTATGCAAGTGCAGACAATCAATACACTGTATATACAATAGAGAGCATGGTACAATGCAAACTACAATATCCACAACAAACAACTCAGTGAAGCCCAAGTATACAACTACAGTGTCATGACCAAAGCAAAATCAGAGAGGAGTATCAGTGTACACAACATCAAGTTCAAATAACAAACAGTGAATCAAGACAGGGCCGAGCAACTGATATATGGTGATGCAGTCAACAACTACTAAAAGTAACAGTGCAGTAAAACTACACAACTACAAGTAAAGGGAGCAACAACTCAAATGCAAATACCACAAATCCAGACCAGATTTCGAATTATACAATCCAGACTAAACAACTCTGTGCACATTGATACATGATCAGACACAGGACAACAAGTCTCAAACTAAAGAATAGTGAAGCAACTCGACTACAATAATTCAAGCATTGACTTCAGTGAGCAGGCAAAGTAAAACATGCCAGAGATATTAAGAGTAATAGTCGACCAACAGAAACTAGACCAACAGCTACATGCAGATGAACAGCAAAGGATCAAAACTCAATGCATATGAAACCAAGAATGCTAGCATGAAGTACAACAGACTCAAGTCTACAATTCAAAGTCATAATACACAGTGAAGTCGAAATCATGTGGAAGCATACAGAAGTCAACAAGGAAATTCAATGAAGACAGTAATTGAAGCCGAGAAACAATGTACCAAAGATCAGATGACAAGTTCAAAGTCAAAGCAGAAGTAATCAAGTGTGTGTACAATTTGAAAAAGTCAAAAATCAAAGTTAAAATAAAAGAGGAAAGTTTCTGCCGTATCAACAAGGAAATTCATGTGTAAAAATTCAAGCGCGTATCATTGAAAAAGTCAAAAATAAAATAGGAAAGTTTTTGCCATATTATTCAAGGAAAATCGAACGCTGCAAAATCAAGACCGTGTGCATCAAGTCGTAAATATATCAGGAAAGCACAATTTAGAAAAGTGTCGAATTGATTAGGGTCTCGGAATCCATATAAATATTCACCCAACAAATTCATCATCGACATCGAGTTCGAATACGAAAATCACAAAAGCACAAAAAGGGAAATTACATACCGAAACAACAGTGAACTCGATCAAAGAGAAGCGGCCAAGAGCAAAACAAACGAGAACGAAGCACACGAATAACCACTGTATCGATCAACAAAAAGGCGCAGCTTCAAAGTCCTAATTTTGGAAGCAAGGAATAAAAGAGCCGAAGCCCTAATTTCAGAAAGAGGATCGGCCGCCATTTTCTTCAAGCCAGAAAAAAAAGAGGATCGGGTGAAAGAAAAATTGGGCCGGCCTTGTTAACAAGAGCTTTAGTTTATTATTAGGGTTTATTTTATTAAGGGTTTTTTTTGTTTATTAGTTTTATTTTTTATTCTTTTCGAATCAAGTCTTGGTAAATCACCACCTAGGTTTTAGGTAGTGTCAGATTGTCTAGTTAGAATTAGTTCAGTGAGCAGGGTGTGCGAGTTTGCAAAACTCTATAGGCGGTAGCAGGGTGTGCGAGTCTGTTAGAGTGTTTGTAAGCGGGAGACTGTTTAATTCTAATAGAAATCTGGGAATGCAGCAGTAGGCAGGGGTTGCCGAAGCTGGGTAAATTTTGTGTGTGATTTACTTTTCAGCATATTTACTTATCTGCATTTTGTGTTTGTGTTTAATTCGAGAAAATTTGCTATAACCCTATTCACCCCCCTCAGGGTTAATCTAGATCCTACAAAATCTCCATACAAGGCCTTAGCCACGCCTCTGGTCAAGTCAAGGCACCTCCTCGAGGGTGGACAGAGTAGGCCTTTATCCATGCCATAAGATGGCCAGGGTAAAGCACTGAACAAGCCCTTATCTGTGCCACGCTATGGCTAGGATAAGGAACCTCCTGGAGGAAGAACGGAGTAAGCCTTTATCCGCGCCATAAGACGGCCAGGGTAAAGCACCGAACAAGCCCCTGTCCGTGCTGCAAAAGGTCCAGGGCAGGACGCCTTCTAAAGGGAGGTCGGGTAAGTCCTTGGTTTCAGCCTCTAAGATGAGCTAACCAAGAACGCCGGACAACAATGGACTAAGACGTCCAAACCCAAAGAAGAGGCCCATCAAATAATAGACTAAGATGTCCAAGCCCAAGAAGAAGCTCATTCAAAAATGGACTAAGATATCCAAGCCCAAGAGAAGACTCATCAAATAATGGACTGAGATGTCCCAACCTGAGAAATAACATAACTACAAGAAACTAAGATGTCTAAGCCTAAGAAACGGCATATCCGAATTTGGACCGAGACGTCCAAGCTCAAGAAGCAGCTAATCGGATTATTTCTACAAGACCTGAAGGGTTCATGCATCAAAAGAGTAGAATAGAACTCCACTTATTAATACCAAAATCTGGGTTTCGGGTTTCTCATATCTAAAATTTCATCAATTAATACCCAAATCTGGGTTTCGTGACATTCATCTTAGGACTTCACTTACTAATACCTGAATCTGGGTTTTGAGTCTTTATCAATCACTAACTATCTATATTATACCTGAATCTGGATATTGGGGCTTTATTAATCACTTACGGTTTTTATACTCGAATCTAGATATCAGGACCATTATTTGATGTCGCCTTAATACCATAATCTGGGTTTGCGGCTCCTATTATAAAGATAATTCCTATGGACTTCTGGTTGTCCAACATATGCCCTAATCTGGCAGAGGATTTCTGTCTTGGCAACAATTACTATGGATGTCTGCTTACACAACATATGCCCTAATATGGGCTGAAGATTCCTTTACAAAGATAATTATCCGACAAATGCCCTGATCTGGTCTTAGATCTTGATATAAAGACAATATTGACTAAATTCTGTTTGATTTACCATAAAAGCCCGAATTTGAGTTTAGAAATTCCACAAGGAGGGCTATTTTTGAATATTGTTATCGGGATTCTGGATACCTCATTATCAACTTCCAAACTTTGCAAGTTAATGCCCTAATCTGGGTTAAATTTTATTGTTTCCTAATCCCAAGCCGGGGGTATAATGTAATAGAGTTGAGATTGTTACAGATAACTGGAAATTTCGAGCTAGTCTTTTTAATGTCTAATTAAGAGTTGATATTTTAAACTCTAAGTGATGCTCACCAACATCCGAATGAAGGCTTCAAGATAATTTAAATTTATGGAAAAGTTTCTAGAAACAAACTAGAGTGGATGGGTTACAAAATCTTATTTTCTAATAATAACTCATAGCCCGCATCTGCAGCTATTGGTTATTGCCCACGGGGAGTTCGTAAACTACATCCATTATATGCATTAGTAACTACTGATTACAAGTTTCATATATCTTGAATCAAGATTATGATCAACTAACTGTCTAAATATGAAAGCATTAATATACTAATCTATTACTAAACATGTATATAAGTATGATGAAGAGATAACAACAGCAAATATCACTTACTTTGAGTTTTGTAGGAAAAATAAAGTTATGAAGAGTAAGAAAGCTTCGAAATTTTTGTTCTAAGGAACAAAAGCTTCTTCCATACAAGTAGGGGCAAAGTGTTAACCATAAAAACCACTCGAGTAGAAGTATGAAAGAAGGTTAATGAGGGTGAGGTTTCGACGAAGTAACAGGTATAGGTTTTGACAAAGGTCATAAGAAAATGTTTCAAAGGCAATAAGAAGGTTTTGAAGGAGTCAAAGGCACCAGCTGCTCTTACAATGTGGAGGCTTTCGATTCAAATGGAAACAGGAATACCCTTCCATCATTTCCAACCTTTCGACACAGATAAATAAGCAAAGACAACTTCGAAACCCCTTTCGAAGGCAATGGATGATAATCTCTCACTTACATGCTAAACCTTTCGAAACTAAATGTTTCTCCCTTATCATAACCCTTTCGAAAGCATTTACAAGCCTTTCAAACCGGTCAAGGCCGATAATATTAGGGGAAGGTTTCGCCTCAATTCTCAAGCATGCATTCGAAGGCTACCCAACATCATCGAAACTATTGGTACTTCAATATCTTCAAAACCAATATGAGCAACCTATCAATGGAGTCAGAGGCTTCTATCTTATTTCTAGTAGAAACAAGACAACATGAAGGAAAGGCGTGTTTGGAAATCTTTCGACAACGTTGAAAGGTATTATGAAGGAAGCAATGCATAAAGTTCAACAAAAGCGAACGGTTGTCAAAGGACCGTTTTGAATTAATCAAAAGGTCTGGGAAAAGATAAAATAAGCGCACGAGTAGATCAAAGATCATAAAAAGATGCCTTTCGACCAAGTCGAAAGGCTTGGAGTGGCATATAAAGAGGGGTCCCTTCGACCAAGTCAAAAGCATAGGCGTTGAAGGAGGCTGACCTGCATCTATAAATAAGATCCAATGATCCTAGTTTTGGAGACCGAATTCTAAAATCCTGAATTCATTTCTTCTACTCTACTTTTTTAATTGCTATCATATTCTCTAGAAACCCTAAATCGAATTAGGGTAAAAATCTCTATTACTTGTAACTCATTTTGGATTGCTAATAAAGGATAGATGGCTTGTTCATTAAGGATTTTGATGAGGAGGAAGATCATTTAGATCATTAGCTAGACCTAATGATCCACTGCATATGATTCTAACCTATTCTCTAAACTTCTTTTGTCTATGCAACATATAGGGTCGACTTGGGAGTATTTGATCGAAATACATCATCGTCGGAACCTACATTTGACACCAAAAATAAAAGTGTTGAAGGGGTTTCGACCATGATGAATTCATGAAAACTGGGGAACACCCAAGTCGATCTTATACAAGGAAATTAGAATGAATCTCAAGCGATTATAAACTAGAACCCTATGGAAAGAGTAGAACCCCTTTCGACCCGATCGAATGGGGTGTTTCAAAGGGGATTCCAATTTTTAATTGACTAACAACTATTGGGAGTGGAACTCATTTGACAGGGGTCTATTCCCAGATACATCTGCAACCCTTTCGAAGGGGTTCCATATCAAAAGTAACAAAGCCATAAGGTTGAAAGTAGCTGTATCATATGAATGAAATATGCATCACTTTCGATATGGTTAGAAGGGACTAGAACGGTATCTTTCGACATGATCGAAAGGAATGTAAAGCTAAAATGGTCAATTGCTTCCGACCCACTCAAAGGAAAGGATTTAAGGAAATGTTATCTCCCTAAACTGATTCCTTGAAACTTTTCAACTAATTCAACCCAGTCGAAAGGTGGGAATAGCTCTTATTCCCCTTTCGATTAAGCCAACCAGGTCGAAAGGTAGAGCAGTCCTCTGAAACCCTTTCGACTATGCCAATTTGTTCGTTAGTTATGCTTTCAAAGGAGAGGATCTTTCCAATAAACTTGATTTCATCCGAGCTTAATTACTATTCATATAGCATCAGGGATGTTGATAAGTTTTCTTGTTAACAACATACATTAAAAAGAAACAATCCTTCAATTCCACTACCATCAAAACCACATAAAATGTAATTCAAACTCAAAATGCAATTGAAGGAGGTGGACGGTCACAAGTGCAATATCTGCTTAGTAAACTAAAAGAGTTTGACTACTTTGAATGACATCAAAATATTTTAGATGGCCGCGATATTATCAAAGATATTTTTGGGCACATCCCGCTAGTTTGGATTTTCTTTGAAAATTTCCTCGGGTTATCATATTGGATTGTACGTACAAAGCTAATAGTTATAAGATTCCATTACTAGAGATATTTGGTGTAACCTTAACGGACAACACATTTTCCATTACTTACTTAGTAGTGGAAAGGGACGAAAATTATATTTGGGCTTTGGAACATTTGAAGTCCATTATGGTCAATTGTGAATTAGAAATGCCTAATGTGTTCATAAACGATAGAGAGTTGGCATTGGTTAATGCCATTATGTATGTTTTTCCAAATTCTGCTCGTATGTTATGCAAATGGCATATCGAAAATAACATACTTACTTTTATGGAGAAGAAGAGGAATATTAAAGAAATGGACGTTGCGGAAAAGAAATCATTCTTGGGTGATTGGAAAGAATGCGTTTGCTCGAAAAATAGTATTGTGTACAATGAAAATTTACATTTGTTGCATGAGAAGTATGGTCATTATGGTTTACTATTGAAATATGTTCATAAGCAATGACTAGATCCATATAAAGACTGTTTTGTTTAGTTGTAGACCGATGAGCATATGCATTTTGAGAATTATACGTCGAATAGGTAGCACTAAATTTTCATTCTTTATGCTGCTTGTTGTTATTTTTTTGTTTTTAAGATTTGTTTATTACATGTAGGGCTGAATCATCTCGATCGAAGTTAAAGAAACACTTAGCTACATGTCAATGCTATTTCAAGCAAGCTTGGACTAAAGTGCATTCATTACTAGAGTTATCCTTCATCGGTTAAAAGCTTTGCTTGAACAAAGCTAAACTAGAGTGAGTGAAACATGTTTTTCATATTAAGAAGTTCAAAATTTTGCATAGTGTTGTTTCTTCTACTGCTCTTGACTTACTACAATCGAAGCTCTTCGAGTAAAATCTATCAGAGATGATGAATTTCTATGTAGTTGTGTCATTCGTAAAACACACGGATTACCATGTGCACACGAGTTAGCTCATCTTGGTCCATCGGCCTTAATACCACTACAACTGATTGATATTCATTGGACTAGAATTCATCTAGTTGAATGAGGTGAAGAAAAGGATGTCAGTGTAGTGGAACAAATGGAAGTTTTACTGAATGATGTTAAGAAAATGGAGACTCCATATCAACTTCAAATTTACAAAAAATTAGTGGAAGTAGTGCAACTACAAACTTCTATTCGTGGATCACTTAAAAGTAAAGTAAAAACCAAAGGATGAGAAAGTAGGAAACCGGCTAATACTTCAACAAAAAGAATGTCTTCTTTATTTGAGTTAGTTGAAAGTCTTTCATCACAAAACTCATCTAGTCAAATTAGTGCGAACAAGTTGAAGAAGGAAAAAACTAAAAATTAGGAAACCATTATAGGTTTATATGAAACTTGTAACTTTATTTTGTTTTATATCCCAAATTATTTTCTTAAATTATACTTATTATTGCACTTTAACCTTTTGAAGTTGGAACAATGCAGTCGTGATATGAGAACGTACATAAATCAAATTCCACCGGAACTAAAATCATTTACGACTGATATTATCAATGTTCATTCGGACGGTAGTTGTGGATTTCGTTGCAATGCCGCTTTGCTTGGTATGGGAGAATCATTTTGGCCACAAATTCGTCGTGATTTGTATGAGAACCAAGAGCTTTATTAGAAAGTGTTCCTAAAACGTGGTAGATGTAATGATATGCTTAAGCAAATACATCACGATGGTGATGGTTTTGCACCGCTAGAGAAATGGATGACGATGCCCAATATGGATTATGTTATTGCGGCTAAATATACGGTAGTCGTATTTATCTTAAGTGAAAGGCTTGACGATAAAGCCACTAAAAGGAAAGTACCACCATTGTTACAATGTTTTGAAATAGCAGTAGTCTTTGTCAATGATGATCATTTTGTGTAAGTACATAATTAATATCATTTTCATTGATGATGAATTATTATTATTTATTTTTGAAATGCACTAATTTTTATTCAAAATGTAGGTAAAATTAGAACCTAAACATCCGGCGTCACTAATTTATGCAAAATGGTTAACGACTCGTCATACAGAGGCTAGTATTTAGGAATTTATTTAGATGCTCCTAGGCAGGATTGGGATGAAAGAACTCAATTTTCTAAGTGGAATTAAACTTTCGGAGATACTTATAATTTATGTTATTTTGTGGACCATGTACTTCAAACAATTTAGCATTAATTTATGGAGCATGTTAATTTCTATAAAATGTTATGTTGACCATGTGTTTTTGCAAAATGTTTTACGGATCATGTTCTGTGAAATGCGCTAATGTTCTGTTTAATTTTTTTCTCCATTTTACACGGCCATGCATAAGAGCAACGTGGTATATATATTTATCACGTATAAGGAAAATATGAATGAAGTTCTAGGTCGGAGAGCTAATGCAGTGTTAGCATTTTGATAACTATATCTAATACGTGGTGGGCAGAAAATAACAACTTTATGTTCATAGAAGGCCTACGCGACCGATGTTCCAGGTCGGAGTGGAAGTACGTGATTTGTACATTAGATATGGGTTGCATATATGTGATTTTATACCACATCACGCTTTATCACTGCATGGTCTTATCACAATCCACGTCTCGACGGTGCATGGTAGATCTAGAAAGGTAAAAAAATAACAAAGCAACACATGTTAAAATCGGCAATAAATAACAATATAGCAAATTCAAACATTCACCAAATTGTCAATACAAAACATCATCCACATACCCAACATGCAAATGATAGCAAATTCAAACATTCACCAAACTTATAATGAATAATACTGAAATAACAAATGATAGCTACACATTGAAACATAAAGCTATTACACCATAAAGAAACTGTCAATACACTACAAAACATTACCAATACGCAGTCACAAACTGTCAATACACCATAATGTACCACAAAACATTACATAATACAACTTTTAATACGAATTACATAAAGAGGGAATTAGGGAAAATGACAAACTTTGATAAAAAATTTGTCTCAAGGACACCAAGATTCATTTTTTGGTTGAGGACAAACTTTGGAAAAAATTAGGCTGAAGGATAATGCTAGTTCTAACTAGCATTATATTCAATTTTTACACTATAAAAAATGCTAGTTCTACCTAGTATTATATTCAGTTTTTAAACTATACAAAATGCTAATTCTAACTAGCATTGTCCTTCAGCCTAATTATTTTCAAACTGTGTCATTCAGCCTAAAAATGAAACTTGTTATCCTTCAGCCTACTTTTTTCTCAAAGTTTGTCCTTATGCCTATTTTCCACTTACATAAACTAGTTTTTATGGTGGATGTATCGTCCACTAAAAATTCTAGCACCGGAAACGTAAGTGTTTGATTCATCCAAAAAGCCATGCACATCTGTTAAAGTCTACAAAAAAAGTTTATGTCAAATGATCATTATTATCGTTAATATTTCAATAAACTGTTCAAAATTAAATGTAACATACCGAATATGATTGCTTATAGGTTGGCTAAAAATGAGATGCTCCAATCATGATATTAGCAGGTAACCTAGCGGGATTTTGAACCTTTAAACACAATAATCTTTATACCACTCCATATAATCATCCGTGCAACCCAAATAAGATTGACTAAGTGGTATTGATTGAGGTCCTTCCGCGATTACATGATGATACCAATTCTCCCATATACTTTCTAGAAAATTGATAACGCACATGAGTGTACATAGTTGAAGTTTTTCCGCATCGTGCATTAGTAGTATCGGGAGGAATAAGAGCCATTGGGATGTTATAAACTTTACCAAACTGCCTTAGCACTCTGTTGGGATGATATGGTTCTACAATGTTGAGACATAGAAGCAATCATTGTACCAAGAAATAGCATGAAATGGATGACAACAACGTGCAAAGATGTATGGAACAAAAATAACCTGTATAATAATGACAAGAGAGTGGACTATCATGAGAAATGGATGACGCATGTCTGTGTTTACTACTATCAAATTTAAATGAAGTTAATTACCTGTTCAATCTAAATATTATCTAGAAATATACAAAGATTGATGACTGGTACCACACTCTATAAAGATGGATTTCATCGAGCAGCGTGGGGTAAATTCTCATTGTACAACTTAGTGGAAGGATAAAAGCATGGAAAATGCTCAGATATCCATGTCTCTAATAAGCAAAGATAACCTGCAATTTGCTTCACACCAATGCGAGTGGCTAATCCAAGCTGTCTATACAGAAATGCTAGTGCCAATGAACCCTAAGAATAAGTATGACGGCACCTAAATCTTTCAATGGATCCAAAAGTGACATATGCACATGTGACTTGCTTTTATCAGCAAATAAGGTGTTGCCAAGCAGGAATGAAAGATAAGCACGAGCCCCACGCCTAATTGCTCGATCAGTTCAATCATCGCTAACATCTCTGAACTTCACAACTAACATAGACAAGCTTAATTTATACCAACCTCTGTCATTCATTTCCAACCTCTGTTCTACTTTACGAAGGCCTAGATATTTGCAAACAATCCGAATTGCTTGTTCTATATCAAATGACAGACTTTGTGCAGGTTTACCATCCACCAACATGTGTAATAAAGAAGCCACATCATCAACGATAATAGTAATCTCACCAAATGGAATATAGAAGGTATTAGTCTCTGGAAACCAACGTTCCACAAAAGCTGATATCATGTTTTTGTTAACACTCCTATAGCAAGTGTTGATAATGGAAAACAAGCCAGACGATTCAATAATGTTTTCGAATCTACTAGCATTTTCTTGAATCTTACAATCCGCTACCTTCTATGCATGATTGATGTATGTTAGTGGTGATCGTTCCTATAACAAGATAAATTTACTTAACTCTCATAACTGTAATTCATTGACTAAAAAAATAAGCATAAAAATTATACATTAAAAAATATCTCATCCATCTATATTTTGAACGACAATATGTGTATCCAATTCTTTGACCACGTTGTTGTTTCTTGGACCGCCATATTTTTTTGCAACTTGTTTGGCTTCACCTTCTGCCTCGGGTTCATTATCTGTCTCGGCATCATCATATATCTCAGCATCATCCTTTGTGTCATCCCTCTCTTCTCCCAATGACTCTGAGCCATCCCTCTCTTCCCCTTCTCCCTCTCCCTCTTTCCTCCCTTTTTCCACTTATCCCCCCTCTTCCATCTCTTGCCTTACAACAATCTTCATGTGCTCCTCACCACCTCCAACATCAATGACTTCCTTCATATCCTCATTTCTACCCAAAATAGTACCTTCCTTCTTTGCTCTCTCCGCTCTTCTATTTCTTTCCATTGGCCCATCTAAAATTAAGAAACAACACAATTTTAGTACAATTTGGGTAGCAATTGTAAGGATGCTTAAAATTTTTAATATGTGGGATTTACAGGAACAACGCAGTATCACTGTGTGGATAAAATACAAACCACGCCGAACCACTATGTGCTTTGTATTCTTTTCACATAGTTTTACTGCATGGATTTTATTATTCCTACGTAACATGCTACTTTCTATGAATAAAACCCACGAGCAACCTTTCACCTACCCGCCCCTCCAACCCCAAATCCAACTCAATTAGCTCCAGTACTATAAAATATGATATACGTTTGTGCTTACCTTGATTCCTGAGCGACGACTTTGAGATGGCAACCGTGAAAGAGATAACGATGACATAGCTTTGATGACCGGCTTGGAGAGATGACGACCGGTCAATGGAGAGCCATGACAGTTTGGAGATGGAGGAATAACATGTGCCTTATTATTAGGGTTTGCTTTTGTCTGATGGAATGGAAGCGTATGATAGTTTTAAGGGTAAAGGGTATGAAGGTAAGACTTTTAAAAAAATGGGTTTACTCAGTAATTTTTTTGTTTTACAAATGTTTTTCATACTTGTGTGGGGAAACTCAGCAAAAACTAGGGTTAAAATAGAATTAACCTTGTAGGTTAAAGAAGGAAGAAGTGAAATATATGAACATGCATAGAATTAACAAGAGAAAGAAAAGATACAGGGTTTTGTCGCGAACTTAATGCTTGTACAAACTGACCATCCATGCATACTTATGTATAATGAACCAAATTGACCATTTCAGCCACTAGGCCATGACTAAATCGACTTACAACTCTATAATGTACAATTACCCTACCATATATATATATATATATATATATCAATCCAGAAGTATAAAATAGGTTGTACATGCATGTGCATATTGTGCATATGCATACATGTACAGTTGATACTTCTTTCTATGTTCACTTAGCAGGCATCAACTTTGAAATAGTCATTTCTTTCAAGCTTCTCTTCATGGTAGAGTCCTATTGTGTCTACCTCGGGCATCACCTCCGATGAATAATGGCCGAAATTTAAATTATAGATCTTTTCCTTATACAAAATTGCAGTACATTATTTTTGGTCCTGACATCTCCCTTGCCCTTGAAAAATGGACCATGTCTTAAGGTCCAACGTAGGAAACTTGTTAACTATCTCCCAATATTCTTCCCAAGTGGCCTCCTCTTTAGGTAATTCTCTCCCTTTGACAAGGATCTGAAAAATAGGTTTGTTGTTAAGAGGCACAATCCTTCTATATAAGATTTTTTAGGCTCTTTAATGAGCTCCTCCATATAAGTTGGTGCATTATCTTGAATGACTATGCCTATACCAAGCCACTTTTTCAGTTAGGACACATGAAAGACTGGATGTATCTTCACCTCAAGGGGCAGTTTCAATTGGTAAGCCACTTCTCCGATCTTTCTTTCTACCTCATATGGACCATAAAATTTTGGGGAAAGTTAATGGATTTTCCGACTTCTAGCCGAAATCTACCTATAGGGTTATAACTTCAAACTCACCTGATCTCCTTTCTTAAAGCTCCTTTTAATTCTTCTCATGTCAGCATATTTTTTCATTCTATCTCTAGCAAGCACTAAACTATTTTTTAAAGATTACAATACCAGATCTTTATAGAATAATTCTTCTTTTACTCGTTGGACTTTAGCTGTGTTTGGCACATAAATGAGGAGGGTATGAGGTGTAACACCATAAACTGCTTGAAAATGTGTCATGTTTGTAGAGGATTTCCATGTTATGTTATACCAATACTCTATAAGTGTTAACCATTTAGACCACTTAGAGGGCTATGACATACAAAACATCTCAAGTATCCTTCCAAAATTTTATTGGTGACCTCTAATTGTCCATTGGTCCGAGGGTGATAGGATGTACTTAACTTTAATGTGATGACTTGTAGTTTGAAAAGCTTCTTCCAAAATGCACTGATGAAGATGGTATCTCTATCATCGATGATAGTTGAAGGCATTCCCATGGAGCTTAAAACTCCACTAAAAAATACTTGAGCTACCTCTCTTACTGTATAAGGGTGTGCTAAGGGAAAAAAGTGAGCATACTTGGATAGTCTGTCTACTACAACATATATTACAGTGTACTTTTGGCTTTTTGAAAGACAAGTGATAAAGTACATAGCAATTTCTGTCCATATTCTTTCAGGTATAGAGAGGGGCTGGAGTAGACCAGGTATACGGATATTTTCACTTTTATTTCTTTGATATATCTCACATTCCTTGATAAACCTTTATATGTGCCTTTTCATTTTTTTGAATAAAGCACTGCCTTGATTCTCTTCAATATACCTTATAATACCAAAGTGTCCACTGAGAGCAGTAAAATGAAATTCACCAGTAAGGACTTTAATTAATTCTGCATCATGATGGTTGATCAATACTTTCCATTTTACAAACAGCTGCCCATATACTAACTTGTACTTATTGGCACTAGGATCTCTTTCCTCTACTTTTTTATTTAGTTTTGCATATAAGGGCAACTATCTAAGGTATTCTTTAACTCTTGCAGCCATGTAGATTGTGTTGGAACTAGGTCAGTCCGCAACGGTAGTGGAGGGTGTATTTCAATTTTTTTTTATCCTATTAGATCTTTATTGGGCCTATGAAGTCTAATTCATTTAGAACGTTCTAAATTTGTTTTAAAATCATGTATTTTATTTAAATTCAAGTATTTTATAATGTAAAGTTAATTTGAATGATATAATTTATATATATACATGTATCATATACATATACATATGTGTATGCACGTGTAACATAATAATCCATAAAGGGTATAACATGCCCGTATATAAATTTGGATTTACATCACAATGGATACATTAGCTCATTTCGTATGTATTGTATATTGTCTAAGTTTGTGCACAAATCTATATTGCAAAGTATATTTATGTAGATACGTATACATATATTTAAAATATATTTTATAACTAATAGTCTCAAAATTAAATATATATATATATATATATATATTTAATTTATTGCAAGAATACATATATAATTTAAAACATTTGTATAAATATATATACATAATTAAATATATAAAATTATACATACATACATACATATATATGATAATTAAAATTATATATATACATATAAGATATATATATATATAAATATATAAGGCTAAATAAAATGTATATATATGAATAATTAATTGCATTCAAATACTTAATATATATATATATATATATTAAAATTATTTCCTGATCGAAATTGGTATAACAAACATAAAATAATAACTTTATAATTTTATCATAATATATATGTATATAATAATTAGTTTTGATCATGATAATTAAAAATATTGGTAATAAATATTAAAAAATCAAATTTAAAAATTTTAAAAATTTAGGACTAAAAAATACAGGTTCAAAATTTTTTCATGATTTTTTGAAATAAAATATTATTTTTAATAAATAAAAGAAATGTTCAACTAAAGTAATTTAATTATTAAAAATATTCCGTATTAACAAAAAAATATGAATTTTTTTTCATGGGTTATTGCATAGATGTAGTAATTTTAAAAATATAAAATCGAATTTTAAGTGCAATAATTATTTTAGATATAATAAAAAATTCAAATAATCAATAAAAGACAATGTAAAATTATTTATATATAAAAAAATTATTTTCGAATTTGATAATTCATATTATGTATAAATAGGTGTAAGGAAAAATTATAAGCTGTTTATATATTATAAACATACATATATGTAATTATATGTTTAAAATATACATTAGTCTATATTTAAATTAATATATAAATATACATAAATTAATTAATAATGACAAAATTTAATTTTTTACATCAAATTAAATTATTTTTATACGTAAATTATAACACATAATAATATAAACACACATAACCAAACTAATTTGTGACGCCTACATATACCAACGAAAATCTCACCTAACTAGATATACAACATTGATATATACACACATATTTAGGATTAATCAATATTAAATCATAAAATATGATATGATTACTGTAATATATAATTAAAATACCAATTGATGATGCTTTGAGTCCACTTGAACCAATGAATTTCGTGCTCTAGATATGCTCGATCCGTTAGATTGCAAGTCTGAAATCGTCGACCTTTTCTATAAAATCGCGCTTTTACTTAACTTGCATTGATTTGAGATTCTTAAAATTGATATGGGGATTAATTTCACCCAACAAAACTTGACAATTATTGCAGCTAAAATTTCATTTCGATTAAGGGTTTATATATATATATATATATATATATATATATATATATATATATATAGCTTGTACAAGGGAGATATTAGGACAATCTCATTACTCATTCTCTCTTAATCTTAGCCATCCATCTCTAGGTCTAATCCTAAGTTTTAGCCTCCTCTAATAACTTGTCAAAACCAAAATTTGCAACCTTAATGATGGGCTTTAAAGCATTTAAGCCCAAGCCAAAATGCTATGCAGTTAAATCTAATATAATCACTTATTGATATCGTATATCGATTGGTACATTTATAACTATTATAAATATATAACATTTTTTATTTCTCAAACCATATTCAAAATTTTTAATTAATATTTCATACATATTAATTAATTTAATTTTTTTATAACAATTGTAAACTAATTAAATCATACGGTCTTAAGGGAATTCATCATTTCAGTTGTGTAACTCTTTGGTGTAAATTTGGTCAGCAATTAACACCGAACTACTCGAATGTTAAAGTTCACACGTCACTTAGCAATTGGTGTGACATTATGGCAGAATTTATCGCTAATTTATTTTCAGTATAATATTGTTTAATTTAATAAGCATTAACCGTTAGTGACATTTATATACACCAATTCTCTTCGTCAAAACTGTATCACTTTCGATTTATGGAATTTGGTAATGATCAAAATCCAATATTGTCCATATTCAGCTCTATAGTCCAAACAAAAAATCTTTGGTTCAATAATAATAATTATTATTAAACGTACTTCTCTGGCTAGAAATTTTGACTTTGGGTTGACTTGAGTTAACCATGATACTAAGCTCATATAACTAAAGTGATGAATCCTCTCTTGAATAGTGTCTTCCTTCCAATACTTCCACTCGACCCAACTATAATCACTTGATGGATGTCATTCCATGATTTGACTATAATCAAAGCAGAGTTTTTTGTATTGAAGGTGGATAGTATTTTCAAGTCGAAAGAATTGTATAAATTAGTTACCTTGATATTTTCTATTTGACCTTAGTTATATTAACCAATAGAAAACTACTAAAGCGAGTTGTTCTATAGCTATCCAATAACTATCAATACATAATCTCTCGATGCCCCCAGCAGTCATAAGTAATACACTGCCCAACATTTGGAGAGCATTACATACTCTAGTCTCAAAGATACATCGATATCCAATGTCAATGCATCTTGACTAGGAACATTTAAAGTGAAGTGTTTTGTAACAATGTGATCCAATACTCATGATTACAACTAATTGTAATTACTATTAAAAACACTTCATCTATGGATTTTCTATTAAATATATGTTAATTAAATTTATTAACTAATATAATGACGTTATACCAAGTATATAATAGAAAGAAAATACCTTTATTTCGAACAAGATTGGTCAACGAGTTAGATATGTGTAATAAATTACATAATTGCCCCTAGGGCATACTCCTAACTCTATCAATCTCCAATTTGCACTTGGGGTGAATTATGGAATCTTATTCCAACTTCTCTAATCGGTTTTCTCAAAACCAATTAGGTCATTCCCTTTGTGAACGGGTATGCTATTATGTTTTAATTATCACTTAGTCATCAACTCTCTCCGACGGAGATAAACTATTTTATCAGTGGAACAATTCAGAGTATGTCTCTTGACTTTGAGTGAGCTCTAAGTTCTATTACGAACTATATTACGACATTGTTATCATATAACTCTGTCATGAGATTCTCAACATTTGGAATCAGCTCAGTTATAAATTTGTGCACTTATATTTTTTATATACATTGTTTTTATTGCGATGCTATTCAAGGCCATGTACCTAGCCTTTTTTTATTGAATCATCCACGGTCTCTCATTTGAAACATTTTCAACTTAAAGTTTTGTTATTGACATGTTATACTCAATATTACTTGTGAAAGTTTAAGTCTGAACATTCCTTCATAAGGAATTTATGTTTTTTTAAACAATTCCCTAGTATTTCATAAATACATGAGAACACTTCAAAAAACCAGCTAGTGATATCAATTTTGGATTTGATATTTGTTTCATGTATCAAATACATAAAAAATCATGACATCGTACACATCACAACGTGTATGATAATTTCTTTTGCCAATGCAAAGGAATCAATCTTACATGTTCCATATTAAACATTTTAATAAGGCATCTTTGCATATCATTTGGGACATTCCCCGACATCTTTTATACTTACTATAAAAGACATCATTTATTGATCCAATGTTGAGTATTAAAACAAC
This sequence comes from Allium cepa, assembly GCA_030765085.1. Taxonomy (NCBI): domain Eukaryota; kingdom Viridiplantae; phylum Streptophyta; class Magnoliopsida; order Asparagales; family Amaryllidaceae; genus Allium; species Allium cepa. Next base: position 211,555,074 of record CM060940.1, on the reverse strand, counting down.
TAAGGCTGATTTTAACACAAGTACATCGTTAAAATCAACAATGCGTTGTTTAGTTATAGCTTAGAAATATCAGTGTACCTTTTAACATTCTTTCTTGTGAACACACACTTCCTTTGCACTTTGATTGAAAATCAAACTATTTGATATTTCTATCAAAATACTTATTCAATCTTGATGCTTATAAAATGATACTTTCAAATCATTTCTTGGATCATATCCAAAGACTCACAAACTCAATATCTCTCCCACCGACTTCGGAATATTTTGGTTATTATGTGTAAACAGTTTACTCTAAATCATTTTTTATTTCAATACATACGTACCAAACATAAAGTCATATCAAGTGGCAATTTTGTGAGTAAATCTAATTAACTTGAGCAAGTTGAATACCGAATCTATTACGCTAATTTCAACAATTGAAATTTGCGATATTATTCTCATCAACGTTGCTCATATAATTCTAACTGCATTAATCTTGCTCATAAAGGCACAATCACGGCCGATAGATCACATCCCTTAGGTTACGACTAACAAAATTATATTTTGATAGCGTACTTGGTGTTCTTTCTGATTTGTGCATCATACCATATGATAGAGTCAATACTCTTAGTGGTTCAATTAAACAATCAAGGATTATATATTTTCGACATTGACAAGAAACTCATAGTTTCTCTTCAATGAGTGAGAATACTTATTAGACATTCTAATGTAATATGTTCTAGTCAATTTTATTTCATCTCATCTAATCAGTTCTATCTTTGGATCATATACAAAATCTTTTTTACTACCAACAATTTCTCAAGAAAATCCCTTCACAATGAAGTTGGTATTTCTTGAAATGTTTCTCGACGCAATAGAATATGTATTCATAAATGTTTTATGAATTTCCTTATTCATTAAACTGATTTGGTTTCAGTTTACAAAAGTTATGTTCGAAATACAAATATGTCATTCAATGACAGTCTTTTCAAAATCCTTTTGGAAAGATTCGTACAAGATCCTTCATGAACAATTATTACATGCAATCTTTCGACTCACCCAACTGCCAACTCCTTGGCCTAGGATATGTTGGAGTTTCTTATAAACACTTATCTTGTGTGATTTTGTAAACCGTTATTTATATGAAATAATATTAACCTTGTGTACTGCTCTTAAGTATATGACCTTATAGAATAACTCAACTTCACTCACAAATAATTGCACATTGTTCAACAAAGTTTGATTACCCTTATCGATGCATAATTATGCATCACATGGAGGAGTGACTTTTGAGACTGAATCTTTATTCATTTTTAGGTACATTCGGATCTTTTTCCAATATACTCACTCATTCGATCAAATCGAATCATTTCTATTGGATGTTATTTTATCTACTTCTGTTTTATACTCTATGAGTTTACCGTAGACATACTACATGCGTATGAAATACATATGTCCATGTCGATGATAACTCATCGGTGAATATAACGAAGTACAAGGAATTGTTTTGGTATTTATAGAATTATGATTGCATACATCTATATGTATCAATTCGAGGAGTTCGTTAACTCTTATGATACTTCCACTGAATGAGTGCATAGGCCTTTATTGTTTGAAATATAATTAACAAGTATCATATAATTAAAAATCATACAATAAAATTATTTCTCAAGACTACGGCTTAGTCTATAATTCCAAAACAACCATAAATAATATTAGATACTTTTGTATTCTCCAATGCATCACTTTTCTTATAAGAAAAATTACCACATTACAATTTTATTTCATAAAGAATATTCATACTGAAATATAGCCATGTCTATTTTTTCAGTCGATACCGTAAAATAAACATTATTTCATAAATAATGTATGGTAAGTTATATGAAAACATTTTTCGTACTATGATGTAATTAATAAGTGCCATATTGTATACTCCCACTATTGCCACCATCACTATAATAGCGTATTAAATTTGGAGACCTGTCATTCACTTAATACAATTTGTTTATTTCATACACTGCAACTATTTACGGTGGAGAGTTCATTGATCAAATATCTTGAGCTCATAGAAATAAATCTCATAGAAAACAATTTTCTATATGGAAATACATTCCAGAATAGAATTCATATTTCTTACTCCAATACTAAGTATCAATTATTGATCACAATTCATATTTCCAATGTTTTTCTATGAAGCAGAAGTTAGTATTCATTCTTTTCATTCCAACTGTACCTTAAATTACATTTATTCTTATACATTCGTTTTCCTTTCAAATGGTCAAACTATTCAAAAGAAAACCTTACTACAATATCATAATAAACTCTTTATAAAAGCACACTCGATTATTCTTAACATTTAAGCACATCAAATATGTTGCACTTTACGTCAATCGATCAAAATGACATTTCGACGATTGAGTTCTTATTTCTATCTTGTAGTTTTTAGTCTTGTGTTACATTGACACAATATGATCTCTTTTGTAATCAATTAGATTGAATACTCGATCTCGCACTAAGGTTATTCAGTTTTTCGTATGAACTAATTTCATCGAAATATTGTACATTACAAACTTTGACCATTCACCGTATAACATATATATGTAATTGTATATGGATCAAATATCCATAGTCTTGTATTGTTTTAGAGTTTGAAACTCATAAAATGCAATACATGGCCTTGACCAAATAAATGCATAAGTGACCAAACCGTGAATGTGTTCAGTAGTTGTAAATTCAGGGACTTGAATGTGTGTTGAAATGTTAACATGAAATAGGAATTTGATAGTAGGTATTATATTTCCATTTGTCAACTTTCAATTCTGTTCGTTTGTATACGTTAGTTGATAAACATTTTATCAATCATATAAAATGCACTAATTTATCATTGTAGATGATTATAACATTATTAGCATATGTTCTTACAATTGTAGAAGGTTAAATGTTACCATTTCATTTTTCTAATAAGGCTCCTACTAGTCTTTTATGATTTTTCAAACCCTAAGATGAAATACAGAGGACTTTCGACTTCACTAGTGGGTGTTGGGACTCGTTTGTCTTGGTATTCTGACCTTGAGTTTGCTCAACAAATCATAGCTCCACAAACGATGGATAACTACTTATCGGTTGTAGCACATACATCTCCTAACTCATTTTTCCTTGTCCTAATCTCATTTCGACCTTGAGTTTGCTCAACGAATCGAAAGATATTATTCACTTATACCTACCATATCATGATGGCCTAAGTATATTATATGTACCTTGAGTTTTCTCAAAAAATCCATATAGTTATCTTACCTCATCTGTTCAACATATTAATAATACTAACATAACATCCCGAGCTTGAGTTTGCACAACAACTAAGGAGTATGCAAGTAATTTATCAATATACATATGGTAGAAGAAAACATTGTATTAAAGATTCATAATCTTCAATATATTATATTGAGTAATATCAAATTATGTAATAATGTATTTCTTATGAAATATCCTCGTGATTCAAGTGTTATACATATCAGAAATCACAGTGTACGTACATTTACGTATGCATTTATTCCTTAAGTCTATTTGGGTTACTTTAATGTTCCATTTTTATTTTATACATTCATATCATATGTTAATTTATTAATTAAATAATTTTGATTAAATTATATTAATTTCAAAATTTTATCTCATATACATACATGTATGCTTATGTTATTTAAACACTTTAAAATAAAATAACATATATCAATATATATAATGCATGCATATAAATATTAATTAATTAACTCATTTAATTAATTTATATTATTAATCTTATTAATAATTTTAAATTTCGAAACTAATATTTACATAGTTTCAAATATTTTGAATGTTTTCATTAAATTTTCAAACATTTTGAAAATTTATGTTATATTATCACCTTTTATAATAAACATGTTTTTATTTTAAATTTAACTTTTAAAATTAAAATCATGTCTTAATTTTCAAAACTATTTTGAAAACTAGCCCAAGGCCTAATTTAAATTGGGCATTTTCTGTAAGGGGCAACCTTTGGGCTTACATCACCTTTCAGGCCAGGCAGGTAACTAGGTAGGACAGAGTACTTGATTACCCAATTTCAATCCTAGACATCACCTTTCTAGACACCGTACTAAATGCACAAGCTTAATTAGTTAGCCCTAACATGACTAATTTAGAATGCATAGGCTATTGGGCTTTGATACCATTGTTGGAACTGAGCCAGCTCACAGCGGTAGTGGCGGGTGTATTTTAATTTTTTAATCCTATTGGACCTTTATTGGGTCTATGAAGTCCAATTCATTTAGCACAATTCTAATTTTTTAAATAAAATCATGTATTTTATTTAAATTTAAGTATTTTTTAATGTAAAGATAATTTGAATGATTTAATTTATATTTATACATGTATCATATACATATACATATGTGTGTGCATGTGTAATATAATAATCTGTGAAGGGTATAACATGCCCGAATATAGATATTGGAATTTACATTGCAATGAACACATTAGCTCATTTCGTATGTATTGTATGTTGTCTGAATATGTGCATAAATCTATAATGCAAAGTATATTTATATAAATACGTATACATATATTTAAAATATATTTTATAACTAAAAGTCTCAAAATTAAATATATATATATATATATATATATAATTTAAAACATTTTTATAAATATATATACATAATGTATAAATGTATATACATAATTAAACATATAAAACTATACATACATATATTGTGATGACCAGGAATTTTGAAGCAATATCAATTTAATAATCTGAATTAAAAATTAAATTGACTCGATAATCTTTGTAATGAGATTTGAATTAATTTAATAATTCAATAAAATAAATAGTATTGATAGATTTTATTTTTTTTAAATCTAATAATTGTTTTATATTTATAATATATATAGAATATTATATATATTGTAAATAGGTATTGTTTTAAGTAATTAATAAATAAATCCCGTTTTCTATAAAAATATGTATCTTTAGTAAATTGTGAATTGTGATTTTATTTCAAAGTTAAATTTTTTTATTAAAAAACTATTTAATAAATAAATATGGTTTTAAATACATAAGATAAATATTGAACTGATTTAAAATATGTTTAACTCAAGTTTGAATTTAAATTAAATAACAATAAGAGTTATTTTGATATAATTGAATAAAATAAATAATTTACGAATAAAGAAGATAATTTCTTTTATAAGTTATTTATGGTCATCAAATGTTGTTATTTTGTTATTTTTAAATATATAATAATACATTGTTTTAACAAACAACTTTTTAATAAAAATAACTGTTTTTCAAAATTTAATGGTGTAGTTATATATGTATATATATAACTTGATTTGAAATTTAAAGTATAAATATCTTTAATTTGTTTTGATTTTAAGATATTTGCATAAACTTTATTTTTATAAACTAAATTGGATTTATTCATTTTGAAATTATCCACATATAAAGAAATACATATTAACTAATTAATTAAACAAAGATTCACTTTCCTTATTATATTAACATGTTAACTAAATAACTAATTAGCATTTAACTATAACTAAATTACATAATTATAACTAATTAACATTTAATGACAAATGTAAGCATTTTACAAATTAAAAAGAATAAGTGTTAATTCCTTAAGGCCTTATAATAACAAGTGTTAAGTGAATGTAAATTTCTAGATGACAAGTGTTGTAATATAAAACAAGTGGCATTTTTGAAATTTTGTTTCTCTTTTATTTTATTTAAAACATCTTCAGCCTATTTTCAAACCAAAATAACTCAAGACATATATGAAATTCAATCATCTTCCTCAAATTAGATCCTGCAAACATCCTCCTCAAACCAAATGTAAATCAAAGGCTGCATTTTTCTTTAGAAAAAAGCCTGAATTCAATTGTAAATCTGTAATCATCTTCGACCAGAAATCAAAATACCTGTAACACTTTCTTTAGCCCGCAAATTACTCCTAAAACAATCAGTGATCAACCTTTCCTCACCCCAGAACTTGTTTCAAATCATCAACCTGTAAATTCATTCTCAAAGATCAATAAGCAAGTTCAAGCCAAAGCCTGTTTTTGTTTCGAAACCCTGTAAATCTGAAGACCTGCATTTTATTCTATCTGGAGTTTCATATAGCATGCATGCAAGTGTTCAGTATCTAGCCTTCAAGCTTTTAACTCAAGAAACCAGCAGCTAAGATTCATTTAGGCAATTTTCCAGTTTTAAAAAGCTACTGCATTTTCCAGTTTTCAAAGGTCAAACAACTTTCAAACCTATGGAGGCTCTGTTCTTCTTTTATAACAGGTGAGTAACTTTATATTTTAAAAAAAATTTAAGTATAAATATGGTTGCATGCAAATATTGTTGAAATAAATCTGTATGGTGAAATATGTTGTGTTTATATATGAGTGTTTGGATATGCATGCTATTTATATGTATGCTCTGTACTTTTTTGTTATCCCCAGGTTCAAAATTTTAATTAAACCCATTACCCTTTAATGTAGTTTCTGATAAGATTTGATTTATGAACAAATGTTGTTTGATTTAACATAAGTTAATGTTTAAAAATATTAGTTAGTCAAGATAAAGCCTAATTTTCCTTAGGAAGAAGAAAACATCAGTGCATGTTGATAATGTGAAATTCAAATATTGTAATTTATAAATTCAGTATTATAAATTGAATTCATAGATAAAAACATGATTTTTAAAACTAAAATCATAGTTTTTAATGACGGGATGAGTGTGTAATTTTGTGATGAACTGGAAATGGAAATATGGGGTTTTCTGATGCTCTATGTGATTTGGGAGGAAGGGTTTCTATCTGGTGGTAGTCTGATGATCAGAGGATAGGAGAAAAATGTCAGGATGTTGATCAGAGCTTTGTGGAGAGGGTGGTTGATTTTTGTAGTTTGTAACCCTAGTTTCTACTGGGTTGAATGTTTTGATTGGTCCGTCATTTCTGGTCGATCGAGTATAGCCAAACTTAAAGGAATGGTAGAGGATGAGTCGATGATGGAGTGACCGGAGGCGCAAGCATTCAGATGGTCGGAGTGGCGTGGATGAGGCGATGACAGGTTTGGGATTAGGTGCGTTCTGTTGTTTACAGGTTGGTGTTTAATCTCGAAATTCGATTTTGGACTGTAGAGGGGTGAATTGATGGACGTGTTTGGTCGTGGGGTTGGTCGCCGGCGTAGGGAAGCCACCGGAGGTGGCTGGTGATTGCCGGAGGCACGGTGCCTGTGCACCGTGCTCTTTTAGTTTCAGGTGGTTGCTTGGGTATATGCAGGGGGAAACTCAAGAATAACTCGAGTAGGTACTGTGTGTTACTTGAAGGAGGGGGCTTGCTGACTCGAAGTGGATTTGGCAGTTGCTCGAGTTTAAGCATGTTAACAGGTTTTAGTCCTGAAACCTATAGTTCTGTTTTAATTTTAAACTAAAATTTAAAAACTGAACTTAAATGAAGTGAAGATTTAAATGAGATTTAAATTTAGTTTTGCAATCTGAATTAAGTTTAAATATAAGTTTAAAATTAGATTCAAGCTTGAATTTGAATCTAATTTGAAAAAAAAAATGAGTTTTTGTAATACAAAATTGAATCAATAATATTGAAGAAAGTTTAAAGTAATTAAAGAATTTGAGTTTAAATAGAGTTGAAATGTAGTAGAGGATTTAAACATAGTTAAATCAAAATTTTAAATTTGAATTCAAAAATTTATTTGAATCTTAAGTTTTGGAAATAAGTTTATAAATTAAATATTGTAAATAAGAAAAGTATATTTTAAATGATTAGAGATTAAAAAGGAATTTAATTTAAATCTTTAAATTTCTTTTATATAAGTATTCTTTAACATGTGGAATTCAAAGTTTTAATTTGGTTAAAGATAATTTCATTTCATTTTTTTTAAAACTTGAACTTAAAATGAGATTTGAAATTGAATTTGAAATAAATATTTGCAATAGTATTTATGAATGATAATTTAAATATTGTTAAGAAAGGTTTTATCTTAAAGCAAATTTAGAATTAATTAATGATTTTAAATTTTCATTTAATTATTAAGATAAGTAAATGAATTGTTTATTTAATTAAGATAATTAAGGGTTTTAAATTTATTCATTTAAAGTTTAAATTAATTAATTAATTAATTAATTAAGGGTGATTAATCCATAATTAAGAACTATTAATTAGATTTAATTAGTGATTAATAATTAATTAATCAAGTAATTATAAATTAATTAAGTTATATTTAACACTTAATTAACCAAATAATTGAAGGTTAATTAATTGGATATTAAAGATTAATTAAGTTAAAATTAATAATGATTAATGAAAGTTAATTTCTTAAGAAAAAGTAATTAAAGAATTAATAATAGTTAATGATGGTCATTAACTAAGAATTATTTAGTAATTAATGAATATGATTGATTTTTAATAATAAATTAGATTAATTAATTAATAATATTAATTATGAAATTTATTTAAGTTTAATTACTAAATGAAAGTGATTAAGAAGTTAATTACTTAATGTAATTAATGGAGTTTAATGTGATTGGTTTGAATTAATTAATTAAGTTTAATTAATTTTAATCACTTGATGATTTGGTAAATAATTACTTAATGTAATTAATGGAATGTAATTACTCAGTGAAGTAATTAAAGATAATTACTGGATGTAATTAATGGATAATGATGGAATTGTGAAATAATTTGGATTAAATTATTTTGTATAATTAATCAAGGAATTAATTAAAGGAATTAATTCAGGGGTAATTAATTTCATAAATAATTAAGGGTAGTTAATTACGGAATGAAATTAATCAAAAATGATTAATAATTATGGTTTAAGTGGAATTAATTACTAAAAGTAATTAATTTAATTGAGTATTTAGTTGAATATAATTAAGGATCATTAATTAATATAATTAATGATGTAATTAAGATTGATTAATTAATATGAATTAATCATTAATAAGTGATTAAGTGTAATTAATTAATTGTAATTAATTAAGGTTTAATGTAATTAATTATAGTTAATTAATTAATGAAGTAATTAAAGGTTAATTACTGTATTTGGTTTAGAGTAATTAATTTTGTGAAATTAATTAAAGTATAATTAATCAGGATCGATTAATTAAGATGATAAATTAGAGGTTAATGAATTAATTAATTTATAATTAATTAATGATAATGTAAGCAAGATTTATATTGTGATAATAATTAATTTAATTCATTTTAAATTAGTTAAAGATGATGTAATTAATTTAATTCAATTTAAATTAATTATAGATAGTATGATTATAAATTATATGAATGGTTGTTATTGGTTGCTTTGAATGGTTTTGAATCTCGGCTATGAGATTAATAACGTTGAGCGATATGGATGCATTAGTCACATTGTGATGAAAGTACGGATATCTTTTGATAGCGATAATGTGAATTATCTGTGCTTATGATAATGATAATTATCTGTTGTGAATCTATGAATTATCTATCTGTGTGTATATAGATAATATAATTGAATTGTTTTAAACTAAAACAACTTGGACCTAAAAGACATGCTTTGGATTTCGATGAGACCGGGATCGGGTTCCATATTTGGATATCCAAAAACCACATCGATCCAAATTAACGATAGGTCGTGAATCTTATGTGAAGAGTGAAGACTCGAGGTATAAGGACTATTAGTCAGTATAACTCTGGGGGTGATTCCGTGATGAGTTTGACAGAAATAGTACTTATAGGCTCGAGATAGAGATTCATAATACAAGGTTATCGTCGTTAACTCTGAGGGTGATTCCAAAATGAGTGTAACGAGATGCCTTCGGTTTCGTTCGAACCCGGAATGAACTTGTATGGATTGAATGCTTTCAGCACATCGTCAGGTGGACGGTGAGCATTCTAAGAGATGTGTTCTCTAAAGGTAATCGTAGCCTCAAGCCTCATCAACGGGAATGGCTAAAACAGGGGAGGTGCAGCAAGGCTTCGTGGGTAGCTCCCACTGGAGAGCAAGATTTTCCCCTGTCTAGAGGTCCCTTTTTATTCGGCTTAGTGGGCAGTTGGATATGCGCACCAACTGCGGGGTTGTCTTGTTCGGAACTGTTCAGTAAAGAATGGGTCCGGCCTTGTGTTGCAGGGGAGCGGGCGTACTCCTCGGTATGTTGATCTAGGCCACGTACTGTGACGGGCGGTACCCCAGTAGCCCTGCCATTGTATGGAATCCAAAATCCAATAAGTGCCAACGGTTTTGATTGTATTACCCACTTTTGTGGCTAGTAGCTGGAATTTAATCATGTAACAATTTCAGCTATTTCATATTTACTTGAAAACCCTAGACCTATTATAATATCACTGGATTTCCTATTAAATGTTTTGGTTAGCATAAGGTAAAAACTTTTCCATGTTTATGTGTGGGAAGTCTTACATGATACCTTTCTTTTCAAAAGGTTTTTGAAAGTTAAACAACTTTAACCTGTTACTCACACCAGACCCATGTCTGACCCAGAGTTTATTCTTTGTTTTCTTAAACTCTTAGGTACTCAAATTTTTATGAGTAGTCAAGGGATTCAGGTTAGCTTTGACGAATATTTGAGGAGCAATGAGCAAGAGGCTTCTGCGTTAGATATATAGTATTTCGTTGTGTGTACTGTGTTGTCCCTGAGTTATATTATGTTGTAAATACTAGACAGGTGTTTATAACTGTCTAGTATGTGTTGTATTATCTGTGTACTCTGATAGTGGTTGTAAACTATGTAATATATTATGTTATTAATATAATTTATTCGTTCCGCTGTTTAGATTCTGATGTGTTGTTTCTTATTTCTTCTCTTTCTTTCTCTTTTCTATCCCTTTCTTGCTTATTAGCGATGCGACTTTCTGGTGTTATGGAAGTTGGGTCGTTATAGTGGTATCAGAGCATTAGGTTGAGTGAATACCTAGGCTCTGGAGTGGTGTCTTTCTTGAGAGAGCGTATTTGTAATTTTAAATATTTATATATATTTATCTCTTTCTACCTATCTGTTGGTAACCTGTTCAGGTTTTCCAATATAAGTTATAAAGGTAGATAGGGTAGGGGTGTGTGTAACACAATTACTACCATTGGTTGGAGTCTGATGTTTGAGGTTGGAAGTGTATTTGTCGAGACTGTAGAGCTAATACCGTCTCGAGTAAGTTTTGTTGTGTTGAAGTATTTCATTGATCTCTGAAGGAAACCTGTTAAGGTTCGGAGTCATCTTTGAAGTGCAGAGTTTGATGAGTAGGGTTTGGATCAGTCAGTTGAGCTGGAGCAAGTGATGGTATTTTGATACCTCAGGAAGTTGTAACTGCATGATGAGATGCAGCGACTATGGATTGTTTCCGAAGATGTTTTCTTTGGAACAAGTTTTGGAAGTATTCTGCTTCGATGTTGTGACTGAAGTCAACAGGATGTTGTGGTTGGCTTTGAAGTCCGAGTTTCTCGAAGAACTTTGGATTAGGAAGTTTGGAATTGATATCAGCAATGCAGCTTGGAGTATTCTGTGAGCCGATAGGGAAGTCTTAGCTGTTAACGCCTAAATTTGAACGCTAACACCCCAGTGTATGCGTTATAGTTGTGAAAGCACCACCCGATAGATCGGGAAAGAATTACAAGCAAGTAATAGCGGAAAAGCAGTAAACAACAACAATTTTATAGTGGTTCGGCTTATGGGTATAGCCTACGTCCACTTTAAGTACTTTTATTGATGATCTCGTTACAAGTTGATACAATTCTTCCCAAGTACAATTCACTTTGAATTACAAGAAACTTAGAACAAGTATTCTAAACTTCGATGGAGATGAGAGTCTTCAAATCCATGTTGGATGTATGTGATCTCTTCTTGAAGTTGTTTGTAGCGTTCTTAGTGTCTTGAGACCTCCAAGTGTTGAATTGGTTTTGAATGCAGCAGAGTATCGACGCTTGAAGAGAGTGAGCCCCCCCCCCAAAGTCCCCTCCTCGTTCAAGTTAGGGCTGTATTTATAGGTTTTTATCGGAGTTTGGTCGTAGGTCGTGACCGACCTAAGTAAGGTCGTAGGTCGCAGTCGACCTAGAAAGCTCTGGCCCTCCTTCCATAAGAACATACGTGCTGATTCGTACAAGTCCAAGGTCGTGAACGACCTATCTCCAGCGGCATGCAAAAGGCGGCTCCTTTGTTCATACAGATAGGTCGAGAGCGACTTATCCTAGGTCGTTAACGACCTATCATAGGTCGTGGGAACTTTCCTGTAATCAAAGTACTCCGTTAGGTCGTTGGGCAGTATCTTTATCTCCAAGTGCTAGGTCGTCTTCGACCTAAAGTAGGTCGTAGGTGGGCAACGACCTAGGGGATGGAACCTGACCTATCTCAATTGTGCTTGGTTCTCTTCTCAGCGAGTTGATAGGTCGCGTACGACTTATTATAGGTCGTAAGTCGGCTGAGACTTAGGTCGCTGAGATCACTTCGTCCTTAGGTCGGTAGGCTATGGCTTTCTTTAGGTCGCATATGATTTAGGTCGCTGATCCTCTTAAGTCGTTAGGTCGCGGAGCTCTTAAACCACTAGGTCGCGGGCTCCCTTAGGTCGCTGAGAGTTGTTAGGTCGCGGCCTTTATTAGGTCGTAGCTTCTTGTTAGGTCGCGAGGCATTTTTAGGTCGTAACACTTTAGGTCGCTTCTTCAATTTGGTCACTAGGTCGGCAATTCTCTGAGTCGTTAAACTTGGTCACGTCTTAGGTCGCTAACGAAGAGGAGTTAACATTTGCCCCTCGAAGTATACGCCTAGGTCGTAGGTCGTGTACTTCGATCTTCTTAACTCGCGCTCTGATGAGTTGTTAGGTCGCAAGCGACCTATTGAGGAACTAGGTCGTGTGTGACGATCCACTTTCTACTCCTCTGGGGTATAAATAGCCTAGGTCGTTCCTTCCTCATTTCATCTGTTTTAACACCTCATTCTGCCATTAACAGCATCTCGCGATCTTGGAAAGCAAACCAGAGTCCAATCATCCACCGATTCGACCTCGCCATTACATTGTGTAAGTATACCCGATCTCTATCCACCTCACGATCATCACCGAACCAGGAATTTCTCATCTCCGAATCTCATAGCAATTTCGTGTGTCGTTTTTCGTCTTTTGAGTCAAGTTGTGGTCGATTTTGATCGCCATTAGTTGTGATTCATGAAAGCACAGTGTTGAGTTGAATTAGTGATTGATCGGAGATGCTTTCAATCGCCTCTTGGATGATTCGGTGGTACGTAGGAATGACGGACCTCTCGAAGAGGATGATGGATTTCATCGTGAGTGATAATGGGTTATTGGGTCATAGTTCATCGGGATGGTGTGATATTGCGTGGAGAGGGAGTTGGTGATTTAGAAGATCTGAACGACTTAAGGATCCTTCAAATCTGCGACTTAACTCCTAGGTCGCGCTGAGATTCAAACGACCTAGGACTTAACAAATTTGCACATGAATTTCAAGCAGGACGACCTAAAAAATGAACAACCTAATCTTTTTTGCGGCATAAGCCGTAGGTCGCAACCAAACTTGGACTATGGGAAATCTGCACTGCCTTGAACCTTTTAACTTGCACAGCGCGACCTAATGAACCCCGACCTATGCTAGGTCGCTGGACGACCTATGACTTATGAAATTCCGAGATGACTTGGTTGAATTGAACTGGATTGTTTAATCTCAAATTCTGTTGCGCTTTGTTGTAGATTATCTCTCATGCTAATAACCTGTTAAACATGATATTTGCAGAAAACCGGGACGAATATACTGCCATTGACTGCCCACATCAAATGACAGATTAGTTGATAAAGAGTAATTAACTTAAATGAACTGTGTGAATGAAATGTTGTGAACCAATGAACTCAAGTGAAGTGCTAAAGCAAAACTTAAAATATCCAGTTAAAGCTGATTCGTTTGCATTAACACAATACTTGAGCGTTATATCAACAAGTCTTGGAATTTCATAGCTGACTAACTGTCAACCAACTTAATTTCAGTTATGTTTGAATTCCTCTTGTTGTTTTTTTTTTTTTTTTTTTTTTTTTTTTTTTTTTTAGTTCCGCACAACACTTCACACTTTTAGGAAACGTGCACCTTCATATTTGAATATCCAGTTGCTTGTGTAGAATGACTTCTCAACAAGAACAAGAAGAGATGACAGAATATGCCGAAGGGACCTTCCCGATTGCTATTCCAATAGAGAACCCTCCAGAAAAAACTCCTACTCTTCTGAAACAACGGACGCTTAATCAATTATGCATTCAATTTGGCATTGCCGAGGCAGAAGTTTTGCTTCCTGGGCCAAATGATTTTGCTGACAGACCGCCTTATGGTTATATTGCCATAAATCGCCAAATGTGCTCAAGTGGAGCAATTCCTCCTTTTAATGAATTTCTTCGACAAACCTTTCTCCGATTGACGATCTCTCCTTTCCAGTTGCATCCCAACGGTTATGCCATTTTGATGGGATTGTGCGTTCTATTTAGGAGAACACTTGACCGACTTCCGAGCTTTGATGAGATTTGTTACTTGTGCACGTTTGCAAAGAATAAGGACCACCCTTCAATCGTACTTGTAAGAGGTGCGAGGAACCGCAAACTTATTTTAGATTTGCCGGAGAGCGCACATGGCTTCCTGAATCAATATTTCTACATTCGTTGCCCCGCGGAATTTTACGCAAGTTGGAGAGTAGGAAGTGAGATCTTTTTTTTTTTTTTTTTTTTTTTTTTTTTTTGTTTTTTTTTTCCCTTCTTCCTTCAATTTCACTCTAAATTTTTGTTGTTCATATTGCCAAGTGCTGATTCCATTTCTTATCTATACAGCACTTCCTCCTCCTTCCAGAGATTCTAGCCATAAGCCAGTTTTTGAGAGGCTAAGTGCTGTGGCTGCTGAAGAAAGAAGCGCCAAATTTTTATTGACAGATGAGCTACTTCATCAATTTGAGCTTTTACACCCTTCTCGTTCTACCCAGATTCATGAAGCCCCAACAGAAGTTCCTGACTCTCCGGCGAAAACTCCTGATGCTCCGGTCTCTACTAAAGAGCACGTACAAGGAGAAACTTCTGTAAAAACTTCACTAATAAAGTGTTCTGTTCCAAGAAATGACATGGGGCTATCTGAAAAACCTGCACTTGCCTCCATAATTGAAGAAGAAGAGGAGCCTCCTTCTCAAACCAGGAAAAGTGCCGACAAAGGAGCTAGAGGAGGGAATCAGGTTGGGCATGATGGTGATGACGTCTTTGGGGATTTAAGTGACTTAATTATCACTTCCCAAGAGCTCTTTGAAGATGACCCTGCCTGTGGTAAAATTGTACCCCCAATGATTGAAGCGACATCTGTCCTCCAACAGACTCCAACTCCTTCATCCCAAGAATTGTTACTGACAGTGAAACCTATTACTTCCCCCCAACTGAGGAGTGGTTCGTTAGTCCAACGCGAGTAGTTTGCACTTCACACACAACTAAGGATTTTCCAGCACATTTATGCACTTATCTTCTTATACTTTAAAGATTTCTAAAGCTTGTCTTTTCTTATTTCAGATCCTTCAATGACACGCGGCGGATCTTATTATCAGGATTTCCAACGCTACGGGGGGCGTGGTCAATATAATTATGGGCGCTACTTCACCTCCTATAGAGAGTCTGACGAAGAGAGGGCTGCTCGAAAGGCTCGTGAAAGGAGGGATGAAGAAGAGCGTTATGACAGAAGGGATAGGGATGAGCATCGCGATTCTTTGCAGAGAGGTGACGACTCTCACAAAAGGAAATCTCACGATGACCGAGGAAAAGGTCATGTAGTCGAAGATTCGGGCAAACGAGCCCGCCATGGTGAGAAACGTACTCCTACTACTCCTGAGAAAGCTACTGCCCCTGCCTCTCTTGACATTCCTTCCGACTCTCCTGCTCTCGGGAAGACGGACATCCAAACGATCATTAGCAGGCCCAAATTTCAAGTTGGACCGGGTCCAGCCACTTTACAGAGTCGTTTTCCACAGTGGTGCTTAAAGGGTGTGAGGTTCGACCTTGACCTAGTTCCTATTGACAAGCCTGCCATGCTGCGAAATCTCGATACCGTTAAACTTGACATTGAGAGGATGTCGAATTGGCAGAAGCTTGTTGATGAGCTCCAAAGAGTTAATCGCGCCAACATAGAGGCCATGCTTACCATGGAAAACGATAAGGCTGAATGGCAGAAAGTGCTTGAGCAACATGATATTGAAATGAGGAGCATCGCTTCTTACAATGAGGAACTCGAAGCAAAAGTTGAGAAATTGAAACACGAGCTTGCTACTTCCTCTGCTTCGTATTCTCAAAAAGAAGAGGTGCTCCTGAAACAAGTAAGGGATGCTCACGCCGGCCAAAAGGACGCTGAAGACAGGCTCGAGGCGCAAAAAAGAATTAATGAGAGCTACATTGCTGATGTTGCTGAGCTTCAGAAGAAAAATAACTCCCTAGAAGCAGAAGTTCAAATGCTTAAATTTCAGCGTGACGAGGCCGTTGCTGGTAGAATTGCAGCCGAAGAAGCCCACGAGGCGACAAAGAACAGCATCGGCTCAACTTTGTTTGACTTCTATTTGCATAGCGTCTTGGGACGCGGGAGTCTTGCTTTTCTTGGCCCCAAATATGAGATTACTTTAGCTGAAGTGTGGGAGGCCGCACTTGAAATGCTCGGTGCTGAAGGTGCTGGTTACGACGAATCAGCTCTTGAAAGGCACTATTTAGATGATGACGCCCGCGCTGCTCTCGCCAAAGGAAGGGAGCAACTTGCCAGACTAAGAACCGAAGCGACAGAAGGGGGCCAAGTTGGAGGAACTACTTTAACTGCCCCAGTCCAGCCTCCTTCTTCGTCTGAGGTCAACATTATTGGTTCCAGCTCCCATTTTGCATCTCCTACCAAGGTTACCACCGAGATTACAAACATACAGGGTGGAGATGAAGGTGATGAGAGCACTGACGCGCAGGCTTATGAAGTCGATGTCAGGAAATCAACTTCCCCAGGTAACTCTACTGTTAATCTTGCTACTATGAACCTCACTCAAGTAGACTACTCACTTGTTTCTTATGGGTTCAATGGGCTTCTTGACTACTTCCTGGACCTTGACGAACCTTTACCTCCTCTTTTTACTGACTTTAACCTCTTTCCTTTTGTAGAGAAAGTACCTCCTCAGGTTATCCCTCCTCCATCTCTTCAGGCGACTCCCCCTTCTGCCTCACAGCCTGGATCACAAGAAGAGCAAATAGAAGCTCTTAATGGCCTGGATGATCCTACCGCTTCACAAGAGCAGAAAGGCGAAGGACTCGAGGGAGGCGAGACTTCTCCGGAGCGGACTCCTTCTGACGACATAATTTTGTCTGCTCTTGCTACTCCAGGGAGTGAGTCTTCCTCGAAGAGGAGAAAGAAGCGCGGAACGTCGAAGAGGAGGGGAAAGAAAATTACTGCAGCCGAGGAGAAGCCAGAAGTTGGACCAGTTGCTCCTCAGCCTTCCCCTTCCCTTATGCCCTCTGACCGACCAGAAAAGTTAATCATTCGTCCGGGCAAGGGGTCCAAAGGCAGTAAGAAGAAATGAGGACTTCTGTTTTTAGCTTTTTGTCTTTTGTTTGTATTGGTCGAGAATTGTGCGGGTACCGGCCCCCGCTTTTTTGTTTTGAAACCTGTATCTGCAATATATTTGAATAAAATGATCTATTATTTGCACAGACTCTTATTTGAATTTGAGAATGCATTTATTATTCATTTCTGCACAATGTTTACTCATGATATTGCAACGGGCTTATGGTATGTTGCTTGAGTATTACCTTACCGTCGTAGCTATATTGTTTTGTATGTAACCATACCATGTTGCCCCCATACCATAAGCTTGTTGTAATATTTTATACTTCGAGGGAACTTGCACTCTTATTTACCGAAGAATAATTATTTTATTCTTTGGAGAAAATTTTTGTAGAGTACAACTCCCTTCGTATAAGTTTTTACGCTTTGTCCTTCGAAGAAATCACTTCTTTCTTTTGCTTATGTACATATTTTGCTAAGTGAATTCTTTTACGCGGCAAAGCGGACCTCTGAAGGGTACTTTAACTCTTTCCTTTTTTTCCTTTTTTGAGGAAGATCATTTTCCAGAACAGGCAAATCACTCTTCCTTTGGAAGTTAAAGTATGCTCTTGACGAGGATTTTTTTTTTTTTTAATAGAAAGTTGTACCTCTGGGGAGGGATTTTTTCACGTTTCAACACTTGGAAGTTTTATTTCGATCTCGGTGAAACGTGTACCTCCAAAGAGTTGTGCCTTTGAGGAAAGCCTTTTTACATTTCAACACTTGGAAGTTTTATTTCAATCTCGGTGAAATGTGGGCTTCCGAAGAGGTCTTTCTTCTTGCTTGCATTTCAACTCTGGTGAAGTGTAATTCCGAAGAGCGGCTGTTACACTTCAACTCCTGGTGAAATGTGCCCCCGAAGAGGTCTTTATTTTGTTTGCATTTCAGCTTTGGTGAAGTGAAATTCCGAAGAGCGGCTGTTACACTTCAACTCCTGGTGAAATGTGCCCCCGAAGAGGTCTTTATTTTGTTTGCATTTCAACTCTGGTGAAGTGAAATTCCGAAGAGCGGCTGTTACACTTCAACTCCTGGTGAAATGTGCCCCCGAAGAGGTCTTTATTTTGTTTGCATTTCAACTCTGGTGAAGTGAAATTCCGAAGAGCGGCTGTTACACTTCAACTCCTGGTGAAATGTGCCCCAGAGAGGGTTTGCATTGCCTGGAAGTTACTCTCTCATGGTTGGAGGGTCATGACTTCTCCAATCTTTTTTGTTGAGTAGAGAACTTTCTTTTTTTGTGGCATATGTCCCATTAGAGGTCTTCGTCCTCCGAAGAGTTGTGCCTTTGAGTAGGGCTTTAATTTACACTTCAAACTTGGGAAGTGTGCCTCATTGGAGGGCTTTAGTTTACACTTCAAACTTGGGAAGTGTGCCTCATTGGAGGGCTTTGGTCTCTGAGGAGAAGCATTCGGTCTCCGTAGAGAAGCTTTTCGCCTCCGAAGAGGGCTTTGGTCTCTGAGGAGAAGCATTCGGTCTCCGTAGAGAAGTTTTTCGCCTCCGAAGAGGGCTTTGGTCTCTGAGGAGAAGCATTCGGTCTCCGTAGAGAAACTTTTCGCCTCCGAAGAGGGCTTTGGTCTCTGAGGAGAAGCATTCGGTCTCCGTAGAGAAGCTTTTCGCCTCCGAAGAGGGCTTTGGTCTCTGAGGAGAAGCATTCGGTCTCCGTAGAGAAGCTTTTCGCCTCCGAAGAGGGCTTTGGTCTCTGAGGAGAAGCATTCGGTCTCCGTAGAGAAGCTTTTCGCCTCCGAAGAGGGCTTTGGTCTCTGAGGAGAAGCATTCGGTCTCCGTAGAGAAGTTTTTCGCCTCCGAAGAGGGCTTTGGTCTCTGAGGAGAAGCATTCGGTCTCCGTAGAGAAACTTTTCGCCTCCGAAGAGGGCTTTGGTCTCTGAGGAGAAGCATTCGGTCTCCGTAGAGAAGCTTTTCGCCTCCGAAGAGGGCTTTGGTCTCTGAGGAGAAGCATTCGGTCTCCGTAGAGAAGCATTCGGCCTCCGAAGAGGGCTTTGGTCTCTGAGGAGAAGCATTTGGTCTCCGTAGAGAAGCATTTGGCCTCCGAAGAGGGCTTTGGTCATTTCATTTCACGGGAGTAGGTTGACCGATTGTGGTGAAATGCGTGCCCCTGAGTAGGGTTATTGTCAGGAAGTTTGGGGTTTCCTTTTCTCGATTGGATGGATTCTCGGGAGTGTGTTGACCGATAACTCCACGACTTTGTAACGAGAAAGATGCCTTTTTCGATGAAGCCCGCTTGAGGTCTCTATCCCCTGAGGAATTATGCCTTCAAAAAGGGCTTGTGCTTCCGAAATGGGCTTTTGTTGGCTGATGCTTGCTCTCGCATGTCTTTTTGCCGTTGATTCATGTTGACGATCCCCATTGCTTTGCAAGAGTCACCATTCTTAGCTGCCAAGCCTCTCCCTTACCCAAAGGAATATATTTTATAGTTAAGAAAATTGGTGGTGGCAGATACAGGTTCTTTAACTTGCCATTTGTTTGTTCAAACATTTGCAGTTAGCTATATATGATCTGCTTTTATCCACCTTGCTTACTTTCGTTTGAAATTTTCCTTTTGTAGGATTTGAATATGGGAATTTTAAATGGCTCAGTGCTTGACTGCTGAATGTTGTCGCGGATCGCTTGGTCTCGTGACTGGTAAGCCTTGTTTTTATGGCCTGCATTGTTAAATCGTCTTGTTAGTAACACGATTAACGTATTTCATATGCCGAAACAAAACAAAGCAGTTTATAATAGTAGGGAACGCGAGAATTATAGTGGTTTAGCCAGAACTGGGCCTATATCCACTTTATTGCTGTTGTTATTCGCCTGCCTTGCAATTGCCCTTAACAAGAGAATCATATATTTGTAAATTCATTGCAATATTTCAGCAAAGTTTTTATGTAAAATATGGATGCAGATGGCTGCTGTTCCAAGTTCTTGGAATTGGTTCCCTTTTGACAGTTGCGAATTTGGTTGATTATATTAGCAATTCCTTAGTGCCATCTTTAAGTGTGCACCATCTTCTTCTGTTGGCGGGTGGTTTTAACTGAAGAAACATACTCTAGCCAAATCTTATTTGTTTGCTTAGAGTACTTCTTATTCAGAATTCGATCCTGAAATTTCGTCGTTTAAGACTTGCTTTTGAATGCTACCAAGGGTCGCTTGATATTGCAATGAATCAGCTGGATATTGATTGCCTGCAAATTTAGATCGATAATCTTAGTGATATTCTCAGAGTATTTCACATATCGAAATAAAATAAGCGACTTGTAATAATAGGGAAAACAAGACTTATAGTTCTTATTGTTTATTTGCACTGTTTTTATAACAGATTTTGATACAAGAATTATTGGATCAGCATTCTTTTACAAATTTGAAACATAGTGTTCAAGTAAAGTATGGAAGCAATTGCTGCCCCAGTCTTTAGGGATTGAATCTTTTGGCATGAGAGGACTGGGTGGCAACATCCTTCAGAATCGAAACTTCCTTTCGCTTTGAAGGTCTCCTTGAAGCGTGAGCACATCTTCCCGCCTCATCCAATTTTTTCCTACCTGGTGAGGGCTTTCCGTGATGATACTGATAATAGGACCCTCATCTCCCTGTGCTACAGTTCTTTTATTTAAGCTGCACTGTTGAGTGGGAACTAGCTGCACTTTAGGGGATGAGGAGAAGTCATTTCCATCTTTCTTCACATATTGCTGCAGTTCATTCCGTTTGAGCAACTTTTCAATTCCTTTCCTCAAATGGCGACATTGGTTAGTGTCATGGCCAGGCTGATTGTGAAATTGACAGAATTTTCCATTATCTGTCGCGCTTCTCCTCATCAGAGTTGGTTTGGGGTACAAAACAACATCTTTTGTTGCCAAGAAGATATTTTCCGGAGTGTCGGTCAAGGGAGTGAAGTCGGGGGGTTTGAGGCACCGAACTTTTTTCAAGAGTTTCTGCTTTCTCCTTCCTCCATTCTCCTCTCTCTGTTCAATCATCTCCGGTATGTGTTCTTCATCATTATCAGGACTCAATGGGTAGTTGTCAACTATTCTTCCAAAGGTTTGCCTTGATAAACGTTCGTGAATAGTTGGTCGCGGCCATGAGTTCTCCATTTGGGGGATTGTTGCAATAGTAATGCCAGTTGCTCGTTGAGGAGTATTCCATTCTTCTGAAACATGGGCCTCTTTGGCAATGGTTTTTATATCACTTTCTAGTTGACGGACCTCCTCTTGCAATGCATTTATCTTGTCAAGTATCCTGTTGTTCTGAACCTCCATGTGTTGATATAATCCATATACCACGGCGTTTAATTCAGCCCTTGTGACTCCAATATTTGAAGCTGTTTCACCTAGCGTGGGAAGAGCAATGGCGTTGCTGCAAGTTCCTTCAAACCTCAAAAACTTTCGTTTCCTTTCAGAAGCCATGATTCCTGTTAGACTTTTGTTGAACAATGGTTGAAGTTTGCCCTGAGTTCAATTCTCAGTGAAAGCACCAAAAATGTTAACGCCTAAATTTGAACGCTAACACCCCAGTGTATGCGTTATAGTTGTGAAAGCACCACCCGATAGATCGGGAAAGAATTACAAGCAAGTAATAGCGGAAAAGCAGTAAACAACAACAATTTTATAGTGGTTCGGCTTATGGGTATAGCCTACGTCCACTTTAAGTACTTTTATTGATGATCTCGTTACAAGTTGATACAATTCTTCCCAAGTACAATTCACTTTGAATTACAAGAAACTTAGAACAAGTATTCTAAACTTCGATGGAGATGAGAGTCTTCAAATCCATGTTGGATGTATGTGATCTCTTCTTGAAGTTGTTTGTAGCGTTCTTAGTGTCTTGAGACCTCCAAGTGTTGAATTGGTTTTGAATGCAGCAGAGTATCGACGCTTGAAGAGAGTGAGCCCCCCCCCAAAGTCCCCTCCTCGTTCAAGTTAGGGCTGTATTTATAGGTTTTTATCGGAGTTTGGTCGTAGGTCGTGACCGACCTAAGTAAGGTCGTAGGTCGCAGTCGACCTAGAAAGCTCTGGCCCTCCTTCCATAAGAACATACGTGCTGATTCGTACAAGTCCAAGGTCGTGAACGACCTATCTCCAGCGGCATGCAAAAGGCGGCTCCTTTGTTCATACAGATAGGTCGAGAGCGACTTATCCTAGGTCGTTAACGACCTATCATAGGTCGTGGGAACTTTCCTGTAATCAAAGTACTCCGTTAGGTCGTTGGGCAGTATCTTTATCTCCAAGTGCTAGGTCGTCTTCGACCTAAAGTAGGTCGTAGGTGGGCAACGACCTAGGGGATGGAACCTGACCTATCTCAATTGTGCTTGGTTCTCTTCTCAGCGAGTTGATAGGTCGCGTACGACTTATTATAGGTCGTAAGTCGGCTGAGACTTAGGTCGCTGAGATCACTTCGTCCTTAGGTCGGTAGGCTATGGCTTTCTTTAGGTCGCATATGATTTAGGTCGCTGATCCTCTTAAGTCGTTAGGTCGCGGAGCTCTTAAACCACTAGGTCGCGGGCTCCCTTAGGTCGCTGAGAGTTGTTAGGTCGCGGCCTTTATTAGGTCGTAGCTTCTTGTTAGGTCGCGAGGCATTTTTAGGTCGTAACACTTTAGGTCGCTTCTTCAATTTGGTCACTAGGTCGGCAATTCTCTGAGTCGTTAAACTTGGTCACGTCTTAGGTCGCTAACGAAGAGGAGTTAACATTAGCTGAGTAGTTTTTCTGAAGATGGAGTTCAGAAGCTGCAGAGTGAATCCGTTTCTTCAATAGATTGACTAGACCAGTGTAAGTTATTCTGTTTGGTAAGGAGAGGACAGTTTTCTTTGAAAATTTATCTGGGTTGATCGCGAAAGTGACTTGCGATTGTTTGAGTGTTCTCTTGGATTGTTGGAGATTTTCTGGATGTCTTCTGGGAAGACAGAAGTTCGTCAGCATCTGGAGATTGAGTTTTCTTATCAACTAGTATTCCAGGAGTGGAACCGGTGGTTCTGTTTAGTTGAAGAATGATTCCTAGAGATGGAATTCGATGATGCAACTCAGTTTTGGAGGGATTTCTGAGTTTTTTTTATGGATCTGTAGAACCGTATTTCTAGAGGTGATGTCCAGATTGGGCTCGTGTTCTTCGTCAGCATTTTCTTGTCTACTTCAGATCAGAGTTGTGCAGCGGAAGCAGTTTGGAAGTGTTTTTGATTGTCTTTTCCGGATTAGGAGAAGTTTGTAGTCTTCTGCTATTGATGGAGTAAAATTGTGTTTTGGTTTTGGATTGATCTTCAGGAGATCATTATGTTGGGTTGTTTTTGGTTCTAATTGTTTCTAAAGGAATTAGCAAGGGTTAAGCTGATCAGTTTGGATGTTGGCAGACAGAATTTGTTTGAAACTTTTGTGGATAAGGGACGGAGAAATTTGGAATTCGAAGTCGGAGACTTCGTTGTTGTTGGAATTTTCTCTGATTAAGGAGCTATAAGTTTTGTGTAAGACTGGAAAGCTAGCTCCGAGATGTTTTAGATCTCATCTGTGTTTTGGTTGGATTAGTGTTTGGTTTTCAGGATTGAATTGCCAGTTTGGATAACTGGGATTCGATGAGTTTCACGTATCTCTGATGGAGTACGTGAATGGTCTATCTCTGGTTTTAGAACCAGCAGTTATAGAGGTTGATATTGAATCAGACTCGTCTGTAGTCTGATATGCTGTCTAGTTCTATAGATCTAGATGAGTAGGAGCTCTGTAGCTTAATAGTATTGATTGTTTGGAATCTATAGAGCGAGTGTCCCGATATTTTTACCGGGGAAACTCGTGAAAGTTTTATCCAGAATTTTTCTGGATAATTAGATTTGTTTGATTTGGTGAATTGATTGCTATGGTTGTTAGCATATCATTGGTATATGCTTGTGTTTTAAAATTTAATCCTTTAAATGGATTATTAAATTACCTTTGTTTTAAATTTCGAGGACGAAATTCTTTTAAGGGGGGAGGAATGTGATGACCCGGAATTTTAAAGCAATATCAATTTAATAATCTGAATTAAAAATTAAATTGATTTGATAATCTTTGTAATGAGACTTGAATTAATTTAATAATTCAATAAAATAAATAGCTAATTGATAGATTTTTTTTTTAAATCTAATAATTGTTTTATATTTATAATATATATAGAATATTATATATATTGTAAATAGGTATTGTTTTAATTAATTGATTAATAAATCCTGTTTTCTATAAAAATATGCATCTTTAGTAAATTGTGAATTGTGATTTTATTTAAAAGTTAATTATAAAAAAAAAGCTATTTAATAAATAAATATGGTTTTAAATACATAAGATAAATATTGAACTGATTTAAAATATGTTTCACTCAAGTTTTAATTTAAATTAAATAACAATAAGAGTTATTTTGATATAATTAAATAAAATAAATAATTTATGAATAAAGAAGATAATTTCTTTTATAAGTTACTTATGGTTATCAAATGTTGTTATTTTGTTATTTTTAAATATATAATAATGCATTGTTTTAACAAACAACTTTTTAATAAAAATAACTGTTTTTCAAAATTTAATGGTGCAGTTATATATGTATATATATAACTTGATTTGAAATTTAAAGTACAAATATCTTTAATTTGTTTTGAGTTTAAGATATTTGCATAAACTTTATTTTTATAAACTAAATTGGATTTATTCATTTTGAAATTATCCACATATAAATAAATACATATTAACTAATTAATTAAACAAAGATTCACTTTCCTTCTTATATTAACATGTTAACTAAATAACTAATTAGCATTTAACTATAACTAAATTACATAATTATAACTAATTAACATTTAATGACAAATGTAAGCATTTTACAAATTTAAAAGAATAAGTGTAAATTCCTTATGGCCTTATAATAACAAGTGTTAAGTGAATATAAATTTCTAGATGACAAGTGTTGTAATATAAAACAAGTGGCATTTTTGAATTTTTGTTTCTCTTTTATTTTATTTAAAACATCTTCAGCCTATTTTCAAACCAAAATAACTCAAGACAAATCTGAAATTCAATCATCTTCCTTAAATTAGATACTGCAAACATCCTCCTCAAACCAAATGTACATCAAAGGCTGCATTTTTCTTAAAAAAAAAAGCCTGAATTCAATTGTAAATCTATAATCATCTTCAACCAGAGATTAAAATACCTGTAACACTTTCTTTAGCCCGCAAATTACTCCTAAAACAATCAGTGATCAACCTTTCCTCACCCCAGAACTTGTTTCAAATCATCAACCTGTAAATTCATTCTCAAAGATCAAAAAGCAAGTTCAAGCCAAAGCCTGTTTTTGTTTCAAAACCCTGTAAATCCGAAGACCTGCATTTTCTTCGATCTGGAGTTTCATATAGCATGCATGCAAGTGTTCAGTATCTAGCCTTCAAGCTTTTAACTCAAGAAACCAACAGCTAAGATTCTTTAGGCAATTCAAATTTAAAGTTTTCCAGTTTTAAAAAGCTACTGCATTTTCCAGTTTTCAAAGGTCAAACAACTTTCAAACCTATGGAGGCTCTGTTCTTCTTTTATAACAGGTGAGTAACTTTATATTTAAAAAAAAATTTAAGTATAAATATGGTTGCATGCAAATATTGTTGAAATAAATCTGTATGGTGAAATATGTTGTGTTTATATATGAGTGTTTGGATATGCATGCTATTTATATGTATGCTCTGTACTGTTTTGTTATCCCTAGGTTCAAAATTTTAATTAAACCCATTACCCCTTAATCTAGTTTCTGATAAGATTTGATTTATGAACAAATATTGTTTGATTTAACATAAGTTAATGTTTAAAAATATTAGTTAGTTAAGATAAAGCCTAATTTTCCTTAAGAAGAAGAAAACATCAGTGCATGTTGATAATGTGAAAATTCAAATGTTGTAATTTATAAATTCAGTATTATAAATTGAATTCATAGATAAAAACATGTTTTTTAAAACTAAAATCATAGTTTCCAATGATGGGATGAGTGTGTAATTATGTCATGAACTGGAAATGGAAATATGGGGTTTTCTGATGATCTATGTGATTTGGAAGGGAGGGGTTCTATCTGGTGGTAGTCTGATGATCAAAGGATAGGAGAAAAATGTCAGGATGTTGATCAGAGCTTTGTGGAGAGGGTGGTTGATTTTTTTAGTTTGTAACCCTAGTTTCTACTGGGTTGAATGTTTTGATTGGTCCGTCATTTCTGGTCGATCGAGTATAGCCAAACTTAAAGGAATGGTAGAGGATGAGTCGATGATGGAGTGACCGGAGGCGCAAGCATTCAGATGGTCGGAGTGGCGTGGATGAGGCGATGACAGGTTTGGGATTAGGTGCGTTCTGTTGTTTACAGGTTGGTGTTTAATCTCGAAATTCGATTTTGGACTGTAGAGGGGTGAATTGATGGACGTGTTTGGTCGTGGGGTTGGTCGCCGGCGTAGGGAAGCCACCGGAGGTGGCTGGTGATTGCCGAAGGCATGGTGCATGTGCACCGTGCACTTTTAGTTTCAGGTGGTTGCTTGGGTATGTGCAGGGGGAAACTCGAGAATAACTCGAGTAGGTACTGTGTGTTACTCGAAGGAGGGGGCTTGCTGACTCGAAGTGGATTTGGCAATTGCTCGGGTTTAAGCATGTTAACAGGTTTTAGTCCTGAAACCTGTAGTTCTGTTTTAATTTTAAACTAAAATTTAAAAACTGAACTTAAATGAAGTGAAGATTTAAATTTAGTTTTGCAATCTGAATTAAGTTTAAATGCAAGTTTAAAATTAGATTCAAGTTTGAATTTGAATCTAGTTTGAAAAAAAATGAGTTTTTATAATATAAAATTGAATCAATAATATTTAAGAAAGTTTAAAGTAATTAAAGAATTTGAGTTTAAATAGAGTTGAAATGTAGTAGAGTATTTAAACAGAGTCAAATCAAAATTTTAAATTTGAATTCAAAAATTTATTTGAATCTTAAGTTTTGGAAATAAGTTTATAAATTTAAATATTGTAAATAAGTAAAAGTATATTTTAAATGATTAGAGATTAAAAAGGAATTTAATTTAAATCTTTAAATTTCTTTTATATAAGTATTCTTTAACATGTGGAATTCAAAGTTTTAATTTGGTTAAAGATAATTTCATTTCATTTTTTTAAAACTTGAACTTAAAATGAGATTTGAAATTGAATTTGAAATAAATATATGCAATAGTATTTATGAATGATAATTTAAATATTGTTAAGAACGGTTTTATCTTAAAGCAAATTTAGAATTAATTAATGATTTTAAATTTTCATTTAATTATTAAGATAATTAAATGAATAGTTTATTTAATTAAGATAATTATGATTTTTTAAATTTATTCATTTAAAGTTTAAATTAATTAATTAATTAAGGGTGACTAATCCATAATTAAGAATTATTAATTAGATTTAATTAATGATTAATAATTAATTAATCAAGTAATTATTAATTAATTAAGTTACATTTAACACTTAATTAACCAAATAATTAAAAGTCAATTAATTGGATATTAAAGATAAATTTAGTTAAAATTAATAATGATTAATGAAAGTTAATTAATTAAGAAAAAGTAATTAAAGAATTAATAATAGTTAATGATGGTCATTAACTAAGAATTATTTAGTAATTAATGAATATGATTGATTTTTAATAATTAATTAGATTAATTAATTAATGATATCAATTGTGAAATTTATTTAAGTTTAATTACTAAATGAAAGTGATTAAGAAGCTAATTACTTAATGTAATTAATGGAGTTTAATGTGATTGGTTTGAATTAATTAATTAAGTTTAATTAATTTTAATCACTTGATGATTTGGTAAATAATTACTTAATGTAATTAATGGAATGTAATTACTCAGTGAAGTAATTAAAGATAATTACTGGATGTAATTAATGGATAATGATGGAATTGTGAAATAATTTGGATTAAATTATTTTGTATAATTAATCAAGGAATTAATTAAAGGAATTAATTCAGGGGTAATTAATTTGATAGGTAATTAAGGGTAGTTAATTATAGAATGAAATTAATCAAAAATGATTAATAATTATGGTTTAAGTGAGATTAATTACTAAAAGTAATTAATTTAATTGAGTAATTAACTGAATATAATTAAGGATCATTAATTAATATAACTAATGATGTAATTAAGATTGATTAATTAATATGAATTAATCATTAATAAGTGATTAAGTGTAATTAATTAATTGTAATTAATTAAGGTGTAATGTAATTAGTTATAGTTAATTAATTAATGAAGTAATTAAATGTTAATTACTGTATTTGGTTTAGAGTAATTAATTTTGTGAAATTAATTAAAGTATAATTAATCAGGATTGATTAATTAAGATGATAAATTAGAGGTTAATCAATTAATTAATTTATAATTAATTAATGATAATGTAAGAAAGATTTATATTGTGATAATAATTAATTTAATTCATTTTAAATTAGTTAAAGATGGTGTAATTAATTTAATTAAATTTAAATTAATTATAGATAGTATGATTATAGATCATTACTTATGAATGGTTGTTATTGGTTGCTTTGAATGGTTTTGAATCTCGGCTATGAGATTAATAATGTTGAGTGATATGGATGCATTGGTTGCATTGTGATGATAATATGGATATCTTTTGATAGTGATAATGTGAATTATCTGTGGTTATGATAATGATAATTATCTGTTGTGAATCTATGAATTAT
The DNA here is from genome assembly GCA_030765085.1 of Allium cepa. Classification (NCBI taxonomy): domain Eukaryota; kingdom Viridiplantae; phylum Streptophyta; class Magnoliopsida; order Asparagales; family Amaryllidaceae; genus Allium; species Allium cepa. The sequence goes on along the minus strand of CM060940.1, from coordinate 211,525,787 downwards.
CTATCTGTGTGTATATAGATAATATAATTGAATTGTTTTAAACTCTAAAACAACTTGGACCTAAAAGACACGCTTTGGATTTCGATGAGACCGGGATCGGGTTTCCATATTTGGATATCCGAAAACCACATCGATCCAAATTAACGATAGGTCGTGAATCTTATGTGAAGAGTGAAGACTCGAGGTATAAGGACTATTAGTCAGTATAACTCTTGGGTGATTCCGTGATGAGTTTGACAGAAATAGTACTTATAGGCTCGAGATAGAGATTCATAATGCAAGGTTTATCGTCGTTAACTCTGAGGGTGATTCCAAAACGAGTGTAACGAGATAATGCCTTCGGTTTCGTTCGAACCCGGAACGAACTTGTATGGATTGAATGCTTTCAGCACATCGTCAGGTAGACGATGAGCATTCTAAGAGATGTGTTCTCTATAGGTAATCGTAGCCTCAAGCCTCATCAACCGAGAATGGCTAAAATAGGGGAGGTGCAGCGAGCTTTCGTGGGTAGCTCCTACTGGAGAGGAAGATTTTCCCCTGTCTAGAGGTCCCTTTTTATTCGGCTTAGTGGGCAGTTGGATATGTGCACCAACTGTGGGGTTGTCTTGTTCGGAACTGTTCAGTAAGGAATGACCCCGGCATTGTGTTGCAGGGGAGCGGGCGTACTCCTCGGTACGTTGATCTAGGCCACGTACTGTGACGGGCGGTACCCCAGTAGCCCTGTCATTGTATGGAATCCAAAATCCAATAAGTGCCAACAGTTTTGATTGTGTTACCCACTTTTGTGGCTAGTAGCTGGAATTTAATCATGTAACAATTTTGGCTATTTCATATTTACTTGAAAACCCTAGACCTATAATAATATCACTGGATTTCCTATCAAATGTTTTGGTTAGCGTAAGGTAAAAACTTTTCCATGTTTATGTGTGAGAAGTCTTACGTGATACCTTTCTTTTCAAAAGGTTTTTGAAAGTTTAGCAACTTTAACCTGTTACTCACACCAGACCCATGTCTGACCCAGAGTTTATTCTTTATTTTCTTAAACTCTTGGGTACTCAAATTTTTACGAGTAGTCAAGGGATTCAGGTTAGCTTTGATGAATATTTGAGGAGCAATGGAGCAGGAGGCTTCGCCGTTAGATATATAGTATTCCGCTGTGTGTTCTATGTTGTCTCTGAGTTGTATTATGTTGTAAATACTAGACAGGTGTTTATAACTATCTAGTATGTGTTGTATTATCTGTGTACTCTGATAGTGGTTGTAAACTATGTAATATATTATGTTATTAATATAATTTATTTGTTCCGCTGTTTAGATTCTGATGTGTTGTTTCTTCTTTCTTCTCTTTCTTTCTCTTTTCTATCCCTTTCTTGCTTATTAGCGATGCGACTTTCTGGTGTTATGGAAGTTGGATCGTTAATTATAATAATTAAATTATATATATAAGAGGCTAAATAAAATGTATATATATGAACAATTAATTACTTTCAAATACTTAAAATATAAATGCATATATTTTAAAATTATTTCCAGATCGAAATTAACATAACAAACATAAAATAATAATTTTATAATTTTATCATTATTATATATATAAAATAGTTTTGATCGTAATAATTAAAAATATTAGTAATAACTATTGAAAAATCAAATGTTAAAATTCACAAAAATTTAGGATCAAAAAATAAAGATTAAACATTTTTTTCATGATTTTTTGAAATAAAGTACTATTTTTAATAAATAAAAGAACTGTTCAACCGAAGTAATTTAATTATTAAAAATAATAACTATTAACAAAAAATTCTGGAAAAATTTTCATGGGTTATTTCATGGATGTAGTAATTATAGAAAATATAAAATTGAATTTTCAACACAATAATTATTTTAGATATAATAACAATTAAAATAATCAATAAAGGATAATGTACAATTAGTTATATATATAAAAATTATTTTCGAATTTGATAATTCATATTATGTAAAAATAGGTGTAAGGAAAAATTATACGCTTTTTATACTTTATAAATATACATATTTGTAATTATATATTTAAAATATACATTAGTCTATATTTAAATTAATATATAAATATGCATAAAATAATTAATAATGACAAAATTTAATTTTTTTTATAGCAAATTAGATTTGTTTGTACATAAGTTATAATGCATAATAATATAACCATACACATAACTAAACTAATTTGTGACAACTACATATACCTACGAAAACCTCACCTAACTAGATATACAACATTGATATATATACAGATTTGGGATTAATCAATATTAAATCATAAAATATGATATGATTATGATAATATGTAAATAAAATACCAATTGATGATGCCTTTAGTCCACTTGAATCAATGAATTCCCTTCTCTAGTTATGCTCGATCTATCAGATTGCAAGTCTGGAATCGTCGACGTTTTCTATCAAGTAGTGCTTTTACTTAACTTGAATTGATTTGAGATTCTTAGAAATGATATGGAGATTAATTTTGACTTGCAAATTTGATAATTATGGCAACCAAAAGTTGTTTTTGGTTAAGGGTTTAAAGATCCATATATATATATATATATATATATATATATAGCATTGTACAAGAGAGATATTAGGACAATCTCATTACCCATTCTTTCTTAATCTTAGTCATCCATCTCTAGGTCTAATCCTAAGTTTTAGCTGCCTCCAATAACTTATCAAAACATTAGTTTGCACCCTAATGATGGGCTTTAAACCCATTTAAGCCCAAGATAAAATGCTATGCAATTAAATCTAATTTTATTGCTTATTGATATCGTATACCGATTAGTGCATTTATAACCATTATAAATATATAAGAATTTTTATTTCTCGAACCATATTCAAATTTTATAATTAATATTTCACAAATATTAATTAATTTAAATTATCTATAACAACTGTAAATTAATTAAATCATTCGGTCTTAAGAGAATTCATCATTCCAGTTGTGTAACTTTTAGGTGTAAATTTGGTTAGCAATTAACACCGAACTATTCAAATGTTAACGTTCATACGGCACTTAGCAAGTGGTGTGACAGTAGCCAAATTTATCACTTCTTCATCAAATTGTATCACTTTGGATTTATGGAATTTGGGGATGGTCAAAATTCCAGTATTGTCCATATTCAACTTTATAGTCCAAACACAAAATCCTTGATTCAATAATAACAATTATTATTAACCATACTACTCTGGCCAGAGATTTTGACTTTGGATTGACCTGAGTTGACCATGATACTAACCTCATATAACTGAAGTGACAAATCCTCTCTTGAATAGTGTCTTCCTTCCAATACTTCCACTCGACCCAACTATAATCACTTGATGGATGTTGTTCTTGATTTGACTATAATCAAAGTAGAGTTTTTCATATTGAAGGTTGATAGTATTCTCAAGTCGAAAGAATTATGTAAATTTGTCACATCGCTATTTTCTGTTTGACCTTAGTTATATTAACCAACATAAAACTACCAAGTGAGTTGTTCCTATTCAATAACCATCAGTACATAATCTCTAGATGCCCTTAGCAGTCATGAGTAATACACTGCCCAACATTTGGAGAGCATTATATAGTCTAGTCTCAACGGATACATCAATATCCAGTGTCAATGCAGCTTGACTAGGAACATTAAAAATGATGTGTTTTGTAACAATGTGATCCAATAATCATGATTACAACTAATTGTAATTACTATCACATACATGTCATTTATAAATTTTTCGTTAAATATATTTTTAATTAAATTTATTAATTAATATAACCACATTATATCTAGTTTGATGAAGTTAAGTGTCACTTCTCCTAAGGACTTCATCCATTAAGCGCCTAAAATAATCTAACAACCATCCAAGGGTAGGAGCAGTAAATCCACGGGCATACTACAATTCTGGCATTTCAATATTACTTTGCTACACATTCCAGCACCTTGGAGTTTTTCACTATTGGCCACCATTACCTCAGACAGTTTGGAGTCATTTATCTTCAAACCATTCTTTTGGCTAGGTTGCAGTCAATGAAATTATGTATGGAACTTGAGTCAATAAGTACTTGCACTGGCTTACCATATATTGTCCTACTAATTTTGATTATGTGCAATTTTGGAATGCCATGGCATGAAAAGCAATTGATGGGTTTGCTTCTTCTTTAGTAGGGTCTAGGATTTCTTCTTTTTATTCATCTTAATTTTATGCCTCATTCTCACTTTCCATATCCATAACTCCTTCGAGAACATAAACTTGTTTATTCTTACATTGGTGGCTTGAATGCCATTGTTCATTGCAACCATAGCATAGGTTCTTTTTATTTTTAAATATTTCATCTGGTGTCACCCCTTACTCTTAGAAAATTCCGAAAAGGACTTGTTCATATTGGTTGAGGGTACTGAAGGATTGAGCTTTGGGTTTCTTGATGGAAATTTCTTAGTTGGGGATGGTTGGGAAGAGAAGGTAGGTTTATAAAGCTTCATTGTGTTACACTAGTTTCATAAATCTTTGTTGGGGATACTGCATCCTTAAAATTGGAGGGTCTAGCTACTTCTACATAAATTCCAATATCTTCTTTTAAGCTATCCATGAAATTTTCAAAGATCTAGTCTGGATGAAGATAAGGGAGGAGGCCTTGCAACTGCTAAATTTTGTGCGATAGGATTAGGCTATAGAGAGTTGCTTTAAGTTGGCAAAGTCTCCAAATGGTTTCCTTAACTCGGGACGAGCAAATCGTACTATACTTCCATCCCTAAATATTTTCCATAAAGCATAATTCTTGACATTATTAGACAACCACCTATACCATTTCTATGCATCATCTTTAAGGTAGAAAGAGCATGTAGGCACCCATTCGGTTTATGGTGTGTGATGATATCTAAATAATTGCTTAAGTTAATCTAGCCATTCAATAACAGTTTCATCTCTATTATAGGTAGGAAATTCTAATTTGATGGTGGTTTGTTATAGAAAGGAAGGTGATGGTAGAATAATGGGATGCTGCCTCAGGTGAAGGCTTTCATTTTGATCAGCGGTATGTGGAGAAACCGAGGTGCTCCTGTTGTTTTTTTTTTTGGAATGGAGGAACATAAGGGTTGCTTTTCGATGATTGATGAGGTTCTTGAAGGGAAGTGGTTGGTGAATTCTTATGACTTCTCATTTCTTGCATAAAAGATTCAAGGGTAGCCGATGAAAGATCAAACTTTCCATTGAGTTCTTGTGAATTTTTTTCAAAATGATTGATGGAGTTCCTATTGTGCTTCGGCTAACTAATCTAAGGTGTGGCTTGTCTTTACATTGATGTGTTCTTGTTTAGCCCATATATCCTCTTCATTATCAAGAGTTGGCATAGTGAGGTGGCTGTTGTCGTCTTGGTTATTGAAAACCGTATTTTGAGGGTTTGGATTAGCACAAGAATTTGGGTCTGGATCTTGCTTTGATACCAATTTGGTAGACCCATGCTCTTTGGATTGATTCCTGGTGATAGTCATGCTAAACTGTAGAGAAGTGGGTGATGTTGAAATTGTAATATGGGGTTTATTATGGTTGTTTCTTGAATTGAGGTAGTAAGGAAGTGAGAAATTAGGAAAAGGAAGATGAGAGACTATAGTATTTTCTTGTTTTAAGAAGATGTAGATCAAAAAAGAATTGAATTGCGGATTAGAGAAGGAAGAAGTGAAATATAAGAACATACATAGAATTAACAAAAGAAAGTAAAGAAATAATGTTTCATTATGAACTTAATAATTGTACAAACTGATCACCCATGCATACTTATTTATAATGAATCAACTTGACCATTTCAGCCATCGGGCCATGGCTGAATCTTCTAACAACCCTAATGTACAATTATCCTAACACGCGCGCGTGCGCTCGTGCAAGCATACACACACGCACGTGCACACACACATATATAATATATATATCAACCCAGAAGTATAAAATAGGTTGTACATGCATGTGCATGTTGTGCACATGCACAAATATACAACTGACACTCCTTTCTATCTTCACTCAGCAGGCATCAACTTTGACATAGTTACTTCCTTCAAGCTTCCCGTCAAGGAAGAGTACTGCTATGTCTACCTTCGGCGTCACCTCCAATGAACTATAGCTGGAATTCGAATTATAGAGCTTTTCCTTTTACAAAACTGCAGTACATAATTTCTGGTCCTGACAGAAATATGGATGTGGTGACCAAATCCACCAATTTTTTTTGGAAGAAAAGCGAAATTTGAGGAAAAATGGAAAAGAGAATGAAAATTTTGGCGGTGACGACCTTAGAACTAAAGAATATTATCACCATTCGAACAAAAATTATCTATTATGAGATAAATTTTACTGTAGTATATATTTAAACGTTGAGAATAAGTGCGGTTAAAGGTAAATTTTGGTGTAATGAGTCAAATCATATTTCTATGTAGTAGAAAGTGAAGAAAGGCGAGAGCTTTAGGATGAGGGCTTCTTTATAGCGCCAAAATGTTAGCTTGAGTTTTAGTCAACTTTGGAATTGGCCTAACGTGCTGTAAAGGTTATGTGACTACTGCCTTTGTAACACCCCTAATTTTAATTAACAATATTTATGACATTTAATTGGATAAATTAAGTAAATAATGTAACATATTAAGGAGATTGATATTTGATAATTAATATGGATCATACCTTAATGAATGAGTTAATAAGAATAGTTTAAAACTTAATAAAATGAGGATTATATGCTAAGGGAAAAATGAAAATATATCTAAATTCTTAAACACAAACTCTTATTCTCTTATTTCCTCCCTCACTCCACTCTTACAGACGAATAAAATAGAGAGAGAAAACAAGCCAGCCATTAACAAGGGATCCAAGCAAAAGAAAAGCTAGGAAATCTAAGGAAGCTTAGGGGAAATCAATCAACACTCAAATCTCAACCTTCTTTAACTAATCAAGGTGAACAATAGTTACGCATCTCATGTTCTGATTACTATTTTTGGTTTTAAGTATAAATCCGAATGTTTTTTGATGTCATGTTTTAAAGGATTGAATGATTATATGCTTATTGATGAATTACTGGATTTATTATGAGATTATTTAATATATTTTAAGTATGAAAACTTAGATTTCGGTACCCAATTGACTTGAAATTTTGATATGGTGTTTGAAAGTTGTTTTAGAAGTGCTTTTTAAATTTCATAATTTTCCAAGTAAGTATGAATTTATTATGAATTTTCTAAATGGAGAAAATGAGATATTTCGAGTTTGAATTTATTAAAAATAACTAAATTACGTTTTGTCCTCGAATTTTTTTATATTGAAGAATACGAGTAATTTGATTGATTGAGATTTTTCGAGGATTTTTTTCCATAATTTGATCATTTTATACAAATTTATCTGTCTAGGAAAGCTTAATATTTATATTAAAATATTAATATATATTAATGGTTTGCAAATATGTTTTGAAAATATAAACTCTAACCTATGGTGGATTTTAGTAAAGTATTTGATAAAGGAATTTATTAGCCAATGAGAAACTGATAAACATTTGGAGTTGGTGAAAAGAAATTACTTTTCCTAGCAATAAAACAGTTTTCATGTTAATTACGTCTTTGCCACACCGAAGGTCATGATGTTGCACTTCATCAAGCTGCTTCTATGGTCTTCAACGTCAATCAAGATGATGCATAGAATATCAACTTTGGTTGATATGGAATGGATCGGCTTGGTTGAAGTAGGAAGCATATCATTAGAGTCGACACTGATACCTTCGATGAAGGCAATGCCACCGATTATCAATAGCAACGTCGACCCAAGATGCCGCATTTTATATAAAGTAGCATGATGCCGCTTATTTTTATAAGGTCGTCGACCATATAGGGTGGCGAAGCTGCTCTTTAACCGTACTAACTCATTGAGGCAGTGGCGCCAACCCTATACCTTCGAAGTAACCTATAAAGGCGATAACGTCGCTGCCTTTGTTTTACTATTTTCAAACAAGGCTATGTAGCCGCCTATCATAACTTTGGCCCGAATAATGCCATTTATCTTTCTTAAGGCATAGATATTGAGATTCACCAATGTCTTCGATTATCTTTTAAGGTTTTATAATACGCTATACGAAGTAGTTAGCTTCGACCATATGACCTTGTATTTTGTAAATCGAAGGCACTAATATATTTAGAGGGGCGAAGACCCTTGTCGACTATATCTTCATCTCGTTTTTTCAATATAAAGGCTTTATATTATTTTGGCTCTATAGCCTATGGTTTCGAAGTGAGATAACTTCCATGTGATTTTGAGATTCATCAATATAATTTGTAAAAGCATATATCATAGCATAAATATTTTGAATAAAATAAAGGGCTGTATTTTCTTTGTTTTAAATATGATTTCAAGGGTTAAATCATTTATAAAGAAATTGGTTTCAAGGAAATAGAAAAGGGTATTTAGCCTAGAATTTTATGAAAGAATGATTACTCTTGTCACTTTTGGATAAATTATGATAAGATAAATTTGACTACGAGATTAGAAAACCAGATAGGACTGGTGTAGGGTAGCGCTTTATACTTCAGCTATCAGCCTCTAGCTGATGTCGATCCACAATTATAGTGTGTAGGACTTTGTCAGGGGTAAGACTAAAAGTAGATTTACGAACAGAAAGGAATATATAAAGATAAGATAGGTTATAGGTTGGCCTGCAAAACCTTTATGTTCATAATAAGCCTGGCAAAACTATGAGATTGATAGATAGTCAGGTGACACTAGGATAAGTGTATTTGCATAGACCGTCTAGCCTTCTCCTAATATTTAATTAGGAAATTGGTATATCTGGTAGGCCTAAATTAGCCATATAGTTTGGTAGTTACCCTATGAAACTAAACATTCAGAAGATTCGTCCACTGATTTGATGGATGGTCATGATTACCCATGTAACATGCATGTGTATTATTATTTATATTATCTATTTAACCAGGGCGGTTGTGGGATTTTGAATTGGAAAAATATATATTTTAAAAAGGGATATTAGTGATGGGAAACCTGTGCCGCTCAGCGTCATATTTTTATTACATATATATAAATCAAGATGATATATTATTATTCACACTAGGATTTTTGTCTGACTCGAAGTTTTTGTTTTCTCCTTAAACTCTCAGGTGCTCAAAATTTAATTTGAGTATGTCAGAAGTAAGGGTTTATTAGTTAAGTAGGTTTTGACGAATAAATCTTCCATAGACGTGCATGCGGCAATGCTAGATATTTAGGGCGGACAGAATCGGAAGAAGTTCTTTCAGAAAAGGGAGCTCAAAAGCGTGGAGCTGCCAAGAAAGGAAAGGCGTAGGTTGTAAATTAAAAATGTGAAAAGAAAGGACGTTATGCGCATGAGTGTCGAACCGGGAAGGGAAAGGAAGTCATAGGAAGAAATAACATTATGTGCTTTAACTACGACCAAGTAGGACATTTCAAGAACAAATGTTCGAAAGTGGCCAAGGCAGAAAAAGGAAAAGTATTTTCTTTGGAGACGGCTACCTCGAGACCAACAGTTGAGGAGAAAGAAAAATCTGTGATGGAAGGTATGCTTTCGATTTATGGCCTACCTGTTAGAGTATTTTTTTTATACTGGTGCATCCCATTCTTTTATATCTTGTTGCTTGGTAGATAAGCTAAGTTTAAAACCATCATATCTAGTTACGTCCTTATGGTTGCAAATCTGATAGGAGAATGTGCAACTCTATGGATGAGATGTGACCAACTGGTTGAATTATTATGTCATTTATTTTCTTGCAGTTTGCATGTATTTGATTTCGTAGGTTTCGGGACTGTTTTGGGTATCGATTGGTTAAGTAAAGATGACGCTAGGATATTTTCCAAGGTAGGAAAATATCACTAAGATACCTTAATAGTAATGACCGAATTATATACTCAAGAAAGATTCCAAGTTTTGATGTTTGTGCTTTGTTGGGTCCAATGAAGGAGGAAGACGAGTTGAATCGAATCTTTGCCATAACAGAATTTGTAGATGTATTTGAGCCTATTATAGCGCTACCGCCAAAATGAGCTATTGAGTTTTGAATAGATCTTATACTTGGAGCTGAACCCATAAGTGGATCGCCTAGCAGAATGACACCTACTGATACGAAGGAGTTAAAGGTGCAAATGGTGAACTTAGAAGGAAAATGTTTTTATTAGACCAAGCAATTCGTCTTGGGGAGCGATCTTAGAGTTTGTAAAGAAACCAGATGGGTATCGATTATCATAAGTTAAATGAAAAGACGATAAACAACCGATATTCTTTACCGAGAATCAATGAATTTTTTGATCAGTTCAGTGGAGCTAAAGTATTTTCTTAGTTAGATTTGGCGACAAGTGTAACGACCCGATATTTTCAGCCATTCGCATCCACACATGTCGGACTTGAATTTCTCAAAATACCGCATGGTAATAAAATTTGGAGCAAATAAAATACAATCATAGAATCACAGACACAAAAATATCAAAAAAACTCGCAGCGGAAATAAAATATACCATAGTAGTTCATGAAGCTACTATAACAAAATCTCAAAACAAAATACATAATATCAGTCTGAAACAAATATAATAGAAATCTAAATACATAGAAGATCACTAATATAAGAGCTGAAATAGATGAACTGAAACAAAAATAGATGAATAACTAGATAAACAGAATCTCCAGCGAATCCTAGCTCCAGAAAGAGAAATCCAAAGCTAAGCTGTGAATACTTAGGCTAACCCGAGCGTAAAGTAAAACACAAAACACTCAAGTCAGGACATACCTACTTATATAATGTAAACCAACTCAAGTGAACTGTAATAGTAATACACAATAACTTAAATGATGCTTGAGATCGCCCATCCTCTAAGGATCAGTTAAACCATAAATTAAATACATCCCGTGGTTAAAATTCCAAAATTTATTTTATACTTCAAAATTAAATATCATTTCAAAATTCAATATCATTTCAAATTCATTTCAAAATATCAAAATATCATATCCTTCCAAAACCTCATTCATTTTTATTTAATTTAAATACCATTCCAAATCACATTTCAAAATGGTTTATATTTTAAATCAAATATTCCATTTAAATTGAAAAAATAAATTATTATACTTTAAAAAAAATCAAATATTCAATTCCCAAAATTTTAGTCCTTTTCAGAATTCATTTATTCACTTAAATTTATTAAAATGGTGAAATTTTAGCTTTCGCAGCATTTAGAAAATGCTACGGAAAGTTACATTTTGAAAACAATTCAATTTACTAAAGACAGCATTTACAGAAATGTTGTAATAGTTCAGGTTTCAAATAAAAACTTTAGTTCAATTCTGCAACTACAGCATTTACAGAGTGCTGTAATAGCCTTTAGTTCATTTTTTCCTTTTAGTTCATTTTAGCCTTTTAGTTCATTTTAGCATTTTAGTTCATTTGTATCAACTACAACACTCAGAAATACTGTAATATCCTTTACTTTAGAAATGATAGCATTTCTAAAATGCTGTTAATTAAATTCCAAATTTTAAATACTATTTCAATAAACAATTAAATTTTAATTTAAACCAATTTAACTTATAAAACCTTATTTTCTCACTTTAAAAATGATTATTTATATACCCTTAAATTATGATTTTATAAACTGAAACTTCCCAAATAATTATCAAATTTTAATAATTCACTTGTAAAAATCAGTGGATAATTTTATAACATTTCATTTTCTTTACATTTAAATTTAATTTACCATTTCATACATTAAATTTAAATTTTGTTTTTTCTTAACTTAACTTTTAATTTTAAACACATTTCACAATTTTCTAAGTTAAGTTATATTTCAAATTCCACTAAAACATTCATTTATTTACCATTTTTAGTTTATAGAAAAATCAATGATACTTTATAGATATCATTTTAAATTCAAATTTAAATCGAATTATCTTATTTTATTACTTAACTTAAACTTCATTTATAAACAAAATCATAAATTCCAAAATTAACTTATATTTCAAATTTTACTCTCCCATTTATTTATTTCACTTATTTAACTTGTAGAAAATCATTAGTATTTTAATAAAATCATTTTTTTAAATTTAAATCAAAAAATCATAATATTTACATTTTTGAAATACTTTTCAAAAATTCTAGAAGAAAAATATATTAACCATGGGTCTGTATATAATTTTCTAACCTAAGTCAAGTGATACAGGTAGTATATCATTTCAATTCGTAATTTACAAAGAAACCCGGATTCTATCATTCCAAACCCGCAATCCCAAGTAAAATAAAATAAATAAAAATCGCTCAGGCCTATCATTTCATCCCGTAATGATTTTCCCTATTCTATAGTCCGTTCGGATATGTATCATTTCAACCGATAGTGATTCTATTCTACAGGGAACTTGCAGTGTGATAAACTGATATAAAGAAACAATATAGCATCATATAGCACTAATAGATGATATGATAAGTGTATAAACAGGGTGAACATCATATGATCATAGCACAGGAAGGTATAACATAATAATATAATCTAAAGATTCACATGGGATCGATTTACTAATTATATAAGTACATATGTCGTGTGTGAGATACTCACCTCTACAAGCTCGAGATAGAAAAACAAAACGCACAAACAAAGATCCAAAAAGCATGAAAGCACGAATACGGATTCAAGTGAGGGGAGAGCCAAAGTGATAATCTTGTACATAGCAAACAAAACAATATATATTGAAAACATGAATTTACAACACAAATATAACACTAAACAACTTGAAAATAAGGGACAACAAAGAACCAAACAACTTGAACATTACCTCAACCTTCACATGCTCAGCCTATGGCTCATGTATGCTCGGCCATAGTGGTGATTTGGGCTAGGATGTGCATGCATGTGCATGGCTACAAGGAGTTGAAGAGTGAAAGTTACAACATGAAAGCATGTCAAGGGTTTAAGGAAAATAAGTGGGTTTTCGTGCACACTTTGGGTTCGGCCTGACATGGCTTGGGCTCGGTCATGCAAGGTGAAGGCCAGGTGGTGTCTGGAGTGGTGACCAGAGGTGGTAGAGGATCAGGCGGCGGCGGCTATGGAGGTGGATAAGGTGAAAAATGAAGGGGTGTTGCACTATAAGCTTGGCTATGGCATATTGTGGTGTTTGTGGAGTTTTTATGGTGCAACCATCATAAGCATGGTCACGGGCTGGTCAAGACAGAGGGGAAGGAGGGTGAAGTAGCTGTGGATGGTGGTGAGCTGGTCGGAGGAGGTGGTGGAGGGCAATGGCCAAGCAAAAGCATGAAGGATCCAAGGCAAAATCAAGGAAAATTCAATAAAAATGAAAAGAAAACGTGAAAAAAGGAGGCATTACCACTTTCTTCTCAAATCTGAAATGGCCGAATATTTTTAATGAAATGAGAAGTGTTTTACGTGAAAATGCAATAAGAAAAGACACGGCTAAAGGCTTGGGAAAGTTCGGTCAAAACATGAAGGGGTGCGAAGATGAAAGGTCAAAAGTTTAAAGTGTTTAGTCTTTTGGAATTTCTCTTTTCATTTATGCAAGTAAACTAAAATAAAAACCATGTAAATAAAATAAAATTGAATACAAAATAAAGTGAAAATGAAATAAACAAATAAATTTTAGGAAAATAGAAAAATATAAGAAGTAATTATATGTAAACTAGTATTGAAAATTAAAAACAAAATATAACTGGTTTTGGAAAAATAACTACAACACTTTTAAAAATGCTTTTAAAAATAAAATACATACATAACATGTCATATTACACCCATATACACAAATTAGAACAAGATATGAAAAACAAAAATATTATTTATATAAATTAAAATAAACAATATTGTTAAATAAATCAATTTACACACAATATTGTAAAAAACATAACTTTCATAATATAAATCGGATTTCAACGAAACAAAAAGAAATATTCTTGAAATTTAATTTATTTTCATAATAAAAGATAAAATTAAAATATTTAAATTTTAAATTTAAAAGTCAAAGTTTGACCATATTGACCAAAATACACATTTTTGGAAAATATTCAATTTATTCATGTTTGGATATATAATTCACATCAAGATCAAAAATTATATTTAAAATAACAAAATTTATTCATTTTAATAAATATAATAAAGTTTTTAAATCATAAATTGAAATAAAATAATCAAAATAAACAATTAAAATAAATCACAAAATACAGGGTTGTTACACTCTCCCCCACTCAAATCTTTTCGTCCTCAAAAAGAACGAACAAGGAAAAGAAGGAAAATCAAGATAGAAAATCAAATAGTAACTGAAAAATAATTCCCTATTCGAAGCACGAATGCTCTCCTCCGTCTCCCAGGTACAATCTCGATCATCAGTACTCACTGTACTTTCACCAAATAAGCAGATCTCCTTCTTAGCTGCTTCGTAGCTCTATCGACAATAAGAAGTGGCTTACTCTCGACAGTTAGATTAGGCTCAATATCCAAACTATCAAGAGCAGAAGCTGAACAAAAGAGATGGGTCATGAAGATACCAGCGAAGATGTGAGACGTGGAATACATCATGCACTCCAGGAAGCTTCTCGGAAAAATCCAAACGATAAGCCAAAGAACCAGCTCTTTCCACAATGCGGAAAGGACCCTCGAAGAAGAAGAAGGTAGGAGAATAGAAATAGCTAGAAGGAAAATGGGTTGAAAGACAAGAATGAATCATTATTTTAAAACCATATAAATTTCAATTTTATTTATTTATAACATTTTGAACATTTTATAATATAATGAACAATCATTTGATTCAAATTTGTTAGTTCGAAGTAAACAATATTTAAAACATTTTTAAATTATTTAGAAAAGTAAAATAAATGATCAAAATATTCTTTATATAATACTTTATCAAAATACTTTTTATAACTCGATGTCTTAACAAGTTTATTCTCGTTCCTACAGACACTGGCCATGCGTTGATCAGGTGCAAAGCTAGAATTTTACAGGTACTTAGTAGACTTGTTTCAACACCCAGTGAAAATACTGGAAAACTTTTAAAAATAGATATGGAAAGTACAATCCAAATAAATCAACCAAACCAAAACATTTGTCTAACCATGGATCGCAGAAACACAATGGTTACGCCTAGATCCTCCAGGAAACACCCGTACCTGTAAGCTATCTCAACCTGCGAATTACGTCATGATGACTAGTAGACCGTAGATACACAATGGTTATGCCTGGATCCCCCAGGAAACACCTGTACCCTTAAGCTATCTCAGCCAACGGATTTCGCTACTAATACGACCTACATAGATCACAGGATACACAATGGTTACGCCTGGATCCCCCAGGAAACATCCGTACCCCTAGGCCATCTCAGGCAGGCGAATTACGCTATGAAGTCGTATTCATAAAACCATGAAGATCGCCATGGAATTCGATGGACACTCGAGTATCACATCCGAAATACCCAAATCAGAGAGAATAATATCGTAGAATGAATCCACAGTGCGGCCACAAAGCGGATATCAAGTAGAATGCACTTTCCATATCTTTACTTCGAAAATATGAGTCATATATCACCTTTCAAATCACTTTCAAATATCATACTTATATAAAGTCCATCATATCTAAGATTTCATTTTAAAATCGAATACTTTCCAAATCAATAGTATATCAAAGCACACTTATATAGACTTTGATTATATAAGATTTCTCTTTCCAAATTGAGTACCTTTTCAAGTCAATAGTTTTCAAAT
This sequence comes from Allium cepa, assembly GCA_030765085.1. Classification (NCBI taxonomy): domain Eukaryota; kingdom Viridiplantae; phylum Streptophyta; class Magnoliopsida; order Asparagales; family Amaryllidaceae; genus Allium; species Allium cepa. The sequence goes on along the minus strand of CM060940.1, from coordinate 211,510,047 downwards.
CAACTTCATACTTATACAAATCAATTTTATATAAGTTCGATAACTCCCAAATCAAAGCATTTAATAAAATAAGGTTTTCAATTTCAATTTCAATTTCAATTCCTTTGAATAATGTTTCGGTTTCAAAATAATATATGATTTCACCAAATCATTTCTTCCAAATTACATATATTCAGTTTCAAAGTTTCTCAAAACAATAGGTTTAGAAAATAATCTCGGTTTCCAAATCAACATAATTTATGCCAAACAAATCCATTTCTAAAGTCATCGTATAAAAATTGGGTTCAAATTTCAATTTATTTTTGAAACCAAAAAATTTCTCAAAATCAATTATACCCAAAATGATTTCCAAGTTTAATCCCTTTAAAACCTTTAACTATTTATTTCCATATATGGAAGTTCCAATTTGCCTTTGAAAAATTACTTAGCTTTAAAAATTAAACCTTGATTTGGAAGTGCTCGAACGTTAAAATATAGTCGAAGAAATCATATTTAAAATCCAAAAGTTGGAAATTACCAACAAATTAGTAATTCAATTTCAATGGAAAAGGTTATACCCAAAAAAACTGACTCGAGGACTGAACATTGGCTTACATTAAATCATTTCAAATATATACATACATACATATATCTTTCGAATATCAAACTGTACTTCGAAGTTTGAAATCAAAATTTGTTTCACAAAATCACTCGCATAGCAAAGCTACTAAAGTGGCCTCTCCCCCACTCTGAAACTCGAAAATCAATGTCGATGATGCGTGCACTCATCCCCAAAATTATTTTCCAGCGACACAAGTGAGTTTTGGACTTCCATTTTCTTGAAACTTCTTTGAAATCTCTTTGAAATCATTGGAATTCATTCGAATACATTTGAAACATTTCTTATTTAGAAAATATCCTTAAATCATATTATTATTATATATTTTCCAAAATCTTAGAACCGATTTCAAAACACCGGAGTTCGATTTCTCGAAATTCCAATTCAAAACCCTTCAGCTATAAATCATTTTTATATAAATCAAATTTCTTATAAATTTTCAAAATTTCAAATCCTTTCAAAACTTCAAATTCTCATTTAAAAGGTATATAATCCTTATCAAAAAAAATTCACTTTTATATAAAAATGTGGTTATCCTTATCAAAATAATAATTTCGATGTATGCACAAATTAAAAATACATTCAAACCTGGATTTCCAAGGGATTTTTCAAGGATGGATTTCAAAACAAACAGGTATTCAAAATTAGAGGAAATCTAATCAAATAAAATTCTGATTCAAAGGTAAGATCGAACGAAGATGAGATAATTTAATTACCAAGTAGAAGATGGATAAGCCCATATAAATCGCGGGCGACCTTAACTGGTCAACCTTGACTTCAGGAATATAATCAATGTGGAAATCTAAGGCAAATTGACATTCGATCATCAGAGATAGAATCCAGATAGAGCATGAGATAGGTAGCATCTAAATTTGAGGATACAGAAATCTCCGGTTAATCAATGCCAATTATAAAGGAGTTTCACCCCTTTACAAATCATTCAAAGATTTGCGGAATCACCGATCTTTATATAGGTCATTCAAAGTAGAGTTATGGAATTCCCCAAAATCAAAAGGATAAAAAAGGGAAGACAAGACTAGATTTCAGAATAAGTGGAAGCGTTCCGACTTTCAAAGGAATCCAAATCGATAAGAACCCTAACCAAAGAGATTACTAACAAGGTTGATACCGAAGGGATGAAGTTTAGAAAATCTTGATTTCAAAATAAGAAAAATTTATACCAATATAATCTTTGAAATTCCTTTAAAAATCATTTGGAAATCATTTTATACTTCGAAAATACGTTCTCTCACAAAGAAATGATTCTAAGATTGATTTCCCTCATTTTAGGGTATTTCTACCCTATCTCTAATGAGTTTTGTCTCCGCAGGCTAAGGTTTTTCTAAAACCAAAGCTCTGATACCACTGTAACAACCCAATATTTTCAGTCATTCGCATCCACACATGCCAGACTTGGATTGCTCAAAATACCGCATTGTAATAAAATTTGGAGCAAATAAAATACAATCACAGAATCATAGACACAGATATATCAGAATAACTCGCAGTGGGAATAAAATATACCATAGTAGTTCATGAAGCTACTATAACAAAATCTCAAAACAAAATACATAATATCAGTCTGAAACAAACATAATAGAAATCCAAATACATAGAAGAACACTAATACAAGAGCTGAAATAGATGAACTAAAACAGAAATAGATGAATAACTAGACAAATAGAATCTCCAGCGATTCCTAGCTCCAGAAAGAGAAATCCAAAGCTAAGTTGTGAGTACTCAGGCTGACCCGAGCGTAAAGTAAAACACAAAACACTCGAGTCAGGACATACATACTTATATAATGTAAACCAACTCAAGTGAACTGTAATTGTAATGCACAATAACTTAAAGGATGCTTGAGATCGCCCATCCTCTAAGGATCAGTTAAACCATAAATTGAATACATCCCGTGGTTAAAATTCCAAAATGGTATTTTATATTTCGAAATCAAATATCATTTCAAAATTCAATATCATTTCAAATTCATTTCAAAATATCAAAATGTTATATCCTTCCAAAACCTCATTCATTTTTATTTAATTTAAATACCATTCCAAATCACATTTTAAAATGGTTTATATTTCAAATCAAATATTCCATTTAAACTGAAAAAATAAAGTTATTATATTTAAAAAATCAAATATTCAATTCCCAAAATTTTAGTCTTTTTCAGAATTCATTTATTCACTTAAATTTATTAAAACGGTGAAATTTCAGCTTTCACCACATTTAGAAAATGCTACGGAAAGTTACATTTTGAAAACAATTCAATTTAGCAAAGACATCATTTACAGAAATGCTGTAATAGTTCAGGTTTTAAATAAAAGCTTTAGTTCAATTCTGCAACTATAGCACTTACAGAGTACTAGAGTACTGTAATAGCCCTTAGTTCATTTTTGCCTTTTAGTTCATTTTAGCCTTTTAGTTCATTTGTATCAACTACAGCACTTAGAAATGTTATAATATCCTTTACTTTAGAAATGATAGCATTTCTGAAATGCTGTTAATTAAATTCCAAATTTTAAATACTATTTCAATAAACAGTTAAATTTTAATTTAAACCAATTTTACTTATAAAATCATATTTTATCACTTTAAAAATGATTATAAATACCATTAATTTATGATTTTATAAAGTGAAATTTCCCAAATAATTATCAAATTTTGATAATTCACTTGTGAAAATCAATGGACAATTTTATAACATTTCATTTTCTTTGCATTTAAATTTAATCAACCATTTAATAAATTAAATTTAAATTTCATTTTTTTCTTAACTTAACTTCTAATTTTAAACACATTTCACATTTTTCTAAGTTAAGTTATATTTCAAATTCCACTTAAACATTCATTTATTTTACCATTTTTAATTTATAGAAAAATCAATAACTCTCTATAAAAATAATTTTAAATTCAAATTTAAATCAAATTATCATATTTTATTACTTAATTTAAACTTCATTTATAAACAAAATCATAAATTCCAAAATTAACTTATATTTCAAATTTTACTACCATTTATTTATTTCTCTTATTTAACTTGTAGAAAATCACTAATATTTTATAAAAATCATTTTTAATTAAATTTAAATCAAAATATCATAATATTTACATTTTTAAAATTCTAGAAAAAAATATATATTAACCATGGGTCTGTATATAATTTTCTAACCTAAGTTAAGTGATACAGATAATATATCATTTCAATCCGTAATTTACAAAGAAACTCGGGTTCTATCATTTCAAACCCGCAATCCCAAGTAAATAAAATAAATAAAAATTGCTCAGGCCTATCATTTCCGCCCATAACAATTTTTCCCCTATTCTAAATTCCGTTCGGGTATGTATCATTTCAACCCATAGTGATTTTATTTTACAGGGAACTTGCAGTGTGATAAACTGATATAAATAAACAGTATAGCGTCGTATAGCAGTAATATATGATATGATAAGTGTATAAACAGGGTGAACATCATATGATCATATCATAAGCAGGTATAACATCTAATTATATAAGTACATACGTCGTGTGTGAAATAATCACCTCTACAAGCTGGAGATAGCACAACCAAACACACAAATAAAGATCCAAAAAGCACGAAAGCATGAATACGGATTCAAGTGAGAGGAGAGCCAAAGTGATAATCTTGTACATAGAAAACAAAAGAATATATATTGAAAGCATGAATTTACAACACCAATATAACACTAAACAACTTGAACATAAGGAACAACAAAGAACTAAACAACTTGACCATTACCTCAACCTTCACATGCTCAGCCTAGGGCTTATGTATGCTCGGCCATAGTGGTGATTTGGGCTAGGATATGCATGCATGTGCATGGCTACAAGGATTTGAAGAGTGAAAGTTACAATATGAAAACATGTCAAGGGTTTAAGGCAAATAAGTGGGTTTTTGTGCACACTTTGGGTTCGGCCTGACATAGCTTGGGCTCGGTCATGCAAGGTGAAGGTCAGGTGGTGTCTGGAGTGGCGGCCAGAGATGGTGGAGGATCAGGCGGCGGCGGCGGCTATGGAGGTGGACATGGTGAAAAATGAAGGGGTGCTGCACTATAAGCTCGGCTATGGCATATTGTGGTGTTTGTGGAGTTTTTATGGTGCAACCATCATAAGCATGGTCACGGCCTAGTCAAGACAGAGGGCAAGGAGGGTGAAGTGGACGTGGATGGTGGTGGAGTTGGTCGGAGGAGGTGGTGGAGAGCAATGGCCGAGCAAAAGCATGAAGGATCCAAGGAAAAATCAAGAAAAAATTCAATAAAAATGAAAAGAAAAGGTGAAAAAAAGAGACATTACAACTTTCTTCTCAGATCTGAAATGGCCGAATATTTTTGATGAAATTAGAAGTGTTTTACGTGAAAATGCAATAAGAAAAGACACGGCTAAAGGATTGGGAAAAGTCGGTCAAAACATGAAGGGGTGTGAAGATGGAAGGTCAAAAGTTTAAAGTGTTTAGTCTTTTGGAATTTCTCTTTTCATTTATGCAAATAAACTAAAACAAAAACCATGTAAATAAAATAAAATTGAATACAAAATAAAGTGAAAATGAAATAAATAAATTTTAGGAAAAAAGAAAAATATAAGAAAAAAGTTAGTTATATGTAAACTAGTATTGAAAATTAAAAACAAAATATAACTAGTTTTGGAAAAATAACTACAACACTTTTAAAAATGTTCTTAAAAATAAAATACATATACAACATTTCATATTACAACCATATACACAAATTAGAACAAGATATGACAAACAAAAATATTATTTATTTAAATTAAAATAAGCAATATTGTTAAATAAATCAATTTACACACAATATTGTAAAAAACATAACTTTCACAATATAAATCGGATTTCAATGAAACGAAAAGCAGCATTCTTTAAATTTAATTTATTTCATAATAAAATACAAAATTCAAAAATTCAAAATTTTAAATTTTAAATTTAAAAGTCAAAATTTGACCATATTGACCAAAATACACATTTTTTGGAAAATATTCAGTTTATTCATGTTTGGACATATAATTCACATCAAAATCAAAAATTATATTTAAAATGACAATATTTATTCATTTTAATCAATCTAATAAAAATTTTAAATCAAAAATTCAAATAAAATAATCAAAATAAACAATTAAAATAAATCACAAAATACAGGGTTGTTACAACAAGGTTTTATCAACTAAGGGTGGCGGAAGACGGTATTCCATTAACAGCATCTAGAACAAGATATGGTTCATATAGAGTTGTTAGTAATGCCATTCGAATTAACTAATGCGCCTGATTACTTCGTTGATTTGATGAACCGAATCTTTCGAGAGCATTTGGATAGATTTGTGTTGGTATTCATAGATGACATTTTGATATATTCCAAGAATGAAAGAGATCATGAATTTCATCTTAGAATAGTGCCTGAGACGCTGAGGAATCATCTGTTAAAAGAGAAATTTTCTAATTGTTATTTTGGAAGAACGAAGTGAAGTTCCTTGGTCATGTAGTCATAGAAAAAGGGTTTTCAATAGGTCCAGCTAAGATAGAAGCGGTTAATAACTGAAAGAGACCCAAGACAATGATTGAGGTAAAGAGTTTTCTTGGACTAGCTGGTTATTACCGAAGATTTATCAAGGATTTCTCTCATATAGAAATATCGATGACTAAGCTAATAAGGAAGAACGTAAAGTATGTTTGGACCAATAAATGTGAGGAGACATTTCAGAAGCTGAAACATTAATTGACAAATGCGCCTGTGTTGGTAGTCCCGAATGCAAATAAAGACTTGGTGGTGTATACTGATGCGTGTGGAATAGGATTAGAAGCTGTGTTAATATAGAGGGGTAAAGTGATTTCCTATGCTTCACGACATCTCAGAACGCACGAAGTTAGACATCCAATTTATAACTTAGAGTTGGCTATCGTAATATTTGCTTTGAAGATATGGAGACACTATCTTTTGGGAGAACGATTTGAGTTATTTAAGGATCACAAGTCATTAAGATATTTATTATTTTAGAAGGAGCTGTATATGAGACAGTAGAGGTGGCTAAAGTTTTTAGTAGCTTATGCATTTGATATTGAGTATACACCAAGGAAAGGAAACAAATTTGTAGATGCGCTTAATAAGATACATCTGAATGTAGTATTAGCAATGATATTAAAGTGGAATGATTTGGAAGCATTAACTACTTGTAGTGTGCAGTTAAGATCGATTGCTACATCTAGTCAGAGTACTACAATATTATCTTGCAAAGAAGTTTGACCGGTATTGATCGAAAGAATTGTTTCTAAGCGAAGACATGATCCATTGCTAAATTAAAAGATTAGAAGACTGGGAGATGGAACTGAGATTGTTAATTTGAAGGAATTTTATCTTGACCAGAATCAATGGTTGAGAAAGAAGGGATGATTGTGCGTTCCCGATGTTGATGACCTAAGGAAAGAAGTTCTTAGGGAGTGTCATCGATCAAAGTTTACTATTCATCCTGGAGACACTAAGATGTATAAGGATATGAAGAGAATATTCTTTTGGGAAGGAATAGAAAGGAAGTAGGCTTATGGTTAAAAAAATGCTTGAATTGTCAACAAGTGAAAGTGGAACATCAGAAGCCTAGTGGATTGCTTCAACTTTTAGACATACCAATATGGAAGTGGGTTTCTATATCTATAGATTTCGTCAATGGTTTGCCAAGATTGAATTGAGGAAATGAAAATATCTGGCTTATAATGAACATATTGACTAAGGTTGCACACTCTACACCCGTTAAATCGACAAGGACGACACCTGTTTTGGCTAAGTTATTCATGAAGAATATCATTAGACTACAAGGAGTTCCTAGTAGTATTGTCAATGATAGAGATTCCTTATTCACTGGTGAATTCTGGAAGAGTCTACGAAAGGTTTTAGGTACCAAGCTCAAGATGAGTACCGCTTACCATCCACAGATGGATGGGCAGACAAAGAGAGTCAGTAAGATACTTGAAGATTTATTGAGAACTTATGTACTACATTTTGGTGGGTCGTGGGAAGACCATTTGCATTTGATTGAGTTTTCTATAATTATAGTTATCTGACTAGTTTAGGAATGACACCTTTTGAAGTTTTGTATTGAAGACCATGTAAATCACTAATATGTTGTCTAAAGGCCAGAGATAGATTGGTTCTTGGTCCAAATATGGTAAGAGAAGCCATAGAAAAGATTGTGTTAATTCGAGCTAGAATGAAGGAAACTCAGTCTAGGCAGAAAAGTTATGCAGATAAGAGACGGAAGGACTTGGAATTCTCTGTTGGAAATCATGTTTTCCTCAAAGTGTTACCGATGAAGAGTGTAGTAAGATTTGGGAAATCAGAGAAATTGACACTTAGGTTCGTTGGACCATTTCCTATTATAGAAAGGATCGGGAGAATGCTTATGGGATAGATTTACCGAGCAGTTTGGCAGGAGTCCACAATGTTTTCCATATTTCACATCCAAAGAAGTGTGTTTGGGATCTAGAATCTACTACCACTCCAACTATATTAGAAGACTTAGTAGCAGAATCAGACATGGCTATAGTTAGACAGCAAGTTCGTATTGTGGCTAGGGATGAGAAAAAGCTAAGGAGCAAGGGAGTTAGAATAGTAAAGATCCAGTGGAATGACAATGAGCAAGACCGTGCTTGGGAAACAGAGAGTAGGATTAGAGACACTTATCTTGACTTGTTTGATGGTATGTTTTACATCTATGCTTTTTATGTTTGATGTATGTCTCGCAATTTCGAGGATAAAATTCTTTAAAGTGAGTTGTCTGTAACACTCGTAATTTTAATTTACATTATTTAGAATATTTACTTAGATAAAATTAAATAAAATAATGTAAAAGTTTAAGGAGATTGAGATTTGACACTTAATAGGGGTCGAATTAATAAGAATGGTTTAAACTTGATAAGAAGGAGGAATATATGTTGGGGGCAAAATGGGAATAGATCTAAATTCCTAAACATAATCCATTACTCTCTTATTTCCTCCCTCACTTCACTCTTACAAATAAATTAAAAAAGAGAAGAAAATCGGCTGGTCGTTAACAAGGGATCCAAGGAAAAGAAAAGCTATGGAACCTAAAGAAGCTTAAGGGAAATCAATCAACACTCAAATCTCAACCTTCTTTAACTAGTCAAGGTGAATAATAGTTATGCATCTCATGTTTTGATTGCTATTTTCGATTTTAAGTGTAAATCCAAATATTTTGATGTTATGATGTCATGTCTTAAAGGATTGAATATTTACATGCTTATTGACGAATTATTGGATTTATTATGAGATTATTTAATAGGTTTTAAGTGTGAAAACCAAGATTTCGATTACCAATTGACTTAAAATTTTTAGGGGTGCACATAAACCACATGGCTATTTGGAAACCGCCTTTACCAGACCGCAAAACGATGCAGGAATCTTCCAACCCAAGAAAATATCCTAAACCAGACCGACTCGCAACAATACGGTTCGGTTGTAGTTTGAGCGATTGAACTGACCAAATTAAACAAACTGAATATTTACAGTAATAAACCTATAATAAAAATAAAAGCAACTCCTGTCTCATTTATATTTTCTAACGATGTATATTCTATTTTCATCTTATAGTGATAATAATCGTTCTCATAAAGCAAGAAGTTATAATTTTAATATGATAATTTTCATCTCATTTTTTGGATAAATATTAATTGTAATCTTATTCTAGTCATTTTATTTAATGATTATGCAAAGATTAACATTGATGATTAGTTAATCTACAAAAAATCTCACTTTTAGTTAAATGTCAAATTGAAATATTCATATAATTAAGAACTAATCTATCATTTCGGTATAACATTGTATATTTTAACCTTTAAGTGTAAAAGTTTCACACAGTTGGCTTCGTAAATTAGTTATTGGTGGAAGTAATTCTCTTATTTCATATTTAATATGGGTTCAAATCGGACCAGACTGTATTACATTAAACCAAGCTGAAACCGAATCATTTAAAAGATTTGTATAATGATTTATATTTTTAATTAACTGTTTGATGCAGTGCGAAAGGGGTTTGGGCTTCAAACCACACCAAACCAACAACCGCCCACCCGTAGAAATTTTGATATGATGTTAGAAACATTATTTTAGAAGTGGGTTTTAAATTTCAAAATTTTCCAAGCAAGTATGAATTTATTATGAATTTTCTAAGTGGAGAAAATGTGATATTTCGTGTTTTAATTATTAAAAATAATTAAATTATATTGTAAGCCTCGAAATTTTCATATATTGAAGAATATAAGGAATTTTATTTATTAGGATTTTTGGTATTTTTCCCATAAGTTAATGATTTATATAAATTTATTTGGCTAGAAAAGATTAATATTAAAATATTAATATATATATATATATATATTAATAGTTTGCAGATATGTTTTGGAAATATAAATTCAGGCCTATGGCAGATTTAAGTAAAGCATTTGATAGAGGAAGTTATTATCTAATGACAAAATTGAGAAACATTTGGAGTTGGTGAAAAGAAATTACTTTTACTAGCAATAAAATAGTGTTCATGTTAATTACGGCTTTGCAATGCCGAAGGTCACGATGCCACACTTCATAAAGCCGTTTCTGTGGTCATCAATCTGGGCGATGCATAGGACATCAACTTTGGTTAATATGGAATGGATCGGGTTGGCTGGAGTAGGAACCACAACATTAGAATTGACACCGATACCCTTGACAAAAGCAATGCCGCCTGTTTTCAATAGCAATGTCGACCCAAGATGTCGCGTTTTAACAAAGTATCATGTTGCCACTTATTTCTATAAGTCACCAACCCTATAGCGTAGAGAAGCTACTCTTTAACCATACTAACTCCTTGTGGCGGTGGGCAAACCCTATACTTTCGAGGTAACCTACAAAGGCGATAATGATGCCGCCTTTGTTTGACTATTTTCAAAGAAGGCTATGTAGCCGCCTATCATCACTTCGACCCTAATGATGCTGTTTGTTTTCCTTAAGAAATTAATGTCGATATTCATCGATGTCGCCGAGTATCGTTTAAGGTTTTATAATACGCTATACGAAGTTGTTAACTTCGACTATACAACCTTGTATTTTGTAAATCAAGATTTTTATATATTTAAAGTGGCAAAGACCCTCGTCGACTATATCCTTTTTTTGGCAAGGCCAGCCGACTTTATAGTGGGTCGTGCCACTGTATATAAATGAAAAAAAAATGTTTTGCACATGTACAGAAACAACTATATGTCTTTATAGTGGCCATTCCACTTATAGTACATAACAGGAGAGAAGCTAAGGTGCTTCTGCAGCTATAATAAAGACCTTAGGGAACATCGGTTCCTCCTCCCAAGAAGAGGAGGAATCACTTCCAGCAGGACCTAACACATGCAAATAATCAACAAAGTGAGACTCAATATCCAAAACAAAACCCGGGTGTTCCCTACCGTATATATATCTCCTATCCTAGCGATCATTAAGGAGAAGAGCTTTATTTCGCTTAGCACATGCTCCATCCACCGTGAGAATAAGACCACCATCATCTATAGAGTAATATAAACGCCTAGATTCACCATCATCATCACTAACAAAAGTATGGAAATCATGTCTAGCCGGGTCATATCTCATGTCGGACCGTACATGGATCCAAGCCATCTCAGTAGGGTGCCACACAATACTAGAATCTCTAGGATCAGAAAAATCAGGGAAACAGAGGAATCCATAACAGCATCAGAGAGGGGAGGAACAAAAGAAGGCACTGAGGACTCAACTGGAGGGACACAGGGTGTCACAAGAGGAGGAACAACATGGAATTTTGAGATCTATTTCATGTTAGGGGATCTAGGAAGAGGGGTCCGAACTGAGAGTGGACAAACATATGAAGTACGTGAGCATGCCGATGATATATGACCAAAAGACTGACATGACGTACATATGTCTGGTTTCCAACCATAACGAACTACAATCTCCGCCACCAGATCCTCAGGCACTCAAACTTTGATTATTTCTGGTAAAGGCTTATAGCGGGTGATCTCAATCAAAGACTAGTTTATCCCTAGCTACAATGGTAGCATCAAAGCATTTTACTTTACCTATCGCACTAGCTAGCCAGTTTAGACCTAACATAGGTTGCAAAACGGATGGAATATAATAGAAGCAAGTCCAAACAGGAATAGATAGTACCTTCCCTCTGGCACAGTCAACTGACGGACTCTAAGGAGTGACTATAAAAGGTTTGCCTATGATAAAAATAGGATCTTTACTAAGAATATGTAGACGTTCATCGAGCCTTGAGAACTTGAAGAAAAACATAGAGTTGTCAATGTGGACTAGTAGGATACCCTTTGGTTGCCAAGCTTTGAAGCAATGATCCTTAACCACTATATAAGGTAGGTTATAGTCCAAAAAGAACCCAACGAGATAGTCCGAGCAATAATCAATACCTGCTTGGATTACCTTCGGAGGGGGTATCAAAACCCCATCATTGTTGACCATATCGAAAGAACGAGGCACAAAATCTCCCGCATTTTTAGGCAATGTAGAGAATAAGGAGACCAATTTAGGCATGTTTTCTACTCAGTTGATTGGAGCGCAATGGAAGGAGGAATTCTATTCTATGATGGATCAGTATGTGCATGTTTATTGGCATTAACTACAAGAGGTATCTGATGTTGAATTACAGGAGGTATATTTTTACAATTACAGGCAAATACTAGATCATTGTTATCCACATCAGTTACGTCCATCCTAGAGCTATCAATTGCAGCAAGTACATGTTTGTTCCACATTAATTACATCCATCCTAGAGCTATCAATTGCAGAGGTATTAGTAACAACAGGTCGAATTATATTATCTATAGTACTGGATTCCAGACCAAAGGATAATGGTGCAATATCGTGATTATCAATTACCATAGAAGAAGCATTCATAGGTTTATAAAAATCAATAGTGGCCACGTACACTTCATTTTCAATAAAATTTAAACTAAAAACTGCTCTATTATTTTCACTAATCTCGTTATTCAAGACATTGCAACTGACTATACCTAGAACATCACCTTGCCATGCTTAGACCGATTAATGTAGGATTGGAGATATGGCAGAGGTTGTTGTAGAATTCAAAATACCTGATGTAGGACCTTTAGCCACCGACAGATTTTGACATTCAGTAGAAAGAGCCACCATCGATCTCGGCATTTCAACTGAGGCGACATCAGAGGTAGATCAAGATCCAAAAGCAGCAGGAACACGAACATCACACCGAGGCAAAAAAAACACATCCAGATCTAGTAAGCTAACGATTAGCTAAGGAGGAGATAAATCTCGAGTTTTCTTTACGATTCTTTTCCATAAGATGAAGATGGGACGAGGGGAATGAGGTGAAGAGGCGATGAAGGGTAGAAGAGAGCGAGATGGGCATATTGAGTTAGGGACTGAAAGGATTCAGAATGGTAAGGTGAAAAAAAATCGTCGAATAAAAGATGTCGCCATTAATGATGAGTTTTATTTTAATGAATTGATGATGAATTGATATCTTTGTCGTGTTTTATTAATATAAAGGCTCTATATTGTTCTGGCTCCATAGCCTATGGTTTCGAAGTGAGATAACATCCAAGGGATTTCGAGATTCATCAATATAATTTAAAAAGCATATATCATGCTAGAAATAATTTGAATAAAGTAAAGGGCCATATTTTTCTTGTTTTAAATATGATTTCAATGGTTAAATCATTTATAAAGAAATTGATTTCGAGGACATAGGAAAGGGTATTTAGCCTAGAGTTTTATGAAAGAGTGAATACCATTATCATTTTAGGATAAATTGTGATAAGATAAACTTGAATCGGAAATTAGAAAACCAGATAGGACTAGCGTATGGTAGTGCCCTATACTTCAGCTATTAGTTCCTAGCTGATATTAGTCTACAATTCCAGTATGTAGAGCTTTGTCAAGGGTAAAAGTAAAAGCAGGTTCACGCATGGAAAGGAATACATAAAGATAAGATAGGTTATAGGTTGGCTTGCAAAATCTTTAGGTTCATAGTAAGCCTAGAAAAACTATGAGATTGGCAGATAGTCAGGTAAACACTAGGATAAGTGTATTTGGATAGACCATCCAGTTTTCTTCTAATAGTTGGTTAGGAAATTTGATATATTTGGTAGGCTTGAGTCATCCATGTAGGTTGGTAGTTACCCTATGAAAACTAAACATTGGGATTGATAGTCCATTGATTTGGTGGATAATCATGATTACCCATGTAACATGCATGCATATGATTATTTATAATATCCATTTAACCAATGTGGTTGTAGGATTTTATATTGAAAGAATTATAATTTAAAAATGAATATTAGTGAGAGAAAAATATGTTCCTCTTATCGTGTGGTCTCACTAGATACCTATAAACCGAGATGGCATATTATTATTCACAACAGGCATTTTGTCTGACTCGAGGTTTATGTTTTCCCTTAAACTCTTGGGTGCTCAAAATTTGATTTGACTAGGTTGGGAGTAACGGTTTATAGGTTAATTATGTTTTTGCAAATAAAGCTTTCAGAGACAGGAGACAAAGCGAGCTATTTAGGAGTCTATCTTTATATAGTATTAATCCGCTATGTTGAAGTTATCTTGTTGAAGTGTATGTAAAGACAGATGTTATAACTGTCTATTAGTAAACTCTGATCAACTAATGGGGTACTTTATACGTCTCTCTTGGAATTTTGTAATAATTATATTTTATCAGAACCAGTATAACATTTGGGATTATGTTAGGAATATGAAATATTATCTTTGAAATGAAATGCGAAAGTTTGCTTTAAATTTATGTTTTAAATATTTCATATTATTGTGCTTTGATGTTATTGATACAATTAAAATATCCGCATTTTGTCACTAGAAATTAATACTATTGATGGCTGCGGCATCTGTAGCACTTAGTTTCAGGCCTCCAAATGGGGCATGTTACAGCCTTACACCTCTAATCTAATACACATGTATAGTGCACTACTATGGTGCTCGATCGACGTTGAATGATTGTCAGGGATGTAAAGTAAATACAACGATCACAAAAACTGTCTTAAACCTCAAAGCACCTCTAATGAAATATAATAGTCATCATATATATAAAATAGATTAGAAAATAATAACCAAATGAACCACAATACCAGAGTGCATGGGTTCAAATACATATACAAAGCAGTAGTATACTTTATACAATATATAATAAACCCAAAAGAAACTGTCTCTAACTTAAATAAAGAAACACCGTCTAAGTTCCACAGTGCCATAGAGTAGAATAAGTAATTATAAGTCCAAAATTCAAATATAAATACGAGAAAGCACCATCTCTTTCTCACCCATCTGTACAACACCACATATCACCTAAACCTGTTATCTAGTCTACTCATTTAAGAGCACACAAAATAGTAAGAAGCAAAGCGTAGAACCTTGGATCAGACAACAATCTAGTGTAAGTAAGGAGCAATATTAAAATACTATATAAATCGATATAGTAAGGACAATAGTATAAAGAATCCTAGCATCCAAGGAGTTAGCACATAATAATAATATGATAATCTAATAACATCATAAATTGTACATACATCCCGTTACATCTTCGAGTGTGTTGATATCGATATCCTGGATAACCATGTCACCTGACATCCCTGGAGCGACAAACAAACATGGCAAACATAAAATCCATAAAAAATCCTGATTGTCACAATGTGCTTTGGATATATGATGATTAGTATGACCATTCTTCTATCAGGAATTAATGAAAAAATCCCAATATTATGTGTATTCGAACACCAGCCCATAGATGACGCTAGATCCCTTCAACAATCCAAGGCATATGGATACCTTTAACGATCCGAAGTAGCCAACTAATTAGCTAATGAGTGTGCTCACAGTATCCTCTGCCTGCATATCTGAGCCCTTCTTAGCTCCATATGTTTCCACTCATCATAGTAGAACCCTTCAATGTTCTACTTTCCATAATAGAACCCTTTAAAATTATATTCACAAGTTCCCTTCCTCAAACCCACCCCGGTGAATCATCATCACGAATCTATTGATTGAGTCACGATCATCAAAACACTCATAGACATCTACATCAGTTATGGAATCAACACATCAAACTCTCAAAGCTATCACATCAAAACATCACTCCTTCACCTCATCGTTTACTATCATCGCACTACCATTGTATAAAATGAACATTGAACGAATGCACGAACACATATACATGACAACTGGAACATGCACGTCACCAAAAGTCTTGACCACATTGCCTTTCACCCAACATGATCGACACCGACCGTATATGGTCAGCTTCAACCATGCGGGACTACCCAGAACTTTACCAAGTTGAAGTTTAAGTCCCACTTCATGTCTTAGAGTTATCCTAAAGTTCACTCCTCCCAGACTCGAAGCATCTTGCTTGAAAAATCAAAGCTACAGATGGTCGGTACCGACCATGTGCCTCCATCCAATTTTTGGCTAAATCCCAAACTTCACTTTGCCATTTCGTCCTAAGCTTAACTTAAAGCTTGTGTACTGAAGTTCCAAAGCAATCTATACCTTAACTGAAGCTACTAGAAAAGCCTGCCTAATTTGGTTCTTTAAAAAAATTATTATGTCCCCATATCAATATTGACCATATTTTTCCCAAGCCTTGGTAGAAGTTTTCCATCTAAAACCCAAAAGAAACCCTTTCCATGACTCGAAGAACTTCATACCATCCCAAGTTTGGTCACCATTGACCATACTCCTCTGCTACTGACCATAATTTAGGTTATCTAATCAACTCCAATGCGCTTGATACTTGTTTTGGGGTCACCTAGGACTTTAAACTACACCATATCTAAGTTACATCACGTTACGAGCACACTTTGGTGCCATTTACAACAAACGATGTATCATAATCATAACTTCAAATAACTAGAAAACAAATCAAAACAATTCAAACAAAAATCAAGCATCGTTCCATAACACCCAAGAAATACATACAAATCATTCAAACACAATCAACTAGCATGAATTGTCCTAGATCTAGCTTTCTACAAAATGCAGCTATAGTTGGTAAATGGTGTAAAACATATCAAAATCCAAATCTATCATTTTAGATATGGTTTTACTGTATTGTTAACATCAAATCTTGGTTTGAAATTGTTTTAACTTTGAAAATACTATAAAAAACCATAATTTAACTAAATTAACATGTATAGTAAAGTGAGAGAAGAAATATCACTTACCAAATACCAAATTTACCTAATTTTCAATGCAAATTTAAAATGAACAATGTCGCATTCCAAGTGGGAAGTGCCATATAAAAGGTAAAACGTAGTCTCAAGCCTTGTCAACGGGGAATGACTAAAATAGGGGAGATGCAGCAGGGCTAAGTGGGGCGCACCCAGATAGGGTATGATCATCTCTATCTAGAGTCGATATTATCTCTCATTTGTATGCTTCAGGGCCCATTAATGGAGGGGTAATCATATTCGATACTACTAGTCAAGTGGTAGGCTAGTCCTATGTTGGCAAAGGATCCTGGCGAGGTCCTCAGTGTTATTTTATCTAGAGATGCACCGTGACGAGCGATACCCTAGTGCCCAGTCATTGTATGGAATCCATTCTCCAATACGTGCCTTTATGATTTTAGTTGTATACCTATTATGCTAGAATTTAATTAATGTAACAATTTCGGCTATGATAAATAAGTATTAGTATCTTAGGCATTATAATAATATCGTTGGATTTTTTATAGAAAGTGTTTTGGTTATCGTAAGGTGAAAACTAGTCCATGTTTATGAGCGACGCGGTCTTACAAGATATCTTTGATTTTTTAATTTTTTTACAAGTTATATTAAATAAAATTCCTTGTGATTGAGTTTCTCATGCTGGTTTTACCAAACTGATCTGTGCGTTGTTTTTTAAATGCTCGAGTCAGATCGAGCATAATACAGATTTAGTTTGGATGGTTTGGAGCTTCAACAGACAAACTGAAGGCCTAGAGATGTATTCGCGTATATGGTTATTTTTCCGCTGCATTCATTGTTGTATCTGTCAATAATTGTGAGAACAGGCTGTTATAACTGTCTGAGCTGAAATAGGTTAGTATACTCTGATTGATGCCTATATATACATATATTACGGGTTTGTTTTTGTGTAAAGACTTGTTGTATATTATAAGTTATTCGTTCCACTATGAGATTTTGTTTTTTTAGTTTCTTCTTGTCTTCTTTCTTTTTTCCCTTAACTATTCACTTTTCCATTCAATTTGAGTGGGTCATGTGTGATTGTTTGGCTGCTTAAACTATACAGAAAGTAGGTCGTTACATCATGGTATCAGAGTGCAAGGTTAAGATAGAACCGTGGCTTTGTTGGGGTAACTCATTAAGAGATAAGGTAATTGAATGCCTTATATAAGTTTGAGTGTATTATATATATGAGCGCGTATTTTTTAATGTATAAAAATGTTTTATATTATGTTGTTTGATCTGTTAAGTGGCATAAGAATTCTGATCGATGCGACTGGCCAACGTTATCGATAGGGATTTCTTAAACACTTGAATCAATTCAATCGACACAATATTGTTTTGAAATTGATAAATGTAATATTTTACCATAATATATTATATATATAGGGAAATAGTTTTTTAAGAATTAGTATACGTATTCTTGGTTGTGCTTGGTTGTTAGAAAATGATAACATTCCATCATTATAATCTAGGATTGGATCAGTCATGCTCGCCTATTTCTAAGCATCGACTATTATTTAATAATCTATGTAGAATCTTCCTTTTGAAACCTGGGTTAGATAGATAGGAATTTTAGGAACATTGAAATGAATACCTTGTGAATTAAGTTTCATAATTTGACTATAAAGGTCTATTGATAATATTAGGCTAAAAAAGAAAAAAAATTCACAAAAAGTTTTTTATTTAAAAGAAAATTTGAATACTTTGTAATGAATATTTTGGAAATAATTTTATATAAGGGTTAATTTTATAAAAAATTGGTTTTGAGAAGAGTGTTTATAAAAGATAGCTAGAATATTTTTGAGATAAATACTTGAAAAATGGTTTTATGAAAGTTGATCTTATAAAATGAATTTATAAGAATGTGTCTTTAAATTAAAAAGAATTTAAGTTGAAAACTTCAGGACTAAAACATTGGTGCTTTTGAAAAAAAAATTGATTTTCAAGGTTGAAAATAATAACAGTATTATTTTGAAAATATTTTGGTCCAAGTATAAAACTTTTGGGAATGAAAATTGTAAGTAAGAAGTATTTTCTTTGGATTGGTTTAGGAAATCGAGTCTCGATTTGTCTTGTGATGATCGAAATAATCTTCTAAGTGACGATTAGATGTTTGCCTAGGGGAACGCTGTGGGGTACTTAGCAAATTATTCTCTTTATCATTGTACAATCAAAACAAGTTCAAACCCGAATGAACCTAAAGCAAGTTGGTGATAATGTTTTGTTGGGAAAAATGTAGAGTATTGTTTATGAGGTTTCGAAATAAAAGTAGTATTTTTAAGTTAACTAGTTTAAGTGACTCGAATATAACTTAAAATTGGGAAAGAGAAGTGTTCAGATGGCAAACACTTCTCCTGAGTATTACCCTTCTTGATAAAGGAATGTATTATATTGTTTAGTAGTACCCAGTTCCTTTGTATCATTTTGGAGTTACTCGGGCAATATATTATTTGATAGAGTTAAAATATATAGTTCATTTCAAAAAAAAATTGAATAAAACTCAGGTATTTGGATCTTGAGTTTTCTTAGGGAGAAAAATGCAAAATGGAATAATTGAATCGGATATGGTTATATACTCTCATGATATACTAGAATATTATACCAGTTGAACCTAAGTTTATTTTGTGAATTTTTTTCATTAATAATTTTAGTAGAAATAGAATTGGTATTAGTGAAAATCAACTAAATAAGTGTGTAAGGTGGAGGTAGATCATTTCTCTTTCATATAGTTTTGATCTGAGAATCGAGTACATGGATTTGAGGTGTTTTACACCGTTTCAATTAAGGATTTATCACTCGATTTTTTACGGCGAGCATTTTAAGAGGGTTTTTGGTATGAATTCAAAGTTCCCTATCATAATATATGATTATGTAAGGAGAACAGAGGTTTCGAATTAAGGAGCCTGATTGGAGTCCGCATTAGAAAATCAGATAAGCGATTCTAGTTCGGAAGTGAAGTTATGTATTCATGTGGATGTCGAATCGGATTTTGTATATGAATGATCTATGAACATTATACAGACTTATAAATAGTATTGGATGTTTATGTAGTGAAATTTCAGGGAGAAGTTCTTTTTTAGGGGATAAAGTGTAACAACTCAAAATTTTATCATTTTATTTTTAGAATATTTAAGTAGTTTTAAGTATTCAATTTGGGATTTTATAATAAAATCTACATTCAAATAATTGTCTGATATTGATGACATATTTTTAATTTAATTTATAGAGTCTTCCGTAATTTTTAATTTGAAAAATATTTAAATTTGTCGTTTGACGTATTTTAACGTAGAACATCGGTGTTTTTAAAATTTAACATAATTTAACAACCGGTGTGTTTCACTATTGTTTTTAGATCATGTTATGTTATTGCATGTGATCATATCCTGTATTCTGCCATTCATAGCTCGTGCGTGAACACTGTGTTGTGTAGAGGATACATGAACACGATTTAAAACACAAATCTAAAACACTGTACGCATACAACTACTTCACCATATTCTTTCCCCAGGCTTCCCTTACTTTCCCCATACCCTGTCCACTCTTTCCTTGATCCTAGCCTAAAATTAATGGATCCCAATTTGAAACTCCATGATGGTGATGGCTACCCATTGCACCTCTTCTCTGTGTCTATATATACTCATCTCCATCTCGCTGCTCATTGTTGACTTCATTGGAACTTTCAACATGAGTGAAATATAAACATTCCCTCTCTTTTAACATCAACATACTCAAATCCCTTCACAATTAGCTCCAACCTTCAACATAAAAGTTGTTTGTATCCACCACTAGTATTTTTTGAAATTAATGGCACTCGATTTCATCAAGGATCGATCAAGTTAACATCGAATTGCAGCAAGAGGAAGAATGTGCTTGAAAAATTCAAAAATTCACATTCTTGATTCAGGTCGAATCGTTCGACGCCGCTAGCATCGTTGAGTTCTTATCGAAGCATGGTATTTTTGGTGTAAGTTCGACAGCATTCTGTGATGATGATCGGTGATCGTCGTGACTTAAGGTTTGAGTTAATCGGAGGGATGGTCATTGATTCGCGAAATGGATGGGTTCATGGAGGAGTGTAGCATATTGCAGTGAAATTTGGAGTTGAAAGTTTTCATGTGTTTTAAGAGGGTAGGAATGATTTTGATGGGTCAACTTTTGTAGGGGGCGGTTGAAGTGGTGATGGAGATTTGTAGGTCGACAAGCACAAGGAGATGGGCATGTGGGCGGTATCAGTTCGATGTGTGGTGACTTGGAGCTTCCTGCATGTGCATGAATTGGGTTACTCGAGTTGAGAATGGGAGGATTGGGCGATTGGGGGAGAAAGATGTAGCTTTAGATGCGGGTTCATTTTTTTTGGGTGGGCTTGCATTGGATTTAGATGAGAAACCTTCAGAATTGATTAAATATTATATTAAATGTTATGCCTAGGTACAAACCACTTCGATCCAACTAAAGCATTTCAAAGTGAAGACATCTTGAAGAGGATGAAATTGAATATGAGGATCTTTGAAGTACAAGGGCTGCTTACTAATAATCCTAAGGATGATTCCAAAAATGGATGTAGTGGAAGTAGTGCTTTTGGTTTCGTTCAGTACCAAAACGAACTTGTATAGATGAATGCAAGCAATGCATTGATGTCTGGAGGCAATGTCGCATTCCAAGTGGGAAGTTCCATATAAAAGGTAAAACATAGCCTCAATCCTTATCAACAGGGAATGACTAAAACATGGAGATGTAGTAGGGCTAAGTGGGTCACTCCCTAGTAGGGTATGATCATCTCTATATAGATTTGATATTATCTCTCATTTTTATGCTTCAAAGCCCATTAACGAAGGGGTGATCATAATCGGTACTACTAGTCAAGTGGTAGGCCGATCATGTGTTGGCAGGGGATCCCAACGAGGTCCTTGTTGAATATGCAAGTATATGATTTTTGTTTGATGATAATAAACACACACACATATATATATATATATATTCATTTAAATGTATTTGTTAATGTAATATTTTATTTTTCACATAATTAAATAAATATTTTGCTGAATAAAATAAATAACACAATTTGAATTCAAACAAATATTTTATTCAAACAAATATTTATTACAATTTTGTATAATACCAGTTTAAGCTCTCACCATACAATTACAATTTCAATCACATTTTTCACTATACATTTGCACCTCACTACATATCACTTGTTCACTCGTAATTATCTTCAACTCTATTCTAGATTGAATCCAGCATCTGAGCAATCTACAAAAATGTACACCGACGCAGTAAAATTTAAAATAAAATATTTTTGCAGTGTAAAATAAAATATAATTTTGAAAATATCATTGCCTCAGTTATTTGGGTTGTTCATCATCATTTAAATTTGAATTCATCAAACGCGAAAAACTTGTGACATGCACAGTGTATCACTGTACATGCCATAAGGCCGTGCACACCGATATGCACTTGATAAAATTACAGGGACATGTGAGCACAAGGTCAAACACAAATCAAAAGTTAGGTTCAACTCAAGTGAAAGTCATGATATCAGCACAAGGTCAAACCCGAGCTTTGAAGCTGGATTCAACATATGTGTAGTCCAAAAATACAAGTACAATAAAATGGTCAAAATGACTAAAATGGCAACAACATCAAAATTCAGTGTCGACCAAAACTGCATGAAGAAAACATAACCAAAACACAATGTAAAGAAACCCAGACCAACACATATAACATACATATATACATGTATAATCACACAGGCATATACAAAGTGTGTGTGTATATAGGTGTGTGTGCAGCAAAACTCGAGGCAACCAGACAATATACAAGACCAAGCCATGCACACGCAGACACAAACCAAGTGGCTTAACTACGCAATAACAGTTTCAAAAGACTACAAAGCCTCGACCAAGACCAGACTACAATTACAAAGAGCAACCACACACCAGAACTAGAAACAAGTCAAGGCAGTAGATAATGCAAAGTGGTGAATGCAAATACAGCATACCAAATGAAACAACTACCATACCAGTAACCAGTGCAATCAACTGAGAGATATGTGGATATACACAGTGCAACAACAGGTTCAGGTAGACCACAAAGACAACTGCAGTTCAATATCAAAGTAGTCAAAGTCAACAGAGGTATATCATATGCACGAGGATACAAATGCACATATATACAGCATGAACCAAAAAGACAAGTGAACAACAGATGGTACGAGACTGAACCATACGGTTGCAACTGAATTCAAGTGAATGGCAATAACAAGTGATGCATTAGTGAAAAAGATCAATATGTAAACAATATATGCAGTGCACAGTGCAGACAACCGGAGTCAATATCAAAACAACACTGCACACATACGTGGAGTAATACAACATCTGAAAGTAGGTTTTACAATTCAAATCAAGTGGCCGAAGTCAAAAGGAACAAAGATAAATCAACATCATCACAGCAAAGTTAGAGCCGTGGTAGCCAAGAATTAAGCCGTGATAATCAAGAAACAATAATATACGAATTGTACAAGTCAATACAAATCACAACATTCAAACATAATCAAACCACCGAGCAAAAATTGACTGATGAATTCAAGCGAAAAACACGAATGAAATTATAGGAGTTAGAATCCTATTTAAACCCATTCATCATCGGCCTAACAATCATTGAGTTCGAGAAAGCTAAACAGTAAAGCCAAAGTAACAAACTACATGCCAATTCATAGTCGAACTCGATCAAAATTGAAGGATCCATGTTCGAATCGAAGAAACAATCGATTACCAAAGCAAATTAGAAGAATAGCAATTGTAATCGACAAACAATCAACCGGTGACTTCAATTTCCAAAGCCCTAATTTCAAAGCAAATAGGAACAAACGAGCAATTCTTACAAAGAAGAAAGGTACCAGGCCGATAAAATAAAAAGGAGAAGAGGGACGTATTTTTTGTCACCTATTTTGGGCCGGTTATTATATATTGTTTTGGGCTTTAATTTTTAAAATTAGGGTTTTGATTTTAATTTGTGTTTAATTTTTATTTTCTCTTTTAAACATTTGTAATTTCTAGTCGTGTGACTAGGGGACGAACTAAGGTGGTGTAGTTCGAGAATACGCAACTCAGTGGCTGAGTTGTGGCAGGGTTTTAAGCATAGAGTTAGGCTAGTCGATAGCGGGTGTCACGAGTTTACGTGTGTAAGCGTCTGACTACTTAATATCTAGTAGAAAGCTTGGAGGCAGCACGTAGGCAGGGTTTTGCCGAAGTTGGGTAAATCTGTGTGTTCAATTTTCTGTTTTTTCTATTCTGCTATTATCTGTGCTGCTATTATTCTGCGGTGATCTATGTTGAAATTATTTTATGTAAACTTCAGCAATAATTTTTATAATTAATAGTATCACCTTATTCACCCCCTTTAGGGTGAAATCGATCCTACAAGTGGTATCAAAGCTAGGAACAAAAGCCATTTTTGTTTTTAAAATTTTGATTTTTCATAGGCCAATTTTTGTTTTACAAATTTGAATTTTAAAATGGCTTCTAATAATACTTTTGTTGAAGGTCGGTCCAATATTATTCCTCGTGTTTTTGATGGAATGGATTTTTTGAATTAGAAATTAAAAATGAAATTTTTATGTAAAATCTATTAATTTTAAATGTTGGGATATTATTGAAAACGGGTGTGATATAGTAGACTAGAAAATTACTTCAATTAATGCTCTTGCTATGCACATACTATATTCTCATATTAATCAAGATAATTTTAAATTTATCTCCCATTGTGAAAATGTACATGAAATTTGGAATACTTTTGATGCAAAATATGGTGCAAAAGTCAATAGCAATGAGAAATCCTCCTCAATTGACTCGGTTAAAGAAACGAGCTTAATCGGATTGGCAAAAAGCAGTAGTGATGAGGATGATGATGGAGCAACTGAGCTGGCGCTACTAATGAAGAGATTCAAAAAGTGGAACCGTAGATAAGGAAATCCAGCTCTAAATCTGTAATTGAAAAGCAGAATAGTCAAAGCACTAGGCAACTCAGAAGAGCAGAAAATCATATGTCACAAGTGCAATAAACCCGGTCATATCAAGCCCTATGGTCCCCGAATTCAACTTGACCAAGAAAATAATTCAAAATGGAGAATTTTTACAGCCACATGGAATAAAAGTAATGATTATAAAAGCACTAGCAATTAGAGTGAAAGAGCGGATCTGTGCCTACGAGGTAATATAACTGATAGCAACAATGACGAGCCAAGCGAGGTATCAAAACTCACTCACTCAGAATTACTTATATATTTCCACAAAGTAAATGGCTGTTTTGAAAGACTTAGCGAAAAATATGTCAAAATTGAATCACAAAGAGATAGTTTGATAGAATCAAATAAACAGCTTAATCAATTGGTTAAAAACTATCAAACTAAGAGCCCTAAGTGTCCAACATTCCAAGAAGAGACTAAAAAATCAGAAATTAAAATTTAATCACTTGAAAATGAAATTCTAATTTTGAAAGAAAGTGAAAATAAAAGGAGAGAAAATTCCATTAAAATGTGCACACAATTATTAAATGAAAATGAATCTCTCAAAACACAAGTCCAACAACTGTCAACGACTTTAGGAAAAAATTTCAAAGGAGAAAGATCGTTGAATATGCTATTAGGGAAACAAACTGTTAATACAGTTAGACAAGGACTTGGGTATAATCAATCTGAACCTGTTAAAAGAAAAATTAATCAAGTAAATTCAAAGCGCACAATACGTGGAATAACTGGACACAATCACAATATTTGCTGGTATAGACCCAAAAATGTGAAAACCATACCAATTTGGGTTCCAAAAGGCACGAATATAAAATCCCTCAAAGTTAAACAAATCTGCGTGCCGAAAGGAACATATATAAATAGTTTTGGGTCTACACAATTATACTTTTCAAAATCTTTTGCCACTAACAATCATGGACCTATAAAAACAAATAGGTCACAAAAATTCTTATCGTGTAGGCGTGGTGGCAGGCTAAGAAACAACAACAGTGTTATATGGATTCTGGTTGTTCCAGATACACAAAGGGGGAAAAATCAAAGTTTCTTTGCCTAGTACAAAGGCGAGCAGAATCACAATGGGCGACAATGAAAAATTATCAGTAAAGGTAAAAATAGGTAAAGGTATCTTAAACGATAAATGTGATAATCTGCACCATAATCTAAATTAATTCAGCCAGTTATGTGATAAAGTTATAAATGCTGGTTTTGATTCTGACCTTTTTCAAAATTGTTGGCCAAATTATTATTTTACGCCGAGAACAATTTAAAAATCTCTAGAGTCTTTGAACTACTTCATATAGATTTGATTGATGATAAGATATTTGGCTGACTCTTTATTCACGGTTTTGTTTACACGATTTCAATTCAAATTCAAAAATTGTAAAAATGAATTCATGGTATTTGTTGAAAAACATCACAGTCTAGTCTATGACATCAAACTAATGATAATCTCGAGTGAAAGAAAAATTCAGATGCAGGTTACACTGGTAATCTAGTTGGTAGAAAAATTACTAGTGGAACGTGATTTATGTTGAGATATTCAGTAAATGCATCATTTTCAGAGAAAATATCTGCATATTTTTCATTTCAAATAATTTTCAACTAGCAGACATTTTTCTTATAAAAACCCTTCTAGAAAATCATTTTTGACCTTGTTTCAGATTAGTCATTTTTAGAAAATTTGATAATTATTTTTGAATTTGAGCTTAAAAGGTTACATTAACTAATCTGACTCCCTACTAATCATCAAAAAGATAAATAGTGATTGAAAAAGTGATGAGTGTTGATATTGATTATATATTATAACTTGAGACGGTATAATTAGCAAATTTCTTTAGAAATTTAAGCAAGAGTTATAAAAAAAAATTGTTGGTAAAAATTCCATGATCATTTCTATTTCTAATCCAATATAGTATGTCAATATGTGGTATTTTAAATGGGAAATCATTTGTTTTTCATTTTATATTTTTTTTAACAAATAAAAACATCAGTATTCACCCTCATTTAAAGTCCTTACGGTTATGCATGGGTGAATTACTTGGAATTTTTTATGTGCTTCCATGCTCATTTAAAAGTCCTCACGGTTATGCATGTATGGAATGCATATTAAAATTGATTAATTAAATAGAGAAGTTGATTCTAATCCCATTTAAAAGTCCTCACGGTTATGCGTGGTTAGAAGATACTTGAATTCATTTTTAAAAAATTGAAAATACTACTAATCTCATTTAAATGTCCTAACGGTTATGCATGGTTAGTAGATATTCAAATTCCTGAAGTAAATATACCACAAATAGACACAACTGTATGGTTTTATATGATGACATCATCCCTATCATTCTAAAGTGGAATATGCGTCAAATAGAGTATTTATGATTTTTTTTTGATTTTTTTATTGAAATTCAATATTTATACTCGACTGAGTATTAATGTTTATCACTTTATCTCTATTTTTCTAACTCTTACTCTTTTGATGATAACAAAAGGTGGAGAGAAAAGTTTATATTTTGGCAAATAAAGGTCAAATATTTTCTATATGCATCTTGGCTCATTTGCATATTTTTATTCATGCATATATGAAGGGGGAGCTTTGTTGTAGAGAGGGATCATTCAAATCGGGGGAGCAAATTGAATGATCAAATACATTAAATATATCTAAAATCTTAAATATATGTTTGTTATCATCAAAATGGGGAGATTGTTGAATATGCAAGTATATGATTTTTGTTTGATGATAGTAAACATATATATATATATATATTCATTTAAATGTATTTGTTAATGTACTATTTTATTTTTCAATAATTAAATAAATATTTGCTGAATAAAATAAATAACACGGTACTTAAACTTAAACAGATATTTTATTCAAATAAATATTTACTACAATTTTGAATACTACAAGTTTATGCTCTCACCATACAATTACAATTTCAATCACATTTTTCACTATACATTTGCACCTCACTACATATCACTTGTTCACTCGTAATTATCTTCAACTCTATTCCAGATTGAATCTAGCATTTGAGCAATCTGCAAAAATATACACTGACGTAGTAAAATTGAAAATAAAATATTTTTGCAGTGTAAAATAAAATGTAATTTTGAAAATATCATTTGCCTCGGTTATTTGGGTTGATCGTCATCATTTAAATTTGAATTCATCAAACACGAACAACTTGTGACATGCACAGTGTATTATTGTACATGTCACAAGGACATGCACAACGATATACACTTGATGAAATTACAGGGACAGGTGAGCACAAGGTCAACCCCAAATCAAAAGTCGGGTTCAACTCAAGTGAAAGTCGTGATATCAGCATAAAGTCAAACTCGAGCCTTTAAGCTGGATTCAACATAGGTGCAGTACAAAAATACAAGTACAATAAAATGGTCAAAACGACTAAAATGGCAACAACATCAAAATTCAATGTCGACCAAAAATGCATCATGAAAACATAACGAAAACACAATGCAAAGACACCCAGACCAACACATACAACATACATATATACATGTATAATCACATATATATATATATATATATATATATGTGTGTGTGTGTGTGTGTGTGTGTGCAGTGAAACTCGAGGCAACAAGACAATATACAAGACCAAGCCATGCACATGCAGATACAAACCAAGTGGCTCAACTACTCAATGACAGTTTCAAAAGGCTACAAAGCCTCGACCAAGACAACACTACAATTACAAAGAGCAACCACATCTGAGAACTGGAAACCAGTCAAGGCTGTAGACAGTGCAAAGTGGTGAACGCAAATACAGCATACTAAATGAAACAATTACTAGACCAGTAACCAATGCAATCAACTGAGAGATGTGTGGATATACACAGTGCAACAACAGGTTCAGGTAGACCACAAAGACAACTGCAGTTCAATATCAAAATAACCAAAGTCAACAGAGGTGATATCATATTCATGAGGACAAATGCACATATATACAGCATGAACCAAAAAGACAAGTGAACAGCAGGTGGTACGAGACTGAATCAGACGAATGCAACTGAATTCAAGTGAATGGCAACAACAAGTGATGCATTAGTGAAACAACTCAATATGTAAACTATATATGCAATGCACAGTGCAGACAACCAGAGCCAATGTCAAAACAACACTGCACACATACGTGGAGTAATACAACTTCTGAAAGCAGGTTTTAAAATTCAAATCAAGTGAAAGAAGTCAAAGAGAGTAAAGATAAATCAACATTGTCACAGCAAAGTCAGAGCCATAGTAGCCAAGAATCGAGTTGTGATAACCAAGAAACAATAATATACGAATTGAACAAGTCAATACAAATCACAGCATTCAATCATAATCAAACGGCCGAGCAAAAATTGACGGATGAATTCAAGCGAAAAATACGAACAAAATTATAGGAGTTAGAATCCTATTTAAACCCAATCATCATCAGCCTACCAATCATCGAGTTCGAACAAGCTAAACAGTAAAGTAAAAGTAACAAAGTACATACCAATTCATAGTCGAACTCGGTCAAATTGAAGGAGCCGTGTTTGAATCGAAGAAACAGTCGAATGTTGAACTAAATCAAAAGAATAGCAATTGTAATCGACAAACAATCGGCGGTGACTTCAATTTTTCAAAGCCCTAATTTCAGAGCAAAGAGGAACAAACAGGCAATTCTCACAAAGAAGAAAGATACCAGGCCGATAAAATAAAAAGGAAGAGGGACGTATTTTTTATCACCTATTTTGGGCCGGTTATTATATATTGTTTTGGGATTTTATTTTTAAAATTAGGGTTTTGATTTTATTTGTGTTTAATTTGTATTTTCTCTTTTAAACATTTGTAATTTCTAGTCGTGTGACTATGGGACGAACTACGGTGGAGTAGTCCGAGAATTCGCAACTCAGGGCTGAGTTGTGGTATGGTTTTGAGCGTAGAGTTAGGTTAGTCGATAGCGGGTGTCGTGGGTTTACATGTGTAAGCGTTTAACTAATTAATTTCTAGTAGAAATCTTGGAGGCAGCATGTAGGCAGGGTTTTGCCGAAGATGGGTAAATCTGTTTGTTCTGTTTTCTGTTTTTTATATTCTGCTATTATCTTTGCTGGTATTATTCTGCTTTGATCTGTGTTGAAATTATTTTATATAAACTTCCACAATAATTTTTATAATTAATAGTATCACCCTATTCATCTTCCTCAAGGGTGAAATCGATCCTACAGTCCTTGTGTTATTTTACCTAGAGATGCACTGTCATGGGGGGTACCCATGTAGCCCAGTCATTATATGGAATCCGTTCTCAAATACATGCCTTTACGATTTTAGTTGTATACCTATTATGTTGGAATTTAATTTATGTAACAATTTCGGCTATGATAAATAAGTATTTGTATCTTGGGCATTATTATAATATCACTAGATTTTTTTTATAGAAAATGTTTTGGTTATCATAAGGTGAAAACCCGTCTGTGTTTATGTGCAGCATGGTCTTAAGGGATATCTTTGATTTTTTCAAAAAGATTTTACAAGTTATAATAAATAAAATTCCTTGTGATTTGAGTTTCTCATGCTGGTTTTACCAGACTGATTAGGGCGTTGTTTTTCCTAAATGCTCGGGTCGGACCGAGCATATTGCAGACTTATTTTGGATGCTTTGTAGCTTCAGCAGACGAACTGAAGGCCCAGAGACGTATTTGTGTATATGATTGTTTTTCCGCTGCATTCATTGTTGTATTTATTAGTAATTGTGCGGACGTGTTGTTATAACTCTCCGAGTTGAAATAGGTTAGTGTACATTGCTTAATGCCTATATACACATATGTTATGGTTTTTTTGTGTAAAGGCTTGTTGTATACTATAGGTTATTCATTTTGCTGTTAGATTCTATGTTGTTTAGTCCCTTTTTGTCTTCTTTCTTTTTCCCCTTAACCATCCACATTTCCGTTCAATTTGAGTGGGTCATGTGTGATTGATTGGCCGCTTAAACTGTATGGAAAGTAGGCCAGTATGCATATGTTTTACATTTAATGTGCATTAATGTTGATGGCTTGCCACCAAAGTAGTCATCACTTCACCCGCCTAGCTACAGAGCTTGGTACAAATTCACAGAGCGCTTGTTGCTTACTCTTGTGTGCTTATGCGGCAATCCTTTCTGAGATGGCTGGTCGGCTCTTAAGGTATGAAGGAGATTGAAAGTAGATGAGAACCTAGCAGGGGAGATGGTGCCATGTTGGGAGTGAAGTGACAGAGAAGGCTGCTTGGGATCGGTCGGAAGCGGCTGTACTGAAGTTGGGATAAGAATGGGTCATGCAAGAG
The DNA here is from genome assembly GCA_030765085.1 of Allium cepa. Lineage (NCBI taxonomy): Eukaryota > Viridiplantae > Streptophyta > Magnoliopsida > Asparagales > Amaryllidaceae > Allium > Allium cepa. The sequence continues at coordinate 211,478,836 of CM060940.1, read as the reverse complement.
TTTGCCTTGTCGAGTATGCTAGTTGCCCGGGGCAATATAGAGTAATACTGGCTAGTGATTGACGCAACGCTAAGATAGACAAGCTGGCTTGAGGTCAAGCTTAGAGTTGGTTGGCATGAGGGAGCCAATCATCTTCAAGCCACGCCAGAATGGATCGGACAAGGCTAGACTTAGCTTTGTTCTGATATGAGTAGCTGGCTGTGAAGGCTGCCTAGGGATAAGATGGTCAGGCTTCACCTTGAAGTTTGTTTGAGTGGATGGGATGGTTTGAGACTAACTTGAGTCTTGGCCAGCTTGAAGAATAGTCGGTGACCACCTTTGATTGGGCCAGGTTGTATGTTAGTCGGCTTACTAATTACTTATAAGAAATTAAGCAACGCCATTGCTTAGTAATGTTCTAGCACGTTCCTCTAAAGGTCCATTCATTCTTTCTACAACATCATTCTGTTGTGGTGTTCTAGGAAAATAATTATTATGACTTGTACCCTTTTTGTTGCAAAATTCTTCAAAGTGATCATTTTTAAATTCTCCTCTATGGTAAATTCTAATATTTTTAATTTTAAATCTTTTAAATTCTGAATATTTTTAGCAAAAACTTTAAAATATTCCAAAGTGTTACTTTTATGGTCTACAGAGAAAGTCCTTGTATATATTGAAAAATCATTTACAATTACAAAAACATATTTTTTGTGATTTATTGAGCTTATTGGCATAGAACCAAATAAGTCTAAATGTAAAAGTTCTAAAGGTTGTTCGGTAGAAGCATCATATAATTTGTTAACTCTAAAATTCATTTTAGGTAAACCTCTTCCAGTATCATTTTATGCTAATTTATGTATATTTTTGAAATTTAAATAACAAAAAACTTTGTGTCACAGCCATGGATCATTTATATCTACAACTAAATTGAACTCATTATTATGTCTTATTTTCACATTTAATATATAAATATTCTGATTTCTTACTCCTTTAAAAGGTAAATTTCCAATTTCATCAAAGGTATTGTATTTATCATTTTTTAAAAGTTATTTTAAAGCCTTATCACAAAGTTGACTAATGCTTAAAAGATTATGTTTTAAGTTTTTAACTAGTAAAACGTTAGCAATTAAAGGAGAGTTAGATATACCGATAGAAGATACGTCTGCTCATCCAATAACATAGCCTTTGGAGTTATCATTGAATGTGATCACACCACTATGCATATAAGAAATGTTAGTTAGCATCCCTATGTTTCCAATCATATGTTTAGAGCATCCACTATCCACTATCCATTTATCCTTTTTTCTTCTTCGAGGTACCTTATTTTTAGTTGCCATGTAACATACATTTGCTTGCTCTCTATCACAATGGCTATCATTATCACTTGAAGATGAATCATCCCATGTTAATTAGAAAGCTCACTTGCTTTTTGAGGATTTTTCATTTCTATATTTCTTTCAGAAGTTATTATTCTCTTTATTTAGTTAGGAATAATCTTTCTTCATATGTTTGAATTTATAGTATTCGTAGCATTTGAAGGAAGAAGTACCATCCGAGTTGTCAAATTTTTACTTCCGAACCATTTTGTGAATTTCTTGAATTTGTTATAGTTCTTTGCAATAAATGCTACATCATCTTCCTCTAGCTCTGAGTCATCATTATCATCAACTTGTAATGCAATACTATGTTTTTCTTAGGTTAATTTCTTTTCCAGCTTGCAGATTAGCTTTATGTGGTATTAAATTTTCAGTTAATTCTTTGATTTTGAGTGTGGAATAATCATTGCTTCTTTAGTATCAAGTACCATTCTTTCCACTCATCAGTCAAAGTGTTTAAAATTTGTGACACTAAGTCAAAATCAGTAAAATTAGCGCTTAAATACATGATCGTGTCGTACGGTTTGAAACCTAGAATTCATATCTATAATATTCTTATTGATTTCATTTCTAAAAGATTGGAAATGAATTTTTAGATTTAATTTTGGTCTGTTTAACTTTCTTTGTACCTTCATGTGTAATTTTTAACATGTTCCAAATACCATATGCAGTTTTACACATCATGACCCTAGAAAACTCATTTTTGTCTAATGAATAGTATAGTACAATCATAGCTTTAACATTATTAGAGGCAACGATTCTTTGAAATTTTATCCAAGTACTCACATCAGTAGTGGGTGATACATAATGAGTTTGAGTAGCCAACCAAATTTTGCGTCCGTTGGCTTCCATGAAGAGTTTCATATGTGTAAGCCAATCAGCATAGTTAGGCCTAGTAGAAAGTGGAGGACGTGTGGTGGATTGTCCTTCTTGGGATGTGTTATAACTCATGTTTGCAATATTAAAATATATTTTTAAAAATTTATTATGATTTTGAAAATCCTTGCTCCAATACCAATTAAACGTTCCAATGGACCGTATATGACTAATATGATCAAGATAATTGTTAGCACCAAAATTGGTCACTAACACCCTTAGAAAGATTGTGTAGAAAGATTAATGAAGAAAGTAAATTAAAATAGAGAACAGAGTATAAATTTAATTGCAGAGAACAAGAACACCAAATTTATAGTGGTTCGGCGTAATTGCCTACGTCCACTTTGAGGTTAATCTTTATTGCTTTCTCCAATACTTGAGTACAGATACAATCCGTAAATCAATCGCTTGAATACAAGTTTGAATGAAGAAGAAGAGAGTATAAAAAAGGGCAGAGTCTCCCCAGTGTTCTCGGAAAAGATCCTTTTTTCAGTGTGCCCCTGCCTCCCTATTTATAGACAAAGGTGGGTTGGACTTCCCTGGTGGGCTTGGTAGCTGAATACCTTGGCCCGAATGGAGTGGTCTTTGTGTGCCGAACTGAGCAGGCCGAACGGCCAAATGCCGAACCATCCTCTTCAGGCCGAACGATGCATTTGTTGCGTGGGAAGAGTAGACCGAGCAACAATCGAAGCCGGTCATGCTGGGGAGAATGCCGAGCCATCTTTGAATGCCGGATGTCCTTGGCATGCCGAACGAGGCGTTTGGCCGAACGCTCCTAGATGCCGAGCGATATCTTGACCGAATGAAGCCTTTAGCCGAACGCTCATGGATGCCGAACGATATCTTGACCGAACGGAGTCTTTAGCTGAATGATGCCTTTGGCCGATCACTCCTGGATGTCAAGTAACATCTTGACCGAACGAAGTCTTTAGCCGAGTACTAAGTTGCCTGGCCAAGTCTCCAGGAAACACTTTCCCCCAAAGTGTATTACGTGACCGAACGTAGTACGCTTTGAATTACATATCCCTCATGCTCCACTTCGAACCTTGGCCCATCACTCTTGGGGATTGCTCTCTTGTGAATGCTAGTTGTGGAGGTATGTGCCGAACAGTGCAGCTGAGGCCGAACGATATAACCGAAGCCGAACATCCCTCGTATGCCGAACAAGCTGATGCCGAACAAGCTGATACTGAACGGTGTGGCTTTGACCGGTTCTACCGGTTATCATCGTTTCGCCTTCTTCTTCTTCTTTCCTATAAAGGCCAGTGTCTTCCTCCTTCTTCTCTTTCCACATTCTACCTCGGCTACCTTGTACTTGCCAACCTCACCAGCTAACAGCCTTCACAGATCTATCAAACCCTTTCCAAGTTTCGACCTATTAACTAGGTATCGATTCTTCTACCTAAATCCTTTCCCATAACTAAAAAAGTTTTTACGTTCAAGTTCGTAGATTGAGTCGAGTCTTGATTGAGGTGGTTTAAGAGTTTTTAGAGTTAGATGATGAGGGGGAAAGGAGGAGTGATTAGAGACGAGCTTATTAGGAAGCTATTGGGAGACGTGTTGTGGTTTGGCACGGTTATCTTGTGCCAAACGAGATTGGAGGGAGAAAGAATAGAGGAGGAGCAGGAGATAGCTGGGATGCCGAGTGGCATGGTCTTCCATGATTATCCGAGCTGTCGGCCCTCGTTGTTCGGCATGGACGGTGGAAGAGGGTAAGTGCCGAGCGTTGGAGTTCGGCGTAATTCTGGTTCGGCGTGACTCAGCACATGCCGAACGGTTGGATGGAAGGTTAGGGAGGTAGCATGAGTTGGTTGGGATGTCGAACGTTACTTTAGCTGGGCAGAACTTAGGCCGGCCGTTTTGGGATGCCGAACGTTACTTTGGCTGGACAGAACTTAGGCCGGACGTTATTTAGGCCGAATGATAGTTTCGCCAAACAATAGCACGACCGAACGATAGCTTCCCTGGTTGACAGTTAGGCCGAACAATCTTTAGGACGAACGATCATGAATGCCGACCCACATTTCAGCCGAACAATACTTAGGTCGAATGAACATAAATGCCGAACCATACTTAGGTCGAACAATCACAAGTGTCAAACCATACTTAGGCCGAACAAACATAAGTGCCGAGCCATACTTAGGCCGAACAATCAACTGCCTTGCCTAATCACATAACAAAACAGGGACAGAAACTCCATCAAACTAGTATATCAAACTGATTTGAAATAAATCTGAACTTAAATTGACACAACCGGTTAACTTCTTCTAACATTTTCTGAATCCAAAACTGTAAACACCATAAGGCAGGCTTTTGGAGACGGTCAGCGATGACAGTCTTCAAAGGCGATGACTCGAAGCTCAATTCTATGTTATTAACTCCATGACTTTCAATTTTTCAGCACTTATACGCGATTAACCGCACTAGTACACACACTACATGAGGGAATATTTGTGTTGTTAATTCTAACGTCGAACGTTTTTCAAGTATAGTTCACATAGGTGCTTAGCTGAATTCACTATTTATTGAAGATGTACAAAAAATCTAGCTCCGCCGCGATCTCTGACAGACAGGGACCATCCTCTTGGCAGGAAGTTGCGGATGTTTCAAATCCATCAACCTCCCCTGCACATAACTTAGCCCCCGATGCCCTGGAGGCATCGATTTTCTTGGACAACCCTGTCGATTCACAGGCTTCAAAAATCAATGAAGTTGCGTTCCTGCGAATATGCTCCATCCATGGAATACCTTTTGACAACATGCTGGTTCCATCGGGGCATGACCGACCATACTTGCCCCCAGTCGGATACACAGCGTGCAATAAATTCATGCACTGGGTTGGCAGCGTGCCACCGTTCAATTTGTTTCTTCGGGATGTGCTGCAATACATCGACATCGCCCCATCGTAGTTGCACCCTAACGGTCATGCCTTCATCTATGGTACTTACATACTCTTCATGACCGTCTTCTCTAGGCCTCCCACTCCTGGCTACATCAGATATATTTATACGATCAAGATGCGAAGAGATAGCCCCTCCTTTTTCTTCCTCGAGTCGCACCACAGATGCCAAATTTTAACCGGGGCGTGGAGCAAGTTTTCCCTGTACAAACAGGAATGGTTCTATGTGCGTTTCCCCTGGTTTCGCGAGGAGATGGGTCGAAGGAAGTAAGTTTTCTTCTTGGAACGATACTCATGTTTTGGTCGAAGCTATGTGTAATCTAACTCTTGTTTCATCTTCTCAGGTATCAATCTACGTCTCGACGGCCGCGGATATTCTGAGGCCGTTGAAGTTATTAGAGCTCTTCCCGTCGAAGAACGAGACATCCGAACTCTTATCTCAAATGAGTCACTATCGAGGTTCAGATTGTTAGCAGACGGTCGCCGGGTAAGTCTTCCCAAAGGCGTTACTGTACCCAGGCCAATCTCTGGAAAAGGGAAAAAATTAGCTGAGTCGTTAGCACGCCACACCCCGGATGTACAAGAAGAGGGGGAAATCAAGGAGGGTGAAACACCCAAAGCACAAGGTGAGAATTTGGGTCCAGCCCAAGATCCTATAGTTGAAGTGCACGATATCGAAACGTCATCTTCTCCTTCACAGAAGAAAAAGGGATTGACGTACAAGATCAGAAAGGGGAAGGTTGGTGGAACTTCGAAAGTTATGCTTATTCCGACGGAGAAATAGGCTTCTTCGCAGCACATAGAAAGTTCTTTAAAGGGATTATCGAACCTCTCCATTTCAGATGATCTGCTCAATTATGACTTTGACGGTATGGAGGCATTCAAACTCCATTCGCCCATCAGAGACGACGCAGGCGCTCCACCTAGAGTCAGGGAGAGAAAACTCCTATTAGCAAAGCGACTGGTCCGTTGGGGGGAAACACTAGGACACACACGAACACTTGCACTTCAATTTTCGCTTAGACTTTTGTCGTCACACTACTCTTTGCTAAATCGCTGTTATTTGAATTCTATACAGGTGGTATGGGACGTTCACATGGATTTGATCGCCATCATGGCTCACCTGTTCTTCACCACTCTGGACGGGACTTGGGTTCCGGAAGACGTCGAGATAGGGGTGGTGACGACGATAAAGACTATCATTCCCGGGACTCGTCATCTCGGAGGAATACTTATTATCAGCCAAAATACCACCAGGATACCTCTTCTCACGCGGAGCAAAGTAAAGACAAGCGTGGCCATAAGAGGTCGCAACCCGATGCTCCCTGGGACCAGCACTCCGACTCCTCTTCCACTCGACAGTCCCGAGATTCATACAGGAGGGGCGAACTTTCAAAGCCGTCTACTCCCGCTCCTGCAACAGACCCAACAGTATTAGAGAGGCTGGCCGAGCTAAAAGATAAATTTCCAAAAATCTGCTTCGATGGCCTGAAATTCCTCTTGGCGATTCACCCTATTCCCGGACATGCCAAACAGAGCGCCCTTGCCTGTACGAATGGCGTCTATGTTCAACATGACGTGTTTGTTCATCTAGCTGAAAAACTTTCTGAAGTTTCCGTGGAGCGCCAGCATGAAATCGACCGCCTGAAGCTTGTGGTTATCCATGACAAGGATATCATTAAAGCTCAGGACGAAGATATTGCCACTTACAAGTCTGAGCTCGAGGTCGCCCATCAGAGCGCTAAGGACACTGTTGAGGCCGTCGCATGTCTGGAGTCAACTCATAAGAAAGAACTTGACGAGGCGGTTCAAATATGTGGGGCCTTGTCTCTAGAGAAGGACTCAGTTCAGAAGGAGAGGGACGCACTCAGCCTCTGCGTTAAAGAACTTGAGGAGCAGCTCCGCAGGGAGAGAGAAGAGAAAACGGCCGCTCAAGAAGAGTCACAACGGTACAGTGACGAAATCATTACTACTCCACTCTTAAAGGAAGAACTTGAGGCCGAGCTTTCCCAGGTTGAGGCGATAAAGAGTGAAGCCCGAGAAGAGGGCAAGAAGATAGCGTTCCTGGATATCGATTCCCATCTCGAGGCGGCTAGAGAAGATGGCAGGGAAGAGGTCAAAAGCATGTTTGACCCGCTAATCGCTGAGTTCAACGCCCGCGTTCACATGCATCGAGACTTGACTTTTTTGGGCGAGGGCTATCTTCAATCTTTAGCCGAGGCATAGGAGGCTTTGATAGAAATCTGGAAGGCCGAGCACGGCACTGAAGAGATTGATGAGGGGCATTGATAAAAGAATATCTCAAGGGAAATGAGCCTTCGGACTTGTCGGCGGCCGAAGCTATCTATTGCAAAGGCTCCCCCTCACAGAAAGGGAAAGAAGTTATTACTGGTCCATCCGGGTCCATGCCTCCAACTCATGCGCCTATTCGATTGGCCGAACGGTCGATACTCAATCCATTCGAGCAGCATATTGGTTACAATCTAGAGGACCCTGGACTTGGTGTCCATATTCTGTCTCCTATTCCGAAGGGTGAGACCCCCTTGACGACTGAGAGTCTGCCGGAAGCTGGTAGATAACTCTTCACTTTGACATTCCAAATGTCGACATCCTAGGACTATTGAATTCTAATGCTTGTTTTCCATGCTTTCGCGCAGGTCGTTCTGATCCCAGGCCCACTCCAAGAAGCGATGTCGCCAAGGAGGTGGAGAAGAAGATAGGTGAGGCTAGTCAGGCAGGAGAAGCTCCCGGGCCAGATGCTCAGGTGATTGGAGCGCTAGATGAAGACAAATATGAGACTTCTTCTCCCATCGAGGGGAGTTATGAAGTAGAGATCACAGGCGCCTCCGAACACACATCTGAGCTGAGTATGAAGGAGTGGCTGGAGAAAGAGAAGAGAGAAACGACCAAGATCAAGGTCGAACTTCAAGCCGTGGACCCCGACGATCCTTTGAATAAGCCGCTGAAGATCATTCTCCTTGGTAGGTCTAAACCCGTGGAAGTCCCTCATTCTTCTCCGGCTGTCACTCCTCCATCAAAGAAGGGTATCAAGGGTAAACGTGGGGGAGAGGGGTCGTTTGAGAAGACAATGGAGGTGAAGAAGGTGAAGAAGCATAAGAAGTAATCATTACTCTCGTTCAACGAGAGTCGGTTTAGATTAGGAAAGTACTTTTGTTTTCTTAGTTTGTGTAAATATACTTTTGACTCCGAGCTTCAAAGGAGTTGTAATGAAAACTTATCTTTGATGAATAAAACTTAGTTTTTCTGTCTTTCCATGGCTCTTGTCGTTCAGTTTTCTTTGTGACTGTGATTCAAATCCAAGCTGTTGTGAATATAATAGACCTCTCGGTTCATCTTCATATAGCTCGGAAATTCTTTGAGAACTATCTGTTTTTTCTTACGCGCCCCAAGCACTTAGAATATTTTCTAATGCGCACGCTGAAGGCTCGATGTCTTCAAGTCATTTATATCCAGTCTGTCTTCAGTAGACCTGGCCATTTAAATTGTTTATACTTGAGCCCGTGCTCCGTGGACTTAGAGCACTCCAGTCCGCACTCTGGAGACTTGGAGATTTCAAGTCATTCATACTCAAGTCCGAGCTCCGGGGACTTAGTGTACCGTAGTACGCACTCTGGGGATGTAGGCGTTTTAAGTCATTTATAATTGAGTCCGCGCTCCGCGGACTTAGAGTACTCCAGTCCGCATTCAGGGGACTTGGAGATTTTGAGTCGTTTATATTCGAGTCCGCACTACGGGGACTTGGAGATTTTGAGTCGTTTATATTCGAGTCCGCACTCCGGGACTTAGAGTACTCCAGTCCGCACTCCGGGGACTTGGAGATTTTGAGTCATTTATGCTCGAGTCCGTGCTTCGGGGACTTAGAGTACTACGGTCCGCATTCCGGGGACTTGGAGATTTTAAATCGTTTATACTCGAGTCCGTGCTCCGGGGACTTAGAGTACTCCAGCCTGCACTCCGGAGACTTGGAGATTGTAAATGTCCGTACGCGTTCGTACGTTAGCCGAAATAATCATAATTTTATTTTCCCGTCACAGGATCATCATTTGTAGAGACGTTAGTAATTCATGGAAAAGATGGCTTCAAGTATTTATTAATGAGAGCAAGCTAAATTGCCTTATTACATGCCAAGGATTAGAAATAAAAGCATACTGGAAATAAGTGCAACTAATACATGAAAGAAATAGACTAAGTATACTAATGCCGCAAGTGCTCGCTGTTCCATGCTCGGGGGAGTGTCGCACCATCGACGGTCGCTAGCTTTAAAGTTCCTTCTTCAAGCTTTCGTTCGATGACGTATGGACCTTCCCATGCAGGATTCATATGAGATGGGATCGGGAAAACTCATTTCAAAACGAGGTCTCCCAAACTAAAAATTCTTGGTCGGACCTTATCGTTATAATATTTAGCGGCTATATGTCTGTATGCGGCCGCTCTCAAATTGGCTTCTTCGCCTTTTTCATCAATGAAGTCCAACGATTCCAATAAAAGATTCTGGTCCGACTCGGGATCGTAATAAGTTACCCGATGTGATGGGACCTCAAGTTCCACGGGTACGAAAGCTTCCATGCCATATGCCAATGCGAATGGAGTGTGGCCAGTCGCGGTCTTATGGGTGGTCCTGTAGGCCCAAAGTGCTGTTGGAAGTTCATCCACCCACCTTCCTCTAGCCTTTTTCAGACGTTTTTTCAATATGTCCTTCTGTTATCTTGTTTACGGCTTCCACTTGTCCGTTGGCCTTCGGGTGAGCAACCGCTGCAAACTTCTTTTCAATGCCATATTTCTGACAAAATTCTTTGAACTCCTTGCTTTCGAATTGAGTCCCATTGTCTGTAATGGTGGTCCGTGGAAGGACGAAGCGGCATATGATATTTTGTACGACGAAGTTAATAAACTTCTTGGTGGTTATCGTGGCCAGAGGCTCTGCTTCTACCCATTTGGTGAAGTAGTCGAGCGCAACTATTGCATATTTCGCTCCACCTTTGGCTATGGGTAAAGAACCAACTAAGTCAATTCCCTACATCGCAAATGGCCAGGGACTAACCATTTGCGTAAGTTCCGTCGGTGGAGCTCTCGGGATTTTTGCATATATCTGGCATTTATCACATCTTCCCGCATAGTCTGCAGCATCCCGATTCACAGTTGGCCAGTAGTATCCATAATAGAGGACCTTCTTTGCTAATGTCTTCCCCTAGTATGGTCGCCACACTCTCCTTCGTGGACTTCCTCCAGGACTCGTTTTATCTCATCATGGGCAATGCATCGGAGTAGTAGGGTCGAGAATCCCATTCGATACATTATTCCATCCTGTACTACATAACGAGAAGCCTTACGAAGGACTTGTCATCTTTTGCTCCTTTCTTTGGGCAAGATCTCGAATAGTAAGCACTGCTTGATTGAGGTCATCCACGATTCCTTCTCGATTTCTATTTCCAACACGAAATCTACCTCCATCATATCTATACTCGGAGCATGAAGTGTCTCAACAGGAAATAATCCCATTTGTTGTGCGCCGCCTGTGCTTGCGAATTTTACCAACGAGTCGGCTGCCCTGTTTTGCTCACGCGGGACATGTGAAATATCGTAGTACTCTAGATTCACTAGCAGCTCCTGAACTCGAACCAAATATGGGGCAAGTCTCTGCCCCCTTGCTTGGTAGTCACCTCGCACTTGGTACACCACCAGCTGCGAGTCGCTGAAGATTTCAACCGATTTTACTCCCAGTTCTTGGATAAGTTTCAAGCCGGCAATCAACGCTCCATATTCGGCTTCGTTATTCGTTGCTGTGAATTTGTGCTTCAAAGCGTAGCAGACCGATCGGTTATCAGGAGTTACGAGAACTATGCCAACCCCCGAACAACGGTCATTAGATGCCCCATCGGTGTACATCTTCCATCGAACAGGAGGTATGACATTATGGTCGTTTAATTCGTCTATCGTAGTGAATTCGGCAATAAAGTCAGCTAGTGCCTGTCCTTGAATGGCCCTTCGCGGCAGGTAGGTGATGTCAAACTGACTTAGCTCAAAATTACATTTTAACATCCTTTTGGAAGTTTCCGGTCGTTGGAGTATCTGTCACAAAGGCTGATCAGTATAAACACCGATTGAGTGTGCCTGAAAATACGGGCGAAGCTTGCGTGCTGCAATCACCAAGCAATAGGCTAGTTTTTCAATCTTCGGATAATTTCTTTCTACCCCCGTAAAGCGTTTACTAACATAGAAAACGTGCTTCTGGACCCGGTCTTCCTCGCGAACCAGGGCTGTGCTGGGAAACAGCCAAGTATACGTACAACATTTCGTGGTCTATTGTTTTCGACAATATCGGGGGACTTTCCAAGTGCCTCACAAGAGCCTGGAATGCTTCCTCACAGTCGGATGTCCACTTGAAATTCCTCTTTCCTCTCTTTGTGACATCGAAGAAAGGAATACACTTGTCTGTGGCCCTGGATATGAGTCGGCTCAGCGCGGCCACCTTTCCATTCAAGCTTTGTACCTGTTTTATGGTTCTGGGCACTCATATATCTCGGATAGCCTGAATCTTCTCTGGGTTAGCCTCGATTGCCTGGGCATTCACAATGAATCCCACAAACTTTTCTGACGCTACGCCCAATGAACACTTCAACAGGTTGATCTTCATTCCATAATGCCTGAGTATGTCAACATCTCCGCCAAGTCTCGGATGTGGTCGTTTGACAACTGTGACTTCACGAGCATGTCATCCATATAGACTTCAATTGTTTTACTAATATGATCTTTGAACATTCGATTCACCAGGCGTTGATAAGTCGCTCCTGCGTTCTTCAATCCAAATGGCATTACTACATAGTAGTACAATCCCATGTTTGTGATGAAACTGGTGTGTTCTTGGTCTGGGAGGTACATTGGGATTTGATTATATCCAGAGTACACATCCATAAATGATAATAATTCATGTCCGGCAGTTGAGTCGACCAGCTGGTCAATCCTAGGCAACGGGAACTATCCTTAGGGCATGCTTTGTTTAAATCAGAATAATCAACACAGGTCCTCCATTTTCCGTTTGCTTTCTTTACTAGCACCGGGTGAGATACCCATTCAGGGTAGAGGACGTCGCGAACAAACCCGTTGGCTTTGAGTTTGTCCACCTCCTCTTTGAGAGCCGTAGACCTCTTCGGGTCCATGCCTCTCCTTTTTTGCTTCATAGGTACATGTTTCGGGTCTATGTTCAACATATGACTCGCAATCGCAGGAGAAATCCCGCACATATCAGAGTGTGTCCAGGCGAAAACATCAAGATTCGCTCGAAAGAAATTAGTAAGGTTCTCAACGGCCAAAGGGTCGAGTTGCGACCCAATTTTAAGAATTCATGATGGGTCGCTCCGGCTAACTGGGATGTCAATTGTGAGTTCCATCGGTGCTGCATTGGTTTCCCTGGGTTCCCCATCATCGTCTCTCAGATCTATGTCTCTATAGATCCGAGAATGTTACCCGAGCCAGGGATCGTGCGCTACTTGTCAATCATCAACGTTTCGGATGCGGATGAAGCGGTCTGCAACCTTTCCTTTCTCTTTATGCTGAGCCTCTCTCAGCTCAGCCACATAGCAGGCACGTCCGGTCGCCTGATCACCGTGTACCACTCCAATACCACTCTCTGTGGGAAATTTTAATGTCAGACATCAAGGGGTCAATGCTGCCCTAAATTCTGCTAAGGATGGACGTCCTAGAAGTACGTTATATGGAGAGTCAACGTCCAACACTATGAATGGTAGGATTCATACCCTCCTACGCTCGCCTTGCCCCAATTCAACTGGTAACTCCACATATCCCACTGCATCCGTTGCTGCGCCGCTAAAGCCATGGATTCTGGCATTGGATGGCTTCAAATCCTTAGCTTCCAGCTTCATTTGGTCATATGCCTTCTTGAAGATGATGTTAACGGAGCTTCCATAATCGATTAGAATTCTCTTCACGAACGCCGGCCCGATTGTCGCAGATATGACCATTGGGTCGATAGTAGGAGCCTCTATCTTGTCCGCATCTCCGCTCCGAAATACGATATCATCATTCATCATGCATTGTTGCTTTGCAGGAGTCCCATCCTCCATATTCGAACAACACTCATACTCTGCATGTCTTAAAGAGTTCGCATATCGCTCCATCTCCTGCCAATTCTTATCCGTTGGATGAGGTCCGCCAGCGACCGTATTAATAACCAATCTAGCCACAGTTCGAGCAGGTTGTTCTGGTTGGTGTAGGGATGGCCCATGTCTAGGGTCCGATGTTTCTTGCCTTCCGTCTTGTGGGTCTTTGACGAATTCCTGCAGCTTCTTCTGTCTAATCAGCTTTTCTATTGCGTCATAGAGGTGTCTACACTCCTGTGTGTTGTGTCTATAAGACTCGTGAAAGAGGCAGTATTTCCCGGTCCGCCTTTGTTCCTGTGTAGATTCCTTTGGGCGCGGTTTTCTGTACTGGAAAGTGTTGCAAGTTGATAAATAGATGTTCTCAAGAGATGCGTTCAACGAGGTGTATTCATTGTAGGTCGGGATCCTTGACTTCCATCTCCCTATTTCTTTTTTCTTTCCGGTATTCCCACCTCCGGATCCTTTAGATTGCCCAGGATTGTTTTGGACGTTAACTTGGGTTTTCCAGAATTATCGCCGGTTTGCTTCATGGTGATGTTACCTTTATCGGAGTCCTGAACGGGCCCTGGTGCCTTGTCTCGCCTTATCCACCGAGCTTCCTCCCTCCTTATGAACTGATGAGCTTTCGAATAAAAATGTTCCAGCGTAGCTGGAGGCTTTCTCGCCAACCAATCTCCAAATTCAGAATCTGGATCCACTCCACGCATTACCGCCATCAAAATTGTGTGGTCGTTTGGATTGCTTACCTCAGTAGCAGCAACATGAAATCTCTGCAAGTATGCTTTCAATGACTCTCCCGGAGCTTGGATCACACATGATAAGGACATCACATCCTTTGGACGAGTGGTGTGTATTCTGAACTGCTCTATGAATTTCATTGCCAATTCGTCAACGCTGGATATAGATCGCGGGGGGAGTCGAGTAAACCACATGGTGGCTATTCCGGACATAGTGGTTGGGAAGCACCTACACTTGGTTGCATCATTGGCTCTTGCAGAATCCATCATCCATCCATACCTCATCACATGCTGCCTGGGGTCAGTGTTCCCCTCATAGGCTGGGATAGTTGGCATATTGAACTTCTAGGGGGTACTCAGCCTGCAGGATACCATTCGTAAAGGGGGTATGGCTTCTGGTCGCTCCCCAATCTTCATTGGTCAAGCCTTGGTTTTCTCTCATCAACTGCCTGACCATAGCTGTTAAGTACGGAGTTTGTATGGAGGATGGATGGTACGGTTCTGTTCCACGGGACTGTACGGGTTGATGTCCCACCTGATTTGGGTCTTGGAGATTCGGGTGTCCAGTCTCTTCGCGGGATTGATTCCCAATGCCTGCTTGTGCACCTTTATCCTTACAGCGTCTATGTCTAGGAGGTTCGTCAGCCGAGGTTGAGCTATTAGATTCAGAATAAGTGGCAGGGTTACCTCCAGCATTCTGGCGCTGATGTTGAGCGAGCTGAGTCATGAGGTTATTGTTGGCTTGAATCCGTTCAGCAAGCTGCCTTCTACTTTCCTTGAGTTCTCTTATCAAGTCATTGAACTCCGTTCGGGGAACGACTTCCGCTTGGATTTGGGTGGAGGGCCATATACCTCTGGTTGTCTGCTGATTTCCAGGTCCAACTTGTTGTACGCTGGCAGTTTCATGGAAATCTGCATTATGAGAGGCCGACCGGGTTCGTGATCTTCCCATGGTAGAGTTGTTGGTTGTAACTCCGAGTAGAATCAAGAGATGCCTTGTCAAGGATTTTGGATCTCCTTCGGGGGATTTATGCAATCCAGTAGCCACAAAGCAGATCCTAACAGCCTGAGAATTCAATTCTCAGTGAAAGCACCAAAATATTAGCACCAAAATTGGTCACTAAAACCTTTAGAAAGATTGTGTAGAGAGATTAATGAAGAAAGTAAATTAAAATAGAGAACAAAGTATAAATTTAAATGTAGAGAACAAGAACACCAAATTTATAGTGGTTCGCCGTAATTGCCTACGTCCACTTTGAGGTTAATCTTTATTGCTTTCTCCATTACTTGAGTACAGATACAATCCGTAAATCAATCGCTTGAATACAAGTTTGAATGAAGAAGAAGAGAGTATAAAAAATGGCAGAGTCTCCCCGGTGTTCTTGAAGAAGATCCTTTTTCAGTCTGCCCCTGCCTCCCTATTTATAGACAAAGGTGAGTTGGACTTCCCTGGTGGGCCTGGTAGCTGAATACCTCGGCCCAAATGGAGTTATCTTTGTGTGTCGAACTGAGCAGGCCGAACGGCCAAATGCCAAACCATCCTCTTCATGCCGAACGGTGCGTTTGTTGCGTGGGAAGAGTAGACCGAGCAACAATTGAAGCCGGTCATGCTGGGGAGAATGCCGAGCCATCTTTGAATGCCGGATGTCCTTGGCATGCCGAACGAGGCGTTTGGCCGAACGCTCCTAGATGCCGAGCGATATCTTGACCGAGTGAAGCCTTTAGCCGAACGCTCATGGATGCCGAACGATATCTTGACCGAACGAAGTCTTTAGCCGAACGATGCCTTTGGCCGATCACTCCTGGATGCCGAGTAATATCTTGACCGAACGAAGTCTTTAGCCGAGTACTAAGTTGCCTGGCCAAGTCTCCAGGAAACAATAATAAACTACTAACTAATATTAAACTACAACTAATAATGTAGTAAGTGAATAAATAAGCATATCAAAGATTTTATACTTGTTAATAGCACCTCTCACACGTTCAGTCTCTAAGCACCTTTAAGGAATTTACTGGTTAAACCCTCACTTTATCCGAAGGAACATGTTTACTCTTCAACAGCCTGAATTTGGCCAAAATGTCATTCCACTAGCTAAAGTGACGAGTGAACATTAATATTCGAATAGCTCAACACTAATCCTAACTAAATTTGCACATACAAGTCGCATAACCGTTATGGTGATTTCTCTAAAATACCATGCAATTTAATTACAAATTATTGTAAATTAATTAAATTAGTTACTATCTATTATTTATTTGTTTATTTGATGTATCGGGTGCTATTAGTATTTTATGGGTGTTATTAGTAATTAATCGGGTGTGTATATAAAATTTATATATGTACGTGTTAAATCATATTAGCATTCAAATACGACTTAAATGATATTAGTTGCTTGAAGAATTTTGAGTGATTTGATGGCCCATAAGTCCCATATCATGACCGACCATAAGCATAGGGGATTGGTTGCTTTGTTTTGAAATTTTAGGTTTGGATTTAGAATTGGTAAATAAAGTAAGGATAAAAGGAGGAGAATTTATCACCTTACTTTCTCAATGTGAATGAACACACCCCCTTTATTTTTGTATGCTCTCTCTCTCACTCCTTCACCCATCATGGCTGTGAGATCTTACCCTTGCTTCTTGGTTGAAATGATTAAAGCCCCATTACATCAAACCAAATAAAAATTATGGTACTTCATGCCATTGCAACCTCTAGAGATCGATTCAAGGAGAATATAGGAGAACACATCAAACAACGTTTGTTCAAATGCAACATTCTAAAGGTATAATATATAATTTATATTTATATTATATCGCCATAATTTTATATGCTAATTAGTTGCCTCATGCCTTATATGTATTTTAATATCACCGTTTTGGATATGATAATTAATATTGTTATTTAAATAAACAAAAATTTGTTTCGTTTTTGGCTATGTTATATTTAATACGCACATAAATATACATAGTTATTTTAAAAATTAATATCATTTTTAGTTATTTAAATCATTATTTGTTAATCTTAATTCATTCCTATAAATTTAACATATTTTAAATTGATTTAAACTAATTATATATACAAAATAGTTTATAGTTTCAAAAAAAGGCCAAACTCATATCTTAATATATATATGTATGTATTAATGTATTTATATTCAACGTCTAAATTAATAATTATATTAATTTATACAGAATTGCTTACATATCTGTTAAAATAAAATGGTTTCACTTTTACTAATTAAAAAATATATTAATATGGTCGAATGGAATTAATATAATATGTGTATATTTACCTGTCACCGTAGCTCAAATGGTTATGGAGACAGATTCAGAATCTTGGGTGCTAGCTCGTGCAGGTTCAAGTCCTACTTATTTAGTTTACGGAGTCAGGCAGTATCCATGGTGTGCGAAGGCTAGCATGGGTGGGGTATACACAACACATGGGGTTTACTTAAGTGAGTATCAATGTATACGATGACCTTAAGGTTCCAAATGTTACCTCAAAAAATATGTATATTTTATATTTATTTTATTGTGATAAAAGCATACTTTATCTTACTATAAAATTTTAATTGTTTAAAAAAATTCACCAGTAAAACTATTTTGTAATTTATATGATTTATATTTATTTTAAATAAGTAAAAGATACTTCTTTTGTATTTTATAGATTTAAAATTTAAATTCAAATTGCTTTAAAGTCAAAATTGGATATTTTAGACATAAAATTATAATTTATATAATATTAACTTATATAATACACACACACATATATATATTTCCGTATGTATGTGTGTGTATGTATGTATGTATGTATGTATGTATAATATATATGTAGACATTTAAAAGAAAAGATTATTTTGTTTAGTACAAATCAAATTTTGAAATTTATATAAAAGATATTTTATTTTATATTTTACATTGTAAAATTTGAAATCTGATTATTTTACAAAGTCAATAATAAATGTTTTTGATATTATAATTGAATTCAAATTCTTTTGAATTAGTCATATATATATATATATATATATATAATAAAATAATTAATTTTTTCATAAAATAATTTTCTAAATTTATTTATAAATTAAATATATATATAAAATATTGCATTATGACAACCAATGCACTTATAAATGGCGAACGCATACATTATAGATGCGAATCCCAACACCTCTTATGTAGTCACTAGTAGTGTACACATTATTATGTTGCACTTATACATCATCCACACTAAGGATATAATTATATAATCATTAATTATATTAATTATTAGTTTACCGAATTCATTGATTAAGTAAATCACACAATTAAATAAAATATAATTTTATTTAAATTAATCAGAATGGATCAAATATAATTCTTTAGGGCAAATATGGTCTAAAATAGGAATTTTTTTTAAATCTACATATTTCACCCACTTGTGACTAGTCCGTCAATTGTATAAGAGCCCCAATGGTTTATGCAGTCTAAGTTATAACTTTATGGCCAACTAATAAGCTTACCTATTATTTAGGTGTCTAGAATAGTAATATCTGGGCATAGGGTTGGATAATCAAGTATCTTCCCTCTCTGGCGACTGGCCTAGGTCAATGATGGAGTAAGTCCAAAAAGTTATCCCAATTGTAAAAGCCTAAATTAATTTGGGCCTTGTACTAATTTTCAAAATTCTATTTGAAAATCTAAAAAATATATTTTTAATTTAAAATTTGAATTCAAAATACAAACAAATTTTATAAAGGTTACGAAAAAATTTAAATTGTTTTTGAAAACAAAATATTTTTTGTTGTTTTTTAAATAATCTAATCAATTAGATTAATTAGTTAAATAAATAATTAATCAAAAGTTAATTGATTAAAATAAACGAATATACTGACATATATATATATATATATATGTATAGATATCTATAAATATTATAATTAAACATGTGTTTATATGTATTTCTTAAATTAATCGAGGTAAATAAAAAATAAATATTTTCGAACATATTAAATTATTTAACTAAAAACATTTTTAATTAGATAAAATGATTATAAAAATTTAATTAAATGTTAATTGATAAAACACACACATGCACACATATGTATGTGCATCCATGCATGCATGTGTATATATGTGTGTGTATTGATATATGCATATCAAACAGTGAATGTTATAGTTAATATTCACCTTAAAGTGTTTAGGACAAATAAAATAAAATTTCAAATTTTAAAATGATTAAATTAAATTGCAATTAAGTTAACTAATTTAAAATGATTCCTAAAACTATACATAAGAATATCATTAAGGTAATTAAATTATAGATAGTTATAAGTGAATTAAATTTATATAATATGAATGTATAATCATAAGTGGAGCTGTAAGAGACCCAATATAGATTTGTGGAACAAGTAAATGCATATTGTATGTATGCCATGATTTCAGATATGTCTGACACTCGAATTGCAAGGGTATTTCATAAGAAATACATTGTTCCCTAAACTAATATCACTCAATGTATATACACATTAAAGATCATGAATCCTTAATATATAAGATGTCCTCTTACACTTATATACTAATAAAATACTTGCATACACAATGTATATATACATTAAAGATTATGAATCCTTAATATATAAGATGTGTAGTACTATTTATATACCGACTAGACAAGGTAAGATACCTGCACATACTTGTTCATCTTCCTCAAGGTACTTGCATTAGGCCATCATGAAAAGGTGGATATGAGTGAATAATCTCCTTCGATTTGTTATCCATCGCTTGTAGGCTTATGATTTGTTGAACATCCTCAAGGTCGAAATCCTAAGGCAACAGAAGCCTAATGCCTAATGGAGAAATCGAAAGATTTCTATGTTTTTCTTCTAGTTTTGATAAGCATAAAAATCTAGTGGGAGCCTTATCAGAAAAATAAAATGAATACATTTAACCTTTCTATTACTGTAAGAATATATATTACCTAAAGTTAAAATAATCTACTTCGATAAATTCATGTATTAATATGATTGATAAAAATATTTATTAGTTAAAATATATAAATGAACTAAATTAAGGTAGACATAGAAATATAAAATATACTTACTAATAAATCTTTTGGCATGTTGCCACTTCAAGAACCATGAAAAAGCCAATTTATACAACCACTAAAACATTCGTTCCTTGGTCGCTTAAGTGTTTTATTTGTACAAAAGTATGCATTGCTATCTACAAGTTTTGAACTCTAGAAGCAATGCAAGAATATATATATATATATATATATATATATATATATATGATCCATATTTGATCACATATAATGTTACATGGATATTGTTGTGATTAGCAATGTACAAAACTTCGATAAAATTAGTTCAATCAAATGGGCAAGTAAACTATGCAACGAGATCATGCATTTGATTGTAGTAAGGATCTGTTGTGTTAGAGGTAGCACTAGACCAAGAAATATGAGACGGACCTAGGAACTCGATTATTGAAATGTCAATTTGATCCATTTATGTAAAGTGCCACTTATTCGATATCCTTAAATATCAAGGACGACCAAATGCATATTTTGTAAAGAGTTCATTACAGTCAAGTAGTCAGCGTTTCCTTTTGAGTGGTTCGACCACCGGGAAAGAAAGTGAGTACACGGGAGTGGATGGAACTTATGCACATTTAGGATGAAGAGAGTGAATGGTGATTTATGCTTCACGAAGCGACATTGGAAACGATAATTGTATTAAACACTAAAAGATACTTAATAAGGAAATAAAAATGTGTTTTCTATTACAAATGAATTTTCATTTAGAAAATTGTTTTTTATGGAAGTTATTTCTGTGAGTTCAAGATATTTGATTAGAAACTCTCGATTATAAACTAGTTATAGCATATGAAATAAAATTACGTAAAAATTAGCTAATTGGAGAGCTTCATATTTTGTATGCTATTGTAGTAATGGCGGAAATAATGGGAGCATACCATATAACACTTATTAGTGGATGCATAATGTTATGAAAAAACTATTTATGTAAATATACCAAAACATTATTTACGAAATAATAACTCCTTTTGGTATTAACTAGGATAAATTCTATTTTGATATGAACATTCATTGCAAAAAATCTATAATATTGGTGTTTGATAACAGAAGTGATGCATTTGAAAATATAGAAGTATATGAAACTTTATAATTATTTTAGAATTAGGACCAAGCCATATATTTATGGATAATACAATAATCATATGGTACTATACCTCAGAAGATTAAGGGAAAATCACCCATTCAGTTGGAGCAACAAAAGAGTTACCAAACTCCTTGGAATGATACATATAGATGTATGTAATTCAAATTCAGTGATACCAAAACTGATCTGCTTACTTTCTTTAACACATATGAATTCTCAAAGAAATGAACATGTGTATTTGATACACAAGTAATGCAATCATGATAAGTTCATTGAATAATGAATGGAAGTAGAAAACATAACATACAAAGGAAATATAATAGTTCAATTTGATCGATTAAGTGAGTATAGTGAAAAGGGTTCCAAAAGTACTTAAAAACGAATAAGATTCACTCTCAAAAGTAACTCCTTCCTATGATATGTGATTATGTATGGATAAGGAATAATCGGACTTTGTTGGACAAAGTACAATTGCTGACGATGAAGTTAAGTTAACTTCTTTCCGTAAGGATATGCACTTAAGAGTAAGTACATATGTTAAAATTAATTTCATTTAAAGTATAGTCTATGAGATTGTTGCTCAATTTTCTCAGAAGTATGAATAGCAAGCCAAATAAGGCACAACCCAGCCAATTAAAGCTGCCCTAGCTAATCTACGATCGACTAGCTCATGTCGACCCAAACTCAAAATGGCCATAAGCTAGCCAGTCTACTCAGTAGCACATCAGGACAACAACCGGTTGGCTTAACCCAGAGGAGATTCAACAGCCAATTTGTTAGATAAAGATATGACAATTAAACATAGCCCAGCCCATTCTATACAGGGTCAGCTAAATAGAGGCCGACTCTCTTATGCCATCCCACACTTAGTATGGTTCCAAGTTAACCCGTCTACTTAGCATCAATCCAAGGTTATTGCTGGTCGATTTAACTCATGATGGCTCCAACATCCAGCCCATTAGAAAAGCCCAATTCAAATATGACCTATCTTTGGCTTGGCTTCATCACAACTGTCTACGACAGGTCCCAAGCAGCCCATCTCATCATTTCATAGCCGGCTTGGCATCCCTTTCAACTTGGTCCTTAGCACCATTCAACTCTCCTCAGTAAACTTAGGTACTAAGCAACAGGTACACCCAAGATGGTCTGCATCCAACCTAGCTCTAGGCCAGACTATCAAGACCAGCTCCATCATCGATCGGTATAACTCAGGACGGCTTCAACAACCGATTCAATTGTCAAGATCGGCTCAGGCATGACTCGTCTCTTGCTCGGCATCACCACTACCCGTTCCGTCATATCACTACCGACCCGCCATGTTCTTTGCACCTTAGTAAACAACATTCAGTTTTCATCATGCCTTTAGCAACTCCCTTGCTTTGCCACCTAGGTATGCAAAAGTAAACGAATAGTCAATAATAGGTTGTACTGTTTACTGTAGGAAAGCGACCAAAAGCATACATACTCTTATAGCACGCCATCAATATTTAATACACATTAAATGCAATGCACGTGCTTGGTATGAAGGTACTACAGGCATGCTTCCCAACCATACATTCTAGCTTTCCTTTACACCTGTCTCCATCAACTAAGGTGACCAGATCAATAGCCCAGGATCCTTTCTACTTATTTTCCTACGTGATCTCAGTCATCCATCATTTTCTACAACTACTATAAATGACCCCAGCCATGCAACTTCAAAGGGGTTGGCATTTATTAGAATTCTAGTTATTATCTTTTATCCAAAGCTCCTCATAAGAAAATCAAAGCCCTATGCTCTTAATGTTAGCTAATTTTATCCTTATACGAGATAATTATGATTTCGGTTTAGTGTTGTCGTATCACGGTGCATCCCTATCTACCGACGTTCTACTAATTGCGTTATATGCAAACTATACGACAATGCTTAAAAACGCAATAAGGAGGATTAATGTAAAGCCTTAACGCAAGGAAAAATATTTATTTTACTGAGACATTACATAAATAGCGTATTCTACTATATATAAATATTTTGATGGATCCTTAAGAGATGGAAAATCCATGACATCTCTTGAGTTATTGCACGCACGTTGTACACTGGATAGTAGATGTAAAACCCCATAAACATCCCTGAGGCTATTACACTCATGCTATATGTCATATTAATTTGACCCACATAAGGATATTTTAGTCCTGACTCGAGTGTTTTGTCTTTTCATTACACTCGGGTTAGCCTAAGTATTTCAGCGCATTGAAGATTATTTTCTGGAGGATAAAGATGAAGATTGGCTATATTATTACTAGTATTATTTCCTACATCATGTTATTCTGGTGCATTATTTTATTTTGTTCTGTTGTATATATAACTCTGATAAATGTTGTAGATTTATAATCAAATGTATAGTAAACAATTTCATGAACTGTTTATTTGATTATTATATTTTTGTCATTCCGCTATGAGATTCTATGTTTGTTTTCTTCTTTCTTATTCTTCTTAATTAACCCCATTGATTATCAGTGTTTTAAATTGTTTGAGTTGGACTTGTTTGGATTATTGTAAATTTAAACCTTCCAAAATGTGGGTTATCATAGTTGGTATCAAAGCTTTGGTTTAGCGAAAACTTTAGCTTTGTAGGGTTTGACTCATTAGAGATAGGGTAGTAACACCCTAGAATGAGTTTGTTTGAGCGCGCGCGTGTGTGTGTATACGAGCACGTACTTGTTAGTGTTATAATTTTTTTACATTGTGTTTACTTATCCGTTGAGTTGTTTATGAATTCTGGTCGGTGCATGGGATGCCGTGTTAATGATAGGGGTTTGTTAACACTTAAAAGAGACAAGTTGACATATTATTGTTTTAAAATATCGGGTAGGTTAAATAATTTTACCTGAATTATTTTTTATATATAAAATTGTAATTTTCATAAACCTGTATGATTATCAATGAATGTTGTTTGTTAGGATATGATAATGTTTAACTATCGTCATTTATTGGTTGAATTAAACTAAAAAAGAATACTTTGTAAACTATACTTGACGAAGTGTTCGATAATTAAATTGAATTGAAATCTAATTACAATAAGAATTATTTGAAACAACAAAATTGTAAATTGACAAAATGTTTTCGTAATAAGGTAATGGAATTATATAAGTATATTTATAATATAGCTTATAAATAGAAAGGAATTAAAAGCTGAGAATTTTAGAATTTAAAATCCCGTTAATTTTCAAAAATTGTTTCAAAGCCTTCAAAATTAATAATAATATTATTTATAAGTGTTCTGACTAAAAGTATATTTTGAAAGAAATAAAAGCATTAAACTCGCTTTAGTCGCTAGGAAATAGTTCTGAGGATGACTGCAGCATCGCCAGCATTCATTTTCGAGTTTCTGAGTGAGAATTACTATCAAAAAAATTTTATTTACGGTTTAAACAAGTGTTGATTGTGAAGAAATATTCCAAGTATGATTTGATAAATACCTGAAAATAGTTTTAAACTATAAATTGAAAATAATATAGATAAGAAAAAGTTATAACTTATAAATTTGAATAGGAAAATAAAACCAAATTTTAAAACAGTTGAACATTTTGTTACAAAAGGAAATTTGAATTTGAGATATAAAATAAAGAATTAACCTAAGAAATGTTAAATAAATTGAATTAGTAAAATGAAGTAAATAAAATGTAGTTTAACTCAAGAAAGCTTAAATGAAAGTGAATTGTATTTGAAATGTATTAGATAAAATAATGAAATGAAATTCTAGGTGACTAAGTTTGTATAACTTGTAGATTTAAGTAATATTAAGCTAAAAATAAAATTTAAAATTTGTTGAATGTGAATGACAAGAAAAGAAAAAATTTAACTTAAATAAAGTTAAATAAACTGAGTACTGGATTAAATGAATTAAAGTTTAATTTAATAAAGATTAAATGAATTGAATTGGATTTGAATAGAACTAGATGAATTAGTAAAGTGAATTAATTCCACTTAAGCTATAAAATTAATTAATAGAATGAATATGAACTTAAGTTACAAATTGAAATGCAATTTGAGTTGTGAAAAGAATTGTATGTGAACAAATGAGTGTAAGTAAAATTAATGTGAGTAATTGAATTTGATTTAAATTGGATGTAAATAAACTAAATGCAAGTGGAGTGAATTTAATAAATTGAATGTTGACTAATTGAATATGAAATAAGTGAATGTTAAATCAAGGAATGTTTATTCACTTAAGAAAAAATGGTAAGAAATAATTTAAACTTAGTTCAATTTATGAAATGAATGGATTTATAAAATAAATTGAATATGAAGTGTATAGGTTATAAAACCAAGTTTGAAAATATTAACTTAACTAATTTGAGTTTACGAATGTTTATGAACTTAAGTAAAATCTAATCTTAGTTTAAGTTAAAAGAATGAATTGAAACTGAGAAATTGAGAAGTTGAATCTCGTGCTTTTGAAAGAGTTTTCTAAGATTTTGAAAATAATAATAATATTATTTAAAAATATTTAAGAATAGAAATTGTTTTAAAAGAGGATTTTTAAAGGAAGAAAGTCATGTACTCCTCTCTTCTGTCGTTCGAAAATAGTTTTGGTGATGGCAGCTGCATCATCGACATTCATTTTCGAGTCTCAAAATGGGAAGGAACTTAGTAGCTTTGCTATGCTTTTAGTTCGATAAATAGATTTTGATTTAAAATTTTTAAATATGACGATATATATAAAAGATACGAGTATATATATTATTTCAGGATGATTTTGAAAGAAACCCAGTGTTTAGCTCTTACATTCTCCGTAAATTAAAAGATTTCACTTATTGAAATGAAATGAATTAATAAAATTGATTTCTATAAAATGATTCATAATTGAATTGATATGAAATAGGTTAACATAAAGTGAAATAATTAGAATTTAAATAAATTGAATGCAAACGTAATAGATGTGAATAAATTGAAAGCGGACCAATAATGTAATAAAAAATTGGATGTTGATAGGAAATGATAGCGTATAAATTAAATATTGACATTGGATAATGTAAATTTATATAGTTATGAACTAATTGGATGAATACTAATTGTTGGATGGTTTCTTTGGTTGTAAATCATTGTTATAACTATTTTGATTGCATATGATTGTTATGGTTGTGTATTAGTGCTTGTGGTTATGATTTGGATTCAGAATTCATGTTATATAGTTATATTAAACTCGTACATGCTTATATATCTTTTTAGAAGCGACGAATATTCTAAATTGGATTAGGATAGGTATATGAAGACCGTTTTGATGTATATGCGGTTCGATTTTCTTTTGCTTGCTTAATATGAGCGAACTCGCTTGTATTAATAATAATAAGGTACATATCTCAGATTACGGACCATATTTTTATTTTTTTTCCCTACGGGATGCCTCATCATTGAGATGGGATGTATATTTGGTATATCTATGATATATACCTTATTGTAAAATTTTATGATCGATTCGTGCAAAGGAGGTACTGCCGAAATTTTTCGTAAATCCGTGTGTTAGAAATATTTTGAGACTTTTAAAATTTTATAAATTGTTTTTGTAAATAAGTTGTAATTTCCATAAAGATGATATTAGAGTGTCGTAGAGAAAGCGTAGCAAATGTTTTGTAAATAATATTTTAAAAGTTTATATGTTAATTATTTTGAATAAAATATATCAAATGTTAAATTCTTTACTTAACCCCTTTTCAAGGACGAAAAGTTTTGAGTGGGGAAGAATGTAACGACCCGTATTTTTAACTATTTTAAATTATTAAATTTAATGTAATTATTGAACAGAAATGGGTAGAAATAAAAATTTTATGATTTATTATTGTGGTTTATTTAATGTGAACTTGGGTAAAATTTTGAAATAACAAATTTCAAAGATTTAGGGAATAACAAGTATTGAAATAAAGTTCAATATATTGAATGTGTTTATAATCAATAGTTGTAATTGAATAATAATGTTGAATTACTGTAAAATGGAAGCGATTGTTTTATTAATTGAATTCATTTTAAAAGTTAAACTTTAAAAGTTAAATAACTTAAATTGAAAATATGGTGATTTATTTGGTAATTAAATTGTTTAAATTTAATATTGAAAATTATTTGAATATTTGAATCCTGGATTTAATGTGAATGAAAATGATTTCAAAAGTTGATTTAAGTTTTATTTAAATACGAATGAAAATTGTTAACTTTTAAAATTGAATTTAAAGTGATTAAATTGATTTTGGGAAATTTTTTGTTTTAATCAACGTGTAAAAAAAACCATTTTGGGCACTATCTCAGATTTCTACGAAACTAGTTTCATCAGATCCGTAATAATAAATTATTATAGGATTTCAGTTTTTGTAGCGATCAGACTTAACATTTGGCCGTGCGAGCTTGAAATGCGTAGAAATGAATTAAATGAATTTAATTAAAATAAATTGATTTTGAAAAGCTATCTTCTGAATACGATGGAATTGGCTCCCGAGACTAGTTCCATTGTGTTTAAGATGGGGGTAAAACATATAGAACGCCAGGCGGCATGCTTCATTTGGAGTTCAGAAATTTTTGGTCGTGAATAATGTTTTGCAAAACTTCTAAATAAGGACCTCAATTGCTTAAACCCTAAAAAAAAACGCGACCGCTCCTTTGTATCGTTTAATGGCCGAAAATTCACGACCTTCTCTCCTCGATTTCTCTCAATCCACTCTATGAAATAGCTCGACCTCAAAACGGAAAACGTAGAGCTCGACGAGCTCTACAATTTATGCGTTCAAATCATGGTGAAGCGTCACGAGTTTGCAAGAATCGAGGCACGAATTCGCCAAGGAATTTCTTGGATTGCGCATGAACGATGATGGTGGGATCAACGATGATTGCGGCGGTGATAAAGTGGGTCGTGGCGCAAGCATTGTTGGGTTTGGATCGTCGTCCAGCGATCTCCAGTGGCGCGTGCACGTTAGGGTTTGACCGCGTGGATGGGTTAATCGAGCAGAATGATAAAGAGGAAATAGGGCATGTACGCGTGAACAGTGAGATATTTAGGATTTGTTAATTGTTAATTAAGTGCGTTAATTATAAATTGAGTTATTCTAATATTCACAAATTCATATTTTTTTTCATGCGAGGTCCGTTTCGAGCGAAATGAGTTGCGTCGGAATCGTATCGACGTCGTCTACGACATGGAGTTGAATTAGAATTGATTTGAATCTGAAATTGTGTAGTTATTTATAATTAATTAACGGGATTAGTTAAATGATATGATTTGAATTGGAATTGATTTGAATCTAAAATATTTTTATGATTAATTAAATTGAAATTGTGTGGTTATTTATTTTACTGACGGTTGTTTGGTAGTTTAACTGACATTTAAAATTGACATCTGATTTGAACTGATAGAAATTTAATTTTGACAGTTAAATTGAATTGGAATTAAATTGCTAGTTAAACTCCTGATTTTGATAATTAGTTAACTATCATGATTTATTAATTGATTGGATGTTGTTTGTGATGGATGGCTATTGGTTGATGTATTGGATGATTTGGATGTTTATTTATTTTATATATCATATTATCACCCTGTATATTATTTGATAGTATACTATTATTTGAATTATTTCAAATAAATTAAGAAATAGGATGAAATGATATATACCTATGACACTGTGATTTGGATTGAAATAATATATATCCATCCCTGAAATTAAATTTAAATAACTGATCACTTGGCCGTACGATAGAAAATTACATACGGACACCGGATTAGTTAAATTAATGGTTTTACAAATTTTGGTTTTGAAGTTATTTAAATGATATGTAACGACCCGATATTTTCAACCATTCGCATCCGCACATGTCGGACTTGAATTGCTCAAAATACCGCGTTGTAAATAATATTTGGCAAATCTCAGAATATATAGTAAATAAATAATCACAAATCACAGAGTAAATAATAATGCAGAGTAGTTCATGAAGCTAGTATATATATAAGATACATCAGAGTTAAACGAGATACAATAGAAGAGTAACAACATACATCAGGTACAAATTAGAATACATCACTGAAATCACTGGATACTGAAGGCAAAATAGATGGCTGGACCTTCAAGCAAAGTTCCAACTTGAAAGGTGAGTCTTGAATGCTGAATCACTCAGTCTAACTCAAGCGTAAAGCAAAACACAAAACACTCGAGTTAGGACATAAATACTTATGGACTGTAAATCAACTCAAGTGAAAAGTAACAAAATGCATCAGTAACTTAAAGGATGCTTGGGATTGCCCATCCTTTAAGGATCCGTTAAACTATTTACTATGTAGTAATATTGCGCTATTATAATAATGTCTACAGTAAAATAAACTTTCTTTAAAATAGCGTTAAGGGGTTACCCAAATAGCCCTTAACACGTAATAGTGCCATTAGTCTATACAGTACCTGCATATCTCCTGATCGGGAGACTATGAGAAGATACTCCATAGGTATGACACAAACAGAAACTCGTAGTAAGGCTCGCTATGGTAGGTGACACGGCACATAAGGAAATGCCAGGGTAGATATACCAATTACGCACACGTATTGGTGATAACGTAGCAGCCACTACGCCTACCTCGGAACACACTCCCAATCAATATCGGAGGATGGCCATCAAATCAACCACAAGTAAGAGTATAGTATCGAAGAAGTGCGTCCGACCAGAGGGGCTACCCCTTTTGGCCCGAGATCTCTCTTGTTTTAGCCACCTTAAGCCAACTCATGGTAGTTGGGTCCACGAACATACCTCCAGAACGTCGCCACCATCCTATTTCATTCTGGAATCTCCACCACATACACGGTTGTTAAAGTGGTTTTCAGAGTTGGCAGAGAGTATGACAATTTCCGATCCCGGTCTCTTTAACAACCAAATGTTATTATATCGCCATGGTCATTTCAAAATAGTTTATACTTCAAAAGTCAAATCATTTCATTTCAAAACTATATTCCTTTAAAAATAGTTTATACTTCGAAACCAAAACCACTTTTATTTCAAAACTGTATTCAAATCAAAATAGTTTATCCTTTCCATTTCAAACATATATTCACCTTTCAAAAAAAATTCATAATACTTTCAAAATTATAACTCTTTCAAAACCAAAATACTTGAAATCATTACACTTTGACAAAATCAAAATCATAAATTTGAAATCATAAAACATTCCTTTAATTCTTAACATTTTACAAATTAATTTAATTAAAACCAAAATTTTCAAATTTCCAATTTAATTCAATTCAAACCATCAGTTTCAATTCAATTCAGTTTCCCAACAAAATATTTCAAATGATATAAATTTCAAATACAGATTTAATCCACAAAAATAAACTATTCAATTTTAATATATTTCAAAGCTTAAATATACCACATTTAAAACTAAATTTTATAATTTCATACATCTCAAATTTAACTTCATTATTACTTAGTTTTGAAATATTCATTTTATAAATCCAATATTATTTATATAAACTTCAAATATTTATTTATCAAATAGATCAAATCAAATATCATTCCAAATTCACATTCTTTATCAAAATAAAGATTATGTCATTCAAAACCATTTCAAAATCATTAAAATATCATATCCTTTCAAAAATCTCATGATCAAATCATTATTTGAATTCAAATTCAAATATTCAAATTTAAATATCATTTTAAAATCAAATATGTCATTCATTTATTATTCCAAATATCATTACAAAATACATTTCAAAATTTCATTCAAAAATTCATTTCTCATTACATTTTATACCATTTAACACATAACCAAGTAAACCTTATTTAAATTCCTTAAAAATTAAAAATTAAAAAGTATTCAAAAATCCTTAAATTTCACAAATAAATCAATTCCAAAAGTTAAATCATTTAACACTTTAAAATACAACTCAAATAGTGTTAAAATCTATAATATTTCAAACATTGTCAAAATGTAGCAACGACAGCATTTATAAAGTGCTCTCGTAGCTTATAGTTTCCGAAATAGTTTAGTTTAGGTAACAACGACATTTATAAAATGCCGTAATAGATATTTAGTTATTTCGAACATAGTTAAGTTCAAAAACAACAGCATTTTAAAAATGCTGTCATAAAACTGCGGCATTTTAGAAATGCTATTAATAAAATTCCAGATTTTATTATAACTTTTCATAAACAATAAAACTTCAAATTTAGCAAATTTTAAACTTATAAATCATATTTCTAGACTTCAAAATTTCACATTTAAATACTTTTAACATATGATTTATCACAAAAAAAAATTAAAATCCAATTAAAAATTCAATTCATTTGTTAGGTCAAAATTCACTATTTTCTTAACTTATTAATTTGACCAAAAACTTAACATTTACTTCAAACTTTAAATTTAATTTCTATTGTTTACCTACATTTTAAAAATAAATTTAAAGTCAAAAATCAAATTTACTTCAAATTTACATACTTAAATTCACAAATTCAAAACTTAATATTTAGCTTTCTTAAAACCATAAAATATATATTTTTAAATCAAATTTTCACATTTTAAAAATACATATCTATATAAAAATCATTTAAAAATATACCACAAGGTCTGTAAATAATTTTCTAACCTAGGTCAAGTGATACAGATATGTATCATTTAAATCCGCAATTTAAAAAGAAAACCCGGGTTCTATCATTTCAAACCCGCAATCCCAAGTCAAATAAAATATAATAAAAATCACTTGAGCCTATCATTTCAGCTCGTAATGATTTTTCCCTATTCTAATGTCCGTTCGGGTATGTATCATTTCAACCCATAGTGATTCTATACTAACGGGGAACTTGCAGTGTGAACATATGCATAAACAATATAAACAATTATACTAACATGTCAATGTCACAATATACTGTCATATATCAAATGTCAGGTGATGATTAACAAAGTAAACATTGTAATAACATGGTATAGCATATCGTAAAATCATCATTTACTTGCATAACATTTTTAATTACTAAACACTTATCATCAATTCACTATTTGATAAGTAAAAATGTCAGAGTGAGAAGGACTCACCTTTATCAAAGCTAGAGACCACTATGACACACAAAACGATTCCAAAGGCACGACGAGCACGACACATCACGACTTTTGATTTGAATGAATGGAGAGCCTTGATATTGATCTTGTATACAACAAATAAACAAGATAATATAACATATCAATTCAATACAAAATACATTGAAACAATTGGAATTTTGAATTAACAAAGAACATCACCTAGCTTTTTCATCAAAATTTGCTTGATCATGACTCAACATGGCTTGTCAGATTATCAAATGGGCTTGACCTCACCACACTAGGGTCGGCCTAAGTGTCAACATGGCTCGGCCATAACCTAGATGCAAGGCTAAGGGCATGAAAGTGGAAGGCAAAGGCAAAATAAGAGGAAGGTAAAGGAGGCAAGGGGTTTTGGATGAAAGCATGGACCTATGGGTTCGGCCTATGGTCATATGGCTCGGTCTGGTGCATCTTCAGGTCAGGTCAGATCTGAAGTGATGTCCAGAGGTGAAGAACTTGCTGGTGGTGGTGGCTAAGGGTGTGGCCAAGGCAAGATATGGAGGGTATGGTGAAGTATTGGCTCGGCTAGGCAAGTTTTCAAGGAGTTCTTTGCAAATTTGAGGTGATGCCTTCATATAGAAGTCACGACCAATATTGGTCATAGGAGGAGGTGGTGGTTGTTGTGGCTGGTGATGGTGGAGAGGATGGTGGTGATGATGGGTGATAGGGCCGAGCAAGGCTTGAAGAGGAGGAAGGCAAAAACAATGGAAATAAGAAGAGAAAAAGATGAGAAAGAAGAAACCATTTCCAAATTTTTTTTCAAAAATGAAGATAGCCGTGAGTTTTTTTTGAAGAGAAGGAAAGTTTATCACATGAATGATAATACACGGCTAAGTATTGAAAAATGTACGGCTAAAGCAAAATGAAGAGTCAAAGGTAATGAAAAGGCAAGGCTATATGAAAAGTCACCAGAAAATGAAAGGTCTTTGTCTCTTTGAATTTCCATTTCTTTTAAATCAAAATAGACAAAATAAAATTCAGTAAATAAAAATAAGATACAAACAAAAAATAAAGTGAAAAATAAATAAATAAATAATTTTAGGAAAAATAGAAGATAAATAAGAAAAATAGCTTATTAAATTGAAACTATCATTTAAAGTTGTAAACAAAATACAATAAGCATTAGAAAATTACCACTACACTTTAAAAATATTTTAAAAATAAAATATAAACATAACATGTCATGTTACACATATATACAAAAATTAGAACATGATATGAAATATTTATATAAATTAAAATAAACAATTTACATACAATAGTGTAAAAATCATAACTTTCACAATATTAATCGAATTCCAACGAAACGAAAAGCAGTATACTTGAAATTTTATTTATTTTCATAATAAAAGATAAAATTCAAAAATTCAAAATTTTAAATTTTTATTTTTAAAAGTCAAAGTTTGACCATATTGAACAAAATTCACATTTCTGGAAAATATTCTATTTATTCATGTTTGGAATTCTAATTTGCAACAAAATCAAAATTTTATTTAAAATAACAAAATTTATTCAATTTAAGAAATAAAATAAAGTTTTTAAATCAGAAATTCAATTAAAATAATTAAAATATACAATTAAAATAATCACAAAATACAGGGTTGTTACACTCTCCCCTAGTCAAAACTTTTCGTCCTCGAAAAGGAATGAGGTACGGGAAAACACAGAAAAGATAGAATGAAATAGGATTAAGACAAGATGACAAGAGGATTGAAATTTCATCTGATAACTTTTGTCATAGATAAGTTTAACAAGGTGGAGATGATCTTCCCAAGATCCTCCAGCATCAAGAACACAAACACGAAAAAGATCTTCAAGAATCTGATTCACTCTTTCCGTTTGACCGTCGTTCTGTGGATGGCAAGCAGTGCTCAGATTCAAAATGAGTACCAAAGGTTATCAAAGATTATAGAAAGGTTTCTAAACAGACTGGTATAAGCAATAGCCTCCCCATTCTATAGAAAGATAAGGGAAATAAGGACAACCAAAAGATAGTTTGAAAACAAAACAAGATAATAAATTTGAAAACATGGAAGTTTCAACTTATATTGATAATTAAATTTTACATAAGTTAAATAAATCTTAATCATCTCTAATTTCATTATCTTATCATCCAATTATCTTGTCATGAACAATCTCTAAAAGCATGGATTTGAAAGAAATTCATTTATTATACTCGTAATGTATTCAATAAATTTAATTCCTCTCAATATATTTATCACCTATGTTAAACATATTTACTTATTATAACTGCTTTAAATTTATTCTTAGTTCCTTTAACATCATTTTATATTCTAAATTATTCCATTACTCTTTTCTCTATTTACCTATGTTAATCTTTTTATAACTAAAATTTAAGTATATAACATTTATAATAACCACTCAATTTTAATTTATAAAATCCTTTTATATTTTATATTACCCAATTACATATTTAACTTCTGTATAATTTAGGTAAGTTATATTGGAATGAAATTGTGTATTATACAAATAAAACATTCCAATTCAATCATTTCAAGCTTGAATATTTATCCAAATCTTGAAATTATATTTGAAAATTATCTTTCAAGATAAAATTTAGGAATTAAATTTCCGATAAATTCCAAACTATTTAGAGATAAAAAATGCACATATACTATATATATATATCCATTCAAATTTAAATCATATATCAGCATATGTTATAAATCCAGTCTTATTTTAGAAATTCAAATCAATTAAATTCCCCAAAACAAAACTGTAGTAAGACTACAGAACGGTCTCTTCACTTCGAAACTCGAAAATGAATGTCAATGATGTTGCAGTCATCACCGAAGTTGTTTTCCAGCGACAAAGAGAAAAGCACTAATTTTAAACTTTAATATTCTTTGGAAACAAATTTCTATTCGAAAATACTTTAAATAATATATCCTTTAAAACTTTAAATACAAGGTTTGAAACCATTGAAAATTAAATTCTCAAATTCTTGTTTTAAATTCATTTTAAATTTCCTAATAAATTTATAACCATGTTTTATAGTTCAATTATTTATATATGAAACAAGAGAAAATGATATATAAAATCAATTATTATTTCTTAACAACCAATTTAATAAAATCCAGAAAAAGATTTATATATAGCTACAAAATTTATTTCATAACCAAATTGAAAAAAACATATTGTGTCAGTTTGCTCTGTTCAAATGTTTTGAAAATCATATCGATAGCGTTGATCAGATGAATCGATCAGAAACCCAAATCAACATAAACAACTCAAACAACATAATACATAAAACATTTTAAATATTAGTTTACAAATGCACTTCAAGAATGATTTGAAGATAAGTTGGAAACAAAGATGAGATGATTAAATAACATAATAGAAAGATGGATAAGCTTATATAAATCGTGGGCAACATTAACCTGATCAACCATGACTTAAAGAATAAGATCGATGTGGATTTTCTGGGGTAAATCAACATTCGGTCTCAAGAGATAGAGTTCGGAATTATAAGAGATATTAGCATCTAAACCGAGGATATAAAATCTTTGGTGAATCGATACCGTTGTAAAGGATTTTCACCCCATTACAATCAATTTGAGATTGGCGAGACCATTGACTCAATATAAAGATCATTCGAAGTGGAGTTATGGGATACTCCAGAATCAAAAGAAACCGAATAGTGAGGGACATGAATGGATTTTGGAACCGCAGGGAACGTTCCAAAATTCAAAGGAATCGAGTCAAAAAGGAAGAGATTCAAACTTGAATGAAAGTGATTTTGTAAGTACACCTACTCCATATGCTGAGTTTTTCCTACAGCTACCAAAGCTCTGATACCAAATGTAACGACCCGATATTTTCAACCATTCGCATCCGCACATGTCGGACTTGAATTGCTCAAAATACCGCGTTGTAAATAAAATTTGGCAAATATTAGAATATAAAATAAATAAACAATCACGGATCATAGACATGGAGTAAATAATAATGCAGCGGAAATAAAAGAAATAGTAGTTCATAAAGCAATTATATATATAAGACACATCAGAGTTAAACAAGATACAACAGAAGAGCAACAAGATACATCAGGTACAAATCAGAATACATCACTGAAATCACTGGTTACTGAAAGAAAAATAGAGGGCTGGTTCTTCAAGCAAAGTTCCAACTCCGAAGATGAGTCTTGAATGCTGAATCACTCAGTCTGACTCGAGCGTAAAGCAAAACACAAAACACTCGAGTCGGGAAATAAATACTTATGAACTGTAATTCAACTCAAGTGAACAGTAACAAAATGCATCAGTAACTTAAAGGATGCTTGGGATCGCCCATCCTTTAAGGATCCATTAAACTATTTACTATGTAGTAATATTGCGCTATTATAATAATGTCTACAGTAAAATAAACTTACTTTAAAATAGCGTTAAGGGGTTACCCATATAGCCCTTAACATGTAATAGTGCCAGTAGTCTATGAGAAGATACTCCATAGGTACGACACAAATAGAAACTCATAGTAAGGCTCTATGGTAGGTGACACGACACACAAGGCAACGCCACGATAGATATACCAATTACACACACGGGCTGGTGGTAACGCAGCAGCCACTACGCCCACCTCGGAACACACTCCCCATCAAAATCGAGGATGGCCATCAAATCAACCACAAGTAAGAGAATAGTATCGAAGAAGTGCGTCCGACCAAAGGAGCTACCTCTTTTGGCCCGAGATCGCTCCTGTTTTAGCCATGTTAAGCCAACTCATGAGAGTCGGGTCCATGTAATATACCTCAAGAACGTCGCCACTATCCTACTTCATTGTGGAATCTCCACCGCGTACACGGTTGTTAAAGTGGTTTTCAGAGTTGGCAGAGAGTATGAGAATTTCCAATCCCGATCCCTTTAATAACCAAACGTTATTATAACGCCGTGATCATTTCAAAATAATTTATACTTCAAAAATCAAATCATTTCATTTCAAAACAATATTCCTTTCAAAATAATTTATACTTTGAAGCCAAAACCACTTTTATTTCAAAACTATATCCAAATCAAAATAGTTTATCATTTCCATTTCAAACATATATTCACCTTTCAGAAAAATTCATAATACTTTCAAAGTTATGACTCTTTCGAAACCAAAATACTTCTTTGACAAAATCATAACATTTCAAAATCATACATTTGAAATCATGAAACATTCCTTTAATTCTTTACATTTTACAAATTAATTCAATTAAACCCAAATTTTTCAAATTTCAAATTTAATTCAATTTAAACCATCAGTTTCAATTCAATTCAATTTCCCAATAAAACATTTCAAATCTTATAGATTTCAAATACAGATTATATCCACAAAAATAAACTATTCAATTTTTATATATTTCAAAGCTTAAATATACCTCATTTAAAACTAAATTTTATAATTTCATATAACTCAAATTTAACTTCATTGTTACTTAGTTTTGAAATATTCATTTCATAAATCCAATATTATTTAAATAAACTTCAAATATTCATTTATCAAATAGATCAAATCAAATATCATTCCAAATTCACATTCTCATCAAAATAAACATTATGTCATTTAAAACCATTTCAAAATCATTAAAATATCATATCCTTTCAAAAATCTCATTATCAAATCATTATTTGAACTCAAATTCAAATATTCAAATTTAAATATCATTTTAAAATCAAATATGTCATTCATTTATTATTCCAAATATCATTACAAAATACATTTCAAAATTTCATTCAAAATTTCATTTATCTCATTACATTTTATTCCATTTAACACATAACCAAGTAAACCTTATTTAAATTCAAATTTAATTTAAATTCCTTAAAAATTAAAAATAAAATATTAAAATATATTCAAAAACACTAAAATTTCACAAATAAATCAATTCCAAAAGTTAAATCATTTAACACTTTAAAATATAACTCAAATAATGTTAAAATCTATAATATTTCAAACATTGTCAAAATATAGCAACGACGACATTTATAAAGTGCTATCGTAGCTTATAGTTTTCAAAATAGTTTAGTTTAGAACAACGACATTTATAAAATTCCGTAATAGATATTTAGTTATTTCAAACATAGTTAAGTTCGAAAACAACAGCATTTTAAAAATGTTGTCATAAAACTACCGCATTTTAGAAATGCTATTAATAAAATTCCAGATTTTATTATAACTTTTCAAAAACAATAAAACTTTAATTTTATAAAATTTTAAACTTATAAATCATATTTCTAGGCTTCAAAATTTCACATTTAAATACATTTAACATACGATTTATCACAAAAAAATAAAATCCAATTAAAAATTCAATTCATTTATTAGGTCAAAATTCACCGTTTTCTTAAATTATTAATTTGACCCAAAAACTTAACATTTTACTTCAAATATCATTTCAAACTTTAAATTTAATTTCTATTATTTACCTACATTTTAAAAATAAATTTAAAGTCAAAAATCACATTTACTTCAAATTTACATACTTAAATTCCTAAATTCAAAACTTAATATTTAGCTTTCTTAAAACCATAAAATATATATTTTTAAATCAAAATTTCACATTTTAAAAATTCATATCTATATAAAAATCATTTAAAAATATACCACGGGCTCTGCATATAATTTTCTAACCTAGGTCAAGTGATACGGATATGTATCATTTCAATCCGCAATTTAAAAACAAAACCCAGGTTCTATCATTTCAAACCCGCAATCCCAAGTCAAATAAAATATAATAAAAATTCGCATTTCTGAAAAATATTCTATTTATTCATGTTTGAAATTCTAATTTACATCAAAATCAAAATTTATATTAAAAATAACAAAATTTATTCATTTTAATAAATAAAATAAAGTTTTTAAATCAAAAATTCAATTAAAATAATTAAAATATATAATTAAAATAATCATAAAATACAAGGTTGTTACATGATATATTTTTAAAGAATAAAAAATCCGATTTATGGAAATTGAATTATTTTCAAACTCGTGCTTGAAATGTTGAAATTAAAATTGTTAAAAGAAATTGTTTTAAAGAATTTAATTTGGAATTTCAAGTTATGATTGAAATATGACTTGAATTACAGAAATTGAATTGTTTTAAAAAGTTTGAACTTTTACTTGAACTTCAAAGTTATTTAAGTAAAAGTTATATAAATCGATATTTCAAAATTTGGGTTCGAAACAGAATTAATTTTAAGATTTGAACCTTAAATTGAACAGTGGAGTTTAATTTGATTTAAGTGATTTAAATCGGTGATTTGAAATTGGACTTGAAATTTATATAAATTGAATGGTTTAAAATGAGAACTGAATTGAAATTTAAACCATTGAATCGAATCGTTGAATCGGATTTGAAGTTAAAATGAACGTTTCGAAATTGAAGTTAATTCGAATCGAAATCGAAATTGAAGTTTATTTGAATTTAAATTGAGATTGAGTCAATTGAATTGCACGATTTGAAATTGAATTTGTTTGGTTTGAAATTTCGACCTGAGTCCAGATGTATTGAAAATGAAAAGAAACACTTTTAAATCTGAAGCTATTTTCACCCTAAACTATTTTACTATAAACTGTTTTAAATTCATCTTTTTAAAATTTTAAAACTATTTAAATTTTTGAATCATTTAATATATAACCTATTTTAATATCTAAACCATTTTAACCATCTTAAATTTTCAAACTATTTAATATATCAAACTATTTAACTTTTTAAACAATTTTAACTAAAAACTATTTTTAGAAATTCAAACCGTTCAAGCTTCGTGGATTTAAATGTGAATCTGGTAAGATTGAAGTTGTAACCTAAGTTGAAATTCGAAACGATTTTGGAAATGAATAAAATGAATTTAAATGTAATTGATTTCAAAGTAAATATGATAATTTTGAAATGAAATTAATTTAAAAGTGAATATGATGTTTTGATATTAAGTATGAATCATATTCAAAATCTAAAAGAATCAACCGGTGTGTAGAACGACGTTTGGTTGTTCAAGTGGCTGAGGCTGAATATTGGCATACTCTCTGTTAATATTGGAACCAATTTAACAACTGTGTACGTGGAGGAGACTCCATAATGAAATGGTTGGATTTGGTGTATGCTTGCTGGATTGGAAGAAAGAAAAGATGATGGATAGACCTCGGCCTTTGTGCCAATTTGACATGACTAAAACAAGACAGCTTAATCCAGGCAAAGTGGCTACCCTTAGCAGACACCCATTCTTCGATTTTCTTGTGGATTCGGTCCATACTATTACTTTGTTGTTGATTTCGTTCGGTGCACTCTGATTGGGATAACCTCCCTTTGACTTGATATGGTGTGGGTGGATGCGGTGGGCGATCACTACGGTGATGCGTTACCACCAGCCTTGCGACTCGAACTAGTAGTATCCTACCTTGGACATTGCCTCACGTGCCTTGTCATACTTTATCCTTATACGAGAAAACTATGATTTTGGTTTAGTGTTGTCGTATCACGGTGCATTTCTATCTATCGATGTTCTACTGGATGTGTTATATGCAAACAGTACGACAATGCTTATAAACCATTAAGGGGAAAATTGTAAAGCCTTAACACTTGGAAAAATATTTATTGTACGGATTAGACATTACATATAGCGTATTCTACAATATATAAATATTTCGACGGATCCTTAAGAGATGAAAAATCCTACAACATCTCTTGAGTTATTGCACACATGTTATACACTAGATAGAAGATGTAAAGCCCCGTAAACAACTCCAACGCTATTACACTCCTGTAATATGTGATATTGATTTGACTCACATAAGTATATTTTTGTGAGAAATGCGGATTACGGATCTGAAGGCTAGGATAAACACTAGAGGAGGGGTGAATAGTGTTTTAAGGAATTATTAAATCTTTTTGAGTTTTTGTTAATTTGAACACAAATGTATGCAATATTAAGACACAGATATGATCACAGAATCAAACAAAGATGCAAAAATAAAGTAAAAGCAGTAAAGGAAAGAACACACCGGATTTTATACTGGTTTAGAGTTACCCTACATCCAGTGTAACAACCCATAATTTTGTGAATATTTTTAATTGAATTTTTATTTGAAATTTTGATTTTTAAATCATTTAAAAGTGAATTTTTAGAATTTTTCCAATGTAAGTTTGGAATTTGTTTGTAATTTATTTCCAATTGCAATAAATAAACGATTTTTGAAAATTTTATATTTTGGTCAAAATTTGAATTTTCAGTTTAAATTTTTTTTTTAAAAATTGAATTTTAAATTTTAATCTTTTTCTTTGAAGCAGAATATATTTGTGATATCTGTTCTGCTTTTTGTTTCGTTAAATTCTGAGTTATACTTTTTAAATTAGATAAATTACAACGTTTTACACGCAGTTATTTTCTGTATTTCAATTTCAATTTTTCTATGTGAATTTCTATATCTTTATTTTCTATGTTATTTTATTTTATTTTTCTATTTTTCTATCTAAACTTTATTTATTGGATTCCACTTGTGTGTATATCTTTTCATAAAAGGCTTGGATGAAATCAAGGAGAGATACGTTACATTTCTTTAATGCTTACCTTTTTATTTACCTACCCTCTTTATTACTTACCCTAGCCATTCACCATTCATAGCCGTGAATTGCTCTTATTAATCACGTGCAAACATCTCAAAATATCCTCTTTTCAATTGCATTTAAGACTATATATTTATATAAATATAAATATATGTCTGTATTTATGTTTCTTTCTCCTTATTTCTTGCCTTTTATTTCCTAGCCTTTTTGTTTTTCTATCATTTACTCCTCTTTAGCCGTTCAAATCTTTTCTTTCCATCCACTCCACTTCATTATTCACGTACACATTTACTTCACATTTCATTTCTAGAAAGAAATGTATGCAAATAAATGGCTTGGAGAAATTTAAGAGGCATATGTTTCATTGGTTAAACTCTTGTCTTTTTCATTTGCATGGCCTTTATTATTTTCTAGCCGTTTCCTCCTCATTCCTAGCCATGAATTACTCTACTCATAGCCTTGCATATCAAGTTGAAAATTCATGTACAAAATTTTTATTTCCCATCTCTAATTTTTCATTTGCATTTAAAAATAAAATATATTGTATGTTTCTTTCTCCTTAACTTATGCCTTTCCGTTTCCTTAGCATTCATAA
This sequence comes from Allium cepa, assembly GCA_030765085.1. Taxonomy (NCBI): domain Eukaryota; kingdom Viridiplantae; phylum Streptophyta; class Magnoliopsida; order Asparagales; family Amaryllidaceae; genus Allium; species Allium cepa. Next base: position 211,436,430 of record CM060940.1, on the reverse strand, counting down.
CTCCTTAGCTCTTTTTTTTCTTCTATAGCCGTGTATTTCCTTTTTCCATTCACGTACAAAATTTATTTCCCATTATGTTCTCATATTTCATTTGCATTTAGGAATAGAACATGTATAAGTTTTTTTTCTCTTTAATTCTTGTCTCTTTGTTTTCCTAGCATTTACTCTATCAAATCACATAAAAAACTTCTCAATATCTCACTTCCTCATTTGCCTCTTCTGATTGAAATATTTTACAGTAAGTTTCTTTTATTAAATAGGAAATAAATCTCATTCATTCACTAGCCTTTCATTTTCTAAACCTACATCTTAGCCGTTCAAATCTCTTGAAACCCTAGACGCCTTCTTTTTTTTATTCACGTACAAGTTCTCATCCTCTCATTTTCATTTGCGCGAAGAAAATACAACAAGCTCTAGGTTATTTCCATGGCTTCTTCTTACTCTTCTTTCTCTTTTTTTTCTCTTTTTCTTTCTTTGTATTCCTTCAAGCTAGGCTTGGCCCCATCTTCTCCTAGCACACCTCTAACCATCATGACCAAACAACACAAGGTGATGGTTGAACCCATATGTGGTGTAGCCATGCCACAAGTTATGACACTTTGATTCGTTTATTTTTTCCATTGTTTTAACCTCTATTCTTTTATATTAAATCATATTCTTATGTATGTAATATTTGTTTGCATACAAGATTTGGATCTGACTCCTCATCCACTCAAGTTTGCATTGTGCTTTGTCGTGCTTTTTCATGCTTTGCGGAATTTGGATTTTTATTCTGAATTGGTCAATTCTAGCTTTTAAAATCTGAGTTTTATCACTCTAGACATATGTACTTATATTATTGTGGAATAATGACAAGTGGATCTATATAAATTAATATTTCATTCATACATGCATGTGATATGTTATATGATGTTAAATGTTGTTTATATATTTGTTACATCATCTAATATGTATTTATACGATATACTGTTCATTTTATATAATGTATCTCATACTGCTAGTTCCCTGTCACTATGGGTTGAAATGATACATACCCGAACGGACATTAGAATAAGGAAAAATCATTATGGGCTGAAATGATAGGCTCAAATGATTTTTATTGCATTTATTTTACTTGGGATTGCGGGTTTGAAATGATAGAACCCGGATTCTTTTTAAATTACGGAATGAAATAATACATATCTGTATCACTTGACCTAGGTTAGAAAATTTTATACAGGCCCACGGATAAAATTTTATAATAGTTTTCTAAACTTATTAAGTATCTTGAATTTATAAATATATGGAAATTTAAATAAAAAGTTGATTTAAAGATTTAGAATATAAAGAGTTATTGGTTTTCTATAAGTTAAAATTTTATAAGTTGATTGTGGTTTTTAATTCTAATGAAAAAAAACTTTATTTGGTTTTAAATTCGTAATTTAAAGATTTGGAATATAATAAACAACTTAATAATGATATTTGATTTAATGTGGAATTATAAATCTAGCCTAGTGGTTGGAATGAATTTTATTCCATGAAGCGGATATGTTTGTATAAATAGGTTTACAGTGATTTTCTATAGGTTAAGTTGTATAAGTTAATGTATAAAATGTAATTTATATATGACTTAACTTGATGATTGGAAATTGGTTTCCAAATGGAGATTTCAAGTTAAGAAAATAAGGTATTTTAAATTGCAGAAACATGTAAAGTTTTAATTAATGAAGGAAACGTGTAAAGTTTTAATTAATGCAAGAAACGTGTAAAGTTTTAATTAATGAAAGAAACGTGTAAAGTTCTAATTAATGAAAGAAACATGTAAAGTTTTAATTAATGAAAGAAACGTGTAAAGTTTTAATTAATGACAGAAACGTGTAAAGTTTTAATTAAAGAAAGAAACGTGTAAAGTTTTAATTAATGCAAGAAACATGTAATGGTTTAATTGATGAAAGAAACGTGTAAAGTTTTAATTAATGAAAGAAACATGTAAAGGTTTAATTGATGAAAGAAACGTGTAAAGTTCTAATTAATGAAACAAACATGTAAAGTTTTAATTGTTGAAAGAAACGTGTAAAGTTCTAATTAATGAAAGAAACATGTAAAGTTTTAATTGATGAAAGAAACGTGTAAAGTTCTAATTAATGCAAGAAACATGTAAAGTTTTAACTAATGAAAGAAACGTGTGAAGTTCTAATTAATGCAAGAAACATGTAAAGTTTTAATTAATGAAAGAAACGTGTAAAGTTCTAATTAATGAAAGAAACATGTAAAGTTTTAATTAATGAATGAAACGTGTAAAGTTTTAATTAATACAAGAAACATGTAAAGTTTTAATTAATGAATGAAACGTGTAAAGTTCTAATTAATGAAAGAAACATGTAAAGTTTTAATTAATGAAAGAAACGTGTAAAGTTTTAATTAATGCGAGAAACATGTAAAGTTTTAATTAATGAAGGAAACGTGTAAAGTTCTAATTAATGAAAAAAACATGTAAGTTTAAATTATTGAAAGAAACATGTAAAGTTTTAATTAATGTAATATCGATTAAAATGATAAATGTTCTTTATTGTAATAAAAATTAAGTTAAAAACATACATGTGACATGTAAAGTTTTAATTAATGTAATAATTGTTAAAATGATAAATGCTCTTTATTGTAATAAAAATGTGAATTAAAACATACATTTGATAATGTATGTTTTAATTAGTGTAATATTGATTAAATGATAAATGCTCTTTACTGTAATAGAAATATGAATTAAAACGTACATTTGATAATGTAAGTTTTAATTAGTGTAATATTGATTAAAATGATAAATGCTCTTTATTGTAATAAATGTAAGTTAAAACGTACAATTGACATGTAAGTTTTAATTAATGTAATGATGTATTTTAAATTGATTAAAATGATAAATGTTCCTTACTGTAATAATAAGTAAGTTGATAATGTACATTTGATATGTAAGTTTTAATTAATGTAAATGGCATATTTTAAATGATTAAAATAATAAGGTTTCTTTATTGTAATAATAATGTAAGTTAACAAGGTACTTTTAACTTAACATAAAAATTTCAGCTTTAAATTGGATATTACAGTAACAAAGTTTATTTAACTATAAGGCTATGATAAAATGACCATGTTAAATTTGTAAGTATATAAATACTTCGATTATATAAAATGTTAAAGTGGAAAGTATTACATTCCAAAAATGCTATAATTCCTTAAGGTTACATTTCCAAAATGCTATGATAATTTAAATAAATATTTCAAGTTTAATAAATTGAAGGAAATACTCAGTAATTTGGAAATTTGGGTTTTATTTAAATGATATATTATTGAATTAGTTTGAAATGGAAATGATACTACTGTGATATGGTTTTGAAATGAGTACGATATTTTGGTTTTGAAAGTATATACTATTTTGAAAGAAATGATATGATTTTGAAACGGATATCCTAGTTTGGTTTTTAAAGTATAAATGATTTTGAAATAAATATCCACGGGTTATAATAACGTTTGGTTGCTGAAGAGACCGAGATCGAAAGTTTTCATACTCTCTGCCAACTCCGAAAACCACTTTAACAACCGTGTACGCGGTGGAGATTCCAGAATGAAGTAGGTTGGTGGCGGCGTTTCCTTTAATGTAAATACATGGACCCGACTCCCATGAGTTGGCATAAGGTGGCTAAAACAGGAGCGATTGACGGGTTAATGACGTAGCACCTTTGATCGGACACATCCCTTCGATGTTATACTTTGACTTTTGGATTTATTCGGTGGCCACTTTTGATTTCTATGATTTGGGGGTATGGCTCGAGGTGGGCGGTAGCTGCGGCTATGCATTTCCACCGACCCGGAAGCGTAATTGGTATATCTACCCTGGAATTGCCTAGTTGTGCTGTGTCACCTACCCTAGCGCGCCTTATACGATTTTGTTTTTGCATCGTACCTATGGAATGCCCTCTGACGACGCCCAGTACGGGGTAGATTACGGTACTGTATAGACTATGGGAATATATAAATGTGTTAAGGTGGAAAATGTAAAGCCTTAACGCTATTTAAAAGTAAGTTTATTTTACTAATAGACACTATTATAATAGCGAAATATTACTACATAGTAAATAGTTTAACGGATCCTTAGAGGATGGGCAGTCCCAAGCATCCTTTAAGTTACTTGTACTTTGTATTACAGTTCACTTGAATCGGTTTACACTGTATAAGTTTACATGTCCCGACTCGAGTGTTTATGCTTTATTTTACGCGCGGGTCAGATTGAGTGTACAACATTAGAGACTCACCTTCGAAGTTTGGAGCTTTGCTTGAAGATCCAGCCATCTATTCCACTCTCAGTTATCCAGTTGATTCCAGTGTTGTGTTCAGCATTTACTTGATTATCATCTTGTTATTTCTGTTGTATCTTGTCTTACTCTGATGTACATGTATAGTAGTTTCATGAACTACTATTTCTTCACTTCTGCTGCTTTATATTACTCTGCGTCTGTGATTTGTGATTTATTTATTTACTGTATATTGCGAGTATTGCCAAATTTATTTCTACAATTCGGTATTTTGAGCAATTCAAGTTCGACATGTGCGGATGCGAATGGTTGAAAATATCGGGTCGTTACATCCAGTCCCGCACACAAGTACGAATTTCCTTTCAAAAGCAATTGTACAATTACACCCTCGATTTCAAGGCAACGAGGTACACCCTCCAGATTCACAATTCTCTGGGTAGAGATACTTGATTTCACGGGCAACAAGTTCACCCAATTGATTTCCAAGGCTACAATCACACCTTTTCTCGCTTGATTGATTTTCAAGGCCACAATCACACCTTTTCTCGTTTAATTGATTATAAAGAAGCCTATATAAATAGCATTGAGGACCTTGTTGATATAGTGATAGAGAATCAAACTAGAGATAATCTAGTTAGATTCAATGTTGTTTTCAGGAGAGTAATGGTGGAAATATGTATAAAGAAATGTGGAAGAAGAAGAGAAATGAAAACCAGAAAATATGATTAAAAATTTGTTAAAAATAACCCCTATTTATAGAAGAACAACAGCCATGTGCATTCGTAAAGAGATATGATGAATAGACACTTCTTTTGAAATTTAAATTTTGAAATTAACTGACACTATGTCGACATGGGTGTATCGAGCATGGCGACATCCTAAAGGAATATTTGGTAATTTATTTTTCTTTTGAAAATAACTTTTATCTTATATTAAAAACTATTTTAAACTTCATAAATATACTCGACTATGGTTAAAATACGTAAGTAAATATATAGAATAATATATATATATATATAATTTTATATTTAAATCTAAGTATAAATATTAAAAGTTAAATATATTATTATTAAAGATAGTTTTAAAACTAAGAATAATTTGATTTTGAAATTAAAGATTATTTTGAGGCTAAAAGTATTTGAAATCAGGATAGATATTTTTGATTCTTTTAAAAGGAAGGTTTTTAAAACATTTTGAAAACAAGATATAATTTTGTAAAATCATTTTGAATAAAAATTAGCAGATACAAAACAATGTTCCACTAGATTTTTCATAGGTTCCATCCTACTTAGGGTTCATCCCTTTAACTAGCTCGAAGCAAATTCCAATCCACGAATAAATTGGATTTTAAGATGTCAGTGCTTTTCTAGGAGTTTTAACAAAAATTCCTAATTAAAATTACTTATTCTTGAACTCTTGATATTCTTGATATTCTTGATACTCGTGAGTCCTCAATCTTGATATCTTGAATCTCTATACTGTACAGTCTTCATTCTTGGTACCTACATGGTTAAATATACATATATTTCTAAACTATAATGTTAATATTTATATTTTATAATCCTATTCTAAGGTTGTTGTCATCAAAACCATCATCTCACGGACTAACAGTCTCCCCCTTTTTGATGATGACAACCTTTGTTTATAAAATATTACTTCTATCCTAATAACTCCCCCTAAAACTAATAACTCCCCCTTAATCTATGCCTAACTACCCTATTTTATATTTCTCCCCCTTTGTCATCAACAAAAACAATCCTAAAATCATAAAACTATAAAACTCCCCCTTAAACTAGTACTAGAACAAAGTATAGTAAATGGAATGTGAAAGACGTTAACATAATTATATTATAATTATTCAATACACAAATATTATATTTCAACACATTCATCAAAACCAATCAAGTTAGACAAGTCAAACAAATCAATCAAGTCAAACACGTCAAACAAATCAATCAAGTCAAATAAGTCAAACAAGTCAATCAAGACAAACAAGTTAATCCAAATATACCAAACAAATCAAAAACTAATAATCCTATATTATAAGACAATACTATAAACTTCCCCTAAAATAAAATAAACTTATTATGTATACATGTATGCAATATGTAGTTTGTAATGCAGTATGAAATGTATGACATATGCAATGTAGCATCAGATAATATGCAAAATGAAGTGCAACTTGTGATGTAAATGATTATGATATTTCATGCATTGTAGTTTTTGATGTAATATGCAATGAAATGTGATATGAAATAGGATGCTATGTAATATGAAACAAAATGGTAATGAAGTAAATATAATAATAATATGCAGCATGATATGATGATATATATACTACGGTAAGAGATATCCAGATTATAAGATAAACATGAATGATAAGTAATATCTAATTTGACAAGCATATATATGTATATGTATGTGTGTGTATGTATGTATGTATGTATGTATACGTATATCAAACAATTTATTATAACTCGCTTCAACCAAACAAAGGTAATACATACCAATTACTAAACTTTGGTCAAGGACACTAATGAATGAGACTAAAATAGTAATAAAATCAAGAGTTTAAATGTAATAAATGATATTAAAATTATAATATATTCATGAAAAGTAGTAATCAAATTCAATATCAAAATCAAATTGCTAAGAATATGGATTTAAACTATATATATATATGATCAAATATGGTTTTTATAAAAATTAACGACCTACTTATTTAATTTATTTAAAATAATTATTTTAACTTGGATTTTATTATTTTTTTATTTATCATTTTTTTATTTTTAAGAATCCAAACTTCCATGTTTATAAAATACTTAAATTACTAATTAAAACCATTATATTAAATTATTATTGGTTTAAATATTTAGAAACATGTTTAAACATCTTTTAAATTTAAAAAAAATATCATAATGAAATAATAATAAAATAATAAAGATTGAAAAACTAAAATAAACATGTGTTATATTAAGGCCTCTTACTTTTAAAAATAATAATTAATTATTAAAAATAACATTTAAACATTAAATTAATTCTGAAATATTCTAATATAAGTTAGAAACTAACTCTAAAAAGAATAGAGAAAAATACTTAATTTAAATATCATTTTTACATAGTTTAAAGTTTCATAAAGAAAAACGGCATTTAAAGAATGCTATAAAAAGTTTTTGCAGTAAATATATTCGAAACTTTATAAAACTGAAACTGTAGCTTTTACCAAATGCTATGTAAAGTTTCTGAAACTCTATAGCGTTTCAAAGCGCAGAAATACTATAAAAATGAATTTGCAGTACTTACAAAACATTACAGAAGAAAAGAAGCATTTTAGAAATGCTATCTAAAATTCCAGTCATGTGATGTGGTGCTATCTTACTAATTGAAGAAATATATAAATAGAGCCTTATTCTAACATTCTAAATTCATTTTCTTAATTTCTTAAAGATATAAAATTAGTATCTTAAAAGAAATAGAATATGAGAAGTAAAAATAATATTAGAAAAGTTGAAATCATTAATGAAGGTGTGCTTTTCTACTTAGTATAGTTGTAATAAATTAATTGTATGGTTTTATTCGAAACAAAACACATTTTAAAAGACCTTTTTTTTGAAAAATTTAGACCGGTATATCAATGTTTATGCTATGGTGTGTCGATATATGGACCAAAATATTAAAAATTATAAAAGAGATAAATTTCTATACCTAACTAAATGCATAAATATATATTCCTAAATGCAATAATAAAGATGAAATAATAGTAAAGCGTACCAATTTTTGCACTCCATGTTTCTAACTTTGTTATTCTTCCATTGTCATGAACCACACATTTATAGCTCTCAGAATTTAACGACGAGATCTGTTCTATTGCGACGGACACATTTTTCTGATCAGCGTAGTATATTATTTGCTGAATTTGAAGACCGCATGAGAAAGATGTAGATGATTTAGTAGATTAACTAACTTGGAGCCAAAATTTGAATTTGAATTGTAAATGAATGGACACTTCAACCACTGTAAATAGGCCCAACAGTCACCACTTTTCATAAGTTTCTCTTCTCTTCTTCTTCCAGTTTTTCTACTTACTATCAAACTTCTAGAAGGCATATCTCCTTCGTTTCTTAACGAAATTGGATGAAACCAGCGGCAATTCGAAGAGGAAAGAAAGGATTACAATCTAGTAGTAGTTTGCTGTCCATTTGGAGGTATTGTAATGCAATAGGCCGAACAATAGAAGAAATGTAGGAAATCTCTTACACAGTTTTTCAATTTTGAATAGCCAACTTCAAACTATCATATCTCACTCAAATTTGATCAGAATTTGATGATCCACCCATCAAAACGACCGTGAGAACAAGAAATACAATCTGAAAAAGGAGTGGAAACGGAATACTCTAATCTATGGATGCAATTTGAAGAATACCTTTGATAGTTTTGCCTTCTTTTTCTCTTTGTTCACCAAAACTTCATTTGACCGTAACTTGGTCATTTCTTGATGGATTCGCATGAAACCAGTGGCATTGCGAAGTAGATGGAGAGAAGTACAGTATCAAGTCAAGTTGTAGATGAGAATCAAAAGATTATATTGATCTGGTACCTATGTTATTGTCGATTGCCATTATATATCCATTAGTTCTTCTTGATCGATGAATGATTATCTGTTATCTTTTAACCAACAGTCATTAGACATAACTCTTCTCCTGCAAAACAACATTTAAAGAATCAAGTGAATTTTCAAAATAACTAAATATTTTAAACAAAAATATCATGATGATTATGTGACATATTCAAATGAAAATAGTATTGATAATTTAAAAAAAAATTGCCATTTTTAAAAAAATTCAAAATTTAGATTACGAAAACTTTGAAAACCTTGCTCTGATACCCAATGTGAGAAACGCGGATTATGAATCTTAAGGCTAGGATAAACACTAGGGGGGTGAATAGTGTTTTAAGGAATTATTAAATCTTTTTTAGTTTTTGTTAATTTGAACATAAATGTATGCAATATTCAAACACGAATATGATCACAGAATCAAACACAAATGCAAAAATAAAGTAAAAGCAGTAAAGGAAAGAACACACCAGATTTTATACTGGATTGGAGTTACCCTACATCCAGTCCCACACACAAGTACGGAATTCCTTTCAAAATCAATTGTACAATTACACCCTCGATTTCAACGCAACGAGGTACACCCTCTATATTCACAATCCTCTGGGTAGAGATACTTGATTTCATAGGCAACAAGTTCACCTAATTGATTTCCAAGGCTACAATCACACCTTTTCTCGCTTGATTGATTTCCAAGGCCACAATCACACCTTTTCTCATTTAATTGATTACAAAGAAGCCTATAACTCTGAATAGCACGAAGGATCTTGTTGAGATAGTGATAGAGAATCAAATCAGAGATAATCTAGTTAGATTCAATGTTGATTTTGGCAGAGTCATGGTAGAAATATGTATAAAGAAATGTGGAAGAAGAAGAGAAATGAAAACCAGAAAATATGATTAAAAATTAGTTGAAAACAACCTCTATTTATAGAAGAACAACAGCCATGTCCATTCGTGAAGGGATTTGACGAATAGACACTTCTTTTGAAATTTAAATTTTGAAACTAACTGACACTATGTCGACATGGGTGTATTGAGCATGTCGACATCCCAAAGGAATTTTTGATGGTTTATTTTTCTTTTGAAAATAACTTTTATCTTATATTAAAAACTATTTTAAACTTTATAAATATACTTGACTATAGTTAAAATACATAAGTAAATATAGAGAATAATATATATATAATTTTATATTTAAATCTAAGTATAAATATTAAAAGTTAAATATATTATTATTAAATATAGTTTTAAAACTAAGAATAATTTGATTTTGAAATTAAAGATTATTTTGAGGCTAAAAGTATTTGAAATCAGGATAGATATTTTTGATTCTTTTAATAGGAAGGTTTTGAAAACAAGATATAATTTTGTAAAATCATTTTGAATAAAAATTAGCGGATAAAAAACAATGTTCCACTAGATTTTTCGTAGGTTCCATCCTACTTAGGGTTCCATCCCTTTAACTGGCTCGAAGTGGATTCCATTCCACGAATAAATTGGATTTTAAGATGTCAATGCTTTTCTAGGAGTTTTAACAAAAATTCCTAACTAAAATACTTATTATTGAATCTTGAACTCTTGATAATCTTGATATTCTTGATACTCATGAGTCTTCAATCTTGATATCATGAATCTCTATACTGTACAGTCTTCATTCTTGGTACCAACATGGTTAAATCCTGCATATACATATATTTCTAAACTATAATGTTAGTATTTATATTTTATAATCTTATTCTAAGGTTGTTGTCATCAAAACCATCATCTCACAGACTAATATATTTTAGTCCTAACTCGAGTGTTTTGACTTCCCATTACACTCGGGTCAGCCCTGAGTACTTCAGCGCGTTGAAGATTATTTTCTAGAGGACGAAGACGAAAATTTGCTATATTATTTCTAGTATTATTTCCTGCATCATGTTGTTCTACTGCATTGTTTTATTTTGTTCTGTTGTATATGTAACTCTGGTAAATGTTGTAGAATTGTAATCAAATGTATAGTAAACAGCTTCATGAACTGTGTATTTGATTAATATATTTTGTCATTCCGCTGTGAGATTCCGTGCTTGTTTTCTTCTTCTTTCTTATTCTTCTTAATTAACCCCATTGATTATTTGTGTTTCGGATTATTCGAGTTGGACATGTGTGGATTATTGTAAATTTTAACCTTCTGAAATATGGATCATCACAAACAATGTATTACTCATGATTACTGGAGGCACCAAAGGGCTACGTATTAAAGTTGTTAGATAACTATGTAATGACTCACATGCGAGTTTTTTATTGGGTAATAATAACCAAGGTCAAATAGTGTCAAAGTGACGATATTACATAGTCCACTCAACTTGAGAATACGGTTGAACTATAGTATGGAAGTCTTTAGCCAAAGCAGTAAGGTTAGTAATCAATATTATCGTTAAAATAAGGACATTATTTAAAGACTGACCGAGTTGAATGTGGATGATATTGGAATCTCGATCAATATCAAATTATGTAAGTCCTAAATGTTATAATGTTAACAAAGAAAATTGTTATAAAAAACTCTTACTAAAAGGTACCGCATAAATTGAAAATTCAATTTTAGAGATAAAGATGTGCAATGAAAAATTCAATCAAACTATCACTCTACTAGCTAAGGTGACGAGTAAACATTAATATTTTAATAGTTCAATATTAATCTCTAATCAAAGTTACAATTACGAGTCGCACGGTGGTTGTGGTGATTTCTTCGAAATACCACACGCTTTATAATTTTTTCTAAATTAATCAATTAATTATTTGATGTATTGTGCGCTAATAGTATATTTTGGGTATTATTACTAAATTAATTTGCTGCATATAATAAAGTTATATACATATGTGTCGATAAACTTTATTAATACACATTTAAATATGATTTAAATGATATTAATTACTTAAAGGATTTGGAGTGATTTGATAGCCCACAATGCCATATCATGACCGACCATCAGCGTTAGGGGATGGGATTGTTTTGTTGTGAAATTTTAGATCAAGAATTGGTAAAAAAGAAATAGTAAAATGAGGAGAAGTTGTCCTTCCCGTTTTCTCTATTTAAATGAACATACCCCTTCAATTTTTGTTCTCTCTCTCTTACTCCTTGACCTATCATGGCATTGAGCTCCTATCCCCACCCACTTAGCCAGAAATGATTAAAGCCCCATCACATCAAATCAAATAAAAATTGTGGTATCTAAGCTTTGGCAATGTACAAAAATTGATTCAATGTGAATATAAGAGAACACATCAATAAATGCGTGTTCAAGGGCAACAGCTTAAAGTATAATATATGATTATATATATATATGTATGTATGTATATATATATTATACCTGTTATACAGTTGATAATATATATCAAAATTTATGTGTGCATTAGCTGTCTCATGTATCGTATGTATTTTAATATCATTATTTGAGATATGAAGTTAATATTTTTATTTAAACATAAAAATTGTATTTTATTTTCGATATGCTATATCTAAAATTTTTTGTTATTTAAAATATTAATATCATTTTTAATTATTTAACTCATTATTTGCTAACTTTAATTCATTTATATAAATGTAGCATACTATAAATTGTACAAATATATATATTTTTTAAATATCAACAGGTTTGGCTTAGTTAGTTGCGGTTTAGACTCCCGAGATCGACACTTGTTGGCATTAATGAACCATGTTCAATATATCTACACACATATTCAAAATAGTTTTTGGTTAAAAACTAAAGTTTACTAAACTTATATCCTTATATATATATGTTAATTTATTTATATTCAATGGTTAAATTAATAATTTCATTAATTTGTATAAAATTATTTATATACATACACACATACAAAATGGTTACGATTTTATCAATTAAAATAAATTAATATGGTCGAGTGTAATTAATATAATATACATATACACACACACTTAACATTTATTTTATTATAATATATGCATGCTTTATTTTATTATGAAATTTTTATTGTTTCAAAAAATTGGCAATTAAAATATTTTATAATATATATAATTAATTTTTACTTTAAATAATTAAAAGAGACTAGTTTTACATTTTATAAATTTAAATTTGAAATTCAAATTGTTTTACAAATTCAAAATTGGATATTTTAGATATAAATTGGAATTCAAATAGTATCGACTTATTTAAAAAAAAATAGGTATATAAAAGGAATGCTTTGTTTTATATAATACAATTCAAAATTTATACAAGTTATCTTATTTTGTATTTTACAAATCTAAATTTTTAAATCAAATGGTTTTACTAAGTCAATAATTGATTTTTTTGATACTGTAATTGAATTCTAATTCTTTAGAAGTTTTTTGGGTTAGATCCAGTTCTTTAGAATTAGTCGTATATACGTTAAATATTACATTGAGACAGCCAATACACTTATATATGGCGAATGTATACGTTAGAGATGTAAATTTCATTATTTATATACGTAGACACTACCTTTGTACACAATATTATGTTGCACTTACACATTATTCACACATGAATATACAGCGATATACTTATTAATTGTATTAATTATTAATTCATTAAGTTAATTAATTAAATCATAATATCAAATGAATTTTGATTTTATTTAAGTTAATTAAATTGAATTTAATATACTTTTTAGACTCCAAAGACCCAATATGATCCAAAATAGAAAAAAGTTTGAAATGTACCATTTTCACCTGCTTTTGATTGGACTAGTTCTTTCAATGGTGTCAGATCCTTAATGGAATAGCGGTCTAAATTAACCACCTTGGGCCAATTAACAATGCCTACTATCGTTTGGGTGTCTATAATAGTGGTGTTTAGGCTTGAGGTTAGATAATCAAGTATTATTCCCTCCTTGACTATTTAGCCATTGCTTAATGATATAGTAAGTCTAAAAGGCTAGCCAAATTGTAAATGTCCAAATTGATTTGGGCTTTGATCTAATTTTCAAAATTCAGTTTGAAAATTTAAAAATATATTTATAATTTAAATTTTAAATTTAAACATAAAATAAATTTTATAAAGGTTATAAAATAATTTTCAAAAACTGTTATTGAAAATAAAATTAATATTTTTGAAATTATTTAATAAGTCAACTAATTGGGTTAATGGGTTAAAAGATAATTAATTAAAATAAACATATATAATGGTAAATAAATACATAACTATGTTATTTATATATGCCTTAGATTGTTTAAGGTAAATTAAAAATAAATATTTGAATTTATTAAATTTTTTAATTAATTTTTTAATTAAATCAAAGAATTTCTAAATATAAATTAATTAAATGTTAATATGTATATGTATGTATGTGTGTGTGTGTATAAACTATAAAATGTTATAGTTTTTGAGTTTTTAAAATAATTGAATTAGTTTGTTATTTAAATTAATAGATTGAGACTAATTATAAGATTTAGTTAATAACATATATAAAAATATTATATAAGGTGATTAAATTATAAATAGTTACAAACGAATTAAATTTATATAATATGAATACATAAACATAAGCGGAACTGTAAGAAACCTAATATAAGTTTAAGGAATAAGTAAATGCATACTGCACGTATACCGCGATTTTATATGTTCCGACACTTGAATCAAAAAGGTGTTTCATAGGAAATAAATTGTTCCATAAATTTATATCGCTCAACGTGTGTGTACTAAAGATTATGAATTCTCCATATAGAAGTTTTCATCTTCCATTTATATATTAATAGATTACTTGCATACTCTTTGGTTGTTGAATTTCCTCAAGATAGGTATGTTATATGTAGTAATATTAATATATTGACCAGATGATGCAAGGTACATGCACATATTTGTTAATCTTTCCTAAGGTACATGCATTATACAATAACCATTGTGAAATGTTGGGTATAATTGACTAACCTCTTTCAATTTGTTGATCATCTTCAAGGTCGAGATGCGATTAGGACAAATACCATATGTTAGGAGTTGTACATGATACAACCGATAAAGTGTTATCCATCACTTATTGGTCTATGATTTGTTGAATATCCTCAAGGTAAGAACCCCAAGGCAAGCGAGTCCTAATGCCCAATAGAGGAATTGAAAGATTTCTGAATTTTTCTTAGGTTTTCGAGAAGCATAAAAATCTAGTGGGACCCTTATTAGAAAAATGAAATGAGTACATTTAACCATTCTAATATTGTAATAATATATGTTATATAAAGTTGACATGATCTACCTTAATAAATTTGTGCAACTAATATATTGATAAAATGTTTATCAGTTAAAATATATAAACGAACTAAATCAAGATAAACATAGAAATATAAAATATACTTACCAATAAATCTTTCAGCATATTGCCACTTCAAGAACCATGAAAGATCCAATTTATACAACCATTAAAACATTTGTTTCTCAATCACTTAAGTGTTTTATTTGCTCAAGATTATGTATTCTTATCTACAAGTTTTAAATTCTAGAAGTAATGCAAGAATATATATATTTGATTCATATTGGTCACATATAATGTTATACGGTAATTGGTTGTGATTAAAAATGTACGAAACTTCAATAAAATTAGTTCAATCAACATAGGCAAGTAAATTATGATGTGAGATCATGCATCTGATTGTAATAAGGATCTTATTGCATTAGATGTAGCACCAGACCAAGAACTAAAAGCTGGACCTAAGAACTTGATCACAGAGATATCATTTTGATCCTCTTACGTAAAGTGCAACATATTCGATGCCCTTAAATGTTAAGGATGACAAAATGCATTTTTTGTAAAGTGTTTGTCACGGTATTATAACAAGGATTTCCTTTTAAGTGGTTCAACCATTTGGAAAGGAAAACAAGTGATGGGAGTTGATACAACTTAGGAATAGTTAGGATGAAGAGAATGAATGGTCACCTCTGCTTCATAAAGAGACATTATAAATGATAATTCTATAAACACTAAAAGATACTTAATATGGAATGAGAAATGTGTTTTCTATTCCAAATGTATTTTCATATTGAAAACTTTTTTCTATCAAAACTATGTCTACAAGTTCAAGATATTAACTCTCCACTATAAACTAGTTATAATACATGAAATAAATTCTATATTAAGTGATTGAATGGAGCTTCATATATTATATCTGTTATATCCGTTCTTACCTCGAACCGCATTGAAGGAAAATAGGGCAGGTCGTCAGACCAAGAAGATTAGATATAAAGAAGGAGTTGAATCAATCAACTTGTGCTGTATAGGAAGCCATCTTGAGGCTATAATACTCAACCTTACCTGAAAACTGCAATCAACGGAATTACAGCAGAAGACAAGTACTGCATTCATAAGGTAACAGGTATGGGTCATAATGACTATATATAAGATCAAAGTAGAACAAGAATACTATGCCAAAGCCTAAGAAGCAAAACATGCTGAACTGAGATGACCGTATCTTCAAAGCCCATACTTTTTCAACACCTACAAGAATAGGTATGCACCAGCACATACCGGGGGAAACCTAAGCAGTGCTGCAAAGGGTCAAAAGCACTCCAAAGGGCTGGATGCAGGGCCACACAAAATACACTTGAATTCATAACCAAACTTATAGGAAGATGGCAAGGATATGGAACTCTTCCTTCCTCTCATCAGCAACCCGAGCATGCCGACAACGAGGACATGTCAAATCGCAACCATGTCACCTCCACAAGCACAGACTTATGCCCAAGGTAAAGTAGGGCAATACAACTTCACCCTAATATAATGTCAAATAAACAAGTGCAAATCTGATTAGCAACAAAGCTACAAGCACTGCAGCATCATGCGATGACCACATATCAGCCAATGCATATATGGTTGTAGTACCTTGAGACCAACGAGCGATACCTAATGTCCCCCCGAGGACTCACATATAAGGTCAATTCAAATTTAAATTCTCCCACCACCATTTCAAATATTCACACTCTTATTTTGGAAGATCCCGCCTTCACTCAAGCTTCTTGCCAAAGACATGTTAGTAATTCGAACACGTCAAATACACAACACAGATAGACGATATCTGAAAGAATCCAAGGTTTGAGGCATAACAGCGAGAAAAGAATTCTAGTAATCCACATGCGTCTCAAGGCTATAAATAGAAAAGCATTATAGAATGAAAGGAATTTTTTACCTTTTTCTCTTTTCGGTAAATTTAAGGTTTTCTGTATTTTATTCTATGGAAATTTGTACTAAAATACTAAAAAAGGAAGAAAGATAAATTTCCTTCATGGATGTAGGATTCCTTAAAATCCAAACCATGTAAGTCCCTTGTGTCCTTTACTATTTCTTATTTTTGTTATTGTCCTACTTAGTTTATAGTACTAGATCTAGATTTACTTGTACTTGAATTAAATACTATTTGGACTTGACATTTTAACGAATAGTTAAAGTACAACTACCTGATTGTGTAAGCATCTAGCAATATAATCACCACTTCACGTTAAAGTTAAGACTACTTAATTTTGCTAATTCAAATTATTGAAGTAATCAGCATGTTAATTACTATACTTAATTGAGGAGTTGGAGAAAGAAAAAGTTTACAAACATCTTTCGGCGCTAGAAGGAGGGTCGGAACCTCTGTTCACTTCTTGCATCCAGTAAAATTTTACATCTCATACCATAAATCCTACCAATTCAGGTATCAATCCAATCCAAGGACCTTTACACTTGGCAGCGAAGATCGCCAACAAACCACTTATACCTTTGAAAACCTGAGATAAAGTAAGGGCCTTAACCGATTCCCCCGCAAACCCCATCCCGGTCGCGCTCCAATCCTTCACACGCCAAATAAACCAATGCAGGGAAGGATTCGAAAAGATAATGAACCACCATGTCATTCGCCGGCCATCCTCACCTCCTTACCCCACAGCTTACTGCCATCGCTCCCATACTACGATGGACATTCGGCCAGGGAATGATAAGGGCACTCCCATGAATTGGAATTGTGAAGCCGGAAAAAAATCCGACTCTAGGATGAAAAGAAAATCCAGGTTAATCCTCGAATAAAAACCAAGCCAGCTAATATAAACCCCATCCTGCTAGAAAAACAAACCGATCTACTAGAAATGATGAAGACACCATATCTGATGGTAACTCATCGCAGGTTGACCCAAGAGAACACGATCCATCAGCTCAGGACTCGGTTAGAGCAGCTAGCAAAGATTTTTCAGTAGAATACCGAAGAAAAGACAAAGGAAGGAATTTGCACCCCTTTTATTGAAACCGTTATCGAGGCAGATTTTCCCAATAACTTCAAACCCTCTCGATTGACTATTTCAACAAAACTACCAACCTCGAAGATCACCTTAGCACCTTCAAACACTTCATGATATCCTAAAGGTTGTCTCAGTGCAAGTTACTCCATATATACATATCTGGTGTAGCCTCACGATGGTTCAGGAGAAACAGATTAGGAGAAGTCCATTCTTAGAGACAATTATCTGCTAATTTTCTAATACAATTCAATTTGGAATGAGAAGCCTCTCCAGTAGTCAATACCATGTCGTATGTGAAGCAGAGAAAGAATGAAATCCTATGCAGTTTCATTAAGCTCTTTAAGGCAAAAGCTCTCTAATTGGGACAACTAACGAAGAAGCATTACTAATGGCGGCTAATAACGGGATTAAAAGAGAAACTGCTATACGGGACAACAATAGCAGGAAGTCTTGCCATAGCATGAAGACTTTTTATGAAAAGGCAATTGGTTACATCAGGATGGAGGAAGCCGGGTCTATAGCACAACCTCAAGGGACTTCTGCTGCCAGTTATGAAAAAAGGGAGGAAAATGGATATCACCCACCTACAATGCTGCAGAAGTAGCTAAAACTCATTATAAAAATCCCCTCACTCATACCTTCGGGCTGATCTATGAGATGACCAAAGCTGACTTAGCATGAGATATGCCAAATAAGTGAAAGAAACCAAAACAAAACCAAGGTGGATCATACAGATGCTTTCACCGAGCAAATGGTCATCATACCTATAACTACCAACTCTTAAAGAATGAGATCTAGAAGTTGATCTTAAAGGGTTATTTGGGTAGCTTCCAAAGGAAAAATGGTGGAGGCAGGTCCAGAAATGTGACTTCAGATCCCATAAACACCAAGTTGGCAACCGTTCAGACCCGATGGCTTTAATCTATGGGGTACCACAACTCACTAAAGCAAAATGGCACAGGAGAGGTATGTGTTGGAGGCCAAGACTCAGAGGAAAATCTTCGACATCAAATAGAACCTACACCAGAAATAACCTTCACGACAGTTGATGCAGTAGGGGTTGTACTCCCACACCAAGACCCACTTATCAGTTTAGTATAGATATCGTATTATACTATGAACTAATTTTTTGTCGATTTTGGAAGCTCAATGAATGTCATCTTCAAGTTTGATTATGATCGAAAGAAATTACCATCAGAAATCCTGAAATCCATCTCGGAACCAATCTTTGGTTTCAACAATATTACTACCATTCTAATAGGGTCAGGGCATCTGCTCATTACACAAGTCATTTTATGCAAGTTTCTTAATCATCGATTAACCCTTGCCCTACAATTCTTTCTTGGGAAGACTTTCTTTGATTAACCTAGAGGCAATCATCTTTCAAAAGGACCTACTTATGAAATTCAACGCTCCAGTGGGAATAAGGTTAGTGAGAGGGGAACAATTTTAGCTAGGGAACTATACTATGTAACTCTTAAATCTAACAATAAAATCGTTCCAAACTATTCAACGTCTCTTATGGTATTTTTAATGATAAAAAAAAAGTCAAACCAAAATATAAAGCTACGTGGTGTCAGATACCCGAAATAATACCGAGGAAAGTAATCCTGCACCCC
This sequence comes from Allium cepa, assembly GCA_030765085.1. Lineage (NCBI taxonomy): Eukaryota > Viridiplantae > Streptophyta > Magnoliopsida > Asparagales > Amaryllidaceae > Allium > Allium cepa. The sequence continues at coordinate 211,416,677 of CM060940.1, read as the reverse complement.
CAAAACCCGAGGGGAAGGAACATACATGCACATGACTGGCACCGATGAATATGATTCGGTTTATATGCAGTATTTCTCCGAGGAAGCTCTGAAATAGGCATCTTCTGCAATTTCAGCACCAAAAGAGTAATCAAAAAGTGAAATAAACCCAAGGTCAGGGGTGAGAAAGAAAGAAATAAGGCCAGTAGACGATCTCAAAGATTTACAAATAGATCTAGAGGACCCCGCAAAGGTGCTTAAATAGGAAAGAACCATAGTGGAGGAGCAAGGGATGAACTGATGGAATTCTTAAAATGGTCAATGAATGTATTTCCCAGGTCTCATTAAGATATGGTAGGAATATACATTGGAATCATCTACCATGTGTTGAACATCGACCCAGATGCTCATTCCGTTAGACAAAAAGCGTAAAACTCTAGAGTAGGAGAGAGATATAATGCTCTACACGAAGAATTTAAAGGAAAATGGATTCATAAGGGATGTATACTGCCTAAATTGGATTGCCAACCTTGTACTTGTAAGAAAGATCAACGAGAAATGGAGAACTTGCATCGACTTCACTGATCTCAATAAGGCTTGTCAAAAGGACAGTTTTCCCTTGTTGTGGATCGATCAGTTGGTGGACGCAACTAGTAGGCATGAATTACTTTCTTTCATGGATGTATATTCAGGATACAATCAGATAGCCATGTTTGAACTAGATTAGGAGCACACCATTTTTATGACAGATATATAGGGGCAACCTACCAGAGCTTGGTCGATATGATGTTTGTTAAAAAGATTGGGAGGAATGTGGAGGTATATGTGGATGACTTGCTAGTTAAATCAAAAGCGGCATCAATCTATGTGAAAGACTTGGAATAGACCTTCACAGTCCTGAGGCAATACTAAATGAAGCTAAACCCTCTGAAATGCACCTTCGTCATTCAGTCAGGAAAGTTCATAGGGTATATCGTGAGTGCACGTGCCTTTGAAGCAAACCCTGATAAGATTGAGGCCATATTAAAATGGGAATCCTAAAGAAATCGAAGGATTTGATGAGTCTAAATGGCAGTGTAGTAGCCCTAAGCAGATTTATATCCAAAGCAATAGACAAGTGCATCCTATTTTTTGACTAAGTGTTGCTGCCTTCCAAATCCTGAAAGATCATTTGGTTAATACTCCTATGTTATCGAAGCCGATGACAAGTGAGAAATTATACATTTATTCAGTTATAACTGATCAAGCTATTACTGCTGCAGTGGTTTGAGAGGATGAAGGGACGCAAATGCCCATTTATTTCACAAGCAATCAGTTATCCGGGGCAAAGCTAAACTACTTAGTTGTTGAAAAGCTTAAATATAACCTTCTTCTGACAGCAAGAAAGTCGTGGCCTTATTTTCAAGCGCATTCATCAAAGTTCTCATAGACAAACCTCTTAGGAAAATACTGCAAAAGCCAGAGACATCGAGGCACCTACTGAAATGGGCAATGGAGCTTAGTTGGTAAGATGACACTTATTATCCCAAGAGGGCTCTTAAGATCTAAGCACTTGGAGATTTCATCGCAGAATACACTTTACTAGCTGAACCCCATTCAAAGGGAGAAGTAAATACCCTAAAGTTCTAGCAGCTGTTCATAGAGTGAGCATCGAATGAACAAGGGGCATGAATTAGATACATATGATCACCCCAAATAGGCAGAAGCTGCATGGAGTAGTGCAGTGCAGTTTCAAAGCAACCAACAATATGGCAGAATATGAGGCTCTCCTTGCAGGCCTAGAATGGCCCAGATAATAAAGGTGATCCACCTTAAAATTCACAGTGATTCCGAATTAGTTGTGAATCACGTGCAGGGTAATTAACAAGCGCATGAGTTGACCTTAGCCAAATATGTTAAACAATCTAAGAAATTACTAGAACGGTTCAAATAATCCGAGATAGAGAAAATCCCACAAGAAAGTAGTTCATCCACTGACTCCTTAGCGAAACTAGCTAGTACCAAAGTGGCTAATGAAATGAAGGCAGTACCAATTAGGCATTAAGTAGAGCTAAGTATAACAGAATCAAATCAAATACTGGTCCTGACCCGAGCCCAGTAGGCCGCTATTCAAGGAACATAAAATCATAAGACAATGGAGCCAAGAGAAAACAACCACTGGGCTCTCGCCTCAACAAACCAAAGAGAATAATAAGATGACTCCCATCAAACAATTCCTCTTAAACGAAGTCTTACCTTGAAATAGAAATAAGGCTCGAAAGATAAGATACCAGGTTCCGTACTACTCCTTTGTTGATGGAACAATACATAAAAGAGGGTAGAAATACCCCTTATCTTAAGGTGCATTTCCAAGGAAGAGGGGGTATGGTTCATGAGAGAAGTACATGAGGGCCAATGCAGAGATCTCAAATTAGCAAAAAAGGTGCTAAGACACGATTACTATTGGTCTTCCATGCTCCAAGATGCAAAGGAATTTGTAAGAAAGTGTGGTAGATGTCAATGATTTTCCAATATCCCCAGACAACCATCCCATAAGCTCATCCCACTCACAAGCCCATGGCCATTCGACATATAAGGGATAGACCTGAAAGAACCACTTCTAGTGTCAAAAGAAGGAGCAAAATACGTCATGGTAGACATAGATTACTTCACTAAATGGGTAGAGGAAGAACCCCTAGCCATGATTACTACAAAGAAAATAGTCACTTTTGTAGTAAGGAATATAATCACTAGACAGAAAATACCTTACAAATCATTTCTGATAATGGTTCCCAGTTTGAAGGCAAAGAATTCATGGAAATTTATGAGAAGAATGACATTATAAAAAGTTTTTCCATGGTCGCTTACCCACAAACAAACGAACAAGATGAACTTGCAAATAAAACCATCAAAAAAATGGCCAAGAAAAGGCTACAAAAAACTAAAGGAAAGTGGGCAGAGGAACTCTCTTTAGTGCTATGGGGATACCGAACTTCAACCAAATCTCCTACAAGCCACATCACTTTTTCACTAACCTACAAATATGAGGCCATGCTACCTGTCGAAGTAGGAGTCCCAACACATAGAAGATTATCATGTACCACAGAAAAGGATAAGAGAATGAAAGAAGCTGCTCTGGATCTCATCCAAGAGAGAATGGATGAGGCGGGTAGCGGTAGCGACCACATATTGACAAAGGATGGCAAAGAATTATAGCATATGACTTCAAGAAAGAAACTTTTGCAAAGAGGGATTGGTGCTGCCTAGAGTAATGGCCAATACGAAGGACCTAGCAGATAAGGCATTAGGACCAAATTGGGAAGGTCCATTGGTCATAGCAGAGATTCTAGCAAATGGGGCATATCGATTATCGAGACCCAATGACAACCTAGTTCCAAGAACTTGAAACTCAGAGCACCTCAGACCTTACTTTGTCTAATTTACATTGCTTATGTAATGTGAATTGTAGTATTATAAAAAAGTAACAATACAATAAATTGGACATAGGGATATTAGACAACCCCAACCAGTATAATAAAAATTTCTATTAATTACACTTTGACATGATATCATCATGTACTTTCACAGTTCACTGTCAATTATCACTGACCAAGTAACACGCAAGGTCAGTAGACAAGAAAAACACTCTCAACAATGAGAACGGTGAAACTGGACTAAAGCACATAGAATTGCATCAATGCAATCTGGATCTTCAGCCAAATCAACGCACCGGACATAGGGATATTGGACTGCACTATCCCAGTATAAATATTCCTATGATAGTAATCACATTATAGCCAAACTGGTCGTAAAGATATTGAATGGCTCAAACCAGTATAAAAACCCATCTATGTTAACTAATTTAACATAGCACATTAGACGTATGGATATTAGATAGCCAAAATCAATATAAAATATCAAGCGCATGCGAGGGTTGTATATGTGTGACTTGACTTCTCAGTCAAGTACAAACATGTTAGTCGACACCCAATAGCAGAGCAAACCATGCCACACGCATGAAAACACTTTCACGGCCTCACGCCCACCGTTCAAAAAGATATACATATTGTGCAAGGCATGAACGACAATGACATTCTCTCAAATGGGAATGGTGATGCTAAAACAAAAGCTATAGTCCACCCCCAAACAGTGGGGAAGGCCGTGTAAAATGAACGAAATCGATACTTCACCCTAGGAAAGGTCGTATTAAATATACAGATAAAGATTGCAGCCTAAGGGTCAAGATCGGGGGACACGAAAAACCTCATGAGCTTATCCTATAACTTATCAAAAGAAAGAACAATACATAGAATGTGCTGCAAGTTATCAATCAGGTATAGATCCAAACACTACTCAAAGCTCGCCAGGTATTTATCAAAAAGCTGAGTTACCAATGCTTATTTAGCTACTTATATGCCTACCATGATATAATTGTTTATTTTAAATATCTGGACATATGTTTCTTAAAGGTTGCCAGCAGTAGCCACATCATGAAGTCTTGCCTCTTAAGAAAATCTATGTTTATAATCTGATTAGAATTATAAGACGAGCCAGATATAACCACTCTGCATAGATATGACCTATTGGAACTCGATGCCAAAGGCTGAAAGGAACTACTCGAGCAATAGATTGATTATCTGGTCGGTAACAATAACTAATGATTGGATAAGAGTGACGTTAGCATGAGTTGAACTACATTGGCACATGTACAAGAGCACTAAATGCAAGAATAACTGGAAATACTTTTCCTACCACAAAAAGAAAGGAAGATTAGACAGAACTGACAGGCTATGCAGACTGGGTGCTCAAGATGACAAGTTTGCCACGACTTGTGGTTGTTGTAGACTTAAGGGTTAAGTGTTACACTCGTTCTTACCTCAAACCGCATAAAGGGAAAACTAGGTACATCATGAGACCAGGAATACTGCCCTTATATCAAAAAGATTAGATGTAAAGAAGAAGGAATTGAATTAATCAAACTCATAATGAACAAGAAGCCATCTTGAGGCTACAATACTCAACCTGGCCCGAATCCTGCAATCAAGGGGATCGCTGTAGAAGACAAATACAGCACTTATAAGAAAATAGGGACAAGTCATAACGACAATATATAAAATCAAAGCAGAACAAGAATACCGCGCCGAAGCCTAAGAGGCAAAACATGCCGAATTGAGCTGACCGTATCTTCAAAGCCCATACTTTATTAACATATACAAGAATAGGTCCGCAGCAGCACATACCGGCAGCAACCTAAGCAGTGCCGCAATGGGTCAAAAGCACTCCAAATAGCGGCATGTAGGGCCACTCAGGATATGCCTCGATGCATAACCATACTTACGGATAGACGATAAAAATATGAAACTCTTCCTTCCTCTCATCAATAACTCGAGCATGCCGGCAATACAGAGAGCTCAAATCGCAACCAGATCACGTCCACAAGCACAGCAGACTAATGCCCAAGGTAAAGCAGGGCAGTGAAACTTCACTCCGATATCATGTCAAGCAAACAGGCACAAATCTGATAAGCATCAAAGATACAAGTACCACAGAATCATGCGAGGACCACATATCAATCAATGAAGATATGGTTGTAGTACCTTGAGTTCCACGAGCGACACCTATTGTCTCCATGAGAACTCACATGCAAGGTAAATTAAAATTCGAATTCTCCCGCCACCATTTCAAATATTCCTGCTCTAATTTTAGGAGTTCCCACCTTCACTCAAGCTTTCTTCTAAAGACATGTCAACAATCCGAACACGTCAAATAGAAAACACAGGTAGATGATATCTAGCAGAATCAAGAGCCGAGGCATAACGACAAGAAAAGAACTCTAGTAATTCGTGTGTGTCTCAAGGCTATAAAAAAGCACTGTAGCATGAAATGTATTTTTACCTTTTTCTCTTTTCGATGCATTTAAGGTTTATTGTATTCTCTGCTAGGGAAATTTATACCAAAATACCGAAAAAGGAAGAAAGAGAAATTTCTCCCGTGGATGTTGGATTTCTTAAAATCCAAACCATATAAATCCTATGTGTCCTTTACTATTTCTTATTTTTCTTATTTTCCTACCTAGTTTATAGTACTGGATCTAACATTACTTGTACTTGAATTAAATACTATTTGGACTTGACATTTTAACGAACGATTATAGTGAAACTACCTAATTGTGTAAGCATCCAGTTACGTTATCACCACTTCACGATAAAGTTAAGACAACTTAGTTTTGCTAATTTAAATTATTGAAGTAATTAGCATGTTAATTATTTTACACTTAATTGAGGAGTTGGAGGACGAAAAAGTTCCAATAATATGCTATTATAATGCTGGAAATAATGGATGCATACTATATAACACTTCTTATTGGACGTATCAAGTTACAAAAAATATATTTTCGTAAATATACCAAAATATTATTATGAAATAATAATTTTTTTTAGTGTTATGAATATTCGCGATAAAATAAATCAATAATATTGGTATTTCATAACAAAAGTGTCGCATTAGAAAATACAAAAGTATCTGAAATCTTTATAATTATTTTAGAATTATAGACTAAGCCATATCATTGAGAGATAATACAATAATTGTGATGACCCGTCTTACGTAATACCATAAATCAACGTCAGAATGAAAATGTCCGACTCTAGAATATCACAAAATACAGTTCGTTGGGGTAAAATTAAAACCAAACATCATAACAAGGCATATCGATAAAATGTCATAGCGAAAGGTAACATATAATATACTGAATATACATGAACATAATATGATAAAAAAATATATTAAAGATTGCACTAGCGGGAGCAACCGATAAATAAATAAATATCTATACAGAAAGTCAGAATACATCAACTCTGTACACGGAATTCTAAATATAATATCTGATACAACAAGCCTCATATACAAATAACAAGTTTTAATTTACAACTACAGTAATAACTATACATATCCAAAATATCAACATCACACGTCCAAAATGCTCCAGTTGTCATATACGTGCATTCCCCAAAGCATATGACTCTCAGACTACTCAATCGAGTACCCGACAGTTGTCATGACATAAACATGCGCAGACACAGACAAAATGCAGGTCAGACTTAAAGCCCGGTATATGGAGATATATCTCAAAATACTGTATATCGAAACTATATACAAATGTAAAATAGGAAGCTACTAAGGCACAACTGATCCGCTCCACGAACATGTCTCAAGGTTAATCCAGAGCGCACATAAACAATAAAGTAAACCCATCCCAAAGGATAAGAAATCATTCCTTAGCCTGCTTTCTATAACCAAAAGTAAGCACGTCCCAGTGGTACCAATACTAGGAATGTCAGATGCCTCTAAGAATAATGTCATAATACTCATGTTAGCTAGTGCAGGGATAGTGATACTTCAATGTCAACCGGCGCCATCACCCTCCATCATAAATAATGTATCAATTCTTACTGTGTAACTATAATACAAATAATCGATTGTACATACTCAAACATCACTCCTATACGATAAGTCCAAATAACTAATAGCTATCATCATGTCGTACTGGACGAAGTATCAATAAAGCAACTACACCTATGTAATCTTTGGATTTACAAACAGTCTTACCCTTTTTGAGTCCGTGAATGGAACTGAGCACTAGTGGAAATCACTGTATTGCTTCTAGCACCGATATCTACTCTACCACTATTAAATAGAAATATCCCTTAAGCCATGCTTTGGACCCTACTGAAGGCTTGGGCATGCTTTGGATCATATTGAAGGTTTGGTTCAAAACCATAAAACGAATGCATAGCATTGGAACCATGCTACAATTCAAATCTAGTCGCCCACTCTTTGACTCTCATCGTGGACTTGCTTTGATCATAATGGATCCCTCAAGCATAACAGCTCGTGAACCATGGCATCCCTCCATGATTCTCTCGTCATGCACTTGCGTCGATTCCAATGGATCTCTCAAGCGTAGCAATACGTCGAACAATGTAATCTAATCCGACCATTTGTCCACACGACTACTTGATCTTGTACCGATCACTTACCATCACATGTTCTCGCATCTTCCTTAATCTTGTACCAATTCGTTACCGTTACATGCCCCTCTTAATCGTACACGCTTATCGTACATGATCGTGCAATTGATCACCTAACTGATTTCGTGTCTGTTCAATTTTGATCATTGTCTTGATCATCCATGATTCCCATGTAGGAATATTTCACATCCTGCGTCCCTTGCCTTGATCGCATCCTCAACCGTACGCCCGAACGCCCCTATCGACCATTACCGATCGCATATACATTACTTTGATTTCGCATTTGAATCCCAAGCTTTGCCTTGCACTCTACTTTCTCGAGTAGCCCAAAGCCCTCCCAAATCATGCCAAAGCCTTAGGCTAAATTACATCCGAAACCAAGGAAAATACCCCACCATTTTTTTTACCGACTAGGCCTGGCAACCACCGGTCGACCGGTTGCACTACAACCAGTCGACTGATCATAGCTGCACCTGGACAGTAAGCCCCAGCAGCAAGCACTTTGCTACATCGATCACCATTTTCTTGTTCCATCTTCTCCACGACTTTGCTTCGTGGGTCCCCTAGCTCCTCTAGTTTGCCTCCACCACGTCGATGCTCTCCTAAAATCCATTGGTTTTCTTTTGTAAGTAGTTCCTTATGTACTCAAAAACCAATTTCAAAATGAAATCTACTTTTTTGCACATGGAGTTCCTTGGAGCGACTCGCTTGACCCGGCTTCCTCTCACATGCCAAAACATACTTAATTGGCCTTTTTTCCCTAACTGATCCCTATGCATGTGCCGATCCACCTACTTGTGCATGCTTATGCACACATGCATACGTAAATAAACTTACACTTTACTAATATCATCTCGAGCTTCACTAGCACGATTACTCGATTTGGTATCTTCTCACGCACGTTAGTGCACACAATAGTTGCTCTATGTACATAAGTAGACATATTATTATGGACAAATTTTCCACAGTCTCAAAATAGACTTAAATAGATGAAATGGTATGCGGACAGATAAAGAAATGATTCAAGGATCTTGTGTAACGACCCGTAAATTTTAATGGTTTTAATAACGTAAATTAGTTGAAATTTTCTGAAATTTTAAATGATTAAATTTGTAACTGAAAACTTGATATTTGGAATACGTCTATTTGAACATAGCAAATGGTAAATTTTCATCTGATAATATGGAAGTTTAATTTATTGTGTATTTTTATTTCAATTTATAATCAGTTAATATTTGATAATAATAATAAAAAATTCAAACCTGAATATTTTTATATAATAAATTTGTAAATCATCATCTGAGTGAGATGTCATCTTCCATTTCATCAAATCTGCTATTGCTCCGTTTATCTTATTTTCGGCGTTTTAGCAGCATTTTCAGTACCGAATATCGACTTTTGATAGGATGGTCATATCACTGATATCTATATACAGTTTTGATCATCTTGTCATGCAGATCTCTATGGTATATTCATTTCTGTGTTTCGGAGTTCCGGTACATGGCGGAATCCGCGAAATGGTTTACTGTATCGGTACATTTCTAAGATCTTCCGGTTTCTGGTGCCTTTTCATTATCCATGGTATTAACCAACAGCCTTTAGCCATCGGTAACTATTATTTACAACTTTTGACTTTCGTTATTATTTGGCTGTTAACATTCCACTGGTTCCAATATATTTTGGTTCGTTTGTTCATTTTCCTTCGTTCTATATGGAAAACAAGAAAGAAAAAAATGCATATTTCATCTTCTCCACTTTCCTTTGTGCCATCACCCAGTGAATCCACCGTGTGCTCTGATCCAAACAATGGCCGATCCACTTTCCGTTCTTCCCTCCATCAACATGCCTCCAAACCCACAACGTCCGCTCCAAACTTCCGCTCCACTTTCCCTTCTCCCCTCCACGCAACATCCACCTCACCTGACAACTCGCCTCACTCCGCCACCCAATACCCAAGTCCAGTTCGCCGCAACCTCTTCACACTGCTCCGATCCTCCTTCCATCTTGGTAACTCCTTCTTACACCCCATCAATCTCCAACGCCTATGCCTCTTCCCCCTCCGACTTATCCCCTGAAGCACTTCAAACCGAGCTCCTACAACCTTGCTTCTTAGCAAGCCTCCACTCCTCCCCTTTTCTCCTCCACGCGTGCACCTCATAAACCCACATCACCACCATCCTCGGCCAGACTACCTCGTAAGATTAAATCTATCAATTCATTTTTTATAGTTTATATCAATTATATTATCTGTTGCTATATATATATGTAGTTTTTTTTAAAATTAGGTTATCTGTTGTTATATATATATATAAGTTTTCTACACTATGTTATCTGTTATATATAGGTTCATATATAACCTATGTTGTTATGTTTTGTAAGTTGTACAAGTGGGGTATTGTCGGTTTGTATATATATATTGTATAAGAAATACAAGATCTGTGCTTTATGAATATAAATTATACTAGATATATATATATAATAGGTTCGGTGTATATACAAGTTTGCATAAGTTATCAGATCTGTTTTGAGTCCACATATATATATACACACATTTTAATAAAGTAAGCTACTTGGGTTTACAATAAAGTTGGATCTGAAGTCTTGATGGGTAGATATATAAAGTTGTTGTATATAAGTTATATAGTTCGTATATACATGAAAGTTTGATTTTGAGATAAATCGAGGGTTTATTTGATATTATTTTTATATATGTGCTGATTTATAAAAATAATGATATGTTCATCTCAGTTTATATGTTATTTAAGTTATGAGTCTGTTATATACACATATGTTCAACATATTCACTAAATTTTATACTATGGAAAAAATTTCGTGTGTACTGCATGTTATAAATATATATATAGCTTATATAGTATAATATTGATTTTTATATATATCTCGTATGTTGTAGTTTGTTGTGAATGATTTAGAATATATGTGTAGATTTAAATCATAAGCTTGTATTGTTTTATACTAAATATTGTTAAAAATATATAATGGGTACATAATTTTATATATAGGTTATATCCGTTCACATGCATCAGTTATATGTGTGTGTGGCTTTCAAAATATATAGAGAGTTTATTTTATATTTGTTTAAATTAAGTATTAATTTGAAATTTTATGTTTTAAGCATTTATTTAAATTTGTTTTAGAGAATTTTTTTTCTTTTACATATATTTTGTTCAACTTATATCTAGCTAATTTTCATTGTTTCATCGATCCCAATTATGCTCTATGTTCGTCGAATTCATGTCCATCGTGCTTTACTTTGGAATTCGTGCTTGGATTCGTAACTCATCTCATTCTTGTTCATCTCTAGCCTCAGAAGGTGAGCAATCACTCATGATTAACATTCTTATATTTATTAAATTTTATTTCACTTGAAACGACAATTGAAATATGCTGGTAGATTTAGCAGTTACTTATATAATTGTTTATATGATATGTCATTATCTGTATCTGTTCACCTGTGAGATATGACACCATATCCTGTTATTTATATTTTATCACTGATGATATATGCATGTTATTGATATGTTATATTATATTCATAACTCTTCTCACTCTGCAAGCTCCCTGCAAGTATAGAATTCCCTATGGATTGAAATGATACATACCCGAACGATCTTGAGAATAGGAGGAAATCATTATGGGTTAAAATGATAAATCCAAGCAATTTTTATTGACATTAAATTTGGGATTGCGAGTTGAAAAGATTGTGGATTGAAATGATAAATATCTGTATCACTTGACCATAGGATAGAAAATTATATATAGACGCCATTGGTCTATATATAATTTAAAAATGATTTCCAATGTTTTAAAAAGGAAATATATATGGTTTTATATAAATATTGATTTTAAAAATAATATATATATATATGTTATTTTATATATGTTTAAATTTCTTCATTTTTTTAAAATTATATGTTTTGGGAAATTTAGATTTATAGGTTAGTTTTGAAAATATAGTTTTAAGAATTTACCTATAATTTTACTATTTTTAAAATAGGTATAAATTAGTTTTAATATAAAATAAATTTAATGATAAGTTGTAATTTAATAAAGTTTAATTTAATTAGTATATAATATGTTTTAAGTATTTATTATAATTTATATATTTAAAAATGGATTTTATAATAATTTTTAATAAATTAAGGTTGGGAAGACAAATTTAAATTGATTTGAAATTTATTTGTTTAGGAATTATACTTAAATAAAACCAATTTGAAACTTATTAAATTTGAGATTTTAAAGATATGATTTTTATAACTTGATTTGATAAAAGATTATAAATAAATATTTTCAAAGTTAAATAAACTGAAATGGGATATTTAATTTATTTGTAATTTGAGATTTTATTTAAAAGTTATTGGATTGATTTAGTGAATATTTCAAAACTAAATAATAGTAAAGTTGAATTTGAGAAATAAAGGAAATTATCAAATTTAGTTTTGCAAATGTTTGAATACTTAAAGCTTTGAAACCTATTGAAATCGAAATGGTTTAAATTGTAGTTTATATCTGAATTTGAAATCGATATAAAATGGTTGACTGAGATTTGAATTAAATTAAAATGGAAGAACTGAGATTTGATTTAAATGGGATTTTGGAATTCGAGTTGATTTGAATTGATTTGTGAAATTTGAGGAAACTATTTTTATTATAAAATAAAGTATTTTTGAAATATATTATAAATTATTTTAATATAAACTATTTTAAATTTTTCCTATTTTAATATACTAATTATTTTAATTTATAAACTATTTAACTTATAACTATTTTATATACTAATTATTTTAATATATAAGCTATTTTATTATATAAACTATTTTATATATAAACTATTTTATTATATATACTATTTCTATATCTAAACTGTTTAAGTGGGAAGTATTATGATTTCAAAGTGTTATGATTTCCAAAATGTTATGGTTTCAAAGGGTTATGATTTCGAAAGAGTTATAATTTTGAAAGTACTATGATTTTGGAAATGAATATTATTTTAATTGAAAAATGATATCTTATTGTTATGGTTTTCAAATGGATATGATATGTTGGTTTTGAAATATGAATTATTTGAAATGAATGACCGCAGCGTTATAATAACGTTTGGTTGTTAAAGAGACCGGGATCGGTTATTGTCATACTCTCTTCCAAAATCGAAAACTACTTTAATAACCGTGTACGTGGTGGAGATTCCAGAACGAAGTAGGATGGTTGGCGACGATTCTATATGAGGTATATACATGGACCTAACTCTCGTGAGTTAGCTTAAGGTGGCTAAAACATAAGTAAATGACGGGCCAAGTGAGGTAGCTCCTCCAATCGGACACACTTCTTCGACACCATTCTATTACTTTGTGATTGATTGGGTGCATCCCCGGATTTTTAGGAGTGTGGATTGAGGTGGGCGGTAGCTGCGGCTATGCGTTACCACCAGCCCGGAAGTGTAATCGGTATATGTCGTGTCACCTACCATGTCGAGCCCACTACGAGTTTGTTTTGTACCATACCTATGGAGTGCCCTCTGACGACCTCCAGTACGGAGGAGATTGCGGTACTATATAAACTATGAGAATATATAAAATGTGTTAAAGGGGATATGGGTAATGCCTTAACGCTATTTTAATAGTTTATCTTACTATAGACATACTATAATAGCGTATTGTACTACATAGTAGATAGTTCCATCAATCCTTAGAGGATGGGCATCCCAAACATCCTTTGAGTTACTTGTATATCAGTTGATATTTCACTTGAGTTGGATTTATTGATATAAGAATGTTAATCCTGACTCGAGTGTTTTGTGTTTTGCTTTATGCTCGGGTCAGACTGAGTATCATAGCATTTGGGCTCACCTTTGGAGTTGGACCTTCGTTTGGAGATCCAGCCATCTATTCAGCTTTCAGTTATTCAGTTGACTCCAGTGATATTTAGATTTTGTCAATTGACTATTGTATTGAGACTTCTATGTATTCGAGACTTCTATTGTATCTTGTTTTAACTCTATTATATTTATATAGTAGCTTCATGAACTACTATTCATTTGTTTCCGCTGCTTATTTTTATATTACTCTGTTTGTGATTCTGTGATTGATTTATTTATTATATATGCTGAGTTTTGCCAAATATAAATTAACAATTTAATATTTTGAGCAATTCAAGTCCGACATGTGCGGATGCAAATGACATGAAATACTGGGATGTTACATCTTGGAAGATGTCAAGATTAAAGAAGTCAAAGGTTTGGTCAAGATTTAGGAAAGTAAATCTGGTTGGTACCGACATGATTCATGTTGGTACCGGTACGATTTGCATCGACTGATTTATGCCAATATGATTGGAACTATCAAAAATTCTAAAGACCCGTAATTTTCGATAATTAAAAATATTATATTAATTTAGATTTTGGAATTTAATATTGTAAGAAATAAAATTTATGATTTAGTAATAAGAAAATATAACTAGAATGAAATTTAATAATGTTAATTTATGGAAATTGATAACTATTTTAATGTAATTCCAATAAATTGAAATGATTGTAAAGTAAAATTGATTATAATTTGTAAATAAGGTAATAAGCCAAATGTTGTATTTAATGGTGCAATTGTACGTAATTAATTAAATTTGGTTAATATAGAATAATTAATTAGTATGTAATTTATTAGCTTTGTTTGTTAACAATAAATATAGAAACGTGTTTGAACTATTAATGGTAGTAATTGTTTAAGTATCATCTCATTATTTAATCTGTTGGAATTAAATTATTAATCAATTGAAATTAATCTAATTAAATATTGCAATTAATGTGGTAAAAGATTATAACTGTAGACTTTTGATGTAATAAAACTTAAACCAATGTAAATTATATCCATAAGGTGACAGTTGATTGAATAATAAAATGTAAATCAAAGTAAATGAATATATTGGAATTTACATTATGATTAATGAATTTATTGCTATTGAAATTGAACGCTGTAATTTGTTCAATATTTAATATTGAATTTGACATGGAAATTTGATTAAAGATATTATTTAATTTCTATGTGATTAAAGTGATAAGAATTGTTAGTTATAAAATTAAAATTTTAAAGGTGATTTAATTAATTTAAAAATAATTTATTTAATTAACGTGAAAATAACAATTTTGGCTACTATCTCGGATTTCGATGAAAATAGTTTCATCGGATCCATAAAAGTGAATTATTGTAAGATTTCAAGTTTCATAACGATTGGACTTGTCGTTTGATCGTGAGAGCTCGAAATGCGTAGAAATCAATTTAATGAATTCAATTTAAAATAAGCTGATTTTAAAAGCTAGCTTCTGTATATAATGGAATTTGGGTTTGAAGCATGTTCCGTTGAGTTTAAAAATATCAAAAACATCTATTTTGATATATTGGATGATCCACTTTCGTTTCGGAAGCGGAACGAGCTTTTCGGGTCGTTATTGTCGTTCCGAACCAATTCGATAGGTTCATTCGTTCTTATCGGGCCTCATCCATATAAATAGATTTTTCTAACCCTAGCACCCTTTCACTTCATATTACTGTACATATTGAAATTTCTGTCGTTCCTCTCTTCCCAGTGGCTGAAACCCTAATTCCCAAATCCAAATCAAAATTAATTTTAGAAATTTAATCTCCTCAAAGGATAGCAAATTATATATCGTTGGAAAGCTCTCGACAAGCGTAATCTTCTATAGCAATTCATTTTTCAATTGGATTCATTGTTCGACCAGGAATTGACGAAGAAACTGTAGTCGTCCATGCTAGGATTTTAGTTTTGACAGTGGATCATCGACGAGGATTCGATTGGGTTGTATGGGCATGTAGAGGGTGATGAGAGGATTCGATCCATGGGTTTGCTTTAGGTCTCAGATCACTAGAATTGCCTCGATTTGATATTGAAGATCGACGGAGGCGAGCATTCCTTGCAATGCCATGGGGTCGCGTGAGGAGGCGGCATGGGCGCCTGGATGTGAGGAAGAGGCCTGTGGTGCTCGATTGAGGTGGAACGCCTCCTGGAGGCAGCAAAAATTCGAAGTATGGTGGCGGCTGGGTAGTGTTATGGTCGAAATCGAATTAAGCTGCATTGGGTTTCGTGAAATAAAAGGTGACGTGTAATCTTCTTTTTTATTACTTTATTTTAATGTTAATTTAATATTGAACATTCTAACTCGAATATCTTTTACGTACGAGCTCAGATTCACGTGCGATTTTCTCTATTGGTATTGTATCAAAATTTCAAATGACATAGAACTGGTTTGGTCAAATTCTAGGACTATTTTGGCCTTTATTTGGATTTTAAATCGATTGAAAATCAAAGGTGGGTGTTTTAACCCACTCACAACTACTAAATTGTTTTATGTTAGTTAAATTAAATTTATGTGTGATTATAAATTGATTAATTGTTGTTTGGCAAGTTAAATCTGACTTTAATTGAATTTAATCGTTATTTAGTTTAATATTGAATTTAAATAGTCAATTTAATACCTGTTGATGATAATCAGTTAATTGTTGTTATTTATTGGTTGATTTGAATGATAATTGTGATGGATGTTTAATTGTTGATATTTTGTATGATTGGATGTATGTTTAAATTGTATATTGTTATCACACTGCAAGTTTCCTTAGTTATTGATAGGAAAATCACTATGGGTTGAAATGATACATACCCAAACGATCTATAGATTAGAGAAAAATCGTTATGGGTTGAAATGATAGACTCGAGCGATTTTATATATTTTGAATTTTAATTTGGGATTGCAGTTTAAAAAGATATATATACGTTAATTTTAAATTATTGCGGGTTGAAATAAAATATATCCGTATCACTTGAGCATAGGGTAGAAAATTATATACGGACACCAGATTGGTTAAATTAAATGATTTTAAATTCTTAAATTTTGAATTCAGTTAAACGGTGTTATGAAATAAAATTTGATTTATATAAACTGAATTATTTTTCAAATCCAAGTTTTAAAATATTGAAATTGGAATTGGTTTAAAGGAATTGTTTAAATAATTAAAATTAAAATTTTAAAGTTGAATTTTTAAATATAAATGAATTTATCAAAAATTGAGTTATCATAACTTTTGAATATTTTAAACTTTGAAATCTAAAAGGAATTTGAAGTGGTTTAAAATTGTAGTTCAAACTTGAATTTGAAATCGATAAATTGAAATGATTTTTATGGGAATTTGAATTGAAATAAAAATGGATTTTTGTTGATTGAAATCAGATATAGTCCAAATTGGTTGAAATGGAAGAAATAGTTTAATTTGATATTATTTCCAAATTGATTATTTAATATAAACTGATTAAAGGTATATTATTTTAAAATTTAGATTTTTTTTAGATTTTCAAAATATTTACTATATAGACCATTTCAATAATCAAACCATTTTATATTAAACTATTAAAACTATATTCAATCTATTTTAAACCATTTTAACATTTTAATCTATTTTAAACTATTAATCTAGTTTAATCTATTTAAAATATTTTAATCCATTTTAAACTGTTTTAATCTGTTTTAAACTATTTAAAGTATTTTCAACTATTTAAAACTATCTAAACTATTTTTTTTAAAATAAAATGATGCAAGGTTGGACTGTTATATTTAAATCCTTGATTTGAAAGTGAAATGGTTAAATGAATGTTATAACTTACGCTGGAATCTGAAATGATATTTTCTAGTGAAATGACATGTTTGAGTAAATATGATGATTTTGAAATTAGGGTTTAACCTATTTGTGAATATGATTTCGAAAGTGAACATGATTTTGAAAGTAGTATGATTTAAGTTGATACGATATTTTGATATCAATTATGAATTGATTTTGGAAATGTAAAAGAACCATCCGGGGTGAAATAAGCATTTGCTTGTTAAAGAGACCAAAATCGGTTATTGTCGTACTCTCTACCAATACAAAAAACCACTTTAACAACTGTGCACGTGGTGGAGATTCCAGAATGAAGTAGGATGGTTTGGCGAACGATTCTGTATGAGGTATTAACGTAGCCCTGACTCCTTCGAGTCAGCTTGATATGAATAACAGGAGCCACGCCGGGTCAAGTGAGGTCGCACCTCTGATCGGACATGCTTCTTCGATACCATATTTATTTCTTCGTGATTGATTTGGTGGTCGCCCTCGATTTTATTTTGGGAGTTTGTTCGGAGGTGGACGATAATAGCTGCTATGCATTACCACCAGTCCAGATCCGCAAAACGGTAGTATCCTACCTTGGGCATTGCCTCACGTGCCTTGTCACATGCCTTATCGCGCCCATTACGAGTTTGGTTTGTACCATACCTATGGAGTGCTCACTGAGTAAAACACCAGTTTGGTGGAGCTTATAGTATCTGTATAGAATACGGGAATATATAAAAATGTGTTAAGGGGGATATGGGTAACACTTTAATGCTATTTTAATACTTAACTGATAGACATATTGTAACAGCGTATATTACAACATAGTAAATAGTTTAATGGGTCCTTAGGAGATGGTAATCCCGAACATCTCTTAAGTTATTGCGCACACGTTAGACACTGTATAGGAGACGTAAAACCCCATAAACACGTCTGAAGTCATTGCACTCATGTTTATTTATTGTTGATTTAACTTACATAAGATCTCTTAGTTTCGACTTGAGTGCTTTGTCTTTTCATTACGCTCAGGCCGGTCTGAGCTTTTTCAGTGTATTGGAGACTTTATTTCTGGAGGATGAAGAGGGAGATTTGTGTGCTATTTATTATTATTTATTCCACTGCATCATGTTGTTCCGCTGCATTATTTATTCCTATTGTATGTATAACTCTGATTGTATTGCAATGTGTAATCAAACGTATTTGTAAAACAGCTTCATGAACTCTTTATTTGATTATTATATTTTATCATTCCACTGTGAGATTCTATGTTTTGTTTTCTTTCCTTTCTCTCCTTTTTTTATTACCCCATAACAATCCTCCCTTTTTAATGGTTTGGATCTGACGTGTATGGTTTATTATCGATTTAAATTGTCCAAAATGGCGGGTTGTTATATTTGGCATCAAAGCTTTGGTTTAGCGATAAACTTAGGTTTGTGGGATCTGACTCATTAGAGATAGGGTAGTAATACCCTAGAATGAGTTGTTTTGAATGTATATATATAAGAGAGCATACTTGTTAGTGTTATAAAATGTTTTTATATTGTGTTAATTTGTTCTGTTTAGTATTTATAAATTTCGGTCGGCACATAGGACGCTATGACATCGATAAGGATTTCTAAACACTTAATAGGGCATATTGAGACAATATAATTTTCGGAATATAGGTAAATGAAATAATTTTGCCTAGTATTATATTTTGTATAAAATTTTATAAATGGATATAGTTAAATGTGATACATTTATTTTTTGGAAGTGTAATTTTATAAGTATTGAATTCTAAAATAGGAATTACAAGTAAAGTAAATAAGAATTGAAATTTTGAGAACTTAAGTTCCAGGTTTCGAAATTTTCTTTCAAAAGATTTTGGAATATAATATTAGTATTAACTGAAAATATTTTCGAATAAAAATATTTTCAATATGATTTGAAAGAAAGTTTTAAAAAGAATTTTTAAAAGGAAACAAGTTTGGTACTCCCCTCTCTGTCGTTGGAAAATAATTTCCGTGAAGAGTCCACGCAACATCGATGTTCATTTTTGAGTTTCAAAGTGGAAAGACTATTGTAGTAGCTTTACTACACATTTTTTTGATAAAAATCTTAATTTTTAATTTCTAAATGCGATTGGATATATAAAAGCTGTGAGTATATATATTATTTTAAATGATTTGAAACGGAACCCGGCATTTAGTTCTTAAATTTCTAAAAATTAGGGATTTCAATTTTTGTAGTGAAATGAAATCTTAACTATTTTAATAATTGGAAACTTCTGAAATGAGAAATAAGAAATTTGAAGCTAATTGATTAATGAAATTATTGAAGATTTGAACCTGTAAATTGAAAAGGTATGGGAATTTAGGTGATGTAACTATTGAACATTCTGTTAACTAAAATTAATAAGATAAACTTGGGTAACATTCAATTACATTCTAAAAGACATATATATAACTTACCAGAAATGTTTAAAGTTGTAATGCTAAATAGAATATGTAATAGAATATTATATAAGTAAAACTTAAGTAATGAAAGTGTTAAAATGGAATTATTTCTTTAAATAAGAGTTTTGATGTTACAAGAAATCGTTATAAACATAAGTTAATATTGTGAAATGCTTGTAATTAACTTAGAGAGAAAGAAAAAAAAAGTAAATACTTTTTAAGTAAATGATATAAACTCAAGAAAATGACTGAAAAGTTTCACCGATGAATTATAAGTAAATAATAAATGTGAAATAAACTGAAATAAAATATATGTAATGCTTAATAACGAATTCATTGATTATTTTAAAATTTTGAATGGAAGAAAACATATGTAAGTAAATGAATGTAAATTAATGAAAAAAATGACATTGTATGAATGAATAAAATAAAAATAAATAAAAGAGCAAAAGGGAAACTGATTGAATATACTTAAATAATATTTACAATCCTTTGTTGTTTGGCTTATAGGATGTTTGGGAATGATATATTGAATTGTTTAAAGACGTATAAATAATCTATTAAGTAATTATCTAAGGTTGTAGAGCGAATGATACATTTGACAGTTTATTTATCACAACTGAACGATGAAAAGCTTCTGAACCTGCACAAACCATTAGTTTTGGTTGCTATGGATGTATGATGGATTCCTTTGTTGCATATGATGGTTGTATGTTTGTTTGCATAAGTATTGTGTAAATTTTCTTTTGTTACTATTTAAAACAATTAAATATTTCTCTTGTACATAATTCTCACTCTTTGGATTATATAAGTGAAATACAGATTTATGGAAGCAATAGCTAATGCTTTTGGTTTTATAAATAAAGCATTGTTTGCCCGACAAACAGATTCGTCTTCGGATTATGGCTTATAGCGATATTTTATTGTTTTCCCATGGTTTGGGATATTTTGTTATTGAAATATGATATATATATATATATATTATAGTTATTGATATTGTTATTTTTGGGACCTAGCCACGCAAAGGGAACTCTACCCAAATTTTTAGTGAATTTTAGACTTAGAATTTTTTTCGATAGTGAAATATATTCATACTTGTATTAAACTTGAATATGAAAGATTTAATCATTTATAAATTAATATTTTGAATAAAATTATATCAAGTTTCTTAATTCCTTCTTTCCCTTTTCGAGGATGAAAAGTTTTGAGTGGGTGAGAGTGTAACGTCCTGTAATTTTTGATAGTTAAAAATATTGAATTAATTTAGATTATGAAAGTTTAATATTGTAAGAAATAAAACTTATGATTTATTAATGAGAAAATATAACTAGAATGAAATTTCATAATGTTAAGTTAAGGAAATTGATAACTATTTTAATGTAATTCCAATAAATTGACATGATTTTAAAGCAAATTTGGTTATAATTTGTAAATAAGGAAATAACCAAATGTTATATTTAATGGTAAAATTGTACGCAATTCATCGAAATCTATTTAATATAGAATAACTAATCAGTATGTGAATTTATTAGCTTTGTTTGTTAACAATAAACATATAAACGTGTTTGAACTATTAATGGTAGTAATTGTTTAATTATCATCTCATTATTTATTCTGTTGGAACTAAATTATAAATCAATTGAAATTAATCTAATGAAATATTGCAATTAATATGGTAAAAGACTATAACTGTGGACTATTGATGTAATAAAACATAAACCAGTGTTAATTATATCCATAAGATGATAGTTGATTGAATAATAAGATGTAAATCAAAATAAATGAATTTATTGAAATTTAAATTATAACTAATGAATTTACTGCAATTGAAATTGAATGTTGTAATTTGTGCAATATTTAATATTGAATTTGACATGGGAAATTTGTTTTGAAAGATTATTTAATTTCTGTGTGATTAGAATGATAAGAATTGTTAGTTATAAAATTTAAAATTGTAAAGGTGATTTAATTTATTTAATAATAATTTATTTAATTAACGTGAAAATAGCCATTTTGGCCAACTTGGATTTCGACGAAACCTGTTTCATCGGATCCATAACAGTGAATTATTGTAAGATTTCAAGTTTCGTAACGATCAGACTTGTCATTCGATCGTGCGAGCTCGAAACGCATAGAAATCAATTTAATGAATTCAATTTAAATAAGTTGTTTTTAGAAGCTAACTTCTTTATACAATGAAATTTGGATTTGAAACCTGCTCCATTGAGTTTAAAAATATCGAAAATATCTATTTTGTTATATTGGATGATCCATTTTCGTTTCGGAAGCGGAAAGGGCTTTTCGGTTCGTTATTGTCGTTTCGAACCAATTCGATAGGTTCATTTATTCTTATCAAGCCTTGTCCATATAAATTTCTATCATTCCTCTCTTCCCAATGGCTGAAAACGTGATTCCCAAATACAAATTCAAATCAAAATCAATTTCAAAAATTTAAACTCCTCAAAGCATAGAAAATTATATATCGTTGGAAAGCTCTAGACAAGCGTAATCTTCTACAACAATTCGTTATTCAATTGGATGCATCATTCGACCATAAATTGACGAAGAAGCTATGGCCATCCATGTTAGGGTTTTAGTTTTGACGATGGATCGTCGACGAGGGTTCAATCGGGTTGTATGGGCCTGTAGAGGGTGATGAGAGGGTCGATCCATGGGTTTGCTTTGGATCTTAGATCACCAGAATTGCCTCGATTTTTTATTGAAGTTCAGCGGCGGCGAGCATTCCTGGCAACGCCGTGGGGTTGCGCGAGGAGGCGGCATGAGCGCCTGGGCATGAGGAAGAGGCCGGTGGTGCTCAATTGAGGTGGAATGCCTCGTGGCAGCGACAAAAATTCGAAGTATGGTGGTGACTGGGTAGGGTTGTGGTCAAAATCGATATTGAGCAGCGTAGGGTTTCGTGAACGAAGAGGTGACGTGTAATCTTCTTTTATTATTATTTTATATTAAGGTTAATTTAATTTTGAACGTTCTAACTCGAATATTTTTTGCATACGAGCTCGGATTCACGTGCGGTTTTCTCCGTTGCGATCGTATCAAAATTTTGGAGATTGAACTGGTTTGGTCAAATTCTAAGACTATTCAAATTTGGGCTTTTATTTGGATTTTAAATCTATGGTGAGTGTTTTAACCCATTCACAACTACTAAATTTTCTTATGTTCGTTAAATTAAATTTACGAGGTGATTAGAAATTGATTAATTGTTGTTTGGTATATTTAAATTATCAGTTTGGTTAAATCTGACTTTAATTGAATTTAATTGTTATTTAATTTAATATTGAATTTAATATAGTCAATTAAATACCTGTTGATGATAATAAGTTAATTGTTGTTATTTATCGGTTGATTTGAATGATGATTGTGGTGGATGTTTAATTATTGATATTTTGTGTGTTTTGATGTATGTTTAAATTATATATTGTTATCACACTGCAAGTTCCCTTAGTTATCCATAGGAAAATCATTATGGGTTGAAATGATACATACCCGAACGATCTATGGATTAGGGGACAATCATTATGGATTGAAATGATAGACTTGAATGATTTTATATATTTTGAATTTTAATTGATTGCGGGTTGAAATGATATATACCCATAAATTTTAAATCATTGCAGGTTGAAATGATATATATCTGTATCACTTCACTATAGGGTAGAAAATTATATACGGACACCGGATTTGTTAAATTAAATAATTTTGAATTCTTAAATTTTGAATTCAGTTAAATGATATTATGAAATAAAATTTGATTTATATAAACTGAATTATTTTTCCAAATCTAAATTTTAAAATGCTGAAATTGGAATTGGCTTAAAGGAATTGTTTAAAGAATTTAAATTGAAATTTTAAAGTTGAATTTTTAAATATAAATGAATTTACCAAAAATTGAGTTATCGTAACGTTTGAATATTTTAAACTTTGATATATAAAAGGAATTTGAAGTGGTTTAAAGTTGTACTTCAAACATGAATTTGAAATCGATAAATTAAAATGATTTTTATGGGAATTTGAATTGAAATAAAATAGAGTTTTGTTGATTGAAATCTTGATATAGTCCACATCGGTTGAAATGGAAGAAATAGTTTAATTTGATATTATTTCCAAATTGATTATTTTAATATAAACTATTTAAAGATCTATTATTTTAAAATTTAGATTTTTTTATATTTTCAAAATATTTACTACATAAACCATTTCAATAATCAAACCATTTTATATTAAACTATTAAAACTATATTTAATCTATTTTTAAACTATTTTAAACCATTTTTATATTTTAATCTATTTAATCTAGTTTAATCTATTTAAAATATTTTAATGTATTTTAAACTATTTTAATCTATTTTAAACTATTTTAGTCTATTTTAAACTATTTAAACCATTTAAAGTATTTTAAACTATTTAAAACTATTTTAAAAATTATCTAAACTAATTTCTAAAAATAAAAGAATGAAAGTTGGACTATAATATTTAAATCCTTGATTTGAAAACGAAATGGTTAAATGAATGTTATAACTTACGTTGGAAGTTGAAATGATATTTTCTAGTGAAATGACATATTTGAGTAAATATGATGATTTTGAAATTAGGGTTTAACCTATTTTGTGGATATGATTTTGAAAGTGAATATGATTTTGAAAGTAGTATGATTTTAAGTGGATATGATATTTTGGTATCAATTATGAATTGATTTTGGAAATGTAAAAGAACCATCTGGTGTGAAATAAGCATTTGGTCGTTAAAGAGACCGGGATCGGATATTGTCATACTCTCTACCAATACCAAAAACCACTTTAACAACTGTGCACATGGTGGAGATTCCAGAATGAAGTAGGATGGTTTGGCATATGATTCTGTATGAGGTATTAACGTAGCCCTGATTCCCTCGAGTCATCTTGATGTGACTAAAACAGAAGCCAT
The DNA here is from genome assembly GCA_030765085.1 of Allium cepa. Taxonomy (NCBI): domain Eukaryota; kingdom Viridiplantae; phylum Streptophyta; class Magnoliopsida; order Asparagales; family Amaryllidaceae; genus Allium; species Allium cepa. Next base: position 211,391,651 of record CM060940.1, on the reverse strand, counting down.
GCCGGGCCAAGTGAGATCGCACCTCCGATCGGACATGCTTCTTCGATACCATATTTATTGCTTTGTGATTGATTTGGTTGCCACCCCTCGATTTGATTTTGGGAGTGTGTTCCGAGGTGGTCGGTAATAGCTGCTATGCGTTACCACCAATACGGATTTGCAAAACGGTAGTATCCTACCCCGAGCATTGCCTCACGTGCCTTATCACATGCCTTATCGTGCCCATTACGAGTTTGGTTTGTATCATACTTATGGAGTGCTCATTGAGTAAACCACCGGTTTGGTGAAGCTTACAGTATATGTATAGACTACGGGAATATAAAAAAATGTGTTAAGAGGGATATGGGTAACGGCTTAATGCTATTTTAATACTTTGCTTTACTGATAGGCATATTATAAAAGCATATATTACAACATAGTAAATAGTTTAACGGATCCTGAGGAGATGGTAATCCCGAACATCTCTTAAGTTATTACACACACGTTAGACACTAGATAGGAGATATAAAAACCCGTAAACATCTCTGAATCCATTGCACTCATGTTTATTTATTGTTGATTCAACTTACATAAGATATTTTCGTTCTGACTTGAGTGTTTTGTCTTTTCATTACGCTCGAGCTTTTTCAGTATATTAAAGACTTCATTTCTGAAGGACGAAGGCGGAGATTTGTGTGCTATTTATTATTATTTATCCCATTGCATCATGTTGTTCCACTGCGTTTTTTATTTATTCCTATTGTATGTATAACTCTGAATTATTAAGTATAATCAAATGTATTTGTAAAACAGCTTCATGAACTGTTTATTTGATTATTATATTTTTTCATTCCGCTGTGAGATTTTGTGTTTTGTTTCTTTCCTTTCTCTTGTTTTTCTTATTTACCCTATAAAAATCCTCCATTTTGAATGTTTTGGATTCAACATGTGTGGTTTATTATCGATTTAAACTGTCCAAAAAGGTGGGTCGTTTCAAAAATGATGATATGATGGAACTCAGAAAGTTTGGTGAACTTTCGAGCAACAAAATCATGTCGATATCAACATGAGTTGGTTAGTACCGACTTGATTTTGGGACTTGGATTGGCAACGCACGAAGTAAAAAGACTTAAGCATGAAGAGATATGAACTTAAGATGCCTAAATTCATATCGATGCCTACATGATTTCCTATCTCGAGACCGATGTGGGGTATCCTATTCTTCAACGGAGTATTCAAATCTTGGGGCTGGGATGTTTTGTTTATATAGCGAGATTTAAGTTGGAAATCATCTATAAATAGCAAGGGAACTTCAACTAGAATAGAATTTTGGCACTTTTGATTTTATCTATCTTCTTCTTCTTTAAAACTTTTATGAATCCGAGATCTACTAGATTGTGGTTAGATCTGAGTTGTAATCTTTGTATTCCATAGAGAAAACATAAGATGGCATAATTAAAGTGGACGTATGTTGGAGAATGTGACATCCTGGAAATTGGGGCAATATCAATTTAATAATCTACATTAAAAATTAAATTGATCTGATAATATTTGTTAATAATATTTAGATTGATTTAATAATCTTCTTTTTAAATAAATACTTAACTGATGATTTATCTTTGAAAAGCTAGTAAATTGTTTTCTAATAATAAATGTATATAAGTATATATATTTGTGTATAATCTAAAGATCAGTTTTAAAATTTAATAAATAAGAAATTGCTTTCAAATTCTAATGTTTTGATAATTTGCAATTTGGTTTGAAATATAGCTATTAAATAAATAATAATTTGGTTTTAAAGTATACTAAAGATAAAGTTAAAATTGTTTAAATGATTTTGACTTAAATCTAAATTTAACAAAGGTTGTTTTGTTTTTGTTTAAATATGATTGATGAAATAAGTGATTTATTTATGTAGTGATTTAATTTATGAATTATTTTAATAATGAGTTATTTTTAAACAATAATAATAATGAAATATCTTTACAATGGATTTGAAATAAATAGGAATTGTTTTTTAAAACTTATGTTTATATACATATATACACAGATTTTGGGAAGCTATGATTTGGAATATACAATCTTTCAAGTATATTATGATAAAATAAATCTTATAAAATATTTAAACATAAGCATAAACAAAGCAAAATAAAATAAAATAGCTATGTACATAGGATAGAAGGCATACCCAGACAAGTAGAAATATATGTATAGGCCTGTAAATAAATATGCTTGAAATAGAAATGCAGAGTTATGAAACAAAGCAAAGTAAAGTAAGAAATAAAAAGGACATATGTGTAGCTGTAAATAAGTATGCAAGCAAGTATAGTAACAAGTAAAATAAATATTCTATCAAATATAAAAGAAAGATAAATATCTATGAATTAAAAAAAATGAAAGCAAACCAGGTTTGTATTTGTATAGTTAGAAATGTTGCCAGGTAAAGGAAAAAAAATGAAAATGAAGATAGCCTGTAAAGAAAAATGTGCAAGGCAAGAACAAAGTGTAAAAGCAATAGATTATGTAACTTGTAAGTAATGTATGCAAGGCAGGAATAAACAAAAATGTCTATGCATGAAGCATAAAAACAAAACAGGCAAGAATCTTATATAGGAAGTTACATATGCTACAAAATAGAAAATATCTGTAGAGACAAAAATGAGATAAGTGAAACATAAAGTACCATTTCATTAAATGCTTCCATTTCTCAGCATACAAATAAAGTCTTTTCGAATTGCATAAAGATCATTTCAGCCTCCATTTGGAAATATCTCTGATCAAAGACAATCCCTAAACCAGTAAACACCTTCTTAATACAAACCTGTTTGCTTATTTATATGCAATGCTTTTTGTTTATTTCATTCAACATAGCTAAACTAGAAAACATAAGTAAGCTTTTCTTTTTGCAAAATTTAAACAACAATCAAACATGCAAAGCATTTTCAATTCAAGGCCTGCCTCAAATCTTAACAACAAGCAACGCAGTTTTTATAGCAAAGGGGAATTCAAGTTTTCTGAGTTAAAAGCATCTTCAAATTGGTTCTCTGTCTCTTTTTCCAAAAGAAAGGTAAGTAACATCATTTTTAAAGGTTTAAATTTTAAATATGGTTGCTTGGTTGATGTCTGTAATATATATATTGTTTGCTATATCTCTGCATGGATGAGTGTAGCCATTTCTGTAACATTTTGTTCTTTACTTCAGGTATCAGTGTGATGTAAAAATCATCATCTTTTTACTTACTTGCTGTTGGATTAGGACTTAATCAAAAGTTTTTTTTTGATTAGCATAGATGGATGTTTAAAATGTATAGGAAAGTTAAATATAAACTTGAGTAAGCCTGGAAAAAATGAAATAACAGAGCAAATCACAAAATAAGTCAAAATTCAGTTGTCATGATCCATCAATTCAAGCTTATGAACTGATTACTAAATCAAAATTAGGATTTTTAAAACTCAAATCACATTTTTTAGTTGAGCTATGAACATGTTTTACTAGGTTGATCAATTCGAGTATTTTGGGTTGCCTCTGAAAGTGTCGTTGATCGGAGTGGTTGAGGTTTGTTCTGAAGGGGGATGGGTGATCGGAGAGGCCATGAAAAATGGTCGGAGGCACTCTCGATCACTGTGGCGATGGTGGTTTACGTTTTCAGTGGGTAAACCTAGTTTGAACAGGTAGTATTTTCTAGATCATAGCGTAGGCTCTGGTTGATCGAGTGTGTCTAAACTCGAGGGGATGAAAACGGGGAGGTAGGTGATGGTGTGGCCGGAATCACAAAGGTGCAGAGGGTCGGAATCTCGTGAACGGGTGGTTACAGGTTTTGGGTTTGTTGCTTGTTGTGTTTCCAGGTTTTAGAGGGAAGGTTTGATTTTGTTTCGAGCAAGTGGGGTAGCTTTTGGTGGTCGTGGTCGTATCTGGAGATGACCGGCGTCGTATGGGAGTGCCAGTGGGTGGCCGGAGGTGGCTGGGGCCACGGTGCACATGCACCGTGCCATTGAAGGCTGGGTGTTTGTTTTTCTGTGTGTAGGGTTTTTTTGTTGTCTGGGAGTAATGCTCGAGTAACACGAGTACATGACTCGAAGTAGTGAAGGGGGAGACTCGAAGCAAGCTAGGTCTTGTCTCGAGGCGGAGGTTGGTTTCAGGTTTTAGTAAACCTGATTTTCCCAGAGTTTTAATTTTGTTCAAAATTTCTCTAAAGTAGGATTTAAGGTGAGTTTAAATTTAAGAATTAAAGTATAAATTCAAATGGAACTTTTGAATCTAAAGTTTTATAAATAAATTTGGATTTTAAATCAAGAATTAAAAATCAAATTTTTAAGTAAGTTAAACCAAAATTTTAGAATTCAAAGTTTATTAATGAATTCCAGTTTTCTTGAATACAGACCTGAATTTAAATTAGTTTCTAAATCTAAATATGTAAAACAAGTTTAAGCCAAATAGTTTAAAAAGTAACTTGTTTCAAAATAATGTTTTAATTGATTTTGGGTATAGTTCTTTTATAAAGAAATTTTTGAATGGAAAGTAAATAATTTGTTTTATCTTGAATTTGCAGGTTAAAAATATAAATGTCTTATGGAAGTTTAAATTTAAATAAAAAATTTAAATAGTTGAACTTAAAAGCTTTCTTGTATAGTTTCATATATACGTAATTAATGTTATTTACAAGATTATAAATTGAATTTAAATTTGATTAATGTTTAAATAAATGATCCTTTGAATCTTAAATTTCAGAATGGAATTTGAATGTAAATTTAAAAGTGTAATGTTCTAATACACATTTATATTAATTAAGTCATTTAATAAGAAATAAATTATCTTAAGTATAACTAAGGCATTAAATGATTTAATTAATAAGGTAATAAAGGAATGGTGTATTTATTAAATTTATAAATTAATAATTTAGATTAATTTATAAATAAAGATAAATTAAGAAGTAAATTAAGAGATGGTATTAGTTAATAAAGATAATTAACTAAGGATTATTAATTAATTAATTAATGTGATAAATTTTGATAATAAATCAGATTAATTAGATAATCTATTGTAAGTGGTTAAATGTAATTACTTGATAAAAGTAATTAAGAGATTAATTACTTTTTGTAATTAATTTTGATAAAATGATTAATTTAAGTTAATTAATTTAGTTTAATTAATTTAAGAAAATCATTTGATAATTGATAAGTGTAATTACTTAGTGTATTCAATGGAGCATAATTACTTAAGGAAGTAATTAATGTTAATTACTGAATGTAATTAGTGAAAGATGATGTGTTAATGGAGTAATTTGGATAATTACTTTTGTAATTAATTAGAGGATTAATTAATGAAGATAATTAATTATGGGATAATTAATGTGTCAATATAAGTAATTAATGATAATTAATTACTGGAATGTTATTAATCAAGGGTGATAATAATTGTGTAAATTAAAGATGAATCATTTAATGTAAATTAATTTAACCAAAGAAATTTAATTTATATCTAAATTAAAGATCATTAATTAATAATTAATGATATAATTAAGAATTGGTAAAATAAGGAATAATTAATAATGTGGTGAACTATTTATGTAATTAATTAAGAATAAATGTAATTAATTATATTTAATTAATAAATGAAGTAATTAAATGTTAATTACTATGAATGAATTAGGATAATTAATTTGTGAAATTAATTAAAGACTAATTACTTATTGTAATTAGAAGATGATTTATCAAAGGTGTTTAAACAAGATGAACATCCAGAGAATAATTAATTAATTTGATTTTATAATTAATTAATGGTTGTATAAGCAGGATTTATAGATGGAGTAATTAATTTAATTTACTTTAAATTAATTAGTGATAGAAGTAGTTAATTTAATTCGTTTTAAATTAATTACAAATGGTAAGATTATAACCCATTGCTTATGGATGAATGTTATTGATATTTTATTTGATGGTTGAGAATTCAGATATGAATAATATCTATCTGATATGGATGCTTGGTTTAAATATGATAATATTTAATTATCTGTTTGAATGATAATATTGATTATCTGTTTATGATGATGATGTGATTATCTATTGTGATATTATGAATTATCCATCTGTTTGTATATTGATTATACTGAATTAAACTGTTAAGACTAAATAGACAACTTGGCCTTAAAAGACACGTTTTGGATTTCGATGAGACCGGGATCGGTTTTCCTTATTTGGAACATCCGAAAACCACATCGATTCCAAATTAACGATAGGTCGTGAATATGAAGTGAAGATGAAGATTCAGAATGCAAGGGTTATCGTCGTTAACTCTGAGGGTGATTCCAAAATGAGTGTAACGAGATAATGCCTTCGGTTTCGTTCGAACCCGGAATGAACTTGTATGGATTGAATGCTTTCAACACATCGTCAGGTGGGCGATGAGCATTCTAAGAAATATTCTATAAAGGTAATCGCAGCCTCAAGCCTCATCAACCGGGAATGGCTAAAACAGGGGATGTGCAACAAGGTTAGGTGGGTCATGCCCAAGCAGGACAAGGATATTCCCCTGTCTAGATGTCACTTTATTTTCGGCTGTGTGGGCGGTTGATTGCAACAACTGCCGGGGTTATCTTGTTCCGGACTATTCAGTAAGGAATGGTTCCGGCCTTGTGTTGCAGGGAGTCGGGAGTGATCCTCGGTACGTTGATCTAGGCCACGTACTGTGACGGACGGTACCCCAGTAGCCCTGCCATTGTATGGAATCCACAATCCAATAAGTGCCAACGGTTTTGATTGTATTACCCACTTTTGTGGCTAGTAGCTGGAATTTAATCATGTAACAATTTCGGCTATTTTCTATTTAGTTGAAAACCCTAGACCTATTATAATATCACTGAATTTCCTATCAAATGTTTTGGTTAGCGTAAGGTAAAAACTTACCCATGTTTATTTGTGGGGAGTCTTACGTGATACCTTTTATTTTCAAAAGGATTTTCAAAATTAAGCAACTTTAACCTGTTACTCACACCAGACCCATGTCTGACTCGGAGTTTATTTTTGTTTTTCATAAACTCTCGGGTACCCAATTTTTACGGGTAGCCAAGGGATTCAGGTTAGCTTTGACGAATTCTGGGGGAGCAATGGAGCAGGAGGCTTCAGCGTTGTAGATATACATATAGTTTCGCTGTGTTGGTATCTCTATATTGGTTTGAGTTGTGTTGTATTAACTAGACAGGTGTCTATAACTGTCTGGTATGTGATGTATTGTCTGTATAACTCTGATTGATGTTGTATATTATGTAAATACTTATGTGATTATTATATTTTATTCGTTCCGCTGTGAGATTCTTATGTTGTTGTTCTTTCTTCAAAACGAAACGGTTTTCTGGGCTTAGAAGGCCGGGTCGTCACAGTTGGTATCAGAGCGCTAGGTTGAGTGAATACCTAGGCTCTTGAATGGTTTCTTTCTTAAGAGAGCGTATTTGTAATTTTATATTTATTTGTTTCTACCTATTGTTGGGTTACCTGTTCGGGTTTTCCAATAAGCTATAAAGGTAGATAGGGTGGTGTGTGCAACACGACTACCAATGGTTGGAGTTTGAGTGATTGAGGTTGGAAGTGTAATTGTCGAGACTGTAGACCTAATACCATCTCGATTGAGCTTTGAGTGGTGTAAGGATTTCATCGATCTCTGAAGAAAATCTGTAAGATTCGGAGTTCATTTTTTTGAAGTGTAAAAGTTTGGTTGAGCTAGAGTTTGGATCTGTCGGTTGGACAGAAGCACGTCATGATATCTTGATACATCAAGGTGTAGTAGCTGTGTGATGAGACACGGTGACTATGGATGTCTCCGAAGATGTTTCTTCGGAACAAGTTAAGGAAGAGTGACTGCTTCGGTGTTGTAGCTGAGTTCAGTGGAATGTTTCTGTTGGTTTGAGGTCTGAGTTTCTCGAAGAGCTTTGGTTTAGGAAGTCTTCTGGCTTAGTAGTTATTCTTTGGTAACTTCAGAAGCAGCAGAGTAGTTCCATTTATTTGATGGATCAGCCACATAAGTGTAAGCTGTTCTGTTTGGTAAAGAGAGAGCAGTATTTTTGGAATTAGGCTGGATTGATCGCAAAAGTGACTTGCGATAATTTGAGTGTTCTCTTGTGTTTCAGAGACATTTTCTGGATGTCTTCAAGGAGTCAAAGATTTGCTAACATTTGGAGGTTGAGTTTGGTATCGACTGGATTTCCAGGAGTGGTACTGATGGATCAGATTAGTAATTGGATGGTTATCGAGTTGGGTAGCTCAGATTTTGGGGGAAACTTCTGTGTTTTATTTTTGGATATGTGAACTTTATTGTTGGAATATGTTGTCCAGTCTGTGCTTGAGTTCATCTTCAGCATTTTCATCTGTTCAGTCAGAGTGGCGCAGTGGAAGCATGGTGGCAGCTATTTTAGTTTGGAAGCAATTGGATGTTGCAGTGTTTGGATTGGAGAGTTCTACAAGAAATTTTTCAGGATCTGAGACCAGATTAGAGTGCACCTGTTTTATCTATTCCGGATGAGAGAAGTGAGTTCTGTTTTCTGATTTGGAATAGAGTTTGTGTTCTGAGTTGGCTGATATTGGAAAGGTCATTTGTTGGATTGTTTTGGTTCAGTGTTGTTTCTAAGGACATCGGCAAGAGTTGAGCTGATCAGGGAAGATGTAGACAGCCCAGGATCGTCCGTAGAGTTTTGTGGATAAGAGACAGAGGAATTTGGATTTCGAAGTCGGGAATTTGATTTTGGATAAGTGTTTGGTCTTCAGAATTGAATGGTCAGTTTGGATAGCTGGAATTCGTTGTGTTTCACGTATCTTTGAGGGAGTACGTGTAAGATTTATCTCTGGTTATAGAATCAGCAGTTCAGGGAGTCTTGGTTATTGCTTCAGACTTGTCTGTAGTCTGATATCCTGTCTTATTTTGTAGATCTAGATGAGCACAAGTTCTGTAGCTTAGTAGTATTGTTTATTTGGATTCTATAGAGTGAGTAACCCGGTATTTATATTTGGGGAAACTCGAGGAAATTCCATCCGGAATTTTTCTGGATAGTTAGATTTGTTTGTTTGGATGAATTGGTTGCTATGGTTGTTAACTTATGATTGATATATGCTTGTGTTTAAAATTTAAATCTTTAACTAGATTATTAAATTACCTTTGTTTTAAATTTCGGGGACGAAATTCTTTTAAGGGGGGAAGAATGTGACGTCCCGGAAATTGGGGCAATATCAATTTAATAATCTACATTAAAAATTAAATTGATCTGATAATATTTGTTAATAATATTTAGATTGATTTAATAATCTTCTTTTTAAATAAATACTTAACTGATGATTTATCTTTGAAAAGCTAGTAAATTGTTTTCTAATAATAAATGTATATAAGTATATATATTTGTGTATAATCTAAAGATCAGTTTTAAAATTTAATAAATAAGAAATTGCTTTCAAATTCTAATGTTTTGATAATTTGCAATTTGGTTTGAAATATAGCTATTAAATAAATAATAATTTGGTTTTAAAGTATACTAAAGATAAAGTTAAAATTGTTTAAATGATTTTGACTTAAATCTAAATTTAACAAAGGTTGTTTTGTTTTTGTTTAAATATGATTGATGAAATAAGTGATTTATTTATGTAGTGATTTAATTTATGAATTATTTTAATAATGAGTTATTTTTAAACAATAATAATAATGAAATATCTTTACAATGGATTTGAAATAAATAGGAATTGTTTTTTAAAACTTATGTTTATATACATATATACACAGATTTTGGGAAGCTATGATTTGGAATATACAATCTTTCAAGTATATTATGATAAAATAAATCTTATAAAATATTTAAACATAAGCATAAACAAAGCAAAATAAAATAAAATAGCTATGTACATAGGATAGAAGGCATACCCAGACAAGTAGAAATATATGTATAGGCCTGTAAATAAATATGCTTGAAATAGAAATGCAAAGTTATGAAACAAAGCAAAGTAAAGTAAGAAATAAAAAGGACATATGTGTAGCTGTAAATAAGTATGCAAGCAAGTATAGTAACAAGTAAAATAAGTATTCTATCAAATATAAAAGAAAGATAAATATCTATGAATTAAAAAAAATGAAAGCAAACCAGGTTTGTATTTGTATAGTTAGAAATGTTGCCAGGTAAAGGAAAAAAAATGAAAATGAAGATAGCCTGTAAAGAAAAATATGCAAGGCAAGAACAAAGTGTAAAAGCAATAGATTATGTAACTTGTAAGTAATGTATGCAAGGCAGGAATAAACAAAAATGTCTATGCATGAAGCATAAAAACAAAACAGGCAAGAATCTTATATAGGAAGTTACATATGCTAGAAAATAGAAAATATCTGTAGAGACAAAAATGAGATAAGTGAAACATAAAGTACCATTTCATTAAATGCATCCATTTCTCAGCATACAAACAAAGTCTTTTCGAATTGCATAAAGATCATTTCAGCCTCCATTTGGAAATATCTCTGATCAAAGACAATACCTAAACCAGTAAACACCTTCTTAATACAAACCTGTTTGCTTATTTATATGCAATGTTTTTGTTTAGTTCGTTCAACACAACTAAACTAGAAAACATAAGTAAGCTTTTCTTTTTGCAAAATTTAAACAACAATCAAACATGCAAAGCATTTTCAATTCAAGGCCTGCCTGCAAATCTTAACAACAAGCAACTCGGTTTTTATAGCAAAGGGGAATTCAAGTTTTCTGAGTTAAAAGCATCTTCAAATTGGTGCTCTGTCTCTTTTTCCAAAAGCAAGGTGAGTAACATCATTTTTAAAGGTTTAAATTTTAAATATGGTTACTTGGTTGATGTCTTTAATATATATATATATTGTTTGCTATATCTCTGCACGGATGAGTGTAGCCATTTCTGTAACATTTTGTTCTTTACTTCAGGTATCAGTGTGATGTAAAAATCATCATCTTTTTACTTACTTGCTATTGGATTAGGACTTAAAAGTTTTTTTTTGATTAGCATAGATGGATGTTTAAAATGTATAGGAAAGTTAAATATAAACTTGAATAAGCCTGGAAAAAATGAAGTAACAGAGCAAATCACAAAATAAGTCAAAATTCTATTGTCATGATCCATCAATTCAAGCTTATGAACTGATTACTAAATCAAAATTAGGATTTTTAAAACTCAAATAACATTTTTTAGTTTAGCTATGAACATGTTTTACTGGGTTGATCAATTCGAGCATTTTGGGTTGCCTCTGAAAGTGTCGTTGATCGAAGTGGTTGAGGTTTGTTCTGGAGGGGGATGGGTGATCGGAGAGGCCATGAAAAATGGTCGGAGGCACTCTCGATCACTGTGGCGATGGTGGTTTACGTTTTCAGTGGGTAAACCTAGTTTGAACAGGTAGTATTTTCTAGATCATAGCGTCGGCTCTGGTTGATCGAGTGTGTCTAAACTCGAGGGGATGAAAACGGGGAGGTAGGTGATGGTGTGGCCGGAATCACAAAGGTACAGAGGGTCGGAATTTCGTGAACGAGGTGGTTACAGGTTTTGGGGTTGTTTCTTGTTGTGTTTCCAGGTTTTAGAGGGAAGGTTTGATTTTGTTTCGAGCAAGTGGGGTAGCTTTTGGTGGTCGTGGTCGTATCTGGATATGACCGGCGTCGTGTGGGAGCGCCAGTGGGTGGCCGGAGGTGGCTGGGGCCACCATGCACGTGCACCGTGCCATTGAAGGCTGGGTGTTTGTTTTACTGTGTGCAGGGTTTTTTTGTTGTCTGGGAGTAATGCTCGAGTGACACGAGTACGTGACTCGAAGTAGTGAAGGGGGAGACTCGAAGCAAGCTAGGTCTTGTCTCGAGGCAGAGGTTGGTTTCAGGTTTTAGTAAACCTGATTTTCCCAGATTTTTAATTTTGTTCAAAATTTCTCTAAAACAGGATTTAAGGTGAGTTTAAATTTAAGAATTAAAGTATAAATTCAAATGGAACTTTTGAATCTAATGTTTTATAAATAAATTTGGATTTTAAATCAAGAATTAAAAATCAAATTTTTAAGTAAGTTAAACCAAAATTTTAGAATTCAAAGTTTATTAATGAATTCCAGTTTTCTTGAATACAGACCTGAATTTAAATTAGTTTCTAAATCTAAATATGTAAAACAAGTTTAAGCCAAATAGTTTAAAAAGTAACTTGTTTCAAAATAATGTTTTAATTGATTTTGGGTATAGTTCTTTTATAAAGAAATTTTTGAATGGAAAGTAAATAATTTGTTTTATCTTGAATTTGCAGGTTAAAAATATAAATGTCTTTTGGAAGATTAAATTTAAATAAAAAATTTAAATAGTTGAACTTAAAGGCTTTCTTGTATAGTTTCATATGTACGTAATTAATGTTATTTACAAGATTATAAATTGAATTTAAATTTGATTAATGTTTAAATAAATGATCCTTTGAATCTTAAATTTCAGAATGGAATTTGAATGTAAATTTAAAAGTGTAATGTTCTAATACACATTTATATTAATTAAGTCATTTAATAAGAAATAAATTATCTTAAGTATAATTAAGGCATTAAATGATTTAATTAATAAGGTAATAAAGGAATGGTGTATTTATTAAATTTATAAATTAATAATTTAGATTAATTTATAAATAAAGATAAATTAAGAAGTAAATTAAGAGATGGTATTAGTTAATAAAGATAATTAACTAAGGATTATTAATTAATTAATTAATGTGATAAATTTTGATAATAAATCAGATTAATTAGATAATCTATTGTAAGTGGTTAAATGTAATTACTTGATAAAAGTAATTAAGAGATTAATTACTTGTTGTAATTAATTTTGATAAAATGACTAATTTAAGTTAATTAATTTAGTTTAATTAATTTAAGAAAATCATTTGATAATTGATAAGTGTAATTACTTAGTGTATTCAATGGAGCATAATTACTTAAGGAAGTAATTAATGTTAATTACTGAATGTAATTAGTGAAAGATGTTGTGTTAATGGAGTAATTTGGATAATTACTTTTGTAATTAATCAGAGGATTAATTAATGAAGATAATTAATTATGGGATAATTAATGTGTCAATATAAGTAATTAATGATAATTAATTACTGGAATGTTATTAATCAAGGGTGATAATAAGTGAGTTAAATTAAAAATGAATCATTTAATGTAAATTAATTTAACCAAAGAAATTTAATTTAAATCTAAATTAAAGATCATTAATTAATAATTAATGATGTAATTAAGAATTGGTAAGTTAAGGAATAATTAATAATGTGGTGAACTATTTATGTAATTAATTAAGAATAAATGTAATTAATTAAATTTAATTAATAAATGAAGTAATTAAATGTTAATTACTATGAATGAATTAGGATAATTAATTTGTGAAATTAATTAAAGACTAATTACTTATTGTAATTAGCAGATGATTTATCAAAGGTGTTTAATCAAGATGAACATCCAGAGAATAATTAATTAATTTGATTTTATAGTTAATTAATGGTTGTATAAGCAGGATTTATAGATGGAGTATTTAATTTACTTTAAATTAATTAGTGATAGAAGTAGTTAATTTAATTCATTTTAAATTAATTACAAATGGTAAGATTATAACCCATTGCTTATGGATGAATGTTATTGATATTTTATTTGATGATTGAGAATTCAGATATGAATAATATCTATCTGATATGGATGCTTGGTTTAAATATGATAATATTTAATTATCTGTTTGAATGATAATATTGATTATCTGTTTATGATGATGATGTGATTATCTATTGTGATATTATGAACTATCCATCTGTGTGTATATTGATTATACTGAATTAAACTGTTAAGACTAAATAGACAACTTGGCCTTGAAAGACACGTTTTGGATTTCGATGAGACCGGGATCGGTTTTCCTTATTTGGAACATCCGAAAACCACATCGATTCCAAATTAACGATAGGTCGTGAATCTGAAGTGAAGATGAAGATTCAGAATGCAAGGGTTATCGTCGTTAACTCTCAGGGTGATTCCAAAATGAGTGTAACGAGATAACGCCTTCGGTTTCGTTCGAACCCGGAACGAACTTGTATGGATTGAATGCTTTCAACACATCGTCAGGTGGGCGATGAGCATTCTAAGAAATATGTTCTATAAAGGTAATCGCAGCCTCAAGCCTCATCAACCGAGAATGGCTAAAACAGGGGATGTGCAGCAAGGTTAGGTGGGTCATGCCCAAGCAGGACAAGGATATTCCCCTGTCTAGATGTCCCTTTATTTTCGGCTGTGTGGGCGGTTGATTGCAACAACTACCGGGGTTATCTTGTTCGGGACTGTTCAGTAAGGAATGATTCCAGCCTTGTGTTGCAGGGGGTCGGGAGTGATCCTCGGTACATTGATCTAGGCCACGTACTGTGACGGACGGTACCCCAGTAGCCCTGCCATTGTATGGAATCCACAATCCAATAAATGCCAACGGTTTTGATTGTATTACCCACTTTTGTGGCTAGTAGCTGGAATTTAATCATGTAACAATTTCGGCTATTTTCTATTTACTTGAAAACCCTAGACCTATTATAATATCACTGAATTTCCTATCAAATGTTTTTGTTAGCGTAAGGTAAAAACTTACCCATGTTTATTTGTGGGGAGTCTTACGTGATACCTTTTATTTTCAAAAGGATTTTCAAAATTAAGCAATTTTAACCTGTTACTCACACCAGACCCATGTCTGACCCGGAGTTTATTTTTGTTTTCATAAACTCTCGGGTACCCAATTTTTACGGGTACCCAATTTTTACGGGTAGCCAAGGGATTCAGGTTAGCTTTGACGAATTCTGGGGGAGCAATGGAGCAGGAGGCTTCAGCGTTGTAGATATACATATAGTTCCGCTGTGTTGGTACCTCTGTATTGGTTTGAGTTGTGTTGTATTAACTAGACAGGTGTCTATAACTGTCTGGTATGTGATGTATTGTCTGTATAACTCTGATTGATGTTGTATATTATGTAAATACTTATGTGATTATTATATTTTATTCGTTCCGCTGTGATATTCTTATGTTGTTGTTCCTTCTTCTCTATCTTTTCTATTTTCTCACCTCTTTCTTTCTTCAAGACGAAATGGTTTTCTGGGCTTAGAAGGCCGGGTCGTCACAGAGAATTTACTGAACCACTATGAAAATTGTGTTCTTTCTTTTATTTACTTTGGTAGATTTATATTGTTGGTGCTTTCATTTGATGTCGGGGTGTTATGTTAACTTTGGGCACAATTTATGTATTTAAATAAGTATCTCTTTATTATTTTATACAATCTTATAATTCTTTTATAAAATACTCGACTCACTTATAATTTTTTTTTAATTAAGCTTCATTAGGCCTTTAATTACTTTAATAATAAGTGTAGAGCTCCAAACTCACTTAATTAGCTTATTAATTTCTATGAAAGTTATCATTAAGGTCTTTAATAGTTAATGTGCTAAAATAATTGTGTTTACTACTTAAACGTAAAATCAAATCATCATATCATTCATTAAACAACCGTTGGATATTACAATTACATACTAACTTTTCCAAAACTAATTCAAATGGTTTAATTTACACTATCTATTGATATAATAATTTTTATATCACATAACTAGCCTCAAATCAGCCTATAACATTACATACCATCATTTAATTAACCCCATAACTATTTCATAGCTTAGTAACTTCTTCAAAATTCATAACAAAGGTTTCTACTAAAAAATGTGTTGATGTAATAATGTTTACAACATAAACATAAGCTCAATTTAACTATATCATTCTCTATATTACTTCACATAACTAAGAATCATATAAATATAAATCTACAAAGTGTAGCACGTAATATAAGTAGAGAATCGCTCGGCTTGCCTCTTCTTCTCCAAATCAACTAAACCTAAATCTTAGCTCTCTTGAAATTTGAGATGAAGTTCCAAACTCCACTTCAAGCCAATCTATTGAAGGGTTTTGTAGGGAATGAGATGGGAAGAATTGTAGTGCTTTATTGGGGTTTATAGGAATTTAATTAGGCTTGGATTAGAAGATCTAAGTTTAGGTTTTAAGAGGGACTAGGAAATTGATTAGGGAATGAAGAAGAAAAGTATGGTTGAATAAGAAATGAATGAAGAGGTTTGCCACTTCTAAGATAGCTAATGGACCTTAGACTAAATTCATTTCATCCATACAAAATCAGTATTCATCCAATAAAACTTACTGGCTCCAAACATAAACAAGATTATACTCATTTTCACGTGACGAAACTGCAGCCTCAATGGTAAGATTCTCGAGTTTCAATTCATTCATCTCCAAAAGTCGAGTATTTAGAAAATTTTGGTAATTAAAGATTTAATATTTAAACAAATTATTTAAATATCATGTCATTGAAATGTGGTTTGTTATAATAATCATGTGATTATGAATTATACAGTAGCAATGATTCATATCTTAGAAGATTAAGGGCAAAACACTCATTCATTGGGAGTGACAAAAGAGTTAATAAACTCTCTCAAATGACACATATAGATGTATGTAATTTAAAGACAATGATACCAAAATAGATTCACTTACTTTTCTTAATTCACCTGAGATTTATTGGATAACTATGGAATGACTCACTTAAGAGTTTCCTATTAGTTAATAACATATAGGTCAAACAGGAAATCCCAGAGCAACGTTATTAAATAATTACCTTAACTTGAGAATACTATCGACCTTCAATGTGGATGTTCCACTTTGATTATAGTTAAACTACAGCATGGCGACCATCGAGCAACTATGATTGGGTCTAAGTTAAAACATTGGAAGTGAAGCACTCTTCAATAGAGAATTCGTCTCCTCAATTGTATGTGGTTAATATCATAGTCAATTGTAGTCAACTTAGAGTCAAATCTATGGCCAGAGTGGGATAGTAATGATAAATGTTATTATTGAGACAAAGACTTTGTTCATGGATGTAACAACTCGGGATTTGCATTACCAATTAATAAATAAAAGTTAGGACTTTTATTTATTTTAATGAAGCGTAAAAGGATTTGGAATAACAAAATTTATTTGAAAAAGGCTATTTTAATTAAATGGGAAATATGGGATTTTAAAATGAGGATAAAATGTTATTTTTGGAAAGTTTAATATTTTAGGAGAGATTTTAAAACGGGTTTGGGTAAGAAAAATGAGTTTTATAAACTTACATGAACACTTAGACTAATTTTTAGAAACATGTAAATAATCCTCTTCTTATTGGGTTACTAAACTTAACCCAATAACCCACCCTAAACCTCCTCTATAAATTATCTCAAACTCTCCTAACCTCATTCATGCATCCCTAATCAAAACCCTAATCATTTCCTAAAGCTTTCTTAACAAAAATGGCCTCCATCTTCATCTCCTTCTAGTTTTAGCTTATGCAAGTCATTCTATGCAAAGGTAATGCAAATACCCACCTCAAATCCATTCTTTATATCTTTCTAATTTCTGAAATTTATTTGGTAACACATGTTTTATGTGTTTTTTTGATCTTATAGCCTCCTAATCATCTTTTGCTAACTTGGGTTGATGCTATAGTGGTCTTTGTTGCTTTCTAGAGAGGTATATTGCTAAAAATACCTCTTCTAGTATGTGTTTAATCCTCTTTTGATTTCGGTAATCATTTAGTAACACATGTTTTATTATGTAACATGTGAATTATAGCTCTTTGATCATCTTTGCTTTCATTTTGGGTGTGCACATAAGGTGTTTGTGATATTGCTTCATAAGGTAATGCTAAGCTTTGGCCCTTTGTTTCCTTTAATATAGTGTAGTAATCATTATATGGTAGTTAGTGATTGATATTGGTGAAATTTGATGCCAAAAACTTGAAAAAAACACCCCAAAATCACTAAAATGAACAATTTCTACAGGCTGGAATGTTTCAGCCTGAAAACAAGCTAAAACAGGGCCCTGAGTGCACCAGGGCAGGCCTGGGTTACACCCAGGCTACAGCCCGGGCGCAGCAGGCTAGCCCGGTTGGGCTAGCCGGTACCAGGCCAGCCCACATGGGCTGGCGCGCATGCCTGCGCACGGGCACAGGGCCCGTGCGGGCTTCCCATGCCCCAGCCCAAGCGGGCTGGGGGTTTTGTCCCTGCCCCAGCCCAAGCGGGTTGGGGGTTCTGTCCACACCCAAGCCCAAGCGGGCTGGGGGTTTTGGCCCCTTATCCCAGCCCATGCGGGCTGGGCTTCCCCCTCCTCCCCAGCCCGCATGGGGCTGGGGCTTACCCCTTTAGACCCCCAGCCCATGCAGGCTGGGGTCTGGACCGAACCAAGCTGCACCATGCGGTGCAGCTGGTTCTAAAAAAAAAGACTGCACCCATTTGGTGCAGCCGGGTTCCGACCCACCGGTTGCACCATTTTGGTGCAACCACTTCAAATTGATTGTTTCTGCAATGAACCTTTGGGCTTCAATTGCTAATCAAAAATTGTCAAACTTTGGTTCACAACCATTCGAAATATTTTCCAACGCGAATATTGGTTTTTAGTGATTTTATGATTTATCGATTTCTTTGAGATTTGTCTCTGGATTTTGTACACAGGTTTTTATGAACTATTTTAAAAGGATTTTTCATTCCTAAATGGCTTTCGAAATTATTATATAATATTATTTTTAATTATTAAATTAATTACTCCATAATAGGAGAGTTTTCAAAAGCCGTTTTAAAGTGATTTCAAGATCAATTATAAATACGTTTCGCACCATTATTTTCTATAATAAAAATCTCACACACTCACTTTTAGCACGTCGAGCGAAGTGGAAAGGTGCTTAAACGGTTAGGAAATCTCCGGCCTATGGAACCGTGTGTATTTTCTTTTCGGTTAATCCCCGACCTATTCGATGGATCGTTTTGACCTTTGGGTCTAGTTTACCGAAGATACGAGGTGGACTTTTTATTGTTTGGAGTGTGAGCTTGCTATTGGTTAGTAAACCGTTTAGTACGAACGTGGGGTATGGGACTCATTATTAACACTTTACGGGTTCCTCTCCAAGAAGTTTGTGACACATTAGCCTCTGGGCGGCCAATATTGGACCTCTGGGTCACCACGCCTCTGGGCAACCGTCTCTGGACACCTGCTCTATGGAGCAGTTTTTCGGCTTGTGCCTCTGGGCCTTTATCCTTCTGGGAAGGATCTCGCCGTCTCGCGCGTTCCGCATCTGTGCGAGTGATCGATCACAACTCTACAGTACTTGGCAATAACGAATCTGGTCGGTGGACGTGCAATACTTGTATTATCTGATGATTTTTGTATCCATTCGAGTACCGCCATTCGGTGTTGGTTCTATGGAACCATACGATGTAAGTGCGATTACCTTGTGGATTCACAGTGTCTCTAGACACTGCTTTTCAGTATTCGATTTCATTGACTTTTCAGTATATCCCTATTGCTCCTTGGAGCATCGATCTTTGCTTGGGCATTGATTACAGACTCTGGTCACTCTTGGGATTATTGCCTATGGGCAACTTTATATAGCTTTGGCTACACCGATGATATGAGGCGATTTTATTTATTTAACACTTTGGTGTTGATATTCTCTTTGGAGATTTTTTACTGTTTATTGATGATTAGGGATCGTCATTATGTTCATGTAGTCCATATTACTCTGGTCTTTGGAGAAGTTCCGTTTGATTTATGTACCGCACTGTATGTATATCTCAGTTATTACTGATTGTTTAGCTAGCCTGATCCGAGTGTTTTCGCTCGGGTCAGACCGAGTTGTTTCAGGTTAGGTCTCTGGACTTAGCTTTCTGTGCTTCCGCTTGGACATTATCTGTTATGCTGATAGATAGCTCTTTATATTTTTCCACTATTTTGATACTCTGATTATTCAGTCTCTTATGTACATATTTTTGACTCACATGTGTGAGCGGTGGCTTTGTACCCACCTTTTGATATTTGGATCTGTATTGACGATATATTGTACCTATGTTCTGTGACTGTTATGTGACTGTTCTGTGATGATGATGTTATCATTTAGTATTATGTTTGTTCTGAACCTATTTTCCTTAGCCATTGTAATTTCGTTATAAATATCTATTGGATATGTCAAACCACTTGAGAAAGGAAAACCACCTATTCGACTATTCGGTAGTTAGTTATAGCTTGATTACATATGGTCGCTTCCATTATACTCTATTCTCCGTTCTAGTAGACGGTATTACTCCGTAATACTCCTTACTAGAGTGGGTCTCGGAGTGGGGCGTTACAGTTTGGTATCAGTGCTAAGGTTCAGAATTAAGCATAACAAACACAGAATAGACACGTAGTATAATACGTTACAATACGATCCAAATTGAACATCACCACCTTTAGATAGATAAGTTAGGAATAGTTGTAGGAATCTGTTATTCCATAATATTCCTTAATGAATTATCTATCTTTGAATCGTGCTTAACTAAATCTTACCTTATCTTTCAGTATGGTTGGGAGAGTTAGGAACCTCCGTTCCGCTGATGCTAGACAGTCCAGCAACCCTCATCCTGAGGGCGTATAAATGACCACGGACCAGATCATGGAGCTGGTTCGTAACTCTCAGTCTCCTGCACTATTTTCTGATGCACCGCGCAAGTCTGCTTTTGCGCGCCTCTGCAGCGAATTTATTCATCTTGGAGGGAAGCCGTTCAATGGCTCCGAGACTGTTCTTGAGGTCCAGGCTTGGATCAGAGTTTGCGAGCGTAATTTTACTCGCATGACCCTTCCTGACCATGACAGAGTTCTTGTTGCTTCTAGCCATCTTGAGGACCGTGCCTTGGATTGGTACGAGTTCCTTATTTCTGAGACCGATGAGGCCACTCTCACTTGGGATCAGTTCCGAGAGCGCTTCTTGCTCAAGTTTGTTCCCGAGTCCGAGAAGATAGCCCTTGCATGCCGCTTTATTGACCTTAAGCAAGGGAAGACCTCTGTTGCTGACTATTCATCATCTTTCAAGGCCTTGTCTAAGTATGGCCTCGAGTTCATTAGCACTCCTTATAAGAAGAATCTCAAATTTGTAGAAGGCCTGAAGAAATATTTGAAGAAACAGCTTATGCTCCAGCTTAAGCTCCCTTTTGATGAGCTAGTTGACGCAGCGCTTCACCTTGAAGCGGTAGAGCGTGAGAGAGACAGCGATGGGGATGTTGAGGGTTCCAAAAACCCCAATCAGAAGCGGGGTCCATTTCAGAATACCAAGCCTTGGAACAAGAAGAAGAAGACTGGCAGTTCTACTTTTCAGACTCAGCCTCAGACTCGTTCTCGGTCCCAGACTCCTGCTCAGCCTAGTGGGACACGTCCTTCGAAGAAATGCTTCAACTTTGGTTCTCCTGATCACTTTATTCGAGAGTGTCCCAAACCTCTTTATTGCACCTTCTGCAAGAAGGAGGGACACAGGATCTCCACTTGTCCTACTGCACCTCCTAGGTCTGGCAAGCTTAATGCTGCCAAGGCTCCTACATCTTCAGCTCAGCCTCGAGGTACGCATCCTTCCGTTCTCGAAGGTTCTATTTTATTTCATGGTAGATCTTGTAGGGTTCTCTTTGATACGGGTGCCTCTCACTCATTCGTATCAAACGAACTAGTAGATGCTTTATCCTTGGATGTTACTTGTCTGGTTTCTTCACAAAGGTTTGTGAATCCCATTGGTGGATCCACGACCCTTAGCTTGCTTTGTGAGGATTTGGATATTGAACTTTGTGGATTTTCTTTCCGTGCGAATCTGCATGTTATGGAGTATTTAGGCTTTGACATGATTCTTGGTATGGATTGGCTCGCTCAGTATGACGCCAAAATCATTTGTTCAGAGCGGATATTATTTCTTCGTCATCCTGACTCGTCCGCTCCGTTAGCTATTGCTCTTCAGGATGTTGGGATTTATGATATTACTTTATTTTCTCTTGATTCACGAGATGAGAATTTGGACATATCTCATATTCCTGTTGTTCGGGATTTCCCTGATATATTCGAGCCAGTATCTGGCCTGCCGCCAAAGCGGGCCATTGAGTTCCACATCGATCTCATTCCAGGCTCCCACCCAGTTGGGCATCCTCCCACGAGGATGTCTACTAAAGAGAATGAGGAACTCAGAAAGCAGTTAGTAGAGCTTGAGGCGAAGCAGTTCATTCGGTCCAGTTCTTCGCCATAGGACGCTGCTGTGGTCTTCGTTAAGAAGCCCGATGGCTCTCTTAGGCTTTGCATTGACTATCGCAAGCTTAATGAGTTGACCATCAAAAATCGTTATCCATTGCCACGGATAGACGATATGTTTGATCAGTTGAGCGGTGCGAAGGTCTTTTCCCATCTCGACCTTGCCACCGGATTTCATCAGCTCCGAGTTGCGGACGATAGCATTCCTCTTACCGCTTTCCGCACTCGTTATGGTTCTTTTGAGTGGTTGGTCATGCCATTCGGCTTGACGAACGCACCGGCTTTCTTCTTCGATCTTATGAATCGAGTATTCCGGGAATACATCGATAGATTCGTTCTGGTTTTCATCGACGATATTCTTATTTATTCTAGATCCGAGGCAGAGCATGCTCATCATTTGCGGATCGTCTTGGGTACTCTTCGTCAACATCAGCTTAAGGCCAAGCTCTCCAAGTGCCATTTTTGGAAGAGCAAGGTCAAGTTCTTGGGCCATATTGTATCATCTGAGGGTATTTATGTCGATCCTACCAAGATCGAAGCTATTCAGATTTGGAAGCAGCCCGAGAACGTTCATGATATTCGCAGCTTCCTTGGTCTGGCGGGTTATTACCGTCGGTTTGTCAAGGATTTCTCTCGAGTTGCACTTCCCTTTACGACGCTGACTCGTAAGGGTGTTCGCTTTATTTGGTCTGATAAGTGTGAAGCTTCCTTTCACCGACTGAAGGAACTTCTCACTCATGCTCCTATTCTTGTGGTTCCTGAGAGTAACCAGGATTTGGTTGTTTACACCGATGCTTGTGGTAGCGGGCTCGGTACTGTGCTTATGCAGAAGGATCGGGTAGTTGCTTATGCTTCTAGGCAGCTACGTCCGAATGAGGTTCGCTATCCAACTCATGATCTTGAGTTGGCAGCTATCGTCTTTGCCTTGAAGACGTGGCGTCACTTTCTATTAGGCGAACGCTTCACTCTTTACACCGATCACAAGTCTCTGAAGTATCTTTTCAGCCAGAGAGATCTCAACATGAGGCAGCAGCGATGGCTTGAGTTTCTCGCCTCATATGATTTAGATATTCAGTATACCCCTGGCAAGGGTAATCGTGTTGCAGATGCGCTCAGCCGCAAGCCCTCGGCGGTAGTTTCTATGATGATTGCCGAGTGGGATATTCTTGAGACCCTATCTTTGTGTGATATTAGAGAACGAGCCCCATCCTTTGATTCTCCGGTCTTATTATTTAGCTTGGAAGCTCGTCCCATCTGGTTGGATCGCATTGCCCATGCTCAGTGGCAGGATCCAGACCTATTGCATTTCATTCATCTTCTCGAGTCAAGATCCAGTGATGAGACATTGCTGGACTATTCTATTGATTTTGATCGGTGTCTTCGGAGGAAGAACCATATTGTTGTGCCATCTGATTTATCACTTAGGCGTGACATTCTAAACGAGCGCCATCGCACTAAGTACACTATACATCCTGGTTCGAGTAAGATGTATGCCGATATGTGCCGGCTATATTATTGGGAGGGTCTGAAGAGAGATGTTGCAAGTTATGTGAGCGGTTGCATGACTTGTCAACAGATCAAGGCCGAGCATCAGCGTCCATCTGGTCTTCTTCAGCCTCTAGAGATTCCATTATGGAAATGGGATCAGATATCCATGGATTTCATTGACGGTCTGCCTCGATCGAGGTCAGGCCATACTTCTATCTGGGTTATTGTTGATCGCCTGACCAAATCGGCTCATTTCATTCCGATTAAATCCACTCGGACTGCAACTCAGTTGGCCAAGCTCTATGTGAAGGAAGTCGTTCGACTTCATGGCATTCCTAGCTCCATCGTGTGTGATCGAGACACCATCTTTACTAGTCACTTCTAGAAGTGCCTATAGTCAGCTTTGGGCTCAAAGCTGAATCTCTCGACTGCTTATCATCCTTAGACTTACGGTCAGACGGAGAGGGTGAATCGCGTTTTAGAGGTTCTTTTGCGCTGTTGTATTCTGGATTTCGAAGGTAGTTGGGAGGATCACTTACCGCTTGTAGAGTTCTCCTACAACAACAGCTTTCAGTCTAGTATCGGCATGGCACCTTTCGAGGCTCTCTACGGAAGGCCATGTCGCTCTCCTGCTTGTTGGTTAGAATCTGGCGAGAAGCTTATTCTTGGTCCAGATTCAGTTCGGGAATCTTCTGAAAAGATTGTTCTTATCCGTCAGAGAATGAAAGAGGCACAGGACCATCATAAATCCTACGCGGACAACCGTAGGAAGCCTCTTGAGTTCTCCATTGGTGATTTTGTCTTCATTCAGATTTCTTCCATGAAGGGGGTTGTGCGTTTCAGCTCTACAGGGAAGTTGGCTCCTCGCTATGTTGGACCATTTCCTATTACGGAACGCATCGGCCCCGTTGCTTATCGTGTGGCTCTACCTGCTCATTTTTCCGGAATGCATGACGTGTTCCATGTTTCTCAGCTTCGCAAGTGTGTTCGCGATCCTGATTCTATCATTGAGCCGCATGTCGTGCATGATTTAGAGATCTTACCTGACTTATCTTTGGAGCAGCAACCTCTCCGTGTGCTTGAATCGAAGGTTAGACGCCTTCGCAACAAAGAGGTTCCACTCGTGAAGATTCAATGGTCACCGAATCCTAAGGGCTGCACTTAGGAGACCAGAGAATCTATCGAGCGCTCTTATCCTGGCTTTCTCCCATCTTCTTGTGCGGGTAAGAATTCTCTATTTTATCTCTATCACTTCTTTTGTGGATTTGACGTTATAGACGACAACTATCTTAAGGAATTGCGGGGACGCAATTTTCTTAAGGGGGGAGTCTGTAACAACCCGGGATTTGCATTACCAATTAATAAATAAAAGTTAGGATTTTTATTTATTTTAATGAAGCGTAAAAGGATTTGGAATAACAAAATTTATTTGAAAAAGGCTATTTTAATTAAATGGGAAATATGGGATTTTAAAATGAGGATAAAATGTTATTTTTGGAAAGTTTAATATTTTAGGAGAGATTTTAAAACGGGTTTGGGTAAGAAAAATGAGTTTTATAAACTTACATGAACTCTTAGACTAATTTTTGGAAACATGTAAATAACCCTCTTCTTATTGGGTTACTAAACTTAACCCAATAACCCACCCTAAACCTCCTCTATAAATTATCTCAAACTCTCCTAACCTCATTCATGCATCCCTAATCAAAACCCTAATCATTTCCTAAAGCTTTCTTAACAAAAATGGCCTCCATCTTCATCTCCTTCTAGTTTTAGCTTATGCAAGCCTATCTATGCAAAGGTAATGCAAATACCCACCTCAAATCCATTCTTTATATCTTTCTAATTTCTGAAATTTATTTGGTAACACATGTTTTATGTGTTTTTTTGATCTTATAGCCTCCTAATCATCTTTTGCTAACTTGGGTTGATGCTATAGTGGTCTTTGTTGCTTTCTAGAGAGGTATATTGCTAAAAAACCTCTTCTAGTATGTGTTTAATCCTCTTTTGATTTCGGTAATCATTTAGTAACACATGTTTTATTATGTAACATGTGAATTATAGCTCTTTGATCATCTTTGCTTTCATTTTGGGTGTGCACATAAGGTGTTTGTGATATTGCTTCATAAGGTAATGCTAAGCTTTGGCCCTTTGTTTCCTTTAATATAGTGTAGTAATCATTATATAGTAGTTAGTGATTGATATTGGTGAAATTTGATGCCAAAACTTGAAAAAACCACCCCAAAATCACTAAAATGAACAATTTCTGCAGGCTGGAATGTTTCAGCCTAAAAACAGGCTGAAACAGGGCCCTGAGTGCACCAGGGCAGGCCTGGGTTACACCCAGGCTGCAGCCCGGGCACAGCAGGCTAGCCCGGTTGGGATAGCCGGTACCAAGCCAGCCCACATGGGCTGGCGCGCATGCCTGCGCATGGGCACAGGGCCCGTGCGGGCTTCCCACGCCCCAGCCCAAGCGGGCTGGGGGTTTTGTCCCCGCCCCAGCCCAAGCGGGCTGGGGGTTCTGTCCACACCCCAGCCCAAGCGGGCTGGGGGTTTTGGCCCCTTATCCCAGCCCATGCGGACTGGGCTTCCCCCTCCTCCCCAGCCCGCATGGGGCTGGGGCTTACCCCTTTAGACCCCTAGCCCATGCAGGCTGGGGGCTGGACCGAACCAGGCTGCACCATGCGGTGCAGCTGGTTCTATATATATAAAAAAAAAGGGCTGCACCCATTTGGTGCAGCCGGGTTCCGACCCACCGGTTGCACCATTTTGGTGCAACCGAGTCCGGGTTGCACCATTTTGGTGCAACCGAGTCCGGGTTGCACCATTTTGGTGCAACCGCTTCAAATTGATTGTTTCTGCAATG
Source organism: Allium cepa (assembly GCA_030765085.1). Classification (NCBI taxonomy): domain Eukaryota; kingdom Viridiplantae; phylum Streptophyta; class Magnoliopsida; order Asparagales; family Amaryllidaceae; genus Allium; species Allium cepa. The sequence goes on along the minus strand of CM060940.1, from coordinate 211,365,176 downwards.
AACCTTTGGGCTTCAATTGCTAATCAAAATTGTCAAATTTTGGTTCACAACCATTCGGAATATTTTCCAACGCGAATATTGGTTTTCAATGATTTTCTGATTTATCGATTTCTTTGAGATTTGTCTTTAGATTTCGTACACAGGTTTTTATGAACTATTTTAAAAGGATTTTTTATTCCTAATGGCTTTCGAAATTATTATATAATATTATTTTTAATTATTAAATTAATTACTCCATAATAGGAGAGTTTTCAAAAGCTGTTTTAAAGTGATTTCAAGATCAATTATAAATACGTTTCGCACTATTATTTTCTATTATAAAAATCTCACACACTCACTTTTAGCACGTCGAGCAAAGTGGAAAGGTGCTTAAATGGTTAGGAAATCTCCGACCTATGGAACTGTGTGTATTTTCTTTCCGGTTAATCCCCGACCTATTCGATGGATCGTTTTGACCTTTGGGTCTAGTTTACCGATGATACGAGGTAGACTTTTTATTGTTTGGAGTGTGAGCTTGCTATTGGTTAGTAAACCGTTTAGTGCGAACGTGGGGTATGGGACTCATTGTTAACACTTTACGGGTTCCTCTCCAAGAAGTTTGTGACACATTAGCCTCTGGGCGGCCAGTACTGGACCTCCGGGTCACCACGCCTCTGGGCAACCGTCTCTGGACGCCTGCTCTATGGAGCAGTTTTTCGGCTTGTGCCTCTGGGCCTTTATCCTTCTGGGAAGGATCTCGCCGTCTCGCGCGTTCCGCATCTATGCGAGTGATCGATCACAACTCTACAGTACTTGGCAATAACGACTCTAGTCGGTGCACGTGCAATACTTGTATTATCTGATGATTTTTATATCCATTCGAGTACCGCCATTCGGTGTTGGTTCTATGGAACCATATGATGTAAGTGCGATTACCTTGTGGATTCACGGTGTCTTTGGACACTGCTTTTCAGTATTTGATTTCATTGACTTTTCAGTATATCCCTATTGCTCCTTGGAGCATCGATCTTTGCTTGGGCATTGATTACAGACTCTGGTCACTCTTGGGATTATTGCCTATGGGAAACTTTATATAGCTTTGGCTACGCCGATGATATGAGGCGATTTTATTTATTTAACACTTTGGTGTTGATATTCTCTTTGGAGATTTTTACTTTTTATTGATGATTAGGGATCGTCATTATGTTTATGTAGTCCATATTACTCTGGCCTTTGGAGAAGTTCCGTTTGATTTATGTACCGCATTATATATATCTTAGTTATTACTGATTGTTTAGCTAGCTTGACCCGAGTGTTTTCGCTCGGGTCAGACCGAGTTGTTTCAGGTTAGGTCTCTGGACTTAGCTTTCTGTGCTTCCGCTTGGACATTATCTGCTATGCTGATAGATAGCTCTTTATATTTGTCCACTATTTTGATACTCTGATTATTCAGTCTCTTATGTACATATTTTTGACTCACATGTGTGAGCGGTGGCTTTATACCCACCTTTTGATATTTGGATCTGTATTGACGATATATTGTACCTATGTTCTGTGACTGATATGTGACTGTTCTGTGATGATGATGTTATCATTTAGTATTATGTTTGTTCTGAACCTATTTTCCTTAGCCATTGTAATTTCGTTATAAATATCTATTGGATATGTCGAACCACTTGAGAAAAGAAAACCACCTATTCGACGTATTCGGTAGTTAGTTATAGCTTGATTACATATGGTCGCTTCCATTATACTCTATTCTCCATTCTAGTAGACGGTATTACTCCGTAATACTCTTTACTGGAGTGGGTCTCGGAGTGGGGCGTTACAATGGACTAACTGAGTTGAATGTGGAATTTGACCAAAACCAAATTTCATAAATCCTAAAAGTGATATAGCATTAACGAAGAGATTTGCTAAAAGCTACCGTATGAATTGTAAAATTAGATTTTTGTTTCGCATAAGATTTATAGGCGATAAATTTAGTTAAACCATTATACCACTAGCTCAGGCGACATGTGAAAAATATTTGAACTATTCGATATTAATCGCCGATTGAATATACACCTATGAGTCGCATAACTGCATTGTTTATTTATCCAAAATACTACACGATTTAATTGATTTATAATTATTATAAATTAACTAATATTTATAAAATATTATTTATTTATTTGATGTATTAGGTAGTGTTAGTAGTTTGGGGGTATCATTAGTAACTAATCAGGTGCCTGTATAAAAGTTACACATACATGCATTGATACATGATATTAATGCACATTTAAACAAGATTAAAATGATGTTAATTACTAAATAGGAATTAAGTTTTTAATGGCGCGTATAGTCCGGTATATGGTCGACCATATATCTATAGGGGAGGGGATTTTTGTTTGAACTTAGATCTAGATCTAGAAACCAGGGAAATGGAGAAAGAGTAAAAGGAGGAGAATCCTCCTTCTCTATTTATACCAAGCCAAAGCCACATTTATTTCTCTCTCTTACTTCCTCCATGTCATGGTCGCCCTTCTAGGGGTGTGCCACCACCATAGCGTGCTTCCTTTAGAAACAAATATATAAACATAAAATAAATACAAGTGGCGCTCTAGACAATTGCAAGGTCAGTTGATCGGTTCTTTCAGAATCTATGAGATTTCATCAAACAAGGTACACTTGAAGCAATCTCTTTAGGTACAATCTTACTTTTACAATTATACTGTAGCCGATCTCTTTTAACAGTTTTAAATATGCATTACTTATCTCACCTCTATGATCATTGTTTACAAACTATGTTAAGTAATTAATTTATATGCAATTGTTTTCATTCATAGTTTATTAAAAAAAATTGTAATCAAATTCATTTTGGCCATACCTACTATATAATATGCATTTTTTAATTTTAAAACATTGTAATTACATTCTTTACGATTTTAAATCATTTTTTATTATCTTTAAAATCAAATTCATTAATATATATATATCAATAAATTAGATTATATATATATATATTAAATTGCATTACGTTTAAAAAAAAAAGTTTTTGTCGAATGATGTCGGTAGTGTAATATATATTTATATTTTAATTAAATAATGTTTCTTTTAGTAGCGTATCTGTATAGGTATATGTGCAAAATAATAATCAAATGAATTTGAATTTTATAAAATAATTTACCTAAAAGAAGATACACATAGATATATTTTAAATATTTATTTTATACCAAAATACACATATTAATTTGTTTATGCAATTTTAAATAGTTTTATGTATATAAAATTGTAAAAAAATATAAAGAAATTAAATATATTTCTTTTATAATATTATATTTGTATAAATATATTTTTTAAATTAGTTAAAAGATATTATAATTGATATTTTAAAGACCTAGATTTTAATTTTAAAATATTTTACCAAGTCTTAGTTAGATATTTAGATATTAAATTTCGAATTTTATTGACCTGTTCAAATTTTGATTAATTAAAATTTTATTAGATATATATATATATATAAATAAATATCAAATTATATTATATATGCCGGAAAATAGGCACAAGGACAAACCAAACAAATATTAGGCTGAAGGACAATAAAAAAAATTGGTTGAAGGACAATGCAGTTATAACGAGCATTTTGTATGGTGTAAAACTAAATATAATACTAGTTATAACTAGCATTTTGTACATTGTAAAAGTTGAATGTGATGCTAATTATAACCGGTATTTGTCTTTCAGCCTAAAAATAAAACTTGATGCCCTTCAGCTTGGTTTTTCTTCTTCAAATTTTGTCATTTTCCCTAGTTCTATATATGTATTTTATTCAATGTTTTGAGACAACCAATACATATATAAATGGCAACTGTATATGTTTTAGATATAAATCCCAACATCTATATACGTAAACATTAACTATGTACATAGTATCATGTTGCATATGCACTTTATACACACATGGGTTTATATTTTTAAACACAAAATCATATAAACATTAAAACATGTTAATTAATTAATTTAAAAATTAAATGAAATTTGGTTTTATTTATGGATTGGATCTAGTAAAACCCATTAGGCTTTATAGGCCTACTTTGATCGAAATAGGAAAAAAAATTCACCTAATTTACCCATAACAAACCAAGCTAATTCCAACAATAGTATTAGAGCTCAAATGGTCCATGCAATCTGGTTAGTCAACATTTAAGGCCAACTAATTAAACCTACTTATTTGATGGATGTCTAGAATAGTCCATGCTTGGGGTTAATAATCTAGTATTCTTCTCTCCCTACCTACCGGCCTGACCCAATGGATGGAGTAAGTCCAAAAGGTTGACCAAGATGTAAGACCATAGTTGTTTGGGCCTTGGGCTAAGTTTCAAATCAAGAATAGAAAATTTAAAAATATACTTTAAATTTGAATATTAAATTTGAAATATAAAATGAAATTATATAAATAAAGGTTATAAAATAAATTTAAATTTTCCAAAAATGTTTTGGAAAATAAAGTAATTACTTTAAATTTCAATAAATATATTTAATTGATTTTATCAATTAAATTAAATTAAATAATTAAATAAAGAATTAGTTTATTAAACACACATGTACATATATAAATATACATACATACATACATATATACATAAATATATATATATATATATATATTGGTAGGTGTATGTAATAATAATTGTTATAGTTATACATTTTTCTTAAATTTGATTAAGAGAAATTATATAAATATTTGAATTAATTTAAACATTTAATGAAATTATTAATTTAAATAAATGAATTTATTAAATAAAAGTAATTTAGATTTAATTATCTAAAAGGTATACAAAATTGATATTTATATATAAGCAAACTATAAAAATTATAGTTGATTATGTATCGAATAATACAAATTTCAAAATTTTATAAAAGTTGAAATATTTAAGTAGGATTTAATTTAATAAAATTAAAATTAATTGAGTATGATTTAATTAATAAGAACTAAAAATTCTGAAATAAAATTTAATTTAATAAGATACATACATATATATATATACGTTATATAAGTTAATTAAATTGTAATAGTTACATGCAAATTAAACTTACATAACTATGTATGTATAAGATATATGTGGAACTGTAGAAAACCCAAAATAGGTTTTTTTAAGTAAGTACATACGTATTGTATGTATATCATGATTTTAGAAGCTTCCAACACTTGAATCATGAGGGTATTTCATAAGAAATACATTATTCCTTAAATCGATACCATTCAATGTTAAAGATTATGAATCACTATTATATAAAGTTATCCACTACCATTTATATATTAATAGATTACTTGTAACGATCCCAATTTTTGATTTAAATTTAAACTAATAATTAAGTGAATTTTGGATAAATTCTAGAATTATTTTGAATTTGAAGTATATATATGAGAAATTTTGGGTTTGACTTTAAAATTTTTGAATTTTGAATATTGAATTTTGTATTTAAAAATTGAATAAAAGACTTAGAAAATGATTTGGGTAAAAATATTATTTATATTTATTTATGGGTAGTTAGTTTTATAATTATAAAAATGTATTAATATAAATTAAATGTGGATAGTTAAACTTCAAAAAGAAATAAAATAAATATCTATATATAGGAATGTAAATTAAAATGAGACAATAAGCATTTGAGTTAGAAATATGAATAGATATATATAAGATAAATTATGGAATACAAAGTAAACACATTAGTTAAAACTTTAACAACATATTATCTATAGAAATTCATCTATATTATAAAACCAGACAAGTTGTATAATATGTGTAAGTAAGAAAAATAAGTAAACAAAATATCTACAAACAAAACAAATAAATAAAAATAAATACACATAGTTAAGATCCAAACAACATTATCAGCCAACAAAAGAAAAGATAAGTATGTAAGCTTGTATGGGAAGGCAAGTAAAAGTAAATATCTACATACATAAAAATAAAATATCTTTGTACAAATGAAATAAGTATGAAGTGTGTATCAAGACAAAGGTAATTAATATAAGTACCTTCGCCACCATATTGAGAAAAAAAATCTTTGATCCTATTTTGTACTAAATGGAAAATAATTACCCTGTACGCATATATTATCATGTAACTTCTTTTTCTATATATCCTCATTTCAGTTCGACATTCCAAGCTAAGAAATTTAAAGTAAATATCATCTTAACCTTAAAAAAACTTCAACTTGAAACAATCAACGGCAACTAAATCAATTCGAACAAGAATTAAAGAAGAAGATTTCAGTTTTCAATTTTAAAGCCTGGTTCAAAAGAAGTGTTCTCTGTTCCAAGCATTTACAGGTGAGTAACATCATCTTTCAAATCTAAAAATGAATATGGTTGCATTTTTCTGTGATAAATATTGTAGTTGTATATATGTATGTTTCTGCGTATATATGGATGGATGTTTGTATACTTGTAATCTCTGGAACAAACTGTTTTACTTTTCAAGTTTGAATTTTGATTCAAAATTTATTATTCTTTGATCTGACAACTTTTAAAATTTAGGATACAAACAAAAAAGAAAATTGTTGTTACATCCTAGCTTAGAGTTTAAACTTTATTTAAGTTGAAATAAATTTGTATACTGCTATAGGAAATAAAAAAACAACAGGGTAAACTTAAGTGGAAGTAAACTCAAACATTTTAATTTATTAACTCAGGATCACAAGTTGAATCTTTAGCCTATAACATGATTTTTAAACCAAACATCTAAATTTTTATTTTGGAATATTAAGAGTAGTTTTGGGTTGAACAAAAATATGAGAATTTGGGTTTCTCTGATGATCCTCGTGTGCTGGGCGGTCGGGGTTCTCTGTAGCGATGGAGGAGTGATCGGTGGTGGTTGGAAAAATAGCCGGAGGTTGCATCGACCACGGCGGCGGCGGCGGCGGCGGCGAACGTTTAAAGTTTTTAAACCTAATTTTCGTCGAGGCTGTGTATTTGTTTCGTTCATCATTCACGTGCGATCGAGTGCTTCGTGGTTTTAGGCGGTGATAGGGGAAGTGTTGACGAGTTTGGGGCCGAAGTTGCATGATTTCTGGTGGTGGTTGTTGCGAGCACGGCGCGTTGACAGGTTTGGGGTGAATTCGGTCTCGAGTTTCCAGGTTTTATTTAGAACTCAATTTTGATTCAAGCTTCTATGGTGGATTCTGGGGATGGTGATCATGCGTGAGGGTGATCGGCGATGTGTTGGAGGCCAGGGTGGTGGCGGGAGATGGCTAGAGCCACGGTGCACGTGCACCGTGCCATTCGAATTTTCTGATGATTTTTGGTTTGTGCAGTAAGTTGTCTCGGGTTTTACTCGAGTTATTTGAGTAGTTTACTCGAAGCATTGGGGGGCCTGACTCAAAGCAAGTTTGGGTTGTCTCGGGTCAGTTTGCATTGCTTTAGTTTTTTTTTGAAAGCTGTCTGCAATTTGAATTTAAGCAATTTAAATGAATTTTAATCTGTGAGAAAGATTTAAACACAGTTTAAATCTAGTTTTAAGTTTAAGTTTCTAATAAACTTTGAATTTAAAAAGTTTTAAAAGGGAATTTGAATTTTAAATCAAAGTTTTAAATATTTAGAAGGTGGGTTTTCAGATTTTAAACCTAACAGTTTCAGATTTTAAAATTTAAATTAAAATCTAAAACAAGATTTAAACAGTGGTTTAAATTTAAAGTTAAGTTCAGTTTTCAAATAAACTTTTAAAACTTTAAGTTTTAAAATGAAGTTGGATTTTAAATAAAGAATTTAAAATCAAGAATTTAAAACCAAAGTTTAAATCAAAATTAAAACATGGATTCAAGTCTTTTGGAATCCAAATCTGGAAATTAAAATTAGTTTTAAATTTGAATGTGTTTTAACAAGTTTAATTTAAAATAGTTTTTTAAAAGTAAATTTGTTTTCAAACAAATATTTAAACTTTATTTTTGATAAAGTTCTTTTATAAAAGGGTTTTAAATAGAAATTAAATGATTTGATAACTTAGATTTGCAAGTTAAAATTGTAATGTATTTTAAAGCTTAAATTTTAAATAAAAAAATTAAGTAATTTAGTTAGAACTTTTTCCTTATATAGGTTTATAAGTTAATTTTGGGTTAATGTTTAAATATATAGTCATTTTGAATTTTAAATTCAAAATGAAATTTGAATCTAAATTTAGCAATATAATGTTTTAAATACGCTTTAATATTAATAAAGTCATTAATAAAGAAATTAATCATCTTAGAGATAACTAAGGCAATTAAGTGATTTAATTAATAAGATAATCAAGGAAAAATTTATAATTTAGATTAATTTATAATTAGAAATAAATAATAATGATTTAATCTAAGATAATTTCTTAGGAAAGAAATTAAAGAAATAATGAAGATAATTAACTAAGGATTATTAATATTAATTAATGTGATTAATTTTAATAATTTATTAGGTTAATTAATTAAGATAATCAATTGTAAATTGTTAATTACCTAAAATAAGTAATTAAGGGGTTAACTACTAATTGTATTTAAATTTGGATATTTTGATTAATTCAATGATAAAGATTAATTGGTAAAGATTAATCGTTATGAGATGATTGCTTAATGGCAAGTAATTAAAGGTTTAATTTCTTAAAATAATTAATTAAGGGATTAATTAATTATGTAATTGGTGTAAAGGTTAATTTAATTAATATGATTAATTAAGAATAATTTATTAATTTAAAATAATTAATTAAAGTATTGGATTAATTAACTTATATCAAATGATTTGTAATTAATTAATCCGGATTGGATAATTTACTCATAAGCAATTAATTTAATTGGAAACAGCTTGAATTAATTAGGATTAAACGATTAACTAATCCTGCTTATAAATGTTTATTGAATGCATGACCTTACTTATGAATGATTGTATTGTATGAGATGCCTTGAATCGATTGTCCTATCCGATCCATGATATTTTGTTTGTGGATTGAGCTGCGTATTTTATTCATTGTGACACATTCGTTATTAATCCGTGAATCCGTGAATGAAAGATAAGCGTAATAATTTATACCGCTTATCAATTATATTTCTGTGTTTTGACCTGTGATGATGATGTTATTGCACTATTGTGTTAAACCCCTGGACCACACCATACACACACAAATATGGATTTCATGAGGAAATCGATTAAGTCACAGATTTTTGAAATGATCTTTTAATAGACAATTTAAATCTAAATGGTTTTGGAAATGGAATCGGGTTAAATGTGAAAAGCTCTTGAAATGAAATTTCAAGAAAAATTTATTTTTGAATAACTTGATAAAGTTTTGAAATTTAAATAATTTGATTTAAATTTGAATTCAAAACTTGAAATTGAATTCTATGATTTGAAACTAAGGATAAAAGATGTTATACAAGTTGTATATGAGTTAAACCATTTCAAAGGTATTGATCTGGAAATTTGAATTTAAATTCAAAGGCATTAACTCGTCCAAATATTATTGGATTTTTCCGGAACGAAAACTATTTGTTTTCAAATAATAAAAGCTTTCACATAAGAAGTGAACTTCCAATTTGTGTTAAAAGGATTTCTAGTTTGAAATAAAAATGATTTCCAAGTTAAGGAAAGGGTTTGAAAGCTATAAGTTAAATCTTTGATTTAAAGATTTAACGAGTTAATCCAATTGAAATGGAAATTCTTTTGAAATCCGTGAATAGATCTTGGTGAAACTGTATGAACTTTGTGAAATAAATCTTTTTGTTTAAAAAGATTTAAAATGGCATTTTGTTTAACCATTTGAAGGAAAAGCTTTGGATTTTTAAGTTGTGACTTAACTGAAATCCCATATCCATATGTTTTAAATACGCGCTCATTATTCGATTTAGCCGGGAGAGGACTTTGCGTCATATAACCCATTTCGAATAATGATACGACGTTATGGATAGCATTTGAAGACCGGTGGTGAAGACCAAGTATTTATGAGAACGATAGGATAACCTATCGATTGTCTCTGCACCGGCTGATCCCCGGTATAGAGATTCCCTAAGTGATGGGAAGTCCGATCGGGATTATGGATACCCGGATTGCAAGGGCTTCTTCGGAAGTGCCTTCGGTTCTGTTCGAACCCGGGACAGACTTGTATGGTTGTATGTATGACACTACACTTTGAGATATAAAGCAGATTTCTTTCAAATAAATATCTGTTGGTGGCGGAGAATTTATTCTCTTAGCTTAAGATCCTTCTCTGAGACGTACGAGCTCAGAGGTTATGTAGTTGAAGGTTATCAGCAATATATTCTCAATTTGGTAGTGTGACATGTAGAGTGTTGTTGTGTGTTGATGATCATTTGTTGATCATTTGTGATCAGAGCATGGCTTCTATATGAAGCGTAGCTTTGTGGACGAGACTGCATCAGGACCTCACAACCCGAAAATGGTCGAAACAGGAAAGATGCGGCAAGGTTATGAGGGTCGCGCCCTTTAGGGTGTGTCATTCCCTTCTGGTAAAGGGTGGTATCATGGTATGGAGCCAAGATATTTACCTATGTGGTAGCCTAATCTCATTTACTGTGTGGTTGTTGCTTTGCGACAGAGGGCCCTCGGATAAAGGTCCCAAAGGACCGGGGGGTGGCATGCTCGAGAAGTAGTTATCTAGTTACAGAGGTAACCCGGCCTTGTGTTGGCAGAGAGCTGATTAGTTCTCGGGACGTCCCGCCAGAGGCGTACCCATGGACAGTGGGAAGTTCCTTAGCCCGACCATTTGTTGGAAATCCAAATGAAACAATACGCGCCCTGTACGGTTTTAGTTGTATAACCTGCCATGGAATGCGGCGGTAACCTGCTATTGAACATGGTAGCTATAGTAGGCATACGATAATGGTCGTATACTGTCTAAGATTTATATTATACGTTCAAAATGTTTTCCACTATGCACCTATAGTAATAATATCAAGAAATTTTCTCGTATCAAGCATGTTTGACTATCATAAGGAGAAATCTCCTCCAATTCTGCGTTTGCATGGTATGTGCGGCGGGAGGCCTTATGGTAGTTTCATTTTCTAAAAAGCATTGCAGATTTATTTTAAATTCTTATTGTTTATTTTTTTTAAAAATAAACTGTTTTGTTGCTCACACCAGTCCCATGACTGACTCGGAGTTTATTGTTTCTTTCCTAAACTTTGGGTGCCTAAATTTTCCACATGGGCAATCTAGAGTTGGGTTTTCCAGATAGTCAGGTTTAGTAGATTATCTAGAGTTAGTCCAGTCTTTGGATATGGACGAGACTTGCTTGTCTAGGTAACATGTGAGGTTGGTTTGAGCTAGCTTTAGATTGGAGCATTGGATTTGGGAATGCATTCTATTGAAGATATTGTTCCGCTGCTGATGTTATCTATTTCCGTTGCTATTTCTTGTATCATATCTCTGGTGTATATTGATATCAATTATATCATCTGTTGCATCAAATACTGTATCAATGTTGTATATCAATGTATTATTCTTTTATTTCTTCCGCTGTGTTGTACTTAATGGTGTTATAAGCTCCGGCACACCAGGTTCGACATTTGAATCTGCGGCATTTGAATACGAGTGTCGTATTCGGTGCCGATTTTTTGAAGGTCAAGTCAGGATCGCTACATTACTGGCATACTCTTTAGTTGGCGAGCAAACTCAACCAGCGATGTTAAGTGCAGTACTATCAATTTATTGACTAGACGAGATATGATACATAAATGTATTTATTAAGTAAACTAAAGGTACATGCATTTTACTTTGGCCGCCGCGCAACTGTAGGTACAAGTGAATAATCTCTTTTGATTTGTTGAGAAAACTCAACGATGAAATGAGGTTGGGATAAAGACTATGGGTTAGGAATTGTATTAGATACAATCGATAAGGAGATATCCACCGTTTGCGGGACTATGATTCCTTGAGCAAACTCGAGGTCAGAGTCCCAAGGCATGCGCAACCTAAAACTCACTAAAAAAATGGAGAATTTTCTATTTCTCTTATGGTTTCAAGAAATATAAAATCTAGTGAGAGCTTTATTTGAAAAATGAAACGGTCGCATTTGACCATTCTAATAGTATAAGAATATATGCTATACAAAGTTAAAATGGTATACTTCGATAAGTTTGTGTAACTAATATAATTGATAAAATGTTTATCGGTTAAAATATACAAATGAATTGAATTAATACTGAGGTAGAATTATAAAACATACTTACCAATAGATCTTTCGGCATGTTGTCAATTCAAGACCTATGTAAGAGCCAAATTATACAACTACTATATACATTTGTACCTTGGTTACTTAGTGGTTTATTTTCTAAATTATATAACTTCTAAAAACATGTGTACGAAACCTATATGGAATTAGTCCATATGAAACGAGCAAGTAGACCATAGTGCGAGATTGTATGTTCAACATGATTGATTGCAATGAGAATCTTACTATATAAGATATAACATTAGACAGATGACCTAGGAATTTAATCATTGAAATGTTAGTCTGATCAGTTTATGTAATGTGCAACTTATTGATATCATTAAATATTAAGGACGTTTGAATGCACTTTTGTAAAGAATTTGGTGCGGCCTTGTAGCAAGGATTTCCTTTTGAATAGTTTGACCATTCGAAAGGAAAGCGAATGTCCAAGAGTAGATAGAAGATAGGCATAGTTGTGATGAAGAGAGTGAATGGTTACCTCTACTTAGTGAAGAGACATTGGAAACGAGAACTGTATAAAATTTAGTAAGATACTTGATATTGAATAAAAAATGTGATTTCTATTCCAAACGTATTTTTATATAGAAATTTTTTTATATAGAAAATAATTTATGTGAGTTTAAGATATATAATTAAAAACTTTCGACTATAAACTAGTTATATCAAGAGAAATATATAGTCCACAATAAGTTATAAATGGAGCTTTTTAGTTTGCATGCTATTATGGTAATAACAGAAATATTAAAAGTATAACATATAGCACTTGTCAGTGGGTGCGTCCAGTTATGAAATATTATCTTCATATATATACCACGAATTATTCATGAAATAACAATTTTTTCCAGTATTAACTAGAAATAGATATAGTTTTATTTTAATATGAATATTATGAATATTTGTTATAAGGTATACCTATAATAATGGCATTTGTTTTCGTAACAAAAGTAATGCATTAAAAAATATAGAAGAGTCTAAATTTTTACTATTATTTTGGAGTTATAGACTAAGCCATATTTTTTGAGAAATAATAATTTTGATCCTATGATAATGAATCATATGGTGTTGTTAAATTATATCTTAGAAGATTAAGTGCAATGCAATATTTAAATCATTTTTAAATATTTAAATAATGGATTTTAATAACCAAGTAAACATCTGTTAAGTAATAATTAATGATGTTAAAATCATTTCAAAATATGTTTACTAAAAAGGTTAGTTAAAAACAAAAACAGAAAATGTGACCGAAAACCGTTTTTCGGAATTTCGACTTTTCGACATTAGAAAGTTGCCAGAAAAAGTTGTGCACATATATAAATGTTCATGCCATGATAAGTTAATCCATGTGTTAAACTTAATAATCAAGCTTAAATTGAAGATAAAACATGATTTGACATAAAATGCATAAAAATATATAATATAACCTTATAAAATTAATAAAGTACCACATCATAATCTAAATCACCCTAGGTAAGTACAAAAATCATGTTAAGGAGGACCTAAGAGGGGTACAATGTAAGGAAGGGATGGAGAAGGTATGGATCTCCAAGATACATGCACACTTTATATTACATAATTCTTAAGTCATTTTACAAAAATTCCCTTTTCATTTTGCCTATAAATACATGCCTCCTCTCACCATTCTTCACTTTACATATTTACTTCCATATTCATTTCCATTCTCTTCATGTATTCATAAATTTCCATGGCTTCCATTTGTATGTTCATGGCTTAAAACTATAGTTTTTCCACTTCCATCCACTTAAAACTAGCTTATACCTTCTCTAAATCACTCAACTTACCAAAACAACACCTTAACTCACCATCTCAATCATGGTTGAGCCCATAACAGCATATGGATGAACCCAAATAACCCGTTTAAGGGATCAAAAGTCCGAGCTTGAGTGGAGTGAAGTATAGTTCGTGTGTCGGCAAGTTGTTATAGGAGTTCGGCTTAGTTCGATTGCATTTTTGTGAGTAAATCTCCACCCTTACAATCAAAGATTTTAAACTATTTTAATCCTCGTATTATTGACTTATGAATACTTGTTGTATATGTGTAGTAATGGTTTGTTAGTTGGTTTGTTCATGTTGCAAAAAGTTGTCGCATTTGGAAGTTAGTTTGCATGTACTAAGCGATATGAAAGTTAGTGGCTAAAGTTAATTATATTGTTAGCAAATGTTTGATATACATTGTATTATTGTAAATCACCATATATATATATGTTCATACCATTGCTATATGATTTTTGGTGGTAAGTTAATGCCTTGAACTTGTTTTTCGAACTACCCATGTAACAATAGTCGCCATATCGACACTTTTGGAAAATCACCTTTTATCGAAATCATTTGGTTTCACCTTCGTGCTTGGATTAGTTTTACAAGTCAAGAAAGATTTAAAATAATAATGATTCCAAATTTAATTAATTATTTTTTAATAATGATTATTTAATTAGTTATTTACTAATAAGGATTAAGGCTAACTAATTAGCTTATTAATGATGTCTTTTAAATTTAACTAATTATGTAGTTAATGATGTTTTAAATTTAATTTATTATTTTATTTAATGATGTTTAAGGCTAATTAATCTTTTGATAATGATGGATTAATATTTATTAGTTTACTAATTAATGATGTTTTTTGAAATTAATTAATCCTTTTAATTAACGACTTTTAAAAGTTAATGAATATGTTAAAGCTTAATTAATCTTTCCTTAAATAAATTTTAAATTAATTGATCACTTTTAAATAATGATTTTTAATCATTAATTAATTAATTTAATTAATTATTTTTAAATATTATAATTAATTTAATTAATGTTGAAAAGGTGATTTACCCCTTTTAATTGATAGTTACTGAAGTTAATTTATCAACTTAATTAACGAAGTTTCAAAGTGAATTTATCAAAGCAACAAGGATTTTTTGACCTTGTTATTCATTTTAATTAATGATAATAATTTATTTATTTAATTTAATTAATTACAATTAATTTCTAATAAAATTAATGGTATTTAAAAGTGATTAACTTCTTTTGGATTAAAGGCTATAAATTCATCAACTGAATTAATGAACTTTTAAAGTTAATTAATCAATATAATGAGTATGTGTTTAAGTTATTAAATCCTTTTTATAATGACGTTAAAGTTAGTGAACTCCTTTAGCAAAGTGTTTTAAAGCCGATACTAGTATTGTGAAGCCCAGATACAAATTCGATTTTAGAAAAGAAAAAGCTTGATTCGCTTTATGGAAATGAATTGATTTCCATAAAACTATTCACTTATATGGGAATGATTTATTTGTATACTTAGCACTAAGCATCGAAGAAGTAGACTTGCTTCTATTTCAAAAGAATAGTTGAGACATGACTTTGAGGTAACACTACCTTAACTTGTCCAGTATTATTGTTAACCAAGAAATAATACAAGTTTGAATTCGATGAGTGGTGATAAGTATATAAGACTTAATTTCCATATACGATCGTTTTATATCATCGATAGTTGGTTCTCCAGCTAACAGTTACCTTAGCTTCATTATTATCGTCATTCTAAGACGATGATCGAGCAGGCGGCTCCTTAGTTATCTAGTTAATTATTTCTGCTATATGATTGTGTAGATGTATTTTGTATCTAAAAATAACATGTCAGAATGTATAGGTGCAAATCTGTTAGATGTAATACTTTTGTTTAACTCTGATAGCTCCATGTAAGGAGTAACCTTTTGTACTATATCATTTTGTATCATATATAACCATTCTGTTTTGAGTTTCTATTCTATCTTGTTCCGTTCTTTATTTTTCCCCAAGGCAACTTGTTTTTCAAACGTTTGGGAAACGGCACACAAATATCATGGATGTATTAATTGTTGTTCCCATGAATCAGAAAGGTGGGTCATCACGGTTGGTACAAGAGCTTAGGTTTAGCGAACCCCCAAGCCCCCGTGGGGTAAACACTTTAAGGATAGGATTAGCAATGTCCTAGGATAAGTCTGAGAGTGTGTGTGTGTGTGTGTGTCTATATATATATATATATATATATATATATATATATATATTGAGTGCGCATTTGTTAATGTTATAAAAAATGTTTTATATTATGTTGTTTGATCCGTTGAGTGGTATATAAATTCTGGTTGATGCGTTTGATCAGCATTATCAATAGGGATTCCTAACCACTTGAACTGACCCATACAATATTGTTTTAAAATGGTAAATGAAATAATTTTACCTAGGAATATATTTTATATATACAAGAATGATTTTCAAAATTAATACAGTGTATTGATGAGTTGATTATTAGGAGATGATAATATATTATTATTTAGGATTTGTTTAGTTATGCTTGTCCAGTTTGAGTATTAACTATTGTTGAATAAGTTCATAAGAAATTTTCCTTAGTATGGTATAGGTTAGGTAAATAGAAACTAGGGAACGTTGAGAATGAACTTCTTATGAATTAAGTTTCACAGTCTGACTATAAGGTGCTCGGTGAAAGGGTTATGTAAAAAGTCATCTTTTAATAGTGTTAAGCTAAAAGTAAACGTTTAATATAAAAAAGTTGTTTAATAAAATCTAGTGTAGGATAATATATTTAGAGGATAAATATATAAGAAAATTTTAGTTATAATAAAGGAGAATTATTTAAATATTAGTTTAACTCACACCTAAGTTTACCGTCATTTATTGCTATACCGTCATTATAGCAATTTTTGCTATACCGTCATTTATTGATCATCTTTAAACCCTTGTGTGTGTCTGAGCTTGAGCTTGCGTTTTCACAAAAGTCGATGTTTAAAATTCATTAATCATTTTGATTAATGATATTTTAAATCGATCAATCATTTTAACTAATGATGTTTAAAATTAATTAATCTTTTTGATTAATGAGATCTGAATTTAAATAGATTAATTTAATTATTAATGTTGAACTTTAATTAATCATTTTAATTAAGGATGGTTAAATCTAATTAATTGTTTTAAAAAATAATGTTTTGAAATTTAGTTAATAATCTTAATTAATGATGTCTGAATTTAACTAAATCGTTTTAATAAGTGATATTTGAAATTAATTATTCATTTTAGTTAATGATTATTTATATTTAATAAATCATTTGATAAATGATATTTTAAGTTAGTTAGTTGATTTAATAAACGAATTAAAAGTAAATTAACTGATTTGATGAAGGTGTTTTGGAAGTAATTAACTATTTTATTTAAAATAATCGATTTTGTTAATTAAAGGACACTGTAAATTTGATTAATTATCTTTTGGGATGGTTAATCTTGTTTTAGATTAATCAAGGGGTATTATAAATCATCCACTAGGACTGATTAACATAATTTTAAAATCTATAAAGGTATTTAAATTGTTTTTTATCCTTTGAGGTAATAAATACTGTTTTAAAATTAATAAATGATGGTTTTTAAATGAGAACATTTAAATAGAATTGTTTACAAATAAAGCTAAGTGTAAATTGTTTTGGGTTTATAAAATGACATTTGTTTTTGACCCTTGTTTTAATACACTTAGTATTATAAATTTATCATTTAAAAGAACATTTTAAGGAGTTTTTGGAAAAATTTAGATCCTGGAATTTTTTTGAAATGATTTCAAAAGATTTTGAGAGAAGTAATAGTGGAATTATTTGGAAATATTTATAAACTATAATATTCTGGAAAAGAAATTTTAAATGGAATGCATTTTCTTCGGGATAATTCGGGGAAACATTTCGGTTAGTTTTGTGGTAATATGAATAATCTTTTAAGTGACGATTTGATGTTTGTTTAGGAGAACGTTGTGGAGTACTTAGTAAATTATTCTCATTATCATAGTGCGATCGAAATGAGTCCAATTCCATACGAACCCAAAGTGAGTTTTAGTAAATAAAATTGTTTGAAGTTATTTCATAAAAGAAATATATATAGTAGGTTTAATTAGTTTTTAAGTTCCCTAAAAGGGGATTGATTTCTAAATAAAAAGTATTTTTGATAAAAGATTGTTTTGGGTAAATGAATTTTTTACTCTTAGGCAAGATAAGGGATAAGTTATCATTGATTTAAATGGGTTAGATTGGATAGGAAGGTTTTGATAACATTGTTTTATCAAAAAAACCATAGATATTATTTAAGCATCTAAACCATGTAAACTAATTGGTGTTATTGGGCCAGTCCATAAACATCATTCGTTATAACACCTTAAGGTTAAAAATATATATTAGGAAGGTTTTAATAGACATTGTTTTATTAGAACCATAAATTTTGTTTAAAACATGTAAGTGGTGCAAACTATTTGTTATTTTGGATCAATTCATAAACATCATCTATTTTAATACTCTAAGTTAAAGAGGTTGACTCAGTTTTATAAGACCCAAATTTTAATTAGATCTTCACCTAAATTGTGAAAAGTAAAATAAAATTTGTATTTATATGTACTCTTAAGACATATAATAGTATTATACAAGTAAATAAGGTGGAATAATTTATTATTTGGTGTTTTATAAACAAACAACTTTATGAAATATTTTTAAACTTAGGTCAAATTTTATGAAATAACCCATAAATGATTTTGGGTATTGAATAAAATACAAAATGCAAATTAAATGATTTAGAAATACTGGTATAATTAAGAAACCAATAATTTTAGAAAGTGACTTTCAATTTTGTTTGAAAGAGCATAGGCAATCCTCTAAGCAATAACTAAAGACTGATGAGCAAAATGGTATGTTTAGGAAATTATTTATGTTCTTAGGCAATCAAGAAATTTTTAAACCTAAGTTAAGATTTGTTTGTTAGTCATTTAACATTTTAAGTAATACTAAGTGTTAGATTTTTCCTTTACGGATTATAATTAGTTTGACTGAATTGATTGATTGGGTAATCTTACATACAATAGTTTATAGTCTTAAAATTTATAAACGAAGGTTTTTGAATTGTTATTATTAGGACCTAAATCCCGGTGATTTTGAAAGTGATTATTGGGAAAATTTTAGAAATAAATAGATTGTTTGCTCTAGTTGTTGTTTTATGAGGAAACGAAATACCACTAAAAGCATATTTCTACAGTTTAACATGTTTTGCCAGGAGGACCCCCTTCTTTACATTTTGATCTTGGTTTTTGATTTACTTCTTTGTTGAGAAATTCAAAAATAAAATTTTCAATATAAAATCTGGGCATTTAGTTCTAAAATTCTGGAAGTATTTTGAAAAATGTTGGATGCATTGCATTTATTATAGAATATTCTCTTTATTTTGTTGCATATATTTTTTACATTACTTTTGGGTTGCATTATGTTACCTGATTGCATATGGTTGTTATAATGTTTATATTGCATGTGTTTATAATGGAAATAATACAGCTAAGGAAAATATAACTAATTAGATTTACTTAAAACCAAGTAAGTAAATTGTTTTTTTAGGTTGGTTATTACTCCTTCCACTCCATAATAATTTCGAGGACAAAATTCTTTTAAGAGGGGAGAGTGTGACGATCTGCAAATTAATCACTTTATATTTGAATATTTAAATCATTTTTAAATATTTTAATAATGGATTTTAAAAACAAATAAACATCTTTTAAATAATAATTAACGATTTAAAATCATTTTCAGAATATGTTTACTAAAAAGGTTAGTTCAAACAATAATAAAAAATGTGACTGAAAACCATTGTTTGAAATTTTGACTTTTCGACGCTAGAAAGTTATCAAAAAATGTTGTGCGTGTTTGTGCACACATGCACACATATAAATGTTCATGCCATGATAAGTTAATCCGTGTGTTAAGGTTAATAATCAAGCTTAGTTTAAAGATAAAACATGATTTGACATAAAATGCATAAAAATATATAATATAACCCTAGAAAAATAATAAATTACCACAACATAACCTAAATCACCCTAAGTAAGTACACAAAATCATGCTAAGGAGGACCTAAAGGGGGGTAACGTGTAAGGAAGGGACGGAGGAAGTAAGGAGCTCCATGATACATGCACATTTTATATTATTTAATTCTTAAATCATTTTAGTAACATGCCCTTCTCATTTTTCCTAAAATACATGCCTCCTCTCACACTATACATATTCACTTCCATATTCATTTCCATTATCTTCACGTATTCATAAATTTTCATGGCTTCCATTTGTATGTTCATGGCTTAAACTATAGTTTTTCCACTTCCATCCACTTAAAACAAGCTTATACCTTCTCTACATCACTCAACTTAACAAAAAAACACCTTAACTCCCCCATTTTCAACCATGGATGAGCCCATAACAGCCCATGGCCGAACCCAAGTAGCCAATTTAAGGGCCTAAAAGTCTGAGCTTGAGTGGAGTGAAGTATAGTTCGTGTGTCGGCAAGTTGTTACAGGAGTTTTGCTTAGCTCGGTTGCATTTTTGTGAGTAAAACTCCACCCTTCGACCAAAGTTTTTAAACTATTTTAATGCTCATATTATTGATTTATGAATGCTTATTGTATATGTGTAGCAATGGTTTGGTAGTTAGTTTAGTTCATGTTGCAAAAAGTTGTCGCATTTGGAAGTTAGTTTGCATGTACTAAGCGATATGAAAAGTTAGCGGCTAAAGTTAATTATATTGTTAGCAAATGTTTGATATATGTTGTATTATTGTAAATCACCAAGTGTATATGTTCATACCCTTGCTATGTGATGTTTGGTAGTAATGTTAATCCCCTGAACTTGTTTTCCAAACTGCCCGTATAGCGATTGTCGCTATATTGGCTCTTTCGGAAAATCTCCTTTTATCAAAATCATTTGGTTTCATCTTCGTGCTTGGATTAGTTTTACAAGTTAAGAAAGTTTTGAAATAATAATTATTCCAAATTTAATTTATTATTTCAATAATTATTATTTAACTTAATTAATTATTTTATTTTATTAATAAGGATTAAGGTTAAATAATTAACTTATTAATGATGTGTTTTAAATCTAGCTAATTACTTAGTTCATGATATTTGAAATTTAATCAATCATCTTATTTAGTGATGTTTAAGGCTAATTAATCTTTTGATAATGATGGATTAATATTTATTAATTTATTAATTAATGATGTTTTTTAAAATTAATTAATCCTTTTAATTAATGACCTTTAAAAGTTAATAAATCTGTTAAATCTTAATTAATCTTTCCATAAATAAAGTTTAAATTAATTAGCCACTTTTAAATAATGATATTTAATCATTAATTAATTAATTAATTAATTATATTTAAATGCTACAATTAATTTAATTAATGATATTTTAAAAGGTGATTTACCCTTTTTAATTAACAGTTATTGAAGTTTATTTATCAACTTAATTAATAAAGTTTCAAAGTGAATATATTAAAGTAACAAGGATTTTTTGACCTTGTTATTCATTCTAATTAGTGATGATAATTTATTAATTTAATTTAATTAATTATAATTAATTTTTAATTAAATTAATGGTGTTTAAAAGTGATTAACTTCTTTTGGATTAAAGGCTATTGAAGTAAATTCATCAACTGAATCAATGAAGTTTTTAAAGTTAATTAATAAATATAATAAGGATTTGTTTAAGTTATTAAATCCTTTTTATAATGATGTTTAAAGTTAGTGAACTCCTTTAACAAACTGTTTTAAAGCTAATACTTGTATTGTGAAGCCCAAGCACGAATTTGGTTTTTTAAAAGAAAAAGTTTGATTCACTTTATGGTAATGAATTGATTTCCGTAAGATGATTCACTTGTATACATGGGAACGATTTATTTGTATGTTTAGCACTAAACATCGAAGAAGTAGACTTGCTTCTATTTTAAAAGTTAAGAATAGTTGAGACATGACTTTGAGGTAACACTACCTTAACTTGTCCGGTATTATTGTTAACCAAGAAATAATACAATTTTGAATTCGATGAGTGTTGATAAGTATACAGGACTTAATTTCCATATACGATCATTTTATATCCTCGATAGTTGGTTCCCTAGCTATCGGTTACCTCAGCTTCTTTATTATCGTCATTCTAAGATGATTTGTTGCTTCGTTGAGCTTTGTTATCCTTTGTCGAAAATGACTAAATCAAAGCGTGTGCTTTTGGGGGCCAAGTTATGTGGGATTGCTCCTATAAAGGTATTTTCATATCCACTCTAGGTTGGATTCAGTTTTACACATTTATATTTGAAATGCTCGGATTCTTGGTAAAGATTGTCGGGGTCCGGCTTGGAGTTCCCCGGGTTTTCACGTATATTTTTAGAAGTACACTTCTTTTAAGGGGGATGCACCCTCCTAGTAATTGTTGGAAATCCTTTCCTTCTTTGATTTGAACCTTCGAATTTTTTTCTATAATTGCAATAAGAATGGTCAACCACTCTTCATGATGTTTTATTAAAGGTTTTGTCCATTATATCAAGTTTGGACTGTTATCTTGTTTTATCCATTATGTTCAGTTTGGATTTTTTTCAGACTATTTCCTTTCTTCCAAGCCTGGATCTTTTTTTCCTATCATCTATGTTTGTATTTGTTTCCTATTTTTCTTTTCCATTCTTATCTTTGGTTATTGTTTATGTGGGAGAAAACCCATTCCGTTTCAGCGATATGGTCCAACATATTATTGTTAAATACACTACCTTTTGTTCTAGATTTTTACTCATACCATACATATTGTCTTACCTGAGTTGTTTATTTTCCCTAACTCTAGGGTACTTAATTATATTTGAGTAATCCAAGGATAGTGGGTTTCTCTTTAGAGCTCTTTGAAGATGATGATCGAGTAGGCGGCTCCTTAGTTATCTAGTTATTTATTTCTGCTATATGATTGTGTAGATGTATTTTGTATCTAAAAATGATAAGTCAGAATGTATAGGTGCAAATATGTTAGATGTAATACTTTTGTTTAACTCTGATAGCTCCATGTAAGGAGTAACCTTTTGTATTATATCATTTTGTATTATATGCAACCATTCCGTTGTAAGGTTTTTTCTATTCTGTCTTGTTCTATTTTTATTTTTCCCTACGACAGCTTGTCTTTCGAACGCTTGGGCAAAGGCACACGATACTATGGATGTATTAAGTGTCATTCTCAAGGGTCAGAAAGGTGGGTATTCACAACTTACTACACTAAATTGACAGGTGAATTATAATAGAAATGAATATGTATATTTGACACACAAGTAATGTATGTATGATAATTCATAGAATGTAAAACGAAAGTAGAAAAATAACATGCAAAAAAAGTGAAAAAATCGATTTGATCGAATAGGTGAGTTTATTAGGAAAGAGTTTTGAATTTACCTAAAAACTAATAAGATTTAATACCAAAAGGCACTTCTCTCTATGATACATAACCATGCATTGATAAGGAGTAATCAAACTTTTTGTTGGATAAAGTATGATTGATGATTAGTGAAGTTGAGTGACCTTCTTTATTTAAGAACATGTACTTAAGAGTAAGTACATAGGTTAAATATAATTTCATTCAATGCATAGTTTATAAGATTATACAAAGTAAGAGTTGATAAGAGACCCCTGTAGAGCATGGGTCAAGGAGTTGATAGGTTGTGCGAGTCGAGAGGCTGCATGTTAAATTCATTTGTGGGGGATTTTATATAGACCACCCCAAAGGAGTTTGAGAGCGACCAACATTGGTTAACTAATTTATATTGTGAACATAAGTTTTGTAAACTCAAAACTAAATCAGTTTTATACATATATATAAAGTTAGTTTATAAACTGTTTATGAATACCTATTCTATTGCATAAAGAAATAATTGTTGTGTCTAGAAATGCCAACTCCATCACGAAGGAATTTATTTTAGAAAATATTGGTAGTGAAATGGATTTGGATACGATCCAAAAATAAATTATGTAAGATGAAATGAAATTAACCAAGCCAAAATAGACACGACTCATTTGTACGTCTAATAAGAGCTCTTGCATATTAAGTAGAAACATTAAGTTTTATTTTAATCTCAAGAAAAGAATTTTCTCGGTTGTCAATAAGTCACAAAGAGTATTAGTTCTACGATATGGCGCGATGTGCAAATCCAAAACAGACTCCAAGTGTGTTATCAAAATATTATTTTGATAGTTGTATTAAAAGGGATATGATTCATCGGCCGCAAGCACATCTTCAAAAAGAAGACCAATGTAGTTCTAATGTAGTAAACAACATGATGAGAATAATACCTTAAACTTCAATTGTTAAAACTAATGTAATCGATCCATCATTCAACATACTTAAGTCAATTCCAGTTTTACTCACAAAATTATCTCTAGTATGATTTTGAGTTTTGGGACATTTATGTTGAAACAAAATTCTATATAACGATTTAGAATAGACTATTTACACATCGCAACTAGTGTGTCTCAAAGTAAGTTAGAGAGTTTGTAGGTTTTCAAATGGGGTAAAAATAGATACGAAAGTTTCGTTTGACAAGCATCAGAATTAAGTTGGCATTCTAATAGAAGAATCAAATAATTTGATTTTCAAACAAAAGTGCGTGTCAATAAAGAAAAAATGTTAAAAGGTACTTGTATATTTCTATAACTATAAGTAAACAACAAACTACTGATTATTAACAATGTACATATGTTAAAACAAGACTTGGTCTGGTTATTTAATTCTCGATATTGGACTTGAAAATGACATCTTTTATAATTAGTATAAAACAATATTAAGATCGTCCCAAACTATATACATAGACACCATATTGAAATGCTTAATGTAGAGCATATTAGATGAATTCCATATGCTTGACAATAAGAATTGTTATATATGCCATGTTGTCCGCTATATCATATTTTGCTTGTGCATTTGGTACATTGAGCGAATATCAAATCCGAATAAAGATCGCTAAATGGTAGCGATGATTATTCTCAATTATTTATGAAATACAAGAAAATTGTTTAACAATGAACTCCTTATGAAGGAGGGTTTGGGCTCAAACTTCGTAAGTGATGTCAAATATAGCATGTCAATCCTAAATTCGTGTTCAAACCATAGTTAAGAAATTTTAAGTTGGAAATATTCCAATGAAAATTTGTGGCTTATTCAATCAATAGGCTATATACATCGTTTTGAACATGCACCACAATGAAAGGCTATGTGGATGTGCATGCATGTGTATGCACGAATTTATAACTGAGCTAGAAGTGATATCAAATGTTGAGAATCCTATAACATTGTTTTGTGAAAACAATACCATGGTATAAGTCGTAAAAGAACCTAGGGCTCACAAGTAGTCAAGATGGATACTCTGAAAGTTCCACGTGATTAAGTTAATTTGTCAACAATGAAGGGGTATGAAGATAATTAACATAATATAACATATCCATTCACTAAAGGACAAGCTCGATCAATTTTGAAAAAATAAATTGAAGGAATGGGAATAAGGTTCCGTAATTGAACCTAAGTGTAAGTGGAAAATTGAGAGAGTTAGGAGTATGCCCTAGAGAAATTATGTAATTTGCTCCATGTATCTAACTATGTGACCAATCTTATTCATAATAAAGGTGTTTATCTACTATATACTTTGTTTATTATGATACAATTGATTGAGTAGTTAATTTAAGGTATATTAAGTATAAAAACTTTAAATAATATGTTATGTGACAATAGTTACAAATAATTGTAACCGTGAAAAAGTTATCACAACATGGAATAACATATTGTTTTAAATATTCCTAGTTAAGAAGCTTCGAGATACGATGTTAATACATTCGTTGATTGCAGAGTACATAACAATCTTCAAAAGTTGAGCAATGTATTACTTATGGTTGCTGCGAGCACCAAGGATTACATATTGATAGTTATTAGATAACCGTGGAATGCTCACTTGGCAGTTTCATATTAGTTAATAACAACTAGATCAAACAAGAAATTTCAAAGTGATAATATTACACAATTCTCTCGACTTGGGAATACTATTAAGCTTCAATGTGGATACTCCACTTTGATCATGGTTGAATCATGGAACGGTGTAACAACCCGATTTTTAGGGATACTAAATTGGGAATCAACTAATAAATTGATAATTAATCTGTTAATAATAACAAACAATTAAATATTTATGGAAAAAAATAAAAAATAATAATAATAAATGGAAACAAAAGAAATTAAAGTGGGAATTTAATATTAATAGTGTTGAGAGGAAAATAAATGGTAACAAATTCATTTACTTTTATTTGGAGTTATAAATTATGTCTTTTTAGTGGTAGTGTAATTTATTTTAAAAAACAAACCATTTTATTAACCTAAACTATTTGGAAAGTTAAACATTGAGAATGTTATGTTTTTTTAATGAAATAATGGTAACTAATTTCATGATATAAAATGCGTTTTATATATGAAAAGTTTATAGAAGAATTTTTTATGTTGATTTACAATTTGGTATAAAAGGAAAAAAAGAAAAGAAAGAAGGAAAGGGTAAAGTAATAATAGTAATAAATAATAAATAATAATATCTTTTTTATGATGCCATGTATGAAAGTTCTAGAATTGAATAAAATAATGTTGAGGAAAAGAAAAATCAAGAACAAAAACAAAACAAAATGATTACACATTATTAGAAAAAAAAAGGAAAAATAATAAAATAAGGGTTTAATTGGGAGAAGATTCTAGAGGAGGGGCTTTATAATAAAACTAACATCCCCTCTCCTCTTTCTGGTTACAGTATAACAGAAAGCAGAAAGAAAAAAAATAAGAGAAAGGAGAAAACCTAAAACCTAATTTCCAATCTTCTCATTCAAATACAAATCCCACCTTTCAATCAAAGGATAAAAGAAAAGATTCCCAATTCAAAGACAACTGAAAGAGAAAAATCAAGCAATCGAGGGCTAGCTGAATTTGACCTTGAAGATTGCTATTTGAAAATTTATGTGAGTGATATGTAATCCTTATTTTTATGATTGAATTGGCCTTTTTCTTTGAATGAATATGTATTTCTTCTTTTTTTCTTGTTAAAATTTCTTCTTCTTATGCAAGTTTGAGTTTAGATTACCTATTAGACATATTTGGGGATCTTGATTATTATAACGTTGAAACAACGCTTAATCCGGAGATTACAATAAATTGAAAAAAAATCATAAATTTCTGAAATTTTGATATGTTATTTTGTACATGTATGCGCATATGCTCTGAAAATTTCACTGAATAATATTGTGTTTTGATTGGTGAAATCAATTATTTACAATGCTATATTTGCCCAGATTTTGTAACAGCAGTGGCTGTCGATACGAAATTCATAACAATTAGAGAAAAATTTATAAAATTATGAAATTTAAATACGTTTCTTAAAACTCATATTAGAATATTATGTAAAAATTTCATTGAAAAATAATGAGATTTGATAGGTTGAATCAATCGTTTACAGAGGTGTATAAGTGCAGATTTTTGCACTAGGGTCTGTCTAAAAACACCTGCTGTAATACTATGATTTAACCCATCAAATGGTCATATTTATGTATGAAATTTTTACTGATGATTTATAAATGAGTTATGAATAACATATTAAAAATTTATAATTTTGCAAAATTTATTTTATTCATTACAAATTACAGACTGAGGCAGGTTCTATATGAAATTCAGTGATTCTTTTTTAAAGTAATGTTGAATATGAAGGTGATTATATATTCGTGATTTGGAAATAAGTTTATTTAAAGAAAAGCTTTCAAAGAAGAATAATGAAATTTTTAAAGATTCGTCATAATTTATTTTTATATTACTTGTCATTATAATCCTTGATAAAATTGTGTACGAAAATAGAACATATAAGTTAGTGAAATCATTCTTTGTACATGGTATTGTTAAAGAAGGTTTTGATTTTTTTTTGGTAATTTTAAAAGGAAAATCCCTATTTTTTTGTATAAAATTTAAGATGTACCGGAATGAACGATTTTGGGTTTCATGATGAGGTTTTGTGTATGTTGTATTGAGGAAATGCAAAGGAGATGCGGTCCTACTGCATTTTGACGTGTATAGTTTATTTATATGTTGTGTGTACATTGTAAGCGTGATTGGGATTTGATGTAATTTGATTTAAGTCACCAAATAAAATTTATATAGACGATTGATGATTTTGGGGAAATTTCCCTATGATTCATATTTCGAAAGTTCGATTGATTTTCTGGTTTTAAACGTCTTTGGAAGTTATTAAAATAAATTGCTTTAAGATTTTTGAATTTTGAAAGGGAATTTGAGATAATATGTTAAAGTTTTAACTAATTTAGCTATTTTTGCAATAATAAAATATCTATTTTTTACATGAATATAGTCTTAATTTAATCTCAAACTTTTTACAATTTCGTATTTTAATTATGTTTCTAAATTTGAGATTGTTTCAATGAATAACAAGTTACAAAATATAAAAAGGGATTATGAATATCATTTCTAGTAATTCTATTTAAAAAGCATTGGAAAAGAATTTTTATTTAAAAATAAATTATTTTGCAACCGTTGTTTAAATTTTAAAATGGTATAAATAAATAAATATTCTTTTTAAATATGAATAAATTATGGATAAACTTCTGAAATATTATTTCACAAAAAAAAAGATATATATTTAAAGAAGGATTCAAGGGCATTTAAAGAGGAGTTTTGGTCATTTAAATTTATTTTAACAGCTTTCAAATATATTTTCTCCATTTATATATGGTTGGAATTGAATTTGATTTTTGTAAAGATTTTTCTAAAATTCTATATTATGCGGATTTTGAGTAATGGTTAGCGGTACAAAATGGTATGGGACATTCATTATTTGGTTGATTATATTTCAAGTAAGTGGAATTTACTGCTTTTTAGTAAATGTCCAAGTAATACCACGTGATATGGGATGCGTGGGCGTTACATCAGCAATTACAATTTGAAAGTACTTGACAATTTTTGCGTTGATGTGCTTTCAAACCATCTTTGAATCGACATTCTTTTATGCATTCCTTATGATGGTGTCTTTTTTGTTTAATTCTATATTGCAACTGTTGTGGTTTTATTTAAGGTGTAAGCCACCGTAATTTCTATATGAGCCTATGATAGGCATGATCTTGTTTATGACTTGGTGTGTTTACTAGCGGTTATACACTAATTATGTTTTATTTTTGGCATGCTTTCTGGTTGTGATCGTCATTTTGCTTTATTGAATGTTGCCATATTTATTCCAGCCGTAATTATATTCTAATCATAACACCGTCGAATTTAATGAGATTTTTGTTATATATGAACAATATTTTTTTAAATCTCCTTTTGATCTTGGGTTGGGATAGATTGGACTCTGTTCACCAATGGGCCAAAACTCCACCTTGGCCGACCTGATTCGGGTTCGCTACCAGAATCGGTGGTATATTGTTTTGCCCACTTACCACCAATGGTCAACGGTCTGCTACATTGGGTAATTTTCTTTTCGGTTGGATTCCCGACCGGCGGGTCACACACTATGAAGGATGGAGGCATGGGGGTCCCACGTGTAGTGCTGTGAACAGGTAGCATACGGCCTTTGCCTTAGACCATCTTGGTTATCCTGGGTTGATCACTAGGTGTGTTATGGCGTTATGAGTAAGTTACAGTGTTGATGTCTTGATGCGCGCTCGAGCTCTACCACTGCAACTCTACAATACTAACGTCTGTTTATTGGGTATTTTAGGAGTCGGGTTATATTTATCCCAGAAGCTCGCATGCCTTGTTATTACCTTATTACATTTTTTAATTAATTTTATTATCATATTGTTTTACATATGGTAATTGTGCTTGGTATCGTACTGATTTATGTACGATGCTTTGGTTTGACATATTTTTTATCGTTTTGATTTATATACGATAATTGTCATTGGTATCATATTGATTAATATATGATATATTAGTTGGATTTATTTATTATCATATTGTTATACATATGATAATTATTAATGGCATCGTATTAGCTTATATACGTACTTTAGTTAGATTTATTTTATGATATTGTTTTATACATGGTAATTATCTTTCGTATCGTATTGACTTATATACGATACTATGGTTAGATTTATTTATCATATTGTTTTATATATGATAATTGTTGTTGGTCTTATACTGACTATTGTAAGATAATCAGGCTTGATTTACTTTGTCAGGTTTATGTGAATGGTTGTTGATATTATATTGATTTATACACGATATATTGAATTGATTTATTAACTTTATGCTAATTTTTGATGGTTCTTATTGATTCATATACGGTACTTTAATTGGATTTATTTACTGCTATTCTATATTATATATAATTATTTTAGGTAGTGTCTTATTGATACTTTGGCTTGTTTTTTTATTCTATGATAATGTTTTAAATAAGACAATAGTTGTTGTTGATTTTCATAGATCTTACTTCACTCACACTAGAAATAGTCTGACTCGTGTGATTTGTTTTATAATCCTCGGGTCGGTCCGAGGATTGTGGTTGTAGGTTAGATTGCGTGGACTGTAGCAGCACTCATATTATTTTCCACGTTTCGGGGTTTTGGACATTACAGCTTGGACTTAGGAGTAGTTAATATATGTAATATAGTATGTATGTTATTATGTATTTTAGAAGTGACATGTACTATGGACTATGTAGCGTGGACATTATTATTATGACATGTATTATGCATTATGCTGTTGTTGTGCTGAACTGTACGTTCTATTATATTCTGTACTATGTAACTCGGAAAAAAAATTATCTTGTACCATTGCTTTGAACCAATACTGCGCACGAATGGTAAGTAGAAGAAAAGAAAAAAAGTCATAAAATTTCTCGTGCCGGTGTTTGTTCAAGGGAATGAGTCAACATTTAGCCCTATCGAGTCTCATTCTCTATGCTTTCTGACAGTAATACTTAGTATTGCTCTTGGTTGGCATGGGTGTAGGGGCCGGGCGCTACATTTTTGGTATCAGAGCCCTGTTTAACAATAGTATAGAATGTATTTAGAATATAAGTTAGCACAAACAAGTAGAAGCATTGTACATGTCTATATACATATCACTCCCATAATATAATAATAGTCATACATACTTAAACCAAAACCCCGAATCTTTGATCTTTTTAGTATGAGAATTATTTTAATTCCAACTTAACAACATTTCTCACTATGCAGAATAGCGAGAAAGATGGCTGGAAGACATCCCTGTTTGACGACGGAGCAGTTGATAGAGTTAATGAGGAACATGCCACAGGCGGCACCCGCTCCTAGTGTGCTCCTAGAGTTACAGATATCGCCCATACGTATAAATTGCGAGGACGCAATTTTTGTAAGGGGGGAAGTCTATAACAACCCGATTTTTAGGGATACTAAATTGGGAATCAACTAATAAACTGATCATTAATCTGTTAATAATAACAAACAATTAAATATTTATGGAAAAAATAATAATAATAATAAATGAAAACAAAAGAAATTAAAGTGGGAATTTAATATTAATAGTGTTGAGAGGAAAATAAATGGTAACAAATTCATTTACTTTTATTTGGAGTTATAAATTATGTCTTTTTAGTGGTAGTGTAATTTATTTTAATAAATATACCATTTTATTTACCTAAACTACTTGGAAAGTTAAACATTGAGAATGTTATGTTTTTTTTATGAAATAATGGTATCTAATTTCATGATATAAAATGCGTTTTATGTATGAAAAGTTTAGATAAGAATTTTTTATGTTGATTTACAATTTGGTATAAAAGGAAAAAAAGAAAAGAAAGAAGGAAAGGGTAAAATAATAATAGTAATAAATAATAAATAATAATGTCTTTTTTATGATGCCATGTATGAAAGTTCTAGAATTGAATAAAATAATGTTGAGGAAAAAAGAAAAATCTAGAACAAAAACAAAATAAAATGATTACACATTATTAGAAAAAAAAGGAGAAATAATAAAATAAGGGTTTAATTGGGAGAAGATTCTAGAGGAGTGGCTTTATAAAAAAATAACATCCCCTCTCCTCTTTCTGTTTACAGTACGTACAGATAGCAGAAAGCAGAAAGAAAAAAAAGAAGAGAAAGGAGAAAACCTAAAACCTAATTTCCAATCTTCTCATTCAAATACAAATCCCACCTTGCAATCAAAGGATAAAAGAAAAGATTCCCAATTCAAAGACAATTGAAAGAGAAAAATCAAGCAATCATGGGATAGCTGAATTAGAGCTTGAAGATTGATATTTGAAGATTTAGGTGAGTGATATGTAATCCTTAGTTTTTATAGTTGAATTGGCCTTTTTCTTTGAATGAATATGTATTTCTTCTTTTTTTCTTGTTAAAATTTCTTTTTCTTATGCAAGTTTGAGTTTAGATTACCTATTAGACATATTTGGGGATCTTGATTATTATAATGTTGAAACAACACTTGATCCGGAGATTACAATAAATTGAAAAAAAAAATCATAAATTTTTGAAATTTTGATATGTTATTTCGTACATGTATGCGCATATGCTCTAAAAATTTCACTGAATAATATTGTGTTTTGATTGGTGAAATCAATTATTTACAATGCTATATTTGCCCAGATTTGTAACAGCAGTGGCTGTCAATACGAAATTCATAACAATTAGAGAAAAATTTATAAAATTCTGAAATTTAAATACGTTGTTTACAACTCATATTAGAATAGTCTATAAAAATTTCATTGAAAAATAATGAGATTTTATAGGTTGAATCAATCGTTTATAGAGGTGTATAAGTGCAGATTTTCGCACTAGGGTCTGTCTAAAAACACCTGCTGTAATACTATGATTTAACCCATCAAATGGTCATATTTTTGTATGAAATTTTTATGGATGATTTATAAATGAGTTGTGAACAACACATTAAAATTTTATAATTTTACAAAATTTATTTTATTTATTATGAATTACAGACTGAGGCAGGTTCTATATGAAATTCGGTGATTATTTTTGAAAGTAATGTTGAATCTGAAGGTGATTATATATTCATGATTTGGAAATAAGTTTATTTAAAGAAAAGCTTTCAAATAAGAATAATGAAATTTTTAAAGATTCATCATAATTTATTTTTATATTACTTATTATTATAATCCTTGATAAAATTGTGTACGAAAATAGAACATATAAGTCAGTGAAATCTTTCTTTGTACATGATATTGTTAAAGAAGGTTTTGATTTTTTTGATAATTTTAAAAGGAAAATCCCTGTTTTTTTTTGTATAAAATTCAAGATGTACCGGATTGAACGATTTTGGGTTTCATGATGAGGTTTTGTGTAGGTTGTATTGAGGAAATGCGAAGGAGATGCGGTCCTATTGCATTTTGACGTGTATAGTTTATTTATATCACTACTAGAAAAACAGTTATTCCAACGCCCTTGTTCCAACGGCCGCCAACGGCTATTCCAACAGCTTCCAACGGCCCGTTAATTTTTTACATAGCCGTTGGAAGCCGTTTGAATCCATTGGAAAAAAGCCGTTTGCGGCCCTTGGAAGCCGTTGGAAATTTTCCTGAGATATCAGCCCGCGAGCCATCTTCTCCCTCATTGTCATATTCCCCAAATCAAATCCCCAAATCTCCCATCTCCTACCAAACTGCCGCCGCCCCAAAAACCATCCAAATCACCTCCTACGCCATCTACAAGGTACTCCGGTCCATCTCCATCCTTCTACGTCTCCAAATCAGGTATTTTTTCTATACCTAAATTTTTGGTTTTTTTGATTTAGGGTTTAATTTGACTTGTGCTTGTTTCCTACTTGTTATTGTATGCATATTACATCATGCTATCCTCTGATTTTAGTTATTATCCCATAATAAACAAGTTACTACCGATTGAAATTTTTGTAATTGACGATATTTTAATAGTCTATATATGTTGATTTGGTTAGTATTGAACGTATGTGTGTGATAGAGTTTATTGCATTTGGAATTCGTTAGAACGGATATTGGATTTGTGCGAATACGATTTTTGTATTTGTAGGAACACGTGAATTTGTAAAAAATGAATTTTGTGTACAAATTTAGTGTATAAAATGAATTTAGTACTTATGTAATAAAATGGTAAAATATAAACCAATATTAATTAAATGAATTATATATTAAAATTTAATATAAACAAATATTTAAATCCTTAGATATTATTCGGCCCCGTCTGACAAGTGTTATATATGATCGTTTTAGGGATATTCGTTTTTTCCACAAAACGGACAACTCTATTCATCTGATACATCATTTGTCAGATTTGTCTCAGTATTGGACAAGTTACAAACACTATAAAGTAATTATATTCCGTTAATCATAACACCTTAAACGGTTCACAAAATTTCGACGGCATTTCCTTTACGTTCCTTGTGTGCACGCATTTGTGTACGATACAAGGAACACGGGGGAAATGCTGTCGAAATTTTGTGAATCGTTTAAAATGATATGATTTACGGAATATAATTACTATTGTGTTTGTAATGGGAAGTAGGATGACCGACCATCAAAGAAAGACACATAAGTGGCAATGAAACAATAGTTGCTTATTTAAAATAAAGTTTGTGAAATTAGCAGTTTGCGGCTGTTGGAAGCCTTTGGAAAATTTTCTGCAAAATATAAAATGAATGATTTATAACATTTTTACTCTATCATAGGTTTTCTAGTAGGGAAACATGGCCAATTACTTTAAGGTCGGAGCTGGATGTATCAAAGAAGGGAAATTAGTGGCGCAATAAGCGAACATTTTCTAAAAGGGGTACAGGTGTTCATCGAATTTACTATAAGTAATATTGCGAACGATGAAGAAATTCGTTGTCCGTGTAGTAGATGCAAATTGTTGAACTATTTAAAACCGAATATGGCTAAGGTTCATTTGCGCCAATTCGGTTTCGTACCCAATTATTTGCTGTGGGATCGTCATGGAGAAATTGTGGCCCCTAATAATCAAGAATGGTCGGTGGAGGTCATCAGCGAAGAAGGTAGTACGAATCTCATAGAACATATGGTCGAAGATGCAGCACGATCAATGTTCCCTACCATTGTAATTGATAACGACGATGTTAACATCGAAGTGGAACCAAATGTTGGAGCTAAAAAAATATATGATTTATTGGATCATGCTAAAAAACCCCTTTGGAATGGATGTTTGAGCGGCTCTCAATTATCGGTAACTGCAGAATACATTGCAATGAAATCAAAATACAACCTTACAGAAGCTGGATTTACGGCTATTGTGCAAGCTGCTAAACGTCATATGCCATCTGATAATTTAATGTGCGAAAATTATTATGAAGTGAAAAAACTTATGTCATCTTTCGGTTTGCCATATCAAAAAATAGATACATGTTTAAAGGGTTGCATGTTGTATTGGAAAGAAGACATCAATCTTAGAAATTGTAAAATATGTAATCAGGAAAGATACAAATCGAGGAAAAAGAAGGGAAAAGAAGTTCCGTACAAGCGTATGCATTATTTTTCCCTCACCCCTAGACTTCAACGATTATATGCATCATCTGTAACAGCGCATCATATGAGATGGCACAGTGTGAGAACACCTCAAGAAGGTACGTTGACACACCCAGCCGATGGAGAAGCATGGAAACATTTTGACAAGAAATATCCCGATTTCGCAGCGGAGAGCCGAAATGTTAGACTAGGTTTATGTACAGACGGCTTCTCACCGTTTTCTCAGTTTGGTTCTAAATATTCATCTTGGCCTATAATAATTGCACCTTACAATCTACCTCCGTGGATGTGTATGAAAACTCCATATATGTTTCTCACGATTGTCGTCCCTGGTCCTGATGATCCGACATAGGGCATTGATGTTTACTTATAACTGTTAATCGAAGAGTTGAAAATATTATGGTATGAAGGAGTTGAAACATACGACATATCAAAAAAGAAAAATTTTCGGATGTTCGCTTCTTTGTTATGGACTATTAGCGATTTTCCTGCATATGCAATGCTTTCGGGTTGGAGTACGGCCGGTCATTTTGCTTGTCCTTATTGCATGGAAGAAACACGAGCATTTTCTTTGCCAAATGGAAAGAAAATTTCATGGTTTGATTGTCATCGATGTTTTCTTCATATTAATCACCCTTTTAGAAGAGACAAAAAAACTTCACAGCTAATAGACTTGAGACTCTACCACCTCCAGCGGTTTGGTCAAGCGAGGATATATATGAACTTGTAAAAGATTATCCAAAGATACACGAGACCGGACAACAAGAAGAAATTCAAGGTAAATCGACGTTTCATAATTGGTGCAAACAAAGTATATTTTGAGAATTGCCTTATTGGAAAAATCTATTAATCCGTCATAACATTGACGTGATGCATAACGAAAAAAACGTATTTGATAATGTGTTTTATACAGTTTTGAATGTGAAGGGCAAGACTAAGGATGATTTGAAATCTAGACATGATATAAAGCAAATATGCAATCGTCCTGAGCTTCATATGACTCCCGACAATAAAAAAACCCAAAGCATGCTATGAACTAGACAGCAACCAAGTTAAAGTACTGTTACAATGGGTGGAAGGATTACGATTTCCCAATGGAATTTCCTCTAATCTTCGTAGATGTGTCGACTATAAAAATGGGAGACTGAGTGGAATGAAAAGCCATGATTGTCATGTAATGATGGAAAATTTGTTACCCATCACTTTCAAAGAATTGTTACCGGTAAAAGTTTGGACGGTAATAACAGAACTTAGTTTATTTTACAAGGAACTTTGTTCAACTACGTTAAAAGTTGACCGTCTACTTAAACTTGAAGAAAAAATTCCTATACTGCTCTATAAACTGGAGAAAATATTTCCTCCGGGTTTCTTTAATGTAATGGAGCATTTACCTGTTCATCTTCCATATGAAGCACGTCTTCGAGGTCCTGTGCAATATGGATGGATGTATCCATTCGAAAGGTATGTTACTATATTGAGAATGTAAATGTTAATTTAAGTATAAATATAGTAATTAATACTTAACCCAAATATTTTTTATTAGGTACTTAAATAATTTAAAGAAAAAAGTGATACAAAAAGCTCGAGTTGAAGGTTCTATTTGCAAATCATATATCGAAGAAGAAGCTTCTTTCTTTTTCTCTCATTATTTTAAAGACCATGTGAACTTATCATTTGTAAGTGTTCCGCGTAATGACGATCAGGCCGTTGAACAAGATTCTTCTTCTGAATCAGTATTATCTATTTTTAAACAACGTGGCCGACATGATGGAAAATGTGAGGAAGTATGGCTAGATGATAAAGAATACCATGTAGCACACACATATATTCTTCTTAATTGTCCTGAAGTTGCATCATTTGTTAGGTAATTAGCACATTCCAAGTTTTGTTAAATTTAATACTACACGTGTGAATAAATAATAATGTAATATATCATGTTTGTGTTTGCAGTATTTATGAATCACAAAATCCAGGCGACGATTTAAGCAAAGATTTCAGTACTTGGTTTTCGATCCTGATGTATTTGGCGTTTGGACCGAAAAGAAAAGTTAATACGTATCCAATACTTTTTGTTAATGGGTATAAATTCAACACCAAAGAATACGGTGCTGAAAAATTAACAAACAATACTGATGTATTTGTTAAAGGTAGTGATGACCCTAATAATCATATAAATGATTTTTATGGCGTGTTAACTCAAATATTGCAGTTGACATATTTTACAAGACCCGTGGAGGATGTTTATTTGTTTAGATACCACTGGTTCAGCAATGTTCCAGGTTCTGGTATTAACGTGCATCCAAAATATAATCTTATAGAAATTAAACATACCTCGCGTTATCAAAAGTACGACCCATTTATACTAGTCAAACAAGCCCTACAAGCTTATTATGCCCCTTATCCATCTCTAAAAAGGGATAAAGCAGATTGGTCTGCGGTTTTTAAAACCAAAGCAAGATTTACGTTCGATGGACAAAATATTCCAGACGAACAAGCCTATCAAGCAGATCTGGAGGAAAATGCTGAAATAGCAATTAAAGACGATCAAACTGATTTTGGACCTTTAAATGATGAGACAAATGTATTAGTCGAAGCATTTTAGAGTGTAGAGGAAAACGACATAGAGCACGAAACCGAGTCTGAATCAGAAAACGATGAGGACGACTGAGTAATATCCGGTAATTTTTAAAAGTATTCACATTACATTGATCTCTGATTAATAATGCATTTATCCAATTTATACAATTTTAATGACAATAAGTGTATACTCACATACTCAACACATACACAACATGACACATTTGTAGCATATTGTATTACATTTTTTAATGGTTCATCATATCATGATTATTATGAATTGTATATGTATGTATATATGGCAGGTATATATATTATGTCTGGTTCCGGTTCCGGTTCTGGTTCTAGGTCTCGGCGACGTGGCTCTTCACGTCATATTGGAGAGAGTAGTGGCGAGCCACCAGCTTGGCCACTTGTTTACTTGCAGCTTAAGGCTGATGAGACGTAAATATCATAATTAGCAAGCATGGCATTTTAATTTTTTAATTATACATGATATATGTACAATTGTCTAAAGTTCAATTTTATATTTAACGCAGTGGATTTGAGTTGGAGCCATCCAAAGTGGTTCTGAACATTTCGAAGCAGGCGTACATGGCTAGGATGACCGATTGCTGGCCCAAGTGGGGCAAGATCCCCGACGACGTGAGAGAGACGGTTTGGCAAGATTTTCTGGTAAGTTTATACCGCTTTACAAGATGATTAATTAAATACAAATAAATAATTAGTAATATTTTCTCATTATACAGGGCGCCATAGATTTGCAAGAGCCTGACATCAATTTAGTTCAGCGACACTGGAACTCCAGGATCGCGAAGAACTATAGGGAGACTATGTCGGAGATTAAAAAAGTAGGAAAGAAGCCCAAGTGGATGAGCGCGACTGTATGGGAGAAGTGGGTTGAGTGGTGGAACTCTGAGGAGTTCAAGGTAAATCTACAATAAATCTCAGTAATTTTTTACCGTTTAATAAATAATTAATCATTATAAATTTGCAGGAGGAGTCAGCTAGGAACTCAGCAAACAAGAGCAGGAATCCTGTATCACACCGTGGAGGCTCCAAATCTTTCCAGCATCACCGCGAAGATTTGGTAAATTTATCTATTATCACATTTGTATATTGATCAGTTCAGTAATTAGTTATGTACAGTTAAATTATCTAAATTATCAATTGCAGGAACGAGCTCGTGGAGGCTCTGTTCGCTTAGTGGACGTGTTTGCTCACACCCACACGTCTAGGCAAGTAGATGAGGCTGACAATATCATATATCAGTGGGGTGATCAAGATAGGGCGACCGAGGCATATGTATGCATTTTTTAATTTCTAATACTTACACCGATAAGTTTATTAACTTCTAGCTATGCAAAATAATTACATGCTACTATTTTTCAACTGAAATTGTCTTTTTTCATTATAGTCGAGGTTGCAGGAGGCACAGGCTTATGCGCTTCAGCAGTCTGGTCGTGATGCGTTGACACAGGAGGAGCAGGATAACATTTTTACAGCTGTTATGGATTCGGCGCAACGGAGTAGACGTTTTGGCTTCGGGAACCTAACGGTAATTAATCCTTTTACATATGTACAAAAAATCAGGGTTTAGATATATAATGTTATAATATTTTATATGCTGAGACAACCCTTTTGCTATTATTTCTATTTGCAGGCTCGACAGGCTCGACAAGCTCAAAAAGACCAAGACAAAGAAGAAATTAAGGAACTTAGAGCTATGGTTGAGCAGCTATGGGAGGAGAATCGTCTACCAGCCATCCAGGCGGAGCAGCTGGATCAAAAGCTTGCGCAGTATTTGCAGAATCATGGTACCCTTCCTTCGTCGTCTGGTGCTTCTGGAGGCGACGAGGATCCTTGACAAGGTATGTTTTTGAGTATTTGTGTTTGAACAATGTATATATTGACTTGGAGATGTTTTGATGTTGATGGTGATGTTGTATATATTGGTACGGAGTGGGTGAGAAATATTTTGATGGTATGTACATGGTTTATTGACATTTGTTGATGGTATGTACGTTGATGGTATATTTTGTGATGTTTGATCGGTTTGGTTTGTTTATATTGGTGTTTAATTGATTTATGTGTGTTGTTTGTATTGATATTGATATATATATATATGTGTGTGTGTGTGTGTGTGTGTGTGGAATTGATTGGAAATGGAATGGAAATTGAATGGATTGGAAATGGTGTGGGTGGAAGGTAAATAGGCTTGCTGTTCTATAGCAAAATAAACCCAGTATTTCCAACGGCTTCCAACGGCTTGTTGGTCATTTTATTGTAACGGTTTCTAACGGATTCCAACGGCTACAAGCCGTTAGCGGTTGTTGGATATTCCGTTGGAAATGGTCCGTTGGATCCGTTGGAAAGCATTGGAAGGCGTGGGATTTATTCCAACGGCCGCCAACGTCTAGGAGCCGTTGGAATAGTCGTATTATCTTATAGTGTATGTTGTGTGTGCATTGTAAGCGTGATTGGGATTTGATGTAATTTGATTTAAGTCACCAAATAAAATTTATATAGACGATAGATGATTTTTGGGAAATTTCCCTATGATTCATATTTCGAAAGTTCAATTGATTTTCTGGTTTTAAACATCTTTGCAAGTTATTAAAATAAATTGCTTTAAGGTTTTTGAATTTTGAAAGGGAATTTGAGATAATATGTTAAAGTTTTAACTAATTTAGCTATTTTTGCAATAATAAAATATCTATTTTTTACATGAATATAGTTTTAATTTAATCTCAAACTCTTTAAAATTTCGTATTTTAATTATGTTTCTAAATTTGAGATTGTCTCAATGAATAAGAAGTTACAAAATATAAAAAGGGATTATGAATATCATTTCTAGTAATTCTATTTAAAAAGCATTGGAAAAGAATTTTTATTTGAAAATAAATTATTTTGCAACCGTTGTTTAAATTTTAAAATGGTATAAATAAATAAATATTCTTTTTAAATATGAATAAATTATGGATAAACTTCTGAAATATTATTTCACAAAAAAAAGAGATATATTTAATAGAATGATACAAGAGCATTTAAAGTTATTTTAACAGCTTTCAAATATATTTTCTCCATTGATATATGGTTGGAATTGAATTTGATTTTTGTAAAGATTTTTCTAAAATTCTATATTATGTGGATTTTGAGTAATGGTTAGCGGTACAAAATGGTATGGGACATTCATTATTTGGTTGACTATATTTCAAGTAAGTGGAATTTACTGCTTTTTAGTAAATGTCCAAGTAATACCACGTGATATGGGATGCGTGGGCGTTACATCGGCAATTACAATTTGAAAGTACATGACAATTTTTGCGTTGATGTGCTTTCAAGCCATCTTTGAGTCGACATTCTTTTATGCATTCCTTATGATGGTATCTTTTTTGTTTAATTCTATATTGCAACTGTTGTGGTTTTATTTAAGGTGTAAGCCACCGTAATTTCTATATGAGCCTATGATAGGCATGATCTTGTTTATGACTTGGTGTGTTTACTAGCGGTTATGCACTAATTATGTTTTATTTTTGGCATGCTTTCTGGTTGTGATCTTCATTTTGCTTTATAGAATGTTGCCATATTTATTCCAGCCGTAATTATATTCTAATCATAACACCGTCGAATTTAATGAGATTTTAGTTATATATGAACAATTTTTTTTAAATCTCTTTTTGATCTTGGGTTGGGATAGATTGGACTCTGTTCACCAATGGGCCAAAACTCCACCTTGGCCGACCTGATTCGGGTTCGCTACCAGAATCGGTGGTATATTGTTTGCCCACTTACCACCAATGGTCAACGGTCTGCTACATTGGGCTAATTTTCTTTTCGGTTGGATTCCCGACCGGCGGGTCACACACTATGAAAGATGGAGGCGTGGGGGTCCCACGTGTAGTGCTATGAACGGGTAGCATACGGCCTTTGCCTTAGACCGTCTTGATTATCCTGGGTTGATCACTAGGTGTGTTATGGCGTTATGAGTAAGTTACAGTGTTGATGTCTTGATGCGCGCTCGAGCTTTACCACTGCAACTCTATAATACTAACGTCTGTTTATTTGGTATTTTAGGAGTCGGGTTATATCTATCCCAGAAGCTCGCATGCCTTGTTATTACCTTATTACATTTTTTTAATTAATTTTATTATCATATTGTTTTACATATGGTAATTGTGCTTGGTATCGTACTGATTTATGTACGATGCTTTGGTTTGACATATTTTTTATCGTTTTGATTTATATACGATAATTGTCATTGGTATCATATTGATTAATATATGATATATTAGTTGGACTTATTTATTATCATATTGTTATACATATGATAATTATTAATGGCATCGTATTAGTTTATATACGTACTTTAGTTAGATTTATTTTATGATATTGTTTTATACATGGTAATTGTCTTTCGTATCGTATTGACTTATATACGATACTGTGGTTAGATTTATTTATCATATTGTTTTATATATGATAATTGTTGTTGGTCTTGTACTGACTATTGTAAGATAATCAGGCTTGATTTACTTTGTCAGGTTTATGTGAATGGTTGTTGATATTATAGTGATTTATACACGATATATTGAATTGATTTATTTACTTTATGCCAATTTTTGATGGTATCTTATTGATTCATATACGGTACTTTGGTTGGATTTATTTACTGCTATTCTATATTATATATAATTATTTTAGGTAGTGTCTTATTGATACTTTGGCTTGTTTTTTTTATTCTATGATAATGTTTTAAATAAGACAATAGTTGTTGTTGATTTTCATAGATCTTACTTCACCCTCACTAGAAATAGTCTGACCCGTGTGATTTGTTTTATAATCCTCGGGTCGGTCCGAGGATTGTGGTTATAGGTTAGATTGCGTGGACTGTAGCAGCACTCATATTATTTTCCACGTTTCGGGGTTTTGGACATTACAGCTTGGACTCAGGAGTAGTTAATATATGTAATATGGTATGTATGTTATTATGTATTTTAGAAGTGATATGTACTATGGACTATGTAGCGTGGACATTATTATTATGATATGTATTATGCATTATGTTGTTGTTGTGCTGAACTGTACATTCTATTATATTTGTACTATGTAACCTGGAAAAAAATTATCTTGTACCATTGCTTTGAACCAACACTGCGCACGAATGGTAAGTAGAAGAAAAGAAAAAAAGTCATAAAATTTCTCGTGCCGGTGTTTGTTCAAGGGAATGAGTACAACATTTAGCCCTATCGAGTCCCATTCTCCGTGCTTTCTGACAGTAATACTTAGTATTGCTCTTGGTTGGCATGGGTATAGGGGCCGGGCGTTACATTTTTGGTATCAGAGCCAGGTTAACAATAGTATAGAATGTATTTAGAATATAAGTTAGCACAAACCAGTAGAAGCATTGTACATGTCTATATACCATAAGTATCACTCCCATAATATAATAATAGTCATACATACTTAAAACCAAACCCCGAATCTTGGATCTTTTTAGTATGAGGATTATTTTAATTCCAGCTTAACAACATTTTTCACTATGAAGAATAGCGAGAAAGATGGCTGGAAGACATCTCTGTTTGACGACGGAGCAGTGGTTAGAGTTAATGAGGAACATACCACATGCGGCACCCGCTCCTAGTGTGCTCCTAGAGTTACAGATATCGCCCATACGTATAAATTGCGAGGACGCAATTTTTGTAAGGGGGGAAGTCTATAACAACCCGATTTTTAGGGATACTAAATTGGGAATCAACTAATAAATTGATAATTAATCTGTTAATA
Source organism: Allium cepa (assembly GCA_030765085.1). Classification (NCBI taxonomy): domain Eukaryota; kingdom Viridiplantae; phylum Streptophyta; class Magnoliopsida; order Asparagales; family Amaryllidaceae; genus Allium; species Allium cepa. The sequence goes on along the minus strand of CM060940.1, from coordinate 211,321,285 downwards.
ATAACAAACAATTAAATATTTATGGAAAAAATAATAATAATAATAAATGAAAACAAAAGAAATTAAATTGGGAATTTAATATTAATAGTGTTGAGAGGAAAATAAATGGTAACAAATTCATTTACTTTTGTTTGGAGTTATAAATTATGTCTTTTTAGTGGTAGTGTAATTTATTTTAATAAATAAACCATTTTATTAACCTAAACTACTTGGAAAGTTAAACATTGAGAATGTTATGTTTTTTTATGAAATAATGGTAACTAATTTCATGATATAAAATGCGTTTACGTATGAAAAGTTTAGATAAGAATTTTTTATGTTGATTTACAATTTGGTATAAAAGGAAAAAAAGAAAAGAAAGAAGGAAAGGGAAAAATAATAGTAGTAATAAATAATAATATCTTTTTTATGATGCCGTGTATGAAAGTTCTAGAATTGAATAAAATAATGTTGAGGAAAAGAAAAATTTAGAACAAAAACAAAATAAAATGATTACACGTTATTAGAAGAAAAAAAGGAGAAATAATAAAATAAGGGTTTAATTGGGAGAAGATTCTAGAGGAGTGGCTTTATAATAAAAATAACATCCCCTCTCCTCTTTCTGTTTACAGTACGTACAGATAACAGAAAGCAGAAAGAAAAAAGAGAAGAGAAAGGAGAAAACCTAAAACCTAATTTCCAATCTTCTCATTCAAATACAAATCCCACCTTGCAATCAAAGGATAAAAGAAAAGATTCCTAATTCAAAGACAATTGAAAGAGAAAAATCAAGCAATCATGGCTAGCTGAATTAGTGCTTGAAGATTGCTATTTGAAGATTTAGGTAAGTGATATGTAATCCTTATTTTTATGGTTGAATTGGTCTTTTTCTTTGAATTAATATGTATTTCTTCTTTTTTTCTTGTTAAAATTTCTTCTTCTTATGCAAGTTTGAGTTTAGATTACCTATTGGACATATTTGGGGATCTTGATTATTGTAATGTTGAAACAACACTTGATCCGGAGATTACAATAAATTGAAGAAGAAAAATCATAAATTTTTGAAATTTTGATATGTTATTTTCTACATGTATGCGCATATGCTCTGAAAATTTCACAAAATAATATTGTGTTTTGATTGGTGAAATCAATTATTTACAATGCTATATTTGCCTAGATTTTGTAACAGCAGTGGCTGTCAATGCGAAATTCATAACAATTAGAGAAAAATTTATAAAATTCTGAAATTTAAATAAGTTGTTTACAACTCATATTAGAATAGTCTGTAAAAATTTCATTGAAAAATAATGAGATTTGATAGGTTGAATCAATCATTTACAGAGGTGTATAAGTGCATATTTTCGCACTAGGGTCTGTCTAAAAACACCTGCTGTAATACTATGATTTAACCCATCAAATTGTCATATTTTTGTATGAAATTTTTACGGATGATTTATAAATGACTTATGAACAACATATTAAAAATTTAGAATTTTACAAAATTTATTTTATTTATTAGGAATTACAGACACGGCAGGTTCTATATGAAATTCAGTGATTCTTTTTGAAAGTAATGTTGAATATGAAGGTGATTATATATTCGTGATTTGGAAATAAGTTTATTTAAAGAAAAGCTTTCAAAGAAGAATAAAGAAATTTTTAAAGATTCATCATAATTTATTTTTATATTACTCATTATTATAATCCTTGATAAAATTGTGTACGAAAATAGAACATATAAGTCAGTGAAATCTTTCTTTGTACATGGTATTGTTAAAGAAGGTTTTGATTTTTTTGGTAATTTTAAAAGGAAAATCCCTATTTTTTTGTATAAAATTTAAGAAGTACCGGAATGAACGATTTTGGGTTTCATGATGAGGTTTTGTGTAGGTTGTATTGAGGAAATGCGAAGGAGATGCGGTCCTATTGCATTTTGACGTGTATAGTTTATTTATATGTTGTATGTGCATTGTAAGCGTGATTGGGATTTGATGTAATTTGATTCAAGTCACCAAATAAAATTTATATAGACGATTGATGATTTTTGGGAAATTTCCCTATGATTCATATTTCGAAAGTTCGATTGATTTTCTGGTTTTAAACGTCTTTGCAAGTTATTATAATAAATTGCTTTAAGGTTTTTGAATTTTGAAAGGGAATTTGAGATAATATGTTAAAGTTTTAACTAATTTAGCTATTTTTGCAATAATAAAATATCTATTTTTTACATGAATATAGTTTTAATTTAATCTCAAACTCTTTACAATTTCGTATTTTAATTATGTTTCTAAATTTGAGATTGTTTCAATGAATAACAAGTTAAAAAATATAAAAAGGGATTATGAATGTCATTTCTAGTAATTCTTTTTAAAAAGCATTGTAAAATAATTTTTATTTGAAAATAAATTATTTTGCAACCGTTGTTTAAATTTTAAAATGGTATAAATAAATAAATATTCTTTTTAAATATGAATAAATTATGGATAAACTTCTGAAATATTATTTGACCAAAAAAAAAGATATATTTAATAGAAGGATTCAAGGGCATTTAAAGAGGAGTTTTGGTCATTTAAAGTTATTTTAACAGCTTTCAAATATATTTTCTCCATTTATATATGGTTGGAATTGAATTTGATTTTTGTAAAGATTTTTCTAAAATTCTATATTATGTGGATTTTGAGTAATAGTTAGCGGTACAAAATGGTATGGGACATTCATTATTTGGTTGACTATATTTCAAGTAAGTGGAATTTACTGCTTTTTAGTAAATGTCCAAGTAATACCTCGTGATATGGGATGCGTGGGCGTTACATCGGTAATTACAATTTGTAAGTACATGACAATTTTTGCGTTGATGTGCTTTCAAGCCATCTTTGAGTCGACATTCTTTTATGCATTCCTTATGATGGTATCTTTTTTGTTTAATTCTATATTGCAACTGTTGTGGTTTTATTTAAGGTGTAAGCCACCGTAATTTCTATATGAGCCTATGATAGGCATGATCTTGTTTATGACTTGGTGTGTTTACTAGTGGTTATGCACTAATTATGTTTTATTTTTGGCATACTTTCTGGTTGTGATCTTCATTTTGCTTTATTGAATGTTGCCATATTTATTCCAGCCGTATTTATATTCTAATCATAACACCGTCGAATTTAATGAGATTTTTGTTATATATGGACAATTTTTTTAAATCTCGTTTTGATCTTGGGTTGGGATAGATTGGACTCTGTTCACCAATGGGCCAAAACTCCACCTTGGCCGACCTGATTCGGGTTCGCTACCAGAATCGGTGGTATATTGTTTTCCTACTTACCACCAATGGCCAACGGTCTGCTACATTGGGCTAATTTTCTTTCCGGTTGGATTTCCGATCGGCGGGTCACACACTATGAAAGATGGAGGCGTGGGGGTCCCACGTGTAGTGCTGTGAACGGGTAGCATACGGCCTTTGCCTTAGACCATCTTGATTATCCTGGGTTGATCACTAGGTGTGTTATGGCGTTATGAGTAAGTTACAGTGTTGATGTCTTGATGCGCGCTCGAGCTCTACCACTGCAACTCTATAATACTAACGTCTGTTTATTTGGTATTTTAGGAGTCGGGTTATATCTATCCCAGAAGCTCGCATGCCTTGTTATTACCTTATTACATTTTTTTAATTAATTTTATTATCATATTGTTTTACATATGGTAATTGTGCTTGGTATCGTACTGATTTATGTACGATGCTTTGGTTTGACATATTTTTTATCGTTTTGATTTATATACGATAATTGTCATTGGTATCATATTGATTAATATATGATATATTAGTTGGATTTATTTATTATCATATTGTTATACATATGATAATTATTAATGGCATCGTATTGGTTTATATACGTACTTTAGTTAGATTTATTTTATGATATTGTTTTATACATGGTAATTGTCTTTCGTATCGTCTTGACTTATATACGATACTGTGGTTAGATTTATTTATCATATTGTTTTATATATGATAATTGTTGTTGGTCTTATACTGACTATTGTAAGATAATCAGGCTTGATTTACTTTGTTAGGTTTATGTGAATGGTTGTTGATATTATATTGATTTTACATGATATATTGAATTGATTTATTTATTTTATGCCAATTTTTGATGGTATCTTATTGATTCATATACGGTACTTTGGTTGGATTTATTTACTGCTATTCTATATTATATATAATTATTTTAGGTAGTGTCTTATTGATACTTTGGCTTGTTTTTTTATTCTATCATAATGTTTTAAATAAGACAATAGTTGTTGTTGATTTTCATAGATCTTACTTCACTCACACTAGAAATAGTCTGACCCGTGTGATTTGTTTTATAATCCTCGGGTCGGCCCGAGGATTGTGGTTGTAGGATAGGTTGCGTGGACTGTAGCAGCACTCATATTATTTTCCATGTTTTGGGGTTTTGGACATTACAGCTTGGACTTAGGAGTAGTTAATATATGTAATATGGTATGTATGTTATTATGTATTTTAGAAGTGATATGTACTATGGACTATGTAGCGTGGACATTATTATTATGATATGTATTATGCATTATGTTGTTGTTGTGCTGAACCGTACGTTCTATTATATTCTGTAATATGTAACCTGGAAAAAAAATTATCTTGTACCATTTCTTTGAACCAACACTGCGCGCGAATGGTGTAACGACCCGCCTTTTTGAACAGTTTAAACCGACGATCAAATAAACATGCCGATTCCAAACCATTCAAAAGGGCGGATGGTTATTGGGGTAAATAAGAAAAGAAAAGAAAGAGAAATAAAGAAAATGAAACAACACAGAATCTCGCAGCGGAACGATAAAATATAATAGTCAAATAAACAGTTCATGAAGCTGTTTATTATCCTTTGACAATTATTTATACAACATTTATCAGAGTTATACATATACAAAAGAACAATTAAAATAATGCAACAGATAGCATGATGCAAGGGTAATAATAGTAATAGTATACCAAATCTTCGTCTTCATCCTCCAGAATAGATCTTCAAAAATCTGAAAAACTCAGGACTGACCCGAGCGTAATGAAAAGACAAAACACTCGAGTCAGGACTAAAATATCCTTATGAAAGTTAAATCAATCGTAAATAAATATGAGTGTAACGGCGCCAGAGATGTTTATGGGGGTTGACATCTCATATGCAGTGTCAACGTGCGTGCAATAACTCAAGAGATGTTACGGGATTTTCCATCTCTTAAGGATCCGTTAAACTATCTACTATGTAGTATCAGTAATATAAAGTATCAAAATAGCGTTAAGGCGTTACCATAATCTCCCTTAACACATTTTTATAATGCCATAGTCTATACAGCACCGTAACCCCCACCGTAAACTGGTGGTTATCAGAGGGTACCCCATAGGTATAACACAAAACATAACGTAGTGGTCGCGAATAGGATAATCAGTATGACAAGATACATGAGGCGATACCAACTAGGATACTAGTAGTTGCGTGATCCGGACTGATGTTGAGCATAGCCTGCTACCCCAACACCGCGAAACAACACTCCCTAATCAAGGGGTGCACCCAAATCGAATCACAAATGTAATAGATATGGTATCGAAGAAGTGTGTCCGCTAGAGATGGCGAACCTCAATGGCCCGACGCGGCTCCTGTTTTAGTCATGTCAGGGGCCATCCAATATCGTTCTCTTTCTTCAGTCAACGCGTTCACCAAACCATCCACTTCATTTTGGATCAACACTCCGCTTATAATAGTTATTAAAGCGGTTTTCGGTATCGACAGAGAGTATGTCCATATCTGATCCCGGTCTCTTTAATAACTACGTATTATTACACCAGTGGCTCTTTTACATTTCAAATCGATTCATAATTGATATCAAAATATCATATTCGCTTCAAAAATCAAATCCATTTCAAATATCATCGTATCTATTCAAATGTAAAATTCGGTTTAAAAATCATTTTTCGCATCAATATCTCATTTCGATTTCAAAATCATTTCGAAATTCAATTTAGGTTGCAACTTCATTTAACCCAATTTGTATTCAAATTCAAGGTTTAAACATAACATTTCACCTTATTAACCAGCTTGGAATTTTAGAAAATATTTTTAAGTAGTTTAAAAGTAGTTTAAATAATTAAAGTAGTTAAAAATACTTAAAATCTTTAAATGGATTTCAAATAGATAAATTAGTTTAAAATAATTTAAATTGGGTTAAGTAGATTTAAAATAGTTAAAATAGTTTAAGTATTCAAAAATGGTTTATATAACTGAGTAATTTGGAAAACAAAAAACTTCCCAATACAAAACAATTTCAATTTCCCTTCTACCGATTCAATTTCGATTTCGATTCAATCAATGTCAACTTTGACTTCAAATTTATTCAATTTTATATTCGCTTTCAATTAATTCAATTTCAATTTATACCGATTTGGAGCTTGATTTTTCAAAATATCCATTTATAATACTTAACAAAATTATCCATCAATATTCAAGTTTAAATCCAAATTTCAAATATGATTCAATTCCAAGCTCGATTTCAAAATATCATTTTTATATCACTTTTACTTAGTAATATTCAAAGCTCGAATTAAGGTTCAATCTTTAAACAAATCAATTTTCAAAATTCAATCATATCCCGATTTTAAATTCCAAACTCTCAACTTTAATTATTTAACAATTTCTTTTAACCAAAATTTATTTCAACAATCCAAACTCAATTTTCGATAAATTCGATTTCTATTTATAACTTTTAAATCAAAACATTTAAATAAATTTCAAATCGACGATTTTAACAATTATTAATTTAGCCAATCCGGTGTTCGTATATAATTATCTATCCTATGGCCAAGTGATTAGTTATTTCAATTAAATGTCAGGGATGAATATATATCACTTAAATCAAATCACAGTGTCATATGTATGCATAACAGTATATATATATATATATATAAGCAAATAAACATCCAAATATTTAAATATCAACCAATAACATCCATCGAAATACATCATCCAATAGTTAATACAATTCATAGCAATTTCATAGTTATCAATGTCAGGTAATTTAATCGCAATTCAATTTTAATTTCAATTTAACTGTCAATTTAAATTTCAACGGTTAATTCAAATGACAATCTATATGACAATTAAATTTTATCAAACAACGACAAATAAAATTCATATCACTTCATAATATTAAACTTAACTACCATAAAGATATTCAGTACGTTGTGGGCGTTATAAAACACTCACCTTGATTTCAATGTAGTACCAGCGTTTTATTTCGAATAAAATTAAACGAGCATTTAATTTTATCCAAAATTCAAACTAGCTCCAAACGATTCCAATCCACTTCCATAGCGTAGTGTTCGACGAAACGAAGACAACGCAACTTGTTTCGTAATTTTCCGACCTCGTACGAAAAAGTTACATCATTGTAAAGTTTATACGAATTTAAATATAAATTAATTCACATTTTTATTCATTCTAAACCTCATCAGATCTGGGCCGTTGATTTTGGGTTTGTAGAATCTGAGCAGCCTCCCTTTTCTCTTCCATCTTCGTTCGTGAAAACCCAGAACCCATCGCACGTACGTATAGCTCCAGGTCGCGACCACCACAAGCATTTCGACGACGATCAGCGACTGCAGTTTGAAAGCCCATCCCCTAAGCCACCATCGGCCAGAACCCTATTGAACTCGGCCTCCCCAAGAGCTCACAAAACCACGACGAACGGCCGGCCATCGCGGCCTCGTAGCTCCCACCTCGCCGCTCCAATTTCGATCGTAGCCGTTCACAACGTAAAGCTCGCGAAGCTCTTCAACTTTTCTTTAGGAATCGAAAGCTAAAAGGGTTTGGATTGGAAGATAATTGGAGGGGAAGGTGATTTTTTTTCGGCCATTGATATTATCACTGGTGGCTGGAGCATTTAGAAACCCTAGCTAGGTTAAATTTGTAAAAAATGAATGTATTATGGTCCTTTTATATAAATTTTCGAAACACTATTCATTTCTAAATTTCCGAACTCTGATTTATGTGCGGTGACCGGCGTTTCTAGGGTTTATCCCACGTTCCGGACAAAATGGAATAGGTTTCGGAAGCTAATTCGATCGTATGTGTGAGTGATGGAAATAAACGATCGATTTTAAATTAAATCGATTAAACCGATTTCTATGCGTTTTGGCTTGCCCCGGACAAACGGTAAATCCGATTGACTTGAAATTTGAAATCGTACAATAATATCACATTACGGATCCGATGAAACTGGTTTCGTCGAAATCCGAGACTGTTTGAAAAATGGCTATTTTAACTCGTTGATTAAATATTAAAATATTCAATTTTCACAAATTTACTTTTAATTCGATTTTAAAAGTTCTACAACATCATTCTAACTTTGATATGATAAAATAAAATTTTACAAATCATTTTTAATCATATTAAACCCGTTATTCAATTATCCAATAAATTCCAATTTTAAAATCTTCTTAACTCTATTATAATCCCAATATAAAATACATTCACTTTGGAAACCAATTTGAATCATATCAAATCAAATTTCAATTATTCACTCTATTTTCATATATTAAATTTCCATATCAAATTAATCATATCAAATTCGGAATTTAGTTATTCAAACATTTGTAATATTAAATTTAGTTAAAATTTGATTATTCTTAAATCACTATCTTTTGAAATGTTCAAAACGAACTTATAAAATTTAACAAATTCAAATTATAGAACAACCATTTTCATTAAAACAGTTATTCAATTATCGTTATTCAATTATTCAATAAATTTCAAATATTAAATTCAAACAATTTAATTGTTCAATATTTGACGGATTTCAATATTGGATTTTTAAATAAAATTTCATTATCAGTCGATTTACTATATTACATCAAATGAATTCCACATTATTATTTAACTACAGTTAGAGATAATGCACTCAACTAATATATAAACTTTCATTTCAATTGCAATTGGTTCACAAATTCAATTCGACTAACTAATTGAATAGGTAACTTAAATAATTATCACCGTTAACTTTTAATTACCTATAAGTTTATTATTTACAAACAAGTGTCACAATCTACCTATACAATACAAATTCATTCAATTACCTTTGACTACATATTATTTCAATTGATTTGGGATTCCGTTCAATTCATAAATAATTAACTTAGATAAATTTTGTTGCATTTCATTCTAGTTATTATTATTCCAACGAATTACAAATTTTTTTCTAACAGTAAATCACGAAATCTTATTAAATTAGCTATTTTAATTATCGAAAATTTACGGGTCGTTACACTCTCCCCCACTCAAAACTTTTCGTCCCCGAAAAGGAAAAAGAAGGGAAAAGGAACTAAGTATAGAATTCAACCTTAGATATATTTATTTCAAAGTTATCAACTTATAAAACAATGAAATTCCCTTTATAAATCATTACTATACTTCCACTAACTTACTCCAAATGGCTTTCTAACTTTAAAAGTTAGTTATCAAAACAAGTTATAAAAAAAAATTAAACTTGAAAAATTTTCTAACACCCGGATTTACGGAAAATTTCGGCAGTCTCCTTTGCGCGGCTCGATCGGAAAAAAAATGGCAGTATATATATCACAAATATACATCTCATCAAGTGATGAGGCATCCCGCAGGGGAAAAGTGTAAAAGTACGGTATGTAATCCGAGATATGCACCTTATATATTATTAGCGAGCATATACGGCTAATATAGCGCGAAAGCGAGCTCCAAATGCGAAGCAAGCGCAATCCGCACCTACTAAACACTCAACAAACCATGAGAAACATGCATATATGAAAATAATATCAATATACACACTATAGAAACATAAAAACTACATGTGCCAACATAGCAAATGCAACAAAACAACAAATGCATCCACCAAATCAGTTATCATCCAACTATCATCCAACAAATCCATAACCAATCAATATAAATTCACTTCTCATTAATATTTATTCACTTGGTTTTCAATTTTAATCATAGTTGATTCATTAACGTTGGGTTTTACTAACATTCATTCTCAATTCAATTAGTTAACATTCACTAATTTATATTTACATTAGTTCACTTCCAATTTGAATCAAATTAAATTCTATTTAAATTTATTTAACTTCCAATTAGATTTCAATGATTTATAGCTTTCAGTTTACACTTAATGAATTATATACAATCAACTAACAATCATACAACAACCAAATCATACCCAGCATAACCAAATTATAAATTTTACATTCAATTTGGTTTATCTCTTTTATATATATATCCTGTTATATAATTTTAAAAGAATCATTTTATTATTTGGCATCTTAAATTTCCAATATTAACTTTATTTAAGTCTGTAAACCGTACATATATCATCCGTGAGCAACATCAATCTAATCGCTTATTCGATCACACAATTTCACTTTCAAACTAGTATCGTTCACACGACTCTCTAGTGCAGACTCAGATTTGGTTCCTTGATTGGAAACTATTACTCTCCTTGCATAGCCATATGCTATGATAGAGAATTTCAGAATCAAATTAAAAATCCATATCCAGGGTTCACCGTCGAAAATCGAGTGAAAATTCCTAACTTGGATCGATATAAATCATCTCGAAATTTTGTGCTCGAATTTGGATCAAATCGTTATACGAATAAAATAATATACGTACAATCTCACGTATTACCTTCCAATGGATTTCTAACCAATTTATCTATACTAAATTATTTTATTGGCTTTTGTTTTTTTATTTACAATTAATTATTCACAATCCATTATCAGTTAGTATATTCATTTCTTTACATAGCATGTTCTTTAACATTATCTTTTCTTAAACCTCATATCATAGAATTTTGCTTACTCAAGTTCATTTTAAACATTCTATATAATTTATTTAAATTCAAATTTCATTTTCCAATTGATTCTTAGCTATAAGAAATTCCTTTGTTTACATTTATTGCATTTTCATAATTTCGGTTAATAACGAATTCATTTGTGGAACATTTTATTAACCGGCACTTTAGTTTATTAATCATCCTATAAAAGTCTAACCTCTCATAAATGACTTTTCTTAGTTTACAGTTATCTTAAAGATTACAAATTCAATTTTTTTCCCTTTTGCAATTTATATTTATTTTCAATAACCAATTTATAAAGATATAATACGATTCATTTATCTTCTTTCTTAAGTTCACTTACTTGTTCCATTTATCCATTCATCATTTCATGCTATATTTAAGTATATAACATTTTTATCACAACCAAAATTTTCATTTGTATACATTTTAATTCCTTTTAAGTTCCTTACTTGTATACTTCAATTATTTTCAGGTTCTGTTTATTTGTACAACATCTCATTACATATCCAAAACATCATTTTAACTTTTAATATTTGGTAAGTTTTGTTATATGTTATCAGAATGCAAATTTTGTATTATACAAATTTATAGAATTTCATTTTTACTTAATTAGAATGTTCGCAAATTTAATTTATTTAAATCCTCTTTACCTTTCAACTTTAAAGTTTTGCCAAACAATAGCTTAGATATCTTAATCCTCTTATTTTATAAATTCTGGATATTCACATTTCATTCAAATAATTTGAAAATTATTAATTAACAGAACTTAGAAATTTAAATGCCCGGTTCTTTTCAAATCGTTTGAAATAAATATATACACTTATATCTTTAATATATCAAATCATACCATTGGAGTTTAAACCAAAACCCATTTACCCAAAATAAGTCCGAAGAAAAGCAAAACTTCTTAGAAGTCTCCCCCACTTTGAGAAAATGAACATCGATGATGCTGGGCAGTCATCACCGAAATTATTTTCCAGCGACAGAAGAGAGGAGTACTGAATTCATTCCTTCTTAAAATCCTTTCAAAATATTTCTCATAAATATTTTCCAACTAATATTACAATATATTTTCTTCAAAGCTTTGAAAACCATTTTTCAAAATCTCTGGGTCTTAAATTCAATATTTTCCAATTTATACCTATTTTAATTCATAAGTCACCTTTATAAAATATTCTTATAGGAAATTTTTTCCTAAAATAATCCACAAGTGTTTTATCATTGTTTAATTTGTAGTTCACCTTATTTATTAAATTACTATATCCAATTAATGATAATAACCAATATTTTCATTCCTAACAACCAGGTAAACTAGATGAGTCACAATATGTGACGCCCCACCTCTATACCCACGCTAGCCAAGAACATTACGGTGAATGCTGTCAACTAGCACAGAGAATAAGGCTGTTGAGGAGCGACCATCCGTGTAATTGCTTTGCGCGAGCAGCGATATGTCAGATAGTATAACATGCATTTCTTTATCAAGAGGGAAATCCGACATACCGACACAACTCAAAGCTACTACATAGTGGCTATAATATCTTCAGAAACAAATATAGAAATAAACATAACATAAATCAGTCACAGACAACTCGTATCACAAAGGCGGAATTAGATATGAATATTACACTAGGAAGTGTTCATCAGAGTAGTGGTCTGAAAAGATCCACAATATCACAAAAGAATAGTTACACGAACTACACAAAAGAATAAGTATACATTATGGAGTCTATATCTCAAATGTATACAACAAAAACTACTAATCTAAGTAGTTAACCAAAAGTCAGAGGAATCAATCCCAAGTGAGAAGTCAAGCTGAAGCACCTGTAACATCTCGGTCTGACCCGAGTATTATTTAATAAGAAAATAATAAACGGATCAGTCTAACTATAAATATCAGATGAAACTATATAGAATAAGAGATATGACTAAACACATAATAATCACAATGCCAAGCTGTGATATATATAAGTAATTGAAAATCAACAAGGGATTAATCAATATCACCAAATCTACACAAGAATCAAAGAAATGTCATACTCCTTATTTCGTTCACCAAACCATAAATATTGACGATTATATCAATGTCAATCACAAAAGTCGATGGCACACAAATTCACCAATGCACAAATATTGATAAAACTTATCAATGGAAATCACGAAAATTGGTGAAGCACAAATTCTAGAAATCATCTCAAGAAATCCAAAAATCACAAAAAGGGGGAAGGCCTATCACAAACGGGAGCATAAAGCTCACCAACACGTGTATCACAAACGGAACGCTAATTCAATGGTTGCTAACCATCACAAATTGAGCCGAAGCTCCACAAACGGCCCGAAGACCATGGGTTGCTACCCCACCAATTTGAGTCGAAACTCCACAAACGGGGTTTAGTCTCCCTCGCAGACAAAGAGACATCGCACATTGCTAGTCTAAATCACAAAGATGATCGTCATGATCAACGAGAAGTGTCAATTACACTAAGCTAGTAAATATATGAGTTTAGCCTCATGTCCCATAACTACTTGCTTAACTTAAATATTTACGAACAAACTGTAGATCTCCACTATAAAATTGTCACAAGAGATTCAATCGAACAAGTCCAAGAATTAACCGACGAAGTAAACGCAAGCGTTTCATACCACTCTTTTTACTAAGTCGTTTAATTAGATTTCTCATACGAGTGAGGTAAAGGTTTGTATATACTAATAGATTGAAAAACGGTTTAAGAAACGAGCTTTGTACTAAAATAGTGTTGAAATCATTTGAAGAAAGAGTTTTGATATTTACTACTAGTATAGAAACCTTTATATTTTTAAAGTTACAAATCACGAAGAAGATTGTAGGAACAATCAATCACTAAAATTCACATGTGAAGATGTGAATAAAAATCCAACGAAACCGATAAAGAATCCATCGAAATGGATATTCAAAAATCCCTAAAAAGGAGTCATCACAGTCATAATAAATGATAACAACAAATAGGAAACAACACGAATCGATTAAAGTTGGAAATTCAAGCAACTAGGCGAAATAGGCAAAATTGCATCAGGTCGGTCGGCCGGCTACAGAGCTCTGTCGACCGGAACCTGTTCTAAAAAACTCTCGGGAAGCAGGTCGGTCGGATGAGCCCTGTAGCCAGTCGACCGGACCAGAGACAGAAAGGTGCCTATGCACCTTAGTAGCAGGTCGGTCGACCGGCTACAGAGGTTCGGTCGGCCGACCCTGATGTTCTGCAAATTGAAACCCATCTAATTGATGTGCAAACTCCATCAATTCGCAACCGATCGAGCACGGACGATAGGGAATTATGCCCAACGGCTACCCGATCCTATTGGCTCCTCGATGCATCACCAAAAACGCATTTGAACATCAAAGCTACGATTTTTAAGGATTTGAACCCAAAACACCAAAAAATGGAATATTCACCAAATCAATCCAAACCAAAAGCAAATGCACACGAATAAGTGTTAGGAATTCATACCTAACAATCGAAGATAATTCATAGACTTAGATGTGAGATTAAAAATCTCACCTTTGAACCCAAACGATTGAAGAAGAAGCTTGAAAGCAAAGGAGGATCAACCACTCTTCAAATTCAACTCAAGAAGCTTGATTCTAAGCTAAAAAGAGAAACATTTCCCAAATTAGGTTTAGGAATTTTCTGAAATCAAAGAGAGAAAGAGTTGGAGAAGAAGAAGAGAAGCTTACCAATGGGTTCTTCTATTAGTTTGGAGCTAGAGTTTTATTTGCAAAAGAAAACTAGGGTTTTGGAGTTTTAATATCCCATCTCTCCCACCATTGATGCTTTAGAACTGAAAAGAGGAGAAAGTGAGGGTGAATGGGGAGGAGTGGCTCAGATTTGAGTACAAGTTAAACATAGGGCTGAACCCAAACCCAAACCCAAAGTGAAAAAGTAGCTAAAATCAACTTACTCCAAACATATCGAAGCTTATACTCAAAAAGGTTGCAAATGGCATTTTAAACTCAATAGGAGTGGTCCCGAGTCCTAATTCGACCGTATGCAGAGAGTAACTTTTCGGACTAAATTTCGAGTATCGATAAAATATTCAAATAAAATATTTAAATATAAAATCGACAAATATGCGGGTTGTTACAGACTCCCCTCCTTAAAGAAATTGCGTCCTCGCAATATTTAAGAAGAAGATATATAGTAACAACCATAAAAGCATATTCAACACAAAAGAAGTTTGAAATAAGAAGTTCACCTCAAAGAGCATGAGAAAGTAAGTCCGGATGTGTTCGCTCGATGAACTCTCTAGATTCCCAAGAACAATCCTTAGGATTTGAAGACCATTGAACTTTCACAAGCGGAACATCCTTATTTCGAAGTCGTTTGACTTCCGAAGCAATAATACGAATAGGATGCTGCTCATAAGTTAAATTAGGCGAAACTTCAATTCTTCCACAACACCGGGCTCAAGAATAGAATCGGAATCTCGAAGGCACTTCCGTAATTGAGAAACGTGAAACACGTCATGCATGGCAGAAAACTGAGCCGGTAATGATAGGCGATAAGCCATGGAACCAATACGTTCAGTGATAGGAAATGGCCCAATATATCGAGGCGCTAATTTTTCCGATCGACTGAAACGTATAACACCTTTCATAGGTGAAACACGAATGAACACAAGATCTCCCACAGAAAATTCTAATTTCCTTCTTGGGTTATCGGCATAGGATCTTTGTCTACTCTGGGCTTCTTTCATCCTATGACGAATAAGGTCAATCTTTTCTGTGGAATCACGAATATAATCTGGACCTAAAACCAACTTCTCACCGGCCTCAAGCCAACAAGAAGGAGATCGGCATGGCCTTCCATAGAGTGCCTTGAAAGGTGCCATACAATACTAGATTAGAAGCTATTATTATAGGAAAATTCAGCAAGTGAAATATGATCTTCCCAACTTCCACCAAAATCAAGAACACATGCACGAAGAAGATCTTCAAGAATTTGATTCACATGCTCGGTTTGTCCATCGGACTGGGGATGATAAGCGGTGCTAAAATTAAGCTTCGTTCCTAAAGCTTTTTGAAGACTCTTCCAAAATCCACTAGTAAACAATGGATCACGGTCGCTAACAATAGAAGTAGGAACTCCATGCAATTTAACAATCTCTTTGATAAAGAGTTTGGCCAAAAGAGGAACGGTTCGATTAGACAGAACGGGAATAAAATGGGCGGATTTAGTAAGTCTATCAACAATCACCCATAAGCTATCATGACCCGAACGAGAACGGGGAAGGCCATCTATAAAATCCATGGAAATTTGGTCCCACTTCCAAATTGGAATTTCTAAAGGTTGCAATAACCCACCGGGCCTTTGATGCTCGGCCTTAACGAGTTGGCAAGTCATGCAACACTTAACAAAGTTAGCAATATCATATTTCATTCCTTCCCAATAATAAAGCCTCTTCATATCCGCGTACATTTTACTACTTCCGGGATGAATGGTAAATTTAGAACGATGTGAATCTTCTAAAATATCTTTACGAAGATCACTAATATTTGGTACGATAAGTCTACCAAATTTCCGAATGCCGCCACGAGAATCGATGTCAAAGTCTTTCAAACCTTCAATGTCAATTTTATCCTTAATATTTTGGCCAAGAAGAGCAAATTCGGGATCTAGCCCTTGAGCTTCAAGAATGCGATCTAAAAGAGAAGGATGAGCCTTAAGGCTACATAAAATAAATGATGAGCATAAATCGGAAACACGGTCTCGAATTTCACAAGTGGATAGGATCTCGAGATCGTCCCATTCGGATATCATCATAGAAACTACAGCTTGTTGTTTTCGGCTAAGAGCATCGGCGACACGATTACCCTTACCGGGGGTATATAGAATATCAAGATCATAAGGAGCAAGGAACTCGAGCCAATGTTGTTGACGCAAATTAAGTTCCTTTTGAGAAAATAAATATTTCAAGGACTTATGATCGGTACAAAGAACAAATTTCTCTCCTAAAAGATAATGACGCCAAATACAAAGGGCGAAAACAATAGCCGCGAGCTCTAAATCATGAGTGGCATATCTAGTCTCAGCAGGCTTTAATTGCATAGAAGCATAAGCAATAACATGTTCTTTTTGCATAAGAACGGCACTCAGACTAGCATCGGTATAAACAACGAAATCCTGATTCCCCTCTGGAATAACAAGAATAGGAGCATCAGAAAGGAGTTCTTTTAATTTTTGGAAAGAAGTTTAACATTTGTCCGACCAAATGTATTTAACACCTTTCTTCGTTAAACTAGTGAGAGGCACGATAATCTTAGAAAAGTCTTTGATAAAACGGCGGTAATAACCCGCCAATCTAAGAAAACTACGAATCTCCGTCACACTCTCAGGTCTCTTCCAATCTTGAATCGCTTCAATCTTTGAAGGATCCACGGAAATTCCGGATTCGGAAATAATATGACCGAGAAACTTCACACGAGATTGCCAAAAATGGCATTTAGAAAATTTTGCTTTTAATTGATTACTCCTAAGAGTTTCCAACACAATCCGAAGATGTTTTTCATGCTCCTCCTCGGTTTTAGAATACACAAGAATATCATCAATAAAGATGAGAACAAACCGGTCGAGAAAATCTTTGAAAACTCGATTCATAAGGTCAACGAAATAAGCCGGAGCATTCGTTAGACCAAATGGCATAACAAGCCATTCATAAGATCCATAACGAGTACGGAACGATGTCAAAGGAATGCTATCCTCTGCAATACGAAGCTGATGAAATCCAGTAGCTAAGTCTAATTGTGAAAAGACTCTAGCACCACTAAGTTGATCAAACAGATCATCAATCCGAGGTAAAGGATATTTATTTTTGATAGTAAGATCATTAAGCTTGCGGTAGTCAACGCAAATCCTAAGTGTTCCATCGGATTTCTTCACAAAAATAGTTGAAGCTCCCCAAGGCGAGGAACTAGAGCGAATAAATTGCTTTGTCTCCAATTCGGATAATTGTTTACGCATCTCCTCGTTTTCTTTATTGGACATACGATAAGGAGGGAGAGTGATAGGCTGAGCTCCAGGAATGAGATTAATTCTGAACTCAATTGCTTGCTTAGGGGGTAATCCTAAAACGGGCTCGAATATGTCGGAAAATTCACGAACGACGTGAATAAGAGAAACAATATCACCCTCATCATCATTATCGTCATCATGAGGGTTTAAAGAATATAAAGGTGCAACCAAAGCAGAATCCGAATCTTTAAGAATAACAGAAACCTGATTAACAGATTGAGGATGTCGAAGATGAATAGTCCGCTCAGGACATAGGATATGAGCTTCATAACAGTTAAGCCAATCCATTCCCAAAATCATTCCAAAGCCTAAATAACGCATGACATGCAAATCG
Source organism: Allium cepa (assembly GCA_030765085.1). Classification (NCBI taxonomy): domain Eukaryota; kingdom Viridiplantae; phylum Streptophyta; class Magnoliopsida; order Asparagales; family Amaryllidaceae; genus Allium; species Allium cepa. The sequence goes on along the minus strand of CM060940.1, from coordinate 211,303,042 downwards.
GCTAGGAAAGGAAAATCACACAAAATAATCTTGACATCTTTACACAATAAACTGATTGTTGCGGATCCACCAACCGGATTCACAATTCTCAAAGAAGTCATTAAACACAAAACATCCAAAGAAAAAGTATCAACAAGTTCTTTCGATATAAAAGAATGGGACGCACCCGTATCAAAAAGAACTCGAATAGATGATCATGAAATAAAATAATACCATCAAGAATAGAATGAGAAATACCTTGGCCACGAGATGTGTTGCCAGGGGCTTGAGCAACATTTAACTTTCCCTCCTTCCTGCCCTGAAGCTTGGGGCATGAAGATATAACATGGCCGGGACCTTTGCAGTAGCGACAAGAGAGGGACTTTGGGCACTTGTTCGTGTAATGGTCATTCGAACCACAATTATAGCATTCCCCACGACCAAAGGAAGAAGTCTTTGCCACAGGGGTTACTTGCTTCCCTTTCTTATTGGGATAAGGGCCTTTGAATTTGTTTGGCCTCTTCTTGTTGTTGAAGTTTGGTTTGGAACCCACCACTTCAACATCATTCTCCATATCCGCCTCTTCAAGACGAAGAGCGATATCAATGAGTTGGTCGAAAGAAACTTCTAATTTTAGAAGTAATGGCTTCTTGAGATTTGTGTTTAAGCCATAGACGAACCTCTGATTTTTCTTCAATGGGGTGTTGATATATTCAACCCCGTATTTGGAGAGAGATTCAAAAGACGCGACATAATCTATCACGGAAGATTCACCTTGAACAAGGTCTATAAAACGGCGAGCCAAAGTCACCTTCTCAGCTTCTGGTACGAATTTTAACTCGAAGCGCTCTCGGAATTTCTCCCAGGTGAGATCCGCTTCATTAATCTCATAAATAGGAAGTTTGTACCAGTCCAATGCTCTTTCTTGGAGCATACTAGAAGCCACCTGAACTCGGTGAAGGTCAATAAGATTCATGCGAGAAAAGATTCGATAGCATGACCTTAGCCAAGCCTGTACTTCAATAACAGTTTCGGAACCTTTGAATGACTTCCCACCCAAATTAGTGTAATCACTGCACAAGCGTGCAAATCCCGACTTTGGGTGAGTAGGTTCCGGATTAGAACCAGCTGCTTGAGCATTCGTGACAAGGTCAAGAAGTTGCTGGGTCGTCATAAAAACTCCATCTTGGGGTGTAGCACTAGATGGTCCAGCTCTGGGACGACCAGGTCTAACCATTTCTCTTCTTTAAGAAAGAAATAAAGAAGAAGAAAAAGTTATTCTCAAGATAAATATCAAGCAATTCTTGATAGATAAAACGAGGAATCATAAAGAAAAATAGGATGAATCGGTACGAAGACTCGAATTAAATCCTAAATCACGACTCCTAAGAAAGACTTAGGACAATGATCCTTGTTATAATATTCCATATTGTTCCGAAGTTTGGCTCTGATACCAAGCTGTAACGCCCCACCTCTATACCCACGCTAGCCAAGAACATTACGGTGAATGCTGTCAACTAGCACGGAGAATAAGGCTGTTGAGGAGCGACCATCCGTGTAATTGCTTTGCGCGAGCAGCGATATGTCAGATAGTATAACATGCATTTCTTTATCAAGAGGGAAATCCGACATACCGACACAACTCAAAGCTACTACACAGTGGCTATAATATCTTCAGAAACAAATATAGAAATAAACATAACATAAATCAGTCACAGACAACTCGTATCACAAAGGCGGAAATAGATATGAATATTACACTAGGAAGTGTTCATCAGAGTAGTGGTCTGAAAAGATCCACAATATCACAAAAGAATAGTTACACGAACTACACAAAAGAATAAGTATACATTATGGAGTCTATATCTCGAATGTATACAACAAAAACTACTAATCTAAGTAGTTAACCAAAAGTCAGAGGAATCAATCCCAAGTGAGAAGTCAAGCTGAAGCACCTGTAACATCTCGGTCTGACCCGAGTATTATTTAATAAGAAAATAATAAACGGATCAGTCTAACTATAAATATCAGATGAAACTATATAGAATAAGAGATATGACTAAACACATAATAATCACAATGCCAAGCTGTGATATATATAAGTAATTGAAAATCAACAAGGGATTAATCAATATCACCAAATCTACACAAGAATCAAAGAAATGTCATACTCCTTATTTCGTTCACCAAACCATAAATATTGACGATTATATCAATGTCAATCACAAAAGTCGATGGCACACAAATTCACCAATGCACAAATATTGATAAAACTTATCAATGGAAATCACGAAAATTGGTGAAGCACAAATTCTAGAAATCATCTCAAGAAATCCAAAAATCACAAAAAGGGGGAAGGCCTATCACAAACGGGAGCATAAAGCTCACCAACACGTGTATCACAAACGGAACGCTAATTCCAATTGCTAACCATCACAAATAGAGCCGAAGCTCCACAAACGGCCCGAAGACCATGGGTTGCTACCCCACCAATTTGAGTCGAAACTCCACAAAACGGGGTTTAGTCTCCCTTGCAGACAAAGAGACATCGCACATTGCTAGTCTAAATCACAAAGATGATCGTCATGATCAACGAGAAGTGTCAATTACACTAAGCTAGTAAATATATGAGTTTAGCCTCATGTCCCATAACCACTTGCTTAACTTAAATATTTACGAACAAACTGTAGATCTCCACTATAAAATTGTCACAAGAGATTCAATCGAACAAGTCCAAGAATTAACCGACGAAGTAAACGCAAGTGTTTCATACCACTCTTTTTACTAAGTCGTTTAATTAGATTTCTCATACGAGTGAGGTAAAGGTTTGTATATACTAATAGATTGGAAAACGGTTTAAGAAACGAGCTTTGTACTAAAATAGTGTTGAAATCATTTGAAGAAAGAGTTTTGATATTTACTACTAGTGTAGAAACCTTTATATTTTTAAAGTGACAAATCACGAAGAAGATTGTAGGAACAATCAATCACTAAAATTCACATGCGAAGATGTGAATAAAAATCCAACGAAACCGATAAAGAATCCATCGAAATGGATATTCAAAAATCCCTAAAAAGGAGTCATCAAAGTCATAATAAATGATAACAACAAATAGGAAACAACACGAATCGATTAAAGTTGGAAATTCAAGCAACTAGGCGAAATAGGCAAAATTGCATCAGGTCGGTCGGCCGGCTACAGAGCTCGGTCGACCGGACCCTGTTCTAAAAAACTCTCGGGAAGCAGGTCGGTCGGCTGAGCCCTGTAGCCAGTCGACCGGAACAGAGGCAGAAAGGTGCCTATGCACCTTAGTAGCAGGTCGGTCGACCGGCTACAGAGGTTCGGTCGGCCGACCCTGATGTTCTGCAAATTGAAACCCATTTAATTGATGTGCAAACTCCACCAATTCGCAACCGATCGAGCACGGACGATAGGGAATTATGCCCAACGGCTACCCGATCCTATTGGCTCCTCAATGCATCACCAAAAACGCATTTGAACATCAAAGCTATGATTTTTAAGGATTTGAACCCAAAACACCAAAAATTGGAATATTCACCAAATCAATCCAAACCAAAAGCAAATGCACACGAATAAGTGTTAGGAATTCATACCTAACAATCGAAGATAATTCATAGACTTAGATGTGAGATTAAAAATCTCACCTTTGAACCCAAACGATTGAAAAAGAAGCTTGAAAGCAAAGGAGAATCAACCACTCTTCAAATTCAACTCAAGAAGCTTGATTCTAAGCTAAAAAGAGAAACATTTCCCAAATTAGGTTTAGGAATTTTTTGAAAATCAAAGAGAGAAAGAGTTGGAGAAGAAGAAGAGAAGCTTACCAATGGGTTCTTCTATTAGTTTGGAGCTAGAATTTGATTTGCAAAAGAAAACTAGGGTTTTGGAGTTTTAATTTCCCATCTCTCCCACCATTAATGCTTTAGAACTGAAAAGAGGAGAAAGTGAGGGTGAATGGGGAGGAGTGGCTCAAATTTGAGTATAAGTTAAACATAGGGCTGAACCCAAACCCAAACCTAAAGTGAAAGGTAGCAAAAATCAACTTACTCCAAACATATCGAAGCTTATACTCAAAAAGGTCACAAACGGCATTTTAAACTCAATGGGAGTGGTCCCGAGTCCTAATTCGACCGTATGCACAAAGTAACTTTTCGGACTAAATTCTGAGTATCGATAAAATATTCAAATAAAATATTTAAATATAAAATCGACAAATATGCGGGTTGTTACACAATAATTTCTGAAAATTTTTCTTTGTATATACAAATATAATTAGAGCAAAATTATTTCATTTACCCAATTTAAAAACAATACTATGTCGAATTGTTCTGTTTAAGTGTTTAGAGATCCCTATCAATGACGTTAATTACTCGTATTGACCAGAATCCATAAGCCACTCAACAAATCAACCGACACAATATAAAACATTTAATATCACTAACAAATACGCTCTCTTATATATATACACTCAGCGACTCATCATAGGGTATTACTACCCTATTTATAAAGAGTCAGACCCCACAAAGCTAAGGTTATCGCTGAACCAAAGCTCTGATACCAACTGTAACGACCCGCCTTTTTGAACAGTTTAAACCGACGATCAAATACACATGCCGATTCCAAACCATTCAAAAGGGCAGATGGTTATTGGGGTAAATAAGAAAAGAAAAGAAAGAGAAATAAAGGAAATGAAACAACACAGAATCTCGCAGCGGAACAATAAAATATAATAGTCAAATAAACAGTTCATGAAGCTGTTTACTATACTTTGACAATTATTTATACAACATTTATCAGAGTTATACATATACAACAGAACAATTAAAATAATGCAGCAGATAGCATGATGCAAGGGTAATAATAGTAATAGTATACCAAATCTTCGTCTTCATCCTCCAGAATAGATCTTCAAAAATCTGAAAAACTCAGGACTGACCCGAGCGTAATGAAAAGACAAAACACTCGAGTCAGGACTAAAATATTCTTATGAAAGTTAAATCAATCGTAAATAAATATGAGTGAAAGGTGTCAGAGATGTTTACGGGGATTGACATCTCATATCCAGTGTCAACGTGTGTGCAATAACTCAAGAGATGTTACGGGATTTTCCATCTCTTAAGGATCCGTTAAACTATCTACTATGTAGTAATGTACGCTAAGTAGATAATGCCTATCAGTAGTATAAAGTATCAAAATAGCGTTAAGGCGTTACCATAATCCCCTTTAACACATTTTTATAATGCCATAGTCTATACAACACCGTAATCCCCACCGTAAACTGGTGGTTATCAAAGGGTACCCCATAGGTATAACACAAAACATAACGTAGTGGTCGCGAATAGGATAATCAGTATGACAAGGTACATGAGGCGATGCCAACTAGGATACTAGTAGTTGTGTGATCCGGACTGATGTTGAGCATAGCCAGCAGCTACCCCAACACCGCGAAACAACACTCCCAAATCGAATCACAAATGTAATAGATATGGTATCGAAGAAGTGTGTCCGCTAGAGAGGGCGAACCTCAATGGCCCGGCGCGGCTCCTGTTTTAGTCATGTCAGGGGTCATCCAATATTGTTCTATTTCTTCAGTCAATGCGTTCACCAAACCATCCACTTCATTCTGGATCAACACTCCGCGTATGATAGTTATTAAAGTGGTTTTCGGTATCGACAGAGAGTATGTCCATGTCCGACCTTGGTCTCTTTAATAACTACGTATTATTACACCGGTGGCTCTTTTACATTTCAAATCGATTCATAATTGATATCAAAATATCATATTCGCTTCAAAAATCAAATCTATTTCAAATATCATCGTTTCTATTCAAATGTAAAATTCCGTTTCAAAAATCATTTTTCGCATCAATATCTCATTTCGATTTCAAAATCATTTCGAAATTCAATTTAGGTTGCAACTTCATTTAACCCAGTTCGTATTCAAATTCAACGTTTAAACATAACATTTCACCTTATTAACCAGCTTGGAATTTTAGAAAATATTTTTAAGTAGTTTAAATAATTAAAGTAGTTAAAAATAATTAAAATATTTAAATGGATTTCAAACAGATAAATTAGTTTAAAATAATTTAAATTGGTTTACGTAGATTTAAAATAGATTAAAATAGTTTAAGTATTCAAAAATGGTTCATATAACTGAGTAATTTGGAAAAAAAAATAAAACAGCTTCAAAACCAAACCATTTCAATTATAACTTCCCAATACAAAACAATTTCAATTTCCCTTCTACCGATTCAATTTCGATTTCGATTCAATCAACGTCAACTTTGACTTCAAATTTATTCAATTTTATATTCGCTTTCAATTAATTCAATTTCAATTTATATCGATTTGGAGCTTGATTTTTCAAAATATCCATTTATAATACTTAACAAAATTATCCATCAATATTCAAGTTTAAATCCAAATTTCAAATATGATTCAATTCCAAGCTCGATTTCAAAATATCATTTTTATATCACTTTTACTTAGTAATATTCAAAGCTCGAATTAAGGTTCAATCTTTAAACAAATCAATTTTCAAAATTCAATCATATCCCGATTTTAAATTCCAAAGTCTCAACTTTAATTATTTAACAATTTCTTTTAACCAAAATTTATTTCAACAATCCAAACTCAATTTTCGATAAATTCGATTTCTATTTATAACTTTTAAATCAAAACATTTAAATAAATTTCAAATCGACGATTTTAAAAATTATTAATTTAGCCAATCCGGTGTCCGTATATAATTATCTATCCTATGGCCAAGTGATTAGTTATTTCAATAAAATGTCAAAGATGAATATATATCACTTAAATCAAATCACAGTGTCATATGTATGCATAACAGTATATATATATAAGCAAATAAACATCCAAATATTTAAATATCAACCAATAATCCATTGAAATACATCATCCAGTAGACAATACAATTCATAGCAATTTCATAGTTATCAATGTTAGGTAATTTAATCGCAATTCAATTTTAATTTCAATTTAAGTGTCAATTTAAATTTCAACGGTTAATTCAAATGACAATCTATATGACAATTAAATTTTATCAAACAACGACAAATAAAAGTCATATCACTTCATAATATTAAACTTAACTACCATAAAGATATTCAGTACGTTGTGAGCGTTATAAAACACTCACCTTGATTTCAATGTAGTACCAGCGTTTTATTTCGAATAAAATTAAATGAGCGTTTAATTTTACCCGAAATTCAAACTAGCCCCAAACGATTCCAATCCTGTTCCATAGTGTAGTGCTCGACGAAACGAAGACAACGCAACTTGTTTCGTAATTTTCTGACCTCGTATGAAAAAGTTACAACATTGTAAACTTTATACGAATTTAAATATAAATTAATTCACATTTTTATTCATTTTAAACCTCATCAGATCTGGGCCGTTGATTTTGGGTTTGTAGAATCTGAGCCGCCTCCCTTTTCTCTTCCATCTTCGTTCGTGAAAACCCAGAACCCATCGCACGTACGTATAGCTCTAGGTCGCGACCACCACAAGCATTTCGACGACGATCAGCGACTGCAGTTTGAAAGCCCATCCCCTAAGCCACCATCGGCCAGAACCCTATTGAACTCGGCCTCCCCAAGAGCACGCAAAACCATGACGAACGGCCGGCCATCGCGGCCCCGTAGCTCCCACCTCGCCGCTCCAAATTCGATCGTAGCCGTTCACAACGTAAAGCTCGGAAGCTCTTCAACTTTCCTTTAGGAATCGAAAGCTAAAAGGGTTTGGATTGGAAGATAATTGGAGGGGAAGATGATTGTTTTTCGGCCATTGATATTATCACTGGCGGCTGGAGCATTTAGAAACCCTAGCTAGGTTAAATTTGTGAAAAATGAATGTATTATGGTCCTTTTATATAAATTTTCGAAACATTGTTCATTTCTAAATTTCCAAACTCCGATTTACGCGCGATGACCAGTGTTTCTAGGGTTTATCCCGCGTTCCAGACATAATGGAATAGGTTTCGAAAGCTAATTCGATCGTATGTGTGAGTTATGGAAATAAACGATCGATTTTAAATTAAATCGATTAAACCGATTTCTATGCGTTTTGGCTTGCCTCGGACAAACGGTAAATCCGATTGACTTGAAATTTGAAATCTTACAATAATATCACATTATGGATCCGATGAAACTAGTTTCGTCGAAATCCGAGACTGTTTGAAAAATGGCTATTTTAACTCGTCGATTAAATATTAAAATATTCAATTTTCACAAATTTACTTTTAATACGATTTTAAAGGTTCTACAACATCATTCTAACTTTAATATGATAAAATAAAATTTTACAAATCATTTTTAATCATATTAAACCCGTTATTCAATTATCCAATAAATTCCAATTTTAAAATCTTATTAACTCTATTATAATCCCAATATAAAATACATTCACTTTGGAAACCAATTTGAATCATATCAAATCAAATTTCAATTATTCACTATATTTTCATATATTAAATTTCCATATCAAATTAATCATATCAAATTCGGAATTTAGTTATTCAAACATTTGTAATATTAAATTTAGTTAAAATTTGATTATTCTTAAATCACTATCTTCTGAAATATTCAAAACGAACTTATAAAATTTAACAAATTCAAATTATAGAACAACCATTTTCATTAAACCAGTTATTCAATTCCCGTTATTCAATTATTCAATAAATTTCAAATATTAAATTCAAACAATTTAATTGTTCAATATTTGATGGATTTCAATATTGGATTTTTAAATAAAATTTCATTATTAGTCGATTTACTATATTACATCAAATGAATTCCACATTATTATTTAACTACAGTTAGAGATAATGCACTCAACTAATATATAAACTTTCATTTCAATTGCAATTGGTTCACAAATTTAATTCGACTATCTAATTGAATAGGTAACTTAAATAATTATCACCGTTAACTTTTAATTACTTATAAGTTTATTATTTACAAACAAGTGACACAATTTACCTATACAATACAAATTCATTCAATTACCTTTGACTACATATTATTTCAATTGATTTGGGATTCCGTTCAATTCATAAATAATTAACTTAGATAAAATTTGTTGCATTTCATTCTAGTTATTATTATTCCAACGAATTACAAAAAAATTTCTAACATTAAATCATGAAATCTTATTAAATTCTCCGTGCTTTCTGACAGTAATACTTAGTATTGCTCTTGGTTGGCATGGGTATAGGGGCTGGGCATTACAAATGGTGACCATCAAATGACTATAGGCTAGTCTAAGTTGAAACATTGAAACCGAAACACTATTAAATAGAGAATTCATTTCATTAGTTGCATGAACTAGTATCAAGTCAACTATACTCAACTTAGAGTCAAAATCTTTTTTCAAATTAGTACGGTTAATAACAAATGACTTTGTTTATAGGCTAACCGAGTTGAATGTGGATGATATTGAAATTTTGACCAAAACCAAACTAGGCTCTGATGCCATTGAAGGTACCCGGCCATTCTGCAGCGATTGAAATGGGTGGATTTAAAAAACATTCCCTAATTGGATCTTAATGGGCTTATGAAATCTAATGTTTAATACTAGATCTAATCCAATGGTTTGATAAAATAATAGTTTAGATTGTTTCATGCTTGATTAGTTGAATATATGTTAGTTAATTATTGATATATGATTAAGTATGAATACATTTAATGTATTCATGTATATATAAGGTTTGACATGCATATGAAATATATATATATATATATATATCATTAATATAAGTGTTTATTGTTTAATTCTACTATATTTGATGTATATGTATATGTATATGTATATGTATATGTATATGTATATGTATATGTATATGTATATGTATATGTATATGTATATGTATATGTATATGTATATGTATATATGTGTGTGTGTATTCATAGCATAACTTAATAACAAATATACATAAACATGTGTATAACCATATGCATACATAAATAGATATTGAGATTTATATTTATTATGTATATATATATTATACTTACTATGTATACGATAATTTCATATACATATCAAGAATATAAATGCCTAAGTATATATATGCTTGGATGCACTATAATATATGTATACGGTATGTATACACGTGTTAATATATCACATATGTATAGTTTAGACATTTATGTGTGTGTGTTATGTATTGCTATTTTTTATTTTTGTGTATGTGTGTATTTCTCTGTATATAGCCAAGAAAGTAAATCTATGTAAGTGAAATGGAAAAGTTTTGGTAATTAAAGAGAATACGGAAAGGGCTTTCAATTTTCCCCTCTTGTAGAGTTCTAATTAAATCTAAATCTAATTTCTAGATGAAACTGGAAATATAATTCCACAGTTATTCAAATGTTTCGGCATTAAATGTTAAACTTGTAACATCACATAAACATATAAACCAAAATAACCTTAAAACGATATCATAATTAAAATTGTCCTAAAAATTTTAAATTTCACGTTCATGTCCATGTTCAAATTCATTGTTTTATTGCATATTACTGACCAAATTTTTTGCTAACCTTGAAATTATGATTAAGAGCTGATACTAGCAATGATAACTCACTAATACTGTGATTTAAAATGTAAAACAAGGAAGTAAAATACATGAAAATTAAAGAAACACAAGATTTAGGGTAGTTCGATCCAAGTTAATCTACGTCCACTATGAGGATTTCTTATTACTTTTCTTCTCTTATAATAACTTGGATTACAAGAGATAATAATAAGAAATGCTTGAGAGCTTGTGTTATTAAACCCTTGTGAAAATACATGTCTTAATGTACTTATAGCTATTGGAATCTATATTGAATGTCTGAGATTGCATTACGAAGTCCAAAAATCACTCTGGGTCGTTGATGGAGGTGCTTGATTGATAGGCACTAACTAAGTGCCAACTGGACCATGTGGTTTAGATAAAGCCGATTAGTGATCCGTACTATGGCATGGCCAAGTTAGGGACATGAGGCATTGGATCAATGAGTGGTTGTAAAATGGCACTTTGCCAGGGTGACAGCAAATGACATGGAGTGGTAGCTACATAATGACACTTTTGTCAGATGAATAGTGTTGTATGCACCGGTCTTTTAAAAAGAATAATGCATGTGAAACTTCTTTTTACAGGGGTAATTAGGTGCCTATGGCCAAAGTCAGCCGAGTCAGAATAAAAGGGCACCATATGGGGTAGGTGATTGAAGCAGAAGGTGAATGGGGGCCCTTGCGGGAGAGGGGCCATTAACCGGGCCGCTCGACTGTTGAGAGTTACCTTGCATGTCGGGCCACCATCTGTTGTCGTCCTCCTGTTATTCACCAAAGGCTTTGCTTGAATGGAACATGCATTGATGTCTAGTGGGCCTCTACGATGGAAGAAAAATCCGCTCGAGTCGGTCGTGTGGCTCTATGACACGGGAGAGCAAAATCACTAGCTTCAGGAAACACGCGGACCAAAGCGCGAGCTTGAATGCGGATGGCTTGAATGAAAGCTGGTCGGTTGGACAATGCGAGCCCGCCTATTTTATTCTTGTGAGAAAATCAAGCGACACATATGTTCCAAAAAAATTTAAAGGAGTAAAATTAAGTTTAAACATCAATTATTTTAAATATAGATATATATATGTACATACAACAACTTTATTGTTTAATTACAACATAATACACCATGATAGAGAATATTAAACATATGAGAGAATACATACATACTTACATACATGTATATATATAATGTATATACGCATAAATAAAATTATTTTGTAGAAACTAATCTTAATTAAAAACAGCTTTAAATCCAAATTTACACGAAGCATTGTGATCTTAATTCAAACATAAATATATACATGTACATGTACACATATGTATGTGCGCATGTGTATATTTATTATATATACATATACATACATACATCTATATATATTGTATTTTTGTAATTGCAAATGATTTACAGTTTGAAAACAAATCAGAAACTCACAACTAATTTTCAATTACTAAATAAAATAACTTGAAAAGGTACTTGACAATACAAATATACATACAAGGTATGTTGACATATGTAAAATAAGACACGAAGAATTACCAATGTAAATCTAGCCCTTTATAACACTTTGATCAGGAAATCTTCCTTAGATTCCAAGAATCAAATCTAATTTTGCAGAAATTGGATGAATCGCTTGTTTTAATTTTATTTGATTTAATTTTGGGTAAGAGGAATGAAAAATTTCGACTATGAATTAGGCTAGGAGGTGGCGGCCATGGATGAAGTGGAGAAAATGGAAGAAAATTCAACAAAAAATAAATAAGAGGATTTGTTTTAATAAGAGAACAAAAACCTTTTCCATTCTCTCTCTAAAACTTCTTTGTTTAATTTCCAATCAATTTTCAATTAAGACAAGCAATGTTTCCTCCTAATATGGTCGGCCATGATTGTCTTTCCATGGATTTTTTTTAAAAGCCCATTAAGTAATTATCTCTATTTAAAGCCCGTTTAAATAAATAATGTTATCGTATTTCGATATGTGCATATATAACTTTTATTTACATATCCAAATAATTAGTAATAACACCCAAAACATCAAGTAAATGAATAACTAATATTTCTTAAATATTAATTAATTTACTTAATTGATGAAATTTTATAAACTAATTAAATCATGTGGTTTTTCAATGAATTCATAAATGCAGTCGTGTGACTCGGAGGTATGAATTCAGCCAGCGATCAATATTGAACACTTCAAATATTAACTTTTACATGTCAACTTAGCTAGTGGTGTGATAGTTTGGCCGAATTCATCGCTTACTGATCTTTTAAGTAAAATACAATTTCATATTTTCTTAAGTGTTACCACTTAGCAACGACTATTTACACATGTTCTCTTCGTGAAAACTATATCATTTTTGGATATATGGAATTTGGTATTGGTAAGAATTCCAATAATATCCACATTAAATTTGTTTAGTCCAAAAATACAAAGCCTTGGTTTAATAATAACATTTAGTATTTACCGTCTACTCTGGCCAAGGATTTTGACTTTGAGTTGACTATAGCTGACTGTGATACCAACCTCATACAATTGAGAAGACGAATTCACAATCGAATAGTTCTTCACTTCCACTAAGACCCAATTATAGTCCCTCGATGGATTGTCATGTCATGATTTACCTATAATCAAAATGGAATATTCACATTGAAGTTTCATAATTTTCTCAACTCGAGGAAACCATGTAACATCGTCACACTTATAGCAAGTTGTTATCAACCAACAAGAAGCTCTCGGACGAGTCATTCCATAATTATCAAATACTGACAAGTATGTAACTCCTTGGTGCCCCTAAGTAGCCATGAGTGATACAGTATCCAATGTTTGGAGAGCGTTACGCACAAGTCAAACCTTCTCTCCAAACATCTTTGCCAGGAATATTTAAAACAAAATGTCATTTCATTTTATGATTAATTACTCACAATTGCAACTAAAATCACATAACATTTTATTTAATGATTTTCTTATAATATACTTTAAATCCTTAATTAATTATATCACAACATAACAAAGTATATAAATGAAAACAAACATCGTTATTATGAACAAGATTGACCACAGAGTTAGATATTTGTAACAAGTTACATAATTGCCTCTAGGACATACCACTAACTCTTTAGCGCTTCCCTAATGTCCTACCACCATAGATGTGCTTCCTTTAGGTATAATCAACATAAAATAAATACAAGTCGTAATTTAGACTGTTGTAAGGTCTTTTGGTCGGTTCTTTCAAAATCTAGGAGATCTCATCAAACAATAAGCACTCAAGGGTAATCTCTTAAGGTATAATCTCACTTTTACAGTTATATGGTAGTTAATCTCTTAGAACAATTTTATATGCATTGGTTGTCTCACCTATATTATCAACTGTTTATTGATCATGTTAGTTACTTAATTTATATGATGCAATTTATTTTCATTCATAGTTTAACAAAAAAATAAGTTCAAATTCACTTCAGCCATACCTACTACATATTATATATTTTACAGTTTAAAACATTATAATAAAATTTTAACAATTTTAAATCATTGTTTATTAACTTTTAAATCAAAGTCGCTCATATATATATATAATTGCATTTGGCTTTAAAAAGGTTAATTTTTTCGAATGATATTATTAATGTAATATATTTTATATTTTAATTAATCTTGTTTCTTTTAATAATATATATATTTAATATATGAAATAATAATAAATGAGTTTTGAATTTTATTAAAAAATTAATATTTCTGGTCGGAAAGAAAATATATACCTATATACTTTATACATTTATTTTATAACAAAATACACATATTAATCTGTTTATGCAATTTTAAATGGTTTTATGTATTCAAAATTATAAAAGCAATAATAAATAAAATATTTATTTGACTATAACATTATTTTTTTGTAAATATATTTATTTAAATGATTTAAAAGACATTTTACTAATATTTTGAAGTTCTAGATTTGAATTTTAAAATATTTTACCAAGTCTTAATTATATATTTAGATATTAAATTTTGAATTTGAATTTTATTGTCATGGTCAAATTCTAATTAAATTTTTTAAAATATTACTTTATATATATATTGAATTATATGTATGTGTGTGTGTGTGTAATTTATACAATGTTTTGAGACACCTAATACATATATGAACGACGAATGTATATGTGGTTGATGTAAATCCCTACGTCTATATACTTATACAATAAATATGTACACATTGTCAAGTTGCACACACACTTCATATACATATGGGTTTATATTGATAAACTCAAAATCATACACATTAAATTAATTAAAACATATTAAGCAATTAAATCAAAAGATTAAATAAAAATTTGATTTTATTTAAATAAACTAGATTGAATTTAGTAAAACCCATTAGACTTCATAGGTCAACTATGATCCAAATATGAATTTTTTTTCTTCTGAAATTCACTTACTACAACCCGAGCTAGTTCCTATAGTAGGCTCTCAAGTGCATTGGGTTAGATGTGCGTTATAACGTATAGTATTGGTTACAGATATTCTTTCTTAGGTTTTTTAACATACCCTTCATCATCGTGTTGCTTAACAACGTAGGTGGTCATTTATGGACATTAAAGGTGGAGGGACGTCGTAGTTGTACTCTAACATTTTTTTACCTACTGTTGAGGATCATTTTATTGTGATGATCAACCAAGTTGTGTAGTAAGAGGAGTTGCATTAAAGTGATACAACAAGGTGACACGATGAGGAGGAGAGAAATGCAGGGTGGCATAATAAAAGGCAACGATAAAGAGTGGTGAGGAGGATCAGGGACAACCATCGACGTAGTGATTGTTACAAGGAGGAAAGATGAGATGTGAAGATAACGAACGATGGCTTTTTCTAGAGAGCAAACTACAAACCGGAGAGGTGATGTGATCGACCTCTTTGTAGTCAATAGTCAAACTCTATATCTTAAAGATCAGATTTAAATCGACTTTATTTTTTTAAACTAATATGCTCTCATCGAAAAGGATTATTCCACCAAGTTGGAGGAAAAATCGAAAAAGAAATATAGAACCACATACAGATTTATTAACATCCGAAATTTTTCCTTCCACGCCCATTAAAAAATATAAAAAAATTCATTTGGACAAAATCGCCCTCAACATTATCGTTACGTATTATTTAAAACAAATTCATGCCCTTAAGAAGAGAGAAAATGTACAAAATCATACTCAACGTAAGAGTGGATCCATTAAAAACCAAGCTAGGAGCGAGTGATGAGATATGAGAAACCAAATTTGAAACTACGGAGAAAACATAATAAGCCAAACTTGGAGGGAGTGAGAAAACTAATTGAGCCATACTCACTTGAAGAATAGTTAATATGAATTTTTAGCTAACAATATCAAGATCTATGTGCATGTGGTTTCATATAAAATCTTGCTGGATCCATGCGTGTTTTCATTCAAAACCTCGTCCGACCTTAACGAGGTTTCATACAAAACTTCGATTGGTCCAAGTGAGAGCACTTAGGTTGAGCGTGATTTTATATAAAATAACATTCAACCTGAATGTGATTTGCATTACTGTAAATGTTGGCATGTAAAAATTCGAAAAAAGAAGTTAGTTATGGAAAAAATGTGGATTAAAAGAAAGCAACGGATATATATATTTTTTTCCCCTTTCTTTCTAGACCGAGGAATTTCTAGACCGAGGAGGAGCGCGTGGATGACAAAAATTGGATGCCAATAGACGTACGCTTATAAATACATAACACTGTTCTGATTTGTGGGTTCGAACTGGACTTGCTTATGGGCCTACCAACTAGATGGATGCTTTATGCATTTTGTTGTCCATGCGGTGCACGTGGTCGAATGTTAGGTGAAAGACCCTTGTTTTTGGTAGGTAGATTGTATTGGTTCAACCATTTGCAGCTCCATTCTCTCTTTTTTAATCTTCCGATCTGACTTACTTTCACTTGCTCAAAATTATTGTTCATTTTCTTTTTTTTTAAAGAAATTATATTAAATCTCCAAAATTAATATTAATGGATTGCTTACAAACCCACAGCAAAGAAATAATTGGAATCGCAGTCGCTGTAGCTGCTGTTGGCATAGCAGCTGCTTACTTGTATCTCAGCAAGAAAACAAAGGGTAATATTCGTTTATATTTTTATTTGATTCGAATATTTATCCGGATTCCTTTTGGAGAAATGAATATAGTGGTTACTTCCTTTCAATCAGATTGGGATCTGTTTTACATATTTAGTAGCGATGCATAACAATTTGTTTTTAACCAGATTCATGCATGCATATGATTTGTCAAAGATATTAATTAATATGGGAATTAAGAATGTGATTCGAAGGGATATATTTGTGCAATAAATAAAAAGCTAGTCCATAGCAATTATGTTTCATGTTGGTACGAATTTCATTATATTTGGGGGCTAAAAGAAAAGAGAGGATCAAAAATAGAAAAGAAGATTTTGTTCATTTTTGCTCATCTGAGAAGGAACTTGCAATTCCAGGCATAACTAAACATGACTGTAGGAGTTTGAATATAAAGGCTTAGAATTACAACATACATATTCCAAAATGCACACATGTAATTTTAAGGCACTGCAAGCAAGTTACATGATATAAGCATACGATATCAAATTAATATTGTATGTTGTTATCAATGTTTCAGGTACATTTCACAGCAACAGTCTTGATAAAAATATTTGAGTAATGTTCTCAGTGATTTGAGATTACATATACCTTGATATTTGTTAGATTGTTCTCAGTTGAGCTTACGGAGATCTTAAAGTTAGCGTTAGAATAATGACTTGAATGAAAATATTGATTCTAATCATTGTATCTATTTCAGTTGGTTGTTTGGATCCTGAAAACTTTAGGGACTTTAAACTAGTTGAGAAAAGGCAGCTCAGCCATAATGTCGCCAAGTTTCGATTTGCTCTTCCTACTACAACATCAGTTCTTGGTCTACCCATCGGTCAACACATTAGTTGCAGGTTGGTTCTCATTTTCAAATGATATCTAATTTTCAGTTCTATGTAGTTTTCTTTATATTTAAAATGTAATGTCAAAATTTGCTATATTCATACAGAGGAAAGGACAGTGTTGGAGAAGAAGTTGTCAAACCTTACACTCCAACCACTTTAGACTCAGATGTTGGGTATTTTGAACTTGTTATAAAGGTACATTTTGTTTTAGTATACTCTGTTTGAAAAATGGAAACAAAATATACCCACCAAACTTATGTACTTCTTAATCTTACTTTTTTTATAATGTAGATGTATCCTCAAGGAAGGATGTCTCATCATTTCCGTGAGATGAAAGTTGGCGATTACCTGTCCGTAAAAGGCCCCAAGGTTTGCGCATTTTCATTTCTTTTTATCATATATCATAATTTACGCCTAGATAAATGGGGATTTTATTTGTAGATTTTGCATATCAACATTTATTTTCTTTACATCAAATTGCTCTTGTTTCCTTCTTCAACTTCTGGTTTCTCCTTGTCCGGTTATTCAATGTTTACCAATTGTTTACCTGAGCGCAAGTTTCCCGTGACCATTGAAAAGTTGCTAAATAGGATTGCCCATCAACGCATATCATGAGGCATTTGGCTAAAAGCGAAAAATAATTTTATGCTACTGCTATTATGATAGTTTTTGACACATTTGGTTTCTAATTGAAATCATGCTACATGAAGTGTAAAAACGAAAGATAAAAATTTAGATACAATAGACTAACCTTTCTGATAATTAATACAGACTTCTATCTTCCTACAAATTAGAAAAATTGTGGATAATGAATGTTTAAGATGGGACTTGAGGACAGACCCTTGACAACCTTAAATAGTGATTCATAGTGAATCAGTGAAATAAACACTTCTAAAAATTGTCACCGAAGCATAGATGTACTAAACTATTCCGAACACTCCCCAGTGTAAGAATCCTTTATGAAATTTCCATTCAGTCAATTGTAGGCAAATTTTATATTATATGAGGCTATCAACCTAAGCAAGTTCCTACAACTTCCAATCTAGTCAATCAAACCCTATATATTCCATATCCAATCATGGAGCCCTGGACATTAGTTCATGCCAAACTGGATGGAAATATCCTACTCTTTCTGAAACTTACAGATTGAATAAAATGTTCAGTTATAAAATCTTTACTTATCATGTTATATTAATATTAGCATGGTTTATCTAAACTTGAATTATTTTGAATACATCTCTGCTGCTCCATGAAATTTTTCGATCATTATGAGTTATACTGCCATGTTTCTAATACTCCTGGGGACGTCTGACATTGAACTTTTAACATTCACGATTCATCATAATATGTCAATTAAGATATTTGAGAAATGTGATACATGTCCAGTCACTTTATACCCGATATGAACTTGAGTCGCAAGCTGGCTAACCTAATAGTCCTGTTAATAGTTATTAACTAGTTTACACGTGACCATATATCAACATAACTTGTCATCGGCAGCATAGTACTTGAAGATGGTCTTAGTTCCCTGGTCTTGGGCGAACTTTTGATGATTCAATACCATGACCTTTTTTTTTTCAATGAAGGTATGCATGTCGAGGAACCAAAAAAATAAAATAAAAACATTATTGCTCGATGTTTATTGTTTGACCAAAGGATAACATATGAATCTGTTTCATGTCCTTTACTGTGGATAATAGCCAGTAATACAGCATGTTATCTTTTGATCTTTTTAGGGACGTTTCAAGTATCAACCTGGCCAAGTCAGGGCATTTGGAATGCTAGCTGGAGGATCTGGCATAACTCCAATGTTTCAGGTACACATTTTCAGTTATGTACTCATGCTTTTAACATTTTTTCATAACTAAGCCAATGTCACAATTGATGATATATCATTGACGCATTCCTCATGTATCATACAGGTAGCAAGAGCAATATTAGAGAACCCTAATGATAAAACAAATGTTCATCTTATCTATGCCAATGTCACAGTTGATGATATTCTTCTCAAGGTAAAAGGCCTACCTACTATGTCGCCTGATTTGTTCATATTTTTACTATGATATTTAGTTAATTGAGACTTTGCTGTTGCTTCTGGATAAATTAACCCTATTGCTATGTGTCATTTTGTTTCTTCTTATTTAGAAAGAGCTGGAAGGTCTTGCTAAAAACTATCCTGGTCGCTTCAATGTTTACTATGTGTTGAATCAGGTACAGTTGATTGTTGTTCAGTTTATGTGTATCTAACTTGAAATATTTCTAACCGTGGTGTTCATTTTTGCATATAAATACTCAAACTTTGTTGTGTTTCTTGATCAGCCTCCTGAAATATGGACTGGAGGAGTTGGATTTGTTTCTAAAGAAATGATTCAAGCTCATTGTCCTTCTCCAGCCGTGGACATTCAGGTTATTATTATTATTTTCATTGCCATCATCATCATCATCATAACTTTTGCGAATTTGGTGTGTAATAATATGTGTAGTTGCAAATGAGTTAACAATATTGCACGGTTGGCAGATACTGAGATGTGGACCTCCTCCAATGAACAAGGCAATGGCTGCACACCTCGATGAACTTGGCTACACGAAAGATATGCAATTTCAGTTCTAAATAAACTCCTATCGTCCTTCGCTTGCGTTTAGTGATTTTGAGTTTGTCTATCCTTAATTATTGGTTCCATCATCATTAATCTATTCTTGGTTGGTTGAAAGAATATATATTACATTGTTCCTGGGTTTTAGTTTTACTTCAATTTGAATTTACAAATGTTCGGATCAACATTGTGGATTTACTTAAATTGAAGTTGGGAATAATTGATCATTGTTGCTGTTGTAAATATGAGTAAGTGGAAATTTGGTTTAGGCTCTTATTTTCAGTTTTAATACGTAAAAAATCCTTCTCAAGAACATGTATTAAATTACATTCCTGTTTTTAATTTCAGAAAAAAGAGAAGAATGTTTTTTTTTTTTTTTTTTTTTGTTGTTGTTGTTGTTGAAGTAAATCTGAAAATTAATTGTATGTTTCTAAGTTCAAAACATTTTTTTTAAGAAAATGTAAATGTTTGTGAAGAACTTTGCATTTGCAGAAAATTCTGCAGATATTTATCGAGATCTTGAAACTTAAAAATATGAGTTTTTCTAAAACTTGTTTTTTAGATGAAATGTCTGTGTGTTTTGAAATTCTAAATTCAAAGATGATGTTTTTACGAAAGTTTACTATAAATAAATATAAATTCATATTGTATGTAACTGTAGAAAAGCAGTACTTTTTATCTATAGGTAAGATGACATAGCACGACCAACATAACATATGGTATGGTTTGTTAAGTGATTATGGATTATAAGAGGAAAAGAAGAAAAGAAAATTTTAGGAACAAAGGAAAAATATCAATTTCGCTATTGTGGTAGACAAAGTTTGGTCATATATGTGCGATACATGGTAACCAACGTGCTTCTTGCAAAATCTTCACAGCTTGATCCGTCTTTAGCACTCCCTCTTTGACATATCGTTGTCATAATTTTCTCGTTAAATATTGTTGGTAAATTCCCATGGGAAAAAAAAAAAAAGGATACAGTGCAAATACATATTTGCAGGTGACTCTTTCACTGATTAAGTCTTGCTTGGTAACAATGATAGGTTATAGACCCTTCACATTCTGATATCATAAACAATGTTATGAACTTTTCCGTACATATCACTGCGCGGGTGCGACGCAGTGGAAAAAGGCTTGCGTTCAGATAAAAAAGACCCGAGTTCGATTTTTATCTTGCGCTTTCCCATCTTATATAAATTTATCTGGAGGTATGGAGGCTTTAATGAGCGGACGATTTTATAATACCCTTCTCAGAAGTTTGTCGGCCCGTCGAGTTTTTCTGGGTTTCAAAAAAAAAAAAAAAAAAAACACTTTTCAGTACGTATGGTTTATTCGACAGTAGTTCCATTTAACTGTCAAGGCCGGCCCTTGGGCTGGGCAGGTTGGGCAATGGCCCAGGGCCCGGTTTATAAGGGGGCCTTGTATAATATATGCAAGTTTAAAGTCAGTAATACCATTATATTATATAAAATCGGTTCCTAGCCCAAACAATGTGTATATAGAGTTAATTCAAAAACAATAATACAGAGCTTCAGTCTGCATTTATTTTCACCAATTTCAATGACAACTTTACATTGTTCAAAATTTAGATATCCACTGCGACTCTCCATCTTTCCATTTATTATTTTGTAAAAAATGTTCCTTCTTCTTGTTCATTTCTTATTACTTAAAAAACACTTGATCTGTGACTGAGAGGATCCGAACCAAAGAAATGTAAGTTATTTCTTTCTCATTTTTATCAAAATTACACGAAGAAATCACAAAAGTTATTCTATGCTATTTGTTTGACTCCCGGTAAAATATATGATTTGTACTTTAAAACCTATACGGTTTGAATCATATACACAAGTCGGAGTTGCTTATCTGATTGATTGTCAATATTGTTACAGCTACTGTTTTTTTTTGTTGGCATATAAAAATCTAACATCAACCGGTAAAATATGTTAGCTGTGTAGAAATTTTACCTATTTATTTCAATATTCTATTTTAAGCTTGTAAGTAAATAACGATTATTTTTTATTGCAACGCTATAAATTCACCAATTCGAGTTTTAACCTAATTACCGTTCTGTTTTGCATCCATGTATTTTTAAACATTATTTTTGTTGTGCACTTTAATAAAGGAAGTTAACAGAAATTTATTGGGTAGGTTATTACTGAACGTCGCTCTAAATTGTTCTATGTTTCTACTGACAAATTTTATATCTTTAACTTAGATGATACATTTTAAATTATTGAAGAAAAGATGATATAGTTACTAATTTTGCTTCAAAAATTACATATAATAAATATTTCTAAACGATAGGAAAGTTGCACTTGGTTTTATTTGTTTCTATTCGAGCAATGGTTTTGTTTTCAGTAAAATGTATGATTTTTGTTTATTAAAATGCATTTAATGCAAATAATTCATTATTTTTCTGCGTAAGATATAATTTCAAAATTTTAATTAATATTCACATAAAGGGGCTAAGGTTTATTTTTGTCCAGGGCCCAAAATAAACTTGGACCGGCCCTGGCGAACATATACAGTTTATACTATAAATATTTGTAGGGTATATTGTAAATATTTATTTTTGCAAAAATTTAGTTAGACCTGCAGTATGCGCAATATAAATCGTAAATATTTTCTCTTCCCTTTGCAGTGACATAATTTTATGTGACGTTAAAGGTTCTTGCTGCTTTTTTCACATAATTTTTTCAGCTTCTTATTTTCTCTTCCTAATGGCTTGAAGTCTGTCTCATCAAAAGTTCACATGTTAATGGTTTTTAATTTACTTCTGCTGTATTTTTATTTCATAATAACCAATCGTATTTGAATTAACTTATGATTAGTTGATACATAAGATCCTCTTATTGTCGTTAGCATCACATTACATGTTACCGATGATGTTTGGTTCTAGACAATTTGTTAAGACTTAAGATCTCATCTTATGATTTTCAGTTATCCAAGCCTCGTTGGTGACTGTGCATGATTGATTACTTGCACATGCTAATTTCTAGCGAGAACTGACTAATCTATCACGCTGATGGTGTGCAATAAACTATTTATTTTTACTACCGACGATTTATCAAGTACACTAATGAGCATCTGTAGCAAGGGTAATTTCACTTTGGATATTCAGTGTCCATAACATTATTTTTATTCTTCTCTATTAATTTGAGGATCAGTCTGAGATTATAGTGCGGGTATTTTATCACACCATTTAAATAAGAATGCATTATCAAATTTGACAAGATTTAACCTTTATTTTCAGTTGTTTTTGATAATTTGTTTCAGTCGATCACAGACGATCTAATTACACATTTACCGAGTTAGAAATATTTGGCTGCTGACAATAGGGTTGTCAATAGATACCCGAAAAAATTCGAAATCCGTCCGCATCTACATTTGAAAAGCAGATAAATATTCGATATTCAGAAAAATGAATGCGGATACGAAGACATCCACATCCGAAAATTATTCGTCCGGTTTTTGTTAAGATTATAGTTCAAATCATGTTTATTTTAGTGTAATGAAATATATTTATTTATTATTTTTTAAATTTAATAGTTTATATTATATGCATTTAATGTTTTTTAACTGCTCAAAACTATTTATTATTATCATATTTGTTAATGTTTAACATTTTTATAATCAATAGGATTAAAAAATATTTATATTAAACTAATATTTTTTTTATAATTATTAATTTATCGGTTGTTAACTGATATGATAATTATTCGATGTCTGTTTGTATTCGCGGATGCGGATATCCGATATCCGAAAATGATTTCGGATGCGGATGCAGTACTGTCCGCATCCGGAAACATCCGTTGACAGGCCTAACTGGCAATACAGTAAACGTAAAGGAGATTATTGGGTTTTCTTTAATTGTTACTAGTATAAACTGCATGTACGTGCATCTAGTAGCTAGAGATATTTATTTTCTATTTAATTAAAAAAATAAGTGGACGGATGGATGTTGTAAGTGCAAATATTTTGATAATCGCAATACTTTTATTTCAAGTTGTATTGTTGGTAGTATTGGTGGTAAATTGATAGTAAAATTCTATTGATGGATAGTCGAGATGGAGTGGATGTGGAAGTTGTATACCGATGGTGAGATTCCGTTGGTGGATTGGGGTATTTTTGAAATTTCAAAAAGACACCGTGCAAATCTTATTTATTGAATTCTCCTTGTTGAAAGGGAAGATAGAGATGATGCATTCAAAAGTCTTTGTATTCTTTGTCATACATAGGAAAATTGTTCTCAATGTCATTGGATATATGTAAAAATATTATACTGTGTATATTAAAGTTGAATCCCACTCAATCCTCTTACCTTTTTTCCTTGGGACTTTAGAAATAAAACCCTTAGTTCTTCAAGATTCATGGGTACATTTCAAATGCCACTCTCTAATGTTTCTCATTCAATCAATTATAATAAAATGGAGTGTGATGGTTGTCCATTTCATCTTCTCTGTTTATTCTATCCATTATGTTCATCTTATTCGATTCTATTTTGTTATGTGTAAAGTTAATTCTATTTTCTGTCAAAAACAAATTCCCTAACCCCATCGTTTCATTCTTTCATTATTTTCCTCAGTCTTGAGCTGCATATAAACTCAAAGTGGCGTGACAATGTCAATTGCACAATTCGACAATTAAAATGTGTTGCATAACATGGTGCAAAGGCTTCAACTTTGATGGAATTATATTCTCCTCTCCCTTGACCTGATGTTCCTTACTTTGTATGCACTTTATATTTTATATACTATGTCCGTAAACAATTTTCCTTGCATCATTATGGCTTGTCACATTTCATTGAAGCCAGCATTTATTATATCAAAAGCATAATTTATACTATTTTTGAATCGAAAAGTATAATATATCAGCCACTTATTTTCTTTTTCATGTGACATATGATGAACATGAATATTTAATTTATTGGTTTTTATTTCTCATTTGACCGGCAACGATTTTAGAAGCAACAGGTCTCTTTATCTTCTCCTTTTATAAGTTCTACATTCATTCCATTCGCTTTTATTTATTTATAAAGTTTAATCCCTAAGATTTATTTATTTATTTTATTTTTTTGGGTATCTTACATAAAATCTCTAATCTCTTCGTTTTCTTCCTTTTTATTTTCTTTTCGATTTTGAGCACCATAGGAACTCAAAATACCATTTGTTAACCAAAAAGTTGGTCTACCATCCCGTGGAAGCTATAGAGAACCAACGATTCAGAATGTAACAGATATTTTTATTTGTACGATATAAAACCCTGGATTTTAATAAAATTAATTAATTAATTTAAAAGAATATTTTGATAACTTTATATAAAACAAGTGAAAACAGAATTTCTATAGATCAAGGAATCTGAATTCTTTTTATTATTTCATTGTGTCAGATAAATTTTTCTATCTCAAATTTATATATAAAACATCAGAAACAAATGCTGGATGAAGAGGATAAATACTGTTTAACATAACGCGCTTTTCAAACCAAATGAGTCGGACACCTAAGTGGGGATGAGGTGGAATTTTAGGAGTGGTGTATAAATCAAGAGGAAAAATACTTACTTCTTATTCTAATCTTATTTTTTTCGTAGTTGCTACTAAATCCTAGGCCAAAAGGTTTACTTTTGTACCTCAAATCCACTCCAAAATTTTCAAATAAAATACCAAATCAAAGAGTAAGACAAGTGCAAGTAGATCTAATCGAAGTCAACTCAAATAAAGAGATAGAATCACCTACTCAAATCAGATCGAAGGAGAAAGCTTGAAGATCTCAAGTAAAATCAATCAAATTGACAATTCTAAGCGAGTGGGTATATCTACAACATTATGTTGGTAGATATACACTAAATTACATTTATGCATCTACTTAAGATTTTAAAATACAATTTATGAATGATATAATAATTAAGTTGTTAATTATTGTTAACTTGCTAATTTGAAGAAATATTAGGTCATCACCTTAACAACTGAATCCGTATGGATTGGGAAGGTTAATTTGATATATGTATAATTCACCATAAGCTATGTAGCAAGGATTAATACCGTAGTTATATAATCAGTGAAGATGAATACAAGTGAATTTGTAGATATATCGATTATAGTGTAATTTATACGATTCAATTGTTAATTTATGTTGAAAATGTATTATAACTGAATAAATGAATTAATAATCATTGGATTATATTATACGATTCCAAATATATGTGATGCTCGAAGTTCCAAAAAAAGGTAGATGAAGTGAGAAAAATTGGACAAAATAGTGAAGTTTGGAATGCTGAAACACAACCTATAGGTGAGGAGTCTACTAATGGAAAGTTATAGTCAATTATTGGTGGAATGACGAATCCAAGAAGAAGTGTAGTTCGAGTTGACTGGAAATGAAGTTTCAGTCCACTAAAATGTAGATTGGTGCCTGCTACATGTGAATGGTCGACTGGAAATTGGTTTTGGTCGATTGATACCATTCAAGTAGTGATGTTTTCCAATCGAATGGAATCATGCATCATAACAGATTCAATAAGGATCTAGTGTAGTCCAAGTAGGATGGTTTCGGGGACTTGTTTCCCATTTTGTTGACGTTATGGAGTTCATATAGCATTACAATGTTATATGATGTAACACTTAACATGGGTGTGTTATTATATCACAATTGGATTGCTCTTATCGTTACCGTTAGCGGCATGATTGCATGTAATGACCTGCCTTTTCGACCATCAAAAATCGACACCGAATACATCCACGGTATTCTAATGCCAAACATCCAATCGCCGAAAATGCAGATTGTTGGGATAAGATAAAAAGAAAAGAGCAGAGAACAGGGAAATCATAATCTCACAGCAGAATCAACAGCATATATATAATATAATAAAAACAGCGAGAACTGTCACTCCAAAATATAGAGTACATCAGAGTTGAAAATAAACCTTGTTAGTTGGACAGTTATAAAATTCCGGCCATACAATTGCTGATATGTATACAATATAATACAACGAAAAATAAAACACTACGATATGCGAATATCCAGCTCTTCTGCAATAACTCCCAATCACCAAAGCCAACCTAAGAAAAATTTGGTCTGACCGGAGCATTATAATAAAATAACATTCAGATCAGTCCGGAAAACCAGTGTGAGAAAACTCAAGTGATAAGGCTAAAATTGAATAATTCTGTGGAAAGGGGGATTTTTTTTCAACAAATGACAAGAAGGGTGCACCCCCTTACTCGCTCTTTGGTTTTAGTCATTTCTAGCACAAGATAGCAACACTCGAATAAGTATAAATCATCTTGGATTGACGTAACATAAAAGATGAAAAGATGAATTCCATGATTCAGGGTAGAAACAAGAAAAATGAATTTATCCAACAAAACTAGGAGGGTGCTCCCCTTACACCGAAAGTATACCTATAGATAAAATATACTTGAGAGTCTACACCAAACATGGTACGCTCTCGGGAACTTTCAAGTTGGACCCCGTTAAATCTACAGGCATTCGAATGTACTCACATCAACGCATGCATGCTATCGACTTCTCTAGATGAATTCGAATATACCCTAATGGGTGCAACCCACATGGCTTGGCTCCTACTCGCTCTTTAGTTTTAGTTTTTCACGGTGTTGGATGACAATGTTCAAAATAAGCGATAAATCGTTTTAGAATAACGAAGCACAACAATGAGTAGGAGGGTGCGCCCCTTTTACCTACTTTTTGGTTTTAGTCATTTTCAACAAAGTATAACAAAGCTTAGATAAAGCAACACATCATCTTAAAGTGACGAAATACCAATAATATAGCGGAATCGAAATCGATAACCAATAAATCAACTATGAAAAATAACAAAGTGGTTTGTGTATACGATTAAATCGCATATGCTTTCCACTAATAAATGAATCAAACTTTTACAACATTTGATCTACACTTGGGTTTGATTTTCACGTTCCAGATATTTGTAAAAATACATTAAAAAATCTCTTTGAAATATTCTTTTAAAATGGGAAAATTATAATACTAAATGTATTAAAACAAGGGTTAAAAAATGTCATTAAAATATCGTTTACTATATACCCCAAACCATTTACACTTAACTTTATTTTTAAATAATTTCTATTAAAAGATTTTTTTTCCATTTATAAACCAGCCTTTATAAATTTAAACAATACTTTTTATCCCGAAGGATAATAAATCGATTTAAATACCTTAATAAATTTCAAACAACGTTAATTTGTTCCAAGGGATAATTATATAAAACTTTTAACCTTTTTAATAAAGCAATCGATTATCTTTAAACACATTTGATCAGATTAACTAATTATCTTTAGAACATTTTTATTAAATCAATTAAGTAATTTTAAAATGCTTTTTATTATATTAGTTGATTTATTTGAAACTCTATTATTAAATTAGTTAATTAACCTTTAAAACACCGTTAATTAAAATCATTAATTAAATCCAAATATCATTAACTAAATGGATTAATTACATTCAAACATCATTAACTAAAATTAGTAATTAAATCCAAATACCACCAATTAAAACGATTAATTAGATTCAATCATCATTAATTAAAATGATTAACTAAATTTAAGACATCATTAATTAAAATGATTAATTAAACCAAATATCATCGATTAAATTCAAATACCATAAATCAAAATGATAACGAATTATAAAAATTTATTTTGTGAAAATACAAGCTCAAGTTCCACATACAAGGGTGTAGGCAGATGATATTCAATAAATGATGAGATAACGAAAAATTGTTATAACAACACCTAAACAATTCAAATAGACCATCGTAATTATTTTAACTAAACATCAATATAAGCAATGAAAGAATATAAATGAGATGCTAATAATAGTAAATAAATAGATAATTGCAAGAAACCCCTTTGGGTCTCTCTACAAAGGTCCCTTGTAAATCTACATATGCATGTTTATTTTTCGAAGTGTTTCGTAGCAACCTATTCGCTATGATAACACTCCAACTTCTTCTTTTTGTCCCTTGCAACAAAGTGGTTTAGACATGCCATCCGCTGGTAGGCGGGAACAAACAATAATATATAGTATATGAATTTCTAAAATGGAAATCCGATCCAAACAATAAAACAAACAACAGTATAAACCAACATCCAAAAAGGTAATAAATAAATTTCATCTTCTATATAATATAATGATTAACCAAAATGTGAGTTTAAATCACCGAAATTCTCGTTTTTCCCGAAACATTCCGATATGAAATAAAATCAAACGAGTGTTCGACTTAGCACAAAATTCAACAAGCTTCAAACTCAACCAATCCAATTTCATCGCAAAGTTAATAATCCCACAAGTAGAACACAACTACCCACGTTCAAATCCGTCCTCATATGAGATTGTTATGAGTTAATGAACAAATTGACAATTAATTATCTAAATAATAAATTAATTAATGCTAATTACGTCATTAACTCCTTAATCCACATTCAAACCAACAATGGCCGCCTCGTATTCAAACTCAATGTTGAACTACCAATGCCCCACACTGCCACCACCGGCCCTTGGCCGACATCGCATTGCCATGGAAGAAAGCCCAGATTTCGAGCAACACAATGACAATGAAGGCCTGATTCGACCTCTAGTGGCTCCGATCATCTATGTCCATAGAATGGGGAGTAATGAAATATGACGGTTAAGGTTTTTCATTTAGGGTTTGGAAAATGAAAGAGGGTATGGGTCCTTATATAGAGAATCTAATTAACACTATTCACATTCGAAAATCACGAACTCCAATCTAAGCATACTCACTGGCATTCCTAACCAAATACCACGGAACTCAATGGAACTATTATCTGGACCTAATTTCGTCATAAGTAAAAGTTAGCTTTTAATTCAAATTATATTATAAATTAATTCCTAAAATTAATCACTATGCGTTTCGAGCTCACATGATCACATAATTCGTCCAATTGTTACGAACTCGATGACATACAACAATTTATTATTTCGGATCCATTGACCCTGGTTTCGTCAAAATTTGAAAAATGCCCTAGAATGGTAATTTCACATATTTTAAATATCATTTTATATTTTTGATCATAATTATCGATATTTATCCAATCTATTTATTATTGTAGATACACATTGAATTCATCAATTTTATCTATTAATTAAAAGGAGTTCTATAAGATAACTAAATCCATTTAACCAATATTTAATTCACAATTCAAATATTTAAATGATCATTATATTTGAATTCAAGTTATAAATTTCCAAAATCCAATTATTTTAATATTTAAAATTAATTAAATATTTAAAATTTAATGACATAAAATTCTGAGTTATTACATTCCCCCCTAAAAGAATTTTTTCCCCGAAATTTCCAAGGAAGAAAATGTCGCCAAACCCCTAAGGTTAAAAAATTTATTAATTAAAATGAGTAATTAAACTTATTACTTAATTAATTCCCAAATATGATGGAAAATTTCGACGGCACCTCCTTCGTGCGGCTCAATGAAAAACTACAAATTGCCACCATGGGCCTCAAACTAAAGCAAAAGAAAACAAAAGCCAAGTGACCTCCCATAATTGGAGCATAAAATCATCAACCAATTTAAAATTCAAAATCTACGATGTACCTTTTTATGTTTAATTTATACTTTTGCAAGCAGTTTATTATCTCGCTTCAAATGCAGATGCGTAAGAAGTCAAATAGAAATTTCTTACTTCCCTATACTTACATAATCTAAAAGAGTCATGCTGATAAAAGAGAAATATACTAGTTATCTCTATCATAAATTCAAACAGCATAAGTAATATAACAATCATATGCAACAAAGAAACATGATGCAACAACTAATAATGATGCAACTGATAATAATGAAGCGACCTTACATGCTAAAACTAGCATGATACAAGTCTACATACAAAACTAGTATGAAACAAAGCTTTATGCAACCAAAAGTAACATATCAACCATATGCAACAAAATACAAAAAATATTCTATAACAAAAGCTATGCATCCAATATTTTCAGTCCATAAATTTAGAACCAAATGCTTTTATATCAAAAAATATATTTTAAAACTCCCTAAAAAAAATAAATATATCAAAATTAGATCCAACATGACTAGGAGGGTGCGCCCCTCTTTCGAGCATGGTAACTCTAAACAAAAACAATGGAGCCTCCAATGGTATTCTGGTACCTCCTAAAATTAATAGAGTAAATACACCTGGCGAGTCCCAAAATGAGGGAAACTCCCAATCGCGCTTTGATTTTAATCATTCATTGCCATAAATAAAAATATTCGTAACACTTTGCAAATATTTATTGGATCAAATTCCAATTTTTATTGGAATAATAATGTTTCTCAAGTTAACCTGTCAAAATTTGACCCAACCCATTAACCAAACCCATTTACCCTACTTATAAATGGGTTGGGTCAACCCATTTATGAATATTATAAAATGAGTTATGGGTTGGGTTGACCCATTTTTAAAAGGGTTATAAATGGGTAACCCATTTACCAATTTATTAAAAACATTAAATTTTAACATAAATTTAAAAATAAGAATTTTGAACATACACTATAATTTTTCATGAAGACTGACAGTTGTACTTAGAAAATAACAGGCTACCGCATCCACATATTTGAATTCCGCCTAGTGCAGAAGCCGCTATTTTTTTTGTTCAGACTACAATAACTTCTTCGTTCTAACTCGTAATCAAGGGAGACTTCGATCGATCAAGTCCGGCCTAAATTACGAGCAATATGAAACACTCGAATACTTCATCGTGTGAAAGCACACTACAGTTCTCCAAGGGGACTGACAGTTGTACTTAGAAAATAACAGGCTACCTCATCTGCATATTGAACTCTGCCTAGTGCAGAAGCCGCTATTTTTTTGTTCAGACTGCAATAACTCTTTCGTTCTAACTCGGAATCAGGCGAGACTTTGACCGATCAACTCCCACCTAAATTACGGACAGTATGGAACACTCGGATACTTCATTGTGTGAACGCACATTGTAGTTCTCCAAGGGGACTGACAGTTGTACTTGGAAAATAACAGGCTACCGCATCTGCATATTGAACTCCACCTAGTGTAGAAGCCGCTAATTTTTTTGTTCAGACTGCAATAACTCCTCCGTTCTAACTCGGAATCAGGCGAAACTTTGACCGATCAATTCCTACCTGAATTACGGACAGTATGGAAATCTCGGATACTTCATCATGTGAATGCATACTGTGGTTCTCCAAGGGGACTGACAGTTGTACGTAGAAAATAACAGACTACCACATCCCTATATTTGAACTCCGCCTAGTGCAGAAGCCGCTATTTTTTTTGTTCGGACTGCAATAACTCCTTCGTTCTAACTCGGAATTAAGCGAGACTTTGAATAATTAACTTTCACATAAATTACGGACAGTATGGAATACTCGGATACTTTATCATGTGAACGCACGCTGTAGTTCCCCAAGGAGAACAACAATTGTACTTAGAAAATAATAAGCTACCTCATCTCCATGTTTGAATTTTGATGAAAATTAGAATTAAAATTTTAAATTTTTGTCGGATCTTAAAACATAAAAATTAGAATTATTTTATATTTATTTGTTTTCATTTAGTCAAATAAAATTTAAATCTTTAAATGGGTTAAATGGGTAACCCGCTTATTAAGTGGTTGGGTCATAAATGGGTTGGGTCATAAATGGATAAAAAAGAATGGGTCGTAAATGGGTTGGGTCAAACTCGACCCAACCCATTTTGACGCAACCCAACTCGTTTGACAGGCCTACTCAAGTACTTCAATCATACTGTTATAATTTCTTTTCATCGTTCCAAAAATTCTTTTAAAATAATTTCAAAACCACCAAGATTTAAGTCCTAATAAACAACAATTCAAATACCTATGTTTATAAATTCAAACTTTATAAACTATGGTATATAAATCACACAACCAATCTAATCAAATCAAACCAAATTCCGTGTAGCTATAAACTAACATATCAATCAATCAAATTTCATTAGAAAAAATCTAACACTTAAACGTTCTTTTAAAGTGTCAAATGACTAACAACCAATTTTAGAATTTTGCTTAAGTTCATAAATTTTCTTAAGTCACATGCTAAGCATACAAATATAATTAAGTCCGTATGACATACATAAATCATCCATATGCTATATTTGATCTAATCATTTGCTCAAATACATGGACTTCTACTTTCTAACTAGTATCACTCATTCGACCTCCCTTTGAGCGAACTCCGATCAGGTTTCTTGATTAGAAACTTCCATTCTTTTGCATAGCCATATACTATGATCGAAACTTTAGTATCATATCGAGAATCCAAATCAAGTGTTCGCTGACAAGGATTAAATGAGAAATCCTTTTTCGGACTGGTGAGAACCACCTGAAGTTATGTATTCAGATCCTATATCAAGAACCGTGCGAATAAAATGATCTACGTATAATTTACGCACTTAATTCGATTGTTTTCTTGATTATACCAATCTCTTTCTAAATCACTCATAACTACGATTTAGTTATTCAACAATAAAATTATTTTATGAATTACTTCATAAATTTTTAACCTAGGTTCATAAACATTTTACAAAGCCAATTCTTTATAAAACAACAAATAAAATCTTGCTTTATTTTATTTACATGTATACTACTCTTCTAGATCCTAAGAGTATACACAAAACACCAATTTTATTTTATTTGTCATTTACTTTTATTTTTATCAAAATTTAACTAAAAATCCAAACAAAATATGGGTCTTTAAAAATTGAGTCAACCCTTCGACCTCTTTACCTTAGAGTGCTCTAAGGGAAAATGTTTATGGGTTGGCTCAATATCACTAAATAATTTACACAACTTATATGATTAATAACAACTGTGGTTTTTATTTAAATATATTTGCTAAAACCTTTCTATCTAATTTAATCCATTCAAAACTTGAGTTAAATTATCCTTTTTTATCTAAAAGTTTAAAAAATTCCATTTACCAAATTATTATTCAAAACAACTTTTATTTTAAACCGGTTTCCTTTAAGGAAACTCAAAACTAACTATCCATATTTTTACTTTGAAACCCTTTTTGCAATCATACTACCTATATTACTTTATGAAATAACTTCAAACAATTTTTTTGCCAAAACTCACTTTAGGGTCATCCAGATATGAA
Source organism: Allium cepa (assembly GCA_030765085.1). Lineage (NCBI taxonomy): Eukaryota > Viridiplantae > Streptophyta > Magnoliopsida > Asparagales > Amaryllidaceae > Allium > Allium cepa. Next base: position 211,268,757 of record CM060940.1, on the reverse strand, counting down.
CTCATTTCGATCGCACAACGATAAAGAGATTAATTTACTAAGTGCTCCACAACGTTTGCTTAAGCAAACATCTGATCATCACTTAGAATATTATTCAGATTACCATAAGACTAATTGAAATGTTTTCCGTGAACTACCCTAAAGAAAAGGCATTCCATTTAAAATTTCTCTTCCAAAATATTTATATTTTAGCAACATTTCCAAGAAATACTTCCATTTATATCATCACAATTTCGTTTTTTCAACAACCTTTCAAAATTATTTCAGAAGACTCTGGGATTTAAACTCAAAAATACCATTTTTTAAAACACATTTTACAAATCAAATTTATATAAATTACCTTTGTATAAAATCATTTCATATTATAATAATTCTTCTTTATTATAATAAAATTTTCTCAAATATTTATTCTCTAAATGTCTTGTCCTACCATTTAGATTATTTTAAACAACCTTTATTAAAAGGTTAACTTAACATTTACTTGAACGCCTTACAGACAAATTGTGAAACTTAGTTCACAATGGGTTCGTTTTAGTGTACGTAAAATTATCGAAAAATATAAGCTCATAAACTAGTTGAGCATGGATTAGCTAATCAACCAACAATAGTCAATGCTCCTAAGTTTTTAAAGCATGACAAACCAAACAATAATGATAATAATGAAGTATTATCATTAACAAACAAACACTATAAATATTTATATAAATTTGAAATTATTCCTTTATATTTAAAAATAGAGGTAAAATATTTCATTTACCAAATTTTCAAAAATCAATATCATGTCTGTTTGACTTGTTCGAGTGTTTAGAAATTCCTATCAATACCGTGACGTCCCACGTCTCGACCAGAATTCAATAAACAACTCATCAAATCAATTAACACAATACTTTTTATAACAATAACAAATACGCTCTCGTAGATATATAACACTCTCAAATTCATTCGAGGGTGTCACTTACCCTATCTCTAATGAGTTACTCACTCTAGTGTATTACTTACCCTATCTCTAGTGAGCCATACCCTAGCAAAGCCATGGTTCTTGCTTAACCTTCGCTCTGATACCAAACTGTAATGACACGCCTTTTCGACCATTGAAAGTTGACATCGAATACATCTATGGTACTCAAATGTTGAACATCCAATTGCTGAAAAGACGGATTGTTGGGGTAAAATAAAAAGAAAAGAACAGAGAACAGGGAAATCAGAATCTAATAACGGAATTGACAATGCATAATATGACAAAAACAGTACGAACCGTCACTCCAAAATACAAAGTACATCAAAGTTAAAATCAAACCCTGTCAGTTGGATAGTTAAAAAAATCCGACCTTATAATTGCTGATAAGTATACAATATAATACAATGGAAAATAAAACACTATGATAGATGAACATCCGTTTCTTCTCCAATAATTCCCAGTCACCAAAGCCAACCTGGAAAAAACTCGGTATGTCCCGAGCATTATAATAAAATAACACCCAGATCAGTCTGGAAAATTAGCATGAGAAAACTCAAGTAATAAGGCTAAAATTGAATAATTCTATGGGACCACGCCGCTAAATGTGAAACGGGTTCCCCCCAGCAAGAACAACATCTGTATATGAAGAAATAGAAAACAATTAAAACAACAATCCAAACAAGAAAAGAGGTACATAAATAGAAACAAAATCCAAATATATAAAGTGGATAAATATAATTAGACATCAAGGAGAGCTTCAGATGCTTCTCAATGCAAATTACAAAGCACAATTCAAAGATTTGAATTAAATAAGGAAAGGAATTTTTTTCAACAAATGACTAGGAGGGTGCACCCTCTTACCCACTTTTTGGTTTTAGTCATTTTTGGCAAATGATAACAACACTCGAATGAGTACAAATGGTCTTGGATTGATGTAACATAAAAGATGAAAAGATCACTTCCAAGGTTCGAGGTAGAAACAAAAAAAAGATTTATCCAACATAACTAGGAGGGTGCTCCCCTTACACTGAAAGTGTATCTCTAAATAAAATATACTTGAGAGTCCACGCCAAACACGCAACACTCTCGAGAACTTCCAATCTAGACCTTGTTAAATCCACATGCATCCAAATATACTCACATCAATGCGTGCATGCTATCAACTTCTCTAGATGAATGTGAATATATCCTAATAGGTGCGGCCCACATGGATTAGCTCCCACTCGCTCTTTGATTTTTGTTTTCCACGGTGTTGGATGACAATGCTTAAAAAGAGTGATAAATCGTCTTCAAATGATGAAGCACAACAGTGACTAGGAGGGTGCGTCCCCTTACCCGCTCTTTGGTTTTAGGCATTTTCAACAAAGGATGAGAAAGCTTAGATAAGTAGCACATCATCTTAGAGTGATGAAATAGTAATAATATAGCAGAATCGAAATTGATAAATCAACTATCGGAAATAACAAAGTGATTTGTTAATGGGAACTAAATCGCATACGCTTTCCACTGATAAACGAACCAAACTTTTACAACATTTGATCTACACTTGAGCTGGATTTTCACTTTTTAGATATTTGTAAAATACATTAAAAACTCTTTTTGAAAAACAGGGATTAAAACAAAATGTCATTAAAAGATCGTTTACTATAAACCCCGAACCGTTTATTCTTAGCTTTATTTTTAAACAATTTCTATTAAAAAATTCCATTTATAAACTAGCCTTTATAAATTTGAACAGCAGTTGTTATCCCGAAGTATACTAAATCAAGTTAAATACCTGTATAAATCTTAAACAACATTAATTTGTCCCAAAGTATATTTATATACAACTTTATAATTTTTTTAATAAAGTAATCGATTATCTTTAAACACTATTGGTCAAATTAATTAATTAGCTTTTAAAAAATTATTAAATATATTAAGTAATTTTAAAACGCTTTTTATTAAATTAGTTGATTTGTTTTAAACTCTTTTATTGAATTAGCTAATTAACTTTTGAAAACACCACTAACTAAATCCAAATATCATTAACTAAATGCATTAATTACACTCAAACATCATTAATTAAAACTAGTAATTAATTCCAAATATCAATCATTATTAATTAAAATGATTAAATAAATTTAAGACCTCATTAATTAAAATGATTAATTAAATCCAAACATCATTAATTAAAACGATTGATTGAATCTAAATATCATCAATCAAAACGATTAATGAATTATAAAAATCTATTTCGTGAAAATACAAGCTCAAGTTCCACACACAAGAATTTAAGAAGATGATATTCAATAAATGACGATATAGTGAAAAATCACTATAACGACACTTAAACAATTCAAATAGATCGTCATAATTATATTAACTAAATATAATATAAGCAATAAAAGAATATACATGAGATGCCGATAACAGTAAATAAATAAATAAATAATAACAAGAAACCCCTTTGGGTCTCTCTACAAATGTCCTCTATAAGTCATACATATGTATGTTTATCTTTCTAATGTTCCATAGCGACCTGTTCGCTAAGATAAAACTCTGATTCTTTTTGTCCCTTGCAACGGAGTGGTTATTTATGTCATCTGCTATTAGGTGGGAACAAACAATAATATGTAGTTATATGATTTTCTAAAATGGGAATCCAATCCAAACAATAAATCAAAGAATAATATAACCTAACATCTAAACATGCAATAAATAATTTTGATATTTTATATTAATATACCGATTAACCAAAAATGTGGGTTTAAATCACCAAAATTCCAGTTTTCGCCAAAGCGTTTCGGTTTGAACTAAAATCAAATGAGCTTTCGACTTCAACATAAATTTCAATAGGATCCAAACTTAACCAATCCAATTTAATTGCAAAGCTAATGATCCCACGAGTAGAACGCAACCTACTACGTTCCAATTCGACCTCATATGAATTATTATGAGTTAATGAAAAAATTGACGATTACTTAACTAATTAATTAATTAATGTTAATTACGTCATTAACTCCTTAATCCACATTCAAACTAATAAAGGCGGCCACGTATTCAAACTTGACGCTAGGGCTGTCAATGGAAATTCGAAAAATCCATATTTGTCCGCATCTGCATCCAAAAAGAGGATAAATATCCAATATCCAAAAAATGGATGTGGATGTGGATAGAAGACATCTGCATTCGAAAATTATCCGTCCATTTTATATCAAAATTATTGTTCAATTATGTGTATTTTAATGGAGTAAATGATATTTGTTTATTATTTTATTAAGTTAGCAGTTTATATTATATGCACTTAATGCTTATTAACTGCTCGAAACTATTTATTAACATCATATTTTTTATTTTTTATCACTTTTATAATCAATGAGATTGAAAAATATTTATGTTAAACTAAAATTTTCTTTTTGTAATTCTTGATTTATCGGTCGTTAGCGGATAGGATAACTATTCGATATCCGTCTGTATCCGTGGATGCGAATAACCGATATCCGAAAATGATTTCGTATGTGGATACTGATATGACACTATCTGCATTTGAAAGCATCCATTGATAGGCCTACTTGATGCCGAACTACCCACGCCCATCATAGCCACCATCGGCCCTTGGCCGTCGCCGCATCGCCATGGAAGAAAGCCCAGACCTCGAGCAACCCAATGACAACGATCTTGCCTCCCCAAATGCCTCCGCTTCTGAGATACTCACTAAAAACCTAGTCACTGTTGAACAGAAATTTTGACCTCCTCTCGTTTTTAGACGACGATCCCTCAGGTCATCTTGCTTCAGTCGTCTAGTCGAATGTTTTACTAGTTAGGATAGAGGCATTATTCGACCTCTGGTGGCTCCGATCGTCTATGGCTGTAGGATGAGGAGTAATAAAATATGGCAGCTAGAGTTTTTCATTTAGGTTTTGCGAAATGAAAGAGTGTAGGGGTCATTATATAGAGAATATAACTAACACTATTCACGCTTGGAAATCACGAACTCTAATCGACACATGCTCATTGGCGCTCCTAACCAAATATTTCCATTCCAAAATCAATGGTAATATTATCGGGGCATAATTCTATCATAAAAAATTTAGCTTTTTAATTCAAATTATGTTATAAATCAATTCATGAAATTAATCACTATGTGTTTCGAGCTCGCACAATCACGTAGTTCGTCCGATTGTTACGAAACTCGATGGCGCACAACAATTTATTATTCCAAATCAGATGGAACTGACTTTTTCAAAATCTAAGATAGTACCCCAGAATGATAATTTCACACATTTTAAATATCATTTTATATTTTCGATCACAATTATCAATATTTGTCCAATCTATTTATTATTGTAAATACACATTGAATTCATCAATATTATTTAATAATTAAAAGGAGTCAAATTAGATAATTAAATCCATTTAGTTAATATTTAATTCGCTATTCAAATATTTAAATGATCACTATATTTGAATTCAAGTTATAAATTTCAGAAATCTAATTATATTAATATTTGAAATTAATTAAATATTTAAAATTTAATGACCCAAAATTCTACGTTATTACATCACATTTTAGTATGTAAAACGTTTATAGTAGGATTTACGTCGTTCGACCGATGTATCTATAGGAAAACATTTTGTTGTTCGTTCTCCATATGCTATTAATTGAATGATAGAGAGCGTAGGACACATTTGTGTAATTATTAGACGGTTTGCCATCAAGGTTGTTTACTCATTGTATCGTTAGGTGGTGCACCATTAGGACTATATACTCAATGATTAGATTGTATAAGTAATATACCATTGAGATAGTATATTTGATGTATTGTATGGTTTACCCAGTTTCAGGATGTCCAACCTTTAGGAGGGGTCCACATGGGCCATCATCAGGTTATAGGTGTATTATATGTTATCGTTCAATATTGTATAAGTTGGCTAACTTGTTGGATGTAGGTGTAGGTTCAAATAAACCCGACTAGGGTGTGTAGATTATAAATGTCAATTTAATTGCCTCTTAGCACCATACCATTAGCTATATTTCTTACTCACTGAACTACGTCTGAGCCCCTTTCTATTTCCTTTTCTATACATACTTTACAGGTTGACAGGGTATAAGGTGTTGGAACAAGAGTAAGATACGTGGAAAAGATGATCATGCATGTTGCAATTGTCATATTTATAGTTATTAATATGTGTATGTGTGTGTGTGTGTCTATATATATATATATAATTGTACTAGCCAGACATATACTTATTTATCTTTTCAATTGTTTATCAGGTACTTCCTAAGTTTGTTTGTTTTATAGGTCAGTATTTGTTTAAGTAGAGATATTTAGGTTATTTTCAGTTATATTTTTATTTCGTTACTTACGCTGTAAGATATGAAGTGTATATGTGTAAATTTTTTGTTTATCCCTATACCGTATAATTATCTTAACCCAATGACCTGTCCTTAGCATGATGCAAGTTCGAACGTCACTTTTAAGCATTGAATCGGTATTTTCAGAATTGCAGGTTGTTATAGTTGGTATCAAAGCTAAAGTTTAGAGTTCTTTATGGATTATGTGCATATTGAGAGAGCGTATGTATATTTGAAATTATATATGTATTTATGTATGTATGCATGTATATGTATATAAACACATAAGTATATCATAGGTACACATATATAATTTTCTAGTAAAGAATTACCATTGTCTTAGAAAAGTTGTTAATGATTTCTGTTTACAGATAAGCAAAAATGAATAATCAAACTGGAAATAGTTCTGATGATGCAGAAGCCGAGAGTTTCTAAACATTAACATTCCTATATGGTTCCATTGACATATTTAGGCAAAAGGCCAGACTGAAGTTAACCTCAATGGAGGAATCGTAGCTCAATCACATGGTGCAGTTTTGATCCTCGTTTGTTTTGGATTTTCTCAAATTATGTTGGGATAATTTTAATCTAGGTGGAAAGAACTATACAACGACTAAACCATTTGTCAAGACTCGGGCATGGCCTAAGAATTGTGATAAGATAATTTCCATGATAGGCGTAGGATGTAGTTGAAGTTGGCTTCATGACACTTACAAGGAAAGGCCTTGAAAGGGTGTGACATTTTCATTACAGAGACAGAGGAAACCGATATTACTTTGATTGATTTTAGGAAACATTTTGAAGTCAAGTTCATATCAGAGGCCGAATGAGGATGAAACCTGAGAAGTTTATTCATTTGGAGTAGGGAGACCAAAGTGTTAAGAGTATGTCAATGAATTCGACCAGTTAGCGAAATATAACACAAATCTTATTAATACACTAATAAAGAATGCGACAAAATTTTCTAAGGGGTTGAGCAAGTCTTTGAGAGATATATCTTTGAGATATGTATTTATATGAGATATTTTTGAGAGCTTTATAGAGATAGCGTTGCTGAATTCAATTGCTAAATAAGAGCATAAGAAGGTTGAAGGAGTCGATTCGGTGGAACAAACGCAAGGGTGAAGCATGTAAAGAATTTTAAGGCAATACAAAAAACCTGAGGGTTAAATGCAGAAGGTACAGCATGAAGGGGCACAAAGAAAAGGATCGTAGAGTGAATATCTCGAAGGTTAAATTTCAATTTCAACTAGCGATACAATGAAGAGTAGTGTCCAACCATGCCTAACTCTACTATCCAACTAGTTCCTGCTTGTGCACTTGATGCTATTCCCAGCTTAGGTGCAGCCCCAGTTGTTTACAAGGGAAATAAAATCATCATGGAAGATTTGTTAACTCTTTCTAATTTATCTATTTGCACTTTATTTGACAATATAGTATCTTACTCATCTAATTTGAGTATGTTAGTAGATGAATTGCATTTTGGAGACTAGTATAGTCGTCAACCCTGTTCGTATCGAATACCATTGGAGAATCGATCAATACATCCATGATTTATTAGGGTTTTAATTTTTACATTATGGGTGTCAAATTTTATTATGGTTATATGTATCAGGATTTTTTTTTTAAATTTAATTCTTGTGATGGACTAGATGTTTATGTTTGAAGTAGGTTTGGATTGTTATAGGAGGGTTATTCACTTGGTTATTGTAGTGACCCCAACCTTGATGTTTATTGCGGGCCTAACAATTCTATTTTACCGGGCGATTTGTATACCCTAGACCTCTCACAAGATGATTAACCTTTTGTTCCTATAATTTAGGGTTTCTCATATGTTTTGCTAAATTTTCTTGTCTTTCTCCACACATGAAGATCAAATTTTTGTTTTACATAGAAAAAGATACCAGACTTTTTGCTTTATCCCTTAGACATATGGCCCATAGGAAAAAAAAAATCAAGCTCAGTAAACAAGTTAATGATTTATTAGAGAATAGTTTTACTCGAACCAGTGTTTGAGAGTGGGGAGAACATGTTGTCTTTGCTACTAAAGAAGATGGCTCCTTAAAGCTTGTCTCGACTTCTGTGAATTGAGTATGCTGATGAAAAAAAGTCATTATTCACTACCATGTATTGATGACTTATTTGTTCAGTTAGTTAGAGCAAGGATATTTTTTTAGCTTGACTTGGCTACCAGATTCCATTAGTTGCATGTGGCCTATGACGGTATTCAAAAAACAAGTTTTCATACACCTAATGGACTTTATGAGTAGCTAGTTATACCGTTTGGACTGACCAATGCCATTGAATATTTCATCAACCTTACGAGTTGAGTTTTCAAAGGATTACTAAACAAGTTTGTAGTGGTATTTGTTAATGATATACTTATTTATTCGAAAAGAGAAGAAGAGCATTGGATTAGAGAGAAGTACTTAATACTCTGCGTAAGCAAAAGTTGAAAGTGAAAATTTCTAATTATTATTTCTATGCTTGGATCTTCAGTCGATCGAAGTAAATTTTTTGGGGTTCAAGATTGGCATATATCGAAAAATGCTACAAAGACGAGAAGTTTCTTTGGTTTGGCAGGATATTATAGAAAATTTATTAAAGACTTCGCGAATATTTGTTCGCCATTGGCATGTCATACTAAGAAGAATTTGGTTTTCTTGTGTAACCCAAAGCACGAGCATACTTTTATTAGGCTAAAGGAATTATTGACTAGTGCCTATTTTGGTACTTTCTGATGGTTTGAAGCTTTTTACAGTGCATACCGATGCTTGTGGTATATGGATTAGCATTGTTTTGATGCAGCAGGGTACTGTTGTTTATTATGCTAGTCGATAGCTGAAAGTATACGAGAAAAATTATTAATTCACGACCTTACGTTCGCACCTATTGTATTTTCTCTTAAATCCTAGAGGTAGTACCATTTAATAGAATGATTTTAGTTTTTTGTAGATCATAAATCCCTGAAGTATTTGTTCTACCAAACATACATAAATTTACGACAACATAAAGGATGGAATTCTTAACATCATATGATTTTGATATTTTGTATATTTCGCACAAAGGTAATGTTGCAGCAGGTGCCTTAAGTAGATGATATATGATGCTTGGTTATATGTTTTTAGAATGAAAACACTTGGAGTTCATATCTGCATTTGATTTTTGACCCTTTTCAAATCTAGCACTAAGGTTTTTAGTAGCTTTAGATGTTTAGCCTTCACTTATGGACCATATTGATTCAAGCCAAAAGCAAGACATAGAGTTATTAGGTATTTTAAGAACCTAAGTCGAGGCAAGCATTCCAATAATTTGGACCGTTATTCCATTGATTCTAGAGGATGGTTGCATAGAGAGGTAGGTTGCATGTTTTAATTATCATAGTGTTGATTGACTTGGTACTATAGTAGTCTCGTTGCTCAAGGATGACTATTCATCCCGATGGTGTCAAAATATACCGAGACATGAAGATGATATTTTACTTACAAGGTATGAAGAAGCATGTAGAAGAGTTCATTCCAAATGCTTGACTTGTCAGAGGGTTAAGATAGATTAGAAGAAGCCCGGTGGATTATTGCAGCCTATAGTTATACCATAGTGGAAGCGGAAGAGAATTTCGATGGATTTATTGATGGACTGCCGAGATGAAAATGGTAAATGAGAATGTTTGGGTTATTGTCAACTGAATGACCGAATGTGCTCATTTTACCCCAATTAGGAATATTAGGATAACTACATTTTTGTTGACTTTATATGTTAGAGAGGTAGTTTGACTGCAAGGAGTTCCTTCTAGCATTGTCATCGATCGAGATCCGCTTTTTACTAAAGAATTTTGGAGGAATCTTCAGGGCGTTGGACGCCAAATTGAATTGGAATACAACTTATCTACCACAGATTGACAGATAATTTAAATGGTGGAGGATTGACTACGGATGTGTATTTTTGATATTGGAGGTTCTTGGGAAGACCGCTTGTAGTTAGTAAAGTTTGCTTATAATAATAGCTATAAGGCAAGTATTGGAATGACACTATTCGAAGTAGTATACGGGAGGCCATGCAAATAACTGTCTTATTGGCAGGACACTATGTGTAGAATTACTTGGACTAAACACGATCAGCGCGACTTTAGAGAAAGTAGATTTGATTCACAAGAGGATGAAAATGGCTAAAGATAGGAACATAATGTATATGGATAGAAGATGCACGGAGTTGGAGTTTGATGTAGGCAACACGGTTTTTGTGAAGGTCGTGCCACCATGGGACGTTATCAGATTTGGTAGTTTGGGAAAGCTAACATCGATATTTGCAGGGCTTTTTCGGATATTGGAGAAAGTATGGAAGTTAGCATATTGGGTGAAGCTTCCTGAAAATTTGGCTGGAGTTCGTAATGCTTTTCATGTATCACACTTGCAAAAGTGTTTACACGAGTGATCGAGCCAAGTCGTTAGAGATGACTAAAGTTAAGAGAGTCACTTTTTCATTGTGCACTTATTCACATTATTGAGCATGTGACAAAGCAACGCTAAAAAAAGGTTGTTAAATTGGTTAGACTAGTAGGGAGCTAATCCAATTGAAAGTGGTAGGCAGTAAGAGGAGAAGATTAGAGCTTCTTACCTCTCACTTTTTCGGGTATGTTTTCCATGTTTATTTTCTTAATTGAACTATGAAATTGGATGGTGGGTATGCTTTGTGTGTGGCTTGACTTTGTACGCATACACATACATATGTTACATACATATAGAACTAAGTATATTTTAGGATATTTTGCATCCATGCCTAAATGTCATGATCTTGCATTCATGTAGGAGCCGCATTAATTGGATTTACGCATTTATCACATGCCATATTCATGACATATGTTTGATTTTATAAAACGTTTATTGTTTATTTGCATGAATGTTACCATTGTTATGTTTTTGATATGCAGGTTGTAGTTGGTATCGAAATGGACTCACGTCTTATATTGCTAGAGACGTTGGGAACTATATATGTTTAATATGAATTATTTAGATTTCTTTAATTGTGTTGTGGTTTGAGTTCATGCAATGCATATTCATATGGATTTATTGTATAGTTAATTCTATGAGCTATATTTTTCCGTCGCTTGGAATTTCGAGGAAGAAATTCTTTTAAAAGGGGATAATGTAACACCCCGTATTTTTAACAAAAATAACTAATTAATTTACAAATGGAATTTTGGTAATTTTACATTAAAAATCGTAAACATGATTGTTACAAATTAAGGAACCTGGGAACCATGACTTCTTAATTGTATCAAGTAGATTTTCTACCTTAAATTTATATATAGAATGTCAAAAATGGATACCGGATGAAGGAGATACAAACTATTTGCCGTAACGCATTTTTCGGGCCATACAGCGCAATAGCCCAAGTTAGGCTGAGTTGGAATTATGGGATTATGTATAAATCAGGAGGAAAATCATGTACTTCTCCTTTTATTGTCATTTCTCTCCATCCGATAGCCGCTACTAAACCCTAGGTCAAAATTTTCACTTTTCTATCTCAAATATACTCCAAAATTTTCAAATAAAATATCAAATCAAAGCGGAAGATGGAAGCAACTGATTTAATCAAAATCAACTCAAATGAAAAGAGAGAATCATTAAAAAAATTAGATCGAAGGAGAAGGCTGGAAGATTTCAACTAAAATCTATCAAATCGAAAGTTCTAGGTGAGTGAGTTTATCTACAAAATATTTATGTTTTTAGATATGCACTAAATTACATGTATACATCTATTTAGGGTTTTAAAATGTAATGTAGGATCAATTTATTAATTAAATTGTTCATTATTGTTAATTTGATAGTTTGAAGAGTGGTGATCATCATCTTAATAATAGATCCGATATGTATTAGAGGGGGAAGAATTAATTTTATATATGTATAATTCACCCTAAAGGATTAACATGGTAGTGATATAATCATTGAAAATGAATATAAGTGAATTTTATAGATATATCTATCATAGTATAGTTCATAGAATGAATTGTTAATTCATGCTGAAAAGTGGATATAATTGTAATGAATGAATTAAGTCATTAGAGCATATTACATGATGTTAATGAATATGAAAAGATAAGAAAATGAAGCTATAATGATTTATAAATCATGCTTGAAGTCCGAAAAGACGGCTAGACAAAGAAATGAGCTAAATTGGATTAAATAGTGAAGCGTTGAAATGCAAGCTATATGTAAGAAGTCGGCTGGTGGGAAGTTGCAGTCAATTTGTAGAATAACAAAAGTAAACCAGAGAAGGAGTGCAGTTCGAGTCGATTGGAATAGACGTTCCCATCGACTGAAAATGAACACTGGCATCTCTATCACTCGATTGGAAATTGATTTAGATGACTAGTATGAATCGACTGATGAGATTTTCTAGTCGACTAGAAACATACATTAGGCTAGGTTGAGCCTAGACCATGTGTATGCCAAACAGGATGGTTTTAGGGACTTGTTTCTTGATCTGCTGATGTTTTGGAGTTTATGTATCATTATGATGTTATATTACATGACACTTAACACGAGCATGCAATTGTACCACAACTAGATTGCTCTTATCATTACTATTAGCGCCATGGTTGCCCATTTCAATATATGAACACTTTGTAGAATAAAGATATCCATATTAGTAGGATTTTATTTCGTTCGACCATGTATCTATGGGAGAATCAATTTGTTGTTCTATCCTTATATGTTATCAGTTAAACAATAATGAGCGTAGAACTCGTTAGTGTAATTGTATAGGTAGTTTACCATTGATATATTTACTTGATGTATTGTAGGTGGTGCAGCATCGGGACTGTATACTTGATGTATTAGATTGCATATTTCGTCTACCATCGAGACTGTATAATTGATCTACTGTTAGGTTTACTCGGTTTTAGGATGTCCAATCTTTCAATGGGGTTCACGTTGGCTGTTATTAGGTTGTGAATGTATTATAGGTTGTCATCCAATGTCGTATAAGTTGGCTAACTTATTGGGTGCAGGTGTGCAGGTTCAGGTAAACACAACTAGATTGTGTAGATTATAAATGTTAATTTAATTGTCTATTAGTACCATAACATTAGCAATATTTCTTACTCATTGGACTATGTTTGATCCCCTCTGTCTTTCCTTCTTTATACCTACTTTGTAATCGACATGGTATATGGCATTAGAACTAGAGTAAGATACAAGGAGAATGTGACCATGCATGATGAAGTTGTTATATTAAAGTCATTATATATATATATATATATATCTTATTGTACTTGTAAGATGGATACTTATTTATCTTTCTTGTTGTTTATTAGGAACTAACCCTATTTTTGTTTTCTATATGTGTTACTATTAGCTTAAGCAAAGATATTTGGGTTACTTTCAGTTGTATATCTATTTTATTCCTTCCACTTTGTGATCTAAGTGTAGATGTTTAATATTTTTTATCTTTTCACCATACAATCCATCTCAACCTAACGATTTTTATTTCTCGACATGACGTGAGTTCAAACATTTCATTTAGGCATTGAATTAGTGTGCGTGGATATGCGAGTTGTTACATATGATGGTTTAACTTCTAATTTGTGTTAATTACAAGTTCTATATGTAGGATCTTAAGTATAGAAGTAAAAATATGAAAAACTAGAAAGGAAAGCAAGAAGAGGCACTGGTAATTTTTATAATGGTTCAGCGTAACGTACATCTACTTTAATCAACTACTATTGTTGATTTTCACTAATTCCAAAGAGATATACCACAATAAACTCAAATATATTTCATAAAGTTTATAATTTAGCAGTCTCTTTTAATAAAAGAAAAAGTGTTGTATTAGGTGCATTAGGAAGCAAGGTAAAATGAGCCAATTTTAGAGTTATTTCTTTTAGTTCATTATGCACTGGATCATTTTATAGTGTTATCATGAATAATTCTGATAAAATAAAATCATATTAAATGCTTTATTGGATGAATTTGATTTGATTTTTTGTTTATATTGTATTTTCATAATAATAATAATAATGATGATGATGTTTGTTTGATTTTCATTGTTATTATTTATTCAAAATATTTAGCTAAAGAAATTATTATCAAATTAAATAATATTTACTCAATGGTAAATTTAATTCTATAACAAGTTAATTTTCATATATAGACACATACACGCTGGTATAAATGCATGCAACTGCGTGCTTTCAACTAAAGATATTTAATTTTCATTTAAGAAATATTTAACGAGGAAAAAAATTATTGCAATAATGTTGTTTTGTTATGTGTTTTATACTTAAAAATCTTTGATAGTGATTCCAGAGGTTGCAAATTGATAGTGATTCCAAAGGTGGTCAGAAAGGGAATGGTGATGGATGTTGCATATACGTAGTAATATTCCACTGAGGAGTGATCAAAAGGGAAATGCTATCCACCGTATTTTCGAAATTTCAAAAAGACATAGTGCATATCGTATAGCTTGAATTTTCATTATTGATAGTAGGTATATATGTGTGTGTGTGTGTATTAGTTTTGAATAAGTAATATCTTAATGATAATAACTATAATAAATAATATCAATATGAATTCATGTAACATATATTCAAATTTAATCACTTCATAAATTTAAACGATCATGATTCATCTTAATTCAAATAATAAATATTCGGATCAAATGAACAACGTCTTAATATATATTAATTTTTATTAATGGTGTTGATATGTATTCAATGAGAATATTAATTTAATAATCTTTAATCTACATTGTTAGAAATAAGTTTATAATTTACTTTTACTATTAGATAATGTCAGTAAGTTTGGAATTTAATAACGAACTCAACAATGCAAATTGTGTCAAAACGGAGCTAGTGTGTGAAAGTTGTTCATATTTGAAGATTGAGATGAAATATAAATTATATATTAAATTGGGGTTTTTTTTAAATAATTACCTTGCTTCCTCAAAGAAACACTAGCCACCTCTTTAGATAAATTTGATTGATTTCTTCCATGACCATGCTGCATCAGACGCGCATTTGGCAACACAATGATGATTACTCAACGTCATGATTCTCACGCTATGCTCCAGATTCAACTCAATGTTGCTTTTATAAAACCCTGATTTTGACGACATCATTGTTATAGCTAGCCTCCATCAATTTAGCATCAGAGTCAAAGGCAGTACATAAGTGGCTTATTTGTTAGATCTGATGAGGATGAGCTTTCAACTGTGATGGTGTCGAGTGTTTCGTCTCTACATGCACAATGATGCATGCACGACAGCGTACATGAAATAGTGAATATTTAAAAATATTTTTAAATCGATTTTGATTAATTAATTGAATTTTTTTCCTTGATAATCCTGCCAGTCAAACACACCTTGAACTATCAGTTTCACCTATGAGAGAAAAATTATTTCACTCAATGGTGGAGTTTCAAAGTTCACCTTTAAGTTATAATTTATTAATATAGAGAGAGTAAAATTCCGCATGTGTAAATGAAGGCTATGTGATACTACTTATAACATCAAATGTTTTAATACATTTTCACTAGGCCAGACTGTCTTTCTTAATCAGGTTCAATAACCTAATTAGTTTGTAAACCATTTGGTTATTATCAATATGTCTAGCCCTCTATTATTAATCAATATTAATAATTTCAATTACCATAAAATATTTATTGTATGATAAATATTATTATTAGCCTATTAAGATAATTAAGTAAATATATACAATTATATGTTTTATTAATTTATTTTTTAGCATACTAATAATATCAAAAATTATAATAAATTAATGAATATAACCATTATATCAATTTCTACACAATAATAATTTATAACTTTTATAAATTATTTCAATAATTATTTGTGGTCGAAAACTAAGAGTTACGATTGTGTGAATCCTAGGATGAATTCATCTCTCACTAAAATCTAAATAATTTAAATATCAAAGCATGTACATATTTGCTGAGGCGCACCAGTAGATATAAATTAAATTGCTTACAGATTATTTAGGAGGAATCAAATTTGTTATCTTTCAAAGTGATCACCCTTAAGAAATGATATATGGTGTATGTTTTCTTTTTATCATCACTATATCACTTAGATGTTAAACTCTAATAGTATTCATAGTTGACTGAAAAGTCCAATATTAAAGTCCATGGTTTAATCTAATGAAAATTATCGATCAACCAATTTGCTTTTGCTAAGACTTTGACTTTACATTAACTACCAATTATGGTGATACTAACCTTCTATTTAAAGGAGACAAATCCTTTCTTGAATACCGTTTCACTTCAACTGGCTCGATTCATACCCAACTATGGCCTTAACACAATCAACATCATTGTGTGATTGACCATAATTAAAGTAGTTGAAATATTTAAGATTCAAAGTGCTGTCAAGTCAAAAGACTACTATACATGGTCATGTAGGATCTTCTATTTCACTTTTAACCTATAAAACAACTTGGTAAGCCTGGGTAAGCCTAATAGTCATAAGTAATTCACCGTCCATCATATTGAGAGCATTACATACACTAATCTCAATGGGTATATCGATATCTTATTCTTGATGCATCTTGACTAGAAATATTTAAGGATAAATATTTATTTTATATGATTCAGTACTCATGGTACAAATGCATTTGTAAAGTATTTTTTTACTCATATATATTTAATGTATTTAAAAATTAATTATAATCTAATATAATAATATATATGATAGAAAATAAAACCAAAATCTTGCTTAATTTCAAACAAATTTCCCTATAATATTTAAGTTACATAATCAAATTACATAACTACATCTAGGGCACACTCTTAACTCTATCAAATTTTTTATACATATCTGTGATGATGTTTCCCTATATTTATAGGTGTAGGGGAAGACGTTTAGGGATCTAAATCACTATATATTTCTCTAGAATTTGGCCATAGGAGTCTTCATTCAAATCCACACAAATTGGTAGAAGAATCAGATTTTGTTGACTTAGCCTAAAGAAAAATATCTTATCCTGATCAATAGCACCAATAGATAACTTGGGAAAAAAAATCCAACATCGCTTTAAAATTTTGACTTATGTCTATCGATCCATTATTTATTCATGCCTTAGCTCCAAACCATGATATAAGACTAGAATCAGTTGGATGCTCACCAATAATGAACTAACCTATTAATAGATTTTAATTAATGCACATTTTTCTCCAATAACATATATAGTGTTGATTCAAATGTATAAAGCCAAGGGACCGTGGAAATCAATAAGAGAGAAAAAGCAAGCCACGTCTACATTAAATGGGAACCTTGTATGTTCCATAGTACAATATATGAAACCCATCAAAAGCCTTCAACACAATTGAATGTGATGTAGTTCATTGCCAATTATCAAAGTAGCATCAAATTTAGATACATTAAATATCAAAAATTAATGCAGAGCCATAGGAAAAACCCAACTTAAATAATACTTGCCAGATCGCAATTATTTGAAGGTACCACAATTCCAAATATGCACAAACCTTGCACTTATCCATGAAGCAAACTACACCAATATAACTAGGGTAGGCTACATAATCACCCACATGCCAAACTGCACTTCCCCTACTAAAGCAAGAACAAGGTACCACATTTAGTAGCCATGTCTTTATGTAATTACATAATCTAAGAACTGCACACTCGTAAAGCAATCTCGCAATAAGGTGCCAACATTGCACAATAAAAGCAAGCTCCACCAACCCAGTTGAATAAGTCACGTAAGCATAACTAAAACCAAATGATGCATATACATATAATACAGAACTATGTTGACTTATAGAAGAAAGATTATGCCATCCTAACCATACCAAATTGTGCTGCCACAATTATACTAGATTGCACCACCATAACCCTATCAAAAGACACTAACATAGCCAATCTTAACCGCGCTGCCATAACCCAGTCATATTTTGTGAACTGTCCAAGCATTCAACAACAAAGTACAACGTCAAATCACTTCATCATATGATGTGCAGTAAATCAAAATAGGCATGAAACCTTCCACTCCATCAGTCTCAGACACCAGACTTCAAATTTAAACTATCCTACTAAGTCCAAATTTATTTCTGCCTAAAGCAAACTTTTTCATCTAAAGCCACATTAGTGAACCGTATACATTCAAACAAACATGTGATCACATCTAACAACAGAGGAAAGATGCGAAGATATGATGTTAGTAATCCATACGACATAATCTCTACTATAAAAGGAAGACATCATGGCAGACAAAGGGGATCATATTCTTGAACTCTAAATAATATATTGTAAAAATGATACTCTTTGCCATTAAAATCTAAAAGCTTTACCCATAAAAGAATTATAAAAACAAAGACTTGGCTCATGGACGTAGAATTGTTTAATATCTTCCACTTAAACCTTTGTGTCTTTGACTTTGCGACGTTTATTATCTTATTCTCCGTGTTTGATTCTATTTAGATTTGATTGGACTCATTGTTAAATGACCTTAACATTTTAACAAATAGTTAATATGCCATTACATAATTGTGTAATTAAGCATGGGCAACATTACTACTTCTTTTCAAGGAAAGTTTAATATCAATCGAACTTGTTGATTCTCCATTACGAAAGCATCCAACATTGTAACCGCTATAAAACAAAATTTGTGTTATGAGAAAGAAAATACTCACTAACATTTGGCGCTAGAAGGAGATCCCTAGACCTTAGCAAATCATTTCCTATTGAAGTTCGTTGCTATTACGATAGTTGGAATCTACAAACTTCTTTATCCATATGAAGCAGACCATTCCGTTGCCAAGTACAATTATCATATTCTCTATTCCAACCTACTAGGTCACCATAGCAAATTACTACTGTCCCAAAACCTACAAACTTCAACATATTCCAAACCTATATAAACAAAAGAGTGGTTGGGCTAGAAGAGATTTGAATTCAATATACAATAAAACAAACCTTCTCCCACGGCTCTAAGGTTCACCTCCAACGTTCACTACTATGCAAACTCACAAGCAGTGAACAAAGATGCAATCTTGATATTGGTAATGATGATACTGAACTTAGATGCAAGAGAGAAAAGAGTCAAAAACAAAACCCAAGACAATATCTATAACAAGTCAAAATGTTCCAATCCTAGTTATGCCCTAAAAACAAAGCATTATGAACGACATAAAAATAGAGGGAAAGTATATGGAAAAAAAATCTTTAGATACTTTGAATCATCTCAAATCTTCCCTTAATTCAATAACTATTACTTTATTACGGAATTGCAAAAATGCAATTCGACTTCTTAATCAAATTGCACTTGATGTAGGGATATTAGATAACCCAAACCAATATTAAAAAACACATGCATAAATAAAAAGAGTTATAAATACACAAATTGACTTTTGAGGCCAACATAATTCAAATAATCTACACCATAATAGAGCAGATCATGCCAAGTGCATGTCAAAATACAGATGCTTAAAGAAAAGTTCAAAAAGCATGGACTAAATACAACAAATATTACATCAAACTCTAAAGCTATGGAAAAGGACAAACGAAAACAACGCATTGCAAAATACAAGCAAAAATATAGTCCAAGAGTCAACATAAAGCTCATGAGGTAAAAACAAAAAATTAATTTACTCAATTTGTTTACATGATCCATATATTTGCAAAAACATCACAACTATATACTTATGCAAAGTTAATAGTCACTACTATACAAATCACATTACGAATTTGGTTCGAATTTAAAGCAATCACTAGTTCTTACGCTCCTCCTACAGTGAGAAGATTGAGCCACAAACCAAGGTTCTAAATTCCGGCCGGCATGCCGGAATACCGTCGTTTCCGTTTCGCTTCCGGCATGGACCGGACCGGAATTTCATCAAAATCTCGTTTCGGGATTTAAGAGACAAGAAGAATAGAAAAAGGAGTTTACATTATGACAATTAATTAAGAACAGATATTGGATGTGGAAATTACCTACCTTGGATCAGCTATTTTGAGCTGCAAATCCATATTGAACTCTATCGATTTTTTTTTCCTTCGTCGATTTCAAAAATTTAGAGTACTTTGTTTTTTCCGTTTGAAATTTGAATAAAAATGGAACTTGATTCAAGTTAGGGCACGAGTTCAGCAGAGGAAGAAAGTGGTGAAGCGATAGTAGATGGGTTCGTTCATTTTTTAATTTAAGGTTAGGTTGGGCTATCAGTTGGACTGGGCTGTTACTTGTACAAAACAATTTAACTAAAATAAGTTGTATGAACTAGCTGACTTAGTTAGACTTTTATAGGGATATAAATGAAGTTGGGATAATAATATAACTTTTAATATATTTTTTATACTAAGGGTTTTTCTATTCATGCTCTTAGATATGTATAAACTACAAAATAATACCGGAATTTATAAACCGGAATTTAAACGGAATTTCCGAAATTAACGAAACGGAACCGAAATTTCAAAATTTTTTGAAGACCGAAACGGAAACGGAAAACGAAATTTTGAACCTTGCCACAAACACAGAATGTAGGGTGGGGGCAGGCAGAGGCTTCCTTAAGTTGTAAATTGGCAAGAGGGTCACCTAGATTAGTATAATAACAATGAATAGTGACGAGAGGTTTTACGAAATGTGTCCCCAGGTTCGTGGTTAGCACCAGCCCAAGGATCACTAACATCTCGAGCTATTGAAACGAAGTCTTCATGGTAATATAAGTAAGCTAAGTCAAGGTTAGGCCAAAAGTAGCAAAAACATCAATTGAATGCTTCATAAAAACATCTGTCATAATCCGCCTAACATTCTCCTTACAAAGTTCCTTAATTAAGGAAGCCATATGTAAACCACAAAGAGAAGGCGTAGTAGACTTCGAAGGCACAACGGTTGAAGCTAATTCTGCCTACTAAGCGGAAGGTTGAGATTCTAGGGTAGAAATATTAGCTTCATTCAAGCGTTGCATGCCACTTGTTGCATAAGTTCAAAGTCATCCAGAAGTTGAGATTCAGTCCTTTTGGTCAACTTAGAAAAAGCTCCAAATAACTCATTCGTAGTAGAACTCCCTTGTGTTTCACTGCCCTCAAAACTGACTAATTTTTTCTTATAGTAAACTTTTAACTCGTTAGACATTGACTCATAATAGTTCTTTAAATCTTCCATCCTTTGAGGAATAACATCATGATCTACTCCTGGAGGAGGCGTAGGAGCATTTCCTGCCCTAGGTAATGGATGAGGAACTAAATCCGTAAAAGGGTTCTCTTCCTTGTTAAGATTCTTTGCAAATTGCAGAGACAATCCCTTAACCGTACAATTCAACTTCTTAATCTTTTCTTCATAAGAAGTGGCATACAACCCTCTACATCTTTCAATAACTTCTTCAAATCCACCGCATGTTCCTACGTAGATTTCAGTTTCATTTCCAGGTCATGTTTTCATTGTTGCGTAATCTCCAAATCAGCTCTCTGTTTCGTAGTATAGTTATTACATGTTTAGACTCTTCTAGCTCTTATGCTCATTTTTTATAATTAATAAACATCTCCTCTCGTACATTATCGATAATTTGTTCATTCTTTTTATTGAGGTTTGTGTTGGTAGCCCTATTCTTTTTAATCTAATTCTTATGTGTCTCAAAAGTGCTAGCTAGAGCCTATTTTTAAAGAAAGAACCGCAAAGAGCATAAGAAAGACCATTGTGTTCATGCAAGGTAGTCAGAGAAGTTTTTGCTAGGGAAGTTGGAGTATCCTAAGTATAAAATAACCAATCAAGATGCATACAAAAATAATACATATACATACATACATACATATCCACACTAAGAGAAAATGCAGTAGTACTCAAGCTATATAAACTATTTTATTCAACCAAAAGTTAAGGTACATAAAAAGATGTTATTCTCATTTATGACTAAGTCAGCCTTTAAACTATAAGAGGGTGTCCTAAAGGAAGAAGACTGTCCTAAGGTTAGACTAAACTTGTGCAGTAGAAAGTCACAAAGCGCATATCTCTTATGACTAACTTGTGTGATTTTGAAAAAGAGCCTCTAAAACTCTCTCTTCACTTGCTCGATAACCTTTTCAAGTTCATTTTATTTTCTACATACAAAGGCAGCTCTTGTTGATAATCTTTCCATAGCTTGCTTTTATAAACGCTCAACGCAACTTTTAAATGCTGAATTACACTATCTTCTTTATATGATTTCAATAAAACATGGTTGTTAACACTTACAGTCTTTACCTAAAAAGGATAGAGTATGAATTTAAAAGTACCGCTACTTTCAACCAATGAGAACATCAAAGAAAATACAATGATGAAATTAAAGACAAACACATAAAGATAGTTTCATTCATAAGTTTTTATATATAAAGTATATCCTAAAAAGAACAGATAAGAATGTAATATGCACAGTAATATACAATCATTCACCACAGAAAATGTAACACAGTTAAAAGTTAATACAAACATCCAAAAAAGAGCCTAAGGAAAACTAAAAAGGGAATTTGAAGTTAAGGGTTTACTTTGTTGTGAGCAAGATTTTGGAGTGCAGTTACATGATAAAGCTTAGAACATGTGCCACGCACTGTGAGAGAAGTGTCATCCAAGTCAGAACTATCTGACACCTTCGAAATAGATGCCGATGGTGATGCCTCAATCCCACAATGTTCTTTGACCCATACGGCATGAAAATGGTCCAAGGTTGACTTTATATGCTTAATATCCCCTAAGAACTCAAGATTAACCTCTGCATATACATATCGAGATGGTTTGCATAGAACTGCCTCTTTACTTGAGCATAAATTTAATAGAGAACTTTATAAGTCATTATGTACAAATCCTTCTCTACCTTAGAAAGCTTCCTTTCCAACTGCTTCAGCCTCTTCTCCAACTTTTCTTTGTTTTTCTCTACCTCGTGGCCTACAGCTCCATCTTTCCAAACTTCTTAGAAGCCTCCTCCAGTTGGGCTTTATGGTCTGCCTTGCTTTTACCCTTGCCTTGAGATTAAGAGCAGCAACATTGAAGTCTTGCCTTAACTTCAAAGCATCTGCCTGGGCATTTGCCAGCCCAGGTTCAAAAGCTTTATCATGCTTGTCAACTTCCATAGCTATGGAAAATGTAAATGTTACAATGCACTAAGATGCACTTAAGATTTAACAAAAGTGTATATATAAATAAAATGGGTAAGTACTAACTTGGAAATTATAGCAATGTAAAGTAAAAAATCTACCCAACAGATACTCAAAGGAAGGCAATGGGTGGGAGATAGCACAGTAATATCATTAATAAGTGCATATCCAATTCGTTCACTTTGTTAGAAATTATGCCCTCTTCTAGAATAGGAAAAAGGTGGGGAGGATTTGGGAGCATATTAAAGGACTATGCAGGAAATGCAGCAGTAGTAGAAGAATCAACAATAAGAAGGGGAGCGTCAACCTTGGTTGTTTACTTGGATTTTGCAATGCATTAGTATCTTCTTGTTAACCCTCTTTTCAGCAAAGTAGGTTTCAATTGGACTTAGATGATTTAAACAAGGATGAAACGACTTGAAAACTTGGAGGCACACTTAAAATGACTAGAGAATCGAGCTCAAGAAATTCAGATGAAAAATACACTAAGGAGAGATGTTAGTACCGATCTCTCATGTAACTACCGACCTCTCATATTAACTCCATGGATATTACGACTTCTAATGACACCTCCATAGGAATTAGAAGAGTTTTGTAAAAAGTACAAAACATTTTGAGCTAAGAAAAAGTCACTATCGGTCTTTTAGGCAAAAAGGTTCAAATTGATTTAAACTATGGTGAGAAGTCAACCTCGACTTGAGAGGTCGACACCAACCTCTGTGGGTAAGTCGGGAGATCCTACAAATTTGCACATTACATCAAGCTGCTATTTGGACTCTGCCTCAGATGAATTTCTATCCCAACATGACTGTTTCCTTTATAAATATAAGCTATAGAACACCAAAACATGATCTAAATTCTCTGACCGTGGATACTTTACCATTTCTTCATCTCTATTCTCTCCTCCATTAGAGTCATAGGAAACAACTATTTGTTGTTCTAGGACTTAGATCAACAAATTCTTAGTATTAGTAACTCAAAAACAACTTAGAAATTCCATTGTAAATCTGAGATCCACTAGTTTGTGGTCAAATTCAAGAAAACTAGTTGTAATTCAGAGAGAGGATAACTAATAAAAGATTAATTGGGCATAGGTTTGAGATTACGTCGAACCACTATAAAATACTTGTACTGCTTTTTCTATTTATTAATTTAAACTGGTGCTTTCATCTTGATTCTAGGTGTTGATCCATTTTATGGGGTTAACATTTTGGTGCTTTCATTGAGAACAAAAGCTTGAATTCGATATTTAAAGAAGTTGAAGAGGCCTGGTACTAGATCTAAAACCAGAGCAAGTCAACAAGAGCCTGGGTGTGGCCATTAAGTGTCTTCAAATTCTCATTAATCCATCTATGCGACCAAAGAAGAGATGTAAAAAATATGAAGGAGATATAGGATGGAGTGATAACTAGACAATAAGATATGCTTGAAGGATTCTTCCAAAGGACGGGACAAAAGTAATAGCTAGAGTTGTTGGAATTAAGAACCCAAGACCAAAAACTAATGCAGGAGCATTTGGAGATAGAGTAAAGGAAACTGAAATAATGCTTCCATGACTCATATGCGTAATTGATTCAGATCTAGGATGAGCTTTAGTGCCTGGGACCGGTGAAGTTGGTGCAGGAGTGGAAAATTGGACTAACGAAGTACATGAGTAGGAAACATAAGCCTACCATTGAAACATGGTACAAAATAAAGTTTTGGATCAGAGACTTCCTTTATATGACAATCCCATGATTGGGGTGAACGAGAGTCAAATATGATTCCCACACTTTTCTTGTTTATTTCTTTTCTTGTATTTTTTATTTTGCATTGAGAATAAAGCCAATAGTGGCCTTAGGATGCTTACACATGTATAGGATCCCGAACGGTCCCTAGGCACACTTCGAGTCAAATGCCTAAGATGATTACTTAGGACGATAATAAACTCGGACCACTTATACATGTATGAGACCTAGATTGGTCTCTAGGCACGCTTTGAGTTGGATGTCTCGGATAAACACTCAAGATCTTTGCTTATTTGAATTTTGAAAAGTCTACATTGAATGTGATGGCTGATATTGATTGCTTTAAGTCCTCTCTTGATAGATGGGACCGGAGTGCAAGATTCAAGCTCCTGTGCTGGAGAGTGAGTGGATGGGCTTGTACAAAAAGTAAGACCCTTTACCGAAGAGTGAGTGATCGAGCTTTCTTGGTCATTAAGTTCCTTTTCCAGAGAGGAACAAACTCAATAAGGATCCAGAGAGATCGAAATCCTAGATTGGGCAATAAATGATATGGAGAGATTGTCCCCTCAATTTAAAAACTAAATGATTTAGAGAGATAGACCCCTTAACTTAAACGTGAAATGGTACAAAGAGATCAACCTTCCTTAAAGTAAACATTAAATGTTCCAGAGAGACCATCCTCTTAACTTAAATGATAACAATCCAGAGAGATCGTGCATTAAATTAAATGAAAAATGATCCAGAGAGATCGCACCTTAGAATGGAAATGGCTTGATAAAAGGATTTGAACACCTTGTAATTAGAATAAAACTGGAAATTTTTGGATGAACACGGGGAGCTTTTGAATATGTGATGTAATAATTTTGAATGAAATCCGATGTGTGATCTAATAAGAGATGTGTTTGTAATAACCCTGAATGAAATTGGAGATTGTGATGTATAAACCACACTTAGGCAATGTCTAAAGTCTTAGGATGTAATAGGTTGGAACGACCCATGATCAACAAGAAAATCCGAGGGAATTGCACGATTCACCAAGATTGAAGTAGCCTGAGGGCTAAACTATCCGAAGACTAATTATTGGATCTTGTTCTTGAGTAAAGCATGCCTTACATTCGAAAGGCATAGTTAGAGGGGCAAGTGTTAACCCATTTTTTAGCAAGGCAGTTTTCAACTGGACTTCGAGGATTCAAATGAGGACGAAATGACTTGAAAATTTGAAGGCACACTTAAAATGACTAGAGAATCGAGCTCCATAAATTTGGATGAAAAATACATTAAGGAGAGATGTTGGTACCGACCTTGCATGTTAATTTCATAGATGTTGCGACTTCTTGGGATACCTCTATATGAAATTAGAAAAGTGCTATAAAAAGTACAAGTCGTTTCAAGCTAAGGAAAAAGTTCACCATCGATCTTTTAGGAAAAAAGGCTGATATCGGGCTTTTTTGGAGAGAAGTAGACGACGACTTGTTTTGGACGACAAATGATTGATGGAAATAACATATGATACCTTAGAATGAAGTAAGTAAAAGGATGCAAGAAGGTTCGAAGTGACCTGAACTACGATGAGAAGTCAACCCTGACTTGAGAGGTCGGCACCGACCTCCGTGGTTAACTCGGGAGATCCTGCAACTTTGCACACTACTTCGGATCGCTATTTAGACTCCGCCCCAGAAGGTTTACTGGCATAACATAACCATTTTCCCTATAAATACAAGGCTTAGAGCAACCAGAACATGATCTGAATTCTCTAACCGAGGAAACTCTACCATTTCTTCACCTCTAATCTCTCCTCTATTAAAGTCACCTAAAAAACAACTATTTTTTGTTCTAGGACTTAGATCAATAAATTCTTAGTACTAGTGACTCGTAAATAATCTAGAAATTCTGTTGTAAATCTAAGATGCACTAAATTATGGTCAGGTCCAAGAAAATTAGTTTTAATCTGGAGAGAGAACAGCTAATAAAAGATTAAAGTGGACGTACACCGATGATCACGCCGAATTACTATAAAAATTATCTTCTTTACCGCTTATTTATGTTTATTTAGTCTAAACTTGTGCTTTCATCTTGATTCTGGGTATTGATCCAATTTTTGGGTCAACACGTCCCTTTTCCTTTTTTGCTTGTCTTTATCACCTTTGCTCTTTGACTTAAAGACTGCAGGTGATTTTGACATAGTACATGCATAGTTCAAGATAACGTATTGATTAATAAATATTAACTCACGCACTAGAAAAACTAAATAATAATACACATATTGCTAAATTATATACCATAGAGCGTAGAAGCATCAAAGGCATAAACGAAAGTAAACGAGAATAATGATGATGAGGGTGTAGAAAGCTGTGCTTGCACAACAGGATTCTATAAAAAGAATCGAACCCTTACGAATATTGGCAGCATACCTAAATGCGTTTGCTTTGTGCGTAAAAAATAGTTCTTACTTAATGCTAGTAAACCCAGGGAGATCGCCCAAAAAGAAGGGAGGGAGACAAGATTTAGCATAGGAAAGAGGATTAAAGAAGAGAAATGAGAATGAGTGAAATTAATATCAAGTTCTTGGAAAGACGAGAAAAAGCCATCTTGATTAGAGAAAGAAAAATTGATCATCCCACCTTAATATTGTATGAGGAGAAATGAAAAAATGAGATTACATAGCCTAGATATAGTGAATTTATAATTCCCTGAAGTAAGACTTTTATAGATGAAGTATAGAAAAAGCAACTTTCAGCGAGAAGGTGGAGTCAAATGTTCAACATATAAGATATAAGTAGAAATTAAGAGAAAGTGAGAAATAGGGGCAAAGTAAATGGGGGATAGGCCCACCGTAGATAAGCGAGGGGATGTAGTGAGAAATAAAGACCACATCATATGTGCTTTAACGTCAAAAAAATATACCCTTCTTGGGTAGATGAATGGGCCCAGAAGGGGAAGGAATCCTAAATTCATAGCCAGTAATACCAAAATGATTTAGAATACCTTTGACCTAACTCTCCTTACAAATGGCTAAAGTTAGTTCAACAAAGGAGAATAACCCAACCAGACATGCTATGAAGATAGTCATAAGCTATGGATAACTAAAAATAGACAACCTGATGTTAAATTTCGTAAAATAATTTAATTCAATGTAAAAAAATTATTGTTCTATCAACAAATCTACTAAACGAATTCGCATGAACATTTTATTAAACAACTTAAAGGATGTATATGTCTATATGTGTGTTTCTGTGTGTATAATAAAAAGAAGCAAACAAGTAAAATTAGGTTGATGAAACTGAAAAAAGATAAGTTTTTAACTTATCGTTGATGATATTTTAGACTCCAAAAGCAAGAAGTTGAAATAAGCAAATTGCAATAATTTGAATGAAGTTTTTTGGACGAGCAAAAGAGAAAATAGGGAATATGAGAGGAACACATATAGTTTTGCCAATAAAATCTCAACGCTGGAATTCAAATGGCAAAAATAATGAACTTTAGATACTAATGATGACTAATATTCATTAAAAACTAAACATTAAAAAAAGTAGCAATCATAAAAAAACACGTGTAAGGCGCATTAAATGTGAAAATGGTTGATTATACCACTTGAAAAACTAGATACGAAAATAACACTCCACTCTAATATAAATTAGCACAAACTTAGAGAACAAGTGTTACGCCATTTTTCTCCTATAATATATATAGTGCATATTCAAATGTATAAAGCCAAGGGACTATGCAAGTCAATAAGAGAACAAAAGTGGGCCATATCTACATCAAATAGGAACTGCGTTCATCCTAAAATACAATATATGACGCCCAATAAAAGCATTCAACATCATTGAACGAGCTGTAGTTCGTGGAACTATCAAGCAACATCAAACTCAGACATATTAAATTCTAAAATCAATACAAATCAATAGAATGAACCACAGAGACATAACTCAAACTATATTGGTCGTTTCACAATTATTAGAAGGCACCACTATTTCAAATATATACAAACTGGTTGCCTATCCATGAGGCAAACTACACCAAATAAATAGGTTAGGCTGCATCGTCACCCATAAGCTAACTACACTTCCCTGCCTAAAGCAATAACAAGGCATGGCATCTAGTAGCTGCATCTTTATGATACAGTGCAATACTAAAACTGCATGTGCACACAGCAGTTTACAGTAAGGAGCCAGCATAGCACGATGAATGCAATCTCCACCAACCTAGTTGAATAAGCCGCATAAGCATAGCAAAAATCAACCCATGCATACATATAATACATAACTTAGTCGACTTACAAAAGAAACACCGCTTCACCCTAACCATACCAAATTGCGCTGCCACGATTGTACTAGTCTACATCAGCATAGCCCAACCAAAAGACACCAATGCAGCCAATCTAAGTTGCACCTCCATAACCCAGTTGTATTTCATGAAATGTCAATGAATTCAACAACAAAACATATCATCAGATCACGTATCGTATGATGCACAGGATGTAAAAATATGCTTGAAACATCCACTCCATCGGTCTCAGACACAACACTTTATTGTGCCTAAATTAAGATTTCTCACCTGAAGCCACATCAATGATCCATATATTCAAACAATCAAAGGGATGAAGAACACATCGCCACACCTAATGGCAAAGGAAATATGTGAACATATGATTGTAGCAATCCACATGAAATCATCTCTGCAATAAAAAGGAAAGGCATTGTAGCAGAAATACTGTAACGACCCGAAATTTCACACTCGAAAATTCCAGATAGTTATGAAAAAGAAGAAAGAGATAGAAGAGGAAGAACAGAAACATCAACAACTCACATTCGCAGCGGATAAAATATAATAATCAATAATAACAGTTTACAAAAGAATACTATATCTGTCGATTACATTTAATATACATCAGAGTTTCACATATATACAGTCACTGAATATATAAAATTATCATGTCTCGGATTAACAATAATATAAATACATCGAAAATACCCTATACGCTATTGTCATCCAGCTCGCCTCCTGAGCTCCAAAACATACCTACCTGAAAATCTGTAATACTCGGTCTGACCCGAGCATTACACCAAAGTAACACTCGGGTCAGGCTGGAAACCAGCGTGAGTAAACCCAACTAACATGAAATACCACAGCATACAACTTCTTAAATAAAACCCGGGGTAACCTATATCAGTTTAACCAATTCACAACTTGCTATAGACAAACCTTATTTCACATATAAATTTCTAAGTATCAAACTTAGATAAAATAATCCAGTTCACTTAAATCATTTCATTCCTGCCTATAGGTTTCACAAATCAATTTATAAAAATTCGAAGTGGTTTCGGGTATTTCCTAATACCCGACCCAGTCTCTTCGAAACTCATGTCATCCCAACCCAAGTTATACAAATGAAATACACAACATTTCATATCAGAGATATCAACCCACTCGAACATCCAATACCATTCAATCATCCATAAGCAAATTTGATCACTTCCAATTTAATTCAATTGATTCTAACTGAATTTCAATCCTCAATCACTTAGATTTCTTTACTTGTTAATTAATTAATCTCAAATCAAATAATTCAATCATCCATTCAATATTCATCTTAATTAATAAATCTGGATTAATTATCCTTTAATTTCATTCAAGCAACTATCATTAATTAACTTCACCATATTACTTATCCTTAATCAAACGATAAGAAATCTTAATTACTTCATGAACAAATTAACTGTTTAGTTACGTTAATCCTTGATTACTTATATATTGACTTCTCATAAGTCACTCGTTATTGATTAATCAATATTAATTAATCAATCTTTAATTACGTCATTGATTATACAAATTAACGATTTCCAATTATATTTTAATTAATCCTAATCTAAATTAATTACATTAATTAAACCATAATATTATTCATTCTTGATTTATCTCAATCTTGTAATTAACTATCCATTTATTTACTTCATTAAATAAATCAAATTTCTCCTTAATTAATCATCTTAATTACTCTCTCTTGATTAATTACACAAGGTAATTATATTTTATTTATTTCATTAAATAATTACTTATTAAATCACCCAATGATCATTCTAATTAATTTAAATTTAATTAATTAACCCAAATTATTAATGAATTTAATTAATTAATTTCTCATTTAAATTATCCTACCTATTTAATGAATCACCAATCATTAAACCTTATTGATTTTAGACTGAACCATATTCTTATCAACGATTTAAGTTTAAAACCATTTAACCCAAATGCTTCGAGTCAAACCACAATTAACTCGAGAACCAACCAAAACCAAAGTCACATCAACATTAGTGCACATCCAATCAAACTTAATCATTCAACCAATTATTTAAATTTAACTATCTAAATTTAAATAAAAATACAACAGAGTGAGATTTACTCACCTTTGCCTTTGCAATCCAAATCCAATCTCGATTTGTTTCCTTTAAATTTAGACCTTGTATAAACAGTTATACGATCTTATTAATATTCGAACAAGTTCAATTTCTATTTAACAAAATTTCATTTTACCTATAAGTAAATTTCAAACTAAGTTTCTATTTACAAAATATGTTCTAGTTATCAAATAATTATATAAGTTAACTAAATAAATTGATTTCCATTTTATAAATTAAATTTAACTAAATCTTTATTAAACAAATAGTTAAATTTTCCTAAACTAATTTCCCTTTTTTCTAAATCCTTACATATAATTTGTTCTGTAGATATGTAAACATTTTAATTAGCTATTTTAAATAGAACAAAACCATAAACAAATATAAAAATATCACCCCAATTGCGTGCTCTGACCGATCACCGAGCAAATTCCCAAGCCTTCACGCAATCCAGAGGTTGAGTTCGACCTCAAACCTATCTCAAGAACGACAGCCCAGGTCCAAAAATGACGAACTGGAGCCGTGCTCTGCCTCTCCTCACTACTGCTCGACCATACCCATTACATCACGTCCTATAACCCCTCTCTCCATCGCATCGTTCCACGCTCACTTGCCCAGGCAGCTCAGCCGCGAGCTCCAAAACTGCGCGACCTTCCCCCCAAATCGAACGATTCCTCCCAATCGAATGATGCACGACCAGCTTCTAGCGACACGAGATGCCGGTGCCCCCCTCAATCACGCGAACGACGTTGCGGCCTTCCCTATGCCGACTCGAGTCGACATCACAAAAATCGAAACACTAAAACCCCGTTGCTCGTCGTCGAACAACATCCAGCACCTCACACCGATGCCGCTCTCACCACCCACAACAAAGCTTCGAAGAGAAGTTTAAATTAACTTATAATTGGTTTCGATTTTCCCTTTTTACTAAACGGCTTTGGCCATTTTTTTTTATTTCGGATTACTGTTGAAGGTTAGAGGGGACGGGGTAACTATGGATGTAAGGAAGCGTCTTGAGTACGCGTTGATTATTATAATTAAATACAGCAAATATCTCGAGTTGCATAACGCAAAATGCCGAACCCCAAATCAGACACGCCGACAGACGTTTATAGGGTTTTCCCCGCATTCCGAACACCATAGAACATGTTTCGGAGGCTAATTTGATCGTATGCGCGAGTTACAAAAGAAAATGATCAATTCTAGTTTAAATCGATTTAAAAGTTTATAAGCGTTTTGAGTTGCCAGGGTCAACCGACAACTTCGATTGCTACGAAATTTGAAATCCGATAATAACTAACTATTATGGGTCCAATGGAACTAGTTTCGTCAAATTCCGAGACTGTGCCTCAGAAGGCTATTTTTAACTGTCAATTTAAACGATATATTATTAAAATTGAACAAATCACCTTTAAATTAAATTCCATCCATTCTATTATCTTCAGTATCATCATTATAAATTTTATAAGTCTTCAAATTTTTTTAACAGGCTCAGAAATTTCAGATTCAACAATTTACCCAATTTTCAATTATTAATTTCAATATTTAAACTATATAATTCAATGATTTAATTACCAAGTAAATATTAATATCTTAAATTCAAGTTAAAATTAACTTTTAAATATTTTAAAATCAATTAACTATTCAAATTTAAATTGTTAGAAATTCCAGGTCGTCACATTTCTCCCCCCTTAAAAGAATTTCGTCCCCGAAATTACTAGTTAGGAAGAATGGACCAATACCCGTTTACCTTTTCTCCAAAACCAACAGTTTTATCAACATCCTACCAACTGTCCTTTTATAAAAGACTTCTTATCCTTCTTACTAACTTCCCAAACTCTCTCACAGTTTTCAAACAATACCTTTTTCTCGAACATTCAAATTTCAATTTAAAACCAAATTTGGAATTATCAAAATTTTCTCAAAAATTTTCTAACTCTCCAAATTCCCGAATTTTTTTACCAGCGTCTCCTTTGCGTGGCTAGCTCGGTACAACTACAAAAGGCATCTACGGGCTCCCAAATTCCAAAAGAAAACAAAAGCCAAGTGGCTAAATCCAAAAACCCAATCCAATTTCATACAGAAATTTTAAATACATAACTTTTAGTCGAGCAATTCAAATTATCTCCTGAAATCAAATCAATTTCCCTTTTTCCCTTTAATACCTGCTTATCTTACTAAGCAACAATATACAATCGTAACCCTTCAAATCATTTTATACATTTTCTTACAGAAGTTTTCATATCTATTTCTATTTAAATTAGTTTTCCCCATTTCCATATGGATTCAACTTATTCTAAATTTTGAATATTGAATTCTATCTTTCATTTATAACTGATTCATATCATTATTTTAGATTAGTTTCATTCACTAGTTTATATTCATTTTCAATTTGAAATCGTTTTGTCATTATAAAAAAATTTAAAAAACTTTGAAAAATTTTCTAACTCAAATTTTGGCAGTCTCCTTTGTACGGAGTAGCTTTTGCAATTTGACAAAAGATATAAATATATATACATCGACCCACCCGGTCGGAAAAAGAAAAAACAGTTCATATTTCCTATTTTTATTGCGTAGGCGTATCTTGTTTAGCATTTTAAGCAAGCAGCTTATTTATTTTAGCAAATGGCACAACCAAACCCAGCCAAACGGCCTTCAGGTACCTGTACTTACTCAATTTAAATATGTAAGTGCCATATATAGAAAATTTATTAGCATTTCACTCACTTCCAATAGCTAAACACATGCATTACTAAACATCAAGCACCAAACACTTCCATAAACAATTTATATGTTTTCAAAACTAATTCAATTTGCAACACAATTTCTTACACTCCATTGATTTTTAATCCAAACAAGCTCATTTTCACTTCAATTAATTCGAAAACCAATTTATTTAATCTCTATCAACTCACAGGAATTTAATTACTTTTGTTTACGCCAAACGACAATTATTGTTATGCAATTTCGACGATATTCCTTAATAAAGTATTTAATTTTAGTTTATAACTACTTTAAATTAATTTCAACTCATTCTGTATGTAATTCCATTTCAAATTTTTACACTAACCATACATATGCATTTCATTTCATCTCCGCATTGGTTTCAATTTAAAACTTTTTCATTGAGCTTGACAACATTCATTTTTCAAAAATAAATTTAACCCAAAATTTTTATTTAATGGTCTACTATTCTCACTCGAAACCAAGCTTTTATTTAAGTAATTTTGCTTCAGACAAATTCGCCACATAACTCAAGTCCATTCTGATAATCCAATCTCAATTAAGATTTTGATTCAATTTTTCTTCAAGCAGACTTCATCTATTTATTATTTAATTCGATTAACCCATTTATCCATCCCGTAATTAAACTTTAATTCACTTACGTAATTTATTTTCGAATTTATTTTATTAATACAAAGCCATTCTCAATCCTTTTCTACTTATCAGGTTTTTTTTTGCAATTCAAACCATTTCTATTATAATTCACTTTCATTTCATTCGACTACACTTCTCTTATATCTAATTTACTTGAAAATTTCATTAAATATTATTCAAATCACCCTCGAATTTTATTTGTAATTCAAACCATCACATTTTTCAATCCAGCTCTATTTTATTTTTATTTTTACAACATCTCTTCTAATTTATTTCATTATCAAATCCAAGACGAATTCTATCTACAATTCTAATTCATTTCCAAACTCTATTATTAATTTAAAATCCATTTATTTACCAAAGTTAAATTTTATTAACATACTCAATCATATAATTATTTAGCCAATTAGCTTACTTTCCACTTCTAAATCAATATTCGATTTTAATTACAAATTCACTTCATTAAAATTCCAGTTTGGATTTCCTTGATTTTCCAAAATTCGAACATCTTTAAAAAAAAAATTAAAAATGTTTTCAAAATTCACATCATACTACTAAAATAACTCTTTACAAAAATACTTTTTATAACTCGATGTCTCAACCAGTCCATCCTTATTCTCACAGAAGTTCAGTCATACGTTGATCAGGCGTAGGACTGAAAATCTACAAGTACTTGGTAAACCCGTTTTCAACACCCAGTGAAAATACTTGAAAAATAATTTTATTGAAAATATAGAAAACATTTTTTGAAAATAGAGGAAATATTTTTGGTGAGAATGCTTTGGAAATCATCACCTCCATCCATGGTCGCAGTTACATTTCAGGGTTACGTTGCCATCGCAGCAAAAGTCCATGCAACTGCAGGCTCTTCACGGCCTCTCGATTACGCCATGGAACCCACAACAGATCATAGTTACATCCCAGGGTTACGTTGTCATCACAGCAAAAGTCCATGTAACTGCAGGCTCTCTGCGACCTCTGAATTTCGTTGGTGAAATGAAACTTCTCCACTCCTACATAGGTCGCAGTCTACCGATATAAAATCAAACGCAGACTGTTGGCTCTCAGCGGCACACACGACTTTCGCTATGTTATACCATAGGTCGTAGTCTACCGATATAAAATCAAACGCAGACTGTTGGCTCTCAGCGGCACGCACGACTTTCGCTATGGTATACTCTACTCATAATCCCCAGGAACTAGTTTTGTCCGGACTCCTCACAGGATCAACTTTAGAAGCCCCCCTTGGGGCTCAAGGCAGCACCACCCGGTGGCA
The DNA here is from genome assembly GCA_030765085.1 of Allium cepa. NCBI lineage: Eukaryota > Viridiplantae > Streptophyta > Magnoliopsida > Asparagales > Amaryllidaceae > Allium > Allium cepa. The sequence goes on along the minus strand of CM060940.1, from coordinate 211,232,591 downwards.
CTCCTGAGAAGTTCATTTCAGGGAGCGCCTTTTTCCCCAGAGCCATCATCAAAACACTTTATACTATATACATATAGTATCTTTCAAATCATACACCTAGTATGATCTCATACAAAGTACCTTTACACAAAATCGATTATTCCAAAATTGATAATTCTTAAACTAGACTTTCCAAATTTTAATATTGGTTTTACCCAAAAATCAAAAGCCTTTCCAAATCCAAAGGTTCCCAAAATCCTTTTCCAAAATCCTCATAAGATCCTTTATATATATATATATATTAAAAAATATATATAATTTTTAAAACTTTGGATCATTTCAAACTTGTATAAAATCCCTTTTACTTCAAACATTTCAAAACATTTTTCTTCCAGCAATAAATTCAACAAGGGAAGATTTATCTTATATAACAAAGATATACAACTTTGTTTATTCAAAACCAAATATCCCAATTTGATTACTCTTTTCAATATCAAATTCATTCAAATTCGTACGATGTACACATATCATCCGTACGCTATACCAATCTGATCGCTCACTCGATCACACAATTTCACTTCCGAACTAGTATTGTCCACCTGACTTCCTAGTGCGGACTCAAATATGCTTTCTTGATTAGAAACCGTCATTCTCCTTGCATAGCCATAATTATGATAGTGAATATCTAGGACCAATCAACAATCCATATCTAGGTTCGCCGTCGAAAATCGAGTGAAAAATCCCAACTCGGATCGATGTACTATCTCGAAATTCTGTGCTCGAATCTGGATCAAATCACTATGCGAATAGAATAGTATACATACATCCTACGTATTTATTTTCATTGATTATTACCCAAATCAATCCCATTTCTATTCTCATTCACTTGAATCTTCATTCACTTAGTTACAATTGTCTCAATTCCATTGAATTATCACTTCAATTCTTATCTTAGTTGGGTATTAAATCCATAACAGTTTGAACTCCGACCAGTTTATATTTAGAAAATAGCTTGAAAATTTTAAAAATAGATAAGTAGTTGAAAAATAATTATTAGTTTACAAAATAGCTATAAAATAGTTAACTAATCGTAAAATAGTTGGAAAATAGTTAAATAGTTTCAGAAATTTTAAATAATTGCCAAATAATTGTAAAATAGAAATTAGTTTGTGAAATAGTTGAAAAATAGTAATTAGTTTATAAAATAGCTACAAAATAGTTAAATAACTCCAAAATAATTGTAGAACAAGTATAAAATAATTTGGTTTAAAAAAAAGTTGTATATATTTAATAGCTTAGAAAAATAAGTTTATATCAAAATAATTTATATTGAAAATAGTCAAGGGTCACTGTTCACTTCCCTAATAATTCAACTTAAATTTCTAGTTTCATTTAATTGACTCAATTCTAACTTGAATAACTTCATTTTCTATTGAAATTTATTTAAACCCAATCCAAGTTGAATCAATCTTGATTCCCTTCCCAATTTAAACCAAATTCCAATTTAAACTATCTTTACTTCTGTATTTCAAGGTTCAAATTAGAGTTCAATACAATTTTATTTTAAAATTTTAATTTATTATTAAATTTTATCTTCCAGTTTGAAGCCGGTTCTTAAACAATTTTAATTTACAAACTCAATTATTCAAATTTATTTTATTTATACAATACCATTCTCAATTTAAAGATTTTTATTAACAATAGGATGATATCGTCCAATTTATTTTAAAACGTCCATCCATTTTCAATTTCCAGATCTCAAACCCATTTTGAGATCACACAATCTACCAATTCAAATTAACCATTTAACTTTCCAAGTTAAATTCCAATTTTCATCTTAAAATCTCCAATTCAAGTTGTTCATTCAAACTTATTTAACTTCTCCCGTGTTAAATTCAATTTACTTAACCCAAACAACCTCAAAAATAATCTTTCCACTTAAAAACTTATCACTTGGGTATCACATTCCATTCCAAATTTCAAACTCAACATTTAGAGTTTATTCAAACAATTTTTGATTTATGTCTATTCCTTATTCATACAAATTATTTCTTTTACACACGAGGTCATCCTTAAATTTTTAGACCGCTTTTGGTTTTTAATTCAAATCAAATTCTCAAACAACCCATTGTTTGCAACAAGTCCCAGTTATCCAACCTATTTATTATTTTTCATTACTTTGAAACAAAATTTTCAAATTCTGGGACCAGATTTAGAATTTTATTTTCAATTCATCAAATTTTAATTTGGTTGTATTTCTATTTCTACTTAATTTAATTCCAATTCAAGACTTCAGTTTGGTTGTATTATATTACTTCTTAATTTTAATTTCAATAATTAGCAACCAATCACCTTAATATTTATTAGAAGGAAATATTGCTTTATATATCAAAATATATATTTTATATAAAATCATTTAAAATCTTTATATAAGAAAATAACAAGTACGCGCTCATATATATACACTCAACACATTCTAGAGTACTTTGGACTCTATTTAATGAGTAATCCCCACCGAGCCAAGATTCTCGCTTAACCTTTCAGCTCTGATACCAAATGTAACGACCCAAAATTTTCACGCTCGAAAATTCCAGATAGTTATAGAAAAGAAGAAAGAGATAGAAGAAGAAGAACAGAAACATCAACAACTCACATTCGCAGCAGATAAAATATAATAATCAATAATAACAGTTTACAAAAGAATACTATATCTGTCGATTACATTTAATATACATCAGAGTTTCACATATATACAGTCACTGAATACATAAAATTATCATGTCTCAGATTAACAATAATATAAATACATCGGAAATACTCTATACGCTATTGCCATCCAGCTCGCCTCCTGAGCTCCAAAACGTACCTACCTGAAAATCTGCAATACTCAGTCTGACCCAAGCATTACACCAAAGTAACACCCGGGTCAGGCTGGAACCAGCGTGAGTAAACCCAACTAACATGGAATACCACAACATACAACTTAAATAAAACCCGGGGTAACCTATATCAATTTAACCAATTCACAACTTGCTATAGACAACCCTGATTTCACATATAAATTTCTAAGTATCAAACTTAGATAAAATAATCCAATTCACTTAAATCATTTCATTCCTGCCTATAGGTTTCACAAATCAATTTATAAAAATTCGAAGTGGTTTCGGGTATTTCCTAATACCCGACCCAGTCTCTTCGAAACTCATGTCATCCTAACCCAAGTTATACAAATGAAATACACAACATTTCATATCAGAGATATCAACTCACTCGAACATCCAATACCATTCAATCATCCATAAGCAATTTGATCACTTCCAGTTTAATTCAATTGATTCTAATTGAATTTCAATCCTCAATCACTTAGATTTCTTTACTTGTTAATTAATTAATCTCAAATCAAATAATTCAATCATCCCTTCAATATTCATCTTAATTAATAAATCTGGATTAATTATCCTTTAATTTCATTCAAGCAACTATCATTAATTAACTTCACCATATTACTTATCCTTAATCAAACGATAAGAAATCTTAATTACTTCATGAACAAATTAACTGTTTAGTTACGTTAATCCTTGATTACTTATATATTGACTTCTCATAAGTCACTCATTATTGATTAATCAACATTAATTAATCAATCTTCAATTACCTCATTGATTATACAAATTAACGATTTCCAATTATATTTTAATTAATCCTAATCTAAATTAACTACATTAATTAAACCACAATATTAGTCATTCTTGATTTATCTCAATCCTGTAATTAACTATCCATTTATATACTTCATTAAATAAATCAAATTTCTCCTTAATTAATCATCTTAATTACTCTCTCTCTTGATTAATTACACAAGGTAATTATATTTTATTTATTTCATTAAATAATTACTTATTAAATCACCCAATGATCATTCTAATTAATTTAAATTTAATTAATTAACCCAAACTATTAATGAATTTAATTAATTAATTTCTCATTTAAATTATCCTACTTATTTAATGAATCACCAATCATTAAACCTTATTGATTTTAGACTGAACCATATTCTTATCAACGATTTAAGTTTAAAACCATTTAACCCAAATGCTTCGAGTCAAACCACAATTAACTCGAGAACCAACCAAAACCAAAGTCACATCAACATTAGTGCACATCCAATCAAACTTAATCATTCAACCAATTATTTAAATTTAACTATCTAAATTTAAATAAAAATCCAACAGAGTGAGATTTACTCACATTTTCCTTTGCAATCCAAATCCAATCTCGATTTGTTTCCTTTAGATTTAGACCTTGTATAAACAGTTAGACGATCTTATTAATACTCGAACAAGTTCAATCTCTATTTAATAAATTTCATTTTACCTATAAGTAAATTTCAAACTAAGTTTCTGTTTACAAAATATGTTCTAGTTATCAAATAATTATATAAGTTAACTAAATAAATTGATTTCTATTTTATAAATTAAATTTAACTAAATCTTTATTAAACAAATAGTTAAATTTTCCTAAACTAATTTCCCCTTTTTTTTCTAAATCTTTACATATAATTTGTTCTGTAGATATGTAAACATTTTTATTAGCTATTTTAAATAGAACAAAACGATATAAAAATCTCACCCCAATTGCGTGCTTTGACCGATCACCGAGCAAATTCCCAAGCCTTCACGCAATCCAGATGTCGAGTTCGACCTCAAACCCATATCAAGAACGACAGCCCAGATCCAAAAATGGCAAACTGTAGCCGCGCTCTGCCTCTCCTCACTACTGCTCGACCATACCCATTACATCACGTCCTATAACCCCCCTCTCCATCGCATCGTTCCATGCCCACTTGCCCAGGCAGCTCAGCCGCGAGCTCCAAAACAGCGCGACCTTCCCCCCAAATCGAATGATTCCTCCCAATAGAATGATGCGCGACCAGCTTCTAGCGACACGAGATCCCGGAGCCCCCCTCAATCACGCGAACGACATTGCGGCCTTCCCTATGCCGACTCGAGTTGACATCACCAAAATCGAAACCTTAAAACCCCGTTGCTCGTCGTCGAACAACATCCAGCACCTCACACCGATGCCGCTCTCACGACCCACAATAAAGCTTCGAAGAAAAGTTTAAATTAACTTATAATTGGTTTCGATTTTCCCTTATTACTAAACGGCTTCGGCCAATTTTTTTTGATTTCTAATTACTATTGAAGGTAAGAGGGGACGTGGTAACTATGGATGTAAGGAAGCGTCTTGAGTACGCGTTGATTATTATAATTAAATATAGCAAATATCTCGAGTTGCATAATGCAAAATCCCGAACCCCAAATCAGAAATGCCGACAGACATTTATAGGGTTTTCCCCGCATTCCAAACACCATAGAACGTGTTTCGGAGGCTAATTTGATCGTATGCACGAGTTACAAAAGAAAACGATCAATTCTAGTTTAAATCAATTTAAAAGTTTCTAAGCATTTTGAGTTGCCAGGGTCAACCGACAACTCCGATTGCTACGAAATTTGAAATCCGATAATAACTAACTATTACGGGTCCAATGGAACTGGTTTCATCAAATTTCGAGACAGTGCCTCGGAAGGCTATTTTTATCTGTCAATTTAAACGATATATTATTAAAATTGAACAAATCACCTTTAAATTAAATTCCATCCATTCTATTATCTTTAGTATCATCATTATAAATTTTATAAGTCTTCAAATTAATTTAACAGGCTCAGAAATTTCAGATTCAACAATTTACCCAATTTTCAATTATTAATTTCTATTTAAACTATATAATTCAATGATTTAATTACCAAGTAAATATTGATATCTTGAATTCAAGTTAAAATTAACTTTTAAATATTTTAAAATCAATTAACTATTCAAATTTAAATTGTTAGAAATTCAGGGTTGTCACAAATACGGAATCACGTTTCTAAACTCTAAACTATATATTATAAATATGATATTGTCTGCAATTAAAATTCAAAATCTTGTGTCATATAAGAATGATAAGAAGAAACACTTGACCAGTCGATGCAGGACTCCTTAATATCAAAACCACATAAATCTTTATGTCTTTTAATTTTCTACATTTATTATCATGTTTTTTAATTTGATTCTATTTGGATTTGGTTGAACCTATTGTTAAATTGGACTTAATATTTTAACAAACAGTTAAGATGCAACTATATAATTGTGTAAGTATAAGCAACATAATTACTTCTAGTCAAGATAATTTTAGTATCGATTAAACTTGTTGATTCTCTGTTATGAAAGCATCCAAAAACGTATTTGCTTCGAAGCAAAATAGGTGTTATGAGAATGAAAAATCTTGGTAATAATACCGATTGCTGGCTCATAGCCAATTTCTTAACTTTTTTTTAGTTTATATTATCTTGCACTCAATCACTCATGAGCAATATTTCCGATTTTCATCATTTTAAAGTCTAACATTGTTGATCTACGTATGTGAAAAATCATGGATAATACCTTCCTCCTAAATTACACTTCTGTGGGTGCAAAATGTGCTTTATTAAGAGACAAACAACCAAACCCTAAGTCGGTAGATGAATTCATTATTCAGCCTGTTTCCATGGAAAATTATGTCTTACATAGAACACTTTAACCCCATATAGTAATTGAGTCAAAACAATCCATGTCGGTATGATTTACAGATTCATGTTATCAAAAAATTCAAATTTTTAAGTGAGAATTCCATCCATCCATGGGTTGACTATATTCGATGACCCACCAAAATCTAGTTGTAACCTTCAAGAGTAAAAATTATTCAAAGAAAATTGCACGACATTCAATTTATTGATTGACGTTGTCGATCGATAGAGCATCGATCAGTACCAATTAGTAGCCTTTTCTATATAATCGAAGCTTGGCCCTTTTTCATAATTCTTCGCTCTTCATCTCTGTCAACCTGAACCTTTGTACTTGTTATTGATCAAACTTGCTTCAAAACTACTTCAAATGTCATTTAACTGGTTAAAGTTCATTCAAACAGTTAATCAACACTTATATTCATGCATTATTCCGTTACAATCTTATCAATATTGTATCAATGTAACCATACGCAAGCTTCTGAAAATCGATACAGAATGCATGAAATTTGCAATCTGATAACTTCCTTTCATCAATTTGATGATGCATCTCCTTATAATAACATCCAACATCAATTCCTTATCAATTTCTACGCATTTCAATCGATTTCTCAAATCCTAGCTTTTAGCCTACCAATTGATAAGGATTACCTCTACTGATTTTGGGAAATTTGTTGATTTGGATTGTTGAATACTTCAATAATACACTTCCAGCACAGCTCGCTGCTAACGCAACTTTAAAATATTTGTTCCTTGAAAAACTCAATTTATTTTCGGGCATAAAACTAATGAAGAACATGAATTCCTACCTACAAGAGTTAGTCTGGGACTATTATCATTGTTTTCTTAATAGCTATCCTACACACATGATTCCATGTGAGTCAGGAATGCGTGTTTGTCCACGCTTCTACTTGTTTTCAGGCACAAGTCATTCATGTTATAGATCGCACTACCACATGCCATACAATGCATATGACATGCATGTGTACTCAAAATACTACCTGCCCCTAGTCGATGTATAGAGCCCTATAGGTCGGTACACATCAATATATGTTGGGTATTGTACATTGACCGCACCAGAGTAGACAATTCACAACAATCATATGCATATATAGGAATTATATAAATCATACCTTATATGATATTTACCTTCTTGAGCTTGTTTTCAACATTTATATAGCTGGTATGGATGGTTGATGATCATTCAAAATCACTACTGTGGTTGCTTCATCAACTTTGATGTCCCTAAAAGCGGTACTACATCCTTATCAACTTCTACTTCAATAGCTGTTGTCGACCCATCTTCTACCCCTTACATATCAGTTTGCTACTCCAACCATTATAGCTTTTATTAGTAAGATTTTTAGTGTCATTGCACTTCACGCTAGTACGCATTACATTAATATTTTTATATATATAAAAGGAAAACGAGAGTAATCTGCAAACTTATGTAAATGAAATTGTGAGGTGAAAAAGTTGATAAATAATTCATAATGAATAGGATGAACAAAATAAATGAATGACATAGATATTTACGTGGTTTAGATCATTAGATTCTGACATAATGGGCAACGGTACTTTTCAATCACGATTTTCATTAGTACACATACATTGATGTCTAACATTGATAAATCTTTTCTGTTTTGATATTTGTGTTTTTGTTACTAAGAACAAGTTCAATGAAAAGAATATCCACTTTCTGATATAGTTCCATTCTATTTACGTCATCTTAGGATCACTTGGTTTGGTACGTCCTAGGTATTCTTCTGCTGTACAATATTGGATCTTGTAATTGTCGCATGATCACATGGATCTTCAAGAGATAAGACGATTGTTTACACCAAAAGTGGGACAAACATCCAATCAAACGAAAAGGTTGGTATGGATCTAATTGTTATTGGATTTGTGTTGACAAATTTGGGTGTTAATGGATTTCTTGGGTCTGATTGTGGTGGTGTGGGAGTGGGCCAAGGAAAAGATTGGTATGGGTATTGAAAGTGAGGTTGAATGTGAGGAAATGGTTGTTGTGGTGAGAAGTTTGTGGTTGGAGGAGTTTGAGCGGTGTTGATAACTGATATGTGAGGTAAGTGAGAGGGTTGTGTAGAGAAAATATGAGGAGTTTGTGTAGGTAGACTAACCTGAGGTATAGTGAAACCCAGAGTGTTTGCTTGCTGATGATGTGCAGAGACTTGTGAGAATGAATGTGGTTGTGTAAATGGAGCAAATTGATGAGTTATTTGTGGGTTTGTTGACAAGGTCGGAATACTTGGAGGTCTGGTTCTGATGGGTTGTGTAGATAGTGGTGGATGTGGGTATGAAGTTGAAGTGTGTGTGGCAATATTGGGAGGTTGGAAGGAATCTGACATGGTCATTTTATCAAGTTTGATGATCATAGATTTCAATGCATCTTGCATTTGTGATATATTTGAATTCATGTCTGAGATTTCCAACACAATACTTGCATTGCATTCATCATGTTTGTTTTTCCAATCAGCGGTTATTTGTGTTGATTCCTTTCCTTGCTTTAAAGATGATGGCAACGGCTGCTTTTGTTTTGGATCTGGTGGATCTGAGTTGTGTTGTAAAAGTGGTTGTGGATCTGTTGGCAAATTTGACACCACTTGTGAGAGCTCGCTCAAGCTTTTGGTTTTTGGCTTCACCATGATGATCAGAATCTGGCTATGGTAGAGAAATACAAAGAGCAAGAGAACACAAGAAAAATAGGAAGCAAAAGGAAACGTAAATTAGGTAGTGAAATCTTCTTATGCTTTCTCTTTCTACACACAGCTTATATATTTGCATTTCTTATCTTTACGTGCAAAAGGAAAAAAAGTTAACAACCAATTTTATGCTGGCTTGACACTTGTCCTAGGACCACTTGCCAAGATTCCTTTCACAATGCATTTCTTTCATGCAAGCCCTCCATGATCTGCTTCTTCTTTATTTCTCTAATTCCCTATTCACTCCACAATTTGCTTGCTGCTTGTTAATGCCTTCCTCTATCTGTTCTGCACTATGCACACTGACACACACTTTGGGTTTGTAACAACTGGCAAGATTTAAGAGATTAAAAGAGATAAGGACATACAAATTTTATAGTAGTTCAACCAAAATCAATAGTCTACGTCCACTGTCAACTTTGTTAGTGGTTGTACCTTTCTTTTACAATGATGAACTTACAATTTGGTTTCCTATAACTGAATTAGGGTTAAGTAGAGTTTGGGCATTAAATTAGATAACAAAGAAATAAAAAAGAAGATCCTTTTTCCTTTGCACCTCTATCTCTATTTGTAGATGACAAACTATCACAAAATTATCGAAATAAGCTCCCATGTTCTCCACATCTACCATGAAACTCTAAAAAAGATATCATGGCCAAATCGATAACAATGATAACACGGTATCGAGTTGTGTACATATATGACCTTTGTTTTGTTGTGCTTTATCTTGCTTTTCCTTACCTTACTTGGCTAAGTGCTTTGCTGACTCATCATAGATTCGGTGCCGAGTTATGCATTTGACTTGTAATTTCATTTTTTGCTTCTCATTACTTGACTTATCTAAAAAGTGATTAAGTACCCTCTCGTAGTAAGGATCATCATTGACTCTTGGCACTTCACCTGAATTTTTGCATTAACTTGTCTTTCTGATTTTTACTTCATCTTATGGGAATTCAATGGTTCTTATTTATCGAGATATTGCTTGAGTTTAAAAGCAGAATAACAATGACGATTACTAATTATTTAGGTAGGATCATTTAATTTTAGGCAGAATTACTAAATTTTAAACGAATGAAATTTTCAATTTTTCCTGCAAATAGGGGATAACTACCTTCTAGATTCATTCCTCATAGCGGGTTCAACTTCTACTGGTTATAAAGAAATAGGTTCTCATCTTTCACATCGGCCTTCCTTGGGGTCACTTAATTCGGCCTACGTGCTACTCAGGTTACTTGCATTGTGCCTCTTTTTTTTTACTCATTTCTTCTATTCATGAATGTTGATCTCAATTTAGGTGTAATACTTGCCCTCTTGATCTACCCTAATGTGAATCAAGGTAGATCCAAATTGTATTCTTTATACTTCATTTCAAACATTTTTCCTAGTCTTCCATATTTAAGCTTTGGACACATGTTATTCTTTGATGCCTCTTTATGGTTTTCAAGGGTCCAAGGGTGATGATTCGAATTTTGTTGTTCATCCTTTTGAAACGATTATCATTTAATGAAATTGATTCTTCCTGTCTTTTCCAGATTAACAGTTGAGGGTATATTTCTTTTCCTACAAATACCACCTTTTCCTTATCTTTGTTAGAGTTAAGGTGTGCCCTAGGGCAATCATGTAATTTGTTACATAACTTAATTCTTACGAAAGAATCTTATTTGAAATAAAATATGATTTTGATTTTATTTTCTTTTATATATGTTCTTATATAGTGATATAAGTAATGATATTAACACATTAGACATATATAAGTAAAAAATCCTTAAATGAAGTATTTTATTGATTATATTTAAAAATATATTCGTAACCATGAGTATTGAATCGATTTCTAATTACTTGCTTCTCAAATATTCCTACTCAAGATGTATTGAGGAAAGGGATATTGAACATCCATTAAAATTAGTGAATGTAATGCTCCCCATACGATGGATGGTGAATTACTCATGACCGTTAGACCATTAAGGGTTACATACTAGTGGTTGTTTGGAACAATCATAGAAAGATCTAACAAAATTCTTTTATAAGTTAATACAAGTAAGTCAGAATAGAAGATTTCATGATAACGACATATAATAGTCTTTAGACTTGAGGGCATTGTTGATCTTAAGTTGGTATGATGTACTTCAAGCACTTGGCATGACGACCATGTTATAGCCATAGTTGGGTGCATGTTGTACTACTCGAAGTGATGTACCATTGAAGAGAGGATTTGTCTCCTTTGTTGTCAAAGTTTAATTACATCGTAATTTGTAATCGACTTACTTTCAAAATCTATAGCCAAACTAAATCAGTTAATAGATAATTGTTATTGGATTGAACCAAATGTATTCAAAGCATTTGACCATGGATGCTAATAGAGATTTTGACTGTAGACCAAACTCCAGATATATTGGAGATACGGTGTTAAAAAGATAAAAATGTGTACATAATATCGTTGCTAGGTCTAGCTTAATAAAGATTAAAACCAGATTTTGCCTAAATGACCGTTAAGTGATAGTACTTCTGCCTGATACTGTAGTTCAACAAAGTTCATACAAGCTTTAGTATTTAAGTTGTTCAAATATAGGTCGAGGATTGAGTTCATACCAAAGAGTCAACACAACCATGTTGGTAGTTAACTTTCAAGTTCGACCAGTGTAAAATTAATCTGTAAATGTTATAAATTAACAATAAAATTAAATACTAGTTGTTAGCCGGTTGATTGTGCCGGTAATGAGAGGTTCACCAAGCAAGCGTAAAGCAAGGAAAAAGTCCCCGAGGCACAAAGCCTCGCTCGGCACAATGCCTCGCTTGGTACAAAGCCTCACTCGGCACAATGCCTCATTCGGCACAAAGCCTCGCTCGACACAAGAAAGCCTCGCCGGGCATACACTCATCGATCAGCACAATTACGTCTCCTTCGGCACAAAGCCTCGCTCGGCACAATGCCTCGTTCGGCACAATGCCTCGTTCGGCACAAAGTCTCGTTCGACACAATGCCTCGCTCGGCATTCGAATGTTACTCGGTAGGGATATCTCGTTCGGCCTAGGTACCGTTCGGCCTTGCTTCGTCGCTCGGAATTCTTGATTTATTACTCAATCGCTCAGCATTCTCTAGTTTGGCAACTGCCATTCGACATGTTATGGCCTGGTGCGCAGAAGTCACCAACTGTGGGCCGAGGTACTTTGTTCGTAGGCCCATGAGGGAAGTCCAGCCTATCTTCACCTATAAATAGAAGAGCAGAGGCGTAGTAAAAGGGACCTTTTTTTGAGAACACCGGGGAGACTCTGCCGCTTTGAAGACTTGTTCTTTTTCAGTTAGCATTTGTATTCAAGTTGTTGGTGTACGAATTGTATCTGTATTCAGTTATCTGTGAGACCAATAAAGATTAAACTCAAAGTGGGCGTAGGCAGTTACGCCGAACCACTATAAAATTGGTGTTCTTGTCTCTTATAGTTATTACTGCATTCCAATGCGTTATTCCTCAGTTTTAATTTACTTTCTTCATTTGTCTCTCTACACAAATCCTTCTTCGGGTGTTAGTGACCAATTCTGGTGCTAATATTTTGGTGCTTCCACTGAGAATGCATTCTCAGGTTATTAGGGTTACTTTGTAGCTACTGGATTGAAGAAGTTCCCCGAAGGAGATCCAAATTATTCATAGGAAGTCCGTTAATTCTACTCAGAGTTTCTACCAATAACTCTACAATGGGAAGGCCCCGTACCCGATCAGCCTCGCGCAACACAGACGTCAACGAGACTGCCAGCGTCCAACAAGTAGGACCAAGCAATCAATAAGTTAATCCGGGCGCAGGAACTGTCGCCGACCAAAACCAGATGGAAGTTGTCACTAGAATGGAATTCAATGACATGATGAGAGAACTCATGGAAAGTAGGAGACAACTTAGTGAACAGATCTAAGCTAACACTATTCTAATGACTCGGCTCACTAAACAACAGCATCAGAATGCTGGAGGTAGCCCTGCTCCTTACTCTTCATCTGACAGCTCGACCTCGTCCGATGAACCTCCCAGGCGTAGACACCGCAGAACTGAAACAACACAAGAAGTTATTGCTGATCGATTAATTAGGGATCACTTACGCCATGGAAATCACACCCAAGCTGGAGCAGCAAGCAAAGGATCTGGAGCGCGAGTGGAAGTTGGATGGTTGTGTAGGATCTAGATTAACCCTAGAGGGGGGGTGAATAGGGTTATAGCAAATTTTCTCAAATTAAACACAGAAATATAATTGCAGAAATAAATATGCTGAAAAGTAAAACACACACAAAATTTACCCAGCTTCGGCAACCCCTGCCTACTGCTGCATTCCCAGATTTCTATTAGAATTAAACAGTATCACGCTTACAAACACTCTACTAGACTCGCAGACCCTTTTGCTCCCGCTCACAAACACTCTACTAGACTCGCACACCCTGCTCCCGCCTATAGAGTTTCGCTCACTCGCAAACACTGCTCCCGCCTATAGAGCTTTGCAAACTCGCACTCCCTGCTCACTGAACTAATTCTAAATAGACAATCTGACACTACCTAATCCCTAGGTGGTGATTTACAAATTCTTCGACTCGAAAAGAAAAACAAACTTCAAAATTAAAACCAGAGCAAAAATTAAACTACAACTTGAATGCGTAATTTTTTCTCAAAATAAAATAACAAAAAAAAACCCCTTTATAATTGAACCCTAAAAAAAAACTTAAGCCCTTTTATAATTAACAAGGCCGGCCCCTTGTTTTTCATTAACCCGATCCACTGTTGTTTTGACCCGTTCCTTCTTTTCTTCTTTCTACTGTAAACACTGATGGCTGATTTCTTTGTTGAATTAGGGCTTCGGCTCTGGATAATTGATACTCTTTGCTCGTGCTCGTTCTCTGATGATTTGGTTGACTTTGAGATTGCGTTGCTCGGCTTGCTCGTTCTCTGACGATTGATTTGCGTCGACTTCGAGGTTGCAAATTGTTAGCAGCTGCTTCTTATGATTGATTTTACTGCTGCGGTATGTAAATTCTTTGCTTGTTTGTGCTTTTGTGATTTTAGAACTCAAACTCGATTGCCGATGATGAACTTGGGTTTGTGTTTGGATTTGATTCGATTTTCTCTTCAGCCGATGATGATTTTGGGATTGTATTTATATGAATTCTGGACACTTGATTTTGCTTGTATCGATTCGATACTTTCCTAAATTATGCTTTCCTGATTTTAATTACACCTTGATACGCACGGCTTTGATTGTGTTGCGTTCGATTCTTCTTGTATAAAAAAAAAGAAACTTTCCTCTTTTTAACATCTCTGACCATTTCAAAAAATAATGATACGAATTTTATATTCATTGAACTCTGACTTCGGCTTGTATTTTACTTCGATCATCTCTGCTGCATACTGTACTCGGTCGAGTTTATCCCCATTCTGTAGATCTGAACTTTGCATTTTATACAAAAGTATATGCTCACTATCTTCTGTTCACCTACATATTTACTGTGACGTTGGTCTTCATGTACTTGATATTGTAGTCTTCTTCGAACTGTCTTCATGTCTTGTTTCATGTTGCAACTGACTTGTGTATGCATTGTATTGATGATTTTGTATGCTAGTAACTTTGGTTTAATACTGCTTCACCATGTCACTTGAGGTTTTGCAGTTGGTTTATTGATGCATTCATGTTCATGCAGTCTTGTCTTGGTTGAGTTTGTTGTTACAGTATTCATTGGGCTGAATATCATGGTGTTCTGTTCACCCATTACTCCACTTGCATTGCATTTGTGATTGATGCAGTTTTGACATTTGGTTATGTTGCAGTATTCATTGTTGTTCCCACTGTGTTGCATTTGTATCACTGGTTCATTGCACTGTTTCATGCATGCTCGACATTGTGACTTGAGCTTTGTATTTGAACTGTGTTGTCTTCATGCCTGACTTGATGTTTGTAACTTGTGATTTCATGCTTCATGCATGTACTCTGTTCATATGTTCTTGGTGGCATTTCTTTGGACTGCACTGCAGTATTCATTATGTTGGTCGAGCTTGCATTCTTTGTTGGCACTTTTGAATGTTTGCAGCTTGGCCTTGAGTTGTTTAATGAAGAAGTTGAACTTGCATACTGTACTTGTATTCTGGTTGAGACCTCTGGTATGCTGCATATTGTCACCGTATTGGTTCGAGTCAGTTTGCATGGTCACTTATGCAGTTTGAAGCTTGCCACTGACTTTGGTTCTTCGCTTGCATCGTTGTAGTTGCATTTATGTCACGTAGTTGCATACTTTGACTTCACTGAGTCATCATTTCATATGCTTGCACTACTTCTCTTTGGTCATGTCTGATGGCATTTCTTTTGTGGTCTTTGTTGTTGGCATTGTCTTCTGTCCACACTTGCCCAGTAATCTTGAGTTGCAGTGAGCTCGACATTGTTGTTTACTTTACCACTGACTTGATGCTGCATACATGTTTGTTGCAGTCCCTTTTTGCTGTTGCTATCCACATTGAACTGCCTTTGATGCACTTTTGAACTTTGTTGCATTCATGTCTTCGACTGTTTGGTCTGAACTTGACGTTGTAGTTTGTAGCTGTTGACTGCATCACCATATATCAATTGCTCGGCCTTTGGTTTCATGTGCATTGAGTTTTGACCCTTTGTTGTTCATTTGGGCTGTTGGACTTGTTGTACATTGCATAGTGCATTGCCTTGTTTGTTGTGATTGTGCTTGCACACTTGCTATTTTTGACTGCGCACACGAGTTGGCGAGGCAGTGCACACGTGTATGAATGTACACGTGTGTATTGCAGCCACTTATGGTTACATGTCCCTGTAATATCTATATGCACGACTTTGTGATGAAAACAAGTGTGAATTATGACGAACAACCCAAATAACTGAGGCAAATCATATTTTCAAAAATCGTATTTTATTTTATATTGCAAAAATATTTCTTTTTCAATTTTACTGCGTTAGTGAATATTTTTGCAGATTGCTCAGATGCTGGATTCAAACTGGAATGCAGTTGAAGACAAAATACGAGTGTGAGTGATATGTAGTGAGGTTATCAATGTAAAAATATTTGTGATGTAATCGTGATGTAATCAAAAATGTATATGTATAGTGAGAGCATGAATTTGTACTATTCAAGATTGTAATAAATATTTGTTTGAATAAAATTTCTGTTTGAATTCAAAATCTGTGTAACTTATTCTGTTTGAATTCAAATTCAAATTCTGTGTAATTTATTTTATTCAACAAATATTTATTTAATCTATGAAAAACAAAATAGTACATTACTAAATACATTTAAATGAATATATATGTTTATTATCATCAAACAAAAACATATAAGCGCATATTCAACAGGTTGGCCCACCATGGTCTTAATGAAGCTGGTCCCTAGGACACACGTTTGGAAGACCGCCAGCAGAGGAGACACCAACTAGAATGATCGCGCGAGACAGATTCCAACCTTCCATCTTCCATACAAACCCGGACCTATCGGCTATAGTCAGACAGCTGATGAGAGAAAATCAAGGCATGACCAATGAAGATTGGGGGATATGCAGAAATCATACTCCATTCACAGATACTATTCTACAGACCGAGTACCCGAGAAAGTTTAGCATGTCAACTATCCCGACTTACCAAGGGAAGACTGATCCCTGACAGCATGTGATGAGATATGAATGGATGATGCATTCAGCTAGGGCAAATGATGTAATTAAGTCTAGATGCTTCCCAATAACTTTATTCGGAATTGCGACCATGTGGTTCACTCGACTTCCTCCGCGTTCAATATCCAGCTTTGACGAATTGGCGGCGAAATTTGTACACACCGCCTGTCCCAAGGACGTAATGTCCCTATCCAGTGTAATCCAGGCCCTAGGGCAGTCGTTGAAGGAGTACTTACAGAGATTTCACATTGCAGCTACTGAAGTTAGCAACCCAAATGACCGTGCAATTTTGATGGCTATGATGCAAGGAGTGGATCCGGATATGGAGTTTGGAGATTGGTTGGTAGGAAAGCCTCCGACTACGCTAGAGCGTTTTTATTTAAAGGCTCATCGGTTCATACGAAGGGAGGAGGCCAGGTGGACAAGGCGAGATAAGGCACCAGGGCCCGGTCAGGAGACTGTGAAGAGCAACATCGCTGTAAAGCAATCCAGTGACAATTTGGACCAATCCACTCACTACCGGACCAATCCACGCCCCACTCACCACCGGACCAATCACGCTCCACTCACTACCGGACCAATCCACGCCCCACTCACCACCGGACCGAGACATTACCGAACCAACATTGCCAGACCAGATCACGTCAGCCCAGGCCAACCAGCAACTATATACATCCAAGACCCCTATCTCCAGCCTCACTCTATAAATAGAGGGGTAGGGGTACAACAATGGAGGAGAGAACTCAAGCACGGACAGAACTTTTAAACGACTTTCATACACTTGTAATCAAAGCTTTGTACTTGTAATCCGGATCGTGAAGGAGAATAGCATATGAAGTGGACGTAGGCATATTCTGGCCGAACCACTATAAATCTGTGTGTCTTTTACAGTTTAGTCTCTACTTTTTACATATTTGCATAAATCACCCAAATCACTAAGAACAACATAAAATCGACTAAATCATACGACTTGGAGGTGTTTGCTCATTTTTTGTGCAAACATTTTTGGTGCTTTCACTGAGAACGGGAGCTCGAAGCTTCAGCTTCTCCCACTTAACCTTCTTCCTAACAGCATCGCTCATTGCTCAGAAAACATGCCTCGCAGGCAGAAGAAAGATGTTAACAAAGGAAAGAACGTCACAGCTAGCAGTATTCCGGATCCAGTGATCCCAGATCCAGAGAATTGTCCCGTTCCAATAGCAGTACCAAATGAAAATCAGGCAAATCCGACAGCCCCTGCCACAGAACAGCCGGCAGCATATACTAGGGCAGATCTAGACAGGGTTGTGGCTGAAGTGACTAACCGCTTCACATCCCAACAAGAAGCCTTGGTGAACCGACTCATGTCACGCTTAAGGGATGCTGAAGAATCCTACCGCAACACTGAATCACGGGATGAGTCCCAGTCTGGAGGATCTCGAAGGCGACAAAGATCTTTCTTCAAGCTAACAACAGAAATAGCAATGGTAGGAGCCAAGCCCGAGCTCAGCCCGAACTCCGACCCGAAGAAACACTTGGAACCGAACCCAACGGGGGAGGTACCAGGTGAGGGTCGGCTGTAGCTGAGCCTGTCATGCTACCTAGCCATGGAAACACCAATGAACGGGGCCGAGCTAGAGTCCAGCCCGATGTTGGACCCGAGGAAGTGCTCGGAACAGAACCCAGTAGGGGAAGATCAAGGCAAGGGCCAACTGTAGCTGACCCTAGCATGCTCCCAGAAGACCAGAGACAACCACTGGAAAATATTAGGAGTGATAGACGATTCCATCCCCACAGGTCATCTGGATGGAATCAATCTCGCAGAGAAGAACCAAACTCATTTCTATCTGCTCCAAATTCTGATGAAAGGATGGCGCGATTGTTCAGAGGGTGCGTCCAACGGGATCAAAGAGATCGAGGGATAGGCGCTAGGGTAACTAGCCCTTTCACCCGCAATATCAAAATTGCCATCACCCCCCGAGAATGGAAAATGCCAACAATGCAACCTTACAAGGGAATCTCTGACCCCGTTGTACACTTGCAGAGATACACACAGCATATGCTCATGAGCGGAGCCACAGAAGGAGTATTGTGCAAATGCTTTCCACTATTCTTGGCAGATCTAGCTACCTTCTGGTTCTGCCATCTACCAAGGATCCATCAGCTCATGCGAAATGTTGAAAGAAAAGTTCATCAGCCAGTTCCGCATACATGTGGAGCAACCCAAGGACGCTTATTCCCTATCTAATATCAAACAGAAGCCTGGAGAGACAGTACAGCAATATCTAACACGATTCAATGCTGCAGCGGCCGTAGTCCAAAATGCCGATGAGAAACTTATCTTAATGGCCCTCTGTAGTGGTGTGAATCCGGATACTAAGTTTGCTAGAAGATTAACGAAAGAAAAACCAGCTACCTTACCCGATTTCTTCCATGAAGCCGGAAGATATATGAGACTTGAAGACGCTGCCACTGAAAGACAGACATGGCAACAAACCAAGGCAACTCATGGCGACATACCCGCTGTAGCAAAGGACATTCGAAGAAATGACTCTAGAGACAATGCTGGGGGCAAGAAGGGAGAAAAACATCTATATTGGCCAGGATCGAGATTTAACACTTACACTCATTTGAATGAAACAATCGAAAACATCTTCCTGGCCACCCAAGATGAAGTTAAATACAGACGCCCCCGTACAAGAAGGAATTGGATAACGCAATTAAGTCTGAAAAGTTCTGCCGCTTCCACGAATCTCATGGGCATGATACCAATGAATGCCATCATCTCCGGGACTTAATTGAAGAACACATCAGAAGGAAGAGACTGGACGCTATGTAAAAGGTCAGAACAGGACCCCAGCTCCTGCCAATGAGAACCTAAGGCTGCCCCTCCCAGAAACAGGAGGGGGAAATCGCAACACCAGTGGCTCCAATCAAGAGAAGATAGTGGTCCATACCATATCGGGAGGACCACACATCGCCGACAGGAACTGGACAGAGATGGAAAGATACGGAAAGTCACTTAGAAACAATGAAGGCTGCGTTAATTCTGTTATGGAAGAATGCCACCCGAAGTGAAAAGAGAATGATGACATTACATTCAATAGGCGTTACCTAGAAGGAAGGCAGTACCCTCACATGGATCCTATGGTCGTCTCTGCCCGGTTCGGCCTAGCCGAAGTTTTCAGACACTGGAAGCTCGGTAAATAACCTATTCAAGCATGCTTTCGACAGAATGAAGCTGTCAATGAAGGATGTGTCTCCCTGCAACAAACCACTATACGGTTTCACTGGAGACGCGAAGATGCCCCTCGGGCAATTGGACCTCTTTGTTGAAATAGGAAGTCCCCCCCCCCCCCCCCCCCCCCCGCTCCGTTGTGCGGAAACAAACATTTGTGCTAATAGATAACCACTCGGCCTACAACGCCTTTTTAGGAAGACCA
Organism: Allium cepa; assembly: GCA_030765085.1. Classification (NCBI taxonomy): domain Eukaryota; kingdom Viridiplantae; phylum Streptophyta; class Magnoliopsida; order Asparagales; family Amaryllidaceae; genus Allium; species Allium cepa. Next base: position 211,212,215 of record CM060940.1, on the reverse strand, counting down.
GCCTTGTCTGACTTCCAAATTGTCCTGGCCCCGTGGTGCCTAAAGATGAAATTTCCAACAGACAATGGAATAGGGGAAGTAGAGGGAGATCAAGACGCCGCTCGAGATTGCTATGTAACTGAACTTCGCATTAATCGCAGGAAGGATAAAGGGAAGAATGCAGAGGCTACTCTCTGCATGAAAAACTTGGAAGCATAGCAACTAAAGAAAGCCCCTCCTCTTCGATATACCAGTGATCCTTTCAATGAATTAGACCTCAGGGACAAAGAGGAGGAGGCCACCGCCGAGCCTGCAGAGGCTATGGAGTTTGATTCTGTAGACAAACACGACTCAAGTAGACTGTTGAAAATCGTATCTCAGCTAAGAGCAGAATTGAGGGATCAACTCATTGATTTTCTCCGCCACAACTTGGATGTATTTGCATGGATGCACGCTGACATGACTGGAATCTCCCCAGACGTGGCATGCCACGTACTAAACATCGATCCTATCAAGGTGCCAGTAAAGCAAAAAAGAGAAGTATGGGGGCAGAACGATCAGCAGCCCTCGATGAAGAGGTAAAGAACTCGCTTGCCAATAACTTCATACGAGAGCCATCTACCCAGAGTGGATCGCTAACCCGGTACTAGTAAAGAAGGCTAATGGAAAGTGGCGAACATGCATTGACTTCTCCAACTTAAATGACGCTTGCCCGAAGGATTGCTTCCCACTCCCCCGAATCGATCAGCTGGTGGACAGCACAGCCGGGCACGAACTCTTATCTTTTATGGATGCATACTCAGGATATAACCAAATTCCTATGCACGCCCCCGATCAAGACCACACTAGTTTCATCACTGACCGGGGATTGTCCTGCTATAGAGTAATGCCTTTTGGACTTAAAAAGGCCGGAGCTACCTATCAGCACCTCGTCAACAAGATGTTTGCGGAACTGATAGGATGAACTATGGAGGTTTATGTGGATGACATGCTAGTAAAATCGAGGAAAGCCAACGATCACGTAGGCCACCTGGGCGAGATGTTTCAAGTACTTCGCCAATATGGAATGAAGCTGAATCCTCTAAAGTGCTCATTCGGAGTATCATCAGGAAAGTTCTTGGGATTCATCGTCCATGCCAGGGGGATTGAAGCAAACCCCAAACAAGTCCGAGCTCTGAGAGATATCGGGATACCTTCCACTCGAAGAGAAATGCAAAGCCTAAATGGGAAAGTGGCCGCCCTAAGCAGATTCATCTCCAAAGCGACTGACAAGTGCATCCCTTTCTTCGAAGCTCTAAAGAAAGACAAAGGAAAGTTCGAATGCTTAACAACCTTCCTCAACCTAATCGAACACCTCCAGAGGCCACCAGTAATCTCAACTCCAAACGAAAGCGAAGAGCTATACCTATACCTTGCTGTGTCATCTCATGCTCTGAGCGCCGCTTTGGTGAGAGAAGACAACCGCGCACAGCGGGCAGTATACTTTGTGAGCAAGAGGTTTACGGGGGCAGAAGCCAGATATCCTAAACTTGAGAAGCTAGCATACTGTTTACTAATCACATCAAGGAAACTGCGACACTATTTCCAATCTCATTCCATCAGAGTTCTAACCGATCAACCGCTAAGGCAGGTACTCCATCGTCCCGACATTTCTGGGCGACTACTTAAATGGTGCATTGAACTGAGTCCATATGATATCACCTACCATCCTCGCACCGCCATCAAGGGACAAGCCATGGCCGATTTCATTACCGAATTCACTGCCAACGAAGGTAAAGAGCAATCTGAGATAGCAGAAGACATCAAGTGGAATCTCTTTGTGGATGGAGCATCAAACGAACAAGGCTCGAGGGCAGGTATTGTAATAATCACTCCCAGGGGAAGGAAGCTACATTATGCTATAAGGTTGGAATTCGCTGCCACCAACAACGATGCAGAATATGAAGCAGTAATAGCTGGATTAGAACTGGCCCTAGAGATTGGAGTCAGTTCTCTATGTCTTCATAGTGATTCACAACTTATTGTAAATCAAATACTAGGAGAATTTCAGGATCGAGGAGAACGACTCACAGCATATCTGAAGAAGACCAAGCTGCTACTCGATCAATTGAATCACTATTTGATTAAACACATTCCTCGAGAAGAGAACCAAGAGGCCGACAAACTGGCAAAGCAAGCTAGCATGAGAGACGGCACCATTTCCGGAACAGTAGCCATCTCAAAGCAACTAACCCCGAGTTTCGAGCAAGTGAATCTGATAGCTGCAATCGAAGAGGAAACTTGGATGACTCCCATCCGAAAATTCTTACAAGATGGCACACTGCTCGATGGGTGTAACGAAGTCAAGAAAATCTTTAGAAGAGCTTCCCGCTACACAATACAAGGAGGCATGCTCTATCGGCGCGGCTTCTCTAACCCCTTATTAAGGTGTGTCGCGGAAAGGGAAGCCAAGGAAATCTTATCAAACATCCATCAAGGAAGCTGCGGAGATCACACTGGAGGGCAGACTCTGGCAAAGAAGATACTCCGATATGGGTATTTCTGGCCCACCTTAAACAAAGACGCCTTAGACTTCGTCAAAAAATGTGACAGATGTCAGAAGTTTGCTAAGATTCCTCGACTACCAACAAATGAGATCACTCAAATGACCAGCCCTTGGCCCTTTGCAGTATGGGGAGTTGACTTGATTGGCGATCTGTCGGTGGGCCGAGGCGGATCCAAATATGCTATAGTGGCAGTCGACTATTTCACTAAATGGGTGGAAGCGGAACCTCTAAATAAAATATCCTCAGCAAAAGTTATTAACTTCTTGATCAAAAATGTTCTATGTAGGTACGGGGTTCCACTCAAAATCATATCGGACAATGAACTTCAGTTTGACAGCGAAGAGTTCACCGACTGGTGCCAAAAGCACGGAATTCACAAAAGCTTTCTCATCTGTAGCTTACCCCCAGGCAAACGGACAAGTCGAAGCTATCAACAAAATTCTCTAAACTCTAGTCAAGAAGAAACTTGAAAAGTCAAAAGGCGCTTGGGTGGATGAACTTCCTACCGCACTTTGGGCCTACCGCACATCTTTCAGAACATCAATGGGGCATACTCCTTTCTCTTTGGCATACGGATCGGAGGCAATGCTCCCAGTCGAAACTGTAGTGCCTTACCACCGTAGGATCCACTATAACCCAGAAGAGAACGAAGAACTCCTTCACATGTCTTTGGATCTAATTGAAGAGAGAAGAAACGATGCAACACTCAAAGCAGCAGCTCACAAGCAAAAAGTGGCAGCACAATACAACTCCAAAATCAACCATCGTAGCTTACAAGAAGGAGATCTTGTCCTCAAGCGAGTCTTCACGTGCCCCGGAGCACTAGATCCAATCTGGGATGGACCATATGTAATTCATAAAGATCTCCACAACGGAGCTTATATTCTGTCAACAGTGGACGGAGAGGTGTTCCAGAGGGCATGGAACATCCAACACCTTCGTCGATACTTTTCTTAACTTGTACTGCACATATGAAGTGAATTAACAAAGAGAATCAGTGGACGTAGGCATTTTCGTGCCGAACCACTTTAAAAACTTGTCTCTTTTTTAACTTGTTCCTTTATATCTTGGCTGCTTGTTAACTTTATCCTTTTCTGTTGAACAAAATCCTCTGTAATGGCATTTCCATTCAAGACACATCCCAGCACGACTTCACCTGAACAAGACCTAACATGTACTATACGAATCTATACCCTCGCCAATGGGACACTTTTGCTCCAGCATCCCTCTGCTGTGGGTTAACTCATTGCTCGCGATCGGCCCTTAAAGACAACTGTAATGAGCCGATTATAAGCCACCAAGTAGGCCGACCATAGCCTAGGCAGCTCATTACGGCGTTCGGCTCGCCAGCAACCGTGAACCTACTTTAAACCCTAACATAAGGTGTGGCCAGCCAGGGGTAGTTCACAGTTGACGATCGGCACCCACGCTAGTTTAAAAACTTTCCTCCTATCCTCTATAACGATCCCTAAAGTACAGGACACGAAATAGGAGACGCTCACTAATGGGGACAGGAACTCACAATTGGATGACAGGTCACTCAGCTGCATTCCATACTCAGTCATACAAAACATTCAAAGCAACCATCTACAACTAAAACATGAAGGACGGTACTTTCTTCTTTTGTATATGAATACGTAGCTATAATTTATTCGCACATCACACTAATATTGCAAGATATGAAACTATGTTTTAAGCAAGAACTTGACATCAAACACAATAAAATCACGGGCGTGTGCGCAGCTGTATTTCTTATGCAACACACCAAAATGACAAAAGCATTCAAATATGACAGAATCAACCTAAGTTTGAAATTACATAGTAAAGTCGTTCGTTACTAATAACACAATTACAGCTTAAAGGTTACACGAATGTTTTGGGACTGACATAGGCAGCAATGTCAAACAAACCAAAAGATATCCATATCAAGTCAAGGAATCGGCTGCGTCGGAGCTTTACCTCTATCCTACTGGCCATCCGAGAACTCCTTGACCGCGGGATTGGAACTCTGAACATGTTAACCAGAGGTGGTTGGTGCTCCAGAGGTCCCGCATGTCCAATTCGGGAGAGAATCCATTAATAGTCATAAAACAATAAGCAATCAAGTTACGAGAAGCTAAAAGGGAAGACTTACCAGCATCTGCTCCTTGATCATCATCCTCTATCTGCACACCAACCTCCTCAACGGTAAGCAGCCGCATACCCTCTTTCACCGCCGCTTTCTCCTCCTTGGTGAATTGAGTCGTGACCACATCCATTCTAAAGGCCACGCCACCCTTCCCATATGCATTGGCCTTAGCCTCCTCCAGGGCCCTGAGATAAATCCTGGCCATGACTCGGGGATAATCATCCATCCAAGATAAGTTGCCCTATTTCCAAGTGCGAAAGTATATGTCCTGAAGCATCTCATCCATTATCCCCTAATTCTCCTCGAACTCCCTTATTCGGTCCTCATAAGCCAACAACTTTACAGTAGCAGCATCCCTCTCCGATTGGTATCGCGAGAAGTCAGCCTGAAAGGATTTCCTCATTGCCTCCATCTCCTCCTTCAGCTTGGTTCGAGTAAGCTCTGCGGCTTCAAGTTTCCCGGATAACTCCTGTACCCACTCGAGATCCGCTTTCCGGACCTCATCCACCGTCGCGATAGCCATATCAGTCTGTCCCTTACAAGCAGCCTCCATTTTCTGTAACTCTGCTCGACTGGCCTTTTCCATGGTTTCCTTTAGTTGTCTTGAGGCGGCCTCATGTTGAGAGATCTGGATGGCCTGATCAGCAAGTTGTTTGGCCTGGTCGGAAACCATTAGCTGCAGTCGAATGTTAGCACTTCCAATTTCTTCTCCAGCCTTGACCAGTCGGGCATGATGCCCGATCAGCTTTCTGGTTTCCTCAGCAACCCGGTCAATATTTGCCTTAGCTTCGTCCCCCAAAGTTACAACCCGAGTGGTAAGCAAATCAAGGTCCAGGGACTTAGCTCCATCCAATACTCTCACCATAGGATTACGGGGGAGAAAGTGCTCACCGGTAGCCTCATCAAAGGTAATATCACGAGAACTCGGATCCAGATCCGGATGACCTGCAAACGGATTACGAGCCAAGCCGGGATGACTTATCCGGGTAACAGTAGGATTTTCAGACAGGTGCGGAGAATGTATAAATTCAATATTCTCCTCCATGGTATCCTGAAGAAGCTGAGTTCGAGACTGAGGACCAGGTGGGGATTCAAACAAGGCACGACTCCTCTTCTTCCTTCGAACGTCCTATTCGATAATTCCAAGAAGAGGGCGGTAGCCGACTACGTCTCCAGGGCGATTAGTCGAAGGCTTTGGTTTAGTAGAAGCCTTGAGAAGTTTGTATTGTTCAAGATGGTGCCGAACATTTGATGTCTTGGCCGCCTTACCCGCTTCTGGGATAAAAACCAAGCGTTACAAGCAGACATTGAACTATAATTCAAGAAATATATCAAGTTAAGAAGAGTAAAGAGACGCTTTTGCCATACAAACCCTGGGGAGGAGTAGGATACTGCAATAAGTCCTGGATCTCATTCCAGGACGGGAGCTGACCACAAATTATTCCTAAATCCTTATCATTAATGGAGTCTTTAGGAGTCAAAAATTCACCTTGAATCACAGGAATTGCCTCAGCTGAAGTGCTCTTGGAAGATGAATCGGTGCCGGTCTCGGCCTTGTCAGCTTTCTTAGACTTCTCCACTAAAGCCGATCCTTCCTCCAACCCTTCAAAAGCTAGGCGGAAAGCATCATCTGTCCACTCCTAGATCACACCTGCCTGCTTGGAAGACAAAGCCCCAATGCCATCGCCACTCTGTCCGTCGCCACCATCATCGCTATGACCATCACCATCACCTTCTCCACCACTTCCACTCTCCACCTCACCTCCTTCATCCTCGCCTCTTTCCTCCTCCACATCTTCCTCCTTGCGGATATCTGGACATGTGCTGGGGAGGGTCCATCGGACTTCTTAAGTTTCTTTCTCCCGGCAATTGGATGTTTCGAAAAGGGTTTTCTTTTGCCGCTATTCGCTGTAGCCCCTCCTTTAGCTCTGGCTGCCCTCTCCTCAACTGTGTCTCTTTGCTTGACCACAGACTAGCGTGGCAGAATCAAGTTGAGCCCCAAAAGAGTAGCATTCCTGATCAAATAAGAAAGCTGCCCTCTCGTTTTTCGGAATGGCTTCTATTTCCGCAGCTATCTGAACCAGACGATCGTTCTCTACAACCGCAAAGCCACATGTCGCTAGCAAGAAATAAAGCACATAAGGAGGAGCATTGTAAAGAACGGAAATTATAAATGAGATTCAACTTACAGCCAGAGGTGAAGCAGTGGAAAGAAACAGAGTCATCCTTGACAAAGAACCATTCCTTCTTGAACATGCTAAATTTTGAATATAAGTCCAAAACTGGCTTGAAAGACATGGCCGATTCTAAGCTAATATATGGAGACCCCTTCTTGTAGCCTCTCAAGTTGTACAAGTACCGGATCTTCCGGTTGGAAGGGGGACGGTCGTATTTTCTCTGGAAGATAATGAACAGACTCACCAAGATGGCATAGGAGTTGGGCTGAAGCTGGAAAGGGGCCACCTTCAAGTATGTGATGAAGCTGACTATCCAAGCGTTGATCGGAGGAATGGCTATGCACATGCAGTGATATCTACTATAAGCAAAATATCCTTCAGGGGGGCTATACGGCATCACTCCTTTCGCTGGCAACATCATATGCGCTCTGTCAATCCCAAAGGATCTAGATATAACGTCAAGCTGCTCATCTTTGAGGGAGCTGGGAAAGCAGTCAGGTGGTGAGTCCAAGAGCTCCTGAGGGCCGTACCCATCTACTAATGATCTCGGGGACGGTCCATGTCGTTCTGGCTCTAACTGAACCGGAGACACTACGGAGGATTCTCCTTTGTCCTTGGATTTCTTCTTATCAGAGCGAGTTTCTACTTTATGAGACATTATCTGCAACACGAGAAAGCATGTCGTTAGAGCCAGGAATATAGAGATATAAAACAAACAAGTACATATAATCTGGAATCTCATTCATAATTCAAAGCACAGAATTTTCATTCGGTAGTTCAAGTCTAAAAACCCATTCGGCACTCATTCTCCATAAGTCTCATTCGGTAGTTCAAGTCTAGAAACCCATTCGGCACTCATTCTCCATAAGTTTCATTCGGTAGTTCAAGTCTAAAAACCCATTTGGCACTCATTCTCCATAAGTTTCATTTGGTAGTTCGAGGCTAAAAGCCCATTCGGCACTCGTACTCCCTAAGTTTCATTCGGTAGTTCGAGACTAAAAGTCCATTCGGCACTCATACTCCCTAAAGTTCATTCGGTAGTTCAAGCATAAAGTTTATTCGGCAGAAGAAAGCCTCACCTGGTCCGGCGGTAAAATCTGGTTCGGTGATATGATTGATTCGGCAGACAAAAGTTTGGTTCGGCTATTTCAAACAGTAAAGGATAACGGAGGCGTGAATCCCATACTTATAGGCGAGCGTAGGATGACCGGACCAACTGGTTCGGCACTTGGGCCGAATGAAAGTGCCCAAGCTGAATGATCTAAAACAAAGCGCGACATATGCAGGCATATGCCCCACTTTAGGGGGCAAATGTTGGGCGTATTCTCACCACCGGACCAAGGCACGACCGAACCAAAGAACGACCGAACCAGGGCACTACCGAACCAGATCACCTACTCCCACTACCGGACCAAATCACGCTCCACTCACTACCGGACCAGATCACGCTCCACTCACTACCGGACCGATCACGCTCCACTCACCACCGGACCGATCACGCTCCACTCACTACCGGACCAATCCACGCCCCACTCACCACCGGACCGAGACATTACCGAACCAACATTGCCAGGCCAGATCACGTCAGCCCAGGCCCACCAGCAACTATATACATCCAAGACCCATACCTCCAGCCTCACTCTATAAATAGAGTGGTAAGGGTACAACAATGGGGGAGAGAACTCAAGCACGGACAGAACTTTTAAACGACTTTCATACACTTGTAATCAAAGCTTTGTACTTGTAATTTGGATAGTGAAGGAGAATAGCATATGAAGTGGACGTAGGCACATTCTGACCGAACCACTATAAATTTGTGTGTCTTTTACAGTTTAGTCCCTGCTTTTTACATATTTGCATAAATCACCAAAATCACTAAGAACAACATAAAATCGACTAAATCATACGACTTGGAGGTGTTTGCCTATTTTTTGTGCAAACAGTTGTATCCCGGCATGCTATCAGTACGGCTTTGATTCGCGAGGAGGACCGAGTTCAAAAGCCGGTTTACTATGTAAGTAAACGTTTAACGGAGGTAGAAAGAAATTATCCTAAGATTGAGAAACTGGCCTACTGCTTGGTGATTGCATCACGCAAGCTTCGTTCATACTTTCAGGCACACTCGATCAGTGTTTATACCGATCAATCCTTGCGTCAGGTACTCCAAAGACCAAAAACCTCTAGAAGGATGTTAAAATGGAATATCAAGTTGAATCAGTTTGATAATACCTATCTGTCAAGAAGGGCCATACAAGGGCAAGCGCTAGCAGACTTCATCGCCGAATCTACCGTGTCAGACGAACCAAACAACCACGATGTTGTTCCCCCCATTCGATGGAAACTGTACACTGATGGGGCATCTAACGGCCATTGCTCTTAGGCTGGTATAGGTCTTCTAACTCCCGAAAACCAATCAATTTGTTACGCTTTGAAGCTCAATTTCCCAGCTACAAATAACAAAGCTGAGTATGAGGCATTGATTGCTGGCTTGAGACTCATCAGGGAACTGGGAGTAAAATCAGTTGAAATCTTTTGTGACTCAATTGGTGGTGTACCAGGTGTCGGAGGACTATCAAGCAAAGGAACAGAGACTTGCCCCATACCTTGCACGGGTTCAAGAGCTGTTAGCAGATCTAGAATATTATGATATGTCGCATGTCCCGCGTGAACAAAACAGAGAAGCCGATTCATTGGCCAAATTTGCAAGTACTGACGATGCACAGCAAATGGGATTGGTTTCCGTCGAAACCTTACATGCTCCGAGTATAAATGTGATGGAGATAGATTTCGTGTTAGAAATAGAAATCGAGAAGGAATCATGGATAACCCCATTCAAGCAATACTTGCTACACGGGGTCTTCCCGAGAGAAAGAACGAAAGACGACAAATCATTCGTAAAGCTTCGCAATATGTAATGCAGAACAAAATAATGTATCAAAAAGGATTCTCGGCCCCTTTACTCCGGTGCATTGCCCATAATGAGATAAAACGAGTCCCGAAGGAAGCCCATGAAGGAGAATGTCGTGACCATATAGGAGGGCAGACATTAGTAAAGAAAATCCTCCGCTATAGATACTATTGGCCAACTGTAAATCGGGATGCGGTAGACTACGTAAGGAGATGTGACAAATGCCAGAAGTATGCAAAAATCCCAAGGGCTCCACCGACGGAACTCACACAAATGGTTAGTCCCTGGCCGTTTGCGATGTGGGGGATCGATATAATCGGTTCTTTACCCATATCCAAATGTGGTGCAAAGTAAACAATAGTTGCGGTCGATTACTTTACCGAGTGGGCAGAAGCAGAGCCTTAAGCCACAATCACTACCAAGAAGGCCATTAATTTCGTTGTACGAAACATTATATGCCGTTTTGGCCTCCCGCGAACTATCATTACAGACAACGGAACTCGTTTCGAGAGTAGGGAGTTCAAAGAATTTTGTCAAAAGTATGACGTTGAAAAAAGGATTGCAGCAGTTGCTCATCCAAAAGCCAATGGACAAGTAGAAGCCGTGAACAAAATAATCAAGTCCATATTGAAAAAACATTTGGAAAAGGCTAGAGGCAAGTGAGTGGATGAACTTCCAACATCACTTTGGGCTAACAGAACCACCCACAAGTCTGTGACTGATCACACTCCATTCGCATTGGCATATGGCACGAAAGCTGTTATACTCTGGGAACTTGAAGTTCCTTTGCATCGAGTAACTCATTATGACCCTAAGACGAATCAGGATCTTTTACTGGAATCATTGGACTTCGTTGATGAAAAACGTGAAGAAGCTGATTTAAGGGCGGCTGCATATAGACACCGAGTCGCTCGATATTATAATGAAAAAGTCCGACCGAGAACCTTAGATGCAGGTGATCTCATTTTGAAACGAGTTTTCTCGGTCCCATCGTATATGAATCCCACATGGGGAGGTCCATACGTCATTAAACGGAGGCTTGAAGAGGGAACTTTCAAGCTAGCGATTGTTGATGGCACGACACTCCCCCGAGCATTGAATAGCGAGCATCTGCGGCATTATTATACTTAGTCTATTTCTTTCGTATCTTTATTGTAATTATTTCCAGTATATTTTTATTTCGTTGATTCTAAGTTTTTGGCATGTAATAAGACAATCTAGGTGGGGAGAGAGTGAAAGGGACTTTTTTTCGGGAACACTTGGGAGACTCTGCCGCTTTGAAGACTCATTATTTTTCAGTTAGCATTTGTATTCAAGTTGTTGGTGTACGGATTGTATCTGTATTCAGTTATCTATGAGAGCAATAAAGATTAAACTCAAAGTGGACGTAGGCAGTTACGTCGATCCACTATAAATTTGGTATTCTTGTCTCTTATAGTTGTTACTGCATTCCGCTGCGTTATTCCTCAGTTTTAATTTACCTTCTTCATTAATGTCCCTACGTAAATTCTTCTTCGGGTGTTAGTGACCAATTCTGGTGCTAACACTAGTTGTGCTAAATTTTACTGGTATTTTAATTATTTATTTAAAACCTAAAAATTAATTGAAATGTTGTATGAAAGTTATATATTGATATAATCAACAAATGAGATTTAATAATTAATTAAATAAATGATTTAATTATAAAATCATTTAAGACCGAAATTTGGAAGCCCAAATTCAAGGGGTATCGGCCATGATATATAGATGAGGATGGGTACTTAGTATTCTAGAGAGAAAGAGGCTAGATATTTGGGATTTAATTGCCCATAAATAGCCACCCTCTCATTCTATCTTGAAACTTGTACAAAACCCTAATATTACCGATGTTAGTGAAGCCAAAAAGATGAAATCACATTTTGTAGGAAGGGAGATTGAACAAGGAGTTCAAGGAAGGGATTAACTAGCAACGAAAGTGTTCGACGATTGGTAGGATCCCAACAAGGAGGTAAAATTCTATTTTAAACTTATTCACTTGCACACTTGTGTTCATCTTTATTTCCCATCACATTTATTCAATTTGGCCAATATAAATTAAAGAAACTAAATTTAAAATTAAATATAGTTTTTTTAGATAGTTAAAATAGATAAGAAAACATTTTAAAATATTTACGTGTACATACATACATAGATACATATACATATACATACATACATACATACATACATACATACATACATACATACATATATATATATATAAGATTTGGTTTTATAAAAATTATTTCTTTCAGACCTGCATGTATATATCATATGTACATGTATATATGTACATTAGAAAACAAATGTTTATTTTAAACGCTTAAATAATTTTCGATTTCTAATGTTTTAAAAAAAGAATTCTTCCTTGTTGGTTTTAGGAAATATTCTTTTTGATTTCAAATATTTTATATTTTGAAAATGGGTTCCTTTTATTACTATTACATAAATTGTGGAGTGCAATCAAATAAAATGGCCCAGCAATCATAGACCTAAAAATTGCATAAATTACATATTTGAACTTCATGCATGAAGACTACTTGAGACACTTCCTATAGCGTAATTTCATTGAATTTCTGCATTCGTCTAAGTTAACTGACATCTATCTTCAAATCAACCCGGTGACCGTATATTGCTAATAAGCCCGGTATATTTGAAGCCTAACTCTTCATTTCAGTTATCTATGTAGAATATAACCACCAGAGTGGTATCACGTGCATATCTTTGCATTTATCTCCAGCCCATGTTGCAATAGTGAGATGATTCGACAAGCACCTTTGTCCAAGTGGTTAATTGATTCGACTTTGGTGCAGGATGTCACAAGTTCGAAACTTTCTTTCGAACGTTTATTTAACATGGGATATGTTATCCCAATGATTTGTTGTATATAAACTACCAGTTCAAAAAAAAAATAGTGAGATGATTCATTCCCAATGGTAAAAAATGGCCCTGTATGCACGTCTCTTGCAAGTGGGGTAATATTTTATTCACGTGGATAACTGTAATGTCACGTGACTATCTACCCCAACCAGAGTTTGTCCTCCGACATCAATGATTTTCCATAGCTATCAACCTAGTAGATCATTGAACCATATCTGTAATTCATCATTGCTTACTCTTCTCTACCTAATTCAAACCTTGTCTCTCTATTTCCACAAACAAAATTGAGATCGCGATATGAAAACAGGGTTCTTATCGGCAGTCTATTTAAGTATATATTCCAAAATAATGTTTTCCATGTGAAGCCCAGATCTTATATAGTACCTTAAATAGACCAGAGATTGCATTCCTACTCAGATTTGATTAGGTACTTTAGGGATAACAAGCAGTTGTTTTCCTATAGAGATAGCAGCGAGTTCTGTTCCTCGATTACAGATTAAAGACAAGTAAATCGAAACACCCTAAACTTTTACTTGATATGGCATATGAATTGATATTATATCTCTCGATTTTGCCGGTTACACTTAAGAAACACATTGCAGTAAGTATTAGGCACAACATACAAATTCTTATGCCTACCAGTATCATACAAACCCTAATATAATCTTGAATTACCGTGGGCCGTTACACCAATATTTCGTAAATCTTATAACTAAAATTGCAAGAATCTTACCCAAATTCTTGTATAAGCTAAGCGGCCTATGAAATCTAACCTCGGTATGTCCACTAATACTTGGGGATTCCCAGATCTGCTTGCTAGATCCCAAATCGAAAATCAAATTGCAAAGATGAATCAGCATAGGACTTAAAACTTGAGATTCGAAAGACGCATCTCCTAATTCTGAATCTCGATTTTAGTGGGAATGAAGCGGCAAAAGATTTGGTAGAATGCAACTCAGTTTTAGGCTTTGCAGTAAAGGAATATGGAGATCCCATTATTGAAATTGAAATCGCACCTAGTAGCCTCACTCCTTACTCCCCATGGAAGAGAGACTTTTTTTAATGGCTAATTCTATTCCAACCCAATTTTTTTGCTTAGTAGCCCCCTTTAAAATAACTAAAATTATTATGACTAAACTACCTCTAACAAACTTTCTTCTTTCTCCACTGTTATTACGTTTTGGGTCCAACACTCTGAACGAACAGTGCCAAAAACCCTAATTTACAAATTTTTTGGGAAAAGTTTGATTTTCAAATAAATAATTGATGGATTTTGAAGAGAATGATGATACTGTATCACAATCACAGCAAGTTTGTTAAGAAATCATATTTATATCAAATTTTTTTCAGAATTTCTTTCTCAGAGTCGATGTTGCTAAATGGATGGGATTGCTATTAATTCCCGCCTGAATCTTACTAGGATAAGGTAGTAATTTCGCCAGAAAACAGTGAGGATTTTCGAAAAACCACGTCGTCCGTGGGGAGGATTCGTTCAAAACCACGCGTAAGATTGGCAGGATTTGTTATACAACCACGCAGAACTTACACGTGGTTAGTTGTATAACCACGCGCTTGAGGACGTGGTTGTCAGAATCAGTTTTGCAAATTGACTTGTTTGTTGTCTAATTTTATTTTCATTCTTACATTTTTGTTGTGTGTTACTTTCTTTTGCAGATCGTACCATTTTCAAGTGATGAAGAAACTTGCGACGAAATGATGTTGGATTATTCTAATGAGTTTACGACATATGATGTAAGAGTAATTTGAAACATTTTTTGTATAAATTAATCGTCATACTTTTCCTTGTACATTACTTACGTTTCATTTACATTTGTATTGCAGATATTTCCTTCAAGGAACAAATTAGTTGATTGGGTTCGTGATACGGGAAAACGTCTTGGTTTTGTTATCATTATTCTAAAATCAGATACTGGTGCATTAACCAAAAAGCCAAGAATTATGTTTGCTTCTGAACGAAGCTGTGTGTACAAGAAGAGAAAAGACAAAAGCCCGAAGAATCTCCGAATGACCGGGACGAAAAAATGTAATTGCCCTTTTAGACTTAGAGGTGAGAAACTTCCTACTTTAAATGATTGGCGATTGCATGTTGTTAATGGTGTTCATAATCATTCGGAATTAAAAAAACCGAAGGACATTCGTATATTGGTCGACTAAATGAACATGAGACCAAGTTAGTTATTGAGATGCATAGGAATATGGTAAAAGCAAAAGAAATTTTACACACCATCAAAAGAAATGATCCTACAAATTGTACGACAATCAAAACCATATACAATGTTATCCGAGCTCAAAATGCTATTGAACGAGCAGGGCGGTCTCAAGTTCAATATTTGCTTAGTAAATTGAAAGAGTTTGGTTATTTTGAATGGCACCGTAAAACACTTGACGGAACAGATATTATTAAAGACCTTTTTTGGGCTCATCTAACCAGTGTGGATTTTCTACGCACCTTTCCCCGAGTTATCATATTAGACTGCACATATAAGACCAATCGGTACAGAATGCCATTACTTGAGGTTGTTGGTGTTACTTGCACCGATCTTACATTCTGTATGGCGATTGCGTACTTTGTTGCTGAAACTGAAGAAAATTATTTATGGAGGGCCCTAGAACGATTGAACTCTATTTTTCTTGATTGTGAAGTGGAATTGCCTTCGGTATTCATTTCTGATAGGGAAACAGAGCTAGTTAATGATATTGGAGTTGTTTTTCCAAACTCTGCCCATATGTTATGCACGTGGCACATTAAAAACAATGTTCTAACGTATATGGAAAAAAAAGTGAAAGGTATGGAAGTTGAGGAAAAGAAGTCATTTTTATTTGATTGGAATGAACTTGTTTGTTCAAAAATATGGTTGTGTACAATGAAAATTTGCAAGTGTTACATGAAAAGTACACGAAGCATAGTTCACTTCTGAAGTATATTCACGAGACTTGGTTGGATACATACAAAGACCGATTTGTTCAAGCATGGACGGATGATTACAAGCATTTTGGAAATTATACTTCTAATCGGTACTTATCTTTCATACTTATATTATATCTATTTCAAATAGTCATATTTTTATATAATAATATTGTTGTGTCATATGCAGGGCCGAATCTGCTCATTCAAAATTGAAGAAACATTTAGCTAGTTGTCAGTGTAATTTCGAACAAGTTTGGATGAAGATGCATTCATTATTGGAACTCTCATTTACCGAACTTAAAGCATCATTCGAGCAAAGTTTAACAAAAGTAAAACACATATTTCATATATGGGAATTCAAAAATTTAAGAGGCTTTATTTCTATTAAGGCACTGGATTTGATTCATTCAGAAATATAAAGAATAAAAGATGTTGGCGAGGAAGAATTGCTATGTGGATGTGTCGTTCGTATAACACATGGATTGCCTTGTGCGCATGAGTTAGCACGTCTTGGGCCTGGTACCGTCATATCCCTTGAAATGATTGATGTTCATTGGACAAGAATTCATCTTGTTAAAATTAGTGGAAAGAAAGATGTTGGTGTTGTAGAAAAAATGGATATACTTTTAAATGATGTTAAAAAATGGATACCTCGTACCAAATGCAAATTTATAAGAAGATGTTGGAAGTTGTTGAACCCCAGACGTCGTCCCTCGCATCACCAAAAAGCAAAATAAAAAAACGTGGAAGAGAAAGCAAAAAAGTGCTAAGAATTCAACTAAATGAATGCCTTCGTCATTTGAGCTTGTACAAAGTGTGTACTCTCAAAGTTCATGTACTTCAAAAAAAGCTCGTGTCGATAAACTTCCTATTCGAAAACCAAAGAAGGTACGTAAAAGACTTGCATGTTATTTGCATACATATATTAGTACATTATTAACTTTACTTGTCACCTTATTTCCCAGTTAGAAGAACTAACCGTTGGCATGAAAACTTATTTGCCCCAAATACTGTTGGCGATGAAGGCATTTGTTACTGATATTATTGATGTCCGATCAGATGGTAACTGTGGATATAGATGCTTCGCGGCTTTGCTTGGTATGGGTGAATCTAGCGGGGCCAAATTAGGCTGGATTTGTACGAAGAATTATATAAAAATCAGAGTTTATACGCTCGTATTTTCGTTGAGCATGACAGAACTACGACACTTCTCAATAGCATTAGACATGAAGATGAAGGGTTTGCACCGACAGAAAAATGGATGTCAATGCCCGATGTTGGTTGTCTCATTGCAACTAGATACAACGTTGTAGTATTCAATATTGGTCAAAGACTCATGCTGACAATACCACCGTTGAAAGGTAAAGGGCCCCTGCCGATACAACGCACTGAAATTGGATTAGCTTTTGTAAACCAAGATCATTTTGTGCAGGTACGTAACATACATATTAACTCTGTCATTCGTAATTTTAACTTAAACTTGAACTGAAATTGTATATTCTAACTTGTAGGTGAAACTGGAGCCCAAACACCCGGTTCCACCAATTTATTCGAAATGGTTAATAGCTCGTGATGTGGACGCAAGTAGATGGGAGTACGTGTTCACCGACCGAAGACAAGCGTGGGATGAAAGAAATGAATATGCCGAACGGATGTAGTTGTTTTTTACTTTAATGTTGTTGACATTTGATATGAATATGCTGAATGGTTGTATAATTGCATTGAATGAATGAAATTGAATTATATTTTATGTTCTGGACAGATTATGGTTGCATAATTACATTCGAAATGGTTCATTGTTCTGGGCAGAATATTTTTTTCCCCTGTTTGAACTAACCACGTACTACCCTTACGAGAATATGGTTCCAGTACGGGAAACTTGAACGTGGTTTGTGCTTCAACCTCGTATGATCACTACGTGGTTCGTCATAAACAACGTTGATATTCTACATTGTTCTTCATAATCCCCGTAGGCTCTTTGTGTGGTTTCTCTGCGTTCCACGTACTTACAGTGCGTGGTAAACACAGAGAGTGAAAAAAAATACAGTTCAACACAATGCACTTTCAAAATATGCAAACTATACATTTCATACAAAATATGCAAACAACATGTAGGGAAGATAAGGCACACGCAAACAACATACATTTCATAATATGCAAACTGTATTTTGAAATATACAAAAAACTATACAACATACATTTCATAATATGCAAACAACATACATTTCAAAATATGCAAACAACGTACATTTCATACAACAATTCCTTACACCATTTCATACAACAATTCGTCCACCATTTCATACAACAATTGTTATAATACATAGTCTATTCCAAAAAGTCATTTAACCATACATTCCAAAAAGTGATTTCAGTTAACCATACAACAATTCCAGAAGTAACTAAACTTGACGACGAATATAGCGTGATGAGGCGACTCTGGCACTATCAACTTGAGGGTTAGCTCCATCCAAAAGACCATGCACATCATATAGGGTCTGCAAAAAAAAATTAAATTGAAAATAAACCAGTGTAAACTAAGTGTCAAAATTTAAATGAGATGAATCATACTGCGTAGAGTTGGTCATAGGTCGGCTGAAAATGTGGAGCTCCAATATGTACATCATCAGGTAATCTTGCTGGATTTTGAACACGCAAAACACTATGCTCCCGATACCACTCCATATAGTCCTCAATGTAACTCATGAAAGAATGTTAAAGTGGTATGGATCTACGGGCCTCTGCAATCACATGATTGTACCAATTCTCCCATTTACTTTCTAGAAATTGATAACGCACTCGAGTGTATGTGGTTGAAGTTGAACCCGACGTGCATTTGTTGCTACTGGAGGAATAGGAGGCATTGGAATGTTCTGAACTCTGCCAAACTGTCTAAGTACTCTATCGGGATGATAAGGCTCCACAACATTGAGGCAGAGTATGCAGCCACTATACCAAGCTATAGGATGAAATGGATGATACTGTCGTGCGAATATGTAAGGATAAAAAATAACCTGTTCAAAGATATAGTTAACATCAACATCATTATAGTCCTAATACATCACAAAAAAATAGATATAATTACCTGCTCAATCCGAATAGTATCCAGGAATATGCGATAATCAATGATTGATGCACCACAGTCTGTAGATGGATTCCACCGAGTTGCACGGGGTAAAGTCTCATAATACATATTAGTGGATGGATGAAAGAATGGAAAGTGCTCAAATATCCATGACTCTAGTAAGCAAAGGAATCCTGCAATCTGTTTCACACCCATACGAGTCGCTAACCCAAGCTGCCTGTATAGAAATACGAGTGTTGTTGATCCCCAAGAATAAGTATTGACAACATCAACTATTTTAGTGGATCCAAAGTGAAATGTGCACATGAGACTTGCTTTTATCTGCAAACAATGTGTTACCGAGAAGGAATAAAAGATAGGTACGAGCAGCACGCCTAACCGCTCGATCTGTCCAATCATCAGTAACATCTTCAAATATATCATATAATTTAGACAAACTTATTTTATAACCAACCCTCTCATTCATTTCCAACCTAGCTTCTGCTTTGGTAATGCCAAGATGCTTCGAAACAATATTGACTGCCTTTTCCATTTCATATCCCATGCTCTGTATGAGCTTACCTTCCACTGGTATATGTAATAAAGAAGCAACATCATCGAGAGTTATAGTCATCTCACCGAATGATAAATGGAAGGTATTTGTCTCAGGGTACCATCGTTCTACAAAAGCTGATACCAAATTCTTGTTAACACTCTTGTAGCAAGTGCTAACAATAGAAAACGAGGCAGACGCGTCAATGATTGATTTGAATCTTGTAGCATTATCTGGAATCTTCCACTCGGATACCTTTTATGCATGGTTAACACAAGTGAGCGGTGATCGTTCCTACATGAATAAACGTTAGAATCAGTACATGCAGACTATCCATATCGATGTTGTAGAATAATATTAGGTACATACCTGACCAATCCATATCATTGAAGCAACGTGAGTATCAAACTCTCTAATCACATCATTAATTCTCGGTCCACCTTTCTCGTTTACATCTTCCTTGCCTTCACCCTCTTTCTCGGACTCCTCTTTCTCGGACTCGTCATCTGTCTCGTTGTCATTACTGGTATGTGAATCATCCCCCGTGTCATCTCCATCGTCTTCAGATGAGTCTGAACCACCTTCTCCTTCTTCACCTCCCTCATCTCCCTCATCTCCTTGATCACTCTGCTCCCGGCCAACAATTTCATAATCGGTTGCATCTGTATCTTGATGCTCCTCTCCAATATCATCTCCAGCTTCAACTACAGCGGACTTATCAGTGTTCATGTCCGCACTAGTACCTCCGACCCTTTGCATCATTCTCCGTTTTCGTTCTGAAGCAGTCATTCGTGCTCCACCCATCTGTAATCAAGTTTAGAAAACCCATTTAGCACGACCATATTCGTAAACAATAAATATTAGAACTAGTTAGCAAAATATTTTTTTTGCCGTATACAGTTTACTACGTAGGGAAAATGCGTGGTAAAAATGCGTACCACGCATGGCCAATGCGTGTTAGAAATGAATACCCCACAGTAATTTTGCGTTGTTTTCATTTTTACCACGCATTGGCCCTGCGTGGTACACATTTTTACCATGCATTTACCCTGCGTGGTAAACTGTATACAACAAAAATAACAATTCACGTTTCAATTCAACTATCTGTACAATTTCAACTCCACAAACAGTTAAAACTCAATCATCCATTCGCATTCAAACCCAAGTTTTCAAATAATTGCCAAGCATCGTCATGACGTTGGGTGCGAAAATTGCCTTGGCACATCGATTCAAGCATGATTCGTGAACTATTTTCAAGTCCATCGAATAAGATTTGGCAAAGGTCCATTTTTGAAATTATGGACATTTTATCAAAAGCACTTTAAAATTTTCAAAGTATTTTCCAAAACATTTACACCTAAATTGATGAAAATTCACAATTTTTTTTCGTATTTTGACTGTTTTTTCCAAGAGGTAGAAGAAAATCTTAAAGAATTCATCCTAAATTTGGATCGAGTTCAATGGTAAGCTGTACAACCATTTTTCAGCATAGTCGGTAAAGGCGAATGGAATTAACCGAAGTTTGATTCCATCGTCACATAATTGTTAGAGTTTAATGGTTGTGCAAACTTGTTCGAATTTTGTTAAGAAGATATATGAATCATCGTGTTCAAGGCAGTCAAATTTTGGGAGCGTGGCAATGTGATTATATTGAATTTCGTAGTGATTACCCATTGGGTGATTACCCATTGGGTCGGGTAATGTGATACAAGAAGAGATAGAAACTCTGTCGACAAAGATTCTATCCATGAGAGTTCATGGAGGGTTTTCATTCGCCATCGTTGAAGGACTATTCGTTCGAGTTAAGTGATTCATTGTTGCATCACGAGTCCAGGTACTCATGCACAAGTGAAAAGATTAAGTGAAGAAAGATGTGAAAATTAAGGTTAAGAGAATGAAGAGAAAAGTTCTTTCCTTTCCTTTGGTTTTGTTTTTTTTGTTTAAAGGAAAAACATATACTAATAATTTATTTTTCAAAATGAAGATTTTTGTTTTTGTTTTTTTTGTTTTAGTTTTTATTTTTAGAAAATAATTTTTTTGGATTATTATTCAAGAAAAAGAAACTAAATTAAGTAAAATGCTTGTTTTTGGATTTTTTTTATTTTGTTCGATTTTTTCCTTTTCTTAAAGGAAAATATCTGAAAAGATCTTTTTTTCTTTTGGATTTTTGTTTAAAAACTAAGTTAACTAAAATGGAAAAAAGTCTTACTTTTAGATTTTTTTTTATATATGCATGAACCAATGCAATTAAAAGAATGCATGGACTTAATTGCAAATTTTCTGTCCTTAGTAGCTGTTATTCCATTTTTTGGTCAAAACTGAAATATCGACAAATTGACAAGGAATGATGGATGCCGAGATTGAAAATCGATTGGAAGCAAGGCAAGAGTTCATTCGGCATTTTCTATGAAGGTTCATTCGGCATTCTCTTTGAAGGTTCATTCGGCATTCTCTATGAAGGTTCATTCGGCATTCTCTATGAAGGTTCATTCGGTATTCTCTATGAAGGCTCATTCGGCATTTCCTGCTCCACCCCTTAGCCGAACAAACCTACTCCTCTACCATCCACTGCCGAACCGGTATCACTACCGGACCACTTTACCACTTCCCTGCCAAACCATCCGGTCCACCGAACCATCCATCATCGGTCCAAGTTCCATGCCGAACCAACATCCCTAAACCCACCACCGGACCAACTCCATCTCCATGCTACCATCACCCTACACCGAACCAAGGAATGCCGAACCAGGTGTGCCAGGCCAGAACATCAGCCCAGGCCCACCAGTAGCTATGTACATCCAAGACCCCTGCCCCCAGCCTCACTCTATAAATAGAGGGGCAGGGGTACAACAATGGCAGACAAGTTTGAGAGCTCAAACCTGGAAGGAACTTTCAAACAACTTTCATACACTTGTACTACAAGCTTTGTACTTGTAATCGGATTGGAAAAGGAGAATAACATATAAAGTGGATGTAGGCACATTTTGGCCGAACCACTATAAATCTGTGTGGCTTTTACAGTTTAGTCCCTGCTTTTTACGTATTTGCATAAACCACCTAAATCACTACGAACAACATAAAATCAACTAAATCATATAACTTGGAGCTGTTTGCCCATCTTTTGTGCAAACGCATTTGGGTTATTTGCTGAGATCTGTGATTTGTGCTTGAATATCGCTGACTTATATTCATACACTGGTGCTTTCACGGTATTGGGTGTTTGTGACCATTTTTTACGCAAACAGTAGCTTCTTACCCAAAATTGTATAATCACACTTTGACTTAATCCAACAAAACCATTCTTAGCCAGGCAACAGACAGGAATTGTCGGTGCACCACATATCGCCGTAGCAATGCAACCGAAGGTTTAAGTACCTTCAGAGAAACAATCGCTATAATATTTACGAATCACCATAATATTTACAGTAGTCTAGACACCAAGAAATTAGATTGTTGAAAGAAGACAACTTGTCAAGATACAATTAAGCCCCGACATGAGCTCGTGATACCCTTAACTCCAACGTCTAACCGTTATTATCATTAGTCAAATTCTACGATGATATGCAATTTGTGGGTAAAAGAAAGGGTGATGAAATCCCTACCTTATGTGAAGTTGGGTATTGCTCTTAGAAAAGAAAATAAGACGAGATGAATGCAAAACTGAAAATAAATATGAAATAACAATACAACTACGAATGAGATTTGATTTTGTTTTATTTTTAGATTTTTAAAATGCAAGCAACCAACAATGTAAAGAAAATAACAACAAGAGATAAGAATACGATATCAGCGCATGCAGAATTATTAACAAATTATTTTTAAGCAGGATTTTTTTTTAAGCAAGCGAATTATTTTGGCAAGCAATTATTCTAAGAAAGCAAATCATCTCCTTCTGATTTTCTACTTTTGCAACATGAAAATTTGAACAAAATATATACAGTGTATTTATTTTGTTTTTTTTTTATCAAGGAAGAAATGAAAACAAAAACAAACTTGTTTTTTTGTATACCCAAGCAAAAACAAAAACAATGGTTTTTTTTATAAAGTTGAAATTTCCCAAGCCAAAAGATGTATTATTGTTGTTGTTGTTTTTGTTTGTTTTTAAACTAAAGAATGTGCACTAAAAAAAGGAAAAATTAAAATTTAACCTTTTTCAGAACAAAGAAAAGAATTAAATTAAACCTAGTCAATACAAGCCTGCAGAAGCCCAATCCCCTAACTAAATTAAATCCCTTTTACCAGATTCCAAAAACAAGCAAACGAAACAAACGCGTTCTCTTCTCCGCTCTAAAAAAAATTCAACTTTCCGCTTTATTTAACGAAAATAATAAAAATAAAAATAAAAGCGAAATACGATTCAGCTTTGTGAATTGGAAACTGTGATTTGGAAATTCGATAGGTTCGAATTGGGTCTGGAGATGAAGGCATTTGTTTAGGTCGCGACTGAGGAAAGCAGTAAGAGTTTGGGCGATTCGAGTTTAAGTCGCGATGGTTGGCGGTAGAGGGTATTTCAAGGAGGGTGGTTTAATTATGGCTTCAGGCACTCGAAATTTATGGTTGCGATGTTCGAAGGTGAAGTCTAGTTCATAGGAAGTTGGTTAACGTGCATGGTCGAGGTGAGAAGTATGCGACTACAGTAATGTAGTTGATTTGGGTTTGGATGGGTTGTTTGATGTAGAAGAAGGCAATTGCTATCAAATGCAGTTCTGAGTGGATGAATTCAGGTTGTGTGTAGTTGAAGGATGTTTGTAGTGATATGGAGTTTTGGGATGTATGCAGTGATATGTTTGCAGGTGGATGTGGTCGTTTTGGCCAAGAGAAATGTAGTTGATGAGGTGAAGATTGCTTGGTTTTAAATGGTGAATGATGGTTGAGTAGGTTGCAGTGAGTTATTTTGGTAAAAGAAGGCAAATAGTTACACAATTACAAGCAGTGCATGCATGACGATTTAGTTAGCTAGATATAATATCCTCAAAAACAAAGAACCATATGTTGAGCATCAATGTATCAATGTCAGCTCTGATGGCAACAAACAGAGGATCCTTGTAAAAACCAAAGCAATAATACCTGTAACTGCCATAGGGTAAACGTACTCAACCTCCATGTCGTCCAATCGCTCTTTGTTAAACTTATTCATCTCGACTTCCTTATATATAAGCTCTAGATTCTCATGTATCCATCTACTTGTTAAAAATGAATGAGAATTTTCATTGGGAAGTGTGAGGCATTAAATGCCTTGGGATATGAATAATCCCACATTTTAAAATGTAATGAACATCATGTATTTAAATACTAAGATGTGGTCTTTATCATACCTGATATGAGACAAAGAAAGGAAAGAGAGCAAGACCATCATAGTGCATGGTGCAACGCACCACCTTGCACGCGCGTGTGTCCATGCTCAAACCTGCACCCGCAGCGTGGGTTAATGGACGTTAGAGGTGTTTTGTCATTGCACACCCATTCCATTGCTTCACTTTTTGCTAGCCTAAAAATTTCCTTTTTCCTCTCTAAGTACTCTTCTTTCTTTGTAAACTCGTATCTCAATTTCAAATTTGCTTTGGTAGAATTTAGTTTAATTACAGTATCGACAGTTGTAGCAGCACTTGTGAACACATCATCAATATAAGTGTTACCATTCTTTTGTTACTACAATGTTTAGTTAATAAATTAAATACGTTAATCAGATTAAATAATGATGAAATGCATTAATGATAATACACATAAATATTAAAATACCAACTTAGAACGCTCGGTGACTACTTGAAACCCAGACTAAAGCAAATAAAATGAACTCTTTGATGATTTCCACGATTCAGTCGATAATTGGCTTCGTTGAATTGAACATGTTGTAAACCTAAGCCAACAACTGGCTTCGTTGAATTGAACACGTTGTAAACGTGTATCTATTAGAAAAATACTCACACTGAACATAAACATCAATTACTTTCTTAAAATCGTTGATGTCCACCAACCTAAACTAAGAAGTTAGTACAAACATGAAACAATACCAACTACTCTGAGCTACACACACATATATGTATATAGTATTACTTAAAACAACATAAAAAAATTCAGGCTTCTTAATTATGAATACAAGATTATAGATTATCATTAAATGTGGAGGATCACATAGTTAGATGTATGAACTGACTATAAGTGATACTTACTTTGATAGTTAGAATTTTCTTGAATTGTCAGTATAAGATATTATTCAGTCTTACAATTAACAAGTATTCCTTATACAGATGGTTTAATAAATGGATAAAATGAGTTTACATTTAACAGAAATTAAATTTCCCAAACCACTTTTAGCGATAACCCTCTATTTTACATTTTTTTTCATAATCTCATTATGAAGTGTTAAACATAATCTTTATTTAAGCGATTATATGATATTTTTACAAAAGATGGTTGTATCACCAAAATTTACAAATTTTAATTACTCTACTCCCATGTAACATAAATTAAAAACTCAGGTTAAAATTCATCTACCCTGTAAGTAAAAAAAACTAACATATATAGCATGATACATTAAAAATTCTAACAAACATTGTGGAACCGAATTCATTATGTTAATTAGCATGAACAAACTACTCCTTTTTTTAATGCTATTCTAGATTAGTAGTTTGCAACATTTTCTTTTTTTGTCACTGAGTTGAGAAGATTACATGCTCAAACAAGTCATTATAGACCTCTGTCCTCAGTCCAATAAGTCATTACATTCCTTTAATATCGAAATTTTGCACGGTAATATCAATTTATTTCAATAAGGAATTTATTCAATCATACTCAAACTCTAAGATCATGTTACTCACTAAGATAATTCTAGTTATACCAATATTGCAAGTAACAAGAAAATGAACAAGAGAAATGTAGACCTGTTAGTGCTTGAAGGCTCATAAACAGAAGACATGATAACAAGAGGAATACCCTTCAGATATTGTGATTCTTGAACAAGGCATAAAAAATATTTAATAAAAGAATTAAATTTCATTGTAACAAATAACAAAATTCTTTTAACAATTAGACTAAACCTAACAAGTAAACTTACTTTGATTTTCTTTAATAAACCATATCCAAACATACCAGGCATATAGTAACCCCAGATTATAACAAAATCTCATATATGCGTGACCACCATGTTCACCTCAATTTCATGAAATTATAACAAAATCCTAAATTCTAATCACCATGCCAAACCCGCAGTCAACTACATCATCGTCAAATCCATGCCTCATCGCCATGCCGAAGTTGCCAGCACCAAATCCTCAGTCAAGCTTTACGGTGAAACCATCCCTATCACTTAGCTGCTTACACACATGTTTTCTCCTCCACGCATCTTCCCCGTTACGTCTTCATTAGTCGATTTACGGTATAGCCAGAGACGAGGCGATTTTGGAAGGTGAAGATGGGGCAGTTGATTGATGATTAATAAAAGAGGAGGAGAAAGAAATGGCGTTGAATCAGATCGAAAAAGTTTTTTGGGGGGGGTTTTCATTCGCCCGTTGAGAGGAGGATAAGAAAAACGATATACTGTTAAAACAAAAATGAGTGACCATATAAAATTTAAGCAAACTTTTAAGTGAATTGTTAGTGGGTTTTATTTGGCTAGTTTGTTTCTTAATTTTCATATTTTAAGATTGTTAGTGGTTGCATATAGTCTTAAATTCTACCAATACATGCAACTAATAGCAAGTTTTGTTGTACTATTAGGTGCGTGGCGAACAAGTGACTCCCTCTTTACCTCCACCTTCTATAGCTTACTTGGTTTGGCTATGATGGTTGTATCATGTAAACATTTCCGCAAGTGTGACGCATGAAAAACGTCATATACTCCCACTAATTTCTCACGAGCTTCACCCTATAAGCAAACTTTACAATTCTTCACTGATCGAAAAAAGCCTTACAAACCTCGGTGCTAACTTTCTCAAACTACAAAATCTCATAACATGCCTAAGCGATGAGACCTTTATAAAAAGCACCTTGCCCATTGCGAACTCCAAATCTGTGCATCTCTTGACAGTGTAAGACGTCCACCTACCCTTTGCGGTTTTCATTTTTCTATAGATTAAGTCTACCTTTTCTGATGTCTCCCTCATCATATGCAATCCAAGAATAATCCTATCCGTAGTATCCCACCAACCAGACGATGATCTACAAGGACTTCTATATAACGCCTCGAACGATGCATTCCCAATACTCGCTTGGTAGCTACTATCATAGGTAAACTCCATAAATGGCAAGTATCCTCCCAAGAGCCTCCAAAATCCGAGATACATGTCCAAGGTAACTCCTCCAATATTCGGTTCACCCTCTTCATATGCGATTGAGAAGTGGTGCTCAAGCTCAACTCAGTGCCTAAAGCCCCTTTCAAAATTCAGTGAAAAGCATATCTTAGTTGCTCACGATGCTAGAAAGAACTCCATGTAACCCAACAATCTCTCTCACGTATAGTGTCTCCATTTACAGTAGTACTAATACTTTCTAACCGAAATAAAATGAGCGTATTCAGTCCGTCAATTGATTATGAACCAAATACTCCCATCCCTTCTTCTACTCCTAGGAAGTCTATCGATGAAGTCCATACAAACACTATCCCGCTTGCATTATGGAATACCCAACGGATACAGCAATCCTCTCGACTTCTTCTACTCCGTCTTTATCTCTGGCAAGTCATACATCAAGCTACATACTCTGCCACATGCTTCTTAATACCATGCCAATAAAATGCTATCTTCATACCATGGTACATTTTGTCTCCATTGGGTGAATGGTCATCCTAGAACGATGAGACTCGGATACTACCATGTCAAACAAACCAGAATGAAAGAAGCACATAATCTGCCATCTCTCCATAACCACCCCTTTAATTCAATGGTATAGCACCTCAGATAACTTGACTACTCTCCTCTACCAAGCTTCTCAAAAATATCCATTAACTTTTTGTCTTGCTTCTGACTTGACCCGATGTAGTCCATGAGCGTACGTTGTACATGCAAAGCTGCTAACAATCCCAAGGTGATGTTCGACGATGGTTGGAAATAAAACATAGAGATGAATTCAAAATGCTTCCGCTCTTGACTCAACACTGCATGCTGCCTACTCAAGGCAGTGGCTGCAACATTGCCCTGGCTTGGAGTATGTGAAATTTCAAAATTGTACAGTGCCAAAAACTCTATCCACCTTTGGTGCCTTATATTCAAGTCCTTATGAAAAAGTAAATAATTCAGAGACTTATGTTCCAATACAACTCAAACGGCTCTCTTAAAAGATAATATTCCTATGACTTGAGTATAAAGACAATGGCCACGAACTCTAGATCATGGGTAAGATAGATTTTGTTGTATGCTTTCAATTTTCGACTAGCATAGCTTACCACTTCCCCTTCTTGCATTAAAACCTTGCAAAACCCATGCTATAAGCATTAATATACATTGTTAATGCCTTTTTTCCATTGGGTAATACTAGAACAAGTGCACTAATCAAAACCTCCTTCAGCTTGATAAAAGCATCCTCACACTTCCCAAGAGAAAACTAAATTTTTCTGGGTAAGGTAGGTCAGAGGGGCAGGGATTTTCATAAGGTTCTTAATGAACTTCCTATAGTACCCGCTAAACCAAAGAAACTCCTCACTTCCTTGAAATCCTTCGGCACATGCCAATCCTATACTGCAGCAACTTTACTAGGATCGACCACCAACATATTTTCCAAGACAACGCATCCCAAAAATCATACCTCCTCATACTGAAAATGACACTTAAAAAACTTTGCCTTCAACTTATGCTCACGGAGTTTATTGAGCTCTTCTTTTAAACACAACCTGTGCTCCTCCTTGATTTTCGAATAGACAAATATGTTGTCTACAAAAATCACCATGAACTTATTAAGCAACCCTTTAAAAATTGACTCATCAAATGGGCATGTGCATTGGTCAGTCTGAAAGGCATGACTAACCATTCATACAGTTCGTCAAGTGTATGAAAAATGATCTTCTGAATATTATCCTCAGCTGCATGCAACTGATGAAATCCGATAGTGAAGTCAAACTAAGAGAACACCTTTGTTATAACCAACTGAGTCAAGTGATTGTTTATGTGGGTCAAATGGTTACCATTCTTCTTTATCATCTTGTTCTACTTTTGATAGTCAACGCAAAGCTTTAAAGAACCATCTGCCATGGTAGCAAAGATAACGTGCTCCTCCCTCTGATATACTCCTCCTAGTGAAGCCCTTCTTCAACAGCTCATTTACTTGCTTAGTCAGCTCACGTCTCTCCTTAGGAGTCATATGCCTCAAAGGTAAGGTAATAGGTCTTGCGTTCTCTAGAAGATAAATTTGAAACTTTATCTCTGTCTAGTATAGGAGGCTGGCAACCTTGGACAAAAACATCAGGATAATCTCTAACTATAGACACTAAATCTAACTCATTATGTGATAGGTCTAAAGAATATGGATAACCCAACATAACCGAACCTCTAGGATCACAGTAAACCTCTAGATTATGTCTACTACAAGTACCCAACCTAACAACCTTTCTATCACAATCTTAAATTGTCTCATACAGTATCATCCAATCCATGCCCAAAATCAAACAAAACCTAGAAAATCCTAAGACAAAAGTATTGCAATAACACTTGACCCTAAAAACAAACAATTTCATATCCCTACATATTATAGATAAATAATTTAGTCCTCCAATAGGGTTTGATATAGCTACCAGATCCGCAACTATGCTTAGTGTCCAAGTTTAACTCGTCCACAAGTCTACTCGAGATAAAAGAGTGTGATGTCCCTATGTCAAATAAGGTACAAACAGGTTGATCAAATAGGGCTAACACACCTCCGATTACAATCTTCTTTCCTTTATCCATGACTAAAGGAGTACTCGAGCTAGGAACAACATCCGATGAATAAGATGAAACCACCCGGGTAAAGATTTTCTGAGGTGATGAACATTCCTACCTCATGTGCTCAAATCTTCAAACTATTCCTCTCGCATTCCCTCGTAAAATTTCCCTTTTCACTGCATTTCCTTTGGGTCAATTCCACCCTTGCATTGGTTCTGTTGAGGTGTCTTTCCTCTTCTTAGGCTCACTCTTCACCTCCTCTTTGGAAATGGCATTCAGTGAAGCCATCTCCACCAATCCCTCGAAAGTCGCACCTATGGGAGTATGACTCAAGACCAAATCCTGAAGAGGTTGATTCTATCCCTTTGCAAACTTCAAAACCTTCTTATGAGGAGTATTGAACAAATTCATTCTAGACCTAGCCAATTAAACGAACTGATTAACATACTCCTTCACCAACATTTCCCTTTCCTGTAAAGGTATGAAATTCTCCAAATATACTCCCTTTTAAGTCCTGGACAAGAATGTTATTTCAAAACGTCTTCTAAACTCCCTAAGTAATATCTCCCTCATCAATCTCAGCAACAACCACATCTACCAATTTAGAGCCTCACCATGCATATGTCAGGTGGAAAGTTGTCTCCTAACGTCATCTCTAGGTCCCATTAATCAAAAAGTCCTCTCACAAGTGTGAATTTGTGTCCTCAAATCTACGTACGACTCAGCCCCCATGTACGGCTTCTCTTTTAGGCTCGCAAATTCCATATATAGCTTGGTAAAATCGAAGGCAGGTGGGTCGATAGGAACTGCACCTAGGTCTTGCTTTGTGGGTCCTTTATTAGGGTTAAGCTCGACTTGTTCTCTTGCTTGCATATACTGGTGGAACCAAATCGGGACATTCACACATGGAATATCAACTACATCTCTTGAGCCATAATAAGTAGGATTTCTCACCCTTTCTATCTATGATTTTAGGAATTTATTAACAACTTTTGCACATATAGCATTGGCAAAAGTAAGGGAAAGGACCATTCATGTTACACTTATATATATAAAACCTTTGAAAGGCTTTTATCTAAGTATATGTACTTTGGGAACCCATTTTGAATAACTTTTTTAAAACATTTTTGGTAAACTTTTCAAGTATGCTCTCTTAATACACCCTAATCTCTAAGGAATTTCAAATTTAGGCACCAATACCATATGTGACAACCCACACCTCCGGCACACCCAATCCAAAGCTTGAGGTGACTTTCGGACTCTTGTTGGTACCAATAAGGACAAGCTATTGGGTAATTAAACATTTTAGAGACTAAAAATGTAAGGAAAAATCTAAGACATTCTACACTTTTAGATCTCACAGTGGAATGCGAAAAAAATGAGTACAGAAAATAGTCATGTTAGAAAATATCCAAAAAGATAACATAAACTCAAAATAGTATGTAGTCAAATCCACAAAATACAGAAATACATCAAGTAGTGCTGTAAAATAATAAATATGTCAAATAGTACATAGAGAGTAATAAGAAATAAAAAGCTACTCCAAAGCCACTTGCTGCCCTGTCCTTGTATGGTGGAGAAAAGAAAGGAAAAGTGGCGGGTCAGACAAAAACTCGGTGAACGAGTTACATCATTAATATATGGTGATCACATGCAATTAACTTTAGTAATACTCCGTGTGATCTAGAATGACTTACAAGTATCCATGAATTAATTATTTTATATATTAAATGGGTTTAGCTCAGTACATGCCCACATTAACGACGTGCAAGCTCATACTTAGGGTCGAACAACTAAATGAACCCTAAGACAAATAACGAATGGCTAATAGCTACTGAAACTATTCCACAGCGGTTTCCCTATAATTTTCAACCATGGGACTAAGTTTCCATAACTACGACTACACGTAACTATTCCAACATAGGTTTCTCCACAATTTCCACCATGGAATTACATTTGCCACATTAGGACTGCATGTATCCTAGCTATGTATTGAGGAGGAGCCCGCAATGCCGACCCGCTAAGGTGTCTCATCATCGCTACATCCATGTCCACCTCTCAATGGTAACATAATGCCTCTTATTGCACTACTTTGATATCCATCAACAACACAAAATCATGTCACGTCATCGTGCATACCAAGGAACTCCCATTGGTGTAGGGTTATACACTCCATCAGGCATCATCATTAGTGTTCCACATCCACCGTAGAACCTCTTGTGAGTGCAAATTGCGATAGAATCACCCTAGTCGAATATCTACCCTAGTTCGATAAATATCACTTATCTAGGTATGTCCTAGCATCCCTCACATGGGGAATTAACTTTCCTACTATTTCTAACATCCATCCATATATATATACACATTACTATTTAATTCATAACGTTAGCCTTAGGCTGAGGTTCAGGACATGCCTAAACAAATGGTAACTGGTCGACCGCTTGACTTGGAGTGGCCGACAGGCTTCAGTAAGCAGTCGACGACTCCAGTGAGTGTTCGACTGGTTGGAGTATTAATTCATGCATTAGTTAGATTACCATGGGCAAATTTTCTTTTTATATTAATTATGGTTCCCAGTTCGAAAGTACAGTAATTTTTCATATAGAAATCCTAATTATATAAATCCAAATTTCGTGAATCTAAAGTTGTATTTGCCCAAACTCATATTTAAGTTCAATTACAGTATTTTCAATTTCAATCATTAAATTATCATAGGTTTAACATAAAATAATTATAGCAATTCATATTTGATTTGGAAAAAGGGTAGAACTTAGGTCAATCCTTATTTATAGGTTTTCATCAAATTATATTTCTTGTTAAATCTCCAAATCTAAATAAGTGAGTTTACAATTTGATTTTTAATAACCTAGATCAAATAGGTATATTAAAATTAATTATATGTAAGTCATCTAACTAACAATGAACCCACTTACCGCAAATCAAAGTTATTCACTTTGAAATAAGCTTAGAATCTTCTCTGTTTGACAGATCTCTGCTTGATTTGATTTTCTATTCAAACCCTACTTTTATTTTTTTGATTTAATTTGAAGAAATTTATGATTTGAGGAGAAAGAGGATTTCATTTTGTAGAGGATAGAGTTTGGATGCTCAATAGTAGATTAGGGTTTTCTGAATTAGCTTAGGGTTGTATTTATAGAGGTATAAACTGATGTAGACCATTAGATCAAGTATTATCGAATCTGGGCCATTCTACCGCTCAAAACCTTCATCCAGAGTTAATAACCGATCGAACGCTTTAGATTGGAGCGGTCTACTGCTAGGGATCGACTGATCCAAATCGTGGTGTTGACGGATGGATTTTATTTATTTAGTATATCCTATTTCCTTATTTATTTAATTATTTCGAACGAGAATTTTCAAACATTTTAAAAAATTTCATACTAGCTCTGATTTCAGAAAAGTTATATATGAAAACTATTTATAAAATCACTATGAACACAAAAGTGCAAGTTTCATAGCTAAATTTGGACGTTTGTGAAAAATTTCATTTTTCCCTTATTATATATAAATTTATTTCCTATATTAAATTTTCGATTAAATTTTCAAGGTGTTACAAATCTCTTCAAATACTCTCTCAATAACTCCCTAGCCTTTGCTTTTTATTAGCTAAGACACTTGAGCCTATAGTCAGCTCTTTGAAGGTAAAAATTATGATGAAACTCATAAGTGAATTGCACTCATGAAATAATGGTCTTATCATGGTAACGAATATACATTTTGCAACTGCATTGAAGAAAGTTGTTGAAATAATCTATATCTCACCGCTTCTGGGGAATCATAAATATCCATTTAGCTTGTGAAAGCTAGAAAATTGTCATTTGGATTAGTTGACCCACTGTACTTAATCGAGGGATTTTAACATATGAAGGCAGTGAGAACATCATTGTTTCTTTAGTAAATGGAGATCCACTAGATTTGTTATCTACTTTGGGATCCATTGTACATTTTGAAAGGGTTTAGGACAGGTTGAAAAATGTTAAATGGGTGAATTTAAAACTTAAATTTTTTCCAACTTTAGACCTTATTGGGCCAATGAAATCTAAACTATTTAAATCCAATTAATTTTTTTATATAAAAGGTTTTGTTTTATTTATATAGATTATAGTATCCATGTTTATCAAATATGCATATATGTGTACGGTGTGCTAGAGTTAGGGGTATGCCCTTTGGGTAATTTTGTAATTTACGGTAAATTATTAACTTTATAATAAAATATAATTTAAAATAAAAGGTGTTTTCTTTATAATATATACTTGTAAGAATGTATTATGTTAGTTATTTACTTAATTTAAGTATATCAAATGGGAAATTCCTAATTGTTAATGAATTTATTTATTCATCCCAAAAGTGTAGGAAAAATGGACTTGGTTAAAGAATGACTAAGTTAATCCTAGGCTATGTAGCTAGATGATGTATGCTTGATGTCAAGTCCATAATAAGTCCTTGTATAGTAATTGAAGCCATGTGGAATATCATGCATAATCCAAGTCAATATGCAAGTCACAATTCAATAGTTAAATTTATCGAATATGCTACGCAATAGTTCGATATTCAATTCCTTGTGTGTATAAAGTTTAAGTGCTACAATCGAAAAAAATTCCTAAATCAATTTAGGCTTTACAATGTTTATATGTAAGAAGAGAGGTAACAATGATATACCCTTTCGCCATAATTTCTTGATCTGTATTTATAAGGGAGGAAATGCGGCACAACGTTTGGCTTCGGAATCGCTTCGGCGATGACAGTGTTATAGGGCTTTGGGCTTCGCTTGATAATGATAATTATGGAACTTCGATGCTTCCTTAGTAGTATGGCCTTCGACATCAATAAGATTTATGCGTTAAGGCGCTCTTGATTGATTATTGGCATCATTATGGGAAACGACATTAAACATCGATAAGGAGCGGGGTTAATATAAAGCAGTATTAAGAAAGAGTGGCTTCACTCAGTATAGTGTCGGCATTGATAACCCTTGGCATCATCATGGGGCGGTATATGGTAGGTATAATAGAAGTGTGATACCAATACCTATGGACATAGAAGCAACATCGATGATGTTATTACTAACTTTAAACAGTGTCACTAGAGCAACATCTTCTATAAAGTTCTTTCATTAGGTGGATGGCGGCATTGGTTAGGTTTGGTATCAATGTTATGGTACATTGTAACGACCCGGAATTTTGGGTCGCTAAATTTGAACATTTAATTCATTTTAAATATTAATATGGATTATAAATTCGAATTATGATATAAAAGATTTGGTTGCATTAATAAACTTGATTAAGATTTTATATACGATAATTTAATTGAAATTTGAATAATAATGAATGAATATTAGAATTGGGGTAAATAAGTAATTCTGAGAGTAAATGGAGATAAAATTTGATTCTAAAGTTTATTTCGAGTCTAATTGGATTTGAATTATCATTTTGGACCGTTGGAGGGAATTAATTGGCGATAGATTGAATTTGGAATTTTATATTAATCTAATAATAAAATATTGCCATTAATCAGATTTTAGTCCGGAATGAGCCAAAATGATTTTTAATGTGAATATAAATTTTATACGAGTTATAATAAAGTTTTAAAAGCAAAATTTTAAGCGTTTTCGTCAATTTTGAAAATCGCTCGGTTTAAATAGACGAGTTAAAATAGCCTTCCGGGGCACAGTCTCGGAATTCGACGAAACCAGTTCCATTGGATCCGTAATAGCTAGTTATTATTGGATTTCAATTTTCGTAGCAATCAGAGTTGTCGTTTGACCGTGGCAGCACGAAACGCTTAGAAATCGATTTAACCGATTCAATTTTAAATTGGATCGTTTAATCCCATAACTCGTGCATACGACCGAATTAGCTTACGAAACCTGTTCCATTGTGTCCGGAACGTGGAAAAACCCTAGAATCGCCTGTCGGAACGCGTAGTTTGGAGGTCGTTTGCATTAATTGTTAAATTGAGAATAATATTAATAAAATAATATTAAACCAATATTATATATATATTTAATTTCACTAAACCCTAGCTTATTCATTCAGGCCACCGTTCTTTCGATTTAATGGCCGATAATCTTCTTCACTCGTCTCTAATTATCGATCAATCCACTAATTAATTTCGAAAACTCTCAACTAGTAAAAGGTAGAGCTCGTTGAGATCTACAAGTGGACCGGTTATGTCGTTTATTGTGCACCATGGAGGTCGCAGTTTGCTCGCGTTCGCCGTATGTTTGCAAGCGCGGTTCGTCGTGATGGTGAAACCGAGCTCGGAGCTTCTTGGGCCGTGGGTGAGCGTGGCAGTGGGCGTCGTGGTGGCGAGCCCCGATCGAGCTCGATGACGTCAAGGTTGCGGCGATCTCGAACCCTAATTCGCGGCGTGATGGGTTTCCTTTACCTGAGTATTCGCGTGCGTGTAACAGTTGAAGAGGGAAGAAGAGAGGAAGTCGGCCCGTGTTTTGGTAATTATAATTTTTTTTTTGTTTAAATTCAAAATCGAAACTTATAAAATTCATATATGTCACATACGTTGTCAGATTCAGACGAAACTTGGAACGTTGGACTCGCAGAAACGAGCACTACGCGATGACGCAGTTCCGGGTCATTCCGGGCAAGTAGAAATTTGAGTTAAATCGAACGTCGTTCGGTTTAATTTAAATTTCGAACGCTCGTCGAAACTCAAGGTGAGTTAATCTCACTCACATTTGGAATGTTAGCTGATTTAAATAGTTAATATTTAAATATCTGTGTGATTGGTTGAAATGTTTATTTATATCAGCCTGGATTGATATATTTATAGTGTTGTGCTAATATTTGTGGATGCAGGAAAACAGGTTGGAGGGATTCAACAGGATTCCTCACAATGTAGTAATTATTTTTATAATTGATGATGATGCCTGTTATATATTATGATTGATAAATTTGGGATTAAATTGTATTGTGAAATTGTGGGATAAAATATAAGCCCAGAATGTTAAATTATAAAGAAATTTGGAGTTTTAATTATAAAGAAATTAAATTGGGTTTTCAAAAGAAATTAAGAAATTAATAAATAAGGAATTTAAAGGAATGTAAAAATTAGAATCTGTTTGGATGGAAAACTGAAATAAAATTGTATCAGAATATTGCTGGATAAATTATAAACCATAATTTAATTATAAATCGATAAATTGAATTTTAGAGAAATAAAGAATATTGTTAAATAATGAATTTAAGAGAATTAAAATTTGAAATCTATATGGAATGAAAATTGAAAATTGGTAAAATCTAGAATGCTAAACGAAGAGAAACGTTATCAGTTGTTAAATGTGGAAGTAAATTTATGTTATTAAAACGTAAACCTGAATTTAAATAAAATGACAGAATTTATAAGAAGGATTTTCTGGGATATTTGAGTAGGAATGAGTTTGCCTGGGAAACACCAAGTTTGAGTTTTAAACAGATTTTATTAAAAGTGAATTCAAGTTTAAAACTTGTTATAAATGAGTGTTTGGAAAATTATTGTTTTAAAAGCTAATTAATAAGGAAACAATAGTGGTTATTTTCGATTACATTAGTAATTATTTTTATAAATGGATTGTTTTAAAAAGGCTAGTTTTGACCTAAATTATTTGAAATTAGTATTAAGCCTTTTACAACTCTATTTTTAAATTTAGTTTAACTAAAACCTTATTTTAAAACAAGTTATATATTATAAAATAGTTTTGCTTTAAATATTTCGAAATTATATTTTGAGTAAATAACTAGAAGTAAATTTGCATATTTTAAAGTATATTTCAGTACAAAATATTTTAACTGTTTTAAATTTAAATTGTTTTGAACCTGGTTATTTCCAATGGGAATATATGGTAAAGGATTTACCTTGTAAGGAAGAATTTTGGAAAATTGTTTTCAAATGAGTTTTGAAACTTTGGAAATATATCTTGTAAAGATATTGAGGCAAATAAATAATATGGGAATTATTTATTGTGTGATGGATGCTTATGGATGTTTATGAATATAAATTGATAGTTAAATCACCAACTATCAATATTGGACAAATGCGTTGATCGTTTCGAAGAGACCGGGATCGAGATTTATTTCTCGAAAACCACTTCGATCCGGTTTGTACGTTTCGTGCGAAAAACGTGTTCGGAGTCGAAGATGGAGCAGTGAAGTGCAAGGGTGTGACGCCCCACCTCTATACCCACACTAGCCAAGAACACTCCGGAGTAGTGCTGTCAACTAGCACGGAGAATAAAGCTGTTGAGGAGCGACCATCCATGTAATTGCTTATCACACGGTGGCTATAAATAATCTTCGGAAACAAACATAGAAATAATCATATCACAAATCAGTCACAGATATCCATATCACAAAGGCGGAAGAAGATATGAATATATAACTAACACATGAAAGTGTACATCAGAGTAGTGGTCAGTAAGATCCACGATAATACAAAAGAATAGCAACACGTGCTATACAAAAGAATACAACTATGAGTCTATATCTCAAGTGTATACAACAAAAACTGCTAATCTAAACAGTTAGCCAAAAGTCAGAGTGATGAATCCCTGGGAAGAAGTCAAGCAGAAGCACCTGTAACATCTCGGTCTGACCCGAGTATTATTTAAGAAAATAATAAACGGATCAGTCTAGCTATAAATATCAGATGACATGATATAACATAAAAGATATGGCATAAACATAAATATCCATAACGACATACCACTATAAGTATGTAAATAATGATCAACAGAAGATCAATCAATAAGAGATAATCAATATCACAAGAATCTTCTCAAAGATTCGAAGAGGGCATCATACCCTAAACTTGTACTCATAACAAGTCAATGACATAAATTCCAGAAATCAACACGAGAAATCTAGAAATCATAAAAAGGGAAAGAGGCCTATCACATGACGGTCCGAAGACCATGGGGAGCTACCCCACATGTGTGAGTGGAATCACACAGATTGAGGTCAAGACTAACCAAAAAGCAGAAAGGTATGTGTGAATGGAATCACACAAGTGGTGTCTAGTCTAACCTTGCAATGAAAGAGACATCGCGCAATTGCTAGTCTAATTCATAAAGCGATCATCAAGATCAACGAGAAGTGTCAATTACACTAAGCTAGTAAATATAGAAGTTTAGCTTCATGTCCCATAACCACTTGCTTAACTTAAATATTTACGAACAAACTGTAAATCTTCACTAATAAAATTGTCACAAGAGGTTCAATCGAACAAGTCCAAGAATTAACCGACGAAGTGAACGCAAGCGTTTCATACCACTTGTTTTACTAAGTCGTTTAATTAGATTTCTCATCCGAGTGAGGTAAAGGCTTGTATATACTAATAGATTGGAAAACGGTTTAAGAAAAGAGCTTTGTTATTAAAAATAGAGTTGAAATTGTTTGTTAAAAGAGTTTTGATATTTACTACTAGTATTGAAACCTTTGTATTATAAAGTGTCAAAACACATAAGCAAGTGTAGAAACAATCAGTCACAAAGATCGCATACGGAGATGCGAATAAAATCCAAGGAAATCAGCTCAGTGTTTTTCAGATAAGATCCCCTACGGAGGGGGGGTCCGGGGGGGTGGCAACCCCCCAAGGTGGGGGTGCGGGGGCAACGCCACCGCTTACGGGGTTCGACCTGCCCGGTCAGGTCGCGGGGGTCCAGGGGGCAGCGCCCCCGGCGGGGTGCGGGGCAGCGCCCCGACCAAAACGGTACGACCTAGTGAAGACAAAATGAGGTCTAACGACCTAACGACTCAAGGGTCATACGACCTAACGGCTGCGACCTAGGGGTCTAAGGGGTCAAGCGACTTAGTGGTTGCGACCTAGAGGTGTTCGCGACCTAACGATGACTCACGACCCAACATGGCCGACTTAACAGAGTCGAGCGACCTAAGGTAAATGGTCCAACGACCTAACTCGAACGACTTATCTGGAGCTTAGGTCGGAGACGACCTACGAGATAAACCAGGCCGACTTAGTGGACGAGCGACCTAAGGTAAATGGTCCAACGACCTAACTCGAACGACTTATCTGGAGCTTAGGTCGGAGACGACCTACGAGATAAACCAGGCCGACTTAGTGGACGAGCGACCTAAGGTAAATGGTCCAACGACCTAACTCGAACGACTTATCTGGAGCTTAGGTCGGAGACGACCTACGAGATAAACCAGGCCGACTTAGTGGACGAGCGACCTAAGGTAAATGGTCCAACGACCTAACTCGAACGACTTATCTGGAGCTTAGGTCGGAGACGACCTACGAGATAAACCAGGGCGAGCGACTTAACGTTTGCCTAGAGATTATAGGTCGGAAACGACCTAAGACTTAAAGCTTAACTCGCGAGCGACCTAACTCCGAAGTGCCAATACTTCCAGAATGACCTAAAGCCCTGCGACCTATGGTACTAACTCGCGAGCGACCTAACGACTTAACTCGTGAGCGACCTAATTCCGAAGTGCCAATTCTTCCAGAACGACCTAAAGTTAACTCGTGAACGACTCACGACCCATGGACGAACGACTTAACTCCGAACGACCTAAAAATGGCCAGAACGACCTAAGTGCAGAAAATTCACCAAAATGCTAAAAATTGGAGTTTTTCGCCAATCCAATCCAAACCAAATGCAAATGTGCATGCAAAAGTGATAGGGAATCATTCCCAACAGTCCAATATAGTTATAGACTAGATTTGTGAGACAAAAATCTCACCTTTGCACTAAAGTTTATGAAGATGAAGCTTGAAAGCAAGGAGAAGCAATCCAAAGCTTGAATCCAATATCTTCTACTTGAATTTGGAGTTGAATGTTGGATTTGCAATTGAATTTGTGCTTGGAGTTTTAATTTCCCATTCCCTCCACCATTAATGCCAAAGCTTGATTAGTTAGGAAATTTATGAAGAGTGAGGAGAAGAGGGTTGGAACTTGGGCTTAATAGGCTAAACTAACCCAAAGTCCAAAGCGGGAAAAGTTAGTGAAATTTCACTAACTCCCAACCTATCGATGTTTATACTTAAAAAGTTGTAAACGACATTTCGAACTCAATGGAAGTGGTCTCGAGTCCTAATTTGACCGTTTGCAAAAAGTAGCTTTTCGGACCAAAATCCGATTAACGAGTTAATATTTAAATAAAATATTTAAATACAAACTCGATAAATATGCGGGTTGTTACAAAGGGCTAGTCGCTAGTAATCCTGAGGATATTTCCAAAATGGATGTAGTAGGAGTAGTGCCTTCGGTTCCGTTCGAACCCGGGACGGACTTGTATGGACGAATGCCTGCGAAACATCGTCAGGTGGATGATGGGCATTCTAAGTGGAAACATTCTAAAGGTAGCGTTTAGCCTCAAGCCTCATCAACCGGGAATGACTGAAAATCAGGGGATATGCAGCAAGGTTAGGTGGGTCATGCCCAAGCAGGACAAGATATTTCCCCTGTCTAGATGTCCCTCTTTTTATTTCGGCTTAGTGGGTAGTTGGTCGCGCCAACCACGGGGTTTATCTTGTTCGGGACTGTTCAGTAAGGAATGGTTCCGGCCTTGTGTTGCAGGGGATGAAGGGAGTAATCCTCGGTACGGTGATCTAGGCCCCGTACTGTGACAGGTGGTACCCCAGTGCCTAGTCATTGTTGGAAATCCATTCTCCCTAC
The DNA here is from genome assembly GCA_030765085.1 of Allium cepa. NCBI lineage: Eukaryota > Viridiplantae > Streptophyta > Magnoliopsida > Asparagales > Amaryllidaceae > Allium > Allium cepa. Next base: position 211,170,527 of record CM060940.1, on the reverse strand, counting down.
GAGCCTTGTACGAGTTTTGTTTGTATTACCCACTTTTGTGGCTAGTAGCTGGAATTTAATAGATGTAACAATTTCGGCTATTTTATAAGTATTTGTAAATAGACCCTATTATAATATCAGAGGATTTCTATAAACAGTGATTTAGCTATCGTAAGGTAAAAACCCGACATGTTTATTTGTGGCGTGGTCTTACGAGATGCTTTTGTTTTTCAAAGGATTTTTGAAACTTTAATAATCAATTTGGATGCATATTTATTATTAGCTGGTATAACAGACTAACTCGGGTGTTATTTCATTATAATGCTCGGGTCAGACCGAGTATTATATGTTCAGGTCAGGATGCTATGGAGCAGGAGAGGAGCTGGAGTCCGAGACGTATTATATGTACCTATATATATATCCGCTGCTGTGATTGTATGGTGGGTCTGATTTGTGATTGTTGATGTATGAGATACTCAGATGATATGATGTATAAAACAGTGATAGTTTTCATTTTGTGTAAAGTTCTATATTTACTATTATATTTTATTCCACTGCGACTGTGAGATTCTGATATTGTTTAGTTTCCTCTTCTTCTATCGCTTCTTCTTTAACCCTAATGGTTCGTAATTCTGTGCCACTTGAGTTAATAGAGGTAGAATAGTGTTGATTCAGGGGGTACGGATTTGCAGGCTGTCACACTTGGTATTAGAGCTTAGGTTGGCGACAACCTAGGCTTTGGTGGGGAAATTACTCATTAAATAGAGTCAATAGTACTCTATAATGAGTTGAGCGTATTAATAGATATGAGAGCGTACTTGTTAGTGAATATAAAATATTTTTATACCGTGTTGACTTATCGGTTGAGTGTTTATGAATTCTGGTCGGTACGGGAAGTACAACCGTATCGATAGGGGTTTCTAAACTCTTGAACAAGATAAACCGACATAGTATTGTGTTTAAAAGGGGTAAATGAAATAATTTTACCCAAAATTATATTTTGATATAAAAGAAATAATTTTATGAAATTATTATATATATATATATATATATTTTTTTTGGTTGATTGGGTGTTAATACAATAAATAAATAAGAATCTAAAAGTTAATCTAAAATGTGAAATGGATATAACCAAATAAATTCCATGAGTATAAAGTATACAAAAGAGAATAACTAATTTATACCCAGCCAGAATTTAAATCCCGGAAATTTTGGAAAGGATTTTAAATGCATTAAAATAAGGGTTTGGGAAATTTAAGATCTTGGAAATGTTTGGTAATATTTTTTCCAAGTGTTTGGAAGGTAATAATGGGATATTGTTTTGGGAAATATTTTTGAATGGAAACTGTTTTGAAATGAATTTAGAAAAGTAAGAAGCATTGAACTCACTTCAGTCGCTAGAAAATAATCCTGATGATGCTGGCCACATCATTAGAATTCATTTTCGAGTTTCTAAAGTGATGGATTTCTTTCCTAATATTTGGTTATGGTATTGTTTGGACTAGTTGGGTATAACAGTTGTTTTGGACATTCCAAAAATGGAGAAATTTGTTTTGGTATAAACAAATTGTTTTGGAAAAATCTGGAGATTTGATTGATATATCAAATAGGTATATATTTGATATATTTCAAAATGGTTTTGAAATAAAAACCGGGTAAAATGAATTCTGGGAAAATTCTAATTAAATAATGTGTAAAGTTGAAATGAATTAACTATAGAACTTATTAAGTGAAGTTAATATTAATAAGAAGGAAGAAATGAAAATTTTAATCTTGGAATTAAAAATTTAACTTGAGTAATTGGAAATGAATAAAATATATTAAAGTGAATTAGAAATTTGAATTTAACTTGGATAAGTTAAATAAATTGGACTTAGAATTAAATTGATTTGGGTTGGATTAAAATGTAAGTGACTTTGAAATTGTGGGTCATTGTGAAATGGATTGTACCCATAAATTATTAAGTTGTATATTTATAATTTGAGATTGAGGATTTAATATTGTGTAAGAAGTTAAATGAAAGGAATTTGTATCCTTAAGAATTCAGTGATGCACATATATGTAAATTTTGAAATTGTGATTATAAGATGTAGATGATTCAAATGAGCAACATGAGCTTTAAAATAAATAAGTTGGTGGACTTATGAATAGAAATGGGATTGTAATTCATAACGGGAATAGTTAAATGGCATGGTGAATTCAAACCTAGTCCCAAATAAAATGTAAATTGAAATAAGGTAAAGTGAGATATAAAAGAAGTGAATGAACTTAAGTTAGTAAATATGTTTTGAACTTGTGTATGGAGATTAAAATTGAGAATTTGAATTGAATATAACGTGGAATGTAAATTGCTTAGAATTGCATAATGAATTTCATATTCTTAAGTTAGTAAGTGTTATAATTTGAATTTGTGAATATAAAATGGAAATGGACTTAAGTAAGCAATCTAAACTCTGAATGGAAGTGAAATTGTAATTCATTAATGGAAAGAGTTGATTGGTGTGGCAAATTCAAAACTTGACCATAAATGAAATGTAAAGTGTAATGAAGTAAGTGAGAATATAAAGGTGAATGTTCTTAAGTTAGCAAATAAGTCTTGAACTTATGTATGGGGAAAATGAAATTTGTTTTGATAATGAAACTGAAATTAAATTTCAGTTGTGTAATAAATAATATTGAAAGAAATTTAGATTCTATTTAAAGGAGTGAAAAGGGAAGGTAGAAATTTAAATTTACTAAATGCAATAATCGTAAAATAGCCATATTATAAATGAGTTCAGGGTGAATTGAGGAAGTGAATTAGAACCTAATATGGATTAGGTTAGAGGCTAAATTGAATTACAATTGAATGGAATTTGTATTGTAATGGATGTAATTTTGACAGTTTGGTCAAAATTTGGAAAGTAAATAAAAATCCAATTGTGGCATGGGATTTAAATGTGTGGTGACAAATATTGAAGTGTAGATGAAAAATGGAATTAGATTATAACGGTGATGGTTTGGATTGTAAATAAATTCAAATGAGTGAAATAATTTAAGTGGTTTCTTTGCTAATAAAATAAGTCTAAAATGGATTTAATAAATAGGCAAAGTGCATTAAAGTTTGTAAATGAATTGGAATTTGATTTGGATGAGAATCAAATGAAAATAAAAACTTATTTATAAGAAGATAATGGAAATATTGTAAAGAAAGCTTAAGCAAATTAAGTAATTGTGATTAAGCTGAATAATGTGATCTTGGATAAATTTGTTTAGATGCAGAAATTGAAATGCAAGTGAAGAGAATTTTAATTTATTATCGTGATGGAATAAGCAAGTATGAATTAAAGATGGGTGAGAGTGTAAATAATATAAAATGAGATGTTATTAATTTGAACTTAAGCTGATTGTATAAGCTAGTTGGATTGAAATTTGTAAATGGTTTGATTTGGTAAGAATCAATTAAAATGGAAATAAATTGAGATATTATGGAATTGTAATCATTTAAGAGAATGATGAGATGGTTATTTTAAGCTTATGAAATAGCTTTAAATGAAATTTGTTTGGACAATAAAATTTTGAATGCAAGCAAATGACTTTTAAGATAGTTATTGTGATGAAGAAAGAATATATGAGTTGTAAAAATAAGAATGGAATGACTTATATAACTATGAAAAAAAATATAAAATAATAGTAATAATAATAATAATGATAATAATAATATAATAAAATAAACTTAACATGATTAATAAATTTGAAAAGTGAGAATAAGGATTGAGTTAATAATTGAAATGGAATAAGCATGCTTGGATTATGAACTATGCAGAATTGAAATTTTTTTTATATATAAATCTAAACTGGGATTAATTTTAAATGGGTGTAAGCTGAAGTGACGATTAATTGTTTGAATGTCGTGGAAATTTGCTTAAGAATTGGTTGTTTGTTTTGTTGTATTAGAAATGAGTTAGTTTAAAGGAAGCAAGTGGAATTGGTTTTGAATTAATTGGAATGGATTGACATGTTATTAAGTGATTTTGTATATGAATGGAAATAGATCATGAAAGAAATGCATATGTTTCAAGTTTAAAATAAAATTTGATTGTAAATAAAATTGGGAATGTAAGTTAAAATAACAAAATATAAGTAAGGTATATGGTAAACTTGAACGTAAATCATTTAAGTGAAGTAAAATGAAGTTTGGTTGGATGAAAGTAGAATGGGCAAAAATCTTAATAAATGGATTTGAGTATAAATATAAGTGAATCATAATAGAAAGGCAAATGCTGCAAATTGAAATAAAACTTGCTTGGTGAATCAATTCAAAAATTGTATAAAGTATGAATTGGAATGGCGAAGCTTGTTTGTAAATCTTTTGTGTGAAATAATATGGTAATTGACATTAGAAAAGGGAACTTGGTGCATGTTATAAAAAGTGATTTACTTATGAGATCATGCAAAATTGTTGAATGGATTATGAAATGGATATGTTGGCTTACATTTAGATTGGAAATGTTGATTAAAAAGTTCATATCTTTGAAAACTGATAAGTTGTTTGAGTTTAGTATAGGTACAGAAGACGTTTGAGAGAGTTGGAGCACGTATATGCGTAATATTTGCCGCTTGCTTTTAAAATTTTGCTAAAAAGGTACGCCTACGCAAATATAATTGGGAAAATGATTATTTGTTATGATATATTTTGGTTTCCGACCGTGTGGGTCGATGTATATATATTTGTGTGTATCGCGATATCGCGAAAGCTCCTCCGTACAAGGGAGACTCTGCCAAAATTTTCCGAAAATTTTGGGAGTTAGAATTTTTTTGGGGTTTTGGGAAAAGTTAAGTAACTTGAGAAGTTATTTTGAAATAACGTTGAAACAAAAGCTTTAGAATATAAATAAAGCAAGTGAGTTTGGATTTGAGCTAAAGAAGTTTGGGTTAAGTTAAGAATGTTGGAGCATTCTTCTACCTTAGCAAATTTCGGGGACGAAATTTTTATAAGGGGGAGGAATGTAACGACCCGGAATTTTGGGTCGCTAAATTTGAACATTCAATTCATTTTAAATGTTAATATGGATTATAAATTCGAATTATGATATAAAAGATTTGGTTGCATTAATAAACTTGATTAAGATTTTATATACGATAATTTAATTGAAATTTGAATAATAATGAATGAATATTAGAATTGGGGTAAATAAGTAATTCTGAGAGTAGATGGAGATAAAATTTGATTCTAAAGTTTATTTCGAGTCTAATTGGATTTGAATTATCATTTTGGACCGTTGGAGGGAATTAATTGGCGATAGATTGAATTTGGAATTTTATATTAATTTAATAATAGAATTTAATAATAAAATATTGCCATTAATCAGATTTTAGTCCGGAATGAGCCAAAATGATTTTTAATGTGAATATAAATTTTATACGAGTTATAATAAAGTTAATAAAGTTTTAAAAGCAAAATTTTAAGCATTTTCGTCAATTTTGAAAATCGCTCGATTTAAATAGACGAGTTAAAATAGCCTTCCGGGGCACAATCTCGGAATTCGACAAAACCAGTTCCATTGGATCTGTAATAGCTAGTTATTATTGGATTTCAATTTTCGTAGCAATCAGAGTTGTTGTTTGACCGTGGCAGCACGAAACGCTTAGAGATCGATTTAACCGATTCAATTTTAAATTGGATCGTTTAATCCCGTAACTCGCGCATACGACCGAATTAGCTTACGAAACCTGTTCCATTGTGTCCAGAACGCGAAAAAACTCTAGAATCGCCTGTCGAAACGCGTAGTTTGGAGGTCGTTTGCATTAATTGTTAAATTGAGAATAATATTAATAAAATAATATTAAACCAATATTATATATATATTTAATTTCACTAAACCCTAGCTTATTCGTTCAGGCCGCCGTTCTTTCGATTTAATGGCCGAGAATCTTCTTCACTCGTCTCTAATTATCGATCAATCCACTAATTAATTTCGAAAACTCTCAACTAGTAAAAGGTAGAGCTCGTTGAGATCTACAAGTGGACCGGTTATGATCGTTTATTGTGCACCGTGGAGGTCGCAGTTTGCTCGCGTTCGCCGTACGTTTGCAAGCGTGATTCGTCGTGATGGTGAAACCGAGCTCGGAGCTTCTTGGGCTGTGGGTGAGCGCGGCAGTGGGCGTCGTGGTGGCGAGCCCCGATCGAGCTCGATGGCGTCAGGGTTGCGGCGATCTCGAACCCTAATTCGCGGCGTGATGGGTTTCCTTTACCTGAGTATTCGCGTGCGTGTAACAGTTGAAGAGGGAAGAAGAGAGGAAGTCGGCCCGTGTTTTGGTAATTATAAATTTTTTTTTTGTTTAAATTCAAAATCGAAACTTATAAAATTCATATATGTCACATACGTTGTCAGATTCAGACGAAACTGGAAACTTTGGGCTCGTAGAAACGAGCACTACGCGATGATGTAGTTCTGGGGTCATTCCGGGCAAGTAGAAATTTGAGTTAAATCGAACGTCGTTCGGTTTAATTTAAATTTTGAACGCTCGTCGAAACTCAAGGTGAGTTAATCTCACTCACATCTGGAATGTTAGCTGATTTAAATAGTTAATATTTAAATATCTGTGTGATTGGTTGAAATGTTTATTTATATCAGCCTGGATTGAGATATTTATAGTGTTGTGCTAATATTTGTGGATTCAGGAAAACAGATTGGAGGGATCCAACTGGATTCCTCACAATGTAGTAATTATTTTTATAATTGATGATGATGCCTGTTATATATTGTGATTGATAAATTTGGGATTAAATTGTATTGTGAAATTGTGGGATAAAATATAAGCCCAGAATGTTAAATTATAAAGAAATTTGGAGTTTTAATTATAAAGAAATTAAATTGGGTTTTCAAAAGAAATTAAGAAATTAATAAATAAGGAATTTAAAGGAATGTAAAAATTAGAATCTGTTTGGATGGAAAACTGAAATAAAATTGTATCGGAATATTGCTGGATAAATTATAAACCGTAATTTAATTATAAATGGATAAATTGAATTTTAGAGAAATAAAGGATATTGTTAAATAATGAATTTAAGAGAATTAAAATTTGAAATCTATATGGAATGAAAATTGAAAATTGGTAAAATCTAGAATGCTAAACGAAGAGAAACGTTATCAGTTGTTAAATGTGGAAGTAAATTTATGTTATTAAAACGTAAACCTGAATTTAAATAAAATGACAGAATTTATAAGAAGGATTTTCTGGGATATTTGAGTAGGAATGAGTTTCCCTGGGAAACACCAAGTTTGAGTTTTAAACAGATTTTATTAAAAGTGAATTCAAGTTTAAAACTTGTTATAAATGAGTGTTTGGAAAATTATTGTTTTAAAAGCTAATTAATAAGGAAACAATAGTGGTTATTTTCGATTACATTAGTAATTATTTTTATAAATGGATTGTTTTAAAAAGGCTAGTTTTGACCTAAATTATTTGAAATTAGTATTAAGCCTTTTACAACTCTATTTTTAAATTTAGTTTAACTAAAACCTTATTTTAAAACAAGTTATATCTTATAAAATAGTTTTGCTTTAAATATTTCGAAATTATATTTTGAGCAAATAACTAGAAGTAAATTTGCATATTTTAAAGTATATTTCAGTACAAAATATTTTAACTGTTTTAAATTTAAATTGTTTTGAACTTGGTTATTTCTAATGGGAATATATGGTAAAGGATTTACCTTGTAAGGAAGAATTTTGGGAAATTGTTTTCAAATGAGTTTTGAAACTTTGGAAATATATCTTGTAAAGATATTGAGGCAAATAAATAATATGGGAATTATTTATTGTGTGATGGATGCTTATGGATGTTTATGAATATAAATTGATAGTTAAATCACCGACTATCAATATTGGACAAATGCGTTGATCGTTTCGAAGAGACCGAGATCGAGATTTATTTCTTAAAAACCACTTCGATCCGGTTTGTACGTTTCGTGCGAAAAACGTGTTCGGAGTCGAAGATGGAGCAGTGAAGTGCAAGGGATAGTCGCTACTAATCCTGAGGATATTTCCAAAATGGATGTAGTAAGAGTAGTGCCTTCGGTTCCGTTCGAACCCGGGACGGACTTGTATGGACGAATGCTTGCGAAACATCGTCAGGTGGACGATGGGCATTCTAAGTGGAAAGGTTCTAAAGGTAACGTTTAGCCTCAAGCCTCATCAACCGGGAATGACTGAAAATCAGGGGATATGCAACAAGGCTAGGTGGGTCATGCCCAAGCAGGACAAGATCTTTCCCCTGTCTAGATGTCCCTCTTTTTATTTCGGCTTAGTGGGTGGTTGGTCGCGCCAACCACGGGGTTTATCTTGTTCAGGACTGTTCAGTAAGGAATGGTTTCGGCCTTGTGTTGCAGGGGATGAAGGGAGTAATCCTCGGTACGGTGATCTAGGCCCCGTACTGTGACAGGTGGTACCCCAGTGCCTAGTCATTGTTGGAAATCCATTCTCCCTACGAGCCTTGTACGAGTTTTGTTTGTATTACCCACTTTTGTGGCTAGTAGCTGGAATTTAATAGATGTAACAATTTCGGCTATTTTATAAGTATTTGTAAATAGACCTTATTATAATATCAGAGGATTTCTATAAACAGTGATTTAGCTATCGTAAGGTAAAAACCCGACATGTTTATTTGTGGCGTGGTCTTACGAGATGCTTTTGTTTTTCAAAGAATTTTTGAAACTTTAATAATCAATTTGGATGCATATTTATTATTAGCTGGTATAACAGACTGACTCGGGTGTTATTTCATTATAATGCTCGGGTCAGACCGAGTATTATATGTTCAGGTCAGGATGCTATGGAGCAGGAGAGGAGCTGGAGTCCGAGACGTATTATATGTACCTATATATATATCCGCTGCTGTGATTGTATGGTGGGTCTGATTTGTGATTGTTGATGTATGAGACACTCAGATGATATGATGTATAAAACAGTGATAGTTTTCATTTTGTGTAAAGTTCTATATTTACTATTATATTTTATTCCGCTGCGACTGTGAGATTCTGATATTGTTTAGTTTCCTCTTCTTCTATCTCTTCTTCTTTAACCCTAATGGTTCGTAATTCTGTGCCACTTGAGTTAATAGAGGTAGAATAGTGTTGATTCAAGGGGTACGGATTTGCGGGCTGTCACATACATCGTGCATAATGATACAACATTAATGGCTTACGATACCAATCATACTCGATGTCACTGCTTTCTTTGATAAATTATGCCATTGGTTACATTTAGCATTGGTTTTTGATGGTAGTTCATCCAACCCTATAGATGATAGGCAGCACCGATGTCATTTAGGATTCTTAGCTTCACTGATGACATGCGATGCCAATATTGATGAGAGTAGGCATTGTTGGTGTTGGTACTAATCATTTCCACTACTTCGACATGGTTTATTGATGCGGCATCGCGATCAACTGGTATGTCAGACATCTTTGAGTTCAACATTGGTGACAACATTTGCCTCCTAGTTTAGTGGAAGCCTTGACTTTACATGTCAACGGTCTCGGCAATCGCCTTTTGTTGCCTATTGGTCTTCCTTTTCCAATCCAACTGTTTATCTAAAATTAATCTAACGACATCTGTATTCCTAGTCTTTCCTATAAATAGCTAAGTTTCTTCCTCTTCCTTCTCTTATCTGCAATCCTTAACTCAAGAAAAAAGAAACTTCTAATTCTTAAACACTTGAATCATTACTAAGGTGTGATTTTTTATTTTAGTTGCATTGATTAAATTGAATTTGGAATTTTCATATTGAAATCACCATTAGGGTTTTATTTAGGATTTTACTGACTGTGAATTAAAAGGTATGAACGATTGCAATTATAGGTTTATTATCGTTTAATTCTTATGTAATATTATTAATTTTGGGGTCGATTAATAATGAGACAACGTTGATTTAGAATTCGAGGCTTCCAGCTTTATGATGAAGCAGGTTACTTTTTAAAAAGAAAAACCCATTACTATTCAGACCTATGGTGGCGTCGATGTTCATGACACCGCTTGTAGATTCAATGTTAGTTGGTCAACCCAGTAACCATTAGCATAAGGTTTTCATGCTGCCAATATATAAGGATGTGGTATAGCTAGTTTGGTTTGATTACAACCTTCCATGCTGCTATTATTGAATGGGATTGTTATCGATTAAGTTCGAAATTGATTTGCAATGTCAAATAGCTTATTTTATATTACATTGCTTTTAATATTTTGTGATTTCAATACAATGTCTGCCATTATTTCAAGCCCATTATTCATTTATTAACCTTAAAGCTTTTATAATGCAAAAATTTTATGCCGCTAATGAGAGAAGAATGACAACTTATTTGAGGTTACTAGAGTTATTATTATGAAAGTGCCTATGTCAATTGGATGCGATATTGAGAAACTCGATACCGATTAAGTGCGTTGTTGCGATACGTACATAATGCTAGGCATCAATAAAGTCCAAGATTGACCTATTACCTTGATAGTGAAAAACTCTTATACGATTAGTAACTAAGATGAGATGAGATAACCTTATATTGTTATGAGTCAATGTATATCAGTAAGATGCGATGGTATTAAATTACAAGTGTCATCGCTTATTTTTGGTGTTGGTTTGTAAAGTTTTTACTTGATATCAACAGTCTTTCTTTCCATCGCTATTGTTCTATAACCATTTTTAATGTCATAAGTTTAGCTTCATTTAGCATCATTACCTATGACCTAACCGACTTAACATATTACAAGTTATTTAACCGATTAGCGCATTACCCACTTAAGTCGTTGATATTCATTAATGTCGTCAACCTATTGCTTCAGCATTGGTTATAGTTGTGGTGTTGACTAGTGTTTTATAACATAAGTTATGCAACATAGTCGATATAGATTTATTAATGTCGCATATTTATTTCTATTTAACCTTTATATAATTCTCCATGGAATTTGTTCATTGAAGTTTAAGTTTATGTTTTTTTTAAAACTTGACATATGCCATTCAAGGGTTGTTCACTTGTAGCTAACATATACTTTATTACTTAGGTAGTAAACAGATCACTCAGATGATAATTTTCAACTTAGCATGTAGTAAAACTTTTTATATAATATGAGTGTTACTGTTTTTTAAATTTGGAATAATGTCACATAGTAGGAAAATGATAAAGGTTAATACCTAGTAAGAAGTTCGTCAAGAAGCCTAGCAAATGGTCCAAACCTTCACCTTTAGCTAGCAAGAAAGAAGATAATTTTTCGAACCCACCATATATCACAATCCAAGGAGAAGTGAATTCCATCCTTGAGATGTTTGAAATTACTAGAATTGAAGCCACTCCCATAGGTCCTACATATAATATTTTCAATCCACCGGAAGGGTATTTTACTTTTAGCCCGATTCATATCTAGTACATAGGCTATCTGCCTTTTTCCAGTTTCCTTCTAAGATATTTGGAACATTTAAATATCACACCCATGCAATTTTCACCAAACTCTTACAAATATTTTACCTACTTGGAAGACTTATATCGGAGGGTAGGACTCTCTTCCCTTAATGCTGAAATTCTTTATTTAATAGCTACTCCTGCTAGGAGTAGCGAACAAAAAAATCTTCTACTGTATTAGATCCATCCCCATTCAAAAAGTATGATTTCTAAGATAGTTAATAAGACAAGAGGATAGGAAATGCAATTCTTTTCTGTCAAGTGTTATCCTAACATTAGATGAACATTTTCTATTCCTAGTAAGTTTCTCGTCATTGGTTTTTCAATTTTTGTTTATTATCCCTTATGATAGGTATTTTCTTCCAGATTCTTCCTCTAAAAAATCTAAGCCCCGATGACCAAAAGACAGTGCGATCCTTAGCTCAGGTTGTAAAGAAAATAGGGAAGAGGTTCAGTTTGTTAACTCCATCAAAGCTTCTTTAATATTCTATTATCTTAGATCATCACAAGATCTTCGAAAACCTCTAATTGTCAAATATGATGCTCGGGTAAAATGATCGTCGGCGACGAACAAATTAGAATCCTTTACTTCTAATTCTCTGGTTCAACCTAAAATGCTTTGTAAGATATCACTGCATTTTATAAAAAACCTCTTGTAATATTATCTCATAAACTTATTCTCGATTCAGGCTTGTCTGCATTACTAGTTGTTCATACAGAGAAGGAGGCCACAAGTGATGCCCTCAAAGATAAAATGAGTAAAGATGACAGTTCTACCTTGGCTCAGGCTTTCGAATCCCAATCTCTCTAGGATGCCACTAATAGTTCGTTCAAATTTGAAAAAATGAAACTAAGCATAGTTTCGCAACTGCTACTACTCCCAGCATGAAGCCTAAGGTTGAGGGTGTGCATACTCCTATTATTGTTGAGGAAGTTCCATTTGTGGATATTAACCCAACCCTAAAGCTTCACACCTTAACAATTTTGGGGAAAAGCCCAATAGTTGACTGAAGCGGTGAAGTCTCAGGACCTACTTCTTCGTGTTACTTTATAGGTCTGGAGCTTTGAATCATTTGTGTGAAGATCTTGGTCTTTATCTCACTTTGAAGGACCCTCTTCCTTCCAAATCTCAATCTCCAACTCCTATCAGTAATTTTTATGACCTTCTCCAATTGTTCATTCAATCCCCATCTTTCGCCGCCCATAAGCCACCATAGCATTCCTCTTATACTTAAGATTATCGATTTTCTATTCTTAAATAATTTCTATCGATATGTACTTAACCCGAGTAACCCTTTCTGTTTGCTTAATCTTTCATGCATAACATCCTCATTTATATTTGCTACTTATTTTAAGCTGCTAAACATATGTTTATGCTTCAGGAGAATGCTTCGAGATCTTTTAATGAATTTTCCAAACTTAAAGAGTAGGTTTCTTTGCTTAACGATCACATAATTGAAATCTTAATGGTGAGAGATGGAGCTATAAAAGAAAAGGAAAAGCCTGCCACCTCACTTAAGGAAACAGAAATTTTACTTCATAAAGAAAGAAATGCAAAATAGATTTTGGATGATAAGGCAAAAGCTTTGGAAATATCACTTGAAGAGCCTTCCATGAGGTAGGCCAAGCTTGTGGAGGAAAGTCCATCTCTCAAGAAAATGTTGCGAAAGAAAAGAATCCTCCTGAACAAATCAACTGGCATGAATATATATGCAAAGTAGAAGGCATCCCATTTCCTTGACTCGACTCTCATTACCATTTTTGAGAGATCCTATGAGAAGGCCCTTTTTATAGCGTTTGTTAACAAGGCTAAAAAATATCCAGATTTTGACTTTCCTTCTCTTCCTCAAGTTTGGAATAAGAAGTTTATGAATAAATTCGAAGCAATGCTAAATAAAACTCAAGCACTTGGAGAGGGACTCTCCGAGGAAGAGGAGGAGATTGATGCTATAAAGCTATTCACTTTTGATAATCCTCAAATCGACGATGATAACCATGGTGATGACATTGACGATAGTAATGACAATGATGATGGTAAGGATGGAAGTAATGGAAAGGGTCTCACTAGACTGCCACATGATAAGGTGGATCAAGAGATGCTAATCCGAACTTAGCAGCTTCTGCTATAGATGCTACTGAAATTCTTAATTCTTCCACTAAATATTCTTCCTAGAAAGACAACGCTCCTCAAAATAACAAACCTAAAGGGAAGGAGCAGATCCCTTCGCCTTCCATTCCATTCCATTATGGTATGGATTTCTCTACTTAAATGTCTTAAATCAACAAACAACTCTTAGTTAATACATTGGTTATTTTAGTTAAGGAGAAAATCAAAATATCATTATGACATTATGCTAGAAAAGAAGCAAATGGAAATAGATCGGTTGAACAAAGAGTTGGATAAACAACTGAAAGAGTACAACGAGTTTGAGAAATAAAAGAACCTTGCTGTAAGTGCATCAAAATTAAGATTTTTCAAAGAGTGGGAAGTTGCTCCATGAATGAAGAGAGCACACCTCTATTGGGTTAACTCTTAACAAAGAACATAGAGCTAATGATCCTTTTTTGGGTGTTGATCGATGATAGAAATATATTGGAAGAATTTCTATGTAGATCTTACACTAGGGGTAAGTTCGTTGAGTTCTCCTATTTAGGTGACAACTGCGGGGGTTTACTCAGGCACTTTCATTGCAAATACTTGGATGGGTCACATCCTAATCACGGGGTGTGTTGGAATCTCTTAGGAGTTGCCTTTATTCCTCTTTCTTCTCGTTCTCTTTTCTCTGAAAAACTCAAATATAATAAGAAAAGATTTATTTTTTGAATTGTATATGAAATCAATTTTGTATGAACCCTAGTGATTGTACAATTATATTCTAGAAGCATATGAACTTTGTCCCCTTTTGTTCTTCACTTATTAGTCTAATTTTATCGTATCGTACAGGCTAAAGACATCTCAAGCAGTTCGGTTCTAATGGAACACTTAAATAAGTTTGTCAAGTTAAAGAAAGATTTTAAAGAAAAATATTTGATTCTTAAGACATCACAGCCAGCGAGACACTGCTTTCTCGGAGATCTATAATAAGTTTACACGCGGTTTCCACTTTTCTGTTTTGGTTTATTGGGTGATTAAAAGGATAAGTAGTTTAGTGAAATTTGAACCTATCACACAAAATTAATATGCAATCATGCTAGTCCTCCGATCGGGGAATGGGATTATAATCGATCCCCTCCGGTTAACACTCCTGAAGGGATTAAAACTTCTTTCGATTCCACTTCGCCCCATCTGCTAGGCCATTTGAAAAGGCCAAAAATGTAGTTTTTAAATTCTTTAAATTATTTGAATGTTTAGGAAATGGAATTGTAACGTAATTTGACTTTCTTTATTGTCTGTAAACTTTTCTTCTATTAATAAAAAGTTTGTTTTTCATGTATTAGTCCATATTTTACTTATTCCGAATAGAAAACCCAATTAGTGCATGCATCTATTCCACTAGATGTTTTTTACGAGTGATTAAGCTTAAAAATAGAATACTAGCAGACATTAAAAAGTGGAAGTCCCCCAAGATGTTTCAGCTTTACGATTTCCAAACAATCCAAAGGCCTAAGAATGGCATAAGAGATATTTTCGACTAAAATTGACCTTTAAAGGTCTAAAGGAATGAATTCCCATCTTAGAAGAAGAGATTACAGATAAGGATAAATGAATTCCATAGTGGATTGAATAGATAAACTTAGTCCTAGAATCCATACCTTCAACTGAGATCGACGTCAAAATAGCTAAATTACATCAACAAATAGATGATTTTGAAGTAAAGCTAATGAAAAGTCAAGTCTACTATCAATTGTTAAAGCTTACTATGAGTGAAGGCGAATTTGTCCTTGCTACCCCCACTCTCAGTAAAATGACCAAGTCCTGATCTTTGGCTAGTCAAGAGTTTCCTACCTTATCAAATCCACTTTCGGACTTAAGTGATGAGGCGATTTCAAACTAGAGTATACAAGTTAAATTTGAATGCATGAAACATTTCAGTGATAAGTGGAACGAAAAATTATCTCAACATCTTAATGAACATGAAAGCAAAGTTCAAAAACTTGAGCGTGAGGAATACGTTCTTAAATAGGAGATTGAAATATTAAGGAGCATGGTTCAAACTTTAGGAGGGGCCAATAAGGCTCTCTAGCATGCTTTGAAAACTCACATTAATTAAATTGACGATGCAGATGTTATTTGAAGGAAGGAGAAGAAATTTAAAGAGCTTTTGGACATGGCTCTTTAGCATATTATCGACCCTTTAGTTGCCAAGGATTTGGATAAGCTAGCATAGAGCTTTGAGCTTTAGCATAGATTTTCTTTATAAAGACTTTTCTTTTTGTCTGCTTCCTATACCTACAACTTTGTAAGTAATGTATTATATTGTAAACAAATTTGTAATTGAATGAATGTTACCTTTGACGTAATGTATAACCAAGAATTGACAACCAGTTCTAAGAACTTTTCTAATTGAGCCCTTTAGAACTCGATGTAAGAATCTGCTTTTCCGTTTAATAAATATCCAGCAGTTTGTTTAGTAAATGAGATTCCTGTCAAATGTATTCTAGTATGAATTGAGAACTGATTTTGCATTGCTCCACAGTCAGGAAAATCCTTCTGATAACAACTTAAATAGAAGTCCAGAGATTTGGTTATAGCACAAATAAAAAGCCAGGAAACTCGTTTATTAATTAATAAGCAAAATTGGAAAACCTATCAGGTAATAAGAAAAGCCAGAAAACCAATCTGGAAATAATGATAGAAGACCAAAAGCCTTTACATAGCAATAAGGAAGATCAGAGAACCCATATTTAACAATAATAATAGAAGACCGGAAAATCCATCCAGTAATAATGATAGAAGACCAGAGAACCCTTACCTAGCAATAATAATAGAATACCAAAAACCCGAATTTGGAAATAATGGTAGAAGAATAGAAACCTTTATTTGGCAATAATAATGGAAGATTAGAACCCTCTATGGCAGTAACGACAAAAGACCATAAACCTTTATCTGGCAATAATAATAGAAGACTAGAAGTCTCTATCTCACAATAGTGATAGAAGATCAGAAACCTTTATCTGGCAATAAAAAAGACCAAAGAACCCATATCTAGCAATAATAATAGAATACCAGAAAATCCAATCGATAATAATGATAAAAGACCAGAGAATGCTTATGTAGCAATAATACTAGAAGACCAGAAAATCCATCCGGTAATAATGATAGAAGACCAGGGAGCCCTTACTTGGTAATAATAATAGAATACCAAAAACTGCTATCTGACAATAATGATAGAAGACCGAAAACCTCTGTTTGGCAATAACGATGAAGACTATAAACCTTTATTTGGTAACAATGATAGAAGACTAGATACCCTAATCCAACAGTAATGCTTTCTGAAGTAATGACAATCCATATCTAGTAGAACTTCCTTTAGAAGACTATTTCATTTTGGAGCATTATTGGCTCATTTTTTATTGATCTTCCTCTAGAAGATTGATTTGGAGCATTAATTGGCTTTGATTTTTATTGACTTATTTGGCACCATCTTAAGTGATGATCTCTACTTGGATCTGACCCCTTATCACATGATTTAGGTCTTTTTTCTGGTGCATTTGGTTTACTATTCTTAAGCCAAGCCAAAGACCTACCCAACCTCCATCTAGGAGGTGCTTTAGTCAGACGTTATAGATTGCACTGAAGCTGGTTTGGTGCTTTGACCTAGCCGTCTAGGAGGCGCTCCAGTCAGGCCTTATAAGCAGTACTAAAGGTGGGATGATGTTTTGACCTAACCACTTTAGGTGGTGTCAAAGGCTTACTCCATCCTCCCTTTAGAAGATGCCTTGGCCAGGCCACATAGGCAAGACCAAGGGCTTACAGATGCTTTGGTCGGGCCTTTTGAGATAGTACCAAAGGCTTACCCTGACCTGCCTCTAATAGGTACTTTGACCAAGCCATCTTGGTGGGGACAATGGTATTTCCCCTTTACTACCATTTAGACGTTGGCTTAGGCATTCCATTAATTTAGGAGAATTTTACTACTCAACCATGTAGACATACTTACCTTATTTAGAAAATCTTGTTTTACTGCTGGCCGATTTAACATCTTCGTACAAATTCATTAAGCTTTCCTTGCCCTAGAAAATTATTGATCATGCCTTCCAAGCTTCGACATTAGTTTGTGCTATGTCCATTAGCTCTATGATAGTAATAATATAACCCTCCAACATTCCTTTCATTCTTTAGATGCTTCTTTTGCGATGGTCACTAGTTGATTTCGTCCTTGGTCGAGAGATAGATATTCTCGTAGGAGGGAGAGTGTAATTCTTTGAAAGTCGTGACATTTTGGAGGATGGTCCTTTTGGTTGGTATTTGATTCTTTTATTTCTTAAGATTGACTCCTTATTTTCGATGACTGGTTTCCTTTTTAGGGAGCCTTGTGCTTTAGTGGTTTTGTTGAATCAATCGAGCATACTCCTCCATTTTTTAGTGAACCGTTTGAAGTCCTTTTTTTTGAAAATGGTCCATTTGGCTTTGAGTTGAATTTCCCTTTTCATTTTCAAGAAGATTCTATCTCATTTGTTTTGCCTACTTAGAGTGAAGATCGATGTTGGACCAATATGAAATGGATTCACGCTCCACTTTTCAAGCTTATAAGGAGTCACTTGTCTTTTCTTTTCTTCTATAACTTGTAATGCTACAAATCTCAACGCTTGTTCTTCATGAAGCTGGGGATCATTAGCGATTTGATAAATTGGCTTAGTCATTTAAAGTTAAGAGGAACCTTGCTCAAAGAGTTCAACACGATTAATTGGCATGTCTAAGTAAAATTTAGCTAATTCGATTGATTGGTGATGAAAATCAAAGGATAGGTCAGCTCGAAATAGGATATGCTTGGTAGGGGCAAGTCCTTTAATCCTTAAGTATGCAAGCTAGGGTAGTTCCACTTAGGGTTTTAATGGATTCGGAGGTTTGAACATTCCTTCTAGCACCAAAATATTAATGAATATCTTTCTTAACCCCAAAAGTGTAGGAAAAGTGGACTTGATTAAAGAATGATTAAGTCAATCCTAGGCTAGGTGGCTAGGATGAAGTTTGCTTGATGTCAAATCCATAACAATTCCTTATATAGTAATTAAAGTCATGTCGAACATCTTTAATGATCCAAATCAATATGCAAGTCACAATTCAAGAGTTCAACTTGTCAAATATGTCATGTAATAGTTCGAAATTCAATTTCTTATATTATAGATTTTGAGTGCTACATCGACGAAAATCCCTAAATAAATTTAGAGTTTACAAGTGGTTAAAATGTCAGAAGAGAGGTAAGAATAAGTTTCCCTTCTCCATAATCCCGAGGTTCATATTTATAGGGGAGGAAATGAGGCATGGCGTTTAGCTTCGGTAACAGCTTCGGTGATGATAATCTTGCAGGGCGTTGGGATTTACTTGACAATGATAATAATAGAACTTTGGTGCTAGCTTAATAGTACAACCTTTGATTCGATAATCCTTATGCGTTAAGGCACTCTTGATTGATTATTGGCGGCATTAATGTGAAGCAGCGTTAAACATCGATGAGGAGCGGGGTTGATATGAAGCAGCCTATAGATGATAGACAACACTAATGTTGTTTAGGGCTATTAGCTTCACTAATGATATGCAACGCCAACATTGATAAGAGTTGGCATTCGGTGTCAACACTAACTCATTTCCACTGCTTCGGCACTGCTTACTGATGTGGCGTCATGATCAGGTAGTATGTCGAACATCTTCAGGATCAACGATGGTGATAACAGTGGTAATAATTAATATGTCGCTTT
Source organism: Allium cepa (assembly GCA_030765085.1). Taxonomy (NCBI): domain Eukaryota; kingdom Viridiplantae; phylum Streptophyta; class Magnoliopsida; order Asparagales; family Amaryllidaceae; genus Allium; species Allium cepa. The sequence continues at coordinate 211,151,257 of CM060940.1, read as the reverse complement.
GAATATTCCTACTCAGGATGTTTGGAGAGATAATAGTGATACATCAATTGAGACTAAAGTATGTAATACTCTCTTAATGTTAGATAGTGTATTACCCATGTTTGTTGAGGGGCACCAAGGGGTCATATACTGATAGTTATGGGATGACTATGGAATAACTCACTCAATAATTTTTTATTGGTTAATATAACTAGGAAAAATTGAGAATATCAAAGTAATGATATTACCTAATTCTCTGGACTTAAGGATACTGTTGAACTTCAATTAGACACTCCACTTTGATTATGGTTAAATCATGGCACACTGTTGATGGAATGACCGTAGTTGGGTCTAGGTTAAAGCATTGGAAGTGAAACACTGTTTAATAGCGAATTCATCTCCTCAGTCATATGAGGTCAAATAGCATGGTCAATTGCAGTCAATTCAAAGTTAAATTCTTTTGCCATGGAACTTTGGTTAATAATAAGAATTATTGAACCAAGGACTTTATATATGGATTATAGAAGTTGTATGTCAATGATACTGGAATTTTAACCAAAATCAAATTCCATAAGTCTTAATGTGATATAGTTTTGATGAAGAGAATTGGTGTGAATAATCGTTACTATGAAGTACCACTTGAATTAGTGAAATTGGATTTTGTTGAAAAATATGTAAGCTACAACTTCGACCAAACTGTCACACCACTAGCTAAGGTTACGTGTGAACATTAATATTTAACTTGTTTGATATAATTCACCGACTTAATTTGCACTTATGAGTTGCACAACCGCAACGTTGGATACTAAAAAATACCATACTATTTAATTAAATTATAATTGTTATAAATTAACTAAATTAAATAAAATTTATGAGATATTAATTAATTTACTTTATTCGAATCTATATGTATAAAAATTATATATGACATATTAATATACGATATCAATAAACATTTAAATTGGATTTGTAATATATAAATATTGATGGTATTTGCTAATGTATATGTAACCATTTAGCCGATGATGGCTGACCATATATGGAGAGGGGGTGATAGTTATATGAAATATACGATTGAATTGGTAAAGTGAAGAGGTAAACAAAGAAATCAAGATCCCTTTCTTTTACTCTTTCCTATTTCCTATATAACCATCCATTCCCATTCATTTTATTTTTACTCTTTTGTCTCCACTACCTTCCTCTCTCAGCCAAAAACTCTAGGACCCTTCCCCATTTATTTAGAAATTAAAATTTAAATCAAATTAAATCTATTTAAAAGATGTGGTGCTCTCTTTAGTTAGCTGCATTTCCAGAAGAGTGTAGATTATACCATGGAGTTTTTGATTCAACATACAAGGTGCACATTCAAGGCCATATCACTCTTAATTTCTAATTTATTTTTTGTTATATATACATTACCCATGCAAGTATATACGTGTAGATTAGCTTAATATTTTATAAAGAATTTATATATTTATTTTTCATCTGATTAACATGCATAAAAACACACATTTAACTTAAGAAAAACATATTTACATATAATATATTCATGAAATTCTTTTCGACCAATGTGAAAAAAAACTCAACTCAACCCCCTTCTTTAAAAAAATTTATATTTTAAATTGGTATCAGAGCAAGGTTGATTCCAGTGTTACCATAAAACTTCAACTTTAAGCATATTAATCTGAAATATTACTTTGATGTAGAGCCCTATAAGTCAGGATAGGGTAGCAAGGAGGCGTAAATCCCAAATTTTTCTAAACATGGTAAAAACTAAAAAGTAATACAAAGAAAACTATGACTAAACTAAAGTTAAATGGCAACCAGGGAATTTATTTTGCCCAAGGATGTACAAAAGGTAAAGAAACATATAATCCTATAATAGATTTTGGTATTAAAGCAAAAAAATTACCCTCTCAAAGTAAAATCATTATGCAGAAAAATATAAAAGCTGCATAGAGAAATGAAGCCGTTAAAATTGAAAAGTTAAAAGGTTCTAAAAAATTGATCAACCAACCTTCAAGCATTTGAAGTATTTGAATCTCGAACACAATTTTAAAGAAATAAATATTATTAGTTTAGATAGATATAAATTTGTTTGTTATTTTGAAAAGGGTTTCCAATACTTGGTAGATGGAGATAATAAACAATTAAATTCTGTTACAGATCTAATAATAAACTTGGGAATAGCCCTGGAATACTACGATAATTCTACAGTAAGAATGTTTAGAATGATAACCAAATCCATAGAAGATAAAAACAAAATCTTAAAACAGTTAGTAGAAAATTTTGACTTTATAAAAAATCAAAACGAAAGTATTTTGCATACTTTGGTAAATTTAAAGAACAATCTACTTGATAAAGCAGTCATAAATGAGGTTAAATTTTTATTAGAAACAAAAAAAACCAAAAGCTATTGAAGTAGAATCCAAACATATTTTAGTGGAACTTAAAACTAGAACACTAGATTTTGACTCAAAAATCAAACAGATACAGAAACTTCTCTTAGAACTTAAACACATTGTTAATGGTTAAAAATTTTATGAATAAATATCTACAAAAGGCAATAGAAGAAGCAAATAAATTTGCATCTAAACCAGTGCCAGAACAAGGATTTACTACCTATTCCGCAAACAGCTTATCAGATAAAGAATACCCTAATATTTTTAACATTTTAATTAGCTTAAATCTATAAATCTTATAAAAATTAGAAAAGCTTGAAACCGAACAAAACTTTGATAAAGAATTAGGTAAATTATCAGAACAGTTAATTAATTTAAGCCTAAGTAATACAGTCCCTAAAATAAATAAATCCCCAGAACTATACAAATTTTGGATTCCAAAATAATGTTAAACACAAGACGTTCATTCTCTGGACCAAGCAGAACATTAACAGAATCAATGTCTACTGGAAAGTCTAAAGACGATATTTCCAGTATTTTATCTAAATTCAAAAGTAAGAAAGAAAAACAGACGATACAATTAGATGAAGAGGCAGATCTAGACAAGAATCTAGATTTATATAATAATAATCAGTTAGACTTATTAAATCCATGAATTTTATATCAAACGGGAATTACAAACATAAATAAGACCTTAATCCAAAGCGTTAGAGAAGAAGAGATAAGAGTAACTGATAACAGTGTAAATTAGATATTTTAGCACCAGAAACTATACAAAAACTAAAAAATACAGGAAAATGATTTTTTCACTTAGGATTAATAGTTAGAGCAATAAAAACATTGACCAGAAACGGACTAGGAACCAAGTTACTCACGCTAGTATTTGACAAGTCATGGACATCAAACATTGAAAAAGCGCTGCTATTTGGAATGGTAGTGAATCTAAACGACAAATCAGCCTTAGTTTATTGCATATCGGATATTTTTAAAACCACTAAAAATTTAAAACATTTAAAGTTGGGATTTGAAATAAACGGATTTGAAAACTATGAAGGAAATAATTTAATTATTAGTATAGGAATAATTGGTAAAACCAGTAATAGGTCGGGAATGAAGTTTAAAATTAATCTTGATGGCATAGTACAAAACATAGCCAGTAAAGGAATTAAAATGATTGAACCACGAAGAATTAACCCAGAGGATTTAGCAAGTCTTGAATGGAAACTAAAAGATTTCGTAAAAAACGATAAAAGTATATTAATACCACATACACATGTTACTTATAATAATCAGTTTGAAGAACCAAGTCTTAGATTTGGAAAGTATCTATCCAAACAAAACGAAGAAGAAACTGATACCTAATCAGAAATAGATATAAGACACAATTTAAATGAATACTTAGACCACTTTAACATCATGAATTAGGACGATGGACCAATTTATGATCAATATGAAACAGATGCAGAATTAAAAGACTATGACGACATAGATATTTTAGGATAACTAGTAGATGAAGAACGATATGCCGAAATAATACAGAAATAGAAGAAACTTTTAAAACAGAAACCAAAAGAACATTATATGAAATAATTAATAAGAAAACTACAGTAGAAAATATAAGGGGAGAAACTGATAATATGATTATCAGTTGTATTACAGAATTAAATATGACATATGAGGAAGCCTTTACAACATTATCCAAGTACTTTGACATGCCTTCGATTAAAGATATTTTAAACAAACAAATTCCACTTAGAGATTTTTTTTATAGAAACACATTTGATGGATCAAGCAATGATTCCAGCCAATAAACGAAGTAGATTTGATAACGAACCTAGTAGAAAATATAAAGAAGGACCATTAGAAAGAGAATAGCGGGCAAAAACAGAGATAGATTATGCACAGGAAAGTCCACATATAGGAAGAGGAATAAGGAAAACCTATGGAAAGCTTTACATTCATAATATTCTACTGCTAGAAAATCATTCACCACAGCTCTGGCTAGAAGAAATCCAAATATGGGAACAAAATGTAGTTCGCTACTGGGAAGTCAAAAAAAGCCAAAAATGGATATGTGGGAAGTTTTAGAAACTACCCTAGGTCCATTAGCTTTAGGAATGTGCCAAAGTAGGAAATCAGACAATCCTATAGTTATTATAGAACAAGAGGCATTGGGAAATAACCCATATAATTTTACAAGCTTCATCAGACTATTATTAATTTGTAATGATCCAGGCAAAAGCGGTATGCTTATGCAGAATACAACAATTAGAAACCTTAAACAACATAGTATAAGAGATTTTAAATATATTAAAGAATTAAATCAAGATTTTGCAGTTACTTTAGCACAAACAGGAAAAGCAATGGACGAGGACTTATGTAATAAATATTTTTCCAAATTACCAGGCGACTTAGGACGAGAACTCCAGGAATATTGGAATTTACAACATGGAACGGTACCTAAACAAGAAATTGGACCACGAATTATGTTTGTGTTCCAAGAATTAGAAAAACGTTGTAAAGAAGCAACCTTACAAGAAAAAATAAAAAGACAAGCATGGGCATTTTGTCGAACAGCTATATACACCCCACAAGCCTATGGCTATTATAAACCTAGAAAACATTTTAGAAAATCCAAGCACTTTGGCAAACATAAAAAATAAACGTACATCAGGAACAACAAACCTAATAAACAATGTAATTGTTTTATTTGTGGAGATCCAAACCATATAGCAAATATATGTTCTAACAGACAAAACAATCAACAACGATCAAACTTAGTAGATGAGATAGGGGAATATGAAATAGAAAGTATAAATGAAAGCGATTTCGATGACAACGAATCAATATATAGTATTGTTTCAGATCATGAAGAGGGAACATCACAAAAAAGCATTAGCTACACACTAATGAATAATGACAGAGAATGTGAAAAATCAATGGATACAGAAAAGGGGTAATTATCTTATACCTTGCCATATACGTTATAGATATCCTGAAATTACAAAATGTTTTCAATGTGATATATGTTTCATAGAAATATGTTTTATATGTGCAAAGAAATATTATAATCTAGAACTTACATCAAAGAAACATAATACAGCTATTGAAAAATCAGTACTACAAGAAATAATAGAAAAACATGAAGTACAGATAAAGTTGCTACAATTAGAACTAGACATTTTAAAACAAGAAGTTACTTTATTAAAAGGGAAACAAAAAGATTATAGCTTAATCGAACCAAATAGTACTTCTAAAGAAAAGGAAAAAGAACGAATAAATAATCTTAACAACAGTATACAAGAAAATACAGAATTTTTAGTATACATAAACAAATATAATACATCTCTTCTTACAGTAAATTGTCGAATTTGGTTTAAGAATAAGAATTTCTTAGACACTATAGCAATAATAGATACAGGAAGTACTAAAAGTTTAATAGCACACTCCTCAATACCTTTGCAATATCATACACCTTTAAACTACATTATTACCTCAAAAACAGCTAACCACAGTTTGATGACTTTAACCCACAAATTACCAGATGAATCAATGATTCAATTCAAAGATTTTTCCAGAAATTACACCTGAAATATTACTTTGACGTAGAGCCCTCTGAGTCAGAATAGGGTAGCAAGGAGGCATAAATTCCAAATTTTTATGAACATGGTAAAAACTAAAAAGCAATACAAAGAAAACTATGACTAAACTGAAGTTAAATGGTAGATAGGGAATTTATTTTGCCCAAGGATATACAAAAAGTGAAGAAACATATAATCCTATAATAGGTTTTGGTATTAAAGCAAAAAATTTACTCTCTCAAAGAAAATCACAATACAGAAAAATATAAAAGCTGCATAGAGAAATAAAGCCGTTAAAATTGAAAAGTTAAAAGGTTTTAAAAAATCGATCAACCAACCTTCAAGAGTTTGATACCTTCAAGCGTTTGATAATCCATTGCTTTTCCTGTTTGTGCTAAAGTAATTGCATAATCTTGACTGAATTCTTTAATATATATAAAATCTCTTATACTAAGTTGTTTTAGGTTTCTAATTGTTGTAGTCTGCATAAGCATACCACCTTTTCCTGGATCATTAGCAATTAATAATAGTCTGATAAAGCTTGTAAAATTATATAGGTTATTTCCCAATGCCTTTTGTTCTATAATAACTGCCGGATTGTCTGTTTTCCTACTTTGGTATATTCCTAAAGCTAATGGACCTAGGGTAGTTTCTAAAATTGCCCACATATCCATTTTTGGCCTTTTTTTGACTTTTCAGTAGCGAAATATATTTTGTTCCCATATTAGGATTTCTTCTGGCCATAGCTGTGGTGACTGATTTTCTAACAGTAGCATATTATGACTGTAAAGCTTTCCATAGGGTTTCCTCATTCCTTTTCCTATATGTGGACTTTCTTGTGCATGATCTATCTCTGGTTTTGTCCATTGTTCTCTTTCTAATGTGCCTTCTTTATATTGGCTACTAGGTTCATTATCAAATCTACTTCGTTTATTGGCTGGAATCTTTGCTTGATTCATCGAATGTGTTTCTATGAAAACATCGCTAAGTGGAATTTGTTTGTTTAAAATATCTTCAACCGAAGGCATGTTAAAATAGTTGGATAATGTTTTAAAGGATTCCTCATATGTCATATTTAATTCTGTAATACAACTGATAATCATATTATTAGTTTCTTCCCTTATATTTTCTACTGTAATTTTCTTATTAATTACTAACAAAATTTAAAATTTCCTAATTAGTATATACACACACACACGCCATATATGTACTAAACATACAAATCAATTTATTAATTTATATTCACACATTTATATATGTATGTATGTATGTATATACACACATATGTGTATGTATGTTTTTATGTTTTAATAGCATTTTTATGTATATATTATAATTAAATCCAATTTAAAACAATAGTTTACAAATATATATTAAAACCTTTTTTAAATTATTATGTATTTAATACCTATATATATATATCTTTTAAATACGAGTATATATGCACGTCCAGGTGGGTCTTCATCTAATCAACGTGCATGCGTTAATTCAACATGTGCTTGTATAGAATCTTTCAAAGCATGTATAACGTTTTATTTACAAACTAGTATGTACTTTCTCCATTTATGTTATAGTGTCCATGAATTTTGTTTTTTAGCCATGGACCACATCTAGGCATTATGAATCGTTAATGAGCAGAAGGCTGTATAGTAGTCTCATCATAATTTAATAATAGATTATTTCATAATTTATTTTCACATATGAAACCAGACTGCAATTGTTATACAAAATGAACATTTTGAAATAAATACTTGTAAATATAAAAAACTTTATCCCAAAATGTGTTTTTGTAGTCCTAATCAAAACCATTTTAAGGATTTCACTTAAAGCCTACACACAAAAAATAGACTGAAATAAATAGGAAAAAACAAAAACAAAATTAGAGTTAGCATAAAAGTAGAATATCAGAAGAGGCAGTGGAATAACAATATGCCTAAAGATATATTCTATTTGTGATTTATGATCTGTGGTTATTACGTGTTTTGCCGACCGTATTATGTATTTTATGTTAAGCTATGGCTTACAATCTTCTTATGGTGCTCACTATTGCTCACTATAACACAATTATATTACAGAAACCAGTCCATAACCCATACTTTACATTATTTAATTTCATGCAACGGTAATTTGGTAATGCGTCCTCATCCTGGTAAACCCTTCTTTACGTCTAAAAGTCTTTATAAGAATTGATGCTAACAAAAAAGTCCATATTTTGTTTTAAAACTACTACACGAACAGTTGGCTGCACTGCTACCACGTCTTTACTATCATATATCTCTTTTGTAAATTCTCCTAAGATAACTCATTGAATTTACACGTAAAAATTCAATTCATGATTAAAATGCCTACCTCTGGGAAGAAAATTACATAAGATGGAAATCAAAAGTAATATCTCTTTAGTAAAATACAAAATAAAGGTACAATATTTGAGGTTTCATACTGAATCCTAGACTCACAAACAACCCTAATCACATCAAAATTTTGCTTTATCTCATTTTTTAAAACACCGTTGAAATGAAATTGTTTATACTTAGCATGCACTCATCATCATTATGCAGCTGTCCTCCTTGCATCATTGAGTATAACTATCATTAATGTATGCATAAACCGCTTAAACCATTAACTGTTCTATACCGCAAGCTGCATACCCTATAAATTATATATCTGTCAATTAATTATGAATATTAAATATTCACTGGTTCTTGTTTTTGCTATAACTATGGCTTGATTAATTTTTCAACGTTTAATTACCATGCTTGATATTATTTCTTGCTTCCAGATCGATTTTATCAAAGAATTAATTAAGCAAGTAGGAGTAGCAACCATGCCTAGATGTGGCCTTTTTCACACATCATTGAGTGGTGAAAAGTATCATAACAGGCATGTGAGGTTTGCATTTTGCAAGAGTCATGCAACTCTTAATGCTGTTGCTGAATTATTGAATCGTATCGTACAAAAGTATATGTGTCGTATGGTACCTTCTATAGAAGTCTGTACAACATTAATATTGGCATTTTTTTATAGAAATGGCATTTTGTACAATTTGAAGGAATCAGTCTAAAACCAAATTTACACATTCTTAATATTACCAAAAAATTATCTTGACCGTTGTGAAAACCAAGAACTGCTTGACCATTGCAAACTGCACAAAACACATGCGAAAAATCATTACTACATGAAAAAAATCCCCCAATCGAGTTGAGATAATAATCTTGTGTGCAGTGGGAAAGACTGATAGAGAAAGAGTAGTGCCACATTATGTACAATATTTGCTGAGTCAAAAGTTGGTGCGTTGTCTTAGCTACACATATCCTATTTAAAGATTCAGGGATTAGTAGATTTGATTTCATACATTCATAATTATTAAATGACGTCTAAGAAACATACGTATTTCGCTAATAAAGTACTATACATTGAAAAAATAATCATTGAATTTAATATGCCTAAATCTAGTATTATATATATACATGATTCAATCTCCATTACAAAGCTAATGTAACGACCTGAAATTTTCGAAGCCGACAATTCCAGATAGTTATGAAAAAGAAGAAAGAGATAGAAGAAGCAGAAGGTGAAGATCAGAAACAACATCTCAAATTCGCAACGGATAAAATATAATAATAAATAATAACAGTTTATAGAAGAATACTATATCTGTCGATTACATTTAAATACATCAGAGTTACACATATATTCAACACTGGACATATATAAATCAACATGTCTTAGATTTACAATATTATACTACAGTGGAAATACTCCACACGTTTTTGCCATCCAGCTCGATTCCTGAGCTCCAGAACATCCTTACCTGAAAATCTGTAATACTCGGTCTGACCCGAGCATTACACCAAAGTAACACCTAGGGCAGGCTGGAAACCAGCGTGAGTAAACCCATTTAACATGAAATACAAAGCATAAAACTTATATAAAACCCGGGGTAACTCATTTCAATTCACAACCACAATTAATTATGGACATCACTTATTCCACACATCCATTTTCTAAGTACCAAAGTTTAAATTCAAATAGTCCAACTCCTTGAACACTTAGTCCAGATAATAGATTTCACATATCAATCTATAAAAATTCGAAGTGGTTTTCGGGTATTCTCTAATACCCGAACCCGATCTCTTCGAGTCTTTTGTCATCCTTTCCCAAGTTATCCAAATGAAATACACAAACATTTCATATCAGAGATATCAACTCATTTATAGCATCCAATACCCTTCAATCATCCAAAAGCAAAGCTTGACCACATTCAAAATTAATTTAATTAATTGTAACTGAATTTCTAAACTCAATCACTTAAATTTCTTCACTCGTCATTAATTAATTCCAAATCAATTAATTAATCAACCCTTTATTTTTCATCTTAATTAATCATCCTGGATTAATTATCTTTTAATTACATTCAAGTCATTTTCTTTAATTAATTCCTCGATATTAATTATCCTTAACCAAAATCAATAAGTAATTTTTAATTTCCTCACAAACTAATTAACTATATTAATTTCATTTATCCTTAATTACTTATATTAATTAATTTCTCATAAATCACTTAGTATGGATTAATCAATCTTAATTAATCAACCTTTGATTACATCATTAACTATGTATATTAAGGATTTCCAATTATATTTTAATTTGTTCCCATCTAATATTAATTACTTTAATTCAACCACAATATAAATCATTCTCGATTAATCTCAACCTGTAATCAACTATCTTTTATTTACCTTATTAAATAAATTAATTACTCCTTTATTTAACTATCTAGATAAATCTCTTGATTTATTTTACAAAGTAATTTTATTTTATTAATTACCTTGAGTAATTACCTATCAATCCACCCATTTATTATTCTAAATTAATTTAACTTAACTAATTAACTTAAACCTTCATTAATTAATTCAAACATAAATTTCTTAATTTATCAACCAAATCATTAATTAATTGAATTAATTAGTTATCCACATAAATTACCCTACTAATTTAATGAATCACAAATTATTAAGCCCTTATTAATAATAAAATGAAAACATTTTCTTATTTATGATTTAATTTTTAATACAAATTTTAAAACTCAAATACTTTGAGTCAAGCAACAATTGACTCGAGAACCAACCGATACCAAAGTCTCCAGAACATCAGTGCATAACAAATCAATTCAATCATTCAATCCATTTACTTAAATTTAACCATTTAAATTTAAATAAAAATCCAACAGAGTGAGATTTACTCTGTAATTACTCCCTCCAATTACATTCAGTAATCATACTTTCATATGCCCTCATGTGATTACCTTAATTAAACCAATTAATTAACTTGATCAATCACATTATTTAATTAACTACATTAAGTGTTAATTCCTTAATTACTTTCATCACGTCATTATACTTAAACAATTCCATAAATCAATTATCTTTAATTAATTAATTAATCTAGTTATTCATCATTATACCAAATTATATTATTCAACCATAACTCAACATACAAAATTTTAAATCAATCTATCACGGAATATCAATGAAATATATCACATTCAAACCATAAATCACTCATTTAAATATTAACAACTTAAATTAAACGACATCCAGATTTTGAGTAAGATTTACTCATCTTGCATTGGCGTTTCAAATTTTAAAATAAATCGAGCCCGTTCGATTTATTCTAAAATTTCCACTCGCACCAAACGTCTCTAGATCTGCACTGCAGCATAGGTTGCAACGCTACGATTCTGACGCTACCAAATTCGTCCGATTTCGCCCTCGTACGAGAAAAATATGCTATTTCAAAAATTTTCTAAAGGGAAGTTGTAGATCGTGGAGAGATCTACTCATCCAACGGGTGGTTCGAGCTAGTATTGTCGATTTGAGGCGTTACGGAGTTGTGTTGCCGGCCGTTCGCGCTCGAAAAACGAGCCATCGGTAGCGCCGAGCTTCACATGGCTGCGGCCTAGGATAGAGTTCTCGATGGACTTTGGAATGGTGGCCTTCGATCGTGATGAAGGACGCCAGGGTGGTCGCGATTTCCGAGATAAGATAGCGACAGTGGGTTTCAAAACTTCAGGATCTCGCGATTTTTTTCCAGGGAGGGAAGGAAGTTGATTACCACCTGTGATGACCTATCGTTAATTTGGATCGATGTGGTTTTCGGATATCCAAATATGGAAACCCGATCCCAGTCTTATCGAAATCCAAAGCGTGTCTTTTAAGGCCAAGTTGTTTTAAAGTTTTAAAAGAATTCAATTATCTATATACACTCAAATAGATAAATCACAGATTCACAATAGGTAATCAACATTATCATCACAACAGATAATTCATATTATCATTTTCAAAAGGTAATCCAAATCATCATCACAATGCAACCAATGCATCCATATCACTCAACATTACTTATCTCATATCTGAGATTCAAACCATTCAAGGCAATTCATACCATCCATTCATATATAAGCAATGATTACTAATCACACAAATATAATTAATTTAAATTAAATTAAATTAATTACATCATTTCTAATTAATTTAAAGTGAATTAAATTTACTTCACCAACATAAATCTTGCTTACATTCACTACTGATTAATCAATCAATCAATTAATCTTCAACCAATTATTCATTTCAATTAATCATCCCTGATTAATTAACCTTTAATTACATTCAAGTAATTATCCACTACTTAATTTCACAAATTAATTATACTTATCCAAATACAGAAAGTTAATCTTTAATCAGTTTCTTAATTAATTAACTATAATTAATTACATTGATCCTTAATTAATTACATTAATTAATTCCTTCATTTATTAATTATTTCTAAATAAATCTATTCTTAATTACATCATTAATTATAATAATTAATGATCCGAGTATTACAGATTTTCAGGTAAGAATGTTCTGGAGCTCAGGAGTCGAGCTGGATGGCAGAAACGTGCGGAGTATTTCCGCTGTAGTATAATATTGTAAATCTGAGACATGTTGATTTGTATATGTCCAGTGTTAAATATATGTGTAACTCTGATGTATTTAAATGTAATCGACAGATATAGTATTCTTCTATAAACTTTTATTATTTATTATTATGTTTTATCCGCTGCGAATGTGAGATGTTGTTTCTGATCTTCACCTTCTGCTTCTTCTATCTCTTTCTTCTTTTTCATAACTATCTGGAATTTTCGGCTTCGAAAATTTCGGGTTGTTACAGCTAAGCTGTCAGCTATACTTGATTTAATCTCCATTGTAATGACTATGGACAAAAATTCATAAATCCAAAGCCAGTTGGCAGATGTAAATCATGAGCCTAAACTATAAATATTTTAGCAAAAGAAAACTACAGAAAATTTTAACATAATTGTTTAATCAAATCAATAGTTTAATGCAATTTGCAGTAGTGTTGATAAAGGGCGTGATGTTAAAAAATACCTATGTGGTGGTTGAAGATTGAGATAGAATCAACACCTGCCTAACGATTAGTGGTTAGGGAAGTTGAGTAATTGCAGTTGAGTCAAGTAACCCTAGTTTTTACAAAATCCTCCGACTGCGAACTCTAGCCGATGGAGTAGGTGTAATGTCCGCCAAGCGTCGGATTTGTTGATCAGTTAGCATGGTGAATGAGTGGCGCAGATGATGGATTGCCGATGATGGATGTGTAAATTGGGACGGTTAGGAAATTTTATGGTGTTGTGAAATGGGAAATGTGAAGTGGGCAATGAAACAAAAGGCAGAATAACAGAAGGCAAAAGGGTAATTTTGGAAATCCAGAAAGACGCCGTCGAAAATAGTTCATTGAATTCTCATTATTAATAGTAAAGATAAATCCTCATAGATTTATTATCAAAATATAAAATCCATATGGATTTTATAATTAAAAATAAAAAACATTTTTTCTTTTACAAATATGCAATGATTTATAAAGTAAAAATAAAATTGTTGTTGACAAGAAGGTTTCGACTGAAAGGAAAAAAATTAATTTTTAACATATAATTGATTATATTTATTAACTAATATTCTATAAATAATTAAATAAATATATATAAAATATTTTGAATGTTTATCTAATATATGTATATATATGTATTTAAACATAAAAAATTCTAAGTTTCAATTGGAAAGTGAAATAGATTTTTTTCATTTAGATCTGGATTTATTTTTAAATTTAAAACATCTTTAAATATTTTAGATGTGATTTAAATCCTTTTGAATTGGTCAATTTTAAATAAACATAATAAAATATGTAAATTCCATATATATATATGTCTACTATATATATTTTTATATACATACATACATATATACTAGATACACACAGATTTATATATATGTATATGAAATAACAAAGTAAATATGAACACCAAATATGTATATAAAAGGGTAAATGTGTTTGTTGCTGTGTAAATCCCAACACTAGTATATAGGTATATTAAACTTTGCACACATCTGCAAGTATCTCGTACGGTATGCACATGTAGTGTATTTGATACACATATATTTATTATATACCGTATGTAAATAAAATCAAACCTTTATAAAATAATTAAGTAAAATAATGAATTTATTCAAAATTATTTAGATTGGACCAACAATAATTTAGATTTCATTGGCCAATAAGATCTGAAAATGGATTTTTTTTTAAATTAAGTCGTTTAACACGCTACGTGCTGGCCTGGTTCTTTCAATGGCATTAGGGCCCACTAGCCTAGAAATTTAACTGAGCAGTATTATGACTAACATATTAAAAGTATTTAGTAGGTGTTGATATCAAAAATGGCACCAATACCCGAATACCAGATGAAGTATCGAGATCTAGTTGAAAATAACAGAAAATAGTAGAAAAGTATACGTAGGAATTTTTATGGAGTTTGGCAATCCCTGGCCTATATCCACTTTATATTCTATTATTAGGTGTTTTCTCTTCGGATTGCAACTACTTTTATTAGATTTAACCACGATCTAGTGAATCTCATATTTACTATGGAATTTCTTGAGTATATTTGGAGGAAGGGATAAGAGTGAAGAAGATGCAGAGTGTGAGAGTCACTTCTTCAGTTGCTATAGGGCTAGTATTTATAGAGAAACTCTATTGTAGGCTCAGGAGCCCATGTAGAATAAATTCCAGATGAAATTCCAAGTGCATAGGATGGAACATGCCGGCCCAATCTCCAACAAAAACTTCTTGGTACCGAGAGATTCCTCTCAGTAATAGGTGCTTTTTTGGGGTGAAAGTCCCTTATCTTATTTGTATTGCCTTTCTATCTCTAACTCGATGCATTTTAAACCTTCCTTCCTAAAGATCAAGTTCTTTTTGAGGATTCTTCTAATACCGCTCGTCTTTTTCTGCTTTTATTGCTTTCTTCTCTGAAATCCTCGGTGTTGCTTGTCTATCTTCTGGAAAAAGCATTTTATCATGGTTACTTAAGAAGTACTTGGAGTATAAGTAGATTTGGAGGTGTCAAGTGGAAAAAATAATCTCGGTACCGAGTGGTCCACTTAGCTCAATTTCTACTTAATCTTTTTTGGTGTGATTCTTTTTCTCTTCTAAGCACATTTCCAAGTTTGTACCATTTTGTCCTTATTTTGACTTTCTGAGTCCAGTTGTAATCCGCTTCATCAAAAAGCGGGTTAACAGTAGGCTGTCTAGAAAATTTTGGTTAATCAAGTACTCTATGCAACCTAGCTGTTGGCTTGGTCTAAAAGATGTAGTAAGCCTTGAGCCTTGGCCTAGAGATTATCCTTAATATGAAGGCCCAAATTAACTTTAGGCTAGGGGCTAATTTTCAAAATCTATTTGAATTTATAAATAATATTTTAAATTTAAATAAATAGGTATAAAACATATATGAAAATTTATAAACCTTATAAAACACTTTTAATAATTAATTAATTATTTTCTAAAATAATAATTATAATTAATTGGATCAATTAAATAAATAATTAATTCAAAGTTAATTAATCAAATTGAAAAACATATATAATGATACATGTAAATTTATCCTTAATTTTTTAAGGTACATAATAAACAGTTTTAAAAATTAATTAACCAATTAATTTTTTTAATTAAATAAAATAATTCAGTGTAAATAAATAAACAACGAAATATACATGTATTTTAATATATGTGCATTACTATTAATATTATAGTATATGCATTCAATTTGAAAATCTTTATAATGAATAAAATTTGATTA
This sequence comes from Allium cepa, assembly GCA_030765085.1. NCBI lineage: Eukaryota > Viridiplantae > Streptophyta > Magnoliopsida > Asparagales > Amaryllidaceae > Allium > Allium cepa. The sequence continues at coordinate 211,135,103 of CM060940.1, read as the reverse complement.
AAAATATATTAATTAATTAATTAAATTAGTTAAACAAGATTTAATCAACAAAATTAATATATTATTCTACATAAGAATATATAAGTTAAATTAAAGTTATAATAAGTTATACATGAATTAAACTTATACGATATGAATGTATAATAAAAAGTGGAATGGTATTAAATCCTAATTAGATTTAAAGAATAAATGCCTACATATAGTACCATGATTTTAGATGGGTTTGACATTTGAATTGTGAGAGTATTTCATAAGAAATACATTATCCAATAAGTCAATATCGATTAAGGAAATATACTAAAGATTATTAACCTTTAATAAGTGTTGTCCTCTATCGCTTATGTAATAATTAGTTACTTGTAGATTCTTTAGTTGTTACTCAAGTTAAAAATGTTATTTATAATACTACTAATATATTGAATAGATGAGGCAAGATATATGCATGTATTTATTGGCATTCCTTAAGGTGCATCCGGTTATACTTAGGCCATAGTGAAATTGTAGGTACGAATGAATAATCGTTTTCGATTTACTAAAATTTCTCATGGTCGAAATGAGATTAGGGCAAAGATCATGGGTTAGGAATTGTATGTGATACTATCGATAATGTGTTATCTATCATATATGGGTCTGTGATTTGGTGATATTTCTCAAGGTTAGAATATGGAGGCATGTAATCCTAACACCGACGAGAGAAGTCGAAAGACTTCTATATTTCTCTTATGGTTTTAATAAATATAAAAGTCTACCGAGAGCTTATTAGTAAAATGAAATAAAATATTTAACCTTACTAATATTATATGAACATTTGCTATGAATTTAATTTCTTCATCTACTAGATTAAATTTGTATAAAAATGTTTACACCCAAGTTGTTTTCTAAGAATAACAAATTCACCAGAGCTGATAATGCAGACCCTAAACTTATAATTACTTATAATAAATCGGATGCAGGCCTAAAAATCACTCAAGTTTACATGTTGTCTGCATTAGACAAACCGTTTCAAAGATAATACAAAAAAAAAATATGTCCATTGACTTTTTGATACCCTCAAAACATTGTTTAGGGAGTAATCTTGTTCCATAAGGTACAAGATTAAAAAAAATTGTAACGTCCCGAAAATTTTCGACTTTCGAAAATTCAACATCGACACTCACTTTATCGACTGCCGAGAAATCAAAGGCCGAAAACCCGGAATGTTATGGGTTTTAAAAAGAAAAGAAAAGAGAGAAGAGAGAAAAAGAAGAAAGAAAAAGAAAAATAGAGGGAAAAGAAGATAGACAATTTTTAGAAAACAGAGAATTAGAAAAACAGAAGATAGAAGAATTTTAAAAATAGAAAAAGAGAATTTGAAAATAGAACGGACAGAAAGGAAACAAAAAGAACAACAACAGAATCTCACAATTCGCAGCGGAACAACATATAATAATAAATGAATAATCTTTAAACAAAGAACTATATCAGTTATTACATTACATTTTATTACATCATATCATCACATCAGAGTGTACAACAACAACATACAACATCAAACAGTGCAGCGGAAAAGGAATACTATATAAATAATACGCCATGCCATCCAGCTTGCCTCCAGCAACTCCTGAATATCCAGAATATCCTGATAAACCTAACTCTTGACTGCCCGTGTGGAAATTGGTGGGCACCCAGAGTTTAGGAAGGAAAACAATAAACTCCAAGTCAGTCATGTGACTGGTGTGAGAACTCAAAACAGTTTATTTACTTTAAAATCAAAATAGAGGAATATTTTTAAATTCAATTCGCAATGCTTTTTAAAAATGAGACTACCATAAGGCCTCCCGCACACACACACAATGCAAACGCAGAATCGGAGGAGATTTCTCCTTATGATAGTCAAAGATGCTTGATACGCATTTAAAATAACATTTGATATTATTATTAGTGTATAGTGTAGGAAAAATATTTCGGAAGTAGAATATAAATCTTAGCCAACATAGACATTTCGAACTATGCCTACTATAGCTACCATCCAAACAGTGGTGACCACCATAAGTGAATGACAGGTTCTACAACTAATACCGTACAAGTTTCGTATTGGGAATTGGATTTCCAACAAATGGTCAGGCCAAGGAACTTCCCATTGCCACTGAGAATGCCTCTGGAAAGACATCCCCGAGAACCAAACCGGATCTCTGCCAACACAAGGCCGGGTTACCCCTAACTGGGTAACTACTGACACGAGCACGCCATTCCCCGGTCCTTTAGGACCTTTTCAACCGAGCGCTCGATATCCAATTCACACAATCATAAAGTGTTTTCAACATGAGTAAGTATCTGGGCTCCATACCATGATACCACCCCTTTCCAGAAGGAAATGCACATACCCTAAGGGGAGCTACAGCAACCCCTAATAACCTTGCTGCATCTTTCCTGTTTTGACCATTTCCGGGATGTGAGGCTCGACGAAGTCACGTCCACAAAAACATACTTTATACAAAAGCCATGCTTTGGGTCAACAAATGATCAACACGATGATCACTAAGATAGACGATCAAATAAATGATCCTATCACAATAATCAACACAATGATCATTTCAGCATCACTCAGCATGTCACATTACCAAAATGGGATATATCGCTGATAACTTCAACTATATAACCTTTGAGCTCATACGTCTCAAAGAAGGGTGTTAAGCAAAGAATAAATTCTCCGCCACCAACAGAAATATATTTGAAAGAAATCGGCTTTATATCTCAACTTGTAATGTCAGACATACAATCCATACAAGTCTGTTCCGGGATCGAACAAAACCGAAGGCACTTACAAAGAAGTCCTTGCAATCCGGATATTCACAATCCTGATCGGATTTCCCATCACTTAGGGAGTTTCTATACCGGCGCGACTCGGTGCAGAAACAATCGATAGGTCATCCTATCGCTCTTGCAAATACCGGGTCTTCAACACCGATCTTCAAATGCAATTCACAACGACGTATCACATATTCGGAATGGGTTATACGACCCCATGGTCCTTTCCCGGTTAACCCGAATAGTGAGCGCTTATTCAAAAATAAGTGTGCATTCAAATTCAATCAATTCACATCAAATACCCATTCAAAGGGAAATATTGATAGTCGGTTATTGAACTATCACTGGATATGCATACATCACCAGATTCCAAATAATTTTCCAAATTATTTATTTTCCAAAATATCTTTACTATATATATAGTTTCAACACTTCAAAAATAAATCAATATTTATTTTTAACCAATTTCACTTTTCACATATAAATTCCATAATGAATTTGTATTTCAAAATATTCGTGCATATACGATTTCAATAATTCATTTCAATTTATCTTTAAAAAGATAAATTCTAATTTTTCACTTCATATTGGAAAACATTTCCATACTTATTTATTCATAAGTAATTCACAAATCTTTTTATTTTCAACACTTAGAAAATATTCAATATACTTAACCCGAATTAAGTATATATTTCATTCTATTAAGAAAATCCTTTCTTAAACATATTTACTTGGGCCAAAACGAATGTTGCGTAAAACATCGTTACGACAACCCAAAATCACTAGTATAGGGATTCGAATTTAAAATAGATATATAAATCCCAATACTATTTAAAACATTTCCTTTCGGAAATCATTTACTATAACAACAGTGTTATAGTCCACTTTTTTCCTTTTATTTCTCGAAACATCTATTTCAACAATAGATGTTGAAATCTATAGTTTCGAATCTCAACACATTTTAAAACATCGTTAGATCGTTTTAATTCTATTTAAAATATCACATTCAAAAACATTTCCTTTAACGTATTATTCACTATTCAAAAACGTGAATATACTACGTTAATGAACATCATCCTTTTATTCATTTTAATTCAAAGGATTATTCACTATTCGAAAATGTGAATATAACTCCATTAATAGGTTTCAACAATTAACTTATCAAAATAAGTCGTTTGCGAATTTATAAAACAACGTTTATAAATTCCATATCTATTTATTTATAAAAACTTCCTTTTTATAAATTCCTTTATTAACCTATTCCCGTTTATAACTAAATTATAAACTAAACGTTCACATTATAAGTTAATTACTTATAAAACGATTATTTTACAAAATCGTTCTTTTTAAAGACTTTTCAATTTATAAACCTTATAACTTATAAGATTTATTTATTTAATCAATCTATTCTTCAAATAATTTCACCAAATTTATAAATCTTACTATTTATAAATTTCATTTATAACTTCACAGTTTATAATTCTATAAATTTCATTCTATTATGAAATTCATTTTCACTTCATTCAAACACTTATAAAAACTTGTTTTATAATGTCTGAATCTCAATTCATAAATATCCATTTATAAATCTTTTAATATAAATCAATTTATATTATTATTTTAAAACGTCTTTAATTTCCTTTATAATTTCACCATTCTGATTTATAAAATAATTAAATTTTATGAATCCTATTTTTAAACTTTTCACAATAAATTCAAATTTCCCAATTTAAACTATTTTATAAGATCATTGGTTCATATTTCTCAAAAATCAGTTTTTCTAACAATATTACACAAAAATTATAATTTTATAACTTCTAAAACTATAACGTTTATTTATTTAATATGGATCAATTCCAAAAATAAAGTATATTTTCAAAAATCGTTTTTTAAAAACATTTTTAAAATCCCAAATCTGGGTCCAATGATGCTACACACCAAATAGTCAATCACGACTACAACGATCCATCATATATCGTATATGAAAATCAATCAAATATCAAAATATCTGAAATTAAATAAATACTGTTGAGGAATCCAGTTGGATCCCTCCAACCTGTTTCCTGCATCCAAAAACATTAGCACAATACCAATTTCGCTCCAGTACGAAATTATCGCGGTACATGTTCTTAATAAATATTATCCGCTTAATAACGGCGTAATAGGGTCTCATCCGCTAAACAAAAAAATGCGGGAAATCAACAACTGCAATATATACATATGCCAATATATATATATTGATATTATATATAATACCAATTTCACTGTTTATGAAATATTCGCGGTATATGTTTATATTAAATAACATCCGCTTACTAACGGCGCATAATGTCTATTTTAACAATCAATAATTTACAGTCATCATTCAAACATGCATTCAAATATTTTAAATCTATCTATTTAAAATAAAATCGAAATCTATTCGATTGAGTGAGAAATTCTCACCTTGGTTTTAATTTCCGTTTTAGCTTTTATTTCGAATAAAATTAAACGCGCGTTTAATTTTACCCGAAATTCTCACTAACTCCAAACGACTCCAAACCAACTCCATCGCGTAGTGCTCGTCCATACGATCCCAACGCAACTGATTTCGCGCAGTTTCGACCTCGTATGAAAAAGTTACGAATTTATGAAGTTCGTACACGAATTTTATAACTTAATTTACAACCTAACAATATAACTTTAAACCCAAACTCACAATAGCCATTGGATCCTAATCCTGCAGATCTTGGCCGTCCCCATCCTCATCTTCTCCCACGTTACAAGCTACAGAACATCAAAACGCAAAAGAACCCATCACTTGATTTCTAGGGTTTAAATTTGCAAACAAAATACTCGATGTAAACTCGATCAAGACGTTGTAACACAAAGCCCTACACCTAAGCTAAGTTCGGCCCCAACCATGGCAAGCTCGGCCATCTATGTTGCGTGGGAATGCGTGCGCAGGTCTGAACTGTCGGCCCCACCTATCTCTCCCTCCGTCGCACCATTTCCGATCATATCCGTATGGATTTAAAGCTCATCTCGTGCTCTTCGATTCTTTAGTTAACAACTTTGGCCAATTCTTGATGGATTGGAAGAGATTAAGGGATGAAGAAGAATGATTTCTGGCCTTAGGTTATAAAGTGGCGGCTAGCAACTTGAATTAGGGTTAGGGTTTTGGTTTTTATCAAATTTATGAAAGGTAGGGGCTATTTATAAGGAACGAGCGACACTATTCATCCCGGGAATTCCGAACTCCGATTTAGACGCCGTAACCAGCGTACCTAGGGTTTATCCCGCGTTCCGGACACAATGGAACAGGTTTCGGAAGCTAATTCGGAAGTATGTGCGAGTTATGGCTACAAACGCTCAATTTAAATTAAACCGATTTAAGCGATTTTCTAGGCGTTTTAATTCGTACCGGACAAACGGTAAATCCAATTGACTTGAAATTTGAAACCTTACAATAATATCACATTACGGATCCGATGAAACTGGTTTCGTCGAAATCCGAGACTTTTTGAAAAATGGCTATTTTGACTCGCCAAATTTAAATTAAAAACGATTCGATGCGTTTCGAGCTGCCACGATCAAACGATAGCTCCGATTGACACGAAAATTGAAATCCGGTAATAACTAACTATTACGGATCCAATGAAACTGGTTTCGTTCAATTCTGAGACTATTCAAAAATTGGCTATTTTACAGTCGATTATTAAATATTAAAAATATTCAATTTTCACAAATTAACTTTTAATTCGATTTTAAAAGTTCTAAAATATTTCTATAACTCCAGTATGATTAATTAAAATTTTACAAATCATTTTCAATCATATTTAACTCAATTTTCAATTATTTTCATAATTTAACGTGTTAAATTATCGATTTAATAATCCAATTAAATCCAATAATTCAAATTAAAATTTATTTGACTTATAAATTTCACTTATTAATATTTAAAATTAATTAAATATTCAAATTTTAATTAATAAAAATTCTGGGTCGTTACAATCTTTCCCCCTTAAAAGAATTTCGTCCCCGAAATTACAAGTAAGAAAGGTTACAGAATTTATTAACTTTCCAAAATTTATAATTAAATTCCTTACAATACTTTACTAAGTTTTCAAGTCATACTTAGTTATCTTTTCAAAAACAACTACTATTTTTTTAACTTTCAATTCCAAAATCAAAGTTAAAGTTTTCACAATTTTCCCAATTTACTCAAAAATTTTCTAACGCCTTAAATTTCCGGAAAAATTCGCCATAGCCTCCTTTGCGCGGCTCGATCCGAAAAAAAAAATGACAGTATATATATCACAAATATACATCTCATCAAGTAATGGGGCATCCCGAAGGGAAAAAAGTATAAAAGTATGATATTTAATCCGAGATATGTACCTTATATTTTATTAGCAAGCATATACAGCTAATATAGCGCAAAAGCGAACTCCAAATGCGAAGCAAACGCGATCCGCACCTACTAAACTCAACAAACAACATGAGAATCATGCATATATGAAAATAGTATCGATATACAACATATAGCAACATAATAACTATATAAGTCACATAGCAAATGCAACAATAGCAATATATATTCAACCATCAACCAACTACATTCCATAACCAACAATATTCATTTATATTCTCATTAATATTTAATGAATTGGTTTTCACTTTAAATCACATTTGATTTATTTACATTGGATTTTATCAACATTCATTTTCAATTCAATTAGTTTACATTTACTAATTGAATCTAATTCACATTCAATTCTATTCAACTTATTTTACTTCAAATTTGAATTCAATTTCATAGCTTTCAATTTCATTAACACTTAATGAATTATATACAATCAACTAGCAATCATATAACAACCAATGTATATCAATTACAACCAAATTTCTTTGCTTCACTTACATTCATTTTGGTTTAATATCTTTACTTTCCAATTGGTTTTATTAAATTGATTTTTCATTCAATTATTCAACTTTCAATAACATTAGGTTTCAATGAATTAACACTTTCATTAATTATTCCTTATCAACTTAAATTACATTCAATTGTTTTAACATTCAATCCATTCATTCAATTCAATTACAAAGTTGAATTCTATTACATAACTCAAGTTCATATTCATTTAATCCACTTGATTATTTACTTCGATACCAAAATCAACTTAATTCAATATCTCTTAAGTTATATTCCATTTAACTTTAAATTCACTTTTATTCACAACTCATATTCATAAATATATTCATATAGTTTCACTTCTTATATATATAAGTTTATTTCACATTTGTAAATCACATTAATTATAATTCAATTCTTACAATTCTTTTGCTTATACAATTATTCTTTTATTTGGATTATTCAAACAATCTAACAATCAACTTATATACACTTTAATAATTTTTTTTTTAAAATTATTCCTTTATATATAAAATATAATCAAGTCAAAATTATTTCATTTACCCAATTTAAAAACAATATCGTGTCAAATTGTTCTATTCAAGTGTTTAGAAACCCCTTCGGCTCAGTTTCGAGGCTGTGCTGACGAAAGTTCATATGCCACTCAATAAACCAATCATCACAATATAAAACAATTTTATATTCACTAACAAATACGCACTCATAGCTATTATTACACTCAAACTCATTCTAGAGTACTGCTGACTCTATCTCTAATGAATTAATACCCAACATAACCATGGTTGTCGCTTAACCATCAGAGCTCTGATACCAAATGTAACGTCCCGAAAATTTTCGACTTTCGAAAATTCAACATCGACACTCACTTTATCGACTGCCGAGAAATCAAAGGCCGAAAACCCGGAATGTTATGGGTTTTAAAAAGAAAAGAAAAGAGAGAAGAGAGAAAAAGAAGAAAGAAAAAGAAAAATAGAGGGAAAAGAAGATAGACAATTTTTAGAAAACAGAGAATTAGAAAAACAGAAGATAGAAGAATTTTAAAAATAGAAAAAGAGAATTTGAAAATAGAACGGACAGAAAGGAAACAAAAAGAACAACAACAGAATCTCACAATTCGCAGCGGAACAACATATAATAATAAATGAATAATCTTTAAACAAAGAACTATATCAGTTATTACATTACATTTTATTACATCATATCATCACATCAGAGTGTACAACAACAACATACAACATCAAACAGTGCAGCGGAAAAGGAATACTATATAAATAATACGCCATGCCATCCAGCTTGCCTCCAGCAACTCCTGAATATCCAGAATATCCTGATAAACCTAACTCTTGACTGCCCGTGTGGAAATTGGTGGGCACCCAGAGTTTAGGAAGGAAAACAATAAACTCCAAGTCAGTCATGTGACTGGTGTGAGAACTCAAAACAGTTTATTTACTTTAAAATCAAAATAGAGGAATATTTTTAAATTCAATTCGCAATGCTTTTTAAAAATGAGACTACCATAAGGCCTCCCGCACACACACACAATGCAAACGCAGAATCAGAGGAGATTTCTCCTTATGATAGTCAAAGATGCTTGATACGCATTTAAAATAACATTTGATATTATTATTAGTGTATAGTGTAGGAAAAATATTTCGGAAGTAGAATATAAATCTTAGCCAACATAGACATTTCGAACTATGCCTACTATAGCTACCATCCAAACAGTGGTGACCACCATAAGTGAATGGCAGGTTCTACAACTAATACCGTACAAGTTTCGTATTGGGAATTGGATTTCCAACAAATGGTCAGGCCAAGGAACTTCCCATTGCCACTGAGAATGCCTCTGGAAAGACATCCCCGAGAACCAAACCAGATCTCTGCCAACACAAGGCCGGGTTACCCCTAACTGGGTAACTACTGACACGAGCACGCCATTCCCCGGTCCTTTAGGACCTTTTCAACCGAGCGCTCGATATCCAATTCACACAATCATAAAGTGTTTTCAACATGAGTAAGTATCTGGGCTCCATACCATGATACCACCCCTTTCCAGAAGGAAATGCACATACCCTAAGGGGAGCTACAGCAACCCCTAATAACCTTGCTGCATCTTTCCTGTTTTGACCATTTCCGGGATGTGAGGCTCGACGAAGTCACGTCTACAAAAACATACTTTATACAAAAGCCATGCTTTGGGTCAACAAATGATCAACACAATGATCACTAAGATAGACGATCAAATAAATGATCCTATCACAATAATCAACACAATGATCATTTCAGCATCACTCAGCATGTCACATTACCAAAATGGGATATATCGCTGATAACTTCAACTATATAACCTTTGAGCTCGTACGTCTCAAAGAAGGGTGTTAAGCAAAGAATAAATTCTCCGCCACCAACAGAAATATATTTGAAAGAAATCGGCTTTATATCTCAACTTGTAATGTCAGACATACAATCCATACAAGTCTGTTCCGGGATCGAACAAAACCGAAGGCACTTACAAAGAAGTCCTTGCAATCCGGATATTCACAATCCTGATCGGATTTCCCATCACTTAGGGAGTTTCTATACCGGCGCGACTCGGTGCAGAAACAATCGATAGGTCATCCTATCGCTCTTGCAAATACCGGGTCTTCAACACCGATCTTCAAATGCAATTCACAACGACGTATCACATATTCGGAATGGGTTATACGACCCCATGGTCCTTTCCCGGTTAACCCGAATAGTGAGCGCTTATTCAAAAATAAGTGTGCATTCAAATTCAATCAATTCACATCAAATACCCATTCAAAGGGAAATATTGATAGTCGGTTATTGAACTATCACTGGATATGCATACATCACCAGATTCCAAATAATTTTCCAAATTATTTATTTTCCAAAATATCTTTACTATATATATAGTTTCAACACTTCAAAAATAAATCAATATTTATTTTTAACCAATTTCACTTTTCACATATAAATTCCATAATGAATTTGTATTTCAAAATATTCGTGCATATACGATTTCAATAATTCATTTCAATTTATCTTTAAAAAGATAAATTCTAATTTTTCACTTCATATTGGAAAACATTTCCATACTTATTTATTCATAAGTAATTCACAAATCTTTTTATTTTCAACACTTAGAAAATATTCAATATACTTAACCCGAATTAAGTATATATTTCATTCTATTAAGAAAATCCTTTCTTAAACATATTTACTTGGGCCAAAACGAATGTTGCGTAAAACATCGTTACGACAACCCAAAATCACTAGTATAGGGATTCGAATTTAAAATAGATATATAAATCCCAATACCATTTAAAACATTTCCTTTCGGAAATCATTTACTATAACAACAGTGTTATAGTCCACTTTTTTCCTTTTATTTCTCGAAACATCTATTTCAACAATAGATGTTGAAATCTATAGTTTCGAATCTCAACACATTTTAAAACATCGTTAGATCGTTTTAATTCTATTTAAAATATCACATTCAAAAACATTTCCTTTAACGTATTATTCACTATTCAAAAACGTGAATATACTACGTTAATGAACATCATCCTTTTATTCATTTTAATTCAAAGGATTATTCACTATTCGAAAATGTGAATATAACTCCATTAATAGGTTTCAACAATTAACTTATCAAAATAAGTCGTTTGCGAATTTATAAAACAACGTTTATAAATTCCATATCTATTTATTTATAAAAACTTCCTTTTTATAAATTCCTTTATTAACCTATTCCCGTTTATAACTAAATTATAAACTAAACGTTCACATTATAAGTTAATTACTTATAAAACGATTATTTTACAAAATCGTTCTTTTTAAAGACTTTTCAATTTATAAACCTTATAACTTATAAGATTTATTTATTTAATCAATCTATTCTTCAAATAATTTCACCAAATTTATAAATCTTACTATTTATAAATTTCATTTATAACTTCACAGTTTATAATTCTATAAATTTCATTCTATTATGAAATTCATTTTCACTTCATTCAAACACTTATAAAAACTTGTTTTATAATGTCTGAATCTCAATTCATAAATATCCATTTATAAATCTTTTAATATAAATCAATTTATATTATTATTTTAAAACGTCTTTAATTTCCTTTATAATTTCACCATTCTGATTTATAAAATAATTAAATTTTATGAATCCTATATTTAAACTTTTCACAATAAATTCAAATTTCCCAATTTAAACTATTTTATAAGATCATTGGTTCATATTTCTCAAAAATCAGTTTTTCTAACAATATTACACAAAAATTATAATTTTATAACTTCTAAAACTATAACGTTTATTTATTTAATATGGATCAATTCCAAAAATAAAGTATATTTTCAAAAATCGTTTTTTAAAAACATTTTTAAAATCCCAAATCTGGGTCCAATGATGCTACACACCAAATAGTCAATCACGACTACAACGATCCATCATATATCGTATATGAAAATCAATCAAATATCAAAATATCTGAAATTAAATAAATACTGTTGAGGAATCCAGTTGGATCCCTCCAACCTGTTTCCTGCATCCAAAAACATTAGTACAATACCAATTTCGCTCCAGTACGAAATTATCGCGGTACATGTTCTTAATAAATATTATCCGCTTAATAACGGCGTAATAGGGTCTCATCCGCTAAACAAAAAAATGCGGGAAATCAACAACTGCAATATATACATATGCCAATATATATATATTGATATTATATATAATACCAATTTCACTGTTTATGAAATATTCGCGGTATATGTTTATATTAAATAACATCCGCTTACTAACGGCGCATAATGTCTATTTTAACAATCAATAATTTACAGTCATCATTCAAACATGCATTCAAATATTTTAAATCTATCTATTTAAAATAAAATCGAAATCTATTCGATTGAGTGAGAAATTCTCACCTTGGTTTTAATTTCCGTTTTAGCTTTTATTTCGAATAAAATTAAACGCGCGTTTAATTTTACCCGAAATTCTCACTAACTCCAAACGACTCCAAACCAACTCCATCGCGTAGTGCTCGTCCATACGATCCCAACGCAACTGATTTCGCGCAGTTTCGACCTCGTATGAAAAAGTTACGAATTTATGAAGTTCGTACACGAATTTTATAACTTAATTTACAACCTAACAATATAACTTTAAACCCAAACTCACAATAGCCATTGGATCCTAATCCTGCAGATCTTGGCCGTCCCCATCCTCATCTTCTCCCACGTTACAAGCTACAGAACATCAAAACGCAAAAGAACCCATCACTTGATTTCTAGGGTTTAAATTTGCAAACAAAATACTCGATGTAAACTCGATCAAGACGTTGTAACACAAAGCCCTACACCTAAGCTAAGTTCGGCCCCAACCATGGCAAGCTCGGCCATCTATGTTGCGTGGGAATGCGTGCGCAGGTCTGAACTGTCGGCCCCACCTATCTCTCCCTCCGTCGCACCATTTCCGATCATATCCGTATGGATTTAAAGCTCATCTCGTGCTCTTCGATTCTTTAGTTAACAACTTTGGCCAATTCTTGATGGATTGGAAGAGATTAAGGGATGAAGAAGAATGATTTCTGGCCTTAGGTTATAAAGTGGCGGCTAGCAACTTGAATTAGGGTTAGGGTTTTGGTTTTTATCAAATTTATGAAAGGTAGGGGCTATTTATAAGGAACGAGCGACACTATTCATCCCGGGAATTCCGAACTCCGATTTAGACGCCGTAACCAGCGTACCTAGGGTTTATCCCGCGTTCCGGACACAATGGAACAGGTTTCGGAAGCTAATTCGGAAGTATGTGCGAGTTATGGCTACAAACGCTCAATTTAAATTAAACCGATTTAAGCGATTTTCTAGGCGTTTTAATTCGTACCGGACAAACGGTAAATCCAATTGACTTGAAATTTGAAACCTTACAATAATATCACATTACGGATCCGATGAAACTGGTTTCTTCGAAATCCGAGACTTTTTGAAAAATGGCTATTTTGACTCGCCAAATTTAAATTAAAAACGATTCGATGCGTTTCGAGCTGCCACGATCAAACGATAGCTCCGATTGACACGAAAATTGAAATCCGGTAATAACTAACTATTACGGATCCAATGAAACTGGTTTCGTTCAATTCTGAGACTGTTCAAAAATTGGCTATTTTACAGTCGATTATTAAATATTAAAAATATTCAATTTTCACAAATTAACTTTTAATTCGATTTTAAAAGTTCTAAAATATTTCTATAACTCCAGTATGATTAATTAAAATTTTACAAATCATTTTCAATCATATTTAACTCAATTTTCAATTATTTTCATAATTTAACGTATTAAATTATCGATTTAATAATCCAATTAAATCCAATAATTCAAATTAAAATTTATTTGACTTATAAATTTCACTTATTAATATTTAAAATTAATTAAATATTCAAATTTTAATTAATAAAAATTCTGGGTCGTTATAAAAATTGTTCAACATGAAGATGTTGAAGGGAATGAAAGTGAACGAGTACGTCTTAATAATGAAGACTATATTGATAGACTTGCTCAATTAGATGCTGAGAGAAGCAACAAGCTGCAAGTGGATCTGATCTTAGGATCTCTTACTCTATAGTTTGAACCATCTATATTAAACTGCAATATAAATTAGTTAAAAGCAAACCACGTAGAGATGCTTATTTTGAGATCAGCCGAGTCTTCATCCAAGGATCAAAGCGTAATGCTCATGGCAAAGTGAGAGCATCATCTTCGAATGGTTTGAGGAAGAGGAAATGATTTAACAAGGAGAATAAGAAAATTGCTCCAAATGATAAGTGTGATGACCCTCCCTTCTCGACCCTCGAAAATCGATATAAATACACCACTGTATAATATGTCGTCGATCGAGTGTCGGAAAAGATAGATTGCTGAGGGAAAAGAAAGAAGATAGAAGAAAGAAGGAACTAAAACAATAAAAGAATCTCATAATAGCAGTGGAACAATATATAATAAATAATGACTGATCTTTACTCAAAAAACTATATTTGTTTTATACATTACATCATCAGAGTATAACACAATCAATAGAAAAATACTAGACAGTTATATTAAAATCTAATTTTAATAAGACTTGGAGTTTTCAGTGGGAATAAAATTGGTTGAATTGATTGTTTATTTTCTAGTTAAATACTATCAAATTTGGACCCAAATATAACTTTAGAAATATCCAGTGGAGGTATGAGAATTATATAGTACCGTTATCGTTCGAGGTACTATACTTTACGTATAAACTCGTTTGTTCTTCTAGGACGTTTATAAGAAAATCCGTCTACTAACGGTTAGGAGGTGAACTCCGATCTTATTTTCGTCTGTATATTTCCTAAAGAATCGGGGTTGAGTTTACCGGGATATAGCGAACATTGTTTCGAAGAGACCGGGATCGGATTTGTGATCCGAAAAACCACTTTGATCCAACGAATATGTTTTCGTGATGAAGATAAGAATTTGGAGTCAAGATGGAGCTGTGAAGTGCAAGGGCTAATCGCTACTAATCCCGAGAGTGATTCCAAAATGGATGTAGTAGAAGTAGTGACCTCGGTTCCGTTCGGATCCAGAACGAACTTGTATGGATGAATGCTTTCAGAACATCGTCAGGAGGACGATGAGCATTCTATGTGAGATGTTTTCTAAAAAGGCAATGCTTAGCCTCAAACCTCATTAACCAGGAATGACTGAAAATCAGGAGATATGTAGCAAGGCTAAGTGGGCAGCACCCAATTAGGGTAAGGTCATCCTTGTCTAGATGTCCTTTTTTATTTGGCTGTGTGGGTGGTTGCTGACCAAACTGCGGGATGTTCTTATTCGGACTATCCAGTAAGGGGTAGCTCCAATCTTGTGTTGCATAGGACCGGGATGGGTCCTCGGTATGCTGGTCTAGACCAGGTACCGTGACAGGTAGTACCCCAATGCCTAGTCATTAGTTGGAAATCCATTCTCCCTACGTTCCCTTTACAGTTTTGATTGTATAGCCTAGTATTGCTGGAATTTAATGAATGTAACAATTTTGGCTATTTGAATAAGTATTTGTACTTAGACACAATTATAATATTAGAGGATTTTGATAAGAAATGTTTTGGCTATCGTAAAGTAAAATCCCGACATGTTTATTTGTGGCGTGATCTTACAAGATACCTTTGATTTTCAAAGGATTTTGAAAACTTTAATAATTAAATTGAGTGTATTTTTCTCACGCTGTTTTTCCAGACTGACTCAGGTGTTATTTTATTATAACTTTAACAATGCTCGAGTGTTATTGATTGTGTTGTACTCCGATAATGAAATGTATAAAACAGATATAATCTTTTAAGTAAAGATCAGTCATTATCTATTATATATTGTTCCGCTGCGATTGTGAGATTCTATTATTGTTTTAGTTCCTTCTTTCTTCTATCTTCTTTCTTTTCCCTTAGAAATCTTCTTTTTGGCACTCGATCGATGGCATATTATACGTGGCTTGTTTGTGTCAATTTTCGAGGGTCGAGAAGGGCGGGTCGACACAATAAGGATGAATGTCGTCACTGTCAAAAGAAGATGAAGTGGAAACAGAACTATTTAGATTACTCAAAAATTGTCAAAAGGAAGAAATAGAATGGTTCTCTGCTTCTAGAAGTATATATATGATTCAAAATTATTTTGCTATCAGTAGATACTGCATGTATATATACTACTCATCCAGAATGGAACTCATATCTGTAATGTATTACAAGGACTTAAGAACATGCAATATGTGGCAAAGGGTGACATGAGACTTCTAGTTGGTGATGATCTCTAGTAAATGCCATTGTAGTTGGAGACTATCAGTTGACTTTGCCTAAATGATTAGTTTTAAACTGAATAATTGTTATCATGTTAAAAACTTTGTATGTGGAATAATTATTTTAGTTTCTAGATCATCTAAGACTAGATATATTTTTCATTGTGTTGATAGTTATGAACATTATATTGGATGGAAATAAAATCTATAATGGTGTTTCGGATAATAGCATTTATGTTATTAATTCTAATTATATTTATGTTGTGAATAATTCTTCTAATATTGACATTAATAATAATTATCTATGACATTACAAGCTAGGTCATACAAGTAAGAAACAACTACACAAATTGAAAACCGAAGGTTTTTTTTACCATCATTTCATTCTAAATCCTTTGATAGGCATGAGTCATGTCTTACGGGGAAAATGATCATGCACCCATTTAGTGGGAGCAATGAAAGAGTTAATGAACTCTTAAGTCTCGTACATACTGATGTATGTAGTCCAATGCCTATAGCTACCAAGGATAATACTTCTTTTTTTGTAACCTGATTTTTCAACAACAGGATATGTGTATCTTATGAAGAACAGATTCGATGTCTGTGAGAAATTTTAAGTATAAGAATGAGGTTGAAAAAGAAATAGACCATAAGATTAAAATACTTCAATCTGATCAAGGAGGTGAGCATGTTGGAAAAAAGCTCCAACATTACTTAAAAGATAATGAAATTGTCACTCTGTTTAATCCACCCTATACTCCATAATATAATGGCGTTTCAGAGAGAAGAAATAGAACTTATTAGATTTGGTTTGTTACATGATGAGTAAAGCCGAATTACCTCTTTCCTATTGCCCGTATGCACTAGAAACTGTAGTACATATGTTGAATTTGATATCCATGAAATTTATGACTAAGACACCATATGAGATGTGGCATGGGATGAAACTCCACCTCAAGAATTTGCAGACGTAGAGTTGACCAACCTATGTTAAGAAGGTTAGCCCCAATAAACTTGTGGCAAGATCAACCTAATATAAAATTATAGGATATCCCAATTATTTGTGGGATATATTTTCTACAACATTAGAGAATAAAGGGTTATTGTTTCTCAACATGCTTTCATTTCAGGGAAAGAATTTCCGTTAAAAGAAATAACAATGAAGATGTAGACTTAGCTGAGACCCAAGAAATTAACAAAGAAGTTGACCCAATGGGAGAATCAAATTCACTAGTATAAGAAACCTACAACCTATGAGAAGGTCTAATAGAGAATCTCATACACCTGATAGATACTCTGATTTTCTCATGGAAGGAGAGAAAGAGGACCGTGTCTAAGATGATGACACTCCTCTTTCATTTCAACAGGCACTATAGAGTAAAGACTTTGCACTTTGGCTTGGAGCTATGGAATGTAAAATGGATTCTTTGTATGAAAACAAAATATGGACTTGGCTAACATACTCGAAGGAATAAAACCCATCGGTTGCAAATGGTTTTTTTAATAAAAAGCTGAATATAGATGGAAAAGTAGAGACTTATAAACCAAAGACTAGTAGCGAAAGGGTTTCGTCAAATTCAAAGTGTTGAGTATGATGAAACGTTTTCACCCGTTGCAAACCTTAAGTCCATTCGGATACTGCTAGCTGTTATATCATTCGATGACAACGAAATATGGAAAATGGACATGAAAATAATATTTCTAAATAGTGAGTTAGAAGAGACTGTTTATATCTCTTAAATCGAGGGTTTCGTGGTCAGTGGGAGTGAGGTCAAGGGATGCAAGTTTTTAAGATCTTTTTATGGTCTTAAACAATTTTGAGGAAGTTAGAATAAGTGTTTTGATAAAGTAATCTAATAGTTTAGTTTTTATCGGAACATAGAGGAAATGTGCGTATATCAGAAAGAACAAGAAAGTGTTATAGTGTGCTTAGTTTTATACATCGATGATTTGTTACTAATTAGCAATGATATTGTGTTGTTTCAATCAGTAAAAGCTTGGTTATCCAAAATCTTTGAGTGAAGGATTTGAGAGAAGCGGCCTATATACCAGATTTGGAGATTGTCCTGATCCCTATATATAGATACTATATTGAAAAGGTTCGGTACGGAGAATTCGTAGTGAAAAAATGTTCAGATGCAATACAGAATCATCCTTAATAAAGAACGATGCTCCTTATACTGATGAGAAAAAAATAGTATATGAAGAGTATACTGTATGCATCAACAATCTGTTCTATAATGCACACCATGTTATGTACTAGATCATATGTAGCTAATGCATTAGGGTGCGTAAGCCAATACCATTCTAATATGAAAGAAAGATATTGGATGGCTGTGAAATGTATTTAAAAAGTATTAAGGACTTATTCCTTATGTATGGGAATCGATATCTCTATACGAAGGGGTATGTATACTCCAATTTCCAAAGTGATATTGAGACACTAATTCTCTATCGAGTTATGCTTTTACTTTAAATAGTATAGCTGTTAACTGGAGATGTTCCAAACAAGAAATAGTAGCTGATTCCATGATGGTTGGCGAGCACAAGCCCTCAACGAAGCAGCTAAATTAGCAATTTGGATGTGCAAATTTCTCTATGAGCTAGGGGTGATTTCCAACATGGAAGATTTGATGATTGTAACAACAATACTAATCGCAAAGGAACCTAGAGCATATAAGAAATCAAGATATATTTTTCGAATTTTTCACCTTATTAGAGAATTTATCAAGAAGAGAAAAGTCATGATTTTAAGGGTAGATATAAAGGACAACATGGCAGATCTATTAACGAAAGGCCAAACATAGTCATTTTTAGCAAACTGATCGAAGGGATGAGACTGAGATTCATTAATTGGGCCCAAGCTAAAGTGGACGTCAATAGAGTTAGGGGTATGACCTAGATTGTAAATTATTATCTTTTAGTTAAATCTCGTTCGAAATAAAAGTGTTTTTCTTTCTATTCATGAAGGGACTAACTCAGAAGGGACTAACTCGATCGGTTCTAAGCAAACTCGTTAAAGGGATGGAATAGATTATCTATAATTATCCCCAAGTGCAAGTGGAAGATTGGTAGAATTAGGGATAGTCCTTAGAGGCATTTTGTAATTTACTATCATTTATCAACTCTGTAATAAAATCTCGTTCGAAATAAAGGTATTTTTGTTTTTATTATTTAAATATCATAATTTTTATGTTAATTATTTATTCAATTCAGTATATTTAACTAAAAATCTCTAAATAATATGTTGTGCGATAATAATTACAATATGTTGTAATCGTGAGAAATTTATCGCAATTAAAATAGCATATCGTTTTAAATATTCCAGTTAATATTTTTGAGAAAGGATATCAATACATCTGTTTAGACTAGAGTACGTAATGCTCTCCAAATATTGAGCAGTGTATTAGTCATGGCTGCTGTAGCACCAAGGGGTTATATACTGATAGTTGTTCGATACTTGCTCGAGAGTTTTCTGTTGTTAATACAATTAAGATCAAAAAAAAGAATATCAAAGTGATGATATTGCACAATTCTCTCAACTAGATAATATTATTAAATGTTAGTGTGGATACTCCACTTTGATTATTGTTAAATCATGACATATCATCCATCAAACGACTATTTTTAGGTCTGAGTTGAAGCATTGGAAGTAAAATACTATTCAATAGAGAATACTTTTCCTCGATTATATGGAATTAGTATCACAGTCAACTGTAATCAATTCAACGTCAAAATCTCAAGCCATAGTAGTATGGTTAATAACAACTAATGTTTTGTTTATAAGCTAACCATGGTGCATGTGTAAGATATCACAATTTTAACCGCAACCAAATTCCACAAGCCCTGATGTGACATAATGCTAAGGAAGAGAATTGGTGTAAACAATTGTTACTACAGGGTACCGCTTAAGTAAAATTGGAGTTTACTAAAAATGTTGTAAGTGATAAATTTAACCAAAATGTTATACAACTAGCTAAGGTGATATGTATACGTTAATATTTAAATTGTTCTCGATTAGTCGTTGACTGAATTTAGACCTTTGAGTTGCCCAAATGAAATGAATAATACTTCTAATAAACCATATGATTCAGTTAATTTATAATGCTGTAAATTAATTAATATTTTATAAATAGTAGTTATTAAATTTCATTTGATGTTTGAATACCATTACTATTTAATAAATGTGTGTATAAAAGTTATAAACGCACATATTGATATAGATAATGGTGGAATATTTAAATGGAAAAATGCTAAATTTATTTAGAAATTTTTGAGCCTCGCTACATCTCATTCTATATCCGGCTATGCATGGCATGGGAAGAGGATTTTGATTATATTTAATTGGGAATTAAATAAGTAATTTTTTAAAGGAGGGACTTGAAAGGTTTCAATGTTTCCTTTAAAACATATTCTCTCTCATTCATTCATTTAAAAAATTTCTTTCCTGACAAATTTTTTATCTTCTTCTTATCGAGTCATCGGGTCATGGTCGAAATTTGATTGTCTTCTACGGAAAAACATTCTAAAAATCAAATGCAAATTAAACCAATTCATTATTGGTAGTTTTTATCTCCAGTTCTTTGCAACATTTGGAGGTTGATTCATGAATCTAGGAGCATCAATTCATTATTCAAGGCGTGACTTTTTGGTAACATTCTAAGGTATTTTGATTTAATTTATCTATGTGGTTCTCATGTTTATATGCTTGAATTCTATATTATTCATCTTTCCATTATGGTTCATCTTATAACATCTAATTCAAATCCCCTTTTGCCCATCTAAATTACAAGTATGCTTTTTATGTTGTTTTTTTATTCCGATTCTTCTCTGTTTTTATCCTTATTTGATGATTGTCCATCATAACTTATATAATTTAGATCCTCTATCTCCTATGATATTTCATAGCTGTTGCCTGCGTTGTTTTGATGTGAATATTCTTATCATGAATTTACATATGCCCAAGTTTACCAAATCTTTATTGTTTTTCCAATTGTTGTTTAAAAAACAAAAAAAAAACTATTTTTGATTAGAAAGTTATACTACATATATGTTAATTATTTATATTCTCATTGGAAACCAATTTATTTTGTTATTTTGTTGATGTTTTGAAAATAGTTGTTTTGAGTATTGTTTTCATAAAAAGGAACCTTTTTGGATTCATATATGAATTTCTATGCAAAAGCCAACAATTTTATTTATTTCTTAATTTAAATTATTGCATAATATTCTATATCTTTTGTTTCCTTTTCGTAATTAAATGTTTATTTCAATATTGTTACTTTTAGGTTCTAATAAATCTATATGCATATATTATAATTACATGTTTACATAAATTAGTTAATTTAACACTTAAAACATCGCTATTTTATGTATATGGAAACATATATGTATTGCCTAATTCAAACTAAAAGGATGGATTTTAAAGATTAATGTAATTTTGGTTTCAATTCTTTTCCAAACTAAAAATTAAATCATTAATGTTAATTTCGATTTCAAGTTATACAAGTTTACCAAATGTAATATATATATATATATATATATTGCAAACTACTGTGCATCTTTTATTATGTATGTTTTTCAATTTAAAAACCTAGACAAAAAGGCATATATAAAGGGAAAATGAGTTTGTTGCAGTGTAAATAGCAGTACCTACGTATGGTTACATTTACTATGTACACAGCTTATCTATTGCACTTACATAATATATTCATAGAGCATATTTGTATGTGCTCATAATTTTTGTTGTGTATATATTACCCATTAATAACATTTAAAAAAATAGTCAATTTAATTAAAGAGAGAGAAATGAAAGGTTTCCTTCTCCAATTAAAGCAAAATCATTCCTTAATTAGTTGCATAAGTTTTAGAGTTTCTCTAAATTAACTTTAATCTGTAACCGTTATGCACAAGAGTGTATTTGATACACTGGTACACTTAAATTTAAAACAAATTCAAAAAGTTTTAAAAAAATTAGGTAAAATAAGATTTTATTTAAAAGAATATTTTATATTGGAACTAAAATCCATTTATGCATCACAGACTGAGCTAGATCTTAAAATGAAAAAAATCGAAATTCACTCATTTAACCCGCTTTCGACTAGCCTAGTTCCTTCATGTTGCACCATGGATCTTGCCAATAATTTGGTCTTCTTCCCATTTACAATTCTTCTTGAAATATCACCTTTATATTTATCTCTATTTTAACGATTAATTTCTAAGTATGAGAGGTGTTATTTTCAATGCACATGGTCTAGTTTTTTTTCTTTCAAATTTATAGTACTCGTTATTTAACCAGTTAACAGTGAGTCTTGGTGCATAAACCTCCAAACGAGTTTAATCGCCACTACATTATCTAAGTTCTCTAGTTTCTTAATCCTATGTCCACCTTCATTTTTATCCATACAAACTTTATTCTAGCTAATTGAGTGAAGATTGCTTTGCAAAAGAAAATTAGCACATAAACTTTTAGTTCTCTTAATAACAGAACTAGGTAGGGTGCATGACTGCATTTAGTAGTATATAGTTGAATAAATCACTTTATGTATAACTTCTAATTTACCTGCAATGCTTAGGAATTTACTACTCTAACCACCAAATTTCTCCTTTATCTTATTAATAAGCTGATTTGAAGTCAACCACTTTGATTTTACTAGTAAATGAAGGAAGACCTTGATAATTAATAGGCAATTCTGTGAGTTGTACTTTTACCATATTGCTATGCTCTTCCTCTTCAAGACTCCTCTACTACAAATTAGTTCTGTTTTTCTTTCGCTCATCATAAGAATAGTATGTTCATATACTTGCTCCATACGTGCTTTGACACTTACCGTACTGTCTTTGGCTTTAAAAATATCAATAAATCATATGCATAAATTTGATGACTAATTACAGGCTGAAAATTTGGTAGAACATGTAGCTTACCTTTTATACAAGACAAATCCTATAACATAGATATGTACTCCATTGCAATCACAAACACAAAGTTCTTGGTTCAACAATAATTATTATTAAACGAATTGCTATGGCAGAGACCTTGACTTTGTGTTGATTAAGGTCGACCATGATACTAACCTCATATAATCAAGGAGACAAATTTTCTATTAAATAGTGTTTCAATTTCAGTGTTTAACTCTAACCTAAATATAGTCATTCGATGAATGTTATGCTACAATTTAACTATAATCAAAGTGCAGTATCCATATTGAAGTTCTGTAATATTCTCAAGTCAAAGGAACTATATAACATCATCACTTCGAGATTCTCTGTTTGACCCTAGCTATATCAACCAATAGAAGGCTCTCAAGTGAGTCATTCCATGGTTATCCAGTAACTATCAATGCATCCCCTTGATGCCCCTAGCAGCCATGAGTAATACACTTTCAATATTTTAAGAGCATAAGCGCTCAAGTCTCAATGGATGTATCAACATCCCATCTCAAAACATCTTGACTAAGAATATTTAGTATAATATGTTATCTTTAATATGACAAATTTCTCATGATTACTACACATTGTAATTACTATTACATAATATATGATTTAAGGATTTTCTATTTAATATACTTTAAATTAATTACTTAATTAAATACACAACAATATTACAAGTATATAATAAAAAGCAACATCTTTTATTTTGAACAAGATTGATTATCGGGTTATTTATATAGAACAAATTACATAATTGTCCTTAGAGCATATCTCTAACTTTATCAATCTCCAACTTGCACTTAGGGTCGGTTATTGAATCTTATTCTAATTCCTTCAATCAGTTTCTCAAAAGCTAATCGAGTCAGTCTCTTTATCAACTCTCTCCGATTTGATATTTGTTCTATGTATCAAATACATAAACAAAGTCTGATATTGTAGAAATATACCATGTACGATGATTCTTATTAATAATGCACAAGGAACCCACCTTACATGCTCCATATTAAATAATTTACATGGTGTTCGTGTTAACCGTTTGGGACAATCCCAATCACTTTTATACTGATTATAAAAGATGTCATTTTCAAATCCAATATCGAGCATTAAACAAGCAAACTGAAATGATTTAACATGCATACATCTTTAACAATCATGAGTTTGTTGTTTACTTATAATTTCAGAAACATTACAACACCTATTAATATTCTTTCGTACTGACATACACTTCCTTTGCATTTTGACTCAAAATCAAACTTTTTGATTTCTTAATCAAAGTACTTGCTTAACTCTTGTGCTTATCGAAAAATACTTTTGTACTTTTTCTTAAATTATATTCAATAACCAACAAACGCATGATTGCTCCAACTGACTTCGAGACACTTTGGTTGTTAAGTGCAAATAACATATTATAAATCATTATTTATAATTTCCCTTTCAATATACATATACCAAGACTCACGATCATATCGAGCGATAATTTTGCCAGTAAAATCCGAATTGACTTAAGTACATTGAATGATGAATCTTATATGTTAATTTCAATAATTGATATTTACGATGTTATTCTATTAATGTTGCATACAATATTCCAACTGCATTACTCTTCTTCTTGAAGAAACTTTTGTGATCGATGGATCATATGACCTCTGGTAAAACCATCTAAAATTTATTTTGATAATGTGCTTGAAATGCATTCCAGATTTGCACATCATCATGACATATGGTAAAGTCAATACTCTTAATGGCTTATTTAAAACCAAAGAAGTTCTTTTCTTGATATTAATAAAATTCATAGTTGCTCTTTAATGTATGGGATTTATTGTTAAAGATTCTAGTGTGTCATGTCTATTTAGTTCGGTTAATTTCATTCCATCCTTTATCGTCGGATTTATCTTTAGACTGTATCCAAATGCATTTCACTATCAATAGTTTATTAAAGAAAATCCTTTGTCATGAAGCTTGTATTTCTTAAAATAGTAAGTATTAATAAACATTTTATGAATTGCCTATATATATGTGTGCGTGTGTGTATAATACTGATTCAATTTTTAGGCTTACGAAAGTTATGTTCATAATATAAATTGATCGATCAATATTGATCGGTCTCAAACTTATTTGGGATGGTCCTTGCAAGATCTATCACATACAAGTATTACATGTAGTCTTTTGACTGACACACCTGTCCAATCCTTGACCTAGGATTTGTTGGCGTTTCTTATAATCGTTTTTCATGTATGATCTCATGCACTTTATCTTAGATTAGATAAATTTTAACTTATGTACTTACTCGTAAGCATACGACCTTACATAAAAGAAATAAACTCTACTTTACTTATCATTAATCATACTTTGTCCAACAAAGTCAAATCATTCCTTATTGATACATCATTATGTGTCATAGGAAGAGTGGCTTTTAAAATTGAGTCTTACTCGGCTTTAGTACCTTTGAAACACATTCCAATAGATTCGCCTATTCAATCAAATCGAATATTTTTTCTTCGCATAGTGTATTCTACTTCCATTTCAAATTCTATGAACTTACCATAGACATTCTCCATGTGTATCAACTGCATATATTTATGTTTGCGATAATTCATCTATGAATTTTAATGAAGTATTTGGAACCGTTTTGATATCATATACCCATGTTTTGATATCAAATGCATATGTATTAATCCTAAGAGTTCACCAACTTATGTCTCACTCCCACTGAATAGGTGCATTGCCTTATCATCAGAGACACAATCCACCGGTACCTTATGATACACAATCATATGATTAAAGAATTATATCTCAAAAATCTATGGCTTAGTCCAAAATTCCAAAATATTCACAAGACTTTAGATACTTCTGTATTATATAGCAACTGCAATAAATATTCTTATTCTAGATTTATTTAATAATGAATATTATAATATTTATACCAAAATTGAACTATTTAAAAATTTAATTAATACTGAAAACATTTATTATTTCATAAACAATATTTGGTACATATACGACAATAATTTTTTGTATCTTGATGCATTCATTTACAAGTGTCATATAGTTTGCTTCCATTATTTCTGCAATTACCATAATAGCGTATGAAATATGAAGTTTCATTTAACTACTTATTATAGGCTACTTATTTCTTTTACTATAACCAGTTTACAGTCATGTTTTCTCGATCAAATATCTTAAACTTGTATAAATAACCCTTATAGAAAACATTTGTTATATTAGAATACTGTTGGAATAGAAGTCAGATTTCTCATTCCATATTAAGCATCTTTTAGTATTTTATTCAATTCTTTTTCCGATGTCCCTTAAAAATATAAAGTGTCCATTCACTCTCTTCATCCCAACCGTGCCTACATTACATCCACTCTCATACATTCACTTTCCTTTCAAAAAATGGCCGAAACATTAAAAAGAGATCATTATTACAATCAATCATATTGAATACATGACATTGCATTATGGTTTATTTTCTTATTTCAATAGACTAATTTCATTTAAGTTTTGTATATTATGAACCATGACCGTTCACCATATAACATTTATGTGTAATTGAATATGGATAATATATCTATATTCTTGTACTACTATTAGAGTTAAAAGGACACAAACATATTACATAGTCTCATATAAATAAACAATTAAGCGACCATGGTACGAATGTTATAGTGGTTGTATAGATTGGCTCTTAAGTGGGTCTTGAAGCGATAACATGCCAAAGGATTTAAAGGTAAGTATATTCTATATTTCTTTATCAATTTTTAATTCAGTTCAATTGTATATTTTAACTGATAAACATTTTATCAGTTTTATTAGTTTCGTAAATTTATCTATGTAGATTATTTTAACATTATATAGCAAATGTTTTTGCAATATTAGATATGTTAAATGATACCATTTCATTTTTTAATAAGCTCCCACTGGAGCTTTTTTCAAAATCCTAAGAGAAAATATAGAAATATTTGATTTCACTAGTAGGTTTTAGGACTTACATGCCTTGGAATTCTAACATAGAGGAAGATTCAGTTAAAGGCCTATACACGATGGATAACAACTTATCGATTGTTGATATACAACTCCTAACTCATGATCATTATCGTAATCTCATCTCGACTTTGAGGAAGATCAAAAATCAATGGAGATTATTCACTCGTACCAGTTATTTCATGATAGCCCAAGTATAATGCATGTACCTTGAGGAAGGCCTAGAAGTACGTGCATGTATCTTACCACGTCTAGTCAATATACCAATAGTACTACACATAACATCTCTAGGTTAAGGAAAATCAACAACCAAAAAGTATGCAAGTATTCTAATAATATATAAATGGTAAAGGACAACTTATACATATATATTAGAGATTCTTAGCCTTTAATATATTGATATTCAATAATGATATCAAATTTAGGAATAATGTATTTCTTAAGAAACATGATCATGATTCTAGTGTCAAACACATCTAAAAGTATGGTATGTATTTATTTCTCAAATCTAATTTGGGATTCTTGTAGTTCCACTCTATTTATTTAAAGCATATTTAATTTAATTAATGTACACGTTAATTGATTCAATTTAGATTTCAACAATTGAATTTCAGATTATTCATCTTTATCAATTTAAGAATAAAGATATTCTATAACATTTTTATTATTATACACACATATCATTTTGCATGTATATAAATTATTAAATAACTTATAATAAATTTAATTGATTAAAACAGTATTTAGACTAAAATATTAAATTCATAAATTTATCATCGCTTACCTTAGTGTAACGACCCGTAAATTTTCGATAATTAAAATAGCTAATTTAATAAGATTTAGTGATTTAGTGATAGAAAGAAATTGTAAGTCATTTGGAATAATAATAAATGTTGAATCTATTGGGATTATAATAGAGTTAATAAGATTTTTAAAACTGGAATTTATTGGATAAATTGAATAACGGGTTTAATATGATTAAAAATGATTTGTAAAATTTTATTTTATCATATTGGAGTTATAGTGATGTTATAGAACTTTTAAAACTGAATTTAAAATTTATTTGTGAAAATTGAATATTTTAATATTTAATTATCGCCTGAAAAATAGCCAATTTTTGAACAGTCTCAGAATTGGACGAAACTAGTTCTATTGGATCCGTAATAGTTAGTTATTATCGGATTTCAATTTTCGTAGCAATCGGAGTTGTCGTTTGACCGTGGCAGCTCGAAACGCGTTGAAATTGTTTAATATTAATTTGGCGAGTTAAAAATAGTCATTTTTCAAACGGTCTCGGATTTCGACGAAATTAGTTTCATTGGATCCGTAATGTGATATTATTGTAAGGTTTCAAATTTCAAGTCAAACGGATTTACCGTTTGTCCGGGGCAAGCCAAAACGCGTAGAAATTCGGTTAATCGGTTTAATGTAAAATTGATCGTTTATTTCCGTAACTCTCACATATGATCGAATTAGGCCTTGAAACTAGTTCCATTGCGTCCGGAATGGGGGTAAAACCTTATAAACGCCTGGCGGCACGTCTCGATTGGAGTTCGGATGATTTTGGACCTACCTATATAAATACGCACGCAAACCGAGGCAGTTTTATTATTTTAATCCAGAAACCCTAATTGACTTCAGCCCTAGCCGCCATTTCCTGAATCAATGGCCACGAAATTCAAAACTTCTTCCTCATTTTCCTCTCAATCCATCAACAATTAGCAAAAACTCTCAACTACAAAGTTGTAGAGCACGATGAAAGCTTCAAATCCATACGGAGATGATCGAAAACGGAGCCACGGATCAACGGGAAATCGAGCAAGAAGGGGCTGCGTTTTTCACGCAATTCGAGGCAGAGGATGAGGCCGAGCTTGGAGCTATTTGGGGTGAAGGTGGAGTAAGGCGGTGGCTTCGAAGTGGTGTAACCTGATCGTCTTCAAGTTGCTCGGTTTGGTCGTGAAAAATCGATGAAGATGGCGGCTATGGGTTGTGTTGCGCGTTCGAACACCGGGAAGAAGATGATATGCGTACGTGAGGAGATGAGGGAGTGCGGCCCAGATCTGCTATGCAGGAAATCAACGGTGATGATGGGGTGGGTTTTAAAAATTTAATTAAGCTGAAATTAATTTACATAAAATTTCGTGTTAACTTTAAACCATCATAACTTTGTCATACGAGGTTGGAATTCGACGAAACTTTTTGCGTTGGAATCGTATCGACGAGGACTACACAATGGAACTGGATTGGAATCATTTGGAGCTAGAGAAAATTTTGAGTTAAATCGAACGTCGTTCGATTTGATTTAAAATCGAAAAATCAAGGTGAGTGTTTTATAACGCTCACACCGTACTAAATATTTTTATGCTAGTTAAATTTGATATTATGAAGTGTTATGATTTTATTTGTCGTTGTTTGGTAAAAATTTAATTGTCATATAGCTTGTCATTGCATTAACCGTTGAAAAATTAAATTGACAGTTGAATTGAAATTAAAATTGAATTGCGATTAAATTACCTGACATTGATAACTATGAAACTGCCATGAATTGTATTGTTTATTGGATGATGTATTTTGATGGATGCTATTGGTTGATAATTGAATGTTTGGATGTTTATTTGCTTATATAGATCCTGTTATGCATACATATGATACTGAGATTAATTTAAGTAATGTATACTCATTCCTGACATTTAATTGAAATAAAAAAATTACTTGGCCATAGGATAGAAAATTTTATACGGACACCGAATTGGCTAAATAAATAATTTTTGAAATCGTCGATTTAAAATTTATTTAAATGTTTTTATTTAAAAGTTATAAATAGAAATCAATTTATAGAAATCGAATTTGTCGAAAAAATTGAGTTGGAATGTTGAAATAAATTTTGGTTAAAAGAAATTGGTAAATAATTTAAGTTGTGACTAAAAAATAAAAATAAAAATTTGGATATGATTGAATTTTCGAAAATCTATTTATTTTAAAGATTGAACATTATTTCGAGCTTTGAATATTACTAAGTAAAAGTGATATGAAAATGATATTTTGAAATCGAGTTTGGAATTGAATCATATTTGGAATTTGGATTTAAACTTGAATATTGTTGGAAATTTTGTTAAGTGTTATAAATTGATATTTTGAGAAATCAAGCTCCAAATCGATATAAATTGAATTTGAATTAATTAAAGGTGAATGTAGAATTGAATTGATTTGAAGTAAAAGTTGACATTGTTTTGAATTGAAATCGAAATTGAATCGGTAGAATGGAAATTGAAATTTATTTGAATTGGTAAGTTATAATTGAAATGGATTGATTTTGAAGCTGTTTTAATTTGTTTTCCAAATTACTCTGTTATATAAACCATTTTGAATACTTAAACTATTTTAATCTATTTTAAATCTACTTAACCCAATTTAAATTATTTTAAACTAATTTATCTATTTCAATCCATTTTAAAGATTTTAAGTGTTTTTAACTATTTTAATTATTTAAAACTACTTTTAAACTACTTATAACTATTTTTCTAAAATCCTAAGCTGGTCAATAAGGTGAAATGTTTATATTTAAATCTTGAATTTAAATATGAAATCTGATATTTTGAAAGATACGATGATATTTGAATGGATTTGATTTTGAAGCGAATATGATATTTTGATATCAATTATGAATCGATTTGAAATATAAAGAGCCAAAGGTGTAATAATACGTAGTTATTAAAGAGACCGGGATCGGATATGGACATACTCTCTGTCGATACCGAAAACCACTTTAATAACTATTATACGCGGAGTGTCGATCCAGAATGAAGTGGATGGTTTGGTGAACGCGTTGACTGAAGAAAGAGAACGATTATTGGATGACCCCTGACATGACTAAAACAGGAGCCGCGCCGGGCCATTGAGGTTCGCCACCTCTAGCGGACACACTTCTTCGATACCATATCTATTACATTTGTGATGCGATTTGGGTGCACCCCTTGATTTGGGAGTGTTGTTTCGCGTTGTTGGGGTAGCTGCTGGCTATGCTCAACATCAGTCCGGATCACGCAACTACTAGTATCCTAGTTGGTATCGCCTCATGTACCTTGTCATACTGATTATCCTATTCGCGACCACTACGTTTTGATTTGTACCTTGAGTATATGGATTGCCCTCTGGTGACTTCCGGTTTTGGGGAAACTACGGTCTTGTATATGCTTTTGGGAATATAAAATGTGTTAAGGGGGATTATGGTAACGCCTTAACGCTATTTTGATACTTTATATTACTGATAGACATTATCTACTTAGCGTATATTACTACATAGTAGATAGTTTCACGGATCCTTGAGAGATGGAAAATCCCGTAACATCTCTTAAGTTATTGCACGCACGATGACACTGGATAGGAGATGTCAAACCCCGTAAACATCTCCGACACCGTTACACTCATATTTATTTACGATTGATTTAACTTTCATAAGGATATTTAGTCCTGACTCGAGTGTTTGTCTTTTCATTACGCTCGGGTCAGTCCTGAGTTTTCAGTTTAGGTTGAAGATCATTTCCTTGGAGGACGGAGACGAAGATTTGGTATATGATCTACTACTATTATATTCATTCCATTCCGCTGCATTGTTGTATGATATTTGCTGTGTATGTAACTCTGATAAATGTTGTATAATAATAATCAAATGTATTCATTTCAAATGTATTCATTTAATTAACAGCTTCATGAACTGTTATTTTATTATTATACTTTAGCCTTCCGCTGTGAGATTCTGTGTTGTTTCATTTCCTTTATTTCCCTTCCTTTTCTTTTCTTAATTACCCCAATAACTATCTGCTCTTTTAATGGTTTGGAATCGACATGTGTAATTGATCGTCGGTTTTAAACTGTCCAAAAAGGCGGGTCGTTACAGTTGGTATCAGAGCTTTGGTTTAGCGATAAACCTTGGCTCTAGTGGGGAATAACTCATTGAAATAGAGGTAAACTATATGAATGAGTTGAGTGTATATGAGAGTGCGTACTTGTTATTTGATATAAAATGGTTTTATATTGTGTTAATTTGTTCCGTTGAGTATTTATGAATTCTGGTCGATACTTGGGACGCCAAGGCGTCGATAGGAATTTCTAAACACTCGAATAGGACAAACCAACACAATATCGTTTTGGAATATATTTTTATATAAAGAATTATTTGAATATTTATTCATTTTGATTGAATTGATTGTTAGGAGATGATAATATTAGATTATTATCGTTATTGTTTGATCAGTCAATATTTACAACAATTGATTAAATAACAATGGATTTAGGAAAATGAAATCTTGTAGACACAATTGATAATGAATATAAATGAATTTTAACTTGGATTTGGGAATTTGAATTTCGGTGTTTGAAATTGACTTACAAGAATTTGAAAAACATAATATGAGTATTATATGATAGTATAATTGAGTTGAAATTGTTTTCGAAGGATTTTTTTTTTATGATAAGTGTTATATTCCCTACTCTTGACGTTAGAAAATGATTTCGGTGATGAGTGCACGCATCATCGGCGTTTATTTTCGAGAGTCTGAGTGGGGGAGACCACTTAATAGCTTGTCTAAACCTTGTTTTGATTCAAATTTATTTTGTATTCTCTATAGTATGATTTGATATATAAATTATATAAGTATATATTATTTCAAAACTTGATTTGAAATGAAACCGGGATTGGAATTCTTAAGTCCTTTAAAAATTAATGATTTTTTTTAAATGATTGAAATGAATTTAGACTTGAATCATTAAGGAACTCCTGAATTATGAAATGAGAAATGAACCTAAGAGTTAAGTGAAAATATCAATTGAAGTAGAAATCCTTAGAATTAGGAAATTATGAACTTAAAATAAAAGTGAAACTGTAAAACTCGCGTAGTATTGAAATTCATTCTATAGCATAGATATAACTTACCAAAATATTTAAGAAGTTCAAAAATGTTATATGAATTGTTAATTGGATAATATACAAGTATAGGTTTGAATAATGGAATATGCATTTAATCAATGGTTTGCAAATATAAATAAAATTGTTAGTAAATAATTGGAATTTAAATTAACATTTAAAGGTGATTCACAATTTTGTTAATATAAAATGGAAATACTATATGTGAATGTAAATGTGAAAAAAAATTATAGGGCAATTTAAGTAATGGCTTAAGAATTAATAAATTGAAAATTCAACTTTAAATGGAAAGAAGTTGTATGTTGTTTAACTACATTCTATTTGCATAACTATAACTTACCAAATACTTAAAAGGTTTAAAATGCTAATAAGGATAAGTAGAGAAATAATATACCAGTGTGAGAGTGAATAATAAAATGTGAAGATCTAATTGATAGTTGTAAATATAAAAGAAATTTAAGCGGTAAAATGAGTGATATATATAAGTGAATGAATAAAATTTAAAATTTATGAAATATAGATTTGGTAAATGGAAACTGATTAAATTTGAATATAACTAAATGTTTATAAGCTTGGAAGTGTATGAAATTAAAGTTGACTTGGAAATGTATAATTGATTTAGTGTAGATTTTGGATGGATGTTAATGTTTGATATGCATTGGTTGTTAGATGGATGATAATTGATTAAGTAGAATTTATTAGTGTTAATGGAATTGAATAAACGGAATAAAATTGTAAAATAATTAAATTCAAATTTGAAGCAAAGTGAAATTAAATATAATTGAATTCAATTTAAATTGAAGCAAATTGACTTGAATTTAAAATGTGAATGAAACAAACTTGAATAAATCGGAAACAAATTGAATGTAAACCTATTGATGGATGAATAAGAAAATAAATGACTTTGTGTTTATGATTGTTTTTTTTAGAAAATTTGAAATTTTGATGGTTTGCACTTTGAAATAATAAAAGCAAATTTTTGGGAAAATCCAAATTTGTCCAGTATATGCAGAAACGAAAACAACCATAACTTTTAAATGGCTGAACGGAATTCGACGATCTTGGACTTTTCGAAAAGCTCAAAAACTATAGCACAAATTTTGTTTAGATAACTTGAGAAAATTCCTTCGTCTACTAGGTTAAAAACTTGAATGTTACTCGCTGTCCTGTGTAAAAATAAGTAAAATCTGTAGTATACACCCTTAGTATTTTTGACATATCTTTATACTGGTTTATCGGATTTTGATGATCTTGTACTTTATGGAAAGCTGAGAACATAAGCTAAAACTTTTGTTTTAAGTGTTTTGTGTTTTGACACCGTTTAGAAGGTCGAAACCACGAGTGAACGTCACAGACCTGCGCAACACTGCCCAGGCTGAAGCGTTTCCCTTAAGTAAAACGGCCATAACTTTTGAACGGATGATCCAAATTCGATGATTTTGGACATTCCGGAAAGCCTGAAATGAATGCAACAATTTTTGTTTAGATTCTGTTGTCAAATTTTACCGTTTAGGTGACCTAAAGCTAAGATTTGTTTGCTGTCCAGAAATTGAAATCTCAGTTTTGAAGCTAAATATGTTATATATATGTTGTGTAGGCTAAATATATCGATCTATCTTTATATGCATGGTTCTAACTTAGTTATTGAGCATTTTAGTAGGTAGCAAAGGGGTTGCACTTCGTTTTGGAGCTCGCTTCTACGCTAATCGCATAATGTAAGTAAAATGCTAATAAATGCTAAATAAAAGGTACGCTTACGGTTTTATATGATATTGGTGATATTTATATGTTGTTTCCCCACATATGGGATGCCTCATCATTGAGATGAGATGTATATTTGTGATATATATGCTATTATATTTTTTCCGATCGAGCCGCGCAAAGGAGACTCTGCCGAAATTTTCCGTAAAATCCGGGTGTTAGAATTTTTTTTTCAAGTTTTAATTTTTTTTATAACTTGTTTTGATTTCTAACTTTTAAAGTTAGGAAGCCGTTCGGAGTAAGTTAGTGGAAGCGTAGTTATGACTTTATAAATGGAATTTCATTGTTTTATAAGTTGGTAACTTTGAATAAAATATATCTAATGTTGAATTCTATACTTAGTTTCTTTTCCTTTCTTTTCCCTTCTTTTCCTTTTCGAGGACGAAAAGTTTTGAGTGGGGGAGAGTGTAACGACCCGTAAATTTTCGATAATTAAAATAGCTAATTTAATAAGATTTAGTGATTTAGTGATAGAAAGAAATTGTAAGTCATTTGGAATAATAATAAATGTTGAATCTATTGGGATTATAATAGAGTTAATAAGATTTTTAAAACTGGAATTTATTGGATAAATTGAATAACGGGTTTAATATGATTAAAAATGATTTGTAAAATTTTATTTTATCATATTGGAGTTATAGTGATGTTATAGAACTTTTAAAACTGAATTTAAAATTTATTTGTGAAAATTGAATATTTTAATATTTAATTATCGCCTGAAAAATAGCCAATTTTTGAACAGTCTCAGAATTGGACGAAACTAGTTCTATTGGATCCGTAATAGTTAGTTATTATCGGATTTCAATTTTCGTAGCAATCAGAGTTGTCGTTTGACCGTGGCAGCTCGAAACGCGTTGAAATTGTTTAATATTAATTTGGCGAGTTAAAAATAGTCATTTTTCAAACGGTCTCGGATTTCGACGAAATTAGTTTCATTGGATCCGTAATGTGATATTATTGTAAGGTTTCAAATTTCAAGTCAAACGGATTTACTGTTTGTCCGGGGCAAGCCAAAACGCGTAGAAATTCGGTTAATCGGTTTAATGTAAAATTGATCGTTTATTTCCGTAACTCTCACATATGATCGAATTAGGCCTTGAAACTAGTTCCATTGCGTCCGGAATGGGGGTAAAACCTTATAAACGCCTGGCGGCACGTCTCGATTGGAGTTCGGATGATTTTGGACCTACCTATATAAATACGCACGCAAACCGAGGCAGTTTTATTATTTTAATCCAGAAACCCTAATTGACTTCAGCCCTAGCCGCCATTTCCTGAATCAATGGCCACGAAATTCGAAACTTCTTCCTCATTTTCCTCTCAATCCATCAACAATTAGCAAAAACTCTCAACTACAAAGTTGTAGAGCACGATGAAAGCTTCAAATCCATACAGAGATGATCGAAAACGGAGCCACGGATCAACGGGAAATCGAGCAAGAAGGGGCTGCGTTTTTCACGCAATTCGAGGCAGAGGATGAGGCCGAGCTTGGAGCTATTTGGGGTGAAGGTGGAGTAAGGCGGTGGCTTCGAAGTGGTGTAACCTGATCGTCTTCAAGTTGCTCGGTTTGGTCGTGAAAAATCGATGAAGATGGCGGCTATGGGTTGTGTTGCGCGTTCGAACACCGGGAAGAAGATGATATGCGTACGTGAGGAGATGAGGGAGTGCGGCCCAGATCTGCTATGCAGGAAATCAACGGTGATGATGGGGTGGGTTTTAAAAATTTAATTAAGCTGAAATTAATTTACATAAAATTTCGTGTTAACTTTAAACCATCATAACTTTGTCATACGAGGTTGGAATTCGACGAAACTTTTTGCGTTGGAATCGTATCGACGAGGACTACACAATGGAACTGGATTGGAATCATTTGGAGCTAGAGAAAATTTTGAGTTAAATCGAACGTCGTTCGATTTGATTTAAAATCGAAAAATCAAGGTGAGTGTTTTATAACGCTCACACCGTACTAAATATTTTTATGCTAGTTAAATTTGATATTATGAAGTGTTATGATTTTATTTGTCGTTGTTTGGTAAAAATTTAATTGTCATATAGCTTGTCATTGCATTAACCGTTGAAAAATTAAATTGACAGTTGAATTGAAATTAAAATTGAATTGCGATTAAATTACCTGACATTGATAACTATGAAACTGCCATGAATTGTATTGTTTATTGGATGATGTATTTTGATGGATGCTATTGGTTGATAATTGAATGTTTGGATGTTTATTTGCTTATATAGATCCTGTTATGCATACATATGATACTGAGATTAATTTAAGTAATGTATACTCATTCCTGACATTTAATTGAAATAAAAAAATTACTTGGCCATAGGATAGAAAATTTTATACGGACACCGAATTGGCTAAATAAATAATTTTTGAAATCGTCGATTTAAAATTTATTTAAATGTTTTTATTTAAAAGTTATAAATAGAAATCAATTTATAGAAATCGAATTTGTCGAAAAAATTGAGTTGGAATGTTGAAATAAATTTTGGTTAAAAGAAATTGGTAAATAATTTAAGTTGTGACTTAAAAAAAAAAAAAAAATTTGGATATGATTGAATTTTCGAAAATCTATTTATTTTAAAGATTGAACATTATTTCGAGCTTTGAATATTACTAAGTAAAAGTGATATGAAAATGATATTTTGAAATCGAGTTTGGAATTGAATCATATTTGGAATTTGGATTTAAACTTGAATATTGTTGGAAATTTTGTTAAGTGTTATAAATTAATATTTTGAGAAATCAAGCTCCAAATCGATATAAATTGAATTTGAATTAATTAAAGGTGAATGTAGAATTGAATTGATTTGAAGTAAAAGTTGACATTGTTTTGAATTGAAATCGAAATTGAATCGGTAGAATGGAAATTGAAATTTATTTGAATTGGTAAGTTATAATTGAAATGGATTGATTTTGAAGCTGTTTTAATTTGTTTTCCAAATTACTCTGTTATATAAACCATTTTGAATACTTAAACTATTTTAATCTATTTTAAATCTACTTAACCCAATTTAAATTATTTTAAACTAATTTATCTATTTCAATCCATTTTAAAGATTTTAAGTGTTTTTAACTATTTTAATTATTTAAAACTACTTTTAAACTACTTATAACTATTTTTCTAAAA
The DNA here is from genome assembly GCA_030765085.1 of Allium cepa. NCBI lineage: Eukaryota > Viridiplantae > Streptophyta > Magnoliopsida > Asparagales > Amaryllidaceae > Allium > Allium cepa. The sequence goes on along the minus strand of CM060940.1, from coordinate 211,096,844 downwards.
TCCTAAGCTGGTCAATAAGGTGAAATGTTTATATTTAAATCTTGAATTTAAATATGAAATCTGATATTTTGAAAGATACGATGATATTTGAATGGATTTGATTTTGAAGCGAATATGATATTTTGATATCAATTATGAATCGATTTGAAATATAAAGAGCCAAAGGTGTAATAATACGTAGTTATTAAAGAGACCGGGATCGGATATGGACATACTCTCTGTCGATACCGAAAACCACTTTAATAACTATTATACGCGGAGTGTCGATCCAGAATGAAGTGGATGGTTTGGTGAACGCGTTGACTGAAGAAAGAGAACGATTATTGGATGACCCCTGACATGACTAAAACAGGAGCCACGCCGGGCCATTGAGGTTCGCCACCTCTAGCGGACACACTTCTTCGATACCATATCTATTACATTTGTGATGCGATTTGGGTGCACCCCTTGATTTGGGAGTGTTGTTTCGCGGTGTTGGGGTAGCTGCTGGCTATGCTCAACATCAGTCCGGATCACGCAACTACTAGTATCCTAGTTGGTATCGCCTCATGTACCTTGTCATACTGATTATCCTATTCGCGACCACTACGTTTTGATTTGTACCTTGAGTATATGGATTGCCCTCTGGTGACTTCCGGTTTTGGGGAAACTACGGTCTTGTATATGCTTTTGGGAATATAAAATGTGTTAAGGGGGATTATGGTAACGCCTTAACGCTATTTTGATACTTTATATTACTGATAGACATTATCTACTTAGCGTATATTACTACATAGTAGATAGTTTCACGGATCCTTGAGAGATGGAAAATCCCGTAACATCTCTTAAGTTATTGCACGCACGATGACACTGGATAGGAGATGTCAAACCCCGTAAACATCTCCGACGCCGTTACACTCATATTTATTTACGATTGATTTAACTTTCATAAGGATATTTAGTCCTGACTCGAGTGTTTGTCTTTTCATTACGCTCGGGTCAGTCCTGAGTTTTCAGTTTAGGTTGAAGATCATTTCCTTGGAGGACGGAGACGAAGATTTGGTATATGATCTACTACTATTATATTCATTCCATTCCGCTGCATTGTTGTATGATATTTGCTGTGTATGTAACTCTGATAAATGTTGTATAATAATAATCAAATGTATTCATTTCAAATGTATTCATTTAATTAACAGCTTCATGAACTGTTATTTTATTATTATACTTTAGCCTTCCGCTGTGAGATTCTGTGTTGTTTCATTTCCTTTATTTCCCTTCCTTTTCTTTTCTTAATTACCCCAATAACTATCTGCTCTTTTAATGGTTTGGAATCGACATGTGTAATTGATCGTCGGTTTTAAACTGTCCAAAAAGGCGGGTCGTTACACTTAAGCACTTTAAGATAAATAGACACACATTATTATATGTTTTAATTTAATTAATTAAGTTTAATTTATATGTTAATTATTCAATTAATCCAACAAATTAAATGATTAAACTAGAATTTGAAATTAGCACATTAACTTTCAAAAACCATTTTGAAACATTTATAACAATTATACATATTATATTTTAAACTTAACTTTTAAATTTAAAATATAATTTTTAATTTTTCAAAATATACTTTAAAAAATAAACCCAAGGCCTAAAATAAATTTGGGCCATTATATTGAAAATTACATGTAGGCTTACTTCCTACGTCGGGCCAGTCCAGTAGCAAAGTAGGCATAGCACTTGATTACTTAAAGTCAATCCTTGGACACTGCCTTTTTAAACGCCATATTATATGGGTGAGCTTAAATCAGTTAACTCTAGCATTGCTACTTTAGACTGCATAAACTATTTGGCTCTGATACCATTGTTGGTCCAGCCCAAAATCCTTTCAGGTGACCCAACTAGGTACCTCACTAGTGAATTTTACATGCATCCTTTAGACTAGCACAAACATTACCAGATATATAGAGGTAAGAGGCAATGCTTCGTCATAAATCACAATTTGAGAACCCCATATAATGCTAGTTATAGGGATTAATCCTGAGACATCCAATATATCAGGTGAATGCCTTAACCAACATTGCTCTAATGCCATTGAAGCAACTGGGCCAGTCAAAAGCGAGTGAAATGAGTGAACCTCAAAAAAATAATCCATTTTAGGATCTTTATTAATTCTATGAAGCCTAAACGGATTTTAGATACAATTTAAAATATATTTTTTAAATAAAATCAAATATTATTTACTTGTTTAACTAAGATTGAATTTGATTTAAATTAAATATATGAGTGTATAAAATACACTCCCATATGTAAATACTACCACTTAAAGTTAATTTAGAGAACGAATCCTTTCTTTCTCCTTTCAAAACTCATGCTATTAATTGAGGGAAGACGTAACAACTCGAAATTTAACCCATAACAATTAATTTATTAATTAACTAAAATATAAAACAACTTTGTGAAATTATTAGAATTAAGCTACGGGAGTTGCACCATTGTGTCCGTGGTAATTTTCCGGTCAATTCCATACATAGAACATCATAATCCGAGCTAAAATGAACGAGATACGAATTAAACAAGAAAATGACATAAGAAAAGAAAAAAATATTAGGCAAGGTCGAACGGCCGGTCGACCTGGGCACAAGGCGGTCGACCACCCGGTCGACCCACCTCCCTTAATTACAAACGATCGTTCGTTCGTTCGAACATTCCCGAATGAATTTTGCCAACTTGATGACGTGTTTTGCATTCTTTACCTCGATCTGGTCCTTCTACTCTTGCATCCGATGGTTTCTATTCAACCTATGACATGGTTGCATCTCATTCAATCTTCAAAATCCAATGGTCTGAGATCCACTTCTACGCCTATAAATAGACCCTTAGACCTAACACTTTTTCTTATTCTACATTTTATCCAATTGGGTTCAACTTTTTAGGAAGGACCGAAAATGGAATAATTTTTCCAAGGAGAAAATCGTTATAAATTAAATTATTTTTCAATTCCAAGTGGATCAAGAAAGACCAAAGGAAGAGGTTAGGACCGGAGGTGAGTGATGGTAATTATTTTATATTTCTTTAAGTGATTTAAAATAAAAGGATTTCCAATAGTTGTAGTTTTACTATGATTTTTGGAATAAATTTTTCAGTAGTTTATTTAAATTTTTAGATTTATTTTTAGTCTATTTCCTTTCAACTATTCAATAATTTTAGTTTATTTCTGTTAATTATAGCTTTTTTTATTTATTTACAATTTATTTACAGTATTTTTGTTTATTTACTATTATTTATACGTTATTTACATCTTCTATCTATGCTTTGGATTTTCTTCTACTTTCAGTTTTCTTTATTTCTCATTCTTCTTCACATATGGATTAGAATAGGGTTAACATGAATATAGATTAAATTGTAAGAAAACTAAAAAAATGGAATATAAGATGTAAATTACAAATACTATAATATAAATGAAATTGGAATGAAATTATGCCTAATTGGACTGAAATTATGGCGTTAATTGGACAAAATTAAAAAGAATGGCTTAGTGATAACTTAGAATTATAACTAAAAGGAGTAAAAGATGAAAGAGACTTATTTCATACTTAGACCTTGGGTTATGATGATTATAACATAGTTTATAATAAGAAAATGAACAGAATAAGGCTTATTTTAAGACTTAGAATAAATTAATAAGCACAGATAGTAGAGAAAAGTGTAAAGGCTTATTTAAACAATTTATCTAAGTTAATAAGCAAAGATGAAAGTAGAACCTGTACCAAATAGCGTTCCCTGTTAGACAAAATGTTGGTCTCACACTAGCCTGAAGTGAGATGAAGGAACACTTATGCTAAAAATGGTAGTAATTAGTTAATTAGAAGTCCAAATCACTGGGAATTTGGATAAGGGCCGCAATTAGATATTATTTGGATGACGAACCAGTACCAACATCATTTCCCCTATTTTCTTTGGACACACGGGGGTCTCACATTAGCCTGAAGTGAGACGAGGGGCACGCTTATGCTGAAGCTTAAGGTAATAAGAAGACCCAATTGGTGGAGCAAAAGGTTGCATGGGCATGGTGGTAGTTACGCGTGTGACCTCTATTCTGGTGCTTGGTAATCACTATGAGTTCCAAGCGCTTAGTATATGTGTCTTTTGTAGACACCATTGCCTTATGTGTAGGAAGCTATGTATCATCTGGATCCTCAGTGGTCGCTTTATGCATCTTTCATAGATACCATTGGCTGCTGTGCAGGGAGTTACCTAGTCTCTGGTCCACTGTAAGGTCTATGGAGTAGCAGACCGATCAAAGGGTAGAATTAGGATTTCCTTTCCTTTTGTGTAGGGAGCATTGTATCGTCAGGATCCGCATTTGTGCATCTTTCCTAGATACCATTGGTTGCTATATAGGGAGTTACCTAGTCTCTAGTTTGCATTAAGGTCTATGGAGCAACAGGTCGATCGAGGGGTAGAATTTGGAACTCGACCCAATTATAGGATTAGGAATTCAGCCTAATCAAAGCAACTATCAAGAACAAGTGTAAACAATCAAAGGAAACCTATCTTATAGTTAATCGTATTTATTTCCTGTTTACCTCTTTCCTGTTTCCTTTATTTCCTCTTTATATACTAGAAGTGTTATAGAGTTTATTACTTTTACTTTGCTTAAAGACTCCAGTAATTACTATCATTCACTAGACTTTTAGTCTGACCCACTCCTCTATTTTTCCCTCCCCCCTTAGGCAATCAAGGGAGAGGACAGTAGATTGCAATTACTTGGAGATTTCTTAGAGGAGTTTTCTACCATGTATTTCTTTTCTTTTAGCTTTTGTTCTTTCTATGTACTGGCTTATTATAAGGGATATTATGTACTTTGATTTTTGAGACAATGAGTTTTGTTTCATGAGACATACTTGATTTTTAGACGTGTATATGGTATTTGGTATTTGACTTATTTATGAAGAAATTATGAAGTTTTATTTTAATTAAGTTATTATTTTAAGTTTTCACCTTTTTTATCTATTTTTGTCTTGTGAATCTTAGTCTCTATTAGTTTTAGTTCTACAATGCACCACACCATTTATTGTGTCCTTTTGGGTATATAAAGGGGCATGGGGTGTTTTACTTGGTATTTGAGCCTAAGGTTAGAAGATTCCTAAAAATTTATTTCAAAAGTAAAAGTATTTTCCAAAATAACTTCTCCTAAAAAGTATTTTTTAGAAAGGAACTCTTTGAAATGGGTTGTAAGTATAAAAGAGTTTTCATGGCAATCCCCTCAAAGTCCAGTGTAATATTCTTTCGATTCCTTCAAGCCTATTTCTATTTTCTTTGCATAGAATGGCTGACTGGTTCCGTAGAGCTACGGTACCAGAGGTGCAAGGGAAAGTGCCCAATACAACACCAATAGGCGGAAATCCCTTTAGTCCATCCACATCAGCCCCCTTTTTTGAGCTATGCAAGGACTTCGCCAGTATAGGAGGCAGAAATTTTTTTGGCACAAAGGAATTCGAGGAGGCATGAGCTAGGTTGGAGGTTATGGAGCAATGGTTTAGACGGTTATGGTTGGAGGACAGCGCAGAGTGTTCAACTTATATCTTGGCAGCTGGAAAAACGAGCTTGGGAAGGTTCCCACAAGCTCTAAGAAGCAGTGGAGGAAGGACAAGAAGGATAATGATAAGGTCAAAAGAAAGGAGGGAGGACCACGAAGTTAATTAGGAAAAGCGGAAAATGCAGTAATTATGGACTGGTTGGTCATTACGCAAGGGACTATCAGAATGAAACGATGAAGGGGAGGTGTTTCAACTATGGGCAGCCTGGTCACTTTAGTAGAGATTGTCCTCATAGGATAGGGCGGAGAACAAGCGCACCTATGGCGCAAATACAGGATTTGGATGCAGCGCCTTCTCCATGGACCAGATAGATGTGGGGAAGTCACAATTGAAGATTTTATTTCTATTTTGGATTTTTCCCTTCAGGTTCTTTTCAATTCTGGAGCATCATATTTTCTCATCTCTGGTTCACTGGTAGATTGTTTGCACTTATAAATTTCTTTAGTAGTAGACACCATTGTTGTTTAAAACCCCATATAAGGATCGACATACTTATCTATGGTTTGTAGGGGTTTGAAATTTTTATCTTAGGCATGGAAATTTGACTGTGATGCCTATGTTTTGGGATATTCGAGGTATGAGATGATTTTGGGGATCGAATTGGCTACCCACATATGGAGTTGTCGTTCGATTAGAGACATGCATTAGTAGGACTCTCGAGATTTCTTACGACCCGCAAGGGTTAGTTATGTTGAGCTTCCTTTATTCCCTCGATTCATCATCATAATTAGATTCGATACCTGTCGTCAGTGATTTTCCAAACATCTTTGAGGAGTTTAGGGGACTACCCCTCTAAGAGAGGTATTGAATTTAGGATTTATTTTGCTAGCCAGTAGCATTACCCGTAGGGAGAGGTAGGAATTGAACAAGCAGACCCATGAGCTTTTGGAGAAAGAATTTATGAGAAGGAGCATTTCTGAGTGGGGAGCACCAGTTATCTTCGCTATTAAGGCAGATAGTTCCCTTCGACTTTGAGTAGACTATAGAGAATTGAATAATCTCACGAAGAAGAACCGATATCCACTCCCTAGGATAAATGATCTTGTTGACCAGTTATTTGGCTCTTTGGTACTTTCTCCGCTTGATCTAGCCATTAGATTTCATCAGCTTAGGGTGGCTGATGACAGCATTGCTAAGGCTGCATTTAGGATACCCGAAGGGTTCTTTGAGTGGTTGTTTATGTCTTTTGGGCTAACCAATGTTCTATCCTATTTTTGTGGTTTGATAAGCCATGTTTTTAGAGATGTCCTAAAAAAAAGTTCATGGTGGTATTTGTGGTCGACATTTTGGTGTTTTCCAAGAAGTATGGAAGAGCATGTTATTCATCTAAAGGAGGTTCTTCGTACACTTCATATTCATCAGCTGAAGACAGAGTTCTTGAAGTATCACTTTTGAAGTGCGTTTATTCAGGCATAGAGAATGTATACACATGGTAGGGATTTAAAAAACGGTTACATACATTTACGATTCGGATTATGGAAATCCAAAGTGAGATAGGCAAAGGTTAGAGATGTACAATAAAATTTAGTAGATAACCAAAGATGAAAGTCTATATATAGATAATTGTAGAGATTATAATTGTGTCAGACAAGTGGATTTGACGGTAATGCCTTAGCATAAATATGAGTATACAAGAGGAATAGGAGTAAAAGCCTTTAGTTTAAGAAAAGTACTCCTAGGTTAATAAGGACAAAATCTACTTTATTCCAAGCACAATAAAATGAAAATTTTGAAATTTAAAAAAATAAAATGTAATTGTTAGAATTGAAAATTTTCATTGTTGATATTTTCTTTTAGAAAATAAATATGGAGTTTTTAAGGATGGTATGAAATTTAAGATTGGTTTTTACATAATGAAAAATTGGAATTCTTTTTGGAGAATTATGGAACACACACACACACACACACAACTCACTAGTTTCTTTGTAAGTAAAGAAAGATTTGAGATATGAAAATCAACAATGTATTAAGTATCGAAAGCATAGATTACAACATTTGTTCTTATTGTAGTAGATGTTTTCATGAAAAATAAGGGAAGCATAGACTATAACACTATTGTTATAGTAGGTGACTCTCAAGAGAAACGCTTTTACGTAAGTATATGAGATTTGTTAGTATGTATTTAAATCCATGCACTAGTATCTTTGGGTTATAGTAACAATGTTTTATGCAACATCTGTTTTAACCAAATAAAAATGTATTTTAAAAGATAATTTCTAGGAATTGAAATAAAGTGATTTGTGAATACAATTATTATTTTAAAAAGTATAAGAAAATATTTTCTAGTTAAGGATATATTAAAATAGTTTTGAAGATAAGTTTAAGTTAGATATTAAAAGATATTTATTATGGGAGAATATAAATTAAACATACTTTAATATATTGGAATGAAAAGAATAATGATATAATTTTCTATAAAACCAATAAAAATGTTTTGTGCAAGTTATAAGGAATACGCGAAAGAGATATACAAGGTATGATAAGCACCATATTTTGTATAGCCTATTTTGAAAAAGTATTAAATAAGTTCCTTATAATTTCACATAAACAGAAATCATCTTTTAAAAGGTTTATAAATATTTTAGCGTTATTAATTTCTCATTTGAGAAAGTAGTTCCAATTTATTAAGGTATAAGACCGTGAGGTATAATATGAAGATGTTTTGGAAACACATAACAGTTTAAAGATATTTTAAAAGAAAATGGTTTGGTGAAAAGGTAAATAAAATTTTGGAAATGAAAAACTTAATAAAAGTAGAATTTGAAAATTCAAATTTTTATAGTAAACTAAAAAGTTCTTTAAAAGAAAATAAGGAATAAATTTTAGACTTAGAATTTTAATTTTTTTCCCTCTAATGTTAAGTGACCAACTATTTTTAAATTTAATAGAAACTCAAAAATAACATTCTTTAAAGACAAAGATTTTGGGATTTGATGTTTTGAAAATTTAGAAGTATTTGTTTATGAAATGATAAATATCCAACCAAACTCTTATAAATATGGAGTATAGAGAAATCATTTCCTCGGTGTAACGGAAAAAAGTGCAAGACCAAGTAGGGGATAGTAGCGATTACTTTTAGAAGTAATAATGGAGTTTTCGTAGAATGTATAGGATCCTAGTGAGAACCTAGGAATGTTGATTTATGTGAGCAGGCCAAAGAAGAACAGTAAAATGGGGTTAGTAAAATTGTAACACGCATGGTTGAGAATGAGTATTCTGGATTTTGAGAAACTTGGGGGAAGCATCCTCCTTTAGTGAATTTTCCATATGATAGTAGTTTTCAAGCTAGCATCGGAATGACACCTTCCAAAGCTCTTTGTGGAAGACCGTGTAAGTCGCTTTCATGTTGGATAGGTTCTACAGAGGGATTGCCTTGGTTTCGACATAGTTAAGAAGACTTCGGGGAGGATTGGTTTGATTGAGAGAAAATTCGAATTTCATATCCACATTCCTTTGATCATAAGTATTCAGATTTCCTATTTTCATCTTTCGTTTTCAATAAGTTTTTCCTTTAGTATCCTTTGGAATGGTAGAACTTAAGATTTAACCTATGGATGGTAGGATTTGATGTAAACATGTTAATGGAACATGTTATGAATGATGTATGCTAGTGGTTGCAAGTGCTTGCTAGTGGATGCTATGGACGCATATAGGTACACTAGGCACTATTATTCTTTAGGGATCGGCCTAACCAGGACACTATAACATATGGATATGGATATGTGCACATTTTTATTTCATTTTCGTGCTTGCTATAAATGGATTTTTATCACATGATTGTTGCATTTGAAAGATGTTTGTAGCACGCATATAGAATTATCAGTTATCATTAAGAAATTTTCACATTCAGTTGGATACATGGCACAGACATGATTGCATAAAACAAGATCAACTGAATCAGTGGACCGCCTAATATTTTGCATTAGATAGGGACATTTACACTACACTTATTGCATAAGTATCATAAGTTTCATTAGAAAAACTTGAGGATAATGTATGGATAGTTGATGATTGAGTCGTTGGTTGTAGGACTGGATGAAAACATTTAATACATTCTTTTATCCTCAGAGATTTCGTCGATGAAACCCATAAGGAGGGGAGAATGTAACGACCCAAAATTGAACCCGTAATTATTAATTCGTTAATTAACTAAACTATAAAATAACTTGTGAAATTATCAGAATTAAGCCATGAGAGTTGCACCATTGTGTCCGAGGTTATTTTTCGGTCAATTTTCGTATATAGAACGTCAGATTCTAAGCTAGAATGCACGAGATATGAATTAAACAAGAAAACGGCAAAAGAAAAGAAAAAAATGCTAGGACAGGTCGACCTGGGCATAAGGGCGGTCGTCCGCTCGGTCGACCCGCCTCCTTTAATTAAGAAAGAATGAACATTCGTTCGCTTGGACATTCCAAAGCTAATTTTGCTGACTTGATGATGTGTATTGCATTCTTTACCTTGATCTGGTCTTTCCATTCTTACAGCCGATGGCTCCTATTCAGCCCATGACATGGTTGCATCAATCTTCAAAATCCAACGGTCTAAGATCCACTTTTAACCTTATAAATATACCCTCAGACCTAACACTTTTTCTCATTCTACGTATTCTCCAATTGGTTTCTCCTTTCTAGGAAGGACCCTAAACGGAATAATTTTTCCAAGGAGGAAATCAATAAATTAAATTATTTTACAACTCCAAGTGGATCCTGGTAATTTATAATAATAAGGTTTCCAATAGTTGTAGTTTTACTACGATTTTTGGAATAACCTTTTCAGTAGTTTATTTATAGTTTTTAGAATTATTTTTAGTCTATTTCCTTTCAGCTGTTCTTTTCAGTAATTTTAGTTTATTTCTGTTAATTATAGCTTTTCCGTTTATTTATAGTTTATTTACAATATTTTAGTTTATTTACTGTTATTTATGCATTATTTACGTCTTCTTTCTACGCTTTGGATTTTCTTCTATTTTCAGTTTTCATTTATTCCTCCCTCTTCTTCGCGTATGGATTAGAATAGGATTAACGCGAATATGGATTAAATTGTAAGAAAACTGAAATAACAAAATATAATATGTAAATCATAAAGACTGTAATATAAATAGAATTGGAATGAAATTATGGTTTATTGGACTGAAATTATACCTAATTATAACGTTAATTGGATTGAATTAAAAAGATTGGCCTAGTCATTACTTAGAATTATAGTTAAAAGGTGTAAAAGATGAAAGAGGCTTATTTTTACACTTAGACCTTCGGTTAAGTAATAAGCATGATTATAATGTAGGTTATAATAAGAAAAAAACATAATAAGGATTATATTAAGACTTAGGATAAATTAATAAGCACAGATAGTATAGAAAAGTGTAAAGGCTTATTTAAATAATTTATCTAAGTAATAAGCAAAGATGAAAGTAGGACCTGTACCAAATAACATTCCCTATTAGACAAAACAGTGATCTCACATTAGCCTGAAGTGAGACGAGGGTACGCTTATGCTAAAAATGATAGTAATTGGTCAATTAGAAGTCCAAATCACAGGGGATTTGGATAAGGGGCACAATTAGATATTATTTGGATGATGGATCAGCACCAACAACATTTCCCTTATTTTCTTTAGACATACAACAGTCTCACATTAGCCTGAAGCGAGACGAGGGGCATGCTTATGCTGGAGCTTGAGGTAATAAGAAGACCCAGTAGGTGAAGCAAAAGGTAGCATGGGCATGGTGGCACTTACGCGTGCGACTTCCATTGTAGTGCCCAGTAATCGCTATGAGTTCCAAGTGCTTAGTATGTGTCTTTTGTGAACATCATTGCCTTCTGTGTTGAGAGCTATGTATCGTCTAGATCCATAGTGGTTGCTTTGTGTATCTGTCGTAGATACCATTGGTGCAGAGTAGGGAGTTACCTAGCCTCTGGTCCACAGTAAGGTCCATGGAGTAGCAGCCCGATCAAAGGGTAGATTTAGGATTTCATTGCCTTTTGTGTAGGGAGCTATGTATCATCGAGATCCGCATTGGTGTCTTTGTGCATCTTTCATAGATACCATCAGTTGTTGTGTAGGGAGTTGCCTAGTCTCTGGTCTGCCGTGACGTTTAACGAGTAACATGCCGATCGAAGGCTAGAATTATGAATTCAGCCTAATTATAGGATTAGGAATTCAGCCTAATCAAAGAAGCTATCAAGAACAAGTGCAAACAATTAAAGTTAACATACCTTATAGTTAATCGTATTTATTTCTAGTTTATCTCTTTCCTATTTCCTTTATTTCCTCTTTATATGCTAGAAGTGTTGTCGAGTCTATTATTTTTACTTTGCTTAAAGATTGTAGTAATTACTATCATTCACCAGACTTTTAGTCCGACCCACTCCTTTATTTTCCCCTTTCTCCCTTAGGCAATCAAGGGAGAGTACGGTGGATTGCAGTTGCTTGGAGATATCTTGGAGGAGTTTGCTACCATGTATTTCTTTTCTTTCAGCTTTTGTTCTTTCTATGTACTAGCTTATTATGAGGGATATTATGTACTCTGATATTTGAGACTATCAGTTTTTTTCATGAGATATACCGGATTTTTAGACATGTATGTGGTATTTGTTATTTGACTTATTTATAAAGTAATTATGATGTTTTGTTTTAATTAAGTTATTATTTTATGTTTCCTCTATTTTCATTTATTTCTGTCTTGTGAACCTTTGTTTCTGTTAGCTTTAGTTATACCTACAATGCACCACGCCTTTTAATGTGTCCTTTTGGTATATAATGGGTGTGGGGTGTTTCAAAAGGAGTGGAACCTTTTGTTTCTTTTTCTTTAACTAAATTGATTTATTTACTAAATGTCACTAATGAGAAATTTATACACAACATTTATACTCTAATGTATATCGTATAAGTTGAAGAGATAAGATGTTTACATAGTTAATGTGGATGGGGGTTTACACCACAATAGACTCATTTTCCATTTACATATGCCATTGTTGTCAAGGGTTTTAAATTGGAAAACATACATGAAAAAGATGTATAATAATTTGTAAATATATACATACTACATTTAGTAAACTTACATAACTTGGAATATAAAATTAACCGTAATTTCAATTAGACTAAGATTCGAAATAAAGAAGTACATGAATGTGTAAAATTTATCTTATTCATTTGAATGGGGGCAATACATAGATATTCCCATTCACATAAAACATATGATATTTTAGATCTAAATTAACTTATTTATGAAAACATGTAATTATAATATATGTATATAGATTTTTTGAACTTAAAAGTAACAATTTTAAAACAAACATTTAATATGATAGTAAAACAAAGGATATAGAATATATACAAAATACTTTAAATTTAGAAAGGAAATTAAATTTTTGTTTTTTGCATAAAAATACAAACTAGAATTCAAAAATGATTTCCCGTTTTTAATGAAAAAAATACTTAAAGCAACAGTATTCAAAACATAAACAAGTTAAAAAATAAATTGGGTTTTCAATGCTAATATAAATGATTAACGTATATCTAGTATAAAACTGTAAAGACGTTTCTAATAAAAAATAGGTTCTTTTTATAAAATAGCAAATGGGAAAACAATAAGGATTTGGACAACTTAGACATATGTAAATTCATGATAAGAATATCCACATCAAAACAATACATAGAATAACTACAAAATATCATAGGAGACAGAGGATCTAATTTATATCATGACTGAAAACATTAAATGGAGATAAAAGCAGAGATGAATCCGAATAAAAAAACAACATAATTAACATACTTATAATTTAGATGGGCAAATGGGGATTTCAATTAGATGTTGTAAGATAAAAAATAAAAGCCAAGATGAATAATATAGAATTCAAGTGTATGAACATGAAACTCACATAGATAATTCAAATAAAAATATCTTAGGATGTTAGGAAAAAAAATCACACTTTCAATAATGAATTAATTTTTCTGAGTGACAGGGACTTAATTTTTCTGAGTTAATTTTAGAAGGGCCTATTTTCACTACATGGCACTGAATTCTAACTCTCCTCTGCTTATCATCCAGAAACTAACGGGCAAACTGAGGTTGTAAATAGGTGCCTTGAGACTTATCTAAGGTGTGTTACTAGTGATAGGCCTAAGGATTAGTGCAAATATTTTCCTATGGAAGATTGGTGGTACAATACCAACTATCACACATCCACCCTCAAAACACCTTATGAGATTTTTTTACAGTTGACCACCTCCTCTTCATTTGCCCTATTTACCAGGGGAATCGGATAATGAAGTCATGGACAAAAGCATGTAGAAAAGAGAAGAAATGCTGAATGTATTGAAAGAGAACTAGCTAAAGCTCAGCATAGGATGAAAATGTAGGCAGGTAAGAGAAGCTCAAAAAGAGACTTTGCTGTGAATGATTGGGTATGGCTTAAATTGTAGAATTATAGGCTGCAGACAATGCAATACAAAAGCAATAATAAGCTAGCTGCAAAATACTTTGGTCCTTTTAAAGTAATTGCAGTAACTGGCAAGGTGGAATATAAGCTTCAATTACCAAATACAGGTAAGATACATGATGTATTTCATGTGTCACAATTGAAGCCCTTCAGGGGTGAGCTTCCTCCTATTGCTGTCATTCCTCTTTGTTCGGATCAGATTGAAGCAACTACCCATGTGCCGGCTGCTATCATTGACCATAGAACTGTGCAGATAGCAGGCTGCTTGCAGGAATAGTATTTAGTGCACTGGAAGGGAAAACCCACATATGATGCTACTTGGATGAACAAACCAGACTTTGAAGCACAATACTCTGGTTTCCTCTCTTCCTGACTTGAGGTCAAGTAATTTTAAAGGGGGAGGGTATGATATAGCAATTCTAGTAATGAATTTAGTTGAAGCTTTAGGTGCGAAAATTGGACAGCTGTATTTTTGTTTTTTCTAGTTTGTTACAAGTTTGTTTTGCTTTTTTTAATTCCAGGAAAATGTTGTTATTAGTAGGGTGTGTGAGTTGGATTTTGCCCAACCTATGCTAGTATAAATCAGAGAAAGAAAGTTGTAATGCAAAAAATTCAAGGAATGATTTGCAAGCTTCTTCTCTTTCTCTCGTCTACATTCCCTGCTTCTTCTCTCCTCTTTTCCATTCTATTTCTCTTTTCTGTTAACTTCATCATATTTGCAATTGTTTTTTTGTGTTGCTAGAAATACACCCTTATCAGATTCGTGAATCAACCTCTAGATGTTGCAAATATCAAGAGGGTAAAAACCACCAACAATAAGTTGAATTAATTTGTATTTGATTTTTGAAACTTTTTTCCTAGACCACTATGGAATTTGGGCCACGACTTATATGAGGAAGAGAGAAAAAATCTAGGAAAGAAAAAAATGAAATGAATGAATGAGAGAAAATATATTTAAAGATGCACTGAAACCTTTCAATTCTCTCATTTAAAATCTTCGTTATTTAATTCCGAATTAAATCTCATCAAAATCCTCTTCCTTTACTATGCATAGATGGATATAGAATAAGATTATCCATTCAGCATTTGTCTCATTTAACACACACTTTATTAAATACTAACTATCAAACACAAAATATAATGGTTTATTCTTCACAAATATTAATTAGGAATTAATTTACAACGAATATATATTAATTAAATCATGTTGTTATTTGGAGTATTCATAATTTTGGTTGTACGAATCAAAGATATAAATTTAGTTATCGATTAATATCAAACAATTTACACATTAATGCTCACACTACACCTTAGCTAGAGGTGTGACATATTGGCTGAATTTGTCGTGTGCACATCTTTTTAATCAAAATCAAGTTTTACTTATTGTAAGCGGTGCCCAGCAGTAATGGTTATCTACAACAATTCTTTTCGTCAACTCTATCAATCAGGACTTATGGAATTTGGTTTGATCAAAATTCCAATATCGTCCACATTCAACTTGGTTTGTCTATAAACAAAGTCATTAGTTCAATAATAACATTTATTATTAATAATACCACTCTGCTCAGAGATTTTTAATTTAAGTTGACTATAGTTGACCGTGATATTGACCTCATATAATTAAGGGGATGAATTCTCTATTGAATAGTATTTCACTTCCAATGCATCAATTCAAACATAATTATAGTCGTTCAATAGACGCAATGCCATGATTTAACAATAATCAAAGTGGAGTGTCCACACCGAAGTTTCACATTTTCTCAAGTCGAGGGAAATGTGTGACATCATAACTTTGAGATTCTCCGTTTGTCAATGCGTAACGGTTTGGTTCCCCCAGTGGTCATGAGTAATACATTTCCTAACATTTAGACAACATTATGCACTCTAGTCTCAATGGATGTATCAACATCCGGTCTTGAAACATCTTGACGAATAATATTTAAAATGATTTGTTATTTTTAATGCGACAAATTTCTCATTATTACAACACATTGTAATTACTATCATATAACATATCATTTTAAGTTTTTGTATTTAATATACTTCAAATTAATTAACTGTTTAATTATATCACAATATAACAAATATATAATAGAAAGAAATCACCTTTTGTTTTGAATAAGATTGGTTATCGAGTTAGATATACATAACAAATTAAATAGTTGTCCCTAATGCATACCCATAACTCTATCAGCATAGATGGAAATTTATTCCAATTACTTCAATTAGTTTTCCTAAAAACTAATTAGGTCAGTCCCTTAGTGGATGGGTATGTTATTTTTTATTAGTTATCTACTCTGTCAATTAATTTCACCAATGCTGATAAACCGCCTTTATCGTGTGGAACCTATGAAGATTTATTTTACTCCCAGGAGGCTTTAGTGTGACGCCCAACCTCTATACTCACGCTAGCCAAGGACATTACGAGGTAATGTCGTCAACTAGCACGAGAATAAGGCTGTTGAGAAGCAAATATCCATGTAATTACATTGTGCGAGCACTGATATGTCAGATAGTATAACATGCATTTCAATTCAAGAGGAAATCCGACATACGGATACAAACTTAAAGCTACTACACAGTGGCTATATATAATCTTCGAAAACAAATATAGAAATAAGCATAACACAAATCAGTCACAAATATCCATATCACAAAGGCGGAAGCATATATGAATATAACACATAGAAGTGTTCGTTAGAGTAGTGATCAAATAAGATCCACAATACCATAAAAGAATAGATACAAGTGCTAGACAAAAGAATATGTATACATCAAGGAGTCTCTATCTTGAATGAATAATAACAAAAACTACTAAACTAGAGTAGTTAACCAAAAGTCAAAAACATTCGATAGATGTGAATTAAATCCAAAGAAATCGATAACAAATCCATCAAAAATGGATATTCTCCAAAAATCCTAAAAAAGAAGTTATCAAAGTCAACAAAGGTGATAACAACAAATTGGAGAAACAAGAATCGATTAAAAGTGGGAAATTCAAACACAAAAGGCAAAATAGGCAGAGATAGCAGATTCAGTCGACTGGAACAGGGTGGTCAGTCGACTGACACAAATTTTGGAAACTTTCTGTTTCCAGGTTCAGTCGACTGAACCAAAGTGGTCAGTCGACTGATACTGGCCCAGGAAATTTCCTAGGTTCGGTTCAGCCGACCGACTTCCTGGTTCAGTCGACTGAACTGGAAATTCCAGTATTCTTAGCCTAGCCCCCAAGGGGAAAAATCCCAAACAATTTGCTATCGGTTGAGTGACTAGGTGTTTATACCAATCGACAACCCAGCTTATAGGCTCTTCGATACGCCACCAAAAGCATGATCATGGATCAAAGCTAAGATTTTTAAAGATTTAACTTCAAAACACCAAAATTTGGCATATTCATAAAACCAATTCAATCCAAAGCAAATGGACAAGGAATAAATGTTAGGAATCACTACCTAACATCTGTCAAAGATATAGACATAGATGTGAGTTCAAAAACTCACCTTTAAATACAAAAAAACGAAGGAGAAGCTTTTAAAACAAGGCAGGATCAACAACTCTTCAATCTCAACTCAAGAAGATTCAATCTATGCTCATAAGAAAATATTTTCTAAGTTAGCATTTCAAAATTTCTGAAAATGGAAGAGGGATTGAGATGGAGAAGATGGAGAGGATGCTTACCTAAGCTTCTCTTGGATTTTGGACTTGAATTTGAGTTTCCTAATCAAAGCTAGGGCTTAGGAATTTCTATTTCCTTTTCTCTTCACCCATTTTTACAAAAGCTTGAAGTGTTAAGAAAATGAGAATGAATGAAGAGGACAGGGGGTGGAGCTAGTGTATTATGTTAGGTTATTGGGCTGAAACTCAAACCCAAAGCCATAAGTGAAAATGTCAAAATTCAAGCTAACTTCTAACATATCGATGTTTATACTTAAAAAGGTCGCAAATATCAACTTGAACTCAATGGAAGTGATCTCGAGTTGTAATTCGACTGTTTGCAAAAAAGTAGCATTTCGGGCTTTAATCCGACTGACGATGCTATATTTAAATAAAATATTTAAATATATAATCGTAAAATATGCAGGTTGTTACAGACTCCCCTCCTTAAAGAAATTGTGTCCTTGCAATTCTTAAGAAGAAAATAAAAAGTAACAATCATAAAAGCATATCAACACAAAAGAAAGTTTGAAGTAAGAAGTTCCGCCCTAGAGAGCATGAGAGTAAGTCCGGATGTGTTTGCTCATAGGTCAAATTAGGTGAATCTTTAATTCTTTCAATAACACTAGCCTCAAGAATAAAAATCAGAATCCCTTAGGCATTTCCGTAGTTGGAAGACTTGGAAAATGTCATGAAACAGAAAATCGAGTCGGTACAATGACGTAGTTCAATAACGGTACACCCGACGAACCTGAAACTCGAAAAATTTGATACAATGACGGTACGTCAGGTGAACCTATCAAAAAGATTATTCCATTCGGACATCATCAAAGAAACAACCATTTGTTGTTTACGACTAAGGGCATTGGCACACGATTTCCCTTTCCAAAGTATAAAGAATATCAAGGTCAAAAGATGCAAGGAACTCGAGCCAACGTTGTTGACGCAAATTAAGTTCCTTTTGAGAAAATAAATACTCCAAAGATTTATGATCGGTGTAGAGAACAATTTCTCTCCCAAAAATAATGATGCCAATTCTAAAAGAGAAAACAATAGTTGCGAGCACTCAATCATGAGTGGCATGCCTAGTCTTGATAGGCTTTAATTGCATAGAAGCATAAGTGGTAGAACATTCTATTTCGCAAGAGAACGGCACCCAAACCAATACAACTAGCATCGATACAAACAATAAAGTCTTGGTTCCCTTCGAGAATCACAAGAATAGGAGTATCGGAAAAGAGTTCTTTTAATTGATCCTCCTTCCCGGAAAGCTAAGACTTTCATAATTATAATTAACTTTATGTAGTCATATTTCTAGAAAAATTTACTTATTCCAAGTCAATTTATTGTGTCTGATTGTCTCATCAAAGCGTTTAGGAGATCCCTATCGATAACGTTGATCAGGCGTATCGACCAGAATTCTTAAAGCACTCAATGGGCAAAACAACACAAAATCATCTTCTATATGATAAAAATATCTCTTAAAAACTTTACAAATATTTTTTTGCTCGTTTTAAGAACAAAACCCAATTATGCTTATAAATATCTTATGGAAAAGATTTGCCAAAATTTTAAATTGCTGTTTTCATCCATAATCAATAAATTCAAAAACGGACTCATCGAGATATTCATAGAACACTCGGTTCATAAGATGGATGAAATAAGCTAGACAAACCGAATGACATCGCGAGTCATTCATAAGAATCATAATGAGTGCGGAATGCGGTTAGTGGAACGCTATCATCCGTAACTCATAGCTAATGAAAACTGATGGCAAAGTCGAACTGAAAAGACCTTAGCACTGCTCAATAGATTTTCTTAGGTGTTAATCCTAAGACAAGCTCAAAAGTACCGGAAAATTCACAAACTACTTGAATGAGGAGAATAACATCTTCCTCAATAAGTGGATCTAGAGAATAAAATGATGCCACCAAATTTGAATCGAAATCAACAAGAAAAATAGAAATCTACATAACAGATGGAGGATGTCGGAGATAGATAGTCCACACGGGACATAAGATATGGCTTCGTAATGATTAAGCCAATCCTTTCACAAAAATCATTTCTGAAGCCTAAATAACGCATATCATGCTAATAGGCCTGGAAAAAAAATCATATAAAATAATCTCGACAGTATAAGCAAATTGAGTGTTGCAGATCCACTAATCGGATTAGCAATTGTCAGCGAAGTCATCAAGCCAAAAATATATAAAGAAAAAGAATCAGCAAGTTCTTTTGATGTAAAAATAATGAGATGAACCCATATCAACAAGAACTCGAATAGGATAATCATAAAACAAATGTCATCAAGGACTGAATGAGAAATACCTTGACCAAGAGAAGTGTTACTAGGGGCTTGCACTACATTGAGCCTTCCCTCCTTCCTACTTTGAAGCATGGAACATGCAGTTATATGGTGACCCGAATTTTTGCAACAGTGACAATACAGAGGTTTCAGACACTCCCTTGCATAGTGGTCTGTGGAACCACAATCGTAGCATTGTCCACGACTAGAGGTAGGAGCCTTTGCTACCGGAGTTTCTTGCTTCCCTTTCTTGTTAGGATTGGGACCTTTGAATTTAATAGGCCTCTTCATATTATTTTTGAAGTTTTGTTTGGTGCACACAACTTTAACATCACTTTCATTATCGGCCTCTTCAAGTCGAAGAGCGATATCAATAAGCTGAAAAAAAGAAACTTCTAGTTTCAGAAGTAATGGCTTCTTGAGGTTCTTATTCAACCCATAGACAAACCTCTGATTTTTCTTCAATGGGGTATTAATATACTCGACCTCATATTTAGAGAGAGATTCAAAAGACGGGACGTAGTCTATCACGGAAGATTCACCTTGAACAAGGTCAATAAAGCGCCGAGCTAAAGTTACTTTTTCAGCTTCCGGCACAAACTTTAACTCAAACTTTTCTCGGAATTGCTCCCAAGTAAGATCTGCTTTAATAATCTTAGAAATCAAAAGCTCATACCAATCTAATGCTCTTTCTTGGAGCATGCTAGAAGCCACTTGGACTCGATGGAGATCAACGAGATTCATGCGGGAAAAGATGCGGTCTCATGATCTAAGCCAAGCTTGGATTTCTATGACACTTTTGGATCCCCTGAATGGCCTTCCATCCAAATCGGTATAGTCTCTGCACAAGCATGCAAACCCAGATCTACGATGAGTAGGCTCTGGTATAGGTCCGAGAGCTTGAGCATTATTTACAAAATCTAAAAGCTGCTGGCCAGACACGAATACTCCATCCTGAGGAGTAGCACTAGATTGACCGACGCTGGGACGACTTGGTCTAACCATTTATTTTCTTTAAGAAAGAGAGAAAGAAAGAAGAAGAAAAAGTTATTCTCAGAATGAATATCAAACAATCATGATTGATAAAAAAGGACATCATAAAAGAAAATAGGATAGAACGGGTCCTAAGACTTGGATAAATCCTAAGGCACGACTCCTAAGAAAGGACTTAGGACAATGATCCTTGCTAGATTATTCTAATTGTTCCGAAGTTTGCTCTGATACCAAGACGTGACGCCCCACCTCTATACTCACGCTAGCCAAGGATACTACGAAGTAATGTGGTCAACTAGCACGAAGAATAACAATTGAGGAGCGACCATCCGTGCAATTGCTTTGTGCGAGCACCGATATGTCAGGTAGTATAACATGCATTTCAATTCAAGAGGAAATCCTACATACCGATACAAACTCAAAGCTACTACACAGTTGCTATATATAATCTTCGACGCACCTAGAAAGATACGCCCTATGCAAAATCAAACATCGACGCACCTAGAAAGATACGCCCTATGCATAATCAAACATCGACACACCTTGAAAGATATGCCCTATGCACAATCAAACATCGATGCACCTAAAAAGATACGCCCTATGCACAATCAAACATCGACGCACCTAGAAAGATACGCCCTATGCATAATCAAACATCGACACACCTAGAAAGATACGCCCCATGCTCTGACTTATCGAGCCAATTGCTCCACGAACGGTCCAAGGACCATGGGTCGCTAGCCCATATAAGAAATGAGACGAAGCACAATAAAACGAGGTACAGTCCCCCACGTGGACAAAGAGACATCGCACATTGCTAGTCTAAACCATAAAATGATCATCATTGATCAATAATAAGTGTCAATTACACTAAGCTAGTAAATAAATAAGTTTAGCTTCATGTCCCATAACCACTTGCTTAACTTAAATATTTACAAACAAATTTTAGATTTCCACTCGAAAGTTGTCACAAGAGTTTAAATCGAACAAGTCTAAGAATTAACCGACATGGTAAATGCAAGAGTTTCATACCACTTGTTTTGCTAAGCCGTTTAATTGGATTTCTCGAACGAATGAGGTAAAGGTTTGTGTATACTAATAGATTGGAAAACGGTTTTATAAACAAGCTTTGTATTAAAAATGGAGTTGAAATCATATTTGAGAAATAGTTTGAATATTTACTATTAGTATAGAAACCTTTGTATTTTAAAGTGACAAATCACAAAATTGATTGTAAAAACAATCAATCACCAAAAATTCACATTCGAAGACGTGAATTAAATCCAAAGAAATTGATACAAAATCCATCAAAAAAGGATACCCCAAAAATCCCCAAAAAGAAGTTATTAAAGTCAACAAAGGTGATAACAACAAATTGGAGAAACAAGAATCGATTAAAAGTGGGAAATTCAAACACAAAAGGAAAAATAGGTGTAGACAGCAGATTCAATCGACTGGACCAGGGTGGTTAGTCGACTGACACAAATCCTGGAAACTTTCTGTTTCCAGGTTCAGTCGACTGAATCGAAGTGGTCAGCCGACTGATACTGGCCCAAGAAATTTCCTGGGTTCGGTTCACTCGACTGACTTCCTGGTTCAGTCAACTGAACTAGAAATTCCAGTATTCTCAGCCTAGCTCCCAAGGGGAAAATTCCCAAACAATTTGCGATCGGTCGAGTGATGGGCGCTAGGGGTTTACGCCAATCGGCAACCCAGCCCTATAGGCTCTTCGATATGCCACCAAAAGCATGACCAAGCATCAAAGCTAAGATTTTTAAAGATTTAACTTCAAAACACCAAAAATTGGAATATTCATAAAACCAATTCAATCCAAAGCAAATGGATAAGGAATTGATGTTAGGAATCACTACCTAACAACTATCAAAGATTTAGACATAGACATGAGTTCAAAAACTCCCCTTTAAACCCAAAAACAATGAAGGAGAAGCTTTTAAAACAAGGCAAAATCAACCACTCTTCAATCTCAACTCAAGAAGCTTCAATCTAAGCTTATAAGAAAATATTTCCTAAGTTAGGGTTTAGGAATTTCTAAAAATGGAAGAGGGATTGAGATGAAGAGGATGCTTACCTAAGCTTCTTTTGGATTTTGGACTTGAATTTGAGTTTCCTAATCAAAGCTAGGGCTTAGGAATTTTTATTTCCCTTTCTCTTCCCCCATTTTTAGAAAAGCTTGAAGTGTTAGGAAAATGAGAATGAATGAAGGGAGAGGGGGTGGAGCTAGGGTATTATGTTAGGTTATTAGGCTGAAACTCAAACCCAAAGCCCTAAGTGAAAATATCAAAATTCAAGCTAACTCCAAACATATCGATATTTATACTTAAAAAGATCGTAAACAGCATTTTGAACTCAATGGAAGTGGTCTCGAGTTCTAATTCGACTATTTGAAAAAGTAGTATTTCAGGCTTTAATCCGACTAATGATGTTATATTTAAATATACAATCGTAAAATATGCGAGTTGTTACATTTAGGTTCTTTTATGAACAGTATCGCAACATTGGTATCATATAACTATTGTCATAAGATTGTCAAAATTTGGAATCACCCTCGTCTCAATTATATGTTGTGCATTTATTTATACTTGTAGCATTTGAATGCTATTCAAAGCGATGTACTTAGATTTTGGTTGAACCATCCACTACTTGTTTGAAATAGTTCCAACTTAAAGTTCCTAACTTAAGTTTGAACACAAACTAAGAATTTACACATTACACTTAATATCACTTATGAAATTCAAGTCTATGCACTCCTTCATAAGAAGGTCGTTGTTTCTCCACTATTTCGCAAATGAACGAGAAAACTCTAAATTTTTATATGGTAATCTTGATTCGAAATCGATACTTGCTCTATATATAAAATACATAAGCAAAGTGTGATATTGTAGACAATATAACATGTATGATAATTCATATTGCTTAGTGCACAAGGAAGTTATATATTCTTTGGGACGTTCCCAATACCCTTTTATATTTGTTACAAAAAATGTCATATTCAAATCCAATGTCGAGCATTAAACAACCAAACTAAAATCATTAAACATGTATATATCATTAACAAACATAGGTTTGTTATTTGCTTATAATTTTAGAAAGACTTTAGCACCTATAAATATCCTTTATTATGGACACATCCTTCCTCTGCATTTTGAATGAAATTAAATTAATCGATTTCTCTATCAAAATACTTGCTTAACTCTAATGCCTCTCGAATTCTTTTCTAAGATCATGTCTTATGACCCATAAACTTAGAATTACTTCCACTAACTTTGGGATACTTTGGTTACTAAGCAAAAACAACATATTCTAAATCATTATTTAGAATTTTGTTTCAACATACATATATCCAAACTCAAAATCATATCGAGGATAATCTTGCGATATGCGATTTACTTTGCCTATATGATCAGACTACCTACTTTTGACAGATAAAGCTAGTGGTGCGATGTTATGTCCACGTTATTTATATTATAAAATAATTAATAGGAGGAAATGGATTATTTATTTTCTAAATGTCATTACTCCATCTAAACATGGTCCTCATTACAAAACAAATTATACATGAATTTTAGCAATGGATAAAGGTAAAAAATCATGCAAATCAAAAGGTATCTTTAAAGACTTAGTGAACGTAGTTATTACAACAATAGTGTGGCATTTATCAGTTAAAAGGAATAGGAGGGGTCATTCAAGTAAGAGAAATTACTATAACATAATAGAAACAATGATTATAGGAGATTGTAAACATCTAATTTCTAGATCTAAATATTTCAATGAATGAAACAAAGTTAAAAGGGAAGTTATACTTAGCTTCAAGCTTTACTGAAGAACTAAAGCTGGCCGACGGCTGTGAATTCCATTTTCTCCTTGAGTTTTTGGCCATTTTTTTAGTTTTGGAATTTTATCTATAGCTAGAGTGTTTGAAGAGGAGCATGCATGTATTGCTTTGTATATTGTAAGATGTGGTGCATTTTATTTACATGTGTACGATGTTGTGGTTTGTGGTTGACTTTTAACGGGAGGAGTATATATTTAAGTGCACGTATAATAGAGTATTGTATTTGAATGTATTATCCTTTCTAACTCCTTGTAACTTTTTATTGTATAAAACGTAACTTTGTTTCAAAAAAAATTATTTCATATTTATATAAGAATAATTATAATTTTATAAGATTTATTTTATTATTAAATTGACATTATACATACATACATATCACACTTAGATATCTTATCAAACAAGCGACAAAGTAGTCAATTTTATCCATATACCCCTTGAACAGGTTATATGTTTATATTATTAGTGTGACATTCATATTATGAATATATTATCATAACATATTAAAATATAAACTAAAATACATTAATAAATTAATCTATCAGTAAAGTTATTCTAAACTTAACAATTAATATTTTTTAATAAAAATAAATAAACTAAAATATTCAAGATCTTTTTAGTTAAATTCTAAATTAGATTTAGTATAAACAAAATTTTGTTTACACAACTTAAAAATAAACATCTTACTCAATTTAATAAAGGCAAAACTTTTGTAATTCACCTATTTAACCCAACTGCCAATGCATCCGATCCAACAATGGTAGCACAGCCTGCATTGTGCTTATGTTAGTAATTAACCAACACTAAAGGAATTAATTTTGGAAAAAGCCAAAGTAAACGAGTGTCTGGGAAAAGATGTTTAATCTAAGGATAATGTTACTCTAATTAAAGACCATTATATCTGAAAAACCTCTCAATCTCTCGGTCTTTACTTGTCCCGTGAAAATGGTCTTATTTTAGGTGGAAGACGCGGAAGTGTTTTTGAAGCTTAGGCTAATTCAAATAACATTTTTTTAATAATATAAAGTTAATTTAAAATTGTTTAAGTCAAGTAATTAACTACATAATCTTATAAAGAGCCATAAAATGTAAATTTAAAATTATGTTATTTTAAGTTATTAATCAAATAATTTTATAAAGGGTAATAAAATGCAAATTTAAAAATGTTTTTAAATTTAAATAAATGGATACAAATGTTATTTTTTGAATTAATCAATTTTTTTTGGTTAATATAAGCAAATACATATGAATATATATATTTCATATAACTAAATAAATCATATGTTACAATTAAATGTATATATATATATATATATATATATATAATATGTATGAATAAAATGGGAGGTCAAAGTAAATAAAACTCATGAGACTTATGGGAGTATACATTGGATATATATAAAAGATATATGATACCATGAGTTATATTTTTTATACAATTCTTCTTTAAATAGTCGATAATACCATAAAAAATTATTTTTAAATTATGAATTTAAATTAGTAATCCTTTCCATCATTTATAACAGAAATAGAGTACTTTTTATATCTACGGTTGGTTAGCAACCTCAAGCCATAGGATATCTAAGGTGATGTTTGTATTATCTTTAGATAAGTAAGAATTTTCATGTAGCTTTCTTAAGTAACCTCAAGGGTTACATAACTCCTTTTAGGATATCGAAAAATAATGGGTGTAACAACCTTGGTTTGGAGGTTACCGGTATATATTAAATTAAAACGGAAGTTATAATTTAGTATTGTAAATTAAAATATAATCGTAAATTTTAAATTGTTTATTTGGAATAAACCATGAATTTCGTAAATAAAATGAGAAAAATAAAGTTTGGATCTTTATTTTGTTTTTTGGGTACAATATGGAATTAAATATTAATTGGATAAGTAATTGGTTTAAATAAATTGAAATATTGTGTATTTATTAGTTTGAAGCTAATAAATTAACCAGGTGGTGTATTTCAACGTTAAATTGTTGAAATAAATATGAATCGATGGAAATAAAAGTTTTAAAAACTTCATTTTGAGAATCAGAGTAGAAAATAATCAATTGGAAATTTTATTTAGGGTAAATGTAACAATATCGGGAAATATTGTCAATATGAATCTTTTATTGATTTAAAACGGAGAAATACGAAGAAATCTTGTATTTTATTAAATTAAAAGATGAAATATTGTTTAAAAATAATATTTTAATGATTAAATAAAGTTAAATGATTGTTAAAATTTATTTAACAAGAAAATAATTTTTGAATAAATTGTTGTGTTAAAATAATGTTTTTATAATAAATTAGTGTAAATTGTGTAATTTGATAAAAAAATAGGTTTTTATTTGTAAAAAAACTTTTTATTGTTACAATAAATTTTACATAGTTGAGATAACAATTTTAGTCATATACATTTGTTGTATAGATTTTTATTTGGTTTTAAAATGTGAAAATTGATTTATATATATATATATATATATATATATAGTTAAGATAGGATAAAAGTGTGCACTCCTTTATATTTTCACTAAGCATGTATGATTTGGGCTTATTGGGTATAAAATTTGCACCTATTATCCTGATCTGTAAACTTCAGGAAAGAGGGAAATTAACAGTATGTAAGTTTCTCATCTCCTTCCTCTCAGAAACTCAATACGGTAAAAAGAAAGAAAAACCAATGTCTTCCATTTGCTAAACAAAATCATTTTCTCCTCAAAATGCTGCAAATAAAAGAGAAATTCATCAAAACAATATTATAGAAGGTAATCTCCATTAATACTAAATGAATTTCATCAAAAGTTTTGAATTAGACATGAATTTGTATGTAACATTTTTTTTGCTATTGCATGTCTGTCCTCTAGCTTTTACAGGTCTTAGAAGCTCCTCTTCATCAGAAAACTTACAACTTGATTCTAATATCGCCCAAAACTCTTGCTAAATTGCTAAGGTGAGTACAAGCTCATGAACGTCTAGCTAAAAGTTGAAGTTCTTGTGAAAAATATTTGCAAAATCGTTTACTGTAGAAGTTTTTATCTCTGTTAGCTACTGATTTGAATTCCTTGTTTATGGTTACCACTTTGAGTGGCCATATATTTCACGTTTCTTATCTAAATTATATAATTTTAGATGTTCCGTAAAGCTTAGACTTTGCGCTAAAATTTTTGTGTTTTGAGTATTCTGAAAATTTTAATTTAGCTTGGTCAAAATTGTGTTTGTTTGCTGCTATCTCGAGAGTAAAACGACAGCAATAATGATCGTTGATCTGAGAATTGTATTAGCTGTATCTTTTGATCTATAAGTCCAGTTTTGATGATTCTTTTTCTTATTTAAAGCTAAGAAAATCACTTTCAACTTTCATGTTTTGGGTTTTGTCAAACTTTGAAATTCACATGGTCGAAAGTTCAATCTAAGGTCGCTATCCCGAGACCAAAATGACAGAAGTAGTGAAATTCAGATCTCAAAATTGTTTCGGCCATAACCTTTTCATTTGGTATCAGTATTCAACTTTTTAATGTTCTGAAAAGCTCAAGATATCTTCTACAACTTTCATGTTTTGTGTTTTCTCAAGTTATGTGTTTAAAAGGGGCAAACCGACCAAACAAAACACAAGCCTGGGAAAAACGCAAGGCCAAAACGCCTAGCTTTCTTCCTGTGTGTCTTGAATTGTTGCACCAGGTTTTGGTGCTTTCTATTGTGTTTTTCGAGCTTGGTTTTGATGCTTATTTTAGTGCAAATATTGAGAGCTTTATATCACTTATTCTCTTACTGAATCATGTATTTTCTTGTATTGTTCAAGTATGGTTTTGATGATAAATTTTAGTATAGATCTTGAGTGTTGTATTATCTTATTCAAGGGATAAACCCTGCTTCTTGTGATTTTTTTTGGGTTGCTTCTACTATATAGAAACCCGGATTTTCACGCATTCGTTATTGGGATTTTAATGAATTTTGATGATTCATTCTATGATGTTTTCATTGTGATTCCAAGCGCATGTGCACGTATTTTCAAACTATTTTTCCAAAAGTGTTTATATTCTATCTATTGTTCTAAAAATATATCTTACAAATTGATTTCATACAAAACATGATATAATTAATATTGCTAAATGATAAAGAGGTTTCCAGAGCCGATTTATTAAATATTTTCTGAAATTTATTTCAAATCCTGATTTCGCTAAAATATATTTTCTATATGAAAATAAACGTTTTTGCACTTTTCGGACATGTGAGAAAAAGAATTAAATGATTTAGTAAAACACGTGGTTTTCTTTGATTAATTCCAAACTTATACGATCGAAACCTCTTGAATATATTGTTTTGAGTTGATTATTGAGATTATTAATTCCTATTAAGGAATTATCTGAGTTAGCCAATATTTAAAGAGTTGACAGGTTCAAGATCTCCTATTATTGGAGTAATAAACGATGAGAACCACTTATATATGTCGTTTTACTCGCCGATGAGACGAGGCGAGTTTTGAGATGAGATTTCCCTTTTCGGGAATTATGGTTCATGAGAAACCACTGTGAGATTTATTTGCACTTGCCGATGATACGAGGCAAGACAAATGTGTATTCTGAGATTTCTGAGATTTGAGATTTTAATTTTTATGATGTGGAGTTAACTAGCGGTTAATAAACCGTTTAGTGCAAACGTGTGGTACGGGATGCACGTTAGCACTTTTCGGGTTCCTTTTCGAGAGTTTGTGACACATCCACGAGTATGCCAGCGCTATAGACCTTCGGTCATCCCAGTTATGTGACTTCGGTCACCATGAGTTATGTGACTTCGCTCACCACGAGTTATGTGACTTTGGTCAGCATGAGTATGACCTTCGGGTCCACGAGTTAGGTACCTAAATTTATAAATAGCACTGGACAAGAGTTTAGCACGTGCAACATTGCTTCGGCATTGCAATAGAGGATGGCCAATCCGGGTTATCTGATTTTCTGATTTTTATACGATTTCACCATTTTTGAGATGATTTGTTGCATCGGTAGCCTAGTGCTACATGAGATGTTATGTATATATGGTGATTTTGTTTTTATGAGATTTGGACTCTTTTTAGAGTTCCATGAGATTCAAATTTGGGAATTTTGATGAGTTTCCCTTACGACTTTCGAATGGTTTCTTGCTTTTGTGTTGAATGCCTTTGGGTATTTTTCTTATGTTGGACATAACCTATTCATGCGACAACCCTTTGTGAATATATACCATAGCGTTACAACGAGCCATATGTATATCATTTCATTATATCTAAAGGAAGAATTCCCTTATGCACTTATATTCCTTTCATATTTTAATAAGATCAAGTTCTAGCTAGCCGGACCCGTGTATTTATTACCCGGATCAGACCAAGTTGCAGGTTAGGCAGTTGGATTCTTAACATGCTTTACCTTCTGGAATTCACCATCGGCCTTGGTTATCCATAGTTTTTGTGTAGTGATCTTTTCGGTTGGGAACTATATGATGTATATTTTTTATGGGATGTATGTGTGTGTATATTTATATATATCATGGTTGAATACCACTTGCTAGATGTTGTATTGCATTTGATGTATGTATATGTACATTATCTGTGTTGTTGTTCTGTGATTGTTGATTGTTATAATTATTATATTTTGTTTCTGAATCGACCCTGTAGCCACCATAATAGTGTATTGGATAGGAATTACGCATGTAGAACTCTTGAGATGAAATGAAAAAAATGCATGCAAATACCGACATACTTAGCTCTTATCTAATGCAAGACTATGATGGTTGCCCTTAACTAGCCCAATTCTCTGCATTAGCAAACAGAATTACTAAGTAATTCTCTTTGTTAATATGGGTCTTGGGGTGGAGCGTCATAATGGGTCCCAGATGTCTAATGTATTTCATGATTTGGTTAGCAACCTTAACATCATGAAGATCATTATGGGCGTAGTTCAAAAGTACATTAGGCATTATATATGAGATATAACTAATAAAGAGTTACTTACTGTTTATGGATACTATGAGTTGTTGAGTAACCTTAAAGTTGTAGTAGCATGATAAATATATCCTATTACCCATTGAACGAGTTGATGAAATTCAGTATGTGTTTTAGGGTTTTTGAAAGATATAGCGTAAGCCTTATTAGATATGTCACGACAACTATTTCGAACCACTCAAATCGACAATCATCCACACATGTCGGACTTGAATTGCTCCAAATAATAGATTGTTAATTTATAATTGACAAAACTTAGCATATGTAATAAGTAAATCAATCACAGAACCACAGACACAAGGTTTACAACAATAAGCAGCGGAATAAAATAACTAGTAGTTCATCAAGCTACTACAAAAACAACAAAGTCCATAACAGAATACAACAGAAATCCCAGTACACAGAAGTTTCTAACACAAAAGCAAATGACCAATCTGAAACATACAACTGAAATACAAAAATAACTGAAAGCTGAAATAGGTAAGATAGGTCTTCCAAGCGAACTCCAAGTGCCAAAAGATGAGTTCCAAAAGCTGTGACACTCAGGCTGATTCGAGCGTAAAGAAAAATACAAAACAGTCGAGTCAGGATTAACATTCTTATGCCAGTAAATCAAATTCAAGTGAAATGTCAAGTAAGATGCAATATAGCTTAAAGGATATCGGGATTTCATCCTTCAAAGATCCGATAAACTATCTACATACATATTACAATAAGCTACATATATAATGTCTACAGTAAAGTAAAATATCAAAATAGCATTAAGGCTTTACCTATATCCCGCATATCCCCCTTAACACATTTTATATATTCCCGTAGTCTATAGAGTATCGTAATTCCTTCGTAAACTAGAGGGCTATCAAAGGGCACTCCATAAGTATGGTACAAACCAAACTCGTCAGAGAGCGATAAGGCATGTGACAAGGCACAAGCAATGCCAGGGTAGGATTCTACCGTTCGCATCCCGGACTGGTGGTAACGCATAGCAGCTACTACCGCCCATCTCGTGACACACTCCCAAAATCAAAAGTGTGCACAACAAATCAAATCACCAAAGAAATAGATATGGTTTCGAAGAAATGTGTCCGAGAAGGGGTGCGACCCTACATGGCCCGGTATAGCTCCTATTTTAGCCACATCAAGCTGGCTGGAGGGAATCAGGGCTAGGTAAATACCTCACAGAGATCGTTCGCCAAACCATCCTACTTCATTCTGGAATCTCCACCACATACACAGTTGATAATGTGGTTTTCGGTATTGGTAGAGAGTATGAAAATATCATATCCCGATCTCTTTTACAACCAAACGCTTATTTCACACCATGGTCATTTTAAATTTACTTTATAATTTTCTAAAAAAAATCTCAAATCATCAATTTAAATCAACGTTAAATATTAAATATTAATTTTTATTTAAATTTGAAATTATTCATTTAATTACCTTTAATTAAATCAAGTTATAAATCATACTTTATATTTTCAAATCATTAAGATCCAAATGAATCCTTATTTAACTCAATTATTGACTAAATTAAATTACAAATAATTTCATCCTTTCTAACCACCTTAATTCATTAAAGTTAAAAATCTGTTTTAGGTATTAATATAAATTTTAAATAAACATTTTAAAATATTATATATTAATTAAAATAAAAATTTCAAAATAAATTTAATTACCCTTTATCTAAATCTTAATTTAAATATTTAAAATTAATAAAACTATAAGTAAAATTTTATAAATTACATTTAAATTAAACTTAAAATTTTAAAATTTCCAAAACATATAAATTTTAAATTCTAAATTTACATATCTTAAATTAAATTGTTTACTACTTTTCAAAAATAAAAAACGTATATTTCTTTCCAAAACTTTGGAAATCATTTTTTAAAATAGACCAATGGCGTCCGTATATAATTTTCTATCATACGGTCAAGTGATATGGATATTTACTATTTTAATCCACAGAAATTAAAATTTACGGGTTTATATTATTAAACCAGTAACCCACAATTTCAAAATCAACGAAAATCGCTTGGGTTTATCATTTCAACCCATAACAAATTTCCCTTAATCTAAAGTTCGTTCAGGTATTTATCATTTCAACTCATAGTGGTTTCAAAAACTTAGGTAACTTGTAGAGTGAGAACAATAGAATAACACAACATTACATAACAATTACTAGCATATATGATCAATAATTGACGCTGCGGAAATACAAAAAATTAGATGAAACGGTGAAAGTAGCAATCGGTGGATTGAAAGATACTGAAATGCCCAAATTCGTTGATCCAAAGATACCGAATTCTAGCTATCTCTGACACGTTGATCGCGCACGATACCGCAAAGAGAGATCTACAATTCTTCAAGTGTTGATCAAGCGCACTTGATTCCGCGAATTGGCTTCAACGAACGTTGATTCGAGCGCGCTCGAATACCGTAGGTGGAGATAGGAGATCACACTCAACTACCAATTTAATGAAAGCACAAAGCTTACAAAACAAAAGTTTTATTCAAAATCAACCGAGTTCAAATGTTACAACACACCCGCTATTTATAGCATTTCACACCCAGACCACTAGGTCGTTTCCGACCTAACACCCCGCGACCTATGACCTTACCAAGGTCGTAACGACCTAACAGGCTTCAACACACACTGGTACGCGACTTACAGTAGTTCGCGACCTAATCAACACGCGACTCAACATGACGACCTAAACACACATAACATATTACAGTACGCGACTCAACATATGTACAAGCAACGACTTACGACCTAAGTCCACAACATAAACGAGTTAACAAACATTATACTGAACGACCTATACAACACGAACGACCTAACATATGAAATTACAAATGACACACGACTCAATCATATAACACATAACGACTCAACGATCTACGACTTAAAGTAGCTCGGCTCCAGGAAGGCTTCAGCGACACATGGCCTGAGCGACCTAAACTTCTTCCGCGACTTAACAAATCAGCGACCTAAGAGAAAACTTCTGTACAACTTCATGCGACCTAACGGGATGAGCGACTTAACTTAGGTCGTGAGCGACCTACTGGAACGCTTACTCGTTTGGTTGCTTGAAGGTCCGAATGCTTAGCCCGTTGACACGCGAGCTACCTTCCCTAGGTCGTGGACGACCTAAAACTCCTTCCTTTGAACAACTCCAATCCGATGATGTGTTATCTCGTATGCGACCTCCACTATCGTGAGCGACCTAAAGCCTCTTCACTAGGTCGCGAGCGACCTAAAACCTTTGAATGACTCGATTTCAATGCATTGATCAATTGCGTTGCTTCATCAATAGGCTGGGCTACATCAATAATAATTTTAAAACAAATATCATATTTAATAGTTAATAACCAACAATTCAAATTTACCAGAATTAATTTACTAAGCATAAGAACATTAATAGTAAGTGATTACCCACCTTTCGTGGCTAGAGAACGATGAAAAACAAGTACGGCAAAGAACAATGTAAAGGACACTGGCATGAATGAGACACTTCAAATGGCTGCAATAAGCAAAACATACTTTAGCACGAGAAATTTGACGAAAAAAATATTGGAAGGAACAAAGTTATTTGTATAGCGTATGTCCGAATCAATATACATACAACTCTCTGACATGACATACACACACACATCAGATGTGTGCAATGTATAGGTATACAACATACATGGGCCTCCATCTACTTTTGCGTATCGATTAACATTATACATGCAACACTAAGAAATGTAATAGAAATTGGTTGAACTGTGATACTTATATATCAATGCATATATCTATCCGCGAAAGATACACGGCCAAAATAGATAGGATATAAATGACTCTGCAAATATCACCTTTACAACCGAGAAGAAAAGGGAATATATATATATATATAATTATTATACTTAAACACAGTAACCAATATATAAACGCTGAGTATGAACGAGCAACACGTTTTTCTACGTGTCATGACTTTCAGCCAAGAATACGCATGCATATGTGTGATATTAGATAAGCTTTGCCACAGAGAAATATACAACACATGATAAAATCATCTTGGAATTTAACTTCTTCGTGGCGACCACGTCTCCTCCATCGTTCTCGCCTCAATCTCTCGTGAACGTTTCCAGTTTTTAACGCTGTCACTGATCTCCTATGTCGCCTGATAGTCCAGCTTCCATGCCACCTATTGAATCTTCCGAATTGACGCCCACTTCCCTTGATCACCCACCGGGCTTCGCGCCGAGTCAAACTGTACCGACTTCCATCACATCTGATGATGGATTCACTCCAGTTAGATCGCGTAAATGGAAGAGGCAACATAAACCCTCTCCTTCTAGTCGTCTGGACAAAGTTGAGAAGCAATCGAACCGAATCCCTTCCTCAAGTTACGTTGGTCGATCCACTAATCAAAATACTAATCCAATCCCTAATGGTACTGAATCCCAATACAACGGACGTTTTATTGATAAGCAAAGGCCCCCAGTTTGGAATTTCGCTTCACAAACGAGTAAAGCGTGGAATGAAATTGTTAAAGGTAATAATATTCCACTCTCTGTACCACTGAAATTTTATCCGCCTCGGGAAGTCAATTCTATAAAATGCGCTAAAATGTCTAATGAAGTTATTATGGATGCTAGAAAACAATGGAATAACGCCATAGTGGTTTACGTAGTAGGACCTAAACCATATTATCCATACTTCAAAGAATATATCATCATAGTTTGGAAACCAGTAGAGGAATTTTCAATTTTCTCAATGGAAAATGGTTTTTATGTGATTAAATTCAACAAAGAGCAAGACTGTCTAAATATTTTGGAGGGAGGACCAAACTATTATAACAAAAAATTGTTGATGTTGAAGAGATGGCATCCCGGAATGCAACTTAATAAAGAATTACTTCACTCTATCCCGATCTGGATCCGTCTCCCTAATCTGCCACTTGATTTCTGGACAGAAGAAGGGATCAGTCGAATTGCTTCTGTGCTCGGAACTCCTATAAAACTTGACAAATTCACGGAGGGAATAATAAAAATCGCTTTTGCTAGAGTCCTTATTGAAATTGATAATAAGTTTAATTATCCTTGCAAACTTCCTATTTTAAATGAGAAGGATGAAATAACTTGGCAAGATATAGTTTATGAATGGAAGCCTATCGTATGCCCCAATTGCTCGAGCTTTGGTCATATAGAAAATCACTGTCAATTCACAAAAGCATGGGTGCCTAAGCAAATCACAACACAGAAGTAGGTAACACTGAAATGATAATAGATTCCACTGATTCCACTCTGGAAAATTGTAACATAACTGAAAACCCTATCAAACAAAACTCTGGGTTGGAAACTAAGGATCAGTCACAACAAAAACATGGCACTGAATCTGAACAGATTAGACAAACTGATCCAATGTCAATTATAAATGAAACAAATCCTATCCATATCACACAAACAACCACTCAGACAGCTCAACCAAATAAAGGTTACATCATCAATAATTCTGCTAAAGGACACAACATGAATGACAAAGTGGATTCAACGTCTACAGATTATAATACAGGTGATTCTAATGTACAATTAGATGCTATACATGATGTAGCTTCAGCCATGGAAGAATCTAATAACGCAGACGTGCCTCCTCTCGCCTGTCAAAGGAATGGTTGCCCAAATCCAGACTTATCATCAATAGCCAGAACAAAATCAACTCGCAAAAAGAGAACAGAGGAAGCTCCTTTTGAATTCAAAGCCTCTTCGAATCTTGACATTTTGGAGAACCCTGCATGGTCAAATCTTGTCATTCGGCTAAAAAATAAAAGCAAAAAATCAAAAAAAGCCAAGACGACGGGGAAAGCTACTCCTTGGAAGAAAGTAGCACTCCTAATAATAAAAGTTAATGCAGTTCCTAATTTGGATCATAAGGGGGATGAATGCACCCCACAAACAACTGGAAATTCTAAAAATCATTAATTCGAATAATTTTTCTTTTTTTGGCATCCTGGAAAACAAACTTTCTCTTAATTCTATTGAACGCTTCATGAATAAAATTGACAATAAGTGGAAAATGTCTCACAACATTTCTGATCAAAAAAGTCGTATTATTATTCTCTGGAATTCATTGGTATGGACTAACATCATTCTTCACTCCACAGACCAATACATTACCAGTATCTTGTGTAATAATAATGATATCAGAGTAGTATGCACCATTGTTTATGCTCATAATGAAGAAAACAATCGATCCACTCTATGGGAAGATATCATATCGCTATCTAATAAAGTTAATCTACCATGGATTGTGGCAGGTGACTTCAATACGATTCTATATCACGATGAAAGAATGAATTATGGTAGCTTTAACTCTAGTGGTGATCCCTATTTTATGGACTGTATTACTCTATCGAGACTGGTGGAACCTGAATACAGGCAATTTCTTTACTTGGCGAGGAGGTAATTCTTTTTCTATTCATAGTAAAATAGACAGAGTTTTTGTTAATTCGCTATGGCTAGGCAAATTTGTCAATTTTGGCATCCATTTTGGCAATCATTCTTTGAGCGATCATACTCCTATCTCAATTATGCTACAAACTCAAAATTTTAAAAAGAGGAACATACCTTTTAAGTATAAGAACTCATGGCACACATTCTCTGATTATAATCAAATCACTACCGAGGCTATGGATATTAATCCCCCTGGTAGCCCTCTGTACAAACTGCTCTTCAAGATAAAGAGGGTGAAAAGCAGTCTGAAGAATTGGTTAAGTACTAAACCCAATATATAACTAATGATTGACAATTTGAAAGAGCATAATAACAACATTTACAATCAATTAGTTAACAACCCACTAGATGATAACCTCCTACAAACATACACTGCTGGTTGTGATGCACTGCATGATATGTTGAGAAAATCTGCCATTGAAAATGATCAAAAAATGAAACTCAATTGGCTTCTCAAAGGGGACAGGCCTACAGAATTCTTTTACAGTAAAATTTCAAAATTCAAAAACAGTCGAAGAAACATTTTTACTGTTAACAGTCAAGGAACATGGATCTCAGCATCAGAAAAATTAACTCAAGAAGCTGTTATTTACTTCTCTGATCTATTTCAATTGCCACAAGCCTCAAATCAATTTCCAAACATTACTTGCAAGAAAATTCTATCTGAAAATGCTAAAATGAATTTGTGCAAATCTTTTACAATGGAAGAAATTAAAGAGGCCATTTTTCAGATTAATGATAATAGTTCTCCTGGGCCAGATGGATTCAATTCTAAATTTTACAAAGTGCAATGGGACAGCATGAAAAAGGATATTTGGGAAGCTATTAATGGCATACTTCAAAGTGGTAAAATCATTAGAGAAATAAATCACACTTTCATTTGCCTCATACCAAAAATTCGAGAGGCTAAGAATATATCTGATTTCAGACCTATCTCTCTTTGTAATGTCACATACAAAATCTTAGCCAATTTATTATGCAACAGAATGAAACCTTTTATGAATGAATTAATCTCTATTAATCAGAATGCATTCATCCCTAATAGAAATATTTCTGAAAATTCCCTCCTTGCCCATGAAATGGTCAGAAGCTTTAATAGAAAAAACTCAAGCAATTTCTGTTTGAAAATTGACTTACACAAGGCTTATGACAAAGTTAATAGAGAATTTATCCATCATATGCTGATTTCTATGGGATTTCCTATTCCCTTTGCTAATATCATCTATGATTGCATATCCACCCAATCGTTCTCTATTTTAATTGATGGCTCCCCACACGGTTTCATTAATAGCAAGAGAGGACTAAGACAAGGGGACCCTCTCTCCCCCTACTTATTTGCTATGGTCATGGAATACCTTACTATAAAGATGGACATAGAATTTCTAAAAGGCAACATCAGTCCAATATATCAAGTTGAGCCAATAATTACCCGCCTTCTTTATGCTGATGACATTTTAATTATGGCAAAAGCTACATTTAAAAATGCAGAAGCTATTTATCATATTTTACAAGAAATGAAAATTGTCTCAGGTCTCGAACTAAATACTGAAAAATCCAAATTATTTTTCAGTAAAGGTGCCAAAAATAAACAGGAGATCGCTGACAGCATTAAATTCAAAATTGAAAATCTGCCAATCATCTATTTAGGAATACCTCTTACTAATAATTCTTTAAAATCAAGAGACTTTGGATGGATTATTGACAAAATTAACAAAAAGTTCAATCATTGGCAAACCAAATTTCTCAATATAAGTGGAAGAGCTGAACTTATCAAAACTGTCATCCACCCACTGTTGCAGTCCTGGATTCAAGTATCCCAGTTCCCTGCATCAGTTATTCATAGGATCAATTCAATATGCTCAAACTTCCTGTGGAAAACTAAATCACATAATATGAGTTGGAATGATGTATGAAAAACCAAAAATGAAGGGGGTTTAGGCATCAGGAAAATTGAAGACTTAACTGTAGCAGCTGCAACCAAACTGCTGTGGAACTACATTAATGGAGAATCTTTGTGGGCAAAATGGATGCATAATAGATATTGTAAAAAGAATAACTTTTGGATTACCAATGTGGATAATAATGCTTCTCATACTTGGAAAACCATACTACGTGCGAGACAATGGTGTAAAGGTTACATAGACAGGAAAATCGTAAATGGCGCTAATACTGATATTTGGTTTGATCCATGGTTTCAAGGCCATTCATTGATTGACAAATATGGCTGGAACTGCATGAGAAATCTAAAGAGTTGCCATAAACAAGTATCACAACTCATGTCGAATAACAACTGGAAACAAAATCTCAACTTCATTCCCATGCAATCACATAATGATGTAAGGAACATTCACATACATCACCACATGAAGCACGATTACTGGTGGTGGATTCCTAGTAAACAGGGACAATTTTCTTTGAAATCTGCATGGAACACATTTCGAAACAAATATCCTGAGCTTGACTAGACCAAAACTATTTGGGAGAAAGGTTGTGCACCCAAAATGTCAATATGCTCTCTACTTGCCATCAAAAACAAACTGAATACTAAAGACAGAATCAGCAAATGGTCCCCGAATATAGACCAAATATGTGTCTTATGTACTAACCACAATGAAGACAAAGATCTTCTATTCTTTCAATGTACATATTCGAGGACCATCCTAATGGAAATTCTTCCCAGGGTTAATATCACAGGACTCTCCAATGTTGAAATCTATCCTACTATGACTGCTATTAAACAAGCTCAGGATCAAATGAAAGTTTCCAACTCTAACATTTTTAGTATCATTTTTACTAATATAATATGGAACATTTGGTGCGAACGAAATAACCGAGTGTTTAATGGAATTGAACAACCAGTCGAACTAAGAATTAAACACATTCTTATAGACAGCAAACATCTTATCCAACAAAAGACTCAATTTGGTGATTTAAACTCTGACGAGAGACTTATCTTGGTGAATCTCAGCATGGCGTCAGTTCTCCACGTCCAATTCCGACCTCCATGAGCTGATGTTGATCTGTGACTAGTGATAGTTTGTGATAGTCGATTTTGGAATCTGATGATTTCATTATTTTCTCCATTTTCATCGGTGAATGTTGATTTAGATCTGTTAGTTTGGGGCTTTGCTTCTCCCCCAACGCGTGGCAGGATAGCAAAAGAAGAAATGACATCTTTTGAGTTTTTTATTTTGTTTTAATACTTAAGTTGGAGTATGGTTTGTCTTCATATCTGGTACCAGCTGCTCGTACGGATGATTTTGAGAGTGCTGCTTATATGTTTTTTTCTCCTCCATCTGTTTGACAGTTTGGTCCAGTATTTGAATTGATGTATTGTTAATATATGGAATTGATATGTACTCTTTTTCCTTACAAGGTACCCATATAGGTTAGGGGGGTTGTAAGGTTTTAATGAGGCATATCAAGGAAGTATATGCTCTGCTTTGTCCATCAATAAAAAGTACCATTTCAAAAAAAAGAAAAAAGAAATATACAACACATATATAACGTTGTATGATTATTCCTCGTATACAAATAGAGGACAGTTCAAACAAACAAGATGTGCAGTATACTGCTCGAGAAAACGAAGGGATAGACGGGGATGGCCTATTCTTGGTCAATGGCAAGCAGCTTCGGGTCTTGAAGGGGAAAAACTCGGGTCAGGCTTGGGTTTTTATGGAGGAGAACTTGGGTCAGAGGGGTGTTCTTCGGTCAGTCGTGGTGAAGGCCGGGGAAGGAACGACAACTGGGTTGCTTCGGGTTTCAAAAGGGAAAACTCAGGTTTGTCTTGGTTCAAAGCAGTGGGCACGGCGGTTTTAGGTGGGTTGATGTCGAGGCAAAAGCAAGCAGCGGCTTAAGGTAATTGCTTGGAGAATGGACTTGAGTCAAGGGAGGAAAAACGCGTGGGTGGCTTTGGAAAAATTTTCCTGGCGTGGGTGGACTTCGACATGAACATGGGAGATGATGGAGAGGGGTAAGGACGGCTTTGGGAAACATTTGAGGGAGCATGGGTAGTGCTTCGAGAAATAGGAGGAAACGCGAGTGGAATTTTTTCACAGACCAATTTCATGCTCAACAAAAGTGGAGAAGAAGGATAAGCTACAAGAT
Source organism: Allium cepa (assembly GCA_030765085.1). Classification (NCBI taxonomy): domain Eukaryota; kingdom Viridiplantae; phylum Streptophyta; class Magnoliopsida; order Asparagales; family Amaryllidaceae; genus Allium; species Allium cepa. The sequence goes on along the minus strand of CM060940.1, from coordinate 211,055,450 downwards.
GAAACAGAAAAGCTTACCTTTTTTTTTCTTTCAAAATGAACCAATGAGGCCAAATGAAAAGGCACACAAATATATATTTGGCAATCAATGAAAGGGAAGGGTCAAACATTGTTTTTAGAATTTATTTTAGCAATCACTAAAGTGTTTCATTCGGTTGGAAATTTGGAAAGGCACAAGAAAAATGGAAAGATACAAATATGGTACCGATACGAAAAATTATTTTGTCGATTTCGCCACGTATCAGACATCAAATATTGAAATGAATATACGCCGGATATCAGCACAGCCAAACGAATAGAATGGTACATAAATATCGGTGATACGATCAAGTTATAAAAACTCGATTTTTCATTACCGAAAATGCTGCTAAAACGCCGAAAATAAGATAAATGGGGCTATAGGAGTCCAAATTTGACGAAACAAATTGCACGACTCATTCATAAAACGGTTTACAGTTTATTATATAAAAATATTCAAATTTCTAAAATATTAAATTTTCAACAGATAAACTGATGAAATTCATATCTGAAATTTCATAAATAAATTAACTTTCATATTTTTCAGTAAAACTTGACCATTTACTATATTTAAATAGATGTGTTTCAAATATCAATTTTTTTATTTTCCAAATTTATTGTTAAAATTTCATGTAAAATTAGTTAATTTCGTTATAAATTTCGCTAAGTCGTTACATGATAAATATAATAAACCTTTCTTGTAAGTATATATAAGAATATATGCAATGGTATCTAATTTACTCTAATATATTTGTGCAGATCAAATGACAACTATGCAACTATTTTCGAAAAGACACACTAAATGTCACAAACTATAAAAACAGGCTAAGGAATGTTAAAATAGCACTTGTATAAGAAAATCTTTGGTACATTGTCTCCAATGGCCTTTTAACTAACCCCGATAAAGATGCCATGCTTGAAAAAACTAAAGGCTTAAGAGAATTAGTAAATGGTATGTGAACTAGTTCATTGTTATATGCCCAATATAAGCATCAATCTCCAAAAGCCACATGAGAAAATGATTGGGTACGTTGAACGGTTGACTGAAGTTATTCAGTCCAAGACCATATACATAAAATAATTGGGTGTAATAGGAAGTGTTGGCTGAGATTGGTGCTACACTTAATACGCAACTTTAGATTAAATTGATACTTGGTCATTAACTCCATAGTTTTACCTGTCCGTATTGACCTTCAATATGAACTCATCGAAAGGTACTATTGTTGAACCTTTTTATAGCTTAAGGATTGTCAAGAGTATGTTCATGAAAAAACAGAGTGCGGTGCTCACTGTCAAGAAGAGAAAACATAACCAGTAAGGGTGACAATGGGAAGTCAAAGGCTCAAGAGAAAGGTGGCTGTCACTTTTTCTTGGACATGGGACACTGGAAGAGGAACCATGTGGCGTACTTAAAGATGCTAACAATAAAAGAATTGGATTTTCTCCTAAAGGAATATTATATAGAAAATTATTGACCTATATGTTCTTCCAGTTGAGTTTTAGAGATTGGAACTAAACTCATATCTGTAGTTCTTTATAGGGACTTCGGAGCAAAGTGAACATGGAATTTTAAGATGCAAACTGAGATAGCATAGTTGCAGCTGTAATGGGAGAATATTAAGTGAAATTAGTCAATAGATATGAATTATTTTTGAATATCAATTTTTACCGCGTACCGAATTTTACTTTTGAAATAATTTCTCTCTCTCGTTTGTCAGAGGATGGATACAATTTTATTTGTAAAGACAATATTATAAATATTTTTGTTAGAAAAAAACAAGGGATTTTTGCTTTAAATAATGATATTTGTGTTCTTAATTTAAATCATGCATTTGATGTGGAAACAAATAATGCATCTAAAGTTAAAGATAGTTATATTTAACAATGTATACTAGACCATATAAGTAAGAATCTACTTAATGAGTTAAGAAAACAAGGGTTTCTGCCTTCATTTGATTTTGATTCATTTGTTACTTGAGAGTTGTGTCATGGTAAAATGTGTAAGCACCGTGATAGAGTTAATGAACTCTTAGTACTTGTACATACTGATTGTGACGACCTATATTTCAGAAGGTTTAAATCGACAACAATCCACACATGTCCGACTTAAATAATCTGGAACGTAGATAATCAATTGGATTAATTAAGAAAATCAGAAAAGAAGAATGAAACAAACATAAAATATCACAGCGGAACGATAAAATATAATAAACAAATAACAATTCATGAAGCTGTTTACTACATATTTGATTATAATCTATACAACACTTATCAGAGTTTTATATATATATATAGAGAATTAATTTAAAGGACAAAAATTTGTATATTTTTTGCCTCAAGTACACGACCTCAATATTTTTACCACAAAGACAAACATTTTTCTAAAAATTATTCATAAGGACAAACATTTTCCAAAATTATTTATAAGGACAACAAAACTGCTACCAAGCTAAAACTGATACCTAAAAACTGCTACCGATTACTACAATCCGATACCTAAAAAATGCTATCAACAACTAAAAACTGACACCTACAGAAAGTTGTCCTTAAGGATAAAATATTGAAGGTCTGTCCTTGAGGCTAAAAAGCTGTGAAATTTTGTCCTTGACAATAATTTCCTGTATACACACACACACACATCAGGGGTAAATAATCAATGCAGCAGAATTGTATGATGCAGGGAATAATAATAATAGTAATATACTAAATCTTTGTCTTCGTCCTTCAGAAAATGGTCTTCAATACACTGAAAAACTCAGGACTGACCGAGCGTAATGAAAAGACAAAACACTCGAGTCAGGACTAAAATCCTCTTATGTAAGTCAAATCAATATCACAAATATGAGTGCTATTTATATATAATACTTAAGAGATGTTATGGGATTTTCCATCTTCTAAGGATCCATTAAACTATTTATATATAATAGTATACGCTATAATTAGATAATGTCTATCTGTAAAATAAATATCAAAACAACATTAAGGCTTTACATTGATCTACATTAACACATTTGTACAGTTCTAAACCAAAGTCATAATGGGCTCGTACATGGATAAATATGACAAAGCACGTGAGGCAATGCCCAATGTAGGATTCTACTAGTTTACCCTTTCTGACCGATCGTAACCCATCTGTTGCTGATCGTGACAATTAATCCAATCGACAAAAAGGTGCACCTATCAAATATGAAATCACAATAGTAATAAGAGGGATCAACGTCGCTAGAGGTAGCTAACCTCATTGGCTAGACATAGGCTTTTGTTTTAGTCATTTTAATTATGACACGAGTGTCAAAGCTATCCATCATCGTTGTCTTACTTCTTTCCAGTAAACGTCGTCAATTCAACCACTACATTCTTGATAATATCCACCATATATATAGTGGTTATAGTGGCTCCAATATTGACAGAGAGTATGCCAATAAGAGTTACTGATCTGGTTAACAACCAAACATATACACCGGTTGGTTTCATACTTGATATCAAAATATCATATTCACTTTAAAATCAAATTCATTTCGAGATTTACTATATTCGCTTCAAAAATCATATTTTACTTCAAAATGTCAATTCAGTTTGATATATCGATTTCACTTCAAAATTTTATTTCGAATTACAGTTTAGATTATAACTTCACTTTAACCCAATTCTCATTTAAATCCAAGATTTGAATATAAACATTCCACCCTTTTAACCAGTTTAAATCTGTGCAGTTAATGCGCTCGGTAGATTCAAAGCGGTGGAGGTGCAAAAAGTCATAGCGGGGATACAGCGATGATATAGCGGGATATAGCGGATGCCTCTAAAATAGCATATAAAACTCGTACTTAATGTTTTTATAAATATATAAATGGTAACTAAATAAAAAATTATCATTCAATTGAATTATAAATAATAAATAAATAATTTTAAATAAAAACATGTGCGAATATACTTTAAATAAACGAAAAACTGTTATATAAGTAATTGAATTTGGTAGAATATTAGAGTATTTTCATTTTTGAAAATATATTAAAATTAAATCAAATAAAATAATTTCATAATTTTATAATGTATAAATGCAATTTTTCAATTCATTTTTATTGAAAAAGATATAGCGGGAATAGCGAAAATAACGGGATATAGCGGGGATTAAAGCGGAAAGGCTATATTCTGGGGATATATGGAAAAATCGTAGCGGTAGAAATCCGCTATGAGATATAGCGGGGTTGTAGCGGAGTAATAACGGGGCATTAACTACACAGGTTTAAAATTTTAAAAATAGTTTAAATAGTTTTAAAATAGTTAAATAGTCAAAACCGTTTAATAGAAAATAATTTCAGTATTAAAAATGGTTTGTATAGTAAAATAGTTTTGAAAGTCAAAATAATTTGAATAATTAAAGAATATAGATTTTAAACCGTTTTATACTAAAATAATTCATTTGAAAATAGTTTCAAAGTTAAACCGATCAAAATTCTAAATTTTCCAATTCAAATCGATTCCAATTTCCGTTTCAATTAAATCATTCAATTACGATTTCAAGACAAATTTACTTTGATTCCAAATAAATTTCAACTCAATTCATCAAGTTTAAACCGTTTCGATTTATAACAATTTCGAGTTTGATTTTCAAAATATCGATTCAAAACACTTAAATCAAATTTACCTTCAATATCCAATTTAAAAAAACTCCAAACCTTCAAATATAAATAAATTCCGAGCTCAATTTCGAAATTTCGTTTTATATCGCTTTACTTAGCAATATCTAAAGTTCGAATAAAAGTCTAATCTTTTTATAACAAATCAATTTTTGAAATTTCACATCATTTTTCGATTATAACTTCAAAATCTCAACTTCGACTAATTAAACAATTCCTATTTCAAATTTAAATTTTAGCATTTGGAGTTCCAATTTGAAAATAATTCGATTTCCATAAATTCAAAATTTATTTCTTAAAACCAAATCATTTAAATTATTTCAAATCAAAATTTTAAAATCATTTAATTTAACCAATCCGTTGTCTGTATATAATTCTCTATCCTATGGCCAAGTGAATCCATTATTTCAATTTAATTTTAGGGATGGATATATATCATTTTAATCCAAAATAAATGCCATGGGTATATATCATTTCAACCTATTTCTTAATTTGTTCAAAATAATTCAAATTTCAGTTTTATAAACTATAAATAATATACAGGATGATAACATGATATATCAAAATAAATGAACATCCAAATATCAACCAACAACATCCATCAAAACCAATTATCCAAACAGTCAATAAAATTCACAACAATTTCATAATTATTAATATCGGGTATTTTACGGGCAGTTAAATTCTAGTTCAATTTAACCGTCAATTCAAATTCTATAAATTAATTCAGGTGTCAATTTAAATGTCAATTTCACTTATCAAACAACAATCAATAAATTTCAAACCACTTCACGGTATAATTTAACTAACATAAAAATTATTTCAGTCAATTGTGAGCATCTAAATATTCACCTGTAATTTATCGACGATTTAAAATCCAAATAAATGCCTAAATTTGAACAGTCTTAGAACTCAACCAAACCATTTCCATGTTGTTTGAAATTTCGATATGGACGTAATGCAGAAAACCGCGCATCGATCCAAGCTCATATGTAAAAGATATGGTCGCTAGAAGATTTAATTTTAAAATTTAAATTAAAAATAAATAAACAAATAACATAAGCTGTATACCATCTCTACCCCATTCGAACAGTAGGCCGAACCCTTGAACGCAAATCACAACCTTCATCCATGCGCTCAAATACAAAAGGACGATGATCCAATACGACCACCGCGTGCGCCTCTACTCCACACGTCACCGCCCCAAATGCATCCAACTCCACCGCCTCCATATGCAAGATATAACCCAAAACACATGCGTGCTTCCACCTCAGATTTTGGCGATTTTGTGACGTGAAAGCATAGATCAACCATATGGATTTGAAGAGCATGCCGAGATCTACAACTTTCATGTTAGAAGTTTTCAAATTCGATGAATGGATTAAGAGGAACTAAAGGGAGAAGATCGAGCAATTTTAGCCATTAGAATTATAATAGTGGCGGCCATGAATTTTGAACTAGGGTTAGAAATATTTTAATACAAACTATCTCAATTTGCGTGCGTACTAATATAGTTAGGTCCAAAACCGTCTGAATTCCAATCAAAGCGTACCGCCTGGTGTTTATAATGTTTTACCCCCTTCTCGAACGCAATAGAACTAGTTTCGAGGCTTAATTCGATCGTATGTGGAAGGCGACTTTTCAAATTCAATTTATTTTATCGAATTTCTTTAAATTGAATTCTATGCGTTTCAAGCTCGCGCGGCCAAACGACAAATCTGATCGCTATGAAATTTGAAATCCTACTACAACTCACTATTATGGATCCGATGAAACTTGTTTCGTCGAAATCCGAGATAGTTGCCAAAATGATTATTTTTACTAGTTAATTAAAATACAAAAATTTCAATTTTCTACTATTCACATTTAAATCCAATTTTGAATGTTAACCATCTTCATTCATATTTAAATAAAATATAAATAAATTTTCAACGCCATTTTCATTCTCATTAAATCCAGACTTCCATTTTTTCATAATTTCAACATAAATTCAAACAATTTAATTCCTCGCTACCTCAAAACTATTCATTAAATTTTATTTTTTAACCATTGTTATTCAATAATTATATCAAATCCTATAATTTAAAATAGTTAAAACTACGGATCGATACACAGATGTATATGGTTGATGTCTACAATGACCAAAAATGGAACCTCGTAATCTATTGCATTGATCAAAAAATTTCCTAGATTTGGATATGTATATCATATAAACACAAATAAGAGGTCTATGAAAAATTAATTAAATAAAAAAACAAAGTCGAAAACTAAAGTAATAAGAGATTAAATATTCTTCGATCTGATCGAGGAGGTTGGTACATTGGATCTAAACTCCAAAGGTAAAAGAGAATACGATACTCTCTAAAGTCACCCCTTCATATACTCTATAAAACAATAGTGTTTTGAATAAGAGAAATCGAACCTTGTTAGACATAGTTAGACGAATGATGAGTGACGCTGAGTTACTACTTTCGTTTTAGGCGTATGTGTAACGTCCCTAATTTTGCCACTTTGAAAATGAAATATTTAATGTATTTAATATTCAAATATAGAATTTTAAAACTTAAATAATCATGTTTTATATAATAAATAAGAATGGTAAACTTATTTTTAGAATTGAATAAAGATTTTGGGCTTTTACCGCATATTGGCAAAATTGACAAAAGCCGATTTTGGATAAAATTGGATATACGGTCAAATAATTGTCTTAAAAGTAGAATAACTACTTTTAAAATTATTATATAAAGATAATAATAGGTTGATAAAAGTTTTATAATTATATATATAATTATGTGATAATGATCGACAAATTTCATTGTGCATTAACAAAATCAATGTCATATTTTGCAAATGAATTGCGATATTGTTTCATATTATTTTATAAGCCAAATATACTTGTGTTAATAATTTAAAGATGATAAGGAATTTATTTATATGTTTGGTTTATATCAATAAATAGTCTGACAAAAACATCAAAATGTGACCGTAAAACATTTTGTCGAAAGTCAACGTTTTGTCCAGTAAAAGTTGCTGCAACGTTGTTGCACCTTTATGTACATATACATGTACACATTTTTAAATATGTTAAGCATTAACAATTAACTAATCAAGTTTGCTTTTGCTGATTATGATTATAAATTTCTGAAAAATCGTTAAGGAAAAAGTAAACATAAAAGGACAAAATCATGTCAAATCGAATCAAATAAAATCTTTACTTTATTTTCCTCATGCATTAAGTGATTAAGACATAAAACACTGATGTGACAAAGAGATGGAAAGTGTTGAAAAAGGTAAGATAAAGTAAGATATTTTGGTAATTTTGTAAAGAATTAATTTTGTAATTCGTCACTTCTTACTTTTTCTATAAATACCCATCCATTTTTCTCATTTTCTTCACACTTCTCATTCTTCTTTGTAACAACCTATCATTTAGAACAATTCAAATCGACAGTCATCCATACATATCGAACTTGAATTGCTCAAAACAACAGATTGTTAATTTATATTTGGCAAAACTTAGCATATCCAGTAAATAAATCAGTCGCAGAATTACAGATAAAGAGTAATATAACAATAAGTAGCGAAATAGAAAAAATAGTAGTTCATGAAGCTACTACAGAACATTAGAGTTTAAACCAAAATTAAATAGAAATTCAAATACAAGGAACCTCTAATACATTTAAAAATGACAAGTCTGAACATAAAACTGAAAATAACCAAAAGCTGAATAGATGTGACGACCTGCCTTTCATTCCACAGAAAGACGCATCATCGATAAGAAAGAAAGAGGTAGAAATAGAATAGATAGAAGAAAGAACTAAACAATATCAGAATCTTACAGCGGAAACGGAATAGAATATAATTTATCACATAACTATTACATAGTCTTTACATCAGAGTTACACAGATTACACAACATCATCACATTAGAAAGTTATAAAGATCTGTCTATCCATTACATTCCAATGTACAACAGACAAAGACACAACATAGCGGAAACAGATAGATATAGCTACGTCTGGACTCCTGCTCCAAGCTTCCAAATTCTTCAAGCCAAACCTGATCACTTGGCTACTCATAAAAATTTGATACCCAAGAGTTTAAGAAAACATGAATAAACTCCGGGTTAGACATGGGTCTGGTATGAGTAAACGGGTTAAAAAATTTTAACTTTAAAAATCATTTGAAAACAAAGGTATCACGTAAGACTTTCCACACATAAACATGGGTAAGTTTTTACCTTACGCTATCCAAAACATTTGATAGAAAATCCAATGATATTATAATAGGGTCTAGGGTTTTCAAATAAACTAGAAAATAGCCAAAATTGTTACATTTATTAAATTCCAGCATACATAGGTATACAATCAAATCCGAGAACACTTATTGCAGATTGGATTCCATACAATGGCAGGGCTACTGGGGTACCACCCGTCACAGTACTTGGCCTAGAACAACGTACCGAGGATCCACCCTAAATCTCCTGCAACACAATACCGGAACCATCCCTTACTGGACAGTCCCGAAAAAGATAAACTCGCGGTTGTAGCTAGCAACCGCCCACACAGCCGAATAAAAAGGGACCCAAGACAGGGGAGATCTTATCCTACTTGAGCGCGACTCACTTAGCCTTGCTACACCTCCCTTGTTTTAGCCATTCCCGGTTGATGAGGCTTGAGGCTACGATTACCATTAAAGAACACATCTTGGAATGCTCATCGTCCTCCAATGACGATAGTCTGATGGCATTCATCCATAAAAGTTCTTTCCGGGTTTGAACGAAAACGAAGGCATTATCTCGTTACACTCATTTTGGAATCACCCTCAGAGTTAATGACAATAACCCTTGCACTCTGAAACTCCATCTCGATCTTCACTTTAAGATTCCACGGTCTATCGTTTAACTTAGATCGTTGTGGTTTTCGGATAATCAAATCTGATATCCGATCTTGGTCTCATCGAAATTCAAACGTTTCTTAAAGGCCAAGTTGTTTAAGGTTTAAGAAATTTAATTCAATTCAATACTTTGAATTCACACAGCATTTATCACAAATAAATATCACACATTTATCACAGATATATCCAATATCACATCATAGAATATCACGGAATATCATCCAATAGATATCAACCAATCCAGACATTCTACAAACAATCATCCACAAATAGGAATTATTAATCCATATTATAATTAATTTAATTAACTTAAATTAAATTTATTACTTAAGAATTAATCACCTAATCCTACTTAATCAATCATTAATTAATTACAATCATTAATTAATTAATCACTCCTTAAATACCTTGTTAATCAATTAATTAATCTCTAATCACAGATTAATTATCCATTAACTATTAATTAATAAACCTTAATTATTAATTAATATCCCTCAATACAAATTAATTAATCCATAATTACTCTTATAATCAATTAATTAATTTTTAATTAAACGATTAATTATCCCTTAATTATTAATTAATAAACCTTAATTATTAATTGACAAAACTTAATTACAAATTAATTAATCCCTAATTACAAGTTAATCAATTCTTAATTAACAGTTAACCAGTCCTTAAGTAATCTTTAATTTGAGATTAATTATCCTTTAATTATTAATTAATAAAACCTAATTATTAATTAATAATACTTAATTACAAATAAAGTACTTCTTAGTTACCAGTTAATTAATATCTATTTACTTAATAAATTAATCAATCTTAATTACTTAATTAACTAATCCTTAATTACAACTTAATTTCTCAGTTAATTTAATCTCTAATCATTAATTAACATTCTCTAATTATCTAATTAATAATCCTTATTTACACATTAGTTAACCCTTAATTAATTAACTCATAACCCTTAATTATTAATTATTAGTTATTAATCCTTAATCATTAATTAATTACTCTTAATTAATTACTTAATTAATCCTTTATCATTAATTAATTAAATTAATTAATTAATTAAACTTAAATTACTTAATTAACTTAATTAATCTCAAATCATTAAAACCTTAATTATCTTTAAGATAAACCATTATTTTTATTAATAACTTAATTATCATTAACATTTTAAAACATTTTATCCTTATAATTAACTTCCTTAATTAAATCATTTAATTAAATTTTGAAATAAAACAATCATTTAACTTGATAAATTAAAGTTACCAAATCATGACTTCCTTTAAATGCTTAAAACATTATCAAGTGATAGTTTAAAAATAATTTCAATTTAAATTTAAAAACTTGCTTTTATAAAAACCTTTAAAATTTCATTTCTAACTTAAGTTTTAAAATAACTTTAAATTTTACTTAATAAAAATTTAAATTAAACAAATTTCAAAACTTCTTAACCAAATGTTAAAGAAAACAATTATTATATATAAAGAAAATTTATATAAGAATGTTTTAACTAAATTTATTTTTAAATTTCAAAAACCTTGTTTTAAAACCCCTTTTTTAACTGGTTGAACCTTGCTTCGGGTAAAACCTGAAGATCACTCGGGTCAACCCCGAGTAAAATTACTTCTTTTTTAAAAATAAAACTTGTTTAAATTTTAAAGTCAAAAACCTGAAACAAATCTCACTCACGAAAATGAGACATGACTCGAGTCATTTCCTCATCCACCCGAGTCTCCCTTCGAGCAAATACCCCTATCCAAACACATGACACAAACCACCACATGTGCACATATTTTCCTTGATTTCAACAGTTTTTAAACCTATTATGTTTAAACATATTTTTAGCACCTAGATTATGATTAGATTAACTAATCTTTTTTGAATCTTAAGGCCTAACAGGGAACAAATAAAAAGATTTGAAATTTTTATTAAATTTAAACCCTTTATATTGAAAAACAGAGAAGCACAGACATATCAGACATGCAAAATTAAATATATTCGTATACACAAGGCTATCACTTATATACACACAAGCAAACATCATTCATCTCATAAATTTCACAAGCCACAGAATTAAATTTACTTAAGTTTTTAACATAAAATTCACTTGTTTTGAAGAAGCAGAGGGCTTGAAAACTAGATTGAAAACTTGGATTGTTTAAAAGCTTGTTTTACTGGAAACCTTGAGTTTCTTTGATTTCTTTTGAAACTGAAATGCTTTGTGAAATGAACTGGAATGCTTAGTTGAACTGGACATGATAATGAGATGATTCAAGACTTTGATTGATGTAGGTTAAAGCTTGTTTGCTGATAGTTGCTTTTGAAAACGAATCTTAGTTACAGGCTTGTTTACAGGTTTGGTTTTGTTGAAAAATGCTTTGTCTTCTGGTTGAAAATTGATTTACAGGCTTTAGTTTTGATTTGCTTGAAAATGGTTTTACAGGTTGAGTTCTTGCTTTTGAAAAGAGAAGATAAGAAAAGAAACAGAAGAGAGGGGATGTATGTTTATATAATGTAAATTATGATTTATTAAAAATTAAAGAAAATGAAACAAATTACGACACTTGTTCAATTCAACAACATTTGTCATTTACAATCCCTTATTACATTACACATGTATCAACAAGCTTTATAATTAAACACTTGTAATTATATATGTTTTATAAATTTTTAAAATGATTTAAAAGCTTTTATATTTATTTTCCTATTTAATGAGTACATTTCTAAATTTATAAATTCTTTTCTTAATTTTAGATAAATAAAACCTTTTAAAAAATAGAATAAAACCAATTATATTCTAAATAAAATCATATATAATATATTTAATTATTTTAAATGTTAATGTGAAACTTTTGTATTTCTTTTACTATTTAATAAATAGTTTCTAAATTTATACAAATAAATTTCTTTAAGGAAATTAATATAAAACAAATCATATTCTAGATAAAAACCTTTTCCATATATTTTTATATCCAAAATATTTGTAAAATATATACTTTTAAATTTCAAATTTAAATCCAAATTTTAGATTCAAATTCAAATTTAAAAATCTACTTTAAAATCAACTTAAATATATATATATATATTTAAACAAACACATTATTACTTTGAAAATAATAATTTCATTTAAAATCTATTTATAAAACAACACAAATTAAATTTGTAAATAATTATTCCATCTAAAAATCTATTTATATCTATATTTAAAAACAGCACATTATTATTATTTTTTGAAAATAACAATTTTACCAATTTTAAATAATTTAATAAGGAGATTATCACATTTTAAATTTCTTGACATTCCGGGATATCACATTCCTCCCCTCTTAAAAGAATTTCGTCCCCGAAATTTAAAATAAAAGATAATCCAATTATTTTTTATTTCAAACCATCCAAGCATACATATCAACCATACACTATCAACCAAATAAACAGTTTCATCCAAACAAACAATTAATTCAACAAACATCACTAGCTATCCGAACACAAATCCAGGCAAGCCTTCCTAAAACTATCCAGAGTTTCCCAAGACAAACTCTGGCACTCTACTACACCTAGACTTGTTCCACCACCTCACTTCTAAGATGCCTCTTATCTTGATCAATAAATCTAACCAGATATTAGACCACACGTAAAACCGGCTTAACCATCAGAACCTTCTGAACTGCAGATCCCAACTAAGATGGATATACACGTACTCTCTCAAAGATATGTGAAATACAATGTGAATCCCAGCCATCCGAACTGGCAATTCAATCCTGTAGGCCACAACACCAATCCTCTCGAGCACTCGGAACAGACCAATATACCTTGGGCAAGATTTCCCGTCTCCCAAATCTTATCGTTTCCTTTATCGGGGAAAATTTGACAAAGACTAAATCTCCTATCTCAAATTCCAATAGTCTTTGTCTTTGGTCCACAAATTTCTTCTGGCGATCCTGTGCTGCTCTTAAACTCTTCTTGATAAGTTCCACCTCCACAAATGCCTCTTTGATCAAATCTGGACCAAGAACAAGACAGTCTCGTGACTCTATCCAACAGGATGGGAAACCTACAAAGTCATCCATAAAAAGCTTCATAGGGTGCCATCTTGATACTTGCCTGACAACTATACGAGAATTCCATTAAATGTAGATGGTCCTCCCAAGATCCACTAAAATCCAAAACACAAACCCTCAGCATATCCTCAAAAATTCTATTCAGCCTTTTTGTCCGACCATCGATCTGGGGATGATAGGCTGAATTCAAACTCAATCTCGTACCCAAAACTGATAGCAAAGCCTCCCAAAATGTGGTGGAGAAGATAGGATCACGATCGCTAACAATGCTGACTAGAACACCATGCAGGCGGACAAACTCCTTCAAGAAAAACTCAGCCAATGATGCTGCAGATCGGGTTGCCTTAACCGGAATAAAATGGGCGTTCTTGGTTATCCGATCCATAATCACTCATATTCCTTCATTTCCCTCTTTGGTCCTTGGCAAACCGTCGATGAAATCCAAAGAAATCACTTCCCACTTCCACTTTGGAACTTCCAAAGGCTGCAACAAACCAGCAGACTTCTGCTAATCACCTTTAACCTGCTGGTAGATCACACATCCATTGACGAAAGCAGCTATATCCTTCGTCATACCCTTCCACTAGAAGACTCACTTCATATCCTTATACATCTTAGGAATCCTTGGATGGATACTCAACTTGGAGCGATGACTTTCCAAAAACTTCTTGCTTCAAATCCTTAAAATTCGGTACACAAATCCTTCCGTTGATCCTCAATGTTCCTGGGTCATCAATCTCAAAACTGGAATACTGACCATTCTTGACTCAATCCATCCACCACTAGCACACACAATGTCCGTGTGGTCCTCAAACTTACTCTTACCATCAAGAATAGCTAGAGCTAGCACACTGGTCATCCTTTCCTTCAAATCCAAGAAAGCCTCTTCACACTCGAGGGCCACTTAAACTTTGATCCTTTCCAACTCAACTTGGTTAAGTGTGAAGAAATCTTAGAATTGTGGACTTCTGTCGGAATCTGCGGCTGCTTCCACTCCTGAATATTAGCTAACTTAGCTGGATCTATAGAAATACCCTCACTAGAAACAATGTGCCCCTAAAAATTAGACTTTCGATTTCAAAAAATGGCACTTCGAAAACATAGCTTCAGAACATGCCTCCTTAAATTCTCTAACACTATCCTCAAATGCCGCTTGCGCTCCTCTACAGACTTGGAGTAGAAAGAATATCATTGATGAACACGAAAAAAACTTATACTACACATCCTTAAAAAAAACTCGATTCATCAAATCCACACAGAACCTCAAAGACCCATCCGACTTGGCCATAAAGACAACATCTGAATCCCAACTGGAAAAACTAGGCCAGATCAAACCTTTCTCTAAGAAATCTTGGGTCTGCTTCACTAATTCTTCTCTCTCCTTCGGCGCCATCCTTCTACTAGGATGAACAATAGGGACTGCTCCCGGAACTAAGTTGATCCGAAACTCTATCTCCTGATGAGGGGGAAAACCTTTCACTTCCTCGAAACATCTGGAAAATCTCTGACCACGTCGATGGACTCTATGCCTTCTGGAGATGTCTCGCTTCCATACAAAAGGTTACCCAAATGAACTCCAAAATTATCACAAGTCACTTTTGCAATCCTTCCCAACTCATTTTCTAAATACACAATCCTTGCTTCACAAACCAAACAGCCTTGTACTTATCCAACCAATCCATATCCAAAATAAGACCAAACTCTTTGAAATCCAATAAAAATGGGTCATCAGAAAATCTATGGGGAAGATAACAAAACCTTAAGTCTCTACAGATCTTATCTAACTTGATTACTTTGCCTAAAGGATTAGATACAAAGATAGGACGGTCAACCAAACAAAAGAAAGATGAAATTTTAGAATTCATGTTGGAAACCTGAACAGATACCCAATAAATTTAGATAGGTATATAGTTATATAAAAATTACAAATACGCGCCCTCAAGGTAGACCCCACTATAGAGCCTAGGTATTATCTCAACCTATGCTTTGATACCAAGTGTGACGACCCGCCTTTCATTCTACAGAAAGATGCATCATCGATGAGAAAGAAAGAGGTAGAAATAGAATAGAAAGAAGAAAGAACTAAAAAATATCAGAATCTTACAGCGAAAACGGAACAAAATATAATATATCACATAACTATTACATATAATCTTCATATCAGAGTTACGTAGATTACACAACATCATCATATTAGACAGTTATAAAGATCTATCTATTCATTACATTCCAAAGTACAACAGATAGAGACACTACACAGCGGAAACAGATAGATATAGCTATGTCTGGACTCATGCTCCAAGCTTCCAAATTCGTCAAGCCAAACCTGATCACTTAGCTACTCATAAAATTTAAGTACCCAAGAGTTTAAGAAAACTGGAATAAACTCCGGGTCAGACATGGGTCTGGTGTGAGTAAACGGGTTAAAATTGTTTAACTTTAATAATCATTTGAAAACAAAAGTATCACGTAAGACTTCCCATACATAAACATGGGTAAATTTTTACCTTACGCTAACTAAAACATATAATAGGAAATCCAATGATGTTATAATAGGGTCCAGGGTTTTCAAATAAACTAGAAAATAGCCAAAATTGTTACATTTATTAAATTCCAGCATATGTAGGTACACAATCAAATCTGAGGGCACTTATTGGAGATTGGATTCCACACAATGGCAGGGCTACTGGGATACCGCCCATTACAGTACGTGGCCTAGAACATCGTACCGAAGATCCACCCTAAATCCCCTGCAACACAAGGCCGGAACCATCCCTTACTGGACAGTCCCGAATAAGACAACCCCATGGTTGTAGCTAGCAACCGCCCACACAGCCGAATAAAAAGGGACTATAGACAGAGGAAGATCTTATCCTACTTGAGCGCGACTCACTTTGCCTTGCTGCACCTCCCATGTTTTAGCCATTCTCGGTTGATGAGGCTTGAGGCTACGATTACCTTTAAAGAACACATCTTGGAATGCTCATCGTCCTCCATTGACGATGGTCTGATAGCATTCATCCATACAAGTTCGTTCTGGGTTCGAACAAAATCGAAGGTATTATCTCGTTACACTCAATTTTGGATTCACCCTCAGAGTTAACGACAATAACCCTTGCACTCTGAAACTCCATCTCGATCTTCACTTTAAGATTGCACGACTTATCATTTAACTTGGATCGATGTGGTTTTTGGATAATCAAATCCGATATCCGATCCCGGTCTCATCGAAATCCAAACGTTTCTTAAAGGCCAAGTTATTTAAGGTTTAAACAATTTAATTCAATTCAATACTTCGAATTCACACAGCATTTTTCAAAAATAAATATCACACATTTATCATAGATATATCCAATATCACATCACAGAATATCATATAATATCATCCAATGGATATCAACCATTCCAGACATTCTACAAACAATCAGCCATAAACAGGAATTATTAATCCATATTATAATTAATTTAATTAACTTAAATTAAATTTATTACTTAATAATTAATCACAAAATCCTGCTTAATCAATCAGTAGTTAATTACAATCATTAATTAATTAATCATTCCTTAAATACCTTGTTAATCAATTAATTAATCTCTAATCACAGATTAATTATCCATTACCTATTAATTAATAAAACTTAATTATTAATTAATATCCTTCAATAAAAATTAATTAGTCCATAATTACTCTTATAATCAATTAATTAATCTTTAATTAACTAATTAATTATCCCTTAATTATTAATTAATAAACCTCAATTATTAATTTACAAAACTTAATTGCAAATTAATTAATCCTTAATTACAAGTTAATCAATTCTTAATTAACAGTTAACCAATCCTTAATTAATCTTTAATTTGAGATTAATTATCCTTTAATTATTAACTAATAAAACCTAATTATTAATTAATAATACTTAATTACAAATTAAGTACTTCTTAATTACCAATTAATTAATCTTTAATTGCTTAACTAATTAATCACTAATTACTAAATTTATCAATCTTAATTACTTAATTAATTAATCCTTAATTACAACTTAATTTCTCAATTAATTTAATCTCTAATCATTAATTAATAATATCTAATTATCTAATTAATAATCCTTAATTGCAAATTAATTAACCCTTAAATAATTAACTCATAACCCTTAACTATTAATTATTAATCCTTAATCGTTAATTAATCAAATTAATTAATTACTCTTAATTAATTACTTAATTAATCCTTTATCATAAATTAATTAAATTAATTAATTAAACTTAAGTTACTTAATTAACTTAATTAATCTCAAATCATTAAAACCTTAATTATCCTTTAAGGTAAACCATTATTTTTATTAATGACTTAATTATCATTAACATTTCAAAACATTTTATCCTTATAATTAACTTCCTTAATTAAATCATTTAATTAAATTTTGAAATAAAATAATCATTTAACTTGATAAATTAAAGTTACCAAATCATAATTTCCTTTAAATACTTAAAACATTATCAAGTGATAGTTTAAAACTAGTTTCAATTTAAATTTAAAAACCTACTTTTATAAAAACCTTTAAAATTTCGTTTCTAACTTAAGTTTTAAAATAACTTTAAATTTTACTTAACAAAAATTAAATTAAACAAATTTCAAAACTTCTTAACCAAATGTTAAATAAAACAATTATTATATATAAAGGAAATTTATATAAGAAAGTTTTAACTAAATTTATTTTTAAATTTCAAAAACCTTATTTTAAAACCCTTTTTTTAAACTAGTTGAACCTTGCTTCGGGTCAACCCCGAAGATCACTTGGGTCAAGCCTCGAGTAAAACTACTTCCTTCTTCTTTTTTTAAAAACTTGTTAAGATTTTAAAGTTAAAAACCTAAAACAAATCTTACTCAAGAACATGAGACAAAACTCGATTCCATCCCTCATTCACCCGAGTCCCCCTTCGAGCAAATACCCCTACCTAAACACTTGACACAAACCACTACCTGTGCACATGCACCGGCGACTGAGCCGCCTCCGACCTTCGATGAACAACCCGGCACATCGACCATCGATGTTGCAACCAAATCCGATCACCAAATCACCATCACAGGCCCTCGATCGAAATCGAGGTGCATAGATGAACCTGGTACCAAACCCAAACCTGAAAACCCCTCGTCCAAGCAATTCCGACCACAAGACATCGCACAACTCCGTCCATTCCTTGCCGACCTTCCACACTGCCATTTTCCAAAGCCTCATGCAACTGAAATCACCAGAGGTGATGCAGTACACCAAAAACCCGACCATGACAAAAGCTAGGGTTAAAAACTATTCCAGTCCGCCACCCACGCCACGTCGAACAGTCGTCACTTCCATATTTTTGCCAACCACCCTGATCATCATCCATGCTTGAGCTAAAGCCCCAACATTCCCAGGTTCACCCATCACTAGAAAAACCCCAAACCTTATTTTGTGGTCATCTCCAAATTGCACACTCGATACAATGTTAAAAATTGTGATTTTCTTCTTAAAAATCATATTTTCCAAGATTGATTCAAGTTATGTAATTGAATCAGCAAATTAAGATGTTTGGTTTTTAACATTTTCTAGAAATCTACTGTATTTTCCTTGATTTAAACAGTTTTCAAACCAATTATGCTTAAACATATTTTTATCACCTAGATTATGATTAGATTACGTAATCATGTTTCAATCTCAAGGCCTAAGAGGGAACACATAAAAAGATTTGAAATTTTTATCAAATTTAAACCTTGTATCTTGAAAAAAGAGAAGCATAGACAAATCAGACATGCAAACTTAAATCTATTCATATACATAAAGCTATCACTTATATATACACACACGAACATCATTCATCTCATAAATTTCATAAGCCACAGAATTAAATTTACTTAAGTTTTTAATATAAAATGTTTACTCACTTGTTTTAAAAAGGCAGAGGGCTTGAAAATTGGATTGAAAACTTGGATTGTTTGAAAGCTTGTGTTACTGTAAACCTTGAATTGCTTTGATTTCTTTTGAAAATGAAAAGCTTTGTAAAATTAACTGGAATGCTTAGTTGAACTGGACATGATGATGAGATGATTCATGACTTTGATTGATGTAGGTTGAAGCTTGTTTGCTGATGGTTGCTTTTGAAAATGAATCTTAGTTACAGGCTTGTTTACATGTTTGTTTTTGTTGAAAAATGATTTGTCTTCTAGTTGAAAATTGATTTACAGGCTTTAGTTTTGGTTTGCTTGAAAATGGTTTTACAGGTTGAGTTCATGCTTTTGAAAAGAGAAGATAAGAAAAGAAATAAAAGAGAGGGGATGTATGTTTATATAATGTAAATTATGATTTATTAAAAATTAAAGAAAATGAAAACAAATTATGGCACTTGTTCAATTCAACAACATTTGTCATTTACAATCCCTTATTAAATTACACATGTACAATAAGCTTTATAACTAAACACTTGTAATTATATATGTTTTATAAATTTTTAAAATGATTTAAATGCTTTTATATTTATTTTCCTATTTAATAAGTACATTTGTAAATTTATAAATGCTTTTCTTAATTTTAGATAAACAAAACCTTTAAAGAAAATAGAATAAAAACTAGTTATATTCTAAATAAAATCATATATAGTATATTTAATTATTTTTAAATGTTAATGTGAAACTTTTGTATTTATTTTACTATTTAATAAATACATTCTAAATTTATACAAATAAATTTCTTTAAGGAAAATAATATAAAACAAATCTAAAACCTTATCCATATATTTTTATATCCAAAATATTTTTAAAATATATATACTTTTAAATTTCAAATTTAAATCCAAATTTTAAATTCAATTTCAGATTAAAAAATCTAATTTGAAATCAACTGAAATAAATATATATTTCAATTTAAACAAACACATTATTACTTTAAAAATAATAATTTCATTCAAAATCTATTTATAAAACAATAGAAATTAAATTTGTAAATAATTATTTCATCTAAAAATCTATTTTTATCCATATTTAAAAACACATTATTATTATTGTTTGAAAATAACAATTTTAACAATTTTAAATAATTTAATAAGGAGATTATCACATTTTAAATTTCTTAAAACACCGGGATATCACAATAGATATATGACAGATCTTCTATCAAAACTACAAGCTCCAAAGGTGAGTCTTAAATGTTGTGACGCTCGATCTAAACCGAGCATAAAGCAAAACTCAAAACACTCAAGTCAGGACTAATATTCTTATGCAAGTAAATCAACTCAAGTGAAATGTCCAAGTGAAATGCAATAAACTTAAAGATGTTTGATATTCCATTCTTTAAGGATCTGTTAAACTATCTACTTACATAGTATAATACGCTATATAGATAATGTCTATAGTAAAGTAAAATATTAAAATAGCATTAAGGCGTTACCCATATCACCCTTAGCACATTTATACATATATTCCCGTTGTCTATACAGATACTGTAAGCTTTACCAAACTAGTGGGATACTCAGTTAGCACGGGATTGGTACGGTACAAACCAAACTCGTAGAGGGACCGATAAGGCATGTGACAAGGCAGGCGAGGAAATGTCAGGGTAGGATTCTACCGTTTGCACTCCCAGACTAGTGGTAACGCATAACAGCTACTACCGCCCACCTCGAGTCACACTCCCAAATCAAAGGTGCACCCAATCAAATCACAAATTAATAGAATGGTATCGAAGAAATGTGCCGACAGTAGGAGCGACCATACTTGGCCCGACATCATATTCATTTCAAAATCATATCACTTTTGAAATCATATTTACTTTCAAAATCATATTCACTTTTGAAACCATAACCACAAAATAGTTTCAAGTTAGAATTGTTTCTTCCAATTTCACTAATCAATTCTAATCAACTTTAGATCCAAAATTCAATTTAAATCTATCTCATTTCAACAATTTCAATAGAAAAGTTAAAGGTTCAATTCAAATTCTCATCAAAACATTTTTAATTTATATCGATGTCAAATGTAGGTTTGAGCTACAAATTTATACACTTCCAAATTCAATAGGTTTTAAAGTTTAAATATTCAAAAAATTTACAATAACTCAATTTGATTAATTCCATTCATATCTCAAAATTCAACTTTAATTTTATGTAAATTTGAAAATATTCACTTAATCATTCTTAATAATATTTAAACAAAATCTCAAATTATCAATTAAATTAATATTAAATATTCCATCTCAATTTATTTAATTCTCAAAATATTCACCTTTATAAATATTTAAATAAAGTTTCAAATTTCAAATTTAAATCAAAATTAAATATTTAACTTCAGTTATATTTAATTTTGAAAATATCCATTTAATCACTTTTATGAACATTCAGATAAATCTAAAATTACAAACTTAAATCAAATTAAATATTAAATATCTTACTCTATTTAAATTTGAAAACTTTCATTTAATCACTTTTAATTAAATCAAGATATAAATCATATCTTTCAAAATCTCAGAATCAATAAGTTTTCAATCAATTCTTATTTATATTAATTCTCAAACTTGTTAAATTACAAATCAATTTCAACTTATCTTTCCAACCTTAATTTACTAAAGTTATTACAAAGCCTATTTTCAAATTATTAATATAAATTTAAATAAATATTTTAAACATATTATATATATTAGTTAAATTAAATTTTTACTATATTAAATTAAGTTGAACCTTTTTATTAAATCTATTTTTATCTTATTTTACATATTTTAAAAATAATAAAGTTACAGGTAAAATTTAATAATTTACATTTTAAAAATTAACTTATAAATTTAAAATTTTCAAAACATATCATTTAAAAATGTAAATTTTGAACATACACTAAAATTTAAAATATCTTTATATTATATCCTAAAAATCAATATTTACTAAAAATCGTATTTCAAAATTCTGGAAATCATTTAAAAATAGACCAACGAGATCGTATATAGTTTTCTATCCTATGGTTAAGTGATATGGATATTTATCATTTTAATCTACAATAACTTAATATTACGGGTATATATCATTTCAACCCGCAATCCCAAAATTTCAAAAATCTATAAAACCGCTTGGGTTTATCATTTCAACCCATAACAATTTTCCCTAATCTATAAGATCGTTTGTGTATGTATCATTTCAACCCATAGGGAATTTCTAGCTATTTGGGAACTTGCGGAGTGAGAATGATAAAATAAAAATATAAAATGACATAGCATATCAATGGCAAATATGATCATAATTAACCGTTTAAATATATACACAATAGGTTATAATGTCATACATCGATTAACATAGGTTAACAAGTTTAAATAATAACATATCATTCTTAACAATTTAATTACTAAACAGTTCAAATTTAACAACACATTTCAACCGTATTTTCATGAGAAATCAATTTATAACTTAAGAATATTAGTCGTGAATGATTTCCTACCTTTGGAGGCTAGAGAAAATAGACAACCCAACAAGATACGATTCCAGGCATAAATTTCAAAGCACAGCATGATGAACACGAATTCGATGAACAAAGCAAAGCTGATAGCTTGGAATCGATGAAAAACAAATTAAAAAAAACTAAAGATTGATGCAATAAAAATGTATATGTATGTATACAATATATGAATACGTTTTTTCTTTTTTTTTACATAACATAGAGGAGTGCTGTCTGAACTCAAAGGAGTAGAAGGCAGATGAGACATGGCGGAAGATGGCAGAGCAAGGTATGGTCTATCGTGTGATGATCAAGTGGCTACGAGCATATATATATGTAAACATATATATATATATATAGACAAACATATATACACGAGCATAACAGTTCAAATATTCAACATACATACATATATATATATATATATACTGCTACAAGGAGGAGGGATTTCTGGAATGGTTAAAGTGGAATGGAGATAGGATGGGTGATGAGGTGGATCTACCGTTGCGTTCTGTTGAGGGGAGAAATGTCGCAGTGGCGGAGCAACGGTCAGTGATAGAGGCTGTGTGGAGCGGAAGGGGAGTGCTGTGGTTTTGGCATGCTGTTCAGTGGAGGAGCTGGGTGTTATGGCTGAGATAGATGGCCAGGCTGCCAAAGTGGTTATGGTTGGTTGACGTGGCACAGGTCGAGGGTGGTTAATGTTCGAGCTCGATAGAGAGAAGGCTGGAAATAGCGAAGGATTGATGGAGAGGGTTGATGATGTGGAGACTAGAACAAGGTGCGGCTTGCTACTATTGGGTGTGTGGAGTATAGGCGACGGTAGGCTTGTTGGGAAGGCTAATGCGAGTTGATGGAAGGAAGGAGTGGTGGGTTTGTGAATGGCAGATCGGGTGACAGTTGTGTGGCAAATGTTAGGGGGGAATGTGGCAGAGGCTGTGCTCGGTTATTGGTCAGGGGAAGGTGGGCGAACGATCTAAGGGGAAAGGTTATGGAGCAAGCTGTTTGAAGAAGGCAATGACGATCGGCCTTTAGGGAGATGAACGAATGCACAATATATATTATTTTCTCTTTTTTTAAATATGTCAAAACAAAGAGAGGAGAGCATGGTGAACGAACTAATATATATATATATATATATATATATATATATATATATATTCAAAGCTATGGGAATAGTGGAAGCTAGCTATTGAATTCAGGAATTAATAAAAGCAAATGTCCATTTGATTTTTCACGGTTGGAACAAAGCGAATGGACCCAAGGAAACCCCAAAAAGGTTCAAAATGAGTACCGATGCAGCTAAACGTTTCGCAAATTTTGCCGCGTACTGGACACCAAAATGCACAAATGAATATACTACGGAGATCAGCAGGACAAGACGAATAGAATGGTAAATAGATATCAGTGATATGGCTGTCTTATCAAAACTCGATATTTGCTCCCAAACTGCTGCTAATTCACTGAAAAAGATAATCGGGGATATAACAATCCCAATTTGGCGAACCGAAATATGACGTCGTACTTAGGAAGTGATTTACAATTTTATCATATAAAAATATTCAGATCTCAAAAATATTTTATTCTCATCAATTTTCAACTGATTTTAAATTTTAAATTGAAATTTCACAACTGAACAAACTTACATATTTTCAGGTGGTGGAGTTGTTATGGATGTTGTTAACCCACCTTTGGGCAAGGACATATACAGGCGGATTTAACCCAATCAACTACATAAAGGTCGAAGTAATGGGGGCGTCGGAGGGAGTCATGTCCCGGTGTTTCCCATTGCATTAGACGAAAATAGCAGCATTATTCAGGCAATTGGAAAGCGACATCGTTAGAACATGGACCGAGCTGACTGAAAAGTTCATGAAGCAATTTAGAGTTCACATCTCGAGGCCCTAGAATGTGATGAGTCTAGCGGCACTGATGTAGAAGACCGAAGAGTCTTTGAGGAACTTCTTAACATGATTTAATGCAGGGCCGCATCGGTGGGTCGCCTAGATCCATCTATGGTCTTAATGTCAGCTTTATCTGGCATAACTGATGGAACGAAGTTTAAAAATTCACTAACAAGGGATCCACCTATGGATCTATGAGAGTTTTATCATGAGGCCGAAGGATTTCTACGATTAGAGGATGCAAATGCTGAGAGAGAAGAAGGAGTGGGAGTTGAAGTTTATGCAGTCAAAAGTAGAGATCCACCCGGAAAAGATTCAGGCAAGGATAAAGGAAAACAGAAAGCCAAGGATGCCGACGATGAATCAAAACGACCGTGAAAGGAATCGAGATTTACCTCTTATATGGAGCTGAACGAGACTTTGGAATGGATCTACCAGGACACCAGAGGTAGGTTCCTTATCAAAAGCCAATGAGGAGGGATCCGACCAACAATGAGAGGAAATCAGACAAGTACTGCTTATTCCATGAGCTAAGCGGCCATAATACCAATGATTGCAAGCACTTAAGAGATGAGATAGAAGGGCATATTCTAAATGGCATGCTTTTATAGTACGTGAAGAGGCGAACCGCGACGGTGGAGCAAGAACACCATCACCTGCATCAACTGGGAACGGCTCAGGATCGAGGCGTCAGCTTGTCATCAACTGATTGTAATAATGGCGAATAAGTGGAAAACTCCACACCAACACGATTAAGTTATTTCACGTACAGGACCGTGAACGATCCTCAGGCATGTTCTGAACGACTATCAATCACATCAATGTAGGCATTTGCACTTTGACGTCTCTGTTTTGCTTTTGTTTGCTATTTCTCATGTTTGGACTTAGTTTTGTTGGATATATTTTTTGAAAGATCATTTTGAATGAAAATCTACTATTTCTAATTCCGTAATGGCTAAGCCACTTACATATGTTCGGGATCGCAAACGATCCTCAGGCATGCTCTGAGATGACAATAAACTGCCATAACAAACAATTCAGAAACTCACTCGAATGTGAAACCTGCATTAATGATATTAAGTACCCCCTCCCCAGGGCATACACAACTCTCCTCGAACGGCATCGGCCATGAATGGTCACAACTTGCCTCGAGCGGCACCCGATCGCGAACGGTCACAAATCGCCTTGAACGGCACCCGACCACGAATGGTCACAGCTCGCCTCGAACGGCTCCCGTCCACGAACGGTCAAATTTCGCCTCGAACGACACCCGACCATGAACAGTCGCCATTCGCCTTGAATGACATCCGACCTCGAATGGTAACATACCACCTCGAATGACATATGATCTCGAATGATAGTCGTTTACAGTCAGGTAAGACTATCAATCCCTTTTACCGGTCATAAATAGGATATGAACGTCCAGCCTATGTCACTACAAAACACACCTTCCTATCGCAAGCCATGTTTTGGGGGGCAAAGTGTTAACCCGCCTTTGGGCAAGGCCATATACAGGCGGATTTAAGCCAATCAACTGCATAAAGGTCAAAGTTGGATTTCACGAGTAATAAGCATGACAATGAAGCCAAAACATAGCATAGTTGGTAAACAAATAGAGCAATATGCCTAAAGTATGGTTTCGACAAAGGTCAAGTCATTTCAAGTTGCTTGGAATCTGCTCCGAATCATTTCCCTATTTACTTCGAGTTTCTGAGCAGTCTATTTCGAGCGATTGGGAGGTCTACTACGGGCCGAGAAGAAGATTACTTCGAGTCGTGGCCATGAATCGATCAGCAACTTAGGTCCTCACTAATTTCATATCCATGTTGTTCGAATCTATCAAGTTTGCACCCACTTATTTCGCATCCACCGGTGAACATGCCTCATTCCGTATCCATCGGTGAATAGGCCTCATTTCGTATCCATCGGTGAACTAGCCTCATTTCTTATCCATCGGTGAACTAGCCTAATTTCGTATCCATTGGTGAGCAAAACTTCTCATCGTATCCATCAACGACTGTCCCCTTCGTATCGATCAACAGTAACTCAGGAGTCCACTTCCTATCGATCCAGCCTCAAACGTATTTCGTATTGATCAGCCATAGGTCGATACGAAGTCAACACCTCCCAATCGATACGAAATCGGCTACCATATGATCGATACAAAGAGACCATCCATCTATAGGTACGAAGTGAACACTGAACAATCGATGCGAGATAATCTCAGAGTTCGATACAAAGTAAGGTACAACATGTCGATACGAAGAAGAACACAAGATCGATATGAAATGAGATATAGTCGATCGATACGAATGCGGCGTATGCATAGGGAAGATTCGATCGATTTGGCATGAAAAGTGGACCAATCTAAGAAGTTAGTGCCACAATAGCTAGCAAGCTCATGCTCAGAGCGATACGAATAGAGCGATGCGAAGGGGATCGATACGAATTCAGCAGCCTTCATTAAATCCAAATTTGCATCGATCGTACCTCATAATCTACAAGTCCAAACGCTACCAAATTTTCACAGGAGCTTACATACAACCTAAAGAATGTTCCTGCTCTATTTCGACTTGATTGGATCAAATCTTGATCAATAAAAAATTTGTTCGTATAGATCACGACTGAGTGCAGATGACATAGGATCGATCACGTGGGCCCACCTATATGGCAAAAGGAGTCTCCCGAGATCTGAGCCTACACCTATAAATAGCAGTCCAAGAGCTTTAGAAAATGGACTTTTGAGCTCTCCTACGTCCACTGTCGTAATCCACTGTAACCAGTTGTAATCAACAAACAAACATAAATAAAATCACCAAGTTCAAAGTGGACGTAGGTCGGATTGCTGAACCACTATAAACCTTGTGTTCTTTCCTACTTTATTCTTTTTAATTTTATTGTTTCTTCACTTTTACTCTTTACATTACCTAGATCTGAGATCTGTGTGTGAATTTTGTGGATCTATGTGTAAACAGTGGTTCTTTCACGGATTGGGTGTTTTTGACTAATTTTGGTGCAAACATTTTGGTGCTTTCACTGAGAGAAGGCTAGCATTCAAGGATCCTAGAGCTCGGACCTTAGATCCGAAGGCTTAAGGACTTAGATCTGGAAAGCAATGGTGAAGCAATAGGCAAGGAGACCAAGAGAAAAAAGAAGCCAGCATGAAGGAAGTCAGGAGACTTCATCAAGAGTGAATCAAGCCTCAATCTTCATCACCCGAGACGAGATGGAGATGATGATGGAAGCTATGCAGAAGGGAATGCTGAAAAGGCAAGAAGAGATGATACAGAATCTGCTCCAACAAGTTGGACAAACCAGAATGCAGAATCAAGGGAACACTACGACAGGCAATGCTAGAGACAGAGGTTAGGAGCATGGAGCAATCAGAATCCAGAACAGAGCGGGACCATCAGAAGCGGCCCCAGGGCTAAGGAGCACTCCCTAGGAGCATGTTGATCCAACCTCAGGAAGGATACCAGGTGGAGCTGTTCAACACGACATTAATAGAGGAATGGATGCCCGTCCAGAAGAGTAGGTTCCAGGATTCCCTCACGAATTCGGAGGGTAGATCGGAGGCAACAGACAAGGTCTATAGCTTGGCGATGGTGACAGGTTGGTGGAGATGGTCAGACGAGTCATGAGAGGTGGACTGGTGAATAGAGATTTGATAGACGTTAACAGGAGCCCCTTCGCTCCTGTAATTAGGTAGGCCAGGAATCCACCCGAATTCAAGCTGCTGACATTGGAGACATATGATGGAAGGACAGATACAACTGTTTATCTGATAAGATATATTAGAAATACGGAAGTACTAGGGGCAATGGAGGGAGTCATAGCCTGGTGTATCCCATTGTATCTGACAGACATAACAACATTATTAAGGCAATTGGAAAGCAGCTCCGTTAGAACATGGACCGGGCTGACTGAAAAGTTCATGAGTCAGTTTAGAGTTCACATCTCGAGGGCCAAGAATGTGATGATTCTAGCGGCATTGAAGTAGAAGACCGGAGAGTCTATGAGGAACTTCTTAACATGATTTAATGCGACAGCCACCTTAGTGGATCGCACAGATCCATCTTTGGTCTTAACGGCAGCTGTATCTGGCATAGCTGATGGATCAGAATTCGAAAATTCACTAACAAGGGATCCACTTACAGATATAGGGGAGTTTTATCATGAGGCTGAAGGATTTCTACGATTAGAGGATGAAAATGCTGAAAGAGAAGGAGAGGGAGTTGATGTTTATGCAGTCAAAAGCGAAGATCCGCTCGGAAAAGATTCAGGCAAGGATAAAGGAAAACAAAAGGCCAAGGATGCCAATAATGAATCAAAATGACCGTGAAAGGAACCGAGATTCACATCTTATACGGAGCTGAGCGAGACTTTGGAATAGATCTACAAGGACACTAGGTGGAAGGTTCCTTATCGAAAGCCAATGAGGAGGGATCCGACCAACAATGAGAGGAAATCAGACAAGTACTGCTTATTCCAGTGCTAAGCGGCCATAATACCAACGAGTGCAGACACTTAAGGGATGAGAAGAAGGACATATTTGGAATGGCATGCTATTATAGTACGCGAGGAGGCATTAATGATACTAAGCCCCCCCGGTCACACACAGCTCGCCTCGAATGGCACCCGACCGCGAACGGTCACAATTTGCCTCAAACGACACCCGATTGCAAAAGGTCACAACTCGCCTCGAACGACACCCGACCGCGAACGATCACAAGTCGCCTCGAACGGCACCCGACCGCGAACAGTAATAAATTGCCTTGAACGAAACCCGACCGCAAACGGTCATAATTCGCCTCGAATGGCACCCGACAACGAACCGTCACCATTCTCCACGAACGTCATCCGACCTTGAACGGTCACATACCACTCTGAATAACATACGATCTCAAACGATCGTCATTCACAGTCAGGTAAGACTCTCAATCTCTTTTACAAGTCATCAATAAGATACGAACGTCCAGCCTATGTCACTACAAAACACACCTTCCTATCGCAAGCCATGTTTTGGGGGGAAAGTGTTAACCCACCTATATGTAAGGCCACATACAGGCGGATTTAACCCAATCAACTGTGTAAAGGTCGTAGTTGGATTTCACTAGTAACAAGCATGGTAAGAAGCCAAAACATAGCATAGTCGGTGTACAAATAGAACAATATGTCTAAAGTATGGTTTCGACAAAGGTCGAGTCATTTCAAGTTGCTTGGAATCTTCTCCGAGTCATTTCTCTGTTTACTTCGAGTTCTCAAGCAGTCTACTTCGAGCCTTTGGGAGGTTTACTTCGGGCCGAGAAGTAGATTTCTTTGATTCGTGGCCGTGAATCGATCAGCAACTTAGGTCGTCATCAATTCTGTATCCATGCTGTTCGAATCTATCAGGTTTGCACTTGTTCGTTTCCCATCCATTGGTGAACATGCCTCATTTCGTATCCATCGATGAATAGGCCTCATTTTGTATCCATCGGTGAACTGGCCTAATTTTGTACCCATTGGTGAACTAGCCTCATTTCATATCCATCGATGAGTAAAACTTCTCTTCGTATCCATTACCGACTGTCCCCTTCGTATCGATCGGCGGTAACTCAGGATCCCATTTCGTATCGATCCAGCCTTAAAAATATTTCATATCAATCGGCCATAGGGCGATATGAAGTCAACACCTCCCAATCGATACGAAATAGGCTACCATATGATCGATACGAAGAGACCATCCATCTATTGGTATGAAGTGAACACGGATCAATCGGTACGAAATAGTCTCGGAGTTCGATACGAAGTAAGGTACAACATATCGATACGAAGAACAACACAAGATCGATACGAAATAAGATATAGTCGATCGATATGAACGAGGCATATACATAGGAAAGTTTTGATCGATTCGACGTGAAAAGTGGACCGATCCAAGAAGTTAGCACCACGACAACTAGCAGGCACTTGCTCGGGGCGATATGAACAGAGCGATGCGAAGGGGATCGATACGAATTTAGCAGCCTTCATTATGTCCAAATTTGCATCGATCATATCTCATAATCTACAAGCCCAAATGCTACCAAATTTTCACAGGAGCTAACGTAGAACCTAAAGAATGTTCCTGCTTAATTTCGACTCGATTGGATCAAATCTTGATCGATACGAAATTCGTTCGTATCAATCACAGACCGAGTGCAGATGACAAGGGATCGATCACGTGGGCCCACATGGGAGAAGTGTCTCCCAAGAACAGGGAAGGATATTAGCAGCCTACACCTATAAATAACAGTCCAAGAGCTTCAGAAAATGGACTTTTGAGCTCTCCTACATCGAGACTCTGTCGAAACCATTTTTGTACTCAAAGATCACTATTGTACTCGGAATCCACTGTTGTAATCTACTGTGACCAGTTGTAATCAACAAACAAACATCAATAAAGTCACCAATTTCAAAGTGGACGTAGGCCGGATTGTCGAACCACTATAAACCTTGTATTCTTTCCAGCTTTCTTCTCAATTTTATTGTTTCTTCACTTTTACTCTCTACATTACCTAGATCCGGGATATGTGTGTAAACACTGGTGCTTCCACGGCTATTGGGTATTTGTGACCAATTTTGATGCAAACAGATGTATTAGTGAGTCATAGGTTTGTTTAGTGATGTGTGGTTGGATAAGAATGTTGGTAGGAAGTTGATCAATTTGGTTAAAGGTGAGTACTCATTTTTGAATTAACTAATAATTCCAAGTTTAATAATATGAAAGATAAGTATCTTAGATGATTAATATGCTTGATAACTCTGATGTAAAGTTGGTTGTTTACATGATTGTTAATATGCATGATTACTTGGTTTGATAAATGATAAGATAAATGGTTAGAAATTATCCATCGTCAATTAAATGTGAATTTAAATCCATATAAATATGTGTATGGAAATTATTTAGTCTCTCAATGATTATAAAATATCTAATAAGGTTGGAAATGATTTATAATAATATAGTAGTATGAAATGAAGTGGAAAATGGATTTGAAATATGAAAAATATTATTTTAAATGAGTTTATAATGATTTAGCATTTTTTTATAAACATTAGAAGTTTTCTATAAAGTTCGAAAAGAAATCGAAAAACAAGTCGAAAATAAGCGCATCATGTAATGGTAGTTCGCAATTTTGCACCCAAAGTTAAATAAGAGTACAAAGTGGAATATAGCTCAAAATACTTTGAGATAAGAACTTTTCAGACTATTATACCCATAGTTTTCCAACGAAGAAAGAAAATCAAGATTTCATAAAGTAGATTTTGAAATATGTCCTAAACAATTTTCTAAAAACATCGCGGTTTGCAGTTCGAAATTCAAGGAGTAATTTCTTTATAAATGATATTTTTAAATGATTAAAAATATTAACTAAATTTGATAGATCTATTAAAATTGTTTGAAAGAGATTTGAATTGGAATTAAGAATTTTCAAACAATAAAAAAAGTTGTTTTAATCAAATAAGCTGTTTTAAGCACTTTCCATAGCACTTTTTTGCGGTAATTTCTATAACTTTTGAAATAAAGATTTGAACTTAACGATTCTTTCTCGAATCATTAATAAATGTTTTTAAATAAATAATTAAATGTTTTGAAAATAAATTGAAAGTTTTCTAATTATTTAGAAAGAGTTTAAATAAATGGTTACTATAACACTAAACAATATAATAGAAACCATTTCCTTGAATGTAATAAAAAACTAAGTATGCAGAAACAACTAGTACATTTGTCCCGCCTATGAGTTCTAAATAGCAAAACAAGGTGTGTGTGTGTGTGACTAAAGTTAGGAATGGAGCAACCACTGTCCTGAACTTAGCTGGCTTTTGTTTTCTCCTTTAGACGTGGGGTGGAACAAATCGAAAAGAAAGCACGGATGCTCTAAAAGGGTTTTCCCAAGTAAAAAGTGAAGAATTTTCCAAGAATTAAACAGGGATTTGAATAGAATGGTTTTAGGCTTATTGTAACGATGTTTTACAAAACATCATTTTTAACCCATTTAAATGAAGATTTGGAAATAGAAAAACTTTATTAAAGGTTTAAACATGAATAAGATGATTTGGTATTTTCCAAGATTAAAGAAGAGTTTTAAGTGAGAGACATAAAGAACTAATGTTGAAATGTTTTCCTAAGAAGAAGGTAAAATAATTCGGAATTATTCCAAGATTTAAGAAAGGTTTAAATAAAACAAATGATTTTGTAAATGAGGCTTAATGATTCCATATACTCTTGAAAAGAAAATGGAATAAATTGAAAAGAATATATCTAAGAAAGATATTTAATTTAAATAAAAGATGAAGTAATTGATTTATGATTGATATCCATATATGAACTAAACATCTTTCTATCGATAATTGGTTTCGAAGGAGCTGAGGTTCTAATTTGGGTGATTCCAACTAAATTATTCAAAATAATCTACTTCGATGCTAGGCCAAAATCCAAAGGTCAACGAGTCCTTGTACCTTTAGAGTTCAGTCTGACCCGACTATTTTAAAATAAACGGGTTAGACTATATCTAATAAAATGATGTTAGGATAATATCACAATAATATATGACTTAACGATAGAAATAAGCCATAATAAAATATGCCTGAGACTAAAAATCATTGTAAGGCATATTAATTAAAGTCACCATTTCACGAATCCATTTTCATAAATATAGGGCTTAACCATAAAATAAGCCATAATAGAAATATTCCTAAAACCAAATGATCATAGTAAGGCATATCAAATAGAATCACGAATTCCAAATTCTTATTAGGATTCAATAATAAATTTAATTCATCTCAATATATGCCTAAATCCAATTAATCAGCAAAAGGCATACTAAGCCAAATCACCATTATATAAATCTATATCAAATCTCAAATGGAATATCATCAAAATATGGTGATACAAATTTCAAATCCTTCCTCACCAAAAAGATTAAAAAAACCCATACTAAAATCTCGGAAGGAAAAGTAACGGTAGTCATCTATCATCTTAAAAATAATGACATGAAGTCTAACAATCTAAATAGAATGTTGCAGTCTAATAACAAAAAGACTCCGCTACAGAGTGTAATAATATAATCCCCCAAAATAGGCTACTATGCGAATGTACCTAATCCCACAAAATAGGCCAACATCATCTATTGTACCCAAAATAAACTGATAGGTCTGCATATAACACTTTTCCAAGGGTCGAAAGGGCAGCCATGTCATACCATAACAAACCTAATCCTCCAAAATAAGTCTAGCTAACCGAATCCCAAATGTATGGACTCTCAGGTCGATGAAAAATGAGTCATCTTCTCTTAGGGATCTATCGGTCTAAAAACAGATCGGAACACCTTGAGATAATACAACTCTAAATGTTAATTACTTTCACTCAAGTAATCGCAAGAATTTAACTAATTGTCCCATACCAGCTAGTAAATTCAAGTATTTACTAAAAGCTAATAATTTACACTTTAACTGTAGAAAATTATAATAGTAACCAAAAGAACTGCATGAAAAGTCTCATACTAATCTGACATTTCAATCGTTTACTAAAATTCTTTGTTTCATAGAAAAGCATAAAATGCAATTGAAATGGAAATCATTTAATTTTCCAATTAATAATCCAATTAGAATTATCAATCCAATTTTAATTTAAAGAAGTGTTTCATAAAAATTTACTTTGATTTAAAATTTTGAAATAATAAGAAAATCTCTTTTAAAATATATAATAATATATATTATTAATAGTTTTTTTCAAAGATTTTGAATTCGTTATAAACCTCTTAATAAAAATTCATGATTTGCTAATATAAAAAAATTATTTCTTTTCAAAGAAATCACTGATTTGTGTATATATATATAAATATATTAAATATTTTCTATTCAAATATTTTTATTGCTAAAAGTGTTTTCTAAGAGTAATAATTTAAATCTGTAAATATGATCATAAGTATAATTTATATACTTAAAAAAGTGGTTTCAAACTATATATAGTATAAAAATGATTTTCTGAAAAAAATTCTTAAAAAATTCATTAATTTAATATTTATATAAAATAAATTTTATTACTAAAATTTTCCCAATTTCATATAATAAAAATTTATATTCCTCAAAACTAAAGAATCAAGTGCAACAAAAAATCATAAATTTCAAAATACGTCATGTAGAGCCAACGTCGCTCTATATAACAGATTATTCCAATTATGAAATTTTTTAGGAATCCAAGTTGTTCTCCGACAACTCCGATCGCACAAACAATGTGCAATAACCATATAATTTAACTACAAATGATCAAACATATTATGATGTTTTCAAAATCATGCAATTTCATAATCAATAATGTAACTGAAACAAGTATTTAGAACACACAATCCAACCAATTCGTTCGTCAAACAAATTGCACCTATTGCATGCAATTTATTTCAATAATTTAATCCAATCGCTACTAAAATTTTATGCAATTCATAAACAATTTCTAAGCTAAGTAAAGCATGCAAATTAGAATGTCCTTATTTAGATATAGTAGTATAAGAAAAACGAATAACTCACATCGTCTATTTTATCTGATTGCTAACAATTTATCAACCACATCCTAGCTTGATGATAGTAGCTCGACCTCACGTCTCGCCTGCCACTAGAACGCCGAGCTCATGCTCCAAGAGTTGCACCCCTGAACGACAGCCCATACCTTCAGCTGCAACCCACGAAGCCAAAAGAAATGCATCCCCATCTAGAACCGTGGCTAACCCTCCATATCGAATTTTGGTTTCCACCTGATGCCACTCACATCCACCATCGATAGACACCCGCAAGTTACATTTCCATGCCAACATCGTCCTTCCCTATCGCATTGTTATTGTAGCCTAACGTGAGCGAATGCATGGTTCATAGTTGATACAAATTAGGGATTTAGGGCTTAGAGGATCGACTTTTATTTCGTACAGGTGGGTAAATTAGGATTTTGAGTTAGATTAGAGGAGAATTGAGTTGCTAGATTAGAGGAGAATTGAGTTGCTCAGTGCAAAAGAGGGCTTGGGCTGAATGTTTTAGGCCCGTTAAACTTTAAATCAAAGTGTTTTTTATGTTCTTTTAAACAACTATATTACAAATTTGTAGATCTATTCCCATTTACATGAAACAGTTAAAATTGATTTACACTTTATTTTGCAAATTATGAAATAACTGGATAGTCCTATTTAATACATGTCTATTTTGATTTAATTATCCATCGAATGATATTAATAAAACATTCATCTTCGTCGATGTCTTGATTTTATTAGCTATTAATATTAAGTGGTGTATGCTAAGAAACGTTTCAGATAGGTCGAGAACGGCTAGATGATGTAATACTACGTGATATTTGCATATTATATTTTTGGATAGGCCGGTCTTAATTCGTATGAGGATCAACATAGGGCCTATAGGTGCATTCCTTTAGAAATGCACTATACGGGAAGCAGCCCATTACCTTGCTATTCATTGGAAATCCAATATCTTCTAAGTATCGTATGGACTTACTTGTGCAAAGTACTGAATGTGAGATGCAAGCATTTCCGTAAAGTTTTATAAGTTTATTTGCAAAACAACTAATAGAATGTCATTAAAAATAAGAATAAAGTTCCACGTTAAAAATGTTTTGGTTATCATAAGGTAAAAACTCGTTTCGTGTTTATGTGCGGTGTGGTCTTATGAGATACCCTTTTGTTTTCAAATCCATATTTTGAGTTTTCACATCAGTCTCATAACTGATCCGGAGTTTATTTCCTTTTCCCTAAACTCTGGGTGCCCTATTTTTATGAATAGCCTAATAGTCAGATTTAATTAGAAGAAATTTGTAAGAGCTCATAGCATGAAGTAGAAGATTCTTTATTATACTATCACCTCTTTTCCACCACACTCATGTACTATTGTATTTCGCATTTTGTGCGGATAGAGATTTATAATTGTCCATGTTTAACTCTGACAAATGTATTTAAATTTTCTGCTATAAAGATTTTATATATTGAAATAATATATGTTATTCCATTCGTATAAGATTTTGTTATGTTTTTTAACCCTTAAGGAACCAAGTCTCCAGATCATGGATTTGCGGTACGAGAATACCGAGGATGTATTGATGTCGATTTTCGAGGATCGAAGGTCCAAGACTTTACATTAGATATCAAAGCTTTGGTTGAGCGAACACCTAAGCCCGATCAGGGTAATGCCTCATCAAAGATAGGGTAAGTAATACCCTAGGATGAGTAACTCATTAGAGATAGGGTTAGAAACAACCCAGAATGAGTTTGGAGTATTATATATATAAGTGCGTATTCGTTAATGATGTATAAAAATGGTTTTTGAAAAATATGGTAAATGAAATAATTTTATCTAGAATTATGTTTTATATATAAAGAATATATTTTAGAAAGTATATATGGTTAGATATGTTATAGCTTGGATGATTTTTAATCAAGATTTGTAAAATCTAAGTATAAACACCTTGTGATTAGACTTTCACAATTTGAATATAAACTGTTTAACAAATAATACTAATAATATTAAGGGATATAAACAAGAAATAAAACCTATTAAGTTGAAAAACGACTATGAAATGAGGATTTTAATCTTAAAGGTTTTAAAGAAAAAGTTTTCAAAGAATTTTAAAAGTTTATAGTAATAAAAATTTAGTTATTATCACCGATTAATCGATTATTTGGTTAAAAATTTAAATACAAGCACCTCATGAGTTTAGTTTCACAATTTGACTGTATAGGGTTTGGTAATAACATTGGGTTAAGGAATTTGAGTAAGATAAATAAAATCTGTGAATGTATTTTGTAAGAATGTGTTTTATAAATTTTTTGAAATAACAATAATTTTTTTCACTTAAATCTAATCAATCGCATGATTTAAAATATTAAAGCGTGAACATATGATGAATTTAGTTTCACAATTTGACCATACGATGTTCGATAAATAAGAACTTACTTTTTTTGCAATATATTAAATATTCAGGTTGATAAAGTAAATTGGAAATTTTATAATGTAAAATAGTGTGAAATAAATATACATTTAAGATGTAAAGTGATTATATAACCATAAGTTGTAATTATATAATGTGAATAAACTTAAGCAAGGATTTATAAAAATTTTAAGTAAATAAATTTGTATAACTTATGAATTTGAGAAAAAGGAAAGTAAAATCAAATTTTAAAAATGGTTAAACATTTTGTTTATGTACAAATAAAATTTGAACATGCACTTTGAAATGAAAATTTAACTTAAGTAAAGTTAAGCGAAATAATATTATAAATATAAACTTAAGTTTTGAAGTGGTAGTAAAACGTAAATTTATAATAAACTTAAGTGATGATTTTATAGAATGGTTCCTAGAGTATTATTAGTATTTCGAAACATACTAAGTAATAAATGAATATGAATAAAAAGAATCTAAAGATTAACTAGTTCGAATGGATTGAAAACAACTAAAAATGGGTAGCAGTTGTTATTCCGATGGTAAACACTTCTCTTAAGTATTACCTCTCTTTGGTTAAGAGGACATGTGATACTATTGATAGCACCTAGTTCCTTGGTATTATTTTAGAGTTTCTCGATTTAGATAATTTTCTGAGGTTAAAAAGGAATATATTATAATAAGAGAAGTTTATTGTAAATTTTGAAAATAAAGGCAGATTTCCTTTTAAATTTAAATGGTTACTTTTAAAAAAGAGAAAGAAATATTTTGTAAATAAATATTATGAAGTAATAAAGTTATAAACAAAGTTTATAAATAAAGGGCTATATTTATAAATGACATTTTTATAAATAAAAGTAATGTGCTATATGAAGATTTTATAAAGAAGTAGAATTTTGAGTGAAACTTAATAAATGAAAGGTTTTCATAAAGATTTTGGGAAGTTAATAAGTATGTATATTGTGCATAAATCATTTCAGCGCACAATTTTGATCTAAGATTCAAATACAGAACTTTGAGATGTTTACACCGGTCTGTAAAAGCATTTATCACTCGATTCTCGACGACGTACATTGATGAGCGTTTATGATTGGGTACTTAAGTTTTCTATCATAGTTGTGTGCTATGCAAGGAAGACTAAAATTCAAACCAGAAAGCCTGATCACGATCCGCATTAGAGGATTGGGTATTCGATATTAGTTCGAAAGTAAAGTTGCGGATTCGAATAATAGATCAAATCAGATAATGCGTGTGATTGATCAATATATACATCGTACAAGAGTAAGTTTTAAAAAATATTTTGAGCAAAATACCATCGAGTTTTTGTTCTGGTATAATTTCGAGGATGAAATTATTTTAAGGGGAAAGTCTGTAATGACCTACAAATTTATCACTTTGATAAAATTGATTTATTTTTAAAATATTCAAATAAAAGGATAATAGTAAAAATAATATTGTTTTGAGTAATAATAAATAACAATAATCTTGTTTGAACAATGAAAAATAACGGTAATCTTATTTGAATGGAAGTTTACAAAAATATCTTCCTCGGGATTTAAATTGATATAATATCCGAAAATCGCTTTATTGATTAATGACTCTTGTCCAAGTCGTGAATGAGGCTAGATACATACACTCGTTTTTATAGTTAAACAAGAATATGAAATAAAATAATTTACTTTTTTTTGAAAAATAAAATATATTCATAACAACATCGGTAATGTCATTATAATTAATAATTAACTAATGATTTTAAATTAAGATTAAATGATCTAATAATTATTATATTTATACAAATAATTGTTTTAAAATGATAATAATTCTTTTGTAATAGTAGTAAAGTTATAATGAATCATTTTGATAGTTTTATAAAGATATATAATTTATTTGAAAATATAACGAAAATCGATATCGATTTGCTGGTATAATAGCACTTTCAGTAAACAGTCATTTAATATTGATTTATATAGTTTTATAACTAAAATAAGATCATTTTAATTTGTGAATAATAATTAGAACATAGTTTCAAAATTTGTTTACAACTATATATACGATAATTTATAAATGGAAATATGACCGGAGATCGAAATCCAAATTTGTAATGGTTTGACGTATATAAGTTCAACAATATTTTTCAAATGAATTTTACACATTTGTGACATGCACATACACACATTAACATATACACATACACATGATAAGAGTAGAAAGTAAATATATATTTACTAATAGTAGAAGAATAAAATAACTAAAGTAATAATTACTTTAAAAAGCATACATCAAATCAATCTTACACCACATCACCATCATTTACATCTCGTCACCACATAGGGGAGGGGGATGCCATGTGCCACAGGGGTGGAGGGGGGATGTTTTTTCTTAGGTAGGTAAGGTCATGTCGGTAATTTCACTTCGAATATACTTTCTCATTTTTTTCCTATAAATACCATCCCTCCTTCTTACTTATTCTTCACATTCTTCTTCTTCTTCATGTTGAGATTTCTTATGCCCTTGAATGGCTTCCATGGAAGTCTCACTTATTTCTAAAAAACTTGAGAAAAAATAGAAGGGTTACAATTGTAACATGTCCGATTTCTCGACGCCCGAAAGTCGACATCGATATGTCCATTTTATCACATGCTGCACAGTCGAGTGCCCAAAAACCGAACCGTTAGGGTTAAAGAAGAAGAAGATAGAAGAAGAAACAGAAACAATAAACAGAATCTCACATTTCGCAGTGGAACAATATACAATAGATAAATAATCTTTAAAAAAAGGGATGTATATGTTATTACAATACAACATCAGAGTACAACAACAACACACAACACTGGCAGTTATGAATGACTTGCCTACGTAGAAATTTGTCTCACACAAACCCGAACGCAGCAGATACTACATAGTATAGATAATACGCCTCGCCATCCAGCTTGCCTCTTGAGCTCCATAGCAACTCCTGAATTCCAGAATGACCTGACAACCTGACTCTAAGCTGCCCGTGTCAAAATTGGTGGGCACCCAGAGTTTAGAAAGGGAACAATAAACTCCAGGTCAGTCGTGAGAATGGTGTAAGATCTTAAAAACAGTTATTTTCACAAAGAAAATCAAAAAAAATTCGCTATGCTTTTTTGAAAATGAAACAACCATAAGGCCTCCCGCCACACACACAATGCAAACGCAGAATTGGAGAAGATTTTTCCTTGTGATAGTCGAACATGCTTAATACGCAAAATCCTTTCGATATTATTATTAGTGCATAGTGTAGAAAACATTTCGAAAGTATAATATTAATCTTAGCCAGCATACAACCATTATTGTATGCCTACTATAGCTACCATGTTCAATAGCAGGTTATCGCCACATTCCATGGCAGGTTATACAACTAAAACCGTACAGGGCGCGTATTGTTTCTTTGGATTTTCAACAAATGGTCAGGCAAAGGAACTTCCTACTGCCACATGGGTATGCCTCTGGAGGGACGTCCCGAGAACTTAACCAGCTCTCTACCAACACAAGGCCGGGTTACCTCTGTAACTAGGAAACTACTACACGAGTATGCCATCCCCCGGTCCTTTGGGACCTTTATCCGAGGATCCTCTACACCAACAACCACAAAGAAAAGTATTTGCAGTAACCACACATGTTAAATAACAGGGCTCCATACCTAACACCGCCCTTTTCCAGAAGGAAATGACATACTCTAAAGGGCGCGACCCTCATAACCTTGCCGCATCTTTCCTGTTTTGACCATTTCCGGGATGTGAGGTCCGACGAAGTCTCGTCCACAAAGCTACACTTTTCACAAAGTCATGCTTTGACCAACAAATGATCAACAGCACTTCGTATGTCACATTACCAGTTTGAGAATATATCACTAGTAAC
This sequence comes from Allium cepa, assembly GCA_030765085.1. Classification (NCBI taxonomy): domain Eukaryota; kingdom Viridiplantae; phylum Streptophyta; class Magnoliopsida; order Asparagales; family Amaryllidaceae; genus Allium; species Allium cepa. The sequence goes on along the minus strand of CM060940.1, from coordinate 211,013,647 downwards.
CATCAACTACATAACCTCTGAGCTCATACGTCTCAAAGAAGAGTGTTAAGCTAAGAGAATAAATTCTCTGCCACTAACGGAAATGTATTTGATAGAAATAAGCTTTATATCTCAAAGTGTAATGTCAGACACACATCCATACAAGTCCGTTCCGGGATCGAACGGAACCAAAGGCACTTCAAAGAAGCCCTTGCAAATTCGGATATTCACTAATCACGCCCGGAATCCCCATCACAAAGGGTGATAAAATCTCTATACCGGAGCAACTCGTTGCAGAGACATTTGATAGGTAATCCTTTCGTTTTCGAGACTACCCGGTCTTCAACTCCATCTTCAAATGCAATCCTATTTCGTCGTATCATTATTCGAAATGGGTTTTATGGCACAAGGTCCTCTCCCGGCTAATCCGAATAATGAGCGCTTATTTTTAAAATGTGTTCAATCAGATTTCAACAAATCACAACAATTTTCACTTTGATCTTTTAAACAAAAGATCTATTACAATCACAAAGGTTCGATGTGGCTTTCGGATATCCACTTGGAATCCGACCCCCAGTCACATCGAAATTCAAATGCCATTAAAAGGCCAATATTGATAATCAGTTATTTAACTATCAATCAACATTCACAACAACGCCAGATTTAAATAATTTTCCCCAATTATTTATTTTCAAAATATATCCGAAAGATATATCTCACACTTCAACCATTTAAAAACAAATTTCAAATTGCTTTCCACATTTCAATACTTTGAAAAAAAATTCAAATTTCTTTTCCTTACGCGGAATACATTTTCAAATAAATATTTATTCGTTTCCACTGAAAATCTGTCGAGATCAAATGCTTTAAAACAATTTAAATTACTTATCCAAACTTATATACTTAGAATATTTAGAATAAAAACTATTTTAAAACTCTTTATCTAAAACATTAGTTGTGAAGATATTATACTAAAATCTCATATAAGATTCAAGTCCGAACTAATTTTAAAATAAAATTAGTAGATAAGTATAAATATTTAAATAACCATTTTCTAAAACGAATATCAATTTAATCTTTAAAATCATCCCTTCTATAATTAACTAAACAAATCTTTACTTTAAAGATTTAAAACAATTCCCAAAATTAATTTCTCTAACAATATTTTCTTCTCTTCAAGTCAATTTCTAGAACTTTTAATTTATACTTCAAAAGCTACTCTAAAATATACTCGGCTTTCCAAGGAAGAATTTTCTTTCCATTTATATCAATTAATAAATCTTCTCGATTTATTTTAATTTACATTCCAAATCTGTAACTTTCTTTTCACACCTTTAAAAATAAACCAACATTTATTTTTAAATCAAAATTCCCTTTCCTTTATAAAATTCCCATTGTGAATTTAAATTCCCAAATGTTCACTGACATACGATTTTTAAATCGATTTCAAGAATCGTATACAAACACCAAATAAATTTCCAACTTGATTTCAAATTTTTATTTTAAACACCAAACCAAATTCCAAATTGATTTCCCGAAGATTTATTTTAAAACACCAAATCAATTTTTTTTATTTGATTTACAAATTCATTGCCTATAAAAATAAATTCCTTTATCAAATATTTTCCTATTTTCTTGGGATCTATTCAATAGGATTTCACTATAGATTTTCTACTTAATTCAAAAATCCAATTTTATTTATTTCTGGTATCTTACGATACCAAAAGTATATTCGGCTAAATTTTAGCCTGCAATGATTTCAATTACGATATAATCACATAGAGATTTTCAACACACGACATATGAAACAAATTCAATATTTGAGAAATCCAGTTGGATCCCTCCAACCTGTTTTCCGGCATCCACAGACGTTAGCATAACAATTGAAGACAAATTCCACTTCGAGGTGAAATATCACGGTATATGGGATTTATAAAATATCATCCGCTATAATGCGGCGCATAGGGTCTCATCCACTATATAATGCGGGAAATCAACAACTCCAATATATACTATATACTACTATATATATAATATCATCCAGTGAATAATTATTATAATTCAATCATCCAAGCACACAGTCAATCAATTTTAAATCTAACTATTTATAATTTAAATCAGGGAAATACTGATTGAGTGAGAAGATCTCACCTTTGCTTTGCATGCAATCCATTTTCATTCTAGACTGTTTTCTTCCTTGTATTAGACCTTGTATAAATAATTTGATACAGTTTATTAATATTCGAAATAATCGAACAATTCAATTTGCCATTTTAAAATTCTAACTCAACTAATAATTTAGTTTAAATTAACGATTTTAATTTTAATTGAAAAACTAAATTTTAAACAAATTTTCTCTTACCAATTCATTTAATTAAATTGATTTCCCTTTTATAATCTTTTAGTGACTACAATAAATTCAATAAGTTAACGAATCATTTTTTTAAAATCACCAAATTCATAAATTTAAAATAAACGGGTAAGTTCAAAATGTGTATAGATATATCTATTTTATTATATATATGTATACCATATTTTTCCTACTCCTGCATGTATATATGTACAAATATTTGAAAACAAAAAATCTGTTTGTTTGTTGTTTTTTTTCTTTTCTGCCTATAAAATCCCTAATTTATACATATATAGACATATATATGTTAAATTTAAATTTAAAACCCAAATCAGATACCTCACTGTCGTTTGCGAATCCAGGTCGCATCGACTTCGAACCCGCTACCCTTCACCGATGCCTCGCGCCTCAATGCCCTAGCCACCATTTTATACATCGACTTCTTCCTACTGCATCATCGTCGAGCTCGACGGTCTCGATTTGTTGCGCCACTGCCAAGCTAACAGTACCACCACACCACGCTACTCCTCACCCCAGCCTCGCGCGCGCAGGCTACGCGATGACAGAGTCAACTTAATCTCGTAACCCTAAATTATAGCCTCGCCGGAACCCTATCTTGCATCGCGACCTTCCACTCACGCTAGCTCGCATACGCGATTAGCCCTAAGCCACCGCCACCTCTTTCTCAATCTCGAAGTCGATTCCGATTTCGATTTCTTCCTCCCCCTTCACGCGTGCGAATTGATCGAACTGAAATGAGGTTTCAATTTCTTCCCGGCTTCGACCAATCTTTGGATTTTGATTTTTTGATTTTTTTTTTCGATCTGAAGAAAAAAGGGGTCTCGGCTTTTAAAAGAAAGAATAGGATGTTGGCGTATGGAGGAAGGCTGTAGTGATTTTCTAATTATATTTTTTTTATAATTTTTATATTCAAAATATTTCGTATAACCTAACTCGAAATCCCAAACTCCGAATCAGACATGCCGCCAGGCATTTATAAGGTTTTATCCACATTCCGAACACAATGGAACGTGTTTCAGAGGCTAATTCGATCATATGCGCAAGTTACGGAAGTAAACGATAAATTTTAAATTAAATCGATTAAAACAGTTTCTATGCGTTTTGAGCTGGCAGGGTCAAATGACATCTTCGATTGCTACGAAAATTGGAATCCGATAATAACTAACTATTACGGATCCAATGGAACTAGTTTCGTCGAATTCCGAGACTATGCCTCGAAAGGATATTTTTAAATATCGATTCAAATGATATAATTTAAAACTGAACAAATTATTTCCAAATTCAATTCTGAAGCTTCTATTATCTTCAGTATTATTGATATGAATTTTACAAGCCTTTGAAATATTTTTAATCAGCTTAAAACTGAAGATTCAAATTTTTATCCAACTTCAATAAATTAATTTACTTTAATAATTAAATTACCCAATAAATAGTGATATTTGAAATTCAAGTTAAACCATCATTCAAATATTTAAAATTAATTAAATATTTTCAATTTCAAATGTTCAAAATTCTGGGTCGTCACATTCTTCCCCCCTTAAAAGAATTTCGTCCCAAAATTACAAGTTAAGAAGAATGATCTTCAACCCGTTTAATATTTTCCCAAACCAAATAGTTTTAACCACTTCCCAAAATTTAACGGTTTCAACTTTCCAAACAATTCTTTACTAAAGACACTATTATTGATTACTATTTTTTCAAAATCTTAACCATTCAGATTTAAATTTAAAATCAAATTTTTAAATTTTCAAAATTTCTCAAAAATTTTCTAACTCCCTAAATTTTTGAAAAATTTCGCCAGCGTCTCCTTTGCGCGGCTAGCTCGGTACGACTACAAAATGGCACTACATGCCCCCAGATTCAAAAAGAAAACAAAAGGCCAAGTGGCTAGACAAGAAAATCACCAAATTTCATACTGAAATTTGAATACATACCTTTTTGTCGAGCAATCAATTTTATCTTTAAAAATCAAAATCACAATTCCATTTCCTTTAGCACACCTATATATCCTGCTAGCCATAATATCCAATTACAACATTCAAATTTATTTTTCACATTCCTTTACACAATCTTCAATATATACTTCTTATACCATTTTTACTTCACTATTGAAGTTATATATTCATTTTCATTCAACTTTACATTTTCAATTTCGTTTGAATTCAATTCACAATTTCAATTCTATTTGGATTCAATTAATCTTCTAAATATTAAATTTTATCAATTATCTTTCATTCACAACTGATTCATATCACTATTTTAAATTAGTTTCATTACAAATTCTAATTCAATTTATCTCAACCATTTTTTCCACCTTCATTACCTTTAGTTCACTTCGAACTAATTTTACAACTTCATTTTATTTCACACAATTCAAATTGGTTTCGATATTCAATTTTCAATTTTCAATTCCAATTTTATTCTTTTGTTCATTCTCTTATTCACAATTATCATTTCACGATTTTCAATTTAACCTTCACTTAATTATTAACCTGGTATATTCCCAATACAAAATTTACTTAAGAATTTCACACTTCCTTTCTCAAGTTCAATGCAAATATTCTATATACTACTTATATTTATTTTTAATTCATCACTTTGGTTTATATTTACTTATATTAAACTGGATTTCCAATTCTATATGGATTCAATTTACCTTCATCTATAAATATTAGATTCAATTCATTTTAGATCTTACCCATTTGGTCATTCATCAATTAGTTTCACTTATTAATTTTAGTTTAATATTTGGCTTTGTTCATCACAAATCCAATTCAATCCCAATTCTATTTATTTACAAATTTGAAATGAATTTCAACATTCAATTTCCCTTTCATTTACTTGCAATTGTAAATTTATTCATTCATTCACAATTTATTTTCCACCTTAATAATTTCATTTCAATCATTTAGTCTATAAGACTTTCCAAATTCACATATATTCAAATTAACTCAAGTTAATTTCACCTACTAATTTTAATACTTTACTTTACAAATCTAATGATATTCCATAAATATTTTATATAATATTCCAGAGTCTTTCCATCTTTTCAAAACCATTTTTTTTAAATCAATTCAAATTATCTTTTGAATTCAAAAATCCAAACCAGTTTTGCAACCAATTTCAATTTTTAAATAATTCGGCAGCAATTCCTCTCTTGGAAACTCGAATTGAACATCTTTGATGCTGCAGTCATCACGGAAGTTATTTTCCAGCGACAGAAAAGAGTTAAGTGCTTTCATCCCCTCAAAACACTTTTCCAAAACCTTTGAAAATTCATTTTCAACTCAATGGAATTTAATTTCCAAAATTCCCAATTTCAAATCCTTTCAATCCACTTCCAAATATTTCTCTAGAATCTATTTCAAATTATAAATTACATTTACAATTTACAATTCTCATTTGTATATGGATTTTATTTTCTTAACTCTTTGTTATGATTTCAATTCTTATTCAGTAGTTTAATATTATCACTTCCTAACAACCAAGCAACCATATACTATAATAATTCACAGAAAATTCATTTCTTTTATATACGAAAATAGTTTGGGCAAAATTATTTCATTTACCCCATTTTAAAATGATATCGTGTCGAATATGTTCTGTACAAGTGTTTAGAGATCCCTATCAATAACGTTAATTACTCGTATTGACTGGAATCCATATACCACTCAACAAACCAATCAACACAATATAAAACAATTTTATATTCACTAACAAATACGCGCTTATATCTGTTATTACACTCACACCTATTCTAGAGTGCCGCTGACTCTATCTCTAATGAGTAACACCTAACAGAGCCAAGGTTGTCGCTTAACCAAATGCTCCGATACCATATGTAACATGTCCGATTTCTTGACGTCCGAAAGTCGACATCGGTATGTCCACTGTATCAAATGTCGCACAGTCGAGTGCCCAAAAACCGAACCGTTAGTGTTAAAGAAGAAGAAGATAGAAGAAGAAACAGAAACAATAAACAGAATTTCACATTCCGTAGCGGAACAATATACAATAGATAAATAATCTTTAAAAAAAGAGCTGTATATGTTATTACAACACAACGTCAGAGTACAACAACAACACACAACACTGACAGTTATACATGACTTGCCTACATAGAAATTTGTCTCACACAAACCCGAACGCAGCAGATACTACATAGTATAGATAATACGTCTCACCATCCAGCTTGCCTCCTGAGCTCCACAGCAACTCCTGAATTCCAGAATGACATGACAACTTGACTCAAGGCTGCCCGTGTGGAAATGGGTGGGCACCCAGAGTTTAGCAAGGGAACAATAAACTCCAGGTCGGTCGTGGGACAGGTGTGAGATCTTAAAAACAGTTATTTTCACAAAGAAAATGAAACTACCATAAGGTCTCCCGCCACACACACATTGCAAACGCAGAATTGGCGTGGATTTCTCCTTATGGTAGTCAAACAAGCTTAATACGTAAAATCCTTTCGATATTATTATTAGTGCATAGTGCAGAAAACATTTCGAAAGTATAATATTAATCTTAGCCAGCATACAGCCATTATTGTATGCCTATTATAGCTACCATGTTCAATATCAGGTTACCGCCACATTCCATGGCAGGTTATACAACTAAAACCGTACATGGCGTGTATTGTTTTTTTGGATTTCCAACAAATGATCAGGCTAAGGAACTTCCTACTACCACATGGATACGCCTCTGGAGGGACGTCCCTAGAACTTAATCAGCTCTCTACCAACACAAGGCCGGGTTACCTCTGTAACTAGGTAACTACTACACGAGTATGCCATCCCCCGGTCCTTTGGGACCTTTATCCGAGGATCCTCCACACCAGCAACCACAAAGAAAAGTATTTACAGTAACCATAAAGGTTAAATATCAGGGATCCATACCTGACACCATCCTTTTTCACAAGGAAATGACATACTCTAAAGGGCGCGACCCTCATAACCTTGCCGCATCTTTCCTATTTTGACCATTTCCGGGGTGTGAGGTCCGACGAAGTCTCGTCCACAAAGCTACACTTTTCACAAAGTCATGCTTTGATCAACAAATGATCAGCAGCACTTCGTATGTCACATTACCAGTTTGGGAATATATCACTAGTAACCATCAACTACATAACCTCTGAGCTCATACATCTTAGAGAAGGGTGTTAAGCTAAGAGAATAAATTCTCCGCCTCCAACAGAAATGTATTTGATAGAAATCAGCTTTATATCTCAAAGTGTAATGTCAGACACACATCCATACAAGTCCGTTCCATGATCGAACGGAACCGAAGGCACTTCAAAGTAGCCCATGCAAATCCGGAATCACTAGTCACGTCCGGAATCCCCATCAAAAAGGGTGATAAAATCTCTATATCGGAGCAACTCGGTGCAGAGACATTCGATAGGCAATCCTTTCATTTTCGAGAATACCCGGTCTTCAACACCATCTTCAAATGCAATCCCATTTCATCGTATCGTTATTCGAAACGGGTTTTATGACACAAGGTCCTCTCCCGGCTAATCCGAATAATGAGCGTTTATTTTTAAAAATAAGTGTTCAATCAGATTTCAACAAATCACAACAATTTTCACTTTGATCTTTTAAACGAAAGATCTACCACAATCACAAAGGTTCGATGTGATTTTCGGATATTCACTTGGAATCCGACCCCCGGTCCCATCGAAATTCAAATGCCATTAAAAGGCCAATATTGATAATCAGTTATTTAACTATCAATCAACATTCACAACAACACTAGATTTAAATAATTTTCCCCAATTATTTATTTTCAAAATATATCCGCAAGATATATCTCGCACTTCAACCATTTGAAAACAGATTTCAAATTACTTTCCACATTTCAATACTTTGAAAACAAATTTCAAATTACTTTTCCTTACGCAAATACATTTCCAAATAAATATTTATTCATTTCCACTGAAAATCTGTCGAGATCAAATGCTTTAAAATAATTTAAATTACTTATCCAAACTTATATACTTGGAATATTTGGAATAAAAACTATTTTAAAACACTTTATCTAAAACATTAGTTGTGAAGATATTATATTAAAATCTCATATAAGATTCAATTCCAAACTAATTTTAAAATAAAATTAGTAGAGATGTATAAATATTTAAACAACCATTTTCTAAAATGATATCAATTTAATCTTTAATATCATCCCTTCTATAATTAATTAAACAAATCTTTACTTTAAAGATTTAAAACAATTCCCAAAAATAATTTCTCCAACAATATTTTCTTCTCTTCAAATCAATTTCTAGAACTTTTAATTTATACTTCAAAAGCTACTCTAAAATATACTCGGCTTTCCAGGGAAGAATTTTCTTTCCATTTATATCAATTAATAAATCTTCTCGATTTATTTTAATTTACATTCCAAATCTGTAACTTTATTTTCACACCTTTAAAAATAAACCAACATTTATTTTTAAATCAAAATTCCCTTTCCTTTATAAATTTCCCATTGTGAATTTAAATTCCCAAATGTTCACCAAGATTCTATTTTTAAATCGATTTCAAGAATCGTATACAAACACCAAATAAATTTCCAATTTGATTTCAAATTTTTATTTTAAACACCAAACCAAATTCCAAATTGATTTCCCGAAGATTTATTTTAAAACACCAAATCAATTTTTTTTATTTGATTTACAAATTCATTGCCTTTAAAAATAAATTCCTTTATCAAATCTTTTCCTATTTTCTTAGAACTATTCAATAGGATTTCACTATAGATTTTCTACTTAATTCAAAAATCCAATTTTATTTATTTCTGGTGTCTTACGATACCAAAAATATATTCGGCTAAATTTTAGCCTACAATGATTTCAATTACGATATAATCACACAGATATTTTCAACACATAACATATGAAACAAATTCAATATTTGAGGAATCTAGCTGGATCCCTCCAACCTGTTTCCCTGCATCCAAAGACGTTAGCACAACAATTAAATACCAATTCCACTTTGAGGTGGAATATCGCGGTATATGGGATTTATAAAATATCATCCACTATTATGCGGCGCATAGGGTCTCATCCGCTATATAATGCGGGAAATCAACAACTCCAATGTATACTATATACTACCATATATATAATACCATCCAGTGAATAATTATTATAATTCAATCATCGAAGCACACAGTCAATCAATTTTAAATCTAACTATTTAAAATTTAAATCAGAACAATACTGATTGAGTGAGAAGATCTTACCTTTGCTTTGCATACAATTCATTTTCATTCTAGATTGTTTTCTTCCTTGTATTAGACCTTGTATAAATAATTTGATACAGTTTATTAATATTCGGAATAATCGAACAATTCAATTTGCCATTTCAAAATTATAATTCAACTAATAATTTAGTTTAAATTAACGACTTTATTTTTAATTGAAAAATTAAATTTTAAAAAAAAATTCTCTTACCAATTCATTTAATTAAATTGATTTCCCTTTTATAATCTTTTAGTGACTATAATAAATTCAATAAGTCAATGGATCTTTTTTTTTAAATCACCAAATTCATAAATTTAAAATAAACACGTAATTTCAAAATGTGTATAGATATATCTATTTTATTTTATATATACCATATTTTTCCTACTCCTGCATGTATATACATACATACATACATACATACATACATACAAATATTTGAAAATAAAAAAATCTATTTGTTTGTTGTTTTTTTCTTTCTTCCTATAAAATCCCTAATTTATACATATATAGACATATATACGTTAAATTTAAATTTAAAACCCAAAGCATATACCTCACTGTCGTTTGTGAATCCAGGTCGCATCGACTTCGAACCCGCTACCCTTCACCGATGCCTCCCACCTCAATGCCCTAGCTGCCATTCCATACATCAACTTCTTCCTACTGCATCATCGCCGAGCTCGACGGCCTTGATTTGTCGCGCCACTGCCAAGCTAACATTGCCACCATCACCACGCTGCTCCCCACCCCAGCCTCGCGCGCGCAGGCTATGCGATGACGGAGTCAACTTAATCTCGTAACCCCAAATTATAGCCTCGCCGAAACCCTAGCTTGCATCGCGACCTTCCACTCGCGCTAGCTCGCGTACGCGATCAGCCCTAAGTTGCTGCCACCTCTTTCTCAATCTCAAAGTCGATTCCGACTCTGATTTCTTCCTCCCCCTTCACGCGTGCGAATTGATCGAACTGAAATGAGGTTTCAATTTCTTCCCGACTTCGGCCATTCTTTGGATTTTGATTTTTTGATTCTTTTTCGATCTAAAGGAAAAAAGGGGTCTCGGCTTTTAAAAAAAAGAATGGGATGTTGGCGTATGGAGGAAGGCTGTAGTGATTTTCAAATTATATTTTTTTACAATTTTTATATTCAAAATATTTCGTATAACCTAACTCGAAATCCCGAACTCCGAATCAGACATGCCGCCAGGCGTTTATATGGTTTTATCCGCATTCCGAACACAATGGAACATGTTTTAGAGGCTAATTCATTCATATGTGTAAGTTACGGAAGCAAACGATCAATTTTAAATTAAATCGATTAAAATAGTTTCTATGCATTTTGAGCTGTGAGGGTCAAATGACAACTCCGATTGCTACGAAAATTGGAATCCGATAATAACTAACTATTACGGATCCAATGGAACTGGTTTTGTGGAATTCCGAGACTGTGCCTTGGAAGGCTATTTTTAAACTTCGATTCAAATGATATAATTTCAAAACTGAACAAATCATTCTCAAATTCAATTCTGAAGCTTATATTATCTTCAGTATTATCAATATGAATTTTACAAGCCTTTGAAATATTTTTAATCAGCTTAAAACTGAAGATTCAAATTTTTATCCAACTTCAATAAATTTATTTAATTTAATAATTAAATTACCCAATAAATAGTGATATTTGAAATTCAAGTTAAACCATCATTCAAATATTTAAAATGAATTAAATATCATCAATTTCAAACGTTCAAAATTCTAGGTCGTCGCAAAAATAGTGGAAGTTTTTAAGCACTAATCCACTGACTGTTCTCTAACTTTTTTCAAAAGTTAACCAAATCTTCTTTAGTCTCTTATAAAATCTTATATTAAGCCTAAGTCATCATGGAAAGCATGATTAGCAAGTGGAAGGAGGCATGGTCATAAGCTTTAGGTGTTCAGGAGATGTTTTAGTGATGCGTCGATTTGTTTGAATGTTGGTAGGAAGTATCGGCTTGGAAATGGGTGAGAAATCTACACACACACACACAATATATATGCATTGGATGATATATATGTTTTTCTATGGTTGTTTATAATGATTATTGATCATGTTTGGTTGTTTTTTATGCTTTGATCATCAAGAAATGATTGTTTAATATGGTTGTTTTAACAAGTCACGTTAAATACACATCGATATTACACAAGGAAATCACTTTAAGAATCAAATTATAAAAGTGATGTGGAATCATTAAAACTCTTTAAAATGGTTCAAATATGTTGTATAAACACTAAAAACAAACTTGATGAAGTTTGAATAAGAAATGAAAAATGATTCAAAACTAGGTACGTCCCGTAACGGTAGTTCGTGATTTCACGCTGCAAAAGTTATATGAGTGTACAAAGTGGAAAATAGCTCAGAATTCTTTGTAATAATAATTTTATGAAATATTATATCCATTGTCTTCAAATAAAAGAAGAAAATCAAGATTTCATCTTGTAGATTTGGAAATATAAGTAAAAGAAGTTTTCAAAATAATCGTGGTTTTACAGTTCGGAATCCAAAAGAGGATTTCTTAAAATTTAATATTTTTAAATGTTTTAAATGAAAAAATATTTATAATTTTTTTAATAGATAGTTGATTTGTGTAAATAAATTTTCAAATGATAGAAAAGTCATTTTGGTCGATATAACTTTAAAAACACTATTTGTAGCACTATTTGCAACGGTTTTAATAACAATTGAAATATAACTTTAAAGGTAACAATTCGTTTTCAAGTCTTCCATAAATGTTTTTAAATGAAAAATTAAGTGTTTTAAAGTTGTTTTCAGGATTTTATAATTTAAATAAATGATTTAAAGAAAAGCTATTATTAACAAATGTGTTAATCATAGCTTTACTAAGCCGACAAGTACACCTGATTTTTCTATTCGTAAGATCTGGGTGAGGTGCTTAAACTAAGGAGATTTTTGGAAGAAACTAGTTTTCAGGCTCAACTGGCCTCCCTCAAACAAGGGATAAATAAGGTCGAAATGTCGAAAGCGAGTTAAGTATAAAAGATTAAATTTTCAAATTTAAACAATTTGGATTTACCATCTTAGATAACATGGTTTTGATTTATTAAAAAGTTACATTTTGGGATTGAGAATTCTTTGTTAAAATTTAAGCAAAAATTTTTGGAATTATTCTAAGTTTTAAAAAGAGTTTAATTAAACCGTAGAATTTAACGAAGAGTGTTTTGATGTTCCCATATATACCGAAAACGAATGTTTCTAAATATATATATATATATATATATATATATATATATATATATATATATATATATCGAAGGTATTTTTTTTCCAATAAAATGAAATGAATAAGTCAAATGATAATCGCCTATCTATAACCATCTTTTTATCGATGATTGGTTTGACGGAATCGGGGTTGGATTTAGGCAATTACTATCTAAAAACCACTTCGAACAAATTTTTGTTTTGAAATTGAAAAAAAAATATTGAAGACCTTGATTTTTAAGGAGGAGATCTTCATAATGGAAGGACTGCTTATTGATAATATTTGGAATTGCTCCCAAGATTAATAAATAGTAGTGGTCCCTTTGTTTTGGAATCTTCGTATCCAAGGGCTAACTTGCCACTAATCCTAGGGGTAATGCCGAATGGATGTGGTAGGAGAGTGCATTCGGTTTGTCCTATTCCTGGATAATTTGTATGGACAAATGTCTGACATTGCATTTCTAGATCATACAGATTGATCTCTACGAATGTATCATCTGTTTGGTAGCAGAGAAGGTCACTTTTATTAGCTTAACACCCTTTCCTGAGACGTACGAGCTCAGAAGTTATATGTTTGTAGAAATCTTTTATGAGATTTTGAAATGGCAAAGCGGCATTCAAATCAAAGAACGTGCTATGTAAAAGTAATAGATACCTCAAAGCCTCATGCCTGGGGATATTGAAACATGGGATACTTTAAGGAAAAAGTGGGTCGCAACCAATCAGGGTATGAAACCACCTTCTAGATGGATGAAATTTCTACCCGCTATAATGTCGGGTTTAAATTAAATGTGTATGCTATAAGACGCCTGGGATAGGTCGGTAAGAGTCGGGTGATGCAATACTCGGTGTTATTCGTATATTATATTTTCGGTGAGGTCAATCTTAATTCACATAAGGACCAATATAGCGGACTCGGGTGCAATCCTCTATAAATGCACTGTACGAGAGGTAGTCCCTTACCTCGCTATTCAGTTGAAAATCCAATAAGTGTCATATGGACTTAGTTGTGCAAAGTACTAAAATATGAGATGCAAGCATTTTAGCTAAGATTTATGAATTTGTTTGCATATATTTTCAAAAGAATGTCTTTAAAATAATATTACCAAATTTTCACCTGAAAAATATTTTGATTACCATAAGGTAAAAACCATTACGTGTTTACGTGTGGCGTGGTCTTATGAGATATCCTGTAACATCCTTAATTTTTGACAACATTATTTAGAAGATTTAATCAGACAAATTAAATACAATAATGATGATAGAGGGATTGAGATTTGAATAAATATATGATGGGCCATGCTTAATAATTAAATAAACGGCTTTAAATTAGTTTAAAGGTTAATTAGTTTTCACATGGGCATATAAGGAAATAGCCATTTTATTTAACACGGCTATACACTTCTCATTTTTGTCCATTCATGTTTCATTTCTGACCACCATAAATGCAAATCTAAATATAAAATTATAGCTGGCCATTAATAAAGAGAAAAGAGGTAAATTTCAATCAAAAGCTAAGGATCAAAGCTAGGAAGAATTAATCAACAACAAATCTCAAATTCCTTATCAAATCTATGGTGAATAATAATTCATTCCATTTCTTTTTTGTTTTTATAATCCTTTGATTTTGGATTTGAGTCTTTATTTTATTTCTAAGAAATATTGGATGATGATATGCTTAATTTATGAATTATTTTATTTAAACGATTTAATTGTATATGAAATTTGTATGTTTTGGAGGCAAACCCATGGGTTATTGACTTTAAAATGCCATGGAAATTTTTTATGTTAGTAAAACATGATTTTGGAGATAGGTTTTAATTTTCAAAATTTTCTAAGCTACGGAAATTTTATTATGAATTTTTTATGATTTAAAATTTACTTTGTACATTTTAGGAAGAAATTTGGGTACGAAATTTTGATATGTTAGATTATATGATGAAAGAGATTTTCTATGATTTTTCCCAAATGATTTATTAGGGAAAATAAATTATTTTAGAACAGGAACTTTTCTGCAAATATTGCTTTTATCATATGGAAAGGTTTAATGTTATGATGCTTTGAGTTAAATCAAATTAACTCGGCAGTTTTTATTGGTAAAGCATTTGAAAAGTTTAAAGTAGCTAATCAAGGAGTTACAAATGGAATGTTAGTTATAAAGAAATTGTCATGTTTAGCTATAAAAAAGCGTTTTAGAAAAAGGTGATTCCGCCTATTTCGGTGGCACCTTTCGACTCCTTTACCTCTACGCCATCTTAGTCAAAATCATCTCTATCATAACCCACCTAGTCGGAAGCAAGGCACATGGTATCGATAGAATCCGTACGAAGTGAATTGGTAAGTAGCGAAGGTAAGATGTCGAAAGCTATGCTTTCGTCAGAGTCGAAACCAAGGTTTAGTTTTAAAAAGATAAGTGCCTGCTTAGTTTTTGGAAGGGTTTCGTTGAGTCGATACCCTATAAAGTCAAAACCTTCAGTCTATTTTCTAAAGTAAAATTCGTGCCTTCTTTTAGTTAAAACTTTCAACATAGTCAAAAGTTATGCATTTGAAAGGGACTTATTAAATAGCTTTCGAAGGGGTGCCTTTTTCCTTTAAATGAGAGCTTTCGAAAAGGTTGGTTCCGACCTAGCCACAATTTTCCTTCTAAAGCATTGAAGTCATCAATGCCTTCGAAAGGTTATCCTTGTTTTTACCTAAGTTACGCCGCTTCCTAATTACTTTCGAAAGGGGTTGAGGGTTTCAAAGCTGATGGAGTCGAAAGGGGATTTCAACTCTGCCCTTTGAAGTTTTAAATTTTTAAAGGATTTTGCTTTCGACTAGATGGTTCCGACATCATAAAATTTTCCCCAAACTAAGTTTAGTTGGTTTTAAAAGAGATACTTTCACATATAACCATTTTGACCCAAATGATGTTTCTAAAGAGTAAACCCAATGCTTTTGAAATGCTACTTTATTTATTTCGAAGCTATATTTTAAAGAATGTTTTCTTGATACCATTGAAGGTATCTTAGTTTCGAAAGGTATATACTTAGAGTTTTGAAAATAGATTTTCTATTCTTTCAAAGGAGGTCATCCAATGGTTTCGAAAGTGACGTTTTAAAGTTTCAAAACAAATAACTCATCCTCATTTTTAAAGGAAAAACCATAGCATAAATAAAGATTTTGAAAATATTATTCACATTGTTATTACCCGTAATTGTATTTTGGGAAAAAGGGCAGAACAACCAGTTAGGTTGACCCCGTAGGGAATATAACTTAACAGATGTTAAAATATTAATTAAAAATATTGGCAGGGGTAACAGGTTCATAATCAGGCCATGAAAACTATGATTTGATACTGGCAGGGACTAGTAGGTATGTAGTTAGCCCATGAAAACTATATCAGGATTAAGATATTGATAGATAGTCAATAGATTCCTAGTTAGCCCGTGAAAACTAGGATATTTAAAATGATATTGGAGCTACCAATAGGTTCTTAATAATCTCATATGAATTATGAAATTGGACAGATAGTCCATAAATATTTAAAAGGTCAATAGTTCCCTTAAAAACTATAATTAGACAGGAAGTCAAAGAAATGGGGATGGGTAATTCAAATTTGATTTATTTTGCATATCATCATAACATTTTGAAATACTATATTTTTAACCTTATGGATACAGAAGCACAATATATGGTTTTATAAATTTTTTAGGACACTAGTGAGAGGAAAACTCGTTCCGCTAAGCGGCATGGTCTTACTAAATATCTAGATAGTTTGAGATAGTAAATTATTTTTCATACCAGGTTTTATGTCTGGCTCGAGATTTTTGTTTCCCCCTTAAACTCTTGGATAATCAATTGATTTTGAGTAGGTTGAGAGTTAAGATTCCAAGGTGTTCTTTTGGACGAATAAAGCTTCCAAGGACGTGTAGGAGGCAAGCTTGTTATTAGAGTTCTTTTATTTCTGCTATGTGCTTTGTTTGGAAAGGAAATTTTTTTCTTGCCTATCTATATAGTCTGACTAACCAATGGGGCATCTTCATATATCGCTCTTGGCGTATTTTGTAATAATTATATGTTATCTGAATGTGGTCTGCGAATATGGATTATGTAATCAATTTGAAATATTTTGAAATGGAATGAGGAATTTGTTTGCTGTTTAATTTTTTTTCCATATTCTTGTGTTTCTGTGTATCAATATATCTAGTGTCGCCGTATTTGGTCACGAGGATTAATAACTATGGATGACTGCAACATCCATAGCTGTTAGTTTTGGACCTCCAAGTAGGGGGATGTTACAAGTTGGTATTCCAGCCAGGTATATGAAACTTTAAAAGAAACTTAAACCTAATAGATTTTCCAATCATAATCCAATGAGTCAGGTAATAAGATTGGGGTATGGGTTAATGTTATAGTAACGTACTTATATTTGCTATATGTATATATATATATATAAGAACGTATTCCCCGCTCTCGTAGACCATTCTTCCATGTCTTACTAAGGCTCGTATGCAGATATACGAGAAGGGAGATATGGTAGCAGGAAACAGAAGAGGAAATCTTGATGGAGGAAGCACCACAACTAATAGAAATGCTCGACCCACTATCATAAGGAATCCGGGTTGACATGCTAATGCTAATAACCAAAATGCTGAAGCCAATGCGGGTGCTAGAAATCCACCAGTAGATATGGGAGTGTTGTATCAGTTCTTTACCAGTTTGATGCAAGAAGGAGCTACTGCTGGAGTTGCTGGAAATGTAAGAGGAGCTAATCCTATGGCTCCAGTTGGGAATATTGCTTTTCTGAGTAGAGATTACACCAGTTTGGGTAGGAAGCCATTCTTGAGGATGGAGAGTTCCATAGAAGTTAAGAATTGGCTATTGCACTACGAGCGTATATTTACTGATTTGGGTTTGAATGAGGGGCAAAAAAGAAGGTTGGCCTCTAGAATGTTGCAGGGGTCAGCACTTCATTGGTGGAATAGTGTCACTACCGGAGTTTCGAAAGAGCAGTTAACTTGGGCTGATTTTAAAACGAGGTTTGATCAGAAGTTTATATCTAGTTTTCCTAGTCTGAGCTAATGAGGAAGTTTATGAATCAAGTTCAGGGAGAGATGTTAGTAGTTGAGTATGATACTAAGTTTGAAGAGCTATCTCGATATGGATATGCTACTATAGATACTGACATAAAAAGGAATGAGAAGTCCATTTTTGGATTGATGCTTGAGCTTGCTAGAATGACCATGACACATATCTATGATCCTTGTAATATATGGTGGAGATGTCCATTCGCCATGAGGAGTTACTTGCTGATTTAGCTAAAGAGAAGTTAGTGGAAACTCAGGGTTCTCAAGGGAAGAAGAGTAAGTTCTTTAAAAAGAAAGGAGCCCAAAGGGAAGATACTGCTAAGAAGTCAAAGGCCGAGGTAGTTTGCTATAAGTGTGAAAAGAAGGGTCACTCTGCGAATGAATGTCGGTCGGGAAATGGGAAGAAAGCTACAAGTAAGAAAAATGTGAAGTGCTTCAACTGTGATCAATTTGGCATTAAAAGAAACCGTGTCTAGAGCCAGCTAGGGAGGACAGAGGAAAAGTTTTTACTATAGGACCGGCTAGGCCTACCACAATTGATAAAGGAAAAACTATGATGTAAGGTACGATTTTGATTTAGAGTATTCTAGTTAGAGTACTTTTTGATATCGGTGCATCACATTCATTTATATCCCTGTGTTTGGTTGATAGATTATGCTTAGAACTAACCTACCTTGTTACTTCCTTAAGGGTTGTGAATTCAATAGGAGGGTATGCAACTCTAGGGTTGAGATACAACCGGTTAAAACTTGATTTGCTGGGTCATAAATTTGCATGCAGTTTGTATGTTATTGATTTTGTAGATTTCGGGATCATTTTGGCTATGGATTGGTTGAGTTGGTATGAGGCTAGAATATTTTTCTAGGATAGCGAAATATCATGGAGACACCCTTATAGTTATAACCTAGTGATATTCTCAGTAGAGAATACTGACCAGAATATTAGTGATATGCTTAATGCTAGAGGTAGGAAATGAATTAAGTCAGGTTTGGGTAGCAAAAGAGTTTGTAGATGTCTTTGAGCCAGTCACTGGACTACTCCCAAAAAGAGTTGTTGAGTTTAGAATAGATGTTATGTCAGGAGAAGAACCTGTAAGTAGACCACCTAACAGGATTGTAACAACCCTGGTTTTGGTGATTACCTGTAAATATTAAATTATAACGGTGGTTATAATTTAATATTGTGAATTCAAAATAAATTAGAGATTTAAATTGTTTATTTGGAATAAACAATGGATTTTGGAAATAAAATGTGAAAATAAAGTTTTAAAACTTTATCTTGGGTATTTGTGAGAAGTATGAGTGAAATATGATTTTTATTTAGTGAAAATGCAATAATTCTTGTAATTATTGCCAAATGCTTCTTTTAACAATTTTAAAGGAAGTATTTGATTTTAAAATGTGTTTATTATAAACGAAAAGAAGGAATTTGATTTAAAAATAAATTTTGGCCATAAACAGGATGGAAAATGGTTTGTTATATTTTATTATGTAAAAAAAAATTGGAGTTAAAAATAGCATTTTATGTATATATTTGGGTTAAATTGGTTATTTATTTAAAAGTGAAAGTTTTTGATAGTAAAAATATTTTTATAGTAAAATTATCTTTTTTTATTAGTTGTAAAATATTTTATTTAACAAAGAAACGTGTTTGTATAATTTTAGTGTGTAGAAATTTAGTTCAAACTTATTTTTTGGATGAATTACATAAGTATATTTGTGTACATAGTGTTTAAGTGAGTAAATTATTTACTTAGGTTATTTTCTTTTGTTTTGGGTCAAAGCCCATTATGACATAACAAGAAAAAGCAAGAAAATCTTCTTCCTTCAGCTTGTACATTCACATTTTGTTTTATAGTAAACCAAATCGGAAAGAAAAAGAAAGAAATTTAACTTCTTCTCAAATCTAAAGCTCAAACTCCTTTTCTCTTCAATTTAATTGTTGTTTATATCAAATTAAAGAGAATTCTACAGGTAATCTATTTCAACACTAAAGAACTTCATAAAAATCTAGTTTTGAGAAATTCGGTTTGTCTGTAATAGTTGTTTCTCCTTTTGCATGTCTCTGTGCTTTTGATTTACAGGTATTCGAAGCCATCTCTTGCTCCAACCTCTCAACTTTCAGCTGTAAATCTGGATTTTGCTTTTCATTTGCAAGGTGAGTTAACTACTCATAAAATTCTAGATGAAGCAAAGCTTCAAAAAGCCAAATCTGTGAAAAAATAAATCTCTATATAATATTTTCTATACTTGATTTTGTTTCTGTGAAAAATGATTTAGGTTTCCACTTTGCATGTCAATTTCTTCCAATTTTGGTAATGAAATTCTGCCAGATTTTCTTCTTTTGGTAGTCCATATGTTGCAGTATATACATGAAAATTTTGGTAGCTAAATTCATTCGCTTGCTATGTGAAAAATGCACTGCAAAATCAATTCGAAACAATGAAATCCACCTGCACAAAATTCGTAGTCTAGGTCTACCTAGGGGTTGACCTATGACCACATAGGTCCACCGTATGGTTGACCTAGGGGACAGTAAGGTCGACCTATGGTCTATGAATTCTAGCCCTTTTGCTCTTCTGTTATGCCACATTTCTAGCTCATTTTGCCTATTTTTCTACTTGACTTTGGTGAAATATTTATGTTGTTTTGAAGGCTATGATGCCTATGAATAGGCTAGCCAAGATTTTATGAATTTGAGATTCAAATTTAATCATTTTGAATTGAATTATAATGTCGGTTTTGGAGGATTTTTGATGTTTTCACTTGATTTCAAGCACGAGATTTTCCATATAATTTTGATATAATTTTTAAAATAAATTGGCTTTTGAAATAATTATTATATAATATTTTAAAATTATTTCAAGCTATAAAAACTATGTATGGGAAATTTCAAAGATTGTTTTCAAAATCGATTCGAAAATTGGTTTTAAAAGATAGTTTTCTCAAATAGATTATTTTATATATAAAGTACATGTTTTTGAACTATTCGAGCGAATGAGCAGGAGAATTAAATGGTTTAGTAAAACACATGGTATGGGGCACGTGCGTTTATCTTATTAGTTAATTCTTGACTTGTTCGTTTAATCGTTTTGATCTTCGGGTTGTATTTGCCGATGAGATGAGGCAAATATTTTTACTGATTTCTGGTGTGACATTGGCTAGTGGTTAGTAAACCGAACGTGTGATATGGAATGCACTGTTAACGCTTTTTGTGTTTCTATCCGAGAGTTTGTGACACATTCACGAGGTATTGCCAGTACTTGAGCTGTTGGGTTCTACATGTACATATATAGCTATTGGGCTAATTATGGGTTGTTAGGTCCTAAAAGAGGCCGGGGGTTCTCTTGTACACAATACTTGACAGGATGTTGGGCCATAGATTGGGTTGTTGGGTCCTTTCTACATTTATAGCCATTGGGCTACTATTCGGCTGTTGAGGTCCTTTCAGAAAATGGTTTTAAAAGATTATTTTCAAAATCGATTTTGGAAAATGGTTTTAAAAGATTGTTTTCTCTAATAGATTATTTTATATATAAAATGTAGGTTTTTGCAATGTTTGAGCGAATGAGAAGGATAATTAAATGGTTTGGTTAAACATATGCTATGGGACACGTGCATTTATCTTATCAGTTAATTCCAGACTTGTCCGTTTGATTTTTTTGAGCTTCGGGTCGTATTTGTCGATGAGATGAGGCAAATATTTTTACTGATTTCTGGTGTGACATTGGCTAGCGGTTTGTAAACCGATTAGTGAGAACATGTGGTATGGGATGCACTGTTAACACTTTTCGGGTTTCTTTCCAAGAGTTTGTGACATATTCACGAGGTATTGCCAGTACTTGAGCTGTTGGATTCTATGTGTACATATATAGCTGGTGGGCTAATTATGGGCTCTTGGGTCCTAAAAGAGGTCGGGGGGTCTCTTGTACACAGTACTTTGCAGGAAGTTGGGTCATAGATTGGGTTGTTGGGTCCTTTCTACATTTATAGCTGTTGGGCTACTATTGGGCTGTTGGGTCCAATTTCTTATATTTCTGTTTTCTAGATTTCTATATGGTGATTTCTAGAATTTTGATGATTTACATATGTTGTCACCATAGTTGCTTTTGTTGGATTATTTGTATAGCTTGAGTGCTATTGTGCAGATTATATAGTGATTACATTTGGAGTTGTGAACTCTTAGTCGAGTTCTATATGTTGTGATTCTTATTTTCCATTCTTTAGCATTTTGAGATTTGTATATGCCGACGAGATAAGGCGTATGTTTGCGGATAATTGATGTTGTTGTTGTTTAACTTAGCTATTATTTATGTATTGGATTATGCCGATGATATGAGGCACATTTGTTGATATTTGAGATTGATTTGAATTTATCTCTGCCTAGAAACCCTATTGACTTTGACTTAGCATTGCTTCTTCTCCTCAAGAACAATTGTTATCTCTTTTCCATATGAATTACTCATATATTTACTAATCAGTTAATTAAGCTAGACTAGCCCGTGTATTTTTATATAGTTAGGTCAGACCGAATTGTTTCAAGTTGGATCCTGCTTTGGACTTTGCTTTGATTGCTTCCACCTTGGATGTTTGCTTATCTCTTTTTGAGTATTTTTGTAGCCTTTTTGAAACTTTGATATGTGTCTATTATTTTGACTTGTTGTATATAGTGTGGCCCTTATACCACCTCTGATGTATCATTTTGTATTGTACTGGGATTTATCAGTGTGTGTGTGTGTGTGTGTGCGTATATATGTTGTCTGTTGTTCTATGATGTGATGTACATATTATTCTTATATTTTGTACTGATAGATCTGTTAGCCACTCTAGTTTTGTATTAAGTACTTATTGAATATATCGATTCACTGGCAGAAGAAAAAAATAAAGCACTAAATCGACGTATTCAATAAATGTTTAAGACAAAGTTATGGATGGTCGCTCCTAACCAGCCCTATTCTCTGCATTAGCAGACAGTATTACCTAGTAATAATATTTGTAAATGTAGGTCTCGGAGTGGGGCATCACAAGGATGACACCAGCCGAGACGAAGGAATTAAAGATGCAGCCAGTGGATTTAGAAGGAAGGAGTTTTATTAGACCAAGCAGTTCGCCTTGGGAAGCGGCCGTGATGTTCGTAAATAAACTAGATGGATCATTAGGATGTGCATTGACTATCACAAGTTAAACGAAAGGACAATTAAGAATTAGTATCCTTTGCTAAGAATAGATGATCTGTTTGATCAGTTAATTGGGGCCAGAACATTTTCCCAGCTGGACTTGACAATAGGTTTCCATCAGTTAAGAATGGCAGGGGACAATATACCTTTGATATCATTTCGAATTAGGTATGGTTCATTTGAGTGGTTGGTGATGCCATTTGGATTAACGAATGCACCTACCTTCTTTGTGGATTTAATGAATTGGGTTTTCCAAAAGCGTTTGGATGGATTTGTACCGGTGTTAATAGATGACATTCTAGTCTACTCTAAGGGTGAGAGAGCATGACGTTCATCTTAGAGTAGTACTTGAGACGCTGAGGCAGAAATAGTTAAAGGCGAAGTTTACCAAGTGCCATTTCTAGAAGAAAGAGGTTAAATTTCTGGGTTACATGGTTTCAAAGAAAGGATTGTTAGTCAATCCAGATAAGATCGAAGTCATGAATAATTAGAAAAGACCAAAGATGGTGACCAAGATCAGAAGTTTTCTTGGACTTGCTGGCTACTATCGAAAATTCATTAAGGATTTCTTACGGATAGTATCACCCTTAACTAAGCTAACCAGGAAGGAGGTGAAGTTTGTTTGGCCCGACAATGTGAGGAAGCATTCCTTAAGTTAAAGCATTTGTTGACCAATGCACCCATGTTATTAGTTCCAGATGAAAACCAAGGATTGGTGGTGTATATTGATGCATGTGGAACTGGTTTGGGAGCAGTATTGATGCAGAATAGTAAAGTGATTGCCTACGCATCTAGACAGCTTAGACTGTATGAAGTTAGATATCTTACTCATGATTTAAAGTTGGCAGTTGTGATCTTTGCATTGAATATTTAGAGACATTATATCTTTTGGGAGAGATTTGGGTTGTACCCGATCACCAATCTTTAAGATATTTATTCTCCCAGAAGAAGCTGAATATGAGACAGCTGAGCGACTGGAGTTTTTGGCTGCATATGATTTTGGTATTGAATGTACACCAAGAAAAGGTAAAAAAGTGGTTGACGCTCTTAGCAGGAAACGTCAGGATGTGGTGTTGGCTATTTTGATGGAGTGAAAGGATTTATAAGCTTTAGTCGATTGCGATGTGCTGTTAAGATTGACTGCTGGTTCTAGTCAGAGTATCGCCCGGTTGACTTGTTTAGAAGTTCGACCTATGTTGATTGAGAAAATTGCTTCTTAGCAGAATGAGGATCCGGCATTGGTACCAAGCTTAATATGAGTATTGTGTATCACCCTCAGAGAGCTTGTGTATTAGACTTTGGTGGATCTTGGGAGGATCACCTAAATTTCGTGGAGTTATCCTATAATAATAGATATCAAACAAGTATAGAAATAGCATCATTTGAAGCTTTGTACGAAAGGCCATACAAATCACCTGCATGTTGGTGGGAAACTAGAGACAGATTAGTCTTAGGTTCAGATTTGGTTATAGAGGTGTCAGAGAAGACTGAGTTGATCCGAGAAAGGATGAAGGAAGCTCAGTCCAGACAAAAGAGTAACGCAGACAAGAGGCACAAGGACTTAGAATTCTCAGTTGGAGATAGGGTTTTCATTAAGGCATCACCAATGAATGGTGTGATACGATTTGGAAAGCCGCAAGATATGTAGGTCCATTCCAGATTATAGAGAGAATTGGAAAGCTCACATACAGAACAGAGTTGCCGAGCAGTTTGGAAGGTATCCATAATTTATTTCATGTGTCTCATCTTCGCAAATATGTGCATTTATTCCTTTGACAAGGTTGGATGACTTAACAGTAGAGCCTAATTTGACTTTTGTTAGACAACCAGTTTGGGTTGTAGCTAAAGATGAGAAAAGATTAAGGAATAAGACAGTCAGGTTAGTGAAAGTTCAATGGAGCGACAACAAGAAGGACTGTACTTGGAAGACAGAAGATAGGATTAGAGATACTTATCCTAATCTGCTTGGAGGGTATGTCTATGTTAGATTTATATAGATATTGCTAGTCAGTTAGACTAGTATAGTTGTTAAGTGTTATCATAAATGATGGTTATGTTTAGTATTTAGTCCTTATTGGATTCCAAGGATAAGATTCTTTGAAGGGGGTGTCTATAACATCCTTAATTTTTGATAAAATTATTCAAAAGATTTAATTGGATAAATTAAATAGAATTGTGTTGATAAGGGGATTGAGATTAGAATAAATTATATGATGGGTCGTGCTTAATAATTAGATAAATGGGCTTTAAATTAGTTTAAAGTTTAATTAGTTTTCACATGCGCATATTAGGAAATAGCCATTTTATTTTATATGACTATATACTTCTCATTTTTGCTCATTCACGTTTCATTTACCACCATCACAAGTGCAAATCAGAAAATAAAAATATGGCTAGCCACTAACAAAGAAGGAAAGAGGAAAAATTCAATCAAAAGCTAAGGATCAAAGTTAGGAAGAATTAATCAAAAACAAATCTCAAATTCCTTATCAAATCTAAGGTGAATGATAATTTATTACATCTCTTTTTGGTTTTTATAATCCTATGATTTTGGATTTGCGTATTTATTTTGTTTCTAAGAAATATTGGATGATGATATGCTTAATTTATGTTTATTTGATTTAAACAATTTAATTGTACGTGAAATTTGTACGATTTTAGGGGCAAGACCGTGGATTATTAACCTTAAAATGCCATGGAATTTTTATATTAAGTAAAACATGAATTTGAAGATGGGTCTTAACTTTCAGAATTTTCCAAGTTATGGAAATTTTATTATGAATTTTTAATGATAAATATGATATAATTGGGTTTAAAATTTATTTTGAATAATTTAGGAAGAAATTTGGGCCTGAAATTTTGATATGTTAGATTATATGATGAAAGAGATTTTCTGTTACTTTTGGGGATTTTCCTCGAATGATTTATTAAGGAAAATAAATTATTTTAAAGGAGAGACTTTTCTGCAAATATTGGGTTTGTCATATGGAACGGTTTAACGTTATAATGCTCTGAGTAAAGTCAAATAAATGCGGAAATTTTTATTAGTAAAGTATTTGAAAATTTTTAAAGTAGCCAATCAAGAGTTACAACTGGTAGGTTAGTTATAAAGCAATTTCCATGTTTAGTCGTAAAAACAGCGTTTCATAAAAAAGTGGTTCAACCTATTTTGGAGGCATCTTTCGACTTCCTTAACCTTCACGCCATCTTAGTCGAAACCATCTCTGTCGAAACCCACCTAATCGGAACCAAGGCACATGATATCAATAGAATTGGTACGAAGTGAATTTGTAAGTTGCAGAAGGTAGGATGTCGAAAGCTATGCTTTCATCGGAGTAGAAACCATGGTTTAGTTTTAAAAAGATAAGCGCATGCCTAGTTTATGGAAGGGCTTTCGATTGAGTCGATACCTTATAAAGTCGAAACCTTTTGTCTGTTTTCTAAAGTTAAATTCCTGCCTTATTTTACTTAAAGCTTTCAACATAGTCGAAAGCTATGCTTTCGAAAGGGACTTACTAAATAGCTTTTAAAGGGAGTGCCCTTTTCCTTTAAATGAGAGTTTTCGAAAGGGTTGGTTCCAACCTAGTCGAAACTAGCTACTAATTTCTTTCTGAAGAATTGAAGTCATTACTGCCTTCAAAAGATTATCCTTGTTTTTACCTAAGTTAAGCCGCTTCCCAATTGCTTTCGAAACGGGTTGAGGGTTTCGAAGGTAATGGAGTCAAAAGGGGTTTCGACTCTACCCTTCGAAGTTTTAAATTTTTAAAGGGTTTTACTTTCGATTAGATGGTTCTGACAACATCAAATTTTCCCTAATTTAAGTTTAGCTGGTTTTGAAAGAGATACTTTCGGATATAACCATTTTGATCCAAATGATGTTTCTAAAAAGTAAACCCAATGCTTTCGAAAAGCTACTTTATTTATTTCGAAGCTATGTTTTAAAGAATGTTTTCTTGATACCATCGAAAAGTATAATTGGTTTCGAAAGGTATATACTTAGAGTTTTGAAAATAGGTTTTTTTATGCTTTTGAAGGAGGTTATCTAGTGGTTTGAAAGTGATGTTTTAAATTTTCAAAACAATTAACCCGTTATCATTTTCAAAGGAAAAACCATGACATAAACAAAGATTTTGGAAATATTATTCACACTGTTATTACCCATAATCGTATTTTGGAAAAAAGGGCAGAACAACCAGTTAAGTTGACCCAGTAGTGAATATAACTTAACAGATGTTAAAATCTTAATTAAAGATATTTGTAGTGGCCAATAGGTCCATATTCAGCTTATGAAAACTATGATTTGACATTGGTGGGGGCCAGTAGTTTGTAGTTAGCCCATGAAAACTATATCCGGATTAAGATATTGACAAATAGTCAATAAGTTCTTAGCCCGTGAAAAATAGGATATTTAAAATAATATTGAAGTTACCAACAGGTTCTTAGTGATCCCATGAAAACTATGAAATTGGACAGATAGTCCATAAATATTTAAATGTCAATAGTAACCCTTAAAAACTATAATTGAGATAGGCAGTCAGAATAAATGGGGATAGGTAATCCAGATTTCATTTATTTTGCATATCATCATAACATTTTGAAAAACTATGTTGGGTGCATGAGCACAATATATGGTTTTCTAAATGTTTTAGGATACTAGTGAGGGGAAAACCCGTTCTGCTGAGCAGCGTGGTCTCACTAGATATCTAAATGGTTTAAGATGGTAAATTATTATTCATACCAGGCTTATATCGGACTCGAGGTTTTTGTTTTCCCCTTAAACTCTTGGACACTCAATTGATTTTAAGTTGGTTGAGAGTTAAGGTTTCCAGATGTTCTTTTAGACGATAAAGCTTTCAAGGACATGCTGGATGCAAGCTTGTTATTAGAGTTCTTTTATTTCCATTGTGTGTTTTGTTTGTAAAAACAAATTTTTTTTATTGCCTAACTATATACTCTGATCAACCATGGGGGTATCTTCATATGTCAGTCTTGGCATATTTTGTAATAATTATATGTTATCTGAACGTGGTCTGCGAATCGGGATTATGTAATCAATTTGGAATATTTTAAAACGGAATGTGGAATTTGTTTACTGTTTATTTTTTTATATTCTTGTGTTTCTATATATCACTATGTCTAATGTTGCTGTATTTGGTCATCGATGATTAATAACTATGGATGAGTGCAACATCCATAGCCATTTTAGGCCTCCAAGTAGGGGGATGTCACATACCCTTTTGTTTACAAAACCGGTTCATTACATCGAGATCGTGGTGATATGAGGAATACTTTGGTATGTTGATTACCGTGTTTTGAACTACTTCAGAAAGGTTCTTATTTTGGTAACTTCGTTATATAAGGGTTCTAATAGGACATTTCAATACATGTATGAAGAGATTATTCCTTGGTTGTACTAGTGACGTTTAAGCGATCAAGCTGGGACTTTAGGCTCGATCGTTTGCGTATGTATTTGGCATTCGAGTTGGGACATTAGGCTCAATCATTTGAATATGTTTTCGTTATTCGAGCTGGGACTTTAGGCTCGATCGTTTGCATGTGTTTTCGTTATTTGAGCTAGGACTTTAGGCTCGATCATTTGCATACTTTTCGACATTCGAGCAGGGACTTTGGGCTTGGTTGTTTTCATATGTTTTTTGCGTTTGAGCTAGGACTTTGGGCTCGGTCATTTGCATATTTTTTTGTCATTCAAGCTGTCACTTTGGACTCAGTAGTTTGCATGAATTTTTGACATTCGATCTTGGAATTTAGGGTCGGTCGTTTGCAATGTTTTCAACATTCGACTAAGACTTTAGGCTCAGTCTTTGCTTATGTTTATGGCACACAAGCTGGGACTTTGGGCTTGGTTATGTGCATATGTTTATGGCGATGGCAAGTTGGGACTTTGGGGTCAATCGTGACACGGTGTTTCTATGTTTAGACCCAGTAAATATTTTTACTGACACCATAGATCATAATGTCACTATAGTATTATATTATATTGAACTAACTTGTTGAGCACAGGAGACATCGACTAAAATATGGTTTTCGAGCATAATTGTTGTACTAGCTTATTAGTATTAAACACTTAGGAAATGCATTTCACCCATCAGATGTGACCTCCTCTATCATCCTCGTCTTTTTAGATATACTCTGATAGGTTGATAAAGATGATTGGTGGTGACTTAGAAGCAATATGGTACGATGGAGGTGCATATTTATTTATGGATATGTAACGACCCAGAATTTCTGTCATTTGAAATTCGTATATTTAATTGATTTTAAATATCACCAAGTAAAATTTGTAAGTGGAATAATTTATTTTTCAAATATTTAGATTTAATTGGATAATTAAATCGATAATTTAATATTTGAAATTGCGCAAATAATTGAAAATTGGGTTTAATTGATTAAAAATGATTTATAAAGTTATACTAAATCATATTGGAGTTAGAACAACGTTTGTGAACTTTTAAAATTGAATTAAAAGTTAATTTGTGAAAATTGAATATTTTAATATTTAATTGACCAGTTAAAATAGCCATTTTTCAAACAGTCTTGGATTTCGACGAAACCAGTTTCATCGTATCCGTAATGTCAATTATTGTAAGGTTTCAAATTTCGTGTCAATCGGATTTAACGTTTGTCCGGGGCAAGACAAAACGCATAGAAATTGGTTTAATCGATTAAATTTAAATTTGATCGTTTATTTCCGTAACTCGCACAGATGATCGAATTGGCTCTCGATACCTATTCCATTGTGTTCGGAACACGGGTTAAACCCTAGAAACGCCAGCCGGCACGCTTCGTTTGGAGTTCGGAAATTTTTGGATGAATAGTGTTTGGCGAATTTTCTATAAAAGGACTTGTTATTTTCCATTTGCAAAAGAAAACCCTAGGGTTTCCTCTCAAACGTCAGCCGCCACTTATTTCATTAATGGCCGAAAATGCTTGATCTTTTCCCCTTAATTTCTTCAAATCCACACATCTATTCGATAAACTCCCAACACGAAAAACGTAGAGCTCGAGATGATCTTGAGATCCATACGGTTATGATCTTGATTAGAGCAACGAGGAGGCAAGGCCGAGCTTCAAGCTTCTCTGGCCGAAGGTAGAGCTCGACTTGGGCGTGTGAATGGAAGTCGCTGATCGTGGTAGAAGTCGTCGAGTTGGTCGTGTGATTTAGGGCAAGGGCGGCGACATGTTATGCGACATTAACTGGAGATGGAAGAAACGCGTGTGGCGGCCCAGATCTATTGCTTTGAAATCAACGGCCAGGATGGATTTTAGGTTAAAATTAAAAATGAAATTGTAATTTAATTATATTATAATTCGTGTAACTTTAAAAATCAATATCTCTTTCATACGAGGTCGGAATTGGACAAAACAAATTGCTTGGATTCGTTTTGTCGAGAACTACGCAATGGAGCTGGTTTGGAGTCGTTTGGAGCTAGTGAAAATTTTGGGTAAAATTAAACGCGTGTTTAATTTTATTCGAAACAAAACGCTACAACTGTTATCGGAAACTTAAGGTGAGAACTTCTCACTAAATCGAATTGCGTTTCAATTTGAATTTTAAATATTTAAATTTAAAATTGCTTGATTGTGTTGATTATATGCTTGGATGATAAATTGCTATCTGTTGTATTGATATAGACCTTATACGCCGCATATTAAGCGGAGGTTATTTATTAAAAACATATACCGCGATAATTCCAACTTGAATGGAATTGGTATTATATATGTACTTGGAGTTGATTTCCCGCATTATATAGTAGATGAGACCCTATTATGCCGTATAATAGCGGATAATATTTTATAAATCCCATATACCACGATATTCCGTCTTGAAGCAGAATTGGTATCGTGCTAACATCTTTGGATGCAGGGAAACAGGTTGGAGGGATCCAACTGGATTCCTCAAATGATTGAATTGGTTTCAATATTGTGTGTTGATCTATTTATAATCTGCGTGATTATCTTTGTGATTGAAATCGTTAAAGGCTAATTTTAGCCGAATATATTTTTGGTATCGTTAGATGCCGAAAATAAATAAAGTTTGATTTTTTGAAAATTTAAGTTGAGAATTCATAATAAATTTTAATTTTGGAATTGATTCATTTTAAATAAATAAACGCTGTAATTTTTATGTTATAAAAATTATGATTTTTGTGAAATATAACCGAAATGTGATTTTGAAATAAGTAGTTGATTAATTTATAAAATGGTTCAAATTGGGATTTTTGAATTATTATAAATGATTTATATAAAAGATTTATAAAATTGATATTTATAAATTAAAATATTGAAATTATAAAACGAGTTTTTATAAGTGTTAAAATGAAGTATAAATGGATTTCATAAGTGGATGAAATCTATAGATTTATAAATTGTGAAGTTATAAAATGAATAGATTTTGTAAAATAAAAGATTTATATGTAATTAACTTATAAATTGGATTTTGGCGTGTAAATGGGATATGGATAGAATTTGTTAATAAAGTGATTTTATAAGTTAAAGTTGTTATAAAGTATAAACGTAATTTATAAACATTGTTTTATAAATCCGAAATCGACTTATTTTGATAAATTTAATTATTATAGCTTATTAAAGGAAATATATCCATGATTTTGGACAGTGAATAATCCTTTAAATAAAATACGTAGAAATGTTGAATTTGGTTAACGAAGTATATTCACGATTTTGGAGAATGAATAATATATTAAAGAAATATTTTGGAAAAGTGATATTTTAAATAGAATTAAAACGATTTAAAGATGTTTTAAAATGTGTTAATATCGAAACCATAGATTTCAACATTCATTGTTGAAATAGACGTTTCGATAAATAAAAGGAAATAGTGGACTATAACACTGTTGATATAGTAAATGATTTTCGAAAGGAAATGTTTATATAGTATTGGGATTTATATACCTATCTTAATTTCGAATACCTATACTAGTGATTTTGGTTTGTCGTAACGATGTTTTACGTAACATTCGTTTTGACCCAAATAAATGTGTTTAAGAGAATGTTTTCCTTAAAGAATAAAATATATACTTAATTTGGATTTAAGTGTATTGAATATTTTCCAAATGTTGAAAATAAATGGATTTGTGAATTACTTATTTGAATAAGTATGGAAATGTTTTCCAATATGAAGTGAATGTTTTGAGGTTATATCTTTTAAAGATAAGTAGAAAGTGAATACTTGAAATCGATTTGAAAATCGAATATCAATGGATATTTGAAAATTTAAATTCACCATGAAGTATATAAAGGAAAGGAAGATTTGTTTAGAAAATAAACATTGATGTATTTTTGAAGTGTGGAAATAAATTTACGAATTTGGGACGTAAATTTAAAGTAAATCGGTAAGGATTTATTTGATTGGTTTAAATGAACCATTTTAAAACGAATGTTGTAAAGGTGAAAAGTGATTTGAAATCTGTTTTCAAATGGTAGAAGTGTGGAAAATATACCTTGTAAAGATATTTTTGAAAACAAATAATTTGGAAAATTATTTGAAATCGGGCGATGTTGTGAATATTGATTGATAGTTAAATAACCAACTATCAATATTGACCCTTAAATGGCTATTTGTTGTGAATTGGTTGAAATTGAATGCTACACTTATTTTTAAATTATTGCGCTCGTTATTCGGATTACCCATTCCGAATAGTGATACACGTAATGGATAGCATTGAAGACCGGTGTTGAAGACCGGGTATTTGTGAAAACGATAGGACCTATCGATTGTCTTTGCACTGTTAGCTACGGTATGGAGATTTCCTTTATGATGGGAAATTCGGTCGGGATTGTGAATACTCGGATTGCAAGGGCTTCTTTTGAAGTGCCTTCGGTTCTGTTCGAACCCGAAACAGACTTGTATGGTTACGTGTCTGACATTACATTTTGAGATATAAAGCAGATTTCTTTCAAATACATTTCTGTTGGTGGCAGAGAATTTATTCTCTTAGCTTAACACCCTTCTCTGAGACGTATGAGCTCAGAGGTTTTGTAGTTGAAGATTATCAGCGATATACTCTCAATTTGGTAATGTGGCATGCTGAGTGTTGCTATGTGATGATTATTTATTGATCATTTGTTGATCAAAGTGTGGCTTTGTGAAAAAGCGTAGCTTTGTGGACGAGACTTCTCAGACCTCACACCCCGGAAATGGTCAAAACTGGAATATGCGGCAAGGTTATGAGGGTCGCGCCCTTTAGGGTGTGTCATTTCCTTCTGGAAAAGGGTGGTGCTAGGTGTGGAGCGCTGATGCTTAACCTATGTGGTTGCTCCAATCTCATTTTCTGTGTGGTTGTTGCTTTGTGATCGAGGGCCCTCGAATAAAGGTCCCAAAGGACCGGGGGGTGGCATATTCGTGTAGTAGTTACCTAGTTACAAAGGTAACCCAGCCTTGTGTTGGTAGAGAGCTGGTTAAATTCTCGGGACGTCCCGCTAGAGGGGTACCCATGTGGTAGTAGGAAGTTTCTTAGCCTGACCATTTATTGGAAATCCAAAGATACAATACGAGCCTTGTACGGTTTTAGTTGTAGAACCTGCCATTTAATATGGTAGCTATAGCAGGCATAATATAATGGTACCTATGCTTGGCTAAGATTTATATTCTATTTTCGAAATGCTTTCATCACTATGCACTAATAATAATATCAAAAATGATTTGTTTTGCGTAGTAAGCATCTTTGACTATCATAAGGAGAAATCTCCTCCAAATTTGCATTTGCATTGTGCGTGTGCAGGGAGGCCTTATGGTAGTTTTATTTTCCAAAAGCATTGCAGATATTTTTCACTTCCCTTGTTGTTGTTGTTTTAAAGATAAATAACTGTTTTAAGTTCTCACACCAGTCCCATGACTGACCTGGAGTTTATTATTCTCTTCCTAAACTCTGGGTGCCCATAATTTTCCACACGGGCAGTCTAGAGTCGGGTTATCAGGTCATTCTGGATTCAGAAGTGCTATGGAGCTCAAGTGGCGAGCTGGATGGCGAGACGTATTACTTGTATATGATATTATCTTTTCACCGTATAATTCACTTGTAAGGACATGTTTGTATAACTATCCATTGTTTTGTTGTGTTGTATATTGTTGTTGTACACTCTGATGATGATGTGATGTAATGTAATAACTGATATAGTTCTTTGTTTTAAAGATTATTCATTAATCTATTATATGTTGTTCCGCTGCGATATGTGAGATTCTGATATTGTTTCTGTTCTGTTTTCTTACTTCTTCTATCATTTTCTTCTACCTCTTCTTTTTAACCCTCATGGTTCGATTTTCCGGCATTCGATTGCTCGGCAGTTGATACAGTGGCTGTATTGATGTTGATTTTCGAAAGTCGTAGAATCGGGTCTTGACAACGTGGTATCAGAGCATATGGTTAAGCGATAACCTTGGCTCTGTTGGGAATTACTCATTAGAGATAGAGTCAGTAGTACTCTAAAATGAGTTGAGTGTAATAATAGATATGAGTGCGTATTTGTTAGTGAATATGAAATTGTTTTGTATTATGTTGACTTATCGGTTGATTGTGTATAGATTCTGGTCGGTGCAGTCTGGCTAACTGTCGTCGATAGGGGTTTCTAAACTTTTAAACGAGGTAAACCGACGTAGTATCATTTTAAATTGGGTAAATGAAATAATTTTACCTCGATTATATTTTATATATAAAGGAATAATTTTTCAGAATTATCAAAGTGTATGTACAATTGAATTGTTTGATTGTTGAAAATGTAAGAAAATATATAAGTGAATCAAAGTTGTTCGAATAATCTGAATAAAAACAACAATTGTGAAAGAATAAATTATATGAAAGCAACAATTGTATAAGTATAGAATTATAATTGAAATGATTTACAATTGTGGAATAATCTTGTATAAGTAAAGGGAAATAGTGAAATTATATAAGCAAGATTTATAAATGAGATTTATAAATAAAAAGAAAATTTTGAAAGAATTTAAAGCATTGGATTCACTACTGTTGCTGGGGAATAATAAGGGTGATGACTACAGCATCATCAGTATCATTTTCGAGTTTCTGTGTAATGGATTTGCTACCATAGTAAGTTGAAAATTGAATTTTGTTGTCATAAACAAATTTGAAATTGAAATCCAAGTTGAAATTGATGAATATAAGTTATCAAGTTTTGAATTTATAATATGAGATAATAAAGTTTTAACTTTGGTAAAGTTGAAATAAATTTGAATTAGTATGATAAAATATATGATGTGAAATTTAACTAAAGGAAGTTAAATAAATTAAAACAGATTTGGAAGTTGAATAATAAGTTGTATAACTTATTAAATGTGAAGATGTAAGTAAAACCAATTACTAAAATGGTTAAACAACTTTGTTAAGCAAAACGATGTATGAACCTGAATAAGTGATGAAAATTGACTTGGGTAAAAGTTAAATAGAATTTACTTTGGAGTTGGAATCTGAATTGGATTTATAAGTGGAAACTTGAAATAGAAATTTAAGTTAAGTTAAACAAATGATGTTTAAAAGGAATATGACTTAAGTAATGCTGAATAAAGTTGATTTTGGTATCAAAATGAATTAATGAAATGAAGTCATTAAATGAATATGAACTTGAGTTATCTAAAGGAGATTGACCTTTATTTGTAATATAAATTGGTAATTGAACTAATGAGTTGAATGTAAATCAATCGAATGTAATGAATTGATATAGAATAATGGATATAAGTGTTAATTCATTTAAGGCTAATTGAATGTTAAACCAAATTGAAGGTAAACAAAGTGAATATGAATGTTGAATGTAAAAAGAATAAATTCGGTTGTATTGGATATACATTGGTTGTTAGATTATTGTTAATGGATTGAATAGAAATTCATATGCAATTGAATGAATTAAATTGAAAGCTAAAGCAATTAAATTCGAATTGGAAGTTGAGTAAATTTAAATTGAATAGAAATTGATTTGAATTGAAAGTGAACAAATGTGAATGTAAATTAGTGAATGTAAACTAATTGACAATGAATAACTGAATGTCGTTGTAAATAAATTGGTTGTAAACAATTACAAGTAATGTTGAAATCAAAGAAGTTGCTTATAAACCTTGCTTAGTATGCATTTCTTTTAATACGCATGTGTTGTAGTTGTTTAAAAGAGTAAAATGTTAATAACTTCTTATATATGTCACTTACGTGTTTATATTGAGTAAGTACAGGTACCGGAGCTACCGTTAGCTGGTTTTGGTTGTGAAAAATGCTAAATAAATAACTGCTTTGCTTAAAAATGCTAAAAAGGTATGCCTACGCAATAAAAATAGGAAATATGAACTGTTTTTCTGTTTTCCGACCGTGTGGGTCGATGTACATATATTTATATCTATAGTGATATTGTAAAAGCTCCTCCGTACAAAGGAGGTTATGGCGAAATTTTCTGAAAATTTAAGGCGTTAGAAAATTTTTGGGAAATTTTGGAATTTTTTTTTTGTGAAAACTAAGTTTTGATTTGAAGTTAAAGGTTAAACGGTATAGTTGATTTTGAAAAAGATAACTATATATGGATTTGAAAACTTAGTAAATATTTTGTAAGAAGTTTAACTATTGAATTTTGGAAAAGTTAAACGCTTAAGAGATTTGAAAAGTCTAATTTAAACGGTTTGTTTTGAAAAGTTAATGGATTTTAAACTTTTTTTTTCTTACTTGGTAATTTCGAGGACGAAATTCTTTTAAGGGAGATGTAACGATCACGATTTTTCGTTGCCGAAAAACCGAAATGTTATGGGTTTTAAGAAAGAAGAAAAGAAAAAGAAAGAGGTAGAAGAGAGAAAATAGAGAGAAAAGAAAAACAGAAAACAGAACGGAACTGAACAACAAGACAACATCAGAATCTCACAATTCGCAGCGGAACAACATATAATAATTAAATCTTTAAACAAAGAACTATATCAGTTATTACATTACATTACATCATATCATCAGAGTGTACAACAACAAACAAACAGCGGAAAAGAAAGTACTATATACTAGTAATACGCCATGCCATCCATCTTGCCTCCAGCAACTCCTGAATTCCAGAATATCCTGATAAACCTTAACTCTTGACTGCCCGTGTGAAAATTGGTGGGCACCCAGAGTTTAGGAAGGAAAACAATAAACTCCGAGTCAGTCATGTGACTGGTGCGAGAACTAAAACAGTTTGTTTTTCTTTAAAATCAAAAATAGAGGAATATTTTTAAAATAGATTCGCAATGCTTTTAAAAATGAGACTACCATAAGACCTCCCGCCACACACACAATGCAAACGCAGACTTGGGGAAGATTTCTTCTTATGTTAGTCAAAGATGCTTGATACGCATTAAAAAGAAACATTTGATATTATTATTAGTGCATAGTATAGAAAACAATTTCGAAAGTAGAATATAAATCTTAGCCAGCATAGGTACCATTATATTATGCCTACTATAGCTACTTCCTGAGGAAGCAGGTTCTATAACTAAACCCGTACAAGATCGTATTGTTTCTTTGGATTTCCAACGAATGATCAGGCCAAGGAACTTCCCATTGCCACATGAGAATGCCTGTGGATGGACATCCCCGAGAACCAAACCGGATCTCTACCAACACAAGGCCGGGTTACCCCTAACTGAGTAACAACTGACCGAATATGCCATCCCCCGGTCCTTTGGGACCTTTCACCCGAGCGCTCGTAATCAATTCACACAATCATAAAGTGTTTTCAACTTGAGTAAGTATCTGGGCTCCATACCATGATACCACACTTTTCCAGAAGGAAATGCACACATCCTAAAGGGCGCTACCCCTCATAATCTTGCTGCTTCTTTCCTGTTTTGACCATTCACGGGGTGTGAGGCTCGACGAAGTCACGTCCACAAAAACATACTTTATACAAAAGCCATGCTTTGGGTCAACAAATGATCATAGAAATGATCACCAGGATAGACGATCAAATAAACGATCCTATCACAAATAATCAACACAATGATCATTTCACAGCAACACTCAGCATGTCACATTACCAAATTGGGAATATATCGCTGATAACGTTCAACTACATAACCTCTGAGCTCGTACGTCTCAGAGAAGGGTGTTAAGCTAAAAGAATAAATTCTCCGCCACCAACAGAAATATATTTGAAAGAAATCTGCTTTATATCTCAATTTGTAACGTCAGACATACAATCCATACAAGTATGTTCCGGGCTCGAACAAAACCGAAGGCACTTACAAAGAAGTCCTTGCAATCCGGATATTCACAATCCTGATCGGATTTCCCATCACTTAGGGAGTCTCTATACCGTTGCAACTCAGTGCAGAGACAATCGACAGGTCATCCTATCGCTCTCACAAATACCCGGTCTTCAACACCGATCTTCAAATGCAATTCATAACGACGTATCACATATTCGAAATGGGTTATACGACCCCATGGTCCTTTCCCGGTTAACCCGAATAGTGAGCGCTTATTTTAAAAAAAAATAAGTGTGGCATTCAAATTCAAACAAATCACATCAATTACCCATTCAAAGGGAAATATTGATAGTCGTTTATTGAACTATCAATGGATATGCACACATCACCAGTTTCCAAATAATTTTCCAAAATATTTATTTTCCAAAATATCTTTACAAGATATATAATTTCACACTTCAAAAATAAATCAACATTTATTTTTAAACAAATTCCACTTTCTTTTATAAATTCCTTAGTGAATTTATATTTCACAATATCCATGCATATTCGATTTCAATTATTCATTTCAATTTATCTTCAAAAAGATAAATTCTCAAAATATTCACTTTATATTGGAAAACATTTCCATACTTATTTATTCATAAGTAATTCACAAATTTTATTTATTTTCAACACTTAGCAAAAATTTCAATATACTTAAATCGAAATTAAGTACATATTTTATTCTTTAAGGAAATCATTCTCTTAAACATATTTATTTGGGCCAAAACGAATGTTGCGTAAAACATCGTTACGACAACCCAAAATCACTAGTATAGGGATTCGAAATTAAAATAGATATATAAATCCCAATACTATACAAAACATTTCCTTTCGGAAATCATTTACTATAACAATAGTGTTATAGTCCACTATTTCCTTTTATTTCTCGAAAACGTCTATTTCAACAATAAATGTTGAAATCTATGGTTTCGAATCTCAACATATTTAAAACATCGTTAGGTTGTTTTAATTCTGATTAAAATATCACATCCTAAACATTTTCTTTAACATATTATTCACTATTCAAAAACGTGAATATACTACGTTAATAAATTTCATCCTTTTATTCATTTTATTTTAAAGGATTATTCACAGTCAAAAATGTGAATATAACTCCATTGATAGGTTTCAACAATTTACTTATCAAAATAAGTCGTTTGCGAATTTATAAACAATGTTTATAAATTCCATTTCTATTTGTTTTATAACTACTTCCTTTACAAATTCCTTATTAACCTATCTCAATTCATATCTCAATTATAAACCAAAAGTTCATATTATAAGTGAAATACTTATAATTTATTTGTTTGCAAAAATCGTTCCTTTGAACCTCATAATTATAAATCTTATAACTTATAAGATTCAATTATTTATCCAAATATATTCTTTAATAACTTCACAAAATTTATAAATCTTACTATTTATAAATTTCATTTATAACTTCACCATTTATAATTTTATAAATTTCATTCACTTATGCAATCCATTTTCACTTCATTCAAACACTTATAAAAACTCGTTTTATAATTACAATATTTCAATTTATAAATATTAATTTATAAATCCTTTATAAAATCAATTTATACTATTATTTTAAAACATCTTTAATCTCCTTTATAATTTCACCATTTTGATTTATAAAATAATCAAATTTTATAAATCCTATTTTTAAACTTTTTATAATAAATCCAAAAATCTCGATTTAAACTATTTTATAAAATCATCAATTCCATATTTTCAAAAATCAACTTTTAACTATATTTCTCAAAAATCATAGTTTTTATAACTTTAAAAATTAAAACGTTTATTCATTTAAAATGGATCAATTCCAAAAATAATTTATAACGTATACTTCCAAAAATCACTTTAAAATCATTTTAAAATCCCAAAATTTGGTCCAATGATGCTACATACCAAATAGTCAATCACGACAACAACGATATCATATATCGATATGATAATCCATCAAATATCAAAATATCTGAAATCAAATAAAAACTGTTGAGGAATCCAGTTGGATCCCTCCAACCTGTTTTCCTGCATCCACAAACATTAGCACAATACCAATTCCGCTCCAGTACGGAATTGTCGCGGTATATGGGATTTAAATATTATCCGCTTAATAGACGGCGCAATAGGGTCTCATCCGCTAAACAAATGCGGGAAATCAATAACTCCAATATATACATATGCCAATATATATATATTGCTATTACATATAATACCAATTTCACTGTTTATGAAATATTCGCGGTATATGTTTTTAATAAATAACATCCGCTTACTAACGGCGCATAATGTCTATTTTAACAATCAATAGATAACAATCATCATTCAAATATGCATTCAAATATTTTAAATCTAACTATTTAAAATAAAATCGAAACTGATTCGATTGAGTGAGAAGTTCTCACCTTGATTTCAATTTCGTTTTAGCGATTTATTTCG
The DNA here is from genome assembly GCA_030765085.1 of Allium cepa. NCBI lineage: Eukaryota > Viridiplantae > Streptophyta > Magnoliopsida > Asparagales > Amaryllidaceae > Allium > Allium cepa. The sequence continues at coordinate 210,972,862 of CM060940.1, read as the reverse complement.
AATAAAATTAAACGGACGTTTAATTTTACCCAAAATTCTCACTAACTCCAAACGACTCCAATCCAACTCCATCGCGTAGTGCTTGTCCATACGATTCCAACGCAACTGGTTTCGCGCGTTTTCGACCTCGTATGAAAAAGATATACATTTTTGAAGTTTATACTAATTTTATTTATATATTTACAACATAACTCAATTATTTTCTTTAACCTAATTGATCATCACCGTAGATTCCATCCTCTGCAAATCCTGGCCGAACCTTTCTTTCTCCCTCTCACGTTCTACTCCCCAGTCAACATACACAAAGGCAACCCATCGGCCGCCCCCCTTCTTCCAATTTTCGCGACAACCTCGATGCTTTCCACCACGATCAGCAAGTGCCATTCGAATGCCCATCACCACACCTTCCTTCGCCGTGAATATTAGTGAGCTCGATGGTCCCCAGCGCCTCGAAAACCGTGTCCAAACGCACGCCTTCACAAACGAATTGCCATCAATTCGTCGAGTTATTCGCCACTCCACCGTATGGATGTGGAGATCTCTCCACGCTCTACAACTTTCATTTAGAAAGTTTTCGAAATCATTGAATGGATTGGGAGATAATGAGGGGAGAAGAACTGAAGATTTTGGCCATTCAATGCTAGGGTGGCGGCTACACGTTTAGATTAGGGTTTGTTTTATTTTTTTTTATTTTTTTGAGAATTTATGGTGTATTTATAGGAAAAAATCGAACACTATTCATCCGGAAATTCCGAACTCCGATTCACGCGCCGTAACCAGCGTTTCTAGGGTTTACCCCGCGTTCCGGACACAATGGAACAGGTTTCGAAAGCTAATTCGGACATCTATGCGAGTTATGGCTACAAACGTTCAATTTAAATTAAATCGATTTAAACGATTTTCTAGGCGTTTTAATTTGTACCGGACAAACGGTAAATCCAATTGACACGAAATTTGAAACCTTACAATAATATCACATTACGGATCCGATGAAACTGGTTTCGTCGAAATCCGAGACTTTTTGAAAAATGGCTATTTTAACTCGCCAAATTAAAATTAAGAATAAATCGATGCGTTTCGAGCTGCCACGATCAAACGATAACTCCGATTGACACGAAAATTGAAATCGGTAATAACTAACTATTACGGATTCAATGGAACTAGTTTCGTTCAATTCTGAGACTGTTCAAAAATTGACTATTTTCACTAGTCGATTTAAATATTAAAATATTCAATTTTCACAAATTAACTTCTAATTCGATTTTAAAAGTTCTAAAATATCATTCTAACTTCAACATGATAAAATAAAATTTTACAAATCATTTTCAATTATATTATCCCCAATTTTCAATTATTTTCATAATTTAACATATTAAATTATCGATTTAATTATCCAATTAAATCCAATTATTCAAATAAAATTTATTCGACTTATAAATTCACTTATTAATATTTAAAATTAATTAAATATTCAAATTTTAATTACTAAAAATTCTGGGTCGTTACAATCTTCCCCCCATAAAAGAATTTCGTCCTCGAAATTATCAAGTAAGAAAAATTATAGAATTTATTAACTTTCCATAAATCCCTAGTTAAACTCCTTATAATAACTTACTAAGTTTTCAAATCATACTTAGTTATCCATTCAAAAACAACTATTATTATTTAACTTTCAACTCCAAAATCAAAGTTAAAGTTTTCAAAAAATTTCAATTTTCTCAAATTTTTTCTAACGCCTTAAATTTCCGGAAAAATTCGCCATAGTCTCCTTTGCGCAGCTCGATCCGAAAAAAAATGACAGTATATATATCACAAATATACATCTCATCAAGTAATGAGGCATCCCGAAGGGAAAAAAATGTAAAAGTACGGTATGTAATCCGAGATATGTACCTTATATTTTATTAGCGAGCATATACGGCTAATATAGCGCGAAAGCGAGCTCCAAATGCGAAGGAAACGCGATCCGCACCTACTAAACACTCAACAAACAACATGAGAATCATGCATATAGATAATAGTATCGATATACAACATATAGCAACATAATAACTATATATGTCAACTTAGCAACAGCAATAAAGGCAATATATATTCAACCATCAACCAACTAACATCCATAACCAATAAATATTCATTTATATTCTCATAATATTTCATGAATTGGTTTTCAATTTAATCCATTCATTCAATTCAATTACAAAAGTTGAATTTCATTTATATAACTTAAGTTCATATTTGTCACTTAACTTTATTAATTTACTTTGATACTAATATCAACTTCATTCAACATCTCTTAAGTTATATTCCATTTAACTTTAAATTCATCTTTTATTTACAACTCATATTTATAAATATATTCATATAGTTTCACTTCTCATATATATAAGTTTATTTCTCAATTGTAAATCACTTTAATTATAATTCAATTCTTATAATTCTTTTGCTTATACAATTATTCCTTTATTTAGATTATTCAAACAACTAACCAATCAACTTATATTCACTTTAATAATTGTGAAAAATTATTTCTTTATATATAAAAATATAATCAAGGCAAAATTATTTCATTTACCCAATCTAAAACAATATTGTGTCGAATTGTTCTATTCAAGTGTTTACAAACCCCTTCGGCATAGTTGTACAGACCGTGCTGACGAAGGTTCATATGCCACTCAACAAACCAATCATCACAATACAAAACAATTTTTATATTCACTAACAAATACGCACTCATAGCTATTATTACACTCAAATCATTCTAGAGTACTACTGACTCTATCTCTAATGAGTAATACCCAACAGAACCATGGTTGTCGCTTAACCATATGCTCTGATACCAAATGTAACGATCACGATTTTTCGTTGCCGAAAAACCGAAATGTTATGGGTTTTAAGAAAGAAGAAAAGAAAAAGAAAGAGGTAGAAGAGAGAAAAAAGAGAGAAAAGAAAAACAGAAAACAGAACGGAACTGAACAACAAGACAACATCAGAATCTCACAATTCGCAGTGGAACAACATATAATAATTAAATCTTTAAACAAAGAACTATATCAGTTATTACATTACATTACATCATATCATCAGAGTGTACAACAACAAACAAACAGCGGAAAAGAAAGTACTATATACTAGTAATACACCATGCCATTCATCTTGCCTCCAGCAACTCCTGAATTCCAGAATATCCTGATAAACCTTAACTCTTGACTGCCCGTGTGAAAATTGGTGGGCACCCAGAGTTTAGGAAGGAAAACAATAAACTCCGAGTCAGTCATGTGACTGGTGCGAGAACTAAAACAGTTTGTTTTTCTTTAAAATCAAAAATAGAGGAATATTTTTAAAATAGATTCGCAATGCTTTTAAAAATGAGACTACCATAAGACCTCCCGCCACACACACAATGCAAACGCAGACTTGGGGAAGATTTCTTCTTATGTTAGTCAAAGATGTTTGATACGCATTAAAAAGAAACATTTGATATTATTATTAGTGCATAGTGTAGAAAACAATTTCAAAAGTAGAATATAAATCTTAGCCAGCATAGGTACCATTATATTATGCCTACTATAGCTACTTCCTGAGGAAGCATGTTCTACAACTAAACCCGTACAAGATCGTATTGTTTCTTTGGATTTCCAACGAATGATCAGGCCAAGGAACTTCCCATTGCCACATGAGAATGCCTGTGGATGGACATCCCCGAGAACCAAACCGGATCTCTACCAACACAAGGCCGGGTTACCCCTAACTGAGTAACAACTGACCGAATATGCCATCCCCCGGTCCCTTGGGACCTTTCACCCGAGCACTCGTAATCAATTCACACAATCATAAAGTGTTTTCAACTTGAGTAAGTATCTGGGCTCCATACCATGATACCACCCTTTTCCAGAAGGAAATACACACATCCTAAAGGGCGCTACCCCTCATAACCTTGCTGCTTCTTTCCTGTTTTGACCATTCACGGGGTGTGAGGCTCGACGAAGTCACGTCCACAAAAACATACTTTATACAAAAGCCATGCTTTGGGTCAACAAATGATCATAGAAATGATCACCAGGATAGACGATCAAATAAAAGATCCTATCACAAATAATCAACACAATGATCATTTCACAGCAACACTAAGCATGTCACATTACCAAATTGGGAATATATCGCTGATAACGTTCAACTACATAACCTCTGAGCTCGTACGTCTCAGAGAAGGGTGTTAAGCTAAAAGAATAAATTCTCCGCCACCAACAGAAATATATTTGAAAGAAATCTGCTTTATATCTCAATTTGTAACGTCAGACATACAATCCATACAAGTCTGTTCCGGGCTCGAACAAAACCGAAGGCACTTACAAAGAAGTCCTTGCAATCCGGATATTCACAATCCTGATCGGATTTCCCATCACTTAGGGAGTCTCTATACCGTTGCAACTCAGTGCAGAGACAATCGACAGGTCATCCTATCGCTCTCACAAATACCCGGTCTTCAACACCGATCTTCAAATGCAATTCATAACGACGTATCACATATTCGAAATGGGTTATACGACCCCATGGTCCTTTCCCGGTTAACCCGAATAGTGAGCGCTTATTTTAAAAAAAAAATAAGTGTGGCATTCAAATTCAAACAAATCACATCAATTACCCATTCAAAGGGAAATATTGATAGTCGTTTATTGAACTATCAATGGATATGCACACATCACCAGTTTCCAAATAATTTTCCAAAATATTTATTTTCCAAAATATCTTTACAAGATATATAATTTCACACTTCAAAAATAAATCAACATTTATTTTTAAACAAATTCCACTTTCTTTTATAAATTCCTTAGTGAATTTATATTTCACAATATCCATGCATATTCGATTTCAATTATTCATTTCAATTTATCTTCAAAAAGATAAATTCTCAAAATATTCACTTTATATTGGAAAACATTTCCATACTTATTTATTCATAAGTAATTCACAAATTTTATTTATTTTCAACACTTAGAAAATATTCAATATACTTAAATCGAAATTAAGTACATATTTCATTCTTTAAGGAAATCATTCTCTTAAACATATTTATTTGGGCCAAAACGAATGTTGCGTAAAACATCGTTACGACAACCCAAAATCACTAGTATAGGGATTCGAAATTAAAATAGATATATAAATCCCAATACTATACAAAACATTTCATTTCGGAAATCATTTACTATAACAATAGTGTTATAGTCCACTATTTCCTTTTATTTCTCGAAAACGTCTATTTCAACAATAAATGTTGAAATCTATGGTTTCGAATCTCAACATATTTAAAACATCGTTAGGTTGTTTTAATTCTGTTTAAAATATCACATCCTAAACATTTTCTTTAACATATTATTCACTATTCAAAAACGTGAATATACTACGTTAATAAATTTCATCATTTTATTCATTTTATTTTAAAGGATTATTCACAGTCAAAAATGTGAATATAACTCCATTGATAGGTTTCAACAATTTACTTATCAAAATAAGCCGTTTGCGAATTTATAAACAATGTTTATAAATTCCATTTCTATTTGTTTTATAACTACTTCCTTTACAAATTCCTTATTAACCTATCTCAATTCATATCTCAATTATAAACCAAAAGTTCATATTATAAGTGAAATACTTATAATTTATTTGTTTGCAAAAATCGTTCCTTTGAACCTCATAATTATAAATCTTATAACTTATAAGATTCAATTATTTATCCAAATATATTCTTTAATAACTTCACAAAATTTATAAATTTTACTATTTATAAATTTCATTTATAACTTCACCATTTATAATTTTATAAATTTCATTCACTTATGCAATCCATTTTCACTTCATTCAAACACTTATAAAAACTCGTTTTATAATTCAAATATTTCAATTTATAAATATTAATTTATAAAACCTTTATAAAATCAATTTATACTATTATTTTAAAACATCTTTAATCTCCTTTATAATTTCACCATTTTGATTTATAAAATAATCAAATTTTATAAATCCTACTTTTAAACTTTTTATAATAAATCCAAAAATCCCGATTTAAACTATTTTATAAAATCATCAATTCCATATTTTCAAAAATCAACTTTTAACTATATTTCTCAAAAATCATAGTTTTTATAACTTAAAAAACTAAAACGTTTATTCATTTAAAATGGATCAATTCCAAAAATAATTTATAACGTATACTTCCAAAAATCACTTTAAAATCATTTTAAAATCCCAAAATTTGGTCCAATGATGCTACATACCAAATAGTCAATCACGACAACAACGATATCATATATCGATATGATAATCCATCAAATATCAAAATATCTGAAATCAAATAAAAACTGTTGAGGAATCCAGTTGGATCCTTCCAACCTGTTTTCCTGCATCCACAAACATTAGCACAATACCAATTCCGCTCCAGTACGGAATTATCGCGGTATATGGGATTTAAATATTATCCGCTTAATAGACGGCGCAATAGGGTCTCATCCGCTAAACAAATGCGGGAAATCAATAACTCCAATATATACATATGCCAATATATATATATATTGCTATTACATATAATACCAATTTCACTGTTTATGAAATATTCGCGGTATATGTTTTTAATAAATAACATCCGCTTACTAACGGCGCATAATGTCTATTTTAACAATCAATAGATAACAATCATCATTCAAACATGCATTCAAATATTTTAAATCTAACTATTTAAAATAAAATCGAAATTGATTCGATTGAGTGAGAAGTTCTCACCTTGATTTCAATTTCGTTTTAGCGATTTATTTCGAATAAAATTAAACGGACGTTTAAATTTACCCAAAATTCTCACTAACTCAAATGACTCCAATCCAACTCCATCACGTAGTGCTCGTCCATACGATTCCAACGCAACTGGTTTCGCGCGTTTTCGACCTCGTATGAAAAAGATATACATTTTTGAAGTTTATACTAATTTTATTTATATATTTACAACATAACTCAATTATTTTCTTTAACCTAATTGATCATCACCGTAGATTCCATCCTCTGCAAATCCTGGCCGAACCTTTCTTTCTCCCTCTCACGTTCTACTCCCCAGTCAACATACACAAAGGCAACCCATCGGCCGCCCCCCTTCTTCCAATTTTCGCGACAACCTCGATGCTTTCCACCACGATCAGCAAGTGCCATTCGAATGCCCATCACCACACCTTCCTTCGCCGTGAATATTAGTGAGCTCGGTGGTCCCCAGCGCCTCAAAAACCGTGTCCAAACGCACGCCTTCACAAACGAATTGCCATCAATTCGTCGAGTTATTCGCCACTCCACCGTATGGATGTGGAGATCTCTCCACGCTCTACAACTTTCATTTAGAAAGTTTTCGAAATCATTGAATGGATTGGGAGATAATGATGGGAGAAGAACTGAAGATTTTGGCCATTCAATGCTAGGGTGGCGGCTACACGTTTAGATTAGGGTTTGTTTTATTTTTTTTATTTTTTTTGGAATTTATGGTGTATTTATAGGAAAAAATCGAACACTATTCATCCGAAAATTCCGAACTCCGATTCACGCGCCGTAACCAGCGTTTCTAGGGTTTACCCCGCGTTCCAGACACAATGGAACATGTTTCGAAAGCTAATTCGGACATCTATGCGAGTTATGGCTACAAACGTTCAATTTAAATTAAATCGATTTAAACGATTTTCTAGGCGTTTTAATTTGTACCGGACAAACGGTAAATCCAATTGACACGAAATTTGAAACCTTACAATAATATCACATTACGGATCCGATGAAACTGGTTTCGTCGAAATCCGAGACTTTTTGAAAAATGGCTATTTTAACTCGCCAAATTAAAATTAAGAATAAATCGATGCGTTTCGAGCTGCCACGATCAAACGATAACTCCGATTGACACGAAAATTGAAATCCGGTAATAACTAACTATTACGGATCCAATGGAACTGGTTTCGTTCAATTCTGAGACTGTTCAAAAATTGACTATTTTCACTAGTCGATTTAAATATTAAAATATTCAATTTTCACAAATTAACTCCTAATTCGATTTTAAAAGTTCTAAAATATCATTCTAACTTCAACATGATAAAATAAAATTTTACAAATCATTTTCAATCATATTTAACCCAATTTTCAATTATTTTCATAATTTAACATATTAAATTATCGATTTAATTATCCAATTAAATCCAATTATTCAAATAAAATTTATTCGACTTATAAATTCACTTATTAATATTTAAAATTAATTAAATATTCAAATTTTAATTACTAAAAATTCTGGGTCGTTACAGGAGAAGTTTGTAACGACCCAGAATTTCTGTCATTTGAAATTCATATATTTAATTGATTTTAAATATCAACAAGTGAAATTTGTAAGTCGAATAATTTATTTTTCGAATATTTAGATTTAATTGGATAATTAAATCGATAATTTAATATTTGAAATTGCGTAAATAATTGGAAATTGGGTTTAAAGTGATTAAAAATGATTTATAAAGTTATATTAAATCATATTGGAGTTAGAACAACGTTCGTGAACTTTTAAAATTGAATTAAAAGTTAATTTGTGAAAATTGAATATTTTAATATTTAATTGACCAATTAAAATAGTCATTTTTCAAACAGTCTCGGATTTCGACGAAACCAGTTTCATCGGATCCGTAATGTCAAATTATTGTAAGTTTCAAATTTTGTGTCAATCGGATTTACCGTTTGTCCTGGGCAAGCCAAAACGCATAGAAATTGGTTTAATCGATTTAATTTAAATTTGATCGTTTATTTCCGTAACTCGTACAGATGATCGAATTGGCTCTCGATACCTATTCCATTGTGTTTGGAATGCGGGTTAAACCCTAGAAACGCCAGCCGGCATGCTTCGTTTGGAGTTCGGAAAATTTTGGATGAATAGTGTTTGGCGAATTTTCTATAAAAGGACTTGTTATTTTCCATTTTCAAAAGAAAACCCTAGGGTTTGCTCTCAAACTTCAGCCGCCATTTATATCATTAATGGCCGAAAATGCTTGATCTTTTCCCCTTAATTTTTTCAAATCCACACATCTATTCGATAAACTTCCAACACGCAAAACGTAGAGCTCGAGATGATCTTGAGATCCATACGGTTATGATCTTGATTGGAGCAACAAGGAGGCTGCTAAGTGACCGCGTTCATCACCGGTTCGTGCTCGATTTTCAAGCTAAAGGCGAGGCCGAGCTTCAAGCTTCTCTGCCCGAAGGTAGAGCTCGACTTAGGCGTGTGAATGAAAGTCGCTGATCGTGGTAGAAGTCGTCGAATTGGTCGTGTGATTTAGGGCAAGGGCGGCGGCATGTTGGGTTCGAACGCGACATTAACTGGAGATGGAAGAAACGCGTGTGGCGGCCCAGATCTATTGCTTTGCAATCAACGGCCAGGATGGATTTTAGGTTAAAATTAAAAATAAAATTGTAATTTAATTATATTATAATTTGTGTAACTTTAAAAATCAATATCTCTTTCATACGAGGTCGGAATTGGACAAAACAAATTGCGTTGGAATCGCTTTGTCGAGTACTACGCAATAGAGCTAGTTTCGAGTCATTTGGAGCTAATGAAAATTTCGGGTAAAATTAAATGTGTGTTTAATTTTATTCGAAACAAAACGCTACAACTGTTATCGGAAACTCAAGATGAGAACTTCTCACTAAATCGAATTGTGTTTCGATTTAAATTTTAAATAGTTAAATTTAAAATTGCTTGATTGTGTTGATTATATGCTTTGATGATAAATTGCTATCTGTTGTATTGAAATAGACCCTATACGCCGCATATTAAGCGGAGGTTATTTATTAAAAACATATACCGCGATAATTCCAACTTGAATGGAATTGGTATTATATGTGTACTTGGAGTTGATTTTCCGTATTATATAGCGGATGAGACCCTATTGCACCGCATAATAGCGGATAATATTTTATAAATCTCATATACCGCGATATTCCGTCTTGAAGCGGAATTGATATTGTGCTAACATATTTGGATGCAGGGAAACAGGTTGGAGGGATCCAATTGGAATCCTCAAATGATTGAATTGGTTTCAATGTTGTGTGTTGATCTATTTATAATCTGCATGATTATCTTTGTGATTGAAATCGTTAAACGCTAAATTTTAACCGAATATACTTTTGGTATCGTTAGATGCCGAAAATATATAAAATTTGATTTTTGAAAAGTTAAGTTGAGAATTCATAATAAAATTTAATTTTGGAATTGATTCATTTTAAATAAATAAACGTTGTAATTTTTATGTTATAAAAATTATGATTTTTGTGAAATATAACTGAAATGTGATTTTGAAATAAGTAGTTGATTAATTTATAAAATGGTTTAAATTGGGATTTTTGAATTATTATAAATGATTTATATAAAAGACTTATAAAATTGATATTTATAAATTAAAATATTGAAATTATAAAACGAGTTTTTATAAGTGTTAAAATGAAGTATAAATGGATTTCATAAGTGGATGAAATCTATAGATTTATAAATTGTGAAGTTATAAAATGAATAGATTTTGTAAAATAAAAGATTTATAAGTAATTAACTTATAAATTGGATTTTGGCGTGTAAATGAGATACGGATAGAATTTGTTAATAAAGTGATTTTGTAAGTTAAAGTTGTTATAAAGTATAAACGGAATTTTTAAACGTTGTTTAATAAATCCGAAATCGATTTATTTTGATAAGTTTAATTATTATAGCTTATTAAAGGAAATATATCCATGATTTTGGACAGTGAGTAATCCTTTAAATAAAATACGAAGAAATGTTGAATTTGGTTAACGAAGTATATTCACGATTTTGGACAGTGAATAATATATTAAAGAAATATTTTGGGAAAGTGATATTTTAAATAGAATTAAAACGATTTAAAGATGTTTTAAAATGTGTTAAGTATCGAAACCATAGATTTCAACATTCATTGTTGAAATAGACGTTTCGAGAAATAAAAGGAAATAGTGGACTATAACAATATTGATATAGTAAATGATTTTCGAAAGGAAATGTTTATATAGTATTGGGATTTATATATCTATCTTAATTTCGAATCCCTATACTAGTGATTTTGGGTTGTCGTAACGATGTTTTACGTAACATTCGTTTTGACCCAAATAAATGTGTTTAAGAGAATGTTTTCCTTAAAGAATAAAATATATACTTAATTTGGATTTAAGTGTGTTGAATATTTTCCAAATGTTGAAAATAAATGGATTTGTGAATTACTTATTATTGAATAAGTATGGAAATGTTTTCCAATATGAAGTGAATGTTTTGAGGTTATATCTTTTAAAGATAAATAGAAAGTGAATACTTGAAATTGATTTGAAAATCATATATCAGTGGATATTTGAAAATTTAAATTCACCATGGAATATATAAAGGAAAGGGAGATTTGTTTAGAAAATAAACATTGATGTATTTTTGAAGTGTGGAAATAAATTTACGAATTTGGGAGTAAATTTAAAGTAAATCGGTAAGGATTTATTTGATTGGTTTAAATGAACCATTTTGAAATGAAAGTTGTAAAGGTGAAAAAGTGATTTGAAATTTGTTTTCAAATAGTTGAAGTGTGGAAAATATATCTTGGAAAGATATTTTTGTAAACAAATAATTTTGGAAATTATTTGAAATCGGGTGATGTTGTGAATATTGATTGATAGTTAAATAACCGACTATCAATATTGAACCTTAAATGGATATTTGTTGTGAATTGGTTGAAATTGAATGCTACACTTATTTTTAAATTATTGCGCTCGTTATTCGAATTACCCATTCCGAATAGTGATACGACGTAATGGATAGCATTGAAGACCGGTGTTGAAGATTGGGTATTTGTGAAAACGATAGGATGACCTATCGATTGTCTCTGCACTGTTAGTTACGGTGTGGAGATTTCCTTTGTGATGGGAAATTCGATCGGGATTATGAATACCCGGATTGCAAGGGCTTCTTTTGAAGTGCCTTCGGTTCTGTTCGAACCTGGAACAGACTTGTATGGTTACGTGTCTGACATTACATTTTGAGATATAAAGCAGATTTCTTTCAAATACATTTCTGTTGGTGGCAGAGAATTTATTCTCTTAGCTTAACACCCTTCTCTGAGACATACGATCTTAGAGGTTTTGTAGTTGAAGGTTATCAGCGATATACTCCCAATTTGGTAATGTGGCATGCTGAGTGTTGTTGTGTGATGATTATTTATTGATCAAAGCGTGGCTTTGTGAAAAAGCGTAGCTTTGTGGACGAGACTTCGTCAGACCTCACACCTCGGAAATGGTCAAAACAGGAATATGCGGCAAGATTATGAGGGTCGCGCCCTTTAGGGTATGTCATTTCCTTCTGGAAAAGGGTGGTGTCAGGTATGGAGCCCTAATGCTTAACCTATGTGGTTGCTCCAATCTCATTTTCTGTGTGGTTGTGGCTTTATGATCGAGGTCCCTCGGATAAAGGTCCCAAAGGACCGGGGGGTGGCATATTCGTGTAGTAGTTACCTAGTTACAAAGTTAACCCGGCCTTGTATTGGTAGAGAGCTGGTTAAGTTCTCAAGACGTCCCGCCAGAGGCGTACCCATGTGGTAGTAGGAAGTTCCTTAGCCTGACCATTTTTTAGAAATCCAAAGAAACAATACGAGCCTTGTACGGTTTTAGTTGTAGAACCTGCCATTTAATATGGTAGCTATAGCAGGCATAATATAATGGTACCTATGTTGGAAATTTATATTCTATTTTCGAAATGCTTTCATTACTATGCGCTAATAATAATATCAAAAATGATTTGTTTTGCGTGGTAAGCATCTTTGACTATCATAAGGAGTAATCTCCTCCAAATCTGCATTTGCATTGTGTATGTGCGGGGAGGCCTTATGGTAGTTTCATTTTCGAAAAGCATTGCGGATATTTTTCACTCCCCTTGTTGTTGTTGTTGTTTTAAAGATAAATATCTGTTTTAAGTTCCCACGCCAGTCCCATGACTGACCTGGAGTTTATTGTTCTCTTCCTAAACTCTGGGTGCCTATAATTTTCCACACAGGCAGTCTAGAGTCGGGTTATCAGGTCATTCTGGATTCAGAAGTGCTATGGAGCTCTAGTGGCAAGCTGGATGGCGAGACGTATTACTTGTATATGATATTATCTTTTCGCTGCATAATTCGCTTGTAAGGACATGTTTGTATAACTGTCCATTGTTTTGTTGTGTTTTATATTATTGTTGTACAGTCTGATGATAATGTGATGTAATGTAATAACTGATATAGTTCTTTGTTTTAAAGTTTATTCATTAATCTATTATATGTTGTTCCGCTGCGATATGTGAGATTCTGATATTGTTTCTGTTCTGTTTTTCTTACTTCTTCTATCTTTTTTTTCTACCTCTACTTTTTAACACTCATGGTTCGGTTTTTCGGCATTCGATTGCTTGGCAGTTGACACAGTGGCCGTATTGATGTCGATTTTCGGAAGTCGAAGAATCGGGTCTTGATAGGATATCTACTATTTTATCTCGGTAATTCCCAAATATTAGGCTATCTTTGTTACTAGTATAATGAAATATTTTAAGTGTTGTATATTTGATAATGTATTATTTTGTTCATCTGAGATTATTGTATTATTGATTAGTATATTTTTTCCTTTTGTTGCGAGTTTCAGAAAGTGTAGAGTATTATAGATGGCTTTGTGATCTATTTATAATTCTACCTCAAAACGTTCTTCCGTTAACGGCATCCATTATGCTAGCTGATGCTACTTTAAGACGTGGGTTGAAACGTCATAGATCGTGGGTTGTTACATCTAAGTATAATGCTTGTACCTTGAATTTGCTCATAAATACATGCATTTATCTTACCTAATCTAGGCAGTATATCAATGGTACTAAATATAACATCCCTAGCATGAGTTTGCTTAACAACTAAAGAGTATGCAAGTAATTTATTAATACATAAATGTGGAGGACAACTTTATGTTTTAAGGATTAATAATATGTAAAGTATATATATATATATATATATATATATATATATATTGAGTGATATCGACTTAAGGAATAATACATTTCTTATGAAATATCCTCATGATTCAAGCATCAGACACCTTGAAATCACGGTATATGTATAATACGTATGTACTTATTCCAAAGTTCAGTTTTGGGTTTATTATAGTTCCACTTATATATTTTTTGACAAGGCCAGCCGGTTTTACAGTGGACCGTCCACATTTTATTACGAACGTAATAAAAAATTGAAGTACAGGAGGAAGGCAAAAGCGCCTTAACTACTAAATAGGAAAATAAAGCACAAGAATGTGACCGACATGCCACAGTTACTATAAATAACATCAAGACTAAGTCTCCTCCGAAGAGGAAGAATCACCATCTTCCACAGACACCTGGGAGGAGTCCATAAGGACTTTCCCAAGAAAACCAGCATATGGGCGGAAGAGGCTAGCTAGACAAGGATCATAATCTACAGCATTAGGAGAGTAAATAAAGGAATGATCCCAGGAAGAATCAGCAAGCATGTCAGCATTCGATCTCGCATACAGACCATCCATATCAAGAACTAAGGAATCACCAGAAGGAACATAGTGAAGGCATCTAAGCTTCAAATGATCATCGGAAACAAATCTAAAAAAGGAATCAGCAATGGGGATAAATCTCACATCAGATTTGAGATCAACCTTACACCTCTCAGACTCGTCCCAAATAACAGGCAATCGCGGTGGAGCGGGATCAGGAGTAGCTAAAGGAATTGCTGAAACATCGCAAGGGACCACAGAAGCAGAAGGAGAGGCTGGCCTATCAACAGGACAAGGAGGCGAACCCGGGACAGAGGCAGAAACCTTAGGAACCCATTTCCGAAGCGGGGGTCGAGGCAAAGGGATCTTAGGAGCAGCCGTGGAGATAACAGAGTGCAAGCAGGCATTAGCCAGGTGGCCAAAGGAGTGACAGGAAGTGCAGATATCTGGAACCCGACCATAGCGAACGTGGACTTCCTCAACATGCCCAAAGCTAGCTGTACAGGAATAGAGGAAGGAAGAGGCTTAGCTGGAGAAATCTCAATCAGAGCTTTAGCGTATACCAATTTTTCACGAGCAACCGTATTAGAGTCAAAACATCTCAATTTTCCAACATTACAGGCTAGCCAATTCAAACCAAGCAAAGGTTGAAGAGCAGAGGTAATATGCGAAAATAGACCCAAACGAGGATGGAAAGAACTTGCTCACGAGCTCTAGCCACAGTAGGCGACCAAGGAGTAATAATAAAGGGTTTCCCATCAAAAAAGGAAGGCTCAGCTTCAAAAACAAGACGACGCTCCTCAGCGGAGGACAATTTAAGGAAGGTTCCACTTATATTTTGTTTATACATGCATAGTTATATAAGTTCAAATTGATTATGACTTTTATAATTCAATTAACTTATATATTATATATATGTATCTTATTAATTAAATCATATATAATTAATTTTAATTCTTACTAATTAAATCATATTTAATCAATTTAATTTATATTAATCAAATCATATTTAATTAATTTATTTAATTTAATTAATTTAAAAAATTAAAATTTTATATTATTTATCTTAAACTATTTAGGATAATGAATTATAATATATATATATATATGTATACATTTTAATCAATTAATAAATTATTTAATGAATTATTTATTTTATCTAATAATTTAATAAAATGTTTAAATTAATTCGATTTTTTATATAATATATCTAAAACAATTTAAGATAAATATATAGCTATAATAAATATAGTTACACACATGTGTTAGTATATATGTATAATTAACTACCTTTTTGTAATAGCCTGAAAGGTTTTCGACCCCGAAAATTGACACTAATAGTCCACTGTATAGAGTGCCGAGCAATCGAGTGCCGGAAACCCCAGACTGTTAGGGTTAAGAAGAAAAAGAGATAGAAGAAGAAATAGAAAACAACAACACAGAATCTCATAATCGCAGCGTAACAAAATATAATGTAAAATAACAGCATTTATACAAAGAAAAGCTGTAGCTGTCAATATACATACAAGATATCAGAGTACAACAATTCTGGACAGTAATAATAACTTGTCCTCAACTACTGTCTATACAGTTTAATAATACACGGAGGAATATAATCAATCGTGTAATACGTCTTGCCATCCAGCTCCTGAGCTCCAAACGTCCTAACCTGAAAAATTTGTAATACTCAGTCTGGCCCAAGCATTATAATAAAGTAACACCCGAATTAGGCTGGAAACCAGCATGAGTAAAACCAACTAAATTTGAAATACTTAAGTTATATGGCTTCTTTGAGAACAACCAAAGTAATTGTTCAACATTACGAGTTTTTATCTTATTATAACCTATCGCTTGTTACAAAATCCATTGATATTAAAATAATATCTAAGTGCAGTCACTTATTTAAGATAGTCGGATTTACTTAATTTATTTAACTCCAGCCTATTAGACTTTATCATCAAACCTGTAAAGGATTTGTAGTGATTATTAAATCGAAGTGGTCCCGGATATTGCTGATATCCGATTCCGATCACTTCGAATCCCAATGACACATTTAAAAGGGTAAATTGTTTAAAATAAACAATCTATCATTTAGGGTGACAACATTCAATTATAGGGATTTGTTACAGATTTTAATTTCAAATAAAACGTATAATTACTGTAATCAAACTTTTAATTTGTCCGCCCATTTGTTCCCACATACAAGAATAATTCGAAAATAAATATCCAATCGAAATTAGTCGAGATATAGATTGTTAACCAAATTAACGATCTATAACAATGTCAAAGAATTCATATTCGAACTTCAATAACCTTACTTAACCGAGTCCATTTATAAGTTTCACGATCAAGAAAATATAAAATAATCTATTTAATTAAATAAGAATTTTATTAACTTCTTAACTCAATTATAATAAAATAATTAAAAAAATTCTTTACACAAAACAATTTAAGTTTATCATAAAAGAAGATAGGATTTCGATGCGCATGATTTACTTAATTTATAATGTCAATCGAATTTTAGTTTTAAATATTTAAGTAATAAAAACATTTAAATTTCCTCTTTCCCCTTCTCTTATTTTACCATTTCCTTTCCTTTTATTATACCTTCCTTTATTTTATTTTACTTTCTTCAACTAAAACACGTCCGGAGGACTTAAAAAGAAGAAGAATAGTGTATTTTGAATGCCAGTAAAAGTATCCCTGTCAACACTTATCTACTTACGCATATACACCTAACAATTACAACTATACTTGAAATCAGAACCAATGCTTGTAGGGTCGATTTCACCCGGGAGAGGGGTGAATAGGGCGATACTATTAATTATAAAAATTATTGTGGAAGTATATAAAATAATTGCAACACAGATTTATCAGAATTATAGCAGCACAGATAATAGCTGAATAATAAAAATAGAACACACAGATTTACCCAGCTTTGGCAAAACCCTGCCTACATGCTGCCCCCAAGGTTTCTACTAGAAATTAAGCAGTCTGACGCTTAAACACATAAACTCACGACACCCGCTATCGACTAGCCTTAACCCTACGCTCAAAACCCTGCCACAACTCAACCACTGAGTTGCGAATTCTCAAACTACACCACTGTAGCTCGTCCCCTAGTCACACGACTAGAAAATACAATCGTTGAAAAGTAAATTACAAATTTAAAACAATAATTTAAAAACAAAACCCAAGATTTAAAAAGTTAAGCCCAAATATAATTAAGTCGGTCGCAAATTAAAATTAGTGATAACACTATCCTCTTTTCCCTTTTTATATTTTCGGCCCGACTTGTCCGAAAATAGCTCGTTCGTTCCTCTCTGAAAAATTAGGGCTTCTGAGTAATTTGAGGTCGCCGCTTAAATTGATAGCTGATGCTTCGTATGCTTTCTTTGATTGATTCGTTAGCGGCTCCTTCATGTAGCTTGTCTGATCTCTGTAAAAGCTCTGTCTTTGTTCGAAACTGCTACGTAAAAGTGTTCGACTTGAACTGTTTGCACATAAACCGATATGTGCTTGTGCACGTATTCTACTTGCCAGTATTGCATTTCATATATATGTTTCTTGGTCATACTGTCCACCTGAGTTCATATGCATTGATGTTGGTGATCTATTTCCATATGGTCTGGTTCACTAAGTCATTTTTGACTTTGGTATGAAACTTTGTTATAACTGTTAAAATGCTTTGGGTTTCACTGAGTTTGCTCATGTCCTCAAGTATGTGATGTATGTAAACAAGTTTGGTTACATATATGCCGGTTCGGTTCGTTGCTGTACATATATGCTTTTGAGGCTACTGCACCATGTAGTCTTTGCTTGCTTATATGTGTCGGTGTTGTATTTTCTTGTCATTGCCGCTTGGTTGTCAATGTATACATGTTGTAGCTTGATTTCATGGATGCTGTTCTCTGGTGAATGTGGTCTCTCTCGACTCCTTATTGTAGTCTAAGTTAGATTGTTGTTGGTCTGGTTCTTGTATATGTATATGTGATGTTCGGAGCTGCAGTTTTCTCGAACCTGTTCGCAACTATTCTTTTCACTTGAGTATGTTGATTCAAGTGTAATTATGTTGTGGTCATTGCAATCAAGTCTTCGTTGATCACTGGTTCATTCGAGTCTGTACATTCTTCTCTAGCTTGTATTTACATTCTTTGTTTCTGTTTGGTTGCCAAATCTGGTTGCTTCATACTGGTCACTTCAAGTCAGAGTTGCTTCACCATTGATTGATTGTGTAGTCTCTACTTGAATGTGCTATGCACTGTATATGTCTGAAGCATTTCTATATTTGAAACTAGAACTTGACTGGAGCATTTATGTTCATTGTGTTTGTACATACATATGTATGTGTGAGTGCATGCATTGATTTGGGCCTGATACTGAACTTGATCATTTCATGTTGTACATTTTGATTTTCACCTAAGTTGAATCTATCTTAAAGCTCAAATTTGACTTTGTGCTCGTATCGTGATTTCACTTGAGTTGAACCCGGCTTTTGATTTGGGTTTGACCTTGTGCTCACCTGTCCCTGCAATCTTGTCAAGTCTATATCGATGTGCACGGCCTTATGGCATGTACAGTGATACACTGTGCATGTCACAAGTTGTTCGTGTATGATGAATTCAAAATTAAATGATGACGAACAACCCAAAAAACTGAGGCAAATAATATTTTCAAAATTACATTTTATTTTACACTACAAAATATTTTTTTTCAAATTTACTGCGTTAGTGTTTATTTTGCAGATTTCTCAGATGCTGGATTCAATCTCGAATAGAGTTGAAGATAAAATACGAGTGAATGAGTGAAATGTAGTGAGGTGCATATGTAAATGTTAATTGTAATGTAACTGAAATTGTATTGAAATTGAAATTGTGTGTATATATATAGTGAGAGCTTGAATTTGTACTATTCAAAATTGTAATAAATATTTGTTCGAATAAAATATCTATTTGAATTTAAATTCTATGTCATTTATTTTATTCACCAAATATTTATTTAATTATATGAGAAACAAAATAGTACATTAACAAATACATTTAAAATGAATATATATATATATATGTTTATTACCATCAAACAAAAATCATATACTCACATATTCAATAATCTCCCTCTTTTGATGATAACAAACATATGTTTAAGATTTTGAATTTATTAAATATATTTGATTATTCAATTTGCTCCCTATTTGAATGCTTCCTCTCTAGACAAAGCTCCCCCTTCATATATGCATGTAAACAAAAAAAATGCAAATGAGTCTAGATGCAAATAGAAAATATTTGACATGTATTTGTCAAAATCTTAACTTTTCTCTCACCTTTTGTTATCAGCAAAAGAGTAATAGTGTTAGAAAAACAGAGATAAAGTGAAAGACATTAATATAACATTAAAACTCCATTGAATATAAATATTAAATTTCAATAAAAAATCAAACAAAAATCATAAATACTCTATTTGACACATATTCCACTTTGGAATGATAGGGATGATGTCATCATATAAAACCATAAAGTTGTGTCTATTAGTTGTATATTTATATCAGGAATTTGAATATCTATTAACCATGCATAATCGTTAGGACTTTTAAATGAGATTAGTTGTATTCCAATTTTTTTATAAAAAATGAATTCAAGTATCCTCTAACCATGCAAAACCGTAAGGATTTTTAAATGGAAATAGAATCAACTTGTCTATTTAATAAATCAATTTTGATATGTGTTCCATACATGCATAACTGTGAGGACTTTTAGATGAGCATGGAAGCACATAATCAAAAATTCCAAGTAATTCACCCATGCTTAAGAGTGAGGACATTTAAATGAGGGCGTATATGTTGGATCCTTTTTAAAAAATATATATATAAATGAAAAACGAATGATCTCCTGTTTAAAATACCACAAATTGACAAACTATATTGAATTTTGATGAGTGATGGTCGATAGAAATATGATAGAAATAGAAATGGTCATGGAATTTTTACCAACAAAAAGTTTTAATAACTCTTGTTTAAATTACTAAATTTTGTTTACTATTTATACTGTCTCGAGTTATAATATATGATTAGTATCAACACTCGTCACTTTTTCAATCACTATTTATCTTTTTGATAATTAGTAGGGAGTCAGATTAGTTAATGTAATCATTTAAGCTCAAATTCAAAAATAATTATCAAATTTTCTAAAAGTGACTAATCTAAAACAAGGTCAAAAATGATTTTCTAGAAAGGGTTTTATAAGAAAAAATTCTGCTATTTGAAAATATTTAAAATGAAGAATATGTAGATATCTTCTTTGAAAAACGAAGCAGCTACTGAAATGTCTTAACATAAATCATGTTCCACTAGCTACTTTTCTATCAACTAGATTACCAATGTAATTTGCATCTGAATTTTTCTTTGACTCAAGATTATCATTTGAATATTATAGACCAAACTGTGAAGTTTCGACAAATTTCTTAAAATCGTTTTTAACAGCTTTTAAGTGAATTTCTCTTGAATTTAAATTTGAAGCCGTGTATATAAGTAAATAGTGAACATAGTGACAGATCCAAAAAAAATCCACATGTATCAAGAGTAATAATCAAAACATCATCACTAAATCAAAGTCTTAGTGTTCTCGGTATAAACAAATAATTGGCCAAATTTTTTGAAAAGTCATAATCAAAATCAGCATTCATTTCTATATCAATAACTGGCAGAATTAAATCAAATTATGGTGCAGATATTCACATATCATTCAAGATATCTTTACCTATTTTACTTTTGTCGATAATTTTTCATTGAATCCCATTGTGATTTTGCCACCTTTATACTAGGCTAAGGAACTTGTCTTCATCGCCCGTTGTGTCCCTGGAGTAGCCAAAATCCAAGTAACAGTATTGTAGTTCCTTAGCCTGCCACCACACCGACACATAAAAAACTTTTGTGGCCTATTTGTTTTTATAGGTCCATGGTTGTTAGTGGCAAGTGATTTTGAAAAATATATTTGTGTAGACCCAAAACTATTTATATATGTTCCTTTTGGCACCCAGATTTGTTTAACATTGAAAGATTTTATATTCGTGCCTTTTGGTACCCAAATTGGAATGGTTTTCATGTGTTTGGGGTCCATACCAACAATTATTTTGATTGTGTCCAAATTTTCTACAAATTGTGCACATGGAATTAACTTGATTAATTTCACATCTAATAAATTCAGTTTGATTATATCCAAGTCCTTGTCTAACTTTATTAAAGGTTTGTTTCGCTAATAGCATGTTTAACGATCTTTCTCCTTTGGAAAATTTTTCTAAAGTTGTAGACAATTGTTGGATTTGTGTTTTGAGGGATTCATTTTCGTTCAATAATTGAGTGCACCTTTTAATAGAATTTTATCTCCTAGTTTTTTCATTTTCTTTCAAAATCGGGATTTCATTTTCAAGTTATTTAATTTTAATATCTGATTTTTTAATATCTTCATTGAAAGTTGGACACATATTACACTTAGGGCCATTAGTTTGATAGGTTTTTAACCAATTGATTAAGATGTTTATTTGATTTTATCAAACTATCTCTTTGTAATTTAATTTTTGCATATTTTTCCCTAAGTCGTTCAAAACAGCCATTTACTTTGTGGAAGTATATATGTAATTCCGAGTGAGTAAGTTTCAATACCTTGCTTGGCTCGTCATCATTGCTATCCGTTATATCACCTCGTAGGCAAAGATCTGCTTTCTCACTCTTACTACTAGTGCTTTTATTATTATCATCACTTTTATTCCAGGTGGCTTCAAAACTTTTCCTTTTTGATTTCTTTTCTTCGCCGTGTCGATTTCGAGGATATTGGGCTTGATGTGTCTGGGTTTGTTGCACTTGTGACAGATGATCTCCCGTTCTTCTGGGTTATATGGTGCTTTGAATATTCTGCTTATCAATTTTTGATTTAGAGCTGGATTTCTGTATTTGAGGTTCCACCTTTTGAATCTCTTTATTAGCAATGCCAGCTTGGTTGTTCCATTATCATCACTACTTCCTTTTTCAAATCGTGCTAAGCACGTATCTTTAATTTTTGATTTGATTATGGGGCATCTTTCATGGTTATTGACTTTTGCATCATATATTGCATCAAAAGTATTCCAGATTTCCAGTGCACTTTCACAATGAGAGATAAAGTTAAAATTATCTTGATTAACACGAGAATATATTATATGCATAGCAAGAGAATTAATGGAAGTATTTTTCTCATTTATTATATCACCCATTTTCAATAATATCCCAACATTTAACATTAACAGATTTTAAATAAAATTCCAATTTTAATTTCCAATTCAAAAAATCTGTTCCATCAAAAATAGGAGGGATAATACTAGACCGACCCTCCGCAAAAGTAGTCATTTTAAAAATTCAAATTTGTAAAAAAATTGATCTTTGAAAAATCAAACCTTTTTAAAACAAAAATGGCTTTTGTTCCTAGCTTTGATACCACTTGTAGGATCGATTTCATCCTAGAGGGGGATGAATAGGGTGATACTATTAATTATAAAAATTATTACGGAAGTATATAAAATAATTGCAACACGGATTTATTAGAATATAGCTGCACGGATAATAGCAGAATAATAAAAATAGAACACATAGATTTACCCAACTTCGGCAAAAACCCTACCTACGTGCTGCCCCAAGGTTTCTTCTCAAAATTAAGCAGTCAGACGCTTGCACACGTAAACTCGCGACACCCGCTATCAACTAGCCTTAACTCTATGCTCAAAACCCTGCCACAACTCAGCACTAAGTTGCAAATTCTCGAACAACACCACCGTAGCTCGTCCCCTAGTCAAACGACTAGAAAATACAATCATTTAAAAGTAAATTACAAATTTAAAACAATAATTTAAAACAAAACCTTAAATTTTAAAAGTTAAGCCAAAATATAATTAAGCCAGCCGCAAATTAAAATTAGTGATAACACTATCCTCTTTTCCCTTTTTATATCTTCGGCCCGACTTGCTTGAAAATAGCTCGTTCGTTCCTCTCTGAAAAATTAGGGCTTCTGAGTAATTTGAAGTCACCGCTTAAATTGATAGCTGATGCTTCGATTGCTTTCTTTAATTGATTCGTTAGCGGCTCCATTAATTAGGTCGAGTTTGATTGTCAAAATGGTATGCGATTTTTTCCATTTTTCGATATTGATTCTGCTCGACCTTTGATTCGAGTTACTGAATTGATTCTATGCACTGTGATATTGCTTGAACTCGAATAAATAATGTCGATGATGCTTTAGAGTTTATATAGGGTTTGATTCCCTATAATTTCATTCGAATTAATTTTCGAATTCGTCTGATAATTTTTGTGCTTGGCCGTTGATCTTCATATGGATGCTTGTGATGATTCTGACTTATTTGATTTTGTATATTTGATTGCTTGATTACCACGTTTTTTGTTTCTAACTTGTTCAACTTCCTTGATTTCCACGGTATTATAAATTGTAACTTGATTTGAAACACAATTTTCGTTTCTGACTTGACAATGTTGATTTGGTTGCTCCGTGAATTTCTTTTCTTTGTCATCATGGCTTTGATATTCTGAAACATTTGTCTTTTGGAAATTTCTCTGGGATATTGTTTTGTTTGCATTATTCATGTACACTTGCTGTGGAGTTCATGTAGCTTGTCTGATTTTTGAAAAAGCTCTGTCTTTGTTCGAAACTGCTACGTAAAAGTGTTCGAATTGTACTGTTCGCACATGAACTGATATGTTCTTGTGCACATGTTCTATTTGTCACTATTTCATTTCATATATATGTTTCTTGGTCATACTATTTGCCTCAGTTCATATGCATTGATGTTGGTGATCTATTTCCATACGGTCTGGTTCACTAAGTGATTTTTGACTTTGGTATGAAACTTTGTTATAACTGTTAAATGCTTTGGGTTTCACTGAGTTTGCTCTTGTCCTCAAGTATGTGATGCATGTAAACAATTCTGGTTGCATATATGCCGGTTTGGCTCATTGCTGTACATATATGCTTTTGAGGTTGCTGCACCATGTAGTCTTTGCTTGCATACATGTGTTATTGTTGTATTTTCTTGTCATTGCTGCTTGGTTGTCAAGTGTACATGTTGTAGCATGATTTCATGGACGCTATTCTCTAGTGAATGTGGTCTCTCTCGACTCCTTATTGTAGTCTGAGTTAGATTGTTATTGGTATGTAATAGTTATTTTTGTTTTATTTGCCTTGCATTGTACATATCTCTTGTTTTTATTAGTTGCATTGTTGATTGCTTGCATTTGAATTTATATAAAAAAACAAAAAAAAACAAAAAAAAAACAAACAAAAACAAACAAACAAAAAAAAACAAAAAAAATTTGTAGTTGCATTGTTAATACACTTTTAATTTCTGCTTTGCATTTCATCTTAGATTTTGATTAATAATAACGGTTAGAAATCAATAACACTAAATTGTATATTGACAATTTGTCCTTTTTCAACAATTTAATTTCTCGGTGTCTAGGCTACGGAAGAGCAATAATCAGTTATAAATATTACGGTGATTCGTAAATATTATACTGAATTGTTTCTCTGAAGGTACTTAAACCTTCGGCTGCATTGCTACGGTGATTCGTGGTGCACCGATAAATCCTGTCTATTACCTGGCTGAGAACTATCTTGTTGATTTAAGACAATTTATAATTATACAATTTTGGGTTAACTTAGGATAAATTATTTGTAATTAACCCCTGCATTCATTTAGTTGCATTAGTTCATGCATATTAAAAAAAAACAAAAAATTCAAAATTCAAAGCTAAAAAATTGTAAATATTCCTTTTCCTTTGAAATTTTTAAATCCTTTTCTTTGAAATTTCAAAAAAAAAATCCAAAAAAATTTAGAAAAACCAAAATTCGAAAAAAAATTGAAAAATAAAAACAAAACAAAAATCGATTTCCCTTTTCAAAAATAAATTTTCTTTGTGAATATTTTTCGTTTATAAAAAAAAACCAAAAAAAACATTCTTGAAAATGTCTGAATATCCATATCCACTTGAATTTTACAATAGCTGCGAAAATCAATATAATCCATATGATTTCAGTCCAAATTCGTATGGATATTTTAACAACAACTATTTTGTAAATAATTCAAATTTCGAACAACAAAATTTTCAAAACGATGACCAACGTTCGACTCTTGAAAATAGCATTGAAATGATTTCATCTTTACTCGAACTTTCTACACGACAAAATCAAGAGATAAATGATTTATGTAATTCTGATTTGTGTAATAACTCGAGTCAAGGATTTCAAAATTTGAATTCAATTCAAAATTCAAACGATTACGATTATAACCCATGCCAATTTAATTTCGAACTCCAAAATGAATTCCAAACTCAACATGAAAATGGGAACAACTTTTCAAACGAATTTGGCAATGGGAATAATCCTAACCATGTTACGAGTGAAAATTTTTGTTCTCAACAAATCCAAATCGAAAATTCTTAATTTAATAACTATAAACTGGATTTTGTTGAACAAATGAATGAAATTTACGATGATCACACGGATTTGTTGTTTGAAACTTATATGAAACAACGTGAACAACAAAATCAAATCTCAACGTGTGATGAGTCAAGTGATAATCCACCTTTTAACCAAATCGACGATTTTCAAATAACAACTTTTGAATTTGATAATGACGATCTTAATCAAGTTGTTGAAAATACGGTAATTGAGTTTGATTTCAATTCTTTTGAGGGTGTGAAACTCGATTTAAACTTCGATCTTCCTTTTTCTGAAAATTTGAATACGACAACTTTGAAACTCGATTTACATGATGAAGTTGTTGATAATCCAACAAAGAAAGTCGAATTTAACGAACATGAGTTTTATGGACTTTTTGAAAACGAGTTGTTAAATTTTGAAGGGGAAAATTTCGATCACAATTTTGATTTTGAAATCGATACTTTGAAAGAAATTGAACTTCAACCAATTTTTCTATCTACCCCAAAAATCATCGAAAATAAAACAACTCTTATGATTTCAATAAAATGACTTTCGTTTTTCCAAATCCACATTCAACTGCGAAATCTTTTACGATTAGGTTTTTCGTGCTTAAGCCGTGTCTCGCATATTTGACGAGACAAATGAATCGGTCTTTGGAAGACCGTTTCATTTACTTTTTGACAATATACTTTCTGACTCGTGTAGATACCGTTCGTTTTCATGTAAATAATAATAAACATTCCTTTCACTTGGGTTGACTGTGGGGACACAGTCAAAATCAAGTGCGGGGGGGAGACTCATCTTCATTTTTTTTGCATGGTTTATTTTTGCTTTAAAATCACAAAAACAAAAAAAAATTATAAAAAAAATCCCAAAAACAAATTTTCTTTTGATTTATTTTTAAAAGAAACACTATAAGATAAATATATGGCTTTGGTTTATTAAATTTAAATTATTGAAAATTTATTTGTCTTAACAAAAATAAAAATGAAGTTTGATTATAAATAACAATGGTTTAACTAGTATATAGGAAGATTCATACGTGTTAATTATAAAATACATCCTAATTGAAAATCTTTGTTTCAAAAGTGGTGAATTTAAAGTAAAGGATATAACATTTTTTTTGTCTTCTAAGTTAAATAGTGCTAAGATGATTTTGCAAAACTCTCTCTCTCTTAAAAAAAATTATAAAAAAAAATAATTAAAAAAATACATCCAAAGTATTCACTCTCATTTAAAAGTCCTCACGGTTATGCATGAGTGAATTACTTGGAATTTTTGATTATGTGCTTCATACCCATTTAAAAGTCCTCACGGTTATGATGTATGGAACACATGTAAAAAAAAGACTTAATAAAAACCACCTACGGTCGATAGTGTATGCATGAAAGTGTGTGCACTCGCCATGCTCTATGCTCCCCTCACATAAACCCGAAAGGCAGTGCATGGGTGGTATATCTGGCCTCGGTTTACCTGAGCTAGGTGTGTAATTTTTCTTGCAAATAATGAGAGAGCAAGCAATTGAAATCCTAGCACTATTTTTACTTAGTTGATTTGATTTGTTATTGAAAAGAAATAAAAATACCACTTTGATAAACTTTGATAATCAACTAAGAATCCTTTTCATAATTACACTTTGTTATCAACCAAAATAACAAGTTAAACTATAGTCTATTTGTTATGATAACTTTGTTTTTATTGAAAATTTTGACGAGTAAATGACTAAAACACTTCAAGATAATGACCGAAACCTATATTTAACTTATTTGTGTTGATTTAAAAGTAAGTCCTTCATTTGTAAATATTTTCAAAAATTCGCATTCATCTCTTTGTAAATAAATCTTGCATTTTGTAAATATTTTCATCCTGCATGTGGATTTTGTGGGTAGTATCCGCTGAAAACCCTCACGACAACACTCGTCCTACTGGGGACACCCAGAGGTTTAACGGCTTGTTGCATACGCTCAATGCAATCGTGCTTCCTACGAAAACGGATTTATCTTAGTTTTTCTTTATTTGAGGACGAATAAAAAGATAAGTGTGGGGGTATTTGATGTGCACATAAATGTGCATATTTTTACCAACATATTTAATCTTTTGAATTAAATAAATGATTATATCGGGTGTTTTAACTTGTTTAAACCAAAAATTCAAATTATTCCAAATTGTCACATATTCATCTTCATATATGGGCAAAACGGTCATTTGTGTGCATATATTTGTTTGAGAAAAATTAATTGAAAATTTATATATATTTTTGTAGGAAATTGATCTCAAATAGAAGTGGTTTCATGAAGATATGCATGCACAAAATTAATACAAAGGAATGAAGATGGAAATAATTCAAAGTGAAGAACATGGAGGATCCCACCTACCCACCTACCTTAATGTACAAATTAAAGGCTAATGCACATGCTTTTGGAGTTAATGGCTTCATGTACACTTAATGGGGATTAAGACATGTTAATGATAACTTGGCCTCCACACTTCCTAAGGGGCATTTTGGGCATTCCGCAAAAAAATGAATTAGGGTTTTAACACTTGTATAAATACCCCTTATGCTTCATGTAGTTCTTCCTCTTAGTTAGTTAGTTTTAGTTTAGAAAATAAATCAAAGCTCTCTTTCTTTTCATGGCTACTTAGCAATTTTTCTTCATGTATTTTTCTTTTTTTTATGCAATTTTATTTAATGTTTCCTTTTAATTACATGTTCATTTCCTTTTATGCAAGTAGTGTAGATTTTCCTTTATGCAATTAGAATAGTGTTCCATTTCACTTTGCTCTCTTTTCCTTTTCTTTTTCTCTCATGTTGCAAGGTACATTTGTTCATATGATAACAAATATGAGAGGCTAAACCCCTTCAATTTAGGGGTAATGAAGCTCTCTAATCATGTAGCTTCAACTTAATTTGATGTTTATGCTCTCTTTTTATGCTTAATGAGAATGAATGAAGTGGTTTAATGATGTTGTTTAGCTTTGAATTTGATAGTCTATGTTGTTTATAACAAATAGGCTATGCTTAAACAAACAAAACACAAATTGCCTCTTCATCTACATATGATTATGGCAAAGAAGTGATTGTTGAAATTGAAATTTGATGGCTTATATTTCTAATTAATGGTTAATATGCCATGCTTAAAATAAATTTTGCTTTCAACTTTGTTGTCATATTTTATGAGATTTAAAAGTGTATTAGTGGTTGTGTTATAGTTTGATGGTTTATACTGAGCTAATTAATAGCACAAATATACCATACTTATGATAAGCACATCAACTAATTCACTAATGACAAGAAAAGAGAGATCATAACTTCATTTTGTTGATTTATGTGATCTAGAGATTGGAAATTGCCTCTAAATTGTCTTAACACTTTCATATTTTTATCTATTTTCTTTTTTCGTTTTTCATTTTTTTTAGTTAATCACTCTTCCAACTTTGGTTAATTTTATTGAGTAGAATTTTAAAATCATCAATTCCCGGCGGATCGACCCGTATTCGCCACGTGCTACATTCGTACACTGTGCGCTTGCGGTTATTTTTAATTTAAATTTGTTCGACGGTTTTCTAACTCGATAGAATTTCCGTCGGCGAATAAGTTTTTGGCGCCGTTGCCGGGGATTGCACTGTTGATAGTGTTAGTATGGTTGAAGTATGGCAGAATTGAGTATGGAGTATGAGGAAGTTCAGGCTGTAGTTGTTTGCAGTGAAGTTTGAACTTCAAAAAAAAAATTCCATTTAAACTTTGCATTTCATTTTACAATCTCTGTTTTCATTTGCCAATCTCTTTTCATTTTCTGCTGTTGTGTACCTCTCTGTTCATTTCTGCTGCCTCACTTCCCCTTCATCAACCCAATACAAATTGCATCAACTGTTGTCGCAACCCCTCAACCAAACAATCCACCTGACAAACACCTCTGCTAGACAACAGCCAAACAGAGTCTCCACTGGTCGGACTCAAAAACTTATTCGCTGACGGAAATTCTATCGAGTTAGAAAACCGTCGAACAAATTTAAATTAAAAATAACCGCAAGCGCACGGTGTATGAATGTAGCACGTTGCGAATACGGGTCGATCCACAGGGAATTGATGATTTTAAAATTCTATTCAATCAAATTAACCAAAGTTGGAAGAGCGATTAACTAAAAAAAATGACAAAAGAAAATAGATAAAAATATGAAAGTGTTAAGACAATTTAGAGGCAATTTTCCTCTAGATCACATAAATCAACAAAATGAAGTTATGATCTCTCTTTTCTTGTCATTAGTGAATTAGTTGATGTGCTTATCATAAGTATGGTATATTTGTGCTATTAATTAGCTCAGTATAACCATCAAACTATAACACAACCACTAATACACTTTTAAATCTCATAAAATATGACAACAAAGTTGAAAGCAAAATTTATTTTAAGCATGGCCTATTAACCATTAATTAGAAATATAAGCCATCAAATTTCAATTTCAACAATCACTTCTTTGCCATAATCATATGTAGATGAAGAGGCAATTTGTGTTTTGTTTGTTTAAGCATAGCCTATTTGTTATAAACAACATAGACTATCAAATTCAAAGCTAAACAACATCATTAAACCACTTCATTCATTCTCACTAAGCATAAAAAGAGAGCATAAACATCAAATTAAGTTGAAGCTACATGATTAGAGAGCTTCATTACCCCTAAATTGAAGGGGTTTAGCCTCTCATATTTGTTATCATATGAACAAATGTACCTTGCAACATGAGAGAAAAAGAAAAGGAAAAGAGAGCAAAGTGAAATGGAAAACTATTCTAATTGCATAAAGGAAAATCTACACTACTTGCATAAAAGGAAATGAACATGTAATTAAAAGGAAACACTAAATAACATTGCATAAAAAAAAGAAAAATACATGAAGAAAAATGGCTAAGTAGCCATGAAAAGAAAGAGAGCTTTGATTTATTTTCTAAACTAAAACTAACTAACTAAGAGGAAGACCTACATGAAACATAAGGGGTATTTATACAAGTGTTAAAACCCTAATTCATTTTTTTGGGGAATGCCCAAAATGCCCCTTAGGAAGTGTGGAGGCCAAGTTATCATTAACATGTCTTAATCCCCCATTAAGTGTACATGAAGCCATTAACTCCAAAAGCATGTGCATTAGCCTTTAATTTGTACATTAAGGTAGGTGGGTAGGTGGGTAGGTGGGGTCCTCCATGTTCTTCACTTTGAATTATTTCCATCTTCATTCCTTTGTATTAATTTTGTGCATGCATATCTTCATGAAACCACTTCTATTTGTGATCAATTTCCTACAAAAATATATACAAATTTTCAATTAATTTTTCTCAAACAAATATATGCACACAAATGACCGTTTTGCCCATATATGAAGATGAATATGTGACAATTTGGAATAATTTGAATTTTTGGTTTAAAAAAGTTAAAACACCCGATATGATCATTTATTTAATTCAAAAGATTAAATATGTTGGTAAAAATATGCACATTTATGTGCACATCAGTCTGGTTCATGTATATGTATATGTGATGTTTTGGAGCTGTAGTCTTCTTGAACCTGTTTGCAACTGTTGTTTTCACTTGAGTCTGATGGTTCAAGTGTAATTATGTTATGGTCATTGCAATCAAGTCTTCGTTGATCATTGGTTCATTCGAGCCTATGCATTCTTCTCTGGCTTGTATTTGCAGTCTTTGTTTCTGTTTGATTGCCAGATCTAGTTGCTTCATACTTGTCACTTCAAGTCTGAGTTGCTTCACCATTGATTGATTGTGTAGTATCTACTTGAATGTGCTATGCACTGTATATGTTTGAAGCATTTCTGTATTTGAAACTTGAACTTGACTGGAGCATTTATGTTCATTGTTTTTGTACATGCATATGTATGTGTCAGTGCATATATTGATTTGGGTCTGCTTTGATATTGAACTTGATCATTTCATGTTGTACATTTTGATTTGCACCTAAGTTGAGTCCAGCTTAAAGCTCAGGTTTGACCTTGTGCTTGTATCGTGATTTCACTTGAGTTGAACCCGGCTTTTGATTTGGGTTTGACCTTGTGCTCACATGTCCCTGCAATCTTGTGAAGTGTATATCGGTGTGCACGGCCTTGTGGCATGTACAGTGATACACTATGCATGTCACAAGTTGTTCGTGTATAATGAATTCAAAATTAAATGATGACGAACAACCCAAATAACCGAGGCAAATAATATTTTCAAAATTACATTTTATTTTACACTGCAAAATATTTTCTTTTCAATTTTACTACATTATTGTTTATTTTACAGATTGCTCAGATGCTGGATTCAATATCAAATAGGGTTGAAGATAAAATACGAATAAATGAGTGAAATGTAGTGAGGTGCATATGTAAATGATAATTGTAATATAATTGAAATTGTATTGAAATTGAATTGTGTGTACATATATAGTGAGAGCTTGAATTTGTACTATTCAAAATTGTAATAAATATTTGTTTGAATAAAATATCTATTTGAATTTAAATTCTGTGTCATTTATTTTATTCACCAAATATTTATTTAATTATATGAGAAATAAAATAGTACAATAACAAATATAGTTAAAATGAATATATATATATATATGTTTATTATCATCAAACAAAAATCATATACTCGCATATTCAACAATGCTTCATTCCAAAATCACATTTACCTATCTGTATATGATCCAGTAACAAGGATGAGGATTGTTTCACTCACCTTTCTTTCTTTTCCTTTGAAGAGGGCAATAATTTTTCTTCCTTTTTTTTTGATTTCTGCGTTTGAATGCTTATATCTTCTTTATGTTTGAATGGTAGTTTGTATTCTTATTTCTTATCTTGTTCAAATGTAGTAAAATAGGAGCAAGGCAGAGCATATATAGAGAGAGTGGTTGTAGCTTTGTACAGGCTATTACTTTTATTATTATATATATTTTCTTTTGTTCTTTTGATTGGAAAACAACTGATTTAATCTTCCCTTTTTGTTCTTAAATGATAGCTTGTAGTGTATATTTCTTCTTGCTCGAATGAATAAAAATGGACAAGGGCAG
The DNA here is from genome assembly GCA_030765085.1 of Allium cepa. NCBI lineage: Eukaryota > Viridiplantae > Streptophyta > Magnoliopsida > Asparagales > Amaryllidaceae > Allium > Allium cepa. The sequence continues at coordinate 210,939,765 of CM060940.1, read as the reverse complement.
AGCCTCAATATAAGGAGGCTGGCTGCAATCTGTACATAGTAAGTTCTGTTTTTTTTTTCTTTTTGTTTTTTAATCTTATTTGCCTAATTTGATTTCATGTGAAAAATTTTGATTTTTGCCTGGATTTGATTTTATAAGGTGATTAGATATATCCTAGGCTGATTTGATTTCATATGACAGACTTTTGATTTTTTTTGATGTTGACATTGAATTTGAACTGCATTTATGAAATTGTCTCCTCTTATGTTTACAATACTATTATATGAATTGATATATATATATATATATATGTATGTATGTATGTATGTATGTATGTATACATATTCTTTTGTATGTGTATATACATAGTTATGCATTTTATCCTTTTATTCTTGCATTTGTATTTGTCATTATTCTGCACGTATATGTTTTGTGTTCATACCTATTTCATTCACTTAGACAATGGTTATATATACAGGAAAATTTACTTTTATGCTTACCACTATTTCATATAACATATATGTATATACACTTATTTGTGTATTGTTATCATATACATTTCATATTTATAAACACTATATGCTTCTTACATATGGATATATATATTTATTCATTTATTCATCATATTTACATTTTATACATTCCTATATATATTTATAACATAAACTTATAATTCATATAAATATTTCCACATCATAAGCCTGTATATATATATATTTATCTACACATATATTTAAGCATGTTTTAACTTAATTTAAATGGTGGAGTTTATTATTTATTTTCTATGAGATTTATCATATTCAGAGGTTTTACAATCCAATATCTAATATATCTTTTAAATCAATTTACAATATCCTAATATTTTAATTATCAGATAATTTATTTGTTCGACTTATAAAAATCAACATTTCAATCATCAAAATCAATTAATACCCAATTAATCACCGTCAAAACCCGGGATGTCACATTCCTCCTCCCTTTAAATCTTTTCATCCTCGAAAAGGAACGAAGCAAGAGTTTTAATTATAATGTTTATTTTCAGTTAAACTATTCTTTAAACATTTTTAACTCTTTTACTCTTTTATTTTAAATTATTAAAACACTTTTGAAACTACATAATATTACCAACTAGCTTTATATAAAAATAGTTTCTATAACTCGATGTTTAAACAAGTCCATCTTTGTTCTCATAGAAATTCAGTCATACGTTGATCAGGCGTAGGACTGAAAATCTATAAGTACTTAGTGCACCCGTTTTCAACATCCAGTGAAAATACTTGAAAAAAAATACTTTTGTGAGAATGCCCTGGAAATCATCACCCCCTCCTTGGGTCGCTGTTAGCACGATGATTACGTCGCCATCTCGGCGAAATCCATAGAAAACTGTAGGCATCCGCACCCCTCGATTTCACCATGGAACCGCCACAGATCGCTGCTACACCCAGGGTTCCGCTACTATCGCAGCAAAAACCATGTAACTGTAGGCATCAACGCCCTCGAATTTCGCTGCCAAATGAAACTTCATCACATAGATCGTAGACTACACCAGTTGAGTCCCATGTAGCCTGTAGGCACTCACTGCCACACGAGACTCCCAGCGAAATCAAACGTAGATTTTAGGCAATCATTGCCCCTCGACTTATGCTATGGGAACGTAGTATATTGTAGTTACATCAGAGTTACACTGTTGTCACAGCATAACCCTAATGTCTCTGTAGACATCAGCACCCTCGACTTATGCTACCCCAACTACAACCCACAGAAACTACAGTTTTTGTCCAGACGTCCTCTGGGATCCAAATTTAGAACCCCCTTTAGGGCTCAAGGCAGAACCACCCTGTGGATCTCCTACTATAAGTTTCAACTCTAAATGGGAGCGCCTTTTTCCCCATAGCATTCTCAAAACATTTTATACTATACACATATAGTATGTTTCAAAACATACTTTTCATATGTATCACATATAAACTTCAAAATCAATAGTTCTCAAACTTGGCTTTCCAAGTTCCCCAAATTTGCTTTTTGCCAAAACCGAAAGCCTTTCAAAATCAGTGGATTCCAAAAATCTTTTCCTGTTCCATTTTAAAAAAAAAGCATTCTTATATATATATATATAATATTTTTCGTACAACTTGAAATTTTTGTGTACCGCTTCATACTTATAAATTCCACTTTCTATACAAATATCTTTCAACATCTTTTCTTCTGGTTATAATCTCATTGATGCCAAATCAAAGTTTCCAGTTCGATTTCCTTTTTCCAAAGTCATTTATTACATTACTTATTCCTTGCAAAGTAAGTTCCCAATTACAGTGACTATTTACTCTTTATTTTTATTGTTATCACTATACATTTCTCAAAATATACTCTTTCACTTCAAATCATTTTTGCTTCAATATCCAATTTGGTTCCAATTCGAAATTACTTTAAGTTCCCTTTTTGGGTTATTGTTTCAATTTCACTTCAATTTTTATTTGGCATGATTTAGATATCAGTAGTTTCCACTCTGACCAGTTTGAACTTTTAGAGAATAGCTTGAAAAGTTTAAAATAGTTAAGTGGTGGTAAAATAGTTGGATGGTTAAATAGTTAATATAAGATGGTTTGAGTTTTAAAAAGTAAGGTTTATAGAGTAAATAGCTTAGAAAATCATAATAGTTTGAATATTTTAAGAAAATAGATTTGAGACAGTTTATATTAAAACAATTCATTTGAAAATAGCTGCAGAGTCAAACTAGTTGAATTTCCCAATCTCCATTTCGAATCAATTTCAATTTCCACTTTCATTTAAATTGATTCAATTCCAATTCAATTTGAATTAGCTTCAATTCCGTTTTGAAATTCAAACCAATTCCCAATTGAATTTAAACCTATTCAACTTCAACTACACTTCCAATTAATCCAACTAAGTTCCTGTTTGAATTAATTCCAATTCCATTTAAATTTTTAACCCATCTCGATTTACATAAATTCGAGTTCAGTTTTCCAAAATACTGATTTAATTTCTTAGATCAAATTAACCTTAAATATTTAAGTCAACAAATCTTGATTTCTTTAATCATTAAATCATGAGCCCACATTTCAAATTTTCATTTCAAATTACTTCTACTTAAACTTATGTGAGGATCAAGTAAGAGTCCAAATCCTTTTAAACAATTAAATTCTCGGAATTCAATCTATTACCAATTATACTTCAAATTTTTAAACCCATCCCCTTTAAACAATTCTGGTTGATATGTCCATTTTTAACACTTCAGTCTTACGTTCAAAGTGATTCCATCTCCATAATTTCAATTTTATTTCTAAAACTCAAAATCATTTTAAATAGTTTCAAAATAAAGTTTTAATTCCATTTAATTTCAGTAATGGATATATATATCATCTCAATCCACTTCTTAATTCATTCAAAATAATCCAATTTACAGTTTAATACATACCGTCAATAACAAACAGAATGATAGCAGGATATGTTAAAGTAAATAAACATCCAAATTATCTAAAACACCAATCAATAGCATTCATTACAATTTCCATAACTCAAACCCGTTTTGAGACCCCACATAACTACCTTTCAATTTAACCCATTTAACTTCCCTAAGTTAAATTTTAATTTTACCTTGAAATTTCCCATTTTAGATTATAAGCTCAAAACTTATTTAACTTGCCCTAAGTTAAATTTCAATTCATTTAACCTTACTCAATTGAAATTTCCATCCCAAATTTAAATTTTCTTATCAATATCACTTCCTACTTATAAGCTCAAAAACTTATTTCTCTTTGGGTTTTACATCTCACTCTTAGGGTAATTTTAGAATTCAACACTTACTATGTTTTTCGAATCACTTTGATATTATGTATATCCACATATATATACATATTTATTCCATTTACACACCAAATCATACTTTCAATTTTAAACCATTCTTGGTTTTTAATTTAAAACAATTCCCTTTGAAATTTTGATTTAAAATAAGATTTCAATATTCAAAAATATTCTGAGTAATATTACTTATTATTTCCTTAATCACTTTGAAACAATTCCAAATTTCTCTGGTTTTAGATTTAAAACTTCACAATTTAAATTTGTTTTTAATTTATAAGTCGCATTTATAAATTCAACCTATATAATTTTACTTCCATGAACATTGCTCCATGTTTTATCATTGTCTGTTTGATAATAAATATCCTTTATTAAGACACAACAACTAATTTATGATAATAATCAATATTATCATATCTAGAAATCAAACACACCATATATTCCATAATTTACCATAAATTATAATCAGGTTAACTTATTTCAAATACCTTAAAAATTCTTTTGAATTTTCTAGGATTTAAATTCATGTTTTGAATCCATTTTAACTTAACTTATTTGCAAAATTTATTCTTACCCAAATTTTATTTGGTTATATGATTGCTATAATGTCAACATACATAAAAGATATCAAAGTACAACAATTTTGGACAGTTGTAATAACTTGTCCTCAACTAATGTCTATACAGTCTATAATACACAACGGAATATAATCAGTACATGCAATACGTCCCTGCCATCCAGCTCATCTCCTGAGCTCCGAACGTCCTAACCTGAAAAAATTGTAATACTCGGTCTGACCCGAGCATTACAATAAAATAACACCCGAGTCAGGCTAGAAACCAGCGTGAGTAAAACCAACTAAATTTAAAATACTCAAGTTATGAGGCTTCTTTGAAAAAACCAAGGTAACTCGTTCAACATTACGAGTTTTTATCTTGTTATAACCAATCGCTTGTTACAAAATCCATTGATATTAAAATAGAATCTAAGTGCAGCTACTTATTTAAGATAGTCGAATTTACCTAATTTATTTAACTCCAGCCTATTAGACTTTATCATCAAACCCGTAAAGGATTTGTAGTGATTATTAAATCGAAGTGGTTCCGGATATCGCTGATATCTGATCCTAGTCTCTTCGAATCCCAATAACAAATTTTGAAAGGTAAATTGTTTAAAATAAACAATTTATCATTTAGGGTGACAACATTCAATTATAGGGATTTGTTACAGATTTTAATTTCAAATAAAACGTATCATTACTTTAATCTAACTATTTTAATTTGTCCAGCCATTCGTTGCCACAGACAAAAATAATTCGAAAATAAATATCCAATAGAAATTAGCCAAGGTACAGATCGTTAACCAAACTAACGATCTATAACAATGTCAAACGATTCATATTCGAACTTCAATAACCATAAATATTTAAGTTATGAAAACATATAAATTTCCTCTTTCCCCTTCTCTTATTTTACCCTTTCCTTTCTTTTTTCTTACCTTCCTTTATTATTTTTCTTCTTCAACTAATGCATGGTCAGAGGGCTTAAGAAGAAGAACAGTGTATTTTGAATGCCAGTAAAACTAGCCCTGTCAACACTTATCTACTTACGCATATACACCTAACAATTACAACTATACTTGAAATCAGAACCAATACTTCATTCCAAAATCACATTTACCTATCTGTATATGATCCAGTGACAAAGATGAGGATTGTTTCACTCACCTTTCTTTCTTTTCCTTGGAATATAATAATAATTTTTCTTCCTTTTTTTGATTTCTGTAGTTGAATGCTTATATCTTCTTTAAGTTTGAACAATACTTTGTATTCTTATTTCTTATCCTGTTCGAATGCAGTAAAATGGGAGCAAGGCAGAGCATATATAGAGAGAGTCGCTGTAGCTTTGTACAGCTATTACTTTTATTATTATATTTTTTCTTTGGTTCTTTTGATTGGAAAACAACTAATTTGATCTTCCCTTTTGTTTTTAAATGACAGCTTGCAGTGTATATTTCTTCTTGCTCGAATGAATAAAAATGGACAAGTGCAGAGCCTCAATATAAGGAGGCTGGCTGCAATCTGTACGCAGTAAGTTCTGTTTTTTTAACTTTTCCTTTTGTTTTATTTTATCTTATTTGCTTGATTCGATTTCATGTGAAAAAGTTTTAATTTTTGCTTAGATTTAATTTTATAAGGTGATTAGATATATCCTAGCCTGATTTGATTTCATATGACAGATTTTTGATTTTTTTACCGTTGACGTTGAATTTGAACAGCATTTATGATATTGTCTCCTCTTATGTTTACAATGCTATTATATGATTTGATATATATATATATATATATATATATATATATATATATATATATATGCATACGTATTCTTTTGTATGTGTATATACATAGTTATGCATTTTATCCCTATTCTTGCATTTGTATTTGTCATTATTCTACACCTATATGTTTTGTGTTCATGCCTATTTCATTCACTTAGACGATGGCTATATATACAGGTATATTTACTTTTATCCTTGCCACTATTTCACATAACATATATGCATATACACTTATTTGTGTATTTTTTTCATATACATTTCCATATTCAAACACTATATGCTTCTTACTTATGTATGTATATATTCATTTATTTCATCATATTTACATTTTATACATTTCTATATATTTTTATAACATACACTTATAATTCATACAAATATTTCCACATCATAAGCCTGTATATATATTCATCTACACATATACTTAAGGATGTTTTAACTTGATTTAAATGGTGGAGTTTATTATTTATTTTCTATGAGATTTATCATATTCAGATATTTTATAATCCAATATTTAATACATCTTTTAAATCAATTTACATGTATCCCAATATTTTAATTATCAGAAATTTTATTTGTTCGACTTATAAAAATCAACATTTCAATAAATAAAATCAATTAATTACCCAACTAATTGCCGTCAAAACTCAGGCCATCACACTTTTAATCAATCATTTTATTCAATTTAGTTATCAAATTGAATAAAAATATATTAACAATTGAAATTTTTTTATTAACATTTTTAAAAAAATCAAATTTATTCTACAACAAATTTTATATTTCAAATTTAACATTTAAATTTAAATTATATTTTCAAACTTTTAAATCTTAATTTGAATATTAGCCTTGAGCCTAATGACTATGAACCTTACATTTGGACCAAACCTTTTGGACTTATTCCATCCTACTAGGAATAGCCAGGGAGGGGAGAATACTCGATTATTCAACCCCAAGCCTAGACAGTAGTGTTATAGACACCCAAAGGATAAGTAGGTTTAGTTAGTTGGCATGAATATTGGCTAATTAGACCAGGAAAACCATTTGGGATTGAATACCATTGTTGGAATCAGGTGAATTTTATTTTTTCCATGTTTGGAACATAGTGGGCCTATAAAGTCTATTAAATTATATTAGATCCAATCTAATTTATTTAAATAAATCCAAATTTATTTAATTTCTAGTTTATTTTAAATTTAAATAATTAATATTTATATTGTTTATAAGTATATCGTTATATACTAATATGTGTATAACATGTACATGCAATATAATGATGTGTACATTGTTAATTTATACATATATAGATGTTGAGATTTGTATCTTCAATGTATAGGTTCGCCATTTGTATGTGCACTGGATGTGTCAAAATATTTTTTAATACGTACTATTACAAATCACATGTATATGCATTTAATAGCTAAATGTATTTATTTTATGTTTATTGAAATTTAATGGGAATGTATGTTATAAGTGGTCATAACATCTTTGTTCCAAGTAGTCATGTTTGTGGTGTCGGATGCAAATCCATAATGAAATTCCGTTGATGGTTGTCGGGAAAAGGAAGATGGTGGAGGCCACAAATCAACGATGAGATTTCATTAATGGGTGGCCATAAAGGGATCTAGGGTATTTTTGGAATTTCAAAATGACACGATGAACCTCCACCATCGTTGGTGAAAATTTTAGAATATGTACACGCATAATTTTGAAATAAATTTGGTAAAATACCTTGAGTTTCAAATTTAGATATGCTTTGGCTAAGTCAGTTAAATTTTAAATTCACATTTAATAATTTAAATATCTAATTCTGACTTGGTAAAAATAATTTGCAACTCAAATCTAGATCTATAAAATCAAGCATCTGTCACCGTCAACCCACTCGAGCACCACAAACATCCAGAACCTCGAGTTGACGACGAACCCGAGATTGAGCTGCTCAACACTTTCCTGAACCCAACTCCGATTGAAAAAATCGACTCACCTCGTCGATCCAGACCACCTGAAACCTCGCTCTAACGACCCAGGCTCGACCTTCGAAAATCGGCACCGAATACTTCACCCGTATTCAAATGCCACAGATTCAAATGTCGATCTGGTTCGTCGGAGCTTATAACACATTAAGTACAACAACACAGCGGAAGAAAATGAATAATACATTAATACAACAATGAAAACAATATCTGATATAATATGATACAACAATATCAGAGACAAATATATACAGCGGAATATGATAGCAACGGAAGAGATAACTCGAATATGATCCTCGATGAAGAGTGAATCCAAAATCTGTAACTCCAAACCAAAAGGTCATCTCAAAAGCTACGAAGACTCCAATCCTATAAGCTCGAATATCCATCAACACTAAAGTGAAGCAACTCGATCCAAATGCGATCGCCAAAAACCAAAGGCTGGATGCTATCGACTTACACCTAATATTTGGTTATCTGAAAAACCCAATTCTAGGCTGCCCGTGTGGAAAATTGTGGGCACCCAAAGTTTAGGAAGGGAACAATAAACTCTGGGTCTGTTATGGGACTGGTATGAGCAAACAAAAACATTTTATCTTTAAAACAAACAACAAAAGATTTTAAAATTTGAAATCCGTAATGCTTTTTAGAAAATGAAACTACCATAAGGCCTTCCTGCACACACACCATGCAAACGCAGAATTGGAGGAGATTTCTCCTTATGATAGTCAAAAATGCTTGATATGCAAAAACTATTTTGATATTATTATTAGTGCATAGTGGAAAACATTTGCAGGTATAATATTAATCTTAGCTAGCATACAACTATTATTGTATGCCTACTATAGCTACCATCTAAACAGTGGGGCGCCACCATAAGTAAATGGCAGGTTATACAACTAAAACTATACAGGGCGCATATTGGATGATTGGATTTCCAACAATGGTCAGGCTAAGGAACTTCCTATTGCCACATGGAAACACCTCTGGAGGGACGCCCCTAGAACTTACCCAGCTCACTTCCAACACAAGGCCGGTTTACTCTCTTTCCGGGAGTAAAACCTAAGATATGCCACCCCCGGTCGTTTGTGACCTTTATCCGAGGATCCTCAACCACAAAGCAACATCACATAGTAATAAATATACAGTGTCCATATGAGTTAAGTATCTGGGCTCTATACCATGATACCACCCTTTTCCAGAAGGAATGGGCACACCCTAGGGGCGCGACCCATGCAACCTTGCCGCATCTTTCCTGTTTCGACCATTTCTGAGGTGTGAGGTCCTGATGCAGTCTCGTCCACAAAGCTACGCTTTTTAACAAAGCCATTCTTCAATCCACAAATGATCAGTAGCACTTCGTATGCCACATTACCAAATTGGGAATGTATCACTAGTAACCATCAACTACATAACCTCTGAGCTCGTACGTCTCAGAGAACGGTGTTAAGCTAAGGGAATAAATCTCCGCCACCAAACAGAAATGTATTTGATAGAAACCAGCTTTACTTCTCAAAGTGTAATGTCAGACATACATCCATACAAGTCTATTCCGGGTTCGAACAGAACCGAAGGCACTTCCAAAGAAGCCCTTGCAATCCGGGTATTCACAATCCCAATCGGACTCCCCATCACATATGGAGATCTCTATACCGACGCGACTCAGTGCAGAGACATTCGACGGGTTATCCTTTCGTTCTAAAAATACCCAGTCTTCACCACCGGTCTTCAAATGCCATCCATAATGACGTATCATTATTCAAAATGGGTTATATGACACAAAGTCCTCTCCCTGCTAAACCGAATAATGAGCGCAATATTTAAAAACATGTGGATATTGGGATTTCAGTTAGGTCACAGCTTATCACCCAAAACAAATGGTTTAAACAAATTACCATTTCCAAACCTTTAAACAAAAAGATTCACTTCACAAATTTCACAAATATTTCACAAAGATTCATTCACAGCTTTTCAAAACAACTTCCTTCTCAAATTGAATTATCTCATCCAATTATTAACCCAAAGACTCAATTTATGGCTTTCAAAACTATGTTCACAGATCCATTCATAACTTTCAAAACAATTCCCATTTCAAATTTTATATATAAAAGATACACCATTTAAAATCCTCTTCGATTTTAAAACAAAGTTTAACAATCTTTCACAAAGGTTCATTCATAGCTTTCAAAAACAATTCATAATTTCATTTCAAACTTGAAATATTTCGATACAAATTGGAAATCCTTTCTTTATATGAAAGCTATTATTATTTGAAAATAAATAGTTTTCGTTCAGACAAAATCTGATTTCATTTGCACAAGTTAAAGCCTTTTAAGTATGAAGCTTGGATTAAAATCAAATTCCTAAAGCAATACTTTAAAAATGGTTTAAAACCCATATAAACACATTTACAACTTGTATAACCTTTTTAAACCATACTTCCCAAATATGGAATTCAATTTCAAATCTTGAATTTAATTTCAAATTAAACTATTTAAATTTCAAAACTTCATCAAGTTATTAAAAATAACTTTTATCTTCAAAACTCCTTTTCAAAAACTTTTCATATTTAATCCATTTAAATTTCCAAAACCATTGGGATTCAAAATTCAATTTTTAAAATTATTTTCAAAAATCTGTGACTTAATCAATTTCCTCGTGCAATCCATATTTGTGTGTAAGGTGTAGTCCAGGGGTTTTACACAATAGTGCAACAACATCAATCATCACAGATTCAATCATATCAATATCGATAAGTAGTATATTCCTATAACACTTACCTTTATTCACAGATTTACAAATAAATTTATCACAGATAAAATGAATAAATAAATAAATTACACACAGCACAATTCACAGAACAGAATATTACAATCCAGAGATAACAATCATATCAAGGCATTTCATACAATACAAACATTCATAAGCAATCCAAGCATACAATAATCATTTATAAGTAGGATTAATTAATTATTTAATCCTAAATTAATTCAATTTAATTTTTTTTGATTAAATTAATTACTTATGAATTAATTACTAAATCTTGATTATAACTTAACTTAAACCAGATTAATAAATTACAAGTCTTGGTTAATTAACAATAATTAATTATAAACCATTAAATTATTTAACCTTTAATTATTAATTGGTCAATCTAAATTAATAAATCAATCAATCTTTAATTATTAGATAATTAACCCCTGATTATTTAATTATTCTTTAACTAATTAATCACATTAATTACCTTAATTAACCCTTAATTAATTTAATTAATCATCTTTAATTAACTACAATAAGTGATTATCCCTAATCACATAAATTAAATTATGATTGATTAACTTTAGTCATTAACTAATTACTTTTAATTAGGTAATTATCTTTAAATAATTAATTACCTTTTAATCACTTATCATAAATTAATCAACCTTAAATTAAAAGTAATTGTCATTTATAAGTCAATAATGATCCATTAATTAAGACCTTCATTAATCAAAATAAATTCTTTGTCTTAATTGATTACTTAATTATAACATTTAAATCTCATTTAATAAATAATTTATCAATAATAAATAAATTTTAAACCCTTTAAGTTAATCAAAACATTTATTTAGGATAAACCATTTATCTTCATAAAACATCATTAACCTCTTAATTCCATTACTAAGTTTATTTAAAAATAAACTTTTAAAACAAAGGTTATATAAAACAAAGCTTTAAATTAATTACCTCAAAAATACTTATCTTAATGTTTTGATTTATTCCCATACTTAAATCAATTTTTATTCTCAAAACATAAGTTTAAATTTAAAAAACTTGTATCATTTAAACTTTTTTTTTAAATAATTTAGAAATTTATTTAACTTAATTCGTTAAAGTTTTAAGCTGGAAAACATAACCCCGAGTCAAACCCCAATATTTCCCGAGCCTATTTCCTGTTTGCTTCGGGTTTTCCCAAAATTAACCCGTATGCCTAAATTTTTAAAACATAAAATTTTATTCATGTATTTAACCCATGCCACCCATTAATTGCTTCGAGCCTGTACCCTTATTTCCCGAAGGCTACTTCGAGACATCATCGCCCAAAACTCAATTGACACGATCGTCGACCTATGAATGTGTACGACGATCTCGGCCATCTACGATCGAAGTTCTGGCCATCGACCAATCGGCTACAACCCCCGCACACCACCAAACCCAGCATTCCTATACAACAACGAGATCGAAATTGAGAAACTGACTTAAACCTGGAACAAAACCCATTATCACAAAACCGCATCGCTCCTCCTTCCCCGACCATTAGAGGTCGCGTGTTTCTGGTCAGAGCACAGCCTGACTTCAAAGCTTCGATCGCCACCAACGCGAACCATTCCGGTCAATTGAGGATGATGCAACACTAAGATTTCCGACCCATGTACAAACACTAGCTCGAGCCCTAGATCGTCAAAGTCCGGCCACCGCGATCGATGAGAAATTTTGCGATCATTTTTCCTACAATCTACATCACGTCCTTCCCCTCCAGATTCGAACTCGAAGCTCGATAATTCTTAGATCGATGGAAATCGACATTTTTCGAATTTTCGTTCAACTCGCATTTTGTCTCCAAATACAAACATAAAAATTCTGAAATGACTTTCAAAAATCATGATTTTGTAATACAAATTCATTTCTATGATTAAAATTCGAAATCCAAATATTCGAATTTGAACTTAAATTTTGATCTTTCCTGTTACTTCCTATTTTGGTTTAAATACTAAATATTTTTCTTCTGAAATTATCTTTAAAAATGACTTCATAATATTATTAACATCTTCTTTTCAAAAGTTATAACCTGAATTGGTTTGGATAAGAAGATACGATTTTTTTTTCACATTCTGTTGATGTAATAGGGGGAGATATATGTACAGAAGCTCATATACACAGGCTTAAAATATTCGCAACATGCAATCACGACCAATCATCCATATAAACAACATTCATACTTCAACCATTTATCTCCTCAAATCAAGACATAACCATATTGAGGTTAAAAGGGTAGGGTTTGCTCACCTTAATGAAGAATAGAGCCTGGAAATGAAATCTGTAACAAAGATTTTCATCTGCACTTTTGATTTGCATTTTCATCTGAATTTGATCTGAATTTTGAAGTGAAGCCATATATACATTTAGCTTTCTGGCTTCCAAGTTGAAGTTGAGTTGCATTTGTTGCTTGATCTGATTTGCCTTAGGTTAAAAATGTTGAAGTTAATTATGGTTTTGATTGCTTCACATTATAAATTTTAATTTTAATTATGATTTTGCTTGAATTACCTGAGTTTATCATTCCAGGTTTTAAGATTTGAAGATGATCTTTGTTTCAGTTGTTTGATTTTCTGGTTGAAGCTGAAACCTTGAATTCATTTCCTTTGTTGTGAGGATCTGGTTTACTTTGATTTCCAGGTTTATTTTGATCTTGAAAACTTCCATGTTGAGTTTGAACTTTCTGCTTGCTGAGATGATTTTTTTTCTTGATTGCTTTTCCTTTGTTCAGGTTTTGATTTCATTTCTCAGGTTTAGAAATTATGAACTGAGAATAGTAGTATATATTTTTTCTTTTCTTTTAATACATATTCATAAAAATTTAAGAGAATTAAATGCCACTTGTCTTTATTTGTTAACACTTGTAATTATAAATCTAACACTCGTTATTTTCTTGCATAATTATTGTACAAATGTCTGTTGCTATACAAATTATGTTTAAATCCTTAACTTTAATTAATTTATATATTCAGTTTTAAACCCTTTCATTTAATATCTTACATGTTTATATGATTTACATTTGTTTTTGTTTACATGTACAAATGTCATGTACTTATAAATGTGTGTGTGTGCATATATGAATATAAACCAATTTATATATTAATTATCAAAAGATATGTATATTTTAAATATCATATTGATTTCAAAATATAACTTTTCAAATCATCATATTATAATTTATAACTTTGTTTAAAATTTTGCCTTATTTTAATTTTTTTTATACATTTTTTAATTAAACTTAAGAATAAATTTTGAAATCAAATCATATTCTTAAAAATATAGAGTTTAACTTTCAAATAACTTTTGATAATTTACTATATTAAATTCAAATAAATTTTTAAAATGCATACATTTATATTTATTATAATTAGAAAACAAGTTTCTATAAATTTCAAATATAAAGTTTTAAATCCAATTTATTTTAAAAATACTTATATTTGAGTTTCAAATCCAATATGTTATTCAAAACATTTATTTCTGAATTTCAAATTAGAAATTCTATTTAAAATCATATATACATTTATATTAATAAATAAAAAAATATCTTTATTAATTTGGAAAATTTTGAATTAATTCGCCATTAAATTCAAAATTTAACATTAATTTTCCAAAATAAATTTAACTAAAAATCGAGATCGTTACACTCGCCATCAAGTCCATCCCTTCGTCGGCGTTCCATGCTTCATTTCTAGAATATACTTTAATTAATTATGCTTGAAATTATTGTCAAAATTCAGATTCACTTTCTCTAATCTTTTTTAGGGTTGAATATCTTTTAATCATTTAAGGTATGTATATATTTTTAATTAAATATATTTTATTATTGAATTAAAAAATTATTTATATATACAAATAATTTAACATTACATAACACAAAACCAAAATTGTATTTTGTATTAAAAGTAATTATTAAAATATTAAATAATATAATTACATGCATTCAATCGTGAAAAAAGTATAATTTTTAAATCAAAAATGCGAAACTATATTTAATATTACTTCATATATTAAAATTTCATATATACACACACACACACATGCATGCATACATATATTGTTAATATAATCAATGTTTAGTACAATTTAATATATATAATAATATTTAAGAAATAGGTTTGGATTAATAAAATAAAAAAAAATTGTACTTATAAATGTATTTCTATTTTATATAAAAAAGGTTTTTTTTCATTTTTTTTGAAATGAAAAAAAAAACCTTTTATATAAAAATTCATTTATAAATATAAATATATTTTTATTTTATTAATATTTGAAATATATACTACGTACGTATATATGATTTAAAATTAGTATGAACAATTTTAATTATTAAAATTAAGTTTATTATTTATAAAATGTATGTATATTCATATAACCAAAATAATATAATAATTTTTATTATAGTTAGATCTAATAAAAAATATCATATAACATAGACATTTTTACATAATTAAAATTTATAAATATAAGGAGACAATAGATGTACATGCAAAGTTATTTTATAGTGATTAATAAAACACATCATATATTAATTGTAAAACAAAAGAATATCTTAAAAGAGTTAGCTTTGAGAGTACCTTGTTTGAATAGATCTCCATGGTACAATGAAATAAATCCACTAGATCTTGCAACAACCTGCAACACCACTTGAAAATATTTATCTGAATATGTTTAGGCTATTGAATGCTTGGCTATGGTGGAAGGGTATTAGGATTTTTGCCCAAGAGAGGAGAGTTAAAACAAGAAAGAATGAAGGGATAACTTGATTATAATAAAGGAGGAGGAAACAAATTCTCCTCCTTTTACTATTTCTCCTCTTACCATTTCGTAGATCCTGATCTAGAATTCAAATCAAAAATTCCCTCTACGCTACACAAGAGGCTATTATAAGCCAATGAATAACCATACCCTTTAATAGTAAATGAAATTTAAATCATATTTAAATGCGTATTGATACATGTACCGATACGTACATATATAACATTTATATACGCACCTAATTAATTACTAATGGCACCTAGGAAATATTAGTAGAACCCAATACATCAAATAAATAAGTAAATAATATTTTATAAATATTAATTAATTTGATTAATTTAGAACAATTATAAATCATATTGTATTTCAGTGAAATCAACAGTATGGTTGTGCAGCCCGTAAGTGTGAATTTATCGAATATTTACTTCATACATCTTGTTGGCTAATATGTGATTGGCCCAATTTACCGCTTATAAATCTTCATCAAAAAATCCAATTTTATAACTTAAGCAGTACATTTTAGTAATGATTTTTTACACTAATTCTCTTCATCGAGACTATCCACTTTAGGAATTATGGATATTTTTTTCATTCAAATTTCAATATTATCCACATTCAACATGGTTAGTCCATATATAAAAAATTTGGTCAATAATAACATTTATTTCAACCATACTGCTCTGGCCAGAGATTTTGACTTTGAGTTAACTATAGTTGACTGTGATACTAACCTTCTACAACTAAGGAGATGAATTCTTTATTAAATGGTATTTCACTTCCAATGCTTCAACCTAGACCCAACTATAGTTATCCAATGGTCGCCATGTTATGATTTAACTATAATTAAAGTGGTGTATTATGTTGGAACCTAACCGACCTACAGTGGGTAAAATGGGTAAATTTCAATTATTTTTCCTATTTTGGATGATAGCGAGCCTGCAAAGTCTACTAGGTTATATTAGATCCAATCTACTTAATTTAAAAAAATCTATTTTTATTTAATTTTCTAATATATTTAGTTAATGAATTAGTTTATTAATATCTAAACAATCTATGAACATACTATTATATATTCATGTGTGTATGTGGTGCACGTGCAACACGTAGTAAAGTGTACATATTTAATGTCCACTTCTATAGATGTTGGGATTTGCATATACAACGTATAAATTAGCTGTTTATATACACCTGGTAGTCTAACAATAATATTTAAAATATATAAATATTTATATGTAAATTTCAAATTTATTTTATATTGAGAAAAACAAATATTATTCAAAATATCTGTATATATTTTTACTAAGTCAATAAAATTAGTATTCAAATTTAATATTTAAAATATCTAATTTCGACTCGGTGAAATAATTTGAATTTCAAATGCAAACTCTAATATTTCAAGTATCTATTGATAATTTAAAATAATTAAGCATATATTATAAAATTAATCTATTGTAAAAAAATATTTTTTATATAAAATTATATGAAATAATTAACTTACGATTTTACCATGAAATAATTATTAAATTAATATATATAGTAAAATATTTCTATTTGGCTAGAAAATTTTTTAATTCAAAAGCATTTTTTCATTAAATTAAATTAATGTTCAAATATATTTGTATATGTATATATACATAAAAATGTAGTGTAAACACCACTATTGAATTATGTATGTATGTATTAATATATATGAGTTGCGATGCCGGGGGACAGGTTGAAGGGATCCAACAGGATTCCTCGCTATTGTCAATTGATAAAATTCCCATTATACGATTATTGAATATGAACCCGATTGTGGACAACATGGTTTATGTCATTATTGTATGTTCAACTAAAATCCCGTGGTGATAGAAAATCAATATCGATATTGATTAAGCGTTGGTAGAGGGCCTTGAATTAATATTTTAATATACAATAAATTTCCATTTGAGTTGGAATTGGTTTTTGAGATAGGAAATGATTTTAGGTCCGAAATTGGATTTCGAAAAAAATTTGTTTTTAAGGATTCAATTTCTATTTTATCCCATCTTATTTATCTGTTTTTTTCTATATCAACTATTTATATTTAACATTGTTTTAAAAAGTCAATTATTTATATTCAACATTGTTTTAAAAGTTATTTTATATATACTTAATATTGTTTTAAAGTTATTATTTATAATTATATTATTTAAAAAGTTATTTATTTATGTTTACTTTAAAGTTATTTATTTATATATTGATTAGAAAGTTATTTAATTATATTCTAGGTTGGTTAAAGGTTATTTATTTATATTTGACATCGTTTTGAATTAATTTATCTAAAATTAATAGTGTTTAAAGTTATTTATTTATATTTAACATTGCTTTAATGTTATTTATCAATATTTTAATATTTTGAAAGGTTAATTACTTAAATAAATTAATATGGCTTGAAATTAATAATAATGATGTATTAATAATGTTTTTTGACTATTATTTTTAATATGCTGAAGATTAATTATTATTGTTTATTTAATAATGTCTTTGAAATTATCAATTATTATTTTAAGATGTTTTAAATTTAATAAATATTATTTCTTTATAATGTTTATTATTAATCTTTATTATTATATAATAGTATTAGAAGAAAATGTTATTATTTATTTTTAAAAGTTCGAGATTTGTAAATAGAGTTTTATGAACAAACTTAGGTTTTATAAGAAGAGTTTTATAACATGGGTTGGGAATTTAAAGGAAGATTGGTTAATGGTGAAAGAGTTTTATAAATGGCTTTAGATATTTATAAAAGAATTTTAGAAATGGATTTATAGATTTATAAGAAGAGTTTTATAAATAGTTTTATCGATTTATAAAGAGTTTATAAATGTTTTGAAATTTATAAAAGAGATTATAATTGGAAATGGAGATTGGGTTTTTATAAGGGGTTTCAATAAAGCGCTTTATAAATGGTTTCAGAGATTTATAAAATAGTTTTATAAGTGGTTTTTAAGATTTACTAGGTATTCATAAATGACTTTAGAATTGAATTGGAAGGAAATCTTTCTCAACTTTGTGAATATACATATAGCGTTAAGATAAGTATATGGATATTTTCTGAGTATTGAAATATAGGAATTTGTGGCTATATCTTTGTGAAGGTGTTTTTATACAATTATTACAGAGCGATATTAATTAATGAAAATATTAATCAAGGAGGCTAGTGGTTACTTACGTGCTTAACCAATGCTGGTTTTCCCTTTTGAAATAAATCCCCGATTTGGATGTGTGTTTGTTGATAGTTAAATAACCAATTATCGAATTTGGACCCAAACATAACATTGGAAATATCTAGGAGAAACACGTGAGTCATATGACACGGTCATCTCCTAGTGATGTTGTACTATGCGTATAAGTCATGTTTCTTTCTCCTAGGACAATGGTAAGGAAATCCATCTGTGACGCCCCACCTCTATACCCACGCTTGCCAAGGACGCTACAAAGTAATGCCGTCAACTAACACGGAGAATAAGGCCGGTTGGGAGCAACCATCTATAGCCTTGCTCTAATTATCCATCGAATACGTCGACAATAATCATACCAAACAGATCGACATATCCAATGCATACTTAAAACAAAACCATAGGTGGTTGGATCTATCAGAACAGAATATAATAACTCAAATGTAATATACATCACAGAACAGTAAATCATCATATACACATATACTGATACATTGCAGAGTATACAAAATAATACATGTCAAGTGGTATAGCAAACCACAATATACAGACGAGTTCCAGATGAATACATATCAGAGTTACTACAAAATGGGACTACACAAAAAGCTATGACAAAAAGAAGCTAGCGGAGTAGTCCATGCGGAAGCAAAATAGGCTAAGTCCAAAAGCACCTAACCTGAAACAACTCGGTCTGACCCGAGTATAAATTACACGGATCAGTCTAGCTAAACAAATCAGTTAGATAAACTGAACAACAATAAACCTGCAAGGTACAAAGCATAATAGATATCTCTAAAAGAGATAACACAATCATCTAACGAAAGATGAATCATATAGATCAAGCCTCATATCATCGGCAATATATAGAAACAAAGGATAAAAATATCCCAAAGAAAGCCATAAAGGCAAACAACAAATACCGATAAATACGAGTTCCACAAGGTAAACGCTATATTTCGTGTGGCTCCAAAAAACCAATACAGAAAAGCAATACCTAGGGAATATACATACAAATGGAACATCATGAGCGGTGGTGAAGAAACCACTCCGTTATCTCTTGAGCGGTGGTGAAGAAACCACTCCAATATCTCTTGAGCGGTGGTGAAGAAACCACTCCGAAAGCAATACTAAAGGTAACCGACAACCCCAAATATCTTTCGAGTCAGGGCAAAGGACCAACTCCAAAAGCGATATTAAAGGAAACAAGCCAGAGGAGACAGTCCGAAGACACTATCCCAAAGGCAGCATGTGTCACAAACTCCCAGAGAGGAATCCGAAAAGTGGTAACGTGAGTCCCATAACCACCCGTTCGCACTAAACGGTTTACTATCCATTAGTTAATTTCACACTCGAAGCATTACAAAGTTCACCTCATCTCATCGGTAAACCAGACACAAGGGTCAAAACGATCAATCGAATAGGTCGGGGATTAATCGGAAAGATAAACGCATGGATTCATGGTCCGTGTTTTACCTAACCATTTAATCTTCCTTCCACTTCGCTCGAAGTGCGAAATCGTGTGTGTGCATTATAGATGGAATTTATGAATTGGAGACGGAAGCTTTTAATACGATTTAGAAGGATTATTTATAAAACCCATGAATGAAGTCAAAAATAAGTTATCAAAATCAAAGATGCAATAACAAACACTAAAAACCAACTTGAATCGATAAAATCCGAAGAATCAATCAAATATGCAAAATAGGCAAAACAGGCAGAACAGAGCAGGTCGGTCGACCGGACTACAGGGCTCGGTCGGCCGGCCAGATGCAGGAAACAAAATATGGCTCGGGGCAGCAGGTCGGTCGACCGAAGCCTGCGCTCGGTCGGCCGAAGGATGTTTTCCAGCACTTCTTGCCCTTATCAAATGAATTCCAAATCTTTTTCAAATCAAAGCAATAGCACATGAATATTTGTTAGGAAATCATACCCAACATCAATGATAGCAAGAGAGGTAGATGTGAGTTAAAAACTCACCTTTAACCCAAAAACAAGAAGATGAAGGAGCTAAAACACAAGGAGAAGACTAACTAATCACTACTTCAACCCAACAAGCTTCAATCTATGAAAAAACAAGTATTTTCCTAAGTTAGGTTTAGGAAAACTTTCTAAAATTGAAGGAGAAAGAGTTGGAGAAGAAGAAGAGAGACTTACCTATGGCTTCTCTATGATTTTGAAGCAAGAAATCAAGTTGGAAGTTGAAACTAGGGCTTGCAAATTTCTATTTCTCTTTCTCTTTCACCATTTCAGTTTTAAGCTTAAGAAATGAAAATGAAAGAAGATGAAATGAAGAGAAGGGGTTGAGTTAGGGTATTAATTAAGCTAGTGGGCTGAACCCAAACCTAAAACCCAATAGAAAAAGGTCAAAATTTCACTTACTCCAAACATATCAAAGATTATACTCAAAAAGATCGCAAACGCCATTTTGGAACCAATGGAGGTAGTTTCGAGTCCCAATTCGGCCGTTTGCAAAATGTAACATTTCGGACCCAAATCCGACTAACGACGCTATATTTAAATTAAACATTTAAATATAAAATCGTTAAATATGCGGGTTGTTACAGATCTCCCCTCCTTACGAAATTGCGTCCCCGCAATTCCTAGAGACGATATTCGTAACAACTACATACAATCAACATCAAAAGAAAAAGGAAATAAGCTTGAGATGAAAAGACATACTCACCGTTTCAAAGCAAGGAAAGAAAACCCGGATAAGATCGCTCGATATATTCTCTGGTTTCCCAAGTACAGTCATTGGGATTAGCGGACCATTGAACTTTAACGAGCGGCACGTCCTTGTTCCGAAGGTGTCGCACCTCTGTGTCAAGCACGCGAATAGGTTGCTGTACAATGGATAAGTCCGGCGAGACCTCAAGCTCTTGCAAATCAGGAGAAGTAATAACAGAATCCGACACCCGAAGACACTTCCGAAGTTGCGAGACGTGAAACACGTCATGAATGCCAGATAAATGAGCTGGAAGTGAAACTCTATAAGCCACAGGGCCAATACGTTCAATAATAGAAAACGGTCCTATATAACGAGGAGCCAATTTCCCAGTCGCACTGAAATGCATAACCCCCTTCAAAGGAGAAACACGAATAAAAATAAGATCGCCGATCGAGAACTCGAGAGGCTTCCTACGGTTGTCCGCGTAGGATTTCTGGCGACTCTGTGCCTCTTTCATTCTCAACCGAATAAGATCAATCTTCTCAGAAGAATCACGAACAAAATCTGGACCAAGAATAAGCTTCTCACCCGATTCTAACCAACAAGAAGGTGATCGACATGGCCTTCCGTATAAGGCTTCGAAAGGAGCCATACCGATACTAGATTGAAAACTATTATTGTAGGAGAACTCTACAAGAGGTAGATGATCCTCCCAACTACCACCGAAATCAAAAATACAAATACGGAGAAGATCTTCCAAGATACGATTCACCCGTTCAGTCTGTCCGTCAGACTGCGGATGATAAGCTGTAGAAAAATTAAGCTTTGTTCCCAAAGCTTGCTGAAGACTCTTCCAAAAATGACTCGTGAATAAAGGATCACGATCACTCACAATAGAACTAGGAACACCGTGAAGTCTCACGATTTCCTTGACATACAACTTAGCCAAATGCGAAGCAGTCCTATTAGACTTAATAGGGACAAAATGAGCAGACTTGGTAAGTCGATCAACAATAACCCAAATGCTAGGATGGCCAAATCTCGAACGAGGTAGGCCGTCAATGAAATCCATAGATATCTGATCCCATTTCCACAATGGAATCTCAAGGGGCTGAAGAAGACCTGAAGGACACTGATGCTCGGCTTTAAAACGCTGACAAGTTATGCAATTGCTCACATAACTCGCCACATCGCGCTTCATGCCTTCCCAATAATAAAGACGACGCATATCGGCATACATCTTGCTACTACCGGGATGAATGGTATACTTAGAACGGTGACAATCATCAAGAATGTCATGCCTAAGTGCAAGATCAGAAGGCACAAAAAGACGGTTCTTCTTGCGAAGACACCCATGAGAATCAATGCTAAATCTTGCAACGCCTCATCACAAGATCCAGACTCACAAAGCTGAATAAAATGCAACAAATCAGGATCACGCCGCTGAGCATCGGCAATACGATCCAACAAAATAGGTCGAGCTCCCAAACTAAATAATAAGATAGGAGAATCAGAAGATGAACCTCGATCACGAATTTCACGAAAAGATAGAGTCTCAAGAACATTCCATTCGGCAAGCATCATAGAAATAACAGCCGAATGTTTGCGACTAAGCGAATCTGCAACACGATTACCCTTACCAGGGGTATACTGGATATCAAAGTCATAAGAAGCAAGAAACTCGAGCCAACGCTGTTGCCTCATATTGAGTTCCTTCTGAGTGAACAAATACTTCAAGGATTTATGATCGATATAGAGAATGAAGCGCTCGCCCAATAAATAATGTCGCCAAATCTTCAAGGCAAAGACAATGGTGGCTAACTCAAGATCATGAGTGGCATAGCGAACTTCATTCGGACGTAGTTGCCTAGAAGCATAAGCAATTACCCGATCCTTCTGCATAAGAACAGCACCGAGACCACTACCACAAGCATCGGTGTAGACAACAAGATCATGATTCCCTTCGGGAACCACAAGGATAGGAGCATTAGTGAGAAGTTCCTTCAATGTCAAAAAGGAAGCTTCACACTTGTCGGACCAATCAAAACGAATGCCTTTCCGAGTAAGGCAGGTGAGAGGAAGCACAACACGGGAAAAGTTCTTAATGAACCGACGGTAATAACCCGCCAATCCAAGGAAACTACGAATCTCATGAACATTCTCGGGCCTCTTCCAATTTTGAATAGCTTCGATCTTCGATGGATCGACAGAAACGCCATCGGAAGATACCACATGGCCTAAGAACTTAACCTTATTCTCCCAAAAATGGCACTTGGAGAATTTGGCTTTAAGCTGATGACGACGGAGAGTACTCAAGACAATTCTCAAGTGATTAGCATGCTCAGCTTCAGACTTAGAATAAATAAGGATATCATCAATGAACACAAAGACGAATTTATCGAGATATTCCCGGAATACTCGATTCATGAGATCGACAAAGAAAGCAGGAGCGTTCGTCAAACCGAACGGCATAACGAGCCACTTAAAAGAACCATACCGAGTGCGGAAAGCGATAAGAGGTATGCTATCCTCCGCGACTCGTAACTGATGAAAACCCGTGGCAAGGTCGAGCTGAGAAAAGACCTTAGCACCACTCAACAGATCGAACATGTCATCGATCCTAGGCAATGGATACCTATTCCTGATGGTTAACTCGTTAAGCTTGCGATAATCAATGCAAAGCCTAAGAGTTCCATCAGACTTCTTCACAAAGACGACCGCGGATCCCCACGGAGAAAAACTAGATTGAATCAATTGCTTGGATTCAAGCTCTAAAAGCTGCTTCTTGAGTTCCTCATTTTCCTTTGTAGACATCCTAGTGGGAGGACGACTAACTGGCTGCGCGCCTGGAATGAGATCAATGCGGAACTCAATTGCCCGCTTGGGTGGCAAACCCGATACAGGCTCAAAAACATCAGAAAAGTCACAAGCAACAGGAATACGAGATATATCATCATCATCTCGCGAGTCAAGAGAATAAAAAGCCATTTCGGAATTATCCATATCCCGAAGAATAAGAGATAACTGAGTAGGAAAATCTGGATGTCGAAGATACAAAATCCTCTCCGAACAAATAATCCTGGCGTCATATCTCACTAGCCAGTCCATACCCAAAATCATATCGAATCCCAGACAAGAAATAACGTGCAGATTCGCACGAAAAGAAAAGCCACATAAAACAATCTCAACATCATTACACAGCAAACTAAGGGTCGCGGATCCCCCAATAGGATTCGTAATCCTTAAAGAAGTAACCATACAAGAAACATCCAAAGATAAATCATCAACGAGCTTTTTCGATACGAAAGAATGTGAAGCACCCGTATCGAAAAGAACTCGTATACTATGGTCATAAAATAAAATAGAACCTTCCAAAATAGATGGAGATATACCTTTAGATTGAGAAGGACCTCCAGAAGCATTTGCTACATTTAACTTTCTAGATGAAGAATTATTCGGAGCAATGGGACAAGTGGAACTACGATGACCTTCCCTCTTGCAATAACGGCAGAAGAGAGGCTTAGGACAAGCTCGAATAATATGATCCGGAGAACCACAATTTAAACACTTTCGAACGAAAGGTGTTCCGGAAGACTGAGGCTGAGAACTAGGACCACTAGTCTTCTTTTTCTTAGAAGGAAAAGGATTCTTCTGAATTGGAAACGGCCTCTTGTTGGGGTTCTTGGAAACCTCAACATCAACATCACTATCACACTCCTTCTCGATGGTCTCGAGGTGAAGTGCCGAATCAACCAACTCCTCAAAATAAAGCTTAAGCTGGAGCAACAAGGACTTCTTAAGATATTTCTTAAGACCAGAGGCAAACTTCAAATTCTTCTTGTAAGAATTACTGATGAATTCAAGACCATACTGAGATAAAGCCTCGAACGATGTGACATACTCAGAAACAGAAGATTTCCCTTGCTTCAACTCAAGGAAGCGACGGGTCAATAAAACTTTTTCAGATTCAGGAACGAACTTGAGTTCAAATCGTCCTCGAAACTGGGTCCAAGAAAGATTAGACTCATCAATCTCGGCTACAAGAAGCTCATACCAGTCAAGAGCACGCTCTTGTAATAAACTAGAAGTCACAAGAACTCTATCATGGTCAGAAAGATCCATGCGAGAGAAGATACGCTCGCACGTGCGAAGCCAAGCTTGGACTTCAAGAACAGACTCGAAGCCCTTAAACGGCTTTCCTCCAAGATGAGAAAAATCACTACACTGACGTGCAAAGGCAGACTTGCGAGGTGGAGACACTCGAGGAGGAACTGGAGGTTGAGTGCTCCTAAACAATTCCATAAACTGATCAGCAGACATATAAACGCCATCCGGATGTGAGCCACTGGATTGCCCAGCACCCGAACGTCGTCCCCTGCCTCTTCCAGCCATACGCTGAAGGTAAGATAAGGAAAAGATTATTCACAAGGTAGATACTTCATTACGGAATACTACGGAATAAAAATGCATTCCTAGACGTATTCCCAAACTCTATCTAACCTTGATGGAATAAAGAGACACAATGATTCAAAGATTTGTATCACTTGTACACTTTGATGTACCATAACATGTGCATCTATTCTGTGTTTATCATATTTTGTTCTGAACTCAGCTCTGATACCACGCTGTGACGCCCCACCTCTATACCCACGCTAGCCAAGGACACTACAAAGTAATGCCGTCAACTAACACGGAGAATAAGGCTGGTTGGGAGCGACCATCTATAGCCTTACTCTAATTATCCATCAAATACGTCGACAATAATCATACCAAACAGATCGACATATCCAATGCATACTTAAAACAAAACCATAGGTGGTTGGATCTATCAGAACAGAATATAATAACTCAAATGTAATATACATCACAGAACAGTAAATCATCATATACACATATACTGATACATTGCAGAGTATACAAAATAATACATGTCAAGTGGTATAGCAAACCACAATATACAGACGAGTTCCAGATGAATACATATCAGAGTTACTACAAAATGGGACTACACAAAAAGCTATGACAAAAAGAAGCTAGCGGAGTAGTCCATGCGGAAGCAAAATAGGCTAAGTCCAAACGCACCTAACCTGAAACAACTCGGTCTAACCCGAGTATAAATTACACGGATCAGTCTAGCTAAACAAATCAGTTAGATAAACTGAACAACAATAAACCTGCAAGGTTACAAAGCATATTAGATATCTCTAAAAGAGATAACACAATAATCTAACGAAAGATGAATCATATAGATCAAGCCTCATATCATCGGCAACTTATAGAAACAAAGGATAAGAATATCCCAAAGAAAGCCATAAAGGCAAACAACAAATACCGATAAATACGAGTTCCACAAGGTAAACGCTATATTTCGTGTGGCTCCAAAAAACCAATACAGAAAAGCAATACCTAGGGAATATACATACAAATGGAACATCATGAGCGGTGGTGAAGAAACCACTCCGTTATCTCTTGAGCGGTGGTGAAGAAACCACTCCAATATCTCTTGAGCGGTGGTGAAGAAACCACTCCGAAAGCAATACTAAAGGTAACCGACAACCCCAAATATTTTTCGAGTCAGGGCAAAGGACCAACTCCAAAAGCGATATTAAAGGAAACAAGCCAGAGGAGACAATCCGAAGACACTATCCCAAAGGCAGCATGTGTCACAAACTCCCAGAGAGGAATCCGAAAAGTGGTAACGTGAGTCCCATAACCATCCGTTCGCACTAAACGGTTTACTATCCATTAGTTAATTTCACACTCGAAGCATTACAAAGTTCACCTCATCTCATCGGTAAACCAGACACAAGGGTCAAAACGATCAATCGAATAGGTCGGGGATTAATCGGAAAGATAAACGCATGGATTCATGGTCCGTGTTTTACCTAACCATTTAATCTTCCTTCCACTTCGCTCGAAGTGCGAAATCGTGTGTGTGCATTATAAATGGAATTTATGAATTGGAGACGGAAGCTTTTAATACGATTTAGAAGGATTATTTATAAAACCCGTGAATGAAGTCAAAAATAAGTAATCAAAATCAACGATGCAATAACAAACACTAAAAACCAACTTGAATCGATAAAATCCGGAGAATCAATCAAATATGCAAAATAGGCAGAACAGAGCAGGTCGGTCGACCGGACTACAGGGCTCGGTCGGCCGGCCAGATGCAGGAAACAAAATATGGCTCGGGGCAGCAGGTCGGTCGGCCGAAGGCTGTTTTCCAGCACTTCTTGCCCTTATCAAATGAATTCCAAATCTTTTTCAAATCAAAGCAATAGCACATGAATATTTGTTAGGAAATCATACCCAACATCAATGATAGCAAGAGAGGTAGATGTGAGTTAAAAACTCACCTTTAACCCAAAAACAAGAAGATGAAGGAGCTAAAACACAAGGAGAAGACCAACTAATCACTACTTCAACCCAACAAGCTTCAATCTATGAACAAACAAGTATTTTCCTAAGTTAGGTTTAGGAAAACTTTCTGAAATTGAAGGAGAAAGAGTTGGAGAAGAAGAAGAGAGACTTACCTATGGCTTCTCTATGATTTTGGAGCAAGAAATCAAGTTGGAAGTTGAAACTAGGGCTTGCAAATTTCTATTTCTCTTTCTCTTCCACCATTTCAGTTTTAAGCTTAAGAAATGAAAATGAAAGAAGATGAAATGAAGAGAAGAGGTTGAGTTAGGGTATTAATTAAGCTAGTGGGTTGAACCCAAACCTAAAACCCAATAGAAAAAGGTCAAAATTTCACTTACTCCAAACATATCAAAGATTATACTCAAAAAGATCGCCAACGCCATTTTGGAACCAATGGAGGTAGTTTCGAGTCCCAATTCGGCCGTTTGCAAAAAGTAACATTTCGGACCCAAATCCGACTAACGACGCTATATTTAAATTAAACATTTAAATATAAAATCGTTAAATATGCGGGTTGTTTCGATGAGACCAAGTTCAAATATGTTATCCGAAAACCACTTCGATCCAACTCAAGGCATTTCAAAGTGAAGACATCTTAAAGATGATGGAATTGAAGACAGAGCTCTCAGGCGTTTCGTTCAGTCCAAGAACGAACTTGTATGGATGAATGTCGGCATTGCATTATTGCCTGGAAAGCAGTGTTGGCGTTCCAAGTGAGAAGTGATATAAAAAGGAAAAACATAGCCTCAAGCTTCATCAACCATGAATGACTAAAACATGGGAGATGCAACTGGGCTAAGTGGGTCAGAGTATTTATTTGTTTATTATTATTTTTTTAAAGCAAAAATCAAAACAATCATACAAATCAAAACACCAACTAAATACTCAACTAAAGTATCAACCATATTCAACATTCATTTATCCAGAAAAATAAAAATTAAACAAAAACATAATAAGGTTTCATAAAAATAATATGGCTGCCCTTAACTTGGGTCTTAATGCCTTAAATCTCATAGGTGATTAATCACTCACCTTCCTTCTTCTCCCCGAGAATGCTAAAACTTGAAGGCAGTGTGAGTTTGTTTCCCTTTTTTTTAAAATATCTTTCTGTTTTCTCTCAGGAACAAACTACTGCTTGTCCTTGATTTAAAACATTTAGCTAGGGTTTAGTGAAGAGAAAAGCCCATTTTATCCTCACACAATTAAGAGAATCATGTATGTATGTTTATGGCCAAAGGTGCCATTTTCTTTTTGATTTCTATTTCAGGTAAAACAGTTGCCTTTCTTCTTTTCTGGGTACATGCCATTTGCATGTTTCTTATGCACATTATTTTCATGTGACTTAGCTTCATTGTGTATTTCCTTAAACCTGAATTGTTCACTCATATCTCTCTTTATAAGTTTAATTCCTAGCTATTATTTCCAACCATTTGTTTTTCCCTAGGCTTATTTAAAAAAATGTGTTTATGCATAAATAATACTAAATTGGTTTTCTGCATTTTAATTATTAGAAGAATTTATTTTATCACTCTATATTTCTCTGGCTACTCATATATATAATTTTTATATGAGATATGAGGATGTAAAACTCATTCATACTTAATCATTTTCTTCTCATTATTATTTATTTAAAACAACTATCCTCTTACTTAATTATTTTACTCACTCTTGATATTTATTTTCAAACTATTTTATTCCTTGAATATATATTTTTCATTAACTGATTTTCCATTTTTTTTTTAAAAAATTCATCTCAATAATTTGTGTCTTCACATACTCTCCTCCTAAAAGGAATTGTGTCCCACAATTATTATATTTTTTTCATACATTTTCTTCCAATTGTATACAAAGCACCATTTCATTTCAGAAATTTCAAAAACTTATGCATTCAAACCAATCAAACATACATAAGTAATACTTAAATTTATCATAGTTTTAGGAATACCTTTAAGCAGAAAATAGATTAGGATATTTATCCTTCATTCTATCTTCAGCCTCCCATGTACAATCATTCTTATCTAAGCTTCACTAGATTTTAACCAATTTAATTATTTTATTTCTCTATTTCTTTTCTTCTCTAGCCACAATACCCACTGGTTCCTTCCTATAAACTAGATTTTCTTGAACTTCAACGTGGGTAGGAGATTCCAGAATGGTCTCCTTGTCATGCACCCATCTTCTTAATTGAGATAAATGAAACACATCATGTATATTACTCAATTCCTCTGGCAATTTCATCTTGTAAGCTAAAGTTCCTACTCTTTGAATAATTTTATATGGTCCTATATATCTTGGTGATAATTTTCCTGCCTTGCCAAACCTTAATATTTTTCTCATTGGTGAAACTTTGAGAAACACATAATTTCCCACCTCAAATTCCACTGGCCTCCTTCCCCTATCTGGATAGGCTTTTTGTCTCTCTTGTGCTACTCTCATTCTCTGCCTTAAAAGTTCAATCATTACAGAGGTTTCTTTCACATGTTCTGGTCCAAGAAACACTCTTTCACCTACCTCCATCTAGCATGCAAGAGATAGACAAGGCTTTCCATATAAAGCCTCAAATGGAGCCATACCTATTGTGGACTGATAGCTACTGTTATAAGCAAATTCAGCTAAATAGAGGTGATCTTCCCAGTTGCCTCCAAAATCAAGTATACATGCTCTAAGTAAATCTTTTAAAATCTTGCTAACAATCTCAGTTTGCCCATCTGTTTGTGGGTGGTAGGCTGTGCTTAAGCTTAGTTCTGTCCCCCTGGCCTCTTGAAAATTACCCCAGAACCTTAAGTAAACAAGGTATCTCTATCATTGATGATAGTCTTGGGGATGCCATGTAATCTCACTATCTCCTTCACAAATAATTGAGCTAATTTGTGAGCATTTCTGTTTGAATTTACTGGAATAAAGTGTGCTGTTTTTGTGAGCCTATCAACCACAACCCAAATACTATCATTGCCTCTTCTTGTTCTAGGCAAACCATCCACAAAATCCTTTGAAATGCTTTCCCATTTCCAGGTAGGCACTTCCAGAGGTTGCAATAGGCCTGAGGGTCTTTGATAATCTTCCTTAACTTGTTGACAAGTTAAACATTTTGCTACATATTTTATCACTGCCCCTTTCATTCCTGGCCACCAATAATTTCTTTTAAGATCATGGTACATTTTTGTTCCACCTGGATGTATAGTGTATTTTTTCTTGTGATGCTCATCCATAATCTCTTGCTTCAGTTCTTCCATATGGGGTATGCAGAGTTTCCCTTTCTTTCTTAAGTAGCCTCTATCATCAACTTCATAATTTTCCACTGTTATGCCTTGTGATATCATGTCCTTCTTTTCTTTTAAATTTATGTCTTGATTCTGCATTTTTCCTATTTTGTCAACTAGGGTTGATCTTAAGGAGATGAGGCTTAATTTTTCATATTCAATCATGTCACTGTGTGCATTGTCTGATACACCAATTTCTTCTTTTATTTCTACTTCACTGAGGATTGTTAAATCCTTGAATTCTGTCATCATTAAGTTTGCCAATCTTGCTTGATGTCTACTCAAAGCATTTGCTACTTTGTTAGCTTTTCCAGGGGTATACAATATATCAAGATCATAGGCAGCTAAAAATTCTACCCACCTATGTTTTCTATTATTCAAGTCTTTTTGGGAAAACAAATACTTAAGTGATTTATGATCTGTAAACAATTCAAATTTAGTACCTAACAAGTAGTGTCTCCATAGCTTCAATGCATAAACAATGGCAGCCAGTTCTAAGTCATGTGTGGCATATCTGGTTTCATTTGGCTTGAGTTGCCTTCATGCATATGCTATGACTCTTCCATGTTGCATGAGCATTGCCCCTAACCCAGACCCACTAGCATCTGTGTAAACCACTAATCCTTCATTACCCTCTGGAACTTGCAAGACTGGAGCTTCGATCAATGCTTTCTTCAATGATTCAAAAGCTTGTTCACACTTTTCTGTCCATACATATGGTTGCTCCTTTTTGGTTAACTTGGTCAGTGGAATGGCTATCCTTGCAAAGTCTTTTATAAACCTTCTATAGTAGCCAGCCATTCCTAAAAATGATCTTACCTCGGTCACTGATTTGGGTCTAGTCCGTGATTGCACTGCCATGACTTTGTTTGGGTCTACACTAATCCCTTGTTGAGATATAATGTGTCCCAAAAATTTAACTTCATTTTGCCAAAATGTACACTTAGTAAATTTTGCCTTTAAATTATGTGCTCTTAACCTTGACAAAACCAGATGCAAGTGCTTGGCATGCTCCTCTTCTGATTTTGAATACACCAGTATATCATCAATAAAGACAACCATAAATTTATCTAGAAAATCTCTAAATGTCCTATTCATTGAATCTACAAAATAAGATGGTGCATTTGTCAATCCAAAAGGCATTACCAAAAATTCATATAGCCCATACCTTGTGTTGAATGCAGTGTATTTAATACTTTCCTCCTCAACCTTCATTTGATGGAATCCAGAGGCTAAGTCTAGCCTTGAAAAGATTTTTGCTCCATTTAATTGATCGAATAAATCATCAATTCTGGGGAGTGGGTATTTATTCTTGATAGTAACTTTATTTAATTCCCTGTAATCAATACACATCCTCATTGTACCATCATGTTTCTTTACAAATACCACTTGAGAACCCCAGTTTGAACTACTAGGCCTTATGAAGCCTTTCTGCTCCAATTCTTCCAATTGTTGTTTTAATTCCACTAATACCTTTGGACCTATTCTAGTAGGCTTCTTGATGATAGGACTTGATCCTGGAATTAATCTTGTTTGAAATTCAACTTGCCTATTTTCTAGAACTCCTACAACCTCTCCAAAGACATCTGGGTATTCATTTACTACCTTTATATCCTCCAGAGCTAATTCTTTTTCAGTTATGCTCCTCATTTGACTAAGGCAATTTGTTTTAGCTTTTTCACTCATGACTATAATATTTTTACCATTTTCTGTTTTCAAAGAAATAGTAAAATTTTCTAAATTCAAAATTACTTTGAATTTACTCAACCAATCTACTCCTAGAATAATTCCTATTCCAGGATATTTTAACACAAACAAGTCAGATTTAAACATATTTCCACCTATGTTTAATTCTACTCCTAGACATCTTAATCCAAGCAGGCAGAAGCTACCTAGGGGACTCTGAATAAACAAAGGTTTTCAACTAAATTGCATGTGAGAGCCAATTTATCCACCATGTCTTGTGATATTAAAGAGTGTGTAGCCCAATGTCATATATAACTGAGATTGGATAATTTTTAATTAGAAGTATACCTTCCAATTGTCTAGAATTTCCTACTGCACTGGGCTTTGCTTTGGCTTCCAATGCTCCTACCTTTGCTCCCTTCTTGAACTCTGGGCAATTCCTTTTGATATGACCTTCTTTCCCACAATTATAGCAACTGAATGGTGTCTTCTTAGCTGCTTGACACCTATTGCTCATGTGTCCTTCTTTGCCACAGTTGTAGTAAGTAACTTACTTCTTAATTTCCCTAGTGGCTGCTCCTTCTACCTTCTTGTCTACATTCTTCTTGTCATAAGGATATGCTCTATTTTTCCCTTTCTTTTGGTTATTAGCCCTCATGTTCTTAAATTTCTCCCTTGCATTATCATGTTGTTCAAAAGAAAGAGTGAGATCTATGAATTGATCAAATGTTTTGTCTTTGTATAGTAGCATCGCCCTACTCAAACCAGCATTAAGTCCTTGAATGAATCTTGAATTCTTTGATTCCTCATTCCCTATGAGCATGGTTCCATATTTAGACAAGCTTTCAAATTTTTGAGTGTATTCAGTCACATTCATTGGTCCATGCCTCAACCTTATGAACTCCTTAAGCAGTGTTGCCTTAGCTGTTGCTGGGACAAATCTAGCCTCAAGCATATCCTTGAACTAATCCCATGTTATCTCATTTTCTGGTCTTCCTGTGATGATTATTTCCCACCAATCCAGTGCTACTCCTTTGAGACTCCTTGAAGCTATCTGCCTCTTCCTTTGATCATTGATTTGCATATCTGTAAATATCCTTTCTAAAGTTCTCAGCCATGTTTGCACACCCATAACTCCTTCAGTGCCTTCAAAATCCTTGCCTCCTAAATTTGAGAATGTTTTCAGTAGCTTAGCTAACTCCTCATGGGGGTTTTCTTCCATCTGCACTTCTCCTTCCCTAAATGTCCTCACTAAATCTTGCAAATTGACCAATGGTGTTGTATTAGAGGGTCCTGCTCCAGTGCTTGGTGGTCTTCCTACCATGATTCACTATTCAAATTGCATATCTAGTTAGTCTTGTTTCTAATTTAACTATTTCAGCAATTTATTCCTACTGAGAATATTATATTTATTATTAATTTTTAGAATTTTATCCATATAAGAGAATTAGATTATATATAAATATATGCTATGTTTTTGGTAACATAGCTCTGATACCAACTGAAATGACCCACTTCTCTTAACATCTATTTTAGTGATTTTTAGTTGAGTTTTTTTACAAGTGATCACTTCTTTTAATTAATTCTCCCAAGATCCAAAATCTACCAATATAAAAATATCAGTATTTAAATAAAATCATTTCATTTATATATGTGAAGATATATGAATGTTTCTTTGCCTATCAGAGTAATTAAAACAGCAAAGAAATTTTAATCATGCAATATTTCCCATAGTTGAGGGGTTTTGTGTCACATAGCCTTTTTTTACATTTACGTCTCCCTTTTTTTTAACTCAAGCTTGATTAATATGATTCAAATATTACCACTTATTGTTTTTCTTGTTTTATTTCCCAGATTGTTCTATAGCCCAGATTAATTAATTCATGGATTTGCAACCCATTTATTTGATCTTTGGGATTTAGGAATTGTTACATGTGGTTTTTGATTGATAAAGGGTAATAAAATAATTCATGAATAATAGTTTAGCCCGAGATTCTGAACTCAAACACAAACAATGTTTATGTCAAGTGAAATGCACATGTCCTTGTTTACAGGACTTGGTATGATCAGGTAAGTAATAGGGTTGTGGACTGATTTAAAGATCATGCAGATAAAACAATTTAAATGAACAAAATGCAAACCCAACTGATTTAAGTGAAAGGCATCTAGATGTATGAAGACAATATGATCATGACAACTAAACCCATAACTGAGTTAACAAATGCAATGAGCATAGCAACTACCCAGTGTATACCATTCATCAAGTTAACATGACTAATGAATGCAACTTCAGTTTCAGTCGGTACTTATTAACTGGAAACAAACTCATGAGAATGATTAATGAGGATGCCAGCTTAATATGCTATACAAAAGATTTAAGATCAGAGGTGGCATCAGTGTATGCATTCATTCGGGAAATACCAACAATTAGAGCTATGCAAAACTTCCATTTGAACACATAATGAAGAAAAGTAGCTAAACTCCAAGCAATGGGAAATTTGAAAGTGATTAATATGCAGTGGAGACTATAGATACAAAGCTTACACATCAACTCACTATACAATGCAATACAGGCTTCCACTGAAAAATCAGATAAGATTACAGGCTATGTCTTCAAACTTTTGCATGTACTTATATCAATTACAAGACATGTTTAAGCCCTACTGGTTAGCTAAGATCATGTTCAACCCATTAACTTAAACTTTGGCACATATCTTATTCAAGAACAACTTTAACATTATAACTGAATTAAGGCAGATATGTCAAGGAGAACATATCCACATATCAAATTATGTGGTATGATCTCATTCATCTTAATCCATCAGATCACTTCAGAATCTATTGCTTAAATCAATATCTCACAAGCACATATAATACTTTAAGTTTTTACATGTTCTTCTCAAGTAAACAAAACAAGCATCAATTCTGAGGAATATATAAGACATAAAAGAGTTTTCCTGACTGATTTATTACAATAATACTGCTACTTTTCTTAAACATTTTAAATTCATTAAGATCCTCAAACATCCATGCAAGCAAGCTGCTTATGCATCTTTTCCTGCAGCAATACTTTGGACTACCTCAATAAAAATGAGACACCCCAAATATTGCAAAGGCAACAAATAGGGTCAGAAAATAAATTCTGGTGTGAGTGACATCAAAGATTATAATTAACTTCTAAATTCCTAAGACTGTGCAGAAAGTTTATATGTTTGATGGTATTCAAATTCATATTAAAACCTGAGAATATGTATATATGTAAGTTTATCTAACAAACATGCACCCAAGCATTCATCCATTCACTTCATTCAGTTATACCTGCACATGCTCTTATGGATTAACTCCCCAAATTCCCATAGCTTAATTTCTCAATCTCATTTTTCATTTTTATTGGTCTTAATCCTTTCCATTGAACACCATGTGTGCATTGCAAAGGGGCTCAGTTTTGTTAACCCTTTACGAAGAGGCCTACAGGACTTAAGCAAGTCGTGCACACACCCATCATCCACCTGATGATGAATAGATCAAGGCTCTACTCCTAAATTAACTTATAATTTAGAGACCATGCTTATTTATTTTCTAAGGAATTTTTATTAATTCCTGAGATGCTTATGTTATTTTTTCCTTACTTAATCAAAATTTGTTGAACCCACTATGGAATTACACCTAGACAAACAAGCATTCATTCCTAATACCATATCTCATTTAAGGTCACTTTTACTTAATCATGTTTTCCAAAACCTGCTTATATATTTATTTATTTCCAGAAATTTTTCCCTTGCTTGCATAAATTTGATGGAGTCATATGAGATATTATTTTTATTTTACTGTGAACATAGGGTATGATTTTTAATGAAAAGCCCATAAAAACATTTTAACTTATGATTAGAACAAATCAACACATATACATAATATATTGCATGTTCTCATCATTTTTTTTCAAACTAGACATAAGCATGAATCTCCTTATTTCACACTGCCTACTTCACTCTGCAACAATACCCTATTTCTCAGTAGAATACGTAGCTCATCTCCATATATATCAAAAAATAAACTAGTTTATGAGCTACAGAAATCCAATTCTGTGATCAGAGTATTTATTTGTTTATTATTATTTTTCAAAGCAAAAATCAAAACAATCATACAAATCAAAACACCAACTAAATACTCAACTAAAGTATCAACCATATTCAACATTCATTTATCCAGAAAAATAAAAATTAAACAAAAGCATAATAAGGTTTCATAAAAATAATATGGTTGCCCTTAACTTGGGTCTTAATGCCTTAAATCTCATAGGTGATTAATCACTCACCTTCCTTCTTCTCCTCGAGAATGCTAAAACTTGAAGACAGTGTGAGTTTGTTTCCCTTTCTTTTTAAAATATCTTTCTGTTTTCTCTTAGGAACAAACTACTGCTTGTCCTTGATTTAAAACATTTAGCTAGGGTTTAGTGAAGAGAAAAGCCCATTTTATCCTCACACAATTAAGAGAATCATGTATGTATGTTTATGGCCAAAGGTGCCATTTTCTTTTTGATTTCTATTTCAGGTAAAACAGTTGCCTTTCTTCTTTTCTAGGTACGTGCCATTTGCATGTTTCTTATGCACATTATTTTCATGTGTCTTAGCTTCATTGTGTATTCCCTTAAACCTGAATTGTCCACTCATATCTCTCTTTATAAATTTAATTCCTAGCCATTACCTCCCACCATTTGTTTTCCCCTAGGCTTATTTAAAAAAATGTATTTATGCATAAATAATACTAAACTGGTTTTATGCATTTTAATTATCAGAATAATTTATTTTATCACTCTATATTTCTCTGGCTACTCATATATGTAATTTTTATATGAGATATGAGGATGTAAAACTCATTCATACTTAATCATTTTCTTCTCATTGTTATTTATTGAAAACAACTATCCTCTTACTTAATTATTTTACTCACTCTTGATATTTATTTTCAAACTATTTTATTCCTTGAATTTTATTTTTCATTAACTGATTTTCCATTTTTTTTAAATTATTTTTTTCCATCTCAATAATTTGGGTCTTCACACACCCGGTCGCATCGAAATTCAAATGTCATTTAAAGGCCAATATTGATAGTCGGTTATTTAACTATCAATCAATATTCACAACAATCACTAGATTTTAAATAATTTTCCCCTAATTATTTATTTTTCAAAATGTCTTCGCAAGATATATTTTCACACTTCAACCTTTTGAAAACAAATTTCAAATCACTTTCTTCACACGGAATAAATTTTCAAATATTATTTATTTCCACTGAAAATTTGCTGATTTCGAATACTTTAAAATAATTTAAATCACTTATCTAAAAATATATATGCTTGGAAACATTTAAAATAAAACTATTTTAAAACACTTTATTTAAAACATTAGTTATGAATTTTTTTATCAATATCTCATATAAATCTCAAGTCCAAATAATTTTAAAAATAAAATTATTAGATAAAGTGTAATTATTAAAATAACCATTTTCTAAATTAAATACCAATTCAATCTTTAAAATAACCACTGCTATAATCAACTTAATAATATTCACTTTAAAGATTTTAAAAATAATTTTTGAAAATAATTTCTTCAATAGTATTCTTTTTAAAACCAATTCTAGAACTTTTAATTTATATTTTAAAAGCTACTTTAAAGACATACTCGGCTTTCCAGGGAAAATACACTTTCCATTTCAAAATGGTCGATTTAAATCCATTGATAAATCCTTCTTGATTTATTTTAAATTTACGTCTATTGATTAATTAAGGATCAATGTAATAAATTATTGTTAATTAATTTATGAGAGTAATTAAAAGTTAATTTATGTGAATGTTGAAGGTTAATTAATTTGTGTAATTAATTAAAGGCTAATTACTTAATGTAATTAAGATGATGATTAAAGGATGATTAATTAATTTAATTGTAATTAATTAATGTTAAGTAAGCAGGATTTAAAGGTGATTAAAGTAATTAAATTAATTTGATTAGATTAATTAGAAATGGTGTGACTAATTAATCTTGCTTATGTATGATTGGATTATATTGAATGCCTTGAATTGGTTAATATCTCTGATATAAAATGTTTTGTGATATGATATGTTTGGGTTAAACAGTGATAATGTGGTTATCCATCGATGACGAATTGCTATGTAAAAGTGACATCTTATATTTAAAATTGAATTGTATTCACTTAAATAACTTGGGTTAAGATGACATTGGATTCGAAGAGACCGGGGTCAGGTAATCAGTAAATACTCGAAACCACTTCGATTTGAGTCTACAATAATTCTTTATAGAATTGATATGTGAAATTCAATAGGCTGGAATGAAATAAAGTAAGTAAGTAACATGACCATTTGATCTAAGAAACAGTTGTTTGAAATAAGTGATTGATCATAACAAGTTATGAACTCGTAGGAAGGTACGAGTTACCCCGGAATTTCAAAAAAGATTTATAGTTTCGTACTTCAATTTATATGGGTTTACCCACGCTGGTTTCCAACCTGACTCGGGTGTTACTTGATGTAATGTTCGGGTCAGACCGAGTATTACAGATTTTCAGGTGAGGACGTTCTAAAGCTTAAGTGGTAAGCTGGACGGCAGGAACGTATGGAGTATTCTACTGTGTATTTGAATTTGTAATGATAGTAGTCTAGGACAGGTTGGCATAACTGTCTAGTCTATTTGTAATTGTTGTAACTCTGATGAAATATTATAAAATTGACAATTACAGCTTTTCTTGTGTAAATGCCATTATATTGAAATTATATTTTGATCCGCTGATATATGTGAGATTCTGTGTTTTGTTCTCTGTTTCTCCTTCTACCTCTTCCTTCTTTTCTTTAGCAATCTGAAATTTTCAAGGTCAAAATTTTTGGTTGTTACATTTTGGTATCAGAGCTAAAGGTTAAGCGAGAACCTTGGCTCTGGTAGGTTTACTCATCAAGGATAGAGTCAATAGTGATCTAGAATGAGTTGATTATTAACATGAGGGCGTATTTGATATTTTCTTATATAAAGATTTTAAAACGGTTTTAAAATTGTTTTATACAAGCTTATATTTTGATATATAAAGCAATAGTTTTCTAATATATTAAGGAAATTGATGGTTGATTATTGAAATTAAATAGGATAATAAGGATGTAGGATTGGAATTCTACTAATTAAGTCTAATATAGGTTAGAGAGTTCCACCAATCCAGTTTTAGACGAAGATGGCTAAGAGTGAAGAATGGAAGGCTAGACGTAGAGAGCGAAGAGCAGCTGCATGTAAGAATCGAGCAGCAGCAATTTAGGAGTATGAGAAACATGTTAAGGAAAGGACTAGATCATAGCCTTATGATAATGTCACCTGCCATAGATGTTTCAATAGTGGTCATTACGCAGCCAAGTGCAGTAAAACAAGGGAGGAATTGAAGAGTACATTCCAACGGTTTTGCTCTGAGATCTTATGCTTTAAGTGTCATAAGAAAGGACATTTCCTAAACCATTGCCCTGAAGTGAGAAAGGTAAAGCATAAACCAGTTGAACCGGTCAATGAGACGACTATTTGCTATCATTGTAAGAAGACGGGACACATAGCCAGGAATTGTACCGAGAGACAGAAGAAGAATAAGGCAATGAAACGTACTGCAGGAGGCGTGAAGGTTATCCTGATTGATGGGAGAATAGAAACATTTTGTGGTAAATGTTATAAGTGGGGACATCCTATTGAGAAGTGTATGTTCAAGATTTTCCTTTTGGAAGGAAGTCCATAGAAAGGATTCTTGCAAGAATACTAAGGCTATGTTCTTCTCCAAACCCCTAGGTAATAGAGTAGGCATCTAGATTTGTGACTTCTGTAAGACTCTTATTTTGGATAAATGGATGTAATGTTTGAACTACTAATGTGTAGTCTATCGATGTATGGAATATTTTATGGCAGTACAATCTAATATAAAATTATCTTTATTTATTTGAGAATAGAATTGGAATAAATACAAAGGTGGAATTATAATGAATTAATTGAAATTTAAATTGAATTAAATTAATTAGGAATAAAAATCAAAGTTAAATAAGAACAACCTAAATTAGAAATTTAAAGATGAAATTAAAATTTAACTTAGGAAAGGTAAATGGGTTAATTTAAGTTGGTAGTTATGTGTGATCTCAAACGGATTTGAGATCTGGAAATGGGTAATGTGTGCTATTGATGGATGTTTTGGGTGAATAATAATTTGGATGTTTATTTTGGCTTATACTGATATCATCCTATTGTTATTAATAAACCAAGGAACCGTAAATTAGATTATTTTAATTAAATTAAGAATGGGATTGAGGTAATATACATCCATTACTGAAATAAAATAGAAATAAGATTGAACTTATAAAAGGGAAATTGCTTTGAACTTAAAGATTTAAATGTTACAAATGAGCATGCTGAAAATTTGTTAAGGACTGGTTTCGAAGTTAAAATTGGGTAATAGATTGGATTCTGAAGATTAAATCATTTAAAAAGTTTTGAACTCTAATTTGGACTTTGAAATAAGTTAGGTAAAGGTAGTTTAAAAAGGAATTTTGAAATTTGGACTTAGAATTAAATGGTTTAAAAATTTAAGTTGTTAATAAAAAAATAAAGGTTGGTTTGATTTAAAGGATTAAATCAACTTTAAAAAAATTATTATTAACTCGAATTTATGAAATTCGAGATGGTTTTAAGTTGAGATTTGAATAAAATTAGTTCAAATTGAAATTGATTTGAATTAATTGGAATTGTGATTGAAGATGGATAAGTATAAAATTCAAATGGAAAATTTGAATTGAATTAATTTGAAGTGAAATTGAAGTTGAATAAGTTTAAATTCAAATGGGAGTTATTGAAGTTAATTCAAAGTGAATTGGACTTGAATCAATTTAAATGGAAGTGGAAATTAGAAATTGATTGGAAATGGAGATTGGGAATTGGACAGTTTGGCTCTGAACTATACTTTTCAAATAAATTGTTTTAATATAAACTGTTTTAAATCTATTTTTTTGGCTATTTACTATACAACTTTTCTTTTTTAAAATCCAAAACTATCTTATACTTATTTTACAATTATTTTTGGAACTATTTAACTATTTTACAACAATTTTATAAACTAATTACTATTTTACAACTATTTTTCAATTATCAAGCTATTTATAATTAGTTAACTATTCTACTGCTATTTAGCAAACTAATAACTATTTTACAACTACTTATCTATTTTAAAAAAATTCAAGCTATTTTCTTAATACAAATTGGTCAGAGTGCAAACTATCTATAATTGAATACCAACTGAGATAAGAATTGAAATGTTAACCCAAATGGAAATTGGGAGAAATTATGGATGATTGAATAGAATCAAAATAAAGGTGAATAGAAAAGGGAATTGATTTAGCTAATGATCGATGGAGATAAATATGTAGAATGTACGCATATTATTTTATTCGCATAGTGGTTTGATCCAAATTCGAGCACAGAATTTCGAGATAGTATATCGATTCGAGTTGGGATTTTTCGCTCGATTTTCGACGGCGAACCCTGGATATGGATTTTTGGCTGATTATGGAAATTCTCTATCATAGTTATGACTATGCAAGGAGAATGACAGTTTTTGATCAAGAAATCATATCTAAGTCTGCACTAGGAAGTCGGGTGGACGATACTAGTTCAGAAGTGAAATTGTATAATTGAGTGAGCAATCGGATTTGATATTGCATACGAATGTGATATGTACATCATATGTGGTTAAATGATATTGATATTGAAATTTTGGAAGAAAAGAGAAATGATTTTTGAAAGGAAAAGTATATTTTAAGGAATATATATAGATGAAGGTGAAAGTTGGATATCATTTGAAATTCACTTTATGAAAAGTAAGTGATATGGTAAGTAACTTTAT
The DNA here is from genome assembly GCA_030765085.1 of Allium cepa. NCBI lineage: Eukaryota > Viridiplantae > Streptophyta > Magnoliopsida > Asparagales > Amaryllidaceae > Allium > Allium cepa. Next base: position 210,896,948 of record CM060940.1, on the reverse strand, counting down.
AAACAAAATTAAAAATTAAATGTTGATTTGGCATAATAAAGTTATATATACATATATATCTAATATATATGATAAGCTTCCCTTATGTTGAATCTAGAACCAGAAGAAAGGATTTTTGAGAATATTTGAAGTATAAAAGGGAAATCTATATAAGTGATCCAAAGATTATTCAAGTTGGAAAGGATAAGTATATATATATACATGGTTTTATGAAAACGATTTTGGGAAAAAGGTTTTGGAACCTATGGATTTGGAAAAGGCTTTTGATTTTTGGGAAAATCAAAATTTAAAAGTTTAGAAAGCCAAGTTTTGAACTATCGATTTGAGATATAGATTTTGTGTAAAGGAGATTTATGTGAATCATATAGAGTATGATTTGAAAGATACTATAAGTGTATAGTATAAAGTGTTTTGAGATTTGCTTTAGAGAAAAAGGAGCTCCCATTGAAATGAACTTCATAGGAGATCCATGGGGTGGGTCTACCTTGAGCCCTAAGGAGGAGGCTTTAAATTGAATCCTGGAAGGAAGTCGGACAAACTGAAGTTCCTAAGAATTGTGTGTTGTGGGTAGCGAAAGTCGAGGGCGTTGATGCCTACAGAGACATTTGGGTTATGTTGTGACGACAGTGTAACTCGATGTCACTAGGATCTACTGTGGACTATAGTGGAAGCCATGTGTGCTGTGAGAGCCAACAGTCTACGTTTGATTTTTCCGTGATGGCAACGTAACATCGGTAGACTGCGATCTATGGAGACATAGTAAAAGTCGAGAGGCCATGAGAGCCTAACGCTACATTGGGACTTGACTGATGTAGTTTGCGACCTATGTAGGAGTGGTAAAGTTTCGTTTTGCAGCGAAAATCGAGGGCGTTGATGCCTACAGTTACATGGGCTTTTGCCATGATGGCAACGTAACCCGAGATGTAACTGAGATTTGTGGCGGATTCTATGGCGTAATCGAGGGGCGTGGAGTGCCTACAGTTATCTATGGGTTTTGCTAGGATGGCAACTAACCATCGGTTTAACTGCAACCATGGAAGGGGTGATGATTTCCAGAATATTCTCACCAAAGATATTTCCTCTATTTTCAAAAATGTTTTCAATATTTTCAACAAAATATTTTTCCAAGTATTTTCACTGGGTGTTGAAAACGGGTTTACCAAGTATTTATGGATTTTCAGTCTTATGCCTAATCAACGTATGACCGAATTTCTATGAGAATAAGGATGGACTGGTTAAGACATCAAGTTATAAAAAGTATTTTTATAAAGCTATTTTGATAATATTATATAGATTTTAAAGTATTTTTAAGTTTTTGAATAAAAAGAATATTATAGTAAGAATGATCAAAGAGTAATTTAGCTATTAACTAGCATCTTAACAAAATTATGGTTTCGTTCATTTTTAAGGACGAAAAGATTCAAATGGAGGAGGAATGTGATAACCCAGATTTTTGTACATCTGCAATTGGTAATTAACTGGTTTTTATTTAGTTGAACAGATAAAATTTTGATAATTAAAAGATATCTGGATTGTAAATAATGGATTTAAAGAATTTTATTAATATAGATTAAGACAATGTATTTACTTAATAGGAAATATAGATAAGTTTTATAAAAATCATTTAAAAACATACTAATACATGGAATTACAAATGTAAGTTAAATGTTTACATAATTACAAATGTAAGCCTAAGAATTATCTAATGACAAGTGTAAGCCAAAATTTACAAGTGTCTTAATTTTTATTTTCCTTTTTATTTTTAATAAATGATAAAACTAAGTTATATAATCCTCTCCACTTCTCTCACTCATTTTCTTTTATCGGTCCATTTTCAAAAACAAATCAAAGAGGAAAAAAAATCTGTAACAAAAAACCAGAGTGAATTTTACAAAGAATTCAAATCAATCTCTTTTCAAATACAACCTGAAGCAAGCTAAGCTAGGATCAGTTCAACTCGGTTTCAAATTGGCATCAAAATCTAGTAGCAGTTCAACATAATTCAAGATCAAAATTCCAGTTTCAAGTAGCAGATCAAGTTGCTAGCTTTCTCTGTTTTTCCAAATAATAGGTGAGTAAACTAAAGCCTAAAAACAGTTAGAAATTTTATGCATGTGGTAGATTTTTGAGGTAAAATTGTGATGAATGTTTGCATATATTTTTGCATTAGTGTTTTAAGATGAATGAATGTATATATGTCTGAATATATGAATGTGCATGTTTATATACAAAACTGTTGGCTCTGTTCTTGTTGTTCAGGTTTCAAAACTTGAAACAAATTCAAGATCTTCTTCCCTGAATCACTTTAGACTTCAATATATAAACAAATTTGTTTGTTATATCAAAATATAAATTTTAAAAATGTTTCAAAGTTCAATCTGAAGCTAGTTTAAATAAGAAGGAAGAAGAATAATAGGTTTGCAAACATATCAAAATCTCGATCACAACAATTGTTTGTTTCAGGTGTATAATCTGTTTTGTCATCGAAAACTAGGATTTTTAAAATTATAATCAAGATTTTTAGGCTATTAAATAAAGAGGGAATGCTGTTGAACGAAAAGTGAGTTTTAAGCATTTCTGGTCATCGACATAAGGTGGTCGAGGTTCATGTTAGAGGTGGCTAGTGGGTCAATGATGGTGGGAAAATAATCGGTGATTTTCTAGAGCATCGTGGTGGCACGGCGAGTTAAATCTAGGGTTTAGCTGAGTTTTTGTTTATGGTTGGTTTCGTGGCAATTACGGCCTCGTCATCGTGTCGAACTCGATCGCATGAGGGGGAATGGATGAGTCGGGCTATGGCGCATCTCTGGGTGGGACGGCAAAATATCTGGTAGGGGAGATCGTCGTCACGGTGAAGTTTTGTCGACTAGGTTGAGTTCCAGCCTGAGCTGAAGTGTTCGATTTTGATCTTCGTCGCTATTGAAGAAGATGGGTGATTAGGAGGATAGTGGGGGTCGTCGTCGACTAGTAGGTATCGTCGGTGTGGTGTCTGTGATGTCTAGATCGATGTGCACGTGCACAAGTTTTTCATCGTGTCTGTGTTGCTATGGGTTTGGAAGCTTCGGGGAAGACGAGGTTTTATTCATTATCGAACTCGAGTTTTCGAATGAAAGAAGGATCGGGTTGTTATTCGGGTAAATACTAGTTGAGGCTCGGGGATTTTGTCGATTTGCACGGAAGGGAACTCGAGTTATCACAAGTTATGATTTTAACTGTTTTAATTTATTTATTTTAAAATTAAACAAGTTTTTAAAAGATGTGATAATTTCTTAATTAATCCTTTTATATAATGAATGTCTAATTAAGTTTGGGTTAATTTAAGGTTTTAAAATAAATTATTTTAAACTAATTAAGCTTATAATGTTTTAATATATAACCTTTATCTAAAAAAAGATAAACTTAATGGGAGTAGTTAAATGGATAATTATTGAATGAAATTGGTGAAAGTGATTAGAAGAATAATTGCTTTATGAAATTAAAGGATCATTAATGGATGATTAAAGAATAGTTAATTGCTGAATGGAATTAATTAAACATTGACCTATATATGAAATTAAAGTTAATCACTTAATGAAATTAATTAATGATAATTACTTAATGAAAGTAATTAAAGGATAATGGCTTAATTTCATTAATTAAGGAGGGTAATTAATACAAAATTACTAAATGTGATTTATTTAATGATAATTACTTAATGGAAGTAATTGAGGATTAATTACTTAGTGTAATTAGTTAAAGTATGGATTAATGAAGGAATTAATTAAAGGGTTAGTTAATTTATGAATGTGATTAGTTAAAGGATAATTAGTCAATGTAAGTGATTATAGGATAATTAATAAGAGTAATTAATTAAGGATCAATGTAATAAATTATTGTTAATTAATTTATGTGAGTAATAAAAGGTTAATTTATATGAATGGTTGAAGGTTAATTAATTTTTGTAATTAATTAAAGGCAAATTACTTAATGTAATTAAGATGATAATTGAAGGATGATTGATTAATTTAATTGCAATTAATTAATTTAAGTAAGTAGGATTTAAAGGTGATTAAAGTAATTAAATTAATTTATTTAAATTAATTAGAAATGGTGTGACTAATTAATCTTGCTTATGTATGATTGGATTATATTGAATGCCTTGAATTGGTTAATATCTCTGATATAAAATGTTTTATGATATGATATGTTTGGGTTGAACAGTGATAATATCTATCGATGATGAATTGCTGTGTAAAAGTGACATCTTATATTTAAAATTGAATTGTATTCACTTAAATAACTTAGCTTAAGATGACATTGGATTCGAACAGACTGGGGTCGGATAATCAACAAATACCCAAAACCACTTCGATTTGGAATCTATGATAATTCTTTATAGAATTGACATGTGAATCAATAGGCTGGAATGAAATAAAGTAAGTAAGTAACGTGACCATTTGATCTAAGAAATAGTTGTTTGAAATAAGTGATTTATCATAACAAGTTATGAACTCGTAGGAAGGTATGAGTTACCTTGGAATTTCAACAAAGATTTATAGTTTAGTACTTCAATTTATATGGGTTTACTTACGTTGGTTTCCAGCCTGACCCGGGTGTTACTTGATGTAATGCTCGGGTCAGACCGAGTATTACAGATTTTCAGGTTACGATGTTCAGAAGCTAGGTGGCAAGCTGGATGGCAGGAACATATGGAGTATTCCACTGTGCATTTGAATTTGTAGTGATAGTAAACTGGAACAGGTTGACATAACTGTCTAGTCTATATGTAATGGCTGTAACTTTGATGTAATATTATAAAATTGACAATTACAGCTTTTCTTGTATAAATGCCATTGTATTGAAGTTATATTTTGATCCGCTACGATATGTGAGATTCTGTGTTTTGTTCTCTGTTTCTCCTTCCATCTCTTTCTACTTTTCTTTAACAATCTGAAATTTTCGAGGTCAAATTTTGGGTTGTTACAATACTGATGCTACAGAACATCTACACCACCTTTGCCCACCTTTTTAGTTATGGGTTCAGATAATTTTACACCCTAATGTGATAAATCATTTTCACTAATATTCAGAATTACTTTCAATCATAGTATCACTTTCATAAAACTTTTGTAATCATTTTCAAACATCGGGTTTTAGTCCTCAAAATTCTCTTCGTTTATAAAACACTTTTATAAACCATTTCATGGAAATTATTTTTATATGTAATCCCTTCAAAAATATTTATTCTCATTATATTCCAATTACATTCCAAAAGAAATCTCAATAAAAAAAATCTTTTATTTCCAAAATTATAATAAACATCTTTTATTATAATATCTGATTGACCAGTATTTCATCGAGCACCTTATAGTCAAACTATGAAATTCTAATCACAAGGTGTCCATATTAATTCATCCTCAATTTATTGCCTACCAAGCCCATGCATATAAGAAGGGTTATTGATCATGAACTGGAACTTATTTCAAACAATCAATCAATGAATTTAAACATAACAAGAAATAAATATAAACATAATAATAAATGATGATCTACAATTCATTCTATCAAACATTTATTACACCTACTATTTTATCTTGGGTTAAAATGGTTTGAGTAAATCAATTTAACTTTCTCCCCGTCAAGCCAAACCAAATAGCTAGTGGGAGCAGACAACTGGTTTTCCAAATAACAGCCTAGAGACTACTATCCTATCACTCATAAGGTAGATAAGTTAATCGATTGAATCAAATATTGTAGATATTTATTTTGGAGCATCAAGGCTTTCCCTTCGACTCGTTCTATCCCTTTCCCAAGTCTCCTTAGATCTGATAAACAAAATACGTGCACTAGTCATTTCTGTATACCCTGTTAAGTATTTAATTTCTTAATTAACTTTTAAAAAGCTTAATCAACCATCCGAACATATTTAACATCATAATAACACATAAATAAACAAGCATAAAAGCATATCATACCATCATGAAATATTAAATAAAGGATTAAAACTTTTCATATCTTAAAGTTATCCCTTTCAACCACTATAACACTTCTTCATCCAATTTAAAGCCAATGGGACCTCGGCTTATGGACGAGAGAATGGAGGTAATGGAAGCCATTAAAGTAGAGGTGAAGAAGAAGAAGGAATGAGATGTGTTAAATTATGAAGAAATAGGGTCATATTTATAGCCTTGGAAAAATATGGCAAATTACTAAACTACCCTTAGATATTATCAAAATATCTCTTACACCGCATCGCCTCAACATCAATCCTTAAACATACTCAAGGGCATGTATTGATGAGATATAACGTGACAAGACATATCGCAAAAATATCTTAAGCATGGAATGATATGTATTAATGGTGGATTTGATGTTTGCTTTTTAGTGAAAAATATCTAAGATATTTTTTATAGCTTTGATTTGACTATTGTGTGTGTATATATGTGTATGTGTATGTATGTTTATGCATGTGCGTGCATGTACAAACATGTTATAATAACTTAAAACAACTTCTATTCATTAAACTGTTGAGATTCCAAGATCCAAATTCTGGTCATATTTCAGTTTTAATCAAACTATTATTTATGCAAAAAAAAACTTGAAAATAAATTTTTTTATCATTTTAAATGCTCATTTTTGAAGCTGGTGATATAATTATTTTTATTTCCAAAAATGGAATAATATTTTTATTACTTATGTTTCTTTTAATTACTAAATAAGTATATCCACAAAAAGTTATTCACGCGAATACTCTGAGAAAAACTCATTTATATCGAAAACCAATTTCCATCACTTTTTTTGATATAATTCAAAGTATCCATTTGTGCTAACAAATTTCATAAATTAGTTCACCATTATAATTAATTATCATACAGAATGTGATTGTTTTTGAAAATAATCATATATTTGAATATTTAAAATTAATTAAATATTCCAGATTAAGTGATGAAATTACGGGTCGTTGCAATCTTCCACTAAATTAGCATTGTCTATTTTGAAAACATCATATATAATTTATAAACTATATAGATATATATAATACATACATATATAGTTTGTGTGTGCCTGTATGTATGTATTGAACATTGATATGACAATTCGCGGTTAAATTGCCTTACGAAGGTTGTGCTCTATGTTCCATCATCTTGTACTAATGCAAAAAATATGAAGAAAATAATTAATCTAAAATAGTAGGTACATAATAATGATTCTTCTAATTATGCGAATACAAATAAGATGAATTTCTACCTAAAAAAGATTGAAAAATATAACATGGCATTAACCATTGCCGCTATGAGTAATGGATAACTAAAGTAGTCATTGATTATGAATAATGTGAAAAGAAGTATTTTCTAAAAGAAATAAGAGGTTGAACGGCATCATCCCGATTAGGCTTTGTTGTTTCCATTTCAACGTAGTTGTCCTTTTACATTCTTTTTCTTCTTCGTGTTTGTTCCTTTCAGATTTCCATCATAAAGGGTTTGATAGCCTGGTAATTTTTATAATTCAAGTGTATTTTTCATCAAGTATTATTATTGAAATTTGATGTAAAATAGTGAGAGATAGAAGGAAATAACACGTGCCTATTACAAAGAAGTTGCAAGATCCGAAGATTGAATGTGAAGCGATCATGGGTATAAAAGAATGATAATAACACCCTTTTCTTACCACATCCCTATTATGCTTTATATAATGGGCAATTCTGTAAATTAAAAACTTCATTTTAAAACATGTCAAAAGAAAAATGTGCGTTAACTTCTATTTATTGTTAATTAATATAAAAATTCACAAAAAAGTAAAATTAAAATGATCCAACATGCTTCGGTTTAGGAATTTAATCGGGTTTTTCATAAGTTTTATTCTACAAGATCATAGGTTTAGAAATAAAACATAGAAGGAGGGATACATGATAAAACAAAAGACGAGTAAGAAAAGTTACAAAATATCCTTTTTCATGTTGTCTGATTTATTTTCTTACTAGAGAAGTAAATTTGTAAGTCAAAAACTACTAACTAAAATGTTAGTGGATTTAGATTTAGAACTTTTACTCAAAAATTGGTCTACTTTGTGCAATTTAATTCTACCTTTGCAACATAAAATACATGGAAAAACATGGTGTGCAGTGGCAACTGGGAATATTTGGTCTTAACTTCAACTTAGTCCTAGACATCTGCAAATTGGATACAAACCTCAAAATCAAATAATCTTCCTTATTGTTTGTTCCACTATTTCTCTCATGATCCAATCTCCACTAAAACTTCGTGCAGTTTGATACACAATAAGAACCGTACTCATTTTCATATTCCAGAAAAGGTACAATTTTAATTCAGAAATTATTACACAAAATTGGTACTTGAATTCACAAATTTGTTGCTTTAAGTTGGAAATTATGATTTCAATTTAGTTACATCTCACCTAGTCAGATTACGATTACCTGTATTAGTTGGAAGTATCTACTTGCACTGAATGCGGTTCTTTAATTTTCATGGAACTAATTTTGAATAAACATAAAATACTTTTTTTCGGTGAGATTTTCCATGGACATTCACTTCTTTATCAATAATTCAAAGTATTGTCACTATTTTACGAGTTTGTATTTCCTCACGTGCATATAAGTGCAATTTTTTGCACACTTTGTTTAAGAATTTGTTAATAAGGAAAATGATGTAGATAAGGTGAGTGAAAGTTCAAGAGATAATTTTAAAAAATAGAAGTAAGAAAAAAAATTAGGCTCTACTTGGGATATTGTGTGTTTTACCGATCATGAGAGGTTTGGAAGAACTGGTTTTGACCATCAACGAGGGTTTAGTTTTGCCATGTTTCTAGGATCACTTTTGCAAGATATAGAACCATGTTTGGGAGTTATCTTTTCTTTAGTTGTAAATATCATTCTAAAATTGTGAAATTAAGTATATATCTCTATGAAAAATATATGTTCAATCAAAAACAATTATTAAAAAGTAAGTTTTCATAAAAAAGTTAAAAGTTGTATCGTTAATCCATAATAAACCATCTTATAAAAAAAATCAATATCAATTCTAATCTAAAAAAAAATATAAAATTGAGATAATAGTTCATATTTAATATTATTAAATTTTGCAACTTTGTAGATTTCTTTGGAAAAGGATCATTTATGCATTACCAATATAATGATATATTTTCACTGATTTTCTTAAAGTAGGAAATATGAAAGCAAATTATAGTGTTAGTTTTGAAGTATTTAAAGGGGCTGAGTTGAAAGGAAATATGTGAAACAATAAAGAACCACCAAATTGATGGGTTGAAAGTAACGATCAAAATTACACTAATGGTTTCAATATGAGATTCAAATCTTAAATCGTAAAGTTTGAAATTTGAAACGAAATGGGATTTGAATCGTTAATCGTAAATCCGAGTGGGATTCAAATTGTAACTTTAAGAAAAGAGTGTACTTATTTGTGAAATTCTACACTCTTTTTTAATGAAATAACATTTACAAATATCAAGTGTACTTATTTGTAACATGCCCTATCTTGAGGCCAAAAGCTAAGCGCTACAGATATTGTAACCATCCGTAGTATTAACTTCTGGTGATAAAATACGGTAATGCTAGATACATTGATATAACAGAAACATGTTGATGTGGAAAAAAATTTAAACAATTCAAAACAAATATCTCAATCCATTCCAAATCACATTTCAAATTCATTACATAATCTCAAATACGTTAACCACGTTCAGAGAAATATAATTATTACAATATACGTCAAGAGCGACATATGAAGATGCCACCTTGGATGATTAGAGTATATAACTAGGCAAGTAAATATCTTTGCCTTTACAACCAACACAGCGGAACCGAAATAGAAAAAACTCTAGATAGCCGTCATGCCTCCTGCACATCTTCAGAAGCTTATTCGTTTAAAGTGGTACATGAAAACCTCAACTCTCAAACTACTCAAAATAAGTTGAGTGCCCGAGAGTTTAAGGAGAAGACATAAACTTCGAGTCAGACATAAATCCTTGGATGAATAATAATCTACCATCTCAAACCATTTAGATATCTAGTGAGATCACACCGCTTAGCGGAAAGGGGTTTCCCCTTACGGTGTCTTATTCAAAACTTTATAAAACCATATACTGTGCTCCTACATCCATAACGGTTAAAACATAGCAAATTAAAATATTATGATGATATGCAAACAATTAAATCAGTTCTAAACTACCCATCCCATTCATTTTGACTATTTGTCATATTTATAGATTCTAGGGCCACTATTAACCTATTAGTTTTCATGGACTGACTAATAACCTGTGTAATGTTTATGGACTTCCTGTCCAGTTTCATAATTTTCATGGGCTAGCTATTAACCCGTTTAAATTTATGCACTCCCTATCCTATTTCACAGTTTTCACGGGATCATTAAGAACCTATTGTCCCCTACCAATAACTTCATTATTTCATGGGTTCTCCCTAAATCTATTGGTATCTCCAATAACTTCCCTCTTATCCTAGTTTTCATTGGTTGACTAGGAACCTATTGACATCTATCAATAAATCAATCTAGATATAGTTTTCATGGGTTCACTACAAATCCATTGGCCCATGCTAATAACTCAATCTAACCAAATTTTTCATGGGTTTACTATGAACTCATTGACGCCTGCCAATAACTTTTCTAAACATAGTTTTCATGGGTTTACTATGAACCTATCTATCCAACATTCTGGTCTATCTGACCTCCTGAATGAAATTCTACTCATTTGGGAGTTAATTCAATTTGTATTTGCTACTGGGTCAAATTATCTGGTTATTCTGCTCTTTTGTCCCTAAAATATAGCTATGGATCCATTATAATGTGAATACTTATATTAGAAGAAGCAAACATAATATAATAATACCAACACCTGTAGTTTAGTATCCTTGAAATCACTTTCATATACAACATGGTTAATCCCTTTAACCTATATTTTACCAAGGAAAAGTAGGGATAGTATCTGAGAGGGGCCAAGAAATCACCCTCCTATATTCAATGACTTCTTTCTTACTGAGCAATCTAGTGATTTCTATTGACATTTCCTTCACTTGCTTCTTATATTGCTCAATTTCCTCTCTGTAAACAATGTCGTATAGCTTTTCACCTTCTTCTAAGGTCTGCACTATTCCTTCCAACTTTGATGCAGCATCACCTAACCAATGTGGCTAGGGTAAGAATATACGAATGAGGGGAAAGTTGAACCGGAGCAACATCTAGGGAGAAAGCCATTGACGAGTAGTCGGATGCATCAAAAGATACAAACCACACTAGAAATTTTTGGGAGTAATGGAGACATATCCCTCCAGTGGTGTATTAATGCGTTCATGAGATTCGGGAACCCTAACCACATAGCCAGAAAATCCAAATTGTCAAAGGACGCCAATAACCTCTTCCAGTCGGAAGATCTTAGAAGGAAGAAGCGTAGAGGAAGGAAAATAGGAATCTATATCAAAATTCTAAAGATTACTTTTTAAAAGGATCGACACAATTTCTCTTACCGACAATCTACCAAAGACACTCCCAAATTTGGTAATTAACATAATAACAGTTCTTTTCAAACAAAAGAATAAAAGGAAATGTGGGAGAAATTAAGAAAGAATATACGTATCTCAATTTGAATAATGGCCGCACGACTGAAGTGATCAAAGATTTTTATAAAATGTAGATTTTGCTACTAAATAATGAGTGCAAAGATTTACAAAAATCCGCATAGAGAAATGACAATCCAGATTGAACGGCTATTTGAAGATAGTTCGGCAAGGGAATGACATGTGTGCAAGTGCATTAAATGAAGGTGCGGCCAAAAAGACATTTTTATAGCACCGAAAGGGCAGACTAGAATGGACTGACTAGACATACATACCATGTGTTTAAGATAACAAGTCTACCTTATCCTGCGGTCATCACAGACTTGGAGGCAAGTGTTATACGTGTTCTAACGATGAACTATGGCGAAGGGAAATTGGCAGTCCTTAAAGTCAGAAAATCTACCCTTATGTCAAGAAGACTAGAGAAAAAGAAGTGAATCAATTAAATTCGTACTGAACAGGGAACTTGGTGGAAGTCACAAAACCTAAACCAACCCAAGCCCTGCAATCAATGGAACCATGACAAGAAACAAATACTACATGTATCAGTAAACTTGGGCAGGTCATAGTGGTTATATAAAAAATCAAAGGCAAAAAGTGAAATACTCCATCGAGGCGTAGGAAGCAATACATGATATACTGAGTTTACCATACCTCTAAGGCTCATATTTTGTCAATACCTACAGGAATAGGTCTGCGCCAGCACACATCGAGGGCAACCTAGGCAGTGTTGTACAGGGTCAAAAGCACTCCAAAGGGGCTATATACATGACTGCTATAGATATGCTTCAATGCAGAATCATACTTACAGGTAAATGACAAATGTGAAGTTCTCTCTCATTGGCAGTCCAAGCATATTTGCAAAGAGGACAACTCAAGCTGCACCCAACTCAAATCACAAATAGCCTCAAGCACCTTCCATGCATATGCAAAGTCAACTCTAAATTAGAATGGGAAATGGTATTCCATTCAAACCCGACATGATGTCAAGTCAAGCAAAGACGATAAATGCATTGGCAGTACAACCTTAATGTAAAGAACTATTCATCACTACAGTAATTCATATGCATCAACAACATATTCGAAGCATCATGGCGGTCCTTACCATTCCTTTTAAGACATTTGCCATTCTAGAAGAAAGGATACCAACCCATACAGATTTGGGCTATCCGCCCAATTTTCCAGACATCTCGCTTCAAATTCCCAAGATCCCACCAGTGTCACGGTTTCCCGCCAAAAATCCATCACAAATCCAGGTACAACGAATAAGCATTGCATATGAATGACAAGTGTCAAATCTAAAGGTGGAGATTGAAGAAAAAAGATGAAAGGCAATCGCAACAACTAACAATGCACTTTTCATATTATAAAAGGAAACATTAGAGGACGAAAAAGAGATCCTTTTCTCTATTAGAAAGGAAAACCTAGGAAATATTATATGCTTCTGGACGATTGTAATCATCTGTACCAAAAAATAAGAAATAAATGGCGGATTATTATGGATGTAAGATTAACAATAATTCGAACAATGTAAAAATTTCTATGTCCTTTACATTTATTGTTCCGTCGTCTAATTTTGGATTAACATTCATTTATAAAACCATCTTTGTAACAACCCGCCTTTTTGTACGTTCAAATCGACGATAAACCACACACGTCAGACTCAAACCATACAGAAGGGCGGATTTTTATTGGGGTGAATAAGAAAAAAGCAGAGAAAGAAAAAAAACAAAACAGAATCTTACAGCGGAACGACAAAATATAACAATCAAATGAACAGTTCATGAAGCCGTTTTACAAAACATTTGGTTTTACTTATACAATGCATATCAGAGTTACACATACAAGAGAATAATAAATGATAATGCAGCGGAACAATGTGATGCAGTGGAATACTATAGTATATAATAATAGTACAGTCTTCGTCTTCGTCCTCCAGAAATAAAGTCTTCGAATCCTGAAATGCTTAAACTGACCCAAGCAAATTGAAAAGACAAAATACTCGAGTCGGAACTAAAAGGTTTTATGTAAGTTAAACCAATGGTCGTGGAACGGTGTCAGAGATATTTACGAGATTTGACATCTCCTATCCAGTGTCAAACGTGAGTGCAGTAACTTAAGAGATGTTCGGGATTTACATCTCCTAAGGATCCGTTAAACTATTTACTAGTAGTAATATTTCGATTTTATAATAATGTCTATAGTAAAATAAACTTACTTTTAAATAGCTTTAAGGAGTGATCCAATATTTCCCTTAACACATAATAGTCCTTGAGTCCATCCAGTATCATGGTTTCTCCTGATCGGGAAGCCACCAGAGGATACCACACGAGCTACGGGAGAAAACCAGACTCGTACAAGGCTCGCTAGTGTAGGTGACACGACACAACTAGGCAATGCCAGGGTAGATATACCAATTACGCTTCGGGCCGGTAGTAACGCGTAGCGCGCAGCTACCGCCACGTCAAGCCACACCCCCAAATCAAAAAAATCAAAAGCAGACACTAAATCAATCCAAAAGTCAAAGTATAATATCAAAGGGATGTGTCTGATCAAAGGAGCTACCTCATTATCCCGTCAAACGCACCTGTTTTAGCCACCTTATGCCAACTCACGGGAGTCGGGTCCACGTATATACCTCAAAGGATGTCGCCACCATCCTACTACATTATGGAATCTCCACCGTGTACACAGTTGTTAAAGTGGTTTTCGGAGTTGGCAGAGAGTATGACAACTTCCGATCTTGGTCTCTTTAACAACCAAATGTTATTATAATACCGCAGTCATTTTCAAAATAGTTTATACTTTAAAACCAAAATATCATTGCCTTTTCAAAACCAAATCAATACGATATCATTTCCACTTCAAATATATCATTTTCCAAAATCATAGCACTTTCAAAGTTATAACACTTCAAAATCAAAACCACTCGAAATATAACACTTTCAAATCATAATACTTTGAAACTCATAACTTTGAAACATAATTTCTACCATTTAAATTGTTTAAATATTGAAATACTTTACACAATAAAATAGCTTCATCAATTTTTCCTAATTAATTCCAAACAACTCGAATTTCTGCATTTTATATTTAACCAAATTCCAAATCATAAACTTCAATTCAATTCAGTTTCCCAATAAACTTTTCCAAATTATATTGATTTCACAAAAGATTTAATCTATAAAGTAAACTATTTCAAATTCAAACATTAAGTATTCAAAAATTTCAAAACTAAGTTTGGTACTTACGATTCAACAATTCAATTTTCTATATTTTAGTTTTGAAATATTTCACTTAATACATCCATTATCATTTAAATAAAACACAAATTACAAATAACTAAATATTTCCTTCAAGTTATTTATACTTGAAATATTCATTTAATCCACCTTAAACCAAGCTCAAGTTATAAAAATCATACCTGTTCAAATTTCAAATTTAATAAATTTTCACATCAACTTATTTGAGTTTAATTCTTAAATAAATTATATTTCAAATAAATTTCAAATTTATCTTCCAACCTTAATTTATTTAAAGCATTATAAACTCTATATTAAAATATAATTTAAATACTTAACCATATTATCTTCAAAAAAAATCAACTTGTTATTAAGCTTACTCTATATTAAAACAAATTATACATAGCTTAAAATCAAGGATAAAATAACATTTATATAATATCTAAAATCAATATTTATATAAGCATATATTTCTTTACAAAACCATAGAAATCTTTTCAAAAATATTTTTCATATATAGACCACGGTGTCTGTATATAACTTTCTATCCTATGGTCAAGTGATACGGATAATTATCATTTCAATCCGCAATTTAATATTCTACGGTTATATATCATTTCAAACCGCAATCCCGAATGAAAAAAAAAGCCATAACAAATTGTAATTTATAACAATATAAATACAACATTCATTCATCCAATATCAATCATCAAACATTTATCACAATCATCATCCTATTCAATCAATAACATCAATATAGAACATATAATAAATAACAGGTATTTACTGGTAGTTTATATTCAATAATAAATTAAATAACTATTTTATCTAAATAAATTCAAATAAACTGAGATTATGATTCAAAATATGCCAAACAGTCATAAATAAATTTCTAATCACAACATAAATCAATTTAACAAACATAAGAAATTTTAGAAGTTGTGAGTGGGTTAAAACACACACCTTTGAATTTAAATTGAATTCAAATCCAATTTAAATCCAAAATTCAAACAGCCTCAGAATTATCCAAATCAGCGTCAAAATGTCTGGAATTTCAATACGATCCCAGCGCAAGAAACCACACATGAATCGAACCTCATATGAGAAAGTAATACGTATTAGAACATTCGAGTTGGAAATTAAATAAACAAAATAAATAAATAAACCCTACCACTCAACTATAGCCATGTCATCACCTTTGTCCGCCCACGCGTATCACACGCACCTAGGCTTGAAGCCGAAACCCTAGCTCAACACTGATCGACCGAAGCCGCCATGAACGATCGCCGATCGCCGCGCGATGGCCAACCGCGGCCTCCCCAGGCCGAGTCGCCTCCTCCAGGCGCAGTTCGACCTCCTCGCACGATCGATAAGAACCCTAGCCGCCGCTCCAATTCGAACACTATTTGAATTTTCTACGATAATCCATCTTCGATGAACAACTTGCACCGATGAGCTCAGCTCGGTCCCCTCCACGACGTTGTACCATTTATTTGATGATTAGATGATGACGATCTACAAGCAATGAACGGCCGAGGTTTATTCCTCGAATTCTGGCCACACAATAATCTAGATTGAAAAACGGACAGCAGAACTGACATGAGCTCTTCTAGCGCTTCAGATCGATATATAATTTGGTATATTTTGTGGAGTTAAATTTCAAAGTTGAAATCGAATTGGAATTGAACTGAGGAGTTTTAGGGTTTTCAGTCATTGGAATGAGGAGGGGCCATTGGAATTGTACGTACTGAAATGAGGAATAAGGAATATGCTAGGGTTTACAATAGGGTATTTATAGAAAAAGCAGAAAATAGAATAGATGGGCAAGATTGATTTACACATTGAACGATAAATGGCCCAAAAAGCCCGTTTCGACTCCGGAATGAAAATGGGTCAATACATATATCAAAATATATGTTTTAAATGATTTTAAACTCAATGGAACTGGTTTCAAGTCCAAATTCCATCGGATGAAGAGGTTACGTTAAAATCAGTTTATTTCAAATTGATTTCAATTTAATTGATTTTGAGGCGTTTCAAGCCCGTACGATCAAATGGCAAGCCCGATAGTTATGAAACTTGAAATCCTACAATAATTCACCATCACGGATCTGATGAAACTGGTTCCGTCGAAATCCGAGTCAGTGGCCCAAATGACTATTTTTACATTAATTAAATAAATTAATAATTAATTAATTAAATCAAATTTTCAATTCACTTCTATAATTTAAAAAATTTATCATTTTTTAATCATTTACACTAATTTAAAAAAATTTAGATGTCAATTTAGAGTTGATTAATTTATCAATTTCAGTGTTAATCTCAATTTATTAAATTCAAAAATTATAAATTTAATTTCCAATAATTCCATTTAATTTACTTTCAATTCTATTATTCAATTCATTGTTGTCAAATTGATGAAATTAACATTGGACTCATGATCTATTACATTACTATTCTTAAATTCCATCTCAATTTCAATTAACGTAATATTTTTTTAGATTTATTGCAATTGATTCTAATTCTATTTAATGGATTAAAAATATATCGGTAACTTATAATAATTTTTGCCACTAACTCTTGATCATACTTTTATAAGTTATCATTTTCAAACAATATTATGATTACTTACAGAACATTGATTTTACTCAATTACTATTTATTATTATTAATTCATTAATTAATTCAATATTTACGTTTATCTTCTTATATTCAATTTATAGCATAGTATAACATTTACACTAATTCCAATAATTGCAATTTCATTCAAATAGATAATAAATAACTTAGGTTAGCATTATATCTCATCTAAGTTATTATTTCATTAATGAATCACAAGTTTCTGTTTTTCCAAATATTATATAATAAACATTTAGTAAAATTAACAATTAAACTATCGAAAATTTATGGGTCGTTACACCCTCCCCCACTCAAAACTTTTCGTCCCCGAAAAGGAAAAGAATGAATTAAGTAATCAATATATCTTATTTAAAAATGTTAAATTTATAACAATTAATTTACAAAATCAATTAATTTAAATAAAATCTATTAGTTTATAAACACGTAAATCCTTTTATACTCAAATTAATAAAGTTTGGAAAACATTTCTTAAAATTTATTAAGTCCAAAATTTTCAAGAAAAAATTGGCAGAGTCTCCTTTGTACGGAGAGGCTCGGGAGAAATAATAATATTAATATATATCATAATTTTCCAAAATAATATATCCCAATAGCGGGAAAACAATGTAATAACGATATAAAACCGTAATCCGAAAACGTACCTATTTGTTCGGCAAACAAACGCTTAATTATGAAACCAAAAGCAGTAGCAATTGCTTCCATAACCTGTATTTCACTTATATAATCCAAAAGGAGTAAATAATTATATAAAATGAAATATTTAAAGTTGTTTCAATCAATAAAAAACAAATCAATACAACATAGCAACCATTATACAATCATTATATAAAATCAGCACAAATCAATTATCCATTCTTATCAAACAAAACAAATAGTTGTTCAGGTTTAGAACTTTAAATGGTACAGAATGAAAAATAAACTATTAGGCACACCATTTGCTCAACAGTCTTAGATGAAACTAAATAGATTATTCATACCTCCAAACAAATCTAAAGTATCCTTGCCCAAACAACCATAAACCAAACAAACAACAATGCCAAACAATTGGTCAAGTTCATTCTTATTAATAAAAGCAATTTATTGAACACTTTCATAACATAAATTTACTTGTACAATTTCCATTACATTTTCTTATCAGACATTTCAAGTTTTAAACCTTTGGTAAGTTATATATATATGCTAAAGAATGCAAATGAAACTTACACAAGCTTATCTTATCTCATTTTAGTAAATAAATGTTCAAAAATTACATCCTTCACTTTTATATCTTTTTGTTTATAGGTTACAAATTTCAAATTCTTATGTACTTTAGTTATAATTTAGCATTTAGTTTCTTATTTTCATTTAGGATTTCAATCATTAAATGATCAAAATTTTCATTCCATTACAATAATTGAAAATCCCCAATTTATAGAAATTTAAGAACTAAATGTTGGGTTCCATTTCAAATCATTAAAGAACAATAAATAAATGTATATACTTACAAGTTATATATCTAATTATATTTAAAGCAATTTGAAATTTATACTTTTTATCAAAATAAATCTGCAGTAAAACTACTACAGTGGCCTTCCCACTTTGAAACCCGAAAATGAATGTCGATGATACGTGCACTCGTCACCGAAATTATTTTCCAGCGATAGAGAAGAGAGTACAGAACTTGTTTCTTTTCAAAATTTCTTCAAAACAATTATTTCAATATATATTGAAATATTTATATCATAAATTACTTATAAACAATATTATTGTATTCCAAAATCCTTTGAAAGAAATTTTCAAAATCCCGGAACTTAAGTTCTAAAATTTCCAATTTTCATTTATTTTATTTTCTTCCAAATCTTATTTCCAACCTATTTTTATAAATTTCACTACTTAACAACCAATATATTACAACCAAATATATCCTTTATAAAATTTTGTATTTATATACAGAAAATATAATGGGCAAAATTATTTCATTTGCCTATATTCAAAACAGGGGCATTTAATTAGACGGACAAACTTTGCAGTACAATTAGTTTCTAGAACACACGTCCACAGAAATTAATTTCAAGGTCAAAATCAGCAAAATAATTACTTTTAGGGACAAAGTCAGCTATCCAGGTACATTCAAGGACATAATTTCATAAGTTTTTAGGATTTAGAAACTAACTATTTTGTATTTTTGTCCTTAAAAGTAATTATTTCAGTTGTGTGTCCTAAAAACTAATTGCACTTGCTAAAAAGGCCCTTGTGGCTAATTTCCACTTCAAAACAAATATTGTGTTGGTTTGTCCAGATAAGTGTTTAGAAATCCCTATTGATGTCATAGCATTCTATGCACCAACCAAAATTTATAAATACAAAATGGAACAAATTAACACAATATAAAAACCTTTTATAACACTAACAAATATGCTCTCTCATATATATACACTCAACGACTCATCATAGGGTATAACTACCATATTAGTAAAGAGTCAGACCCCACAAAGCTTAGGTTTATCGCTAAACAAAGCACTGATACCAAATGTAACAACCCGCCTTTTTGTACATTCAAATCGATGATAAACCACACACGTCAGACTCTAACCACACAGAAGGGAGGATTGTTATTGGGGTGAATAAGAAAAGGCAGAGAAAGAAAAAACAAAATAGAATCTTACAGCGGAACGACAAAATATAATAATCAAATAAATAGCTCATGAAGTTGTTTTACAAAACATTTGGTTTTACTTATACAATACAGATCAGAGTTACACCTACCAGAGAATAATAAATGATAATGCAGCGGAACAATGTGATGCAGTGGAACACTATAGTATATAATAATCGTACAATCTTCGTCTTCGTCCTCCAGACATAAAGTCTTCGAATCCTGAAATGCCTAGACTGACCCGAGCGAATTGAAAAGATAAACACTCGAATAAGAACTAAAAGATCTTATGTAAGTTAAACCAATGGTAAACAATATGAGTGGAACGACGTCAGAGATGTTTATGGGATTTGACATCTCCTATCCAGTATCAAACATGAGTGCAGTAACTTAAGAGATGTTCGGGATTTACATCTCCTAAGGATCCGTTAAAATATTTACTATGTAGTAATATTTCGCTATTATAATAATGTCTATAGTAAAATAAACTTACCTTTAAAAGTATTAAGGAGTGACCCAATATTCCCCTTAACACGTAATAGTCCTAGTAGTCCATCGAGTATCATGGTTCCTCCTGATCGGAAAGACACCAGAGGATACCGCACGGGCTACGGGAGAAAACCAAACTCGTACAAGGCTCACTAGGGTAGGTGACATGGCACAACTAGGCAATGCCAGGGTAGATATACCCGGGCCGGTGGTAACACGTAGCACCCAGCTACCGCCCATCTCGAGCCACACCCTTAAATAAAAAAATCAAAAGTGGCCACCGAATCAATCCAAAAGTCAGAGTATAATATCGAAGGGATGTGTTCGATCAAAGGAGCTACCTTATTAGTCCGTCAATCGCTCCTGTTTTAGCCACCTTATGCCAACTCACGGGAGTCGGGTCCACGTATATACCTCAAAGGACGTCGCCACCATCCTACTTCATTCTGGAATCTCCACCGCGTACACAATTGTTAAAGTGGTTTTCTGAGTTGGAAGAGAGTACGACAACTTCCGATCCCAGTCTCTTTAACATTCAAACGTTATTATAACGCCGCGGTCATTTTCAAAATAGTTTATACTTTAAAACCAAAATATCATTGCCTTTTCAAAACCAAATCAATACGATATCATTTCCACTTCAAATATATCATTTTCCAAAATCATAGCACTTTCAAAGTTATAACACTTCGGAATCAAAATTACTCGAAATATAACACTTTCAAATTATAATACTTTAAAACTCATAAGTTTGAAACATAATTTCTGCCACTTAAATGGTTTAAATATTGAAATACTTTATATAATAAAATAGCTTCTTCAATTTTCCTAAATCAATTCCAAACAACTCGAATTTCTACATTTTATATTTAACCAAATCCCAAATCATAAACTTCAATTTAATTCAGTTTTCCAATAAACTATTCCAAATTATATTGATTTCAAAACAGATTTGATCCACAAAATAAATCATTTCAAATTCAATATATTTCAAACGTTAAGTATTCAAAAATTTCAAAACTAAGTTTGGTCTTACAATTCAACAATTCAATTTTCTATATTTTAGTTTTGAAATGTTTTACTTAATACATCCATTATCATTTAAATAAAACCCAAATTAAAAATAACTAATTATTTCCTTCAAGTTATTTATACTTGAAATATTCATTTAATCCACGTTAAACCAAGCTCAAGCTACAAAAATCATACCTTTTAAAATTTCAAATTTAATAAATTTTCACATCAACTTATTTGAGTTTAATTCTTAAATAAATTCTATTTCGAATAAATTTCAAATTTATCTTCCAACATTAATTTATTTAAATCATTATAGACTCTATATTAAAATATAATTTAAATACTTAACCATATTATTTCAATAAAAATCAACTTGTTATTAAGCTTACTCTATATTAAAATAAATTATACATAACTTAAACTCAAGGACAAAATAACATTTATATAATATCTAAATCAATATTTATATAAAACCATATATTTCTTTACAAAACCATAGAAATCTTTTCAAAAATATTTTTCATATATAGACCACGGTGTCTGTATATAATTTTCTATCCTATGGTCAAGTGATATGGATATTTATCATTTCAATCCGCAATTTAATATTTTACGGTTATATATCATTTCAAAACGCAATCTAAAATGAAA
Source organism: Allium cepa (assembly GCA_030765085.1). Taxonomy (NCBI): domain Eukaryota; kingdom Viridiplantae; phylum Streptophyta; class Magnoliopsida; order Asparagales; family Amaryllidaceae; genus Allium; species Allium cepa. The sequence goes on along the minus strand of CM060940.1, from coordinate 210,874,690 downwards.
ATAAAAATCCATAACAAATTGCAATTTATAACAATATAAATACAACATCCATTCATCCAATATCAATCATCAAACATTAATCACAATCATCATCCAATTCAATCAATAACATCAATATAGAACAGATAATAAATAACAGGTATTTACTGGCAGTTTATATTCAATAATAAATTAAATAACTGTTTTATCTAAATAAATTCAAATAAACTGAGATGATGATTCAAAATATGCCAAACAGTCATAAATCAATTTAACAAACATAAGAAATTTTAGAAGTTGTAAGTGGGTTAAACACCCACCTTTGAATATAAATTGAATTCAAGTCCAATTTAAATCCAAAATTCAAACAGCCTCAGCATTCATACAAACCAGCTCAAAATGTCCGGAATTTCAATACGATCCCAGCACAAGAAACCACGCGTGAACCAGACCTCGTATGAGAAATTTATACGTATTAGAACATTCTGGTTGGAAATTAAATTAAATAAATAAATAAACCCTACCACTCAACTATAGCCACGTCATCACCTTTGTTTTCCCACGCGTAACACACACACCCAAGTTTGAAGCCAAAACCCTAGCTCAATGCAGATCGACTGAAGCCGCCACGAACGATCGTCGATCGCCGCGCGATGGCCAGCCGCGGCCTCCCCAGGCCGAGTCGCCTCCACCAGGCGCAGTTCCACCTCCTCGCGCGATCGATAAGAACCCTAGTCGCCGCTCCAATTCGAACACTATTTGAATTTTCTACGATAATCCAGTCGTCACTTCGACGAACAATTTGCACCGATGAGCTCTGCTCGGTCCCCTCCATGACGCTGTACCATTTATTTGACGATTAGATGATGACGATCAACAAGCGATGAACGGACGAGGTTTATTCCTCGAATTCCGACCACACAATAATCCAGATTGAAAAACGGAAAATAGAATTTACGTGCGCTCTTCGAGCGCTTCAGATCGATATATAATTCGTTATATTTTGTGGAGTTAAATTTTGAACTTGAAATCGAATTGGAATTGAACTGAGGAGTCTTAGGGTTTTCAGTCATTGGAATGAGGAGGGGCCATTGGAATTGTACGTACTAAAATAAGGAATAAGGAATATGATAGGGTTTACAATAGAGTATTTATAGACAAAGCTGAAAATAGAATAGATGGGCAAGATTGATTTACACGTTGAACGATAAATGGCCCAAAAAGCCTATTTCGACTCCGAAACGAAAATGTGTCAATCCATATATCAAAATATATGTTTTAAATGATTTTAAACTCAGTGGAACTGGTTTCGTATTCAAATTCCATCGTATGAAGAGGTTACGTTAAAATCAGTTTATTTTAAATTGATTTCAATTTAATTGATTTCGAGGCGTTTCAAACCCGTACGATCAAACGACAAGCCCGATCGTTATGAAACTTGAAATCCTACAATAATTCACTGTCACGGATCTGATGAAACTGGTTTCGTTGAAATCTGAGTCAGTGGCCTAAATGGCCATTTTTACATTAATTAGATGAATTAATAATTAATTAAATTAAATTTTCAATTTCACTTCTATAATTGACAATTTTTATCATTTTTAAATTTCTTAATTAATTACACTAATTTAAAAAAAAATTAGATGTGAATTTAGAGTTGATTAATTTATCAGTTTCAGTGTTAACCTCAATTTATTAAATTCAGAAATTATAAATTTAATTTTCAATAATTCCATTTAATTTACTTTTCATTCTATTATTCAATTCATTGTTGTCAAATGGATGAAATGAACATTGGATTCATGATCGATTACATTACTATTCTCAGATTCCATCTTAATTTCAATTAACGTAATATTTTATTTAGATTTATTGCAATTGATTCCAATTCAATTTAATGGATTAAAAATACATCGGTAACTTATAATAATTGTTGCCACTAACTCTTAATCATACTTTTATAAGTTATCATTTCCAAACAATATTATAATTACTTATAGAACATTGATTTTATTAAATTACTATTTATTATTATTAATTCATTAATTAATTCAATATTTATGTTTGTTTTCTTGTATTCAATCTATAGCCTAGTATAACATTTACACTAATTCCATTAATTGTAATTTCATTCAAATAGTTAATAAATAACTTAGATTAGCATTATTACATCTCATCTAAGTTATTATTTCATTAATGAATCACAAATTTCTGTTTTTCCAAATATTAGATAACAAACATTTAGTAAAATTAAAAATTAAATTATCGAAAATTTACGGGTCGTTACAATCTTGATATTCCAACAAATAGTTGGAGCGTGCATACTCGGTTATGTAAGTGTTCGGTAATATAGTCACTTCTCAGAGGAAGATTTAACACAGATTAAATTTGCTGATTCTAATTCGTGGAAGCAATTAATGACTAGGTTGCTCCATGATCTAATTGAGTGTGGTGAAGCGAAAAAATTTCACCAACAAGTACTATCGTGAGCATGGTTTCTGAAATGCAGCGATGATGCATTAAATCTAATCGAATAATTCTACACAGCTCATTCTCTCTCTGTTTTATACTTGAAAGTGTGAACACATTCCTTGGTCAAACTATATGAACTACGAATTGGCTCATAAACTTTTCCACCAAATCAATAGACATATTGATGATGGACCAATTATCTAGTTGGCGAAACCACACGGTAGTCAAATCATTCAAGTACAATAGGAGCATCGTCCCATCACCTCCTCCGAAGTTGCTAACGCTCTCGTATGTTAGATATGTGTAACGACCCAGAATTTCTGTCATTTGAAATTCATATATTTAATTGATTTTAAATATCAACAAGTAAAATTTATTAGTCGAATAATTAATTTTTCGAATATCTTGATTTAATTGGATAATTAAATCGGCAATTTAATATTTGAAATTACAGAAATAATTGAAAATTGGGTTTAATGTGATTAAAAATGATTTATAAAGTTCTATGAAATCATATTGGAGTTAGAACAATGTTTGTGAACTTTTTAAATTGAATTAAAAGTTAATTTGTGAAAATTGAATATTTTAATATTTAAATCGACTAGTGAAAATAGCCATTTTTCAAACAGTCTCGGATTTCGACGAAACAAGTTTCATCGGATCCTAATGTGATATTATTGTAAGATTTCAAATTTCGTGTCAATCGGATTTACGGTTTGTTCGGAGCAAGCCAAAACGCATAGAAAATTAGTTTAATCGGTTTAATTTAAAATTAATCGTTTATTGCCGTAACTCGCACAGATGATCGAATTAGTTTCTGAAACCTATTCCATTGTGTCCGGAACGCGAGGTAAACCCTAGAAATGCCAGTCACCGTGCGAGATTTGGAGTTCGAATTTTTTTAGATGAATAGTAATTTGGAAATTTTCTATAAAAGGCCTTCATTGTTTTCATTTGCAAAAGAAATACATAAACCCCTAATTTCTATAGCCGGCCGCCACTAATATCACTAATGGCCGAAATGTTCCCAATTCTTCTCTTAATCTCTCTCAATCCGTGAAGAATTAGCAAAATCTTTCAACTACAATATTGTAGATCTACGTGAGGGCTTCAGATCCATATGGTGATGATCATCAATTGAGCGTCGTGGAGGAAGAATCGTGGCCGCGTTCATCTAAGTTTCGCACGCGTTTTTCAACCTATATGCGTGACCGAGCTTGGATATATCTTGGCCGAAGATGGAGTTTGTGATGGAGAGTTGTTTGGTTGTCGCTTGTAACGATCCCGGATGTAAATCGAGTATGAATTGATAATTAATTTCATTTCTGAATAAAAATTTGTGAAGTAATTGGTAATTAATATAAATTTTGAATTAATCAAGAATTTAATTGATATTTGAAAATAAACAGTATATAAAATGGATTGACAATTGAATTTGAAATGAAATTGATTTGAAAATCTATGAATAAACCCATGAAACTTGAAAATCATGACAAAGCAAATAAATGTAAGTATCTATAGTAAAACAAAGTATAAATAAGACAATGGAGATTTATAAAGTACAAATAAAACAAAGTATATTGGAAAACATCAACATACAAAAGGCTGCCAGGTAAGTAAGAAAATATATAAAGTCATAAGATAAAGGAAATCAATACAAATAGCTTGGCCACCAATAACAGGATATTAGCCACTAAAATAAGTTTTAGCCAAAATGAATTAGCTTAGTCAACAAACAAAAGAAAATATCTATGTATATAATATCTTTAGCTGTAAACAAATATGGGAACAAGCAAGTACATAATATTTTCTCTAAGCACACAAAGTATATTTTCCCAGTCAAAACAAATACATGCAAGTGTAGGCAAGCATAAACAAACTGTACAAGCAAACATAATCAAGTATTCAAACAAGACTTAAGCAATTAATGCAGCCATGCATGTTGTACAGACAACAATGTGTATCCCTGTACAATACAGCATCTTCAGCCATGACTATTGTACAACAAAATATTATATCACTTGTACAACATAAACCATCACCCTATACATTACAACATCACCTGTAACTTCATTTTATATACATCATCTTCTCATCTCAGTTTCGTTCACCATTATAAACTGAAGTAAAGATCATTCTTTAACTTAAACAATCATTCAACATAAAACATCAAAGCAATCAAAGAAAATCTGAGAACAAGGAAGAAACTTCAGCTAACAGTTCAAACCAGAGTTTTCAAACTTTGCAAAGTTTAAAAAAGATTTCAACTTGAAGACTTCTGGAAAACAAGATGTTTAAAGTGAGTAACAACAGCTATTTAAATTTGAATCTATGTTGCCATTGCTCTGTGTATATGCATTTATCAGTGATATCTCTTCTCTGTTACATTACAGAGTATCAGACAACATCAAAATTCAATTTCTTCTTCCCTAATCAATATTAGGATTTGATTTTAAAATAAATTAGTTGTGTTTAAGTACGAATGATAACTTAAAAATAGTTTCATGACATAAAAATGTATATAGATGGAAAAATCAAATTTTTACAGTGGTAACTTCATTTTCTGGAAAATTCGAATGTCATGAAATATTGGTTCAAATATATAACTGGAATCCTTACTGGAAGCGATGATTTTTAAGGTGGGTTTGATGATTTTTAGAGGTGGAGTTTGAGAGCAGTTCGAAGATGATCGAAATGGGTAGTTTGACCAATTTTCGAGGACACGTGGAACTGGGGGTGATGGTGTTGTTCGTGAAGATGGAGAAGCCTACGGGGGTCCTGGGAAAAATACTGGTTGGGGTTGCCGTTGAACGTGGTGACGGCGGCGAGCAGTTTTTGCTCGTAAACCTAGTTTTAGCGTGGGGTTGTTTTTCGATTCGTTCATCTTCGATCGAGCATCGAGCTGCTCGAGTTTTGGGGTAATAGTGGCTGTCGAGTTGATGGAGTCGTGGCTGGAAGTTCGAGTGTTCTGGTGGTCGGAGCGTCGAGGAAATGGCATTGACCGGGATGGGGTCGTATGGGTTTGAGTGTTCCAGGTTTCGAATGTTTGTTCGAATTTCGATCTCAAGGTGGTGATCGGTTGATGAGATGGCCGAGTTGGTCTAAGGCGCCAGATTAAGGTTCTGGTCCGAAAGGGAATGTGGTATCAGAGCATATGGTTAAGCGACAATCATGGCTCTGTTGGGTATTACTCATTAGAGATAGAGACAGTAGTACTCTAGAATGAGTTGAGTGTAATAATAGATACGAGTGCGTATTTGTTAGTGAATATAAAATTGTTTTGTATTGTGTTGACTTATCGGTTGATTGTTTATAGATTCCGGTCGATGTAGTCTAGCTAACTATCGTAGATAGGGATTTCTAAACTCTTAAACAAGATAAACCGACACGATATTGTTTTAAATTGGGTAAATGAAATAATTTTACATTGAGTATATTTTATATATAAAGGGATAATTTTTCAGAATTATTAAAGTGTATATAAGTTGATTGTTTGGTTGTTGAAAATGTAAGAATATATATAAGTAAAATTAAAAGATGTTTGAAAAAGTTAAATAAAAACATGTTGTAAAAGAATTATTGAATAATCTAAATTAATGAATTATAAGAATTGAATTATAATTAATGTGATTTACAATTGTGAAATAACCTTATATATATAAGAAGTGAAACTATATGAATATATTTATGAATATGAGTTGTAAATAAAAATGAGTTTGAATAAGTGATGAAATTTGACTTTGGTAAAGGTTAAATAAAATTTACTTCAGAATTGGAATCTGAATTGATTTATAAGTGGGAATTTAAGTTAAGTAAAGCCAAATAATGTTGAAATGGAATATAACTTAAGTGATGTTGAATGAAGTTGATTTTGGTATCAAAGTAAATTAATAAAGTTAAGTGATAAATGTGAACTTGAGTTATATAAATGAAATTCAACTTTAGTAATTGAATTAAATGAATGGATTGAATATTAATCAATTAAATCTAAATAATTGATATGAAATAATGAATGTAAGTGTAATTCATTAAAATCTAATGTTATTGGAAGTTGAATAATTGAATGAAAATCAATTTAATTAAACCAATTGAAAGTAACGGTGTTAAACCAAATTGAATGAATATAAGCAAAGGAATTTGGTAGTAATTAATATACATTGGTTATTATATGATAATTAGTTGATTGTATAAAAACCCATATGCAATTGAGTTAATGAAATTGAAAGCTAAAGTAATTGAAATCCAATTGGAAATTAAGTGAATCTTAAATAGAATTGAATTTGATTTGGAAGTGAACCAACTTGAATATGAATTAGTGAATATAAACTAATTAAAAATGAATGTTAGTTGAATGTTAGTTGAATGCTAGTTGGTTGATGGTTGAATATATTGCTTTTACTGCATTTGCTAGGTTGGCATATATAGTTATTATGTTGCTATGTTGTATATCGATACTATTGTCTATATACATGTTTCTCATCTTTTTGTTGAGTGTTTAGTAGGTGCAGATCGCGTTTGCTTCGCATTTGGAGCTCGTTTTCGCGCTATATTAGCCGTATATGCTCGCTAATTAAATATAAAGGTACATACCTCGGATTAAATATCGTACTTTTACACTTTTTTCCCTACGGGATGCCTCATCACTTGATGAGATGTATATTTGTGATATATATACTGTCGTTTTTTTTCCAGATCGAGCCGCGCAAAGGAGACTATGGCGAATTTTTCCGAAAATTTAAGGTGTTAGAATATTTTTGAGAAAAATTGGAAAATTTTAAAAACTAAAATTTTGATTTGGAGTTGAAAGTTGAACAATAGTAGTTGTTTTTGAAAAGATAACTAAGTATGATTTGAAAACTTAATAAAGTTATTGTAAGAAGTTTAACTATGGATTTTGGGAAAGTTAATAGATTTTGTAACTTTTCTTACTTGTTAATTTCCAGGACGAAATTCTTTTTAAGGGGGGAAGTCTGTAACGATCCCGGATGTAAATCGAGTATGAGTTAATAATTAATTTCATTTCTGAATAAAAATTGGTGAAGTAATTGGTAATTAATATAAATTTTAATATAAATTTTGAATTAATCAAGAATTTAATTGATATTTGAAAATAAACAATATATAAACTGGATTGACAATTGAATTTGAAATGAAATTGATCTGAAAATCTATGAATAAACCCATGAAACTTGAAAATCATGACAAAGCAAGTAAATGTAAGTATCTATAGTAAAACAAAGTATAAATAAGACAATGGAGATTTATAAAGTACAAATAAAACAAAGTATATAGGAAAACATCAACATACAAAAGGCTGCCAGGTAAGTAAGAAAATATATAAAGTCATAAGACAAAGGAAATCAATACAAATAGCTTGGCCACCAACAACAGGATATTAGCCACTAAAATAAGTTTTAGCCAAAATGAATTAGCTTAGTCAACAAACAAAAGAAAATATCTATGTATATAATATCTTTAGCTGTAAACAAATATGGGAACAAGCAAGTACATAATATTTTCTCTAAGCACACAAAGTATATTTTCCCAGTCAAAACAAATACATGCAAGTGTAGGCAAGCATAAACAAACTGTACAAGCAAACATAATCAAGTATTCAAACAAGACTTAAGCAATTAATGCAGCCATGCATGTTGTACAGACAACAATGTATATCCCTGTACAATACAGCATCTTCAGCCATGACTATTGTACAACAAAATATTATATCACTTGTACAACATAAACCATCACCCTATACATTACAACATCACCTATAACTGCATTTTATATACATCATCTTCTCATCTCAGTTTCGTTCACCATTATAAACTGAAGTAAAGATCATTCTTTAACTTAAACAATCATTCAACATAAAACATCAAAGCAATCAAAGAAAATCTAAGAACAAGGAAGAAACTTCAGCTAACAGTTCAAACCAGAGTTTTCAAACTTTGCAAAGTTTAAAAAATATTTCAACTTGAAGACTTCTGGAAAACAAGATGTTTAAAGTGAGTAACAACAGCTATTTAAATTTGAATCTATGTTGCCATTGCTCTGCGTATATGCATTTATCAGTGATATCTCTTCTCTGTTACATTACAGAGTATCAGACAACATCAAAATTCAATTTTTTCTTCCCTAATCAATATTAGGCTTTGATTTTAAAATAAATTAGTTGTGTTTAAGTACGAATGATAACTTAAAAATAGTTTCATGACATAAAAATGTATATAGATGGAAAAAATCAAATCTTTACAGTGGTAACTTCATTTTCTAGAAAATTCGAATGTCATGAAATATTAATTCAAATATATAACTGGAATCCTTACTGGAAGCGATGATTTTTAAGGTGGGTTTGATGATTTTTAGAGGTGGAGTTTGAGAGCAGTTTGAAGATGATCGAAATGGGTAGTTTGACCAATTTCCAAGGACACGTGGAACTGGGGGTGATGGTGTTGTTCGTGAAGATGGAGAAGCCTACGGGGGTCCTGGGAAAAATAATGGTTGGGGTTTCCGTTGAACTGGTAACGGCGGCGAGCAGTTTTTGCTCGTAAACCTAGTTTTAGCGTGGGGTTGTTTTTCAATTCGTTCGTCTTCGATCGAACATCGAGCTGCTCGAGTTTTGGGGTAATAGTGGCTGTCGAGTTGATGGAGTCGTGGCCGGAAGTTCGAGTGTTCTGGTGGTCGGAGCGTCGAGGAAATGGCGTTGACCGGGATGGGGTCGTATGGGTTTGAGTGTTCCAGGTTTCGAATGTTCATTCGAATTTCAATCTCAAGGTGGTGATGCGGATATGATGGTCGGAGTTGGATCTGGGGAGGATTGTCGAGGTGTTCGACAACGTGACGGGGCCGGAAGATCGCCAGCGGCGAAGTGCACGTGCACGAGCACTCTGGTGCTTGAGTGTGTTGTTGCCTGGAAAGAGCAGAGGGGATTCACGCGTCGAACTCGAGGAATTCGAGTCATTTACTCGAAGCAGGGACAGGGTAAACTCGGGTCAGAGTTTGTCCCAGTTTTTCAACCTGGAAACTTTTTTTTTCTCTGTTCGAAAATTTTAAAACCAAATTTAAATTTTAAACCAAAATTTTTAAAGCTGGGTTCAAACTAAAATGTTAATATAAATTCAAGTTGAATTGAGAGTTTAGATTGAACATAAATAAGTTTTAAATTTAAATTGTTTTAATAACATGAAAGCAATTCAAAATATATTAAAGAGATTTGAAATGGAAATGGATTTGAAATTTTAAATGAAAAAATTAAGCAAGTTGAAACTAAAAGTTTAAATCTGAAATTAACTCTACATCTGATTTCAAGATTTCGAAATTAAATTAAGCTTTATAACTTAAGTGTTGAAAAAAGAAAAAAAAAGAAATTTGAAAGGGAATTTATTTCAAATAATTTGTAATTAAATTATGATAATTAACCTGGATTAATAATTGATACATCCGATTTAAATTAATTATTTGATTAATAAATTCATTTGTGAATGTTTGGACTTGGCTGAATAATTATTTTGTTTGATACCCCTGATATGTGATGCTTTGTTTTGAGCGGTGTGACTTATTTATCTGTAATTTATATATCTGTGATCTGTGATCTGTAAATAAAGATGAGTGTTATAGTTATACTACTTATCAACTATATTTCTGTATTTTTAATCTGTGATGATTGAATGTGTTGCACTATTGTGTTAAACCCCTGGACCACACCATACGCACACCAATATGTATTTCACGAGGAAATCGATTAAGTCACAGATTTTTGAAGTGATTTTTTATTAGATAATTTGAATTCAAATGTTTTGGAAATGGATTGAGTTTAAAGTGAAAAGCTTTTGAAATGGAATTTCAAAGATGAAAACGATTTGAAAGCTATAAGTTAAATATTCGATTTAAAGATTTTTAACAAGCTAAATCTAATTGAAATGGAAATTGTTTTGAAATCTATGAATGGTCTTTATGAAACGGGGTACACTTTGTGAAATGAATCTTTTTGTTTAAAAGATTAGAAATGGTAATTTGTTTAAACCATTTAAAAGAAATGTTTTGGGTAATAAGTTGTGACTTAATTGGAACCCCAATATCTATATGTTTCTTGTAAATATTGCGCTCACTATTCGGTTTAGCCGGGGAAGGACCTTTGTGTCATAATGCCCATTCCGAATACGTGATATGTCGTTATGGATAGCATTTGAAGACCGGTGGTGAAGACCGGATATTTTCGAAAACGAAAGGATAACTCGTCGAATGTCTTTGCATCGACTGGTCCCCGGTATAGTGACTCCATATGTGATGGGAAGTCCGGTCGTGATTAGCGAATATCCGGATTGCAAGGACTTCTTTGTAAGTGCCTTCGGTTCTGTTCGATCCCGTAACAGACTTGTATGGATAGTATGTCTGACATTACAAATTAAGATATAAAGCTGATTTCTTTCAAATATATTTATGTTGGTGACGGAGAATTTATTATCTTAGCTGAACACCCTTCTCTGAGACGTACGAGCTTAGAAGTTATGAAGTTGATGGTTATCAGCGGTATATTCCCAATTTGGTAATGTGACATGCTGAGTGTTGCTGTGAAATGATCATTGTTTGATCATTTGTGATATGATCATTTGTTTGATCATTTATCTTTGTGATCATTATTTTGATCATTTGTTGACCCAAAGCATGGCTTTGTACCAAAGCGTGGCTTTGTGGACGAGACTTCGTCGGACCTCACACCCCGAAAATGGTCAAAACAGGAAGGATGCGGCAAGGTTATTAGGGATAGCGCCCTTTAGTGTATGTCATTCCTTCTGGATAGAGGTGGTATCATGGTATGGAGCCCAGATACTAAACCTATGTTGTTGCTGCAAACTTATTACTTTGTGGTTGTTGGAAATCGAGGATCCTCGGATGTAGATCGGTTACGATCGGGGGATGGCATATTCGTGTCAGTAGTTACCCAGTTAGGAGTAACCCGACCTTGTGTTGGCAGAGATCTGGTTTGGTTCTCGGGACGTCATTCCAGAGGCGTTTCCATGTGGTAATGGGAAGTTCCTTGGCCTGACCATTTGTTGGAAATCCAAAGAAACAATACGAGCCTTGTACGGTTTTAGTTGTAGAACCTGCCATTTAATATGGTAGCTATAGTAGGCATAATATAATGGTACCTATGCTGGCTAAGATTTATATTCTACTTTCGAAATGTTTTCTACACTATACACTAATAATAATATCAAAAATGATTTGATTTTGCGTAGTAAGCATCTTTGACTATCATAAGGAGAAATCTCCCCCATGTCTGCGTTTGCATTGTGTGTGTGCCGGGAGGCCTTATGGTAGTCTCATTTTTAAAAGCATTGCGAATCTATTTTAAAATTATCCTTTTCTTTGTTTTAAAGATAAACTGTTTTAGTTCTCACACCAGTCACATGACTGACTCGTAGTTTATTGTTTTCCTTCCTAAACTCTGGGTGCCCACCAATTTCCACACGGGCGGTCAAGAGTTAAGGTTTATCAGGATATTCAGGAATTCGGGAGTTGCTGGAGGCAAGCTGGATGGCATGGCGTATTACCAGTATATAGTACTTCTTTTCCATTGTTTATTGTTGTTTGATAGTTGTACACTCTGATGATGTAATGAAATGAAATGTAATGTAATGTAATAACTGATATAGTTCTTTGTTTAAAGATTATTCATTTATTTATTATATGTTGTTCCGCTGCGATTGTGAGATTCTGATATTGTTCTGTTGTTTTTCTTTCTGTTCTGTTCTATCTTTTCTCTCTTCTTCTACCTCTTTCTTTTTCTTTTTCTTAAACCCTAAGCGTTCGGTTCTCCGGCATTCAAGTGCTCGGCAAATGATACAGTGAACGTATTGATGTCGGTTTTCGGAAATCGAAGAATCGGGTCCTTACATCGTTGATCGTTGTGAAGGTGCTCGAGATGGGTGCGAAAATTCATGGAAGAATGGCGGCTAGTGGATTCTCGTACGCGCATGAGATACTGGGGAAGAAGGAAGAGCGTGGCACGGCCTGGATTTCAGCAAGCAAGAATCAAGGGCGATGATTAATCTAGGTTTAAATTATAAAAGAAATTGTGATTAAATTGTATTATAAATCGTATGATGTTTAAAAGTTGAATATATTTTTGGTATCGCTAGATGCCGAAAATAAATAAAATTTGTATTATAAATTGTGATTAAATTATGATTAAATTGTATTTTAAATTGTGATTATCTTTGTGATTGAAATCGTTAAAGGCTAAATTTTAGCTGAATATATTTTTGGTATTGTTAGATGTCGAAAATAAATAAAATTTGATTTTTGAAAATTTAAGTTGAGAATTCATAATAAAATTTAATTTTGGAATTTATTCATTTTAAATAAATAAACGTTGTAATTTTTATGTTATAAAAATATGATTTTTGTGAAATATAACCGATATGTGATTTTTGAAATAAGTAGTTGATTTATTTATAAAATGGTTTAAATTGGAATTTTCGAATTATATATAAATGATTTGTATAAAAGATTTACAAAATTGATATTTATAAATTAAAATATTGGAATTATAAAATGAGTTTTTATAAGTGTTAAAATGGAGTGTAAATGGATTTCATAAGTGAATGAAATCTATAGATTTATGAATTATGAAGCTATAAAATTTATAAAACGAGTTTTATAAGTGTTAAAATGAATTGTAAATGGATTTCATAAGTGGATGAAATCCATAGATTTATAAATTGTGAAGTTATAAAATGAATGGATTTTTGTAAAATAAAATATTTATAAGTAATTAACTTATAAACTGGATTTTGACGTGTAAATGGGATATTGATAGAATTTGTTAATAAAGTGATTTTATAAGTTAAAGTTGTTATAAAGTATAGGTGGAATTTATAAACGTTGTTTTATAAATCCGAAATCAACTTATTTTAATAAGTTTAATTATTATAGCTTATTAAAGGAGATATATCCACGATTTTGGGATAGTGGATAATCCTTTAAATAAAATATGTAGCAATTGAATTTGGTAAATGAAGTATATTCACGATTTTGGACGGTGAATAATATATTAAAGAAATATTTTGTGAAAGTGATATTTTAAATAGAATTAAAACGATGTAAAGATGTTTTAAAATGTATAAAGTATCGAATGCATAGATTTCAACATTCATTGTTGAAATAGACGTTTTCGAAGAATAGAAGGAAATGGTGGACTATAACACTGTTGTTATAGTGAATGATTTCCGAAAGGAAAAGTTTTGTGTAGTATTAGGATTTATATATCTATCTTAATTTCAAATCCCTATACTAGTGATTTTGGGTTGTCGTAACTATGTTTTACGCAACATTCGTTTTGACCCAAATAAATATGTTTAAGTGAACGTTTTCCTTAAAGAATAAAATATATACTTAATTTGGATTTAAGTATATTGAATATTTTCAAAATGTTGAAAATAAATAGATTGGTGAATTACTTATTATTAAATAAGTATGGAAGTATTTTTCAAATATGAAGTGAATGTTTGAGATTTTATCTTTTAAAGATAAATTGAAAATGAATATTAGAAACCGATTTGGAAATCGTATATTCATAGATGTTTTGGAAAGGTAAATTCACTATGGAATTTATAAAAAAAAAGGAAAATTTGTTTAAAAATAAACATTGATTTATTTTGAAGTGTGGAAATAAATTTACGAATTTGGAACGTAAAATTAATAAATCAGTAAGGATTTATTTAATTGGTTTAAATGAACCATTTTTGAAATGAAAGTTGTAAGGGTGTAAATTGATTTGAAATTAGTTTTCAAATGGTTGAAGTGTGGAAATTATATCTTGTAAAGATATTTTTGAAAATAAATAATTTGGGAAATTATTTGAAATCGGGTTATGTCGTGAACATTGATTGATAGTTAAATAACTGACTATCAATATTGACCCTTAAATGGCTATTTGTTGTGAATTGGTTGAAATTGAATGCTACACTTATTTTTAAATTATTGCGCTTATTGTTCGGACTACCCATTCTGATTAGTGATACGACATAATGGATAGCATTGAAAACCGGTGGTGAAGACCGGGTATTTGTGAAAATGATAGGATGACCTATCGATTGTCTCTGCACCGTTAGCTACGGTATGGAGATTTCCTTTGTGATGGGAAATTCGATCGGGATTTTGAATACCCGGATTGCAAGGGCTTCTTTGGAAGTGCCTTCGGTTCTGTTCGAGCCCGGAATAGACTTGTATGGTTACGTGTCTGACATTACATTTTGAGATATAAAGCAGATTTCATTCGAATACAATTCTGTTGGTGGCGGAGAATTTATTCTCTTAGCTTAACACCCTTCTCTGAAACGTACGAGTTCAGAGGTTTTGTAGTTGAAGGTTATCAGCGATATATTCCCAATTTGGTAATGTGGCATGCTGAGTGTTGCTGTGTGATGACTATTTGTTGATCAAAGCGTGGCTTTGTTAAAAAGCATTGCTTTGTGGACGAGACTTCGTCAGACCTCACACCCCGGAAATGGTCGAAACAGGAATATGCGGCAAGGTTATAAGGGTCGCTCCCTTTAGGGTATGTCATTCCCTTCTGGAAAAGGGTGGTGTCAGGTATGGAACCCTGATGCTTAACCTCTGTGGTTGCTCCAATCTCATTTTTCTGTGTGGTTGTTGCTTAGTGATAGAAGGCCCTCGGATAAAGGTCCCAAAGGACGGGGGGTGGCATATTCGTGTAGTAGTTACCTAGTTACAGAGGTAACATGGCCTTGTGTTGGCAGAGAGCTGGTTAAGTTCTCGGGACGTCCCACCAGAGGTGATCCCATTGACAGTAGGAAGTTCTTTAGCCTGACCATTTGTTGGAAAATCCAAAGAAACGATACGAGCCTTGTACGGGTTTAGTTGTATAACCTGCCATGGAATGTGGTGGTAACCTGCTATTGAACATGGTAGCTATAGTAGGCATACAATAATGGTCGTATGTTGGCTAAGATTTATATTCTATTTTCGAAATGTTTTCATCACTATGCGCTAATAATAATATCAAAAATGATTTGTTTTTCATAGTAAGCATCTTTGACTATCATAAGGAGAAATCTCCTCCAATTCTGCGTTTGCATTATGTGTATGCGGGGAGGCCTTATGGTAGTTTCATTTTCCAAAAGCATTGCGAATATTTTCCACTTCTATTGTTGTTGTTTTAAAAGATAAATAACCGTTTTGAGTTCTCACACCAGTCTTGCTTATCTTAGTGAAACGTGATGGGAGGTTCTCGCTTCGCGGTTAGGTGGCGAATGGGAGACTCTTACCCCTACATGTCCTCTCTTAGTGAATAGGGGTTGGTTAGGCGTAAGTTGTGACATTCGAAAGGCTGGCCGTAAAAGCAAGTTTAGGATACCAATGTAAGCCACAGCGGTTATTAGCCGCTGTCAATGGTTGAAAAGCCTTCTTCTATCTTTTTCTTCTACCTCTTCTTTTTAAACCCTAAGGGTTCGGTTTTCCGGCATTCGATTTTTCGGCATTTGATACAGTGGACGTATTGATGTCGATTCTCGGAAGTCGAAGAATTGGGTCTTTACAAGTGGTATCGGAGCATATGGTTAAGCGACAACCTTGGCTCTGTTGGGTGTTACTCATTAGAGATAGAGTCAGTAGTACTCTAGAATGAGTTTGAGTGTAATAAAAGCTATGAGAGCGTATTTGTTAGTGAAAATAAAAATTGTTTTATGTTGTGATGATTGGTTTATTGAGTGGTATATGCATCCTGGTCGGTATAGTCTGTACAACTCTATCGATAGGGATATCTAAACACTTGTACAGAACAATTTGACACAATATCGTTTTAAAATATGGTAAATGAAATAATTTTACCTTGATTATATTTTATATATAAAGGAATAATTTTTCAAAATTATTAAAGTGTATATGAATTGATTGTTTGGTTGTTGAATAAGTTAAATAAAAACAACAACTGTAAAAGAATAAATTATATAAGCAAATGAATTATAAGTATGAAACTATAATTAAAATGATTTACACTTGTGAAATAATCTTATATATAAGAAGTAAAATTATATAAGTAAAAGATTTATAAATGTGATTTATAATCTAAAAACAAAACTCCAGAGGAATATTTGGACATGTTTTGAAAGGGTTTGCAATTTGGAAAAGATTAAATTCCTTTTTAAGTTTGAAAATGGTTTTCAAAGGTTTGAGAAAATTGTTTTGGAGAAATTAAAGCTCTAAACTCTTTTCGGTCGCTGGAAAATAATTCCGATGATGATTGCAACATCATCGGTGTTCATTTCGGGTTTCCAAAAGAGGGATTGCTGCCAAGTTATTTTAGATGGAAGTTGTTTGGAAAATTTGGGTTTGGTTTTGGAAATTCAAAAGATAATTTGAATTGATTTCAAAAATGGTTTTGAAAGGTTGAAAAGAGTCTGGAATCCTATTTAAAATATTTATGGGAATAATAAATGAGTTGATAACTTGTACAATTTGAATTTTGATAGAATAAATTTAACTTAAAGGATGGAGTTAAATTAAAGGAAGTATAAGTGAATCAATAAAAAAATCCAAGTGGTAATTGTTGAATATAAGTTGTATAACTTATAAAATGGAATTTACTTTAGAATTGGAATCTGAATTGGATTATAAGTGAAAATTTAAGGAAAGTTAAATAAATTGATTTGGATTAGATAAGATGTTTGAAATGAAATATAACTTAAGTGATGTTGAATAAAGTGATTTTGGTGTCGAAGTAAATTAATAAGTGAATTAATGAAATGAAGTCATTAAGAATTTGAACTTGAGTTATATAAATGAAATTCAACTTTATATTGTTAAAGGAATTAGCAATTGAATAAATTAATGGATGGAATATTAACCAATCGAATGTAAAAGAATTGATATGGGATAATGAATGTAAGTGTAAATTCATTAGAAGCTAACGAAGTTGAGAAACTGAATAATTGAATGAAAATCAATTTAATATAAACCAATTGGAAGTAAAAGTGTTGAACCAAATTGAATGTAAAATGAATAAATTTGGTTGTGTTGTATATACATTGGTTGCTATTTGATGTTAGTTGATTGTGTAAAATTCATTAAGTGTTAATGAAGTTGAATTGATAAGATTGAAAGCTATGTAATTGAATCCAAATTGGAAGTAAATAAAATTGAATAAAATTGAATTTGATTTGGATTGAAAGTGAACTAATGTGAATTTAATTAGTGAATGTAAACTAATTGAATATGAATAAATGAATGTTAGTAAAAACATTCCATGTTAATGAATCAAATGTGATTAAAATGAAAAAAACCAATCCAATGAATATTAATGAAAAGTGAATGTATATTGATTTGGTTATGAATTGATTTGGATAAACATTGATTTGTTGGATGTTAGTTGGATAATAGTTGTTTGGTGGTTGTATTTATTGTTTTGTTGCATTTTCTATATTGGCATATATAGTTGTTGTAGTGATATATATTGTATATTGATATTACTTTCATATATGCATGTTTCTCATGGTTTGTTGAGTGTTTAGTAGGTGCGGATTGCGCTTGTTTCGCATTTGGAGCTCGCTTTCGCGCTATATTAGCCGTATACGCTCGCTAACAATAAATAAGGTACATATCTCGGATTACATATCGTACTTTTACACTTTTTTCCCTGCGGGATGCCTCATCACTTGATGAGATGTATATTTGTGATATATATATATATATACAATCATTTTTTTGGATCTAGCCGCGCAAAGGAGGCTATGGCGACGTTAGAAAATTTTCGGGAAATTTCGGGAAAATATTTTTGAAACTAAGTTTTGATTTGAGTTGAAAAGTTAAACAATATAGTTGATTTTGAAAAAAATAACTATATATGGATTTGAAAAATTAGTAAATATTTTGTAAGAGGTTTAACTATGGATTTGGAAAAGTTAAACACTTAAGAGATTTGTAAATCAAATTTGAACGGTTTGTTTTGAAAAGTTAATGATTTCTGTAACTTTTTCTTACATGGTAATTTCGAGAACGAAATTCTTTTAAGGGGGGGAGTTTGTAACGACCCAGAATTTCTGTCATTTGAAATTCATATATTTAATTGATTTTAAATATCAACAAATAAAATTTATTAGTCGAATAATTTATTTTTCGAATATCTGGATTTAATTGGATAATTAAATCGGCAATTTAATATTTGAAATTACAGAAATAATTGAAAATTAGGTTTAATGTGATTAAAAATGATTTATAAAGTTGTATTAAATCATATTGGAGTTAGAACAATGTTTGTGAACTTTTAAAATTGAATTAAAAGTTAATTTGTGAAAATTGAATATTTTAATATTTAAATCGACTAGTGAAAATAGCCATTTTTCAAACAGTCTCGGATTTCGACGAAACTAGTTTCATCGGATCCGTAATGTGATATTATTGTAAGATTTCAAATTTCATGTCAATCGGATTTACGGTTTGTCCGGGGCAAGCCAAAACGCATAGAAAATTAGTTTAACCGGTTTAATTTAAAATTGATCGTTTATTGTCGTAACTCGCACAGATGATCGAGTTAGCTTCCGAAACCTATTCCATTATGTCCGAAACGTGGGGTAAATCCTAGAAACGCCAGTCACCGCGCGAGATTTGGAGTTCGGAAAATTTTGGATGAATAGTAATTTGGAAATTTTCTATAAAATGCCTTCATTGTTTTCATTTGCAAAAGAAATAAACAAAACCCTAATTTCTATAGCCGGCCGCCACTAATATCACTAATGGCCGAAATTTTCCCAATTTCTTCTCTTAATCTCTCTCAATCCGTGAAGAATTAGCAAAATATTTCAACTACAATATTGTAGATCTACGTGAGGGCTTCAGATCCGTACGATGATGATCATCAATTGAGCGTCGTGGAGGAGGAATCGTGGCCGCGTTCATCTAGGTTTCGCACACGTTTTTCAACCTATATGCGTGACCGAGCTTGGAGATATCTTGGCCGAAGATGGAGTTTGTGATGGCGAGTTGTTTGGTTGTCACCGATCGTTGTGAATATGCTCGAGATGGGTGCGAAAATTCATGGAAGAATGGCGGCTAGTGGGTTCACGTACGCGCGTGAGATACTAGGGAAGAAGGAAGAGCATGGCACGGCCTGGATTTCAGCAAGCAAGAATCAAGGGCTGTGATTAATCTAGGTTAAAATTATAAAAGAAATTGTGATTAAATTGTATTATAAATCGTACGATGTTTAAAAATTGATATCTTTGTCATACGAGGACGAAAAAATTACGAAACAAGTTGTGTTGGCTTTGTTTCGTCGAGCACTACGCAATGGAGCTGGTTTGGAGTCGTTCGGAGCTAGTGAAAATTTCGGGTAAAATTAAACGCACGTTTAATTTTATTCGAAATAAAACGCTACAACTGTTATCGGAAACTCAACGTGAGAACTTCTCACTCGATCGAATTGTTTTGATTTAAATTTTAAATAGTTAGATTTAAAATTGCTTGATTGTGTGATTGGATGATAAATTGTTATCTATTGTGTTAAATAGACATTATACGCCATATATTAAGCGGAGGTTATTTATTAAAAACATATACCGCGATAATTTCAACTTGCATGGAATTGGTATTATATATGTATTTGGAGTTGATTTTTCCGCATTATATAGCGGATGAGACCCTATTGCGCCACATAATAGCAGATAGTAATTTATAAATCCCATATACTGCGATATTCCGTCTCGAAGCGGAATTGGTATTGTGCTAACATCTTTGGATGCAGGGAAACAGGTTGGAGGGATTCAATTGGAATCCTCAAACATTTGAATTGGTTTCAATGTTGTGTGTTGATCTATTTATTGATCTATTTATAATCTGCGTGATTATCTTTGTGATTGAAATCGTTAAAGGCTAAATTTTAGCCGAATATATTTTTGGTATCGTTAGATGCCGAAAATAAATAAAATTTGATTTTTGAAAATTTAAGTTGAGAATTCATGATAAAAATTAATTTTGGAATTTATTCATTTTAAATAAATAAACTTTGTAATTTTTATGTTATAAAAATTATGATTTTTGTGAAATATAACCGATATGTGATTTTTGAAATAAGTAGTTGATTTATTTATAAAATGGTTTAAATTGGGATTTTTGAATTATTATAAATGATTTATATGAAAGATTTATAAAATTGATATTTATAAATTAAAATATTGGAATTATAAAATGAGTTTTTATAAGTGTTAAAATGGAGTGTAAATGGATTTCATAAGTGAATGAAATCTATAGATTTATGAATTGTGAAGCTACAAAATTTATAAAACGAGTTTTATAAGTGTTAAAATGAAGTGTAAATGGATTTCATAAGTGGATGAAATCCATAGATTTATAAATTGTGAAGTTACAAAATGAATGGATTTTTGTCAAATAAAATATTTATAAGTAATTAACTTATAAACTGGATTTTGGCGTGTAAATGGGATATGGATAGAATTTGTTAATAAAGTGATTTTATAAGTTAAAGTTGTTATAAAGTATAAGTGGAATTTATAAACGTTGTTTTATAAATCCAAAATCGACTTATTTTAATAAGTTTAATTATTATAGCTTATTAAAGGAGATATATCCACGATTTTGGGACAGTGGATAATCCTTTAAATAAAATATGTAGATATTGAATTTGGTAAATGAAGTATATTCACGATTTTGGACGGTGAATAATATATTAAAGAAATATTTTGGGAAAGTGATATTTTAAATAGAATTAAAACGATAAAGATGTTTTAAAATGTATAAAGTATCGAATACATAGATTTCAACATTCATTGTTGAAATAGACGTTTTTAAAGAATAGAAGGAAATGGTGGACTATAACACTGTTGTTATAATAAATGATTTCCGAAAGGGAAAGTTTTGTGTAGTATTGGGATTTATATATCTATCTTAATTTCGAATCCCTATACTAATGATTTTGGGTTGTCATAACGATGTTTTACGTAACATTCGTTTTGACCTAAATAAATATGTTTAAGTGAACGTTTTCCTTAAAGAATAAAATATATACTTAATTTGGATTTAAGTATATTGGATATTTTCAAAATGTTGAAAATAAATAGGTTGGTGAATTACTTATTATTAAATAAGTATGGAAATGTTTTTCCAATATGAAATGAATGTTTGAGATTTTATCTTTTAAAGGTAAATTGAAAATGAATATTAGAAATCGATTTGGAAATCGTATATTCATAGATGTTTTGGAAAGGTAAATTCACTATGAAATTTATAAAAGAAAGGGAAATTTGTTTAAAAATAAACATTGATTTATTTTGAAGTGTGGAAATAAATTTACGAATTTGAAACGTAAATTTAATAAACCGGTAAGGATTTATTTAATTGGTTTATGTTTGCGTAAAAAATGGCCACAAACACCCAATACCGTGAAAGCACCAGTGTATGAATATAAGTCAGCGATATTCAAACACAAATCACAGATCTCAGCAAATAACTCAAATACGTTTGCACAAAAGATGGGCAAAAAACTCCAAGTCGTATGATTTAGTTGATTTTATGTTGTTCGTAGTGGTTTAGGTGGTTTATGCAAATGCGTAAAAAGCAGGGACTAAACTGTAAAAGACACACAGATTTATAGTGGTTCGGCCAGAATATGCCTACGTCCACTTTATATGTTATTCTCCTTTTCCAATCCGATTACAAGTACAAAGCTTGTAGTACAAGTGTATGAAAGTTGTTTGAAAGTTCCTTCCAGGTTTGAGCTCTCAAACTTGTCTGCCATTGTTGTACCCCTGCCCCTCTATTTATAGAATGAGGTAGGGGGCAGGGGTCTTGGAAGTATATAGCTGCTGGTGGGCCCGGGCTGAAGCAATCTGGACTGGCAACTTTCTGGTTCGGCGAGGCTTTGGTTCGGCGGTGAGTGGTATGTTGTTTGGACCGGTGGTAGCATGGTGAGGTTGGAGTTGGTTCGGTGGTAGCATGGTTCGGCGATTGGCGAAGAAGTCTGGTTCGGTGGGAGTTTGGAAGTGAAGGGGTGTACTTGGTTCGGCAGGGAGATGCCGAATGCCGAATGAGCCTGTGCTTTAAATGCCGAATGACTTCTTGTACTGGGAACGCCGGATGAAACTGTGTGCTCTGAGTGCCGAATGAGGCTTTGCCGAATGAGATATGTGATATATTACCGAATGAATCTTCAAACCTTTGATACCGAATGGACTTTTATACTTGAATCATGAGTGAAATCCCAGACTTATATACGCTTGCTTGCTTCCTCTTAGCTCGATCGTGGTGGAGATGCGCTCAACGTTGATATTCCAGCTTTGTCCAAAAAATGGGATAACACTTTGCCCCCCAAAATATGCCTTGCGGTAGGAAGGCGTGTTTTGTATAGTCCCGAATCCAATATCCAAAATTCATAGCCATATTGCCAGAGTAGATCATCCTTGACTGCTCCGGGTCGACATCCAGTTCCAAATCCAATAACCAAAGCTTGGGCCAATTCCATGTCCGTCCGAACTCGACAACCGAGTCCCAAACCATCCTTATCCAATAGCCAACAACCGAATCCAGGACCTCTTTGGGTCGATGTCCAAATTTATAACCTCTCCGGGCTCTTGCCAAGCGCAATCCACACCTGACGGCCATGATCCAGTGTCCCTGGATGTTGAGCTAACCTCTCCGGGTTCTTGCCATGCGTAATCCACACTTGACGATTTTGATCCAGTGTCCCTGGACTTTGAGCTAACCTCTCCGGGTTCTTGCCATGCCTAATCCACACATGACGACCTTGGTCCAGTGTCCCTGGATGTTGTACAATGCCATGGCTTAAGTCCTAAGCCGAATCCTGGTCTCTCCGGACCCTTGCCGAGCATAGTCCATACTCGACGACCTGAAAATAACGATTGATAATATAGGGCCTAAGTCCTAGGCCGAATCCTGGTCACTCCGGACCCTTGCCGAGCATAGTCCATACTCGACGACCTGAATGAGTCAATTTACCACGTTCGGGCAAAGCGACTCACCCCTTGCCAGGCATAATCCATACCCGACGACCGTTTATCAAAAGTCAGATAAAAATCCAATTAAAATCCAACTCAAAATCCAAGTCCAAAATCCAAATCGAGAATCCAAATCCAAAATCCAAATCCAGAATCCAAATCCAAAATCCAAATCCAGAATCCAAATCCAAAATCCAAATCCAAAACCATAAAAACAGAAATCCAAACTAACATCCAAAACCGAAAACGATTGTCCAAAGGAAAATCCAAATCAAAAAGCAAGAAAAACCAGGAGCTCAATCGAAGCTCCAAAATCGAAAACCAAAAAGAAAAGCAGTGTCCAATCCAAAAGCAAAAGATAAATTTCACAAACCACAGCATCGCAATTTATTATCATTCAGAGCATGCCTAGGGGCTATCTCCGTCCCCGTACATGTGTAAATGACTTGGTTGCTTGCCAATAGTTTGCTACTTATTTCATATTAACCTGGTCAAGGGATGATCAACCGACCATCATTCCTGGGCCTCCCACCATCGTAGCTTGAGGTAGGCGGCAGTTGCTCCTGCCTCGCCGTTGCATCCCGAGGTCCAACATATTGTGGCAGTTGTCCATTCCTTACATGTTCCTCAATTATGTCCTTTAAGTGCCTGCAGCTGTTGGTGTCGTGTCCATCCAAATCATGGAAGAGGCAGTGCCTTCCTGATGTCCTTTCCCGTTCTGTTGGTTCTCTCCTAGCCGGCCTCCGGTAGTGAAGGCGATTTCGAGTATCCAGGTATATCCGTTCCAGTGTTTCGTTCAATCCTGTGTATGTGGAAAACTTTGGATCCTTCCATTGCTTCCTAGCATTTCCAGAATCATCGTCCAACTTCCTTTTTCCTTTGTTTTTATCCGAACCATTGCTGGATGGTCCTCCCCCTTCAACTGCATTAACCTTTTTCAATTTTAAATCCGTACTCGCATCTTCTTGTCGAAGGAACCTTTCTGCCTCATGAAAGAATTCGTCGAGATTCCGTGGGGGATCTCGTATCAGAGATACCTTGAAATCCGAGTTCTCCCTGACTCCTGATACTGCTGCCATTAAAACCATCGATGGATCGGGCCGATCCACCGAAGCAACTGCGGCGCTGAATCGGGTTAGAAAAGCTCTAAGCGATTCATCCATCCTTTGCCTTACCGATGTCAATGTCATCACGTTCTTCGGTCTCTTGACATGAACCCGAAACTGTCCCAAAAACCTTTCCACCAATTCCCTCCAAGTCCTGATAGATCCTTCTTCCAGTTGCCTGAACCACATCGCAGCTAAGTCCGTCAAGTACAAAGGGAAGCATCGGGCCATCACCTCCTCCGATGCCCCCAGCACCTCCATGTGTCTAGTGTATCTCATCAAGTGATCCGTAGGGTCTTCCTTTCCATTGTATACCTCCACGCTAGGTAGCTTGAACTTAGGTGGATTCTGAGCCATCCTTATTTCCCGAGTGAACGGACTCCTATTTACTCCTTCCAAGTCTCCGTTGGTCAAACCACCTCGCACAGTCTTCCTGATTATATCTACCAATCCACCGTTGTCTGTCGGGGGTTGCCCCCGAGGGAACTCCGGTACATACTCTTCGTGTGGCTCGTTAGCAGCCACGTTGGTTCTAGCCTGTCGAACTCCTTCCAAAGGTTCTCCTGTGTTGAATCCTGTGGGCCTGCCCCCAAGTCCTTGTTGATTGCCTTCTGGCTCTGTGTCCTGACCTCCATTGGGTTCCACAACCCTAGCTTCTTGTCCTGCATCCACAGCCGCTGTAGCTGTTCCTAAGTTCTGCATCCCTGCAGCTCTCATTTGCTCCAAGAAAGTTTGCATCATCTCCTGTTGACTCTTCAACAACCTCTCTTGCAGTGAATTTGTTATGGCTTCCATTTCATCCCGGGTTATGTAGATCGAAGCCGGTCCTTCCTCACCTCCGGAGGATGCTTGTTGACTTCCTCCTTGTTGGCTTCTCTCAGCCCTTAGCCTTCTACTGTTTTGCCTAGTCATTGTCTTCCAAATCTAAACCTCTATCCGATGTAGCGGGAGCTGGTTCCTCTCAGTGAAAGCACCAAAATGTTTGCGTAAAAAATGGCCACAAACACCCAATACCGTGAAAGCACCAGTGTATGAATATAAGTCAGCGATATTCAAACACAAATCACAGATCTCAGCAAATAACTCAAATACGTTTGCACAAAAGATGGGCAAAAAACTCCAAGTCGTATGATTTAGTTGATTTTATGTTGTTCGTAGTGGTTTAGGTGGTTTATGCAAATGCGTAAAAAGCAGGGACTAAACTGTAAAAGACACACAGATTTATAGTGGTTCGGCCAGAATATGCCTACGTCCACTTTATATGTTATTCTCCTTTTCCAATCCGATTACAAGTACAAAGCTTGTAGTACAAGTGTATGAAAGTTGTTTGAAAGTTCCTTCCAGGTTTGAGCTCTCAAACTTGTCTGCCATTGTTGTACCCCTGCCCCTCTATTTATAGAATGAGGTAGGGGGCAGGGGTCTTGGAAGTATATAGCTGCTGGTGGGCCCGGGCTGAAGCAATCTGGACTGGCAACTTTCTGGTTCGGCGAGGCTTTGGTTCGGCGGTGAGTGGTATGTTGTTTGGACCGGTGGTAGCATGGTGAGGTTGGAGTTGGTTCGGTGGTAGCATGGTTCGGCGATTGGCGAAGAAGTCTGGTTCGGTGGGAGTTTGGAAGTGAAGGGGTGTACTTGGTTCGGCAGGGAGATGCCGAATGCCGAATGAGCCTGTGCTTTAAATGCCGAATGACTTCTTGTACTGGGAACGCCGGATGAAACTGTGTGCTCTGAGTGCCGAATGAGGCTTTGCCGAATGAGATATGTGATATATTACCGAATGAATCTTCAAACCTTTGATACCGAATGGACTTTTATACTTGAATCATGAGTGAAATCCCAGACTTATATACGCTTGCTTGCTTCCTCTTAGCTCGATCGTGGTGGAGATGCGCTCAACGTTGATATTCCAGCTTTGTCCAAAAAATGGGATAACAGTTTAAATGAACAATTTTTGAAATGAAAGTTGTAAGGGTGTAAATTGATTTGAAATTGGTTTTCAAATGGTTGAAGAGTGGAAATTATATCTTGTAAAGATATTTTTGAAAATAAATAATTTAGGAAATTATTTGAAATCGGGTTATGTCGTGAATACTGATTGATAGTTAAATAACTGACTATCAATATTGACCCTTAAATGGCTATTTGTTGTGAATTGGTTGAAATTGAATGCTACACTTATTTTTTAATTATTGCGCTCTTTATTCGGACTACCCATTCCGAATAGTGATACGACGTAATGGATAACATTGAAGATCGGTGGTGAAGGCCAGGTATTTGTGAAAACAATAGGATGACCTATCGATTGTCTTTGCACCGTTAACTACGGTATGGAGATTTCCTTTGTGATGGGAAATTCGATCGGGATTGTGAATACCCGAATTGCAAGGGCTTCTTTGGAAGTGCCTTCGGTTCCGTTCGAGCCCGGAATAGACTTGTATGGTTACGTGTCTGACATTACATTTTGAGATATAAAGCAGATTTCTTTCAAATACAATTCTGTTGGTGGCGGAGAATTTATTCTCTTAGCTTAACACCCTTCTCTGAAACGTACGAGTTCAGAGGTTTTGTAGTTGAAGGTTATCAGCGATATATTCCCAATTTGGTAATGTGGCATGCTGAGTGTTGCTGTGTGATGATTATTTATTGATCATTTGTTGATCAAAGCGTGGCTTTGTGAAAAAGCGTGTCTTTGTGAAAAAGCTTAGCTTTGTGGACGAGACTTCGTCAGACCTCACACCCCGGAAATGGTCGAAACAAGAATATGCGACAAGGTTATAAGGGTCGCTCCCTTTAGGGTATGTCATTCCCTTCTGGAAAAGGGTGGTGTCAGGTATGGAGCCCTGATGCTTAACCTATGTGGTTGCTCCAATCTCATTTTTCTATGTGGTTGTTGCTTGGTGATAGAGGATCCTTGGATAAAGGTCCCAAAGGACCGGGGGTGGCATATTCGTGTAATAATTACCTAGTTGCAGAGGTAACCCGGCCTTATGTTGGCAAAGAGCTGGTTAAGTTCTCGGGACGTCCTGCCAGAGGCGATCCCATTGACAGTAGGAAGTTCCTTAGCCTGACCATTTGTTGGAAAATCCAAAGAAACAATACGACCCTTGTACGGTTTTAGTTGTATAACCTGCCATGGAATGTGGCTGTAACATGCTATTGAACATGGTAGTTATAGTAGGCATACGATAATGATTGTATGTTGGCTAAGATTTATATTCTATTTTCGAAATGTTTTCATCACTATGCACTAATAATAATATCAAAAATGATTTGTTTTGCGTAGTAAGCATCTTTGACTATCATAAGGAGAAATCTCCTCCAATTCTGTGTCTGCATTGTGTGTGTGCGGGGAGGCCTTATGGTAGTTTCATTTTTCAAAAGCATTGCGGATATTTTCCACCTCTATTGTTGTTGTTGTTTTAAAAGATAAATAACTGTTTTGAGTTCTCACACCAGTCTCATGACTAACCTGTAGTTTATTGTTCTCTTCCTAAACTCTGGGTGCCCAAAATTTTCCACACGGGCAGTCTAGAGTCAGGTTATCAGGTCATTCCGGATTCAGGAGTGCTATGGAGCTCAAGTGGCGGGCTGAATGGCGAGACGTATTACTTGTATATGATATTATCTTTCTGCTGTAAATTCACTTGTAAGGACATGTTGTATAATTGTCCATCGTCCAGTTGTGTTGTATATTGTTGTTGTATACTCTGATGATAATGTAATGTAATAACTGAGATAGTTCTTTGTTTTAATGATTATTCATTTATCTATTATATGTTGTTCCGCTGCGATATGTGAGATTCTGATATTGTTTCTGTTCTATCTTTTTCTTACTTCTTCTATCTTTTTCTTCTACCTCTTCTTTTTAAACCCTAAGGGTTCGGTTTTCCGGTATTCGATTGTTCGGCATTTGATATAGTGGACGTATTGATGTCGATTCTCGGAAGTCGAAGAATCGGGTCTTTACAATATGTATCATTAAGTGAACAGTTGGATATGTCCTTCTATCGTACGGCTTCAAAGTAAGTAGCTTGAAATCAGGTGGATTCCTTGCGTATCGTGTGTTTAGGGGTGAAATAGTTTCCATTCACGTCCTCCAAACTTCGATCCGTAGCTTCACCACAAAAATACATGTCTTACAATCTCAGTTAATTGATCATTTGGATTCAGCTGAATTTTCTATGCATGCCTTTGATTCAAAATTTTTTCACGCTCCTATTTTGTGAGGAACTTTCGGTTATAATCGTTGCAGTCGCAAGTTTGCATTTTGATTTAGATTTCAAGGCTCGACATCATCCATTTGACGTGGCTTTCCATGCTCGACCATACCCCCATGTCCAAACATGTCACCATCAACTGTTTTGGACCTCTATGTACCTTATTGGCTTGCTGGGGGATCGTTCTAGTTTGTTTCACTTAATTTCCTTGTCTATTTTTTTTGCCTTCTAGCATTTGATTCTGATTTTCAACAACTCCAGCTGCACTTTATTATTCCATCCTTTGGAAAACCCATTCATCATCTTTTCTTATCGAGATATCAATCTCGCTTGTAACTTGTCATCGTCCTTTCAATTTCCTCTCTAGTTACATAGATAAAATATGGATTTGAACTAGTACGCACCTTCTACCTGCTCCAAGCTCTGGTTGACTCGGTCCAATAATGACTCTTATATTATGCCTCTCCATCTTCTTCAATATAAGATCTACGTTCATCTTAGTGGAAGTAATAAAAATGTTGCTCAAACGATTGGTACAATGCCCTAAATTCATTAGAAAACGAATCAAACAAATATTAAAATAAAGAAATTAAAAGAGAATGGAGAAGAGACATAAGATTTTTACAGTGGTCTGGTAAAATCTTTGGTCTACGTGCAATCAATCGATTTTCTTTACGTGTTCTTCAGAAATAAAATCAAATCCGAGAATATACCTCCGTTTTCTCAAAGGGGTTTGGCAAAGAAGAAGACCGAGAACGCGATACCGAACCCGAGATAATACCGACTCAATCTTAATATTTCCGTTAAGAGGCTTTGCATTTCAATTCTATTTTTCTGATGTTTACAAGAAAAGTCCATGTACTATTGAATATGTAAATTAAATCTCTATTTTTTAAAATAACAAAACACAAACTAGTTGAAAAGTGCAAGTTAACTGGGACTTTTTAAAAAAAATTACAAAAATTGAAAAATCAAATTTCTTTGTTAATATGTAATAATAATTGCTATTTAAGCATAATTTTACTAAATAATTGCAGTTTTTTTTCATTATCGAAATTTATAGTTTTTTTTTTAATTGCAGCACTGTTTGCGATTTTTATTAAAAAATACAAGTTCAGTTCAATTTTTTAAAAAACACAAATTAGCCTAATTGAGACATTTCCTACTGTAGCTGCTTATGCTTGTAGCGGCGTCAAAACAGATCAGGGACCGTAACTTTTCAACAACTCTGCCAGTCGTCTTCCTCCTTGAAGCTTAGGGTGTCTAAAAAATTCAGGTTTACTGCTGCTTCTTCTTCCTTTTTCCTTTTTTTTTTCCTTTTCTTTCTTTCTTTCTGTTTTTCTTTTTGCTGAATCGAGATCGCGATGCCGAACTATATCTCTTTTGATTTTGTTTCGGTTCGATGTTTAAATTGAAATCGCATTCAGTATTGGACTCCAATATTTTCGTTCTGAAATAGAATCGCGCATTTTACACTTGCGATCCAATTTAACTCTTGGATCGGGAAGGCTGCGTTTCCTTCCAAATGGCGCGTTGGAACGTACGATCTCGCGATTTTTGCAATCACTGATTACACTATATTGGTTTTGACATGTTTATAAAGCATTCAAAATCGGTGTTTAAAAAGGAAAGGAAATCGTAAGTGTTGGTTTTCATAACTTCTCATAAATAGATCTATTTGAAACATCAAATCGGTGGAAAAAAAAAATCCTCAAGTGGAGTAAGTAGAGAAATATTTACTCTATAGTTGATTTCTTATTCAAAATTGAATCGCCTTCTTCCGAAAACACTCTTTCCATTTTCTATCTCATCAATTTTATAATTTCCTCTTTAAGTCTTAAGGTATAACACATATCACAATTAAGTGCATTAAACATGAATAGCATTCGCTTTAATAAAGGGTGCTACTCTATATATCCACTAACACGTTTTTTAATGGAACTTCAAGAGATATTAAAGAAAACTAAAAAAAATCACTTCATACGCCCACTGCTATTGGTTATGCAAAATATTTGAATATCTACAAATTGTAGAGATCTCGCGTCAAATTTCTTAATTGGCTTGAGCAATTACTATTTTGCACTTCGTCCTCGCCATAGTTTCAGTTTCTTCTATTTGCAAAATGGATTCAAATTAATTCAACACCAACACGGTACATTAAAGTTCGAGTATTACCCAAAGGAGAATTGCCGATGGTCTTTAGAAAACTGCAGCAAAACAGCAATTATTTTCTTAGGAATTGAAAGGACAAACACTTTTTTTAGTGGAAATAAAAAACAAAAGGAAATTGAAGAGAAAGGTGGTGCATATGGGCGAGAGCAGCATTTTAAACATTGGGGGTGAGAGAAGAGGCGGATGAGAGGGAGAAAAAACGAATGTATATAGTAGTACCTTAACAAATATTATATCAGCGTTTGATGTAATATAAACATTAATAATATTCACTTTGATACCAAAATTAAAATAGCATTAGGTCATCAATCGTCTTGATAATAATTGACTGCAAATCTCGTTAATTAGCATAATAATGTTGGAACCATCATTAGAAGGAAGTTTATCAATATTCATATCATATTTTGTTGGTGAAGATTTGGATGAAGATCGAAATTATGAAGATTGAAATGATCTCCCATTCTCCCTACATAACCTTAATTTTTATTTTCAAGTTAACGAATCAGAGTTTCAGGGTTTTGGAGATGAAATGACAAAGGAAAAAAAAAAAGCAGAATATAAAAACATATGTGAAAGTGGAGAAAAGAAAAATAGTTATATATTAAAAAAATGGTCACTCTCCTTATCTTAATCACTTATCCCTTTATCAGTCCCTTTGTTTATGGTGTTAGGAAGTATCTACTTGTGCGGAATGTTATTCTACAATTGCCGTGGAACTAATTTTGAATAAACATAGATTATTTTTGTTTTGGCGAGATTTTCCATGGACATTTATTCCTCTAGCATAGTCACTATTTTGCAAGTCTGCATTCCCTATCTTATGCGCATATGAGTGCAAATTTTTTCACACATTTTTTTTATGGTGATAAGTTAATTCCATGGCTTGATGAAAGGCAGAAATTAGAGGTCCTGTGACATATTACACTACTATTTCAATGATCAATACAGAAGAACTAAGTTAACACCCAAAACACGATTGTGAACAAAATCAGGTGCATAGGAATTGAAAGGACAAACACTTTTTTTAGTGAAAACAAAAAAACAAAAGGAAATTGAAGAGAAAGGTGGTGCATATGGGCGAGAGCAGTATTTTAAACATTGGGGGTGAGAGAAGAGGCGGATGAGAGGGAGAAAAAACGAATGTATATAGTAGTACCTTAACAAATATTATATCAGCGTTTGATGTAATATAAACACTAATAATATTCACTTTGATACCAAAATTAAAATAGCATTAGGTCATCAATCGTCTTGATAATACTTGACTGCAAATCTCGTTAATTAGCATAATAATGTTGGAACCATCATTAGAAGGAAGTTTATCAATATTCATATCATACTTTGTTGGTGAAGATTTGGATGAAGATCGAGATTATGAAGATTGAAATGATCTCCCATTCTCCCTACATAACCTTAATTTTTATTTTCAAGTTAGCGAATTAGAGTTTCAGGGTTTTGGAGATGAAATGACAAAGGAAAAAAAAGCAGAATATAAAAACATATGTGAAAGTAGAGAAAAGAAAAATAGTTATATATTAAAAAAATGGTCACTCTCCTTATCTTAATCACTTATCCCTTTATCAGTCCCTTTGTTTATGGTGTTAGGAAGTATCTACTTGTGTGGAATGTTATTCTACAATTGCTGTGGAACTAATTTTGAATAAACATAGATTATTTTTGTTTTGGTGAGATTTTCCATGGACATTTATTCCTCTAGAATAGTCACTATTTTGCAAGTCTGCATTTCATATCTTATGCGCATATGAGTGCAAATTTTTTCACACATTTTTTTTATGGTGATAAGTTAATTCCATGGCTTGATGAAAGGCAGAAATTAGAGGTCCTGTGACATATTACACTACTATTTCAATGATCAATACAGAAGAACTAAGTTAACACCCAAAACACGATTGTGAACAAAATCAGGTGCATATGCAGTAAATTTCTGAATGAACACATCCGTTCTTTTTTTCCCCCACAGTTATAGTTAATTCATTTTTTGAATAAATGCGTGCAGTTATGATTGTTTCAGGATGTTGACCCTTATTTTGTTCGAGTGTTTTTACATAACATAGAGAAATTTTCTACATATAATTGGTTTTCGTTATTATATATATATATATATATATATATATATATATATATATATATATATATATATATGTATGTATGTATGTATGTATATGTGTGTGTGTGTGTGTGTGTGTGTGTGTGTGCTAACTTTGACATTCTAGTGGATTTTTAAGTATATCAAGCATTCAATATATCCGCTGCGCCACATTCTGCAAAGTGAATGCTATCCACATGTAGAACTAACATTCATTGCTTATCCCTTGAACTATTTATGCCATAATCTTAATTTAGCTTATGTAGCAGCTTCATTATGTTGGATTTGCTGGTTCATGATTCATGAAGTATGTATCTTTTTAACACATTAATGTACTTTGTTTTATAC
Source organism: Allium cepa (assembly GCA_030765085.1). Classification (NCBI taxonomy): domain Eukaryota; kingdom Viridiplantae; phylum Streptophyta; class Magnoliopsida; order Asparagales; family Amaryllidaceae; genus Allium; species Allium cepa. The sequence continues at coordinate 210,841,302 of CM060940.1, read as the reverse complement.
CTTTTTTCAGTAACCTAGCAGTTTGTTCGTTTTTCCAAAAGGAAAAAAAGAAGAAACAGCCAATGTGTTAAAGGGCAAAAATCCTAATTTGACAATCAGCAATGTTTGTGCATGTTTGATCCATTGCTCTAAGTTGAACATATTTTTTGTTTTATATCCAATTTTCAGTTATGTTATCTTAATGTTTGACTTTAGACCTCCTTTCTGTTGCAAAGTAACTATATATGGAAGACATCAATATCAGTGACATTCCACTTGAAGGTTCTGAGGAATTACCAAGTATCACAAATGAAGCAAACGGCAACGTAATAATCTGCCAAGGACGTAAGGGTAATAACCTAACCAACAATTATAATGGCGTTAGGCCATATGTGGGTATGGAATTTTCAACCCACAACGAAGCATACAGTTACTATGATACATATGCTAAAGAGAATGGATTTAAAATACGAAGAGAAGCACTAGACAAATCAAGAAAAGTTTCAAAAACTGTCATAAGTAGAGTTTTTTCATGCAACAGATCTGGAAAGAAAAGGCTAACAGACAGAAGAGAAATTGGCAAGTGCATAAATCGTAGACCTGATACAAGAGTTGGTTGTGCTGCAAAAATGAGAATAAAGCTAACTGCATCAAACACTTGGATGATATCTAAATTTGTAGAGGAACATACTAATCATGATCTGACTATCTATGATATATCCTCGAATCACTCATACAGGGTAGCAAGAAACAACGGTCTTAAATCTTCCAATATATCAGGAAACAACGAGTTAGTTATTCCAAAACAACGTACGAATGTGAAGCCATGCGTGCAGCTTGTTAAGGATTTACAAAAAAGGATGGAAAATAATCCAGACTTTTTCTTTGCTTTTGAGTTAGATGATAGTTTAACTGTGACAAGCGTGATTTGGGCAGATGAACAAACAAAAATAGTATATTCAAGTTTTGGAGATGTTTTGGTTTTCGATATTGCTTGTAGGACAAATACTTGGAACATGTCTTTTGCTTCATTTACAGGTGTAAATCATCATCGTCAATCGATTCTTTTTGGATGTGCATTGCTCTCAAATGAAAAATACGAAAGTTTTACATGGCTATTTAGACAATGGCTTCTATGCATGAATGGCAATGCACCGAAAGCCATCATAACTTATCAAGATTCAGAAATATGCAGTGCCATCAAAAAGGTTTTCCCAAACACTCCTTACCGATTTTGTCCATGGCACATTAGAAAACACATGAATGAGCATCTAGCATCGTCAAAAACGTTATATGGGGATGAGTTTACTGATTATTTTTACAAATGGGCTTATAGTACTAACATTGAACAATGTGAGCAATATTGGGATATAATGAAGAAAAAGTTTAACGTGGAGGAAGAAGGCCATTGTTGGCTTACTGAAATATACTGCCTTCGAGAGCACTGGGTAGATGCATACTTGAAAAAAGTATTTTGGGCTGGGATGACTACAGGTCAACTTAAGGAGAGAATTGATGCTTTCTTCGATAACTATATTGACTCGCAAAGTAAACCTGAAGAATTCGTGCAGCTGTATTACAAAGCTGTGGATGAACGTCGAGCATCAGAGGCTCTAGAAGATTCTAGAACGCTCAACAGGACACCTACAGTCTGCATATCGCATCCGTTAGAGGTTCAGGTTGGAAAGATATATTCTGCAACTATTTTGAGGTTGTTTCAAGAAGAACTTGTTGGTGGCTTGTTACTTGATAACGAAGAGGTGTGTAAAGATGGGTTAACAAGTGTTTATATTGTGGGGCATCACAGTGAAGATAAGGGTAAGTGGCAAGAAGTTATTTTTGATGCAAGTGGAAAGGTAGAAGTAAGTTGTACATGTGGAAAATTTGAAACTGATGGCATTCTTTGTAGACATATTTTGAAAGTTTTGCACGATCGTGAAGTGCAAATTGTACCTAGCCATTACATATTGCAAAGGTGGTCGATGAATGCAAGATCTGATAATGCTACTAAGACTAAGGTCATAAGGTGAAACATAATGTTTCCAAAGGTGGGTGTGAAAATATTAAATTGTAGGCTTTTGGAGCTGATTTTGATGGTTCACTATAAAGGGTTACTGAATCTTGTAGGTCAATTTGAAGTCTGTAAAATTATCCAGAAACGTTTATGTATAATGCCGATGAAGCTTTGATTGAGGTCAAATTGTTATGAGTAATAAAACTGAACTGGTTGTGTTGTACTAGACATTTATCGGTGAGTTGTGATAAGTAACCAGTATAAGCAAATAAGCTGCTGTTTATGATGATTCGTGTATGTGTATTGATGTCAATATCCAAAACGCAATAGCTTAACGTCGGAGGGAAAAAAAAAAAATTCTTCCGAGTATAGCCAAAGCCTTTGGTAAAATTGAGTTTGGTGGTATTATATTTTGTGAATTGTATATTTGTACGTATGAGATATTATTAGGGCAGCTTTGAATCGATTACCACTTGAAATACTATAAACTGAATATTAGTCTTTTATCCCTAAAACCAAAGTTAATTCAAACGGCATTCTCTCTAAAAAAAGCGTAAAGCGAATCTCTATAATTATTTTACTGTAGCAGTATGTATTTTTCGTGTTTTTCTACGTCCGTGCTTAAAAAAAATTTCAAAAAATTGTAAATATTATAACTAGGTTTCTGAAAGAAAAAAAAAATGCAGACATATTTGCAATTATTTCATATAATTGCAGATATGTTTGTAATTATTCACTGAATAATTGCATTCGATAAACATATGAATAATTGCAGATATGTATGCAATTATTTCATATAATTGCATACATGTACGCAATTATTCACTGAATAACCGCGTTGAATAAAAATCTATATAATTGCAGACATATCTGCAATTATTCCATATATATGCAGACATGTATGCAATTGTTTACTGAATAACAACAAATTGATTTAACAATCAGGATATTTACGTAAATATATGCATTTATTCCTTAAACATGAAATTATTGTCGAAGACAAAATTTCACAACTTTTTAGTCTCAAGGACAGACCTTCAATATTTTATCCTTAAGGACAACTTTCTGTAGGTATCAGTTTTTAATTACTAATAGCAGTTTTTAGGTATCAGTTTGTAGTTATCGGTAGCAGTTTTTAGGTATCAGTTTTTAGTTTGGTAGCAGTTTTGTTGTCCTTATGAATAATTTTGAAAAATGTTTGTCCTTATGAATAATTTTTAGAAAATGTTTGTCCTTGTGGTAAAAATATTGAGGTCGTGTCCTTAAGACAAAAAATATACAAATTTTTGTCCTTTATAAATAAAGGTGTTTTTAGGCTCAAGGAAAAAGTTAGAGAAAAAATTAGCTTCAGTGACAAGAAGTTTGTTTTTTAGGCTGAAGGACACTTTCTAGTGTAAATCACAGAATGATAGTTGTAACTATCATTTTCAGTTTACACTAAAAGTGTCCTTCAGACTAAAAAGTAAACTTGCTGTCCTTGAGACTAAATTTTTTTGCAACTTCTTCCTTCTGCCTAATTACCTGTTAAATAAATTCCCCCTTCCTTAAAATTGTAGACATATCTGCAATTCTTAGTTGCAAATGCATGCTATCCAGAATAAGTGCAAACATATCTGCAATTATTCTCTAAAATTGCATACATGTCTGCAAGTATTTTTGAACGTACTGTGTCATTTTTTCCCCTTTTCATCTTTGTTTTTTGATTTTTTTTGACATGAATACGAAGATAAATATTAATTGAAATAAGTTTTAAAATTTGAAAGTTTTTTGCTTTTGCTTTTTTTATATGTTTTTTGATGATTTTCAAAAAATAAGGACCTAATTTACGTACTTTTTCCCACTGTCGTTTTTGTGAATTTTGAAACCTATCAAGAACCTATGCCAAAAGTACCCAACTATAAATCCTTATTATTACAGTGATCGAATGTGATATTTTCGCGTCACTGAGTTATGACGGATGCTATTTAACAAATAACAAGGGCGGGAAAAGTAGCTATTGTGGGACAAGAGCTTAGATATGGTTGTATGATTGACGAACATTTGTGCTACCCATCTATTTGTAGGCCAATGGGGCAAGCCCATCGTGTTATGCAACCATCACCACAAGAGACAGTAATACTTATAAGAGCAAGTTGGATAGGAAAAGAAGATGCTCTTTATTGTGTTTGTGTCCAACGTGTCAAAGGTTGGACTCACCTCTTTGGTCTGTTGGGTGAATTGATCAAATTGATATGTTGACGTCTGAAGCGTCGGACAACAACAATAATTAATGACAATTAATACTTGGTTCCCTTTCCAAACAAATATTAATACACCGTTCCCATTTCCGATACAAATAATTAACACTCACAAATATTATTAAAAATAGCAACACAATTAACTCTCCTTTCAAATACTCATTTCATTCCTTCAATACATGCACAAACACATTCTCTTTTTTCTAAAATTTCCCCTTTCATATGCTTATTTTCATGCTCTTTTTTTGTCGCACAAGAACCCAACCTAAATAAAGTAAAAGGATTTTGCTACTATAACAAAAAGATTTTTCTGTCAAAATGTAAGAATAGTATATTTGGAGAAGTTTGGAGGAACCTAGGAGGACAATTTGGTAATTTTTTTGGTCCGTCCTACAGTTTTGTTTTTGTTATAGAGTTTGACAATGTGACGACCGCCCATGACTCCCGCACCAAAACAAGGAAATAATGCGCTGAAAGGCGTGCCAGGCAGCCATGGGTGACCGTCAAGGGTAGAATAAACATCGCAGAATATATCGCATAACTCACAGCGCATGGATAAAATACAATAGAGAAATATATGTATAGTGAAGCTTCATAACAGAATATCATCAAATAAGCATCTTAGAAGTTTGATACAATCATCAGAACAGTCAATACATCTAAACCTCACTACAAAGCACTCAAAGTATATACAGCGGAACACCCAGTACATAATATGAAATAATATGTAAAAGCCTCCTGCTCGTCTTCATCATCATCAACGTAGATCTCCAAGAACAGCACCTGTCACCTGCTACCTAGTCTGCCCATCCCAACATGGATGAACAACCCAAGGTAATAAGAGGAGACATAAAACCTTGAGTCAGACAAAGTCTTAGTGAGCGGTAAATCAACTATCAAACATACCAAAAGAGCATAAGGGATAAAAGGAATAGGAACCAAACCATCCCACTCCGCCTCTTTCTACAGTGATAGCCTCCAGACACACACTAAGGAGAAGCAAGCATAACATGGCAGACAATTAAAGTAAAGCAATAATCATTCGAGTCAAGATCGATGTTTTCCAAATACAAACCCCCAAGGCCTAAACCAAGATCAGATAAGCACCCGGAAAAACACCGCTCTTGAGACCGAATGATGATACAACCAAACGTCCAAACATCCATGACTCTGGCTATCACTGTTATCATTGCCTTGATTTCACCTTTAGTTGAATGACCACCTGTCAAGGGCTAATGGTAACCCCGGTTCTAGACATAACTCCGCACGTCGTCGCAGCCCGTGCCTAGGAATTTTCGCAACTACCCAGAGTACTAGCACGTCGTCGCAGCCCGTGCTTGGAACGTCGTCGCAGCCCGTTCCAACGTACTCTTGCTTTGAGCATGCTAGAACCTTCAACAACGATGAGATCTCAGCCTCGTAGTCATCCTCCTCGACGACTATTTCCATACTAGCTCAAGCGCCTCTCAAGCTAACCATTATCAACCAACTCGCATCGCATCATCGAGTTATCAACATGCTTGGGATGATCCCGTCTGGATTAAACCAAGGCTATCTCACATCATGCTTCGCTTTATCGCATCATAGCAAAGTGTCATCTCAACATCATGACTTTCCTCATCGCATCATGGCAAAGTCCCATCTCAACATCATCTAATCCATACATATGAGCTTCAACATCCGCTTCATATGCCACAAGCAGCTTTCCTTATTCAAGAGCCTTTCCACTTAGCTTTTGAACCATCATCAACCAACTTGATCAAATCAAGCTATATATCAACTAATCAATCAAATCAAACATTAATCCAAGCAACCAATCATTCAAACAAGATCTAATTAAACAATTACAATGATAATGGCAATTTCGTAAATAAATGAGTATAGATCTAGCATACATGAATCATGGGTTTTTAGCATAGATCTAACAAATATAAATCATGGGTTTTGTCTCTTCAACTTGATAAATGAACTTGTATAAGTAAACATCTTCATGAGTAGTGGATCTACACTTGGATCTAAGGAAAAATGCATAAAATCACTATCTACAACACTCCAACAAACCACCAAACCAATATACTCCTTTGGGTCCGCGTGAGAGATAACCACCACTCACCGAATCACCCAAAAACTTCAAAAACTAATCACTTCAAATCTGGACAGCAAGGATTCAAGCTTGATTCGTCGAAATCTCGCTTGAAACGATGGAATCTAGCTTCGTTGGATGAAGATCTTCAACTTTGGCTCTTGGATCTTCGATCTTGATCTTCGATCTTGGATGGATGTTAGAGCTAGATTAGAGTGGAGAGAAGAAGATGAAGAAATGTTGTAGTCGAGCTCTCAAAATGGCAGCACTTCGTTGCTTCAAAAACCGGTGCCAAAAAGTGAGCCAAACCCCTCTATTTATAGGCTGAATTCTCCTCCTTGAGTCGTCCATCCATAAGTCGTCGCCGACCCATCCTTGAGTCGCCCCCGACCTAAGACCCACGACCCAAAACTCCAACGACCTAACACGCACGCGGGCTACGACTTACGACTCAAAAGCCTCCGACCTAACCACTCAGAACACATGCCGACTCACGACCTAACTAACACGGCCTAACGACTCAACAACCCCTACGACTCATCACCTAGCCGACCCATCAACTTAACTCGTGTACGACTCATAGCATACACGTCCTAAAACACAGGCCGACCTAACGACTCAACAACACTATACGACTCAACGACCTAACTCATTTTTCTTAAGTCGTTCCATCCTATGAGTCGGTCCAATACATGGGTCGGTCACCTCTATGAGTCGGTTATCCTATGAGTCGCTCACTACCTTGACTTGGTCCAAACCTTAAGCCGCTGCCTCTCTTAACTCGCTAACAAGCATAAGTCGGCAACTACCACTCACTCCTACAAGTCGGCCAGCCTATAAACCGTTGACCCCATGAGTCGGCCACCTACCCTAAGTCGCTCCATCCTCTAAGTCGGTCACGACTTAAGTTCCACACGACTTAACTTTAACACGACTTATCTCTAGAACGACTCAAGCTCCAAACGACTTAATGCAACTATTATACGATTTATCGACACGTAAAATACGGGTCGTTACATTCTCTCCCCCTTAGGAATTTCGCCCCCGAAATTCCAAACAAACAAGAGCAATCAAAACTATTCTGCATGCCTACCATCCATAGCAATCAACAAACCATGCATCCAATTACTAGCCTAGCATGCAGAATTCTAAGATTAGAACAAGTTACAAATTCATGAGATGTCACGACACCTTAGGGCCATACCTTGATGAGTTCAGGATGTGCTGCCTTCATCCTCTCTTCCTCCTCCCACGTACAGTCGTTAACATCATCACTCCATTGTATCTTGAGCAACATAATCGTCTTCCTCCTAAGCTGTTTCGTGTCGGTTTCAACAACACGAAGCGGCTTACGAGGTCTCGTAACCACTGGATCAGCCTCCAAGTCTTCACAGCTATCAGCAGAAACCACCGTATTCGAGTCATGCACATTCTTCCGTAGATAAGATACATGAAAGACATTGTGCACACCCGCCATCTTCTCCGGTAACTCCAATCTATAAGCGAGCTTTCCAATTCGCTCGATAATCGGAAATGGTCCAACAAATCTCGGAGTTAACTTTCCTTTCTTCCCGAATCTAATAACATTCCACAGTGGAGAAATCTTCACAAAAACCATATCACCCACGTCGAATTCCAAATCCTTACGACGCTTATCGGCATAACTTTTCTGACGATCTTAGGCTGCCTTCATTCATTGCCGAATGATCTCTATACAATCCGTAGTCTGTCGAATCATCTCTGGCCCAAGTATCAGCTTTTCTCCAGTTTCCAACCAACATGTCGGAGAGTTACACGGTCTTCCATACAATGCCTCATATGGTGCCATACCAATACTCGACTGATAACTGTTATTGTATGCAAATTCCACCAAATGAAGATGATCTTCCCATGATCCTCCGAAGTCCAAAACACAAGCTCTGAGAAGATCTTTCAAAACTCGGTTGACTCTCTCAGTCTGACCATCTGTTTGGGGATGATAAGCTGTACTCAAACACAACTCGGTTCCCAAAACTTCCTGGAAGCTCTTCCAAAATCCACTAGTGAACAATGGGTCTCGATCGCTCACTATACTCTTCGGAATACCATGGAATTGAACTATCCACTTAACATACAACTCAACCAACTTCGATGCAGTCCTAGTCGATCGAACAGGAATGAATCTTGCACTCTTGGTCAACCGATCTACTATGACCCAAATCCCTTCATTTCCTGCTCTTGTTCTAGGTAGACCATCGATAAAATCCATCGATATCTGTTCCCACTTCCACATAGGAACTTCTAATGGATGAAGCAATCCACTTGACTTCTTCTGCTCTGCCTTAACCAACTGGCAATTCATACACTTGGAAATAAAATTTCCAACATCCTTCTTCATACCTTCCCAGTAATAAGTTCTCTTCATATCCCGATACATCTTATTTCCACCTAGATGAATTGTCAACTTCGAGTGATGACTTTCCTTCAGAACTTCATCTCTCAATTCATCTATGTCGGGAACAACCAATCGTCCTTGCTTCCGAAGCCAACCCTCTCGATCGACTTCGAATCCCTTATCCTTCTCTGGGTCCAATCCAGATTTCAAATCACGGATAATCTTGATAAGCTTATCGTCTCGCTTTTGACTCTCGCCAATCCTTTCCACAAGAGTAGGCCTTATTGATAAGTTTGCCAACATCCCAGGTTCCAATTCACATCTGGGTCTGAAATCAAATCCAGCCAAATACTCGAGACTCTTCCATTCCGAAAACATGGCTCCCAATCCGACATGTCTTCGACTTAACGCATCATCCACTGCGTTACCTTTTCCCGGAGTATAGGCTATACCAAAATCATACGATGCCAAGAACTCTAGCCACCGTTGTTGTCGAAGATTCAAATCCTTTTGAGAGAACAGATACTTCAACGACTTATGATCTGTAAACAACTCGAATCTAACTCTCAATAGATAATGTCTCCACATCTTCAAAGCAAAAACAATTGCCACTAACTCCAAATCATGAGTCGAGTAATTCCTTTCATGCGGCTTCAGTTGTCGACTTGCATATGCAACAACTTTATTCTTCTGCATTAGTACTGCTCCAAGTCCAGTACCACATGCATCGGTGTAAACCACCATCTCATCATTCCCACTTGGAATAGTCAAAACAGGAGTACTCGTCAGTCGCTCTTTCAGGATTACGAAAGCTTGCTCACACTTATCATCCCATCTGAACACTTGGTTCTTTTTCGTCAATCCTGTTAACGGTGCAGCTATCTTGGAAAAGTCTTTGATAAACCGTCGATAATATCCAGCTAATCCAAGAAAACTTCTCACATCAGATGTATTCTTAGGTCTAACCCAATCCTGGATCGCTGCCACCTTAGCGGGATCAACCGCTATTCCATTTCCAGAGATAACATGGCCTAAGAATCTCACTTCACTCTTCCAGAAGTGACACTTCGAAAACTTAGCCTTCAGCTGATGTTTCCGTAAGATTTCCAAAACAATACGCAAGTGTGTCTTGTGCTCTTCCTCAGTTCTAGAATAAATCAGAATATCATCCACGAACACAAGCACGAACTTATTCAACTGATCTCTGAACACTCTATTCATAAGATCCACAAAATATGCTGGTGCGTTAGTCAATCCAAACGGCATTACCAGCCACTCATAAAAACCGGATGGTGTCCTAAAAGCAGTCTTCGGCACACTATCCTTTGCCACTCTCAACTGGTGAAATCCCGTTGCCAAATCCATCTGAGAAAACACCTTAGCATTGTGAAGCTGATCAAACAAGTCATCTATTCTCGGCAATGGATACTTGTTCTTCTTAGTCACTTTATTCAGCTCACGATAATCCACACACAACCTCAACGATCCATCCGCTTTGGTTGCGAACACAACTGGTGCACCCCATTCGGACACACTACGCCGAATGAATCCTTTCTGCAAAAGGTCATCAACTTGCACCTTCAACTCTTGTTGCTCCCTAGGCGTCATCCGCCTAAGAGGCATCACAACAGGTCTGGCTCCCTCAACTAGATCGATACGAAACTCGATCTCCCTATGCGGCGGTAATCCTTTGACTTCGTCAAAGACATCCTCAAATCCATTCACAATAGGCACCGATGACAGTCCATCCCGTGGAACAACCAGCGAATATATGAAGCTCATGAAGACGCCTTCCTCATGCTTACATCGTATCACAACCTTTCGCCCTTCCACATTCCCGACTGTCACCTCCAGCCTCTCACAATCAATCCTTGCCGCATACTTCCTAAGCCAGTCCATACCCAAAATAATTCCGAACCCCGCAAAGTTCAGAACAAAACAATCACAAACAAAAGAGCAATCATGACTCGACACAACTAGACCACGGCATATCATACACAAACATGACGAACCCCCAACTGGATTAGTCACAACCAATGGCCTATCAACAATATCCGGTTCCAAACCTAACCGGCCTACAAGATCATCACAAACAAAAGAATGCGACGCTCCAGTATCAAACAACGCTCTAACTGGAACACCACAAATGGAAAGAGTACCTTGAACCACCACACTCTTCCCTTTCTCTTCAGCAGTAAGAGCTTTTGAAAACGACGGCACAGCTCCCAAAGCATAAGCTTGCACAATCTGCCTGTCCTTCCTCGGTTCTGGACAATCTTTCCTGAAATGCCCTGGATTGTCACAGTTGTGGCATTTCGACGGCGCCTTTGGATTCCTACAATTCTTGGAGAGATGGCCCTTCTGCTGGCAATTATAGCAAGTCATTTCGTCCCTCGGCTTCTTCTGGCCATCCTTACCCTTCTGTTGCTGTTGCTTCCTCTTCTTGTTTCCACCCTTCTGTGGCTTAAACCCTTCCTTGGTTACAGCAACAACAGAACTCTCCCTAGGAAACAAACTCTCATGCCTGAGAGCTTTCTCCACAAGCTTCTCAAACGGATCGTCCAGATGATCCACCAACTGTCTTCCAAGATAAGCATCCAAACCGTTCACAAATTTCTCATTCTTCTGATAGGGAGAATCAATATACGATCTGGCATACTTGGACAAAGCTTCAAACTCAGAAACATACTCAAGAACGGGTCTTCCACCTTGCTTGAGCTCCACAAACTTTTTAAACAAGACAGATTTCTGAGCTGTAGAGATGAACTTAGCTTCAAATCTAGCTTGGAATTGCTCCCAAGTAATCTCCTCCTCCGGAGTATCAATGGTGATAGAATTCCACCAATCCGAAGCTCTCCCTTGAAGTTGCCTTGATGCAAGCTTCCTCTTAGTTGCATCCTCAACTCCCAAGTCACCAAAGATCCTTCTACAAGCATCAATCCATCTTTGCACTTCAATGGTTGATTTCGTTCCCAAGAAAACCTTTCCTCCAAGAGAAGTATAGTCCTTGCAAACCTTAGCAAAATCCACTAGTCTTGGAGCTTGAACTTGAACTCCAACATCTACTGATGGCCCCGAGGCTGGTATCCTTCTCATGATCGAAGTCATCATGACCTCAAACATAGGAGCATAATCAACAGCTTCCCTAGCAGCTGGTCTCCCCCTTCGACTCATCCTTAATATCTACAAAAAGGAATGACTTAGAACACCTTGAGAAACAACTGCATAAGGAGTTCAAATCCTTCTAAACTACTATATTATATATAGTAATCATTCATCAAAATACAATTACGTCTCTCATACGTAGTTACGTCAGCGAGCGTTGGCTAAAATCGATTAACCAAAGCTCCGATACCAAATGTGACGACCGCCCATGACTCCCGCACCAAAACAAGAAAATAATGCGCTGAAAGGCGTGCCAGGCAGCCATGGGTGACCGTCAAGGGTAGAATAAACATCGCAGAATCTATCGCATAACTCACAGCGCATGGATAAAATACAATAGAGAAATATATGTATAGTGAAGCTTCATAACAGAATATCATCAAATAAGCATCTTAGAAGTTTTATACAATCATCAGAATAGTCAATACATCTAAACCTCACTACAAAGCACTCAAAGTATATACAGCGGAACACCCAGTACATAATATGAAATAATATGCAAAAGCCTCATGCTCGTCTTTGTCATCATCAACGTAGATCTCCAAGAACAGCACCTGTCACCTGCTACCTAGTCTGCCCATCCCAACATGGATGAACAGCCCAAGGTAATAAGAGGAGACATAAAACCTTGAGTCAGACAAAGTCTTAGTGAGCGGTAAATCAACTATCAAACATACCAAAAGAGCATAAGGGATAAAAGGAATAGGAACCAAACCATCCCACTCCGCCTCTTTCTACAGTGATAGCCCCCAGACACACACTAAGGAGAAGCAAGCATAACATGGCAGACAATTAAAGTAAAGCAATAATCATTCGAGTCAAGGTCGATGTTTTCCAAATACAAACCCCCAAGGCCTAAACCAAGATCAGATAAGCACCCGGAAAAACACCGCTCTTGAGACCGAATGATGATACAACCAAACGTCCAAACATCCATTACTCTGGCTATCACTGTTATCATTGCCTTGATTTCACCGTTAGTTGAATGACCACCTGTCAAGCGCTAATGGTAACCCCGGTTCTAGACATAACTCCGCACGTCGTCGCAGCCCGTGCCTAGGAATTTTCGCAACTACCCAGAGTACTAGCACGTCGTCGCAGCCCGTGCTTGGAACGTCGTCGCAGCCCGTTCCAACGTACTCTTGCTTTGAGCATGCTAGAACCTTCAACAACGATGAGATCTCAGCCTCCTAGTCATCCTCCTCGACGACTATTTCCATACTAGCTCAAGCGCCTCTCAAGCTAACCATTATCAACCAACTCGCATCGCATCATCGAGTTATCAACATGCTTGGGATGATCCCGTCTGGATTAAACCAAGGCTATCTCACATCATGCTTCGCTTTATCGCATCATAGCAAAGTCTCATCTCAACATCATGACTTTCCTCATCGCATCATGGCAAAGTTCCATCTCAACATCATCTAATCCATACATATGAGCTTCAACATCCGCTTCATATGCCACAAGCAGCTTTCCTTATTCAAGAGCCTTTCCACTTAGCTTTTGAACCATCATCAACCAACTTGATCAAATCAAGCTATATATCAACTAATCAATCAAATAAAACATTATTCCAAACAATCAATCATTCAAACAAGATCTAATTAAACAATTACAATGATAATGGCAATTTCGTAAATAAATGAGCATAGATCTAACATACATGAATCATGGGTTTTTAGCATAGATCTAACAAATATAAATCATGGGTTTTCTCTCTTCAACTTGATAAATGAACTTGTATAAGTAAACATCTTCATGAGTAGTGGATCTACACTTGGATCTAAGGAAAAATGCATAAAATCACTATCTACAACACTCCAACAAACCACCAAACCAATATACTCCTTTGGGTCCGCGTGAGAGATAACCACCACTCACCGAATCACCCAAACACTTCAAAAACTAATCACTTCAGATCTGGACAGCAAGGATTCAAGCTTGATTCGTTGAAATCTCGCTTGAAACGATGGAATCTAGCTTCGTTGGATGAAGATCTTCAACTTTGGCTCTTGGATCTTCGATCTTGGATGGATGTTAGAACTAGATTAGAGTGGAGAGAAGAAGATGAAGAAATGTTGTAGTCGAGCTCTCAAAATGGCAGCACTTCGTTGCTTCAAAAACCGGTGCCAAAAAGTGAGCCAAACCCCTCTATTTATAGGCTGAATTCCCCCCCTTGAGTCGTCCATCCATAAGTCGTCGCCGACCCATCCTTGAGTCGCCCCCGACCTAAGACCCACGACCCAAAACTCCAACGACCTAACACGCACGCGGGCTACAACTTACGACTCAAAAGCCTCCGACCTAACCACTCAGAACACATGCCGACTCACGACCTAACTAACGCGGCCTAACGACTCAACAACCCCTACGACTCATCACCTAGCCGACCCATCAACTTAACTCGTGTACGACTCATAGCATACACGTCCTAAAACACAGGCCGACCTAACGACTCAACAACACTATACGACTCAATGACCTAACTTATTTTCCTTAAGTCGTTCCATCCTATGAGTCGGTCCAATACATGGGTCGGTCACCTCTATGAGTCAGTTATCCTATGAGTCGCTCACTACCTTGACTCAGTCCAAACCTTAAGCCGCTGCCTCTCTTAACTCGCTAACAACCATAAGTCGGCAACTACCACTCACTCCTACAAGTCGGCCAACCTATAAACCGTTGACCCCATGAGTCGGCCACCTACCCTAAGTCGCTCCATCCTCTAAGTCGGTCACGACTTAAGTTCCACATGACTTAACTTTAACACGACTTATCTCTAGAACGACTCAAGCTCCAAACGACTTAATGCAACTATTATACGATTTATCGACACGTAAAATACGGGTCGTTACAGACAAACCTTTTTTTTGTCATAGTAGCATTTTTGAAAATATAAAAGTTGCTATATGAAATATAGACTTGGTTGTTTGTGTAATAGAATCCTCAGTACGATTAAGGTTAGCCTACAACAAGATAAATTTTACTTTTTTCCTCTTACTTATTTATAGTTTTTTATAGCCTTATGCTATTTCTACATCATTCCGGTCCTTTTTTTCTTCTTTCAGTACTTATTTATCCTAATATCGTTCTTTTTAGCCATTTCATTATATTAATTTTCTTGCGTTAAACAATCTTTAATTACTCACCATACTATTATAATCATGTTAAGGTAAAATTTAACAATTGAAATATCATATTTTATATCTTAAATTGTTTACAATAATAAAAATATTATTGTTAATGCCCGTATAACTTTTTATCAATTAATATTTATATCTGAACTTCGGAAATCAAAATCTCTCTTACGGTCCTTGAATAGTAGGTGCTGACTTCAATGTAACCAGACAATGAGGAGCGATCACCAAGAGAGTGCGACTATGCAGACATGGAAGAATTTAATGACTTTTTCAACCTAAACAACCTTATTGAATTACCCCCATAGGTATGAGATTTACTTGGTCTAATG
The DNA here is from genome assembly GCA_030765085.1 of Allium cepa. Taxonomy (NCBI): domain Eukaryota; kingdom Viridiplantae; phylum Streptophyta; class Magnoliopsida; order Asparagales; family Amaryllidaceae; genus Allium; species Allium cepa. Next base: position 210,825,978 of record CM060940.1, on the reverse strand, counting down.
GTAAAGAGTCCATCTCAATGTCCTTGCTAGACAGATTCCCTATGTTTAAGGATTAGGAAGATGAATTCCCCTTAGCAAAAGCATATGGTCTTGGCAGCTTCATCTCCGATCAGTCCTATATTACTTAATTCTCATGACCAAATATCCAAAATCAAGCCATTTAGAGGCAAAGAAATGTGGCTTAAAGACAACTTTGAGCATCTGGTAATCGCTAAATAGAATTCTATAGAAAACTGTAATCTCAACAACGCAGCGAAAAGTTATTATTTAAACTTCAAGAACCGAGAACCTACCTTAAGAATTGAAAAATCAATGTTTGGTAATATCTGTAATAAAAATAATACGACTCTAAACGAGATTCTTGATTTAAATAGGATAGAACAATTTAGAAAGCTAAATAGCGAGGAGAAGGCAAAATTAATAATTTAAAAATGGAACTAGGCAGACTAATAGACTAAGAAGAAGTTATGTGGAAACAACGTTCTCAAATTCAATGGATCAAGGAAGGTGACAAGAAAACCAAATATTTTCATCGCACTGCTAATGGTCGACATCGACATAATACAATCAAATTAGTTGAAGTAATGCACTATCTATGAACAGAATGAACTTAACAACATTTTCACTAATTATTATGGAGAAGTATCCAAAAAATGCAGACGTAGAATTCAGGTTGGCTAGCTATCGTTATATCAAAATTGGTACCCCTCTCTAAGAATTAGACTCTCAGTTCACAGAAGAGGAAGTTTGGTCGACTCGTAATGGCTTGGTTTTCAACAAAGCTGTAACGACCCGGATTTTTCATTGTTTGTTTTTGAATTTTTAAATGAATATTGAATTTAGAATTTTAATTGAGTCAATAAGTTTTTGAAACCGAAAATTTTGAGTGATTTCGAAAATTTTGGAAATCGTCGATTTAACCGACGCGTTAAAATAGCGATCCGAAGTACAGTCTCGAAATTCGACGAAACCAGTTCCATTGGATTCGTAATAATGTATCATTATCGGATTTTAAATTTCGTACTGCTTGGAGTTATCGTTTGATCATATGGAATAGAAACGCACTGAAATTAATATCGAAATGTAATATATTAATTGGGTCCAAAAAGCTATCTTTTCCATACGATCGAATTAGGAATCGAAACTTTTTCCATTAAGTTCGAAATAGGGGCATAATATTAGAAACGCCAGGCGGCACACCTCATACGAGATCGGGATTTTAAATTATTAAAAAAATAGATAATTTGAAATTCATTCATATTATAAAAAAATACACGTCGTTTCCATCCTTCAGCCCTACCGTGTTCATTATGCCTCCCTCTTCTTGTTAAATTGTCTTCCCCCTTTCTTTTCTTTCAGTTCAAAAAAAATAACGAAATCCAAAAAAAAGAAAAAAAATCGAATTCATTCAATACTAAAAAAACACACTAATCTTGTATCGTGTTACTATTGATCGAGCTTGGACAAGGGATGCGACGTTGAAGTGGAGATGTGGCGACTGGAGGTCGAAGTCGCGACGAAGGTGGAGCGGCCTGGAGCTGGACGTGTGTTCGAGCAAGTTGTGATAGCGGTGAAGTCGCAAGGCTTGGGTTGTTCGTTTGTGATAGCAAACTAGGGTTTTAAATTCGTGGCGATCTGGGGGCAGTTGATGGTTTTGAGGGTGGAATCGAGATAGGCGTGGAGGACATGCACCTCGGTCAAGAAAGTTGGGAGGTCCGATGATTGTTTTGTGGAGAGGGGGGGTTTCCGACCTGTTGCATTTGGAGGATAAGCAAGGTGATCGCGTGCGTCCTGGCCAGGAAGAAGGTCTAGGCGATGGTGATGTTGACTGAGGATGGCATTAGATATTTGGGCTATTTCGGTGATGGAGTGGTGCTCCGATGGCAGCTGGCGACGTGACAATGAGAAGGGCGTGTGTTCAATCTGGATCGATCGACATATATATATGTGTGTGTGTGTGTGTGTGTGTGTGTGTGTGTGTGTGTGTATGTATGTATGTATATGTAAGAAGAAGAAATGTCGCGTTTTACTGCCTGGTACAAGGAGTGACAACATAATTAAGGTTTAAAGTTTTAAACTTTTAATTTATTTAGTTAATTTTTATTTTAATTATCAAAAATGATAAATAATTCATTATTTATTTATGCGAGGTCCTAATGAATAAAACTAGTCGATTTTGGATTTGTAGCTGCGGAATCTACGCAATAAAAATTAAGCTGAGTAAAACCTCACTCATTTGGATTGCTAGTATAATTTAAAAACTTTGAATTTATATTATTGATCATTTGGATGAATTTATAAATTATTCTCATTATAGACGATATTATATACATATATAGTATATATTAGTAGTTGGATTGATTATTCCCACCGTTAGAGCGGATGAGACCCTATGCGCCACACATAATAGCGGATAACCCTATATACCGCGATATCCCGCCTTGAAGCGGGATTTGTATTTTTTATGTTGTATTAACATCTGCAGATGCAGGAAAACAGATTGGAGCGATCCAACTGGATTTCACAAAATTTTCATATATTGTGATAAATAATTTGTGCGAACAATCTATTATAGTTATTGTTGTGATTTGAATTTTTGAATGTTATAGTAGCACTGGCTTTAACTTTGGTATTTTAAATACTATAAATATTATTTCGAATTTTTAAAGGAATTAAAAGAGAAATTTTGATATAAGAATATTTATATTGGAATTGGAAGTATTTTAAAGAAATTGAGTTAGAAAAAAATATATTTGATTTTTCGAACTATTCGTGAAAAAGATTTTAAAAATGGATAATATAAAGGGATTTATAAATGATATTCTAAAAATATGAAAGGAGTTGAAATCGATATTAAAAATATATTTGAAATAAAATTGGGATTTATTAAGGAAGGGATGTATAAAATGAGATTTTTATAAATAAAAATTGTTTTATAAATAAGCAAAACTCAAAGGAGTTTATAAATTTATAAACGATGTTTATAAATAAGAAAAATGATGGTCAGTTGATAAATTGAAAATATAGATTTACGATGTGAATTTATATCGAGTTATGGAAAACGTTTAGGAAAGAAATAATGGACTGTATTCTTTGAATATGAGAATGGTGATAAAATTGAGATATAGTCGATGTGATACGAATTGAGAGGGATTTATAAATTGAAATTTGCTATAAAATAAAGAGAATAGAAGACATTAAAGGGAGAAGATATTTTATTATTCACCTCGGATCTCTTTATAATACAAATGAGCTCTATATTTATAGACTTCAAATCTAATGGAAAGTACAGTACTGTCCTTGACCATTTAACATGTTTACCCATATTGTTTAAATATATTATAACATTCCCCCCTGAATATGCATTTGATAATAATAATTGCCTCATTAAAAGCTTATGGAATTATGAGGGTTGATGCTTTTGGATCAATATAACGCCTCATTAAAACCTTACTAACAAAAACCCAGTGGAAAAAATTCAGTGAAGGAAAAAGAGTACATTATAGCATACTTGTGAATGCTTCCCTGATTTATAGTGCATTATTCAGTTAGTTTGTGAATGCATCCGACGTATACAAATTTTATACACCATCTTCTGAAATGTTGATTTTGGAAGTGCTTTTGTGAATAGATCAGCAGGATTTTTTGTGAATAGATCAGCAGGATTTTCTTGAAACTGGATTTGTTTCGCCTCTATTTTATTGTCCTTTTGTAGTTCGTGTGTGAAGAAAAATTTAGGAGAAATGTGTTTCGTCCTATTACCTTTGTTGTAACCTGCCTGAATCTGAGCTACGCAAGCTGTATTGTCTTCATAAATAATAGTTGATCCTTCTGTAGCTGAAGGGAGTTGACGTGTATTTCAAATATGCTCAATTAATGATCTTAACCAAATTCATTCTCGACTTGCTTCATGTTGTGCTAGTATTTCAGAGTGATTGGATGATGTTGCTACCAACGTTTGCTTTGTAAATCGCCATTAAATAGCTGCATTACTGTTACTAAACACATATCCAGTTTGTGATCTTGCTTTACGTGGGTTGAAAAGATAACCTGCATCAACATAGCCAACTAGATTTGGGTTATTACCTATGTCAGAATAAAATAAGTCTTAATTTGTCGCTCCATATCTCATGATATGTTTTATACCATTCCAGTGTCTTTTTGTTGGTGCTGAACTGTATCTTGCTAGAAGATTTACTGAGAATGCAATATCTGGTCTCGTGTATTGGGCTAAATATAATAATTCACCAATGGCACTAAGATATGGTACTTCTGGACCAAGCATATTTTCATCATCTTCTTTTGGACGGTAAGGGTCCTTTTTAATATCTAAAGATCTGACAATCATAGGCATACTAAGTGGATATGCTTTATCCATTTGAAAATGCTTTAGAATTTTCTCAATATGCTTTGACTGATGAATTAGTATGCCATTAGTATCATGCTCGATTTGTAGACCGAGTCAATATTTAGCTTTGCCAAGATCTTTCATTTCAAATTCTTTCTTTAAGTAATTTATTGTTTCATCAATCTCTTCTGGAGTTCCAATCAAATTTATATCATCAACATAAACTGCTAAAATAGCAAATCCCTTTACCTATTTCTTTATTAAGACACAAGGACAAATGACGTTGTTTTTATATTCGGCTTTTACCAAATATTCACTAAGACGATTATACCACATTCTTCCAGATTATTTCAAACCATGCGGTGATCGTCTTTGTTTAATGAGTACATCGACTTTGATTTTTCTTCAGGCAACCTATATCCATTTGGGATCTTCATGTAAATACTTGTATCTAATTCACCGTAAAGCTAAGCTGTCACAACATCAGTTAATCTTATGTCTAGTTTTTCAGAAACTACAAGGCTTATCAAGTATCGAAATGTTATGACACCCGCAACAGGAGAATATGTTTCTTTAAAATCAAAACCTGGTCTCCGTAGAAAACCTTGTGCGACAAGTCGTGCCTTGTATCTCACAACTTCATTTTTATCATTTTATTTTCTGACGAATACCCATTTATAACCTTATGGTTTAACATTTTCTGGTGTTTTCTCTATTAGTCCAAACACACCATGTTTTTGAAGTGAATCTAGCTCAACTTGGATTGCATCTTTCCATTTTAGCCAGTCATGTCTTCTTCGACATTCATTTATGCCAGTTCATTCATTATCATTATTCTCATTATAGTCATGACTTTCGTTTAATTCGGTAGCTACTGCGAATGAGAATACATTATCAATTATTATTTTACTTCGATCTCACATTTCTACATAGTTTGCATAAAATATTGAGATCTCATTATTGTTAGGTACCATTTTATTTTTGGAAGCTTCTATTATTTCTTCTGGGATAATAGTTTCTTCGGCATTTTTTGGAGAATTGGGATTTTCATTTAAGTCATCTTTAGATCATTTATAACCTCTTCTGAAGGTTTATCGATTGATGATTTTTCGTGAGACTTTCTTTTTCTAGGCGCCAAGTCTTTTGAACCAATTGGTCTTCCATGTTTTTGTCTTGCTTTAGATTCATCTGCTGCTTTTGATTCTTTTGGAATTTCAATTCTAGTTGGTGCCTTTGCTGTTGGAATGTGAGATTTAGTTCTTTTTGCAACATAACTGAATGCATCAGGCATTTGATTTGCAATATTCTGAAGATGCAAAATTCCTTGTACCTCATATTGACATTGGTACGTGGATCTGAATGAGACATGGATGGATTATTCCCCATGATATTTTACGTCGTTCTACTAGAACGGTCTTTCCTCCCCCTAATGGCGGAAAGATTGTCTCATCAAATTTACAGTCTAAAAATCTTGCAGTGAAGACATCACTCGTGAGAGGTTCGAGATAACGAATTATCGATGGTGAATCAAATCCCACATAAATTCCCAAACTATGTTGAGGACCCATTTTAGTATGAAGTGGGGGACTAATTGGCACATGCACACCGTAACCAAATTTTTATAAATGTGAAATATTTGGTTGGGATCCGGTTAAAAGCTGTGATGGTGAAAATTGATGATGAGTCGTTGGTCTAATTTTTATCAATTTTGATGCATGTAGAATTGCATATCCTCAAGCTGAAACAGGTAGCTTTAATTGCATAAGCAACGGTCTTGTAATAAGTTGCAAAAGATTAACTAATGATTCTGCCAGACCATTTTGAGTACGGACATGAGCTACTGGATGTTAAACTTCAATTCCTAATGATAGACAGTAATCATAAAATACTTGAGAAGTAAACTCTTCTGCATTATCTAGTCGAATTGATTTAATATGATACTCAGGGAAGTGCGCTCTTAATTTGATTATTTGAGCAAGTAATTTGGCACATGTCATGTTTCTTGTAGAAAGCAAGCATACATATGACCAACGAGTTGATGCATCAATTAATACCATAAAATATTTAAATGGTCCACATTCTGGATGGATTGGGTCACATATATCACCTTGAATTCTTTGTAGAAATGTTGGAGATTCAGAAGTGATTTTACCATATGAAGGTGGGTGATTAATTTTCCTTGTGCACATGGAGCACATAAGTAATCACTTGGTAAATTCAATTGGTTTGATAAATCATGCCTATTTGAATTTTTAGCGATTTTACGCATCATGGTTGACCCATGATGACCCAAACGATCATGCCAAAGAATCAATGTCTTTGAATTTGTGAGCTTCTAGCTCATGTTTATAGAATGAGATTCAACTATGCCAATTTTCTGAAATATAATCCAGCCAAAATTGTTTCAAATTATTCTAAAATAAGCTTCTGACTTTCAATTTTAGAAATAATACAAAGATATTATATATTGTTTACATTTACAGGTTCAATATGATAACCATTCATTCTTATATCCTTAAAGCTTAGCAGATTTCTTTTAGAATTGCTCGAGTATAATGCATTTTGAATGAAGATATGTGTACCATTTGGTAATACTATATGGGTTCTTCCGGACCCTTCAATTATATTAGCAGACCCAGCTATGGTGGAAAATTTAGCTGAAATCTTTTTTGAAAATTCAGAGACAAATTTCTGGTTTTTCAAAATCATACGAGTAATTGCACTGTCTAGTAGGCATATATCATCATTCAAGTATTGATGGTCCATACCGTAAGAATTAAATACAATACAGTTAGTCAATTATTGAAATAATTCAGAACTTAAATAAATAAACAAAGTAAACTATCAATCAAATCAATATCCATCAGTACGTATTATTTCAACTAGTTCTAGAAAAGTTAAAAAAAAAACAAAAATCAAATTCAAACTAACTAAAATAAAATGGAAAAACAAAAGAACAAGCTTCAGGCTACTTCTATTGATCAGATCAATCATATCATTAATCATCGCATTGAGATTTTCATCCTTTATGAAATTTCCATCATCATCTTCGAAGAAATCATTCAACTTCAAGTTAGTGTTACAAACAATCCTTCAATGTTATTTGTTTCAATATTCTTCGAACATTGGTATTCTTCAACTGTTTTCTTTGATGATCTACATGTACACGACCAATGACCAGAGTGTCCACGTCTGTAACAGACTTCCTTATAATGCTTTTTATTTTATGAAGTTAAATCATTAGTCTTTTCAGGCTCATTTTTCTTTTGTTTCTTTTTAAAGATGGTAGTTTTGTTGCCTTTAAAACCACCATAACTGCCTCTATTGGAGTTATATCCATGTCCACAACCTCTACCTCGACCTCTGCCTCTACCGAAGTGAGAAAAATTAGCATTAACTTCTGGTAACACAGCCGAACTTGTTGGTCTTGAGGAGTGATTTTTAATAAGCAATTCATTGTTTTGCTCGGCAATTAATAAACATTCTATGAGTTCATAATATTTTGTAAAATGACGCTCTCGATATTGCTGTAGGGTATGTTCGAGGCATGAAACGTTGAAAATATCTTTTCAAGCATTTGTGCATCATCTATCTTTTCTCTACATAATTTCAATTTAGAAGTAATTCTAAACATAGCAGAATTATATTCTCTTACAGATTTGAAGTCTTGAAACCTCGGGTTCAACCATTGTTGCCTAGAATTTGGATGTATGACCATCTTCTGGTGGTCATAACGCTCGTTCAGGGAGTTCCACAAGTTGAGAGAATTCTTTTCCGTTAAATATTCTATTTTTAGATCATCTTGGATGTGACGGCTTAAAAATATTAGAGCCTTTGTTTTGTTCTGCTGGGGCATATTATTACCATTTTTTTGCATTTTCTAAGCATTGAGATTGCAAGTGGACTTCAACATCTAGTATCCATGACAAATAGTTGTCTCAAGATATGTCCAACGCTTTGAATTCAAGCTTAGCATTGCCATGAATTCTATTACTGTCAAGAACAATTGACGTGGTAAGTTCAACAACAAGAAAAATAAATGAACCAAAGGGGTTTGAAAATCTAAATGAAAGAAATTCAAACCAAGAGAGAGTAAGAAAATACCAACATAAAAAGTAATATAAAAAATAAAAACGTGCTTTTAAAAAAATGTTTTCATATTATGACAAGGACATCACCGTACTGTAAAAATGGTATTAAATGTTGCGGCTACCCAAATTGTTTAATATCATATCACTCAAAAACTGTATACTTAAATAACTTATTAAATATATACTTGAGCATCACAAAATAAAATCACTAAATGTGTAATCGTTACTTGTCACAGTACAAATAACTTAAAATACAAATAAAACATTCATAGGGTACTACTAAGGATATGCATTATATAACATAAAGTTGCCAGAACATATAAATGGGTATTTACGGCATAGGTGATAAAAAAACTAATATATTAATGATGCATCTATTAATGTATTAATGTGGTAGAATATGAAACCAGGTGGATAGAACAATATGTATGGATGGAGTAGGAAACTGACACCTAATGCTTAGATGATAGTTGCAACAAAAAAAAAATGATATAATCAAAATAACACGTATAGCATTAAATGCATATTTTCATGAAAAATCTAATTAAGATGTTAAAAGGAATATACATTTTCTAATATATTTAAACTATTTAGATTTGTATGCCAAAATCTTAGCTATGAAAATAAAAATAAACGACACAGATAAAGTTACATAAAGAGTTGATCGCTATTACATGGCAACCTTGAACACAAAAGATGAAAATACATGGAATTGATTTCTATGTATGGTACATAAGCATAGCTAGCCTGAAATAGTAGTACCTTTGCAATATAAATATATAGGTAGCTTTAAATAAATATACATAAACAAAACAATACCTTGATCTATAGGGAAGCTATAATATAATAAATATGCGTTGAAAGAAAAAAACAAAGAAAGAAAAACTTTAAGATTCTTATGCAACACAGCTACAGGCATGTATATAGAAAGTTTTAAAAAAATATGTAGCTTTGAATATTATAGTACATCAAAGTAAGAGAGAAAGGAAAAAAATGTACTGTAATATACCTTTTAAATTCGAATGCAATATAAATATACAGATTGTTGTATTTGTATATAAAGATGACAACAGAACAATGATTCTATTTATAAATGGATAAAGTATGCTCTCGAATGAAGAAGTAAGATAAGAGTTGATGAAAAGCGAGAGACTTGGTAGTAGGTACAAAATAGACAGCCATAGGAATAGGTTACAAAAGGTATTTATTAAATTTAAAAAATTATCAAAAGCAAATAGGCATGTGACGAATAGATAAGAAAAAAATTAGCAACCTAATATTATATTATTATAAAAGAAAGGATCGTGTTGATAACGTGTTATAAAATAAAGAGAACATAAGACATTAAAGGGAGAAGACATTTTATTATTCACCTCAGATCTCTTTATAATACAAATGAGCTCTATATTTATAGATTCCAAATCTAATGGAAATTACAATACTGTCCTTGACCATTTAGCATATTCACCCATATTAAATAAATATATTATAACAAAACTAGCAATATAAGATTTTTTTTAAATATATTTTTGTTCAGAAATTAAAAATTATTTTAAATGGGATTTTTAATTACTATACTATGTAACTTAAAAGTATTATTTAAATTTAGAATATTTCAAAAAGTTAGTTATTTTAATATTTAATATTTATTGGAATAAATTCAAATTTTACTTATCAGCTTTGTAAACTAATTAGTTATTTAAAAATGACTTGGAAATGAGTTATCGATGTTATTTAAGTTATTTTGATATTTTAAATTTACTTAAACATATTTTAAAAATAAACTGTTATTCTTTAGAAATATTTATTTTATATATTGTTTTTAAAAGATTGAAATTTATTTATAAATCCTCTCAAGATTGGAAACAAATTTTATTAAATGGATATGATTTCAGGAGGGAACTTTATAGTGAAATTCTGGGAACTTAGAGAAATTTCCAAGGCACTAAAATACGAGAACTGTGACGACCCAGAATTTTGAACATTTGAAAATGAAATATTTAATCGATTTTAAATATTTGGAAGTTAGTTTAACTTGAATTTCAAAATTAACTAGGAATTTGGCAATTTAAATTATTGAATTTAATTTATTGAAGTTGGGTAAAAAATTTGAATCTCTAGTTTGAAGCTGTTTAAAAATATTTCAAAGGCTTAGAAAATCTATATTAATAATACTGAAGATAGTGGAAGCTTCAGAATTTAATTTGGAAACGATTTATTCAGTTTTGAATTTATATCGTTTAAATCGATATTTAAAAATAGCCTTCCAAGGCACAGTCTCATATTTCGACGAAACCAGTTCCATTGGATCCATAATATATTATTATCGGATTTCAATTTTCGTAGTGTTTGAAGTGATCGTTTGGTCGTACGAATAGCAAACACGCTGGAATTTAAATTTAAAATTCGATATTTTAACTGGTTCAAAAAGCTATCTTCTCCATACGATCGAATTTGGACCCGAAACCTTTTCCATTTTGTTTGGAATGGGGGTATAACATTATAAACGCCTGGCGACATGCCTCGATAGGAGGTCAAAATTTTAGGTTGCGTTTATCGAGACGTTTGGAATTTTAAATAAAAATATTTCTAAATAAACCTTCTCTTGCAAGCCACCTCCTTTTCACATCACGTCCCTTCTTGTATTTCATAGTTGAAATCATCAGATCAGTGCTTTCATCTTCGTCTAAAACAAATAAAGAATTTTTATATCGTTCGAACGAAATAAAAATAAATGGCGACCTCTGTTCAAATTTCTCTTTCAAATTGATATCTTTCGTTTCCCCTTTTGTCCAAAATAAATCGAAATCAAGCTGGGTTTGTTTGCAAGAAAAAAATGGGTCACGTTCGAATACGAAGGCAACTCGCACGTGAGGAGTAGGCGCAGATGTTCTCGATTCAAACTCAAGCCCGGGGTTTCAAGCGAAAGCTTCGCGATGTTCATGGCCATCAATTCGAATGTTAAAGGGAGGAGCTCGATCGATCACCAGAGGGAAGCATGATGTCGAAATGGATTCGAGCGGCGGCGCGATTGGGATGTTAGGTAGATGATCGGTTTCGATTGAGGGGGAGGGGTCGACGCAATGATTGTGGTCAGCGGTGTCGTCGAAGGGGAGACGCAACAGTAGGCTAGGGTTTCAATCGTCTTCAGCTTAACAGTGAGGTAACTCATGTTTTGTAAATTTAAATAGAATAAATAAATATTTATTTCTATGCAGAAAAATTTATTTTACAGTAGGTATATATATATATACACAAATTTCTGATATATATATATATAGAAATATATATGGATATAGGCAGAAACACATGCAGTAAATATATTTTGTTCTGCGGTGAAAAGTAAAACAGTAAAGGGAGTTTTTGTTTAGTTTAAAAATATGTATATAAGGTTCGAAAAACGTGATTTTATTTTACAGGTGAAAAAAAAAATTGGGATAGGTAAGATTTAACAAAAATTTATATATAGGATTTTAAATGTTGAAAAGATTATTTAAAATTTATCTTTAAAATCCATATCGGCGTTCACACACACATATATATGTATAAGGGTTTATATATGGGAAATTTGTTTCAAAGATAGGTTATTTTAAAATAATATGCAAGGAGATTAACTCAATCAATTATCTTTGTAACTTAAAATTTTATTATGGAAAAAACGTGTTCAAATAGAATAATTTGGCTAATTTAATCTATCTGATAGAAAATTAATTTTTAGATTAGTTCAAAATTAAAAGTGTTAATTAATTTAATCTATAGAAAACAAAATTGATTTTTCGATTTATTTCGAATATTAATAGATTGTATAAATGCTTATGCAAGGTTTGAAAGTATGAAGGAAACAAACTGGAATGGAAAATGGATTACAAAATAAAAGCTAAGGTGAGATCTTCTCACTCAATCAATATTATTCTGATTTAAATTTTGAATGGTTAGATTTAAAATTTATTGACTGTGTGCTTGGATAATTGATTGGTAATAATTATTAACTGGATGATATTATATATATAGTAGTATATAGTATATATTGGGTGATTGATTTCCCGCATTATATCGCGGATGAGACCCTATGCGCCGCATAATAGCGGATGATATTTTATAAATCCCATATACCGCGATATTCCACCTCGTAGTGGAATTGGTATTTAATTGTTGTGCTAACGTCTGTGGATGCAGGGAAAACAGGTTGGAGGGATCCAACTGGATTCATCAAACATTTGATTTTGTTTCATATGTTGTTTGTTTATTAATTTATAATATGTTTGTGGTTATATTGTGATTTAGATCGTTGAGGGCTATAATTTAACTGAATATATTTTTGGTATCGTAGGATACCAGAAATAAATAAAAATTTTGATTTTTGAAATTTAGTAGAAAATTTATAGTAAATTATTTTTAGAAATTGAATAAATTTTAAAGAAGGAATTGTGAGAAATGCGGATTACAGATCTTAAGGCTGGGATTAACACTAGAGGGGGGTGAATAGTGTTAATAAAGAATTACTAAATCCTTTTACATTTGTGTTAATTTAGACACCGATGTATGCAATATACAGACAGATATGATCACAGAAACAAGCGCAGATGCAGAAATAAAATAAAAAGCAGTAAAGGAAAAAACACACTGGATTTTATACTGGTTCGGAATTACCCCACATCCAGTCCCGCAACACAACTACGAGTTTCCTTTCAAAAGCAATTATACAATTACACTCCCGGTTTCAAGGCTATGAGGTACACCCTCCAGAATTTCTATCCTCTGGGTAGAGATACTTGATTTTCGGGCCACAAGTTTACCCAATTGATTTACTAAGGCTACAATCACACCTTTTCTCTCTTGATTGATTACAAAGAAGTCTATAACTATGAATAGCACTGAGAACCTTGTAGAGATAGAGAATCAAACTAGAAGTAATCAAGTTTGATTCAATGTTGATTTCAACAGAGTAATTGTAAGAATATGTATTAAGAAATGTGGAAGAAGAAGAGGAGTGAAAAACCAGAAAATCTGATATAAAATTCGTTGAAACTAACCCCTATTTATAGAAGAACAACAACCATGTCCATTCATGAAGAGTTATGGCGAATAGACATATCTTTTGAAATTTAAATTTTGAATTCAACTGACACCATGTCGACATGGTTACCCTAGTCATGTCTACATCACAAAGCAATTTTTGGTGATTTGATTTTCTTTGAAAATAATCTTTATCTTATATTAAAACTATTTTAAACTTTACAAATATACTTGGCTATAGTTAAAATTCATAAGTAAATATAGAGAATAATATATATAGATTTTAACTATAATTTTATATTTAAATCTAAGTATAAAAGTTAAATATATAATTTAAAAGATAGTTTAAAATCAGGAGTAATTTGACTTTGAAATTAAAGATAATTTTGAGGCTAAAATTATTTAAAATCAGGATAGAGAGTTTTGATGTTTTTAAAAGGAAAGTTTTGAAATCATTTTGAAAACAAGATAATTTTTTAAAATCATTTGAATTAGAATTAGTGGATACAAAACAATGTTCTACTAGATTTTCGTAGGTTCCATCCTACTTAGGGTTCCATCCCTTTAACAGGCTCGAAGTGGATTCCATTCCACGAATAAATTGGATCTTAAGATGCCAGTGCTTTTCTACGAGTTTTAACAAAAATTCCTAATAAAAATACTTATGCTTGAAATCTTGAACTCTTGATAATCTTAATACTCATGAGTCTTCTATCTCGATATCTTGAATCTTTATACTGTACGGTCTTCATTCTTGGTACCTGCATGGTTAAATCCCGCATATACATATATATATATATCTAAACTTATAATGTCAGTATTTATACTTTATTATCTATTCTAAGGTTGTTGTCATCAAAACCATCATCTCACGAACTAACAGGAATTTATTTCTAAAGATAATAAATTTGGTGTTGAAATAAATTTAGAAATCAATTTTGGAAATCGATCTGAAAATCATATATCAATGGATATTTAGAAGTTTAAATTCACAATAGGAATTTTATAAAGAAAGGGGAAATTTGTTTTAAAAATAAAAATTGTTTTATTTTAAAAGGTATGAAAAGAAATTTACAGATTTGGAATGTAGATTAAAATAAATCGAGAAGATTTATTAATTTATATAAATGGAAAGAGAATTCTTCCCTGAAAAGCCGAATATATTTTTAAAGTAACTTTTAAAGTATAAATTAAAAGTCTTAGAAATTGTTTTGAAAAAAATATTGTTAGAGAAATTATTTGGAAAATGTTTAAATCTTTAAAGTAAAGATTTATTTAGTTGATTATAGAAATAATTATTTTAAAGATTTAATAAAAAATTTGATTTAGAAATTGATTATCTAAATATTTATACCCTATCTACTAATTTTATTTTAAAATTAGTTTGGACCTAAAATCCTATATGTGATAATTTGTGTAATGTTTCCATAACCAATATTTAAGTAAGTATTTAAGATGATACTTATTTTAAATGTTCCAAGTATATTTTGGATAAGTGAATTGAATTATTTTAAAATATTTGAACTCGGCAGACTTTTAGAGGAAATAAATAATATCGGGAATCTTATTCCGCGAGTGAAACGTGATTTGAAATTTGTTTTCAAATAGTTGAAGTGTTAAAAATATATATCTTGTGAAGATATTTTGAAAATAAATAATTGGGAAAAATTATTTAAATCTTTGTGTTTGTTGTGAATATTTATTGATAGTTAAATAACCAACTATCAATATTTGCCTTTAAACGACATTTGAATTTCGATGTGACCGGGGGTCGGATTCCAAGTGGATATCCGAAAACCACATCGACCTTTGTGATTGTGATGTATCTTTTATTTAAAAGATCAACGTAGAATTTGTTGTGATTTTTTTGAAATCTGATTGAACACTTATTTTTAAAAATAAGCGCTCATTATTCGGATTAGCCGAGAGAGGTCTTGTGTCGTAAAACCCATTCCGAATAACGATACGACGAAATGGGATTTGTATTTGAAGATGGTGTTGAAGACTGGGTATTTTTCGAAAGCGAAAGGATTACCTGTCGAATGTCTCTGCACCGAGTTGCTCCGGTATGGAGATTTTATCACCTTTGTGATGGGGATTCCGGACGTGATTTGTGAATATCCGGATTTGCAAGGGCTTCTTTAAAGTGCCTTCGGTTCAGTTCGATCCCACAACGGACTTGTATGTATGTGTGTCTGACATTACACTTTGAGATATAAAGCTGATTTCTATCAATTACATTTCTGTTGGTGGCGGAGAATTTATTCTCTTAGCTTAACCCCCTTCTCTGAGATGTATGAGCTCAGAGGTTATGTAGTTGATGGTTATTAGTGATATATTCCCAAAACTGGTAATGTGGCATACGAAGTGCTGCTGATCATTTTTTGATCAAAGCATGACTTTGTGAAAAGTGTAGCTTTGTGGATGAGACTTCGTCGGACCTCACACCCCGGAAATGGTCGAAACAGGAAAGATGCGGCAAGGTTATGAGGGTCGCACCCTTTAGGGTATGTCATTTCCTTCTGGAAAAGGGTGGTGCCAGGTATGGAGCCCTGATATTTAACCTTTGTGGTTACTGCAAATACTTTTCTTTATGGTTGTTGGTGTAAAGGATCCTCGGATAAAGGTCCCAAAGGACCGGGGGATGGCATACTCGAGTAGTAGTTACCTTGTTACAGAGGTAACCCGGCCTTGTGTTGGCAGAGATCCGGGTAGGTTCTCGGGACATCCCTCCAGAGGCGTACCCATGTGGCAGTAGGAAGTTTCTTAGCCTGACCATTTGTTGGAAATCCAAAGAAACAATACGTGCCTTGTACGGTTTTAGTTGTAGAACATGTCATTTAATATGGTAGCTATAGTAGGCATAGTATAATGGTACCTATGCTGGCTAAGATTAATATTATACTTTCAAAATATTTTCTGCACTATGCACTAGTAATAATATCAAAGAATTTTCCTCGTATTAAGCATGTTTGACTATCATAAGGAGAAATCTCCCCCAAGTCTGCGATTGTATTGTGTGTGTGCCGGAAGGCCTTATGGTAGTTTCATTTTCCAAAAGCATAGTGAATTTCTTTTCTTTGTGAAAATAACCGTTTTTAAGATCTCACATCAGTCCCATGACTGATCTGGAGTTTATTGTTCCCTTTCTAAACTCTGGGTGCCCACCAATTTCCACACGGGCAGCCTAGAGTCAGGCTATCAGGTCATTCTAGAATTTAGGAGTTGCTGTGGAGCTCAAGAGGCAAGCTGGATGGCAAGACGTATTATCTATACTATGTAGTATCTGCTGCGTTCAGGTTTGTGTGAGACAAATTTCTATGTAGGCAAGTCACTTATAACTGCCAGTGTTGTGTGTTGTTGTTGTACTCTAATGTTGTATGGTAATAACATATACAGCCCTTTTGTTTTAAAGATTATTTATCTATTGTCTATTGTTCCGCTATGAAATATGAGATTCTGTTTATTGTTTCTATTTCTTCGTCTATCTACCTCTTCTTCTTTAAACCCTAAAGATTCGTAAGTTTGTTCCTCTTTGGGCTGAATTGTTGTGGGATTTTGCCAGCTCAAAAAGAGGTACGGATTTGCGGGACTTTACAAGAACTTTAGAAAATGAATTAGAATTCATAAAAGAAGTTAGAAATGGGCGAAGTTAGAAATAGGCACTTGGAGATATAGGCAAGTGTATTCGACTTTGGAAATATTAAGGGATTTACAAATAAAATTTGTAAAGGATTTGAGAAATTGGAAAATAAATAGACTACTTCTTAAATATTAGAGATAAAAAGATCTTAGGAAATATACTTATAAATATTCCTAAGTATTGGACGGGAAGGTTTTGAAATATTTAACTTCGAGATTTTATTATAGAAATATTTTAAAAAGGGATGAACTATAGATGGAAAGCGACGAAAATTCTAAGTATTGAAACGATTCAAAAGTATCCTGTTGTGGATATAAGTAATTGATATCGTTTCAAATATTGAAACTATTGAAGAGATTTGGATATAATCTTTGTAAAGATATTTTGAAATGAGTACTTCAAAAAATTAAAAATAAGGGGGCTTAGTGTCTGCTTACGGATGTTATTTGATAGTTAAATAATCGACTATCAATATTGGCCAATCTCGTTGATCCTTTTGAAGAGACCGGGATCGAATTTTAATTATCCTACAACCACTTCGATCCGGTTTAAAAGTTACGAATGAACACCGTGAAGATGATGAAGATAGTGATTCGGTTGGTCCAGACCCAGGACAACTTGTATGGACAAATGCTATCAGAACATCATCATTGAAGAACAATGAGCATTCTAAGTAGAATTGTTTCTTGAAAGTTAACACTTAGCCTCAAGCCTCATCAACCGGGAATGACTAAAACATGGGAGATGCAGCAAGGCTAAGTGGGTCGCACCCAATTAGGGTATGTTATCACTTTTCTAGATATCCTCAGAAACCAATATATTATGGATATGGTTGTGCATGAAAGAAGAAGCGCTCTATTTAAGGGTGGGAACACCCAGGGTGATAACATATTCGGTCTATCCAGGTTAGGGGTAGGCCGGTCTTATGTAGTAGGGGATCCCGGTGAGGTCCTTGGTACATTATTCTAGAGGTGTACTGTGATGGGCGGTACCTCAGTGGCCCAGTCATTTGTACGGGATCCATTCTCCAATATGAGGCTTTTCGGTTTTGCTGTAGAGCCTAGTATGCTGGAATTAAATTAATGTAACAATTTCAACTATTTGAATAAGTATTTGTATTTGGACACTGTTATAATATTACTTGATTTTTCTATAAAACTGTTTTGGTTATCGTAATGTAAAAACCCATCGTGTTTATGTGTGACATGGTCTTACGAGATACCTTTCTTTTTCAAAGGATTTTGATAACTGTAATAACTCAAATTTAGTGTGTTTTCTCACGCTGGTTTTTCAGACTGACTCGGGTGTTATTTTATTATAATGCTCAGGTCAGACCGAGTATTACAGATTCAGGATAAGGTGCTATGGAGCTCAGGATACGAGTTGGATGATAGAGATGTATTCCCGTACTTGATTTATATTTCCGCTGCATAAGGACAAGTTATTATAACAGTCTGGATTGATGTGTATATTTTATTGTACTCTGATCATTGTAAGTATAAAACAGTTATAGATTCTTTTGTAAAAAAATCTATTATTATATATTATATTTTGTTCCACTGCGTTTATGAGATTCTGTGTTTGTTGTTCAATTTTCTTCTATCTCTTTCTTCTTCTTTACCCTAGTTATTCACTCTTTCGTACATTTTGAGTTGAACATGAGTGAATTATGGTCGACTCAAAGGGTATGGAACTGCATATCATTGCATTTGGTAACAGAGCTAAAGGTTAAGCGAGAACCTAGGCTTTGGTGAGAATCTCATTAGAGATAGAGTCAGTAGTACTCTAGAATGAGTAGAGTGTAATAATAGATATGAGCGCGTATTTGTTAGTGAATATAATTTTTTTTATATTGTGTTGACTTATCTGTTGAGTGGCATATAAATTCTATTCGAGTAGTGGGACGCCACTTAATTGATAGGAGTTTCTAAACACTTGAGCGCGATAAACTAACACAGTATGGTTTTGAAGCAGGTAAATGAAATAATTTTACCCAAATTATATTTTGATATAAAAGGAATAATTTTCTAGAAATTATTATAGTAGATTGATGTGTATGGTTATTATTATATAACCAAAATAAGATTTAAAAATTGGAAATGGCTATACATAACCTAAGGGAGATTGTATAAGTATGAATTATACAGATGAGTAAAAACTAAAAATTGATTCAAACCGGAATTTGGGAATTTAAATCCCGGGAAGTTTAGAAAATATTTTTCGAAGTATTATAAAGGTTAAAATGATATTATTTTTAATAATATTTTTGAAATAAAAATGGGTTTAATGGATTTTGAAACAGATATAGCACTGAACTCACTTCGGTCGCTGGAAAATAACTCCGATGATGATCGCGACATCATCGGTGTTATTTTCTAGTTTCTAAGTAACATATTGCTATCATAGTAAGTTGATATAGAGTTTTTTGGTGAAAACAAGTGTTGTTTTGGAAATTCCGAAGGGAAATCATTTTGGTATAGAACCAAGTGAATTTTGAAAATCAAAGAGAGTAGTTTGTTAAACCAAAAAGAGTGTGTGTGTATGTGTGTGTGTGTGTTTGTGTGTGTGTGTGTCCATATATATATATATATATATATATATATATATATATATATATATATATATATATATTTGATTTCAAAGTGATTTGAAATAAATACGGGCGTTTAAAGATTCTAGGAATCCTGTGGAAGATGATGTTTATAAGGAGGAAGTGTGAAAAATTGAAGTTGGAATAAAATTTAAAGCGAGAAGGTTAAAATGGAATCCAACTTATGTTAAGATAGGATAAATTAAATTTTAGAAATTTAATTGACTGGATTTGAATTGAATTAACATAGTGTATTAATGAAATGGGAGTTAACTTAAGCGAAGTAATTGAAATATATAATGAAAATTGAATAAATCAAAAATAAAATTGTTTGGAGTGAAATTAGTTTAAGTATGAATAAATCGAATTTGGTTTTAAAATGTTGGTTAAAAGGAATTGAAATTTAAATTAAATATGAAAAGGTGAATTATAAAGTTATTATATAACTATAAGTTATAAAATTTGAATTGGATTAGAAATAATATCGAATTGAAGTAAATATAAATTTTGAATTGTGAAATATTATATAACCATAAAGTATAAATTTTAAATGAAATAAAATTTGAGTGAAAATGTGGAATTGTGAATAAATAGATTTGAATAACTTATAAAATTTGAAATTAATGGAATAAAAATATACTTAGGCTATAAATAAATGTAAAATCTCAAGATAAAAATAAAATGTGAATATATTCGAATGTAGAATTGACGAAAAAGTGAAAAATAAGTTGAGTGACTTATAAAATAGAAAAGTGAAATAGAAAACCCAAAAATAAAAATGGTTTGATATTTTGATGAAGGAAATAAAATCCAAAATTGAATTATAAAATAAATTTAAACTCAAGTAAATTATAAGAAGTGATTTTTGGAGTAAAAATTAGATTTTGAGTTATAAATTTGAAGTGAACTAATTAGATAATTAATTAGTAAATTTAACATAGAATGGATATTAATTTGGTTGAATTAAATCGGATTTTGGATTAAAAGTGGATATTGGAACTCGAACTTGAGTTATAAATAAAATTCGACTTAAAAGTAAGCGAATGTAATAAAATTGGAACAAATCGAATTAAATAGAAATGGATTAAAATAGGAATGACTTAAGTCGTAAATAAATTCAGTTTAAAGTGTAAATAAATTGAATGTGGCCTTGGATATGAATTAAATAAATTCGAGAATGAATTCGAGTATGGAAATAAAATTTAAGTGGATTAAATGAATGAACTAATTAATTAATTAATTAGTAAATGAAATGGAAGTTAGTCGAAATGAAAATAAACTTAAGTTATTAGGTGGAAATAATTTAAAATAACGGATTAACTTAAGTAAATGTTTTGAATGGAAGTATTGCATAAATAAATTTGTGAAATTGTTATTTAATAAGTTAGCATGGAATAATTCCGAGCTTAATAGAATAGATTTGAATATAATGAATGTGGATATAATTGAAATGTAAGTGAATTGATTGAGAATCAAATTGAAATGAAATAACATTGAATATAAATTGATTAAAATCAATTCAAAATAGTTATAAGCTCAAATGATTATTCTATTAAATAAAAAGCATCGAAATTGCATAGAAAAATTGTTGTTTGATGCAAACGACAGTAAATAAAAATTCTGTGAATTAATAAAAGGTGAATAAATGGTTTTTTAATCAATTTAGAGTGAATATAAATTGTTTAGTATAAATGTAAATTGAATGCATGTTAGTTTGGTTGTAAATCATTGTGGATTGAAGTAAATGGTATATGAATGGATTGAAAGTGTTAGTCCTTGAGATGATGGTTTTGATGAAAACAACCTAAGGACTTGTTATAAAATATAAATACTAACATTATAGTTTAGATATGTGTGTGTATATATGCAGGATATAAACATGCAGGTACCAAGAATAAAGACTGTACAATATAATGATTCAAGATTGAAGATATCAAGATTGAAGACTCATGAGTATCAAGATATCAAGAGTTCAAGATTTCAATAGTACAAGATAAGTATTGAGTCTAGAATTATGTTAAAACTTCTTGAAAGCACTTACATCTTTATCCGAAATTTATTCGTGGAATGGAATCCACTCGATCCCGTTAAAGAGATGGAACCCTGGTGGGATGGAACCCATGATTATATCTAGTGGAACATATAGTGGTCCTATTTTGATACCCACTAATTTTACAAAAATTCTTTTCAAAAATATATCTCTTGTTTCGTAAAAAATGTTTTCAAAACTATCTTTTCAAAAGGCATCTCTCTTGGTTTTAAATATTTTAGCCTCAAAAATACTTTTATCATTTTTAATTTTTTGATTCCAAAATTGTCCCTTTTTTTAAACCATCTCTTGTTTCAAATATTTAGCTTTAAAATATTTATATACTCAGATTTTAAATCACTTTATAGATTAAGATTATATATATCAAAAATTACTTTCTAAACTCTTTTATATGTTTAAACTATATTCAAATATATTTACAAAGTTCGGAAACTGTTTAAATAAATTATAGAAACCAATTTTAATAAGAAAATCAAAACATCAATTTTGCCTTGAGCATGTTGAAATCCATCAAAACCCCATGTCGATATGGTGTCCGTTATTTTCAAATTTCAAATTTCAAAAGAAGTGTCTATTCGTCGTATCCTTTCACTAATAGATATGGCTGTTGCTCTATTATAAATACCACTAAGTTCTGCACGATTTTTTTTTACCAGATTTCATTTATTTTCTCTCCTCTTCATCTTCCACATTTATTCTAAAGAATCCTAAGCTGTACTCTGCCGAAATACCAAGTGAATCAAACTTGATTATCTCTTATTTGATTCTCTGCCACTCTCTTCATAAGATCTTGCTATTCAGAGTTATAGAATCTTTTGCAAATCAAACTGTTGAGTAAGAGGTGCGGTTGAGCCTTGAAATCAATCAGGTGTGATTGTAGCCCTGGAAATCAATTAGGTGATCTTGTAGCCTAGTTAAATCAAGACAGTTTTCCATGGACTCGAATACAGAAGGGTGTACCTCGAAGCCTTGAAACCAAGGGTGTAATCTGGAAGATTATTTTGATAAAAAACCCATACGATTGTACGGGACTTGATGTAGGGTAACTCTGAACCAGTATAAAATCCTGTTGTGTTCTTTCCTTTTCTGCTTTTATTTAGTGTTTGCATCTGTGTCTGATTCTATGATTATATCTGTGTTTGTGAATTGCATTTGTACGTGTTTAAATTGAATAAAATTCAAAAAGATTTAAAAAATCCATAAAATACTATTCACCCCCTCAAGTGTTATTGCAGCCTTAAGATCGTAATCCACATTTCTCTCTTCTCACTTCTCTTTCTCTGTAATAAATTTCTGAAAATTGAAACTAATGGCCTCCTCTACTAAATCAAACCGAAATGACACTGTTTCTTTCCCTTCTCCTCATTCTAGTCCATCCCAACGCACTACACTGTCACGTGTGATGAAGATTGAAGAATCTATGAAGGATGCCATGCGAATGTTGACTGAACTTCAAGTTGTGCAAATAAGGATGGAAAAAGAATAAGAAAAGCAAGGCAAAATTCTTTGGTATTTTCAATAATTCCTAATGGATAATCGTGCAAATCCTATTGTGATTGAAGATGATTCTCCCAACATTCAAGTGCATAACCCCTTAGAGCACAACGAAGAGGAAGAAGAAGAAGAGAAAGAAGCACTTATGGAAGAAGACGACAACGTGGTCTGCGTAGGCGAAGTCTATTTTGACAAAGATGGGAATTTGGTCGAACAACATGGAAACTTTTGTTTCATTATCCAAATTGTTCGATTCAAAAATCTCCAATTGTCAAAAAATCTCGTTACTAGTGTTATTCTATAATTTGTGTACTTGAATATATTTGTGTGTTTATGTTCAATATATATATATATATAAATATAACATCGTATATAATAAAATTTTCGTTTTATTTATTATACTTCATTAATAGTATTTAGTTTGGATAGTATTAGATTAAGGGGGAGCTATATATAAGTTTAAAAATTTTTTGTTAATGACAAAGGGAGAGAAATATAAAATAAATTAGTCAGGCTTATATTAAGGGGGTGTTATTAGTTTTAGGGAGAGTTATTGTGAAGGAGAGGTATGTTTTATAAACATAGGTTGTCATCATCAAAATGGGGGAGATTGTTAGTTCTTGAGATGATGGATTTGATGACAACAACCTTAGGACTTGTTATAAAATATAAATACTAACATTATAGTTTTGATATATATATGTATGTATGTATATGTATATGTAGGATATAAACATGCAGGTACTAAGAATGAAGACTGTACAGTATCAGAGATTCAAGACTGAAGATATCCAGATTGAAGACTCGTGATTATCAAGTTATCAAGAGTCAAGATTTCAATAATACAAGATAAGTATTGAGTCTAGAATTATGTTAAAACATCCTGAAACAATTATATCTTTATTCGAAATTATTCGTGGAATGGAATGCACTTTGGGCCTGTTAAAGGGATGGAACCTAAGTGGGATGGAACCCACGACAATATCTAGTGGAACATATAGTGGTTCTATTTTGATATTCACTAATTTTATAAAAATTCTTTTCAAAAATATATCTCTTGTTTTTTAAAAATGTTTTCGAAACTTTCTTTTCAAAAAGACATCTCTCTTGATTTTAAATATTTTAGCCTCAAAACTATTTTTATCATTTATGATTTTTTGATTTCAAAATTGTCCTTGTTTTTAAACCATCTCTTGTTTTAAATATTTTGCTTTAAAATATTTATATACTCAGATTTTAAATCACTTTATAGATTAGGATTATATATATTAAAAATTACTTTCTAAACTCTTATATATGTTTAAACTATATTCAAATATATTTACAAAGTTTAGAATTTTTTTTTGACAAATTATAGAAACCAATCTTAATAAGATAATCAAAACATCAATTTTGCCTTGAGCATGTCGACATCTCTCAACACCCCATGTCGACATGGTGTCCGTTATTTTCAAATTTCAATTTTCAAAAGAAGTGTCTATTTGTCGTATCCTTTCACAAATAGATATGGCTGTTGCTCTACTATAAATACCAGTAAGTTCTAAACGAATATTTTACCAAATTTCATTTATTTCTATCCTCTTCATCTTCCACATTTATTCTAAAAAATTCTAAACTATACTCTACCGAAATACCAAGTGAATAATACTTGATTATCTCTTGTTTGATTCTCTGCCGCTCTCTCCATAAGATCTCAGTGCTATTCAGAGTTATAGAATCTTTTGCAAATCAAACTATTGAGTAAAAGGTGCGGTTGAGCCTTGAAATCAACTGGGTGTGATTGTATCCCCGGAAATCAATTAGGTGATCTTGTAGCCTGTTTAAAACAAGAGAGTTTGCCCTGGACTCGAATACAAGGGTGTACCTTGTAGCCTTGAAACCGAGGGTGTAATCTGGGAGATTATTTTGACAAGAAATCCATACGATTGTATGGGACTGGATGTAGGATAACTCCAAACCAGTATAAAATCCTAGCATGTTCTTTCCTTTACTGCTTTTATTTAGTATTTGCGTCTGTGTCTGATTCTATGATTATATCTGTGTTTGTGAATTGCATTTGTCGGTGTTTAAATTGAATAAAATTCAAAAAGATTTAAAAATATCCATAAAATACTATTCACCCCCTCTAATGTTATTCCTTCCTTAAGATCCGTAATCTGCATTTCTCTCTTCTCACTTCTCTTTCTCTGTAATAAGCTTCTGAAAATCAAAATTAATGGCCTCTTCCCTGAAATCAAACCAAATTGACACCGTTTCTTTCCCTTCTCCTTGTTATGGTCCATTCCAACGCACTACACTGGCATATGTGATAAAGATTGAAGAATCTATGAAGGATGCCATGCAAATGTTGACTGAACTTCAAGTTGTGCAAATAAGGATGGCAAAAGAACAAGAAAAGAAAGCCTAAATTCTTCGGAATTTGTAAAAATTTCTGATGGACAATGAAAATCCTATTGTGATTGAAGAAGATTCACCCAACATTCAAGTGCATAACCCCTTAGAGCACAACGAAGAGGAAGAAGAAGAGGAAGAAGCACCTATGGAAGAAGACGATAATGTGGTCTGCGTAGCCGAAGTCTGTTTTGACAAAGATGGGAATTTGGTCAAACAATGTGGAAACTTTTGTTTTCATTATCCAAATTTTTCGATTCACAAATCTCCAATTATCAAAAACTCTCGTTAGTAGTGTTATTTTATAATTTATGTACTTGAATTATTTGTATGTTTATGTTCCATATGTATATATAAATATAACTTCATATATAATAAAAATTTTGTTTCGTTTGTTATACTTCCTTATTAGTATTTAGTTTGGATAGTATTAGATTAAAGGGGAGCTATATATAAGTTTATAAATTTTTTTGTTGATGACAAATGTGCAGAAATATAAAATAGAGTATTTAGGCTTAGATTAAGGGGGAGTTATTAGTTTTAGGGGGTTACTGTGAAGGAGAAGTATATTTTATAAACATAGGTTGTCATCATCAAAAAGGGAGAGAATGTTAGTCCTTGAGATGATGGTTTTGATGATAACAACCTTAGGACTTGTTATAAAATATAAATACTAACATTATAGTTTATATATATATGTATATGCAGGATATAAACATGCAGGTACCAAGAATGAAGATTATACAGTATAGAGATTCAAGACTGAAGATATCAAGATTGAAGACTCATGAGTATCAAGATGTCAAGAGTTCAAGATTTCAATAGTACAAGATAAGTATTAAGTCTAAAATTATGTTAAAACTTCTTGAAAGCATTTACATCTTTATT
The DNA here is from genome assembly GCA_030765085.1 of Allium cepa. Lineage (NCBI taxonomy): Eukaryota > Viridiplantae > Streptophyta > Magnoliopsida > Asparagales > Amaryllidaceae > Allium > Allium cepa. Next base: position 210,799,467 of record CM060940.1, on the reverse strand, counting down.
CGAAATTTATTCGTGGAATGGAATCCACTTCGAGACTGTTAAAGGGATGGAACTCTAGTGGGATGGAACCCACAACAATATCTAGTGGAACATATAGTGGTCCTATTTTGATATCCACTAATTTTATAAAAATGCTTTTCAAAAATATATCTCTTGTTTTTTAAAATTGTTTTCAAAACTTACTTTTCAAAAAGATATCTCTCGTGGTTTTAAATATTTTAGCCTCAAACCAATTTTTATCATTTTTAATTTTTTGATTTCAAAATTGTCCTTATTTTTAAACCATCTCTTGTCTTAAATATTTAGCTTTAAAATATTTATATACTCATATTTTAAATCACTTCATAGATTAAGATTATATATATTAAAAATGACTTTCTAAACTCTTTTATATGTTTAAACTATATTCAAATACATGTACGAAGTTTAGAAATTGGTTTGACAAATTATAGAAACCAATTTTAGTAAGAAAATCAAAACATCTATTTTGCCTTGAGCATGTCGACATCCCTCAACACCCCATGTAGACATGGTGTCTGTTATTTTCAAATTTCAATTTTCAAAAGAAGTGTCTATTCGTCGTATCCTTTCACAAATAAATATGGCTGTTAATCTACTATAAATACCAGTATGTTCTAAACGAATTTTTAAACAGATTTCATTTATTTTCTCTCCTCTTCATCTTCCACATTTATTCTAAAGACCCCTAAACTATACTCCGTCGAAATACCAAGTGAATCAAACTTGATTATCTCTTGTTTGACTCTTTTCCACTCTCTCCATAGGATCTCAGTGCTATTCAGAGTTATAGAATATTTTACAAATCAAAATGTTGAGTAAAAGGCGAGGTTGAGCATTGAAATCAATTGGGTGTGATTGTAGCCCCGAAAATCAATTAGGTGATCTTGTAGCCTGATTAAATCAAGAGAGTTTGCCCTGGACTCGAATACAGGAGGGTGTACCTCGTAGCCTTGAAACTGAGGGTGTAATCTAGGAGATTATTTTGATAAGAAATCCATACGATTGTAAGGGACTGTATTTAGGGTAATTTCGAACCAGTATAAAATCCTGATGTGTTCTTTCCTTCACTGCTTTTATTTAGTATTTGCATCTGTGTCTGATTCTATGATTATATATGTGTTGCGTCCGTGTCTGATTCTTTGATTATATCTGTGTTTGTGAATTGCATTTGTTGATGTTTAAATTGAATAAAATTCAAAAAAATTTAAAAAAATCCATAAAATACTATTCACCTCCCTCTAGTGTTATTCCAGCCTTAAGATCCATAATCCGCATTTCTCTCTTCTCACTTCTCTTTCTCTGTAATAAACTTTTGAAAATTAAAATTAATAGCATCCTCCACTAAATCAAACCAAAATGACACCATTTCTTTCCCTTCTCCTCATTCTGGTCCATTCCAATGCATTACACTGGCACGTGTGGTAAAGATTGAAGAATCTATGAAGGATGCCGGGCAAATGTTGACTGAACTTCAAGTTGTGCAAATAGGATGGAAAAAGAAAAAGAAAAGCAAGGCAAAATTCTTCAGAATTTACAAAATTACTAATGGATAATCATGAAAATCCTATTGTGATTAAAGAAAATTCTCCCAACATTCAAGTGCATAACCCCTTAGAGCACAGCGAAGAGGAAGAAGAAGAAGAGGAAGAAGCACCTATGGAAGATGACGACAACGTGGTCTGCGTAGACGAAGTCTGTTTTGACAAAGATGGGAATTTGGTCGAACAATGTGGAAAATTTTGTTTTCATTATCCAAATTGTTCGATTCACAAATCTCCATTATCAAAAACTCTCGTTAGCAATATTATTCTATAATTTATGTACTTGAATATATTTGTGTGTTTATGTTATTTATATATGTAAATATAACATCGTATATAGTAACAAATTTGTTTCGTTTATATATTTCCTTATTAGTATTTAGTTTGGATAGTATTAGATTAAGGAGGAGCGATATATAAGTTTATAATTTTTTTGTTGATGGCAAAGGGGTAGAAATATAAAATAGAGTAGTTAGGCTTAGATTAAGGGGGAGTCATTAGTATTAAGGGATGTTATTGTGAAGGAGAAGTATATTTTATAAACATAGGTTGTCATCATCAAAAAGGAGGAGATTGTTAGTCCTTGAGATGATGGTTTTGATAACAACAACCTTAGGACTTGTTATAAAATATAAATACTAACATTATAGTTTAGATATATATGTATATACAGATATAAACATGCAGGTACCAAGAATGAAGATTGTACAGTATAGAGTTCCAAGACTGAAGATATCAAGATTGAAGAGTCATGGGTATCAAGATATCAAGAGTTCAAGATTTCAATAGTACAAGATAAGTATCGAGTCTAGAATTATGTTAAAACTTCTTGAAAGCACTTACATGTTTATTTAAAATTTACTTGTGGTATGGAATGCACTTCGAGCCTGTTAAAGGGACGGAGCCCTAGTGGGATGGAACCCACGACAATATCTAGTGGAACATATAATGGTCCTATATTGATATCCACTAATTTCATAAAAATTCTTTCCAAAAATATATCTCTTGTTTTTTTTAAATGTTTTCAGAACTTTCTTTTCAAAAAGACATCTCTCTTGGTTTTAGAATATTTTAGCCTCAAAACTATATTTATCATTTTTTATTATTTTTATTTCAAAATTGTCCTTGTTTTTAAACCATCTCTTGTTTTAAATATTTATCTTTAAAATATTTATATACTCGGATTTTAAATCACTTTGTAGAATAAGATTATATATATTAAAAATGACTTTCTAAACTCTAAACTCTTTTATATGTTTGAACTATATTCTTATATTTACAAAGTTTAGAAATTGTTTTGACAAATTATAGAAACCAATTTTAATAAGAAAATCAAAACATCAATTTTTCCTTGAGCATGTCAACATCCCTCAACACCCTATGGCGACATGGTGTCCGTTATTTTCAAATTTCAATTTTCAGAAGAAGTGTCTATTTGTCGTATCCTTTCACGAATAGATATGACTGTTGCTCTACTATGAATACCAGTAAGTTCTAAATGAATTTTTTTTACCAGATTTCATTCATTTTCTGTCATCTTCATCTTCCACATTTATTCTAAAGAATCCTAAACTATACTCTGCCAAAATACCAAGTGAATCATACTTGATTATCTCTTGTTTGATTCTCTGCCACTCTCTCCATTAGATCTCAGTGCTATACAGAATTATAGAATATTTTGCAAATCAAACTGTTGAGTAAAAGGTATGGTTGAGCGTTGAAATCAATTGGGTGTGATTATGCCTCGAAAATCAATTAGGTGATCTTGTAGCCTGGTTAAATCAAGAGTGTTTGCCTTGGACTCGAATATAGGAGGGTGTACCTCGTAGCCTTAAAACCGAGGATGTAATCTGGGAGATTATTTTGATAAGAAATCTGTACGATTGTACAGGACTAGATGTAAGGTAACTCCAAACCAGTATAAAATCCTGGCTTGTTCTTTCCTTTACTGCTTTTATTTAGTATTTTCATATGTATCTGATTCTGTGATTATATTTGTGTTTGTGAGTTGCATTTGTTGGTGTTTAAATTGAATAAAATTCAAAAGGATTTAAAAAATCCTTGAAACGCTATTCACCTCCCTCTAGTGTTATTCCAGCCTTAAGATCGTAATCTGCATTTCTCACAGAAAATATTTAAATTAGTGTTGGAACCTTAAATTGCTTATGGAATTTATGTGTATAGCAATTTAAATAAATGAAATGTTATTAAAATTCAATGTTTTGGTACTTATGTGTTTAAATTGAGAAAGTACAGGTACCCAGAGGCTATTGGGCTAGATTTGGGTTGCGAAATTGCATATTTAATAAGCCGCTTGCTTAAAAACGCAAAAATGAGGCACGTTTTCGGATTAAATATCGTAAAAATATTAATTTTGATATATATATATATATATATATATATATATATATATATATATTTGACCGTGTGGGTCGATGTATATATATTTATCTCTCTTGTCATACTGCAAAAGGCCCTCCGTACAAGGGAGACTCTATCAAATTTTTTTGAAAATTTGGGATATTAGAAAAATTTTGAAATTTTTTGTTAACGGCAATTTGATTTCAAATTGTAATTGGAATAAAGTGTTTTGGAATTAGAATTGAAAACTAATTCTTTTTGGTTGGAACAAGAATTTTAGAAAAGTGAAATATCGAGTTTTCACTAAGTGGGTTTTGGATAAGTTAATGAGTTTGGAGCATTTTTCCTACTTAGCAATTTCGGAGATGAAATTCTTTTAGAGGGGGATGAATGTAACGACCCGGATTTTTCTCTGTTGGTTTTTGAATTTTTAAATGGTTTTAAATACTGAATTTGGAATTTTAAATTAGTTAATAAGTTTTTAAAACCGAAAATTTTGAGCGATTTTGAAAATTTTGGAAATGGTCTATTTAATCGACGCGATAAAATAGAGATCTGGGGCATAGTCTCGGAATTCAATGAAACCGTTTCATTGGATCCATAAAAGTGTATTATTATCGAATTTTCAATTTCGTAGTGTTTGGAGTTATCGTTTGATCGTACGGGATAGAAACGCGCTAAAATTAATATCGAAATTTAATATAGTAATAAGGTCCAAAAAGCTATCTTCTCCATATGATCAAGTTAGGACTCGAAACCTTTTCCATTGGGTTCGGAATAGGGGTATAACATTCGAAACACCAGGCGGTACACCTCGATAGAAGATCGAAATTTTAAATTATTAAAAAAACGAGATATTTTAAAATTTATTTATATTATAAAAAATTAAAATCAACGTGTACACGTTGTTTCCATCCTTTCGGCCCTACCATGTTCATTATGCCTTCCTCTACTTGTTAAATCGCATTCCCTCTTTTGTTTCTTTCAGTTAAAAAAAATCACAAAATCGAAAAAAAAGAGAAAAAAAATCGAATTCGTTCGATACTAAAAAAATCACACTAATCTCATATCGCGTTACTGTTAATCGAGCTTGGATTAGGGGTGTGGCATCAAAGTGGAGATGTGGCGATTGGCGATCAAGGTCACGACGAAGGCAGAGTGGTCTGGAGCTCGATGTGTGTTCGAGTAAGTTGCGACGGTGAAGTCGCGAGGCATAGGATGTTCGTTTGTGATAGCAAACTAGGGTTTTAAATTCGAGGCGATCTGAGAGGCGGTCGATGGTTTTAAGGGTGGAATCAAGATAGGTGTGGAGGATATGCACCTCGGTCGAGAAAGTTGGGAGGTCCGATGATTGTTTGGGGGAGGTGGTGGGTTTCCGACCTGTTGCATTTGGAGGAGAAGAAGGTGATCGCGTGCATCTTGGCTAGAAAAAAGGTCTAGGCGGTAGTGACTTTGACTGAGGATGGCAGTGGATATTTGGGTTGTCTAAGTGATGCAGTGGTGCTTCGATGGCAGCCGGCGAAGTGATGATGAGAAGGGCGTGTGTTCAATCTGGATCCATCATATATATATATATATATATAAAGAAAAAAAGAAGAAGAAATGTCATGTGCTGCTACCTGGTGCAAGAAGGAGAGACAACATAATTAAGGCTTAAAGTTTAAAATTTTAATTTATTTAGTTGATCATTATTTTATTTATCATAAATGATAAATAATTCATAATTTATTCATGCGAGTTCCTAATGAATAAAATAAGTCGAGTTTGGATTCATAGCTGCGAAATCTACACAATAAAAATCAAGGTGAGTAAGACCTCCCTCATTTGGATTGCTAACATAATTTAAAAATGTTGAATTTAAATTATTGATCGTTTGGATGAATTTATAAATTGTTCTCAATATAGGGGATATTATATATATATATATACATATATAATATCTATATTAGTAGTTAGATTGATTGTTCCCGCCGTTGGAGCGGATGAGACCGTATGCGCCTAGCATAATAGCGGATGACTCTATATACCGCGATATCCCGCCTCGAAGCGGGATTGGTATTTTTTATGTTGTATTAACATCCATGGATGTAGCAAAACGGGCTGGAGGGATCCAACTGAATTCCTCAAAAATGTTGATTTAATTTTCATTTATAGTGATAAATGATTTGTGTGAATAATCTATTATAGATTATTATTATTTAAATTTTTGGATGCTATAGTAGCACTGGCTTTAACTTTGGTATTTTAAATACCATAATCAATAATTTGAATTTTTAAAGGAATTAAAAGAAGATTAAGAATATTTATATTGGAATTAGAAGTATTTTAAAGAAATTGAGTTAGAAAAAATATATTTGATTTTTGGAACTATTCGTGAAATGTTAAAATAGAGATTTTTGAAATGAATATATAAAGGAATTTATAAATGATGTTCTGAAAATATGAAAAGAGTTGAAATCGATATTAAAATAGATTTGAAATAAAATTGGAATTTATTAAGGAAGAGATTTATAAAATGAGATTTTTATAAATAAAAATTGTTTTATAAATAAGCAAAACTCAAAGGAGATTATAAATTTATAAACGATGTTTATTGTTAGAAATGCAGATTACGTTCTTAAGGCTAGAATAACACTAGAGTGGGGTGAATAGTGTTTTGTGGATTTACTCAACCATTTCGAAACTTATGTAATTTAATCACCAACAAATGCAATACACAGACACATATATAATCACAGAATCAGACACAGATACAAATAATAAATAAAAGCAGTAAAGGAAAGAACACGCCAGGATTTTATACGGGTTAGGAGTTACCCTAAATCCAATCCCGTACAATTGTATGGATTTCTTTTCAAAATAATCTCCCAGATTACGCCCTCGATTTCAAGGTCACGAGGCACACCCTCTTGTATTCGAGTCCGGGGCAACTCTCTTGATTTACCATGCCACAAGATCACCTAATTGAGTTCTGAGGCAACAATCACACCCAATTGATTTCAAGGCTCAACTGCACCTTTTACTCAACAGTTTGATTTACAAATAATCCTATAACTCTGAATAGCACTGAGATCTTATGGAGAGAGTGGAAGAGAATCAAACAAGAGATAATGAAGTTCGATTCACTTGGTATTTCGGCAGAGTATGGTTTGGGATTCTTTAGAATAAATGTGGAAGATGAAAAGGAGAAAAAACGAATGAAAATCTGGTGTAAATTCGTTTAGAACTTACTGGTATTTATAGAGAGCAATAGCCATATCTATTCGTGAAAGGATACGACGAATAGACACTTCTTATGAAAATTTGATATTTGAAAATTAACAGGCACCATGTCGACATAAGGGGTAGGAGTATGTCGACATGCTTTAGGCAAAAATGGTGATTTTGATTTTCTTATTAAAATTCATTTCTATAATTTTTCAAAACAATTTCTAAACTTTTATAAACATACTTGAATGTAGTTTAAACATATAAAAGAGTTTAGAAAGTACTTTTTTAATATATAATCTCATTCTATAAAGTGATTTAAAGTATATAAATATTTAAAAGCTAAACATTAAAACAAGAGATAGTTTAAAATCAAGGACAATTTTGAAATCAAAAATGATAAAGATAATTTTGAGGCTAAAATATTCTAAAACCAAAAGATATGTTCTTTTTGAAAAGAAAGTTTTAAAAACATTTTTTAAAATCAAGAGACATATATATTTTGAAACTCATTTTTATAAAATTAGTGGATATCAAAATAGGACCACTATATGTTCCACTAGATATTGTCGTGGGTTCCATCCCACTAGGGTTCCATCTCTTTAGCAGGCTCGAAGGGGATTCCATTGCATGAATAAATTTCGAATAAATATGTCAGTGCTTTCAAGAAGTTTTAACATAATTTTAGACTCAATACTTATCTTGTACTTTGAAATCTTGAACTCTTGATATCTTGATACTCATGAGTCTTCAATCTTGATATCTTCGATCTTTAAATTCATCAGTCTTGTATCTCTTTACTGTATAGTCTTCATTCTTGGTACCTGCATGTTTATATCCTGCATATATATATATATATATATATATCTAAACTATAATGTTAGTATTTGTATTTTATAATCAGTCCTAAGGTTGTTGTCATCAAAACCATCCTTCTCAAGGACTAACAATCTCCCCCTCTTTGATGATGACAACCTATGTTTATAAAATATACTTCACCTTTACTATAACCCCCCCTTAAAACTAATAACTCTCCCTAAAACTAATAACTCTCCCTTAATCTAATAACCCCCCCCTTGATCTAAGCCTAACTACTCTATTTTATATTTCGCCCCCTTTGTCATCATGAAAAAGTTGTTTCCTATACTAATATATATATATATATCTCCCCCTTAATCTAATACTATCTAAACTAAATAGTAATAAGGAAGTATAATAAGCAAAACAGAAATTAGTATGTACCATGTTATATTTACATATTTATATGGATTATAAACACACAAATGTATTTAAGTACATAAATTATAGAATTACACTTCTAACGAGAGTTTTTGATAATTGGAGATTTGTGAATTGAACAATTGGATACTGAAAACAAAAATTTCCACGTTGTTCAATCAAATTCCCATCTTTGTTAAAACATACTTCGCCTACGCAGATCACCTTGTCATCTTCTTCCAGGTGCTTCTTCCTCTTCTTCTTCCTCTTCCTCTTCTTCCTCTTCGATGTGATCTAAGGGGTTATGCACTTGAATGTTGGGAGAATCTTCTTCAATCACAATAGGATTTGCATGATTTTCCATTAGGAATTGTTGAAAATTTCGAAGAATTTTGCCTTGATTTTCTTTTTCTTTTGCCATCCTTATTTGCACAACTTGTAGTTTAGTTACATTTGCATGGCATCCTTCATAGACTCTTCAATCTTTATCACATGTGCCAGTGTAGTGCGTTGGAATGGACCAGAATGAGGAGAAAGAAAAGAAATGGCGTCGTTTTGGTTTGATTTTGAAAAGGAGGCCATTAATTTTAATTTTCAGAAGTTTAATACAGAGAAAGAGAAGTGAGAAGACAGAAAAATTCGAAATACATAGCTTTATATAACTATCAAATTATTTTTAGAGGGAAAACCAAATTTTCAAAATTTATCGTTGTACCTCGACATGGATAGTAGGGGTATGTCGACATACCTATGAAAAAGATATGGTTTTCTTTTATACCTTTTTTTAAATGATAGTATGCCTAAATTCTATAACACAGTTATTGAACAAATGCCTAGTTCTCTTCTTAATTTAGCAAATATAGATTGATTTAAGGGTTTGGTTAAAATATCAGCAATTTGATTCTCAGAGTTGATAAATTCAAGAGAAATAATCTTTTTACTTATATTATCTCTGAGAAAATGATGTCTGATATCAATATGTTTAGTCCTTGCATGATGAGTAGGATTTTTAGATAAATTTATTGCACCAGCATTATCACAATAAATTGGTATTTTGAAATTGTTAATCCAAAATCTTTTAAGGTTTGTTGCATATAAATGACTTGAGAACAAGCCAAAGCAGCAGAGATAAATTCTGCTTCAGTTGTTGATAAAGAAACAGTACTTTGCTTTTTACTATACCATGAAACCAGAGAATGCCCCCAAGAAGTGGCACATTCCAGTTGTACTTTTTCGGTTAGATTTGCAACCAGCATAGTCAGCATCGCAATAAGAGATTAAATCTAATGAATAATTTTTAGGATAAATAAATCATAGTCAAAAGTATGCTTAACATATCTTATGATACGTTTCACAGCTTTTAAATGATTCTCTTTGGGTTGGGATTGATATCTTGCACAGAGACAAACACTATGTATGATATCAGGTCTACTCGCAGTGATACATAGCAGTGATCCAATCATTCTCCTATATAGTTTTTGATTTACATCTTTTGAAAGATCTTCTTTATTTAAATCTTCATTGGTTTCCATAGGAATGGATTTTTCACTCGCAGTAGTCATACCAAATTTACTAACTAGATCCCTAACATATTTTTCTTGACTAATAAAAATACCGTCATCTAATTGTTTTATTTGTAAACCTAAAAAGAAAGTAAATTCATCCATATGACTCATCTCAAACTCTTTTTCATTATTTCAGAAAATTCTTTATTCATTTCATGATTAGTTAATCCAAAAATAATATCATCTACATAAATTTGTACTAGTTGGATATCGTTTTTATTTATTTTAATGAAAAGAGTATTGTCTACTTTACCAATTTCAAAATTTGATTATGATAAAAAAGATCTTAGTCTGTCATACCATGCTTAGGAGCTTGTTTCAGACCATATAGAGTTTTCTTAAATTTGAAAACACGGTTTGGAAACTTTTCATCTTCAAAGAGTAGGGGTGGTTCAACATAAACTTCCTCTTTAACAGATCCATTTAGAAAAGCACTTTTAACATCCATTTGAAATAATTTGAAATTGTTATAATTTGCGAAAGAAAGTAGAATTCTAATTGCTTCTAATCTTGTTACGGGTGCAAAGGTTTCATCAAAATCTATTCCTTCTTCTTGACAATAACCTTGTGCGACTAGTCGAGCTTTATTTCTAACGACCTCACCTAGTTCATTTATTTTATTTTTATAAACCCATTTAGTTCCTATTATAGTTTTATCCTCTGGTCTAGGAACAAGTTCCTAAACATCATTTCTGGTGAATTGATACGGTTCTCTTGCATAGCCAAAATCCATGAACCATCAAATGATGCTTCCTTTGGATTTTTAGGTTCAATAGATGATATAAAAGCTACATTACTCATGTTATTTAGTTGATTTCTAGTTCTAACAGCAGATTCAATATTTCCTAGTATATTTTCTATAGGATGATCTTTTAAAAGCTTAACCTGTTTATTTGGATGAATGAGTTCATTATCTGTTTCAGTTGATTCATTATTTAGGATAGCAAGATCTTCTTCATCATTAATTTTTTCAATATCTTTGAATTTTTCATCAAACAAAACATGCATTGTTTCTTCATTGGTATTAATTTTTAAATTGAAAACTCTATATGCTTTACTTCTATTAGAATATCCGATAAAGATTCATTTGTTGGATTTAGGATCAAATTATCTAAATTATTTTTTGTATTTAGAATAAAACATTTACTTTCAAAGATTCTAAAATAAGATACCTTTGGTTTCTTCATGTAAAGAAGTTCATAGGGTGTTTTATTAGTTAATAGTCTAATTAATATTCTATTCAAAATGTAGAAGTTGTGGCAACTGCTTCTGTCCAAAAATGTTTTGGTAAATTACTATCTGAAAGCATTATTCTAGCACACTATTGAATCATCCTATTTTTTCTTTCTACCACTCCATTTTGTTATGGAGTTCTTGGAAAAGAGAAATTATGAGTTATTCCCTTTTATTGCAGAATCTCTTAAAATTTTCATTTTCAAATTCCCCACCGTGATCACTACGAATAGTTATAATTTTTAAAGAAAGTTGATTTTGAAGTCTTTTTGTAAAAAAATTAAAAGAATCAAAAGTATCACTTTTATGTTTCATAAAAATTGTCCATGTAAACCTAGAATGATCGTCTACAATTACAAAGACATATTTATTGTGATTTATTGATTGAATTTGAGATGGACTAAATAAATCTAAATGAAGTAACTCAAGGGTTTTGAAGTCGAGATCATATCTTTTAATTTGAATGAACTCTTCCTAAATTTTCTTAATTGACAAGCATCACATATACTATCTATTTTAAAATTCATTCTAGGAAGACCTCTTACTAGATCAAGTTTAGAAATTTTAGATAAGAGTTTAAAATTCAAATGTCCAAATCTTTTATGCCAAATCCAAGGGTCACTTGTATTAGCCAAAAGACATAGATTATCATTTGACATTTTCATACTAAGGATATAAATATATTTCTTTCTAATTCCTTCAAATATAATATTTGAATTATTACCTTCGATGTGACACTTATCTTTTTCAAATTTAATTTTGTTTCCTTTATCACAAAGTTGACTAATACTAAGTAGATTGTGTTTTAGATTTTTAACTAATAAAACATTAGAAATAGTGGGAGTTTTAGAATTACCGACATTGCCGATGCCAATCACATATCCTTTTGAGTTGTCTCTAAAATTATCCAATCATCCATCTTTGTAGATAATATCATTTGGCATATCTAGATTACCAGTCATGTGTCTTGAACATCCATTATCAAGTATCTACTTATTTTTCTTGATTTGTACAATTTGTCTATTGAGAGTTGATTCTTCAAGGGCCATATAACATTCTTCTTCCTGCACAGAATACAAACTTGGTAGAAAATTTGATTTATATAATAACTATATGCAAACTTATGAGACAATGATGATTTGAACAGATTTAAATTGGAATTAACAAAATCCCCAAAAATAGCCATTTTTTATTTTTCAAAATTCAGGTTATGAAAACTTTGAAAACCTTGCTCCGATACCAAATGTTAGAAATGCGGATTATGGATCTTAAGGCTAGAATAACACTTGTGGGGGTGAATAGTATTATGGATTTACTCAATCTTTTAAAACTTATGTAATTTAATCACCAAAAAATGTAATACGCAGACACAGATATAATGAATCAGACACAGATACAAATAATACATAAAAGCAGTAAAGGAAAGAACACACCAGGATTTTATACTGGTTCGGAGTTACCGTACATCCACTCTCGCACAATTGTTTGGATTTCTTTTCAAAATAATCTCCCATATTACACCCTCGATTTCAAGGCCACGAGGTACACCCTCCTGTATTCGAGTCCGGGGCAACTCTCTTGATTTACCAAGCCATAAGATCACCTAATTGAGTTCCGAGGCAACAATCACACCCAATTGATTTCAAGGCTCAACCGCACCTTTTACTCAACAGTTTAATTTTCAAATAATCCTATAACTCTGAATAGCACTGCGATCTTATGGAGAGAGTGGCAGAGAATCGAACAAGAGATAATCAAGTTCTATTCACTTGGTATTTCGGCAAAGTATGGTTTGGGATTCTTTAGAATAAATGTGGAAGATGAAAAGGAGAAAAAATGAATGAAAATCTGGTGAAAATTCGTTTAGAACTTACTGGTATTTATAGAGAGCAACAGCCATATCTATTCGTGAAAGGATATGACGAATAGACACTCCTTTTGAAAATTTGATATTTGAAAATTGACGGGCACCATGTCGACATGGGGGGCAGGAGTATGTCGACATGCTTTAGGCAAAAATGATGATTTTGATTTTCTTATTAAAGTTGGTTTCTATAATTTTTCAAAACAATTTCTAAACTTTTATAAACATACTTGAATATAGTTTAAACATATAAAAGAGTTTAGAAAGTACCTTTTTATATAATCTCATTCTATAAAGTGATTTAAAATCCGAGTATATAAATATTTAAAGCTAAATATAAAATAAGAGATAGTTTAAAATCAAGGTAAATTTTGAAATAAAAAATGATAAAGATAATTTTGAGGCTAAAATATTTTTAAACCAAGAGAGATTTTCTTTTTGAAAAGAAAGTTTTGAAAACATTTTTAAAAAAACAAGAGATATATTTTTAAAAATCATTTTTATAAAATTAGTAGATATTAAAATAGGACCACTATATGTTCCACTAGATATTGTCGTGGGTTCCATTCCACTAGCGTTTCATCCCTTTAACAGGCTCGAAGTGGATTCCATTCCACAATAAATTTCGAATAAAGATGTCAGTTCTTTCAAGAAGTTTTAACATAATTCTAGATTCAATACTTACTTTGTACTTTGAAATCTTGAACTCTTGATATCTTAATACTCATGAGTCTTCAATCTTGATATCTTCGATCTTTAAATTCATCAGTCTTGTATCTCTATACTGTACAGTCTTCATTCTTGGTACCTGCATGTTTATATCCTGCATATACATATATATATATAGAAACTATAATGTTAGTATTTATATTTTATAATAAGTTCTAAAGTTGTTGTCATCAAAACCATCCTCCTCAAGGACTAACATTTATAAAGAAGGAAAATTATGGTCAGTTGATAAATCGAAAATATAGATTTACGATGTGAATTTATATCAAGTTATGGAAAATGTTTGGGAAAGAAATAATGGAATCTATTTTTGAATATGAGAATGGTGATAAAATTGAGATATAGTCAATGCTACACGAATCATGAGGGATTTATAAATCGAAAGTGGCAATGCTGGATTTAAAAAAAAAAAAGATTTTTGTCGAGAAATTAAAAATTATTTTAAATAAGATTTTTAATTACTATACTATGTAACTAAAAACTATTATTTTGATTTAGAATATTCCAAAAAGTTAGTTATTCTAATATTTAATATTTATTGAAATAAATTCTAATTTTACTTATGAGCCTTGTAAATTAATTAGTTATTTAACAACGATTTGGAAATGAGTTATCGATGTTATTTAAATTGTTTTGATATTTTAAATTTACTTAAACGTATTTTAAAAATAATCTGTTATTCTTTAAAAATACTTATTTTATATATATAGTTTTTAAAAGATTGAAATTTATTTATAAATCCTCTCGAGATTGGAAACGAAGTTTATTAAATGGATATGATTTTATGAGGGAACTTTATAGTGAAATTCTGGGAACTTAAAGAAATTTCCAAGGTGTTAAAATATGAAAACTTTAGAAAATGAATTAGAATTCATAGAAGATGTTAGAAATGGGCATTTGGAGATATATGCCAGTGTATTCGACTTTGGAAATATTAAGGGATTTACAAATAAAGTTTGAAAAGGATTTGAGAAGTAGGAAAATAAATAGACTATTTCTTGAATATTAGAGATAAAAAGATCTTAGGAAATATACTTATAAATATTCCTAAGTATTGGACGGGAATGTTTTGAAATATTTAACTTCGCGATTTTTATTATAGGAATATTTTAAAAAGGGATGAATTATAGATGGAAGCGAGGAAAATATTTCTTAGTACTGAAACGATACGGAAGTATCCTGTTGTGGATATAAGTAATTGATGCCGTTTCAAATATTGAATATATTGAAGAGATTTGGATATATAACTTTGTAAAGATATTTTGAAATGAGTGTGTTCAGAGGATAAAAAAATGGGGCCCAGCGATTGCTTATGTATGTTATTTGATGGTTAAATAACCGACCATCAATATTGACCAATCTCGTTGATCATTTCGAGGAGATCGGAATTGGATTTTAATTATCAAAAATCCATTTCGTTCCAGTTTGAACGTTACGAATGAACATCGTGAAGATGGCGAAGACAGTGATTCAGTTTGTCCAGACCCAGAACAACTTGTATGGACGAATGCTATCAGAACATCATCATTGGAGGACGATGAGCATTCTAAGTAGAATTGTTTCTTAAAAGGTAATGCTTAGCCTCAAGCCTCATCAAGCGGGAATGACTAAAACACGGAAGAGTAGGAAGGTTAAGTGGGTCGCACCCAATTAGGGTATGTTATCACTTTTCTAGATATCCTCGAAAACCTATATATTATGGATATGGTTGTGCATTAAAGAAGAAGCCCTCGATTTAAGGGTGGGAACACCCGGGGTGATAACATATTCGGTCTATCCAGGTTAGAGGTAGGTCGGTCTTGTGTCGTTAGGGATCTCGGTGAGCTCCTTGGTACATTTTTCTAGAGGTGTATAGTGATGTGTGATACCCCAGTGGCCCAGTCATTTTTATGGGATCCATTCTCCAATACGAGCCTTTCCGGTGTTGTTGTAGAGCCTAGTATAATAGAATTTAATTAATGTAACAATTTCAACTATTTGAATAGGTATTTGTATTTAGACACTATTATAATATCACTGGATTTTTTTATAAAATTGTTTTGGTTATCGTAAGGTAAAACCAGTTGTGTTTATGTGTGACGTGGTTTTATGAGATACCTTTGTTTTTCAAAAGATTTTGATAAATTTAATAATTCAAATTGAGTGGTTTTCTCATGCTGGTTTTTCAGACTGACTCGGATGTTATTTTATTATAATGCTCGGGTAAGACCGAGTTTTACATATTCTGGATAAGTTGCTATGGAGATCAGGAGACGAGTTGGATGATAGAGATGTATTCCCATACTTGATTTATATTTCCGCTATATGAGGAAAAGTTGCTATAACTGTCCAGATTGATGTATACATTTTATTATACTCTGGTGATTGTAAGTATAAAACGGTTATAGATTCATTTGCATAAAAGCTGTTATTATATATTATATTTTGTTCCGCCGTGTTTGTGAGATTCTGTGTTTGTTGTTCAATTTTCTTCTTTCTCTTTCTTCTTCTTTATCCTAATTATTCGCTCTTTCGTACATTTTGGATTGAATAGGTGTGATTTATGTCGACCCAAAAGGTATGGAACCGTGGGCGCTACAAAAGCCCCAGCTAATGGTTTCTCGATGCTATTTCATTATAAATTTTGGCTCTATCAAATAAGATATAATGAACTTATTTGATGAGCTTTACTTCGATGATCTTTAGTTCGGTAGACTTAACTTTACTGATGTTATTTTATCCCTAAAAAAGCTAATATGCAAAAGCTTACAGGCTTTAGATCGATATCTCTAATTTATTGCTTAGTCAAAAGAATCACCATGATTCTAACTGATAGACCAAAGAATCAAACGGATAATCAATAAATCCCAAACAGTTTATTCATGTAGGAACATTATGGATGGTGTTGCTACAGTTCAAGAATTTATTGTTTACTATCATAAGATAATGTGTTGTCCTTAAATTGGATATCGCTGAGGCTTTTGACCTGATCGATTGGGGGTTTCAACTGGACACCCTGAGAGCTAAAAGATTCATTGAAAAGTGGATATTGTGAATTGATCTTATCCTAAAATCTATTGTGTTCCTCCATTCTAGTAAATGGGATTAAGGTTTAAAAAAATCTAGTCCAAAGGGGAGTCCGACAAGGTGACTCGCTCTTAACTCTTCTATGTTATTTAGCAGCGGACTTCTTCGGTAAAATAAGTAAACTAGCATTAAATAATAGTATAAACCTAGAATTGGAGAGAAGTTACCTTTGTGGGAATTTCATCTCTTCAATAAGCAGATGATGCCCTTTTATTTTGCTCCCATCATCCTCACCACACTATGATACTTTAATTAATTTTATGTAACTTCGAACTTCTCTCGAGCCTTAAAATTAACTTTCATAAAAGCTCGGCATTAGTTATTGACGATAGCTCGAACATCACTAGTCAAGTGAATAATATTATAAATTGCAATACCATGATAGGTATACTTATCAAACAAACAAAATCTAAAAAACAAAGATTGATACACTGTCATTGATAAAGTAAGCAGAAGATTACGTTCGTGGAATGCCAACTCTCTTTCAAGGGTAGGCAGGGCATGATAGAGCTAGAGGTATGCCCTAGGGGTAATTTTGTTATTTATTGCAATATTAATATTAGTAAAATCTCGTTCGAAGTAAAAGGTGTTTTTCTTTCCATTATATACTTAACATATTGTGATATTTTAATTAATTATTAAATGGGGTATATTAAATAGATTTTTTTTAAATAATATGTTATGTGATAATAATCACAGTGTTTTGTAACGATGATAAATATGATGTATTAAAAAACTATTATTTTAAACATTCCCATCAAGAGGTTTTGAGATTGGATATTGGCACATCCATTGAGACTAGAGTACGTAACGCTCTTCGAATATTGGACAGTGTATTACTCATGACTACTAGTGGCACTAAATGGTCACGTACTGATATTTATTGCCTAACTATGAAATGACTCACTCGAGATATTTTATTGGTTATTTAACTAAGTCAAACAAAGAATCTCGATGTAACAATATTACATAGTTCTCTAGACTTGAGAAAACTATTAAATTTCAATGTGGATACTCCTCTTTGATTATAGTTAAATGGTGAAATGGTCTCCATTAAACGATAATATTAGGGTCTGAGTTGAAGCATTGGAAGTGAAACACTGTTCAATAGAGAATTTGTCTCCTCTTTTGTACGAGGTTAGTATCACGGTCAAATATAATCATCTTAAAGTCAAAGTTTCGGGCTAGAACAGTACGATTAATAATAATTGTTATTGCTGAACCAAGGACTTTGTATTTGGACTAACCAAGTTGAATGTGGACAATGTTGGAATATTGACCAAAAACCAAATTCCATGAGATCTAAAGTGATATAGTTTTGACGAAAAGTATTGGTTTAACTAATCACTACTACTTGGTACCATTTAAATAATAAAATTAGATTTTACTGAAAATTCGTGTAAGCAATAAATTCAGCCAAACTGTCACACCACTAGCTAAGGTGGTGCATGAACATTAATATTTAAATTGTTTGATATTAATCACTGACCGAATTTACACATTTAAGTCGCACAACCGTAATGATGAATACTTTAAAATACCACACGATTTAATTAATCTATAATTGTTGTAACTTGATTAATTAATTAATATTTATAAATATTAGTTATTATATTATATTTTACTTTTAATGTCATTGGTATTTAATTAAGCACATCTTTAATAATAGTTGCAATATCTTTGGCATCACACTTTTTTGGTATCAACGTGAACTACCAAAAATGCCCCTTTACAAATATTATTAAATATTAATATCACTCAAAAATAGTATCTAACAAATAGGTTACCTTTACCAATTCAAAACGCCCTACTATGGATATTATCGAAATCTTAATATCGCTTGAAAATAGGATCTAAAAAATAATTTTTTTACAAAGTCTTTTGTATTAATTAATAACAGATAAAAATTCAAATTAGTAAAAAATAAATTTATTTTTTATTAATTAATTATTGAAATAAAAATTCAAACTAACAAAAATTAGATATTGCAATTTAAAAAGTAAAATTAAAACTTACTGCATATTATTTCAATGCAAAAAAACGGTTAAATATTTTTGCAAATTATTTTTTTCGAACGAGTTAAACATATACAATTTGTAAAAAAAGCAATTCGTGCATGCCATCATCACGCGCGAAGCGTATGCAGTATCACTCATATATAAAAGATATATAAGTACGTATCGATATATGATATCGATTGAAATTTAAATATGATTTGAAATAATATTTATTAGACGGGGTTGAGACTTTTGAAGATCCAACTAAGCCCTTTTCATGCCCGGTCTAGAGTGTGTAAAGGAGCGGGTTTAAGTGTTCAAAGTGGATATGATATGGTAGGAAAGGAATGAGTAAAAGAAAGAGGTTTTTGCTCCACTTTTACCTCTTTTTTAAGCTACTTAAATCACCTATTTCCCATTCATTTTTTTCTCTCATTTTGGCCATAAGTTCTTGCCTCCATAGGAATATTTTTTTTAAGCAGCAGATCCAAAACAAAATAAAATATAAAATTAAAAGGGGTGTTCTTCTCTAGATTTTAGCAAAATCCAGAGATTGATTCAATCTAATCTTAGAGATATTTAATCATTCAAGGTGTGAATCTTAGGCCACGTATCCAGGTAATGATCTAATGCTATTTTTGATTACATAATATATCATGACTGTATAGATTAGATATTATATATATTTCTACAACATATTTGTATATGCCTCTGTTGTTCGATTGATTTGTATATTCAAATTATTTAAAAAAACTAAAAACATCATTATAATATATAAGTAAATTTCATCCACATTTTAAATAAATTAATAATAATTTTTAATTTTAAAACTCCTTTTAATTATCAAAAATAATTTAATTATACATTATATCAACGTTTATAAGTGGAAATTAGGCTGTAGGGCTTCTCATTCCAAGATAATAAGTTTTAAAGACAAGACTTATGAATAATTAGTTTTAAGGACAATTTACAAGAAAATGATAAATTTGTTTATCATTTAAATTATACAGAAAAATGATAAAGTCATTTATCATTATTTCTATATGATTGAAAATGATAACTTCATTTATCTTTTTCCTGTAAATTGTCCTTAAAACTAATTTTTAAGAAACACCGTCCTTAAGAACTTTACCCTACACAATGAAGCCATTTAAGTGAAAATCCCCTTTATATAATATATATATATATATATGTGTGTGTGTATATTACTAAATTGTTTAAAATTGTTTTATTGATCTGTAAGCTTTCAGTTTTATAATCAATTTTTTTCTTAAACAATAACTAAAAATTATTTTAGAATCATTTTGTATTTATGTAGAATATATGACTTAAAAAAACAAAACATATCTGTACAAATTTGAAAATTTAAAAAAATTAATATTGTTTTTCTTTTAACAACCTTTTGGTTGGGGAAAAAAGTTTATATATACAACTAAAAATATCTTAATAATAACATTATAATGTTTATAAATAAGTATAATTTTATGAAATTGAATAAAAGTATATATACACACTTGTATATACATACACACACATGTGTGTGTATTTATAATATAAAATAATATATATATATATATATTAAATTTTTAATTCAAAATTTAAAACATATATTTTGTTTAAAAACATTGATCTGATTTGAATTTTTCAAAGCCAAAGTTAGATTTTAAAATACTAGTTCAAAATAAATTGAATTGGTCAAAATTAATTTTAATTAAAAACACATGTAATTATTATTTTTTATATATAATTTGAAAACAAAAATATGGACAACAAACACATATATAAAGGGCGACTATGTGCATTACGATGTAAATCCCTACACTTATAAACGTACACATTAACACACCATGTTGCACGTGCACTTGCACTATACACATGAGTATATTTGGATATACAAGATTTTAAATTCAAATTAAATTCATTACTTAATTAAATCTATATATTAAATGAATATAAATATTTTAACTAATATTTTATATTTGATCTAAAATCTATTAGACTTTATAGGCCCAAAAAAGATCAAAAATGTAAAAATAAAATAAAATTCACTCATTTAACCCGCTACAACCCGGCTTTGATTCTTCAATCGTATCAGAGCCTAATAATATATGCAATCTAAATTAGCAATGTCAGGACTAACTCATTACAGCCTACCCATTTAATTTGGCGTCTATGAGGGTAGTGTTTAAGGTTGGGTATGGGTGTTTAAGTATTCTATCCTACCTGGCTACTGGCTTGGCCTGAAAGACGATACAAGCCCAAAAGTTATCCCCAATATAACCAAATTGATTTTCGGCGTTGGGCTAATTTTCAACTTTTTTTGATGATTTAAATTATATTTTTAATTTAAAAGTCCAGTTCAAAATATAAATGAAAATTTTTAAGAACTATAAAATATTTTCCACATTTGTTCTAAAAATAATTTAATATTTAGCAAAAATTATTTAATAATTTAATTAAATATATTCATTAAGTGAATAATTAGTTAATAGTAAATTAATATATGTATGTGTGTGTATTACGATATCTGTGTATATCTTAAAATGTTTTAAGTAAATAATATATTAACTTTTGAAAATTATTAAGAACTTAATTGATTAAAAATCTCTTAATAAACGAATATTTATTTGGTAAATACTTATTAATTAAATGCTGATAAATAATTTAATATATGTATATAATGGTATACATATATATATATATATATAAGTGTTATAATTAATGTTCATCTTAAACTGTTTAGGATGAATAAAATTAAAATTTTGAATTGTAAAATAATTTAATTAATCAGTTAATTAAACAATAAATTAAAATTGAATATGATTTAATTAATAATATATATAAGAATATTATATAAATTATTTAAATTATACGCATTAATAAATAAATTAAACTTGTATAATATGAATGTTAAAATTTAAGTAGAACTATAATAAATCCAATTTAGGTTTAAAGAATGAATACATACCTATCGTGCGTATATTGCGATTTCAAATGTGTCCGCTACTTTAATCCAGATGGTATTTCATAAGAAATACATCGTTCCCTAAATCAATATCGCCATATATATACGTGTATATGTGTGTATTAGAGATTATGAAACTTTAATATTAGTTTTCCTATGACATTTGATATTAATTGATTGCTTGCATACTCTTTAGTTTTTGATATTCCTCAAGCTAGAGTTGTTATGTGTAGTACTATCAATATATTGAATAGACGACGTAAGATACATGCATATATTTGTTGATATTCCTCAAGTTTGAGATGATATTTGGACAAAAACCATGGGTTAGGAGTTGTACATGATACAACTGATAAGGTATTACCCATCACATGCGGGCATAAGATTTATTGATATTCCTTGAGATCAGTAAAAGGTATTACCCATCTCTTTTATTTGACATCTTTATTACTTGCTCCAAAAGTATTTCAAACTGACTTTTGTACCATATTTCAGATATGGTTTACACATTTTGATCCTTCAGGGATTCAAATCTATATTAGAGAAAGTCTAGTAGGGATATTATCGATAATTTATTCAAGTTAATCAATATTTTGCATCATTATACATGTTAACAAATATTTAACACTAATGATCAAAATGAACTTGTATCTCTTTATCCTTCACCTCAATGTTGAGGAACATTGTCACATTAAATAATAATCATCTTTGGATTCTCATTTTGATCCACTATCATATTGCTACTAGCAAATACACCATACATATTAATAATAGAAGGATAATTCTATTATCGATTGTGCAACTACTCTATTATTTTGAAAAACCAGAAGTTTTTTCTCCGAACTATCTGAAAATATTTAGCTAAAAATTTCAACCATAGCAAATCTGATAATATAGTTGAAGGGTCCAGAAGAGCCCATATAGTATTACCAAATGATATATATATATATATATATATATATATATATATCTTAATTCAAAATACATTATGGTCAACCAAATATAAAAGAAATTTGTTGAGTTTTGAGGATATATAAATGAATGGCTACTATATTGGAACTATAATGAAAACGTCAAAGAATACCTTTGCATTTTTCTAAAATTGAAAGCCAGAAGCTTATTTTAGAAAATGTTGGTACAATTTCAACTGGATTATATTTCACGAAATTTGGCATAACTGAATCCCATATTTAAACATGAGCCAGAAGCTCACAAATATCACTTGAATGCATCTTACCAATCGATAAAAGAATTATCCTTCTATTATTAATATGTATGGTGTATTTGCTAGTAGCAATATGATAGTGGATCAAAATGAGAATCCAAAGATGATTATTATTTAATGTGACAATGTTCCTCAACATTGAGGGGAAGGATAAAGAGATACAAGTTCATTTTGATCATTAGTGTTAAATATTTGTTAACATGTATAATGATGCAAAATATTGATTAACTTGAATAAATTATCGATAATATCCCTATTATACTTTCTCTAATATAGCTTTGAATCCCTGAAGGATCAAAATGTGTAAACCATATCTGAAATATGGTACAAAAGTCAGTTTGAAACACTTTTGGAGCAAGTAATAAAGATGTCAAATAAAAGAGACGAGTGTTCTTGAAGAAACACTTAAGGGTGCTCATGAAGAGACTAATGACATGAATGAATAACCCTAGAAGTGGTTTAGGTACCTAAAACATGATAATCAAAGAGACCTCAATAAATCATGTCTAGAACTGACAAGAAATAATTATTGATGATAAATTTGTAAATAATAAAGCGCTTACCTTTAATAATAGTTGTAATAGCTTTAGCGTCACACTTTTTTGGTATCAACGTGAACTACCAAAAATGCCCTTTATATATTATCAAATCTTAATAACTTAAAAATAGGATCTAACATTAAACTTCTTTTACAAATTCAAACGCCCCTAAAAGTAGGATCTAACGATAAAAAAAATGCTTTACGAATTCAAAACACTTCTAAAAATAGGATCTAAAATTAAACTTCTCTTATAAATTTAGAATACTTCTTTACAAATACACAAATCTTAATATCACTTGAAAATAAAAAATCATTTTTTTTACCGATTTAAACATATCTTAATTAATAGTTGGTTTGGAGACGCAAACTTTTGGTCTGGCCATGAACTTCCAAAATTGTCCTTTATTTGTAATTTTTATTAATAGTTGTAATATATTTGTTGTCGCGCTCTTTTGGTATCAGCATCAACTATTAAAAATGCCTCTACATATATTATTAAAATTTAACATCGCTTAAAATTAGGATCTGACAATTAAGTTTATTTTACAAATTCAAAATTCATCTACAAATATTTATTAAGTCTTAATATCACTTAAAAATAGGATCTAGCAAATAAACTACTTGATAAAAAAATATATTAATTAATAATATAAATAAAAATTCAAACTTACGAGAAATTAGATATTGCAACGTAAAAATAAAATTTCAAATTATTTACGTATGATTCAACACAAAAATATGACTAAATATATATGGAAATCGTTTTTTTTAACGTATTAAATAAATACAATTTGTAGAAAAACAATTCAGCCTTCTTCATCACGCGCGAAGCACGTGCCGTTACGCTCGTGTTTATAAATAAATTAAGGATCTTTAATTAGGGGAAAACATGACTGGCCATCATGAATCCTTTACTAATAGAGAAAATGGACATGTAGTCCGTAAAGTAGCAAAAGTACTTGAAATGCTTAATATACCTCGAAGGTATAAATATGGTCTAAATCGTATTAAATGATGAAAGTATACAAATTCCCGAAGAATATAAATAACTTTGGTGGTTATAAAGAAGGAAAAGAACAAAGAGCATAGATTACAACCTACTTTTAATTATTGTTGTAATGAGAATCTTGATATAATTCATGGTGAGTAGATTACTTTCTATTTTTAAGTATCGTTGTAACGAAACTCTTAATATCCATTAAAGTGATAGTTGTGATATGCAAATACTTATTAAAGTGTACAAATTTCTGAAGAATATATATAACCTTTGTAGTTATAAAGAATGCAAAAAAGATGAAGTTTAGATTACAAATTTCTTTTAAGTATTATTGTAATGAAAATCTTGATATACTTCAAGATGAGTAGATTACTTCCTTCTTTCTAGTAATGTTGTAATGAAATTTTTAATATTCATGAAAGATGTATAGTTGCAATGTGCAAAACTAATTTGAAGCACAAAAATAAAAGCACATGAAGTGTTTGTCATAAAAGTAGCATACAAAATGCATAAAATGCAAACCATATTTGGAAGAAACAATCTTAGAAAATTTGGTTGTATCGAAGGAAACTATTAATAAATTGTATTATTAATGAGATTCATATTTATAGATCCAGAAGTATCTATAACCAATTTGAGTTATCGAAAGACGAATATGAATTCAGAGGAAAATTTTAAATCAGGGGGAGCATTCATAAGTATTTTATAATGCACTCTTTTTCCTTAACAAAGATTTTTCCCACTAGGTTTTTATTAGTAAGGTTTTAATGAGGCATTATCTTGATCCAAAAGTATCAACTCCCCAGTTACATTTGAAATAAGTTACAATGCATCAGCATGTTTTGTCCATTTTTGCAACCATGTCTACATCACGCAGCCTAAATCCCTCAATAGTGCTCCACATCAGTTGTGCTTCATTCATCCAAGGCTTATATGCTCTAATTTCTTTTTTTTCAAATGTACTTCTATTCTATCCTACCGACTGCACTGCATACTCGAACTGATTGCACTGCATATTATAATTGCATGCGCTTCATTATCATTTACAATGTTGGTCTCCCTAGAAAGTTGTACAGTGCTCCACTTAACACATATTGGATCTTTCGCATGCCTCAGAAGTCTGACATTATTTATAACACCTGGTCATGTGTACTTCCTACTACAAAATTTCACCTACTTGGGATCCTTATGCGCACTTACCTAGACATAACATATTAGTGTGCAACCCATGTGTTGCCTGCGGTAATATTGTAAAATATAGCATTTATTCTTTTAGTATTAAAATTGAAACTTTGGTATGCAATGTATATTGAAATAACCGAATTATAAATTAAAGTTGTCATTATTTTTTATGTATAATTTATGTTATGTAGCTGGTATATTTTTATGCTAGTGTAAAAAACATAATTTTATCATTTTGTTAAAATGAATATGGTATACATGTTGAAACCAACATAGTTTAATGGTTTCATATAAAATAACAAATATTGCTTAACTACGTAATTAGCTTAAATACATGGACTTAAAGATAAATAGTAGCAAAAAATTTTGAAGAATTTTATAAAAAAATATAAATCTTAATGTAGAGGTTTTTTAAATTAAAAATAAAATTTATAATGTAGTGTATCATAAATTTTGAGACAAATAAATAAAAGTAATTTACAAATTAACTTCATCATTATTATTCATGTACATAATTTAATGTATGTTATCTGTATGTCATTATAGTTGAATGGAAATATAAGAATTAAATATGTGTGTGTGTATTTATGTATATGTATATGTGACAAATATATTTCTAGGATTTTTTAGAAGAGTAGACAAACTATTTATTCAGATTTTATACTTTAAAATTTAGATTTCGTAAGTAATTTAAACACATGGATTTAAATATAAAATATTAGGAAACAATTAGGGGGTTGTAAACAAGTGTTGAAATGTTAGAATTTAAGTATTTGAATCTAAAAAAGAATTTTACAATTTAATATATGATAAATTTATTGAGATAAATGAATAATAAATCAAGTTTTTTAATATTGTTTATATTGTTTATATTACTAATTTATATATCTTTATATTTGACTGAAAAAATAATCAATTTTCCACATATGTTGACATGAATATGATATACATATTGAAACCATCATATTGTACCATTTATTGTTTGAATCAATGGAAATTTATTAATTGATTTTGTTTGAATAGTCTAAATTAAAGATTATATAATTAATTAAAAAGTATTGATTTAAATGTACAATATTAGGTGATATGGAGGAGGGTTTTGGAAACAATTGTAGAAATTTCAAAATGTTAGGACTTGAAATTAGCATGTTTGCAATATATTAATATATTGATATAATGGATTACAAATTAAATTTATAATTATTACTTATGTATATAATTATGTTGTGTAATAGATGTATTTATATATCTAAATGAATTCTATACCATTTTCGTCAATATGAATATGGTATAAACATTGAACTTTTCATACTCTTATGATTTATTAGATAAATGAACAAGTAATATTTTACTGAATTGATTCAAATAGTTTTAAGCTTATGTGATTAATTATAATGTATGAAGTTAAATATAATATTAGAAGGGAACTAAGGGATTTTGTAAAAAGTTAAAGAAATTTTAGGATGAGGGTATTTTCTAGTACAAAAACATAATTTTGTAATGCACTGTATGATTAATTTATCGAGATAATTAATTATAAATTGAATTTTCTATTATTGTTTAGCAGAAATTTGGATCCATCCCTTATTTTCAAGCTGAATACGCGAAAGCCCCTTGCAAAAACATGTTCTAAATCGCACCGTTAGACTTATTTTCAACATTTCTTTTTTGTTTTCTGAAAATCTAAACATAATCGTATATTTTTATGACCAAAGATAAAATTTGAATTTTTTGCTAAGGTGAAAATATTTGTAGCTTTCACTGTAGATATTTGCAATTTAGGTGAAACAAAAATTGTACTATTTTTTCAAACATATTTTTGAGAATGGATAACTGTGTATTTGAAACCTAGAGAGCATGTTTTACAAAAATTTCCTATTGTTTATGTATATATTTTATGTTATGTGACTTATCTATTTTACTATTGTAAAAAAAGGTAATTTTACCATTTATCTTTATATGAGTATAATGTACATATTAAAATTTCATATTTTCATAATTTGCTCGGTGAACTAACAAATATCATTCTATTGTTTTATATATTTAATTTTAAGGGTGAATTAATTTAAAGGACAAAGATTTGTATATTTTTTGCCTCAAGGACACGACCTCAATATTTTTACCACAAGGACAAACATTCTTCTAAAAATTCATAAGGACAAACATTTTTCAAAATTATTCATAAGGACAACAAAACTGCTACCGAGCTAAAAACTGATACCTAAAAACTGTTACCGATAACTACAAACTGATACTTAAAACTGCTATCAATAACTAAAAATTGATACCTACAGAAAGTTGTCCTTCAGGATAAAATATTGAAGGTCTGTCCTTGAGGCTAAAAAGCTGTGAAATTTTGTCCTTGGCAATAATTTCCTATAATTTTAATTTAAGATTGTATATTAATTTAAATATACGGACTAAAATGTAAAATATTAGAAGGAAAGTGAAGTGGTTTTGTAAACAATTATGATAGCCATAAATGTAGGTATTTGAAGTTAAAACTACAAATTTACAATACAGTGCATGATAAATTTATCAAGATAAATGAATTACAAACTAAATTTTTTATTCTTGTTTTATGATTTATGTATCATAATCGAATAAAAAATTAATATTACAATATTTGTATAATAGTAGTATACATATTGAAATTGTCATTTATTAGTATTTATCAGAAATAATAATAACTGGATTTATTTAAATAATTTAAATTTTGGATTATGTAGTTAATCGAAATGTATAGATCTAAATATAAAATGCCTGGAGGTAATGCATGAACTACTCGTAAATAATTGTATAAACTTTTAAATGCATGTATCAATGTAGAATAATGAGATAGATTTGCTGAAATAAATGTAAAGTGACAAATCAAAAGATTTGAAA
Source organism: Allium cepa (assembly GCA_030765085.1). Lineage (NCBI taxonomy): Eukaryota > Viridiplantae > Streptophyta > Magnoliopsida > Asparagales > Amaryllidaceae > Allium > Allium cepa. Next base: position 210,770,869 of record CM060940.1, on the reverse strand, counting down.
ATGAAATATCAAGAGAGTATCAAGGATAGGAGAGAAAACTGCTAGAATCGATAAGAGAGCTAAAAATTCTCTAATTTTATCAATATATTTAAAAGAATTGTGACAACTCCGCACCTCTAGGCACCTCAAAAATCGGACATAACTAGAAGCACGGGTGGTCGGGTGTAATAAAAATTCATAACATAGCACAGAGACTAAAACAATAGCATAAAATGATTAAAATATTACAACGGAAGAAAACTTTCACTAATTATAAATTGATAGCAAAACAGCTTCATTAAAAACAACATTATTCCAAAATTATTTCTGAAACCAAAAGTACCAAGTAGTCTCCACCAAAAATAAAACATAACAAAGTTCACAATATAGTTCCACATATATAGATTAAAGTACGAAAAAGAGAAACAAAGTACATGAAACAAAAGAAATAAAAGCTGAAGATAACAACTGCTCCAATGACCCTCCAAGTTGCAAAGAACTACAACCTAGACCTGCCCTTCTGTGATTTGGGGAAAATAGAAAAAATAGGAATGGGTCAGACTTAAAGTCGAGTGAATGAGAAATAAAATGAAGCAGAAAGAATAAAAAGTTTAATTCCAGGTCTTCCCCGGATATCGCAGAGGGTGAATAATATAATGCGGTGAATCCTTCTTAGATATAGTTCATAAGAAGCCTCTTACGTCTAACCAGCGGTGACTCAAACAACATCGCAGGACCTTGAAGTTGCGCTCAAGCTCCACTAAATTGGACTCCTATCCTTCTGTCCCCTCAGTCACCAACGTGGACTTGCCCCTATCCAAATTTTTGGTCCTCCGAAAGAGTGCATGCAACGGGGTCGGCTGTGTAAAATCCTCTAACGATCTGCCTAAAGAAGCCTACATCAGAGCACACTTGTCATATACCGTCCGCGTCGATCTGCCTAAAGAAGCCTACGATTGTGGATGTTATATATCCTACATACAAGAACCTAAGAAAGGTAACAAACATCCTTGCGAACCTACTTGCCTGCTCTTAGTATGTACAGCCAAAACTATATTTTGGTTTTAACCGCATGAAACACCTATCCATACCTTTACAAGGTCTGCCTGCCAAATCGCTTCCAAATTAATTAATTTTACTGTTATAGCTTACATTTTTTTCCATTAATTTGCTTTAGGCCATTTTTACATCCGATTTGGTTATTTCACAATTTCCCTTTTTCTTATACAAATGGTATTTCAATTTCATGTCCGTTCAGTTCGTATGGTTTGTTTGTAATTTTATGTCATTTTGTTACAGATTTACACTAGCCCTTAGGGTCTATTTAATTTACATTTTTTTCACCCTAATTTACGCTCTCCTTTTAGAGATTTAATCTACAAAAAATTTATCCAATAGCCAAAAGCCATTTAATTACACAAAATTCCACTTTTACATGTTTAGGCCATATACGAAACTAACAATTATGCCAATTAGCCTTCGTTCAAAAACCATATTCAAAATTATGCTATTATATCAATCAAAACCATAATTTTATTCAAGTAACATATTCTGAGTTTATCCAACTAACATGTTCTACCATTAGAAATTAAATAACAATTCTAACTCAATTTAATTAAATCAATCATATTTAAGCCATGAAACGTGAATAACAATTTGTTTGTTTCAAATTTCAACCCAAACATGAATTAGAATTGAGAAGTGGTAGAAGGATAAGATACAATAATTTACATAAATTTCAATCTTATTTATGCCATAAAACATGAATAGATAATTTGTTTGTCCCATATTTTAAACCAAACATGAATTATATTTGAGAAGTGAAAGAAGAAGAAGAAGTTGCACTAATTTTCATCTATTCTCAATTAATAACAAAAATTAATTCATATTAACGTGCCAGTAAAGAACTGAAATTGAACTACTTTATTTTTTATATTTCAATATTAATTCTCACTCCCCTGGCACTTGAGATTGTATAAATTTGAAAAAGCTTTGCTTTAATCTTTCTCCCTTTGATTCTTCTAAATTCCCCAATTTCTTGAATATATATTGATAATTTAATTTGGTAGAGATCTATTTATTTAGTAGAGAAAAGGAGGAAGAATAATACACACTAATTTTACCGTAGAATTATGGCGACGGCTGAATAAGAGATTAGGTTTAGGTTAGATGGTTTGTTTATAGATTGTTTGAGTGAATATAATCCATTAGATTATTTTAGATTAAATCTGGTTCTTTCATACACTTAATGGTAATCCATTCTAGCCCGTACACATCACCCAACCAATAAAATTTAGCCATCTCAATCCTATTACATCACTGGAGCGAACGGAAAGCACCACATGTCAAAAACATTGTTGAAATACGTAGGAAAGTCGCTGGAAATGAACCAGCTAAAAAGAAACATCGCTTCAGATTTTGGACGATAACGGAACTTGATCCCTGGTCACTAAGGAAGTCAACATGCGCCTTTATCACTGCACCAAATGCACTTTTAATTTCCTTTTAATTATATTTCCCATAAAATATCGGCGTGTTACAATCTCTCTCCCTTAAAGAATTTCATCTCTGAAATCTCCAAAGATGGAAGAACGTAATTAACAACCAGCATTCAAGAACTACATCTATCTACTTAACCATCATCCATTTCTACCATTGTCCTTATTTTTAACTAATGTAATTTATGATATATGCAAAGTGAAATGTATATGAACTTACCTAATGCAAAAAGTTAGTCGGTCTACCGATTTAGTTGACCTTCTGTAATGTAAGTATGCTTATGCCATGCAACCATATGTATGCAATTACCCCAGTATAATTGATAATTCTATATGTATGTTTCAATCGTTCACCCAAATGCATCATCCATATGCAGCATCCATTTATACACAAACACACAACCATGTGCAAATTCAATATATAACAGGCATGCATATGCAGGTGTGTGTACCTGGTTGGCCGATTATCCTAATAAATATCTATCCAGTGCATGCAATGCGTCTATTTGCAAATATTGGCATTCACTTACAATCAATTTCATCCATCAAACATAACATGCCATAATGACACGTTTATAACCAAGCTACCATACACAGGTTTCACCTACAGATTATCAAAAAGACCCTAAGGAAAGATCAAAGATAGGATATTTGAGGTACCTTCAAATAAAAAAGGATAAGAAGTTCAAATTCTCTCCTCAGATTTCCATGTGCATCCCTTGGGGTCATCTCCCCACTGAACCTTCACTAGACGAACTTTCTTGTTGCATAATCTCTTGACATCGTGTTCCAATATGTGGATGGGTGCACGATGAAGAAGTGATTCGTGCTCTACCTCCACTTCCCCTAGCAGATCAGGTTCTACTACTACTGCGGAATCATATAGACACTTCCTAAGATGAGAAACATGAAAAACATCATGAACTCCTGCTAACTTATCTGGAAGATCAACTCTATGTCATTGTTCCAATCCATGCAGTAATAGGGAAGAGTCATATAAATCTCGGTGCCAACTTACCCACTGAGCCAAATCTCACAACACTTCTCAAAGGAGAAACCTTGAAAAAAACCATATCTCCAACCTTAAAATCCAAATCTGAACATCTTATGTCGACATATGACATTTGTCTATCTTGTGCTGTTTTTAACCTCTTGCGAATCAAATCCACCTTCTCGGAAGTTTCCCTGACCAAGTCTGATCCAAGCAAGATCCTATCAGTGGTATCCCACCAACAGGCTGGTGATCAACATGTCTGCCATAGAGGGCCTCGAACGATGCCATCCCAATGCTTACTTGATAACTATTATTATACGCGAACTCCACCAAAGGTAGGTGGTCTTCCCAAAAGTCTCCGAAGTCAATGATGCACAATCTGAGAAAATCTTCCAAAACTCTATTTACCCTCTCAGTCTGTCCATCTGTCTGGGGGTGATATGCCGTGCTCAGCTTCAATTTCATTTGCAAGGCTTGCTGAAGACTCCTCCAAAACTCACTGGTGAATAATAGATCTTTGCCGCTCATAATACTGGTGGGAACTCCATGAAGCCTAATTATCTCCCTTACATAAAGAGTCGTCAAAGAAGCTGTCGTCCTATTACTCTTAATGGGTATAAAATGAACGCTCTTCGTCAGTCTATACATAATGACCCAAATGCCCATGTTCCTTCTTTGTGACCTTGGTAATCCATCCACGAAGTCCATAGAGACGCTCTCCCATTTCCATAATGGAATATCCAATGGTTGCAACAGTCCTCCAAGCTTCTTCTGTTCTGCCTTTACCCTTTGGCAAGTGATGCACTTCGATACATACTCCGCCACCATCTTCTTCATTCCGTACCAATAGAATACCCTCTTCATATCCCTATATATCTTATCACCACCGGGGTGCACTGTCATCCTAGAATGATGTGATTCGGCCAACACTGCATCTATCAAATCCTCATTACGGGGAATACAAAGTCTACCGTCCCTTCTAAGTCATCCCATAGTGTCCACGGTATAGCGCCTAAGATGTGGTGATGACTCTCCTCTACCAAGCTTATCTAAAATGTCCTTTAACACTTCGTCCTTACCTTACCTTGCTTCAATCTGCTTCATCAAAGTAGGCTGGACGTCGAGGGCTGCTAACAATCCCGGAGCTAAATCCGATGGAGGTCTAAAATCAAAAGTAGCAATGTACTCCAAATGCTTCCATTCCAAAAGCAGGAGGACTAAAAACCACTTTTCGTCTACTTAGCGCATCTGCTACTACTTTACCCTAGCTAGGGGTATAAGAAATCTCAAAGTCATAAGAGGCTAAAAATCCATCCATCTTTACTGTCTCAAATTCAAGTCTTTATTAGAGAATAAATACTTCAAAAACTTATGATCCATGAAAAGATAAAATCTTCTCCTAAGAGATAGTGCCTCCAAGACATAAGAGCAAAAAGTATAGCTGCCAACTCAATATCATGCGTCGGGTAGTTCTTCTCATGCGTTTTCAACTGTCTACTCGCATGGCACACTACCCTACCCTCTTGCATCAGCACCGCCCCTAGCCCCGTACCATAAGCATCTGTATAAACTGATAAAGGCTTGGTTCCATCTGCTAATACTAATACGGGCGCGGTAGTCAAAGCTTCCTTCAATCGACCAAAGGCATCCTCACACTTGGCATCCCAAACAAATGATGAGTTCTTCTTGGTAAGGTGGGTAAGTGGAGCTGATAACCTAGCGAAGTCCTTAATGAACTTCCTATAGTATCCCGCAAAACCAAAGAAACTCCTTATGTCTGTGTCATTCTTAGGGGTATGCTAATCCAGTAATGTTGCCACCATCGTCGAATCTACCGCAAGTCCATCCTCCGAAACGATATGTCCCAAAAAGCGAACCTCATCCCTCCAAAAGTGGCACTTGGAGAACTTCGCCTTCAACTTATGTGCTTGCAGGATCCTAAGCACTTCTTCTAAGTGAACAGTATGCTCCTCCTTGCTTCACGAATAAAATAAAATGTCGTCGACGAACACCACCATAAACTTGTTCAACGATTCGTGAAATACTAGACTTACCAGGTCCATAAAATATGTCAGAGCATTAGTTAGCCCAAATGGCATGACTAACCACTCAAATAACCCATATGGAGTCCTAAACGCAGTCTTCTCAATGTACCCTCCACCACACGCAACTAATGAAATCCCATGGCCAAATCGAGTTGCGAAAATATCTTAGCTCCTACTAACTGGTCGAAGAGATCGTCTATACGGGGAAAGGATAATGATTCTTCTTCGTCAGCTTATTAAGCTCCCTATAATTCATGCAAAGTCTAAGAAAGACATCCGCCTTAGTGGCAAAGATGACGGGTGCGCCCCACTTAGAAATACTCCTATGAATGAAGCTCTTCTCCAAAAGATCTTCAATCTGTTTGCTTAACTCACGACGTTCCTTAAGAGCCATATGCCTTACTGGTAAAGCAACCGGTTTGGCATTATTGACAAGATAAATCTTGAACTCGATCTCTCTTTGAGATAAGGCTAGCAACCTCCTCGAACACATCAAGAGTCTCTAACAACGGGTACCGAACTCAAACTATCGAGCGATAAGTCAAGAGAATAAAAGCAGCTTAACATGACTAATCCTCTAAGATTACAAGATACCTCCAAGGTACATCCACTACAAGTGCCTCACCTCGCTACCCTCTTATCGCAATCAAGAATAGCACCATACACGGATAGCCAATCCATACCAAGAATCAACCCAAACCTGGAAAAGCATAATATAAAGGCACTACAGTTAAACTCAACCCTTAAAATGAACAATTTCAAATCCCTACGTAACATGGACAAATAGGCCGATCCTCCTACGGGATTTGATACTACTACCGAGTCGGCCACTAAGCAAGCATCAAGCCCAAGATCCTTTACTAGAGTAATAGATATAAAAGAGTGCGAAGCTCCAGAATCAAATAAGGCACGGCCAGGAAAATCAGAGATAGATAACACACCTTCGATGATAACCTTCTTTCCCTTGTCCACATCCAGACGAGTACTAGAGCAATGAGCTGTCTCTAAAGAAAAAGTCTAAGCAGGCTGTGAAGGTATCTGTGGACTATCCTTGGCCTTCGATGGACAGTCCTTTTTAATATGCCCCACTTGATCACAAAGATAGCACCTCAGTCTCGGTTGCTCTCATGCCCCTTCTACAATCCTTAGCAAGATGGCCTGGTTTCCCACAAATATGGCACTTCCAGTCCTTCCTTGGAACTTTCCTTTTTCCACCTGAGCCTCGTCCTCCTCTCCTATTTCCTTTTCACTACTTCTTCCCATCACTCTTCTGCGCCACATCTCCTTTCTTTCTATATCAGCAAGTAAAGCCATCTCTACCAATCCCTCAAAAGTGGCTCCCATCGGAATGTGGCTCACTACCAAACTCTGCAGTGGCTGACTCAAACCCTCAGCGAACTTCAGTGCCTTCTTGTGAGGACAGATCTAGTCCAAATCTGACAAGCTCATTGAATTGGTTAACATATTCCTTAACTATCATATCCCTTGACTTAAGTTGTATAAATTTCTCTAGCTGCACTCCCTCTTCATCCTGCGATAAGAATTTCCCCTCGAACCTAGTACGAAAATACACCCAAGTCAAATTATCAACCTCAGCCTCCACAATCTCCCACTAACAAAGAGCCTCTCCCTGTAACTACCATGAAGCCAACTACCTCTGAGCTAAGTCCTTTAATCCCATAATTCCAAATATCCGCTCACTACTAGGATCTAAGCTCTCGCCTTAGTATATGATTCAGTGCCAAGAAACGGCTTGCCTCCTTAGCTGGTGTAGTCCTTGCATAACTTTGGAAAATCGAGAATGCCTGGTGGATGGCTAGAGCCCCTTCCACCAGAGCAGCATCCCTAACTGGTGGCTCTGCTCGTGCAGCAGCCTACAATAATGTCTGAACCAAGCAGGCATATTAAGGCCTGGAACTTCGGAGATATCTTACGGTTCAAACATTTCTATCTGTGGATATTAAAAAGATGGGATTAGGTACTCCATAAATAGTTCAATAGATACGGAGGAAGAGATATAGGGGACCCATTTCTCAATTTTTTTTCAAAATATATACATATACTTTAAAAGTATTGTTTGGAATATCCTTTAAAAATTATTCGAAAACCTTTATATTTTTAAAATATTTTTAGGATTACCAAAACTTCAGCTTTGATACCAACTATGACACTCCGCACCTTTGGCACCTCGAAAATCGAATATGACTAGAAGCACGGGTGGTCGGGTGAAATAAAAATCTATAACATAGCACAAAGACTAGGGCAACAACATAAAATGATTAAAATATTACAGCGTAAGAAAACTTTCACTAATTATAAATTAATAGCAAAATAGCTTTATTAAAAACAATATTATCCCAAATTTATTTCTGAAACCAAAAGTACCAAGTAGTCTCCACCAAAACATAAAAAAGTTCACAATATAGGTCCTCATATATAGAGTAAAGTACGAAAAAGAGAAACGAAGTACATGAAACAAAAGAAAGAAAAGCTAAAGATAACAACTGCTCCAATGGCCCTCTAAGCTGCAAAAAACTACAACCTAGACCCGCCCTCATATGATTTGGGAAAATAGGAAAAATAGAAATGGGTTAGACATAAAGTCTGGTGAATGAGAAATAAAGTGACCGGAAAGAATAAAATAGCTTAATTTTAGGTCTTTCTCAGATATCACAGAGGGTGAATAATATAATGCAGTGGATCCTTCTTAGATACAGTTCCTATGAAGCCAAAGTCCATGGCCGCTCCAGGGAACTCAACCATGTAGTAATATTAAACGTCAATTGGCCTGTCGGACCTACAATCCTTACCCATCCATATGCTACAGCATGAAAGTGATGCTCTTCACCTGTAACGTCCCGCCTTTTCGCATGATTTAAACAGACACACGTGCCAATTCAAACCATACGGAAGGGCGGATTGTTATGGGGTAAACCACAAAAACAAGACAGAAAGAAAATAGAATCTCACAGCGGAAGGATAAAATATAATAATAAAATATACAGTTCATAAAACTATTTACAAAACATTTGATTCTTCTTTATACAATTAAATATCAGAGTTCACATACCAATAATATCAATGCAGCGGAATTAAATAGTGTAGTGGAATAATATAGTAGATAGTAATACTAAAAATCTTCGTCTTCGTCCTCCACAATAAAATCTTCAAATCCTGAAACGCTCGGACTGACCCGAGCGAATTGAAAAGACAAAACACTCGAGTCAGAAGTAAAAGATCTTATGTAAGTTAAATTAACAGAAATAAATATGAGTGCAGTAACTCAAGAGATGCTCGGGATTTACATCTCCTAAGGATCCGTTAAACTATTTACTATGTAGTATATTGCGCTATTATAATTTCAAACCGCAATCCCCAATGAATGAAATGCACGATGACTTGCAGTTTATACAATATAAAATGCAGCATCCATTCATCCAAATATCAATCATCAACCATTTATTACAATCATCATCCAATTTAAACAACATCAATATAGAGCATATAAATTATACAGGAAATAAATAACAGGTATTAACCAACATTATATTCAATAATAAATTCAATAACTGAATAACTGTTAAACTAGCCGTTTATATGCAAATAAATAAATTCTAACTGTCAATTTATATGCAATAAATAAAATTAATTAACAGTTAAATTAAGTAAATGCGATTTAACTGAGATGACGAATAAAACATGCCAAACAACCATAAATAAATTTCTACTCATATCCAAAATTAATTTAACAGACATAAGAACTTTTAGAAATTGTGAGTGGGTTAAAACACTCACCTTTTTGAATTTAAATCGAATTTAAATCCGATTTAAACCCAAAAATTTGACGGTCTCCAAATCTGTCAAAACCAGCTTCAACAAATCCGAAATTTTATTACGATCCTAACAAAAAAATTTCGTGCGAAACGGAGTTCGTAAGTGGAAGATATTCGATTTAAATCGATTGAAATTAAGAATAAATTAAAAACAAATAAAACAACTCACCTATTAAAACTAAGCCACGTTAGCGAAACCGCTCCCTTCTTCTTCCAGGAGCCCAACGCGCGAACATAACAGGGAACGAACGCTAGCCACCACGCATCCCGAATTTTAGCCGTCCCCTGACACACCCTGGCCACGATCAAACTTCACCAACGCCACAACCACCTCAGGCCGACCCCCTTGCTGCCTCGCGCGGCCCCCGCGTCTCACCCTTTTGCAGCCGCCGCCGCCTCCCCTAACCATCCAAACACGGCAAACCAACGACCAATACCAACAATTAGCGGCATGGATGAACCATACTCGACAATCTCTACGCGATGGTGCCCCCCGATCGTCACCCGGACGAAGATCCACCGTCGAACCATAAAACCCTAAAACGAACGGTCTGAATTGATTCGAAATTTTCGGACAAACGATGGTTCAAACTGGAAAACGAACCACACCAGGAGATTACGTATTTTGAGAACTATGACATATGATTTTTGTGAATTTTTTTGAAGATTTTGAATTTTGACTTTTCATTTTGAACTGTAAGTAGATCTAGGTTTTGCGACCATTGAGGAAGAGAAAGAGTTGAAAAAATGAACGCATAACCAAATGACAATAGATGGAGGCTAGGGTTTATCACAGCCTATTTATAGACAAACTGCAATAGAATAGGTGGGCACAAATTTATAAACGCGCTACGCGATAGTTGGCCCAAAAAGCCCGTTCTGACCCCGGAACGAAATTTGGTAAACCCATATATCAAAATAGGTATTTTATAAAATTCTGAACGCGATGGAAAAAGTTTCACGTTCAAATTCCATCGTATGAAGAAGTTATGCTGAAATCAATATTTTCAAATTGATTTCAAATTGATTTCAATTAAATCGATTTCAAGGCGTTTCGCATTCGTACAATCGAACGAAAAGTCCGATTGCTACGAAACTTGAAACCCTACAAAAATTCACTGTTACGGATCCGATGAAACTAGTTTCGTCGAAATCCAAGTCCGTGAACAAAATGACTATTTTTATATTAATTAAATAAATTTAAAATAAATCAATTAAATCAAATTTTATATTTCAATTATAGAATTGACAATTTATCACCTTTATACTTCTCAATCATTTGCAATTATTTAAACAAAATTTAAATGTCAATTTAGAGAAGATAGATTTATCAATTGCAGTGTCCCATCTTCAATTTCATTATATTCAAAGTTATAAATTAAGTTCCCACAATTTCTATTAAATTACATAATCGATGTTTATTCCATCTAATTTTTTTTTAAGTAGATGGATTCCATGTTGGGTTCAAAATCTATTATTTTAATATCCTTGAATTTTAGTTAAATCTCTATTATCATAATATTTAACGTTAATTTCACTTATTTTGCAATAATTTAAATTAAACTAAATATTGCTTTCTATACTTAAATCTATACTCTCATATTAATTAAGGTTTTAAAACAATCAATAACATTTCCTTAGTCCAAACCCCTTTTACCAATTAATTTCCTTCAAAAACTCATGCCCTATCAATGCTTACATTTATGCTTCATAATTATTTTAATATATCCATTCCAACAACTCTTAACCCTTATCTTTACGTTTCACACTCTTGTAATAATGTCATCCAATTGCTACTTATTATTATAACTTTACAACCTATACACAAATATTTAATTACATTTATAACAATTCAATGTTGGCATTTATTCCTATTAATTTATTCAATGTTTACTGCCCCTTATTTCAATTTCTTCCATTTACAGTTGCGACTTCACTATTCACAGTTACTTTTGTATACTCCTTTCCAATTTAAACCAAATATAACAAATCCCAATTAAATCCAATTTTTACCTTTAAAATAAGTCATAACATTCGAATAACTCTATTAAATTGGAATGTTTCATTTAAGTTTATAAATGATCCACTTGCATTACATAATTCTTTAAATTTATTCCCATTTACGGTTAATCAATGTTATATTACATTAATAAATTTAATATCTTCCTTTATTTAATAAATAACCTAGAATGCATTTACATTTATTCATTTCATTCCATTCATTTATGCGTATTGCATTAAAATTAAATTTATTAGCTAATACCAACATTATTACCATTCATTACAATTAGATTCCAAATTTTTATTCAATACACTGAATGAATAACATATATATTAACCAAATCCTTACATTTGTTTTTCTTCATATTTAAAATCAAATCATAACATTTAAATGATTTTATTGAATTTGAATTTCATCCAAATCATAAATTATTAACTTGCATTAATCATGATTGCTTAATTTATTCCAATTACCATTTACACTCTTTTATATTCCATTATAAATATATGCACATATACGAATTAAGATTTTAAATCCAAATTAATTTTTCCATCAAATCCATTAATTACTAACTTTAATTATTGCAATTCATTGGCTAACATAAATTTTGAATCTATTTCCAAATTTTCACATTTCAATTTACTAACATCTTACCATAGTTTACAAACAAAAGGGATTGTACTAAATAAATTATTTATTGTCCTGCATTACTTTATTACTTCCATTTACATTCACTTTCCATAAATCAATCCTTTTATTCCATTGATAAATGTAATACTTGCCTTAATTTACTTATTCGACTTTATATCAAATGCACAATTTCCACTATTACTATTAATTGCAATACATAATTTAATTTGTAAATTTTAATTACCCTTGACACATCAAATTTCCACATTCTCTTTCATATAAATAAATAAGATTTTTATTCCTTTCTAAATTTAAACAAAAAAACTTATTAATCTAATTCATTTTAAACATCGAATTTACACGGGTCGTTGCACTCTCCCCCACTCAAAACTTTTCGTCCTCGAAAAGGAAAGAAGGGAAAAGAAGAATTAAATAACAATACATCTTATTCAAAATATTTAACTTATAAACAATTAAATTTACAAAATTAATTACTTTAAATAAGATATCCTAATTTATAACCATTTAATCCTTTATATTTAAATTATTAAAGTTTGGAAAAACATTTTCAAAATATTTCTAAGATACTGCATTTTCTTATATAATCCAAAGGGTTACAATTTATGTAAAGTGAAATATTTAAGTGGTTTCAATCACTAACAACAAATTAATACAACAACCATCAATTTTAACAACAGCATACACAACAAATTCAAAACAACCATTCAACCAAACAAACAAATAGTTGTTCGGGTTCAAAACCTTTATATTGTACGGAATGAAGAATAAACCATCCAGTGCATCATTTACTCAACAGTATTTAGATAAAACTAAATAGGTTATTCATCCATCCATACAAATTTAAAGTATCCTTACCCAACAACTAAAACCCAAACAAACAACAACCAATTTGAACAACAAATTTTGTTTATCCTTGTTAATTTCATTCATACATTTGTTGTTTAATTTCTCTTCATTCATATAACGGTTTATTCTTTTTATTTTCATTTATTTCTTTCAATTTTATTTAGAAATAACTGCAACCCTTTTCTTAAGTTTACAATTTCTCTTTATTATATTACATCCATTTATTTTCACTTACTACTTACTATCATTCATTTCCATTAACTCAGGTCATGCTATTAACTGCTATAATTATTCATTCATTTATTATTGCACGACCTCATTTATTTACATTTTAATTATTTAAGGTTATAATCATCTATTTGTCATATTTACTTTTGATTATAATTACTTGGTAACATTTCAATTATAACTTAAGCTTATAACATTAAATTCTCATTTAATAGCAAACTCATTTGATACTCCATTACCTACTTTCACTTGTACAATTTCCATTACATTTTCTTATTAAACATTTCAACTTTTTATATTTGGTAAGTTATATATGTTATTTAAGGGTATAATTGAAAGTTATACAAGTTTGTTCTATTTCCTTAAATTAAATTAAAGTTCAATAATAATAATCTTTATTTCATAGGTTACAAATTTCACATTTCATTTAATACCATTTATAACCTATCATTAAATCTCTTATTCCCTTTAGAGGTTTTAATTTATTAATTACCTACGTTTCAATTCACTACAATAATTGAAACAATTAATTAATGGAAATCTAAGAATTTAATCCGGGTTAAATTTCAAAATGAATCTGCAGTAAAACTACTACAGTGGCCTTTTTCCTTCGAAACTCGAAAATGAAAGTCGATGATGCGGCCGTCATCACCGAAATTATTTTCCAGCGACAGAGAGGAAAGTAGAAAACTTATTTTTTCCAAAATTTTCTTTAAACAAATTTTCCCAAATTATATTAAATGTTTATATCAGAAAGTACTTATAAACAATATTATTATATTCCAAAATTTATTTGAAAGAAATTTCAAAACCCCGGAACTTAAGTTCTAAATTTCCAAATTCCATTTATTTTATTTTTCAATCTTATTTCTATTATTATTTATACACCTTAATACCTAACAACCAATCTATTGCAGCCAAATATAGATATCTTTTGAAAAAATTTATTTTATACATATAGAAAATATAATAGGCAAAATTATTTCATTCACCTATATAAAACAAATATTATGTCGGTCTGTCCTATTAAGTGTTTAGAAATCCCTATTGATGTCATAGCGTCCCATGCACCAATCAGGATTTATAAATACAAAACGGAACAGATTAACATAATATTTAAACCTTTTTATAACACTAACAAATACGCTCTCTCATATATACACTCAGCGAATCCCATAGGGTATTACTACCCTATTGACAAAGAGTCAAATCCCACAAAGCTAAGGTTTATCGCCAAACCAAAGCTCTGATACCATATGTAACGTCCCGCCTTTTCGTACGATTTAAACGGACACGCGTGCCAATTCAAACCATACGGAAGGGCGGATTGTTATGGGGTAAATAAGAAAAACAAGACAGAAAGAAAACAGAATCTCACAGCGGAAGGATAAAATATAATAATAAAATATACAGTTCATAAAACTATTTACAAAACATTTGATTCTTCTTTATACAATTAAATATCAGAGTTCACATACCAATAATATCAATGCAGCGGAATTAAATAGTGTAGTGGAATAATATAGTAGATAGTAATACTAGAAATCTTCGTCTTCGTCCTCCACAATAAAATCTTCAAATCCTGAAACGCTCGGACTGACCCGAGCGAATTGAAAAGACAAAACACTCGAGTCAGAACTAAAAGATCTTATATAAGTTAAATTAACAGAAATAAATATGAGTGCAGTAACTCAAGAGATGCTCGGGATTTACATCTCCTAAGGATCCGTTAAACTATTTACTATGTAGTATATTGCGCTATTATAATAGTGTCTAATTGTAAAATAAACTTACTTTTAAATAGCATTAAGGCTTTACATTTTCCACCTTAACACGTAATAGTCCCAGTAGTCCATCCAATATCATAGTCCCTCCTGATCGGGAAACCACCAGAGGATACCACACGGGCTACGGGAGAAATCCAAACTCGTACAAGGCGCGATAGGGTAAGTGACACGGCACAACTAGGCAATGCCAGGGTAGATATACCAATTGCTATCCGGGCTGGTGGAAACGCGCAGCGCGCAGCTACCACCCACCTCGAACAAACTCCCCCAAAACAAAAATAAAAGTGGCCACTAAATCAATCCAAAGTCAAAGTATAATATCGAAGAGGAGTGTCTGATCAGAGGAATGACCTCATTGGCCCGAGAATTGCTCCTGTTTTAGCCACCTTATGCCAACTCACGGGAGTTGGGTCCACGTATTTACCTTACAGGAAACGCCGCCACCAACCTACTTCATTCTGAAATCTCCACCGCGTACACGGTTAGTCAAAGTGGTTTTCGGTGTTGGCAGAGAATATGACAACTTCTGATCCCAGTCTCTTCAACAACCAAATGTTATTATAACACCGCGGTCCTTTAAAATAATTTATAATTTTAAAACCAGAATATAATATCCATTTCAAAACCATATAAATATGATATCATTTCCTTTTTATAACCCAAAAAAATATGATATCATCTTTATTTTCCAATATATTCTTTCCAAATCATAGTGGTTTCAAAGTAAAATATTTAGAAATCAAAACTCTTGAATATAATATTTCCAAATTTTACTACCTTGAAAACCATAACTTTGAAACAAATTCCATCTCTAAAATGGTTAAATTAGATTACTTTTTATAAAACAAAATAGCTTTTTTACATTTCACAAATCAATTCCAAATATCGATTTAAACTTCCAATACCATTTCAATTCTTATGTTTCAAAGCCTTAAATATTTCATCATTTCAAAACAAACTCATTTGACAAACCCATATATATTAAATTCAATTACTTGTTATTTAGACTTGAAATATTTACTAAATGAATTCAATATAATTTAAGAAAACCTTTAACTTCACATAACTGGAAAATCTTTCAATTTATTATATATTCATTTAAATCAACCTGATATTCATTTAAATCACTCTACACAAAAATCAAGTTATAAAAATCATATCCTTTAGAATTTCTAACTTTTTATTTAATTCCAATTTAACTTAATATTCATCTTCCAACCTTATTCTCATTTAAGTCAATAGAACTTCCAGAAATTAAATTTTAAATAATTGCTTAATCGTATTTGATCTTAAAATCAAACTTTATTTTAAACTTCAAATCAAATTTATACAAAGCTTAAAACCCGGAAATTACTATATATAAATAACCTTTATCAATAACCAAATCAATATCCCATAAACCACATATATAGCTTTACAAAACCATAGAAAATTATTTCAAAAATAATTTTATATATATACCGCGGTGCCTGTATAAAATTTTCTACCCTATGGTCAAGTGATACAGATGTTTATCATTTCGATCCGCAATTTAAAAATAAAAAATGCGGTTGTATATCATTTCAAACCGCAATCCCGAATGAATGAAATGCACGATGACTTGCATTTTATACAATATAAAATGCAGCATCCATTCATCCAAATATCAATCATCAACCATTTATTACAATCATCATCCAATTTAAACAACATCAATATAGAGCATATAAATTATACAGGAAATAAATAATAGGTATTAACCAACATTATATTCAATAATAAATTCAATAACTGAATAACTGTTAAACTAGTCGTTTATATGCAAATAAATAAATTCTAACTGTCAATTTATATGCAATAAATAAAATTAATTAACAGTTAAATTAAGTAAATGCGATTTAACTGAGATGACGAATAAAACATGCCAAACAGCCATAAATAAATTTCTACTCATATCTAAAATTAATTTAACAGACATAAGAACTTTTAGAAATTGTGAGTGGGTTAAAACACTCACCTTTTTGAATTTAAATCGAATTTAAATCCGATTTAAACCCAAAAATTTGACGGTCTCCAAATCTGTCCAAACCAGCTTCAACAGATCCAAAATTTTATTACGATCCTAAAAAAAAAAAATCGTGCGAAACGGAGTTCGTAGGTGGAAGATATTCGATTTAAATCGATTGAAATTAAGAATAAATTAAAAACAAATAAAACAACTCACCTATTAAAACTAAGCCACGTCAGCGAAACCGCTCCCTTCTTCTTCCAAGAGCCCAACGCACGAACATAACAGGGAACGAACCCTAGCCACCACGCATCCCGAATTTTCGCCGTCGCCTGACACACCCTGGCCACGATCAAACTTCACCAACGCCACAACCACCTCAGGCCGACCCCCCTGCTGCCTCGCGCGGCCCCCGCGTCTCACCCTTTTGCAGCCGCCGCCGCCTCCCCTAACCGTCCAAACACGGCGAACCAGCGACCAATACCAACAATTAACGGCATGGATGAACCCTACTCGACAATCTCTACGCGATGGTGCCCCCCGATCGTCACCCGGACGAAGATCCACCATCGAACCATAAAACCCTAAAACGAACGGTCTGAATTGATTCGAAATTTCCGGACAAACGATGGTTCAAACTGAAAAACGAACCACACCAGGAGATTACGTATTTTGAGAACTATGACATATGATTTTTGTGATTTTTTTTGGAGATTTTGAATTTTGACTTTTCATTTTGAACTGTAAATAGATCTAGGTTTTGCAACCATTGAGGAAGAGAAAGAGTTGAAAAAATGAACGCATAACCAAATTACAATAGATGGAGGCTAGAGTTTATCACAGCCTATTTATAGACAAACTGCAATAGAATAGGTGGACACGAATTTATAAACGCGCTACGCGATAGTTGGCCCAAAAAGCCCGTTCTGACCCCGGAACGAAATTTGGTAAACCCATATATCAAAATAGGTATTTTAAAATATTCTGAACGCGATGGAAAAAGTTTCACGTCCAAATTCCATCGTATGAAGAAGTTATGCTGAAATCAATATTTTCAAATTGATTTCAAATTGATTTCAATTAAATCGATTTCAAGGCGTTTCGTGTTCGTACAATCAAACGACAAGTCCGATTGCTACGAAACTTGAAACCCTACAAAAATTCACTGTTACGGATCCGATAAAACTAGTTTCGTCGAAATCCGAGTCCGTAAACAAAATGGCTATTTTTTTATTAATTAAATAAATTTAAAATAAATCAATTAAATCAAATTTTATATTTCAATTATAGAATTGACAATTTATCACCTTTATACTTCTTAATCATTTGCAATTATTTAAACAAAATTTAAATGTCAATTTAGAGAAGATAGATTTATCAATTGTAGTGTCCCATCTTCAATTTCATTATATTCAAAGTTATAAATTAAGTTCCCACAATTTCTATTAAATTACATAATCAATGTTTATTCCATCTAATTTTTTTTTTAAGTAGATGGATTCCATGTTGGGTTCAAAATCTATTATTTTAATATCCGTGAATTTTAGTTAAATCTCTATTATCATAATATTTAACGTTAATTTCACTTATTTTGCAATACTTTAAATTAAACTAAATATCGCTTTCTATACTTAAATCTATACTCCCATATTAATTAAGGTTTTAAAACAATCAATAACATTTCCTTAGTCCAAACCCCTTTTACCAATTAATTTCCTTCAAAAACTCATGCCCCTATCAATGCTTACATTTACGCTTTATAATTGTTTAATATATCCATTCCAACAACTCTTAACCCTTATCTTTACGTTTCACACTCTTGTAATAATGTCATCCAATTGCTACTTATTATTATGACTTTACAACCTATACACAAATATTTAATTACATTTATAACAATTCAATGTTGGCATTTATTCCTATTAATTTATTCAATGTTTACTGCCCCTTATTTCAATTTCTTCCATTTACAGCTGCGACTTCACTATTCACAGTTACTTTTGTATACTCGTTTCCTATTTAAACCAAATATAACAAATCCCAATTAAATCCAATTTTTACCTTTAAAATAAGTCATAACATTCGAATAACTCTATTAAATTGGAATGTTTCATTTAAGTTTATAAATGATCCACTTGCATTACATAATTCTTTAAATTTATTCCCATTTACGGTTAATCAATGTTATATTACATTAATAAATTTAATATCTTCCTTTATTTAATAAATAACCTAGAATGCATTTACATTTATTCATTTCATTTCATTCATTTATGGGTATTGCATTAAAATTAAATTTATTAGCTAATACCAACATTATTACCATTCATTACAATTAGATTCCAAATTTTTATTCAATACACTGAATGAATAACATATATATTAACCAAATCCTTACATTTGTTTTTCTTCATACTTAAAATCAAATCATAACATTTAAATGATTTTATTGAATTTGAATTTCATCCAAGTCATAAATTATTAACTTGCATTAATCATGATTGCTTAATTTATTCCAATTACCATTTACACTCTTTTATATTCCATTATAAATATATGCACATATACGAATTAAGATTTTAAATCCAAATTATTTTTTCCATCAAATCCATTAATTACTAACTTTAATTATTGCAATTCATTGGCTAACATAAATTTTGAATCTATTTTCCAAATTTTTACATTTCAATTTACTAACATCTTACCATAGTTTACAAACAAAAGGGATTATACTAAATAAATTATTTATTGTCCTGCATTACTTTATTACTTCCATTTACATTCACTTTCCATAAATCAATTCTTTTATTCCATTGATAAATTTAATACTTGCCTTAATTTACTTATTCAACTTTATATCAAATGCACAATTTCCACTATTACTATTAATTGCAATATATAATTTAATTTGTAAATTTTAATTACCCTTGACACATCAAATTCCACATTCTCTTTCATATAAATGAATAAGATTTTTATTCCTTTCTAAATTTAAATAAAAAAACTTATTAATCTAATTCATTTTAAACATCGAATTTACACGGGTCGTTACATCACCCGTGCACTGTGACTAAATGCCTCTTACGTCTGACCGGCGCTGACCCAGATAACCTCGTAGGACCCCGAAGTTGCACTCAGGATCCGCCAAACTAGACTTCTATTCCCTATCTCCACGATCACCAATGTGGACTAGCCCCAATCCAAAGTGTCGGTCCTCCAAAAGAGTTCCCACAGCTAGCTTGGCTGTGCAAAATCCTCCAACGATCTGCCTAAAGAAGCCTACGTCGGAGCATGCTTGTCCTATTCTATCCGTGTCGATCTGCCTGAAGAAGCCTACGATTGTGGATGCTATCTATCCTACATACTAGCAACCTATGAAAGGTAACAAACATCCTTGCAAACCTACTTGCCTGCTCTTAGTACGTACAGCCAAAACAATATTTTGGTCTTAACTGCATGAAACACATATCCTGACCTTTACAAGGTCTGCCTACCGAATCGCTTCCAGATTAATTAATTTTACCATTATATTTTACATACTGTTTATTTCCATTAATTTTCTTTAGGCCACTTTTACATCCGATTTGGTTATTTCACAATTTTTCTTTTTCCTACATAAGTCGTATTTCAATTTCACGTCTGTTCAGTTCGTATGGTTTGTCTGTAATTTTTATACCATTTTGTTACAGATTTACACTAGCATTTAGGGTCCATTTAATTTATATTTTTTCCCACTCTAATTTACTTTTTCCTTTAGGAGATTTAATCTATACAAAATTTTTATCCAATAGCCACAAACCAGTTATAGAAAATTCCACTTTTACATTTTTAGGATACATATGAAACAAACAATTATGTCAATAAGGTTTTCCAATTTTGTTCCAAAACCATATTCAAAATTATGTAATTATATCAATCAAAATCATAATTTTATTCAAGTAACATATTCTGAATTTATTCGACTAACATGTTCTACCATTAAAAATTGAATAACAATTCTAATTCAATTTAATTAAACCAATCTTATTTATGCTATGAAACGTGAATAACAATTTGTTTGTTTCAAATTTCAATCCAAAATGAATTAGAATTGAGAAGGAGAAGATATAATAATTTACATAAATTTCAATCTTATTTATGCCATAAAATGTGATTAGATAATTTGTTTGTTCCATATTATAAACCAAACATGAATTAGTTTTGAGAAGTGAAAGAAGAAGAAGTTGCGATAATTTGCATCTATTCTCAATTAATAACAGAAATTAATTCATATTAATGTGTTGGTAAAGAATTGAAATTGAACTGCTTTATTTTTTTTTATTTCATATTAATTCCCACTCAACCTGGCACTTGAGCTTGTATAAATTTGAAAAAGTTTTGCTTTAATCTTTCTCCCTTTGATTCTTCTAAATTTCTCAAATTGCTTGAATGTATATAGATGATTTAATTTGGTAGAGATTTGTTTATTTAGTAGAGAAAAGGAGGAATAATAATACACACTAATTTTAACATAGAATTATGGCAACGGCTGAATAAGAGATTAGGTTTTGGTTACTAGTATACAGTCTGTTTGTTGCGTTGCCTTATTTGCGACGGTTTAGGTAAAAACAGTAGCAAATAGTATAATATGCGATGATTCTTCTTAAAAATCATAGCAATTGGTCTATGAGAAGTAGAAGTAAATTTAATAAAAGTAATTACGATGATTTTTATCTATAACCGTAGCAAATACGTTTTTATTTGCGAACAGTTGTTGTCATAACCGTGGCAAATACCTATTGCAAATTGTGACCATTACGATTCAACCGTTGCAAATAAATCTATCGTATTTATTTATTCAGCATCCTGCTTTCTTTTTTATCATCTACTTCACATTACCGCTTCATAATAAAAATCAAATCCCTAAATTCGTAAGCCTAAAACCGTTTGTCCTTAAATCCTTAAAATCCCTGCTCCCTCCATTCAACTCATTCTTCCTTCGTACCCTTTCCTCCTTCGCAACCCTTCCTGTTCTGAGTAGTTCATGTGCCGGTACAAGCTCGACAACGAGCTCCGCCGCTGCGAGTTTAGCATCACTCGCTGGTAAGTACTGTTTGATTGATGAATCGTTGAAATATCAAAATTAATTTTCAATAAGATTTGAATTCAGAATTTGAATTTGATGTTTGTTAAATTTGATGTTTGTTAAATTTGATTTACTTTTACTTGCTATATGATTCAGTCTAACTTTTCTTGCTATAAGATTTGAATTTAATTTGAGTTCAATTACTTGTTTTAATGTTAATTTTAGAGATGTTTTTTTGTAACTTAAGGGGAAGGGAAGATGCAGCAGAAGTGGCAGGAGGGTCGGAAGTCGTTGAAGGTGTTGGACGCATTCTAACTGTGGACAAAGCCTTTAGTAGATGCTTCAGCTGCGCTGAAGGGAAATTCGACTAGGTAGTTCATTGGGCATATGATTTTGAATATGATTACTAGGGGTACTGAGAAGTTTTGCAGAACCATTACAGATTCCCTAGAAAATTCTAGTTGTCATTGGCATATTTTATAAAAAAAAATTATTTTGGTCTTAGTTACCATCCAAACTTATTATAGAATTTATAATCTGCTTTAATTTAATCATTTTAGTCATTTTATCTAGAAAAATTGGGAAACGATACGAGCTAAGGACCTGATCGAACAGAACTAGTTATTGCTCTAAATGCATAGTCTCCAATGGGTTTTTACACAGGCAGGCAAGTTTTTACTTTGAATTACCTTTTCTACTCTGATATATACGCGCATTTCATTCAAAGTAAGATGAAACCTGAACATTTAAGCACAATTTTTTTCTAGGTATATCCCGTATGTTTGTCAAATACTCACATTTGAAGAATATATGATATCTTGTTTCAGCTTGAGTTTGACACAAGATACATATTAGAACACCATTTACTAATTCAATCTTTGGTATTTAGTTTGTTCAATCTTGCCATGAATAAACACATTCAGTATTTTTACCCCCACTTCATACAAATATGAAAACCGATTACTGAAAATTTGTGATCATGAAGTGGATTGATGAATTCAAATTAAGTTTAATGAACATATCCAATTTTTCAAGGACCTCATTTTAATTCATATCTAATTAATGATAATTGGATTTGTATATAACGAACAATGGTATAACTGTCAGTAAACAATTTACTGATAGGCTTCTATAATAGTTTATTAGGCCGAGAAATTTAATCATATGAATAGAACTGAAGAAACTGACAAACTGGTTCATAAAGAATAAAATTACAGATCAAATAGGAGAATGTTAGATATTAGTTGATATCCACTTTGGGTAGCCTTTAACTTCCAGTGGCTACATATTTTCTTAAGCCTGCTAAAAGTATCATAGTCTTAGGCATAAGACAATTTAATTTCATAATTTCTTAATGTTATATTTTTCAGTGTGCTGGAGGTGATGTTGCTCGAGCACAGGTGATGTTGCAGGGGTGTTCATAGCATGTAGACCGGGGAGCAAGCATGTTGATATTTTAGGTCGATTCGCCAGCATTCATGGTCTCCCCTGTACCG
The DNA here is from genome assembly GCA_030765085.1 of Allium cepa. NCBI lineage: Eukaryota > Viridiplantae > Streptophyta > Magnoliopsida > Asparagales > Amaryllidaceae > Allium > Allium cepa. The sequence goes on along the minus strand of CM060940.1, from coordinate 210,747,458 downwards.
TCTCCCACACCATAACACCGTCCATATTTATATCTCAAATTATTGTCGCCCTACGTACTTCAGAACGGTATTTCCTTGCTGTTACTCATTTTTGGAACTAATCATTCCCTTTAACTTTAAAATTCATTTTAACCTCATTATTTTCATCGCTTCATACCCTTACCGTGTTGATGAAGTAACACATAAGACCCGCACCCAATTTTGTACACCACCCTTTATTTACCACTGTTTCTAGAGATTTTACGTACCCTCTATTTTTAGATGAAAGGTTGGCAAATCTTTTCATTCAATCACTATGTTTCGAGTAATTTGATGTCATATTTTTTTTGTTTATTTTTCCTTTCAAAAATTTTCAACTACAAGTTATTATGTATTTACTTGCATATAATTCTTTATATTACTTAACTGAATACATAAGCATGTTCGTTTTTGTAATATTTAACTCTACTTTTCAATCGTTACACTTGCTTAGGTAAGGTATGTGAGTATTTTATTCCACTATTTTGCACGAAAGCTAAAGGATTATCAAATCTATCTCATACAGTTTTTCCTTGCTTTCACGTACAGAAAAATGTGTCCAACATAGGAAATAAATCAGATGTATATTTAACTGTTTCACTATATGGAAATAACTTACTACTAAACTTTTTGCTTTATTTTTGTATTAATCCATGTGTGGTAATTGATTGATTCATTTCAATTTGGCATTAAAGTGGGGAGTGCATGTGCACATGTCTTAAGTTAGTTATGTATCATATCGCTTCATCTATTTTTTAAGCGTCATCCATTCAAAATGTTGTGATTCAGATATGGCTATAGCCATTAGCACCAAATGTCATAATTAAACATATACATGATCATGTTTATAATTATAGATTGTTGGCTTTTGGCCAATATTATTGACGATTTAAGGACAAAGTGCTTTTGCTTGCTTAAGAGAGAAAGAATGTGTACATTATGAATGCAGGAAAATATTTTTCTACATCCTTTCACTAGTTCTAAATAATAAATCATAATAATCATTTCATTTTTAATGATGTTTCTATTCAATTCCCCTCAGTTTAGGCTTGAAAACTATTTTTTCCTACAAATTTCTTTTTGTTCACATCTTCAATGATTTGGTTTCAGATTTGGGTATAATATGCATTAAGAACATGAGATTATGTTATAGTGGATTTGGAGCTAAGGGAGAGGAGGGTGGAGCATAGTTAAGGGAGAGAGAGGTGGTGAATTGGTGTAGGTGCTCCAATCAAGTAGGAGGCTTGGAAAATGATGCTCTTAAGCCAAGATTAAGGTACAATTATTTATAATCTCAAGCACATTTTATGCTGGTTTTTAGGCTTTTGCATGTTCTCATTTCTGAATAATAAACAATGTAAACCATGTAAGTTTTCTTTCTTAACTTTCAAGAAAAAATATGCATTACAATTTATGTTCCTTTTTTATTACTTTTGGAACGGTTTAGTTTTTGTTTGTTTCATCTTGCTATGAGTTGTGGTGTAATAGGATATAGTGATATATAGGCAATTATTTAGGCATCTTTCTTGTTTAAATGTGTTAAATTTGTTGACTGAAGCCAAGAGGAAGTTAGGGTGCTCTAGTGTTGCTGCTACATTATCTGGTAGTGGTGCAAATACATTAACTGTAAAAAAAAAATAGGTACAAACTTCAGAATAGGACTATTATAGCAGATGATGTTGAACAGAGGAAGGTGGGCTTATGGCCCCTGTATTAAGAAGTATAAGAGGCAAATTTAGTGGTGTTTTTAGATACTGTATTGGGAAACCAAATTTAGTTGTGTTTTAGGATGGGTATACTATGAACATGAGATTATGTCCTTAAATGTGCATTGGTAGCTTATTTGTTTACCCTTTGATGGTTTGAAGATCGACCAAAGTGATGTTGTGTTCTTTGTGTGATGTATTATTTCTACAGGTTTTATAGGCTAAAGGCATTTTGTTTTAATTTTGAAAACGTTAAATAGTAACCTATTTCTTTGTTTTGATTTTGGAAACCTTAAATGGTTGACATATATTATAGGCTTTTGACATCTATTGACATAAATAGGATATTGTTTGATTAGTAACCATAAATAGATCTTATGTTAGGTTTTATTGGCTGAAGCTATAGGTGCAAGACTCAAGGAATTGCAATCAGTTTAGGCGAAAAATTACTCTCAAACAGAAAGGAAGCCATTAAAGCTAAATCTTTCAGTTTGTATTCTTATAGGTATGCTGCAGTTTAATCAGAGAACACAATTTTTCCTTGTTTCTTACATTGCATATTCAGTTCCTTTTATTTGACGTGAAGTTATCGTTTATAGATTTCACTATTTTTAAATTTTGTACCGTAGTTATTTAATCAAAACAAATAATGCTGTTTATATTTAGCTGTTAAGGATATTTTTTTTGGTATTGTTGATATATATGTATTAAGCCAGTTTAATGATGTTTCAACATCTATATAAAGTTTATTTGTTATTGATGTACTTTTTCTATGTGCTGAGTTAGATACTTTTTATATTAATCCATTATGTGAATCTGCATTGAATATTTGAAGCCAAATGCTAGTCTATTGCGACTGTTATTTAAAAACCATAGCAAAAAATATGCAACTTGTGACGGTTGTTTAACCAACCGTAGCAAAAAATTATTCTTTCGAAGTCAAAATAACCGTCTATTGCGATGGTTGTTATGAAAAACAGTTGTAAAAAATAGGTAATTTGCAACGGTTGTTTAACCAAACACAGCAAATGGTCACCTTTTTGAAGCCAAAATGATAGCCTAATGCGATGGTTATTATGAAGAACCGTCGCAAAAAATAGGTCTATTGCGACGGTTATTAAAATAAGCGTACCAAAAAGGAGTTTTTTGCGACGGTTTATAAATTGTCGCAATAGGTTTTTACCTATTGCAACATCTGCATTTGCTATGTTTGTTTAATCATAGCAACATGGGGTAAACAACCGTCGTAAATGACATGTTTTTAAGTAGTGTTAGATGGTTTATTTATAGATTGTTTGAGTGAATATATTCCATTACATTATTTTAGATTAAATTTGGTTCTTTCATACACTAAATGGTTATCCATTCTAGCCATATACATCACTCAACCAATAAAATTTAGGCATCTCATCCTATTATATCACTATTATATCACTGGAGCGAATAGGAAGCCGTCACATGTCAGAAACAACGCTGAAATACGTAAGAAATTGCGGGAAATGAACCAGCTAAAAAGAAATATCACTTCAGATTTTGGGCGACAACGAAACTTGATCTTGGTCACTAAGGAAGTCAACATGTGCCGTTACGACTGTACCAAATGCACTTTTTTTTTTTAATTATATTTTCCATAAAATTTCGGGGTGTCACAAGATTCATAGGCATCAAAACCCCCTGTGTTTTAATCTTTTATTTTTTTCATTTGTGGTTAAATTTATTTGAAATATTTCAAAATGGATAGCCGAAGATATGATATGAAATGTGATAATTTAAGTACATCCCGCCACTTAAAACCCCTATTCATAGCTTCGACAACAAAAATCCTGGTCTATCCTTTTCTTAATTTTTGATGGCGATTGCTTCCCTAGATGACTTTAAAGCCAAAGACATCATCTGCCAGTTTACCTTCTTCTAAGAATCCTTAGTACATGATTAACTGTTCACATGATTTTTACTAATTTTTGTAGTTTTTTCATTCTTTTTACAGGTTGAGTTTGAAAGAAACCTTCTAACAGATAAATTTTTATATCAAACGGTTTAGGAGAGCGAGGATGGATGTGAGTTCAATATTTAATGAAGATGCTGGTCAAATTCTTGCTAAATTCATTAAGAATGATTAATCTTTGTATTTTGCTGAAATTTTTAGTAGTGAGCTTTGCTTTGATATTGCAAAAAAGAGTATTTATACATTTAATGTTCCTTAAACATTGTTATGCAATGCTCAATAAATTCAATGAAACAAATGGATTATAATTTAAAATTGTTATTATTTTTAATGTAAAATATTTATCTTATATATATTTTAATTAAAGTAAAATATAGTTTCATCATTTTCTTTAATATAAATACAGTATGCATGTTGAAACTGACATATTAAAGATTTATTGGATGAATTAACTGATATTCTATAACTGGTATTTATCAATACGTTAAATTTAAAATTATCTAATTAGTTTAAAGATAAATAGTAGGAATGAATTGAGAGTGATTTTGTAAAAAATTGTAGAAATTTTAATGCCGAGTTAATTGAACTCAGAAACAAAATTTTGTAACGTGGTATATGATGAATTTTGAGATTAAAATGGTTATAATTGATTTACAGACTAACTTTGAGATTATTATTTATGTACATGATTTAGTGATTTAGTGTGTGTGATTTATATGTCTTTGTAGTTGAATGAAAAAATAATTTTACCCGTTTTGTCAACATGAATATACATACATATTCATACACACATGTATACAAATACATATATAAATGTACACATATTAAAATTGACATATAGTTTTAAAACTTATTAGAAGAATAGACTAACTATTACTAAGATTATTTAAATAGTTTAAATTTTAGAAAGTAGATTCAGTACATGGATTTAGATATAAAATATTAAAAAAGAACGGGGATTGTAAATGATGGTAGAAAGGTTAAAACGTAGGTATTTGAAGCTTAAAATAGAATTTTACAATCCAATCCAATGTATGATAAATTTATTGAGATGGATAAATAAAAAAAATTAAATTTGTTAATGTTGTTTATGTATAATATTTATGTTTTTTGATTTATGTACCTTTATGTTTAAATGAAAAAACATGTTTACTACTTTTTGTTGATATAAACATGGTATACATATTCAAACTGTCATAATGCAGATTTATTAGATGAATTAGTGAATATTTGTTAGTTCAATTTATTCAAATATTTTAAGTTCTTGATTACATAACTAATTAAAACATATTGGCTTAGATGTACAATATTATATGATATTGAGGAGGCTTTGTAACTATGGTAGAAATTGCAAAATGTAGATATTTGACATTTAAAAAAAAGAATTTTACAATGCAATGCATGGTGATTATACCGATATGAATAAGTTATAAATTAATTTTGTTATTATTACTAACATATACAATTATGTTATGTGATTGGCGTGTTTATATATCTAAATGAATTTTAAACCCTTTTATTAATACAAATATTAAAATTTTCATATTTTTAATTATGATTTATTAGACAAATCAACATATAATAATCTGTTGAACTTATTGAAATGGTTTTATGATTACATGATTAATCATAATATGTCTGATTTGAATGTAAAATTCTGGAAGGGAACCAAGTGAGATTTTGTAAATTGTTATAGAAATTTTAAAATGAGAGTGTTTGAAGTAAAAGATATAATTTGTAATGTACTTGAGATAAATGAATGATAAATCGAATTTGTTATTATTATTTATGTATGTTCTTTAGACTATGTGACTTATATATCTTTACTTTAATAAAAAGGACATTCTACTATTTTTGTAAATATAAGCATGGTGTGCATATTGAAATTTCTATGTTTTTTTAGCTTAGTAGATGAAGATTGCATTTATCTAATTGGTTTAAGTTAAGTTACATAATTTTTGTAAATGTATGGAATGAAACGTAAAATATTAAGAGAAAAGTGAGGTGGGTATCATAAATAATTGTGATAGTTTGAAACATAGGAATTATTGGTTAAAAGTAGAATTTTACAATGCAATATAGGAGAAATTTGTTAGAATAAATGAATTACAAATTAAACTTGTTATTATTGTTTTATGTTTATATATCATATCGACTAAAAAATTAGCTTTATCATTTTAGCTTGTATAGTATGATATATATATATATATATATATATATATATATATATATATATATATATTGGAATTGTCGTTCTTTATTATTTATTAAAAGTATTAATGAATAATAATTAATTGAATTTATTAAAATAGTTTCTGGATTATGTATAAACCTATTATATGAACTCGAATATAAAAGTTATGACGTAATTAATGAATTATTTTTATACAATTGTATAAACTTTAAATTTTACATACCAGAATGTAAAATGATGGGAGAGATTTAGTAAAATAAGTGCAAACTTATAAAATTAAAAGATTTGAAAATAAATTATCAAGAGAGAATTAAGGAGAAGAGAAAAACTCTTAGAATCAATGAGAGAGGTAGAAATTTGTAACGATAGCGATTTTTCGTTGCCGAAAAACCGAAATGTCAGGGTTTAAGAAGAAGAAAGAGAGAGAAGAAGAGATAAAAAGATAGAAAATGGAGGGAAAAAAATATAGAACTGAAAGAGATAACATAGAAAATAGAACGGAACAGAAAACAGCAGAACAACCACAGAATCTCACAATTCGCAGCGGAACAACATATAATAATAAATGAATAATCTTTAAACAAAGAACTATATCAGTTATTACATTACATTACATTACATTTCATTTCATCATATCATCAGAGTGTACAACAACAACAACAAACAGCGGAAAAGAAATACTATATAAGTAATACGCCATGCCATCCAGCTTGCCTCCAGCAATTCCAGAATATCCAGAATATCCTGATAAACCTTAACTCTTGACTGCCCGTGTGGAAATTGGTGGGCACCCAGAGTTTAGGAAGGAAAACAATAAACTCCGAGCCAGTCACGTGACTGGTGTGAGAACTCAAAACAGCTTATTTATCTTTGAAAAACAAAATAGAGGAATATTTTTAAGTCAATTCGCAATGCTTTTTAAAAATGAGACTACCATAAGGCCTCCCGCACACACACACAATGCAAACGCAGAATCGGAGGAGATTTCTCCTTATGATAGTCAAAGATGCTTGATACGCATTTAAAAAGAACATTTGATATTATTACTAGTGCATAGTGTAGGAAAATATTTCAAAAGTAGAATATAAATCTTAGCCAGCATAGACATTTCGAACTATGCCTACTATAGCTACCATCTAAACAGTGGTGACCACCATAAGTAAATGGCAGGTTCTACAACTAATACCGTACAAGGTTTCGTATTGTGAATTGGATTTCCAACGAATGATCAGGTCAAGGAACTTTCCATTGCCACATGAGAATGCCTCTGGAAGGACATCCCCGAGAGCCAAACCGGATCTCTACCAACACAAGGCCGGGTTACCCCTAACTGAGTAACAACTGACCGAATATGTCACCCCCCGGTCCTTTGGGACCTTTCACCGAGCGCTCGTAATCAATTCACACAATCATAAAGTGTTTTCAACATGAGTAAGTATCTGGGCTCCATACCATGATACAACCCTTTTCCAGAAGAAAATGCACATACCCTAAAGGGCGCTACCCCTCATAACCTTGCCGCATCTTTCCTGTTTTGACCATTCCCGAGGTGTGAGGCTCGACGAAGTCACGTCCACAAAAACATACTTTATACAAAAGCCATGTTTTGGGTCAATAAATGATCATAGAAATGATCACCAGGATAGACGATCAAATAAATGATCCTATCACAAATAATCAACACAATGATCATTTCACAGCAACACTCAGCATGTCACATTACCAAATTGGGAATATATCGCTGATAACATTCAACTACATAACCTCTGAGCTCGTACGTCTCAGAGAAGGGTGTTAAGCTAAAAGAATAAATTCTCTGCCACCAACAGAAATATATTTGAAAGAAATCGGCTTTATATCTCAATTTGTAATGTCAGACATACAATCCATACAAGTCTGTTCCGGGATCGAACAGAACCGAAGGCACTTACAAAGAAGTCCTTGCAATCCGTATATTCACAATCCTGATCGGATTTCCCATCACTTAGGGAATCTCTATACCAGGAGCTACCCAGTGCAGAGACAATCGATAGGTCATCCTATCGCTTTCGCAAATACCCGATCTTCAACACCGGTCTTCAATGCTATCCATTACGTCGTATCACTATTCGGAATGGGTAATCCGAATAACGAGCGCAATAATTTAAAAACAAGTGTAGCATTCAAATTCAAGCAAATCACAACAAATACCTTTCAAAGGTAAATATTGATAGTCGGTTATTGAACTATCAATGGATATGCACAACATCACCAGATTCCAAATAATTTTCCAAATAATTTATTTTCCAAAATATCTTTACAAGATATATAATTTCAATATGTCAAAAATAAATCAATATTTATTTTTAAAAGAATTCCAATTCCTTTTATAAATTCCATAGTGAATTTATATTCCAAAATATCTATGAATATACGACTTCAATTATTCACTTCAATTTATCTTCAAAATGATAAATTCTCAAAATATTCACTTTATATTGGAAAACATTTCCATACTTACTTATTAAGTAATCCTCAATCCATTTATTTTCAACACTTGGAAAATATTCAAATATACTTAAATCGAGATTAAGTATATATTTCATTTTTTAAGGAAATCGTTCACTTAAACATATTTATTTGGGCCAAAACGAATGTTGCGTAAAACATCGTTACGACAACCCAAAATCACTAGTATAGGGATTCTAAATTAAAATAGATATATAAATCCCAATACTATACAAAACATTTCCTTTCGGAAATCATTTACTATAACAACAGTGTTATAGTCCACCATTTCCTTTTATTTCTCGAAAACCTCTATTTCAACAATCAATGTTGAAATCTATGGTTTCGAATCTCAACCCAATTAAAACATCGTTAACTTGTTTTAATTCTATTTAAAACATCACATTCAAAACAATTTCTTTAACATATTATTCACTATTCAAAACGTGAATATACTTGTTAACAAATTTCATCCTTTTATTCATTTTATTTTAAAGGATTATTCACTATCTAAAATGTGAATATAACTCCATAAATACATTATAACAATTTACTTATCAAAATAAGTCGTTTGCGAATTTACAAAACAACGTTTATAAATTCTATTTCTATTTGTTTTATAACTACTTCCTTTATAAATCTCCTTTATTAACCTATCTCAATTCATATCTCAATGATATACTAAAAGTTCATATTATAAGTGAAATACTTATAATTTATTTGTTTGCAAAAAATCGTTCCTTTGAACTTCATACTTATAAATCTTATAACTTATAAGCTTCAATTATTTATCCAAAACCATTCTTTTAATAACTTTATGAATTTTATAAACTTACTGCTTATAAAATTCCATTTATAACTTCACCGTTTATAATTCTATAAATTTCATTCATTTATGAAATTCATTCACAATTCATTCTAACACTTATAAAAACTCGTTTTATAACTCAAATATTTTTAATTTACAAATTATCAATTTATAAATCTCTTATATAAATCAATTTATATTATTCTTTTAAAACGTCTTTAATCTCCTTTATAATTTCACCATTTTTATTTATAAAATAATTAAATTTTATAAATCCTATTTTTTCAACTTTGTATAATAAATTCAAAAATCCCAATTTAAACTATTTTATAAAATTATTAACCCATATTTTCAAAAATCAACTTTTAACTATATTTCTTAAAAATATAATTTTTTATAACATTAAAAATTATATCGTTTATTTATTTAAAATGAATCAATTTCCAAACATATAGTATATTTTCAAAAATCACTTTAAAATCATTTTAAAATCCCAAAATTTGGTTCAATGATGCTACATACCAAATAGTCAATCACGACAAACAACGACATCATATATCGATATGATAATCCATCAAATATCAAAATATCTGAAATCAAATAAAAACTGTTGAGGAATCCAGTTGGATCCCTCCAACCTGTTTTCCTGCATCCACAAACATTAGCACAATACCAATTCCGCTCCAGTACGGAATTATCGCGGTATATGGGATTTAAAATATTATCCGCTTAATAGACGGCGCAATAGGGTCTCATCCGCTATACAAATGCGGGAAATCAACAACTCCAATATATACATATGCCAATATATATATATATATATTGCTATCATATATAATACCAATTTCACTGTTTATGAAATATTCGCGGTATATGTTTTTAATAAATAACATCCGCTTACTAACGGTGCATAATGTCTATTTTAACAATCAATAGATAACAATCATCATTCAAACATGCATTCAAATATTTTAAATCTAACTATTTAAAATAAAATCGAAACTGATTCGATTGAGTGAGAAGTTCTCACCTTGATTTCAATTTCGTTTTAGCGATTTATTTCGAATAAAATTAAACGGACGTTTAATTTTTCCCGAAATTCTCACTAACTCCAAACGACTCCAATCCAATTCCATCGCGTAGTGCTCGTCCATACGATTCCAACGCAACTGGTTTCGCGCGGTTTCGACCTCGTATGAAAAAGATATGTATTTTTGAAGTTACACGAATTTATTTATATAAATTACAACATAATTTTATAATTTTAAACCTATGCAATCAGAGCCGCTAGATCCAAATCCTTTTCAATCTCCACCGTGCTTTGTCTTCTTCCACGCACGCGCAACCTACAGGAAGAAGCCGAACGCGTTGAAACCCATATTGCTCACAACTAGGGTTAAGAATCGCAGCCATCACACGCGAGTTGAAGGCGATCAGGATACGCCATCGTGTAGCCCAACTCGTGCTCGACGCTCGGCCAGAGGGGCACAGAGCTCGGTCAAGCCCTCAACACGCAAATCGAGGCCGAACGGCCTGCCTTCATGGCTCCCCAACGACCACCACACTGCTCCATTCGCGATCATATCCGTATGGATCTCTAGAACTCACTTCGCTCTTCATTTCGTTAGTTGAGAGTTTTTGAAATCATTGAATGGATTGGGGGAGATTGAGGGGAGAAAGTAGGTGATTTTAGGCCATAGATAAGAAATGGTGGCGGCTGATGAAGTTAGGGTTTAGTTTTTTTTTTTTTGTGAATTTATGAGCTATTTATAGAGAATAAATGAACACTATTCATTCGGGTTTTCTAAACTCCGATTCACGCGCCGTAACCAACGTTTCTAGGGTTTACCCCGCGTTCCGGATACAATGGAACAGGTATCGGAAGCTAATTCGGACATCTGTGCGAGTTATGGCAATAAACGATCAATTTGAATTAAACCGATTTAAACGATTTTCTAGGCGTTTTAATTTGTACCGGACAAACAGTAAATCCAATTGACACGAAATTTGAAACCTTACAATAATATCACATTACGGATCTGATGAAACTGGTTTCGTCGAAATCCGAGACTGTTTGAAAAATGGCTATTTTAACTCGCCAAATTAATATTAAAAATAATTCGATGCGTTTCGAGCTGCCACGATCAAACGATAACTCCGATTGCTACGAAAATTGAAATCCGATAATAACTAACTATTACGGATCCAATGGAACTGGTCTCGTCCAATTCTGAGACTGTTCAAAAATTGACTATTTTCACTAGTCGATTTAATATTAAAATATTCAATTTTCACAAATTAACTTTTAATTCGATTTTAAAAGTTCTAAAATATCATTCTAACTCCAACATGATAAAATAAAATTTTACAAATTATTTTCAATCATATTTAACCCAATTTTCAATTATTTCCATAATTCAACATATTAAATTATCGATTTAATTATCCAATTAAATCCAATTATTCGAATAAAATTTATTCGACTTATAAATTCACTTATTAATATTTAAAATTAATTAAATATTCAAATTTTAATTACTTAAAATCCTGGGTCGTTACAATCTTCCCCCCTTAAAAGAATTTCGTCCTCGAAATTATCAAGTAAGAAATATTACAGAATCTATTAACTTTCCCAAAATTCATAATTAAATTTCTTACAATAACTTTACTAAGTTTTAAAATCATACTTAGTTATCTTTTCAAAAACAAACTATATCATTTAACTTTCAATTCCAAATCAAAGTTAAAGTTTTCAAAATTTTTCAATTTTCTCAAATTTTTTCTAACACCTTAAATTTTCGGAAAAATCCACCATAGTCTCCTTTGCGCGGCTCGATCCGAAAAAAAAATGACAGTATATATATCACAAATATACATCTCATCAAGTAATGAGGTATCCCGAAGGGAACAAAGCATAAAAGTACGGTATTTAATCCGAGATATGTACCTTATATTTTATTAGCGAGCATATACGGCTAATATAGCGCGAAAGCGAGCTCCAAATGCGAAGCAAACGCGATCCGCACCTACTAAATACTCAACAAACAACATGATAAACATGCATGTAGACAATAGTATCAATATACAACATATAGCAACATAATAACTATATATGCCAACATAGCAAATGCAATAAAAGCAATATATTCAACCATCAACCAACTAGCATTCATAACCAATAAATATTCATTCATATTCTCATTAATATTCAATGAAATGGTTTTCAATTTAATCACATTTGATTCATTAACAGTGGATGATTTACTAACATTCATTTTCAATTAGTTTATATTCACTAATCCATATTCAAGTTGGTTCACTTCCAAATCAAATTCAATTCTATTTAAGATTCACTTAACTTCCAATTGAATTCCAATTAGCTTTCAATAACATTAGATTTTAATGAATTAACACCTACATTCATTATTTCATATCAACTTAATTTACATTCATTTGATTAACATTCAATCCATTTATTCAATTCAATTACAAAAGTTGAATTTCATTTATATAACTCAAGTTCACATTTATCACTTAACTTTATTAATTTACTTTGATATCAAAATCAACTTAATTCAACATCTATTAAGTTATATTTCCTTTTTATAACATCACTTTGTTTTTACTTAACTTAAATTCCAACTTATAAATCAATTCAGCTTCCAAATTCTAAAGTAAATTTCCATTTAACTTTAAATTCATCTTTATTTACAACTCTTATCCATAAATATATTCATATAGTTTCACTCCTTATATATATAAGTTTATTTCACAATTGTAAATCACATTAATTATAATCCCATACTTATAATTCTTTTTACTTATATAATTATTCTTTTACGTAGATTATTCAAACAACCAAACAATCTACTTATATACACTTTAGTAATTCTGAAAAATTATTCCTTTATATATAAAATATAATCAAGGTAAAATTATTTCATTTACCCAACTTAAAACAATATCGTGTCGAATTGTTCTATTCAAGTGTTTAGAAACCCCTTCGATTCAGTTTCGAGGCTGCGCCGACGAAGGTTCATATACCACTCAACAAACCAATCATCACAATATAAAACAATTTTATATTCACTAACAAAAACGCTCTCATAGCTATTATTACACTCAAACTCATTCTAGAGTACTACTGACTCTATCTCTAATGAGTAATACCCAACAGAACCATGGTTGTCGCTTAACCATATGCTCTGATACCAAATGTAACGATAGCGATTTTTCGTTGCCGAAAAACCGAAATGTCAGGGTTTAAGAAGAAGAAAGAGAGAGAAGAAGAGATAAAAAGATAGAAAATGGAGGGAAAAAAATATAGAACTGAAAGAGATAACATAGAAAATAGAACGGAACAGAAAACAGCAGAACAACCACAGAATCTCACAATTCGCAGCGGAACAACATATAATAATAAATGAATAATCTTTAAACAAAGAACTATATCAGTTATTACATTACATTACATTACATTTCATTTCATCATATCATCAGAGTGTACAACAACAACAACAAACAGCGGAAAAGAAATACTATATAAGTAATACGCCATGCCATCCAGCTTGCCTCCAGCAATTCCAGAATATCCAGAATATCCTGATAAACCTTAACTCTTGACTGCCCGTGTGGAAATTGGTGGGCACCCAGAGTTTAGGAAGGAAAACAATAAACTCCGAGTCAGTCATGTGACTGGTGTGAGAACTCAAAACAGTTTATTTATCTTTGAAAAACAAAATAGAGGAATATTTTTAAGTCAATTCGCAATGCTTTTTAAAAATGAGACTACCATAAGGCCTCCCGCACACACACACAATGCAAAAGCAGAATCGGAGGAGATTTTTCCTTATGATAGTCAAAGATGCTTGATACGCATTTAAAAAGAACATTTGATATTATTACTAGTGCATAGTGTAGGAAAATATTTCGAAAGTAGAATATAAATCTTAGCCAGCATAGACATTTCGAACTATGCCTACTATAGCTACCATCTAAACAGTGGTGACCACCATAAGTAAATGGCAGGTTCTACAACTAATACCGTACAAGGTTTCATATTGGGAATTGGATTTCCAACGAATGATCAGGCCAAGGAACTTCCCATTGCCACATGAGAATGCCTCTGGAAGGACATCCCCGAGAACCAAACCGGATCTCTACCAACACAAGGCCGGGTTACCCTTAACTGAGTAACAACTGACCGAATATGTCATCCCCCGGTCCTTTGGGACCTTTCACCGAGCGCTCGTAATCAATTCACACAATCATAAAGTGTTTTCAACATGAGTAAGTATCTGGGCTCCATACCATGATACCACCCTTTTCCAGAAGGAAATGCACATACCCTAAAGGGCGCTACCCCTCATAACCTTGCCGCATCTTTCCTATTTTGACCATTCCCGAGGTGTGAGGCTCGACGAAGTCACGTCCACAAAAACATACTTTATACAAAAGCCATGCTTTGGGTCAATAAATGATCATAGAAATGATCACCAGGATAGACGATCAAATAAATGATCCTATCACAAATAATCAACACAATGATCATTTCACAGCAACACTCAGCATGTCACATTACCAAATTGAGAATATATCGCTGATAACATTCAACTACATAACCTCTGAGCTCGTACGTCTCAGAGAAGGGTGTTAAGCTAAAAGAATAAATTCTCTGCCACTAACAGAAATATATTTGAAAGAAATCGGCTTTATATCTTAATTTGTAATGTCAGACATACAATCCATACAAGTCTGTTCCGGGATCGAACAGAACCGAAGGCACTTACAAAGAAGTCCTTGCAATCCGTATATTCACAATCCTGATCGGATTTCCCATCACTTAGGGAATCTCTATACCAGGAGCTACCCAGTGCAGAGACAATCGATAGGTCATCCTATCGCTTTCGCAAATACCCGGTCTTCAACACCGGTCTTCAATGCTATCCATTACGTCGTATCACTATTCGGAATGGGTAATCCGAATAACGAGCGCAATAATTTAAAAACAAGTGTAGCATTCAAATTCAAGCAAATCACAACAAATACCTTTCAAAGGTAAATATTGATAGTCGGTTATTGAACTATCAATGGATATGCACAACATCACTAGATTCCAAATAATTTTCCAAATTATTTATTTTCCAAAATATCTTTACAAGATATATAATTTCAATATGTCAAAAATAAATCAATATTTATTTTTAAAAGAATTCCACTTCCTTTTATAAATTCCATAGTGAATTTATATTCCAAAATATCTATGAATATACGACTTCAATTATTCACTTCAATTTATCTTCAAAAAGATAAATTCTCAAAATATTCACTTTATATTGGAAAACATTTCCATACTTACTTATTAAGTAATCCTCAATCCATTTATTTTCAACACTTGGAAAATATTCAAATATACTTAAATCGAGATTAAATATATATTTCATTCTTTAAGGAAATCATTCACTTAAACATATTTATTTGGGCCAAAACGAATGTTGCGTAAAACATCGTTACGACAACCCAAAATCACTAGTATAGGGATTCTAAATTAAAATAGATATATAAATCCCAATACTATACAAAACATTTCATTTCGGAAATCATTTACTATAACAACAGTGTTATAGTCCACCATTTCCTTTTATTTCTCGAAAACCTCTATTTCAACAATCAATGTTGAAATCTATGGTTTCGAATCTCAACCCAATTAAAACATCGTTAACTTGTTTTAATTCTATTTAAAACATCACATTCAAAACAATTTCTTTAACATATTATTCACTATTCAAAACGTGAATATACTTGTTAACAAATTTCATCCTTTTATTCATTTTATTTTAAAGGATTATTCACTATCTAAAATGTGAATATAACTCCATACATACGTTATAACAATTTACTTATCAAAATAAGTCGTTTGCGAATTTACAAAACAACGTTTATAAATTCTATTTCTATTTGTTTTATAACTACTTCCTTTATAAATCTCCTTTATTAACCTATCTCAATTCATATCTCAATGATATACTAAAAGTTCATATTATAAGTGAAATACTTATAATTTATTTGTTTGCAAAAAATCGTTCCTTTAAACTTCATACTTATAAATCTTATAACTTATAAGCTTCAATTATTTATCCAAAACCATTCTTTTAATAACTTTATGAATTTTATAAACTTACTGCTTATAAAATTCCATTTATAACTTCACCGTTTATAATTCTATAAATTTCATTCATTTATGAAATTCATTCACAATTCATTCTAACACTTATAAAAACTCGTTTTATAACTCAAATATTTTTAATTTACAAATTATCAATTTATAAATCTCTTATATAAATCAATTTATATTATTCTTTTAAAACGTCTTTAATCTCCTTTATAATTTCACCATTTTTATTTATAAAATAATTAAATTTTATAAATCCTATTTTTTCAACTTTGTATAATAAATTCAAAAATCCCAATTAAACTATTTTATAAAATTATTAACCCATATTTTCAAAAATCAACTTTTAACTATATTTCTTAAAAATATAATTTTTTATAACATTAAAAATTATATCGTTTATTTATTTAAAATGAATCAATTTCCAAACATATAGTATATTTTCAAAAATCACTTTAAAATCATTTTAAAATCCCAAAATTTGGTTCAATGATGCTACATACCAAATAGTCAATCACGACAAACAACGACATCATATATCGATATGATAATCCATCAAATATCAAAATATCTGAAATCAAATAAAAACTGTTGAGGAATCCAGTTGGATCCCTCCAACCTGTTTTCCTGCATCCACAAACATTAGCACAATACCAATTCCGCTCCAGTACGGAATCATCGCGGTATATGGGATTTAAAATATTATCCGCTTAATAGACGGCGCAATAGGGTCTCATCCGCTATACAAATGCGGGAAATCAACAACTCCAATATATACATATGCCAATATATATATATTGCTATCATATATAATACCAATTTCACTGTTTATGAAATATTCGTGGTATATGTTTTTAATAAATAACATCCGCTTACTAACGGCGCATAATGTCTATTTTAACAATCAATAGATAACAATCATCATTCAAACATGCATTCAAATATTTTAAATCTAACTATTTAAAATAAAATTGAAACTGATTCGATTGAGTGAGATGTTCTCACCTTGATTTCAATTTCGTTTTAGCGATTTATTTCGAATAAAATTAAACGGACGTTTAATTTTACCCGAAATTATCACTAACTCCAAACGACTCCAATTCAATTCCATAGCGTAGTGCTCGTCCATACGATTCCAACGCAACTGGTTTCGCGCGGTTTCGACCTCGTATGAAAAAGATATGTATTTTTGAAGTTACACGAATTTATTTATATAAATTACAACATAATTTTATAATTTTAAACCTATGCAATCAGAGCCACTAGATCCAAATCCTTTTCAATCTCCACCGTGCTTTGTCTTCTTCCACGCACGCGCAACCTACAGGAAGGAGCCGAACGCGTTGAAACCCATATTGCTCACAACTAGGGTTAAGAATCGCAGCCACCACACGCGAGTTGAAGGCGATCAGGATACGCCATCGTGTAGCCCAACTTGTGCTCGACGCTCGGCCAGAGGGGCACAGAGCTCGGTCAAGCCCCCAACACGCAAATCGAGGCCAAACGGCCTGCCTTCATGGCTCCCCAACGACCACCACACTGCTCCATTCGCGATCATATCCGTATGGATCTCTAGAACTCACTTCGCTCTTCATTTCGTTAGTTGAGAGTTTTTGAAATCATTGAGTGGATTGGGAGAGATTGAGGGGAGAAAGTAGGTGATTTTCGGCCATAGATAAGAAATGGTGGCGGCTGATGAAGTTAGGGTTTAGTTTTTTTTTTTGTGAATTTATGAGCTATTTATAGAGAATAAATGAACACTATTCATCCGGGTTTTCTAAACTCCGAGTCACGCGCCGTAACCAGCGTTTCTAGGGTTTACCCCGCGTTCCGGACACAATGCAACAGGTTTCGGAAGCTAGTTCGGACATCTGTGCGAGTTATGGCAATAAACGAACAATTTGAATTAAATCGATTTAAACGATTTTCTAGGCGTTTTAATTTGTACCGGACAAACGGTAAATCCAATTGACACGAAATTTGAAACCTTACAGTAATATCACATTACGGATCCGATGAAACTGGTTTCGTCGAAATCCGAGACTGTTTGAAAAATGGCTATTTTAACTCGCCAAATTAATATTAAAAATAATTCGATGCGTTTCGAGCTGCCACGATCAAACGATAACTCCGATTGCTACGAAAATTGAAATCCGGTAATAACTAACTATTACGGATCCAATGGAACTGGTCTCGTCCAATTCTGAGACTGTTCAAAAATTGACTATTTTCACTAGTCGATTTAATATTAAAATATTCAATTTTCACAAATTAACTTTTAATTCGAATTTAAAAGTTCTAAAATATCATTCTAACTCCAACATGATAAAATAAAATTTTACAAATCATTTTCAATCATATTTAACCCAATTTTCAATTATTTCCATAATTTAACATATTAAATTATCGATTTAATTATCCAATTAAATCCAATTATTCGAATAAAATTTATTCGACTTATAAATTCACTTATTAATATTTAAAATTAATTAAATATTTAAATTTTAATTACTTAAAATCTTGGGTCGTTACAGAATTCGTCTACTTTACTAGTTATGTAACTAGTGTGTAACACGTGCACTGAACAAGGTGTATTAAAAAAATAAGTGGAAATTAGGGACACATCCTTATTTCTGAAATTTATTTGTTTTGGGCCCCTTCCTTTTAGAAACTATTTTACACTTCCTTCTTTTTTATAATTATTTCTTCCATACTTCTTTGATTTTCAAAGCGAAGAGTGACTTTCATGGCGTGATTACATGCAGTTATGATTATGAAAAATGATAACACGTGCAAATAATAAAGTTAGTAAAATTACCCAAATATCCTTAAATTGCACATATTTTTTTGAAAATATGGATGTATTTTATAAAAAAAAATTGGAAGGGATCTAGAACTTATTTTTTATAATTACAAGGATGTATGCTAAAATTTCTCTTTTTATAACTTGTTTTTGAAGGAGGGCGACTGTGTATATTAAAGTTTGACGAGGTTATTTTTATGAAATTCCATATTTTGTTCATTATTTTAATAATAACATATACATTTTTTTTTAATATTTACTGTAAGAGCTTTAAATGCATTAAAATGTACCGATCAAGTAATATTACACATTCATTTTAGGTATTTTTGTCCTTCTCTCAAGTAATATTTAAAATTAATTTATATATTGTTTATCTTTTAATAAAGTGTACTGTATGCTAAATATTAAACTCAAAACCTATGTACATAAACATTTATCTGTGGAACTTCATAAACATACTAATTTTAAAATTAATTACTAAAACTTACATCCATTTATTTGCTTAATAAATATATGTCCTTAAAATTAATAAATCAGTATATAACTCATTATTATCTGCAAAAATGGCGGTTTAATTTTTATTCAAATATAAAAAATACATCGATCATATAACATAAATTACTCTTGAAATAATTTATTCGGTAACTCATTCACTATATCATGCATGTTAAGTTCGAGTTTTTAAAGATGTTTATAATATTTTATGAGAAATTTTAGCATACATCCTTATCATTATAAAAACTATGTTTTAGATCCCTCCCAAAACAGTAAGTTTTAGAAATATGGATGTGTCTCTAATTTCTACTAAATAAAAAACCTTAATTTTTAAGTTTCAGGATATTAATAGAAACTTAGCAAATATTTGCAGAGTTTTCCGCAAGTATTTGCAATGTTTCAAAAAGATTTAAAAATTGTTTTGATCTTAAAAACATACTATTAATGTTGAGATTTAATTTTAGAAAAACAAAATTTCTATTTTACTGAGATTAAAAATAGGTGTGTAATTTATAGTATGTTTTTGGGAAGGGTTTTTTCATGTGAATATAAAGAATAATGGGAGGAACCAAATTTTCACAGCAAAATATTAGTTTAAACTAGAAACGTTAACTAAAAACAAGATACAAAATGCTATAAACCATGTTTACTTTAATTATGATAGATAATAATTTCATTCCTAATCCACGATTTCATACCTTGATAATTTTATTCTATAATAAAAAAAAATTAAAAAACTGATTAGCATCTACCTCAAAAAGACAATAAATTACAAAAATATATATTATTTAATTAATATATTGTACATTTTTATTTATTAATTAATGTAAATCATGAAAAAAAATAACTAAAATCTAACACTTTCACGACAGCATATTAACTAAAAAATATAATAATTTTAAAATTTACAAAATCATCGCTTATTATTAATTTTAGTGTCATTCTTAACAAAAATAAATTTTATCAATGGTAAATAATCCACTTAGCATACCAATTATCGAAAGAAAAAGACATTGTATATGGTTGTAATATTATATCAATTTTAGAAAGATAAAATTATGTACAGGAAAATAGGCACAAGGAAAAAGCTACAAAAAAATTTAGTCTCAAGGACGGTAAGTTTGTTTTTTAGTCTGAAGGACACTTTATGGTGTAAACAGAAAATGATAGCTCCATCTATCATTCAGTGATTTACACTACAAAGTGTCATTCAGACTAAAAAACAAACTTGCCATCCCTAAGACTAAATTTTTTTACAACTTCTTCCCTATGTCCAAAAACCCCAATTATGTATGTATTTTCAAAATTTTGAAGTCTCTGGCCAAAATATTTATGAACAACTTTATCGCATTTTTCCAAAAAAGTGAAAAAAAGTTTTATAATAGAAATATGCAATTAATGTTCAAAAATAATTTTTTAAAAAAAATTCTATTTTATTAAATCTAAAATAGAGATGTGATTTATAACAAGTTTTTGGAAAGAGTTTTCATATACCAAATATGAGGCAAGACCAACTTTTCACAACAAAATATCTATTTGACAACTAAAAGAAATGTTAACTGAAAATGAAAATAAGACGTGGAATGCTACAAATCATATTTTAATTTTAACTTGTAAAAATAATAATTTAACTTTCAATGCACTAGTTCTTGATAATTTTATTTTATAATAAAATTTATTTTAACTTGTAAAAATAATAATTTGATTTTTAATCCACTAGTTCTCGATAATTTTATTTTATAATAAAATTTCAAAAAATGTGTAACGATCCAGAATTTTATCGCTTTGATTTGTGAATATTTAATTAATTTTAAATATTTAATTAGCGATTTTTAATAATCAAATAACCCTTTTTTAACTAACAAATAATAATTGTGAACTCATTTGAGAAGTTTGTTTTCAAAAAACAATAGTTCGATAAAAAATGAAAATGTGACCGTAAATCATTTTTTGAATTTTCGATAGGGGTGAGCATGGTCAGTTAACATAACCGATCAGTTACTTTGAATAGTTAACCAATAAAAAGAAATGGTCGGTTAACCGTTTCATCAGTTAAAAGTGGTCGCACGAACCGACCGAACCGGTTAAACTTAATCACAGTTAACCGATTGAATTTAATGGTTCAGTTAACCTTTCGAACGCAGCGGTTAACCGTTGCATGGTCAACCGTTTGAGGCAAACGGTTAACCATTGTAAGGTTAGCCAATGGTTAACCATAATAATTTAATTCATGCATACTGTATATATTTGCAACATTGCTCATTAACATGACATATAATATGTATCAGGTAATATACGAAACATGATAACACACCAAAGATCGTCACATAATTAACAATTCAATAGCCCATCATAAACTTAAACATAAATAGCAATAACAACTAATTTAGCAACGTTACAGTCCTCAATTCTTCAATCATAGTTAATAATACAATACTACAAGTCAACAATACTAAATAGTCTACAATACTGCAAAATGCAATGAAAATAATAAATACAATACAATTACCTCGGTGAGCCTAAGATAGTGAGCTTCAGCCCTCAACTCCATGTTTCCATCCATTTTAACAATAGCATAAACATTGATTAGATATAGCATGTAAGCTCAAATGAATGTTTGAAACATAATATAAACAAATTTGATGATAGGGAAATTGTATGCACTGTTAATGGATGAACTAAGAAAGCCATGTCAATCGGCAATAAAACAAAGCTTACTAGTTCATATATATTTAGGCTCTGTGCCATTTGATGTTTTGTTTAATTTTCCTAAAGCTTATGGAACTACTACTCAAGGCATGGTAAATTCTTTATGTTGCAAGACAGGTAAACACATTATAATGTCAAAATAACAAAAGAACATAGAAAATGCATAGGCAAGTAGAAAAAAATTGAATGCCATAAAAGTTTAGTAACCATAAATTAACAGTTTATATCAACACATGTGTTATGATCTTTTATCAACACATGTATTCATATTTGTCTAGCGAAAGCATAATATAAGCATGTGCAATTTGATTAAGCTTCTTACTTAGGGTGCCAAAAAGTTATGCTACAAAGTTATACTTCTCTGCCTGAAGGAATAATTAAAAGTTTATAGATTATGAATGAAAATCCAAAATGTTGCAGTGAAATCTAAAATCTGAAAGGTTGCAGTGAAATGGTACAAAAATTATGAATGAATAAATTCAATAAAATAATAAACAGTTTAGACACTTGCCTGACTAAGTTTTTTCATAAGCAAATTTATAAACAATTTATAGACCGTGTAATGCACATATCAAATATGTACGGATAGTGACATATATGGACTGATATATACTGATATGAATAGGTTTATATATTTGATGAACATGTTTAAACCGTAAATTAAACAAGTAACAAGTTTATATATATGTAAACTATAAACCAAGGTTCAAAATTTCGTTTTCCGTTTCCGTTTCGGTCTTCAAAAAATTTTGAAATTTCGGTTCCGTTTCGTTAATTTCGGAAATTCCGTTTAAATTCCGGTTTATAAATTCCGGTATTATTTTGTAGTTTATACACATCTAAGAGCATGAATAGAAAAACCCTTAGTATAAAAAATATATTAAAAGTTATATTATTATCCCAACTTCATTTATATCCCTATAAAAGTCTAACTAAGTCAGCTAGTTCATACAACTTATTTTAGTTAAATTGTTTTGTACAAGTAACAGCCCAGTCCAACTGATAGCCCAACCTAACCTTAAATTAAAAAATGAACGAACCCATCTACTATCGCTTCACCACTTTCTTCCTCTGCTGAACTCGTGCCCTAACTTGAATCAAGTTCCATTTTTATTCAAATTTCAAACGGAAAAACAAAGTACTCTAAATTTTTGAAATCGACGAAGGAAAAAAAAATCGATAGAGTTCAATATGGATTTGCAGCTCAAAATAGCTGATCCAAGGTAGGTAATTTCCACATCCAATATCTGTTCTTAATTAATTGTCATAATGTAAACTCCTTTTTCTATTCTTCTTGTCTCTTAAATCCCGAAACGAGATTTTGATGAAATTCCGGTCCGGTCCATGCCGGAAGCGAAACGGAAACGACGGTATTCCGGCATGCCGGCCGGAATTTAGAACCTTGCTATAAACAGACTATTTAATTTACAAATACTCTCATAGCGCTTCATCTTCGGTTTCCTCATCATCTGCTTCTTCCACAAACTCATAATCATTCCTTGTTTCTTTAGAACTATAGTCAGCAATATATCATCATCCTTTTTATCTCAACCAACCAGACATGTTAAAAATACTGTAAAACAAGAACTGATATATATGAACATGAAATGATATTCAAGTAAAATATTCAAACTGATATGATATATATTAAAATATTCAGGTAAAATATGATATATCAGTACATACGATAAATCGATACAAACTGCTATCAAATTGATAACATTTAGCAAAGATTATATTTCATGATATATTTTATGATGATGTTTGCTGCAGTGAAAGGTAGGCAAATTTGTCAAAACAAAAACCTTCAATCTGAAACATAGTAAATGTTCAGAAAGCTTATGGAAAATATGCATGGCAGCATTGCATTTTATGGTGGAAGTACAGTGAGAAGTCAAACAATGTACTCTGATTAGTTAGTCCGATAACATAAAGTTCTGCTACACTTGTGTGTTTAGTGAGTGCTAAATAAAAGATGTTTATGATCTTAAGAAAAATGCGCAAGAGACTTAACCTGCTCAAAGTTTAACTGAGGATGCCCAGTAACATGTTACTTTTTGGAGAACCATAAAGCAATGTAATATTCATAGAAAAATTGCAAGTTATTAGAGTTTATACTCTCTGCAACATTAATTCTTTCACACGCAACAAAGAAGCTAGAACAATTTGCAAGACTCTGAGACGTAAAATTAAGAAATCGGTTACAGAGTTCAATTCCAATTCCAAGAAGTTCTATCATTCAAAAATTTATTATATAGAATCGGGTTTGAACAAATTCACAAGCAAGCACAACTACATTTTAGGTATTCTAAGTTAAGATTCTGATTTCAATTGTCTATTCACTTTCGGGTTTGAACAAATTCACAAGCAAGCACAACAATTGTTATCAATCCATGAACTGCTATTATAAGAATAATTGAATAAATGAATTAAACACTGAATAAAATTTAAATAAAACAGATAAACATTAAACGTACACAAAATAAATCACACTCACATTTCTCCTCTTATCGCTAGCATTCACCATTGCTCAAAATTTAAATAGCAAAGGATGGAAACCAAGGAGACGGCGAAGGATTGACGATAGCAGGGCCGGAAATTTTGTAAGTTAGAAATAGCAGCTGAAGCAAGTGTGCTTCAACTAGGGTTTAGGAAAACTAGTGCAACCGTACAACAGTGGAAAACCAACCGTAGGTGAATAATTTATAAAACAGTGTGCATTATATTTTATCATTGACTAAGATTAAACGTGTTACGATAACATTTCAAACAAAAGATTATTTACATTTAACAAAAAAATAAAAATATTAGTAAGCTATAATGCATAGAACAATTAACAAATAAGTGCAAGAAATGGTACATATCGTATGAAAATAAATAACATTATTAACTTGCAATGCATACTTAATACGATGGTTTCTCCAGCCACCAGTTACTAAATTACATGTTAGAATTAAATGTACAACTTTGAAATGCATAACATCCTGTTAATGAAGAATGCTAAAATTAAATGTGATTTCAAAATTCATACCACCGTAATAACGAAGGAATGAGCAAAGAACAGTGTTAGATGTTACCTTCCAACAAATC
Source organism: Allium cepa (assembly GCA_030765085.1). Lineage (NCBI taxonomy): Eukaryota > Viridiplantae > Streptophyta > Magnoliopsida > Asparagales > Amaryllidaceae > Allium > Allium cepa. Next base: position 210,722,032 of record CM060940.1, on the reverse strand, counting down.
AAAAACATATATGGATAATTCCAACTAATTAATCTGAGTCTTTCTTCATAATTCAAGTCATCAACGGTAGCAATCATGGTCAAAATTTGAAATTACATGACAAAGATGTAGTCATATCAGTTGGAAAGAGGAACAATCACGCAGGCAAAAAACTTTGGACTAAACTATTTATAGATGAAACTAGATAGTGCGATGCACGTATGATGGAAATGAAGTATCAAAAGTAGGTTGGAATTAATGGAAGTTAGCAGCATAAAAATTTAAGACTACACGCATTTGAAAGTAATAGAGTTCACATAGAAATACATAGAACATATATAAATTTTTTTTCTAAACACAAATATTCACAGCCTGGAGCAATTAAATCTCCTGTTGCATATGATTTAGAAGAAAGATGTTCTTTCTTCCATGTTTTTGTGCACTTCAACTTTGTATTTCTCTTCCTTTTTTTCCCTCTTTAGTTACAGAAGCAGGTCAAACTTAACATGATCATCTATCATCTCAACCTTTGCATGAAGAACCTTAAGCGGTTGAATGGTCTTCACAGCATGATCTGCTGTATCTTTCACAACTTCATTGTGAGCAGGCACATCACGCCATTAGGGTTGGTGATCACCATGTTTAGCTCCAAGGTCCGAAGGAGTAGAGTCTCCTGCATGTCTGGACTCTTGAAGTTCCTTAAGTTAAATCTGTTGAAGACTGAAACAAAGAAACAGAAGATAATGCAATTACTCAGCCATTCATAAATATTCCCATGCCCACTAATACTCAAAAACAAGGCGCACTTATGAGAAAATTAAAATGTAAAGTCAAACTTATAAACACGTTAAAATCGATCTAGTCAGAATTGTTATATAAAATAGTCATATGAAAAATCAAACAAATGGCATCTATCATATCGATGGAGATCTCCAAAACATAGAAGACTAGATACAAATAAATAAACAGATTCTGGAATAATTATAGAGTGCTGAATCAGTTATATCGAATAGCTTTCCAAAATGCTTGTTTGACATTTTTGTCAGGCACCTTGAGATATGCCAGCTAAACGTAACAGTAATATGGTTTAATTATGAAAAGGTATTCCAATGTGCAAGTCACTGATAAAATATTGTTATACATACGTATGCTTGGTTACCCATTAGTAATCGAGATTAGCTTACCACAAAGTATATTCCCTATATTGTGTATTGATTTCTGGAAAGTAATGAGGTTACAACAAAGTATATTTACTATGTACGCTTCTTGCCATTTGACCAAAATTATTGTATTTACTTTTCTACAAATTAGTTTAACAAGAATTATATGAAAATATTACCATCTCCTAAACCAAAACAGGGGGCCGAATTATCTTCATCAAATACTGTCGATTCTCTCCCAATATAGAAGTTGCTTGCCCATAAAGATTTTGGGTATCACTGTTGTGGTGAAGGCTGCGATATGAAATAAGCATTTACCTGCCTTTTAAAATAGATCGAAGCACATTATACTAGATTATGAAACAAATAACAGAAAATTAGTGAATCTGAGAAGCAATTTGCTGGTGAAAAGCATAGTCTGTCCATTGGCCGCTTCTAGTGAAGTCGATGCATAATATTTGAATACTCTAGACCAGCTTGAAAAGGAGCTCCATTTATCTGTAAAGATGAGATAGTTGAAATATTGACATAGCATTAGCTGTCCTCAAGATTAATGGATGATGTATATATCCAGATGCTAGTTTATTACATTTGTTTGATCGAACAAATTTTTTCCTAAGCATACCATTTATACGGTGTGCAAATACAACTTATCATGAAATAAAATCAACATAATCCCTAGAGGACCTCAATCACATAGTTTCTCGGTCAATACATTGTACATACATCTATAATTGATGGTTCATTTATTACACTTAATTAATAATTATTATACTTTAGAAAATTCTATTTATGCTATGAGGCCTTCAAAACCTGCTGTACTTTTAATTCATGCGCCACTTTGGAAGATAGAATTTAAGCAACCACAAGAATAAATCCAAGAAGCAAGAAGAAAGGGGGGGACGGCAGAAATGGCGCAATGCCTAGAGCTTCTGTTGATCCAATTCCAAATGCCAGACATCGACGCTCGCTGCCAAGCAGAAGATCAGATAAGGCGATTGCTAAAAGACCCATGCTCTTGTTCATCATATGCGCACGGGTAAAACTTCTAATGTCCGGCAGTTGGCTGCGGTGCTTCTGAGGAGGAAGATTACTGGCCATTGGCCTAAAGCTTTCGCTTTTGGTTAAGTCTAATACCAAGGCTGCGCTTATCGAATCCATTACTTTAGACAACCGGTACTATTTTTTTCTAGGTTGCTAATTCCACAAAAAAATTACTGAAATTCACTTCCGATTCGACCAATTACAGAAGTCTTGCTTACTAGGAATGGTATGATGTTATACTTGGAGTAGGAAGTAATTGAAAGTTTATAATAATATTAATACTAGTTTAAATGAGCGCCTTCTTACAACTCTAGATTGTTACATCGACTTGTATCTTGTATATGGAACAGTGACAATTGTTGAGTTATATCCAACTTGACATATTTGGAATTATTGAAAAGTATTATATCATCACCTTTCATTTGCTGAACCGTTCTAGGAATACCGAAGTTAACATTTAGGATTTTCGTGTATGTTTGACCATCTGATGGAAATGTACTTATTTTTATCAGCCAAATTTTGTTTGTAATCTTCATTTATCCGCACAATTTTTCTGTACATTTCATAGGCCTTGTTGCTTGAGTTTTGTGGAAGATATAATTTTATGTTTCACATACTGCCTGTTTTGCGAAATGCTATAGTGCATCCATACCAATAGTTCTACAATTCATTAAAAAAATGAAAATAGAACAATTAGCATTAGTTTAATAATGAAATTGTGAAATACCTATGTACTGTTCTTCAATCAATTAGTAACAATAACTGGAGAGGATGTGCATTTTTCGAAATATTGAGCTGAAGACAGTTTTATTTTTTATTTTTTATTTTGACAGTTCACCAGTACGGCGAGCCAGTGCAAACGTTATTAGTATTATTGCAAAATACGCTGTTCCTGCTGGGGAGTGGAATGATTTATTGCCATTTCTTTTTCAGTGCAGCCAGAGTCCACAGGAGGACCACAGGGAAGTGAGTATAAGAGTCATTCTCGTATATATAAACACTGCATACATGTAGTTAGTATTTATAAACAATCCGTTTTCACTTGCAATTACAAATTCTTTCCAGCTCTTTATTAATATACGTTTCCTACAACATATTCACAGCAAATTAGTTAGTATCATCATTCTGTCACTATGTTGTGCATAGGCTGATATAGTGTAGGACCAGCAGGAGCTTAATCCACCACTCAACTTTTGCGAGAATTGGCTATTTATATATAACACTAGTGAACAAACTCCAATATTTTAATAAACCAAACACAATTTCCCCTTTTCACATAAATCCAGTCCGACAATTTCCAAATCATAACTCTAAGCTAAGCCTCTATGTGGGAGTTATTTTTGTACCGGTTTGATCGTTTTGGACGATTATGTTTATGAGAAGATGTGGAATTCGGTACTTATAAGCTTTTCAAAGCATTGTTTTGGATGTTTTAAAAACCGTCCCGCACCGGTGCAGTACGACGTAATTTCTTTCAACCTGCGAAATTTTTGATCATTTCTCAAATTTCTTTCCAACTTACCTTATTTAAAACAATTATTTTAAACATCCCAAATCAAAAATTGACTTTGATTTTAAATTATTTATTCTAAAAAGCTTCTTAAATATTCTTGACTTTTTAATGAAAAAATAGAATAATGTTATAACTTATATGCTTAAACATCATTTATTTTAGTTTTTTTTTAAATTTTGTAGAAATTAGTTTTATATTGAAAATTCATATTATTTGTTTATTCCTTCCAAAATTTTGTTCATTATGAATTTTTGATGCAAATTCTAAAGTTTAATCTTTTAGTTTTAGTAAAAATAATATTTTCAATAATTAGTCTAAAATATTTTCTATTTGGATACTACGTGATTTTACGTATTTTAAAATCCTTGAAAACTGAACTCTCAACCATGGTTATACACGTATGTTTATGCGCATGTGCGTGCGTATGTAAAACCAACTGTCTATAAGACCTCTTAAAACCCGACCTCTCGTTAGTGGTCAAGATCGGTACCCTTAAAACCCTTCGTAAACAAATGCTACGCCATTCTTAAGGGGAAGTACTATGGGTTTTTATGCTATATTTCCATTTGCAGAACATATACAGAATTGGCATGGAAACCTTTGCACAAAAGATTGCATATTAAATAGAATCTAGGAATTTACATGATGTCACTTCAGAAGATAGTTTTCTGTGGCAATAGTTCCATGCCCGACTTTACCGTTCATAAGTTACATGTCCGCCCAACAATTTGGATTTGCTACACCTATAACCCTTTGTGATTTATTATGGTTTTTGCCATTCCGGTATTATTTCAAAGAGTATTTTGTAGGAGGCTCTTATTCTTTTTAGCTCTCTCACCGAAACAATTGGGTCAACATTCCAAACACATTTGCCAGAACAATCAATTGTATGTAAGAAATCGAATAATGTGCGATTATTGAATGTTTGCTAGATTGAAAACTCAGAAAACCCCAATTAACATATAAACTAGGTGAACTACAGATACATTGCAGCAAATAACAATTGTGGTCATTTAGTTTCTCTTTCAAATAATTACAACAAACAAAACTATGCACGGACTTGAATCAAGAAAAGTCCAACAAACCGTACATTTTATTTACATTTATTTCAGAGATTGACCGACGAAAATGAAATTAAAAAACAACATTTTTTGCCTTTCAAACTGTATGAAAACTATGCGCAGAAACATTTAGAACTGTATCAGGGAGCCTTAAAAAATAGCTAATAATACCTTACCACGCATACACATACAAAAGTCATTCAATCCAATTTTGACAATACCAATTAAAGTATCAATCAAACACCAATATCCAACCACATAAGTGACTATACTAATCCACAAACAACAATTGAAATGTACTCGACTTTCGGGTTTTTTTTTGATTTTGGCATATATTATAACAGCACTCTAGTCTAAATTTAGTTTCTTAACTTTTATATGTGTATGATTTGAACCATGATTAGCAGTAACTTTCGTAAATTTATGTTTCCATGGAGTTCAATTTAATAAATAGTTCCATGTATTTATCATTACTTTATTTCTACTAATTTTAATTTGCATACATAAAGTTAATTTAAATACTAGGTAAACTACAGATACATTGCAGCAAACAACAATTGTGGTCATTTAGTTTCTCTTTCAAATAATTACAGCAAACAAAACTATGCACATACTTGAATCAAGAAAAGTCAACAGTGTTTTTAAATTAGTTCAAACAAACATATTTCTACGTTAATCTATCTAGAACTATGAGAAAAAGTGCTAGCTTCAAATCATCAGCTTAAGCTTATAAGTAATAACCGATCGCAATAACAAATTCAATTACCAATAAAAAAGAAAAAACTGTAAGAACCTGGTGATGTAGTTGCGGTAAAATAAAGAGGAGCGAGAGGACAAGCGTGGTCGAACAAGCAGGGGAGGCTCGAGATGACGGGCATTAGAACTGTGAGCAAAAGTAGTAGCTTCAAATCATCAACTGGAGAAGCATGGCCGAACAACCAGGGGAGGCTCCAAATGAGGAGTGTTCGAGAAAATGGGCGTGTGGAACAATATCTGCTAGTGGATTTGGATTTTATTTGGTTTAGGGCGAAAAGGAAGAGAAAGATTGACCGACGAAAATGGAAGCGAAACTTTCAATGGTGGAATACGCGGTCAAGAAGAGAAAATTTGGGGGAGGAGAAGCATACATAAAAGAAAGACAAAACAGCGACAGTGTTTCTTTGGCTTCAGAAAAATTGATTTTGCCCAGTAACAATAAGCAAACCTCCCTAACGGTCGGTTTGATTAAGTGGGCTGGTTGCGAACAGTGGTGGATTCAGGTTTTCTTTTATAATTCAAAAAATAGGTTCGGTTAACGGTTAACCGATATATGAACCATGGTTAACGGTTAACCGAAATGTGAACCATGGTTAACCGTTAACTGATCCAATTTTGGTCAGTAACGTCAATCGGTTAATCAAAAGTTCGGTTAACCTATTTTTTTGGTTAAAGCGGTTTGGTCAAGGTCAGTTAGGTCGATTAACTCGGTTAAATGTCCACCCTTAATTTTCGACCTTCTATCAAACGAAAGTTGTTGCACGCTTATAAACACATGTATACACATTTGATAAAGTTGCAAATAGTACCAAAGAGATTAATTAAACTAGAGAATCCTTAAGCACTTTTAATATGTAATTGAGTAATAAAGTAAAGAGAAGACTTTTGTTCTTATTTTATATAATAAAGTACGAAGTAGTACATGTTATCATGATAGAAGTGCAAGGCCATGTGAAGAGGGTGTGGTGCATGAGTTGGCACATTAGAAAGCGTATGGAAGAATGCATTTTGGAGGCGTAGTTATGTCTTTTAGCTAAGGGGCAATTGAAGTCTTTTTTCATTTCTCAAAATTCTATAAAGGAACATACCTCTTTCACTTTTCATTCCACTTCCATTCCTCATTTTCTTTCACTTCTTCACTCTCTTATCTTCTCTCTTCTTTCTTTAGTTTTCTACTTCAAAACCATTCCAACTCCTCTCAAAATCACTTATAGTTCTTAAAACCACATGGAAAAGTCATCTAGAAAGTTGAAACTTGAAGGAGTGGAGCACACAAGCCCCAAGGCCCATAGCTGTGTGCAAGGTGGTAGGATTTGGGTCCTTGGCCGTGAGCAATTATGGATGTGGGAGGCATAGTTTTGTGGTCTTTAAGGCAAATATGGTAGATTTGGCTTTGGTGTTATGGTAGGAGGAAGTAGTGGCTTGTTGGTCGAATAAAAGTGAGATGTCTCACTTGAAGATAGTTTTAAAATATTGTACCATGTTGTAAATAATTATTGATTATTATTGTTGATAATCTGGATGTACATATGGTATTTGCTATTGTTTGACTCCCGCTTGGAAGGGGATGACATAAATAACCATTGTTTTGCAGAGGATAAAATCAAGGAAATGGAAGTCGATGTTTTTTATAGCGAACTGGTCGCTACAGAAGTACTTCAAATAGAAATTCTGTAGAGAGAATCTAAAGGATTCCTCGCCTTGTTAATTCTCATTTACAAACATTCTTGTTTACGTAAATGCTTCCATATGTGGAAAGCAAATGATGCTTAGTTATAGACCTACTTGTTATTGGTTTTATTACGACACTAAAATTTTGTGCTCTCTTTTAAGTGGTTTACCACTTTATTTTTCTAAATGTTTGAAATGGTTGCCAAACTTGATTTTTTTCATTTTTCAAACCTTTTTGGCAAAGGTATTTAAAGTGATTTAATATATAGAAAGGGATATGGTTTAAAAGCTATTTGATTTATAAAACAAAGTTTTAAAAGCTACGTTCTATATAGCGATAGTCACAATGGATGTACTTAAGAAATATATGATTTTAGTATATTATAAAAGGGTTACCTCTTTAGATACTTTGTAAATTCTTCTTAAATATGTTTTATAAAAGTTCTATAAGTATTTTGAAAGGAGTTTGAAGGTCGAAATTTATTTTTAATAAATTATTTGAGCTATTTAAGCAATAGGTTTAAATTTTATAAAGAAAACCGCTTTGTTTCAAAAGTCAAGTTTTGTTTAAAGCATTCATCTTTGAATGGATGTTTTAAATACAAGTTTCAAACTATATTTTAAAGAGTTTTAAAAGTAACTTTTAAAGAGGAAGGAAGCTTGGATTACTATACTACTGTTGTAATAAATATTTTCGAGAAAAGAAAAGAGATCGTGGACTATAACATTTTTGTTACAGTAAATGGTTTCGCAAAATTGGAAAGGAGTTTGGTTTAAAATACTTTGTCATTAAATAAGTTGTTTACTTTATAAAAAGGAAATATGTTGCATTTTTAAATCAAAATTTGGTTCAAATAAGTGATTTTGGAAAATGTCTTCAATAATAAGTATATTGGAACTCTTTGATCCTATTTTAATTTCTAGACTTTGAGGTGTGGAAACTTGTTTCTTTTGGAAGTTCAAAGTGAATGCTGATCCAAGGTTTAAGAGGTAATAATGACCTTACTTGAAAGGTTTCATTTCTAATTGATAAATAGTACTAATTTGAAATTGAAGACTAGTAATAAGTTTATGGAGTTGGATTTTAGGTTATTTTAAAAAGACTACGTTTTATGCAACGATTTCTTTGTCGATGCCATTAAGTAACATAAAAAAAATATGATAAGTAGTGCTAAAATGTTGACACGTTTATGGAAAGTAAGTCATCTTATATTTGGAACAAAAAACTGATGAGTAAACTTTCTTTATCACGAGATCTAGAATCGGAGTGCTTTAACTACGGCAAGGCCAAGTGCAACCAGTGCTCTAACTTACATAGCTTCGATTTTGTATGAAGGATAAAGAAGTTGAAATGTCAGAAGTGTGATAAGTCTAAGGGGGTTAATTTTAATAAATAGGTCATGATTAATTAAGAGCATGGAAGGCACTTTAACTTATGCTCGACACTAAATTTTGATGTATGGAAGCTCGTTTCTATTTTTGAGAATTAAGAATGTCATCGAGGCAAAGTTGGTACTCTAACTTGTCTGGCTTAATTGTTAGTCGAGAGATAGTATGGATTTGAAATCGAAAATTTGTGATGAGTATACGATGTCCGATATGTATATGATGTTTGATTTTCCATATGCAACTATATACTTACATCGGAGTGGTTTGTCCATTGTTGATAACTCGACCTATTTTAACATAGGAAGCATATATAAGCTTCACATTTTCGTATGGTTTGAGATCCCTTAAAAGAACTCATTCTGATTGAACGTCTCTCGCTTAAAGGTGCATATTTGAGATCCCTTTGGGACTCTTATATCGTCCGCTTACTTCTGAAAGAACAGGGATTGAGTCAACCAAAAACTATCGATTATTGGTTCGAAGAGATCGGGATCGTATAAGCATGAGTTATCTGAAAACCACTTCGAACCGGCATGAACATTCGAATTAGAGATATCCTGAAGATAATGAAAATCAAAGACGGAGTTCTTTGAAGTGTAAGGGCTACTTTCTACTAATCCCAATGGCGATTCCAAAAGGGATGTAGTAGAAGTAGTGCCTTTAGTTTGTTCATATCCTAACAACTTGTATGAATGAATGCTGACATTGCATTATTGCCTAGACGGTAGTGTTAGCATTCTAAGTGGGATTTGGTTAAAACATAAAACATAGCCTCCTACCTCACACCCGAAAATGACTAAAATATGGGATATGCTTCAGGACTATGTGGTTCGCTACTATTAAGGTATGGTCATTACTTGATCAAGATCGATATTTCTTTGGATGTATGCTTGGGACCTGGGTAAGTTGTTGATCGCAACCAGGGTGATGAGATATTCAGTACTATCCAAGAAAAGGTAGATCGGTCCTTATTCGTAGAATGTCCATGTGAGTCCCTCGATATATTTTTCTAGAGGTGTGTTGAGGCAAGCGGTGCCCAAGTAGCCTTATCATTGTATGAGATCCATTTTCCAATGCATGCCTTTACGGACTTAGTTATATACTAAATACGCTATTGAATGTAATTAATGTAACCATTGTATGATTAAATATTTATTTTAAACCCTAGATATTATTATAATATCATAAGACTTCATACGAAATAGTTTGGTTATCGTAAGGTAAAAATCCATCCGTGTAATATGTGATGTGGTCTTATGAGATAACTAAAGGGTTTCATAAATATAACAATCCATATTATTTGAGTTTCACACGTTGTTTTACCAGACAGATCTAGGTGTTATTTTCTTATAATGCTTGGGTCAGACCAGAGTACTTTCCTTTATTTAACAATGGATGCTTTAGAGCTTCAAAGATGAGCTAGATGCCTCCAAGACCTGATGTACTTTATTTTTCACTGCATTTCTTATTTTGTGTTTATCAGAACAAGTAGTTACAACTATCTAGGCTGATTGTGTGTATATTAAAGTTTTCTTTCGTAAAGATCATTTAGATATTATATATTACTCGTCATGATGTAAGATTCTATTCTGTCTTTTCTTTTCTTTCATTCCAATAATATGTCCTTCCAACACTTGGATGCTCGACACATTAATATTGTGGTTGTATTAGTGTCAACTTTTGAGGGTCGAAAAGGCAGGTCGTTACAAGTTGTATCAGAGCCAAAGGTTGAGCGAACACCTAGGCTTTGGTAGGTAGACTCATTAAAGATAGGGTAAGTGACACCCTAGAATGAGTTGAGTGTATTATATATAAGAGTTCATATTTGTTAGTGCTGTAAAATAAATTTATATCGCGTTGAAATTGGTAAATGAAATAATTTTACCTACGATTATATTTTATATATAAAAGAATAATTTTCAAATATAGATATAGTTACTTTTGTTGTGATTTTTTGTTAGGAAATGATAATATTTATTTACTATCATTGTTGATCGATTATCATGCTCGGTTAGTTACTGATCATTTAGTGTTTGATTGGATTAAAAAAGAACACCTTCTGAATTCTATTTCACTATTTGACTATAAGGCGTTCATTAATAATGCGAATTTAACAAGTTTACTTTGTTAAAAGGCTTACTATAATAAAGGAAATTATTAGATAAAGGTAATTTTATATAAATTTGGTTTATAAGATGTGTCTTATAACATAAAGAGGATTTTTGAGAATTTAAATCATGGTGTTTTGAAAAAGATTTCAAATGATTCTTAGGAAAAAGTAATACTATTATTACTTGAAAGTATTTATACATATAAATATTTCAAAGAGAATTTCAAAGTAAGGTACATTTTCTTTGGATCGTTTAGGGAATGAGTCTCGATTAGTTTTGTGATGATCTGAATAATCTTGTAAGTAACGATCGGATGTTTACTTAGGCGAATGTTGTAGTGCACTTAGTAAGTTGTTCACTTTGTCATTGTATGATCGAAATGAGTTCGAACCTAAATGAATCTAAAACAGGTTTTAGTAAATAAAGTACTAATGCTATTATATATATGTGAAATATATATAGTATTGTTTCAAAATGGGATTTGAAGAGAAGAAGTATTTTATGTTAACTAGTTTGAGTCGCTCGAAAATGACTAGAAATGGGCAAGAGATGTGTTCGGATTGTAAGCACTTCTCTTAAGTATTACCCTTCTTGGTAAGGGGATATATGGTACTATTTAATATGACCCAGTTCCTTAGTATCATTTGGTGTTACTCAGTGTGTGTGTGTGTGTGTGTGTATTCTATGGATAAAATATAGTCTCACTTCAAAAAAAATGTTCTTGAAATAAAAATTGGGTACTTATTTCTTCTTAAAGAAAATGGATTCAAAATAAAAAGGTACTTCGATAAAAGAATGTGTTGATATATGAAAAATTTAATCTGGATTTATATCACTCTTGGTTAGAGAAGAAATAATTTAACACAATTTTTTAAATGGATTAACTTTAATAAGAAGATTTTAATAAACTTTGGTTTATTAGAACCACGTCTCTTGATTTAACATCTAAGTTGTATAAACCATTTGAAGTTATTGTGTCGGCTTATAAACATCTTTACGTTAGAGATGTTTAAGGAAAAGTAGACTCTAGGACCGAGTTTGGATACCATCATCCTTCTCTTCTTATGTAACAACGCGCCTTTTTGATACTCGAAAGTCGACATTAATATATCCATAGTATTCACGTGTCGAACATCCAAGTGCTGGAAAGATAAATTATTGGGGTGAAAGAAAGGAAGGACAGAACAGAATCACACAACATAACGAGCAATATATAATATACCAATGATCTTTGCAAAAGAAAATGCGATATACACACATAAATCAGAGTAACTAACCTATCACCGGCCTGGATAATTATAACAACATGTCCTTACAGTTATTGATAAGTAAAAACAAGGAAGTAAATGGAAATAAAATGAAATATAGGAATACTTCTTGGAAGTGTCCAGCTCTTTTCTTGAAGCTTCAAAGTGTCCAGCTAAATCTGGAAAATACGATCTGGTTGACCTGAGCATTATAAGAAAATAACTCCCGGATCAGTCTGGTAAACCAGCGTGAGAAAACTCAAAATCAAATTTATGGAATTCTATATTTATAAAACACTTTGAAAATAAAGGTATGTTGTAAGACCACACGCATATAAACGTGGACGAGTTTCTGCCTTACGATAACCAAACCATTTTTATTAAAAAGTCCCAATGACATTATAAAAACGTCTAGATGTAACGACCCATCTTTTTAAACATCGAAATTCAGCATCGAATACATCCACGTATTCAGATGCCAAACATCCAATCGCTGAAAAGATAGATTGTTAGTGTAAAATAAAAAGAAAAAGAACAGGAGAAATAGAATCTCACAACGAAATGATCATATATAATATAACAAAGACAGTTAAAGCTGCCACTCTAAAATACATAATATATTAGATTTAAAAACAAATCTCATCAGCCTAGATAGTTATAAATACATAGTATATTAGAGTTAAAAGCAAACCCCATCAGCCTAGACAATCATAACTTCCTAAATTATAGATGGTTGTATATAATAATACAACAGAAAATAAAAATATTATGACCTGTGAACATCCACATCTACTCCATGAGCTCCATGGCATACCAACGACAACCTGAAAAAGTACTCGGTATGACTCGATGTAATGACCCGAAGATTTTTAATGATTTTTAAATAATGTAACTAACTAAATTTTTCTTGAAAATAAAAATTTAAAATTTTCCAACGAAAATTTGATATTTGGAATATGTCTACTTAAAAGTAACAAGTGTCAGATTTTCATCAGAAATATATAAGTTTGTTCTGTTATGCAGTCTTTAATTTTAAATTTAAAATCAGTTAAATTTGGTGACAATAAAATATTTTTGAAACTAAATATTTTTATATAATAAAAATATAAATCATTTTCTGAGTGAGAAGTCATATTTAGTTTCGCCAAATTTGAACTGCTTTAGCTCCATTTATCTAATTTTCGGCGTTTTAGCAGCATTTTTGACAGCAAATATCGAGTTTTAATAAGATGGTCATACCGCTGATATGTGTGTACCATTCCGTTTGTCTCGTCGTGCTGATCTCCATAGTATATTCAATTGTGCATTTTGGCATAAATCTATGAAATGATTAACCATACCAGAATCCATTTTGAGCCTTTTGGCTTACCTTTGTCCTTTCGTTCATTCATTAGGTAAGGCTAATAGCCACTAGCTATTAATAATTTCTGAAATGCAAAGACTTTTTATATTCCACCGTTTCATATATTATTTATGCCTTGTCCTTTCAATCTTCATTCTTCTCTCCTCTTCTTTGTTGTTCCATTTCTGCCTTACCATTTGAAGAGAAAAAATAAAAAATAATATAAACTAAGTTTTCGTATACATAATTTCTAAAACCTGAAGCTTCGTTTACCTCCCCTTCCACGTCTACGTTCTGCCAATAAAATATATATAATAAAAGTTTATATTACAAGTTGCATTCATCTATATTGCTGCTCGTGTTCTTCTCCTTCCAGTTGCTGAGCATCCTCCCTTCAGACGCCGAAGCCCGCCCGCATCCAGCACCATACCTTCTGCCACTCCCTTACCCGTACAGTCCCTGACACCATCAACACTCTGCTAGTGATCCTCTCTCTACTGTATCTGCTCCGTCCATCCAGCCCATTTTGATTTGCAACCCACGTGAACACCACAATTCGCACCCCTCCCTTATTTCCAGTAGCCATCTCCAACCCAGTGACGCAGCCTTGCCTCACCCGCCTCCCCTCCATTAACTCCATCATCCGCCGAAGCCACAAACCCAACGCTTTGCTTCACTAATTTACTACCTCCATCCGCTTGTGTCGATCTCCACCTACCAACTCCTATGCAGTCAGCAACCACCACGCACGCAAGCATCACCCTCTTGCACCAAGTCGCCACATCCCCTACTCCACTCATCCCCAACCGAATGCGAGTCCCTTCCGATCCAAGCAAACCTATGCAACAACCACCCAAAACCCGAACCACTCTCCTTGCACCACCTGACAGACCCAAGCACCATCTCCATTGCTAAGCCTCCCCCTGTTGCTCTGCCTTCCTCTGCCTTTCGGCCTCTCCATCCGAGCCCAATGCACACGACCTATGCCACAATCAAGCAGCTCGTCCCTCTCCATGTCAGCCATATCTTCACCAACCACACTCCTTTCACTACACCACAAAGCTGTTTTAGCCACACCCCTATCCGCCTTATTTGATACGGCCCGCCTTATTTGATACGGCTCAAAGCTGTATCAAATTTGATACGGCTAAAAACCGTATCAAATTCGTGCCTATTTTGGCTGGAAAATCATACACCTTGGAAAGCACGGTCTCCTCCAAATTCATTCCTTCCCTCGTTTTTTTTAGTTCTCCCTCCGAAACATAAATGTCGTTCTCTTTCCCGCAAATTCACGTTCGTTAACATCCAAAATCTCCAAATCCCTAATTTTCTCGAGTTCGGAGCTGAGTAGCTGACGATTGAGGTTTTCTTTGTAAGTTGATTTTCACGTATTTGAACATTTATTTATTTAATCCTAGTTGCTCTGTGAAGAATTTTTGTGTATTTAATCCTATTACTTGTTTTAGGAAGTGTCATCTTGTTGTGAAAGAATTTTGATGTTTTATCTCCCTGAGTTGGCTAGTTGAGTTTCATTCTTTGGGTGTTTCCCACCACTAATTTCCTTATAATATTTGTAAGATGTTCTGTTTTTTGCCCATATCGCGTTGCTATTTCAGTGTCAAAAGGATTGTGAACCATTTGATTGTAAAGCATATTTGCTTCTTAACCGATTTTTCCGCTAATTTGTTGATAGTTTTCTATAGCCTTCTGCCATGCTTTCAGAGCATGCTTAACTTCCTTTAGTTTATTAATAAGAATGAATAAAGAATTGCCTTGTACGTTGATATTTAATGCTTGTCCCACTACATTTTTGTAATTTGCATTCGTACACCAAGAATTGTTGAACCTGAAGGGAACTCTGGCATTACAAGGGGATCAGGTATTGAATTTAACAAGAATAGGGGTATGATCGCTTAAGGAGTGTTCCCCAAAATGAATTCCAAATTCTTGAAATTTGTTCTCCCAAAGATTGTTCACGAATACCCTATTAATCTTGCTATGGATACAGAAATTATTTCCGCCTCTTCAAGTGAACTAATTGCGTATGAATTCATATTCAAATAGATTAGAATTTGTGATGCATTTCATGAAATCAATATCTCTTATTGAATTCTGAATGCCATTATTAATTCTGTTTTGACTGGACTAAATATTTTAAATCAGTAATTAAAATCCAGGGTAAATTAATTTGTTTAATTAATGTGCTGCCGCAATCCCTCTCTATTCTACTAAATTTTAATCATAAATCATAGCACATATTATGCTAAGCCCTATGGCATTATGTAGAATACAAAAAATGTATTGTCTGTCAGAATGCAATAGTGGAATTCCATGGAATAAGGATTCTACCTTTCTAATCTATGTTGTCGTTATGAGTGTGCTTCCATTTCTTGTCTAATTTGGCAACTAGGTTTTGTATATTTTCTGTAGATGGCTTATTCTTATTAAGACCAATAAAAGAATATCGTTTAGTACTTAATATTTGCAACAAGTTAAACTGTTTTGCTGGGTAGTTTAATCCCCTTATGTTCCAGACTAGGAATTCCACCTATTGAGATAAAGAGTGGTTACTACTGTATTAAATCCTAGTTGAAATCAAATACACTCTTTCAGAACAAGTATTTGATTGTCATTACCCCTTGGATGCAAAGTTATGCGTAGAAGAGAAAGAAGCGAAGTGCTGTCGAAATTAAAGCATTTAGTCCCAAAATGGCTTTAATTTTTTTTAGACAGAAGTGAGGCGTTGTATACAAATTTTTGATTGTATGATTAATTAAGAAGAGAGACCATTAGGCCATGGTGATTTTTCATCTTTAACTGAAAAGATTGCCTGATGTACTTCTTTATCTGAAATTGGTTGTAGTAACTAATGATTGCCCGGTTCATTAACTACCGTTCTACATTGTATGCCTTCAAAAGTTTGATTTTTTGGTTGTTCTCCATTAAATAGGTGAGTTTAGTGGGTGATAGCCTGGGATTGTATCTGTTATGCATTATAGACCAGCTCACCTTTGTCATTATACAAAGCTTGATATTATTTTTATACTTCCTCATTGACATTTTAGCGTAGAGATTTTTTGAGCTTGAGTCTCCCTATATAAGCCATGAAATCGTAGACTTTTGAACTGCTTCTACATATTATCCATGCATTGTCTTTTTAAGAGCATTGCCTGCATGTAATTAATCTTCATATAGTAGTACATTATCTGGATTGTTGTCTGCAACCAATAGCTTATCATTATATTCTGATTCCAAAGCTGATAAAGTGTTTGCATCCTTTGCTCTTAACTTGTTCTGGTTTTTTAGATATGTTTTATCCTTCTTAGTTTGATTATGAATTTCTGAATTTCAATGCTTCATACATTTATAATAAAACTGGTAGTACCTGATCTTCATATCCATTAGCCGAATGCCAACTTTTGTATTCAAAAGCTTTTTCCTTTTGTTGAGTAGTTTGTGTATGTAGTTTGATGATATAAGGTTGTGATCACTCAAAACCAAGGTACTGGCAGTGGCAATAAAATCTTGAAAGTGTTGTAGAAAAGTATTGTTTATAAGCACTTTGTCAATGTGAGTAGCAATACCTCTACGTCTCCATGTGAATTGAAAATATTGTATATATATATACACTCATATATATATATATATACATATGAGTGTTTATGTGTGTGTGTATTGCATATAGTATGTGATTTATACATGTTTATATGTATAAATATAGTTCTAGTATGTCCGACTAAGGTCTACTAGGAGATGCATGGAATATTATACACATATTTATTGATATGCAGTTTAAAGTGTTTATATATAGTTTTGATATGTCCGACTTAGGGCTACCGTTGGTGCACGGAATCCACTATACCAATGAAGTGCACGACCTGTAGATGTGGTCCCAGAGTAGGGGCAGAGAGAGACTAGGATGCTTCATATACCATTTCATAGTACTCTTATATGCTGCGGCAGGACCTACATACCAGCTTCTTATAAGTTGATTACATCGCAAATATATTATATTTACGTCTAATGTTCTAATATATATAATATAGGAGGGCAATATGTCTTTCAGTATAGACAAAAAGTGGATGAATGAATCTGATCAAAGATCTACATACTATATAGACGGGGTGAAGAAATTTATTAGTTTTGTTGATGAAAATGGTGGTAAGAAAGGAGTGTATTTATGCCCTTGCACTTGGTGCAAAAATATGAAGACGATCAAATTAGATGACATTCATTTTCATTTGCTTAGATGAGGTTTTATCCAATCATATACCGTATGGTATTTTCATGGGGAAAAAGGGCAGAGAAGGAAAAACAACAACTAGTTAGTCATGCCACAAGTACCGATGAGTCTGAACATATTATGATGGAAGATCTAGTCAATGATGCAGATAGATTTCATCATTTTCAACCTGAAAATCCGTTGTCTGATCATGCTAATGTTGGAGAGTCGTCTACGGTTAATGGCAATTGGCAGGCCAATGAAAGTAAGAAGTATAAATCACTTTTTGGTAGCGCAAAAGAGCCACTGTATCCTTCATGTTCAAAAGGGTTGACGAAGCTGTATGCCATTGTGAAACTGAATAGCTTGAAGACCCAATACGGCTTTTCAAATAATGGTGTGACTGCACTCCTCGAACTAATAAAGGAGTTACTCCCCGAAGGTAACACGCTGCCGACAAAGTACTCCGACGTGAAGAAGTTAATTAAGCAAGTTGGGATGAATTACAAAACTTATGATGCATGCATCAATGATTGCATATTATACTGGAAAGATAATGCGAATAGAGTTTCGTGTACAAATTGCAACGAACCAAGATATATGACATCATTCAACGAAGAAAGAAAAGGCATCAAAGTACCTCGAAAGACATTAAGACATTTTCCTTTAATTTCTAGATTGAAGAGATTGTATACTGTACCATGGATAGCAGATGCGATGACCTGGCATGGTCGTGCCAAGTCTGATCTAACCGTAATGCGTCATCCATGTGACACTTCTCAATGGAAAGCCATGGATTATTTTGACCAAACGTTTGCTGTCGAGCCATGAAATGTCACACTTGGAATAGCAACAGATGGTTTCTGTCCACATGCTTCTCTATCTAACCCTTACAGTTGTTGGCCAGTAATTGTAGTACCATATAATCTTCCTCCGTCTATGTGCATGAAACGAGAGTTTTCAATGTTAACACTGTTGATTTCTGGCCAAAACAACCAGGGAAGGATATTGATGTTTATTTATAGCCGTTGATAGACGAGTTAAAGCAGTTATGGGAAGGAGTCGTTACATATGATTCATTAAATAAATCCGAATTCACAATGAGAGCTAGGGTGTTGTGGGCAATCCATGATCACCCTGCTCTTGGGACTTTATCGGGATGTACAACTCACTGTTATTTTGCATGTCCGGTTTGTGGGGAAAACACTTGTTCTTATCATCTTCCTGAAAGTAAGAAGGTGTGTTACATGGGACATCGAATGTTTCTTCCTAATGAACACAAGTTTCGATACGACAAGACAAATTTCAACAACGAACAAGAACTTCATCGTCCTAGATGGATATTGACTGGTTTTGAATTTGAAAAGAAAGTAGCGAATATCAAAATGAAAGTTGGTAAACACAAAGAAGAAATTAGTCGAAAACGGAAAAAGTCAATTAATGAAGAAGTTGACAATGTTTCTGCATGGTACAAGAGGTCTATCTTTTTTGATTTACCATATTGGAAAGAAAATATGATTCGCCATAATATTGATGTTATGCATACAGAGAAAAATGTCACAGAGCATCTCATCAGCACCATTATGGACCATAAAGATAAGTCAAAAGATGACATCAATGCACGCAAGGATTTGAAAATCATGGGTATAAAAAAAAAGTTGTGGGTGATGGAAGATCCTGAAACAAATAAAATAATCATACCAAAGGCAACTTTCACTTTGAGCAAAGAAGAAAAGATATAGTTTTGCACCGTTTTGAAAAACCTGAAAGTGCCCAACAAATTCTCTTCAAACTTCCACAACAATGTGAGCATCAATCCTCCCGAACTAAGAAATATGAAGTCACATGATTACCACGTCATAATGCAACATTTGCTTCCGGTATTGCTTCAACATTCTTATCCACAACATAAGGATCTGCGAAATGCTATTCATCATATTAGTCTATTCTTTAACATTTTGTGCTCAAAGGTGATCAATAGGGAACACCTTATAAAAGCAAAGTCTAGTTTGGTAGAAGCAATGTGTGTTTTTGAAAAACATTTTCCACCTGCATTTTTTGATATCAGTATCCATCTTATGGTTCATTTAGCCGATGAAGCATTAATTTGTGGTCCTGTCAGATATAGATGGATGTATCCCTTTGAATGGTAAATAACTAATTTCAGTTATATACATTATTATTCGATAGAAATAGCTATTATGTACAATATATAATTGATCACATTCACAAGTTGATGAAAACATATAAAGGATATGTGCGCAACAAAAGATACACTGAAGGTTGTATTGCAGAAGGATATATCGTACAAGAAGCTAGCCTTTACTGCATGGAATATATGCCAAACGGAGGTGATGACAATCATAAACATACCCGCGAAGCGTTTTTAGATGAGGACGATGAGTTTGCTGGTGAGATACCTTTAGATAATGGTAAAGATATAACGTTAACCCAAGTGCAGTTTGAACAAGTGCGTAGATGAGTCCTTAATAATATGATGGATTGTATGAATGGAAGAAGTAAGTTCACACCTTTGTTTTGAATTTCCATTTTTTAATTCTATTTATGTATTCGTTTTGATATGTGTTTTCCATAGGAGGTATAACTCCTATACGAAAAGTACTAGATTTCAATCACGAGGCAGAGGTACAACTGTCGAAGTCGTTCAAAGTTTTACTCTATGGTTACGCAACGAGATATTACAGCATCTTAAGTATTTCACGTGTTTATAAGTTGGCAATACACCTTCGTGATCATGTTTTGTTTTACTTATTGTATTTTATGTAGTTGTTGAAGTGCATCGATGTTGATCCAACTCTCTGGCGGCTAGTGCATGGGCCGAAGTTCACGGCGCTTAGTTATACTAAGTACCAAGTGAATTTTTTTTATTTTCCACGAAAATGTACGAAGATCGTATGGTAACACAAGATAGCGGTTTATGCATGAAAGCAATTACAAAATTTAGAGCGAGTGGTAAAGATAAAAATTATAAGGAAGCAGAAACAACGCATTACGGAGTCATTCAGCAGATACTTGAGTTGGATTACACTGACTTCAAACAAACAGGTTTTTTTTGTGATTGGGTAAAGGTCGAGGATAAGATCAATGGTTGCAAAATAGATCCTACTTCAAACTTGATCATGGTTAATTTAGGGAAATTGAAGAGCAAAGATAGCGTGAATGATGAGCCATTTATTCTTGCATCAGAAGCGAGTCAAGTGTTCTACTCAACAGATTTAAAAAATAACGGTTGGTATGTGGTTTAGCATACACCAAAACGGTGGACTACAAATGTGGATGACATTGAGTTTCCTACCGTCTATCAATCAGCTTTTGAAGATAATGAAAAATTAGAAGACCTTACCAAAACCATTTGTTAACTGATGAATTGTTAAATGCTTCATTTCTCGTTTGAATTTCTAGTCCTTGGGGTAGTAGGAGTGTGAGATATCATTGAACCAAACAAAAATTCACATAAAGAGAAGGTTTCTTAAAATGTCTGTATTGTTGTTGGTTTCTGTTATATTGAAAAGTTTCATGATAGTATGTTTTTTTATAGACTTGTAGATAAAAGGGGATTTATTTTTAAAACTAAACGTGGAATCAAAATTACAAATTTAAACCATTTTCATTAGTTGATTGTAGTCAAATTTGAAATCCAAGTAGTTCTTCTGTTGTTATTGCTTTTTTACTTTTGTTATTGCCATGAATTGATGGTTGATGAGACCGCTTTTATTGGCTAAACAACAAATTTTAAAGTGGTGTTGATTTCATTTTTATTTCAGGACAGCTGAGTTG
This sequence comes from Allium cepa, assembly GCA_030765085.1. Lineage (NCBI taxonomy): Eukaryota > Viridiplantae > Streptophyta > Magnoliopsida > Asparagales > Amaryllidaceae > Allium > Allium cepa. The sequence continues at coordinate 210,700,739 of CM060940.1, read as the reverse complement.
ATATATTCGTAGATTATTTGTTTTTTCTTTTCTTTTTGTAATCTGTGATACAATTACAAATCAATAATGGTTATTTAACCGTGTGCAGGAAACTATGTCACAAAATCCAGCATCATCACATTCATCATGTTCAGAAGAACAAATAGTTGATCAAAACTTATTTGGTATTCCAGTCTCAGAAAACACTGGAAAAATCGCCCCTATGCTGGGTAAACTAGTAAGAGCTCATGTGCCGATATATACATAAGTTGGAACAAAGTACCTGGTACATATAAGGATGATGTTTGGAACCAACTGGTGGTAAGTTTTTACTTTGATTCATTTCTGACGATATTTAAAAAATATTTATGGTCAGTCACTCTATTTTGCAATGTATATGCACTACCTGTTACAGTCGGTTTCTGAAACCCGTTTTAAGTTTGATAGAATTGATTAACTTGTTTATGTATTTTACTTTTTGCAGAAAATGTATGCGCTCGAACCGCTTTCAAAGGAATTTTTTTTAAAAAGAATGTCCGAAGCTTTTAGGAGACACAAAAAAACTTGAGAGCGAGTTTTTATGACACTTTCGACAATGACGAAGAACGAATGAAAAATTGTCCACCTACAATTGCTCAAGAAGATTGGAACGAGTTCATAAAAAATGAAGCAACGCCTGAAGCGAGCGGAAGAAGGGAGTTAGCCAAAAAAAAAAATAGATCATTGCTCAGTTATGCTCACCATACAGGCCATAAAAGTCACGCTAGAATAGAACACGAAATGGTAAGTTATATTCATTTTTTTTCAAAAATGGTAAAAATCACAACTAACATATTTTATATATTGCAGATCGTTGCAAATCCATCTGCAAATATCAACCGTCGTCATGTATAGGAGAAGACACACACGAAAAAAGATGGTAGCATATCAGATGCCAATTCTTCGTACTTCGTAAGTTAAAATTTCAGTTCTGTGTGTGACATCTTTACACAAGTACAATTTCAGGTGTATATATATATGCATAAACATAGGAATATCTACAGTCTGGTATATATTCATACAAGTACAATTTCAGTTCTGTGTGTACATGAATTAACAGTCTTGTACTCATTAACATAAGCATTAACATAAGTATAACCTTATATTAATACACACAGCAATAACAACATACGCATTGAGGTGAAAAATGCTTCACTGGAAGAAGTATAGATAGAACCGTGAACTAAACAGAGGTTGAATCAAATGGATAGATTTGAAATGGTAACATGGTAATATGTTTACAAAGTGAACGTTGCATGGACAAAGGATGGTACAAAAACAAATATACAGGCGTACTTCTTTCTTTCTTTTCTGAAGTTCTTCCACAGATCTTTTACTTACTAGCAGCATTTTTTGCATCAACTTGAAAATTAGATTAAGATATAAGTCCATATGTATATAGGTTATCAGAGGGAATCTTAATTAGATCATTACCCCAATCACTATGCCACAGTGAGTGGTAGTCCAGGTCCGATGGTGTCGTTGTTGATACATGATTGAGCACAACCAGCTCGTCATTTTGAGCACAATGAGTAACAATAATCAATCTTAGCACAATAAATTATTACACACACATAATTAGAAACCTATATTTTAGATTAAACTCATTTCTTAATTCACAATATTTTCACCAAAGATTCAAATTTAGGTGTAATACATATGATATACGATAAATCACTCATTTCATTTTGATTCGACTACCAATACAACCTTATTTTTTGTAATTACTAAAATATGCATGGATTATTGATGATGAATTTTCTTTCTTTTATCTTTGAAATTATAAATTTCTTAATTAAAAATAACATATTTTAAATAATATAAGAAGATCGATTAGAATGTAATATAGGAATTGTTTTCAGTGTGTGATGGTGTGGCTCTCTGATGCTATTAGGCTATTAGCAACGACTTTAAAGGAAGGGCTAGCAGACTAGGTGGGCAATTGACTGTGTGCCTGTAAACTGATTTCCTGGCAGCTAGGTATATTTTATATCAATCAATACGTTGTTTTATCATCACTTCTATTTTATATCAATCAATACGTTGTTTTATATCAATTGTTACCTGCTCAAATGTCAGCGTGTGTTGCCTGAAGCAGCACTATTTTCTTCGGCTTAATACGATGGATGATTATCAAATTCTCTTACTGGTGCCATGTCATTTATAACTGAGTCATCTCACCACCAACTTACGTATATATGCATATAGACACATACACGCTAGGGTCATTTATAACCGAGTCATTTCACCTCAGATGGCCAGCAACAGTTTTGTAACTTAAGTTTTCAAAACATGTATACATACATATATTTTCATTATTCATATATATATATATATATAAGTATTATGCAATCTCAGGATCAAATTGCGAAATTGAAGGAAAAGATCACCGATAGTGATGAAGAAAAATTGACAGTGGATGAAGATGTCGTATCACAAGTGATGGGAAAGGATACAAGGGGTAGGAGCCGCGGTGTTGGGACCGTCATACAAAAGACTAATATTAAGGCTTCTGCTATTGCACATAAACGATTGAAACATGTTTGTAGGGACAATGCTGAGTTGAAAATGAGGATGGGAAGTTTGGAGCGTACGGTGAGAAGTTTGGAGAGTACAGTAGGAAATTTGTTTTGGCAAATGGAGCTTCTGATCAACATGGTGGGAAACATGGAACAAGGAGAACGCAACACACAACTCAATGCTTCTAAATTCGTTGTTTCTCAATCCCAGGATACGACCAATGTGGTGAACAATCAAAAATGTGAAATCCTCAACTCTGATCTAGACATAATAGCAACATGTATTTATTAGTTGCTTTTTATTCTTACTTGTTTTCAATGCAGTTATTTTGTTGGATAGATCTAGACAATAAATTTTATTGCAATAGGTACTTTCTGTCGAGATTCTACATCGTCCAAAATCCATGGGAAATTTGTACCATCCACACATGAAAAATTGGTTTTGGACAATATGCTGCTACCAGATGAGAGAACCAACAAAATAAATCATCAATTTGCAGAGACCTTTGTTGATGTTGGAGTGGGTGGGTATGTGTGCCATCCGAAGATTATGATTCGATATCTTTAGCAGGTACGTGAGCTCATCCAAAAATTATTTATCTGGTTTTTGATTATATGCCATCCAAAAATTATTTATCTTTAACATGCCATTCCTTTTTACGGTATTGTTTTTTGATTATATGCACTGTTCTGTAGTTTCTGTTTCTCGTTTGTTAAACCATGAGGTATGCGCAGAGTACTTTATTTTGACTGTCTTATTTCTTTTTTATGCTTTTTTTTGTTTTGGGAAAACTGGCTTATCCATTGACTTGAAATTGAAATTTGGTGGTTTTATAGAAATGGTAAATACATTACATTTCTGAGTCAGTTTTGCAAACAAAACTAGAATGTTGTGCAATGAACATAACTTCCCAGAGCTCATCTGTGCAACTTTTACCTCCATAGCACATAATTTCCAGCAAAAATAATGAGTGTCCTAAATCTGTAAATTCAAATATTTCTCTCCTGAAATCTAATACCCGAGCAAATTAAATTTTAGATTAATAGGGTATTATTTTTCTACTCGCACTGCTATGTAATAGATAAACGTTTGGACATGTTTTCTCAATGAGTACGAGACATCGCTCGAATTATCAAACTAGGTAAGGTAATATAAAATATTCATCGACAAATACTGTAATTATATCGAAAATTAAATTTATCTATAGCCAAAATTTGTTATTTACCAAACAAATAAAATTGCAAATGATGCTTCAGCAAGTGTAACTAGTTTTAAGCCTTTTCAGGGTAATACAAACATACTTGTGACAAATAAATTATGAACTTGCAAATGCAAAGCATAACATTAACAAGGAGGAGGATTGACCTTCACTGATATCTGAAAAATTACAAGTCTAGAAATTTTTGTTTATTGCAATACTGTTTACATGGAGGAAGACTGCTAATGCACAAAAATCACAATAAAACATTGTGTATATTTTACATGTCCTCAGCAGTAGCCACACTCACGAACCAAACCATCAATTACAGCCAACTGTCCCCATCCACATCTCTATCCAACCATGTCTCCACATCAACTGCATCCAGCAGCCAACAGACCAACAAGACAACATCTTTGAACTAGACAACACGAGCAAGACAACATCTCTCACCATGGTTTACCTATTTTAATGATATTCATTCCTAAAGTGAAAAATCTGAAACAAATAATTAACACTTAGTTTTATTACTTCTACTCATTTGCTTAAGTTGTTAATGAAAAGCAGTTACATGCTCAAAGGTTAAAGAACTTCATGTTGCATTTACTAAGAAATAGGTTCCACTCTATTGTCGTAGTATTTCCAGCAATGTCAACAATACTATCACCTGAGGTGTTGATACCTTGTATTCTGTTAGTTTAAACTTATATTACCGATTCAATAATATTAAAAAAACCAGGGCTCATTTTGGATGCCTTTTTACAGATAGTTGAAAGAGTCCGAGTCTGGAGGTAAGCTTGGTGATCTGGATGCATATGAGATTGAAGGAGGCGAAACAAAATCTGAAATACTTCAAAATCTTGCAGAGTTCCAGTTTTCTTGTGTATGCAACATGGAACTTCATATTATATTTAGTTTCGCTGAGAAAGTGCTGTTTAGATTAATATTTGTTTTTTACATGGTCTTTTGGAGCAAAGTTAAGTCGACCACATGGAATTCATATGTTACTTGTAATGTTCGATGATATGGATATCTTTAACAACAACATATATGAGCAACATCTTTTCCAGTTATTTGTATAATACTGCTATTGTATAATATTGACCATATTTTGTATAATACTGCTTCTATTGTAATCCAACTATTACCGTATCTATTACTGCTTTAAATACTGCTTCTATTGTATAATACTGCATCTATGCTATTGTAATTCATGGCTATGAGCTGTGTGAATTAGATGCTGCTTTTATTGTATTATACTGCATCTACGGTATTGCAATTTATGGTCATGAGCTTTGTGAATTAGATACGGCTTATTGCTGTATCTATTACATCAATTAGATACGGTCAAAAGCCGTATCTAATTCATGTGCTTAGTATACGAAGTAGATACGACCATGGGCCGTATCTAATTCTTCAATTAGATACGGCCCATGGCCGTATCTAATTATCCAATTAGATACGGCCCATGGCCGTATCTAATTAATAAACACGCTTTCTTTTGATACGGCTTACGGCCGTGCCTAATGGCATTAGATACGACCCTAAGCACTGCCTAATTCGCCTTTCTGGTGTAGTGTTTGCCGCAGCCTGTCTGCCATGCACAACCAGGAGCAAACCAAACCTGGCCGAGCTTATACATAAGTTCATTTACATATTGATTTTTAAGTATTGATTTTGATATTATATATATATATATATATATGTATGTATATATATATGTGTGTATATATATATTGATTTAATATATATGTTTTAATAAATATCGATTTTCAAATATATACTATGAAGATTTTTATTGTAATATGTGTTTTAATTTTTGTAAAGGGAGAAATATATATGTATTGATTTTAAATAAAAAAATAAAGATATTTGAGTTTTAATTTTTGGGTGAAATTTTGATTTTTAATTTTTTTTCATCGATCTTGAATCTACCTTATCTTTCTACGAGAATTGTCGTTTGGATTGGTCGATTGTCGAGTTCATGTTTCAAATTCATAGCTTGCTGTGTTGTCTATTTTATCTAGCCTCGGAAGGTGAGCAATCACTCACGATGAACATTCTTTTGTTTAGTAAATTTATATTTTTATGAAATGACAATTAAAATATGTTGTTAGATATGAATTTTTTAATAATTAAATTGTTGAATACGATATGTTATTATTTGAATTGTTCACCTATGATTGATATATGACATCATAACATGTTATATCTATATATATGATATTTAAAATTTTTAATTATGACATGCTCGCCATTGATATGTTATGTTATTTTATTATTATTTTATTATTCTTACTCTGCAAGTTCGTTAGTTAGGAAAATCTCTATGGGTTGAGACGATACATACCCAAATAATATTATAGATTAGGGAAAATCGTTATGGGTTAAAATGATAAATCCAAGCGATTTTATTGATTTTAAAATTGGGATTGCGGGTAGAAATGATATATACCCCTAAAATTTAAATTATTGCGAATTGAAACGATAAATATCCATATCACTTGACCAAAGTATAGAAAACTATATACGGACACCGTAGGTCTATTTTAAATAATTTCCAGAATTTTGAAAGGAAAATATATGGTTTTTTTTTAATAATTATTGATTTTTAAAATATGATATAAATATTTTATTTTAATATGTGAAATTTTAGATTTTGAATTATATGTTTTGGAAATTTCAAAATTATAAGTTAGGTTGTGAAAATGTAAATTTTAAGATTTTACTTATATTTTTTTATTTGTTTTAAAAATATATAAAATAAGATTTAAAATAGATTTAATAGTAAGGTTTAATTTAATTTAATAAAATTTAATTTAGCCAATACCTATGTATATAATATGTTTATGTATTTATTTTAATTTATATTCATATTTTGAAAATAGATTTTTATAACTTTAATAAATTAAGGTTGGAAAGATAAATTGAAATTGATTTGAAATTTAATTTGTTTAAGAATTGAATTTAAATGAGAATTGATTTGAGATTTTAATGATATGATTTTATAGCTTGTTAACTGGATTTTTTAATTTAAGGTGTTAAACGAAGATTTTCAAATTTAAATAAAATTGAAATTGAATATTTAACATTGATTTAAATTTGTAATTTGAGATTTTATTTAAATGTTATTATAATGATTAAGTGAATGTTATCAAATTTAAATAAAACTGAAAGTTGATTTTTTGAAATATAAATGAAGTCTAATAGATTGAGTTATTATAAATTGTTTGATTATTTAAACTTTGAAACCTATTGAATTGGAAGTGGTTTAAATTTGTAGTTCAAACCTGGATTTGAAATCAATATAAATTGAATGGTTTAAATAAGAATATGAATGAACCTTTAACCTTTTAATTGAAATTGTTGAACCAAGATTGATTTAAATTGAGTTGTGGAATTAGAGTTGAATTGAATTGATTTGTGAAATTGGATGAAACTGTAACGAATGCGATTTTTGCCCCTTCGAAAATCGACATCCATACTTTACATCGTACTCGAATGCCGCAGATTCGACCGTTCAAATCCGATTCGCCGGAGGTTATAACACAATTAAGTAAACAACACAGCGGAAGAAATAATGAATACCAATATACAACATCTGATACAACATCCTGATACAACAGATGATACAATAGATATCGATATACATCAGAGATATGATACAATATAATAGCAGCGGAAAGGAACCCTAGCAGCGGAACAAATAACTCAAGATAGTCTTCAAGAAAGAACTCCAAAACTGCAGCTCCATCTCCAAGAACCGATCCAGAAATAGCTCGAACTCCCAATAACAATGCACTAAGCTAAGCAAGGTCAGTCATATCCAAAGACTGAACTATCTCCAGATAATCCACCAAACCTAACTATCTGAAAAACCCAACTCTAGACTGCTCGTGTGGAAAATAGTGAGCACCCAGAGTTAGGAAAGGAACAATAAACTCCGGGTCAGTCATGGGACTGGTGTGAGTAATAAAAAAAACAGTTTATTCTTTAATTAAAATAAGATTTATAAAAGAAAATCCGATATGCCTTTCTAGAAAATGAAACTACCATAAGACCTCCCACCACACACACAATGCAAACGCAGAATTGGAGGAGATTTCTTCTTATGATAGTCAAACATGCTTAATACGCAGAAAATTTCTTGGATATTATTATTATAAGTGCACGGTGCAGAAAAGTATTTCGAAAGTAGAATATTAATCTTAGCTAGCATACGACCATTATCGTATGCCTACTATAGCTACCATGTTCAATAGCAGGTTACCACCACATTCCATGGCAGGTAATACAACTAAAACCGTACAAGGCGCGTATTGTTTCTTTGGATTTTCCAACAAATGGCCAGGCTAAGGAACTTCCTACTGCCACATGGGATCGCCTCTGGCGGGACGTCCCGAGAACCTATCCGGATCTCTGCCAACACAAGGCCGGGTTACCTCTGTAACTAGGTAACTACTACTCGAGCATGCCACTCCCTGATCCTTTGGGACCTTTATCCGAGGTACCTCTAAGCAACAACCACACAGAAAATGAGATTGGAGCAACCACATAGGTTAAATATCAGGGCTCCATACCTAATATCACCCTTTACCAGAAGGGAATGACACACCCTAAAGGGCGCGACCCTCATGACCTTGCCGCATCTTTCCTGTTTTGACCATTTCCGGGGTGTGAGGTCCTGATGCAGTCTCGTCCACAAAGCTACGCTTTATACAAAAGCCATGCTCTGATCACAATCGATCAACAAATGATCATCAACACACAGCAGCACTCAGCATGCCACACTACCAAATTGGGAGTATATCGCTGATAACCTTCAACTATATAACCTCTGAGCTCGTACGTCTCAGAGAAGGGTGTTAAGCTAAGAGAATAAATTCTCCGCCACCACAGATACGTATTTGAAAGAAATCTGCTTTATATCTCAAAGTGTAGTGTCAGACATACAACCATACAAGTCTGTTCCGGGTTCGAACAGAACGGAAGGCACTTCCAAAGAAGCCCTTGCAATCCGGGTATTCACAATCCCGATCGGACTTCCCATCACTGAGGGAATCTCTATACCGGAGCAACTCAGTGCAGAGACAATTGATAGGTCATCCTATCATTCTCGCAAATACCCGGTCTTCACCACCGGTCTTCAAATGCTATCCATAACGTCGAATCACATATTCGGAATGGGTTATACGACACGAAGGTCCTCTCCCGGCTAAACCGAATAGTGAGCGCAACATTTAAAGCATATGGATATGGAATTTCAATTAAGTCACAACTTAATAATTCAAAAATTTCTTTCAAATGGTTTAAACCAATTACCATTTCAAATCCTTTAAACAAAAAATTCATTTTACTAAGTTCACCCATTTTCGCAAAGATCCATTTATGGATTTCAAATCAATTTCCCATTTCAATTGGATTAATTCATTAAATCTTTAAATCAAGGATTTATCTCATAGCTTTCAAAACTTGTTTTCAAAGATTTGTCCATAACTTGAAAAATCATTTTCAATTCAAACTTGAAATCCCTTTAATATAAATTGGAAGTTCATTATCACTTAGAAACAATAGTTTTATTTCGTAAAACCCGATTCCATTTATACAAGTCACAATCTTTGGTTTAATTCAAATTTCCAAATCAATACCTTTAAAATAGTTTAACCCATATAAACTGGTATAACATCTTTAGTCCCTAGTTCCCAGATCACAGTATTCAATTTCAAATATTGAATTCAAATTTAAATCAAAATATTTAAATATCAAAACTAAATCGAGTTATTCAAAAATATATTTCATCTTTGAAATTCTATTTCAAAAGCTTTTCATTTTAAAACCCAATCCATTTCCAAAACATTTGAATTCAAATATTCAATTTTTATAAATCATTTCAAAATCTGTGACTTAATCGATTTCCTCGTGAAATCCATATTTGTGTGTGTATAAGTGTGGTTCAGGGGTTTAACACAATAGTGCAACAACATTCAAACATCACAGATCAAATCACAGAAATATAATTGATAAGCGATATAACTATAACGCTTATCGTCCATTCACAAATTCACAGATAATATACGAATGTAAATAAATGAATAAATCATTCACGGCACAAACCACATAACCAAATATCACAGTTCAGACAGGACAATCAATTCAAGGCATCACATATAATGCAATCATTCATAACTAAGGCCAGGCATTTAACAATGATTTATAAGCAGGATTTCTTTTTAATCCTAATTAATTCAATTTATTTCCAATTAAATTAATTACTTATGAATTAATTATCCAATTCTGATTTATTAATTATATATCGTTTATTATAAATTTATTTATCAAACATTTTAATTAATTAAATTATTCCTAATTAATCATATTAATTAAATTAACCTTTAAACCAATTACAAAATTTATTAACTCCTTAATTAATTATTTTAAGAAATTAAACCTTTATTACTTAGTTTATTAATTATTTATTCTTATTTAAATTACCTAAGTTAACTATTGATCACATATTAGTTAACTTTACATTAGTTACTTTAAAAACTCGAATTAATTAAACTCTTCATTATTAATTAATTCGACTTTAATAACAAATTTATAAATCTGAATTTACTCAGTAGATTCCTATTATCAAATTTATGAACATTCTTGATTACCTTGCAATATAATTCAATTAAATCATTTATCTTTTATTTGAGAAATCTTTCTTTCATAACTATAAATAAATTCTTTTACTAACTTACAACTAAATGTTAATTTAAAGTGGAAAAAAAAAATCAAAATATTAATTAATACTAATACTTAACTGTTCAAGGTGATTAACTAAAATTTTCAAATACTTAAACTAGTTGCAAATGATTCACAGACTAAATTTGATTAGGCTTAACCTTTTGAAACAATACCCGAGAAAACCTTTTGTTCACTCGAGTTGAAACTCGAGTTCCTTCACCATTCTCCCCGAGATTCCCTTCTTCTTCCTATTTCCTTTATCTTTTCTCTTCTTTTTTTCTGAAGCTAAGTTAAACTTTGAACGAAGTAAAAATTTCACGCATCAGGCAACTCGATCGAATTCGCGTCCTAACCAAGTCACAACCCCATTTGCTCCAGGATTCCATCGAGTTGAAGCAACCCACGATGCTGCACACCCACGCCACCGTGCACGTGCACGGTGGTTTGCCGAGCCTCCGGCAACCCACGACGCCTCTAACATGTCACAAATCACCCTCGCATTCGAAAACAAAACCCAATTCGATGCGTAAAGCTTGAAATCGAAAAACACTTATCTGAACGAGCTGTAACTTGAACATCCCAAGGGAAAAACGCCTTTACCTCCTAACGCCGTCCGCCAGCGGCGACGCGATTCTTGCCACGCCTTTCCGACATCTTCCTCTACCATCCCTGAAAAGCACGCATAGCAGGATCGTCGCATGATGGCGAAATCAATGAGCATACCGAACCCAGAAAAACTCAAACCAAACCCTATATTCTTTCCGCCCCCTAAATCCTTGCATTAGAAATTTTTTCTAACATTTTTCCTGAATTAATAAATCACCAAGCTATCATCTCAACAATTTTCAACAATTAAAATTTGTTGAATCCTTAGAAAATGATAAAAATTCAATTTGGGTTCATATAAGAACCGCACCATGTATACTCACCTAAAAATCCTCGTTTTTGATTTAAAAATCCTATTTTTGAATATAGTTTCAAGTTATATAAGTAAATCAAGAAATCAAGATACTTGAAATTTTAACATGTTTGAAATTTTACTGTAAAAAAATCCAAAGTTGAAGAAATGTCTTAATGTAATCCTTTAAAATTATTTTTAAAAATAAGATTGAAACTATTCAATTATCTTTAATTAAGAGATTGATGCTTAAATTTAATCACAGAAAGAGATTTGGAAATTTCTTTTCTTCTTGTCTGTTGCCTGTAGATAAACAGAGGGATTCCTACAGACACTTCATACATTCATGCTTGCTTTCCCATTCATATCCATATTTGTACCATATTTCAAAACAATTTCCATCCCAATATTTAAGTAACATCACAAATATAAACTTGTTTTAAAGGGAATGTTACTCACCTTAAACATCCTTAGTTCCAGAAGTTTCCAGGTTGAAAGTTGTAATCTTTTTGTATTTATCAAGTTAAAGAAAATCCTGGGCTTGAGTTTTTCTTGTTGAAGCTTTTTTTTAAATTGAATTTTGTTTTTAGTTTGTATATGATGCTTACTTCAGTTCTTTGCTTATGTTTGATGAATGAATTGAAATGAAGTTGATTAATATATATAAGATAAAAGCTTACAGGTAATACATCTTTTAAGTTTACAGTTGATAATATGGTTTGTACAGGGCAATTTCTTTGTTTTGTACAATTCAAGAGATACTTACTTGTTTTGGTGGCTGCAATATTGTTTAATTATCTTCTTGCATTAATTACTCGGCTGATATGGTCATTTTGGTGTGCTTGCATTAATTATCTTGTACCATATACTTACAAATTTTTTCATTTTATTTCGGCTGTACATAATATCAAGGTTGATGTCTTCCTTTATAAGCTTCTCACTTATTTTTTTTTCTTTCTTTTGTTTGATGGATTCAGATTTTATTTCCTACTTGGTGGCTGATATGGTGTGCTAAAGCCAGCATATTAATTACCTTTGTCTTGTTTTATATTTAATGTTTTATGTATTTTATTTCTTTTGTTAATGTCATACTTCATTTGTATACTCCTTTTGCAAGCTATTGAATATGTTTACATTTGTTTCTTTTGTTTGATACTTGAATGTACATCTTCTTTTGTTTTGTTTTGCAATACTTCCTTATGTATGTTTCATATTTACTTTACAGGCAACACTCCTTTGCTTTGTTATTATTATTTTTATTGTCCTCTTATGCAAGGTTATGGATATTTTAACTTTTTTTTTCCAGGTTTTCATGTCAAATTGGTACATACTTGAAGTACATTACTGTCTCCATTTGCTTGTACATAAATATCCTTCATTTTCTTACTTTAGTATTTGTCTTCATACCTATATATATTTGTTTGTATTATATTTTACAATTTATCTTATATATATATATAAATTTATTTCTAGCTTAATATTTATTTGTTTTATTTTATTTTTAAAGACTTCATTTTGAATTTTCAAATCAATTTATAAATAAATTTCACCATTTTAAATCAAAAAATAATTTAATTATCAATTTAAAATAAATTAAAATTCGGGATCGTTACAGACTTCCCCTCTTAAAAAGAATTTCGTCCTCGAAATTCGCATGCACGAAAATAACGAAGATAGATACACAATGACTGAGAAACAGCTTCCCAAGTTGAACTAGATACCTATTCTGTATTTGGCTTACCAAATCAGAATATCGATAATAGATATAAGAACGAATCTATTTGATTTTCCACAAGATATTCGGGTCATCTAGATCTACAAATATGCAAAGCATTGGTTGGTTCGAAGGGATAACTAACCATTCGTAAAATATTTCCAGACTCAAATTGTATTCACATATCTGTCTACCTTTGGGTATAATTTCAAAATTTTTAGTTTAGAAACCAAAGTATATCTGTCAACCATAGCAACCAAAGCAAACAAAGCAACCAATACATCCAAACAAACAATTTTGGCCTATTTGGAGTTTATGTCCCATACACATATATTGAATCTTCTTCCTGTATTTGCCAGGAACCATCGAAGAATTTACAAGAGATGCTGGACGAAAGAGATAGATTTAACCTTCTATAAGTGTTTCAAATACTAGGAATGGATTCCAAACTCAAGTCGGAATATCTCAAACTATATATAATTTGTCCCTCTTCGGACTTCGATCAAACCCAAGAAATTATAATAGAATTTTCAAATTTGGTTTTAAACGAAATCGTTTTATCGATTCAATTCAGTTTATCCTTCATAATCTATTAATCAATTTAACTTAACTTAAAATTTCCAATTTATTTAAAATTTCCAATTTCAATTTCAAATCCATATTTATTAAGGTTTAAATCAAAAACTGATAAGAAATCGATGAAGATACGAAGTAAGAATTTTTCTACAACGATTCGTAGGGCTATCATCACACTGAAACTATTTCTTCCAGTTGTCACAAAACAATTAAAAAGAATTTGGAAACGAATCAAAGGAAACTAATAGAGAAATTTATTTCCACTGTTGCAGGGTATTGACCATTTATAGTCGTATTCCCCTGTCCCCTATCTCGTCTTCTTCTCGCGCTCGTACTCACTATCAGTGGATAGTAAGAGAATTTACCGAGGCATTCAAACGGATATCTTAGGTATTACTCATTCTAGGGTATACTTCACCCTATCTATAACGAGTTACTTAATGTGTTATACTCCTGAGCTAAAGTTTTAACCCTCAGCTCTGATACCAAATGCAACGAATGCGATTTTTGCCCGTTCGAAAATCGACATCCATACTTTACATCGTACTCGAATGCCACAGATTCGACCATTCAAATCCAATTCGCCGGAGCTTATAACACAATTAAGTAAACAACACAGCGGAAGAAATAATGAATACCAATATACAACATCTGATACAACATCCTGATACAACAGATGATACAATAGATATCGATATACATCAGAGATATGATACAATATAATAGCAGCGGAAAGGAACCCTAGCAGCGGAACAAATAACTCAAGATAGTCTTCAAGAAAGAACTCCAAAACTGCAGCTCCATCTCCAAGAACCGATCCAGAAATAGCTCGAACTCCCAATAACAATGCACTAAGCTAAGCAAGGTCAGTCATATCCAAAGACTGAACTAGCTCCAAATAATCCACCAAACCTAACTATCTGAAAAACCCAACTCTAGACTGCTCGTGTGGAAAATAGTGAGCACCCAGAGTTTAGGAAAGGAACAATAAACTCCGGGTCAGTCATGGGACTGGTGTGAGTAACAAAAAAAAAAGTTTATTCTTTAATTAAAACAAGATTTATAAAAGAAAATCCGATATGCCTTTCTAGAAAATGAAACTACCATAAGACCTCCCGCCACACACACAATGCAAACGCAGAATTGGAGGAGATTTCTTCTTATGATAGTCAAACATGCTTAATACGCAGAAAATTTCTTGGATATTATTATTATAAGTGCACGGTGCAGAAAAGTATTTCGAAAGTAGAATATTAATCTTAGCTAGCATACGACCATTATCGTATGCCTACTATAGCTACCATGTTCAATAGCAGGTTACCACCACATTCCATGGCAGGTAATACAACTAAAACCGTACAAGGCGCGTATTGTTTCTTTGGATTTTCCAACAAATGGCCAGGCTAAGGAACTTCCTACTGCCACATGGGATCGCCTCTGGCGGGACGTCCCGAGAACCTATCCGGATCTCTGCCAACACAAGGCCGGGTTACCTCTGTAACTAGGTAACTACTACTCGAGCATGCCACTCCCCGGTCCTTTGGGACCTTTATCCGAGGTACCTCTAAGCAACAACCACACAGAAAATGAGATTGGAGCAACCACATAGGTTAAATATCAGGGCTCCATACCTAATATCACCCTTTACCAGAAGGGAATGACACAACCTAAAGGGCGCGACCCTCATGACCTTGCTGCATCTTTCCTGTTTTGACCATTTCCGGGGTGTGAGGTCCTGATGCAGTCTCGTCCACAAAGCTATGCTTTATAAAAAAGCCATGCTCTGATCACAATTGATCAACAAATGATCATCAACACACAGCAGCACTCAGCATGCCACACTACCAAATTGGGAGTATATCGCTGATAACCTTCAACTACATAACCTCTGAGCTCGTACGTCTCAGAGAAGGGTGTTAAGCTAAGAGAATAAATTCTCTGCCACCACAGATACGTATTTGAAAGAAATCTGCTTTATATCTCAAAGTGTAGTGTCAGACATACAACCGTATAAGTCTGTTCCGGGTTCGAACAGAACGGAAGGCACTTCCAAAGAAGCCCTTGCAATCCGGGTATTCACAATCCCGATCGGACTTCCCATCGCTGAGGGAATCTCTATACCGGAGCAACTCAGTGCAGAGACAATCGATAGGTCATCCTATCGTTCTCGCAAATACCCGGTCTTCACCACCGATCTTCAAATGCTGTCCATAACGTCGAATCACATATTCGGAATGGGTTATACGACACGAAGGTCCTCTCCCGGCTAAACCGAATAGTGAGCGCAACATTTAAAACATATGGATATGGAATTTCAATTAAGTCACAACTTAATAATTCAAAACTTTCTTTCAAATGGTTTAAACCAATTACCATTTCAAATCCTTTAAACAAAAAATTCATTTTACTAAGTTCACCCATTTTCGCAAAGATCCATTTACGGATTTCAAATCAATTTCCCATTTCAATTGGATTAATTCATTAAATCTTTAAATCAAGGATTTATCTCATAGCTTTCAAAACTTGTTTTCAAAGATTTGTCCATAACTTGAAAAACCATTTTCAATTCAAACTTGAAATCCCTTTAATATAAATTGGAAGTTCATTATCACTTAGAAATAATAGTTTTATTTCGGAAAACCCGATTCCATTTATACAAGTCACAATCTGTGGTTTAATTCAAATTTCCAAATCAATACCTTTAAAATAGTTTAACCCATATAAACTGGTATAACATCTTTAGTCCCTAGTTCCCAGATCACAGTATTCATTTTCAAATATTGAATTCAAATTTAAATCAAAATATTTAAATATCAAAACGAAATCGAGTTATTCAAAAATATATTTCATCTTTGAAATTCTATTTCAAAAGCTTTTCATTTTAAAACCCAATCCATTTCCAAAACATTTGAATTCAAATATTCAATTTTTATAAATCATTTCAAAATCTATGACTTAATCGATTTCCTCGTGAAATCCATATTTGTGTGTGTATAAGTGTGGTCCAGGGGTTTAACACAATAGTGCAACAACATTCAAACATCACAGATCAAATCACAGAAATATAATTGATAAGCGATATAACTATAACGCTTATCGTCCATTCACAAATTCACAGATAATATACGAATGTAAATAAATGAATAAATCATTCACGGCACAAACCACATAACCAAATATCACAGTTCAGACAGGACAATCAATTCAAGGCATCACATATAATGCAATCATTCATAACTAAGGCCAGGCATTTAACAATGATTTATAAGCAGGATTTCTTTTAATCCTAATTAATTCAATTTCTTTCCAATTAAATTAATTACTTATGAATTAATTATCCAATTCTGATTTATTAATTATATATCGTTTATTATAAATTTATTTATCAAACATTTTAATTAATTAAATTATTCCTAATTAATCATATTAATTAAATTAACCTTTTAAACCAATTACAAAATTTATTAACTCCTTAATTAATTATTTTAAGAAATTAAACCTTTATTACTTAGTTTATTAATTATTTATTCTTATTTAAATTACCTAAGTTAACTATTGATCACATATTAGTTAACTTTACATTAGTTACTTTAAAAACTCGAATTAATTAAACTCTTCATTATTAATTAATTCGACTTTAATAACAAATTTATAAATCTAAATTTACTCAGTAGATTCCTATTATCAAATTTATGAACATTCTTGATTACCTTGCAATATAATTCAATTAAATCATTTATCTTTTATTTGAGAAATCATTCTTTCATAACTATAAATAAATTCTTTTACTAACTTACAACTAAATGTTAATTTAAAGTGGAAAAAAAAATCAAAATATTAATTAAGACTAATACTTAACTGTTCAAGGTGATTAACTAAAATTTTCAAATATTTAAACTAGTTGCAAATGATTCACAGACTAAATTTGATTAGGCTTAACCTTTTGAAACAATACCCGAGAAAACCTTTTGTTCACTCGAGTTGAAACTCGAGTTCCTTCACCATTCTCCCCGAGATTCCCTTCTTCTTCCTATTTCCTTTATTTTTTTTCTGAAGCTAAGTTAAACTTTGAACTAAGTAAAAATTTCACGCATCAGGCAACTCGATCGAATTCGCGTCCTAACCAAGTCACAACCCCATTTGCTCTAGGATTCCATCGAGTTGAAGCAACCCACGATGCTGCACACCCACGCCACCGTGCACGTGCACGGTGGTTCGCCGACCCTCCAGCAACCCACGACGCCTCCAACATGTCACAAATCACCCTCGCATTCGAAAACAAAACCCAATTCGATGCGTAAAGCTTGAAATCGAAAAACACTTATCTGAACGAGCCGTAACTCGAACATCCCAAGAGAAAAACGCCTCTACCTCCTAATGCCGTCCGCCAGCGGCGACGCGATTCTTGCCACGCCTTGCCGACATCTTCCTCTACCATCCCTGAAAAGCACGCATAGCACGATCGTCGCATGATGGCGAAATCAATGAGCATACCGAACCCAGAAAAACTCAAACCAAACCCTATATTCTTTCCGCCCCCTAAATCCTTGCATTAGAAATTTTTTCTAACATTTTTCCTTAATTAATAAATCACCAAGCTATCCTCTCAACAATTTTCAACAATTAAAATTTGTTGAATCCTTAGAAAATGATAAAAATTCAATTTGGGTTCATATAAGAACCGCACCATGTATACTCACCTAAAAATCCTCGTTTTTGATTTAAAAATCCTATTTTTGAATATAGTTTCAAGTTATATAAGTAAATCAAGAAATCAAGATACTTGAAATTTTAACATGTTTGAAATTTTACTGTAAAAAAATCCAAAGTTGAAGAAATGTCTTAATGTAATCCTTTAAAATTATTTTTAAAAATAAGATTGAAACTATTCAATTATCTTTAATTGAGAGGTTGATGCTTAAATTTAATCACAGAAAGAGATTTGGAAATTTCTTTTCTTCTTGTCTGTTGCCTGTAGATAAACAGAGGGATTCCTACAGACACTTCATACATTCATACTTGCTTTCCCATTCATATCCATATTTGTACCATATTTCAAAACAATTTCCATCCCAATATTTAAGTAACATCACAAATATAAACTTGTTTTAAAGGGAATGTTACTCACCTTAAACATCCTTAGTTCCAGAAGTTTCCAGGTTGAAAGTTGAAATCTTTTTGTATTTATCAAGTTAAAGAAAATCCTGGGCTTGAGTTTTTCTTGTTGAAGCTTTTGTTTAAATTGAATTTTGTTTTTAGTTTGTATATGATGCTTACTTCAGTTCTTTTCTTATGTTTGATGAATGAATTGAAATGAAGTTGATTAATATATATAAGATAAAAGCTTACAGGTGAATACATCTTTTAAGTTTACAGTTGATAATATGGTTTGTACAGGGCAATTTCTTTGTTTTGTACAATTCAAGAGATACTTACTTGTTTTGGTGGCTGCAATATTGTTTAATTATCTTCTTGCATTAATTACTCGGCTGATATGGTCATTTTGGTGTGCTTGCATTAATTATCTTGTAC
This sequence comes from Allium cepa, assembly GCA_030765085.1. Lineage (NCBI taxonomy): Eukaryota > Viridiplantae > Streptophyta > Magnoliopsida > Asparagales > Amaryllidaceae > Allium > Allium cepa. Next base: position 210,681,551 of record CM060940.1, on the reverse strand, counting down.
CATATACTTATAAATTTTTTCATTTTATTTCGGCTGTACATAATATCAAGGTTGATGTCTTCCTTTATAAGCTTCTCACTTATTTTTTCTTTCTTTCTTTTGTTTGATGGCTTCATATTTTATTTCCTACTTGGTGGCTGATATGGTGTGCTAAAGCCAGCATATTAATTACCTTTGTCTTGTTTTATATTTAATGTTTTATGTATTTTATTACTTTTGTTAATGTCATACTTCATTTGTATAACTCCTTTTGCAAGCTATTGAATATGTTTACATTTGTTTCTTTTGTTTGATACTTGAATGTACATCTTCTTTTGTTTTGTTTTTCAATACTTCCATTTGTATGTTTCATATTTACTTTACAGGCAACACTCCTTTGCTTTGTTATTATTATTTTTATTGTCTTCTTATGCAAGCTTATGGATATTTTAACTTATTTTCTTTCCAGGTTTTCATGTCAAATTGGTACATACTTGAAGTACATTACTGTCTCCATTTGCTTGTACATAAATATACTTCATTTTCTTACTTTAGTATTTGTCTTCATACCTATATATATTTGTTTGTATTATATTTTACAATTTATCTTATATATATATAAATTTATTTCTAGCTTAATATTTATTTGTTTTATTTTATTTTTAAAGACTTCATTTTGAATTTTCAAATCAATTTATAAATAAATTTCACCATTTTAAATCAAAAAAGAATTTAATTATCAATTTAAAATAAATTAAAATTCAGGATCATTACAGAAACAATTCTAATTTGAAACTATTTTAGATATAAACTCTTTTAAATATATAAATTACTTTAGTATATATTATTTTTAATTTATAAACAGTTTCAAATATATATTTTTTAGTATATAAACTTTTTAATCTACAACCTATTTTTAAATATAAACTATTTTACTGCATAACTATTTCAGTATATGAACTACTTTCAATATTAAAACTGTTTAAGTTGGAAATGGTAGGATTTAGATTTAATGGTTTTAAACACGAATACTTTGGTATGATGGTTTAAACAATTTTGTGGTTATGATTTTGGAAATAAAAATGATTTGAAGTGAATATGATTTCGAAAGTGATGTGATTTCGGAAGTGAATATGATTTCGAAAGTGATATGATTTTTGAAATGATTATGATATTTTGATACGAAGTATGAACTTTTTGCAATATAAAATGACCACGGTGTGAAATAAGAGTTTGGTTGTTAAAGAGACCGGGATTGGATATTGTCATACTCTCTGCCAATACCAAAAACCACTTTAACAACTGTGTATGTGGTGGAGGTTCCAGAATGAAGTAGGATGGTTTGGCGACGTCTATATGAGGTATGAACGCAGCATTGACTCCCGTAAGTCAACTTGATGTAGCTAAAACAAGAGCTATATCGGGACAAGTTGGGTCGCTCCTCCTATCGGGCACATCTGTTAGATACCATTCTATTGCTTTGTGATTTGATTGGATGCACCTTTTGTAACGCTCCGAAAATTTCGACTTTCGAAAATTCGACATCGACACTCACTTTATCGACTGCCGAGAAATCGAAGGCCGAAAACACGGAAAGTTATGGGTTTTAAAAAAAGAATTTAAGAAAAAGAAAGAAGAGAGAAGAGATAGAAAATAGAGAGGAAAGAAGATAGACAATTTTTTTTTTTTTGAAAACAGAGAATTTTAAAATAGAAGGGAAATAAGAACGGGACAGAAGAAACAACAGAACAACATCAGAATCTCACAATTCGCAGCGGAACAACATATAATAATAAATGAATAATCTTTAAACAAAGAACTATATCAGTTATTACATTACATCACATTTTATTACATCATATCATCACATCAGAGTGTACAACAACATACAACAACAAACAATGCAGCGGAAAAAGAAATACTATATAAACTAGTAATACGCCATGCCATCCAGCTTGCCTCCAGCAACTCCAGAATATCCAGAATATCCTGATAAACCTAACTCTTAACTGCCCGTGTGGAAATTGGTGGGCACCCAGAGTTTAGGAAGGAAAACAATAAACTCCGAGTCAGTCATGTGACTGGTGTGAGAACTCAAAACAGTTTATTTATCTTTTAAAATCAAAATAGAGGAATATTTTTAAATTAATTCGCAATGCTTTTAAAAATGAGACTACCATAAGGCCTCCCGCACACACACATGCAAACGCAGAATCGGAGGAGATTTCTCCTTATGATAGTCAAAGATGCTTGATACGCATTTTAAAATAACATTTGATATTATTACCAGTGCATAGTGTAATAACAAATCATTTCAAAAATAAAGATATAAATCTTAGCCAACATACGACCATTATCGTATGCCTACTATAGCTACTATCCAAACAGTGGTGACCACCATAAGTGAATAGCAGGTTCTACAACTAATACCGTACAAGTTTCGTATTGAGAATTGGATTTCCAACAAATGGTCAGGCCAAGGAACTTCCCATTGCCACATGAGAATGCCTCTGGATGGACATCCCCGAGAACCAAACCGGATCTCTACCAACACAAGGCCGGGTTACCCCTAACTGAGTAACAACTGACCGAATATGCCATCCCCCGGTCCTTTGGGACCTTTATCCGAGAGCTCTCTAATCAATTCACACAATCATAAAAACAAAGTGTTTCAACATGAGTAAGTATCTGGGCTCCATACCATGATACCACCCTTTTCCAGAAGGAAATGCACATATCCTAAAGGGTGCTACCCCTCATAACCTTGCTGCATCTTTCCTGTTTTGACCATTTCCGGGATGTGAGGCTCGACGAATTCACGTCCACAAAAACATACTTTATACAAAAGCCATGTTTTGGGTCAACAAATGATCAACACAATGATCACTAAGATAGACGATCAAATAAATGATCCTATCACAAATAATCAACACAATGATCATTTCAGCATCACTCAGCATGTCACATTACCAAATTGGGAATATATCGCTGATAACTTCAACTATATAACCTTTGAGCTCGTACGTCTCAAAGAAGGGTGTTAAGCAAAGAATAAATTCTCCGCCACCAACAGAAATATATTTGAAAGAAATCGGCTTTATATCTCAACTTGTAATGTCAGACATACAATCCATACAAGTCTGTTCCGGGATCGAACAAAACCGAAGGCACTTACAAAGAAGTCCTTGCAATCCGGATATTCACAATCCTGATCGGATTTCCCATCACTTATGGAATCTCTATACCAGGTGCGACCCAGTGCAGAGACAATCGATAGGTCATCCTATCGCTCTCGCAAATACCGGTCTTCAACACCGATCTTCAATGCAATTCACAACGACGTATCACATATTCGGAATGGGTTATACGACCCCATGGTCCTTTCCCGGTTAACCCGAATAGTGAGCGCTTATTCAAAAATAAGTGTGCATTCAAATTCAAACAATCATATCAAATACCCAATCAAAGGGAAATATTGATAGTCGGCTATTGAACTATCAATTGATATGCATACATCACCAGATTCCAAATAATTTTCCAAATTATTTATTTTCCAAAATATCTTTACAAGATATATAATTTCAACACTTCAAAAATAAATCAATATTTATTTTCAAACTAATTTCACTTATTATTTATAAATTCCATAATGAATTTATATTCCCAAAATATCTATGAATAACCGATTTCAATTATTCATTTTCAATTTATCTTTTCATATTGGAAAACATTTCCATACTTATTTATTCATAAGTAATTCACAAATCTTTTTATTTTCAACCTTGGAAAATATTCAATATACTTAAATCAAATTAAGTATATATTTCATTCTTTAAGGAAATCATTCACTTAACATATTTATTTGGGTCAAAACGAATGTTACGTAAAACATCGTTACGACAACCCAAAATCACTAGTATAGGGATTCAAAATTAAAATAGATATATAAATCCCAATACTACCCAAACCATTTCCTTTCGGAAATCATTTACTATAACAACAGTGTTATAGTCCACCATTTCCTTTTATTTCACGAAACATCTATTTCAACAATGAATGTTGAAATCTATGGTTTCGAATCTCAACACCTTTTAAAACATCGTTAGATCGTTTTAATTCTATTTAAAATATCACATTCCAAACATTTTCTTTAACGTATTATTCACTATTCAAAACGTGAATATACTACGTTCACAAATTCCATTATTTCTATTCTTTTTAACTTAAAGGATTATTCACTGTTTACAACATGAATACAACTCCATTAATAGGTTATAACAATTAACTTATCAAAATAAGTCGTTTGCGAATTTATAAAACAACGTTTATAAATTCCATATCTATTTATTTATAAAAACTTCCTTTTTATAAATTCCTTAATTAACCTATTCCAGTTTACAACTAAATTATAAACTAAACGTTCACATTATAAGTTAATTACTTATAAACGATTATTTTACAAAATCGTTCTTTTAAAGACTTTCCAAACCATAAATCTTATAACTTATAAGATTCATTTATTTAACAAAATTTATTCTTCAAATAACTTCACAAATTTATAAATCTTACTATTTATAAATTTCATTTATAACTTCACCATTTATAATTCTATAAATTTCATTCTTTAATGAAATTCATTTTCACTTCATTCAAACACTTATAAAAACTTGTTTTATAATGTCTGAATCTCAATTCATAAATATCCATTTATAAATCTATAAATTTCACCATTCTCTTGATTTATAAAATAATTAAATTTTATAAATCCTATATTTAAACTTTTCACAATTAATTCAAATTTCCCAATTTAAACTATTTTATAAAATTATTAACTCCATAATTTCTAAAATCAACTTTTAACTATATTTCTCAAAAATCATAATTTTATAACTTATAAAATTATAACTTTTATTTATTTATAATGGATCAATTCCAGAAATAAAGTATATTTTCAAAAATTATTTTAAAGATCATTTTAAAATCCCAAAATTTGGGTCCAATGATGCTACACACCAAATAGTCAATCACGACCACAACGATATCATATATCAATATGAAAATCCATCAAATATCAAAATATCTGAAATCAAATAAAAACTGTTGAGGAATCCAGTTGGATCCCTCCAACCTGTTTTCCTGCATCCAAAAACATTAGCACAATACCAATTTCGCTCCAGTACGAAATTATCGCGGTACATGTTTTTAATAAATATTATCCGCTTACTAACGGCGTAATAGGGTCTCATCCGCTAAACAAAAAATGTGGGAAATCAACAACTGCAATATATACATATGCCAATATATATATTGATATTATATATAATACCAATTTCACTGTTTATGAAATATTCGCGGTATATGTTTTTACTAAATAACATCCGCTTACTAACGGCGCATAATGTCTATTTTAACAATCAATAATTTATAGTCATCATTCAAACATGCATTCAAATATTTTAAATCTAACTATTTAAAATAAAATCGAAACCTATTCGATTGAGTGAGAAGTTCTCACCTTGGTTTTAAATTCCGTTTTAGCTTTTATTTCGAATAAAATTAAACGCGCGTTTAATTTTATCCGAAATTCTCACTAACTCCAAACGACTCCAAACCAACTCCATCGCGTAGTGCTCGTCCATACGATTCCAACGCAACTGAGTTTGCATTTTTTCGACCTCGTATGAAAAAGTTATGAATTTTTAAAGTTCGTACACGATTTAAATATAACAATTTCAACATAAACTTAATTATTTTTAAACCTAAGCTAATCGTGGCCGTGCATTCCAATGTCAACAGATCCATGCCGTGCCTATGCTTCTTCTACATCACGCATCCCCTTCTCCAGTAATTTAAACGCAACACCAAACCCATAACATCAATACTAGGGTTAGCTTTTGCCATCACAACGCTCGACGAGAGCTCGATCAGGAGATGCCATCTGGAAGCCCTCGACCTAGGCTATGTTCGGCCCCCACCATGGCAAGCTCGGCCCTTGCTAGCTCCTCAAAATGCGTGCGCAGCCCCCCTAGGACGCGGCCCTGTAGCCCACTCCACACGACACCGTTTTACATCACAGCCGTTGGATAGGAAGCTCTCTTCATGATCTTCATTTTGTTAGTTGAAGGATTTTGCAATCGATGCACGGATTTGGAGTAATTGGAGGTGGAAGTTGCTTAATTTTCGGCCATTCAGAAGGGGGGTGGCGGCTGTAGAAGGTGGCTAGGGTTTTGTTTTTAATTTTTTTTTTTTTTTAGAATGGTGGCTATTTATAAGAAAAGCAAGCGTAAACACTATTCATCCCGGGAATTCCGAACTCCGATTTAGACGCCATAACCAGCGTTTCTAAGGTTTACCCCGCGTTCCGGACACAATGGAACAGGTTTCGGAAGCTAATTCGGAAGTATGTGCGAGTTATGGCTGTAAACGCTCAATTTGAATTAAACCGATTTAAATCGATTTCTAGGCGTTTTAATTCGTACCGGACAAACGGTAAATCCAATTGACTTGAAATTTGAAACCTTACAATAATATCACATTACGGATCTGATGAAATTGGTTTCGTCGAAATCCGAGACTTTTTGAAAAATGGCTATTTTGACTCGCCAAATTTAAATTAAAAATAATTCGATGCGTTTCGAGCTGCCACGATCAAACGATAGCTCCGATTGACACGAAAATTGAAATCCGATAATAACTAACTATTACGGATCCAATGAAACTGGTTTCGTTCAATTCTGAGACTTTTCAAAAATTGGCTATTTTACCGTCGATAATTAAATATTAAAATATTCAATTTTCACAAATTAACTTTTAATTTAATTTTAAAAGTTCTAAAATATCATTCTAACTTCAATATGATAAAATAAAATTTTACAAATCATTTTCAATCATATTTAACTCCATTTTCAATTATTTCCATAATTTAACATATTAAATTATCGATTTAATAATCCAATTAAATCCAATAATTCAAATAAAAATTTATTTGACTTATAAATTCACTTATAAATATTTAAAATTAATTAAATATTCAAATTTTAATTACTAAAAATTCTGGGTCGTTACACCTTTGATTTGGGAGTGTGTCTCAAGGTGGGCGGTAGTAGCTGCTATGTGTTATCACCATTCCGGGAGTGCAAACGATAGAATCCTACCCTGGTATTGCCTCACATGCCTTATGGTACCCACTACGACTTTGGTTTGTACCGTACCTATGGAGTGTTCCCTAAATAAACCACCAGTTTGGTGGAGCTTACAGCATCTGTATAGACTACGGTAATATATAAAAATGTGTTAAGGGAGAGATGGTAACGCCTTAATGCTACTTTAATATTTTACTTTACTGTAGACTTTATCTACGCAGCGTATTGTACTATGACAGTTTAACGGATCCTTTGAGGATGGGAATCCCAAACATCCTTTAAGTTATATTGCATTTCGCTTGGACATTTCACTTGTAACGTCCCGCCTTTTCGCATGGTTTAAATCGACACACATGCCAATTCAAACCATACGGAATGGCGGATTGTTATGGGGCAAATAAGAAAAACAGAGAAAGAAAAAGAACAAAATAGAATCTTACAGCGGAACGATAAAATATAATAATCAAATATACACTTGATAAAGCTATTTTACAAAATATTCGATTATACTTATACACGTATATCAGAGTTACACATACCAATAACAATGCAGCGGAACCGTATGAATGTAGTGGAATATTATAACAAATAATAATAATATCTTCGTCTTCGTCGTCCAGAATACGGTCTTCCAAATCCTGAAATGCTCGGACTGACCCGAGCGAATTGAAAAGAGAAAACACTCGAGTCAGAACTAAAATATCTTATGTGAGTTAAATCAACAGAAATAAATAGGAGTGTAGTAACTTAAGAGATGCTCGGGATTCACATCTCCTAAGGATCCGTTAAACTATTTACTATGTAGTAATATTTCGCTATTATAATAGCATCTAATTGTAAAATAAACTTACTTTTAAATAGCGTTAAGGGGTTACCCATATAGCCCTTAACACAAATAATGCCAATAGTCTATACAGTACCGTAATACCTCCTGATCGGGAGGCTACTAGAGAATACTCCATAGGTACGACACAAATAGAAACTCGTACAAGGCGCGATAGGGTAGGTGACACGGCACAACTAGGCAATGCTAGGGTAGATATACCAATTACGCTTCCGGGTCGGTGGTAACGCGTAGTGCGCAGCTACCGCCCACCTCGAGCCACACCCCCAAAAAGAAAATCAAAAGTGGCCACCGAATCAATCCAAAAGTCAGAGTATAATATCGAAGGGATGTGTATGATCAAAGGTGCTACCTCATTAACCCGTCAATCGCTCCTGTTTTAGCCACCTTATGCCAACTCACGGGCGTTGGGTCCGCATAATTACCTCAAAGGAAACGCCGCCACCATCCTACTTCATTCTGGAATCTCCACCGCATACACGGTTTATTGAAGTGGTTTTCGGGGTTGGCAGAGAGTATGATAACTTCCGATCCCGGTCTCTTCAACAACCAAACGTTATTATAACACCACGGTCTTTTCAAAATAATTTGTACTTCAAACCAAAATAAAATATCCATTTCAAAACCATATAAATACGATATCACTTCTTCTTTTAAAAACCAAATAAATATGATATCATTTCAATATATCGTTTTCTAAAACTCATTCCAAAGTTATAATATTTTGAAACCAAATACTTGAAATATAGCCTTCCAAACACAAAACTTTGAATTTCATAACTTTGAAATATAACTATACCACTTAAATGGTTTAAATATTAAATTACTTAATAGAATAAATTAGTTTCTTTGATTTCGCAATCAATTCTAATAGAGATTTAAATCCTCAAATAAACCAGTTCAAATTTCATATATTTCAAAGATTTAATATTCAATGTTTCAAAACTAAATTTTTATAATTCATGTATATATATACCAAATTTACTTTACTATCATTTAGTTTTGAAATATTTAATTTAATAAATCCAGTATCCTTTAAATAAACTTCAAATTTCAACAATTTAATATTCCTCAATTTATTTAGACTTGATATATTCACTTAAATCACCTTAACACTGAATTTTGTTATAAAACAATATTCTTTAAAAATCTAAATTTCAATAAGTTCCAAATGGACTCTTATTAAACATAATTCTTAATTAAATAAAATCTCAATCAATTTCAACTATCTTCTCAACCTTGATTTATAAAATCAATATAAACTCTATATTAAATAAAATTTAAGTGAATACTTATCCATATTATATTCAATAAAATCAAACTTTATTTTATACTTTAACCAAATTTTATACATAGCTTAAAACCAAAAATTTAACTATATATAACCTTTACCAAATATACAAATCAATATCTCAAAAATCATATATATTCTTTACAAACCATAGATATCATTTCAAAATATTATTATATATATACCGCGGTGTCTGTATAAAATTTTCTATCCTATGGTCAAGTGATACAGATATTTATCATTTCAATCCGCAATTTAAAAATAAAATGCGGCCGTATATCATTTCAAACTGCAATCCTGAATGAAATGAAAATGCATAATAACTTGCAGTTTATAAAAATATAAAATACAACATCCATTCATCCAATATCAACCATCAACCATTTATCAAAATCATCATCCAATTCAAACAATAGCATCAATATATAGCATATAACGAATACAGGTAATTACTGACAGTTTATATTTAAAAATAAATTAAACAATATATCTAACTGACAGTTTTATGCAATAATAAATTTGATAACAAAAATCAATTCAAAAATAAATGCAATCTTACTGAGATGATGATAAATTTCAAATCACATCATAAATAAATTTAACAAACATAAGAAATTTTAGAAGTTGTGAGTGGGTTAAAACACTCACATTTTGAATTTAAATTGAATTTAAATTCAATTTAAACCCAAAAATTTGACCGTCTCAGAATTCGTCCAAACCAGCGTAAGCATGTTCGGAATATTATTACGATCCTAACAAAAAATCGCGAGTGAAACGGAGTTCGTATGCAAGAGTTATAACGATTATTGTGATTGAAAATTCAAATTATAAAATAAAATAAAAAGAACACAAACCACCGTCATTCATGCTACGTCATCCATCACTCACGCACCTCTCCAGGCAGAACGCACGCAGGCCAACCCTCTACCGTCCCTCAACCCAAACACGCACCATCCCCTTCAAAACACACACAACCGGAAGCCACGAGACGTCAATCGAGGTGACCGCGACGTGCGCCTCTCAGCTGTCGTCTTTCGGCTAGGACACGACCCCCTCAAGCGCCACCATTCACGCGCAAATCGAGAAATGTTGCCGTGACTTCAAGGCCATATCTTGGCGAATCCGTGATGTTTCGGCGCGAATCTACCGTTGGATGGGTAGAGCTCGTCGAGCTCTAGAACTTTGCTTTTGGGAGTTTTCGAATTCGATGAACGGATGAAGAGAAATTGAAGGAGGAAGGTGTAATTTTCGGCCATTGAAATATAAGGAAGTGGTGGCCAGGGTTTCAGCCAATTAAAATATTATTACTCTCGTTTTGCGCGTCGTATATATAGTTAGGTCTGAAAACAGCCCGAACTCCGATTGAAGCGTGCCGACAGGCTATCCTAACGTAAAAAGGCCTTCGTAATGCAATAGTACTAGCTTCGAAGCCCAATTCCATCATTTTCATAGGTTACTGTTAAAATCAAATTGGTTTGAAATGACAATGATGCCCCGAAAAGCCCGTTTCGGCTCCGGAACGAAAATGGATCATCCCATATATCAAAATAGATGTTTTTAAATATTTTAAACGCGATGGAACAAGTTTCAAGTCCAAATTCCATCGTATGAAGAAGTTATGCTCAAATCAATATTTTTTCAAATTGATTTCAATCGATTTCAATTTCATTAATTTCAAGGCGTTTCGAGTCCGTACAATCAAACGATAAGTTCGATCGCTACGAAACTTGAAACCCTACAATAATTCACTGTTACGGATCCGATGAAACTGGTTTCTTCGAAATCCGAGTCAGTGCCAAAAATGGCTATTTTTATATTAATTAAATAAATTAAAAATAAATTAGTTAAATCAAATTTTATATTTCAATTCTAAAATTGTTAAATTTATCATCTTTATATTTCTCAAACATTTACAATGATTTAAACAATTTTAAATATCAATTTAGAGAAGATTAATTTATAAATTTCAATATAAATCCTCCATTTCATTTAAACTCAAAATTATAAATAAAATTTCCAATAATTCTATCAAATTTACTTTTCATTCTGTTATTTAATTCATTTTTATCAAAAGGATGCAGTTTACATTGGTTCACGATTGTTTACCTTTATTTTCTTAGATTTCATCTACATTTCCATTTATGCAATATTTTAAATATTAAATTTTCATTTAATTACAATAAATCATACTATCGTAATTTAAATTCAAAATAAATAAATGTTGATTTCCATTCTTATTATTCAAACAACCATTATCCTATAAACATATTTAACATTTGTTTACGTTTCATTACATTGATACTTCCAATTTCACCTTTTTCCGTATTAACTAATTTATTTCCACTTATTGTGTAATAACTACTATAATTAAATCATATTGAAATTTGTCCATTTCACCCATAAATTAAGATTTTAAAACCAATTAACTAATTTGCCTTGGTTCCATCCTTTATTATATCAATTGTTACTTAACTTTACATTAACAAAACGTTAAATTTAGATTTATTATAATTGATTACCAAAGTTTATTTAACATATAAAATAAACAAGCAATTTATATTAATTTGTCACCATATTTGCTTTTAATTGCATTTATGAGTTCGTTACTTATAAATTCAGATTATAATTCCATATACAACATAATTTTTTTTCATTACATTAATATACGCTTATTTACACCTTAATTTGAACTTATTTCCCAGTTCACCAACTACTACCTTACGATAAATTTCCGTTTCTATTAAAATTACACTCACACTTCCGTTATTATTTTAATAATCACTACAGTAATGTCTATTATCAACCATAAACATTATAATTACTTAACGGACAATGATTTTATTCGATGACCGTTTATTATAATTTAAATTCCTTAATTAAATTCACTGCCTTAAAATACCTAAATTTAACACTCCTATTAATGTAACATTTATTTACATTTATTACAAAGTTATTTCAAATTTCAATTAACAATCTAAATAAATAAATAGGCAACCCACCATAAACATTACCATTACCTTTTTGTCACATAAATAAGTTTTTATTACTTAAAATCAATTTTAGCATTTATTTTCATACTACTAATTTCATTCACTTATGTTTAAATTATAGCCAAACATGACATTTAAATTATTTTATATAAAATTGGAATTTCATTCAAGTTTATTAATTATTAACCTTAATTCGCATTTATTACCTTGCATTCTCGTTATCATTTCATAGATATGATTCCCAATTATTACTTTAATCTACACTAATATTAATTCATTCAAATTGCACTTATTACGTATTATTTCAAAATTTTATTTATAACTTTGAATCTGTTTCCCAATTTTCACATTTCAATTATTATATAATTTGAATTCCATTCTATTTAATATTATAATTGAAAATACACAAATTCAACATTCCTGTTTGTTTCTTATACTAAACTTAAAACCAAGTATGACAATTTACACTATTTTAATTAATTGCAATATAAATTTTAAATGGTAAATTTTAAGTACAATTGCTACATCAAATTTCTACACGCTCCAATATAATTTATAAGACTTTTATTTCTTTCTAAATAAAATTAGAAATCCTATTAAATTAATTCATTTAAAATCATGAATTTTACGGGTCGTTACACTCTCCCCGACTCAAAACTTTTCGTCCCCGAAAAGGAAAAGAAGGGAAAAGGGAAGTTTAGAAATCGATATATCTTATTTAAAATATTAAATTTATAAACAAATAAATTTACAAAATTACTTATTTTAATAAAATATACCAGTTTATAACCATTAAATCTTACTATACTTAAATTAATCAGGTTTGGAACACATTTCAAAATATTTTCTAAGTCCAAAATTTACGGAAAATTTCGACAGAGTCTCTTTTGTACAGAGAGTCTCGGGAGAAAATATAATATCAAATATAACAATATACAACAAATAATTTCCAAAATAATATATATCCTAACCCGGGAAAAGATAATATAATAACGCTATAAACCAAAATTCGAACGTAACTATTTGTCGGGTAATTAACGCTTATTTTTATGGAACCAAAAGCAGTAGTAATTGCTTCCATAACCTGCATTTCACTTATATAATCTAAAAGAGTTATTACTTATATAAAATGAAATATCTAAGTTGTTTCAACCATAACAACAATAAATGTAAACATCAATCACTTGCAACCAGGCATACAACCATCACATAGAATCAACACATATCAATCATTCATTCATATCAAACAAACAAATAGTTGTTCGGGTTCAAAACTTTAAATTGTACAGAATGAAAATAACTACTAAGTGTACCTTCACTCCACAGTCTTAGGTGAAACTAAAGAGATTATTCATTCATCCAAATAATTTAAAATACCCAAACAACAATAAACCAAACAAACAACAAATCCAAACAATAAACTAAGTTTATTCTTGTCAACTTCATTTATTTGCAGTATTCATCTTCCTGCTTATTTTATTAATAAATAGCTTCAATCATTTACTTAAGTTTATTATCTTTCATTTATACTACTTAATTTCATTTATTTACTTTCATTTATTCTAAATTTCACTTATAATACTTATCTTTCTATTTCAATTAGTAGTCTTTTTCAATTACACTTAAGATTATAATATTACAACATCAAATTCTTATTAATTAAGGAATTTCATTTATTTACTTTCATTACCTCAAATTTATTACTTGTATAATATCTATTTCATTTTCTTATTAACATTTTAACTTTTAATATTTGGTAAGTTATATATATATATATATATCTGTGTGTGTGTGTTTTTAAAGAATGTAATTGAAAGTAATACAAGTTTACTCATTTCTTTTAATTAATTTAATGTTCAATAATTATATCCTTTATTTCATAGGTTAAAATTTCAAATTTCATTTAATACCATTTATAACCTAGCATTAAATCTCTTATTTCATTAAGGGTTTCAATTATTAGTTAAAACGTTTCACTACATTAATTAAACTATTAATTAATGGAAACTAAAGAATTAAATACCGGGTTTTATTCAGATTATTTTAAAATAATAGATAAATATATACTTACAACTTATCTATATCCAAGTATACTTAATACAAATTAAAATTTTACTTTTGTTTATCAAAATAAATCTGTAGTAAAAGTACTACATTGGCCTTCCCACTTCGAAACTCGGAAGTGAATGTCGATTGTGTGTGCACTCATCACCGAAATTATTTCCCAGCGATAGAGAGGGGAGTACAAAACTTTTTCTTTCCAACATTTCTTTTTAAAACATTTCTTTCAAATTATCTTAAAATATTTATATCAGAAAATACTTCTAAAATATTATTATTATATTCCAAAATCATTTGAACGGAATTTTTCAAAACCCCGGGACTTAAGTTCCAAATTTCCAATTTTCATTTATTTTATTCTCAACTTTATTTCAACTATTATTTATAATTTCATTACCTAACAACCAATATAATACAACCAAATATAACCTTTATAAAATTTATTTTTAGATATAGAAAATATAATAGGCAAAAAATTTCATTCACCTATATTAAAACAAATATTATGTCGGTCTGTTCTATTAAGTGTTTAGAGATCCCTATTGATGTCATAGCATCCCATGCACCAACCAGAATTTATAAATACAAAATGGAACATATTAACACAATATTAAAACCTTTTTATGACACTAACAAATACGCTTTCTCATATGTTTACACTCAGTGACTCCCATAGGGTATTACTACCCTATTAGTAAAGAGTCAAACCCCACAAAGCTAAGGTTTATCGTTAAACCAAAGCTCTGATACCAGATGTAACGTTCCGCCTTTTCACACGGTTTAAATCGACATACGCGCCAATTCAAACCATATGGAATGACGGATTGTTATGGGGCAAATAAGAAAAACAGAGAAAGAAGAAGAACAAAATAGAATCTTGCAGCGGAACGATAAAATATAATAATCAAATATACACTTTATAAAGCTATTTTACAAAATATTCGATTATACTTATACACATATATCAGAGTTACACATACCAATAACAATGCAGCGGAACCGTATGAATGTAGTGGAATATTATAACAAATAATAATAATATCTTCGTCTTCGTCGTCCAGAATACGGTCTTCCAAATCCTGAAATGCTCGGACTGACCCGAGCAAATTGAAAAGACAAAACACTCGAGTCAGAACTAAAATATCTTATATGAGTTAAATCAACAGAAATTAATAGGAGTGTAGTAACTTAAGAGATGCTCGGGATTCACATCTCCTAAGGAACCGTTAAACTATTTACTATGTAGTAATATTTCGCTATTATAATAGCATCTAATTGTAAAATAAACTTACTTTTAAATAGCGTTAAGGGGTTACCCATATAGCCCTTAACACAAATAATGCCAATAGTCTATACAGTACCGTAATACCTCTTGATCGGGAGGCTACCAGAGGATACTTCATAGGTACGGCATAAATAGAAACTCGTACAAGGCGCGATAGGGTAGGTGACACGGCACAACTAGGCAATTCTAGGGTAGATATATCAATTACGCTTCCGGGTCGGTGGTAACGCGTAGCGCGCAGATACCGCCCACCTCGAGCCACACCCCCAAAAAGAAAATCAAAAGTGGCCACCGAATCAATCCAAAAGTCAATATAATATCGAAGGGATGTGTCCGATCAAAGGTGCTACCTCATTAACCCGTCAAATCTCTCCTGTTTTAGCCACCTTATGCCAACTCAGAGAGTATGACAACTTCCAATCCTGGTCTCTTCAACAACCAAATGTTATTATAACACCACGGTCTTTTCAAAATAATTTATACTTTAAAACCAGAATAAAATATCCATTTCAAAACGATATAAATACGATATCACTTCTTCTTTTAAAAACCAAATAAATATGATATCATTTCAATATATCCTTTTCTAAAACTCATTCCAAAGTTATAATATTTTGAAACCAAATACTTGAAATATAGCCTTCCAAACATTAAACTTTGCATTTCATAACTTTGAAATATAACTATACCACTTAAATGGTTTAAATATTAAATTACTTAATAGAATAAATTAGCTTCTTTAATTTGGCAATCAATTCTAATACAGATTTAAATCCTCAAATAAACCAGTTCAAATTTCATATATTTCAAAGCTTTAATATTCAATATTTCAAAACTAAATTTTTATAATTCATATATATATATATATACCAAATTTACTTTACTATCATTTAGTTTTGAAATATTTAATTTAATAAATCCAGTATCCTTTAAATAAACTTCAGATTTCAATAATTTAATATTCCTCAATTTATTTAGACTTGATATATTCACTTAAATCACCTTAACCCTGAATTTTGTTATAAAACAATATTCTTTAAAAATCTAAATATCAATAAGTTCCAGATGGACTCTTATTAAATATAATTCTTAATTAAATAAAATCTCAATCAATTTCAACTATCTTCTCAACCTTGATTTATAAAATCAATATAAACTCTATATTAAATAAAATTTAAGTGAATACTTATCCATATTATATTCAATAAAATCAAACTTTATTTTATACTTTAACCAAATTTTATACATAGCTTAAAACCAAAAATTTAACAATATATAAAATAACCATTATCAAATATCCAAATCAATATCTCAAAAATCATATATATTCTTTACAAACCATTGATATCATTTCAAAATATTATTATATATATATACCGCGGTGTCTGTATAAAATTTTCTATCCTATGGTCAAGTGATACGGATATTTATCATTTCAATCCGCAATTTAAAAATAAAAATGTGGTTATATATCATTTCAAAAAGCAATCCCGAATAAAATGAAAATGCATAATAACTTGTAGTTTATAACAACATAAAATACAACATCCATTCATCCAATATCAACCATTTATCACGATCATCATCCAATTCAAACAATAGCATCAATATATAGCATATAACGAATACAGGTAATTACTGACTGTTTATATTTAAAAGTAAATTAAACAATCTACCTATTTGGAAGTTTTATGCAATAATAAATTTGATAACAAAAATCAATTCAAATAAATGCAATTTTACTGAGATGACGATTAAATATATGCCAAAAAGCTGTAAATAAATTTCAAATCACTTCATAAATAAATTTAACAAACATAAGAAATTTTAGAAGTTGTGAGTGGGTTAAAACACTCACCTTTTGAATTTAAATTCAATTTAAACCCAAAAATTTGACCATCTCAGAATTCATCCAAACCAGCGTTAGCAAGTCCGGAATTTTAGTACGATCCTAACAAAAAAAATCACGAGTGAAACGGAGTTCATATGCAAGAGTTATAGCAATTATTGTGATTGAAAATTCAAATTATAAAATAAAATAAAAGGAACACAAACCAACTTCATTCATGCCACGTCATCCATCACTAATGCACCTCTCCACACAGAATGCACGCAGGCCAACCCTCTACCGTCCCTTAACCCAAACATGCACCATCCCCTTCAAAACGCACACAACCGGAAGCCACGAGACGTCGATCGGAGGCGACCGCGACGTGCGCCTCTCATCTCTCGTCTTTCGACTAGGACATGGACCCCTCAAGCGCCACAATTCACGCGCAAATTGAGAAATACTGCCGCGACTTCAAGGCAAGATCTTGGCGAATCGTGATGTTTCGGCACGAATCTACCGTTGGATGGGTAGGGCTTGTCGAGCTCTAGAACTTTGCTTTTGGGAGTTTTCGAATTCGATGAATGGATGAAGAGAAATTGAAGAAGGAAGGTATCAGATTTTTGGCCATTGAAATATAAGGAAGTGGCGGCCAGGGTTTCAACCAATTAAAATATTATTATTCTCGGTTTGGGCGCCGTATATATAGTTAGGTCTGAAAATAGCCCGAACTCCGATTGAAGCGTGCCGACAGGCTATCCTAACATAAAAAGGCCTTTTGAACGCAATAGTACTGGTTTCGAAGCCCAATTCCATCAATTTCATAGGTTACTGTCAAAGTCAAATTGGTTTGAAACGACAATAATGCCCCGAAAAGCCCGTTTCGGCTCCGGAACGAAAATGGATCATCCCATATATCAAAATAGATGTTTTTAAATATTTTAAACGCGATGGAACAAGTTTCAAGTCCAAATTCCATCGTATGAAGAAGTTATGCTCAAATCAATATTTTTTCAAATTGATTTCAATTTCATTAATTTCAAGGCGTTTCGAGTCCGTACGCTCAAATGACAAGTCCGATCGCTACGAAACTTGAAACCCTACAATAATTCACTGTTACGGATCCGATGAAACTAGTTTCCTCGAAATCCGAGTCAGTGCAAAAAATGGCTATTTTTATATTAATTAAATAAATTAAAAATAAATTAATTAAATCAAATTTTATATTTCAATTCTAAAATTGACAAATTTATCAGCTTTATATTTCTCAAACATTTACAATGATTTAAAAAATTTTAAATGTCAATTTAGAGAAGAGTAATTTATAAATTTCAATATAAATCCTCCATTTCATTTAAATTCAAAATTATAAATAAAATTTCCAATAATTCTATCAAATTTACTTTTCATTCTATTATTTAATTCATTGTTATCAAAAGGATGCAGTTTACATTGGTTCACGATTGTTTACCTTTATTTTCTTAGATTTCATCTACATTTCCATTTATGTAATATTTTAAATATTAAATTTTCATTTAATTGCAATAAATCATACTATCGTAATTTAAATTCGAAATAAATAAATAAATCTTGATTTGCATTCTTATTATTCAAACAACCATTATCCTATAAACATATTTAACATTTGTTTACGTTTCATTACATTGATACTTCCAATTTCACCTTTTCCTGTATTAACTAATTTATTTCCACTTATTGTGTAATAACTACTATAATTAAATCATATTGAAATTTGTCCATTTCACCCATAAATTAAGATTTTAAAACCAATTAACTAATTTACCTTGGTGTTATCCTTTATTACATCAATTGTTACTTAACTTTTCATTAACAAACGTTAAATTTAGATTTATTACAATTGATTACCAAAGTTTATTTAACATATAAAATAAACAAGCAATCTATATTAATTTGTCACCATATTTGCTTTTGATTGCATTTATGAGTTCGTTACTTATCAATTCTGATTATAATTCCATATGCAACGTAAATTTTTTTCATTACATTAATATACGCTTATTTACACCTTAATTTGAACTTGTTTCCCAGTTCACCAACTACTACCTTATGATAAATTTCCGTTTCTATTAAATTTACATTCACACTTCCGTTATTATTTTAATAATCACTACAGTAATGTTTATTATCAACCATAAAATTATAATTACTTAACGGACATTGATTTTATTCGATGACCATTTATTTAAATTTAAATTCCTTAATTAAATTCACTGCCTTAAAAATACCCAAATTTAATACTCCTATTAATGTAACATTTATTTACATTTATTACAAACTTATTTCAAATTTCAATTAACAATCTAAATAAATAAATAAATATGCAACCCACCATAAACATTATCGTTACCTTTTTGTCACATAAATAAGCTTTTATTACTTAAAATCAATTTTTGCATTTATTTTCATACTACTAATTTCATTCACTTATGCTTAAATTATAGCCAAACATGACATTTAAATTATTTTATATAAAATTGGAATTTCGTTTAAGTTTATTAATTATAACCTTAATTAGCATTTATTACCTTGCATTCTCGTTATTATTTCATAGATATCATTCCCAATTACTACTTTAATCTATACTAACATTGATTCATTCAAATTGCACTTATCACGTATTATTTCAAAAATTTATTTATAACTTTGAATCTGTTTTCCAACTTTCACATTTCAATTATTATATAATTTGAGTTCCATTCTATTTAATATTATAATTGAAAATTCACAATTTCAACATTCCTATTTGTTTCTTATACTAAACTTAAAACCAAGTATGACAATTTACACTATTTTTATTAATTGCTATACAAATTTTAAATGGTAAATTTTAAGTACAATTGCTACATCAAATTTCTGCACGCTCCAATATAATTTATAAGACTTTTATTTCTTTCTAAATTAAATTAGAAATCCTATTAAATTAACTCATTTAAAATCATCGAATTATACGTATCGTTACATCACTTATGTCAATTTACTTGCATAAGAATATTAACCCTGACTCGAGTGTTTTGTGATTTGCTTTATACTTGGGTCAGACTGAGTGTCACAGCATTTGAGACTCGCCTTTAGAGCTTGGAGCTTTGCTTGAAGATCTATCCTTATCTGTTTAGCTTTTCAGTTATTTCCAGTGCTTTTGTACAGGCTTGTCAGTTGCTTTAGTACTAGTGACCTCTATGTACTTGAGATTTTTTGTTGTATTTTGTTTTTAACTCTAATGTTCTATGGTAGCTTCATGAACTACTATTTATCTTTTTCAGCTACTTATTGTTATATTACTCTGTGATTGATTTATTTATTATATATGCTAAGTTTTATCAAATATAAATTAACAATATGTTATTTTGAGCAATTCAATCCTAACATGTGTGGATGATTGTCGACTTGAATGGTTCGAAATAGCAGGTTGTTACACTCGAGCATTATAATAAAACAACACCCGAATGAGTCTGTAACAACTCATAAATTTGAAACGGTTTTTAATAATGTATTTAATTGAATTTTTGAGAAATTTTAAATAATAATATTTTGAAATAAAAATTTAATGTTTGGATTACGTATAATTAAATATAAGTAGTGAATAAATAAGAAAACATATAAATTTAGATTATGTTACTTGTTAATTAATTTGGGCGTACGTTCGTTTTAATTATTGCATCTATTGTACGCACTCTTTGATTTCATATCCTAGCTGTTAAAAATCAAATCAGCACGTGCAATTTAAAAAAAAAAGAATCAAAACCCTGCCTCCAATTCACATGTAAAACTTTC
The DNA here is from genome assembly GCA_030765085.1 of Allium cepa. Classification (NCBI taxonomy): domain Eukaryota; kingdom Viridiplantae; phylum Streptophyta; class Magnoliopsida; order Asparagales; family Amaryllidaceae; genus Allium; species Allium cepa. The sequence goes on along the minus strand of CM060940.1, from coordinate 210,660,318 downwards.
CACTTTCATTTGCTCCGTATTTAATAGAAATAAAAATCTTTGATTTCCTGACCGTTTCAAAATCTTTTCCCATCTTCATTTTTTGCAACGAAGTTCAGATCTGGAGAAAAAGGGTAATAGGTAACGATCCGAAATTTTAGACCAATTTAAAATTCTAATTTTTTTTTAAATATTGAATAAAATTTGGTAGAAACAAAAATGATGGGAATAATAATATTTTATATGAGATTTACAATTTGAATTAAAAACAACAAATGTTAAGAATTTAATAATAATTGTTAATTGTAAATATTAATCTATTGAATAAAATTAAAGAGGAAACAATAGTTTAATTGTATTGTTGTAATTCAAATAAGTTAACCTCTAAACAAATGAACTAAAATTGGTAACTAATGGATATGTTGAGTTTTGTGAAATTATTAAATAATGTTTGATTTATTATTAATAAAAAGAAGTAGTTGAATTAGATTTTTATTTGATTTTAATATGAAATTAATATTTGTATTTGTTGAAATCTTTCCATTAAGGAAAAAGAATGTATTAAAATGAACGTTTAATTTGGTAGTTAACATAATGATATTTTATTTATAAGTTTTAAAAGAGAAAAAATTTTCAAAATGTTTTTCAAATATAATAATTATCATAAGAAAGATATTTTGAAATAAAAGTAACAGGTTGTATTCTGTGAATTTACAATTTTTTTTATTTACTATAAAGCAGTAGATAGTTATTATTATTTTATATGTTAATTTAATGATTTAAAAGTTAATATGGTTTCAATTGGGAATAATATTTATTTTGACGTTAAATAATAAATTTATCTGTAGCCTTGCATTCCAAGTGGGAAAGAAATCATTTCCCTAGACGTTCAATTTCTTTTAAATCTAGTTTTGATAAGTTACGTATAAATTTCTACGCTTCCCTTTTTCCTTATTTTTATAATAGGAATAAAAATTCGCGTAGCAGTTTCAAGCAAATTTATTTCTCTTAGAAGTTCAAAATCCGTTTCAAGATTGTATGAAATTCACGTGTATATGTGTGTCTTCTTTTCCATTTACTCCTTTGCAATTAATAGGAACAAAATCTTTGATTTTCCTTACCATTCAAACGAAATTCTTTTATTTCCTTAATGTTCCTATACCATTAATTAGTACGTTTCTTTATTTAATCTATCCAACGCAATTATCTCCTAAATCAAATATCACGCGCAAATTCCTCCTGACAGGAATTATTTCCTACCGTTTCTCCGAGCAATCAATACTAGTTTCATTTAAATACTCAACCTTATACGTAAATAATTTTCACCACCTTCCCATTTTATAAATATTTCTTGCGTTTTAATCAACGCATTTACTTCCTAATAAATTTTAAACGTGTACAAATTGTTTGCCAAAGATTCTTGCAGTTTCCTTTCGCTAAATTCACGCAATCAATACCACTGTAAATATTCGCTCAAATCTTTCTTGCCTATATTCTCTCACCTCAATCAATGCAGTCGTGTATAAATATAAACCTCGTACACAAATAGTTTTGAATTGCATCTCAACATTTTCTTCATTTCTTCTTGCGTGCGTGGGCTCTGAAGGTATGGCCTCCATTTTCTGTTCTTTTTTTCCATGCTTTGCTTCTCCCCATCTTGTCCTCTGCTTCCAATATATTTGACAAATCCATCTTTATATTTCAACTCGCGTTCACAAATTTTCACATTATAACAGTCTCCATTTAATTGATATTTTAACTTAAAATTATATCTACATATTTTTTATGTTTAATGCTTATGTGAATTTTTAAACCAAGCTTTTCAGAGACGTATATATACATTAGTCTTATATCTTATTTGTTATTATAAAATATTAGTAATATACATATTTTGAAAATATAATTAGATTTTTATTCTTGTTCGAATATAACATATATTAGTATGGCAGCTTAGTGTTGTAAAAGCATTAGTGATTTATGTTGTAAAACTAAAAATTTAAATGTATAGTTTTCATCTCGATTCTGTGTGTATATATAAAGTATGTTTTGTTTTTTTCTCTTTTCTGTAGTGCTTCATAATGTATGGTCTATATATATATAGATTGATTTTCTCAGTATATGCTTTGAATTTTGAGTAAACTATATATAAATATGTTATTTTAAAATGCGTGTTTTAAATAAGTGATGATTTTTATATATATTATGCCTATATTTTATTTTGTGTGTGTGTTTAAACGTAATATTGATTTAAGAGGAAAAATGTTTATGTGTTTAAATTTAAGTATTGATTTTTCAATAATATGATGATGTTTTGTTTTAATATGTATTTTAAATTTAATATCAGTTTCAAACAATGTGAATATTTTATTTGAATATCCGTCTTAAATTAAATTTATCGAGATTTTAAGGAAATTTAAATAACACATATAATATATACTCTGTTTATATCAAACCGATCGATTTTTTTTCATCGATTTCTTGTAAGAGGGGGCTATGCGGTAGGATCGTGTAATATGGAATAATGAAATAGTCTAGGTAGATAAAGTAGGTAAATGCAAGGAGACACCAAGACTTTTATACTGGTTCAGAACTCTCGTCCTACGTCCAGTCCCTAAGCTCCTCTTAGGAATTTCACTAACTAACACCCTCACTTCACCTGGAGGAATAGGTTTACAACTTACCCGAACAACCGAACGGGATTTCTTGCCTCAACTATCGAAGAGGACTTCAACTCAATTACTAAAATACAATATTCGACTTGTTGTGTTCTTGTCAACACTAATGAGTCTAATGTAGTACAATATTCCTATAATCTTATCCTCGAGAATATGCAATGTGTTTGTGAAGATTTAGAAAATGTGAATTGCTATGAATCAAAAGAATGTTATAAACAAAAACAATGATTCAAGCAATAGATTAGTGAATGCTTTGAGAATATCTAGAAAATATGAACAAGAGAATAGTTAGATTAAAGCAAGAGAATTCGGTTAAATTAAATGATGTTATAATCATGTATATATACTTGTAGAAGAGGTGCATATATTGCCAAGGGTTGTAGATAAGAGAAGCTTCCATTTCTATTGAAGAATGGTCGCAACTCTTGGGAAGAAGAAGGTGTCCTTTCATGCAAAATTCGTAGGTTCAAATTCAGTCGACTGTGCAGGAATTTTAGTCGACTGAAAATATGAAGAAAAATTTTCAGGAAAAAATTCAGTCGACTGTGCAGAAAATTCAGTCGACTGAAACTGTGCATGTGTATAAATTTGTTCCAGTTTCAGTCGACTGACTGTTCCTGTTCAGTCGACTGAACTCTGTTGTTAAACAAAAACAGCAGTAGCTCATTTGGTTAGAGTAGATCCCTTCCAAACTAGTGACCTGGGTTCGAGCCCCGCTCCATGCATTTTTTGAAAACTTGATTTTGATTAAAATATGCATGCAAGTTTATTTGAATGTGAATGATGATTCTTGAGGAAAGATTTTAACAAAGCACTTACTAGACTCTATATACATATTTGACGACTCTTGTTAAAATATATAACTATATGAACCTTACTTTGAGTCGTTGAGTCAGGATGATGTCGTAGTCGTAGATTCGTGAATTTTTGTCAGCAATCAAAACCCATGATCTAACATTCTCCCCCCTTTTGATGATGACAACTCCATTTTCTATGAACGAATCTTTGACAAGCTTTGTTGATCATATCTCTCTCACTGAATATCTTCCCGTAATTGTTCTATCGATTTCTCCCCCTGAACCTATGCTATATATTCCTATTTAATCTTTTCCCCCCTTAATCTGTACTTACATGGTTTATTCTTTCAAATTGTGTTAGAGAGCAATATCTTTCTCCCCCTTTGTCATCGAAAAAAAGGAGAGTTTATATGATGATATAAAATATATTTTACATAAGTGTTAACATAGAGCAATATAAAACAAAATAACCACTACTTATAATGTAAGGTATCAGAAAAAAATTAACATTTAAAGCATGCGATACCCAAGGTTCTTATAATTTTCTAATTTTTAGGAAACCATACCCATTTGGGTGTGGTTGAACCTTTATAAATATAATTTTCGTTATTAACTACCATATCAAAATAACCATTAATGTATTTTTCTCTATTTTTCCAATTAACAGGAACCCATATACTTAGATAATTTTTATTCATATTTCCTGTTAATGATTTTGTACTTCTAAAGAAATTATCAACATTATAGGTCATAGTAGTATTTGAATTTCTATAAAAATTGGATTTAGGCTTTACTCGAAATTTAGTACTAGCACTATCATTTTTACTATACATGAAAGCATATCTAGTGCTATTTCTACGATCAGTTTTATTATATCCTAAACCACTTTTATCATTGAGAGCTTTTGAATTCTTAACATAACCTAATCCCTTCTTATTTGAAGCAGGTTGAGAATTTTCAATAATCCTGGATAAATTTTCTCTCCCTTTATTAAAATTGGAAATATTTTTAGTAATGTCATCAAGCTTAGTTTTGAGACTAGTGTTATCCAACTCAACAATTTTAATTTTTGTTTTTAACTCATGATTCTCAGAAGCTAGAGCATTATTCTTTTCTTTTTGAGCTTCTATTTCTTGACTTAATAGAGCGAGTTGAGAATTGTCAAAGAGTGAATCTTGAATTTTCTCAAGTTCTTCTTCTAATATTTTCTTCTCGTCTTTAAGCATATCTCTTTCGAATTCTGCTTTCTTCTGATTTTCTAGAGCTTCCTTATATTTTCTTTTGAGATTTTTTAAAGTGTCTAGAAGTTCTGAATTTATTTCTATCATATCATCAAAAGTTAGATCGCTAACCTCATTATCTTTTGCCATGAAGCATTTGTTTGTTTGCGCCTTTGATTTTTCTTTATTGCTCTTCCTCTTCTTATTGCCTTGACTAGATCTCTTTGTAGCCATTTATTCTAGGATGTTGTTACGATCTCTAGAATAACAGGCTCTGATACCAATTGTAAGAGGGGGCTATGCGGTAGGATCGTGTAATATGGAATAATGAAATAGTCTAGGTAGATAAAGTAGGTAAATGCAAGGAGACACCAAGACTTTTATACTGGTTCGGACCTCTCGTCCTACGTCCAGTCCCTAAGCTCCTCTTAGGAATTTCACTAACTAACACCCTCACTTCACCCGGAGGAATAGGTTTACAACTTACCCGAACAACCGAACGGGATTTCTTGCCTCAACTACCGAAGAGGACTTCAACTCAATTACTAAAATACAATATTCGACTTGTTGTGTTCTTGTCAACACTAATGAGTTTAATGTAGTACAATATTCCTATAATCTTATCCTCGAGAATATGCAATGTGTTTGTGAAGATTTAGGAAATGTGAATTGCTATGAATCAAAAGAATGTTATAAACAAAAACAATGATTCAAGCAATAGATTAGTGAATGCTTTGAGAATATCTAGAAAATATGAACAAGAGAATAGTTAGATTAAAGCAAGAGAATTCGGTTAAATTAAATGATGTTATAATCATGTATATATACTTGTAGAAGAGGTGCATATATTGCCAAGGGTTGTAGATAAGAGAAGCTTCCATTTCTATTGAAGAATGGTCGCAACTCTTGGAAAGAAGAAGGTGTCCTTTCATGCAAAATTCGCAGGTTCAAATTCAGTCGACTGTGCAGGAATTTTAGTCGACTGAAAATATGAAGAAAAATTTTCAGGAAAAAATTCAGTCGACTGTGCAGAAAATTCAGTCGACTGAAACTGTGCATGTGTATAAATTTGTTCCAGTTTAAGTCGACTGACTGTTCCTGTTCAATCGACTGAACTCTGTTGTTAAATAAAAACAGCATTAGCTCATTTGGTTAGAGTACATCCCTTCCAAACTAGTGACCTGGGTTCGAGCCCCGCTCCATGCATTTTTTGAAAACTTAATTTTGATTAAAATATGCATGCAAATTTATTTGAATGTGAATGATGATTCTTGAGGAAAGATTTTAACAAAGCACTTACTAGACTCTATATACATATTTGACGACTCTTGTTAAAATATATAACTATATGAACCTTACTTTGAGTCGTTGAGTCAGGATGATGTCGTAGTCGTAGATTCATGAATTTTTGTCAGCAATCAAAACCTATGATCTAACATTTCTATCTATTAGCTTTGTCATCAAATTTGTGCCAATTTTGCTTTGCTTCAAAGTTTGTATTGGGATCCATTACTGACCTCATTATCGTTCTTCTCTAGCCTCGAAAGGTGAGCAATCACTCACGATTAACGTTCTTGTATTTTATTAAATTTGATTTCAGTTGAAACGACAATTGAAATATGATGCTGTAGTCATTTAAATTGTTATATATATGCTATTTTCTGTAACTGTTCACCGGTGGGATATGACACCATATCCTGTTGTTTATATTATATTTTTGTTGATGATATATGCCTGTTATTTTACCGTATTATCTGTTATCACTCTGCAAGTTCCCTGTAGTTTAGAATTCACTATGGGTTGAAATGATACATACCCGAACGGACTTTTGGATAGGAGAATTTCGTTATGGGTTGGAATGATAAACCCAAGCGATTTTCAATTAATTGAATTTGGGATTGCGGGTCGAAGTGATATCTACCCGTATATTTAAATTTCAGATTGAAATGATAAATATCCGTATCCCTTGACCATAGCGTAGGAAATTATATACAGACATTGTTGGTCCATATATATATATAACTGTTTTGAAAATAATTTCTATGGTTTGGGAAAGAAAAATATAGTTTTAATAAAGACTGATTCTTAGAATATTATATGTATAAAAATGAAAATTTTATGTATAGACCTAATAATAATATTTAATTTAATTGAGATTGATTTAATACATATAATATGTTTAAGGATTCTTTTAAATTTATATTTCAAATTAGATTTAGTAAAATTTTGAATAAGCTAGAGTTGAGAAGATAAAGTTGAATTAATTGGAAATGGTATTTAATTAAGAATTATATTCAATTAAATCGATTTGAAACTATTAAATTCGGGATTTAAGATATGATTTTATAACTTGATTTGGGTAAAAGGGATTAAATGGATATTTTAAGTTTAAATAAATATAAGGAAATATTCTGTAAAATGAAACTAAGGCTATTTAAATGATATTGAACTTGTTAAGTGGATATTTCCTGACTACATAATAATGATGAAGCTAAATCAAGATCTATATGAAACTGTTTGATTTAACTTTAAAATATTAAATATTAAAGCTTTGAATATAACGAAAGTTTAAATGGTTATTGGGAGCTGAATTGAATTAATGAATTGAGCTTTGAATAAATGAGAATTTAGAACTTGAGTTGATTAGAATCAATTTGTGTAGTTGAGGAAATTTCAAATACTTTACTTTATAAATTATTTAATATATATACACTATCTTGGAAAATAGATATATTTGAAAGGGAAATGATGTTTTGATTTTGAAGTCTAAATAAAATTGAATGACCACGGTGTTATAGTGTATATTTCTATCTTGTAGATACTTCCATGGACCCTTAGAGGATGGTTATCCCAAACATCCTTAAGTTATTTGTATTTCATTTGATATTTCACTTGAGTTGGATTTATTGATATAAGAATGTTAATCCTGACTCGAGTGTTTTGTGTTTTTGCTTTACGCTCGGGTCGGACTAAGCGATACATCATTTAAGACTCGCCTTTGGAGTTTGGAGCTTCGTTTGAGGATCCAACTATTGATTTAGCTTTCAGCTCTTTCAGTTGATTCGTTCGGAGAGGTCATCTGTTCGTACGGAAGACTTCACTGTATTTGAGATATTCTATTGTATTTTTATTTTTAACTCTGGTATTTATATAGTAGTGTAACAACCCGTATATTTGTCGATTTTATATTTAAATATTTTATTAAAATATTTTATCGGTACTCGGAATTTTGTCCGAAAAGCTACTTTTTGCATACGGTCGAATTAGGACACGGAACCACTCCCATTGAGTTTAAAATGCCGTTTGCGACCTTTTTGAGTATAAGCTTCGATATGTTTGGAGAAGGTTGATTTTTGGTACTTTTTCACTTAGGGTTTTGGTTTGGGCTGAGCCCACTTATGTATTCAGTCCCAACCCCTCTCCTCCTCATTTACTTCATTTCCAATTCCTAATACTCAAGCTAAAGCATCAATGGTGGGAGAGATTGGAAATTAAAACTCCAAAACCCTAGTTTTCTCTTGCAAATCAACTCTAGCTCCAAACTAATAGAAGAACCCATTGGTAAGCTTCTCTTCTTCTTCTCCAACTCATTCTCTAATCAATTTCAGAAATTCCTAAACCTAACTTTGGGAATGTTCTTCTTTTAAAAGCTTAGAATCAAGCTTCTTGAGTTGCATTTGAAGAGTGGTTGATTCTCCTTTGCTTTCAAACATCTTCTTCAATCGTTTGGGTTCAAAGGTGAGATTTTTAATCTCACATCTAGGTATATGATTATCTTCGATTGTTAGGTATGAATTCCTAACACATATTCATGTGCACTTGGTTTTGGTTTGGATTGATTTGGTGTATATTCCAATTTTAAGTGTTTCGAGTTCAAATCTTCAAAAATCATAGCTTCGTAGTTTGAACTTGTTTTGGTGATGCGTCGAAGAGCTTATAGGACCGGGTAGTCGATTGGCATAAACCCCTAGTGACCGTGCTCGCCCGATTGCATTTTGAAGAAGATAGCATCTTCATTTCATAGGCTGGAAAACAGCCTTGGTGCCAGTCAGTCGACTGGACCTTTGGGTCAGTCGACTGGCTGTAGCACATAGGCATTCCGAAGGCACTAACAGAGGCTCGGGTCCTCTGTATTCCCTGCATGCAGTCGACTGAATTTTTAGGTCAGTCGACTGACTGCAGGAAATTATTTTTCATGCCTCTGGTCTAGTCGACTGGACCTTTTAGTCAGTCGACTGACCTGCACCAATTTGCCAAATTATGCATATTTGTGCATATTTTTGCTTGGTTTCCAAATTCCATCGACTCGTGTTATTTCCCACTTATTGTTGCTACGACGTTAATGACTTCTATTTTTGGAATTTTTGGGAATATCCATTTTGATGGATTCGGATCGATTTCTTTGGATCTTTATTCGCGTCTTTGAATGTGAATTTTGGTGGTTGATTGTTCTACAATCATTTTCGTGTTTTGTCACTTTAAAAATATAAAAAGGTTTCAATACTAGTAGTAAATATCAAAACTCTTTCCTCAAACGATTTCAATTCTATTTTAATACCAAATTCGTTTATAAAACCGTTTTCCAATCTATTAGTATATACAAACCTTTACCTCACTCGTATGAGAAATCCAATTAAACGGCTTAGTAAAACAAGTGGTATGAAACACTTGCGTTTACTTCGCCGGTTAATTCTTGGACTTGTTCGATTGAATCTCTTGTGACAATTTTCTAATGGAGATCTACAATTTGTTCGTAAATATTTAAGTTAAGCTAGTGGTTATGGGACATAAAGCTAAGCTCATATATTTACTAGCTTACTGTAATTGACACTTCTTGATGATCATAACGATCATTTTTGTGATTTAGACTAGCAATGTGCGATGTCTCTTTGTCTACGAGGGAGACTAAAACCCGTTTGTGTGAGTTTCAACTCACATATGTGGGGTAGCGCCCCATGTTCTTCGGGCCGTTCGTGTGTCAAAAATTAATGGCTAGCTACCATGAGATAACGTCTCGTTCGTGTGATACATATGTTGGTGAGTTTTCATGCTCCCATTCGTGTGATAGGCCTCCCCCTATTTTGTGTGATTTCTGGATTTCGTGTGTCGAATTCTGGAATTTTCTTCTTCACCTATTTTTGTGATTTCTATTGATATGATTTATCAATTTTTGTGCATAGGTGAATTCGTGTGTCACTGACTGGATTTCTTGAGATGATTTCTAGAATTTATGCTTCACCAATTTTCGTGATTTCCATTGATAAGTTTTATCAATATTTGTGCATTGGTGAATTTGTGTGTCATTGACTTTATGATTGACTTTGATATAATCGTCAATAATTGTGGTTTGATGAACGAAATAAGGAGTATGACATTTCTTTGATTCTTGTGTAGATTTTGTGACATTGATTAATCCCTTGATGATTTTCAACTACTTATATATATATCACAGCTTGGCATTGTGATTATTGTGTGTTTAGTCATATCTCTTATTCTATATCGTTTCATCTGATATTTATAGTTAGACTGATCCGTTTATTATTTTCTTATTAAATAATACTCGGGTCAGACCGAGATGTTACAGGTGCTTCTGCTTGACTTCTCCCTAGGGATTCATTACTCTGACTTTTGGCTAACTACTTAGATTAGTAGTTATTTTGTTGTATACACTTGAGATATAGACTCATAGTTGTATTCTTTTGTATAGCACGTGTTGCTATTCTTTTGTATTATTGTGGATCTTTTTGACCACTACTCTGATATACACTTCCATGTGTTAATTATATATTCATATCTTCTTCCGCCTTTGTGATATGAATTATCTGTGACTGGTTTATGTTATGTTTATTTCTGTATTTGTTTCCGAAGATATTATAGCCACTGTGTAGTAGCTTTGAGTTTGTGTCGGTATGTCGGATTTTCTCTTGATAAAGTATTGCATGTTATACTATCTGACATATCGATGCTCGCACAAAGCAATTACATGGATGGTCGCTCCTCAACAGCCTTATTCTCCGCACTATTTGACAGCATTCACCGTAATGCTCTTGGCTAGCGTGGGTATAGAGGTGGGGCGTCACAAGTAGCTTCATGAACTACTATTTATCTATTCCGTTGCATTATTTTATATTACTCTGTGTCGTTGATTCTGTGGTTGATTTATTTACTGCATATGCTGAGTTTTGCCAAATTTTAATTAACAATTCGGTATTTTGAATTATTCAAGTCGGGCATGTATGGTTTTATTATCGATTTGAATGGTCCAAAATAGCATGTCGTTACAGTTGGTAACAGAGCTTTGGCTCTAGGCAAAACTTAGCATATATTATAAACTTATTTACAGAATCACTTTTGTTCAAGTGAATCTCTTCCTTTTGACTCGATTTCCTTTGAAATTTAGAACGTTCCTTGTGGTTCAAAAATTCATTCTTGTCTCTTTCTATTTATATTCTTTTGATTCTGGAGTATCCAATGACGCCACTGAATGATTTGTAAAGGGGGTGAAACTCCTTTACAATTGGCATTGATTCACCGGAGATTTATGTATCCCTCGGTTTAGATGCTACTATCTCTTGTTATTCCAAATTATATCTCTGGCGATCGAGTGTCGAATTGCCTTAGAATTCTGCACCGATCTAATTTTGGAATCACGGTTAACCGGTAAAGGTTGCCCATGATTTATAGAAGTATACCCATCTTCTATTTTGTAATTTAATTGTCTCATCTTCGATCGAGTCTATCTTTGAATTAGGATTCTATTGATTGGAGTACCTCTAAATTAAATCTCTATCTTTGTTTTAAAATCCATTCTTGAATCATCCTTTGAAAATCGGGTTTTGTTTGTATTTTAAAATTGTTTTATATGCCGAAATTTTTATTTGGGTAACTATGATTTTATTCTATATATAAAAGAGAAAATGTTTTCGATAAGGATTATATACCTTTAAAAAAACGAGAATTTGAAGTTTCGAAAAGATTTGAAATTTTGAAAATATTATAATAAAATTTATTTATATAAAAATGATTTATAACTGAAAGGTTTTGAATTTGAAATTCGAGAGATTGGACTCCGGTATTTTTGAAAATTGGTTTAAGATTTTGAAATATATAATAATAAGATTTGAAAGTATTTTCTGAATAAGAAATGTTTCAAATGACTTCAAATGAGTTCCAAGGATTTCGAAAAAATTTCAAAGTAGTTTTCAAGAAAATAGATGTCCAGAACTCATTTATGTCGCTGGAAATAATTTCGGTGATGAGTGCACGCATCATCAACATTGATTTTTGAGCTTCGGAGTGGGGAGAGGCCACTTTAATAGCTTTGCTATGCGAGTGACTTTGTGAAACCAATTTTGATTTCAAATTCCGAAGTATGATTTGATATTCGAAAGATATAGGTATTTATATTGAAATAATTTAAAGTAAGCAGGTGTTCAATCCTCGATTTTTTGATTTGATTTAGTATAACTCTATTTATAAAATAAATAAATTGATTTACCGATTTGTTGCTGATTTCCAACTCTTGGATTTGAAATTTGATTTCATCGAGTATTTTGAAGGTTCGAGCACTTCTAAATCAAGGTTTAAAATTTTAAAAATAAGAAATTTCGAAGAGTATAAAATATTTGATAAAGAATATAAGTTTAGTTTTGTATGTTTAAAGTGTGAAGAGTAAGACTTAAGTAAATTTGAAACTTTTGTTAAATAAATAATTTGAAAAAGGGAAATTGGATTTTTCATATAGAAATAAATAGTTTAAAGGTTTAAAGGGATAATTATAAATTTAGAAACCATTTTGAGTATAATTTATTTTGAGAAGAATATTTGGTTTTGAAATTAGATTGGAATTAAAACCAGTACTTATATGATGATTTTGGAAATGAATTTGTTTGACCTAAATTTTGTTGATTTGGAAATTTGGATTATTTTCTAAACCTATTGTTTAAGAAACTGTGAAACCGAGTACATTTAATTTGGAAGAAAATTTGGTGAAATCATATATGATCTTGAAACTGAAATGTTATTGAAACGAGAAAAAATTTGAGAACCTTGATTTACTAAATACTTGATTTGGGAGTTATCGAACTTATATAAAACTGATTTGTATAGTACGAAATTGATTTGAAACCTATTGATTCGAAAGGTACTCAATTTGGAAAGAGAAATTTTATATAATCGAAGTCTATATAAGTGTGATTTGATATACTATTGATTTGGAAAGTATTCGATTGAAAATGGAATCCTATATATAATGGACTTTATATAAGTATGATATTTGAAAGTGATTTGAAAAGGTACTATATGATACATATTTTCGAAGCAAAGATATGGAAAGTGCCTTCTGCTTGATATCCGCTTGTGGCCACATTTTGGATTCATTCTATCGATATTATTCTCTCTAATATTTGGTTTTCCGGATGTGATACTTGAGTGTCCCACCGTGGCGTAACTCATGGTTTTTTTTCTCGCGGCTGCATAGCGCAACTGCTTGGCTGAGACGGCCTAGGGGTACAGATTGTTTCCTGGGGGATCCAGGCGTAACCGTTGTGTACCCTGCAATCTATGTAGGTCGCATTAGTAGCGAAACTGCATGGCTGAGACAGCCTAGGGGTACAGATTGTTTCCTGGAGGATCCAGGCGTAACCATTGTTTATCCTGCACCCTACTAGTCATCATGGCGTAACTCGCAGGGCTGAGAAAGCTTACGGATACGCATTGTTTCCTGGGGGATCCAGGCGTAACCATTGTGTATCTGCAAACCATGGTTAGACAAAGGTTTTGGTTTGGTTATTTTGTTTGAATTGTACTTTCCATATCTGTTTTTAAAGGTTTTTCAAGTATTTTCACTGGTTGTTGAAACAGGTCTACTAAGTACTTGAAGAATTCTAGCTTTGCGCCTGATCAACGCATGGACAAAGTCTGCAAGAACGAGGATAAACTTGTTGAAACATCGAGTTATAGAAGTATTTTCGAAAGGAAAATTGGTTTCGACATAAAAGTATTTTTTTTAAAAGGTATTTTATTATAAAAGTATTTTCAACAAGAAATTTTGTATTAATCTTTGAAATTGAAATTCTTTTGGTTTGAAATTAACTAGTCGTGCCCGATACTATTATTTTGAATCTACCTTATCTGCTCAGCTTTAGTTATTCACCTTGATTCTGTTTTCCGAATTTACATTCTTTCCTTGTTGGATATATCCTTTTTAAATATTGTTTATTTATATACTACATGGTATAATAGAAAATCTTTAGTGTTTCAGAAGTTATTAATTAATTATAACATATTTAAAGAGAATGATTATTAATTTATCTGTAATGTTGGAAGTATCTTGAGATAAATAATTTTTTATATATATATTTTGGATTTAATATTTTCAATAGCTTCTTTGTAAATATAAGTAATAATCCAAATAATTGTTTTCAAAGGAGTTTTGAAAAGTATTAAAGAAAATTAAATTTCAAATGAAGTTATTAAATGAATATTTCAAGTAAAATTATATAGTTTTAAATTAATTGTTTATCTTGTACTTCAATCTATTTTTTCTCTCTGTTTTTTGCTATTCCCCTACCTCTTTCCTTTTCGGGGACGAAAAGTTTTGAGTGGGGGGAGAGTGTAACAACCCATAAATTTGAAACGGTTTTTAATAACGTATTTAATTGAATTTTTGAGAAATTTTAAATAATAATATTTTGAAATAAAAATTTAATGTTTGGATTACGTATAATTAAATATAAGTAGTGAATAAATAAGAAAACATATAAATTTAGATTACGTTACTTGTTAATTAATTTGGGCGTACGTTCGTTTTAATTATTGCATCTATTGTACGCACTCTTTGATTTCATATCTTAGCTGTTAAAAATCAAATCAGCACGTGCATTTTAAAAAAAAAGAATTAAAACCTGCCTCCAATTCATGTGTAAAACTTTCCACTTTCATTTGCGTCTCTGTATTTAATAGGAATAAAAATCTTTGATTTCCTGACCATTTTAAAATCTCTTCCCTTCTTCATCTTTTGCAACGCAGTTCAGATCTTGAAAAAAAAGGGTAATGGGTAACAATCCGAAATTTTAGACCAATTTAAAATTCTAATTTTTTTTAAAAATATTGAATAAAATTTGGTAGAAACGAAAATGATGGGAACAATAATAGTTTATATGAGATTTACAATTTGAATTAAAAACAACAAATGTTAAGAATTTAATAATAATTGTTAATTGTAAATATTGATCTACTGAATAAAATTAAAGAGGAAACAATAGTTTAATTGTATTGTTGTAATTCAAATAAGTTAACCTCTAAATAAATGAACTAAAATTGGTAACTAATGGATATGTTGAGTTATGTGAAATTATTAAATAATGTTTGATTTATTATTAATAAAAAGAAGTAGTTTAATTAGATTTTTATTTGATTTTAATACGAAATTAATATTTGTATTTGTTGAAATCTTTCCATTAAGGAAAGAGAGTGTATTAAAATGAACATTTAATTTGGTAGTTAACATAATGATATTTTATTTATAAGTTTTAAAAGAGATTTTTTTTTTCAAAATGTTTTCCAAATATAATAATTATTATAAGAAAGATATTTTGAAATAAAAGTAACAGGTTGTATTATGTGAATTTACAATTTTTTTATTTACTATAAAGCAGTAGATAGTTGTTATTATTTTATATGTTGATTTAATGATTTAAAAGTTAATATGGTTTCAATTGGGAATAATATTTATTTTAACGTTAAATAATAAATTTATCTGTAGCGTTGCATTCCAAGTGGGAAAAGAAATCATTTCCCTAGACGTTCAATTTCTTTTAAATCTAGTTTTGATAAGTTACGTGTAAATTTCTACGCTTCCCTTTTTCCTTATTTTTATAATAGGAATAAAAATTCGCGTAGCAGTTTCAAGCAAATTTATTTCTCTTTAGAAGTTCAAAATCCGTTTCAAGATTGTTTGAAATTCACGTGTATAAGTGTCTCTTCTTTTCCATTTACTCCTTTGCAATTAATAGGAACAAATTTTTTGATTGTCCTTACCAATCAAACGAAATTCTTTTATTTCCTTAATGTTCCTTTACCATTAATTAGTACATTTCTTTATTTAACCTATCCAACGCAATTATCTCCTAAATCAAATATCATGCGCAAATTCCTCCTGACATGAATTATTTCCTGCCGTTTCTCCGAGCAATCAATACTAGTTTCATTTAAATACTCAACCATATATGTAAATAATTTTCACCACCTTCCCATTTTATAAATATTTCTTGCATTTTAATCAACGCACTTCCTAATAAATTTTAAACGTGTACAAAATGTTTGCCAAAGATTCTTGCAGTTTCTTTTCGCTAAATTCACACAATCAATACAATTGTAAATATTTGCTCAAATCTTTCTTGCCTATATTCTCTCACCTCAATCAATGCAATCGTGTATAAATATAAGCCTCGTACACAAATAGTTTTCAATTGCATCTCAACATTTTCTTCATTTCTTCTTGCGTGCGTGGGCTCTGAAGGTATGACCTCCATTTTCTTCTTCTTTTTTCCATGCTTTTCTTCTCCCCTCCCTGTCCTCTGCTTCCAATATATTTGACAAATCAATCTTTATATTTCGACTCGCGTTCACAAATTTTCACATTATAACAGTCTCCATTTAATTGATATTATAACATAAAATTATATCTACATATTTTTTATGTTTAATGCTTATGTGAATTTTCAAACCAAGCTTTTCAGAGACGTATATATACGTTAGTCTTATATCTTATTTGTTATTATAAAATATTAGTAATATACATATTTTGAAAATATAATTAGTTTTTTATTCCTGTTCGAATATAACATATATTAGTATGGCAGCTTAGTGTTGTAAAAGCATTAGTGATTTATGTTGTAAAACTAAAAATTTAAATGTATAATTTTCATCTCGATTCTAGTGTGTGTAAATAAAGTATGTTTTGTTTTTTTCTCTTTTCTGTAGTGCTTTCATAATGTATGGTCTATATTTATAGATTGATTTTCTCAGCATATGCTTTGAATTTTGAGTAAACTATATATAAATATGTTATTTTAAAATGCGTGTTTTAAATAAGTGATGATTTTTATATATATTATGCCTATATTTTATTTTGTGTGTGTGTTTAAACGTAATATTAATTTAAGAGGAAAAACGTTTATGTGTCTAAATTTAAGTATTGATTTTTCAATAATATGATGATGTTTTGTTTTAATATGTATTTTAAATTTAATATTAGTTTCAAACAATGTGAATATTTTATTTGAATATCCGTCTTAAATTAAATTTATTGAGATTTTAAGGAAATTTAAATAACACATATAATATATACTCTGCTTATATCAAACCGATTGATTTTTTTTCCATCGATTTCTATCTATCAGCTTTGTCATCAAATTTGTGCCAATTTTGCTTTGCTTCAAAGTTCATATTGGGATCCATAACTAACCTCATTATCGTTCTTCTCTAGCCTCGAAAGGTGAGCAATCACTCACGATTAACTTTTTTGTATTTTATTAAATTTGATTTCAATTGAAACGACAATTGAAATATGATGCTGTAGTCATTTAAATTGTTATATATATATATATATATATATATGCTATTTTCTGTAACTGTTCACCGGTGGGACATGACACCATATCCTGTTGTTTATATTGTACTTTTATTGATGATATTTGCCTGTTATTTTATTGTATTATCTGTTACCACTCTGCAAGTTCCCAGTAGTTTAGAATTCACTATGGGTTGAAATGATACATACCCGAACGGACTTTTGGATAGGAGAATTTCGTTATGGGTTGAAATGATAAACCCAAGCGATTTTCAATTAAATTGAATTTGGGATTGCGGGTCGAAGTGATATCTGCCCGTATATTTAAATTTCGGATTGAAATGATAAATATCCTTATCCCTTGACCATAGCGTAGGAAATTATATACAGACATCGTTGGTCCATATATATATATATCACTGTTTTGAAAATAATTTCTATGGTTTGGGAAAGAAAAATATAGTTTTAATAAAGCCTGATTCTTAGAATATTATATGTATAAAAATGAAAATTTTATGTATAGACCTAGTAATAATATTTAATTTAATTGAGATTGGTTTAATACATATAATATGTTTAAGGATTTGTTTAAATTTATATTTCAAATTAGATTTGGTAAAATTTTGAATAAGCTAGAGTTGAGAAGATAAAGTTGAATTAATTGGAAATGGTATTTAATTAAGAATTATATTCAATTAAATCGATTTGAAACTATTAAATTCGGGATTTAAGATATGATTTTATAACTTGATTTTGGTAAAAGGGATTAAATGGATATTTTAAGTTTAAATAAATTTAAGGAAATATTCTGTAAAATGAAATCTAAAGCTATTTAAATGATATTGAACTTGTTAAGTGGATATTTCCTGACTAAATAATAATGATGAAGCTAAATCAAGATCTATATGAAACTGTTTGACTTAACTTTAAAATATTGAATATTAAAGCTTTGAATATACCGAAAGTTTAAATGGTTATTGGGAGCTGAATTGAATTAATGAATTGAGCTTTGAATAAATGTGAATTTGGAACTTGAGTTGATTAGAATCAATTTGTGTAGTTGAGGAAATTTCAAATACTTTACTTTATAAATTATTTAATATATATATATATATACTATCTTGGAAAATAGATATATTTGAAAGGGAAATGATGTTTTGATTTTGAAGTCTAAATAAAATTGAATGACCACGGTGTTATAGTGTATATTTCTACCTTAGAGGATGGTTATCCCAATCATCCTTAAGTTATTTGTATTTCAGTTGATATTTCACTTGAGTTGGATTTATTGATATAAGAATGTTAATCCTGACTCGAGTGTTTTGTGTTTTTGCTTTACGCTCGGGTCGGACTAAGCGATACAGCATTTAAGACTCGCCTTTGGAGTTTTGAGCTTCGTTTGAGGATCCAACTATTGATTTAGCTTTCAGCTCTTTCAGTTGATTCGTTCGGAGAGGTCATCTGTTCGTACTGGAGCCTTCACTGTATTTGAGATATTCTGTTGTATTTTTATTTCTAACTCTGGTATTTATATAATAGCTTCATGAACTACTATTTATCTATTCCGTTGCATTATTTTATATTACTCTGTGTCTGTGATTCTGTGGTTGATTTAATTAATGTATATACTGAGCTTTTCCAAATTTTAATTAACAATTCGGTATTTTGAATTATTCAAGTCGGACATGTATGGTTTTATTATCGATTTGAATGGTCCAAAATAGCGGGTCGTTACAGAGTCTGAAAATACCAGCATTAGAAAACTCAAGTAATATAAAGAACATATAATAACCATGCCGCTAATTATAGTATGAGTTTTTACCTCATAGGAACAACATTCATACATGAAAGAATGGAAAACAAATTGGAAAAAAACCCAAACTTGAAAGAATGGGCATAAACATCAAGAAGAGCTCCAGTCATTTCTCGATGCAATCAAAGAAATGATTTAAAGATTTGAATCAACAACAAAGAAAGGGAAATTTTCCAATAATGATTAGGAGGGTGTTCCCCCTTACCGAAAGCTTATCTCTAGACAATATACTTAAGAGGGTTATTTTCTTTGTGATTTTCTTTGAAATGTTGCAGCCAGACCCCGCCAACCTATTCGAAAATCCGAGTATTTCACATCTCCATGTTCATGCGACCAGAACCAAATCAAGAGTAGATGTGAAAATATCTTATAGGAGCAACCCCACATAGCTAGACATTTGCTCGCTCTTTAGTTTTAGTCATTTCCGACAAAGGATACGTGCTCAAATGAGTAATAAATTGTCTTAAATTGACGATACACAAAGAAGAAAGCTGAACCGATAGTCAACAAATCTACTATCGAGAATATTTAAAATGATCATGTATGGAAATTAAATCTCATATTCATAAAACTACCCATCGATTTCAGACATGTACTATCCCTTAGTTGAAAATATAATCAGGCGAGTTAAGGTAGTGCTACCTCTAGGCATTGCCTTGACAACATTTTTAATTTCCACGATAGGAATTTATTATATATGCGATATCAAACTATGGAAAATTAAATTTCTTATCATTTCCATAACTGAATCAAACTTTTAAACTTTTAAAAACCGACTTGTGCTTGGTTTCCACATCACAAAATATTTGCAAAAAACTTTAACCAGCATTATTAAAATGATTAATTAACTTTAATCATCATTACTGAAATGATTAATTAGAATAATTTATTATTTATATCATGAAATAAACCTATTATATTAAAATAAAATAATATTTTAAAATATATCTAAGACCATATTAATTGTCCCAAGAGACAATTGATCAAATTTGTAACATTTTTAATAAACCAATTAATTAGCTTTAAACACCTTTATTAAATCAATTAATTAACTTTAAACACCTTTATTAAATCAGAAAAAGAACTTTAAAACACTTTTATTAAATTAGTTAATAACTTTGAAAACACTTTTATGAACCAGTTAATTAACTTTATTAGAGTTGACTAATAATTAATAACATATTCAAACACCCAATTATTTTCAAATACTTATACAATTCTTACAGATCCATTTAATGAGAACTTGCAAAATATTTAAGATAAATGACCTTTATAAATTTAAATAGCATTAATTATCCCAAAAGATAATTAAATCCAATTTATAATCTTTTATAAATTTTAAATTTGATTAATTATCTTGAAAGATAATTAATCAAATTTTTAATCTCTTTATAAATATAAAATAGCATTTATTACTCTAAAAGATAATGAATTAAATTTATAACTCCTTTTATAAATTTATAACAATATTAGTTATTCCGAAGGAAAATAAATCAAATTTATAATCTTTTACAAATTTAAAACAATATTTATCATCCCAAAGAAAAATAAATCAAAATTTATAATCTTTTATAAATTCTAGACGACACTTATCATTTATTTATAAATTTTAAAAAAAATTGGAAACATAGTTTTAAACAATTTTAAAAGGGAAAACCTCAACCAAACATTATTTTGTAAAAACTACACGCAACAAGTGGTTTAAGGGATGATATTCTGTAAGTATCGATATAACGATAATTGCTATATCGGCTCTTATACAAATCAAACAATATGTCATAAATATTTCAACCAAACAATAATATAAACAATATCGGAATATAAGTAAATTAGTATTGGTGAGAAACCCCTCAGGGTCTCCATACAACAGTCCCTTGTAAATCACATAGATGATTATGAATTTTCGAAGTGTTTCGTAGCGATCTATTTGCTACTTACACTCTGATTTTCCTTTTGTATTTGTCTCCTGCAACACAATGGTTATTTATGTCATTCATTTTTCAAACGGGAATTTTAAATCCAACCAAACATTCAAACAATAATTCAAACTTCATCCAAGCATTTAACAATAATTTATACAACACAGATATCATATAATTTAATTAAAGGTGAGTAAACTAACTGAAATACCAACGGATGCTTTCGTGTTCCAGTTTTGTCGACATTCAATTTTAGCCATAAATTTCATTTGTTTCAAATTCAATGAGACTAGTTCCATCGCATAGCTCACGTTCCTACGAGTCCAATGTAACTAGCTGCACCTAAATCCAACCTCGTATAAGAAAGATATCGATTTTATAAGAAATCGAGTTAATTATGATAATGAATTACATTGATTAACTAATTTATATTAATTACCATAGGTTAATATTTCTACCCCAATAAAATATAACATTCCATTCGAAACTGATATATGAACCACAAAAAACATGCACAGATCCAAGGCGATACGGAGCTCCGGACCTCCGTTTGACGAACCGTCTTCACCGTTGCCCCTCTCTCTCCGACTTCCACATGCCTACACAAAAAAAAATCAACGCTCGACCAAGCTATGGAAATCATGATCGAGGCCTTAAACCTTGACTTCCCTAAAAGTCCCACTCTTCTAGACACAATCAAACCTTGTGATTCTTTTGGCCATCGATGCTATTTCACGCTGCTAACCTATCTTCGAACTTCGATACAAAAATCGTCCCTCATAGCCCTCGAAAACACGACCCCTTGCTTGGCTGTTCCAAAAACACGGATCTTCAAACAATGTCGTGCTACCAAAATGCATACGTACATGAAGCACTCGCCTCCACGAGTTCAAAGATATTTTTTTTTTAGATTTTTAGTGAAGGGTGGTTTGAGAAATTAATTTTTGAATGTTTGGCCATGCTTTAGTGTACTGGATACAAAATAGAAAAGGAAAAAAAGAAGAGGGAAAGTGAATGTAAAGAAAGGAAAAATGAAAACGAAAATTGCTTGATTAATAAACATGAAAATGAAAATTGCTTGATTAATAAACAAAATCCTATATTTTTCTTCACATCACAGGTTAAACTATATTCAGAAATAAATCGTAGATTCCAAGTTAAACAAAATTTTCAATCCATTATCACATCACCATCTAGTCAAGTTGAATATTTTTGAATTTTGATTTGATTTTAAAAGTGTTTTAAAATAGAGTTTTGCGGTACTCCACTAAACAATATTTCGTTCGCGTACGAAATGTGAACGATAGAAATAAAATGCGATCGTGCACCAGAATGTAACACGATTCCAAAACAATGATAAAAATACATAGATTATTTAATCTATAAAATTTCAAAAATACTAGCATTTTCCATAAAATATATTATACGAAAATTTAAATATTTTCCAAACTAAAATTTATGGAAAAATCAAATAAATTCAACTAAAAGTGTTACAATAAAAACTAAGCCATTTTATTAACAATTGCTTATTCGAACTATTTATTATTGTAAATAAATTTACAAAATGGATTCATCATTATTATTTATAAATTAAAAGGAGTTAAATAAAGCTATTAAATCCATTTAATTAATAATTAATTCACAATTCAAATATTTAAATAATCGCTATATTTGAATCCAAGTTATTGGACTTTAGAAACCAATTATTTCAATATTCAAAATTAATTAAATATTCAAAATCAAAATGATAAAATTTTGGGATGTCACATTCTCCCCCTTTAAAAGAATTTCGTCCTCGAAATTCCCAAAGGAAGAAAATGTCTTTAAACCCTTAATTTTAAAATCTATTAACTAAAATGAGTTATTAAACTCTTAAAGTCCCTTATATTACAGAAAATTTTGACAGCACTTCCTTTGCGCGACTAATCTGAAAAAAAACTCGCCATAACGGGCCTAAGTCAACAAAAGAAAACAAAAGCCAAGTGGCATTCCATATCTAAGACATTAAATAATCAACCAACTACCAATATCTAAATGTACTACATACATACCTCCTTTGCATTTGGTTTTTATTTTCGCAAGCAACTTATTATCTCGATGCAAATGCAGATGCGCAAGAAATCAAACAGTGATATCTTGCATCTCCGTACCTATCTTTTACTTACATAATCCAAAAGAGAACCATGCTTAAAAAAGTGTAATACATAAGCTATTCCTATCATAAGAAATAGCGACATAAAAGATATAACAACATAAGCAACACAAATACATAGAGTATTTTGTATTAAAATACTAATTATCCGATCTTTTTCAAAAGATAAATTTGGAACTAAATGCCCGATATTTTATATTCAAGATATATTTATCTTCTAAATATCTTATCTTTCCATTTGGATTATATTAAACAACTTTTATTTAAAAATCTACTTTTAACTCGACATTATTAAAAGATGACTTTTAACTTAAAGTTTTCTCCAAACACCTTATAGTTAAATTATGAAACATAATTCTCAAGAGGTTCATTTTTAATACACTTAAAATTATTAAAGCAATAAACATCCATAAACTAGTTGAGCATAAATTAACAATCAGCAAACAATAGTCAATGCACCAAGACTATTCAAGCACAATAATTCGAGCAATACTGATAATATTGAAACTTTATCATTACCAAACAAACACTATATATAATTATATAAATTTGAAAAATATTCCTCTGTACATATAAAACATATAATCCTAAGTAAACTATTTCATTTTACTCATTTTTAAAAATCAATATCGTGCCTGTTTGCCTTTTTCGAGCGTTTAGAAATCCCTATCGACACCGTGGAGTCTTAAATCCTGACCAGAATTTATAAACAACTCAATAGACCAATTAACACATTAGTTTTTATAGCAATAACAAATATGCTCATGTATATATAATGCACTCAACTAATTCTAGGGTGTCACTTACCATATCTCTAATGAGTCATACCCTACCAAAGCCTAGGTTCTCGCTTAAGGTTCAGCTCTAATACCAAACGTAATGACCGCCCTTTTGACCATTGAAAGTTGGTACCACATATTTCCACATATTCAAATCTCGAATATCCAATCGCCAAAAAGGGAGATTGTTAGGGTAAAACAAAAAAAGAACATGAGATATAGAATCTCACAAGGGAATGATCACATATAATATAACAAAGATATTAAAAGCTATCACTCTAAAATACATAGTGTATCAAAGTTAAAAACAAACCTCATTAGCATGGACAGTTTTAACTTTGTGACATCACAATTGCCGATGGGTATATATAATAATATAGCAAAAATAAAAATTCTACGACTGGTGAATATCTAGTTCCACTCTATGAGCTCAATGGCCCACCAATGACAACCTGAAAAAATACTTCGTCTGACCCAAACATTGTAATAAAATGACACCTAGATCGGTCTGGAAATACCAGCATGAGAAAATCTCAAGTAATACGATGAACATATAATAAATCTACGAGACTATGCCACTAATCACAGAATGGGCTTTTATTTTATAGGAACAACATTCATACATGAAAGAATGGAAAAAAGAATAAACTAAAACCTAAACTTGAAAGAATGGGCTTACATATGATCAAAATCCAAACTTAAAGAATGGACACAAATAACTAAACATCAAGAAGAGTTCTAGCCACTTCTCCATGCAATCAAGGAAATAATTCAAAGATTTGAATCAACAATAAGGAAAGGAAAATTTTCCAAAAATGACTTTGAAGGTGTGCCCTCTTACTGAAAGTCTACCTCTAGACAATTTACATAAATGGGCCATTTCCTTTGTGACTCAATCGAAAATGTATTGCCCGGACCCTACTAACCTTTTTGATAATCCGAGTATTTCACATCTCTGTGCACATACCGCCAAAACCAAATATACAGTAGATGTGAAAATACCCCAATGGGAGCAACCCCACATAGCTAGACATCTACTCTCTCTTTGGTTTTAGTTGTTTCCGATAAAGGATATCAATGCTCAAATGAGCAAAAATCATCTTAAACTGATGGTGCATAAAGAAGAACGCTGAATCGATAGTTAATAAATCAACTATCAGGAATATTTAAAATGATCACGTTTGGAAATTAAATCTCATATTCATACCACTACTTGTCGATTATATACTTAACTATCCCTTAGTCGAAAGTGAAGTCAAGTGAGTGAAGGTAGTGTTACCTCTAGGCATTACTTTGATGACATTTTTAACTTTCAAGATCAGGATGTGTTTCCATACCTCAATGATTACTGCTAAGAGTATGACTATATCCTTTCCACATAAGCAATATTGGACTAAGAAAAAATAAATTTCTTATCATCTCCATAACCAAATCAAACTTTTGAACCTTTAAAAACCGAACTTATGCTTGGTTTTCACATCACAAAACATTTGTAAAATAGTTTAAACCACATTATTAAAATGATTAACTAATTTTATTCATCATTATCAAAATGATTAATTAAACAATTTATTACTAACATCATGAAATAGACCTTTTATTTCAAAATAAAATAATAATTTAAATATATATCTAAAACCACCTTAATTGTCCTAAGAGACAATAATCAAATTTGTAACTTCTTTAATAAATCAATTAACTTACTTTAAACACCTTTATTAAATCAATAAATTAAATTTAAACACCTTTATTAAATTAGTTAATTATATATAAAACACTTTCATTAAATCAGTTAATTAAGTTTTAAAACACTTTATTAAATTAACCGTATTATAGTTAAAAAATAATTAAGAACGTATTTATACCTTCAATTCTTTTCAAATACTTATACAATTCTTACAAACCCATTTGAAAAGAATTTACAAAATATTTAAGGTAAATGACCTTTATAAATTTAAACAACATTAATTATCCCGAAAGATAATTACATCCAATTTATAATCTTTTATGAATTTTAAACGACATTAATTATCTTGGAAGATAATCAATCAAATTTACAATCTCTTTTTAAATTTAAAATAGTGTTAATTATTCCAAAAGATAATAAATTAAGTTTATTACTCCTTTTATAAATTTAAACAACTTAATTATCCCTAAGGAAATTAAATCAAATTTATTATCTTTTATAAATTTAAAACAATATTCATCATCCCGAAGGAAAAGAAATAAAAATTTATAATCTTCTATAAATTTTAGATAACACTTATTTATTTCTAAATTCTAAAAAATACTTGGAAATATAGTTTTAAACAACTTTAAAAGGGCAAAAACTCAACCAAAGATTTATTTTGTAAAAACATAAGCTCAAGTTCAATACATAACAAGGGATTTAAGTGGAAGATATTTCATAAGTCTCCGTATAAAGATAATCATTATAAGAACTCTTACACAAATCAAATAATATGTCACAAATATTTTAACCAAATAACAATATAAGCAGCATCAGTAAAAGTAAATTAGTATTAGCGAGAAATCCCTTTGGGTCTCTCTACAAAAGTCCCATGTAAATCACATGGATAAATGTGAATTTTTGAAGTGTTCCGTAACGACCTTTTTGCCACGTATGCTCTAACTTTCCTTTTGTTTTGTCCCCTGCAACACGATGGTATTTTTATGCCATCGGTTTTTCAAGCAGGAATTTTAAATCCAACCAAAAAATCAAACAATAATATAAACTATCATCCAAGCATTCAACAATAATTTATAGCAATACAGATATCATATAATTAATTAGAGGTGAGTAAAACTCATCGAAATTCCAACGGATGCTTTTGCGTTCCATTTGGCTCTACAATCAAACGACGTTCGATTGTAGCCTAAAATTCCACTTGCTCTAAATTTGATGAAACTAGCTTCAACGCGTAGCTAATGTTTTTATGAATCCAACACAACTGACCACGTCCAAATATGACCTCGCACAAGCAAAATATCAATTTTATAAGAAATCAAGTTAATTAAGGTAATTAATTACATTAATTAACTAATTTATATTAATTACCCTAGATTAATACTTCTTTCCCAAATAAAACATAACATTCCCTCCAAAACTACTATATGAATACCTAAAAAGTGCACGGATTCAAGGCAATATAGAGTTTTGAACCTCCGTTTTATGAACCGTCTTCGTCGTTGCTCCTTTCTCCTTGATCTCCGCGTGCCTATACACAAAAATCAATGACCAGCCAAGCTATGGTAATCATGACTTGGGCCTTAAAACCTTGATTGCCTTAAAAGTTTCACACTGTCGAACCATTCCACTTTCTGGACATTGGTGCTATTTCACGCCACTACCCATCTCCAAGCTCCAATTCAACAATCGTCGCTTATAGCCCTCGAAAACGTAAACCCTCGCTTGGATATTGTAACAACCCTGGTTTAGGAGATTACATGTAAATATTAAATTATAACGATAGTCATGATTTAATATTGTGAATTAAAACAAAATTGGAGATTTTGAATTGCTTATTTGGAATAAACCATGAACTTTGAAGAATAAATTGTGAAAATAAAGTTTAAAATCTTTAATTTATTTATTTGGGTTAATAATGAATGGAAAATGATTTTTATTTAGAGAAAATGCAATAATTTTATTAATTATTACCAATTACTTCTTTTAATAATTTTTAAAGAAAGTATTCGATTTTTAAAGGTTGTTTATTTAAATAAAAAGACAAAATTTGCTTTAAAATTGAATTTTGGTTATAAAATTAAGTTTGAAATGGTTTGCATATTTTTGTAGGCAAGAAAATAATTTCTGTAGAACTTTTAAAGTTAACAATAAGGATTTATGCATTTATTTGTGTAAATTGTGTGTTTTAAAAACTAAAATTAGCTTTTTGTACAACGTTAACATTTTATTTAATACGTATGTAAGTTTACATATTTTATTTGGATAAAAACATGAAGAAAAATGTGTAGTTTGTTTTATGACGTGCATATTGGTTTAGTGTTGAATTAAATAACCCAGGCCTAATTTATTTTCTCTAAAATTTTGGTCCAAAAGCTAATTAGTGCACTAAGGCTAGAAATAAGAAAAGAAGTGAGAAACACTCTATTGTACGTACAAAGTTATTCTCATCTTCTTCCTCAAACCAGTAAATAGAAAAAAGAAAGCAACCCTCTCCATTTTGCAACATTCAAGCTCTAAATCTTCGTATTACTTCAAAAAAGCTGTAATTTTTACCAATCGAAAGTGAAATTAATAGGTAATCTAATTCCAAAACCTAAATATTTCATCAAAATCTTGTTTTTAGAAGGGATTGCTTGTTAATAGTCTTTTTCTTCTTTACATGCATCTTTTTATTCTTCTACGGGTCCTTAGAGGCTTCAATCTAGCTGAAAGCTTCAATTTTGCAACCAAAATCCGATTCTTTCCATTGCAACAGCAAGGTGAGTTACAAAACTCACAAAAACTAGCCGAACCAAGCTCAAAATCGCTAAATATTTGCTTTGTAATTTGTTTTTACTTTCAATTGTTTCTGTGTCAAAACCTTCTCTGGTTGATACTTTGCATGCTAGTATCTTTTGATTTCGGCAGTGAAATGCTACCGGATTTCTTGCATTTGGTAGCTTGTATGTTGAACTTCATCTCTGCAAATTTTGGTTGAAAAGTATTATCATTTGAATGTTCAAAAAAGTGGTAGAAAATCAACTCAAACACAGATTTTTGCCTGTAGAAATTGTTTTTTGAGTTGCTGCAAACAAGGCCTGAGTCCATGTTTAAGACATCATATCTCTTTCATGTCTTAGTAGAATTTGACGGTTCTTTTCTGGTTTGAAAGATGAAGTTTTGTAGTATGTGCATACCATTTTTCAGCTCAATCTGAGGTGGTCCTCTATTTCATGCCTAGAAGTTGAACCCGCAATGGTTTTCAGGCCTGTACATACTGGTTTTTTTGAACTGTTGCAAACATGGTCTAAGTCCATGTTTGAGACAGTGTAACCTTTTCATTTCCAGTTGGAATTCAACGATTTTTTTTCGAAAAATGATGTTTTGTAATATATGCGTATCAATTTTCAGCACAATTCGAGGTATTTGGTCTTCCATTTCATGCCTGAAAATTGAACCCGATATGGTTTTCAGGCCTGTGCATTGTTTTTTTGAACTGTTGCAAACATGGTCTGAGTCCATGTTTGAGACCGTGTAACTTTTTCATTTCTAGTCGGAATTCATTGATTCGTTTTTTGTTTGAAATATGAAGTTTTCTACTGTGTACATACCTATTTTCAGCTCAATATGAGGTCATTTGTTCCTCAGTTTCAGGCCTGTAATTTGGACCCAAGATGGTTTTCACGCCTGGGCATGTTTTTGTTTTTGAACTGTTGCAAACATGGCTTGAGTCCATATTTGAGACAGTGGTACTTTTTCATTTTCAGTCGAAATTCATCGATTCTGTTTTTGTTTAAAAGCGAAAGTTTTCTACTTTGTGCAAACCAATTTTTAGTTCAATCAAAGGTCATTTGGCAATCTGTTTCATGTCCAAAAGTTGAACCCAAAGAAGATTTCAGGCCTAGGTATTATTTTGCCTATGCGTTTTTATGTTCTTTTTTCGTCCGACTTTTGACTTTTACTTCATGTTTTTGTGATATTTCTGAAATGTTTTGAGGGCTATGATTCCTATCAATAGGCCAGCCAAGTTTTGATGAATTTGAATTTCAAATTTTAATTGAATTTGAAAGACGGTTTTGAGTGATTTCTTTGATTTCGAGCACAGATATTTCCAAACAATTTTAAAAATATTTTTAAAATAAATTGGCATTAAAATAATTATTATGTAATATTTTTTAATTATTTTAAGCTATAAAATCTATTTATTCTCTATAATAGGGAATTTTTAAATATTGTCTTTAAAATTGATTTCGAAAAATGGTTTTAAAAGCATGTTTTCTCAAATAAATTATTTTATATATAAAATACACGTTTTTGCACTATTCGAGCGAATGAGAAGGAGAATTAAACGGTTTGGTAAAACATGTGGTATGAGAAACTTGCGTTTATCTTATCGGTTAATTCCTTAGTTTTCTGTTTGATCATTTTGACTTTCGGGTCGAGTTTACCGTTGAGATGAGGTAAACTTTTTACTGCTTTGAGTGTGAAATTTACTGGCGATTAGTAAATGTTTAATGCGAACTTATGGTATGGGATGCACGTTGACACTATTCGGGTTACCATTCGCGAGTTTGTGACACATTTGCCATTGCGGCGTGCCAGTACTGGACCTTCGGGTCATTGACATTGCGACATATTTGTCTTCCAGACGTTTGCTATTGCAGCGTACTTGCCATTACGGCGTATTTATGATTGTGATGTTTTGCCTTCGGGTAAGGTACCTATTTGAGATAACTGTACTTGGCAAGGCTTCGGCCACATGCACGTGCAAACAGTTTTGAGATGGTTTCTTTGACTATTTTCCCTAGTGTATCACCCCTTTCCAGAATTGATCCTTTGAATCATTTGATATATATATTTGTAGCGATTACCTTTCAAGAATTTGAACACTTGGAAGTTCTATTTTTGAGATTTGAATTGCCTACACTGGCGTTATTTGAGATTTGCCTTTTGGTAACATTATACAAGATTTGCCTTTTGGCGTTTATTTGAGATTTTATTTTCCTCTTTAAAGATATATTTGTCATATGACGTGTTTGAGATGGGATCTCCTTATGCATGTTTTGGGTTTGCCAAGATGGCGGGTTTAGGTTTTTCCCTAAACCATATTTGATGTTTTATGAATGCCGATAATATGAAGCTCGCTACTTTTAGTATTTTATGGGTTAATTTATCTCTTTTGAGAATATATGTTTATGTAGAGATACCATATTATCACTTGATGTAATCATACACTTTAGTTGTCCCTTCTCACTCGAGAATATTATCACATTATTTTTATGCTCATATTATCGCTTATCCTTGTTAACTAATTTGTTTAGCTAGAGTGACCCGTGTATTTTATATTCGGATCAGACCGAGATGTTTCAGGTTAGGTACATTTGGATTTAGCCTATTCTACTTCCGCATGGACAATATTCTGCTAGCTCTTTTTGTTATAACTTTTTCATGGTCCTTTTTGGTTTGCTACTCTGATATGTTTATTCTTTTGACTCGCATGTATATTGTGGTTGCTATACCACTTGATATGTTTTGCATTCAAGCTGTTGTATTTTGTTCTGATAGATCCTATAGCCACCTATGGCTTTTTATTAAGTACTTATTGGATATATCGATCCACTTAAGATAGAAAAAAATATGGCATTGTCGACGTATTCGATAGATATTTAAGACAAGGCCATAGATGGTCGCTTCTATCCAGCCCTATTCTCTACATTAGAAGACAATATTACCCAGTAATACTCTTTGTCAATGTGGGTCTCGGGGGAGGGCGTCACAGCTGTTCCAAAAATGTGCATAAAAAAACGACATCGTGCCTACCAAAATGCATACGGACATGAAGCACTCGCCTCCACGAATTCAAAGATATTTGTTTTGAGATTTTTAGTGAAGTGTGGTTTGAGAAATTAATTTTTAAATGTTCGGCTATGGTTTAGTGTACTGGATACATGATAGAAAATTAAAAAAAGAAGAAAAGGGAAGATACTATACAGAGGGGAAACATGAAAACGAAAATTGCTTGATTTATACACAAATCCTATACTTTTCTTCACATCACAAGTTAAACTATTTTCACAAGTAAACCTTAGATTTGAACTTAAACAAATTTTCTAATCCATCATCATCAATTTGAAATTTTTTGGATTTTGATTTGATTTTAAAAGTGTTTTAAAATAGAGTTTTGCGTTATTCCGCTACATAATATTCCGATCGCGTACGTACCACGAACGACAGAAATAAGAATACGATCGTGCTGCAAAATATAATATGATTCCAAGACAATGATAATATATACATAGACTATATTGTTATGTGAAATTTCAAAAATACGATTATTTGCCGTAAATACGTCAAACGATAATTTAAATATTTTTCAAATTAAAATTATGGAAAAATCAAATAAATTCAATTAAAAATACTATAATAAAAACTAAGTCGTTTTGTTAATAATTGATTTTCTTGTTATTTATTTGAACTATTTATTATTGTAAATAAATTTGCAAAATGGATTCACCATTATTATTTATAAATTAAAAGGAGTTAAATAAGGCTATTGAATCCATTTAATTAATATTTAATTCATAATTAAATTATTTAAATAATTACTATATTTGAATTCAAGTTATTAGCTTGAAATTTCAATTATTTTAGTATTTAAAATTAATTAAATATCCAAAATCAAAATGGTAAAATTTTGAGATGTTACACTAGGGGTGGAAAATAAATATATAACATATCTAGAATTGTTACCCATAATTACATTCAAGAGTACTAGGTTGTTCAACGAAAACCGTTGGGCATGTATTGGTTATGGATTACTACGATAACAAGGCAAGGGACTACCTCCATACAGTACACCTCTACATAAAATGTACCTGAGGGTTACATATGGATCCCCACTAAGATAGAGTCGACTTCTGCTTTAACATGAAAAACCAGATTACATCATCCCCTAGGCACGAGGCTGCAAAAATTGCCCCACAATTACCCTGCGCGAACACATAAATCCATAAAATCGAATCTAGATCGAGGAATGAGGCTCCTAATGATAGCTCACAATATAGCTCTACAGACATCCCCTATTTTAGCTATTACCGGGTTGTGAGGCATGTGAGGTTACACTTTTACCTTTCCTCCTAGCAATTCCCACTTAGAATACTAACACTGCCTTTGAGGAAATAGTGCAATGCTAGCATTCATACATAAAAGTTGTTCAGGATAAGAATAAACCGAAGGCACTACTTTTACTACATCCATTTTGGAATCACCCTCAAGATTGCTAGTAAGTAGCCCTTGCATTTCAAAGAACACTGTCCTCAATCCCATCATCTTAAACCAATCTCGAATCTCTTCCAAAACGTTGAATAAGTATATGGTTTTGGAGTGGTTACGGTTTTGAGTCATCTCATATATGTACACTCCCCCGCTTACTGGTCGCTCCAAAACCATTTGATAGATGCCGGTAAACTCAATCTGGTTTTTTTTGAAATAATCAGACAATAGATAAGAGCGGAGATCATCTCCTAACCATTTAAGCGTACATATTTCTTTATCATTTGTCCTAGAAGAACAAAACTAGATTTATACGCACAGTTTAGCCTCATCAAAGATAACTGTGTCATATAACCTTGGTTTTTATCTTAGGTATTTCTAGAGTTATATTTTGGTTAAGATTTCATAGTCGGTTATTTTACTATCAAATAAATAAACAATTAAACATAGGTTTAATTCAATGTGGGATCTACTAAGTCCCTACTAATTAATCCTTCATTAATATATATTTCTTTTAAATTATCTGGTTCAAAATACGTGGACCAAAGATATTTTCACAAACCATTTATACTCGTTTCATTATTTGAAAAGACATTTATATACTTATCTCACCGATATAAGTATATTAATGAAACATTGTACTTTCAATACTTAGAAAACATATCCGCATACTTATCTTCATGGTATAAGTATTTAACACAACTTAAGGAATATTTTCTCTTTTTCAAATTCATATTTAAATGGGCCAAAAACAAATATCATTTAACAGTTACTTATTCTAAACGCAAACCATTTTTACTTCGGTGTTAAGTATTAAAAGAATGCTTCGGTACCACAATAACAAAGAAGAATTATTTATCAAAATCAAATCTCATTCTTTTCATAAAATTCCCCTATTATAAACTCATTCCATATTTACAAATCCTTCTATACATGTCCAAATAAAACTTCTTTTATAAATCTTTAAAATTATTTATAAAGCACTTTTTATAGTTATCCCCTAAGAATCTATTTATAAAACTCCTTTACTAAACACATTTCCGACATTTCGACTTATCCTATTCCTCGTCTAGAAACCCTGGTTCTAGATCTCATAGACAGAGGATCAATCTGCTCGACTTTTTGTACCAAATATTGGACTACTAAATTTCCATATACCATTCACTTAAACCAAAGTGATATATACCAAACTTCTTTTACCACTTTCTAATGTCTTTTACTATAGTTAGAATATTATAGTCTCTTTAAAGTTCAACTTAAAATCCTTAAAATACTTTTTTAATATCTCCAAGATGTCCTTTCAAATTTATAAACTCCTTTAATAAATCCTTTTTATTAAGTAAAATTCCTTTTATAAAATATAATTATTATTTATAAACACCTTTATTGAATTAATTAATTAATTACTTTTAAACAGCATAAATAAATAATTAACTTTAAAACATTATTAATAAAATAATTAATCAATTTTAAGACATCATTAATAAGATAATTAATTATCTTTAAAAATATCATTAATAAAATAATTAATTAACTTTAAAACATCGTTAGTAAAATAATAATTAAATTTAAAAAATCATTAATAAATATTAAATAACTTTAAAAACATCATTAATAAAATAATTAATTAACATTACAAGTTAAGAAAGAGCTTAGCAACCACAATGGTACTTAGATAAGCTACCATTTAATTTTTAACTTTCCAAGTTATAATACTTGTATTTACATAAGCATGCACATATGTAAATAAGATCCATAATTGACAATTAATAGTTAACACAACACATCATTTATTTTATACAGATCAATTGGCAAATAAATAGACATTCAAATTAATATAATAGTAGAACGAGATTTATTCTATTAAATAGATGTCCATAATAATCTGTTTAATTTAAATATAGCAGAATGGTGATTTATTTCACTAACAAATGTCCAATAAACTATTCAATTTAAATATAGCAAAACGATATTTTATTCTGCTAATAGATGTTCAATAAACTATTCAATCTAAAATAGCAGAATCATGATTCATTTTGCTAACAATGTCACAATGGAGTATAGTTAATTAACTACGCTATTATTTACAACAATGTAATTATATCTAATCAATTTTATTATATCATTAATTTATACTAAAATAAAACTACCAACAGTTTATATCAAAGTTTTGTACTTAAACAACTAAAATTTTATAACTTTTTCACCAAAGTTTAAACGGGCCAAGCCCGTTTACGATCAAACCCATAACCGCACAGTGCAGCCCACGTCCCTTCTTCTTACATTCAAAATTTTGCCCCAAATCGATTTTTAAAGCTTCTAAAACCCAAAGAAATGTTCACATCTGTGCACATTCTCACTGACACCTATATCCAATCGCCAATCCAAGACCAGCCGCGACTCCACCATGCCAAGCTCATCAAGCCAGCACCACCGGCCCTTACTCTAGCGACCCCAACAATTTCTGACCATCATATCCCTATTTAAAAATGAGAATGGGAAGTCAACTTGAGCATGGAAATGTTCTTCCCTCCATCACTTTGGCCATTGACAATTGTCACCGTCACCCTCGCCATTGACCCCCGACCCAATGCCTCGCCTTCCAGCACCTCCATGATGAACCTGAAGCACCCCATCATCGCCTAAGATTTAAATTCTGAAGCCAAAAACACAAAATTCATTAAACCCTAACCATAGCTTTCCCGAGAAACTCTGACCACCAGAGCTCCCAACTCCGATGCCAAAGCCTCCGCCGTCACCCAAGCCTCCTCCACCCACAACCGCCATCCTCATAGCCTCCTACATCACGGGAAAAAGCTAAATGAATGGAAAACGTTCATCTTGCCGTCATAACCACCCTAGGCCAATAAAAATCATGAAACCACTTCTAAAATCTCAATTCGATGATACAACCCAACTATACCCTCCATTCATCATTTTGTGATCATTGAAAACAGCCTTTTCTAAACAACTACTGATTGTAGGCAATTCCTGCCACCTCACTCGACGAAACTTCGAGCGGCTATTTTCAAAAAATATTAGAGGTCCTAACACACAACTATCATGTTAAATTTTTTGGCTAATTTTGATTGTTTGGAGCGATATAGATTTTTGAAGGAGAAATATGGTTTATTTTCTTTTTACAGAGACATGAAAATAAAAGAAGAAGAAAAGAAAGAAAGGGAAGGCAGAAGCAAAAAGTGAAGTGAAATGTGGTTTGAAATGAACTGAAGGATTGAGTGGGAAGTGCACACTTGTAGCAAATTTAAATTGCTTCTAACTTAAACTAACCAAACTACACAAGGTAACCAGATCCTACACTCCAAACCAAACATCTCACTAAGTCAACAAATCACGTCAATGCTAGTTGAAATTTGAATTTGAATTGATTTGGGAAAAGTTTTGTGGTACACCACTACATAATATCTCGTTTCGCGTACGAACCATGAATGAAAGAAATAAAAATATGATTGCGCACAATAATGCAACACGATCACAGAACAATTATAAAATACACCACTTACCAAATTCTGTTAAATTTCAAAAATACCAACATTTGCCATAAAATACAACAAACGACAATTTAAATAATTTCTAAATTATAATTATGAATAAGTCTTTTATATTCATTTTATTACCATTTTAATTTTCTTTTTATTTAAAACCATTCATTGAATATTTAAAATAAATTATATATTCCCAAAATCAAATTGATAAAATTTCAGATCATTGCATCTTTGGTACTTACCAAACCAAATGAGTAAAGAGATCGACTCAGTTTCAAGACCCAGATTTATTTTGGGGTTGCATCTGAATGTAAGGAAAAAGATAAAAGATTAAATCGGATAGTTGTATATACTCTCAAGATGTAGTAGTGTATTATATAAGATTGAAACTTAATTTGTATTTTTGTGAAATTTTTTCATAAGAAGTAAAATAAACTATTATAAGTGAGAAACAATCAGAATAAGTACGTAAGTGTATGTAGATTATTTCTTCACATAATTCTTGATCCAAGATTCGAGTACATGATTCTGAGATGATTCACACAGGTATAAATAAGGATTTATCACTAGATTTTTGACGATGATTACTTGGTGAGGGTTCATGATTTGATATGGAGGTTTTCTATCATAGTATATGGCTATCCAGGAATAATGGAGGTTCCTAACCAAGGAGCCTGATTGGAGTCTGCGATAGGAAAGTCAAGTAAGCGATAGTAGTTTGGAAGAGAAACTTGTGTATTTGAGCAAGTGGTAATTAGATATTGCATACAGATGATCTACATACATCGTATGGGCTTAAGAATTATATTAAGTATAAGCATGACTTATTTCTTGGTTGTTTGTTTGTGATGAAATTTCTAGGTTGAAATTCTTTTAATTAGAGAAGAATGTAAAGACTCGGAATTTTATTGCTTTGATTTGTGAATATTTAATTAATTTTAAATATTTAATTAATTTTTTAATAATAAAATAACCCTCTTTTAATAAATAAATAATAATGGTGAACTCATTTTATAAGTTTGTTTAGAAAAATAAATAGTTCGATTAAAAAATTGAAAATGTGACCAAAATTCATTTTTTGAATTTTCGCATTTTTATTGAACGCAAGTTGTCGCAACATTGTTGCACACTTATGTACACATATATGCACACTTAATAAAGTTTCAAATAATGCCAAAGAGATCAATTAAACTAAAGGATCCTTAAGCACTTTTAAAATGTTATTAAGTACGGTAATAAAGTGAAATGAAGACTTTTCTTCTTATTTTTATATACTAAAATACTAAGTAGTACATGTTATCATGATATAAGTATAAGGCCATGTGAATGTGGTATGTTGCATGAGTTGACACATTAGAAAGTGTATGCAAGAAGTCATTTTGAAGGAGTAGTCAATTCTTTTAGCTAAGGGTTATTTAAAGTTCCTTTTCCATTTTTTAAAATTCTATAAAAGGAGCGTACCTCTTTCTGTTTATTACTTTTCATTTCCATTTCTCATTTTCTTTCTCTTCTTCACTCTCTTCTCTCTTCTTTATTCTTTTTTATACTTCAAAACCACTTCAACTCCTCTCATACTCACATATAGTTCTTAAAACCACATGGCAACGTCATCTAACAAGTTGAAACTTAAAGGAGTGAAACATATAAGCCCTGAGGCCCATGGATGTGCGCAAGGAGGTAGGGTTTGAGGCCTTAGCCATAAGAAATTATGGGTGGAGGAGGCATGGTTTTATGGTCTTGAAAGTAAATGTGGTAGCTTTGGCTTTGGAGTTGAAATAACCCGGATTTCTGGACATCCGTATTTGATAATAATTGGGTTAATTAATAGAATATTGATTTATGGATTGAACTAATAGATATGATGATAAATATTTATACCTGGATAAATATTTATTTGATACTCTTCTAGTATAATTATTTAAAATTTGCAAAATCATTATTTATCAATAAATGTGATGTCTGTTTGTTTAAAAATATATATGAGTAAAATTAAATTTAATCTGAATTTGAGATTGAAAATTCAAAGATAAATATCTTAAAGTAAATTGGATATAAAAATAATGGATATCTTAAAGAAAACATTTATTTATTTAGAGATGTATTTATGTACTAGGAAGATAAATATTAAGGCTTTATAAAAACATTTAAAAATAATAATTATAAAATTATTACAAGTATATGGTGTTTAAATTTATAAGATGACAATGTTTAAGACATAATTTATAAATAAATTTTAAAAAGGGGGTTTAGACATAAAATACATATTGGTAACAAGTGTTTAATAAGTAGAATAGGTAAAAGATAAGTGTAATAACTCTTAATAAACATTAAAACAAATGTTATAATATTAACATACAACTTAACAAGTGGCATGCTTATTGCCTTTCAAACTTATTTTTTTTTATGTACAAAAATGAATTAGGGAAAGATTTAAAAAAAAAGCAGGCCGCATTTTTTTTTCTCCTCCATCTTTGAAGTAAAAAAGAAAGCAAAAACTGAGGAAAATATCAAAATTTAAACAACAAAATTTTTTTAGGTGTTCAAACCTGAGATTCAAGAAAAAAATATATATACAGGACAGCAACAGCTTTATTTGGAAACAAGATTCCAGATATAGTCAAATGATAGTTTCAGATTCAAGATTTTTACAGTTTCAAATCTAGAATCAAGATCCAGGTTTTATAAGAAGCAACTTTAAGTTTAAAAAAAGAAAGGAGGGGGATTCTCTGTTCTTCAATGAACCAGGTGAGTAATCTACTACTCTTGTCAAATGCTTAAATCTGTGTGAATTGATGTTTGTGGGTAAAACACATCATCTTAAAATATAAATCCGAGCATCTAGTCCATGAAGAATTTTGTGTTTGCATGTGTTTTTTTTAATGTAACTCTGTGTATCTATATGTGTTGTTCTGTGCAACAATACTTTACCTGTTCTTCTCTGTGTTTAGTTACAGAGTTAATTGTTAATCAAACATTTAAAAAAAAATCTTCATTGCAACCATTTATAGGTGTACAGTTTAAAGCAAAATAAGTTGGTTTAAACTTAAGATATAGCCTAAAAAAAAATTGTAATCAGCATATTAGTGAAATATTACAGCTGTAAATTTTGTTTTACAGAACAAAATTTAGATTCATGTTAAATTCGAATGTTGCAAATTGTTAATTCAATTCTATATCTTGAATCACCTTCAAAAGTTAGGATTTTTAAAATATAAATCTCAAATTTTAATATTGATATGAATGAGGATTTGGGAATTTACTAGAAAAGGGATTTCGGGTAATATCTGATGATCATGAGGACTTTGGTGGTCGGGATCTTTGGTGAAGGTGGAGGTGGTGTCAGTAAGTATGGGAAAAATAGTGGAAGCGACTATTGGTGGTCGTGTCATCGGTGGTAGTCAGAACTTGGGTTTAAGGACCCAGAGGAGACATGGTCAGTATTTTTGTAATTTCGCCATCGACAGAGTGTTGAGTTGGGCCGTACATGGATGGAACGTGTCTGGGTCATGGACGAAGGTGTGGACGGAGTGATGGAGTGTCAGGTGATAGGGATGGCCTGGTTGAGGTTGGTTTCTGGCAGTGTTGAGTTTCCAAACTCAACCAGGAATGTTCGATTTTGTTTTGGACTTCGTGGCATCGGATCGAAGGTCGGAGGCGATTGAAGTGTTGAACGTCGACATACGGAGGAGTTCATCGGTAGTCGCGGCGGCAGGATTGAGCTGTGCACGTGCACGACACTGTTGATCGTGCCTGGGTGATGGGTTGAGTTTTATCTCGAAGTGGTACTCAAAACAGAGAGGGTCAGGCTCGGGTTATTACACGTGTTCGTTGAGTTGTGTAACAGCAGTTTTTTTATTTGTTGGCCAGAGTTAAACAAATTGTGATAAAGGAGGAAGAGGGGGAAAAACTCGAGGCCAGTCTCGGGTAAAGTTCGGGTTTAACCCGAAGTAGTTAATAGGAAAGTTTTAATAATGTTTAAAAAAAAGGATTTTAAAGGCAAACTTTAAAATGAAATGGTTTTAAACTTATCTTACATAAATTCTTTTCCTTTATAAACGTTTTCTAGTCCGTTAATTAAGAAATTATATGTTTGTTTAACTTAAGTTTATCAAGTCAAAATCTAAGATATTTATACTTAATCGTCATAAATAATTCAAGGGATAATTAATGGTCGAAGGTCATAAATAATATGATTAAGTAATTTATCTTAAAAGCAATTAAGATTTTGATAATCAAAAAGAAGGAACTAAAGAATAATTACTTAGTAGAAGTAATTAGAGATTAATTACCTGGTGGAATTAATCAAAGAATTTTGGTATTTGATGATTACCTGATGGAATTGATAAGAGGAAATTTCTTAGTGAAGAAATGGATGGATAAATTACAAGTTGTAATTAATATAAGGGAAATTACTTAATGGGAAGTAATGAAAGGTTAATTACTTAGGAGAAGTAATTCAGGATTAAATTACTTGGTGTAATTTATTAATTAATTAAGGAGTTAATTAACTTAGATTAGTGGTTACAATATGGATAATTATTGTTTAAGATTGATTAAGGCTGATAATGAAAGTGATTAATTAAGAATCATTAATTAATGTAAGTAATGAAAGTAATTAACTAAAGATTAATTACTGTAAAAAAATTAAGGATAATTACTTTGTGTAATCAATTGAAAGTTAAGTACTTATTGAAATTAAAGAATAATTAGTCAAGGGTGATTGATTAAGGAGGATAATTAAAGGTAATTGATTAATTAGTTATAATTAATTAACATTGAGTAAATGGTAATCTAAGTAATTAAGATTTGTAGATAATTTAATTAGAGATAAAATAAATTAACTTTTGGAAGTGATAAATCTTGCTTATAAATGACTAAATAATACTGCATGTCTTAGATTGATTGATATATCGAATATGTAATTTGGATGCTACGTGATATGTGATGTTTGGATTTAACTGAGATGGTTTAGTTATTTATTAATGATGAATTAATGTGGATGACATTCTGTATTTGGAGTTTGAATTGCGTTTCCCTTGAATATCTGGAATAAGATGGTATTGAATTCGAAGAGACCGGAGTCGGGTATTAGTGAATATCCAAAACCACTTCGATTATTTAAAGATTAATTTGTAAAATCAATAGGATGGTATGGAATAATTTAAGTGAATTGGTCCATCAAATCTAAGTTTTTGGTACTTAGAAATTGATGCGAGAAATAAGTGATGACTATGACAATTTGTGAAATCGTATTGATGCAAGTTACCCGGGTTCATATAAGTTGTATACTTTTGTAGTCCTTGCTAGATGAGTTTTCTCACGCTGGTTTCCAGCCAGACCCGGGTGTTACTTTGATGTGGTGCTCGGGTCAGTCCGAGTATTACAAATTTTCAGGTAAGGACGTTCTGCAGCTCAAGAGGCGAGCTGGATGGTTGGAACGTATGGAGTGTTTACCGCTGTGTATAGTATAGTTGGCTTGGACATGTTTGTTTTGACTGTCCAGTGTTGTGTATTGATTGTAACTCTTATGTATAAAAATATAAGTGCACTGGTACAGTTATTCTTTGTAAAGCTGTTATTTATGTGATATTATATTTTGATCCGCTGCGAATGTGAGGTTTCTGTGTTTTGGTGTTCCTATTTCTTCTTTTTCTTCTATCTCTTCTTCTATTTTATAACTAACTGGAATTTTCGGGATCGAAATTTTCCGGGTCGTTACATTTGGTATCAGAGCCAGGTTAAGCGAGAACCTTGGCTCTGTTGGGATTACTCATTAAAGATAGGATAAGTGGTACCCTATAATGAGTTGAGTGTATAAATATAAGAGAGCGTACTTGTTATTTTCTTATATAATTTTTTTTAAATGATTTCAAAAGTAAATGAATCTTATATAAAAACAGATTATCTATAATATTAAGGTAACTGGTTGTTAAACTATTGAAATTAAATTAAGAAGTAATAGAATACAGATAAGTTTGAAATGAATTCAAACTGAAATTAAAATCTTGAGTTTGGGAAAGAATTTCAGAATAAGATAATAATAAATTGGTTTTCAGATATGATAATCTGGGTTATTATCATAAATAATTGTTATCTTTAATAATAAAATGTGTATTAATAAGTAAAATGAAATGTTTCAAAGAAGTAAAACATTTGGGCAAGTATGACTTATAAACTGGGACTGAAAATGATCTAAATTGTGAGGTTTTAAAATCTAGTTCCAGAAATTTGAAAATTTGTTTCAAAATAATAAAGAAACAATAAATAATATTATTTAATGCAATTGAATGAAATGGTCCTATTTCAAACAAGAGTCATTTGAAAATTTAAAAGAAATTTGTATTGAATTAAAAACCAAGGGTGGTTTAAATTTTAAAATTTGGCTTGGTGGGCCAAGAAGTAAAAATGTATATATGTATGGATATACATAATATCAAAGTTAGTTTGAAATAAACTCAATATATTGAGTTTTAAATTTGGAATGAGATATGATACCCAAAGTGATAAGTTTTTGAACTTAATAAGTGGGAAGATTATTTATTAGAAGTTTAAAATTTAAAATGAAAGTTCAAACTAGGTAAGGCTGACTAGATTAAGTGAATTGAGTTTAACCTGGGAAAAGTTAAATAAGTTGAAATGATCAACCTGATTTAGAAATTTCAAGATGAAATTGGGATTTAACTTGGAAAGTTAAAAGGTTGATTTTAATGGGGAGTTTGTGTGATCTCAAATGGGTTTGAGATCTAGAAATTGGAAATGGATGGATATTTAAAAAAAAAATGAATAATACCATCCTTTTGTTATCAATAATCTTTAAGCTGAAATTGGATTTGTTTAAATGAATGAAGAAATAGATTGTAGTAATATATCTATTATTGAGATAAAAAGAAAATTTAACTTTAGTTTGAAAATAGAGAAATGGAATCACTTTGGATTCGAGATTTGGGTGTTTAAAATAGAGTTTCAACTGAAATTTTTGAAAATTGGTTTTAAGGTTGAATTTGGATAATAAATTGGTTTTTGAAAGATTAAATTAATTTAAAATGAAATTCTGGAGTGTGGACTTAAATTTGAAAATTTAACTCGAATTTATATAATTCGAGATGGTTTAAATTTGGAATTTGAATTGAAATTAGGTCAAATTGAATTTGATTTGAATTAATTGAAATTGTGATTGAAGATGCATAAGTATAAAATTCAAATGGAAATTTTGAATTGGATTGATTTGAAACGATTTGAAATTGTAATTAAAGTTGAATAGTTTTCAAATGCAATTTGAATTGAATTTGGAAGGAAATCAAGAATAATTCAACTTGATATGGAAATGGAATTTGAAATTGGGATTAATTCAAACTGGAGTTAAAATGAATTGAAATTGGAACTAGTTCAATTGAAATTTATTTGAATTAGTAGAATTTGAGATCAAGGTTGAATAAAGTTAAATTTGGAAAAAAAGAACTAAGGTTAATACAACTTGAATTGGGGTTGAATCAATTTCAACGGAAATTGAAGTTATTTAAAATTGGAATTGGGTCAATTTAAATGGAAGTGGAAATTTAAATTGAACTGATGAGAACGGAAATTGGGAAGTGAGCAGTTTTGACTCTAGACTATTTTTAATATAAATTATTTTAATATAAACATATTTTTCCAAGCTATTCATTATATATATACAACCTTCCTTTTAAAATCCAAATTATCTTATATTTGTTTTACAATTATTTTTGGAACTGTTTAACAATTTTCCAACTGTTTTATAAACTAATTACTATCTTACTACTATTTTGCAATTATCTAAAATTTCTATAATTATTTTAACTATTTTCTAACTATTTTACACCTATTTTATAAACTAGTAATTATTTTCCAACTACTTATCTATTTTTAATTTTTTCAAGCTATTTTCTAAATAAAATGGTTGGAGTTTAAACTGTTATTGATTAAATACCCAATCGAGATAAGAATAGAGGTGATAACCCAAATGGATTGAAGCAATTTTGAGTAAGTGAATGAAAATCATAGTGAATGTGAATAGAAATGGAATTGATTTTGCTAATAACTAATAAAGTTAAATACGTAGGATGTACGTATATTATTCTATTTGCATAGTGATTTGATCCAGATTCGAGCATAGAATTTTGAGATAGTATGTCGATCCGAGTTGGGATTTTTCACTCGATTTTCGACGGCGAACCTGGATATGGATTGTTGATTGGTTCTGGACATTCTCTATCATAGTTATGGCTATGCAAGTAGAATGACGGTTTCTGATCAAGAAACTAGATCTGAGTCCGCACTAGGAAGTCGGGTGGACGATGCTAGTTCAGAAGTAAAATTGTGTGATCGAGTGAGCGATCAAATTGGTATAGCGTACGGATGAAATGTGTACATCGTACAAATTTGAATGAAACTGATATTGGGAATTTGTGGATGAGTAATGTGAAATGGTTTCTGAAATGAAAAGTATATTTTGTGAAATATGTGATGAAATAAAATAGAAATTGGATATTTCTATGGTAGAAATTACTTTATGAAAATAAGTAATA
Organism: Allium cepa; assembly: GCA_030765085.1. Classification (NCBI taxonomy): domain Eukaryota; kingdom Viridiplantae; phylum Streptophyta; class Magnoliopsida; order Asparagales; family Amaryllidaceae; genus Allium; species Allium cepa. The sequence goes on along the minus strand of CM060940.1, from coordinate 210,615,417 downwards.
TAGTTAGTGACTTTATAGAGTAATCAAATTTGAATATTTGATTGGAATAAACAAAGTTATATATCTTTTCTATATAAGATAAATCTCCCCTTGTTGAATCTGTTGCCGGAAGGAAAGGATTTTTAAAGTGTTTGAAGTATAAAAGAAGTTTTATACAAGTTTGAAATGATCCTAAGTTTAAAAATTATATATATCTGTATATATGTAAAGGATCTTATGAGGATTTTGGAAAAAGGTTTTGGGAACCTATGGATTTGGAAAGGCTTTTGATTTTTGGGTAAAATCAATATGAGAATTTGGAAAGCCTAGTTTGAGAATTCTCGATTTTGGGATAATCGATTTTGTGTAAAGGAGCTTTGTATGAGATCATACTAGGTGTATGATTTGAAGATACTATATGTGTATAGTATAAAATGTTTTGATGATGGCTCTAGGGAAAAAGGCGCTCCCTTGAAATGAACTTCTCAGGAGTGCCACCGGGTGGTGCTGCCTTGAGCCCCAAGGGGGGTTCTATAGTTGATCCTGTGAGGAGTCCGGACAAAACTAGTTCCTGGGGATTATGAGTAGAATATACCATTGTGAAAGTCGTGTGTGTCGCTGAGAGCCAACAGTCTGCATTTGATTATATATCGGTAGACTGCGACCTATGGTATAACATAGCGAAAGTCGTGTGTGCCGCCGAGAGCCAACAGTCTACGTTTGATTTTATATCGGCAGACTGTGACCTATGTAGGAGTGGAGAGGTCTCATTTCGACAGCGAAAATCAGAGGCCGCAGAGAGCCTGCAGTTACATGGACTTTTGCTGCGATGGCAACGTAACCCTGGAATGTAACTGCGATCTGCCGTGGGATCCATAGCGTAATCGAGAGGCCGTAGAGAGCCTGCAGTTACATGGACTTTTGCTGCGATGGCAACGTAACCCTGGAATGTAACTGCGACCATGGATGGGAGTGATGATTTACAGAGCATTCTCACCAAAAATATATCCTCTATTTTCAAAAACTGTTTTCTATATTTACAATAAAATTATTTTCAAAGTATTTTCACTGGATGTTGAAACGGGTCTGCCAAGCACTTGTAGATTTTCAGTCTTACGCCTGATCAACGTATGGCCGAACTTCTGTGAGAACGAGGACGGACTTGTTGAGACATCGAGTTATAAAATGATATTTTTATTTTGACAATACTATATAGATTTTAAAGGTATTTTCAAAATGATCAAATAAAAATTTATCTGATTTTAAAAAAATTTAAAAATTCTAGTTTCGTTCCTTTTCGAGGACGAAAAGATTCAAAGGGGGAAGGAATGAAATAACCCGGATTTCTGGACATCTGTAGTTGATAATAATTGGGTTAATTAATAGAATATTGATTTATGGATTGAACTAATAGATATGATAATAAATATTTATACCTGGATAAATATTTATTTGATACTCTTCTAGTATAATTATTTAAAATTTGCAAAATCGTTATTTATGAATAAATGTGATGTCTGTTTGTTTAAAAATATATATGAGTAAATTTAAATTTAATCTGAATTTGAGATTGAAAATTCAAAGATAAATATCTTAAAGTAAATTGGATATAAAAATAATGGATATCTTAAATAAAACATTTATTTGTTTAGAGATGTATTTATGTACTAGGAAGATAAATATTAAGGCTTTATAAAAACATTTAAAAATAATAATAATAAAATTATTACAAGTATATGGTGTTTAAATTTATAAGATGACAAGGTTTAAGACATAATATATAAATAAATTTTAAAAAGGGGGTTTAGACATAAAATACATATTGGTAACAAGTGTTTAATAAGTAGAATAGGTAAAAGACAAGTGTAATAACTCTTAATAAACATTAAAACAAGTGTTATAATATTAACATACAACTTAACAAGTGGCATGCTTATTGCCTTTCAAACTTATTTTTTTTATGTACAAAAATGAATTAAGGAAAGATTAAAAAAAAAAGCAGGCCGCGTTAGATGAGTTACCCGGGTTCATATAAGTTGTATACTTTTGTAGTCCTTGTTAGATGAGTTTTCTCACGCTGGTTTCCATCCCGACCCGGGTGTTACTTTGATGTAATGCTCGGGTCAGTCCGATTTTATAGATTTTCAGGTAAGGACGTTCTGGAGCTCAGGAGGCGAGCTGGATGGTTGGAACGTATGGAGTGTTTACCGCTGTGTATAGTATAGTTGGCTTGGACATGTTTGTTTTAACTGTCCAGTGTTGTGTATTGATTGTAACTCTGATGTATAAAAATATAAGTGTACTGGTACAGTTATTCTTTGTAAAGCTGTTATTTATGTGATATTATATTTTGATCCGCTGCGAATGTAAGGTTTCTGTGTTTTGGTGTTCCTATTTCTTCTTTTTCTTCTATCTCTTCTTCTATTTTATAACTAACTGGAATTTTCGGGATCGAAATTTTCCGGGTCGTTACAGGAGTGATGGTAGGAGGAAGTAGTGGCTTGTTGGTCGAATAAAATTGAGATATCTCACTTGGAAATAGTTTTAAAAAGTGCACCATCTTGTGAAATATTATTGATTATTATTGTTGATAATATAGATGTATATATGGTGTTTGCTATTATTTGATTCTCTTTTGGAAGAGGATGGCATAAATAACCATTGTTTTTCAAGGGATAAAAGCAAGAAAATGGAAATTTAAGTGTTTCGTAGCGAATAGGTCACTATAGAAGCACTTCAAAGAATAGAAATTTTGTAGAGGGATCCTAAAGGATTCCTTGCCTTGTTGATTTCCATTTACAAACGTTCTTGGTTATGTAAATGTTTGTGTATGTGAAAGTGAATGATGCTTAGTTACAGTCAATCTACTTGCTATTAGTTTATTGCGACATTGAAATTTCATGCTCTCTTTTAAGTGGTTTACCACTTTGTTTTTTAAAAGTATTTTGAAATAGTTTCCAAACTTCACTTTTATTTTTCTCTAAACTTTCTGTCAAAGGTATTTTAAGTGGTTCAAAATATAAAATAAATATGGTTTAAAACCTATTTACTTTATAAGACAAATTTTTAAAAGATATGATCCATATAGCGACAATCTCTATGTATGTACTTTGGAAATCTCTAATTTTAGTGAAGTATAAAAGGGTTATCTATTTTAGATATTTTATAAATTATTTTCGAATGTGTTTTATAAAATTTGTATAAGTATTCTAAAAGGAGTTTGAAGATTTCAATATAGTTTTAATAATTTATTTGAGTTATTTAAGCAAGAGGTTTAAATTTTATAAAGAAACCCGCTTTGTTTCAAAATTCAAGTTTTGTATGAAAGCGACCACCTTTAAAGAGATGTTTTAAATACAAGTTTCAAACTCTGTTTTAAAGTGTTTTAAAATTAAATTTATAAGAGGAAAGAAGCATGGATTAGAGTACTATTGTTCTAATAAATTTTTCCGAGAAAAGGAAAGAGAATATGGACTATAGCAATTTTGTCATAGTAAATAGTTTCGAGTAATTGGAAAAGAGTTTGGTTTATAATGCTTTGTCATTAAATAAGTTGTTTGCTTTATAAAAAGAAAAGCTATTGCCTTTTTAATCAAACTTTGGTTAATATAAGTCATTTTGCAAAATGTTTTAATAACAAGTATATTGGAACTCTCGAATCCTATTTTAATTTCTAGACTTCGAAGTATGGACACATGTTTTTATTTTGAAGTTAGAAGTGAATGTTGAGTCAAGGTTTGAGTGGTAGTAATACCCCAACTTGAACGGTTTTATTTCTAGTACTAGTTTGAAATCGAAAACTAGTAATAAGTTATGGAGTTGGGTTTCAAATTATTTTAATAAGACTTTGTTTTATGCAAAAGGATTTTTTTTCCGGTGCTATTAAGTAACAAAAAACAACTATAACAAGTATTGCTAAAATGTTGACATTTTATGGAAAGTAAGTCATCTTATATTTGGCATTAAAACCCAATGAGTAGACTTTCCTCTATCTGTGAAATCTAGAATTAGAGTGCTTCAACTAAGGCAAGGCTTGGTGCAACCAGTGCCCTAAATTACCTGGCATTGATTTTGGGTGAGGGATGGAGAAGTTGAAAATGTCAAAAGTATGATAAGTATAGGAGGGTTTATTTCTATAAATAGTCATGATTAATTAAGTATATGGAAGATATTTCATCTTATCGAATATATAAATGTATGATTTTTGTTTGATGATAAACACATGTGTGTGTATGTTTCATACAATAATATTTTTAAATCACAGATAGTAAACAAATGAAATTTTTTATTTCGACAATTAGTTTATTTCATTACAATTTCAAATAGCACACATTTATACTATATTTTACATTTTCATATACAACACTATTTTTTACTCTCATATACAACACACTCTCGTATAAAATACACCCACTCAAATTTGATTTATTATCTTCTTGCTTTAACTGTTTTTCTTCAATCAGCTTCTTTGCTTGTCAAATAACAACGCAGTAAAAAGGAAAAGGAAACAAATTCACACTGCAAAAATATAAATAATTTTTAAACTCAACATTGCCTTGGTCTATTTGATTTGTTCTTTTCATATTTTGAAATAAACACCAAAAATATCAACAATGTACACGTGCAACCTACGATATGCATAATTTATATCTGTACATGTCATAAGGCCATAGTGATAAGGCCGAGCACACACACAAACATACTTGCATCAATTCAATTACTGTGACCAATGCAAGGTCCAGTTAAATAGCTGAACACAAGTAGTGCAAGGTAAAGCCAAAGAACTCAACACAAGAAAACTAAAACAACAAATCAAAATCGCGTGCATCACTAAAAAAATAAAAGCAAGTGTAGTTTAGTACATCACAAGATGCACAAGGCAAAACCATAAAAAAGTGTTGCCCAACAAGAATAACACATAATTCAACGTACAATAGCATGCACAAGCACACAAGTGAATACAACAAGGAATTACAACACACAAGCATGCACCACAACAAATGTAGCATCACAAAAACATACCCAAGCATCGGCAAGAAATATACAAGTGGACTAGTGCACAAGACCAGAGAAGCAGTTTAGCAAAAGAATGGTTATCAACTCGAAGTTTATCTCATCCACACCAACAACAAAGTCAAACAATTATTAATCACCAGCCATTGCGAACTTCTCAACACAACATCTACAACCAACACAACATCCTAAACATAGCATCACAACAGTGAATATAACCATCACCATTCATACTCAGATTCACATCACCATCTTAGAACACAATCACTAATCACATGATTAATCATCTTAGATCATAACCCTAAAATTTTGTTGATCGTCACAAGACACAAGATGTAATCAAGTTTCAACATCAGACAAGAGTACAATAGCCAAATTTCGAAATCGAACTCAAGTCAATACTGATCATTCAAAGCATAATGAGAAGATTCATACATTCACATGTACACACACACGCATATACATGGAAGTTAGCAGCATCGCACACCAATCAAAAAATAGCAGCGAAGCTGACATGCATCTACAAGAAAGCAACACACAAGTGTAGACACACAAATGAACAAATCAAGCATGTCGAACTAGTTAAGCATGTCAAAGTAGGAATATATGCAACAATTCGAAGTGGAACAGGTCAAGAATCTCAAGCGGTAAGATCAATCAGAGAATAACAACTTAGATTAACCAGAAAATCATGAATAAAAAAAAGAAATATATATGTATGTATGTATGTATGTGTATGTGTTGAAATATTCAAACAAAATACATTTTAAATATAGGGAATCAAATCCTATAAAAACCCATTATCATCATCGGTAAAGTGTGTCGAATTTAAAGCAAAAAAGAAAACTAAAATCAGAAAATCCATATCAAAACTCAAATCGAAGATACTCGTCTATTGAAGTCGTCAAGACAGCAATCCATTGTTTGACGCTTGAAGCAACCAAGAGGAATCATCACGAAAGAAAAACAAAGCAATTGATGACTAAGGAGACAGTGCTGATTATTTCTTCAATTAATTGACAAGATGAATCAATAGCTTCGAAAAGAAAAACCCTAATTTGAGAACAAAGAAGGAAAAAGGATCAGCTTGCAAGCAAAATAAAATGAGCTGAAGAATATACTCATCTATTTTATTATTTGGTCATATTATATTAACCTTTGTATTAGGGTTTTATTATTAGTTTCTTTTAATTTTATTTCAATTTACCTTTTAATTTATAAATCTCTAGTTTGTAAGTAGGATCAAATTACGGGGCATAGTACGAAGAATTCTCAACTCGGAGATAGAGTTGAGGTAGGGTTAAAACAAACAGGTTAGCGAGGTCGCAAGTTTATAGGGTCTATAAGCAGTCAATTGTTTAACTCTAGTAGAGTACTTAGGGTAGCAGTAGATAGGTTTTGCCAAAGTCGGGTAAATTATGTATCGCTTTTATTTTCGCATTTACTCTGTTATTAACTATACTGTAATTTTTTATTATTCTATGAATTTTTTATAAGTCTATTCACCCCTTTTAGGCTTAATTCGATCCTACAAGTCCTATCAGAGCAACGTTGCTAGTGAAAATGTCTAACCCTAGTTGTATATGTAACCCTAGTTGTAGATCTAGCAAGAGTTAGTCCAGCGTTAGTCCAATTGTTCTTGACGGAATTGATTTTTTAAATTGGTAATCGAAATGGAAATTTATTAATTTTAAATGTTGGGATATTAACTAAAATGGATGTGATATGGTAGATAAGAAAATAGTTCGATTAATGATTGTGCTATGTATATTCTCTACTCTCAAATTAATGGAGCTGAATTTAACCATATCTCTCATTGTTTAACTACATAGGAATCTGGAAAACTCTCGGTGCAATATATCGCAGTAAAGACAACAATAGTGAGAAAGTCCCCAAAACCAACCCAACTAAAAAAATTTCTTAACGGGATTTACGAAAGGCAATTTGGATGATGATAGTAACAACGGTAGTGACGAAGGTGCAACAGATGAAGAGATAAGTAACTTTTCATTCAAAGATTTAGTTCACTTATGTCAAAAGTTAACTATAATTATTAATGAACTTGAGATGAGAAACAATGAGTTGAAAAGTTAAAAATCTAAATTGCATCAGAAAAATGATGAATTGGAAAGTGAGCTTAAAAATATAAAGGAAATTACAAACCCCAATTGCAAAGATTGTTTGAATTATGAAAATGAATTTTCTCATTTTCATGAAAATTTTCAAAAGCTAGAAAAGGATATTCTGATTTTGGCAAAAATTGAAACCGAGTTGATTTGCAAAAAAAATATTTTACAAAAGGAGTTTGAAAGTCTTAAGATGTCAGAAAATTCCTAATGTGTGATTTTTGAAAGGGAATTAAAAAAGGTCAAAGAAAATTTCAAAATCCTTGAAAATAAAAGCGTGATTTGAAAAATCGCCAAACGGAAATTATTCTAATAAATCACGAATTTGAAAAAGCAATTAAAACAAATCAAAGATTTTGAAAATTTTAAATTTGAAAAATGCAAACTTTTCGAAACTGAGATGATTGGAATTGAGACGAAAATAAAAGAGCTCAAAAACGAAAATTTGGTCTAAAAAATAAATGTTTTTAAAAAGAGAGAGAATGCCATTAGTCGTTGTTCTAAGCTAACAAATGAGTATAATCTTTTAAAATCCAAAGTTAATGAACTCGAGCCAATTATTCGAAAATTGTCCACTGAAAACAAATCGTTGAATATGTTATTAGGAAATCAACTCTTTATGAATAACAAGAAAGGACTTGGATTTAAAAAAAGTGTCAATATATAAACAAAGGACTAATAAAACCACTAGGGGGAGAAATGTAATATCCAAATGCTTAATGTGTAGTAATATAGGAAATATCGAAACTAAATGTTGGAACAGAAATGAAATTGTTAAACAAATTTGGGTTCCAAAAGGTACAAATGTAAATTATCTTAAATTTAAACGAGTCTGGGTTCCCAAAAGTACAATCATAAATACTAACGGTTTGTTATATAGACAAATTTGGGTACTAAAGGTTACAAACAAAAATAAGAGTGGTTCGACATCCTTCGTTAGGCTACTCTCTTCTTCTAACATTTAGGTACGGATGCGGACTAAGGAACAACTTCGTTAGAGAAATTTTTGAGTTGTTCTATATGTGGTTGAAGAGTAACAATTCCAATGTTCCTTACTCAAGAAAAATGAGGCGGAGATCTACACATTTTGGATAACATGGTACCAAAGGTAAGTAAATGTATGATCTCTAAACCTTATATTCTTTTCTTATTGTTAATTCTATTCTTGTTGACACTACTATGGTATAATTTCCATATCTTGAACTCCTTAACTCTGATTTGCAAAATTCAAGATGATGTGGAAAATAGAAAGAAAATTCTATAGATTTTCTTTATGTGTTTTTCTAGAATTTAAACTTAAACATGAAAAACTGCAATTATTCTGAATATTGGTTGAAAACGTTTCAAATTTTTTTAACACAATTGTAGTAATTCAATCATAACATGAACATCTCTACTTTAAAATTCTAAATTCTTGAAGTTCTCGAAAGCTAACTGATAGCATTACAAGTTTACCATTTTGAGTTTTTGTTGATTTATTATTTGAAATCTTGAAAAACAGCAATCATTTCAATACATCACTTGAAAAGCATCTTTGATTTATGTAAACAAGTTGTAGTATTTTAGATATAACCTTTGAGCGATTCATCATCTTGACTTGGAACCAATTTTGGAGAGTAGAAATTTTGAATGTTTGAAACTTTCTCGTTTATATTGAATCAAACTATAGACTTAAAGCTTTCAAATTGTGGTTTCAAATGGATTAAACTTTCAAAACAAAAATGGTTAATTTCTTTGGTGTGAAAATTAACTTTCATTGCCTTTAATGATGACTAACAAATCAGTAGCAGGAAATTTTTACTATGCATGTCTTTGCTCTATATAAATGCTTATGCCTTTATTTGACATAAATGGCTTTGTTGAATTTTTTTGAACAATTCGAGTTATATTGAGAAGAAAACGGTCTGCTTGTTTAATAATGTATCATTTTGGACAACTAGAGTATAAATGGTATTAGTCGTCACTTCATTTGAGATAATATTCGTATTTTCAACCGATTTATAAATAGCAGTCATTGTTTTACAAAACCCTTGTAGAAAATAGATTTTTGCAATTTTTTGAATCTAAAAATTTTCTTCTTCAAATAACTTAGATTTTTACCTTGCTTTCCTTGAATAAAGATACTTTTATTTTTTTTGATAAGGGATTTACTCTGGAAAAGATGGTGGTTGATTACTTGAACCTTTCGAAATTTATCATAAATTATTAATAGTGATAGAGAAGGTGATGGACAATGATTAAGTTATACTTCATAGTTAAAGAAAAGTATATGTTGAAAGTTTAATGAAAATTGAACAGGCTTTTTAATATTTTTAAAACTAGTATAGATTCCATGATCATTTCTATCAATATCATCCGTCTTGCAATCCATGCACTAAAATTTAATATAATGTGCAGAAGTTGGTAATTCAAAAATAAGGAATTATATTTTTAAGTGTAATTTATAATTCTATCCCAAAGTATTCACTCTTATTTAAAAGTCCTCAAGGTTATGCATGGGTGAATAACTTTAATCTCTGCATTCATGCTTCCATCCTTATTTAAAAGTCTTCACAGTCATGCATGGGTGAAACTCATATACAGGAGAGGGATAAATATTGAAGCATTTTATAACTTTATTTACAAGTCCCCACGATTATACATGGTTAGAAAATGCTTGACATTCTTTTTTAAGTAACTACTAACCTCATTTAAAAGTCTTAACGGTTATGCATGGTTAGAAAGTGCTTAATATTTTTTTGTATAATATAGAAAAGAGTAACTAAAAATTTCCTTTATTAAAATACCACACTGCTGTCACTGTATAAATTTCCATAAAACATAACCAATCATCATTCTAAAGTGGGATTTGTGTCTAATAAATAAAATATTATGATTTTTTTGTTTGGTAAATTGGAATTGGCAATATATATTTCTCTATTTATATGATATATGGTTATAATCAAAATTCATCACAATCTCAATTATATTATTATTTTGTTGTAACAAAAGGGGGAGAGAGATTAAGATTTTGGTGGTTGGGTAATAACCTACTGACATTTAAGAGTTTTTTTTTCGACAGTTGTGCAATTACTTTGAAAAATCAATTTTTAATTTTTTAATTTCATGCCCCTGTGTACGGGGGGAGGGGTATATAAAAAGGGAGAGCTTGATCACAACCCATCAAACACATTTGCTAGACACAAAATCTTAATATATGACTGTTATCATCAAAAGTAAAGGTTGTAGTATATAATAGTTTATCATTTTTGTTTGATAATAATAAATATGTGTGTGTGTTCGATACAATATTATTTTAAATTATAGATAGTAGTAAACAAATGAAATTATATATTTCAACAAATATTTTATTTCATTACAATTTCAATTGGTCACATTTACAATATAGCTTCCACTATATTTTACATATTCATATACAACACTATTTTTCACTCTCACATACAACACACTCTCATATACAATACACCCACTCGAATTCGATTTGTTATCTTCTTTCCTCAACTGTTTTTCTTCATTGCCTGCCAATAATAACGCAGTAAAAACGAAAAAATTGAACTACAAAAATGTAAATAATTTCTGAACTCGACATTGCCTCGGTCTATTGGTTTTGTTCTTTTCTTATTTTGAAATAAACACCAAAAATATCTGAAAGTCTATACAATGGATCGTGTAGTGTATATATATGCAAGTATAAGTGACTAACTATATGATGTATCTAATATAAACTTAATAGATGATGGCAGTAAAGTAAATGGAAATAAGCACACCAGGATTTTATACTGGTTCAGACCTTCCGTCCTATGTCCAGTCCCGAAGCTCCTCTTTGAAATTCGACTATCAAACACCCTCACTTCGTCCGGAGGAATAGGCTTGGTTACAAAAGCTTGTTCTTGTCAACTGTGTTTCTATAACACTAATATTGACTATTAAGTACAAATGCTTCCAATATATATCTATAGGATATTAATTGAAGAATTACGAATATATGGAAGAGTGAGATACAAATATATGATTTTTAGAGATCAAGTATATATCACAGTAAAGAGTAAAGAGCATAATTAAGTAAGGTGAGATCTTCTCTTGGATTCTTGATGCTATTTATAGTGGTAGAGAGATTCCTTGTGTAGTTGCATCCATTAATAGGTGTTCTATGGTCGCTTCTATTGGTGATGAAGAGTTGCAGTGAAGAGGAGCGAACATGTCTTTTCAATTGTGACAGTTGTACTATGAATTTCAACACCCGAGTTCAAAATCAGATGTCTGGAAAATGTTTCAAACGTCTGGCTCTTATATATTTTTTGTATATGGTAGCTTTTCAAACATCTGAGTACATTGACCAGACGTCTGATTCTGTCTGAATTGCGAACCAGAGGATTCAATCAGACGTCTGGCTAGTGCACCCATACGTCTAAACTTGTGCATGTCGCTTTTCTTATGTCTGTGTCATTTCTCTTCTGATTCTATCGACTTGTAACCTCTTGATACTTTCTTTGAGTCTTGTTCTTATCTATTTGGTGATGTTACTCTAACAATTACCTGTGAATAGAAATATATATATATATATATATGCATATTCGATTTCCATTATATAGTTGTCGTCATTGAAACCATAGAATTGATTTCCTAATAATCTCCCTATTTTTGATGATGACAACTATTCAATGTGCTTATATAAATTATAAATCTCCCCCTGAATATATGCTCATGTTTAATGTTTTATAATTATACTTATATTTCTCCCCCTTGGCATTATCAAAAAGAATTATAAATAATATAACCAATCGTTAAACAAAAAGGAAAATTTCATTAATAATTCAAAAGTGATTGCGTACATAGATTTTGTCAAATTTACAAAAGATGACATCTCAAAAAACTAAAATCTATGATTCCTAAAATCTATGATTCTTTTGGAGATGCTTTATCTTGATCATCTTCCGTTGTTTCTTCTTTTTCAAAAGTCCTTGCCTTTGTAGGAGATGTCAAAGCTTGCTTAAGAGGTTCATCCTCAGAAAGTTTGGAATGTTTTGCGGGAGGAGAAGGTACTGGGGTTGGCCAATCTTCAGAAGGTGGTGTTGGACTACGAACCCATTGTAGTACTTCTTTAAGAACTGTCAAGATAGTCGAAAGAGATTCTTCCACTGTGGCTAGGCGTGTAGCAAATGATGTTTTGAAGTTGTCAATCCGCTTGGCCAAGGGTTTTTGGTTTTGAGATAATATATGTTGATTTCGAAGGGTGAGATCTCGAACACCTTCATTTGGATTTGCCGTTCGAGTCTCCATAATCTCATCTTGTCCTGGATAATCAAATGGTGCCGGAGGAGGTGGAGATGCTTCTTGATGTTGTTCCTCCTCTTGAGATGGTTCAATATGTGGTTGAGGAGGAGGCTCAACTCGTCTAAATTGACAATTGTGCGTCCAATCTTCAAAGGATATGAATTCTGGGGGAATCTCGGGTAGGTGCATAAGGGAGAAGAATTTGGTGGAAGCATATTTAGGTGAGATTTCTTCGAAGGTCGATAGGTAGGATGGAATGTTATGTGCACGAAGAAGTCTCATAATATAAGTTGGTTAAATAATTAATGGCCATGATCGAGTCCAAAAGTGCTTGAGCTCGTCGAAGATGAATTTGGCCCAATTCACCCTTGTTCCACTAAATAGAGCATATAAGGCTTTGTGCTCTAACTCAGTTATTTGCTCGTGGCTTCCCATACATGGAACGGTGGTATTAATTATCATTCGAGTTAGGAGTCGAGCATTTGGACGTAGATATTTTGAGACAAATTTTGGCATTTCATCCTCCCAAATTTGATGAGTTATACTATTCTGTGGCTTGAAGCGCATACCGGGAATGTTGTATAAATCGTCCCCTGTGTCAGAGCATCCTAGGGTTCTACCTATTATTCCCGAAGTTAATCTAATTGTGTTGTCATACAAGCTAGACCAAAGCTAGTTATCTTCATCTTCAGTGTTCCACACTGAAGTGCTACCCAAATTCGCATAAAATAGAAATATCGCTAATTGATCGATTTGGATGTCATTAGGAGTGAATGAAATTAAGGTTTCTAACCCGACATTTTCACACATTTCATCCAAATCATACATTGGAAATTTAAGTAGATTATAGAATGGACATGTATGAAGCTTATTCTTTTGTATATCTTCATACCTCTTGATTGAATGTGGTGCTCTATTTATCCATCTTTCAATTTTATCATCCGAGCAGACTTGAGGATTTGAAGATGATGTTGGTTGGTCTTGTTTTCTTTTGGAAATCTTGGGATTCTTAGTTCGAGGAGGCATTGTGATTTGATTTACGTAAAGATGAAGTTTTTGGAAAAAAATCGTTACTAGAGGGGTCGAAGGTTTTAAAAATTTTGAGATAAAAGAAAAAAAATGACGATTTCTGGGGTAATTTAAAGAGTCGATTGAATTTCAGATGCCTGGATTTGAAATCAGACGTCTGGTTTGCCCTAAATTGGGTACAATAGATAAATTCAGACGTCTGGTTTGCCCTAAATTGGGTACAGTAGATAAATTCAGTCGTCTGCTTGTTGGGTTAGACAATTGGTTTGTTGGATTTTTAAAAATTTGATAGTCAGAAAGTTTTACCAGATGTGTGGGTTGAAAAACAGACGTCTGAAATAGGATAAAGTTGAAATTTTTTGCGGTAGAAACTAATTCAGACGTCTGGGTCGAATTTCAGACGTTTGGAATTTTCTAATTTTTACTTCGAGGAGACAGAGCAAATTTTCAGACGTCTGGGGTGTATTTCAGACGTCTGACATATGCACATTGATTAAAAATTAGACGTATATCAGAGTGTCAGACGTCTGTGGTCCATATCCAGACGTCTAAAATAGGCAGTTTTTCTAAAAATAGCCTAAAATTTGATGGTTTTGCTTATTTCTCTATTCTTATTTGATAAAAAAATTATAATTGATGTGAAATAATAAATAAACATAGATACAATCAATAACAAATATAATTTATTTAGAAGGCGATGGAGTTTTATGATCTCCTGACTCGTTATCCTTCTTTGGTTTAAGCAGAGACCATATATTTCCACGTTCATGAGTTCTCAGGGAACCAGAAAATCGTCTTGGTGAAGGATCCGAAGGAATACGATACAAAGATGAGGGATCGAAAGTACTACTAGGTTTCGAAAGTGGTCATGGACATCTTTCTTTCTTGACGTACAAAACTTCATTGCTATTTGCTCTAAAAAGCTTAGCCGTTGTATGGTAACTTTTTGTTCAAAATATAACTCTCGTTGTAGATCTATCTGTTGTTTCTGATAGTGATGAATTTCATCAATTTTCTCCTTTGTAATTTATTTTAGGCAAACCTCTAACTAGCTCATATTTTTCCAATTTATTAATATTTTTAAAATTGATATGACAAAATCGTTTATGCCATAACTATGGATCATCATGTTTGGCGGTTAAACATAAATTTGAATTTTTATTTATATTCATGTTTAATACATAAATATTTTTGTTTCTAAAACCTTCAAATACGAGTTGTTTGCTATTATCGAAAATATTACATCTATCTTTTTCGAAAATTATTTGAAAACCTTTACCGCATAATTGACTAATACTTAGTAGGTTGTGTTTTAGATTTTCTACTAATAAAACATTAGAAATAATAGGAGAGTTAGAAATACCAGAGTTGATGACTTCTCCAATGCCCACAACATATCCTTTTGAGTTATCTCCAAAGGTTACCGTTCCACTATCGATGTATGTTATATTTGATAACATTTTAGAATTTCCGGTCATATGCTTGGAACATCCACTATCTAGTATCCATTTCTCCTTATTTTTTATTTTGGGTACCTGCAAAACAAAAGATGTTTTAGTTGGTACCCATATATTTTGTTAGGGCCCCAATTGTTAGGTGAAGGTAGCCATACCCAAGATGGTTTGGTACCTTTATAAATATAATTTCTATTATAGACTATATTCTCTAAGAAATTATTAATATATTTTTGTCTAATCAAATTATTATTTGTCTTAGGAATCCAAAATTTCATATTTTTGGTATTCATATAAGACGTTGGTAAACTTTTAGTTTTTTTATAACTAAAATGTTTAGCATCAGTAATTTTTTGTTTAGAAATAATTTTAAATCCTATTCCATTTCTATTGCCTGATGGTTTTGAAGTTTTGGTAAGATTTTCCAAATCTTGTTTTCCTTTATTGAATTTTGACACATTATTTGTAATTTTATCTAATTTTCTTTTAATTCCAAATTTTCAATTTTCAATAATTCAATATTGCTTTTTAAATTGACACTTTCTTTTAACAAATTATCCTTCACTATTTTAGTGTTTTCAAACTCGATAGCAATAGCCTCACTTTCTATTAAGTTATTTTTAATTTTTCCTTGAGATAATTCTAGTTCTTCTTCTAAGATAATTTTTTCATCTTTTAACATTCCTACTTCAAGTTCTAATCTATTTATTTTGACTATATATTCTTTGTTTAATTTTTTAATTTGTCTAAATTTATCATCTAATTCCATACTAAGTTCTAATAATTCGTCATAGCTAAGTTCTGGACGTACCTCATTAGTTTGTGCCATAAAACACACATTAGCTTGTTCTCCCTCACTATCGCTATCACTTTTAGATGATGAAGAATCCGAGTCATCCCATGTCACTTTGAAAGCTTTCTTCTTTTTGAATTTTTCAATTTTTTTTTTCATTTTATCATTATTGAGTTTGGGGCAATCCTTCTTCATATGTCTGTATTGATCACGTTCATAACACTTGATTTAAGATAGGTTTGTTGTGTTGGACATTCCTTTTATTTGGAATTTGGTCATCTTTCTAAATTTCTTGAATCTATTATAATTCTTGGCAATGAAGACTATCTCATCTTCATTTAAATCAGAGTCATCATTTTTTGTTGCTGGGAATGCTATGTCCTTCTTCTCCGAATTTAATTCTTTTCTTGCTTACAAATTAGCTTCATAGGACATTAAATTTCCTATCAACTCTTCAACTTTGAGAGTAGAGAGATCATTAGCTTCTTCAATAGCTAACACCTTTCTTTCCCACTCCGATGTTAAAGAGTTGAGTATTCGAGAAACTAAGTCAAATCAATAAACTTAACTCCTAATTCCATAAGACCATGTTGGATAGTTTGAAATCTAGAATACATGTCAACAATAGTTTCATTTTGCTTCATTTTGAATGACGAGAATTGGTTTTGCAAAATTGAACTTAGTTTGTTTGACCTTTGTTGTACCTTTGTGTGTAATTTGTAAGGTACGCCAAATGTCAAATGCAGTTGTGCATAACATGACACGTGAAAATTCATTTTTATCTAGAGGGCAAAATAAAACATTCATAGCTTTGGAATTATTTGATGCTAAGGCCTTTTGTGCATCGGCCCATGTGTTCATAGCAGTAGTAGGTGCTTCATATTTATCTTGTGTGGCTAACCAAATTTCTAAACCATTAGCTTCCATAAAAATTCTCATACGTGTTGACCAATATGCATAGTTAGATCCATTAAAAAGTGGGGGTCGTGCTGTGGATTGTCCTTCTTGAAAAATACTTGACATATTAAAGTGATTCAAAAACATGTTACCGTTCTTTGATTAAACCTTGCTCTAATACCAATTGAAAGTCTATGTGATGGATCGTGTAGTGTATATATATGCAAGTATAAGTGACTAATTATACGATGTATCAAATATAAACTTAATAGATGATAATAGCAAAGTAAATGGAAATAAGCACAGCATGATTTATACTGGTTCGGACCTCCCGTCCTACGTCCAGTCCTGAAGCTCCTCTTCGGAATTCGACTATCAAACACCCTCGCTTCGCCCGGAGGAATAGGCTTGGTTACAAAAGCTTGTTCTTGTCAAGTGTGTGTTCTATAACACTAATATTGACTATTAAGTACAAATGCTTCCAATATATATCTATAGGATACTAATTGAAGAATTATGAATATACGAAAGAGTGAGATACAAATATATGATTGCTAGAGATCAAGAATATATTAGAGTAAAGAGTAAAGAGCATAAGTAAGTAAGGTGAGATCTTCTCTTGGGTTCTTGATGCTATTTATAACGTGTAACGACCTAGAATTTCTATCATATGAAATTCATATATTTAATTGATTTTAAGTATTAACAAGTAAAATTCGTAAGTCGAATAAATTTTATTTTAAATATTTAGATTTAATTGGATAATTAAATCGATAATTTAATATTTGAAATTTCAGAAATAATTGGAAATTGGGTTTAGTGTGATTAAGATTGATTTGAAAAGTTGTATTAAATCATATCGGAGTTAGAACAATATTTTAGAACTTTTAAAATTTAATTAAAAGTTAATTTGTGGAAATTGAATATTTTAATATTTAATCAGCGAGTAAAAATAGCCATTTTTCAAACAGTCTCGGATTTCGATGAAACTAGTTTCATCGGATCCGTAATGTTATATTATTGTAAGATTTCAAATTTCGTGTCAATCGGATTTGCGGTTTGTCCGGGGTAAGCTAAAACGCGTAGAAAACCGTTTGAGTGAATTTTGAATTTAAATAGTCGATTCAAAAACCTATCTTCCAAATACGATCGAATTGGCCTCCGATATATATTCCATTGCATTCAGAATGGGGGTAAAACATTATAAACTCCAGGCGGCACGCTTCGATTGGAGTTCAGAAAATTTCGGGATGAATAATGTTTCGATATTTTCTATAAAAGCACCTATATTATTCACTTTTGCAACGAAACCCTAATTAGGTCAGGCCGCCACTTTCAAATTTTAATGGCCGTATTCGTTCGTTTCTTTTTCCTTTAATCTCTCTCGATCTGCTCGCTTTTATCGAAAGTTATCAACTACAAAAATATAGAGCACGATGAGAGCTTCGAATCCATATGGTGATGTTGGGGTTTAAAGCTATGGATCGGCAGCAAGATGGCGTCGAACGATCGAAGTTCATGCACAAAATTCGAGCAAGAAGCTCGACCGAGCTTCACCATACTCAGGCCGAAGGTGGCTTTCATGAAGGCGCTTCAAACAGCGTGGGTCGATTGTCTTCAAAGTCGACGTGGTGGTCGCGAAAATTCAACAAGAAGTGGCGGCCGTGGGTTCCTATTCGCGTACGTAGACCTGGGGAAGGAGAAAACAGTACACGGCCTTGATTTTGCTAGATGAAAACGAACGGTCCAGTTGTACAAAGGTTAAATATAATAAAAGAATTTGTAAATTAATATATATTAAAATTCGTATAAACTTTAAACTATCATAACTCTTTCATACGACGTCCGTTTCGCACGAAACGAATTGCGTTGGGTTCGTATTGACGAGCACTATGCGATGGAGATAGATTGGAGTTGATTGGAGCTTGTGAAAATTTTGGGTAAAATTAAACGCGCGTTTAATTTTATTTGAAATAAACGCTGAAACTGTTATTGGAAGCAAGGTGAGAACTTCTCACTCAATTGACTCAAATTCGATTTATAATTTTAAATAGTTAAATTTAAAAATTGCTTGATTGTATGCTTGGATGATAAATTGCTATTTGTTGTATTGAAATAGACCTTATACGCCGTATATTAAGCGGATGTTATTTATTAAACACATATACCGCAATATTCCACCTTGAAGTGGAATTGGTATTATATATGTACTTGGAGTTGATTTTCTCGCATTATATAGCGGATGAGACCCTATTGTGTTACATAATAGCGGATAATATTTTCTATAAACCCATATACCATGATATTCCGTCTTGAAACGGGATTGGTATTGTGCTAACATCTGTGGATGCAAGGAAACAGGTTGGAGGGATCCAACTGGATTCCTCAAATAATTGAATTGGTTTTAATGTTGTGTGTTGATTATTTATAATCTCTATGTGACTATCATTTGTGATTGAAATCGTTGAAGGCTAAAATTTTAGCTGAATAAAATTTTGGTATCGTTAGATACCGGAAATAAATAAATATTTGAAAGTATACGTTTTATTGAATTTTGGAATTGATTCATTTTAAATAAATTACGTTACAATTTTTATGTTATAAAAATTATGATTTTTGTGAAATATAACCGAAATGTGATTTTTGAAATAAGTAGTTGATAAATTTGTAAATTGGTCCAGATGGAGATTTTTGAATTATTATAAACAGTTTATATAAAAGATTTATAAAATTGATATTTATAAATTAAAATATTGGAATTATAAAACGGGTTTTTATAAGTGTTTGAATGAAGTATAAATGGATTTCATAAGTGAATGATATTTATAGATTTATAAATTGTGAAGTTATAAAATGAATAGATTTTGTAAAATTAAAGAATTTATAAGTAATTAACTTATAAATTGGATTTTGGCATTTAAAGGGGATATAAATAGAATTTGTTAATAAAGTGATTTTTTTAAGCTGAAGTTGTTATAAGATATAAATGGGATTTATAAACATTGTTTTAAAAACCCAAAATCGACTTATTTTGATAAGTTAATTATTATAGCTTATTAAAGGAGATATATTCATGATTTTGGACAGTGGATAATCCTTTAAATTAAAATATGTAGAAGTGTTGAATTTGGTAAACGATTTATATTCACGATTTTGGACAGTGAATAATATATTTAAGAAATGTTTTAGGAAGTGATCTTTTAAATAGAATTAAAACGATTTGAAGTTGTTTTAAAATGTGTTAAGGATCGAAAGCATAGATTTCAACATTCATTGTTGAAATAGACGTTTTCAAGAAATAAGGAAAAGATGGACTACAACACTGTTGTTATAGTAAGTGATTTTCGAAAGGAAATGTTTTTTGTATAGTATTGGGATTTATATATCTATCTAAACTTCGAATCCCTATACTAGTGATTTTGGGTTGTCGTAACGATGTTTTATGCAACATTCGTTTTGGCTCATACGAATGTGTTTAAGAGAATGTTTTCCTTACAGAATAAAATATATACTTATTTGCGATTTATGTATATTGAATATTTTCCAAATGTTGAACATAAATAGGTTTGTGAATTACTTATTATTAAATAAGTATGGAAATGTTTTCCAATATGAAGTGAAATGTTTTGAGATTTATATCTTTTAAAGATAAATTGAAAATGAATAAATATTTGGAAGTGTTTCCGCGTAAGGAAAATGATTTGAAAATTTGTTTTCAAATGTTGTAAAGGTGAAAAGTGATTTGAAATTTGTTTTCAAATGGTTGAAATATGGAAAAGTATATATCTTGTAAAGATATTTTTGGAAAATAAATTATTTGGGAAATTATTTGGAATCTGGTGGTGTTGTGCATATCCATTGATAGTTAAATAACCGACTATCAATATTTACCTTTAAATGGGTATTTGTTGTTATTTGCTTGAATTTGAATACTACACTTATTTTAAAAATAAGCGCTCGTTATTCGGTTTAGCCGGAAGAGGACCTTTGGGTCATGAATCCCATTTTGAATAGTGATACGTCGTAATGGATAGCATTTGAAGACCGGTGTTGAAGACCGGAAATTTTCGAAAACGGAAGGATTACCATCGAATGTCTTTGCATCGGCTGATCTCCGATATAGAGATTTTATCACCCTTTGTGTTGGGAAGTCCAGTCGTGATTAGTGAATATCCGGATTACAAGGGCTTCTTTGGAAGTGCCTTCGGTTTCGTTCGATCCCGAAATGACTTGTATAGATGTGTGTCTGACGTTACAATTTGAGATGTAAAGCTGGTTTCTATCAAATACATTTCTGTTGGTGGCGGAGAATTTATTCTCTTAGCTTAACACCCTTCTCTGAGACGTACGAGCTCAGAGGTTATGTAGTTAATGGTTACTAGTGATACATTCCCAATTTGGTAATGTGGCATACGAAGTGCTGCTGATCATTTGTTGATCAAAGCATAGATTTAAAGCGTAGCTTTATGGACGAAACTTCGTCGGACCTCAGACCCCGAAAATGGTCAAAACAGGAAAGATGCAGCAAGGTTTTAGGGAGTAGCCCCCCTTAGGGTATGTACATTTCCTTCTATATATAAGTGGTATCATGGTATGGAGCCCAGATATTTAACTTTGGTGGATGTCACAAATATATATGACTTTGTGATTGATGTTGGTTGAGGATCCTCGGATAAAGGTTGCTTACAACCGGGGGATGGCATATTCGTGTCAATTGTTACCTACTTTTACAAAGGCAACCCAGCCTTGTGTTGGCAGAGATCCGGTTAGGTTCTCGGGGCGTCTCTCCATAGGCGTACCCATGTGGCAATGGAAAGTTCCTTGGCCTGACCATTTGTTGGAAAATGCAAAGAAACAATACGAGCCCTGTACAGTTTTAGTTGTATAACCTGCCATGGAATGTGGCGGTAACCTGCTATTGAACATGGTAGCTATAGTAGGCATAAGTGCGGAATGTCTATGCTGGCTAAGATTTATATTATATTTTCGAAATGTTTTCCCACACTTTGCACTTATAATAATAATATCAAAGAAATTTGCGTATCAAGCATGTATGACTATCATAAGGAGAAATCTCCTCCGATTCTGTGTTCGCATTGTGTGTGTGTGCGGGAGGCCTTATGGTAGTTACATTTTCTAAAAGCATTGCGGATCTATTTTAAAATATTTCTTTGTTTGTTTTAAAGATATAACTGTTTTAAGTTCTCACACCAGTCCCATGACTGACCTGGAGTTTATTGTTTTCTTCCTAAACTCTGGATGCCCACCGATTTCCACAGGGGCAGTCTAGAGTCAGCTCATCAGGTCATTCTGGAATTCAGGAGTTGCTGTGGAGATCTGGAGGCAAGTTGGATGGCATGGCGCATCAACTAGTATATAGTATTTCTTTTTCGTTGTTTGTTGTTGTAAACTCTGATAATGTAATGTAATGTGATGTAATGTAATAACTGATATAGTTCTTTGATTTAAAGATTATTCATTTATCTATTATATGTTGTTCCGCTGCGATTGTGAAATTCTGATATTGTTTCTGTTGCTTCTCCTTTCTTACTTCTTCTATCTTTTTCTTCTTCTTTAACCCTAACAATTTGGATTTCCGGCCTTTGATTGCTCGGCAGTTGATACAGTGGACGTATTAATATCGACTTCCGTGAGTCGAAAAAAGCAACATTTACATGTGGTATCAGAGCAT
The DNA here is from genome assembly GCA_030765085.1 of Allium cepa. Taxonomy (NCBI): domain Eukaryota; kingdom Viridiplantae; phylum Streptophyta; class Magnoliopsida; order Asparagales; family Amaryllidaceae; genus Allium; species Allium cepa. The sequence goes on along the minus strand of CM060940.1, from coordinate 210,593,160 downwards.
TTGGTTAAGCGACAACCTTGGCTCTGTTGGGTGTTACTCATTAGAGATAGAGTCAGCGGTACACTAGAATGTGTGTGAGTGTAATAATAGATATGAGTGCGTATTTGTTAGTAAGTATAAAAATTGTTTTATATTTTGTTGATTGGATTTTTGAGTGGTATATGGATTCTGGTCAATACGAGCAATTAACGTTGTTTATAGGAATCTCTAAACACTTGTACAGAACAAATTTGACACGATATCGTTTTAAAATAGGGTAAATGAAATAATTTTACCTAAACTATTTTCGTATATAAAAGAGAAATTTTTTCCGTGAACTATTATAATATATGATTGCTTGGTTGCTAGATAGTCATAATATTAAATTATTATCATTAATATTGGAAAATAAATTGAAATCGTAACTCCAAAGTTAAGAAATGAATTCACATGCAAATAAAATTGGAGAATATAAATTGTAAATGTGATTGTAATTTGGAGTAAAATTCCAGAGGAATATTTGGAAATGTTTTGAAAGGGTTTGCAATTTGGAAAAGATTAAATTCCTTTCTGAGTTTGAAAATGGTTTTTCCAGGGTTTGGAAAAATGTTTTTGGAGGGATAAAAGCTCTAAACTCTTTTCGGTCGCTGGAAAATAACTTCGGTGATGACTGCAGGATCATCGGTGTTCATTTTCGGGTTTCCAAAAGATTGATTGCTGCCAAGTTATTTTAAATGGAAGTTGTTTGGAAAATTGGGTTTGGGTTTTGAAATTCAAAGGATAATTTGAATTGGTTTCAAAAATGGTTTTGAAATGTTGGAAAGACTCTAGAATCTAATAATAATAGTTATGGAATAAAATTTATTAAGTTGAAAATAAATTTGGGGTAGAAACATGTGACGACCTGGAATTTTCGAGCATTTAAAATCGGAATATTTAATTGATTTTAAGTATTCAACAGGGCAATCTTAACTTGAATAACGAATATTGCAATTTATTTGATAATTAAATTATTGAATTATTAATTAAATAATTTTGAAGTTGGGTGAATTATTGAATCTTCAGTTTTTAAGCCTGTTAAAAATAATTTGAAGGCTTATAAAATTTATATTGATAACACTGAAGATAATAAAAGTTTTAAAATTGAAATTAACAGTGCTTTGTTCCGTTTTAAAATTTTATCGTTTAAATTGAATTTAAAAATAGCCTTCCGGGGGGACAGTCTCGGAATTCGATGAAACTAGTTCCATTGGGTCCGTAATATTGAATTATTATCGGATTTCAATTTTCGTAATTTTTGGAGTTGGTGTGAGCGTACGATAAGTAGACGCGTTGAAATCTATATCAAATTCAATTTAAATTTATATTTATATTGGTCAACGTCAGCCTACGTTCTTTCCCATCATAACTTTTCCCTTTCACATTCGAAGTACTGTAGCCGACAATCTTCTGAAACAAGCCGCTCTTATAGTTTATAAGTCGCGACCTACCTTTAATAAATCGTATCCTATCTTCTTCTTTCCCAGTTAAAAAAAAAAGGAATGGCCGAGCTCCTCAAAAATCCCCTTTTCTTTTTTTTTTCTTCAGCGAAACCGAGTTCATTCAAATAAAAAAAATTAAATTAAACCCTCGTTCAATCGAAATCATCACGGGCTCCTCCAAGAGTCGATCTAGAGGCTCGAACAAAGGGCCGGCGTGAAATCGCGATCGAAACTGAGAAGGGGTCGCGGGCTACGAGGCACTTCGAGGCGACCGAGGGGGGGTTTGGATGACGACGACAGTATCATGAGGCAGTGGACGGTCGATGAAGCATCGCAACCAGGCGTGGACAGTCGCGCAAGTGGATTCACGATGGATTGTGGCCGGCGATCTACGAGGTGACGTGCGGTGATAGTTGTAGGGTTTGGGATGCAAGCCGCTGACCGAGGCGATATCGCAGTGAGGTAAGGTTCGTTTTGTTTTTAATTTATTTCTGATTTAATAAACATATATATGTAGATGGAAGTTATTTTGAGATAGCTAAAACTAAAAAAAAAGGAATAATACACATATTTATAGAAAACAGAATTTTTTTTACAGATTTTGAAAAAAAAGATATATATAGAATTTTTATAAAGATGTTAAAGGATTTTATGAAATTAGATTTTTGAAATCTATGGATTATTTTTTTCTAAGTATACATGTAGTTTTAAATGAAGAAAATGAAAATAAATGCACATATTCACGTTTCAAGGCTATGAGTTATTTTAAAAAATAATAATGAAATATGGTGACTAATCTATTTAATAAACTTATTTAATTGTTTTCAGCCACTAAAATATTTTATTGACAGAAAATTTGTTTAAAATTTAATTATTAGTTTAAAACCAAATTATTAGTTTAAATTAAATTAATAAATGAAAATTGATTGTTCGATTTATTTCGAATATTAATAAATGGTATAAATATCTATACAAGGTCCTAAATAATGGAGAATCAAGCCGGATGAAAATGGATTGCCAAACAAAAATAGAAGGTGAGTTAATCTCACTCGGTGAATTTAAATTTAAATTTAAATTTAAATGATTTAATTTAAATAATTGTTTGAATGGTTGAATAAATTGATGTGATATAGTATGATATTTTGGAATTGATATATTATATTGTGCTCACGTTGTGGATGCAGGGAAAAACAGGTTGGAGGGTTCCAACCGGATCCCTCAATATTTATTTAAATTATTTAATACCCTCTGTTGTGATTTATTTGATATTCTATGATGATCTTTATAGGAATATTGAATGCTATGGTTCGGTTGGATATAATTGGGTATGATGAATTACTAAAAATATATAAATTGGATTTTGGTAAGATAATAAAAGAAGTGAAATTGTAAGTAAAATAATTATAGAAATTTGAATAAATTTTTAAATGAATTGGAAAGAAATAAAGTGACTTTAAAAATTCTAATAAATGAATCCTGGGAATGGAAAGGTAAATTTGAATAAACAGAAAGTTAATGAATTTTAAATTGTATTATTATTAATTAAAAAGAATAAACATTTATTTAGAATTTAAGATTTGAATTAATGAAAGAGTAAAGAAGAAATTGAATAATAATAATAATAATAATAATAAAGTCCATAACTACTGAATTTGGAGATGAACTGATAAGTAAAAGGATTTATTTCAAATAAAATAAATTGGAAATCAATTTGGGGAAATTGAATTAAGTGATTGAAGTTGGAATTTTCTCTGGATAACCACGTACGTTTTTAAAGTAAATTTTTAAATTTAAATTAAATGTTTAAAGTTGTTTTTAAAGAAAGCAAGTTTCGTAAAATTTATTATTTCTATTATTTAAAGTCTAAAGTAAGTATTTTCTTTAGTCTATTCTAACAGTAATTATTAAGAAGTAACTTAGTATTTTGTTTTTAAAAGTAGAAATCTAGTTTTATATTTTATTAAGTAACCATATTTTCAAATATTCATATAGTATGTATTTTTAACAAATTATTAAAGGAATTTTTAACTTGAATGTTTTAAAGTATATTTTTTTTAAAAAGTAAAGTGTTTTAAATTAATTTAGAAAAATCTAGTTTTGTGCTTGGTGATTCCAGTGGAAATGGAAATACTTGGAATTTATTCTGAGAAAGGCAGATAGTTTTGAAAACTATTTTCAAAGGAATTTGAAAAGTGAAAATATATCTTGTGAAGATATTTTTGGAATAAATAAATAATTTGGGGAATTATTTATTGTTTGATGGATGTTTGTAAATATTAACTGATAGTTATATCACCGACTATCAATATTGGCCAAATACGTTGATCGTTTCGAAGAGACCGGGATCGGGATTTATTTCTCGAAAACCACTTCGATCCGGTTTGTATGTTTCGTGAAAACGATTTTGGATTCAAAGATGGAGCAGTGAAGTGCAAGGACTAGTCGCTACTAATCCTGAGGATATTTCCAAAATGGATGTAGTAGGAATAGTGCCTTCGATTCCGTTCGAACCCGGGACGGACTTGTATGGATGAATGCTTTCGTAAACGTCGTCAGGTGGACGATGGGCCTAAGGGTTATGTTCTAAAAAGGTAACGCTTAGCCTCAAGCCTCATCAAATGGGAATGACTGAAAATCAGGGGTTATGCAGCAAGGCTAGGTGGGTAGCACCCAAGCAGGATGAGGTCATTCCAGTCTAGATGTCCCTTTTTATTTCGGCTTAATGGGCGGTTGCTGATCCCAATCGTGGGGTGATCTCACTCGTGATTATCCAGTAAGGGGTAGTCCCGGCCTTGTGTTGCAGGGGAGCGGGCGTACTCCTCGGTACGATGATCTAGGCCCCATACTGTGACAGGTTGTGATGCCCCACCTCTATACCCACGCTAGCCAAGAACACTACGGTGTAGTGCTGTCAACTAGCGCGGAGAATAAGGCTGTTGAGGAGCGACCATCCATGTAATTTCTTATCACACGGTGGCTATAAAATAATCTTCAGAAACAAATATAGAAGTAAGCATAACATGCGAATCAATCACAGATATCCATATCACAAAGGCGGAAAGAGATATGAATATAAATCACATAAAAGTGTACATCAGAGTAGTGGTCTAAAAAGATCCACGATAATACAAAAGAATAGCAACGCGTGCTATACAAAAGAATACAACTATGAGTCTATATCTCAAGTGTAAACAACAAAAGCTGCTAATCTAAACAAGTAGCCAAAAGTCTGAGTAGTGAATCACTGGGGGAGGAGTCAAGCAGTAGCACCTGTAACATCTCGGCCTGACCCGAGTATTATTTATAAGAAAATAATAAACGGATCAGTCTAGCTATAAATATCAGATGACATGATATAAAATAAAAGATATGGCATAAACATAAAATATCCATACTGACATACTACTATAAGTATGCAATTAATGATCAACAGGAGATCAACCGATAAGAGATAAATCAATATCACAAGAATCTTCTCAAAGATCCAAAGAGGGCATCATACCCTAAACTTGTACTCATGACAAGTCAAAGAGATAAATTCCAGAAATCAACACAAGAAATCCAGAAATCATAAAAAGGGAAAGAGGCCTATCACATGACGGTCCGAAGACCATGGGGAGCTACCCCACATGTGTGAATGGAATCACACAGATTGAGGTCAAGACTAACCAAAAAGCAGAAAGGTATGTGTGAATGGAATCACACAAGTGGTGTCTAGTCTAACCTTCCAATGAAAGAGACATCGCGCAATTGCTAGTCTAATTCATAAAGCGATCATCAAGATCAACGAGAAGTGTCAATTACACTAAGCTAGTAAATATAGAAGTTTAGCTTCATGTCCCATAACCACTTGCTTAACTTAAATATTTACGAACAAACTGTAAATCTTCACTAATAAAATTGTCACAAGAGGTTCAATCGAACAAGTCCAAGAATTAACCGACGAAGTGAACGCAAGCGTTTCATACCACTTGTTTTACTAAGTCGTTTAATTAGATTTCTCATCCGAGTGAGGTAAAGGCTTGTATATACTAATAGATTGGAAAACGGTTTAAGAAAAGAGCTTTGTTATTAAAAATAGAGTTGAAATTGTTTGTTAAAAGAGTTTTGATATTTACTACTAGTATTGAAACCTTTATATTATAAAGTGACAAAACACATAAGCAAGTGTAGAAACAATCAGTCACAAAGATCGCATACGGAGATGCGAATAAAATCCAAGGAAATCAGCTCAATGTTTTTCAGATAAGATCCCCTACGGAGGGGGGGTCCAGGGGGGTGGCAACCCCCCAAGGTGGGGGTGCGGGGGCAACGCCACCGCTTACGGGGTTCGACCTAGTGAAGACCAAAGGAAGGATAGGATCGAGCGACTTAAAGGGTTTCGACCTAAAGAGTCACGACCTAAAGGAGTAAGCGACCCTAAGGAAACTCGCGACCTAATCATGGCCGAGCTAAGGTGAGGTGCGACTCAACCAGGTAAGCGACCTAAGGGAGACGAGCGACCTAAGGAACTCGCGACCTAACAATAGCACAGGTCAAGCGACCTAAGGGAGACGAGCGACCTAAGGAACTCGCGACCTAACAATAGCACAGGTCAAGCGACCTAAGGGAGACGAGCGACCTAAGGAACTCGCGACCTAACAATAGCACAGGTCAAGCGACCTAACGTTTTAAGGCCGAGCGACCTAATTAAACTCGCGACTTAATGGTGTGAAAGGCGTGCGACCTAAAGTGTTACGACTTAAGGGTCGAGCGACTTAGTGGAACAAGGTCATACGACCTAACGGAGTAAACGGTCGAGCGACCTAACAGGTTATAGGTCATGCGACCTAGTGGGTTAACGGCCTAACGACCTAAGGGTTATAGGTCCAACGACCTAACGGGTTATAGGTCCAACGACCTAGCGGGTTAGAAGGTCATGCGACCTAAAAATGGAAGGCAAGGCCGAGCGACTTAAAGAACCAAGGCCACACGAGTTAAGGCCTAACGGCCTGACGACCTACGACCTAAAGGCCCACGACTTACAACCTAAGGAGCCAGAGCGAGCGACCTAAGGCTGTATAGGGGACTTAAGGCCAGAAACGACCTAAGTGTTTGCGACCTAACGACCTAAAAGCCCGCGACCTACGACCTAAGAGCCTACGACCTACGACCTAATTCCGAGTGCCGAGCGACCTAACGTTGTAGGCCATTTTAAGGTCGGAAACGAGCTATTTTGAGGCCGAGACTTTTCCACGCGAACGACCTAGCATAGGCAGAACGACCTAAGTGCAGAATTTCACCAAAAACACTAAAAATTAGAGTTTTTCGCCAACTCGATTCAAACCAAATGCAAATGTGCATGCAAAAGTGATAGGGAATCATTCCCAACAGTCCAATATAGTTATAGACTAGAATTGTGAGATAAAAATCTCACCTTTGCTCCAAAACCCAATGAAAATGAAGAACAAAGCTTGAAGGCAAATGGAGAAGCAACCACAAGCTTGAATCCGATGTCTTCTTCTTGAATTTGGAGTTGAATGTTGGAGTTGCAATAAAACAAAGACTTTGGAGTTTTAATTTCTCATTCCATTCACCATTTTTGTTGAAGCTTTAGTGTTAGGAAATGAAATGAAGCAATGAAGAAGAAGGGGGGTGGAACTTGGGCCTAATGGGCTAAAAGTCCAAACCAAAGGCTCGAGTGAAAAAGTGGTGAAATTCCACTAACCCCAAACATATCAATGTTTATACTTAGAAGATTGCAAACGACGTTTCGAACTCAATGGAAGTGGTCTCGAGTCCTAATTTGACCGTTTGCAAAAAAAGTAGCTTCGGGCCAAAATCCGATTAACGATAAAATATTTAAATAAAATATTTAAATATAAAAATCGATAAATATGCGGGTTGTTACACAGGTGGTACCCCAGTGCCTAGTCATTAGTTGGAAATCCATTCTCCCTACGAGCCTTGTACGAGTTTTGTTTGTATTACCCACTCTGTGGCTAGTAGCTGGAATTTAATGAATGTAACAATTTCGGCTATTTTGTAAGTATTTGTATATAGACCCTATTATAATATCAAAGGATTTCTATAAAAATTGTTTTAGCTATCGTAAGGTAAAAATACGACATGTTTATTAGTTGCGTGGTCTTACGAGATGCTTTTGTTTTCAAAAGGATTTTTGGAACTTTAATAATCAATTGGGTGTGATTTTCTCACGCTGGTATTCCAGACCGACTCGGGTGTTATTTAACTGTAATGCTCGGGTCAGAACGAGTATTATAGGATACAGGATGATGCTATGGAGCTCAGGAGACGAGCAAGATGACGATACGTACTTCCGTACTTGTTTATATACATATATTCCACTGTGTTGAGTTGTTGTGTATCCATTTGTATGATATTGATGTTGAGCTATGATTGATATACTCTGATGATGTAATATATAAACAGAGATATTTAAGTTTTGAGTAAAGAGTATTTATTATCTATTATATTTAATTCCGCTACGATGGTTAGATTCTGTTGTTGTTTTCTATTTTCTTCTTCTACCTCATCTTCTTTAACCCAAATGGTTCGCATTTCTGTACAACTTGAGTTGATTATTGTAGAATAGTGTTGACTTCAGGGGTACGGATTTGCGGGCTGTTACACTTGGTATCAGAGCTTAGGTTGGAGATAACCTTGGCTCTGGTGGGAATTACTCATTTAAAATAGAGTCCGTAGTACTCTATAATGAGTTTGAGCGTATTAATAAATATGAGTGCGTATTTGTTAGTGGATATAAATTGTTTTAATATTGTGTTGATTAGTTTATTGAGTGACATATGAACCTTCGTCGACACAGTCTGCGCAACTGTATTGAAAGGGTTTCTAAACACTTGAGTAGAACAATTGACACGGTATTGTTTTAAATGTGGATGAATGAAATAATTTTACCCAAAAACATATTTTGATATAAAGAAAAGTTTTTGAGAACTATTTAGCTAATGTATGGTTGCTTGGATGTTAGAAATGATAATATAAGAGTATTATGATTGATAAGTAAAAATTTAACTAGAAATTGAAAATGTAACTAAAATTTAAGGGAATAAATTCATTATAAAGTGAAATTTATAAATATGAAAAAGTATAAATATAAAATGACAACATGATTTATAAATTGAAATATAATCAAATGGAAATTTGTATAAGCATAAACTATACAAATGAAGTATAGTTAAAATTGATTTAAGCAAGATTTGGAAATTTAAATACCGGAGATTTGGAAGTATTTAAAGATAAATAATAGTATTATTGTTTTGGAGGTATTTCTGAAAGAAAATGTGTTTTAGACGGATTTTGGAAGTGATATAGCATTGAAATCACTTGGATTATTGGAAAATAATTCTGATGATGACGGCCGCATCATCAGTATTCATTTTCGAATTTCTGAGTGACAGATTGCGGCAAAAAAATAAATTTGTTCAAAAAAACTAGTTGTTTTTGAAAATCTTAAAGGAAATTTGTTGGGAATAAAACCAGGATTGGTTTAAATTTTGAGAAGTATGATTTGAGATGTTGGAGATTTCAAAATGATTTGAGACCAAAGGTCGGGAGTTTAAAAAATCCTGATAAGATAGGTTGTAAGCTTATAAATTGAGACGATTTTTAAATCAGGAAAAATAATATAAGCTTTGAATGTTGGAATGTAAATTTAAAGTGAAAAGTTAAAAAAATGAAATTAACTTGGATTGGGAAATAAAATTTAACTAGATTAAAATTAATTAAATAGGCTGAAAATAATATCCAGTTGTATACAAATTAAGTTAAAATTGAATTGAGTTAAATAAATCCTAGTTAAAATAAAATTGAATTGGAATAAGAATTCAATTGAATTAATGAATGGAATTAAATTATTACCTGAACAAATGGAAAATAAGTTGGATAACGATTGAATTGAAATAAATAAATCGGAATAACTTATAAGAGAATTAAAAATGCATGGAATAAAATATACTTGGGTCATAGATAAGCATAAGGCTTGAGTTAAAATAAAGGAAGAATATATTCAAGCCTATAATGAATGACATTGTGTAAATAATAAGTTGTGACTTATAAAATTGAAAAGTGGGATAGAAACCCAAATAAATATTTTTGATGAATTGAAAAATAAAATGAAGATCAAAACTGGAATTATAAAATAAATTTGAACTTAATAAAATTTAAATGAAGAGATTTTGAGATTAAAATCAAGTTCTGGATTATAAGTTGGGGAAAGACTATTTAGATAATAAATTAGATAATGAAATATGTAATGAGAACCCAATGCAATTAAATAAAAGCTGAATTGTGAGATAATAATGAGGTTTGGAAATAAAACCCAAGTTATAAATTAAATTCGACTTAAATTGTTGGTAAAGTAAATGTAATTGAATTGGGAGTTAATGGAATTGGACGGTAAATTGAAAATGGATAGTGGATTCGGAACTTGAGTTATAAATTAAAAATTTAACGTGAAGTGTTAACAAATTAAATATAATTGAAATGTATCGAATAAAAATGTAAATGGAAAAAATATATAGTAAGGGCTTGAATTGCAAATAAAATCCAAATAAGTGGAAATAATTTGGAAATGGCCTTGTAATCAATTGAATGAGCTGAATCTAAAAAGTTAAAATGTATAATAATTAATCAAATAAATTTGTAATTTGAAATAGGATTGGATTAAAATAGAATTAAGTTAAATTGAAAAGAGAAATTTATTTGCAAAATGAAATGAGCTTAAGTATAAAAAAAAGGAATTTGAATAAATTGAAGTAGATTAACTTAAGCTGAATAGACGAGGGAGAATTGAATTCAACTTAAAACCAAGTTTAATGATATTGGATTGAATTTGAATCTAGTAAAAATAAATTTGGATCGAAATAGAATTTGGTGGGTTGTAAATAATATTTATGGAAATGAAAATTCAAAATGGATTGAGTGGATAAACTAATTATATTGAATAATAATGGATGAAATAAATAAGAATCAAATGGAAGTGAACTTAAGTTTGAAGTGAAATAAATTGAGTAAATTAACATAAGTTGAGAATAATTAGAAGCTCGACTAAGAGTAAAATGGAAGACCATTGAATTGAAGCTTAGTTTGAATTAATTCGGGAATGGTTAGTGATGTGCAAGCCTGGATTGTTTTCGAGCTAAATGAAATAGTTTGGAATAAACAAATATGAAATGTAATGCAAGTGAATGGATTCAAATTTGAAATGCAATGAAAATGAGAATATATGGGTTGTGAATAAATTTAAAAATGGAATAGAATTAAGTATAAATTTAGTTGAAATCAATTTCAATTGATTATAAAACATAAGTACTTATTTATTCACATAAATCTCGTCGAATTGCATAGAATAAATTGTCATTTGAGTAACGACTCTGAAATTTGAACAATTTAAATTGAAAATATTTAATTAATTTTAAATATTTGAATGATGGTTTGAATTGAATTTCAAATTATCAGAATGAATTTGGCGATTAAATTATAAAATTTAATCTATTGGAAGTTGAATAAAAATTTGAATCTTGAATTTTAAGCCAATTAAAAATATTTCAAAGGCTTGTAAAATTCATATTGATAATACTGAAGATAATAGAAGCTTCAGAATTGAATTTGAAAGTGATTTGTTCAGTTTTGAAAATATATCGTTTGAATCGATATTTAAAAATAGTCGTCCGAGGCACAATCTCGGAATTCAACGAAACCAGTTCCATTGGGTCCGTAATATTGAATTATTGCCGGATTTCAAATTTCGTGTTGATCGGAGTTGTTGTGTGAGAATAGGACACGTAAACGCGTTGAAATTTAAATGGAATTTAATTTAAATTTAAACTCTGAAATGGGTCAAGATTCCCTCACGTCCAAACACTGTAGCTTCCTAAATTTTTGCCTAAAATCACGATTCCAAATCGTGCAAAGCATGGCCGAGCATACTTCTTCCAATTTTAAGTAACCCTCTCCCTCTCCAGTTTTCTTTTAAATCAAAGAAAACGAAAAATAAAAATTTAATGGCCGAAGCCCTCCCCCCCTCTCGTTCAAAATTTAATCAAAGCCCTAAATCCTCTTCCTCTCTCAATCGAAATAAATGGCGGACCGCTTCTTCCCCAAATCAATTCGTTCGAGCTCGAAGTCGCAAACGAAGGGGGAAATCAAGTGGGGGTCGCTCGCGTTCGAGCGGCGGCGACAATTCGCGTTAGGGTCGAGAGAAGAGAAGGGGCGACTGGGATGGAGTTTCGAGCACGTGATGGCTTCGCGTGTTGTCTCGAAGTCGAGGAAGGAGCAGCGGTGACCTGGTGGAGGCGAGGTGCGGCGGCGACTAGGGGGTTCGAACCCGAGTTCGAATATGATGGAGATGTCGAGCAGCAGTTGTGGTGGTAGGTCGAATGCGGTAGTGAAGTTTCGAGCATGGGGCAGTGCGATCTGGAGGCGCTCGAAAACTTGGAGGCACGCGGCGAGCTCGACGATTGGCGATGGTCTGGGTTCGCAAATTTCTTCCAGTGAGGTATGATTATAATTATCAAATATATATATATATGTAGATTATGTGTAAATAATTTAAATAGGTATAAAATAGCTTTGTTTTTAAATTACTGAATATAAACACCCACATACATATTTTGGTTAAAAACAGTAAGTACATTTAAACAGGAAAATTTATAAGAGGAAAATTTGTTAGGAAAAATGATTTATTTAAAAGAAATTGATTTAAAGATATTAATATAAAATAAGATAATTAGTAAAAATAAATAAAAAAATAAATGAATGAATACACTATAAATTTACTAGTTTATTTTGAAAATAATTTCCTAAAGTAAATTTTGTTTCAAATTTAAATTTTTAGTTAAAATAATTATTAAACAAAGGAATTTTAAAATATTGAAGAAATTTATATAAGCAAAATGTTTGAAATATTTATGAAAATGAGATTTTAGTTTAGATTAAAAGGAAAGTTAGTTTGAAATTAAAAGGTTTAGTTAAATAAATTTATTTAAAAGAAATTTAGTTCAATTGGAAATATCTAGTTAGAATTATTTTAAAAGGAAAATTAGTTTAAATAAATTTATTAAAGAAGAAACTGGTTTAAATAAAACCATCAGTTAATTTAACTATTAAAATGAAATCACCGATGAATCGAAAATTATCAAATGAAAATTTATTATTCGATTTATTTCGAATATTAATAAATTGTGTAAATATTTATACAAGGTATAAATCAAGGAAATCGAGACAAGATGGAAATGGATTGCAAAATAAAAGCTAAGGTGAGAACTTCTCACTCTAAAGGGTTTATTTAAATTTTAAATAGTCAGATTTAAAATTGATTAGACTATGTTGATTGAATGCTTGAATGATGATTGTTATATATATATATATATATATATATATATATAGGATGTGAATAGACCCTATACGCCGTTAGTAAGCGGAGGTTATTTATAAATCCCATATACCGCGATATTCCACCTTGAAGTGGAATTGGTATTATATTAGTATATAGCAATATATATATATTGGCATATGTACATATTGCAGTTGATTGATTTTCCGCATTGTATAGCGGATGAGACCCTATTGCGCCGCCTATTAAGCGGATAATATATTATAAATCCCATATACCGCGATATTCCACCTCGAAGTGGAATGGGTATTGTGCTAATGTCTATGGATGTAGGGAAACAGGTTGGAGGGATCCAACTGGATTCCTCACAAATATTTATTTGATTCAGATATTGTGATATTTGATTGTTTATCATATCGATATATGATGTTTGAAAGTTGTGATTGACTATTTGATGTGTTGCATCATTGGATCCAATTTTGAAGTTTTAAAATAACGATTTTTATTTTAAGGGATTTCTAAAGTGATTTTTGAAAGTATACGTTTATAAAATATTTTTGGAATAAATTCATCTTAAATAAATAAACGTTATAAATTTAATATTATAAAAATTATGATTTTTGAGAAATACAGTTAAAAGTTGATTTTTAAAATATGGGATTAATGATTTTATAAAATAGTTTAAACTGGGATTTCTGAATTTATTATAAAAAGTTTTAAATAGGATTTATAAAATTTGACTATTTTATAAATCAAAATGATGAAATTATAAAGGAGTTTAAAGACGTGTTAAAAGAATAATATAAATTGATCCATTTAAAATATTTATAAATTGATATTTATAAATTAAAAATATTGGAATTGTAAAACGAGCTTTTATAAGTGTTAGAATAAATTGTGAATGAATTTCATCAATGAATGAAATTTATAGGATTATAACGGTGAAGTTATAGATGGAATTTTATAAACAGTAGGTTTATAAAATTTGTAAAGTTATTTAAAAGAATAGATTTTGGATAAATAAATGAATCTTATAAGTTATAAGATTTATAATTATGAAGTTAAAAGAACAATGTTGTAAACAAATAAATTATGAGCATTTAACTTATAATATCGACTTTCGGTATATAATTGAGTTATAAATCGAATAGATTAATAAAGGAAATTATGAAAGGAAGTTGTTATAAAATAAATAGAAGTGGAATTTATAAACATTGTTTTATAAATCCGCAACGACTTATCTTGATAAGTAAATTGTTGTAATTTGTTAACGGAGTTATATTCACGTTTAGACAGTGAATAGTCCTGTAAAACAAAATGAATAAAAATGATAAAATTGGTTAACAAGTATATTCACGTTTTTGAATAGTGAATAATGTGTTAAAGAAATGTTTTGGATGTGATGTTTTAAATAGAATTAAAACGATCTAAAGATGTTTTAAAATGTATTAACTATCGAAACCATAGATTTCAACATTCATTGTTGAAATAGACGTTTTCGAGAAATAGAAGGAAATGGTAGATTATAACACTGTTGTTATAATAGATGATTTCCGAAAGGAAATGTTTCGTATAGTATTAGGATTTATATATCTATTTTAATTTCGAATCCCTATACTAGTGATTTTGGGTTGTCGTAACGATGTTTTACGCAACATTCGTTTTGACCCAAATAAATATGTTTAAGAGAATGATTTCCTTAAAGAATGAAATATATACTTAATTTCGATTAGAGTATACTGAATATTTTCCAAGTGAAGAAAATAAAAAGACTTATGAATTACTTATAAATAGGTGTGGAAATGTTTTTCCAATGTGAAGTGAAAAGTTTAGAGAATTTATCTTTTTTGAAGATAAATTGAAAATGAATAATTGAAAACGCATATTCATAGTTATTTTGGAAATGTAAATTCAATACGGAATTTAAAAATGAAATTTGGAAAATGGGTTTAAAAATAAATATTGATTTATTTTTGAAGAATGGAAAATATATATCTTGTAAAGATATTTTTGGAAAATAAATAATTTGGAAAATTATTTGGAATCTGGTGATGTTGTGCATATCTATTGATAGTTCAATAACCGACTATCAATATTTACCTTTAAATAGGTATTTGTTGTGATTTGCTTGAATTTGAATGCCACACTTATTTTATTTTTAAATAAGCGCTCACTATTCTGGTTAACGGGAAAGGACCTTGGGGTCGTGTAACCCATTCCGAATATGTGATACATCGTTATGAATTGCATTCGAAGACCGGTGTTGAAGACCGGATATTTTCGAAAACGAAAGGGTTTCTTGTTGATTGTCTCTGCACTGGCTGATCCCCGGTATAGAGATCTCCATATGTGATGGGAAATTCGGACGTGATTAGAGATTATCCGGATTGCAAGGACTTCTTTGTAAGTGCCTTCGGTTCTGTTCGATCCCGGAACAGACTTGTATGGATAGTATGTCTGACATTACAAATTGAGATATAAAGCTAATTTCTTTCAAATATATTTCTGTTGGTGGCGGAGAATTTATTCTCTTAGCTTAACACCCTTCTCTGAGACGTACGAGCTCAGAGGTTATATAGTTGAAGGTTATTAGCAATATACTCCCAATTTGGTAATGTGACATGCTGAGTGTTGCTGTGAAATGATCATTGTGTTGATCATTTGTGATAGGATCATTTATTTGATCGTTTATCTTTGTGATCATTTCTATGATCATTTGTTGACCCAAAGCATGGCTTTTGTATAAAGCGTGGCTTTGTGGACGAGACTTCGTCGAGCCTCACACCCCGGAATGGTCAAAACAGGAAAGATGCGGCAAGGTTATGAGGGGTAGCTCCCTTTAGGGTGTGTGCATTGCCTTCTGGAAAAGGGTGGTATCATGGTATAGAGCCCAGAAACTTACTCATGTGAAAACACTTATTATTATGGTGTGATGTTGATTACGAGCGCTCGGATAAAGGTCCCAAAGGACCGGGGGATGGCATACTCGTGTCAGTTGTTACCCAGTTAGGGGTAACCCGGCCTTGTGTTGGCAGAGATCCGGTTTGGTTCTCGGGGACGTCCTTCCAGAGGCGTTCTCATGTGGCAATGGGAAGTTCCTTGGCCTGACCATTCGTTGGAAATCCAAAGAAACAATACGAGACTTGTACGGTTTTAGTTGTAGAACCTGCCATTTAATATGGTAGCTATAGTAAGCATACTATAATGGTACCTATGCTGGCTAAGATTTATATTCTACTTTCGAAATGTTTCCTACACTATGCACTAGTAATAATATCAAATGTTTCTTTTTAATGCGTATCAAGCATCTTTGACTAACATAAGAAGAAATCTCCTCCAAGTCTGCGTTTGCATTGTGTGTGTGGCGGGAGGTCTTATGGTAGTCTCATTCTTAAAAGCATTGCGAATTGACTTTAAAAATATTCCTCTATTTTTTATTTCAAAGATAAATAAACTGTTTTGGTTCTCACACCAGTCACATGACTAACTCGGAGTTTATTGTTTTCCTTCCTAAACTCTGGGTGCCCACCAATTTCCACATGGGCAGTCAAGAGTTAAGGTTTATCAGGATATTCTGGAATTCAGGAGTTGCTGGAGGCAAGCTGGATGGCGTAGCATATTACTAAGTATAGTATTTCTTTTTCCGCTGCATTGTTTGTTGTTGTACACTCTGATGTAATGTAATGTAATGTAATAACTGATATAGTTCTTTGTTTAAAGATTATTCATTTATCTATTATATGTTGTTCCGCTGCGAATTGTGAGATTCTGATGTTGTTCTGTTATTTCTTTCCATTCTGTTTTTCTTTCTCTCTTCTTCTACCTTTTTCTTCTTCTTAAACCCTAACATTTCGGTTTTTCGGCAACGAAAAATCTGAAACGTTACATGTAAATGGAAGTAATTAAAATTCTATGAATTAATAGAAGTAAAGTGAATTGATTTTGAGAGCAATTGAATTAAATATGAGCTCGGTTTGCTTAAAAATAAATTGAAGGTAAGCGATTGAGTTTGAACCCTTCAAATTGATGAAGATGTATACGAATGGATTGAAAACCATTCGAATTGAATAAAAATGGTTATAAATTAATTGGAACAGTGGAATTAGTATGAAAACTATATAAATTGGTTACGGAAAAATGTTTGGTGTGAATTTCTTTTAGAATTCATGTGTTTAACTATTGCAACTAAGTGAAATATTGTTAAACTTCATATATTTGGCACTTACATGTTTAAATTGAGTAAGTATAGGTACCTGGAAGCTGTGTGGCTGGATTTTGGGCACGCTAACTGCTAAATAAATAAGTTGTTTGCTTAAAAATGCTAAATAAGATACGTCTACGCAATTAAAATAGGAAATATGAACTGTTTTTTATTTTTCCGACCGTGTGGGTCGATGTATATATATTTATATCTATTGTCAAATTGCAAAAGCTACTCCGTACAAAGGGGACTCTGACAAAAAAATTCAGAAATTTTGGAAGTTAGAAAATTTTTGGAAAATTTTGTTAACGACAAAATGGTTTCGAATTGAAAATTTGAAATGAGTTAGTAAATGAAACTAATTTAAAATAATGACATGGATTAGTTATAAATGAAACATAAAATTCAATATTTGGAGTTGAAAATAAATTAAATTCATATGGAAATGAAAGAATCAATTTGAATAGGAATGGATATAAACTAAAGTGGTAAGTTGAAAATAAATATAAGAAACACATAAATGCTTATACTAGCTTAAGTAAGGAATGATGCATTCTCAATTGGAAATTGATATTTCAAATATAATTTAAGTTAGTATTTGAATGAATAGATATCAGCATTGTGACGCCCCACCTATATACCCACGCTAGCCAAGAACACTACGATGTAGTGCTGTCAACTAGCGCGGAGAATAAGGCTGTTGAGGAGCGATCATCAGTAGTTAGGCCTTACACTAGTATTGGTTATCTCGATAGGAGTGGTATATAGATATATATAAATATTCTTTCATTTTTCATCTCTGATTTATTTTCTCCCATCGAAATACCCCAATGCCAATATATACGATGGTTCATAATAGTTTAGAACAGTAAATATAAAATATTACACAGATAGTATAATGCGGAACACAAATAAAACAGAAAGTCTCATATATACAATAACTGATGTCAGTTACAATACATTTGATACAATACATATGACACGGTACATATGATACAACTACCACAGTCGACTAAGGAAGTTACATATACAAGTACATTAACGTATATAATATACATGAATACATATCTTCCTATATAATTATACAAACTACTACAAAGGACGACGACTACTCCAAAAGATATGAAAGAACTTCATAGCTCTAGCAGCAACCCAAAGCAGAATATCTACAACCTGAAATACTCGGTCTGACCCGAGTATTAAATTCAAAAGAAAATAATACTCGGGTCAGTCTAATTCAAACTCGGTTATTAGTGAACAGAAGCAATAATAATTAAATAATGAATAGACGATAGTCACAATAAATTTCGTCTATCCGATCCTTAAATAAATAATCGGATAACGATAAATATAACACGTAGCAGTGTTAAACAACAAATCAGCAAATTCAACCAAATCAGAATGAAATTCAGAATATTAAATTGAATAAACGAAATACCATTGAAATATCAATTAAAATATTAAATCGAGTAGGGCTGCAGTACACGCACGCGTGCACTGCCTCGCCACTACAGCATATGGAATATGCAAAAGATCAATAAATCAAAGCAAAATAGAATATCACAAACCATACCGTGTGGCTGCAGTTCACGCTTGCGTGCATTGCCTTGCCACTACAGTGATAATGTACCCAAAAACTCAATGCCGTGTGGCTGCAGTTCACGCTTGCGTGCACTGCCTTGCCACTATAGTGATGATGTACTAAAAAGATCAATGAAAATTCAAATATCAATTCAAAATGTCGATACTGAGTGGCTGCAGTGCACGCATGCGTACACTGCCTCGCCACAACAGCATATAAAGAAATAGCAATAAGGCACAAAGGCCAATGCTCAAGAATTCACAGTGCCAACAAATGCAATAAACAAGTGACAGTAGAGAAAAGTTTCAATCAAGTGAATTGAATTGGTTGACTGTCTCAAGCAACGGCAACCAAACAAATTCGAACAAGGCAGAGAAATGCCCAAGTGGTCACGAAAAGATGACCACAAACTGCAGCCGAAAACCCAAATGCAACAATCATACGAATGCAGCAGGGGGGGTAAGGCTGCACAGTTAGAAAGGCCAGGCAACACAATGCAAATGAATTCGACAAAGTATTACACAAGCCCAAGACAACACAATCAAAAATGCAACTGCAAAGACCAAAATGCTACTGCACCAGATAGGTTAGCGAGGTGCAGGCACGAGCATGATCAATACAGATGAACGCAGTGAAACATTCATAGGCAGTGCCCATATGAACATGTGTAACTACAAACCATATAGTGATACAGGAACTAGCAGTGATGCAAAGCAACACTAACATCAATATATGAAACAACATAGTGTATCATTGAGACAAGCCCAAAGTATAGGCAACTATCAAATAAAGGCTACAGAGATATGGCTTAATCCAAATAGCCAACACAAGACATCAACAATCATAACAGTGATGTGCAGATGTATGCAGAGAAATGGCACAGGTGTGTGCAGATGTATGAATTACATAAAGTCATCAAAATGAAGGTGGGAGCACCACAAACATGGCACCACAACACACAACATTAAAGAACATAGAGAGTCAGTACCCAACAGAGGAAAATAAACTCAAAACTATAACTCAAATGCAAGCTGCATAAACATGTATACATATGCATGCTATTAGCAATTACAAAAGGCAATGGTCAAATCACAACTATCATGATTCAACACAACTGCCAAGCCAGTCGATAACATGGAAAATAGCATATGCAGTGATACATAAAGAACATGCATCACTACAGCAACTAAAAGTGAACTAGGCATATGTACCCAAACCAAAAGAACTCAGTAACAAATGTACAAGAAGTATGACAGGAATGCATACATACTCCAGAGATGAAACCCAAACGACAACATCAAGTGGCAGTTCAAGACACAGTGCAAAAGCAGTGTGCAAATAGCAGATCGAATAGTACTCAGGGATGAACCCAAAAATATACAAATCCAAGAACACGTGACCAGACACACATGAACATGAGGGCCACGAAGGCAAAGCACCAGCAATAAGGCACACAAGGATACAAGGGCAACTGCAACTAAAAATACATCCACCACAAGATCACAATGCAACAAAACTGTCTCGAAGCAAACTGGAAGTCAGTCCAACTCTGGGTACAGTCTGGTGGAAATACTCGCATGAAATCGGTGAGCACTTAATACATATGCAGGCCATAAAAAGATGACAACAAGTAATAGTTCAACTGAGTCAAGTGAATAACCAACAATGCAATATTGATCAGTCAGGATACAACGCAACAGCATGGAAGTGAAGACATATATGAATGTAGTGAAACCCAATACAACGGCCTATAGATGGAAAGCTACAGACTTCGATTTATGAAACAGCAACTAACTCAAGTTAAACATTGCAACACGATGAAGGGTCGAAATCAAATAGCTTCGAAGGTCCGAAGTCATTGAAGCAGTAAGTAAAAATCACCAGAAAAAAATCAAAGTCGCCGGCATCAATTCATCTAGAAATGAATTTCAAAATTTGCCGAAGGCCAAACAGAATCAATTCGAATGCCAAAGAGTTCAAAGTAGTAGTTTCAAACTAAAATCAAAGTCATCGAAATAACGACATAAAATCAATGCCGTACTAAGCAAGTAGCAAAGAAATAAACCAAAATCAAACGAATTCAACATCGAAACAAAGTTGAACAACATGAACACAATACTAAGCAAGTATTAGATGTGAGTAATAAAGATTACTCACCTTGTCGACAAATTAGAAGAAGCCGAGCAACGAAACCCATCATTCGATCGAGCAAGCCGAAGTCGCGGCACCTAGGAGCTGAACGAATCCCTAATTTTTGAAAAGAGGGGCGAACGAGAAGGGGGCCGCCATTTCGTTCGTATGTTTCTTAATTTAGGTTTCGAATGAATGAAAATTAAAGAAAACGGGGGGGGGGGGGGGGGGGGGGGCGGTTATTAAGCTTTGTTACCCACCACGGCAACAAAAGAAATGGGCCAAAACAATTTTTAAAGCCCAATAAAATTCTTAAACAAATTTATGAAAAGAATTTTAATTCAAATTTTAAAATTTTCAATAGGAAATTAGTTAAGAAAAATTATCGTCCGAAGACGATCATTAATCGGTACGAAATACCGGGTTGTTACAGACTCCCTTCCTTAAAGAAATTGCGTCCTCGCAATCATAAGGAATAATGGGACAAAAGGTAACAACCATAAGAGCATATCATCACAAGATAAAGAAATTCGAAATAGGAAGTTCACTATAGAGAACATGAAAGAGTAAGCCTGAACGTGTTTGCTCGATGAATTCTCAGGATTCCTAAATGCAATCCTTAGGATTTGAGAACCATTGAACTTCCGCAAGAAAAACATCGTTATTTCGAAGGTGCTACACCCCCGAAGCAATGATGTGAATAGAAGGTTGCTCAAGAATAAAAATCGAAAATCCCTAAGGCATTTTCGTAATTGGAAGACGTGGAAAACGTCATGAATAGCAGAAAATTGAGCCGGTACCCCGGCGTAGTACTATATAAACACCAAAGAAATCTTTTAATTTCATAAAAGAAATTCACAAATTATCAACAAAATTTAATTATCAAATAGATAGTCAGAATACAGAAATCACGAAACATCAATATCTAATTATCGATACGATAATTAGGAGACAGCAAAATCTAATTATCAACAAAGATAATTAGAAAACAAAAATCGCAAATATCTAACTATCAAAAACGATAATCAGGAATTACCACAACGGTAACCAAATTTCAAATCAGCAAATATTCAATTATCAAAACGATACTCAAATCTTAAATCAACAAATATTCGATTATCAAAAACGATAATCAAATCTTAAATCACAAATATTTAATTATCACAAACGATAATTAAATCTCAAATATCCGATTATCACAAACGATAATCAGAAACAATAAATATTTGATTGTCAAAAACGATAATCAGAAATCACAAATGTTTAATTATCACAAACGATAATTGAATCTCAAATATCTGATTATCACAAGCGATAATCAGAACAGCAAATATCTGATTATCAAAAATGATAATCAGAAATCACAAATATTTAATTATCACAAACGATAATTGAATCTCAAATATCTGATTATCACAAGCGATAATCAAAAACAACAAATATCTGTTTATCAAAAACGATAAATCAGAAACCACCAACATCCGATTATCAAAACGATAATCAGAAATCACAAACTTTTCAATTAACGAGTCCGGAATTAATCGAAATAGCAAACGCATATAACCCATAACCACGAGTTTTACTAAATCGTTTAATTCATTTCATCGTTTTCTTGAAAGTGCATAATTGTGTATTTTAAAAATAACATTTCACATTCTCAAACGGACAAGTCCGGAATTAAGCGAATAAGTAAAACAAAGGGGTCATAGTCCTCGATTTTCCTTAAACGTTTAGATCGCTTCCTTATTCTTTTGAAAGCGTAAACTGTAAAAAATTTGAAAACAATTTTAATTTTTATTTTGAAACAATTTTGAAGAATAACAAATTTTTAAAACACGTGATTAAAATAGCAACATCAGTAAGAACTACGGCAAGGAAATTTGCACTTCTCGAAATACCGTAAAAATGGACAACAAAAATAGCATTGCGGGATAATCGTTTGAAAATTCATTTTAAAATTGACAGTTACTGAAGTTAATACGTCAAAATTTCATCAAAAATAAATGGCATCAAAACATAATACCCGTGGATTTTCATTTGTCAAAAATGTCACAAGAATCTTCTCAAAGATAGGAAGGGGTATCATACCCTAAACTTGTATTCATAACAAGTCAATAACACACGAATTCACCAATGCATAAAAATTGATAAAACTTATCAATAGAAATCATGAAAATTGGTGAAGCACAAATTCTAGAAATCATCACAAGAAATCCAGAAAACACAAATTCTAGAAATCTATACAAGAAATCCAGATATCACAAAATGAGAGTATGGAAACTCAAATGGGAGTACAGAAACTCAAATGGAAGTACGGAAACTCAAATGGGAGTATGAAAACTCAAATGGGAGTATGGAAACTCAAATGGGAGTATGAAAACTCACCTACACATGAGCATGAAAAATCACCAACACGTGCAACGCAAAGCGAGAACGGGAGCATGGAAACTCACCTACACGTGAGCATGAAAAATCACCAACACGTGCAACGCAAAGCGAGAACGGGAGCATGGAAACTCACCTACACATGAGCATGAAAAATCACCAACACGTGCAACGCAAAGCGAGAACGGGAGCATGGAAACTTACCTACACGTGAGCATGAAAAATCACCAACACGTGCAACGCAAAGCGAGAACGGAAGCATGGAAACTCACCTACACGTGAGCATGAAAACTCACCAACACGTGCAACGCGAAGCGAGAACGGGAGCATGGAAACTCACCTACACGTGCGCATGAAAACTCACCAACACGTGCAACGCAAACCGAGACGCTATCTCATGGTGGCTAACCGAAAAGAAAAAAGATATGTGTGAATGGAATCACGCAAATGGTGTCTAGGCTAACCAAAAAGCAAGTATGTGTGAATGGAATCACACAAGTGGTGTCTAGCCTAACCAGAAAGCAAACAAAGAGACATCGCACAATTGCTAGTCTAAATCATAAAATGATCATCATGATCAACGAGAAGTGTCAATTACACTAAGCTAGTAAATATAAAAGTTTAGCTTTATGTCCCATAACCACTAGCTTAACTTAAATATTTACGAACAAACTGTAGATCTTCACTAGAAAAATGTCACAAGTGGTTCAATCGAACAAGTCCAAAAATTAACCGACGAAGTACACGCAAGCGTTTCATACCACTTGTTTTGCTAAGCCGTTTAATTAGATTTCTCATACGAGTGAAATAAAGGTTTGCATATACTAATAGATTGGAAAACGGTTTAGGAAATGAGTTTGATATTGAAAATAGAGTTGAAAACATTTTGATAAAAGAGTTTTGATATTTACTACTAGTATTGAAACATTTATATTTTTAAAGTGACAAATCACAAAAATGATTGTAGAAACAATCAACCACAAGAATTCACATACGAAGACGTGAATAGAATCCAAAGAAATCGATACCGAATTCATCGAAAGGTATATTCACAAAAATCCTGAGGAAAATGTCACTAAAGTTGCTAATAAATGATAGCAACAAATCGGGGAAATTACACGAATCGGTTAAATTTGGAAACCAAATCAATTCATAAAAATTCACAGTTGAAGGCGTGAATAAAATCCAAAGAATTCGATTCCAAATCCATCAAAGTAGAAATACCTAAAAATTCCAGAAATAGAAGTTACCAAAGTCGACAAAGGAGATAACAACGAATCGGAAAAGAAGAATCGATTAACAAATGGAATAACGAAGCAAAACGAGCATAAATGCATAAATGACTTCAACAAAAATGAAAATCAAGTCAATGCCGAAGTCAACAAGTAATGGCCACAGTCGAGTACAAAATGAATCAACATCAAAAACCGAACTTGAGTTCGCAAAGCAAATGGAGACCGAAGCCATAATACTTTCACGAAATCAAAAATCAAAGGCACATGAATAAGCATTAGGAATTCATACCTAACAATCAAAGAAAATCATATGCAAAAATGAGAGATAAAACATCGACAAATAGTTGTAACATATGTTCCATCTAAGTTATGTTTTATATTTGTTCTAAACCCCAGGCTCTGATACCAAGCTGTGACGCCCCACCTCTATACCCACGCTAGCCAAGAACACTACGATGTAGTGCTGTCAACTAGCGCGGAGAATAAGGCTGTTGAGGAGCGGCCATCAGTAGTTAGGCCTTACACTAGTATTGGTTATCTCGATAGGAGTGGTATATAGATATATATAAATATTCTTTCATTTTTCATCTCTGATTTATTTTCTCCCATCGAAATACCCCAATGCCAGTATAAAACGAACTACGATGGTTCATAATAGTTTAGACAGTAAATATTAAATATTACACAGATAGTATAATGCGGAACACAAATAAAACAGAAAGTCTCATATATACAATAACTGATGTCAGTTACAATACATTTGATGCAATACATATGATACAACTACCACAGTCGACTAAGGAAGTTACATATACAAGTACATTAACGTATATAATATACATGAATACATATCTTCCTATATAATTATACAAACTAATACAAATGACGACGACTACTCCAAAAGATATGAAAGAACTTCATAGCTCTAGCAGCAACCCAAAGCAGAATATCTACAACCTGAAATACTCGGTCTGAACCGAGTATTAAATTCAAGAAAAAATAATACTCGGGTCAGTCTAATTCAAACTCGGTTATTAGTGCACAGAAGCAATAATAATTAAATAATGAATAGACGATAGTCACAATAAATTTCGTCTATCCGATCCTTAAATAAATAATCGGATAACGATAAATATAACACGTAGCAGTGTTGAACAACAAATCAGCAAATTCAACCAAATCAGAATGAAATTCAGAATATTAAATTGAATAAACGAAATAGTTCAAACCATTGAAATACCAATTAAAATATTAAATCGAGTAGGGCTGCAGTACACGCACGCATGCACTGCCTCGCCACTACAGCATATGGAATATGCAAAAGATCAATAAATCAAAGAAAAATAGAATATCACAAACCATACCGTGTGGCAGCAGTTCACGCTTGCATGCACTGCCTTGCCACTACAGTGATAATGTACCCAAAAACTCAATGCCGTGTGGCTGCAGTTCACGCTTGTGTGCACTGCCTTGCCACTACAGTGATGATGTACTAAAAAGATCAATGAAAATTCAAATATCAATTCAAAATGTCGATACTGAGTGGCTGCAGTGCACGCACGCGTACACTGCCTCGCCACAACAGCATATAAAGAAATAGCAATAAGGCACAAAGGCCAATGCTCAAGAATTCACAGTGCCAACAAATGCAATAAACAAGTGACAGTAGAGAAAAGTTTCAATCAAGTGAATTGAATTGGTTGACTATCTCAAGCAACGGCAACCAAACAAATTCGAACAAGGCAGAGAAATGCCCAAGTGGTCACGAAAAGATGACCACAAACTGCAGCCGAAAACCCAAATGCAACAATCACACGAATGCAGCAGGGGGGGTAAGGCTGCACAGTTAGAAAGGCCAGGCAACACAATGCAAATGAATTCGACAAAGTATTACACAAGCCCAAGACAACACAATCAAAAATGCAACTGCAAAGACCAAAATGCTACTGCACCAAATAGGTTAGCGAGGTGCAGGCACGAGCATGATCAATACAGATGAACGCAGTGAAACATTCATAGGCAGTGCCCATATGAACATGTGTAACTACAAACCATATAGTGATACAGGAACTAGCAGTGATGCAAAGCAACACTAACATCAATATATGAAACAACATAGTGTATCATTGAGACAAGCCCAAAGTACAGGCAACTATCAAATAAAGGCTACAGAGATATGGCTTAATCCAAATAGCCAACACAAGATATCAACAATCATAACAATGATGTGCAGATGTATGCAGAGAAATGGCACAGGTGTGTGCAGATGTATGAATTACATAAAGTCATCAAAATAAAGGTGGGAGCACCACAAACATGGCACCACAACACACAACATTAAAGAACATAGAGAGTCAGTACCCAACAGAGGCAAATAAACTCAAAACTATAACTCAAATGCAAGCTGCATAAACATGTATACATATGCATGCTATTAGCAATTACAAAAGGCAATGGTCAAATCACAACTATCATGATTCAACACAACTGCCAAGCCAGTCGATAACATGGAAAATAGCATATGCAGTGATACATAAAGAACATGCATCACTACAGCAACTAAAAGTGAACTAGGCATATGTACCCAAACCAAAAGAACTCAGTAACAAATGTACAAGAAGTATGACAGGAATGCATACATACTCCAGAGATGAAACCCAAACGATAACATCAAGTGGCAGTTCAAGACACGGTGCAAAAGCAGTGTGCAAATAGCAGATCGAACAGTACTCAGGGATGAACCCAAAAATATACAAATCCAATAACACGTAACCAGACACACATGAACATGGGGACCACGAAGGCAAAGCACCAGCAATAAGGCACACAAGGATACAAGGGCAACTGCAACTAAAAATACATCCACCACAAGATCACAATGCAACAAAACTGTCTCGAAGAAAACTGGAAGTCAGCCCAACTCTGGGTACAGTCAGGTGGAAATACTCGCATGAAATCGGTGAGCACTTAATACATATGCAGGCCATAAAAAGATGACAACAAGTAATAGTTCAACTGAGTCAAGTGAATAACCAACAATGCAATATTGATCAGTCAAGATACAACGCAACAGCATGGAAGTGAAGACATATATGAATGCAGTGAAACCCAAGACAACGGCCTATAGATGGAAAGCTACAGACTTCGATTTATGAAGTAGCAACTAACTCAAGTTAAAGATTGCAACACGATGAAGGGTCGAAATCAAACAGTTTCGAAGGTCCGAAGTCATTGAAGCAGTAAGTAAAAATCACCAGAAAAAAAATCAAAGTCGCCGGCATCAATTCATCTAGAAATGAATTTCAAAATTTGCTGAAGGCCAAACAGAATCAATTCGAATGCCAGAGAGTTCAAAGCAGTAGTTTCAAACTAAAATCAAAGTCATGGAAATCACGACATAAAATCAATGCCGTACTAAGCAAGTAGCAAAGAAATAAACCAAAATCAAACGAATTCAACATCGAAACAAAGTTGAACAACATGAACACAATACTAAGCAAGTATTAGATGTGAGTAATAAAGATTACTCACCTTGTCGACGAATTAGAAGAAGCCGAGCAACGAAACCCATCATTCGATCGAGCAAGCCGAAGTCGCGGCACCTAGGAGCTGAACGAATCCCTAATTTTTGAAAAGAGGGGCGAACGAGAATGGAGCCGCCATTTCGTTCGTATGTCTCTTAATTTAGGTTTCGAATGAATGAAAATTAAAGAAAAGGGGGGCCGGATATTAAGCTTTGTTACCCACCACGGCAACAAAAGAAATGGACCAAAACAATTTTTAAAGCCCAATAAAATTCTTAAACAAATTTATGAAAAGAATTTTAATTCAAATTTTAAAATTTTCAATAGGAAATTAGTTAAGAAAAATTATCGTCCAAAGACGATCATTAATCGGTACGAAATACCGGGTTGTTACTGGCATTTTGTAAAAAAGTCGATAAAATGTTTCGGGATATTGTGATTGGATATTAGTATTAAGCAGGATATGCAGGTAATATAAAGGGAAAAGAGAATTGATTTTGATTTTAGAAGATAAATTTGAAATGCTCGACAAAAAGGTATGTATTTAAATTTGGTGTGAAATTTGATTGGGTTTTGGATCGAGCCACTTGGCCTTTTGTTTTCTTTTTGGATTTGGGAGGCCGTAGAGCCATTTTGTAGTTGTACCGAGCTAGCCACGCAAAGGAGACGCTGGCGAAATTTTTCGGAAATTTAGAGAGTTAGAAAAATTTTGAGAAAATTTTGATAATTCAAAATTTAGTTTTGGGTTATAATTTGATTGATTATATAAATAAGTTGTTTGAGAACTTTGGAAAAGTTTGGGAAGTTAATAAGAATAATAATGGGTCTTTTATAAGAAGATAGTGGATAAGATATTGAATTGTTAGAAACCGTTTGGTTCAGGGAAAAATAATAAACGGGTATTGGACCATTCTTCCTAACTAGTAATTTCGGGGATGAAATTCTTTTAAGGGGGGAGGAATGTGACGACCCGGAATTTTCGAGCATTTAAAATCGGAATATTTAATTGATTTTAAATATTCAATAGGGTAATCTTAACTTGAATAACGAATATTACAATTTATTTAATAATTAAATTATTGAATTATTCAATTAAATAATTTTGAAGTTGGGTGAATTATTGAATCTTCAGTTTTTAAGCCTGTTAAAAATAATTTGAAGGCTTATAAAATTTATATTGATAACACTGAAGATAATAGAAGTTTTAAAATTGAAATTAACAGTGCTTTGTTCCGTTTTAAAATTTTATCGTTTAAATTGAATTTAAAAATAGCCTTCCGGGGGACAGTCTCGGAGTTCGACGAAACCAGTTCCATTGGGTCCGTAATATTGAATTATTATCGGATTTCAGTTTTCGTAATTTTTGGAGCTGGTGTGTGAGCGTACGATAAGTAGACGCTTTGAAATCTATATCAAATTCAATTTATATTTATATTTATATTGTTCAACATCAGCCTACATTCTTTCCCATCATAACTTTTCCCTTTCACATTCGAAGTACTGTAGCCGACAATCTTCTGAAATAAGCCGCTCTCATAGTTTATAAGTCGCGACCTGCCTTTAATAAATCGTATCCTATTTTCTTCTTTCCCAATTAAAAAAAAGGGGAATGACCGAGCTCCTCAAAAATCGCCTTTTCTTTTTTTTTTTCTTCAGCGAAACCGAGTTCATTCAAATAAAAAAAATTAAATTAAACCCTCATTCAATCAAAATCATCGCGGGCTCCTCCAAGAGTCGATCTAGAGGCTCGAACAAAGGGGCGGCGTGAAATCGCGATCGAAACTGAGAAGGGGTCGCGGGCTGCGAAGCACTTCGAGGCGACCGGGGGGGTTTGGATGACGGCGACAGTATCATGAGGCAGTGGACGGTCGATGAAGCATCGCAACCAGGTGTGGGCAGTTGCGCAAGTGGATTCGCGATGGATTGTGGCCGGCGATCTACGAAGTGACGTGCGGTGATAGTTGTAGGGATTGGGATGCAAGCCGCTGACCGAAGCGATATCGCAGTGACGTAAGGTTCGATTTGTTTTTAATTTATTTCTGATTTAATAAACATATATATGAGATGGAAGTTATTTTGAGACAGCTAAAACTTAAAAAAAAAACAAAAGGAATAATACATATATTTATAGAAAACAGATTTTTTTTACAGATTTTGAAAAAAAAATATAAAGAATTTTTATAAAGATGTTAAAGGATTTTATAAAATTAGATTTTTGAAATCTATGGATTATTTTTTCTAAGTATACATGTAGTTTTAAATGAAGAAAATGAAAATAAATGCACATATTCACGTTTCAAGGCTATGAGTTATTTTAAAAAAATAATGTAATATGGTGACTGATCTATTTAATAAACTTATTTAACTGTTTTCAGCCACTAAAATATTTTATTGACAGAAAATTTGTTTAAAATTTAATTATTAGTTTAAAACCAAATTATTAGTTTAGATTAAATTAATAAATGAAAATTGATTGTTCAATTTATTTCGAATATTAATAAATGGTATAAACATCTATACAAGGTCTTAAATCATGGAGAATCAAGCCGAATGAAAATGGATTGCCAAATAAAAATAGAAGGTGAGTTAATCTCACTCAGTGAATTTAAATTTAAATTTAAATGATTTAATTTAAATGATTTAATTTAAATAATTATTTGAATGGTTGAATAAATTGATGTGATATAGTATGATATTTTGGAATTGGTATATTATATTATGCTAACGTTGTGGATGTAGGGAAAAACAGGTTGGAGGGATCCAACTGGATCCCTCAATATTTATTTAAATTATTTAATACCCTCTGTTGTGATTTATTTGATATTTTATGATGATCTTTATTGGAGTATTGAATGCTATGGTTCGGTTGGATATAATTGGGTATGATGAATTACTAAAAATATATAAATTGGATTTTGGTAAGATAATAAAAGAAGTGAAATTGTAGGTAAAATAATTATAGAAATTTGAATAAATTTTTAAATGAAGTGGAAAGAAATAAAGTGAATTTAAAAATTCTAATAAATGAATCCTGAGAATGGAAAGGAAAATTTGAATAAACAGAAAGTTAATGAATTTTAAATTGTAGTTTTATTAATTAAAAAGAATAAACATTTATTTAGAATTTAAGATTTGAATTAATGAAAGTGTGACGACCTAGAATTTTCAAGCATTTGAAATCGGAATATTTAATTGATTTTAAATATTCAGTAGAGCAATTTTAACTTGAATTACGAATATCACGATTTATTTGATAATTAAATTTTTGAATCAAATAACTGGATGCCGAGCTAAATGTTGAATCTGAAGTTTTATACCTGTTGAAAATAATTTGAAGGCTTGTAAAATTTATATTAATAGCACTGAAGATAATAGAAGTTGTAAAATTTAAATTAACAGAGATTTGTTCAGTTTTAAAATTTTGTAGCTTAAATCGAATTTAAAAATAGCCTTCCGAAACACAGTCTCGGAATTCGACAAAACCAGTTCCATTGGATCCGTAATACTGAATTATTATCGGATTTCGAATTTCGTGTTTATCGGAGTAAGTGTGTGAGTGTACGGTAGATAAACGCACTTAAATTTATATCGAAAATTTAATTAAGTAACTGGATCCAAAAAGCTATTTTCCCCATATGGTCGAGCTAGACCTCGAAGCCTGTTCCAGCATGTTCAGGTTAGCGATATAACGTTAGGAACGCCGGTCGTTGCATATAAATTGGAGTTTGGGGTTTAGAGTTTTGGACCATGGGATATTTTGGATATAAAAATATAAAAATTTCAAATCCTTGGCCACCCTATAAGCAGACCTAGCCTGTCTCTATCGTCACCCTTCTCTGTGAAGCCATCTGTCATCTATATACATTGCGTCCCCCTTCTCCTTTGTACAGCTGAAACTAATCAATAAAAAAAAATTATGGAACTCACGAAATAATGGCAACTCCTTTTCTTAAGAAACTGAAACCTTCTCTCTTAAATTAAATTCCCAAACTAATAACCCTCTTCGTTTCAGCTCGAATCAATCGACCTCCTTCTCGTCCCATTTTAATTTAAGGTCATGTACGCGATTGGGATTCGTGTTTGCAGCAAGTGTTCGAATCGAATTGGGCGGCGCGATTTCTAGCTATTCGTCGAACACTCAAAGCTAGGAATTAGAGGTGAGGCTCGCGACTTTATAGCAATCAATTTTTGTTGTTCGGGGGCTGTTCTACGTTGGTTGCTGGCAATGGGAGGGGTGGACGCGAGCAATTTCGCGGTGGAGTTGGGATGTCGAAGTTTGTGGAAGCCGTGTGGTGGTAGGCGTTAGCGACCTCGATGAGAATTGAGGAAGGCTGTTCGATGGCAGAAGCTCGTACTGTAGGCGGCAAGGTATTCTTAAGTCTGCAATTTAATTTTGAAATTTTAAAAAAAAAATTATTGTTGAGATTTAAATTATAGACAGAAAGTTTAATTGGCAAATCTGAATTGATATAAACATGTATAGAAACAGAAAAGGCATTTTACAGTAAAATAATTTTGTTTGATATATGAGTTCAGAAGGAAATTATTATACCTTTGCTGTTTAAAAATAATTTATGTGCAGTAAGGTATAGAGTTGTATATTTTAATTTAATTTCATAATTATATGTACATATATACAGATCAGAAAATATAGATATGATTATATATATAGAAATCTATCAACTTTAAGTAATCGGTAAATTTATGTGAGGAGTTAATATATATATATATATATATATATATATATATATATTTAACCTATCTTTGAATTTCTAGATTGGAAAGAAAAGAAATGTTAACTAAGTTAGTTAACGATCATTTGGAATTTAGTAAATTGAATTAATAAATGACAAGTTGATTTATTCAAGTTAAATCATAATTGATCATTCGATTTGTTCGGATATTAATAAAATTTCATATAATTGGTTATATAAGGTTAATAGTCGAAAAATAAATAGCTTAAATAAATTGTAGGTTAACTAAAATATTAAACGATAAATTTGTCGTTTGATTGTTCAAATATTAATAAACTGTAAATGTTTTTTCAAGGTCTAAATCAGTCGAGACTGGAGTGGATTGCAAAATAAAAAGCAAAGGTGAGTTAATCTCACTCAGTTAATTTAAATTTAAATTTAAATGATTAAATTTAAATAATTGTTTGAAATGGTTGAATTTGATTTATGTGCTATAGTGTGGTATATGTTTGGAATTGGCATATTATGTAATGCTAACGGCTGTGGATGCAGGGAAAACAGGTTGGAGGGATCCAACTGGATCCCTCAACATTTATTTAAATTATTGAAATTACCCTGTTATGATGATTGATATTTTATGATGAATTATGTTGACATATTGAATGCAATGGTTTGTTTGGATAATTGGGTATAATGAATTTCCAGAAAAATATATATCTTGGATGTTGAAAGAAAAGAAAGGAAGTGAATTTGTAAGTAAAATAATTATGGAAATTTGAATGAATTTAAGAATGAAATAAAAATAAATAAAGTGACATAAGAATTCTAATTTATAAATCTTGAATATAGAAAGGAGATTTTTGAATTAATAAAAAGTTAATGAATTGTAAACTCCAATGCTTATATCTAAAAGAACGGAACATTTATTTTAAATTTAAGATTTTAATTTTTGAAAGGAACAAAGAAGAAATGGGAAAAGCCTGAAATTTGTATATTTCAGTTAAAAGATTTAAAATCAAACAGCAAATAATAATAATAAAAAAATAAAGTCCATAATTAATTTTGAAATGAACCGAGCAAGTAACGAAATTTATTTCAAATAGAATGAATTGGAAATCAATTCGAGAAATTGATTTAAGTGCTTGAAATTGGAATTTTCTCTGGATGGCCAAGTACACGTTTTAAAAGTAAATTTGTAAGTATAAATTAATGCTTTAAAGTTGTTTTTAAAGAAAGAAAGTTTTGTAAAATTTATGATTTCTAATATTTAATTTCTAAAGCAAGTATTTCCTTTTAATATATTATAGCATTAATTATTTAAAAGTGATTTAGTATTTGTTTTAAAGGTGAAACCTGGTTTTATATTTTATAAAGAAACCTTATTTTCTCAAATTCATATAGTATGTATTTTTAACAAATTATTTAAGTAGTTTTATCCTAAGTGTTTTAAAGTATGTATTTTCAAAGTAAAGTGTTTTAAATTATTTTAGAAATCTAGTTTTGTGCTTGGTGATTTCAGAGGAGATAGAAAATATTTGGAAAAGTTTATTCTGGCAAGAAAGATGGTTTTGAAACTGTTTTCAAAGGGTTGAAAATAGAAATATACCTTGTGAAGATATTTTGAGGTAATTAAATAATTTGACAAAATTATTTATTTGTTGGATGGATGTTTGTGAAAATAAATTGATAGTTAAATAACCGACTATCAATATTGGACAAATGCATTGATCGTTTCGAAGAGACCGGAATCGGATTTGCTACAGCGTGATAGGGGGTTCTCGCTTTGCGTTAGGTGGCGAACGGGAGACTCTTACCCCTACATTCCCTCGGGGATAGTATAAGGTCTTGTGGGGTTGGTTGCGAGTCGAGAGGCTGGCCGTAAAAGCAAATCCAAGGTATCACTGTGAGCCACAGCGGGGCTGGGATGGTTGAAAAGCCTACCGGTCGTGAGTTGTTGCTGATGGTTGAAAAGCCTAGGTCGTTACACTTGGTATCAGAGCATAGGTTGGTGATAACCTTGGCTCTGGTGGGAATTACTCATAAAATAGAGTCTATAGTACTCTAGAATGAGTTTGAGCGTATTAATATATATGAGCGCGTATTTGTTAGTGAGTATAAATTGTTTTAATATTGTGTTGATTGGTTTATTGAGTGGCATATGAACCTTCGTCGGCACAGTCTGGACAACTGTATCGAAGGGGTTTCTAAACACTTGAATAGAACAATCGACACGGTATTGTTTTAAATGTGGGTGAATGAAATAATTTTACCCAAAAATATATTTCGATATAAAGAAAAGCTTTTGTAAACTATTTTAGTTAATATATGGTTGCTTGGACGTTAGAAATGATGATATTAAAGTATTATCATTGTTAAGCGAAAATTTAACTAGAAATTGCAATATAATTACAAATTTAAGGGATGAATTCATTATAGAATGAAATTTATAAATATGAATTATAGATGTAAATTATAAATTGAAATATAATTAATTGGGAATTCGTATAAGCATAAACTATACAAATGCATTTTAGTTAAAATTTGAATTAACATAGAATTTGGAAACGTTAAAACCCCAGAGATTTTGGATGTATTTTGGAGGTAAATAGTATTATTGTTGTTTTTGGGTTATTTCTGAAAGGAAATTTGTTTAAAAATGGATTTTTAAAGGGAGATAACATTGAATTCACTTTAGTCACTGGAAAATAACTTCGGTGATGACTGCAACATCATCAATGTTCATTTTCGAATTTCTGAGTGATAGATTGCTACCAAATTGATTTGTTCAGAAAAACCTGTTTTTTTTTTAATTTCAAGGGAAATTTGTTGGGAAATAAAACCAGGATTGGTTTGACTTTTGAGAAATGTGATTTGAGATGTTGGAGATTTCAAAACAATTTGAAGCCAAAGTCGGGTGTTTAAAAATCCTGATGAGATAGTTGTAAGCTTATAAATTGAGATGATTTTTAAATCATGAAAGGAATATAAGTTTTGAATAATGGAATTTAAATTTAAAAGTTAAAAATGAAATTAACTTGGATGGGAATGAAAATTTGACTGGATTGAAATTAATCGAATCGGCTTAAAATATTACCAGTTGTATTCGAATCAAGTTGAAATTGAATTAAGTCAAATAAATCTGAGTTAAAGAAAACTGAATGGGAATGAGAATTCAATTGAATTAATGAACGGAATTATATTCTTACCTGAACAAATGGAAAATAAATTGGATAAGAATTAGATTGAAATAAATAAACCAGAATAACTTATAAAAGAATTAAAATGCATGAATAAAATATGCTTGGTTTATAAAGAAGCATAAGGCTTGAGTTAAAATAAAAGAAGAATATATTCAAGCCTATAATGAATGGAATTGTGTAAATAATAAGTTGTGACTTATAAATTTTGAAAGTGGAATAGAAAATCCAAAATAAATATTGTTTGCTGTTTTGGATAATATAATAAAATAAAAATCTTAACTTGAATTATAAAATAAATTTGAACTTAAGAAAATTAAATGAAGAGATTTTGAGATTAAAAATCAAGTTCTGGTTTATAAGTTGGGTAAAAACTAATTAGATAATAAATTAATTAGTGAAATATGTAATGGAAACCTAATGTAGTTAAATAAATGCTGAATTGTGAGGTTATGATGAAGTTTGAAAATAAAACTCAAGTTATAAATCAAATTTGACCTAGATCGATAGTGAAGTAAATGTAATTAAATTGTGGTCAATTAACTAGTTGGTAAATTGGGAATGGATAGAAGATTCAGAACTTGAGTTATTAATTCAAATTTAACTTGAAGTGTTAATAGATTAAATATAGTTGGGAATATGTTGATCAAATAAAAATGGAAATGGATTAAATAGTAATGGTATGAATTGCAAATTAAATCCAAATATGTGGAAATAAATTGGATATGGCATTGTAATCAATTGAATGAGTTAAACCTGAAAATTTAAATGTTGTAGAAAACTAATCAAATGAAATTGTAGTTTGAAATGAGATTAGATTGAAATAGAATCAAGTTAAATTGAAAATAGAGCTTTGTTCGCAAAATGAGGATGAGCTTAAGTATAAATTTGAATAAAATTGAAGTAAATTAACTTAAGCTAAGAAGAATGGAGAAGAGTTGAATTGAATTCAACTAAAAATTAAGTTTAATAATAGTGGATTGGATTTAAATCAAGTAAAAATAAATTTTAATTGAAATAAAATTCGGTGAGTTGCCGATAATATTTAATGGAATGAAAATGCTTAAATAAATTGTTGTAAACCATTTAAATTATTAAGGGATTGAAATAACTTGAGACAATAAGAAAAATAGAATGTTCCAAGTTTATTAGAATGGTTTAAGTGAATGTAGATAGACTAATTATATGGAATAAATAAGTGATGGAATAAATAAGAATCAAATGAAATGTGGTTTAAATACATGGAGAAATGGTTATTGAACGGAATAGCTCGGATTGTCTTCGAGCTAGATAAAATAGTTTGGAACAAACAAATATAGAATGAAATGTAAATAAATGGACTGTGAACGAAATTTAAACAGAAGGTGTTGAGCTAGATCAAATGATTTTGAATGGAACCTGTTTGAACAATGAACTAGTTTGGTTAATAAAATGAAATGTAAGAGAATGAATTCAAATTCGAATGCAATGAAACCGAGAATATATGAATTGTGAATAAACTTAAAATGGAATGGAATTAAGTATAAATTGAGTTGAAATCCATTCAAATAGGTTATAAAACGTAAATACTTATTTATTCACATAAATCTCGTCAAATTGCATGGAATAAATTATCATTGGATGTAAATGGAAGTAATTAAAAATTCTATGGATTGATAGGAGTAAAATAAATTGATTTTGAAAAGCAATTGAATTAAATATGAGTTCAGTTTGCTTAAGAATAAATTAAATGTAAGCGATTGAGTTTTAAACCATTCAAATTGATGAGATTGTATATGAATGGATTGAAAACCCTTCAAATTGAATGAAAATGGTTTGTAAATTAATTGAAACAGTTGAATTGGTATGAAAACTATATAAATTGCTTACAAAAAAATGTTTGGTGTGAATTTCTTTTAGAATTCATATGTTTTAACCATTGCAACTAGGTGAAATATAGTTAAACTGCATATATTTGGTACTTACATGTTTAAATTGAGTAAATACAGGTACCTGGGAGCCGTATGGCTGGATTTGGGTTGCATTAATTGCTAAAAAAAATAAGCCTCTTGCTTAAAATGCTAAATAAGGTACGCCTACGCAGTTAAATTAGGAAATATGAACTGTTTTTGGTTTTTTCGACCGTGTGGGTCGATGTATATATATTTATCTCTTTTGTCAAATTGCAAAAGCTCCTCCGTACAAAGGGGACTCTGCCAAAAAATTTCAGAAATTTTGGGAGTTAGAAATTTTTTGCAATTTTTTGGAAAATTTTGTTACGGGAAAATTTAAAATAAGTTAGTAAATGAAACTAATTAAAATAAGGATATGAATTAGAAATAAATGACAAATAAAATTTATATATTCAGAGTTAAAGATAAGTTGAATTCATATGGAAATGAAAGAATCGATTTGAATAGAAATGGATATAAATTAAAGTGGTAAAGTGAAAATAATTGTAAGAAACATATAGAATGCTTATGTTAACTTAAGTAAGGAATGGAGAATTTCTTAATTGGGAATTGATAATGTAAATATATTCTAAGTTGGTATTTGGATGAATATTGACTTTTGGTAAGAAAGTCGATAAAATGTTTATGGAATATTGTGATTGGATGTTATTGTCAAGTAGGATATGCAGGTATTATAAAGGGGAAAAGAGAATTGATTTTGATTTCAGAAGATAAATTTGAATTGCCAACAAAAAGGTATGTAATTAAATTTGGTATGAAATTGGATTGGGTTTTTGGATCGAGCCACTTGGCTTTTTGTTTTGTTTTTGGATTTAGGAGGCCGTAGAGCCATTTTGTAGTTATACCGAGCTAGCAGCGCAAAGGAGACGCTGGCGAAATTTTTCGAAAATTTAGAGAGTTGGAAAATTTTTGAGAAAATTTTGATAGTTTAAAATTTATTTTAAAATTAAAACTTGAATGTTTGGGAAAATGGGATTGTTTGCAAACAATGGGAGAGTAGAGAAGTCAATAAGAATAATAATAATGGGTCTTTTACAAAAAGATCGTTTGGGAAGATGTTAAATCATTTGTTTTGGAGAAATAGTAACGGGTATTGGACCATTCTTCCTAATTAGTAATTTCGGGGATGAAATTCTTTTAAGGGGGGAGGAATGTGACGCCTGGAATTTTCAAGCATTTGAAATCGGAATATTTAATTGATTTTAAATATTCAGTAGAGCAATTTTAACTTGAATTACAAATATCACGATTTATTTGATAATTAAATTTTTGAATCAAATAACTGGAAGCCGAGCTAAATGTTGAATCTGAAGTTTTATACCTGTTGAAAATAATTTGAAGGCTTGTAAAATTTATATTAATAGCACTGAAGATAATAGAAGTTGTAAAATTTAAATTAACAGAGATTTGTTCAGTTTTAAAATTTTGTAGCTTAAATCGAATTTAAAAATAGCCTTCCGAAACACAGTCTCAGAATTCGACAAAACCAGTTCCATTGGATCCGTAATACTGAATTATTATCGGATTTCGAATTTCGTGTTGATCGGAGTAAGTGTGTGAGTGTACGGTAGATAAACGCACTTAAATTTATATCGAAAATTTAATTAAGTAACTGGATCCAAAAAGCTATTTTCCCCATATGGTCGAGCTAGACCTCGAAGCCTGTTCCAGCATGTTCAGGTTAGCGATATAACATTAGGAACGCCAGTCGTTGCATATAAATTGGAGTTTGGGGTTTAGAGTTTTGGACCACGGGATATTTTGGATATAAAAATATAAAAATTTCAAATCCTTGGCCACCCTATAAGCAGACCTAGCCTGTCTCTATCGTCACCCTTCTCTGTGAAGCCATCTGTCATCTATATACATTGCGTCCCCCTTCTCCTTTGTACAGCCGAAACTAATCAATAAAAAAAATTATGGAACTCACGAAATAATGGCAACTCCTTTTCTTAAGAAACCGAAACCTTCTCTCTTAAATAAAATTCCCAAACTAATAACCCTCTTCGTTTCAGCTCGAATCAATCGACCTCCTTCTCATCCCAGTTTGATTTAAGGTCATGTACGTGATTGGGATTCGTGTTTGCAGCAAGTGTTCGAATTGAATTGGGCGGCGCGATTTCTAGCTATTCGTCGAACACTCAAAGCTAGGAATTAGAGGTGAGGCTCGCGACTTTATAGCAATCAATTCTTGTTGTTCGGGGGCTGTTCTACGTTGGTTGCTGGCAATGGGAGGGGTGGACGCGAGCAATTTCGCGGTGGAGTTGGGATGTCGAAGTTTGTGGAAGCCGTGTGGTGGTAGGCGTTAGCGACCTCGATGACAATTGAGGAAGGCTGTTCGATGGCAGAAGCTCGTACTGTAGGCAGCAAGGTATTCTTAAGTTTGCAATTTAATTTTGAAATTTAAAAAAAAAATTACTATTGAGATTTAAATTATAGACAGAAAGTTTAATTGGCAAATCTGAATTGATATAAACATGTATAGAAACAGAAAAGGCATTTTACAGTAAAATAATTTTGTTTGATATATGAGTTCAGAAGGAAATTATTATACCTTTGCTGTTTAAAAATAATTTATGTGCAGTAAGGTATAGAGTTGTATATTTTAATTTAATTTCATGATTATATGTACATATATACATATCAGAAAATATAGATATGATTATATATATAGAAATCTGTCAACTTTAAGTAATCGGTAAATTTATGTGAGGAGTTAATATATATATATATATATATATATATATATATATATATATTTAACCTGTCTTTGAATTTCTAGATTGGACAGAAAAGAAATGTTAACTAAGTTAGTTAACGATCATTTGGAATTTAGTAAATTGAATTAATAAATGACAAGTTGATTTATTCAAGTTAAATCATAATTGATCATTCGATTTGTTCGGATATTAATAAAATTTCATATAATTGGTTATATAAGGTTAATAGTCGGAAAATAAATAGCTTAAATAAATTGTAAGTTAACTAAAATATTCAACGATAAATTTGTCATTTGATTGTTCAAATATTAATAAACTGTAAATGTTTATTCAAGGTCTAAATCAGTCGAGACTGGAGTGGATTGCAAAATAAAAAGCAAAGGTGAGTTAATCTCACTCAGTTAATTTAAATTTAAATTTAAATGATTAAATTTAAATAATTGTTTGAAATGGTTGAATTTGATTTATGTGCTGTATTGTGGTATATGTTTGGAATTGGCATATTATGTAATGCTAACGGTTGTGGATGCAGGGAAAAAAGGTTGGAGGGATCCAACTGGATCCCTAAACATTTATTTAAATTATTGAAATTACCCTGTTATGATGATTGATATTTTATGATGAATTATGTTGACATATTGAATGCAATGGTTTGTTTGGATAATTGGGTATAATGAATTTCCAGAAAAATATATATCTTGGATGTTGAAAGAAAAGAAAGGAAGTGAATTTGTAAGTAAAATAATTATGGAAATTTGAATGAATTTAAGAATGAAATAAAAATAAAATAAAGTGACATAAGAATTCTAATTTATAAATCTTGAATATAGAAAGGAGATTTTTGAATTAATAGAAAGTTAATGAATTGTAAACTCCAATGCTTATATCTAAAAGAACAGAACATTTATTTTAAATTTAAGATTTTAAATTTTGAAAGGAACAAAGAAGAAATGGGAAAAGCCTGAAATTTGTATATTTCAGTTAAAAGATTTAAAATCAAACAGCAAATAATAATAATAATAAAATAAAGTCCATAATTAATTTTGAAATGAACCGAGCAAGTAACGAAATTTATTTCAAATAGAATGAATTGGAAATCAATTCGGGAAATTGATTTAAGTGCTTGAAATTGGAATTTTCTCTGGATGGCCAAGTACACGTTTTAAAAGTAAATTTGTAAACATAAATTAATGCTTTAAAGTTGTTTTTAAAGAAAGCAAGTTCTGTAAAATTTATGATTTCTAATATTTAATTTCTAAAGCAAGTATTTCCTTTTAATATATTATAGCATTAATTATTTAAAAGTGATTTAGTATTTGTTTTAAAGGTGAAACCTGGTTTTATATTTTATAAAGAAACCTTATTTTCTCAAATTCATATAGTATGTATTTTTAACAAATTATTATTTAAGTAGTTTTATCCTAAGTGTTTTAAAGTATGTATTTTCAAAGTAAAGTGTTTTAAATTATTTTAGAAATCTAGTTTTGTGCTTGGTGATTTCAGAAGAGATAGAAAATATTTGGGAAAGTTTATTCTGGAAAGAAAGATGGTTTTGAAACTGTTTTCAAAGGGTTGAAAATAGAAATATACCTTGTGAAGATATTTTTAGGTAATTAAATAATTTGAAAAATTATTTATTTGTTGGATGGATGCTTGTGAATATAAATTGATAGTTAAATAACTGACTATCAATATTGGACAAATGCGTTGATCGTTTCGAAGAGACCGGGATCGAGATTAATTTCTCGAAAACCACTTCGATCTGGTTTGTACGTTTCGTGAAAACGATTTTGGATTCGAAGATGCAGCAGTGAAGTGCAAGGGCTAGTCGCTACTAATCCTGAGGATATTTCCAAAATGGATGTAGTAGGAATAGTGCCTTCGGTTCCGTTCGAACCCGGGACGGACTTGTATGGATGAATGCTTGCGAAACATCGTCAGGTGGACGATGGGCATTCAAAGAAATATGTTCTATAAAGGTAACGCTTATCCTCAAGCCTCATCAAATGGGAATGACTGAAAATCAGGGGTTATGCAGCAAGGCTAGGTGGGTAGCACCCAAGCAGGGTGAGGTCATTCCTGTCTAGATGTTCCTTTTTATTTCGGCTTAGTGGACGGTTGTTGATCCCAACCGCGGAGTGATCTCACTCGGGACTGTCCAGTAAGGGATGGTTCCGGCCTTGTGTTACAGGGGAGCTGGCGTACTCCTCGGTACGGTGATCTAGGCCCCGTACTGTGACAGGTGGTACCCCAGTGCCTAGTCATTAGTTGGAAATCCATTCTCCCTACGAGCCTTGTACGAGTTTTGTTTGTATTACCCACTCTGTGGCTAGTAGCTGGAATTTAATAATGTAACAATTTCAGCTATTTTATAAGTATTTGTGTATAGTCCCTATTATAATATCAGAAGATTTCTATAAAAATTGTTTTAGCTATCGTAAGGTAAAAACCCGACATGTTTATTTGTGGCGTGGTCTTACGAGATGCTTTTGTTTTCAAAGGATTTTTGAAACTTTAATAATCAATCGAATGTGATTTTCTCACGCTGGTATTCCAGACTGACTCGGGTGTTATTTAACTGTAATGCTCGGGTCAGACCGAGTATTATAGGATACAGGTTTTGATGCGGTGGAACTCGGGAGACGAGCTGGATGACGATACGTACTCACGTACTTATATATATATATATATTTCCGCTGTGTTGAGTTGTTGTGTATCCATTTGTATGACATTGATGTTGAGCTGGGACTGATGTACTCTGATGATGTAATGTATGTAAACAGATATATTTGATTTTGAGTAAAGATCATTTATTATCTATTATATATTATTCCACTGCGATGGTTAGATTCTGATGTTGATTTTGTTTTCTCTTCTTCTACCTCTTCTTCTTAAACCCAAATGGTTCGTATTTCTGTGCAACTTGAGTTGATTGTTGTAGAATAGTGTTGACTCAAGGGGTACGGATTTGCGGGTCATTACAGAAAGAGTAAAGAAGAAATTGAATAATAATAATAATAATAATAATAATAATAAAGTCCATAACTACTGAATTTGGAGACGAACTGATAACTAAAAGGATTTATTTCAAATAAAAGAAATTGGAAATCAATTTGGGGAAATTGAATTAAGTGATTGAAGTTGGAATTTTCTCTGGATAACCAAGTACGTTTTTAAAGTAAATTTTTAAATTTAAATTAAATGTTTAAAGTTGTTTTTAAAGAAAGCAAGTTTCGTAAAATTTATTATTTCTATTATTTAAAGTCTAAAGTAAGTATTTTCTTTAGTCTATTCTAACAGTAATTATTAAGAAGTAATTTAGTATTTTGTTTTTAAAAGTAGAAGTCTAGTTTTATATTTTATTAAGTAACCCTATTTTCAAATATTCATATAATATGTATTTTTAACAAAATATTAAAGGAATTTTTAACTTGAATGTTTTAAAGTATATTTTTTTAAAAAGTAAATTGTTTTAAATTAATTTATAAAAATCTAGTTTTGTGCTTGGTGATTCCAGTGGAAATGGAAATTCTTGGAATTTATTCTGAGAAAGGCAAATAGTTTTGAAAACTGTTTTCAAAGGAATTTGAAAAGTGAAAATATATCTTGTGAAGATATTTTTGGAATAAATAAATAATCTGGGGAATTATTTATTGTTTGATGGATGTTTGTAAATATTAATTGATAGTTAAATCACCGACTATCAATATTGGCCAAATACGTTGATCGTTTCGATGAGACCGGGATCGGGATTTATTTCTCGAAAACCACTTCGATCCGCTTTGTACGTTTCGTGAAAACGATTTTGGATTCAAAGATGGAGCAGTGAAGTGCAAATGCTAGTCGCTACTAATCCTGAGGATATTTCCAAAATGGATGTAGTAGGAATAGTGCCTTCGGTTCCGTTCGAACTCGGGACGGACTTGTATGGATGAATGCTTTCGTAAACATCGTCAGGTGGACGATGGGAATTCTAAGGGATATGTTCTAAAAAGGTAACGCTTAGCCTCAAGCCTCATCAAATGGGAATGACTGAAAATCAGGGGTTATGCAACAAGGCTAGGTGGGTAGCACCCAAGCAGGGTGAGGTCATTCCAGTCTAGATGTCCCTTTTTATTTCGGCTTAGTGGGCGGTTGTTGATCCAATCGTGGGGTGAGCTCACTCAGGATTATCCAGTAAGGGGTAGTCCTAGCCTTGTGTTGCAGGGGAGCGGGCGTACTCCTCGGTACGGTGATCTAGGCCCCGTACTGTGACAGGTGGTACCCTAGTGCCTAGTCATTAGTTGGAAATCCATTCTCCCTACGAGCCTTGTACGAGTTTTGTTTGTATTACCCACTCTGTGGCTATTAGCTGGAATTTAATGAATGTAACAATTTCGGCTATTTTATAAGTATTTGTATATAGACCCTATTATAATATCAGAGCATTTC
Source organism: Allium cepa (assembly GCA_030765085.1). NCBI lineage: Eukaryota > Viridiplantae > Streptophyta > Magnoliopsida > Asparagales > Amaryllidaceae > Allium > Allium cepa. The sequence goes on along the minus strand of CM060940.1, from coordinate 210,548,293 downwards.
TATAAAAATTGTTTTAGCTATCGTAAGGTAAAAACCCAACATGTTTATTTGTGGCGTGGTCTTACGTGATGCTTTTATTTTCAAAGAATTTTTGAAACTTTAATAATCAATTGGGTGTGATTTTCTCACGTTGGTATTCCAGACTGACTCAGGTGTTATTTAACTGTAATGTTCGGGTCAAACCGAGTATTATAGGATACAGGATGCTATGGAGCTCAGGAGACGAGCAAGATGACGATACGTACTTCTGTACTTGTTTATATACATATATTCCGCTGTGTTGAGTTGTTGTGTATCCATTTGTATGATATTGATGTTGAGCTGTGATTGATGTACTCGGATGATGTAATATATAAATAGAGATATTTAAGTTTTGAGTAAAGAGTATTTATTATCTATTATATTTAATTCCGCTGCGATTGTTAGATTATGTTGTTGTTTTCTATTTTCTTCTTCTACCTCATCTTCTTTAACCCAAATGGTTCGTATTTCTGTACAACTTGACTTGATTGTTGTAGAATAGTGTTGACTCAAGGGGTACGGATTTGCGGGCTGTTACACAAATGAATTGAAATTGAGTTTGAATTATGGAAATAAATTTATGAATGAATGAGTTTACAATTTCATTAGTAAATGAAATTGGAAACTAAATGTTGAAATTCATCTTGAAATTGCAAGTAAATTGAAAATTTGTCAAGTTGGATCAAATAAAGCTAAGTATTAAATTAAAAATTAGTAAGTAAAACTAATTGAAGAAATGACAAATTTAATATGGGTTGAAATGAATTGAATTCAACATTTATAAATAAAAGGGTAAATTAAATTCATATGGAATTTGAAATCCAGTTTAAATATAAGTGGTTATAAACCGAAATAGTGAATTGAATTGTGTTTGGGAACGAACAAAAGAATAAAAACTGAAATTGAAAACTGAATATCAAAAACCAATTTGAATTGTGCGAGATGAAATGAGTTAGAACTTGTAATGAATTAGTAAAAGAAACTAATTTAAAATAACAAGATGAATCAGTTGTGAATGAAAAAAAATAATTGATAAAATTCAATATTCAGAAGGTAAATTGAATCCAAATAGAATTGAAATTGTAAATTGAATTCAAATGAAATTGATAATGTGAGATTGAATGAAAATGGATATTATAGTTAGCAGGATATACAGGCGTATTAAAGGAAAATGGGATTTTGATTTCGAAGATAAAAAAATTGAATTGCTCGTCAAAAGGTATGTAATTTGAATTTCAATATGAAATTTGATGATTTTCTTTTGCAGCCACTTGGCTTTTTCTTTTCTTTTTGAAATCTGGAGGGCCGTGGTGCCATTTTTGTAGTCTTACCGAGCTAGCCGCGCAAAGGAAACGCTGGCGAAATTTTTTGAAAATTTAAGGCGTTAGAATATTTTTGTGAAAATTGGAAATTTTTGAAAACTATAACTTTGATTTTAGAGTGAAAAGTTAAACGATATAGTTGGTTTTGAAAAGATAACTAAGTATGATTTGAAAACTTAGTAAAGTTATTGTAAGAAGTTTAACTATGGATTTTGGAAAAGTTAAAATGTTCAAATAAATTTGAAATTTAATTTGAACAATTGGTTTTGAAGAATTAATGGATTTCAAGACTTTTCCTTACTTGGTAATTTCGAGGACGAAATTCTTTTCGTGGGGGAAGTTTGTAACGACCCAGAATTTCTGTCATTTGAAATTCGTATATTTAATTGATTTTAAGTATTAACAAGTAAAATTTGTAAGTCGAAAAAATTTTATTTCGAATATCTAGATTTAATTGGATAATTAAATCGATAATTTAATATTTGAAATTTCAGAAATAATTGGAAATTGGGTTTAATGTGATTAAGATTGATTTGAAAAGTTGTATTAAATCATATTGGAGTTAGAACGATATTTTAGAACTTTTAAAATTTAATTAAAAGTTAATTTGTGGAAATTGAATATTTTAATATTTAATTGGCGACTAAAAATAGCCATTTTTCAAATAGTCTCAGATTTCGACGAAACCAGTTTCATCGGATCCGTAATGTTATATTATTGTAATATTTCAAATTTCGTGTCAATCGAATTTACGGTTTGTCCGAGGCAAGCTAAAACACGTAGAAAATCATTTGAGTGAATTTTGAATTTAAATAGTCGATTCAAAAACATATCTTCCAAATACGATCGAATTGGCCTTCGATATATATTTCATTGCGTTCGGAATGGGGGTAAACATTATAAACGCCAGGCGGCACGCTTCGATTGGAGTTCGGAAAATTTCGGGATGAATAGTGTTTCGATATTTTCTATAAAAGCACCTCTATTATTCACTTTTGCAACGAAACCCTGACTAGGTCAGGCCGCCACTTTCAAATTTTAATGGCCAAATTCTTTCGTTTCTTTTTCTCTTAATCTCTCTCAATCTGCTCGTTTTTATCGAAAGTTATCAACTACAAAAATATAGAGCACGATGAGAGCTTCGAATCCATACGGAGATGTTGGGGTTCAAAGCTATAGATCGGCAAAAAGATGGCGTCGAACGGCCGTAGTTCGCGCACAAAATTCGAGCAAGAAGCTCGACCAAGCTTCACCATACTCAGGCCGAAGGTGGCTCTCATGAAGGCGCTGCAAACAGCGTGGGCCGATCGTCTTCAAAGTCGATGCGGTGGTCGCGAAAATTCAACAAGAAGTGGCGGTCGTGGGTTCCTATTCGCATACGAAGACCCGGGGAAGGAGAAAACAGTACACGGCCTTGATTTTGCTAGATGAAAACGAATGGTCCAGATGTACAAAGGTTAAAAATAATAAAAGAATTTGTAAATTAATATATATTAAAATTCGTATAAACTTTAAACTATCATAACTCTTTCATACGAGGTCCGTTTCGCACGAAACGAATTGCGTTAGGTTCGTATTTACCTTTAAATGGGTATTTGTTGTGATTTGCTTGAATTTGAATGCTACACTTATTTTAAAAATAAGCGCTCGTTATTCGGTTTAGCCGGGAGAGGACCTTTGGGTCATGAATCCCATTCCGAATAGTGATACGTCGTAATGGATAGCATTTGAAGACCGGTGTTGAAGACCGGATATTTTTGAAAACGGAAGGATTACCGTCGAATGTCTCTGCATCGGCTGATCTCCGATATAGATATTTTATCACCCTTTGTGATGGGAAGTCCTGTCATGATTAGTGAACATCTGGATTACAAGGGCTTCTTTGGAAGTGCCTTCGGTTCCGTTCGATCCCGGAACGGACTTGTATAGATGTGTCTGTGACGTTACAATTTGAGATGTAAAGCTAGTTTCTATCAAATTCATTTTTGTTGGTGGCGGAGAATTTATTCTCTTAGCTTAACACCCTTCTCTTAGACGTACGAGCTCAGAGGTTATGTAGTTGATGGTTACTAGTGATACATTTCCAATTTGGTAATGTGGCATACGAAGTGTTGCTGATCATTTGTTGATCAAAGCATAGCTTTTGTATAAAGCGTAGCTTTGTGGACGATACTTCGTCGGACCTCACACCCCGGAAATGGTCAAAACAGGAAAGATGCAGCAAGGTTTTAGGGAGTAGCGCCCCTTAGAGTATGTACATTTCCTTCTGGATATAAGTGGTATCATGGTATGGAGCCCTGATATTTAACTTTGGTGGATGTCGCAAATATATATGACTTTGTGATTGATGTTGGTTGAGGATCCTCGGATAAAGGTTGTTTACAACTGGGGGATGGCATACTCGTGTCAGTTGTTACCTACTTTTGCAGAGGTAACCCGGCCTTGTGTTGGCAGAGATCCGGTTAGTTTCTCGAGACGTCTCTCCAGAGGCGTACCCATGTGGCAATGGGAAGTTCCCTGGCCTAACCATTTGTTGGAAAATCCAAAGAAACAATATGAGCCCTGTACAGTTTTAGTTGTATAACCTGCCATGGAATGTGGCGGTAACCTGCTATTGAACATGGTAGCTATTGTAGGCATAAGTGTGAAATGTCTATGCTGGCTAAGATTTATATTATACTTTCGAAATGTTTTCCTACACTTTGCACTTATAATAATAATATCAAAGAAATTTGAGTATCAAGCATGTTTGACTATCATAAGGAGAAATCTCCTCCGATTCTGCGTTTGCACTGTGTGTGTATGCGGGAGGCCTTATGGTAGTTACATTTTCTAAAAGCATTGTGGATCTATTCTAAAATATTTCTTTGTTTGTTTTAAAGATATAATTGTTTTAAGTTCTCACACTAGTCCCATGACCGACCTCGAGTTTATTGTTTCCTTCCTAAACTCTGGGTGCCCACCAATTTCCACACGGGCAGTCTAGAGTCAGGTTATCAGGTCATTCTGGAATTCAGGAGTTGCTGTGGAGATCTGGAGGCAAGTTGGATGGCATGGAGTATCAACTAGTATATAGTATTTCTTTTTCGCTGTTTGTTGTTATAAACTCTGATGATGTAATGTAATGTGATGTAATGTAATAACTGATATAGTTCTTTGATTTAAAGATTATTCATTCATCTATTATATGTTGTTCCGCTGCGATTGTGAGATTCTGATATTGTTTCTGTTACTTCTTCTTTCTTACTTCTTCTATCTTTTTCTTTTTCTTTAACCCTAACAATTCGGGTTTCCGGCCTTCGATTGCTCGGCAGTTGATACGGTGGACGTATTAATGTCGATTTTCGAAAGTTGAAAATCATGTCTATTACATAAAGGTAGAGAGATTCCTTGCGTAGTTGCTTCCATTAATAGGTGTTCTATGGTCGCTTCTGATGGTGATGAAGAGTTGCAGTGAAGAGGAGCGAACATGTCTTTTCAATTGTGACAGTTGTACTTTGAGTTTCAACACACGAGTTTAGAATCAGACGTTTGAAAAATGTTTCAGACGTCTGGCTCTTATATATTTTTTGTATATGGTAGCTTTTAAGACGTCTGAGTAAATTAACCAGACGCCTGATTCTGTCTGATTTGCAAACCAGAGGATTCAATCAGACGTCTGGCTAGTGCACCCAGACGTCTGAACTTGTGCATGTTGCTTTTCTTGTGTCTGTGTCATTGCTCTTTTGATTCTATCATCTTGTAGCCTCTTGATACTTTCTTTGAGTCTTGTTCTTGTCTCTTTGTTGATGTTACTCTAACAATTGCCGGTGAATAGAAATATATATGCATATTTGATTTCTATTGTATAGTTTTCGTCATCGAAACCATAGAATTGATTTCCTAACAATATCAACAAAATACACGGGCAACCTATGACATGCATAGAGTATTACTATACATATCACAAGGCCAAGCATATATACAAAACATACTTGCATTACATGGACAAATGCAAGGTCAAGCTGAATAGTTCAACATAACCAGCACGAGGTCAAGCTAAATGGCTCAAAACAAGCAACGTGAAGCAGCAAATCAAAACTATGTGCACCACTAAAGAAAACAAAAATAAGTGTAGTTCAATACATGCACGGATGCACAAGGAAAAATCGTAACCAAGTGTAGATCAATAAGAACACTCAATTCCTTGTACAACAGCATACACCATAACAAAGGTGAATACAACAAAGAAGTAAAACACACAGGCATGAATAACAACAAACGCAGCAATGCAAAAACATACACAAGCATTAACAAGAAATACGTAAGTGGACTAGTGTACAAGACTAGCAAAGCAGTTCAGCAAAAAGAATGGTTAAGGAAAAACTATTATCAACTCGAAGTTTTTCTCATCCACACCAACAGTAAAGCCAAACAATTATCAATCACTAGCCATTGTGAACTCCTCAACACAACATCTACAACCAACATAACATCTTCAACATAGCATCACATTAGTGAATATCATCATCACCATTCATGCTCAGATTCACATCACCCTCTTAGAGCACAATCACTAATTACATGATCAATCATCTATGGCCATTATCCCAAACTATTGTTGATCAACACAAGAACAAGCAGTAATCATGTTTCAACATCAGATAAGAGCACAACAGTCGGATTCATAATCGAATTCAAGTTAACACTAATCATTTAAAGCACAAGGAGAAGATTCATTCATTCATATATATGTACATACACACATAGATATATATACACATACATATACATACATACATGGAAGTTAAGAGCATCGCACGATAATCAAATTATAGCAACAAATTAAGGAACATCGGATACGCATCCATGGGAAAGCTACACCCAAGTGCAGACATGCAAAATGAACAAGTCAAGCATGTCGAACAGGTCAAGCATGTCTGTTAATTAAATTCTTCGTTAACACTAAAAGTGTGAGGAAGGTGAGACTTAGTTGAGTAAAGATGTGACGCCCCACCTCTATACCCACACTAGCCAAGGACACTACGGGGTAATGCCGTAAACTAGCACGGAGAATAAGGCTGTTGAGGAGCGACCATCTGTATAATTGCTTTGTGTGAGTACCGATATGCCAAATAAAAGTATAACTTTTCATCTCAAGAGGAAATCCGACATACCGACCCAAACTCAAAACTACTACACAGTGGCTCTATGTAATCTTAGGAAACAAATATAGAAATAAACATAACACAAATCAGTCACAGATAATTCATATCACAAAGGCGGAAATAGATATGAATATATATAACATATAAAAGTGTTCATCAGAGTAGTGGTCAACAAGATCCACATTATCACAAAAGAAATAGCTATCAGTGCTATATAAAGGAATATGGGTACAACCATAAGTCTATATCTCAAGTGTATACAACAAAAACTACTAATCTAAGTAGTTAGCCAAAAGTTAAGGTAATGATCCTGGATGAGAAGTCAAGCAGAAGCAAATGTAACATCTCGGTCTGACCCGAGTATTATTTAATAAGAAAATAATAAACGGATCAGTCTAGCTATAAATATCAGATGAAATGATTTAGAATAAGAGATATGACTAAACGTATAATAATCACAATGCCAAGCTGTGATAAATAAGTAATTGAAAATCAACAAGAGATTAATCAATATCACAAAAATCTTCTCAAAGATCAAAAGGAATGTCATACTCCTTATTTCATTCACCAAATCATAAATATTGACAATTATATCAATGTCAATCACAAAAGTCAATGACACACAAATTCACCAATGCACAAATATTGATAAAACTTATCAATGAAAATCAAGAAAATTGGTGAAGCACAAATCCCAGAAATCATCAATAGAAATCCAAAAGTCACAAAAAAGGGGTAAGGCCTATCACAAACGGGAGCATAATGCTCACCAACACGTGTATCACAAACGGAACGCTAATTCCATGGTTGCTAACCATCACAAATTGAGCCGAAGCTCCACAAACGGCCCGAAGACCATGGGTTGCTACCCCACCAATTTGAGCCGAAACTCCACAAAACGGAGTTTAGTCTCCCTCGCAGACAAAGAGACATCGCACATTGCTAGTCTAAATCACAAAAATGATCGTCATGATCATTAGGAAGTGTCAATTACAGTAAGCCAGTAAATATATGAGCTTAGCATCATGTCCCATAACCACTAGCTTAACTTAAACGTTTACGAACAAATTGTAGATCTCCACTAGAAAGTTGTCACAAGAGATTCAATCGAACAAGTCCAAAAATTAACCGAGGAAGTAAACGCAAGCGTTTCATTCCACTCGTTTTACTAAGCCGTTTAATTAGATTTCTCATACGAGTGAGGTAAAGGCTTGTATATACTAATAGGTTGGAAAATGGTTTTATAAACGAGTTTGAAGAGTTTACATAATCTTTGATAAAGAGTTTGAATATTTACTACTAGTATAGAAACCTTTGTATTTTAAAGTGACAAAGCACAAAAATGATTGTAGAAACAATCAATCATAAAAATTCACATACGAAGACGTGAATTAATTCCAATAAATCGATATCAAATCCATCAAAATGGATATTTCCAAAAATTCCAAATAGAAGTCACCAAAGTCGAATAATTGATAGCATCAACTAGGAATCAAAACAAATCAATAAAAATTGGAATCACAAGCAAAAATAGGCATACTAGGCATTTTCCTGCAGTCAGTCGACTGACCTAAAAATCCAGTCGACTGATTGCAGGGAAACAGAGGACCCGAGCCTCTAAATTTTGCCTCTGGAATGCCTATGTGCTACAGCCAGTTGACTGAATTTCAAGACCAGTCGACTGACTGGCACCAAGGCTGTTTTCTTAGCCTATGAAATGAAGATGCAATCTTCTTCAAAATGCAACCGGGCGAGCAACGGACACTGGGGATTTATGTCAATCGACTACCCGACCCTATAAGCTCTTCGATGCATTACCAAAAACAAGTTCAAATAAACAAATCTATGATTTTTGAAGATTTGAACTCAAAACACTAAAATTTGGAATATTCACAAAACCAATCCAAACTAAAATCAAATGCACATGAATAAGTGTTAGGAATTCATACCTAACAATCAAAGATAATCATAGACTTAGATGTGAGATAAAAATCTCACCTTTTCACAAAATTAATGTAGAAGAGGCTTGAAAGCAAAGGGAGAATCAACCACTCCCCAAATGAGCTTGAATATACGCTCAAAAGAAGAACATTCCCAAAGTTAGGTTTAGGAATTTCTGAAATTCAAGAGAGAAGGAGTGGGAGAAGGTGAAGAGAAGGCTTACCAATGGGTTCTCTTGAATTTGGAGCTAGAAGTTGATTTGCAAATAGAAAATTAGGGCTTGAGTTTTAATTTCCCATTCCACTCACCATTAATCTCTTTAGAACTGAAAAGTAGAGGAAGAGGGAGTGAATGAAGAGGGGGTTTTAGTTTGGGGTATTAAGTTAGAACATTGGGCTGAACCCAAACCTAAAGTGAAAAAGGTCAAATTTTTAGCTAGCTCCAAACATATAAATGTTTATACTCAAAAAGGTTGCAAATGACATATTGAACTCAATGGAAGGGGTCTCGAGTCCCAATTTGACCGTATGCAAAAAGTAGCTTTTTGAACAAAAATCTGACTAATGATGAAATATTTAAATAAAATATTTAAGGATAAAATCGATAAATATGCGGGTTGTTACAGACTCCCTTCCTTAAAGAAATTGCGTCCTCGCAATATATAAGATGGAAACATAAAGTAACAACCATAAAAGCATATTAACACAAAAGAAATTTGAAATAAGAAGTTCACCTCAAAGAGCATGAGTAAGTAAGTCCGGATGTGTTCGCTCGATGAATTCTCTAGATTCCCAAGAGAAATCCTTAGGATTCGCGGACCATTGAACCTTAACAAGCGAAACATCTTTATTTCGAAGGCGCTTGACCTCCGAAGCAATAATACGAATATGATGTTGCTTATAAGTCAAATTAGATGAAACTTCAATTTCTTCCACAATACCGGGCCCATGAATGGAATCGGAATCTCGAAGGCATTTCCGTAATTGAGAAACGTGAAACACGTCATGAATAGCAGAAAATTGAGCCGGTAATAAAAGGCGATATGCCAAGGAACCAATACGTTCGGTGATAGGAAACGGACCAATATATCGAGGTGCTAACTTTCCCGATCGACTGAAACGCACAACACCCTTCATAGGTGAAACACGAACAAACACAAAATCACCCACAGAAAATTCTAATTTCCTTCTCCGGTTATCGGCATAGGATCTTTGTCTACTCTGGGCTTCTTTCATCCTATGACGAATAAGGTCAATCTTTTCTGCGGAATCATGAATAAAATCTGGACCTTAAACCAGCTTCTCACCGGCCTCATGCCAACAAGAAGGAGATCCGCATGGCCTTCCATAGAGTGCCTCGAAAGGTGCCATACCAATACTAGATTGGAAGCTATTATTATAGGAAAACTCAACAAGAGAAATATGATCTTCCTAACTTCCACCAAAATCAAGGACACATGCTCGAAGAAGATCTTCAAGAGTTTGATTCACACGCTCAGTTTGTCCATCGGACTGAGGGTGATAAGCGGTGCTAAAATTAAGCTTTGTTCCTAAAGCTTTTTGAAGACTCTTCCAAAATCCACTAGTAAACAATGGATCACGATCACTGACAATAGAAGTAGGAACTCCATGTAATTTTACAATTTCTTTGATAAAAAGTTTGGCCAAGAGAGGAACGGTTCGATTGGACCGAACGGGAATAAATTGGGTGGATTTAGTGAGTCTATCAACTATAACCCATAAGCTATCATGCCCCGAACGAGAACGGGGAAGGTCGTCAATAAAATCCATAGAAATTTGGTCCTACTTCCAAATTGGAATTTCTAAAGGTTGCAATAACCCACCGGGCCTTTGATGTTCGGCCTTCACAAGTTGGCAAGTCATGCAACACTTAACAGAGTTAGCAATATCAGATTTCATTCCCTCCCAATAATAAAGTCGCTTCATATCCGCGTACATTTTACTACTACCGGGATGAATGGTCAATTTAGAACGATGAGAATCTTCTAAAATATCTTTACGAAGATCACTAATATTTGTTACGATAAGTCTACCAGATTTTCGAATGCCGCCACGAGAATCAGTATCAAAGTCTCTCAAACCTTAAATATAAATTTTATCCTTAATATTTTGGCCAAGAAGAGCCAATTCGGGATCTAGCCTTTGAGCTTCAAGAATGCGATCTAAAAGAGAAGGATGGGCCTCAAGGCTACATAAAACAAGAGATGAACATAAATCGGAGACACGATCTCGAATTTTACAGGTAGATAAAACCTCGAATTAAATCCTAAGGCACGACTCCCAAGATGGACTTAGGACGGTACGAGGGCACGAATTAAATCATTCCAAATCCTAAGTAACGCATGACATGCAAATCGGCTAGGAAAGGGAAATCACACAAAATAATCTCGATATCTTTGCAAAGCAAACTAAGAGTTGCGGATCCACCAACTGGATTCGAAATTCTCAAAGAAGTCACTAAAGCAACAACACTTAAAGAAAAAGTATCAACAAGTTCTTTTGAAATAAAAGAATGGGATGCACCCGTATCAAAAAGAACTCGAATAGGCTGTTCACGAAATATAATAATGCCATCAAGGATAGAATGAGGCATACCTTGATTAGGAGATGTGTTGCCAGGGGCTTGAGCAACATTTAACTTTCCCTCCTTCTTGCCCTCAAGCTTGGGGCATGAAGATATAACATGGCCGAGACTTTTGCAGTAGCGACAAGAGAGGGGCTTCGAACATTTATTTGAATAATGTCCTTTGAACCACAATTATAGCATTCTCCACGACCAAAGGAAGAAGTCTTTGCCACAGGGGTTGCTTGCTTCCCCTTTTTGTTGGGATAAGGACCTTTGAATTTTCTAGGTCTTTTCTTGTTGTTGTTGAAGTTTGGTTTGGAACCCACCACTTCAACATCACTTTCCCTATCCGCCTCTTCAAGACGAAGAGCGATATCAATGAGTTGGTCGAAAGAAACTTCTAATTTTAGAAGTAATGTCTTCTTGAGACTCTTGTTCAAGCCATAGACAAATCTTTGATTTTTCTTCAATGGGGTGTTAATATATTCCACCCTATATTTAGAAAGAGATTCAAAAGACGCGACATAGTCAGTCACGGAAGATTCACCTTGAACAAGGTCAATAAAACAGTGAGCCAAAGTCACCTTCTCAGCTTCTGGCACAAACTTTAATTTGAAACGTGCCCGAAATTGCTCCCAAGTGAGATTTGTTTCATTGATTTCAGAAATAAGAAGTTCGTACCAGTCCAATGCTCTTTCTTGGAGCCTACTAGAAGCCACCTGAACTCGGTGAAGATTAATAAGATTCATGCGAGAAAAGATTCGATCGCATGATCTCAGCCAACCCTGGACTTCAATAATAGTTTTAGAACCCTTGAATGGTTTCCCACCCAAGTTGGTATAATCGTTGCACAAGCGTGCAAATCCAGGCTTAGGATGAGTTGGTTCCGAATTAGAACCAGCTGCTTGAGCATTCTTAACTAAATCAAGAAGCTGCTGGGCAGACATAAAAACTCCATCTTGGGGAGTAGCACTAGATTGACCGGCGCTAGGACGGCCTGGTCTAACCATTTCCCTTCCTTAAGAAAGAAAGAAAGAAAGAAAGAAGAAAAAAGGTTATTCACCAAATGAATGTCAAGCAACCTTGATAAATAAAACAAGGAATCATAAAAGAAAATAGGATAGAAAGGTACGAGGGCACGAATTAAATCCTAAGGCACGACTCCCAAGATGGACTTAGGACGGTACGAGGGCACGAATTAAATCATTCCAAATCCTAAGTAACGCATGACATGCAAATCGGCTAGGAAAGGGAAATCACACAAAATAATCTCGATATCTTTGCAAAGCAAACTAAGAGTTGCGGATCCACCAACTGGATTCGAAATTCTCAAAGAAGTCACTAAAGCAACAACACTTAAAGAAAAAGTATCAACAAGTTCTTTTGAAATAAAAGAATGGGATGCACCCGTATCAAAAAGAACTCGAATAGGCTGTTCACGAAATATAATAATGCCATCAAGGATAGAATGAGGCATACCTTGATTAGGAGATGTGTTGCCAGGGGCTTGAGCAACATTTAACTTTCCCTCCTTCTTGCCCTCAAGCTTGGGGCATGAAGATATAACATGGCCGAGACTTTTGCAGTAGCGACAAGAGAGGGGCTTCGAACATTTATTTGAATAATGTCCTTTGAACCACAATTATAGCATTCTCCACGACCAAAGGAAGAAGTCTTTGCCACAGGGGTTGCTTGCTTCCCCTTTTTGTTGGGATAAGGACCTTTGAATTTTCTAGGTCTTTTCTTGTTGTTGTTGAAGTTTGGTTTGGAACCCACCACTTCAACATCACTTTCCCTATCCGCCTCTTCAAGACGAAGAGCGATATCAATGAGTTGGTCGAAAGAAACTTCTAATTTTAGAAGTAATGTCTTCTTGAGACTCTTGTTCAAGCCATAGACAAATCTTTGATTTTTCTTCAATGGGGTGTTAATATATTCCACCCTATATTTAGAAAGAGATTCAAAAGACGCGACATAGTCAGTCACGGAAGATTCACCTTGAACAAGGTTAATAAAACAGTGAGCCAAAGTCACCTTCTCAGCTTCTGGCACAAACTTTAATTTGAAACGTGCCCGAAATTGCTCCCAAGTGAGATTCGTTTCATTGATTTCAGAAATAAGAAGTTCGTACCAGTCCAATGCTCTTTCTTGGAGCCTACTAGAAGCCACCTGAACTCGGTGAAGATTAATAAGATTCATGCGAGAAAAGATTCGATCGCATGATCTCAGCCAACCCTGGACTTCAATAATAGTTTTAGAACCCTTGAATGGTTTCCCACCCAAGTTGGTATAATCGTTGCACAAGCGTGCAAATCCAGGCTTAGGATGAGTTGGTTCCGAATTAGAACCAGCTGCTTGAGCATTCTTAACTAAATCAAGAAGCTGCTGGGCAGACATAAAAACTCCATCTTGGGGAGTAGCACTAGATTGACCGGCGCTAGGACGGCCTGGTCTAACCATTTCCCTTCCTTAAGAAAGAAAGAAAGAAAGAAAGAAGAAAAAAGGTTATTCACCAAATGAATGTCAAGCAACCTTGATAAATAAAACAAGAATCATAAAAGAAAATAGGATAGAAAGGTACGAGGGCACGAATTAAATCCTAAGGCACGACTCCTAAGATGGACTTAGGACGGTGATCCTTGTTAAATTATTCTACATTGCTCCAAAGTTTGGCTATGGTACCAAGCTGTGATGCCCCCACCTCTATACTCACACTAGCCAAGGACACTACGGGGTAATGCCGTCAACTAGCACGGAGAATAAGGCTGTTGAGGAGCGACCATCTGTATAATTGCTTTGTGCGAGTACCGATATGCCAAATAAAAGTATAACTTTTCATCTCAAGAGGAAATCCGACATAGCGACCCAAACTCAAGACTACTACACAGTGGCTCTACGTAATCTTCGGAAACAAATATAGAAATAAACATAACACAAATCAGTCACAGATAATTCATATCACAAAGGCAGAAATAGATACGAATATATATAACACATAAAAGTGTTCATCAGAGTAGTGGTCAACAAGATCCACACTATCACAAAAGAAATAGCTATCAGTGCTTTACAAAAGAATATGGGTACAACCATGAGTCTATATCTCAAGTGTATACAACAAAAACTACTAATCTAAGTAGTTAGCCAAAAGTTAAGGTAATGATCCTAGATGAGAAGTCAAGCAGAAGCACCTGTAACATCTCGGTCTGACCCGAGTATTATTTAATAAGAAAATAATAAACGGAACAGTTTAGCTATAAATATCAGATGAAATGATTTAGAATAAGAGACATGACTAAACGTATAATAATCCCAGTGCCAAGCTATGATAAATAAGTAATTGAAAATCAACAAGAGATTAATCAATATCACAAAAATCTTCTCAAAGATCAAAAGGAATGTCATACTCCTTATTTCATTCACCAAACCATAAATATTGACAATTATATCAATGTCAATCACAAAAGTCAATGACACACAAATTCACCAATGCACAAATATTGATAAAACTTATCAATGACAATCACGAAAATTGGTGAAGCAGAAATCCCAGAAATCATCAATAGAAATCCAGAAGTCACAAAAAGGGGGGAAGGCCTATCACAAACGGGAGCTTAAAGCTCACCAACACGTGTATCACAAACGGAACGCTAATTCCATGGTTGCCAACCATCACAAATTGAGCCGAAGCTCCACAAACGGCCCGAAGACCATAGGTTGCTACCCCACCAATTTGAGTCGAAACTCCACAAAACGGGGTTTAGTCTCCCTCGTAGACAAAGAGACATCGCACATTTCTAGTCTAAATCACAAAAATGATCGTCATAATCATCAAGTAGTGTCAATTACAATAAGCCAGTAAATATATGAGCTTAGCATCATGTCCCATAACCACTAGCTTAACTTAAATATTTACGAACAAATTGTAGATCTCCACTAGAAAGTTATCACAAGAGATTCAATCGAACAAGTCCAAAAATTAACCGAGGAAGTAAACGCAAGCGTTTCATTCCACTCGTTTTACTAAGCCGTTTAATTAGATTTCTCATACGAGTGAGGTAAAGGCTTGTATATACTAATAGGTTGGAAAACGGTTTTATAAACGAGTTTGAAGAGTTTACATAATCTTTGATAAAGAGTTTGAATATTTACTACTAGCATAGAAACCTTTGTATTTTAAAGTGACAAAGCACAAAAATGATTGTAGAAACAATCAATCATAAAAATTCACATACGAAGACGTGAATTAATTCCAATAAATGGATATCAAATTCATCAAAATGGATATTTCCAAAAATTCCAAATAGAAGTCACCAAAGTCGAATAATTGATAGCATCAACTAGGAATCAAAACAAATCGATAAAAATTGGAACCACAAGCAAAAATAGGCAAAAATAGGCATACTAGGCATTTTCCTGCAGTCAGTCGACTGACCTAAAAATCCAGTCGATTGATTCCAGGGAAGCAGAGGACCCGAGCCTCTAAATTTTGCCTCTGGAATGCCTATGTGCTACAGCCAGTCGACTGAATTTCAAGACCAGTCGACTGACTGGCACCAAGGCTGTTTTCTTAGCCTATGAAATGAAGATGCAATCTTCTTCAAAATGCAACCGGGCGAGCAACGGACACTAGGGATTTATGTCAATCGACTACCTGGCCCTATAAGCTCTTCGATGCATCACCATAAACAAGTTCAAACAACAAAGCTATGATTTTTGAAGACTTGAACTCAAAACACTAAAATTTGGAATATTCACAAAACCAATCCAAATCAAAATCAAATGCACATGAATAAGTGTTAGGAATTCATACCTAACAATCAAAGATAACCATAGACTTAGATGTGAGATAAAAATCTCACCTTTTCACAAAATCAATGTAGAAGAGGCTTGAAAGCAAAGGGAGAATCAACCGCTCCCCAAGTGAGCTTGAATCTATGCTCAAAAGAAGAACATTCCCAAAGTTAGGTTTAGGAATTTCTGAAATTCAAGAGAGAAGGAGTGGGAGAAGGTGAAGAGAAGGCTTACCAATGGGTTCTCTTGAATTTGGAGCTAGAAGTTGATTTGCAAATAGAAAACTAGGGCTTGAGTTTTAATTTCCCATTCCACTCACCATTAATCTCTTTAGAACTGAAAAGTAGAGGAAGAGGGAGTGAATGAAGAGGGTGTTTCAGTTTGGGGTATTAAGTTAGAACATTGGGCTGAACCCAAACCCAAACCCAAAGTGAAAAAGGTCAAATTTTTAGCTAGCTCGAAACATATAAATGTTTATACTCAAAAAGGTTGCAAATGGCATTTTGAACTCAATGGAAGGGATCTCGAGTCCCAGTTTGACCGTATGCAAAAAGTAGTTGTTCGAACAAAAATCCGACTAATGATGAAATATTTAAATAAAATATTCAAGGATAAAATCGATAAATATGAGGGTTGTTACAAAAGACTTAACAATTCTTGGCTAGTTTGCTGATGCATGCTTCACATCAAACTGATATTAATCTCGAGGTCATGAATGTTTTGGTAATTCAAAGCAAGTTATGATTGAAATCACAAGTGCTTGAGAATTCAAAAACAAGTCATGATTCAGGTAATCTTATGCCAACTTGTTGGACATATGCACTTTCAATGGTGAGGTCAAGGTCGTGTCAAAATCATAAGCATTATAAGTCTTAATTCATGTCTCTTTATTCATATGCAATGTGATTGTAAAATTACAAGCCTTATTTGCAATAAGGAATGCAAGATTACAATTAGCACTATAATCCCCAAATTGATTTAGGGTTACAAACATTATAAATATAAGAACAAGAAAAGAATGAATCCCCTTCCTTTATGCTCTTAGGTCTGTATTTATAGTGGTTGAGAGGTATTGTCACATGTCATTTTCGATATACTTAGCTTCCGGCATCATCCACCATACTAATGGCATTCATCACCAAGTTTTAATTTAATGATCTTTGGCATTCCTTTATGTGCTGATGAGTTGCAGCATCATTGGGGGTCGGTGAGCTTCGACATTCTCCTTGTGTTGATTATTCGTCATTAATTCTTATGGCATTCATGGTTGAATTGTTGACATGCGACATTATTTTGTATATTGTTAGTAGGCCGCAACTTCATACATAAGTCTTTGGAGGTTCAAAACCCTTCATACGGCATTGGTTACTAATGTTATGCAACATCAATGAGATACGATATTGATGATACATGATGGTTTACGACATGATGCCTTGTGTATTACCTCGGTTAATGAAGTGTGATACCAATAAGACGTGGCATTGACGATAGATAGCATTGAAGAGAGATGATACTGATGAGTGGTGGCATCCTCTTGATGATTCATGATATCAGATGACATCGAATATTCTTTTTCCATTTGATGGCATGCGACATGTCTCTATGCACTATTGATATGCAATAATTTCCTTTATTGATGAAGAGCAGCATCGATGGCATCCTCAATTACACCGATGACCTACGATATGCTTTCCTTCGATATCAGCACTTCCCTAATAATATGTGAAACAAATGGTATGCAACATCACTGTAGGCTTACGTACTGATGGAGTGCGACATTCCATATCGCATTGATGATGTGCGATATTCTTTAAGGCACATTTGGATGCAGCATTCTTTGCTGTAAGCTTTTCTTTACCTTTAACATCTATTATTTCCTCTTGTATGCACTCTTGTGACATCACTATTATCGACATGCTTGATTTCGGCATTCTCACATATCTTTGGTATCAATATTTGTAGTAAAATTTGCCTTCCTATATAAAGGTAATAGTGACTTTTCAAATCATCGATATTGGAGATTTCCGCCCATTTGTATTCTTTCTAGATCCTAGACATTCATTTAAATCTAAATCAATGGTGCCTACACTTCTTCTTCTTTCCTATAAATACTTAACCTCCTTTTTTCTTTCTCTTTTCACCTGTAACTTAAACTTCAAACAGAAATTAAGATCTTCAAAATTATTGAAAAGTCTTCAATCTTTCAATATTAAAGCTTAAATCAAGGTTGATTGTCGTTTTAACTAATCAAATCGACAAATTAGTTTTCCAAATTTTTATATTCAGATTACTACTAGGGCTCTAATTAGGTATCGCCATTTGGGTTTAAATATTAGATTTTGATTGTTAATCCTCAAATTATTAGTTAAATCAATAATTTGTTATGCATTTAACTTTGAATTACCATGTTGATGAGGGATTTAATCGATTAATTGAAGTTGGGTCGATAACGATTTGGAGGCCTGGAGGCTTCAAGTTTGATTATGAAATGAATAATCTATATTGAACATGAAACCGCAATTAACTTCTTTGATTTTGAAGTTAATGCCCTATGAAATCACTTTGATGTTCGACATCAAATAGCTTTACCGTTTTATTTTTTATTTCATTGACCAGTTTGAAACTTGGAAATTTCTATAATGGAAATCCTTATAATGTCGATAAGCAATCAAGGGTGGGGAAACCATTCATGAACATGGCATCAATCTAAGGGGTTTTTGTATGAATTCAATAACCTTAAAATATGTTATTATTCTTTTTTTGGTAATTGTTGTCAATGTCCCGATTAAAATTTTATGCAGCATCACTATTTTTTGTTGTAGTTATCATATAGCAAACTTATAAACCACTCATATACTTGACATTTTTATAAAAATATTTTAGACCATTTCAACATCATTCATTGATTTCGAGTATTTCTCAGTTCGATATCGGATCACTATTATGACATCACATTATAATTTGTGATGGTGGCCTTTAATACGATATTAGTTTAATGACTTCGACATTCTATTCAAGATACATTTAGGATAAGTTTTCAATAAAATTTCTTTTATATAACTATAAATTTACTTTCCCTTCATGAATCTAACAACTTTATACATACTTTTGACTGACTTCAAGCATTTCATAAATTCGACATGGATTGTTTAATAGTTAAAATCTTATTTTATGTATAATAGTTAACTTGGACTTCAATACCTTGTTATTAGTTTAGGTAACTTCTGACTAACTTGCCATCCTTTTGTTATAGCATATTATTGTCTATTTTATATCATAAGCAATCTAAATTTCAAAAAATATTCAATACTTTCCTAATTTGGTATAATACCATCTAGCAAGCAAATGGCGGCAAGAAAGCTAGTAAGAGCTCTAAACCTTCTCCCTTCGTCAAGAAAGGGGATTATCATCTTAACCAATCATATATCACCACTCAAGAAGAAGTGGACACTATCCTTAAGCAGTTCGGGATTATAAACATAGAAGTCATTCTCATCGGTCCTTCTAGTAGAATTGACAACTCTCCAAAAGGATTCTTTGCCTTTACACCGATCCATATATGGCACTCAGGGTACCTTCCTTTTTTCGATTTTCTTTTACGCTTCCTGGAGCACCTAAATATTGCTCTGATTCAATTAACTACCAAAGCATAAACATATTTGAGCTGCTAGGAAGTTCTTTCTTGGGAAGCCAAACTTCCCTCTTTGAGTGAAATTTTCCATATTTTAGCTAGCCCTGTGAGATTAAGTGAGCAGCTGGACAAACCATTGTATCATATTCGTCAATTCTCGATGTGCTTAATCACCAATACTATTAACAAGACAAAGAAGTGGGAGAACCAATTCTTCTACTTTAGATGATATTCCCCTAAGATCAAGGGAAATTTCTTTGTTTTCAATAAGCTTCTATTTTTTATCATTTATGTTATACCTACCATTCTCTTGTGGTGAATGTTTCCTTATAGATCCTGCTTCTAAACAACCAAGCTCCTCTATTAATGACACTATCTAATCCCTGATTTTGGCATCCAAGAGTATGGGTGATAGACTCACACTTTTGATAGAAGTGAATCTCCGTAGGTATTCCCTGATTTTAGACAAAACACATAATACTTTGAGAACCTCCAATGTTAAATGAAAATGCTCAAGGGTAACGATCATTGGTCACCAATAACTGAAATGATTTCTCTGTTTCTTCTCCGGTTCAACTTGAACCCTTTGGTAATTTTTTTATTACAACTTGTATGAATTTCTTATATTATTTTCTTATAAGCTTCATTCTTTCATTTAGGATCATCTGCTCTCATTGTTTCTCCTCAAGAGAAGGAGGCTAAGGATGATGCTCCTGCCTTAACCAAGTCGATGAAACCTTCTCCTATCGAGGATTCCATTACTAGAACAGTTGAGAAGCTTATAAGGAAAGCGATCACTAGTGCTCTTCCTGATATTCCACTGCCTCCCTAGTAAAAAGCCTAAACTCATTGGAGAAAATACTTCTGTTGTTGTGGCTAAGGAGGCACATCTGACTATTACCTCAAGCCCTATTGTTGCAAATCTGGATTCTCCTAGGCATAAAGTTCAAAAATCAATGAACGTGGCTCATTCTTCGGATCCCTTTCTCAACATTTCTCTTCCTGATTCTCCAACCATCCTTCACCATATTTGTGATAAGCTTGGACTGTTTCCTTTTTCAAATGACTCCCTTCCTTTGGAGGCTTAGACTCAGACTCCTGTGGTGAGTTTTGGTGATCTTTTTCGATTGGTTGTCCAATCTCCTTCTTTGATTTCTACTAAGCCACCACAACCATTGATTTATTCTAAGGATCAACTCATTATTATTATTATTAAACAACTCTTATCAGTATGCATTTCCTTCTGCTTGTTAATCTGGATCTTTAGCTCTGCATATCCTTTTGTGACATGGGCTTGTTATACATTCCAGGTGGCCAATCATATGCTTTTTCTCCAAGAGACTTCTCAAGGGTCTTCTAACAATGTGGTCGAGCTTAAAGAACAAATCTCTTTGCTTAACAACATCGTCATCGATATCACTACAGCAAGGGATGAAGCTATTACCGCACTTGATTATGAGAGGAAAGCTAAATAATTATTAAAGGAAGAAACAAAAGCAATAAGGGCTGGTCCTAATAGGGCGAACAAAGAGAAAGCTGAGCTATCTGGAAAGATTAAGTCTTTAAAGGACAAGCTCAAAAGAAAGCGCCATCCTGTCTTATTCAAACAACGTCATCTGGGATGCCAAGAAGAAAATCTCCTTCTTCCTTGATAATGCTCTTACCACAATTACTCGAAAATGCTATAAGGATGCTTTATTTGTGGCATATGGCGATAACATTCAAAAATATCCAGACTTAGATTATCCTTCCATGAGAGCCATAAATGAAAATATCAAGAGGAAATTCGGTCATATTTTGGGGAGAGCCCAAGGATCTCTTCACAAAGAGTTTTCTCCCGAGGAAAGGATGATGCTAGAAAGTTGTTATTCTTTGATGACCCCCCCACTCAATGAGGAGAGTAAATCTGATGAAAATGAAAGAGATGATAATAATGACCTTGGTGGTAATGATGGACATGAAGACAACGACGAAGGTGATGGCAATAACAGTGGTCCTTCGGGACCAAAAGATAGAAGAGATAGATTTGGTGGTCTTAACTTAGACTCATCTACCCATAATGTAGGTTATACCGATCTTCCTAATTCTCAAGGTAATACAAGGAAGGATACCGCTTCAAAAGATAGCGCTTCCACAAGTCATCCGTCAAAAGGGAAAACTCAAACCCCAACTTCCCTATTCCAGTCTCCTAGGTATGGAATTCTTTATTTAAGTGTCTAAGGTTGTCAACCAGTCTTTAGTTAATAAACTTGTTATCTTAGTTAAGGATAAAGAACAAGTATTATTACGAGACTTTATATTAAAAGAGCCAAAAGGGCGTGCTTTGGTTAAAAAGAGAGGCTGATAGATCAATTGATGAATATATTAAATTGTTTCAAAAATATAACCACCTCACTACTACGTAGTTAATGTTTTTAAAGGAAATGCAGGATGCCCCTCGTTTGAAGAGAGTTTTCCTTCACAAAGATAGAATCATGAGAGAGAACGCAAAATTAATGACTCTCTTTTGGATGCTTATTGACGATGAGGAGGCCTTAGTAGAGTTACTCCATAGAATTTATTCTAGGAATGTTCTCATGGACTTTTCTTGTAGAGGAAAAAATTAGGGCTTGATTAGGTGACTTCATTAAAAATATTTAGACGATCATGGAAGCGACCCTCAACTTGGTGCTCGCTGGAACCTTCCTAAGGTTGCAAGTGTTCGCCTCTCTCCTAATACTCTTTCTTATGAGAAAATTAAGTATTGCAAGGAGGGATTCATTTTTGAATTTTATAAGGGATCAACATTATGCGAACCTTAATGATTGTTTGATTATAACGTATGATTCAAGTAATTTGTAAATTTATTGCTTTCATTTCTTGTATATTATACAGATTAAGGGACCTTCGAGTAGTCCTATCCCCATGGAACTTTTAAGTCAATTCATCAACAATAAGATTTTAAGGAGAAATCTTTAATTCTCAAAACATCTCAATTAGCAAGGCATTTTTTCTTGAAGATTTACAAGAAGTTTATACTCGATTCCCTCATTTTTGTTTTTGATTTCCTAGGCGACGAGAAGGATAACCTATTTACTGAGATTTGAACTGATTACACTATAAGGCTATGTGCCCGTACTAGCCCTTCGGCTGGAGAATGAGACTACCATCAATTCCCTCTGGTCAATACTGCAGAACAAATTAAAGTTCCTTTTGACTTTTGTCTTAATTTATCTGTTGGGTCGTTTAGAAAGGCTAAAACCATCATCTCAAAACTTTAATGGTTAGTTGTATCTAATGTTGCTGTAATAATTTTCTTAAGTGGGTAAACCTTTGTTGCGAATAAAGGAAATGCTTTTTGTATATTGATTTCGTTTCTTACTTTCTTATTTAGGAGAAACAATTAACACTTGTACCTGGTTATATGGAAATCCTTGCTCACTATGACTCCATTAAGGCTAACATCAGAGCAAAATTCAAGAAGAAACTCTCTTATGAAGGCACTCCAACCTTGCGATTCCTGGATAATTCGAATGCACAAAAATGACGTGATATTTATTACAAATTTAAGAGCTATACTTAGTAGTTCAAAGGAAATGACTTCTGAGCTAGAGAGTCAAATTAAAGAGAGCGACGAGAGAATTCAAGAGTTGAAAAAATAAAGATAGATGCTATTGGCCAACTAGGCTTTCATCTCAAAGCACCAAGCTCATGCTAATGCTAAAATTGCCCTGTTACATCAAAAAGTTATGGACATTGAGGTGGAGTTATAAAAAAGTCCAGTGAATTGTCAATCTTCAGAATTTATCATGAGTGGAGGCGAATTCGGTCTTCCTACTCCTACCCTTTAGTTTCTCGAGAGTGGATTTTTTATTTGCTAAACCCTCTTTTGGGATTGGATGATGGCGAAATTGCAAGTCTTTGAGTTATTTTTGAATGCGTTTAATTTTTGAACAAGCAATGGAGTGATATGGTTTCTACTCGTCCTAATTCTTACGAGGATAAGGTTGAGAGACTCGAGTAGAAAAGACACACTTTTAAGCAGGTGGTTGAGAAATTAAAGATCAAGATTCAGCTTCTAAAGGGAGCCATTAAGACACTCGACAGTGCATTGAAGATTCAAATTGATTTGATAGACGGTGCAGATGCCATTTAAAAGAAAGAGAAGAAGCTTAAACAACTTCTAGATGTGGCAATTCATCACATTACCGATTCTTCTCCAGTTGCTGAAGATTTAAGGAGATTGGCCTAAGATTTAGCTCTCAATAGAAAATTATTTGTAAACTTCATAACTGGATTTACATGTTATCCAACCTTTTGTTCCTATAATTCTTGTACATATGTATTAAGTGGTAAATAAACTCATACCTGAATAGTTGATATTTTGAATTCTACTCTTTGCCTTTGCCTAAGGTTTAAAATTTACTTCTCAGTTTTAGTCTACTACTTTGTAGCTATTATTTTAAGCATAATTCCACTTTCTTTTATTTCAAGCTTTTGATAGATAAGTCGATATTCTGTTTGTTAAGAGAATCAGATGCCTTGTTGGTGGAGCATTTAGAATTTTAGTTGATATAAAGATCATAAACTTTGATTTTGATATAAGAGTTTACTTATTAATAAATATCCAATAGTTCGCTTAATAATAGAGATTCCCATTTTTTTAATAAGGAAGTTGAATTCCAACCATAATTAGCATTGAACTTGATTTAGTTACCATGATAAGTAATAATTTTGATTAAATCATGGATGCAAGACCAAAGAACCATCTGGCATAACAATTTGAATAAAGACTAGAAAATCATTTGGAAATAATAACACCTGAACTGAATCCCAAAACATTATCTGGCAATAATAATAATCTGACCAGAAGACCAGAAAACCATCCGTCAATAGAAGTTTAGAAATCTATTTGGCAAATGTAATATCTGAATAGAAGACCAGAAAACCATCTGGTAATTATTTGAATGGAAGACCAGAAAACCATCTGGTAATTATAATTTCTTCTGCATTAACGGAGAATTCTCGCTTTCTTTACTAGAAGCACAATAGTTCATATTTGATATATCTTCCTCCGGAA
Organism: Allium cepa; assembly: GCA_030765085.1. NCBI lineage: Eukaryota > Viridiplantae > Streptophyta > Magnoliopsida > Asparagales > Amaryllidaceae > Allium > Allium cepa. The sequence continues at coordinate 210,523,795 of CM060940.1, read as the reverse complement.
GATTACTTGATTTTTGCTTTGGAGCACTAATGGCTCATTTTTAATTGATCTTCCTCTAGAAGATTGCTTTTGCTTTGGACCTCAAATGGATCATTTTTTATTGATCTTCCGTTGGAAGATTACTTTGACCCATTCTGTTGGATAGAGTTCGATTGACACAATTGATTTCTTTGTCACCTATGGTGATGGTTTTGATTGAATTTCTATATGTATTATTCTTTGATTAATTTCTTTTGTCACAATCTTAGGTGATGATCTCCACTTAGATCAAACCCCTTATCACCATCTTAAGTGATGACTTGGGTCTTTTGTCTGGTGCGTTCGGTTAGCTTATCTTATGCAAAACCAAATTCTTACCTGACCTCCCTTTGGGAGGCACTTCAAACATGCCTTATAGGCCGGAATAAAGGCTAGTTTGGTGATTTAGTCAGATTCCCTTAGGCGGACCAAAGGCTTACTCCGTCCTCCCTCAATGAGGTGCTTCAATTAGGCCTTATAGGCAGTACTGATAGCTAGTTGGTGCTCTAGCCAGGCCATCTTCGGCGGGACCAAAGGCTTACTCTATCCTCCCTTTAGGAGGTGCTCCGACCAGGCTACGTAGGCAGGACCAAAGGCTTATAGATGCTTTGACCAAGCCATTTCTAGCACCAAAGGCTTACTCTGACCTCCCTCGAGGAGGTACTTTGATAAGGCCAGCTTGGAGGGATCAAAGGTTTTTCCTTTATTTTAGGAGATTTATACTCCTTTTCATGATTGAACCTATAGATGTTCCTGTATTATTCCAAGAATCTTTCCTTTATTGTTAGTTTGTTTAATATCTCTTTACAAATTCCTTAAGCTTTCCTTGTCCTAGAAAATTGTTGATCATCCCTTTCAAGTTTCGACATTGATTAATGTCATGCTCATTTGAGAGGTGATAATGATAATATTGTTCTCCAAGTTTTCGTTCATTCTTTGGTCGTTTCTTTTGAAAAGGCCAATTGTTTAGCCATTCATTGGTTGGGACATAAATATCCTTATAAGAAGTGGTGAGAATACTACTTAGAAAGCCATGAACTTTTGAGGATGATTCCCTTGATTTCCACTAAGCTCTTTTGTTATATGCGATGGGCTCTTTAGCCTCCGAGAAAATTTTATCGTTAAAGAGCTTTTAGTCTCGTTCAATTTATGGGAACGATTAAGCACATTCTTCCACTTTTTGGTTAATTAATCAAAGTCTTTTCTTATTTCTCTTTCAAAGATGGTTCCCCTTGATTGAAATTGAATTCTCTTTCTCATTTCCATGAAGATGTTATCTTTCTTATCTTTCTTTCCAAAAGTAAAGATTGGTGCGGGGCCTATGTGAAATGAGTTTAAGCTCCATTTATTTAGATCGTATGGAGTTACTTGCCTTCACTTATCTTCCATAATTTGTAATGCTAAGAACCTTAATACTTGCTCCTCATAAAGTTGAGGATGACCAGTGATTTAGTAGGTTGGCCAAGTTACTGGGGACTTGGAAGATCCTTGTTTGGAGATAGTCATTATACAAATGAGGTTAGATGGAGTTTAAAATGGTTACTAACGTCATGCGACATCGATGAGATATGGTATTGATGATACATTATCGTTTATGACATGCTACCTTGTGTATTACCTCGATTAATGAAGTGTGATATCAATAAGACGCGGCATTAGCAATAGACGACATTGAAGAGAGATGATATTGATGAGTGGTAGCATCCTTTTGATGATTCGCGATATCACATGATATCCGATATCCTTTTTCCATTTGATAGCATGCAACATGTCTTTGTGCACTATTGATATGCAGTAATTTCCTTTATTTATAAAGAGTGACATCGATGGCATTGTTAATTACACCAATGACCTGCGATCTTTCCTTTGACATCATCACATCCTTGACGATATGCAAAAGAGATGGTATGCAACATCATTATGTACTGATGGAGTGTGGCATTCCATATATGCAATATTCTTTAAAGCACATTTTGATTGTGACATTCTTTTTTGTAAGCTTTGCTTTACCTTCAACATCGACTAACTCCTCATGTATGCTTTCTTGCGACATCATTATTATCGACATGCTTATTTCAATATTCCCATATCTTCAGTAACAATGTCAAAGGAGGAATATATGCAATAATTTTAAATTGAGCAAGTCAGGAATCCCTACTTGTAAGATCAATCAGAGAATAACAATCGAGATTAACAAGAAAACTATAAATAAAAAGCCATATATATATACGTATGTTGAAATATTCAAAAAAAAAATTCGAAATATAGGGAATCGAACCCTATAAAAACTAATTATCATCATCGGCAAAGAGAGTCGAGTTTAAAGTAGAAAAGAAAACTAAGATCAAAAAATTCATACCTAAACTCAAATCTAAGATACTCGACCATCGAAGTCGTCAACACAATAAAGTATGGTTTAATGCTTGAAGCAGCCGAGAGGAGTCATCACACAAGAAAAGCAAAGAAATTGATTGAGCAGGAAGACAATGCTAATTATTCTTCAATCGATTAACAAGTGGAATCGACAACTTTGAAAAGAAAAACCACTAATTCGAGAACAAAGAAGGAAAAAGAATCGACTTGCAAAAAAATGGGCTGAAGAATATACTCATCTATTTTATTATTGGGTCGTATTATATTAAATTTTGTATTAGGGCTTTATTATTAGTTTCTTTTTATTTTATAGTAATTTATCTTTCAAAATATAAAACTCTAGTTTGTAACTAGGGTCGAACCACGGTGCGTAGTTCGAAGAATTCTCAACTAAGGAATAGAGTTGAGGCAGGGTTTTGAGCATAGAACAATCAGATTAGCGATGTTTGCACGTTTACAGGGTCTATAAGCGATCGATTATTAAATTCTAGTAGAAACCTTGAGGGCAGCAATAGCTAGTTTTATCGAAGCTTGGTAAGTATATGTCGCTTTTATTTCTCTATTTACTCTGCTATTATCCATGTTGTAAATTTTTATATTATGTGAATTTATTATAAACCCTATTCGCCTATTTCTGGGGTTAATTCGATACAACACATCTTATACTCGACACTAAATTTCGAGGTATGGAATCTCGTTTCTATCTGCGAGAATTAACAAATTCATCGATGCAAGGTTAGTACAGGATTGAAATCAAAAAGTGGTGATAAGTATATGATGTTTGATTTTCCATATGAAAACTATATACTTACACCAGATAGTGGTTTTTCAACTATTGATTACTTAACCTATTTTAACATAGGAAGTATGTATAAACTTCATGTGTTCAAACGGGTTAAGATCTTTCGGAAGAACTCATTCTCATGGAACGTCTCTCACTTTGAGGGTGTATATTCGAGATCCCTTTAAAACTCTTATATCGTCTGCTTACTTCTGATAGAACCAGGATTAAGTCGACAAATTATAGTATTTTGCTAAAAATAAAACTCCATAATATAAGATGATAAAATAAGTCACCAAATACCAAACACGCCAAATGTCAAACTACGCATATATGTCTTGTTAAATCAAAAACCATAGTCTCCATAAAATCATAGTACAATTATCCCTCAATAAAGCACCAGTACAATACAAGAACAAAAAAGTAGAAATAAAAGAAAGGAATACATGATAGGATCTTTTAAGAATTCTTCCAAGAAGATGCAGTCTACCTTCGTTGCCCTTGATTTCCTATGGGGGGAAAGGGGAAAATAGAGGAGCGGGTCACACTAAAAGTCTGGTGAATGATGGTAATTACTCGAATCTTCAAGCAAAGTAAAAACAATAGACCTTACAACAGTACTAGTATATGAAAGGAAACAAAGGAAATATGAAGGAGGAATATGCTGGAAATAAATACAATTTAACTATATAACACGATTGATTAATTTTGATTATTTGCACTTGTCTTTGATAGCTGCTTTGATTATACTGAATTCCTAATCCTATGATTAGGCTAAAATCTTATTTCTACCATTTGATCGGCCTGCTACTCCATAGACCTTACCACAGACTAGACGCTATATAACTCCCTACACAAAAATGGTGTCTAAGAATGACACGCAAAGTATATACCGTGGACTAGACGTTATATTGCTCCTTACACAGAAGATAATGGTGTCTACGAACGACATACATACTAAGCGTTTGGAAGTCAATAGCGACTTACCTCCCCTAATCGATGTCGCATACTCGATCACCATTGGTCCGCATTATCTATTGCTCCCTCTTTTGACCTTTTATTTACCCTAAATAGCATAAGCGTGCCCTCGTCTCACTTTAAGCTATTTTGAGACACCGTGTCCATAGAAAATAAGGGTGCTGTTGATACAGGTCCCTGTTAAACAAAAACTAATTGTGTCCCTTGCCCAATTCCTCATGATTTAGTCTTTTAATTATCTGTAACAACCCGCATATTTATCGATTGTATATTTAAATATTTTATTTAAATATTTCACCGTTCGTCGGATTTTGGTCCGAAAATCTACTTTTTGCAAACAGTCGAATTGGGACTCGAGACCACCCCCATTGAGTTCAAAATGACGTTTGCGACCTTTTTGAGTATAAACTTCGATATGTTTGGAGATAGTAGAATTTTGCTACTCTTCACTTAGGGCTTTGGGTTTAGGTTGGGTTCAGCCCAATGTTCTAACTTAATACCCCAAACTGAAACCCCTCTTCATTCACTCCCTCTTCCTCTACTTTCAGTTCTAAAGAGATTAATGGTGGAAGAGAGTGGAAATTAAAACTCCAAGCCCTAGTTCCTCTTGCTAGCTCAAGTTCTTGCTCCAAAATCAAAGTGAACCCATTGGTAAGCATCTCCTTCTTCTTCTCCAACTCATTCTCCTTCCAATTTCAGAAAATTCCTAAACCTAATTTGGGAAATGTTTCTCTTTTAAGCTTAGAATCAAGCTTCTTGAGTTGTTATTGAAGAGGAATTGATCTTAGCTTGCTTTCAAGCTTCTTCTTCTATTGTTTGGGTTCAAAGGTGAGATTTTTATCTCACATCTTAGTATATAATTATCTTCAATTGTTAGGTATGAATTCCTAGCACTTATTCGTGTGCATTTGCTTTTGGTTTGGATTGATTTGGTGAATATTCCAATTTTTGGTGTTTTGGGTTCAATTCTTTAAAGACCATAGCTTTGATGTTTGAATGTGTTTTTGATTATGCATCGAAGAGCTTATAGGGCCGGGTAGTCGATTGGCATAAACCCTTAGCACCGTTGCTCGAGCGAATGCAATTTGATCGAGATTTGCACCTCGTTTGAAATAGGGCATGGGAGTGTTGGCAACAGGTTCAGCCGACCGAGCCCTTGGGCCGGCCGACCGACCTGTAGTCCAGGCACTTCCTGCCTTTGTTTTGGAAGTGCTGGTTATAGGGTTCGGCCGACCGAGCCCCTGGGCCGGTCGACCGACCTGGTGCCCGAGCACTTCCAACCTCTGGTTCGGTCAACCGACTCAGGGAGTCCGGTTGACCGACCTGCTCCTATCTGCCAACTATGCCTTTTTTGCCTAGTTGTTTGAATTTCTAAATTTAATCGATTCGTGTTATTTCCCTATTTTTTGTTATCATTTACTATCGACTTGATGACTTCTTTTCTTTGGGATTTTGGATATATCCACTTTGATGGATTCGGTATCGATTTGTTTGGACTTTATTCACGTCTTCGAATGTGAATTTTTATAATTGATTGTTCCTACAATCTTCTTTGTGATTTCTCACTTTAAAAATATAAAGGTTTTCTATACTAGTAGTAAATATCAAAACTCTTCCTTCAAATGATTTCAACACTATTTTATTACAAGGCTCGTTTTCTTAAACCGTTTTCCAATCTATTAGTATATACAAGCCTTTACCTCACTCGTATGAGAAATCTAATTAAACGACTTAGTAAAACGAGTGGTATGAAACGCTTGCGTTTACTTCGTCGGTTAATTCTTGGACTTGTTCGATTGAATCTCTTGTGACAATTTTCTAGTGGAGATCTACAATTTGTTCGTAAATATTTAAGTTAAACCAGTGGTTATGGGACATGAAGCTAAGCTCATATATTTACTAGCTTACTGTAATCGACACTTCTCTTTGATCATGACGATCATTTTATGTTTTAGACTAGCATTGTGCAATGTCTTTTTGATTTGCTTCATCGGATGTCACGCTGTACGACGCCATTGTTCCCTTAGATTGTTATTTGGTTCATCGGATGTCACGCTGTACGACGTCGTTGTTCCCTTAGATTGTTATTTGGTTCATCGGATGTCACGCTGTACGACGTCGTTGTTCCCTTTTGATTGTGATTTGGTTCATCGGATGTCACGCTGTACGACGTCGTTGTTCCCTTTGATTGTGTTTTGGTTCATCGGATGTCATGCTGTACGACGTCGTTGTTCCCTTTGATTGTGATTTGGTTCATCGGATGTCACGCTGTACGACGTCGTTGTTCCCTTTGATTGTGTTTTGGTTCATCGGATGTCACGCTGTACGACATCGTTGTTCCCTTTGATTGTGTGTTGGTTCTTCGGATGTCACGTTGTACGACGTCGTTGTTCCCTTTTATTGTGTTTCTGGATCGTCGGACGTCACGCTGTACGACGTCGATGCTCCGAATTATTTGATTTCTGGATTTTTTGTGTTGATTTCTGGAATTCAAGTTTCACTAACTTTTACGATTGGCATTGATATATATGTCATTTATTGTGGCTTGGTGAATGAAATTAGGAGTATGGCATTCCTTTTTATCTTTGAGAAGATCTTTGCGATATTGATTAATCTCTTATTGATTTTTCAGTTATTTATTTATCACAGCTTGGCATTGTGATTATTATACGTTTAGTCATATCTCTTATTCTATATCATTTCTTCTGATATTTATAGCTAGACTGATCTGTTTATTATTTTCTTCTTAAATAATACTCGGGTCAGACCGAGATGTTACAGGTGCTTCTGCTTGACTTCTCTTCCGGGGTTATCATATGATCTTTTGGCTAACTACTTAGATTAGTAGTTTATTTTGTTGTATACACTTGAGATATGGACTCATAGATGTATTCTTTTGTATAGCACGTGTTGCTATTATTTTGTATTATGGTGGATCTTTTTGACAACTACTCTGATATACACTTTCATGTGTTAGTTATATATTCATATCTTCTTCCGCCTTTGTTATATTAATTATCTGTGACTGATTTGTGTTATGCTTATTTCTATATTTGTTTCTGAAGATTATTATAGCCACCGTGTAGTGGCTTTGTGTTTGTATCGCTATGTCGGATTTCCTCTTGAAATGAAATGCATGTTATACTATCTGACATATCGGTACTCGCGCAAAGCAATTACATGGATTGTCACTCCTCAACAGCCTTATTCTCCGTGCTAGTTGACAACATTACACCGTAGTGTTCTTGTCTAGCGTGGGTATAGAGGTGGGGCGTCACAGCTTTGTATCAGAGCCAAACTTCGGAACAATATGAAATATTGTAGCAAGGATCTTGTCCTAAGTCTTTCATAAGAGTCGTGCTTTAGGATTTAATTCGAGTCTTCGTACTTATTCATCCTATTTTCTTTATGATTCCTTATTTTATCTATCAAGATTTCTTGATATTTATTTTGAGAATAACTTTTCTCCTTCTTTCTTTCTTAAAGAAGAGAAATGGTTAGACCAGGCCGTCCCAGCACCGGTCAATCTAGTGCTACTCCCCAAGATGGAGTATTCATGTCTGCTCAGCAGCTTTTAGATCTCGTGAAGAATGCTCAAGCTGCAGGACCCATTCCAGAGCCTACTCATCCTAGATCTGGTTTTGCACGCTTGTGCAGAGACTACATCGATTTGGGTGGAAGGCCATTCAAGGGATCCGATAGTGTTATAGAAATTCAAGCTTGGCTCAAATCATGCGATCGCATCTTTTCTCGCATGAATCTTATTGACCTTCATCGAGTCCAAGTGGCTTCTAGCATGCTCCAAGAAAGAGCATTAGATTGGTATGAGCTTTTAATTTCTGAAATCATTGAAGCGGATCTTACTTGGGAGCGTTTCCGGGAAAGATTCGAATTGAAATTTGTGTCGGAGGCTGAAAAGGTAACTTTAGCCCGGCGTTTCATAGACCTTGTTCAACGTGAATCGTCTGTGACAGACTATGTCGCATCTTTCGAATCTCTTTCTAAATACAGGGTTGAGTATATTAATACCCCAATGAAGAAAAATCAAAGATTTGTCTATGTCTTGAATAAGAATCTTAAAAAGCCATTACTTCTGAAACTTGAAGTTTTATTTGATCAGCTTATTGATATCGCTCTTCGTCTTGAAGAGGCCGATAGGGAAAGCGATATTGAAGTTGTGCATGCCAAACAAAACTTCAACAACAACATGAAGAGGCCTATTAAATTCGAAGGCCCCATTCCCCACAAGAAGGGGAGGCAAGAAACCCTGGTAGCAAAAGTTCCTACCTCTAGTCGTGGGCAATGCTACAATTGTGGTTCCACGGACCACTATGCAAGGGAGTGCCCGAAACCTCTCTTTTGCCGTTATTGCAAAAGTTCGGGTCATCTTATATCTACATGTCCCATTCTTCAAAGTAGGAGAGAGGGAGAGCTGAATATTGTGCAAACTCCTAGTGACACTTCTCTTAGTCAAGGTATTTTTCACTCAATCCTCGATGACATTGTTTTATTTCGTGGTCTCCTTATTCGAGTTCTTTTTGATATGGGTTTCATCTCATTATTTTTATATCAAAAGAACTTGTTGATTCTTTTTCTTTGAAAATATTTTGGGCTTGATGTCTTCCTTGAGAATTGCGAATCCGGATTAGTTGATCCGCAACATTCAATTTGCTTTCTATTGATGTCGAAATTATTTTATGTGATTTTTCTTTCCGAACCGATATTTTTTCCTTAGGCTTCGAAATTGATTTGTGTTAAAGGATTGGCTTTTCATTACGAAGCCATATCCTTTGTCCCGTGTGGACTATTCATCTTCGACATTTTCAATCCGTTAAGAGATTTCTGTTTTTTCCTTTATGATTTTGATTCCAACTTGATGGCATCATTTTATTCCTTAAGCCCACTTATAAGGAAAGTGTTGTTTCTCTCATTCATGTAGTTTGAGAAATTTTCTGGTATTTTTGAATTTTGTCTTAGGACTGTCACCTAAGCAATCTTTTGAGTAGTGTTAAGGTCTTTTCAGCTCGACCTTGCCACCGGTTTTCATTTGCTACGAGTTGCGGAAGTTAGCATTCCACTTACCGCATTCCGCACTCGTTATGATTCTTATGAATGACTTATTATGTCATTCGGTTTATCCAGCTTATTTCATCCATTTTATAAATCTAGTATTCTATGAATATTCCGGTGAGACCATTCTTGTGTTTATTGATTTTTGGATGAACTTAGCAATTTAAAATTTTTGCAAATCTTTTTCATAAGATTTATTTTTAAGTATAAATAGGATTTTCTGTTTTTAGAACGAACAAAGAGAATTTTCAAAAGTTTTTAGAAACATGTTTATCCTATAAAAGATGATTTTGTGATTTTGCCCATTTAGTGTTTTAAGAATTCTGGTCGATGCGCTTGATCAACGTTATCGATAGGAATTTCCTAAACGCTTTGATGAGACAGTCAGACACAATAAATTGACTTGTAAAAATGTAAATTTTTCTAGAAAGATTTTTACATTAAGATAATTGTAATTTTGAAAGTTTTAGCTTTTCGGGAAAGAAGATTTTAAAAGAACTCTTTTCCGATACTCTTATTCTTGTGATTCCCGAAGGGAACCAAGACTTTATCTTTTGTACCAATGCTAACCGTATTGGTTTGGATGTCGTTCTCTTGCAAAAGATAGTGTGCTATCACTTGTGCTTCTAAATCATTAAAAGCCTATTGAGACTAGGTATGCCACTCATGATCTAGTGCTTGCGGCTATTGTTTTTACTTTTAAAATTTGGCATCACCATTTTTGGATGAGAAATTTGTTCTCCACCTCGATCATAAATCTTTCTCATAAGGAACTTAATTTGCGTCAACCTCGTTGGCTCGAGATTCCTTGTATCTTATGATCGTTTTACCAAGTTCATCAGCGTTTTGACGTACTTCGTTTTATTGAGCTTTAGCTCATTTTTTTTATGGACTAGCGTCCGATGTTCTTTTATGGTGTTCGGTTCATCGGATGTACTGTTATTATACTGCATCGTTGTTCCGGTTTATCGGTTCATTGGACGTACCGTTTTTGTACTACGTCGGTGTTCCGAAATTATTCGGGCTTTGGTTCATTGGGCGTACCGTTTTTGTACTACGCTGATATTCCAAATTATTTGAGTTTCTAGTTTCTCGGGCGTACTGTTATTATACTACGCCGTTGCACCAGCTCAATTTTCTGCTATTCTTGACGCCACGTCTTTTATCTACGAAAATGCCTTAGGGATTCCGAATTTTTATTCTTGAGCCCGGTGTTATTGAGGGGATTGAAGTTTCACCAAATTTGACTTTTGAGCAACATTTTATTCGCATCATTGCTTCGGAGGTTGAGCGCCTTCGGAATAAAGATATCCTTCTTGTGAGAGTTCAATGGTTCTCAAATCCTAAGGATTGCTCTTGGGAATCCAGAGAATTCATCGAGCGATCCCGTTCATGCTAACTCTTTCGTGCTCTTTATGGTGAACTTCTTATTTCAATTTTATTTTGTGTTGATATGCTTCTATGGTTGTTACTTCTTATTTTCTTCTTAAGTATTGCGAGGACGCAATTTCTTTAAGGAGGGGAGTCTGTAACAACCCGCATATTTATCGATTTTATATTTAAATATTTTATTTAAATATTTCACCGTTCGTCGTATTTTGGTCCGAAAATCTACTTTTTGCAAACAGTCGAATTGGGACTCAAGACCACCCCCATTGAGTTCAAAATGACGTTTGCGACCTTTTTGAGTATAAACTTCGATATGTTTGAAGATAGTAGAATTTTGCTACTTTTCACTTAGGGCTTTGGGTTTAGGTTGGGTTCATCCCAATGTTCTAACTTAATACTCCAAACTGAAACCCCTCTTCATTCACTCCCTCTTCCTCTACTTTCAGTTCTAAAGAGATTAATGGTGGAAGAGAGTGGAGATTAAAACTCCAAGCCCTAGTTCCTCTTGCTAGCTCAAGTTCTTGCTCCAAAATCAAAGTGAACCAATTGGTAAGCATCTCCTTCTTCTTCTCCAACTCATTCTCCTTCCAATTTCAGAAAATTCCTAAACCTAATTTGGGAAATGTTTCTCTTTTAAGCTTAGAATCAAGCTTCTTGAGTTGTTATTGAAGAGGAATTGATCTTAGCTTGCTTTCAAGCTTCTTCTTCTATTGTTTGGGTTCAAAGGTGAGATTTTATCTCACATCTTAGCATGTAATTATCTTCGATTGTTAGGTATGAATTCCTAACACTTATTCGTGTGCAATTGCTTTTGGTTTGGATTGATTTGGTGAATATTCCAATTTTTGGTGTTTTGGGTTCAATTCTTTAAAGATCATAGCTTTGATGTTTGAATGCGTTTTTGATTATGCATCGAAGAGCTTATAGGGCTGGGTAGTCGATTGGCATAAACCCTTAGCGCCGTTGCTCGAGCGAATGCAATTTGATCGAGATTTGCACCTCATTTGAAATAGGGCATGGGAGTGCTGGCAACAGGTTCGGCCGACCGAGTCCCTGGGCCGGCCGACCGACCTGTAGTCCAGGCACTTCCTGCCTCTGTTTTGGATGTGCTGGTTACAGGGTTCGGCCGACCGAGCCCCTGGGCCGGTCGACCGACCTGGTGCCCGAGCACTTCCAACCTCTGGTTCAGTCAACCGACTCAGAGAGTCCGGTTGACCGACCTGCTCCTATCTGCCAACTATGCCTTTTTTGCCTAGTTGTTTGAATTTCTAAATTTAATCGATTCGTGTTATTTCCCTATTCTTTGTTATCATTTACTATCGACTTGATGACTTCTTTTCTTTGGGATTTTGGATATATCCACTTTGATGGATTCGGTATCGATTTGTTTGGATTTTATTCACGTCTTCAAATGTGAATTTTTATAATTGATTGTTCCTACAATCTTCTTTGTGATTTGTCACTTTAAAAATATAAAGGTTTTCTATACTAGTAGTAAATATCAAAACTCTTCCTTCAAATGATTTCAACACTATTTTATTACAAGGCTCGTTTTCTTAAACCATTTTCCAATCTATTTGTATATACAAGCCTTTACCTCACTCGTATGAGAAATCTAATTAAACGACTTAGTAAAACGAGTGGCATGAAACGCTTGCGTTTACTTCGTCGGTTAATTCTTGGACTTGTTCGATTGAATCACTTGTGACAATTTTCTAGTGGAGATCTACAATTTGTTCGTAAATATTTAAGTTAAGCCAGTGGTTATGGGACATGAAGCTAAGCTCATATATTTACTAGCTTACTGTAATCGACACTTCTCTTTGATCATGACGATCATTTTATGTTTTAGACTAGCATTGTGCAATGTCTTTTTGATTTGGTTCATCAGATGTCACGCTGTACGACGTCGTTGTTCCCTTAGATTGTTATTTGATTTATCGGATGTCACGCTGTACGACGTCGTTGTTCCCTTAGATTGTTATTTGGTTCATCGGATGTCACGCTGTACGACGTCGTTGTTCCCTTAGATTGTTATTTGGTTCATCGGATGTCACGCTGTACGACGTCGTTGTTCCCTTTTGATTGTGATTTGGTTCATCGGATGTCACGCTGTACGACGTCGTTGTTCCCTTTGATTGTGTTTTGGTTCATCGGATGTCACGCTGTACGACGTCGTTGTTCCCTTTGATTGTGATTTGGTTCATCGGATGTCACGCTGTACGACGTCGTTGTTCCCTTTGATTGTGTTTTGGTTCATCGGATATCACGCTGTACGATGTCCTTATTCCCATCGATTGTGTGTTGGTTCTTCAGAAGTCACGTTGTACGACGTCGTTGTTCCCTTTTATTGTGTTTCTGGATCGTCGGACGTCACGCTGTACGACGTCGATGCTCCGAATTATTTGATTTCTGGATTTCTTGTGTTGATTTCTGGAATTCATGTTTCACCAACTTTTACGATTGGCATTGATATATATATGTCATTTATTATGGCTTGGTGAATGAAATTAGGAGTATGACATTCCTTTTTATCTTTGAGAAGATCTTTGCGATATTGATTAATCTCTTATTGATTTTTCAATTATTTATTTATCTCATGTTGGCATTGTGATTACTATACCTTTAGTCATATCTCTTATTCTATATCATTTCTTCTGATATTTATAGCTAGACTGATCCGTTTATTATTTTCTTCTTAAATAATACTCGGGTCTGACCGAGATGTTACAGGTGCTTCTGCTTGACTTCTCTTCCGAGGTTATCATATGATCTTTTGGCTAACTACTTAGATTAGTAGTTTATTTTGTTGTATACACTTGAGATATGGACTCATAGATGTATTCTTTTGTATAGCACGTGTTGCTATTCTTTTGTATTATGGTGGATCTTTTTGACCACTACTCTGATATACACTTTCATGTGTTAGTTATATATTCATACCTTCTTCCGCCTTTGTGATATGAATTATCTGTGACTGATTTTTGTTATGCTTATTTCTATATTTGTTTCCGAAGATTATTATAGCCACTGTGTAGTAGCTTTGTGTTTGTATCGGTATGTCGGATTTCCTCTTGAAATGAAATGCATGTTATACTATCTGACATATCGGTACTCGCGCAAAGCAATTACATGGATGGTCGCTCCTCAACAGCCTTATTCTCCGTGCTAGTTGACAGCATTACACCGTAGTGTTCTTGTCTAGCGTGGGTATAGAGGTAGGGCGTCACATTATCGATCTCTTATCTACCCTAAATAGCATAATCATGTCCCATGGGAAATGCTGCTGGTACGAATCTTTTCTTTTAACTATCTTTTGTTTTAACTATTGACCACTTACCTACCCTAAACAGCATAAGAGAAGTGCTGCTGGTATAGATCTTTTCCTTTAACTATTGACTACTTATCTACCATAAACAGGATAAGGGAAATGCTGCCGGTATGGATCTTTTCTTTTAACTATTGACCATTTATCCACCCTAAACAGCATAAGGAAAATGGTGTCAGTACGAATCTTTTCTTTTAACTATTGACCACTTATCTACCCTTAACACCATAAGGAAATGCTGTCGGTGCAGATCATACTTTCATCTTTTCTTATTAACTTAGATAAATTATTTTAAATAAGCCTTTGTTATTATTCTTACTATCTGTGCTTATTAATTTATCCTAAGTCTTAAAATAAGCCTCATTCTGTTTTGTTTTCTTATTATGACCTATGTTATAATCATGCTTATTACTTAACCCAAGGTCTAAGTATGAAAATAAGCTTCTTTCATCTTTTACTCTTTTTGTTTATAATTTTAAGTTATAACTAGGCCAATCTCTTTAATTTAATCCAACTATTGTCATAATTAGACGTAATTTCAACCTTAATTCCATTTTATTATAGTCTTTATAATTTACATCTTATCTTCCATTATTTTAGTATTCTTATAAGTTTAATCCATATTCGTGTTTAATCTATTCTAATCCATACGCGAAGTAGAAGGAGAAATAAAAGAAAACTAAAAATAGAAGAAAATACGAAGCATAGGAAAAGGATGTAAATAACGCGTAAATAACAGTAAATAAATTAAAATACTGTAAATAAACTGTAACTAAATGGAAAAGCTATAATTAACAGAAATAAACTAAAATCAACTGAAAAGAACTGCTAAAAGAAATAGACTGAAAATAATTCTAAAAACTGTAAATAGACTACTAAAAGGTTACTCCAAAAATCGTAGTAAAACTACAACTATTGGAAGCCCTATTATTTTAAATTACTTAAAGAAATTTAAAATAATTACAATCACTCACTTCTTTTCCTTATCTCTTCCCTTTAGGCCTTCAAGGATCCACTTAGGGTTGTCAAATATTTTTATTTAAACGATTTTCTCCTTGGAAAATTATTCCGCTTAGGGTCCTTCCTGAATAGGTGAATTCAATTGGAGAAAACCTTAGAATGCGAAAAATGTTAGGCTTAGGGTTCTATTTATAGGGGTAGGAGTAGATCTCAGACCGTTGGATTTGGGGATTAAATAGGATGCAACCACATCATAGGCTGAATAGGGGCCATCAGATGCAAGAATAGAAGGACCGGATGAAGCAAATAATGCAAATTACGTGTTCAACTTTCGAACGAACGAATGTTCGTTCGTTCATTAAAATGGGCAGGTGGGTCGATCGGACGGTCAACAGCCCTTGTGCCCAGGTCGACCTGGCCTATTTATTTATTTATTTATTTTCTTTTGTTTCATGATTATTTTGTATTTCATTCATATTAGCTCGGATTCTGACGTTCTATATATGGAAATTGATTAGAAAATTACCACAAACAGAATGGTACAACTTCCGTGGCTCAATTCTAATAATTTCACAAAGTTATTTTATTATCTAATTATGAATTAATTATTATGGGTTAAAATTTTGGATTGTTACATTCTTCCCTCCTAATGGGATTTCACCCCCGAAATCTCTAAGGATAAAATAGTGAACAAAATGTTTTCATCCAATATCTACACCCAACTACTCAATCATCAACCATTCATTTTTCCTTAAGTTTTCTAATGCGATTTATGTTACTTATGCAGTTAGTGTAGTGTGAATGTCCCGAACTAATACAAAAGATTAGGCGGTCAACTGATTCAGTTGACCTCATTTTATGCAATTATACCCGTACTATTTATCCAAATAAATGCAAAAATTCCTAGTGATAACTAATAGTTCTATATGCATGCTTCAAACATCATCCAAATGCAACAGTCATGTGATAATCATCCATTTTTAGCAACCATGAAAAAGAAACTAAAATGAACACACATCCATATGCGTATGCTCTAGTGTCCTAGTTAGGTCAATCCTTAAGAGTAATAGTGCCTAGTGTAAGTATATGCGTCCATCGCATTCACTAGTAAACCCTTGAAACCACTAGCATGCATCATTCATAACATGTTCTAATAACATGTTTACATCAAATCCTATCATCCATAGGTTAAGTCCTAAGCTCTACCCACCCAAAGGATAATAAAGGAAAGAACCTATTCAAAACTAAAGATGGAAAATAGAAAATTCCAAAATTTACTATCAAAGAAATGCGGATATGAGATATGAATTTTCTCCCAATCAAACTAATCTTCTCCAAAGTCTTTTCAACCTCTGTAGACTCTATCCAACATGAAAGCGACTTACGTGGTCTTTCAGAAAGATCTTTGAAAGGTCCACTCCAATGCTAGCTTGAAAATTGCTATCATATGGGAATTACACTAAAGGAGGATGCTTCTCCCAAGTTTCTAAAAATAAAGAATTGAGACGCTCCACCTATATGCTCACAATAAAAAAGGTTATTATAAGGAATAACGTCTGCTATTGCGAAGAATAAGGCTTGTTAGAAGCGACCATCCGTAAGTTATGCCTTAGACGAGTATTGATTACATCGATAGGAGTTGTGTAAATTACTCCCAAAGATATAAATTCAATCCAAATCTAAAACGAAACTACGGTGGCTAAAGAAAAATCCAGAACAACTCATAATAACAACAACATAGATAGTATAATCACAGCAGGACAGAAATATCAGATATATAGAGGAAGACATGTCTGGATACATGCTACAACAATCGATGGTTCACATGAACCAAATATACATATACATGTCATCAACATACATGAGATGAGAGTCAATACACCAAAAGTAACACCTCGAAGTCTAGACAAAAGATGACGTGAAACCCCAAAAGCTGAAGCGGCAATAGAATCAGAGATGGTAATTACCCTGAAATAACTCGGTCTGACCCGAGTATTACTGAAGAGAAAATAATGAACGGGTCAGTCTAATTTAAACTCAGAAATAAGTGTATGATAAACAACACTTAAGCAAATCAATTATAATCTCGAACGAGATTATACAGCATAAATAATCAGAATAGTTGAAATGAAGAAATCTCAATTTAAACACCATCGAAATCAACTTTCAAATTCACAATTGAATTCAAAACAGCAATACGCAAAATTATAATCTCGGATGAGAATATACACCAAATTATAATCTTGGATGAGACTATACACAAATTTATAGTCTCGGATGAGACTATACAATATAGTAATCAACATTGTTTAAATGAAGAAATCTCATTAAACTCCATCCAAATCAATTTCCAAATTCACAATCAAATTCGAAACAGCAATACTCAAAGATCTAGAATCAATTAAGATAACTAGAAATTCAGCATTCATAAAATCTAGAAATCAAAATAAGATAACTAGAAAATCAACATTCATAAAATCTAGAAATCAACATAAAAGTGGATCGTCCCAGCATATGGCGAGTCTAAGCTACACCGTACGTGCATCATCATATGACCGAAGCCTAGCAAGTATTGTCATCATTATTTTTGGCGCTCAACAAATGACCCGAAGGTCCAACATATGACTCGAAGGTCTAGTACTGGTAATTGACCCCCGAAGGTCCAACATATGACCCGAAGGTCCAGCATAGTGGCTCGAAAGTCCAACAAAATCATCAAAATCGTCAAACAACAGAAAATGTTTCAATTAACGAGTCTGGAATTAACCGAATTAGTAAAAGTGTGCTTCCATACTCCGCACTTTTGCTAAATCGTTTAAATCTCTTCATCGTTTCCTTGAAAGTGCAAAATTGTGTATTTTAAATAGAAAACATTTTATGTTCTCAAACGGACAAGTCTGGAATTAACCGAATCAGTAAAAGTAAGGGTTCATAGTCCTTAATTTTGCTAAAGCATTTAAATCGATTCCTCATTCTTTTGAAAGCGTAAAATGTGAAATTTTTGAAAACAATTTTATTTTAAAACGATTTTTGAAAACACGTGATTAAAACAACAACATCTATAGCAATTTCGACAAAGAAATTACGCTTCACAAAACACAGTAAAAACGGATATCAAATCAGCGTTGCGGGATAATCGCTTAAAAATTCACTTTAAAATTGACGGTTACTGAAGTCAAATCAACAGTAATTTTTATTGGTCAAAAATCTCATCAAAACAACACGCTTCAAAAATATAACACCGGAGTAAAAATCCGTTATAAAAATAACGGCAACCAAATGCGTTTTAAAAACAAACACCAGTTCTCAAATTAAACATTGGTCCACACCACCCATATTTTCACCAAAAATATTGCACTGCGTAGCAATATACACATACACACTCGAATGCAATAGGCAATTTAAAATGATTGAACAAATTACACGTATACTACAACTTGTATACAAATAATGCATTAAAAATTTTAACCTGCGAAATATTACAATATACTACACTTGCACGCAAATAATAATATATATGCCTGGACACGTTTACAAGCGTGCAAGTACGAAGCATACCAAATATAAACTACCTAGGGCCATGCTAAGTTGCACAAAACGATTTTTCCTGGACAACCCTTTCATGCAACTTAACAAATATAATGTTTGAACTAAATTTTTGAGCAACACATATAGACACGCAACTCAAGTAAGTAATAGGCAACAAAGTAAATAAATAAATGACCTTGCCACTATTCACGCACGCAAGGATTTAAACAAAAATACCTGAACATAGCAACGTGTGACTCAATGTTTGCATGCACCTTAAAAATATAAGAAGACCAGAACTTGCTTTTTGTGCGCTCTATACTTGCACGTACACACACACGTTTCATGCACGAACAAAAAAATAAAATGCCTGGACAAAATATGCATTGGTGCATGCACTCAAATAAATTGCAAAATTAAGTGGCTAGGATATATATTTCACGTATGTGTTTCTTGCATGTAAAAAGGAAAAATGCACTTGACTTGGTTTTGTGAAATGCATTAACACACTCAGCACAATACTACACGCACGCAAATGATAACTAGTGGTCTGAACACTTTCGTATGCTGTGCAAAAAAAAAAAAAAAACATCTGGACTTAGATAAATGCACGCCTATTTGTACGCACATACAAAATGATCAGACATGTTTTAGTGAATATACAACTTATACACTTAATACTACTTAAAATGAAAAGGGGACCTGGATGCACAAAATTTTCACGCACGTGAAGAAACAACAATCTAGACGCCTATACTTCATATGCAAATATGAAGCAAAAATAGAACAACCTGGACACGAATTTATGTACTACATATTGGCACGCAAAATACGCTGGACCAAATTTGTTTGCAATAGTGCTTTATGCAAACCAAATAAACAGCAAAAAGCATCAAAATAAAAATAGGCGGCATAGTTTTTAAATTAGAAATGTGAGTGTAGCACTCACCTCAAATTTGCTTCAAAAATCAGTTACCAACTAAATCCAAAGGAGAGCAAAAAAAATTGAGCGGCCATTAAAGCTTCTACCAAGCTACTGAAGAAAATGGAACCAAATGATGCAGTTCGAAAAATAAACAACAGAAAGGATGCAACTACTTTTTTCATTTCCTTTACCAAAATGTGTACAAGTCAAAACGGAAAGTGTGCTGGCAATTTTTGTACAAACGCATTAAATTGTAGACGTGCACAATTGGAGAAACAAGGACAAGCTAGCAATAAAATGATGATGGTGAATAATGTGTTCAACACTTGCTTTAAAAACTTTGTTCATAGCAAGGCAAAGTGTTCACATTGGCTTCATAAACTTTAGTGGCAGCAAGGTCAAAAATGTTCCACTTTTTCTTTTAAAATTGGTTCTATAGCTTTTACACGTGAAGGCAAAACAATATAACACAACTAGAAAGTATGTAGCTGGCTTTGAAATGGATTATCTTCACTTACATGTGAAGGCAAAGGATGAATTTCAACATAGCTAGATTATATAACAACTGACTTTGCAATATTTTTGCATTGCAAATTTATTTTTCAAATTTCTATTTAAAATTTCTATTTTAAATTTTTGTAACAACCCGCATATTTTACGATTGAATATTTAAATATTTTATTTAAAATAATTCATCGTTAGTCGGATTAGTGTCCGAAAAGCTACTTTTTACAAACAGTTGAATTAGGACTCGAGACCACCCCCGTTGAGTTCAAAATGACGTTTGCGACCTTTTTGAGTATAAACTTTGATATGTTTGAAGTTAGTGGAATTTTGCTATTTTTTCACTTAGGACTTTTGTTTTTGTTTCAGCCCATTAGACCCAAGCTTCACCCCTCTTCTCTTCATTGCTTCATTTCTATTTCCTAATACTTAAGCTTTTAGCAACAATGGAGAGTGGAAAGGAAAATTAAAACTCCAAGCCCTAGTTTCCATTTGCAAATCAAGTTCTAGCTCCAAACTTATAGAAGAAGCTTTGGTAAGCCTCCTCCTCTTCTTCTCCAACTCATTCCCTTACCAATTTCAGAAATTCCTAAACCTAATTTAGGAAATGTTTTCCTTTTAAGCTTACATTCAAGCTCTTTAGGTTGGAATTGAAGAGTGATTGTTCTTGTCATTGCTCTATAGCTTCTTCTTCATAGTTTTGGGTTTAAAGGTGAGATTTTTATCTCACATCTTAGTCTATAATTATCTTCGATTGTTAGGTATGAATTCCTAACACTTATTCTTGTGCAATTGATTTTGGTTTGGATTGATTTGGTGTATATTCCAATTTTTGATGTTTTGAAATCAAAATCTATGAAAATCCTATTATGGATATTTGGACATCGATATTTGAGGCGTATCGAAGAGCCTTTAAGGTTGGGTTGTCATGTGGTGTAAATCCTTAGTCGTCATTTGCTCGTCCGATCGCTTCTGATATTCATTTGACCATTTTTGGTCGAGGTTCAAGAAATGCTCTGAATTCCAGTTTCAGACGTCTGAATCTGGAATTTCAGATGTCTGAATTGGCTCGATTTCAAATGGAAAGGTAATAGGCTAAAAACACCTATTTCAGACGTCTGAAACATTTGGTTTAGACGTCTGAATTACGTTCTAGAAAACTTCTAATTTTCCAGATTCAGACGTATGAACCAAATGTTTCAGACGTCTGAATCTACTGTGTTTTGCCTGCTTGCCTATTTTGTTTAAGAATTCCAGTTTTATCGATTCGTGTTGATTCCCTTTTGTTGTTATCATCTATTATCGACTTTGATGACATTTGCTTTGGGATTTTTGAAAATATCCATTTTGATGGATTTGATATCGATTTCTTTGGAATTAATTCACATCTCCGTATGTGAATTTTGGTGATTGATTGTTTCTGCAATCATTTTTGTGATTTGTCACTTTAAAAATATAAAGGTTTTAATACTAGTAGTAAATATCAAAACTCTTTTATCAAAATGATTTCAACACTATTTTATTACAAAGCTCGTTTCTTAAACCGTTTTCCAATCTACTAGTATATACAAACCTTTACCTCACTCGTATGAGAAATCTAATTAAACGACTTAGTAAAACAAATGGTATGAAACGCTTGCGTTTACTTCATCGGTTAATTCTTAGACTTGTTCGATTGAATCTCTTGTGACAATTTTCTAGTGGAGATCTGCAATTTGTTCGTAAATATTTAAGTTAAGCTAGTGGTTATGGGACATGAAGCTAAGCTCATATATTTACTAACTTAGTGTAATTGACACTTCTTGATGATCGATGATGATCATTTTATGAGTTAGACTAGCGATATGCTATGTTTCTTTGTCCACGTAGGGGACAATACCTCGTTTTATTGAGTTTCGTCTAATTTCTTTTATAGGCTAACGACCTATGTATTATTTGGAGTTTCGACTCGATTTTTGTGGGCTAGCGACCCATGTTCTTTTATGGAGTTTGGTCCATCGGACGTACCTTTGTACTACGTTGTTGCACCAGCTTATCAGGATCAGCGGGCGTACCGTTGTACTACGTCGTTGTTCCGAATTATTCGAGTTTCAGGTTCCTCGGACGTACCGATATTGTACTACGTCTTTGCACCGACTCAATGGTTAGCGACCATGGGATAGCATCCCGTTTGTGATACACATGTTGGTGAGTCTTCATGCTCCTGTTTTGTTGTAGGCCTCCCCCTTTTTGTGATTTCTGGATTTCTACTAATGATTTCTAGAATTTGTGATCCACCAGCTTTTATGATTGGCATCAATATGATGTCGATATTTGTGACTTGGTGAATAAAACTAAAGAGTATGAAATTCTTTTGATCTTTGAGAAGATTGATTAATTTCTGGTTGATTTTCAGTTACATACTTATTATAGTATGGCTTTATGGTTATATCACGTTTTTGTCATATCTCTTATTCTATATTATTTTATCTGATATTTATAGTTAGACTGATCCATTTATTATTTTCTTATTAAATAATACTCGGGTCAGACCGAGATGTTACAGGTGCTTCTGCTTGACTTCTCATCTGGGATTATTATCCTGACATTTGGCTAACTACTTAGATTAGTAGTTTTTGGTTGTATACATTTGAGATATAGATTCATTGATGTATACTTATTCTTTTGTGTAGCACTTGTAACTATTCTTTTGTGATATTGTGGATCTTGTTTGACCACTACTTTGATAAACACTTTCATGTGTAATATTCATATCTGTTTCCGCCTTTGAGATATGAACTTCTGTGACTGGTTTGTGTTATGATATTTCTATATTTGTTTTCGAAGATATTGTAGCCACTGTGTAGTAGCTTTGAGTTTGCATCGGTATGTCGGATTCTATATTTTTATCTGGCATATCGGTACTCGCACAAAGCAATTACACGGAGGGTCGCTCCTCAACAGCCTTATTCTCCGCGCTAGTTGACGGCATTATCCTGTAGTGTCCTTGGCTAGCGTTGGTATAGAGGTGGGGTGTCAGAGCTTGGTATCAGAGACAAACTTCGGAACAATGTAGAATAATCTAACAAGGATCATCGTCCTAAGTCCATCTTAGGAGTCATGCCTTAGGATTTTATTCGGGTCTTTGAACCGTTCTATCCTATTTTCTTTGTGACACCTTGTTTTATCGATCATGATTGTTTGATAATTATTTTGTGAATAACCTTTTTCTTCTTTCTTTCTTAAATAAGAGAAATGGTTAGATCTGGCTATCCTAGCGCTGGTCAATCTAGTGCTACTCCCCAGAATGGAGTATTTATGTCTGCACAACAACTTCTTGATCTTGTAAAGAATGCTCAAGCTGCAGGACCTATTCCAGAGCATATTCACCCTAGGTCTGGATTTGCACGTTCGTACAGTGACTATACCAACTTGGGTGGATAGCCATTTAAGGGTTCCGAAAGTGTTATTCAAGTCCAAGCTTGGCTTAAAACATGCAATCTCATTTTACTCGCATGAATCTAATTGATCTTCACCGTGTCCAAGTGGCTTCAAGTATGCTCCAAGATAGAGCATTAGATTGGTATGAGCTTCTTATTTCTGAAATTATTGAAGCGGATCTTACTTGGGAGAAATTCTGGGAACGATTCGAGTTAAAATTTGTGCCAGAAGCTGAGAAGTTGACATTGGCTCTTCGTTTCATAGACCTTGTTCAAGGTGAATCCTCCGTGGCAGACTATGTCGCATCATTCGAGTCACTTTCGAAATACGGGATCGAATATATAAACACCACATTGAAGAAGAACCAAAGATTTGTCTATGGCTTGAACAAAAATCTCAAGAAGCCATTACTTCTAAAATTAGAAGTTTCTTTTGATCAACTCATTGATATCGCTCTTCGTCTTGAAGAGGTAGATAGGGAGAGTGACGTTGAAGTTATGGGTGCCAAACCAAACTTCAACAACAAGAAAAGGCCTAGTAAGTTCAAAGGTCCTTATCCCAATAAGAAAGGGAAGAAAGCAACTCCGGTGGCAAAGGCTTCTGCCCCTAGTAGTGGGCAATGCTACAATTGTGGTTCTAAAGACCATTATGCCAATAGATGTCTGAAACCTCTCTTTTGTCGCTATTGCAAAAGTTCGGGTCATCTTTTGTCTTCATGTCCCAAACTTCAAGGCAAGAAGGAGGGAAAGATAAATGTTGCACAAGCCCATAGCAACACTTCTCGTGGTCAAGGTATTTCTCATTCTATCCTTGATGGCATTATTTTATTGCATGATCAACCTATTCGAGTTCTTTTTGATACGGGTGCGTCCCATTCTTTTATATCAAAGGAACTTGTTGATACTTTTTCTTTAAGTATTGTTGCTTTAATGACTTCTTTGAAAATTGCGAATCCGGTTGGTGGATTCGCAACAATTAGTTTACTTTGTAAAGATGTCGAGATTACTTTGTGTGATTTTTCTTTCCGAGCCGATTTGCATGTCATGCGTTATTTAGGCTTTGGAATGATTTTGGGAATGGATTGGCTTAACCGCCATGAAGCTCAAATCCTATGTCCTGAGCGGACAATTCATCTTTGACATCCTCAATCTGTTAAGCAGATTTCTGTTGATCTAAAAGATTCAGATTCCAACTTGGTTGCATCTTTATATTCTTTAAATCCTCATGATGACGATAATGATGATGAGGAAGATGTCATTTTTCTTATTCACGTTGTTCGTGAATTTTTCGACATATTTGAGCCCGTTTTAGGATTACCACCTAAGCGAGCAATTGAATTCAGAATTAATCTAATTCCTGGAGCTTTACCTATTACTCGTCCTCCTTATCGTATGTCCAATAAAGAAAATGAGGAGATGCGCAAATAATTATCTGAATTGGAGACGATGCAATTTATCCGCTCTAGTTTCTCTCCTTGGGGAGCTTCAGCTATTTTTGTGAAGAAATCCGATGGTACACTTAGGCTTTGCATTAACTACCGCAAGCTTAATGATCTTACTATCAAGAATAAATATCCTTTACCTCGGATTGATGATTTATTTGACCAACTTAGTGGTGCTAGAGTCTTTTCATAATTAGACTTAGCAACCGGTTTTCATCAGCTTCGTATTGCAGAGGATAGCATTCCTTTGACATCTTTCCGTACTCGTTATGGATCTTATGAATGGCTTGTTATGCCATTTGGTTTAGAGAACGCTCCGACTTATTTCGTTGACCTTATGAATAAAGTTTTCAAAGACTTCCTCGATCGATTTTTTCTCATCTTTATTGATGATATTCTTGTGTATTCTAAAATCGAGGAGGAGCATGAAAAGCATCTTCAGATTGTGTTGGAAACTCTTAGGAGCAATCAATTGAAAGCAAAATTTTCTAAATGCCACTTCAGATTGTGTGAAGTTTCTTGGTCATATTATTTCCGAATCCGGAATTTCCGTGGATCCTCAAGATTGAAGCGGTTCAAAATTGGAAGAGACCGGAGAGTGTGACGGAGATCCGTAGTTTCCTTGGATTGGCAGGTTATTACCGCCGTTTCATAAAAGACTTTTCCAAAGTTTTCGTGCCTCTTACTAGTTTGACAAAGAAGGGAGTTAAATACATTTGATCGAACAAATGTGAAGCTTCTTTTCAGAAATTAAAAGAACTCCTTTCCGATGCTCCTATTCTTGTTATTCCCGAAGGGAATTAAGATTTTATTGTTTATACCGATGCTAGTCGCATTGGTTTGGGTGCCGTTCTTATGCAAAGAGAAAGTGTTATTGCTTATGCTTCTAGGTAATTGAAGCCAGCCGAGGCTAGATATGCCACTCATGATTTAGAGCTCGCGGCTATTGTTTTCGCCCTTAAAATTTGGCGTCATTATCTTTTGGGAGAGAAATTTGTTGTCTATACCGATCATAAATCTTTGAAGTATTTATTTTCCCAAAAGGAACTTAATCTGCGTCAACAACGTTGGCTCGAGTTCCTTGCATCTTATGATCTTCACATTCTTTATACTCCTGGAAAGGGAAATCGCATTGCCGATGCACTTAGTCATAAGCAACAAGTGGTTGTTTCTATGATGATATCCGAATGGAATGATCTCGTAATTTTATCCACTTGTGAGATTCGAGATCGTGAGTCTGATTTATGTTCATCTTTGGCTTTATGTAGCCTTGAGGCTCATCCTTCTCTCTTAGACCGCATTCTTGAAGCTCAAAAGCTAGATCCCGAAATGGCTCTTCTTAGCCAAAGTTGTAGGGATAAAATTGGTATTGAAAGTTTGAAAGACTTTGATATCGATTCTCGCGGCGGTATTCAAAAATTTGGTAGACTTATCGTGTCAAATATTAGTGATCTTCGTAAAGATATTTTAGAAGATTCTCATCGTTCTAAATTTACCATTCATCCCGGTAATAGTAAAATGTATGCGGACATGAAGCGACTTTATTATTGAGATGGAATGAAATCTGATATTGCTAACTTTGTTAAGCGTTGCATGACTTGCCAACTTGTCAAGGCCGAGCATCAAAGGCTCGGTGGGTTATTGCAACCTTTAGAAATTCCAATTTGGAAGTGGGATCAAATTTCCATGGACTTTATTGACGGCCTTCCCTGTTCTCGTTCGGGTTATGATAGCTTATGCGTGATTGTTGATAGACTTACGTAATCCGCCCATTTTATTCTCGTTCAGTCTAACCGAACCGTTCCTCTTTTGGCCAAACTCTTTATTAAAGAGATTGTTAAATTACATGGAGTTCCTACTTCTATTGTTAGTGATCGTGATCCATTGTTTACTTGTGGATTTTGGAAGGGTCTTCAGAAAGCTTTGGGAACGAAGCTTAATTTTAGCACCGCTTATCATCCTCAGTCTGATGGACAAACCGAGCGTGTGAATCAAACTCTTGAAGATCTTCTTCGTGCATGTGTTCTTGATTTTGGTGGAAGTTAGGAAGATCATATTTCTCTTGTTGAGTTTTTCTATAATAATAGCTTCCAAATTAGTATTGGTATGGCACCTTTTGAGGCACTCTATGGAAGGCCATGCCGATCTCCTTCTTACTGGCTTAAGGCCGGTGAGAAGCTGTTTTTAGGTCCAGATTTTATTCGTGATTCCACAGAAAAGATTGACCTTATTCGCCATAGGATGAAAGAAGCTCAGAGTAGGAAAAAATCCTATGCTGATAACCGAAGAAGGAAATTAAAATATTCTGTGGGAGATTTTGTGTTTGTTCGTGTTTCACCTATGAAGGGTGTTGTGCGTTTCAATCGATCGGGAAAGTTAGCACCTCGATATATTGGTCCATTTCCCATCACCGAACATATCGGTTCCGTGGCTTATCGCCTTTTATTACCGGCTCAGTTTTCTGCTATTCATGACGTGTTTCACGTTTCTCAACTACGGAAATGCCTTGAAGATTCTGATTCTATTCTTGAGCTCGGTATTGTAGAAGAAATTGAGATTTCACCTAATTTGACTTATGAGCAACATCCTATTCGTATCATTGCTTTGGAGATTAAACGCCTTTGAAATAAAGATGTTCCTCTTGTGAAGGTTCAATGGTCCTCAAATCCTAAGGATTGTTCTTGAAAATCTAGAGAATTCATCCAGCGAACACATCCGGACTTACTTTCTCGTGCTCTTTGAGGTGAACTTCTTATTCCAACTTTCTTCTTTTGTGTTGATATGCTTTTATGGTTGTTACTTTTTATTCATTTATTTCTTAAGATTGCGAGGGCGCAATTTCTTTAAGGAGGGGAGTCTATAACAACCCGCATATTTTACGATTGAATATTTAAATATTTTATTTAAAATAATTCATCGTTAGTTGGATTAGTGTTCAAAAAGCTACTTTTTGCAAACAGTCGAATTAGGACTCGAGACCACCCCCATTGAGTTCAAAATGGCGTTTGCGACCTTTTTGAGTATAAACTTTGATATGTTTAGAGTTAGTGGAATTTTGCTATTTTTTCAATTAGGGCTTTGGTTTTTGATTCAACCCATTAGACCCAAGCTTCACCCCTCTTCTCTTCATTACTTCATTTCTATTTTCTAATACTCAAGCTTTAGCAATAATAGAGAGAGGAATGGGAAATTAAAACTCCAAGCCCTAGTTTCCATTTGCAAATCAAGTTCTACCTCCAAATTTATAGAAGAAGCTTTGGTAAGCCTCCTCTTCTTCTTCTCCAACTCATTCCCTTACCAATTTCAGAAATTCCGAAACCTAATTTAGGAAATGTTTTCCTTTTAAGCTTAGATTCAAGCTCTTTAGGTTGGAATTGAAGAGTGATTGTTCTTGCCATTGCTCTATAGCCTCTTCTTCATAGTTTTGGGTTTAAAGGTCAGATTTTTATCTCACATCTTAGTCTATAATTATCTTCGATTGTTAGGTATGAATTCCTAACACTTATTCTTATGTAATTGATTTTGGTTTGGATTGATTTGGTGTATATTTCAATTTTTGGTGTTTTGAAATCAAAATCTATGAAAATCCTATTATGGATATTTGGACATTGATATTTGAGGCGTATCGAAGAGCCGTTAAGGCTGGGTTGTCGCGTGGCGTAAATCCTTAGTCGTCATTTGCTCGTCCGATCGCTTCCGATATTCATTTGGCCATTTTTGGTCAAGGTTCAGGAAATGCTCTGAATTCCAGTTTCAGACGTCTGAATCTGGAATTTCAGAGGTCTGAATTGGCTCGATTTCAAACAGAAAGGAAATAGGCTAAAAACACCTATTTCAGACATCTGAAACATTTGGTTCAGACGTCTGAATTATGTTCTGGAAAACTTCTAATTTTCCAGATTCAGACGTCTGAACCAAATGTTTCAGACGTCTAAATCTGCTGTGTTTTGCCTGCTTGCCTGCTTGCCTATTTTATTTAAGAATTCCAATTTTATCGATTCGTGTTGATTCCCTTTTGTTGTTATCATCTATTATCGACTTTGATGACATTTTCTTTGGGATTTTTGAAAATATCCATTTTGATGGATTTGATATCGATTTCTTTGGAATTAATTCATGTGACGACCCGGAATTTTTAACAATTTAAATTGGAATATTTAATTGATTTTAAATATTTAAAAGATTATATTAACTTGAATTCAAGATATCAATATTTACTTGATAATTAAATCATTGAATTATATAGTTTAAATATTGAATTTAATAATTGAACTTGGGTAAATTGTTGAATCTGAAATTTCTAAGCCTGTTTAAATAATTTGAAGGCTTTCAATTTTCGTAGCAATCGGAGTTGTCGTTTGACCCTGGTAGCTCAAAACGCTTAGAACTATTTTAATCGATTTAATTTAAATTTGATCGTTTTCTATTGTAACTCGCGCATACGATCAGATTAGCCTCCGAAACACCGTTCGGAATGCGGGTAAAACCTTATAAACGTCTGTCGACGTGTCTAATTCGGGATTCGGGATTTCGCGTTATGCAACACGAGATATTTTTAATATTTAATTTTATTATATTCAAGCGTACTCAAGAAGCTTTCCCGTATCATAATCTTATCCCCGTCCTCTCTATTCTCAATAGCAGAATCGAACGCACGAAAAAAAATGAGGAAGCTTTGAAAAAAATTATCTCGTTCAATACTCGATTAAAAATCTCAAAAAAAACTTGTCTGAAAAATAAAGTCTTTTTGTGGGCTTCATGCTGATATAGGTTGATATGGTGCAGCAGCGGTTGAGGTCGAGGCCGTTCATGGGTTCGAAATTAGGGTTGGGATCTTGAGAGCTATAGGGCGAGTTAGTGGGTGTCGTCGGCTTCGTTGAACTCGTGACGGTGAGGCGCGTCTATAGGGAGATTTTGGAGGCGTATGGCGCCGCATGGTGGAACGCGACCTGGGGGCGACGATGAGGCCGAGAGGGTTGTCGCGTTTTTATAGAGAGGCTTGGGCATGGATTTAAGGGGCTTGTTAGGATGAGGGCGCGAGAAGAAGTTCGTTGGTGATAATTGTTTTTGGGTTTCGAGGCATGGAGGAGGCGATTTCTGTGGCGATGATGAAGGCGTGTAGATTGGCGAAGCTCGACACTAGTGGAGGGGAGGCGCGTCGATGAGAAGGTCGCACGTGCAGTTATTGCAAGTTAGGGCTTCTCGTCTTCGTGCGTATGAGTTAGAGGAGGAGGAGGAGCAAATGGATTGTGGATGACTACGGCGTCGATAGCATTGTGGGGTGAGCAGTATTCTTATTTCTTATTTCTTCTTAGATTTGAGATTTGAGATTTGAAATGTTTAACTATGGGAATAATTTTCAAGATCCTTGTGCTCTTACTGAAGTAAGAAGAAAGCAATTCATGTTATAACAGTAAACGAAAATGTATACAGTAAGGTAGATTTTTGAAAACCGTAAGTTGAAATTGTATATATGTTTAAGGTAGTTTTTAGTTTAAGAAATTTAAGTCCATTTATAAGTTAAATTAAATAAGTAAGTGATAATAAATTGTTGACTTAAAATTTAAGTGTTAATCAATCTATATGATATTTATACATGGTCAAAACTGCGAAGACAAAACCGAATTAGAATGGGTTGCAAAACGAAATCAAAGGTGAGTAAATCTCACTCTGTTGGATTTTATTAGAATTTAAATGGTTAAATTTAAATAATTAGTTGAATAATTAAATTGATTGGATGTGCACTGATGATGATGTGACTTTGTTTTTGATGGTTCTCGAGTTAATTGTGGTTTGGCTCGAAGTATTTGGGTTTTAAATTGTTTTAAACTTAAGTCATAAATAAGAAAATGTTTTCATTGTTAATAAGGGCTTAATGGTTTGTGATTCATCAAATTAG
This sequence comes from Allium cepa, assembly GCA_030765085.1. Classification (NCBI taxonomy): domain Eukaryota; kingdom Viridiplantae; phylum Streptophyta; class Magnoliopsida; order Asparagales; family Amaryllidaceae; genus Allium; species Allium cepa. The sequence goes on along the minus strand of CM060940.1, from coordinate 210,493,181 downwards.
AAGGGTAAATAAAATGAATTAATTAATTCAATTAATTAATGATTTAGGTTAACTAATTTAGTAATTAAGGGTTTTGAATTAATTATGTAAGTATTAAGTTAATTAATGAAGTTTAATTAATTTAGAAATCAATTGATGGATTGATAGATAATTACTTAATGTAATTAATAAAATAAATTACTTTATGAAATTTATCAAGAGAATAATTAAGATAGTTAATTAAGGAATAATTAATATTATATATTGAAGCAAATAAAAAGATAATTAATTATAGGTTGATATAAATCAAGAATGATTAATATTTGCGGTTTAATTAATGACTAATTCTTTAATGTAATTAATTTAGATTAGGACTTTAAATATAGTTGGAAATCATTAATTTAATAATTAACGATGTAATTAAAGATTGATTAATTAAGATAAATTATTCAATAATAAGTGACATATGAGAAAGTAATGATTAGTGTAATTAAATATAGTTAATGAATTTATGAAGTAATTAAGATTACTTATTGACTTTGGTTAAGAATAATTAATATTGTGAAATTAATTAAAGTCAATTACATGAATGTGATTGAAGGATAATTAATCCAGGGTGATTAATTAAGATGATTAATGAAAGGATGATTGATTAATTGATTTGAAATTAATTAATGACAAGTGAAGAAATCTAAATGATAGAGGTTAGAAATTCAATTAAAATTAATTAAATTAATTTTGGTAGCAATCAAACTTTGCTTATGGATGATAATGGAATTGGATGCTTTGAAATGAGATGATATCTCTTATATGAAATGTTGTGTATTTCATTTGGATAATTTGGGTTAGGATGACACGAGACTCGAAGAGGCCGCGATCGGGTATTAGGAAATACCCGAAACCACTTCGAATGTTTATAGATTGATATGTAAAATCTATAGGATAGAGTGAAGTGATTTAGTGGAATTGGACTATTTTAAAATCCAAATCTTTGGTATTTAGAAACTTATATGTGAAATAAGTGTTGTCTATAATAATTTATGGCTTTGTGAATTGATATAAGTTACCCGGGTTTATATGAGTTGCATACTTTGTATTCCATGTTAGTTGGGTTTACTCACGCTGGTTTCCAGCCTGACCCAGGTGTTACTTTGGTGTAATGCTCGGGTCAGACCGAGTATTACATATTTTCAAGTAAGGATGTCCTGGAGCTCAGGAGGCGAGCTGGATGACAAGAACATATGGAGCGTTTCCGCTGTAATATATTATTGTAAATCTGAGACATGTTGATTTGTATATGTCAAGTGTTTGAGTATATGTGTAACTCTGATATATTAAATTTGTAATTGACAGATATAGTATTCTTTTGTAAACTATCATTATTTATTATATTTTTTGTCCGCTGCGAATGTGAGATGGTTGTGCTTCTGATCTTCTTCTTCTATCTCTTTCTTCTTTTTCATAACTATCTGGAATTTTCGGCTTCGAAAATTTTGGGTCGTTACATTTGGTATTAGAGCTGAAAGGTTAGGCGAGAACCTTGGCTCTGGTGGGAGTTACTCATTAAGTAGAATCCGTAGTACTCTAGAATGAGTTGAGTATATATATATGAGAGCGTATTTGTTATTTTCTTATATAAAAGGGTTTTAAATGATTTTATATAAAAGTATATTTAGATATATAAAGAAATATTTCATTCTAATAAATATTAAAGCGATTGGTTGTTAAATTATTGAAATTAAAATTAAGAAGTAATATTATGTGACCAAATTGAAGACTTGAATTGGAATTAAATTAAGTAAAAACGGAAATACAACCAAATTAAAATTTAAATTACTTGAAAATGAAATTCTAAATCTGATCCCAGAATTTGAAAATTTTGTTTCAAAGTAATGAAAAATAATAAATAAGTATTATTTGGATAACTGGGACTTGTTGCAAACAATGGGTTGTTTGAAAATTGATTTAAATTTAAAACCAAAGGTGGTTTAAAATTTTAAAACATGGCTGGGAGGGCCAAGAAATAAATATGTATATATATATGGATATATATATGATATCAAAGATAATTTGAAATAAAACTCTAAGAGGTTGAGTTTTGATTTTCCTTGAAGTGTGATGTATTGATTTTCCCTGAAGTGTGATGTAAAAACCCAAAGTGATATAAGTTTTGAACTTATAAAAGGAAAAGAATTTTGAAGTTTGAAGTGGGAATTCAAATTGAGTAAGGTTGATTGGATTAAGTAAATTAGATTTAACTTAGGAGAAGTTAAATAAGTTTGAATGAACAACTTTGAATTGGAGATTTTAAGATGAAATTGGAATTTAACTTAGAAAGTTAAATGGTTAATTTGAATTGGTAGTTTGTGTGATCTCAAAATGGGTTTGAGATCAGGAAATTGGAAAGGGATGGACGTTTTGAAATAAATTGGATGATATCACCCTATTGTTGTTAAAAATCTTTAAATTGTAAATTGGATTTGTTTCAATGAATGAGGAATAAAGTGTGGTAATATATCCATTATTGAGATAAAAGGGAAATTTAAACGTTAATTTGAAATTAAGGATATGGAATTACTTTGAATTGAAAATTTGAATAATTAAGTTTGTAAATTAAAATTGTTTAAGAACTGGCTTCAAACTGGAAGATAAAATTTAATAATAAATTAAAATTTAAAAATAAAATTGTATTGAACTCTTATTTGAACCTTGAAATACATAAGTAAAGATAATTTAAAATGGAATTTTGAGAATTGGACTCAGAAATTAAATTGTTTAAAAACTTTAAATAAAAGTTAATTTGGTTTAAAGAGTTAAACCGACCTTTGAGAATTCAACTCGAATTTAGATAATTCGAGATGGGTTAAAATTGAAACTTAGATTCCATTAATACCAATTGAATTTAGTTTGAATTAATTAGAATTAAAGTTGAATTGGGAATAAATCAAGTCCAATGGAATTTGGAGTTATTCAAATTGGAATTGGGTCGATTTAAATGGAAGTGAAAATTCGAATTGAATTGTTGGGGAAGTGAACAGTTTGACTCTTGACTATTTTCAATATAAATTGTTTTGATATAAACTTATTTTTCTAAGCTATTAAATATATACAACCTTTCTTTCTTAAAGCCAAATTATTTTATACTTGTTTTACAATTATTTTTGGAGCTATTTAACAATTTTTCAATTGTTTCCTAAAATAATTACTATTTTTCAACTATTTCACAAACTAATTTCTATTTTACAACTATTTTGCAATTATCTAAAATTTCTGAAACTATTCAACTATTTTCCAACTATTTTACGATAAGTTAACTATTTCATAGCTATTTTGCAAACGAATAATTATTTTTCAACTACTTATCTATTTTTAAAATTTTCAAGCTATTTTCTAAATATAAACTGGTCGGAGTTCAAACTGTTATTGATTAAATACCCAACTGAGATAAGGATTGAAGATATGATCCAAATGAGAATTAAGACAATTATAAATAAGTGAATGGGAATTAACGAAAATGTGAATAGAAAGGAAATTGATTTGGCTGATAATCAATGAAAATAATTACGTGGGATGTACATATATTTTTCTATTCGCATAGTGATTTGATCCAGATTCGAGCACAGAATTTCGAGATAGTTTATCGATCCGAGTTGGGATTTTTCACTCGATTTTCGATGGCGAACCTGGATATGGATTGTTGATAGGTTCTGGATATTCTCTATCATAGTTATAAATATGCAAGGAGAATGACGGTTTCTAATCAAGGAACCAGATCTATGTCTGCACTAGGAAGTCGGGTGGACGATATTAGCTCGGAAGTGAAATTGTGTGATCGAGTGAGCGATCAGATTGGTATAGCATACGGATGATATGTGTACATCGTACGGATTTGAATGAAATTGATATTGAAAAGAGTAATAAAATTTGAATATTTGATTTTGAATAAACGAAGTTATATATCCTTGTTATTTGTAAGATAAAACTCCCCTTGTTAAATCTATTGCCGGAATAAAAGGATTTTTGAAGGTGTTTGAAGTATAAAAAGGAGTTTTATACAAGTTTGAAAGGATCCAAAGTTTTTAAAAATCATATATATCTGAATATATATATAAAGGATCTTATGAGGATTTTGAAAAAGTTTTTGGGAATCTTTGGATTTGGAAAGGCTTTTGATTTTTGGGTAAAATCAATATTAAAAATTTGAAAAGCCTAGTTTGAGAATTATCAATTTTGGGATAATCGATTTTGTGTAAAGGAGCCTAGTTTGAGAATTATCAATTTTGGGATAATCGATTTTATGTAAAGGAGCCTTGGATGAGATCATACTAGGTGTATGATTTGAAAGATACCATATTTGTATAGTATAAAGTGTTTTGATAAATGGCTCTGGGAAAAAAGGCGCTCCCTTGAAATGAACTTCTCAGGAGTGCCACCGGGTGGTGCTGCCTTGAACCCCAAAGGGGGGTTCTAAAGTTGATCCTGTGAGGAGTCCGGACAAAATAGTTCCTGAGGATTATTGGGTAGCGAAAGTCGAGGGCGCTGATGCCTATAGGAACATCTGGGCTGTGACGACAGTGTAACTCGATGTCACTGCGATCTACTGTGGGGACCATAGCGAAAATCGTGTGGAGGAGGAGTGCCAACAGTCTACACTTGATTTTGCCGGGAAGGCAACGCAACATCGGTAGACTGCGATCTATGATCAAGTGGAGTGGAGAAGTTTCATTCTTTTGGCAACGAAATTCGAGGGCGCTGATGCCTACAGTTATATGAGTTTCTGATGTGATAGCTACGTAACCCCAGTTGTAGCTGCGATCTGTAGCGGGTTCCATGGTGTAATCGAGGGGCATGGAGGCCTACCGATGGTGTAATCTATGGATTTTGTCGGGATGATAACGTAACCATCGGGTTAACTGCGACCATGGATGGGAGTATGATCTCCAGAGCATTCTCACCAAAGATATTTCCTCTATTTTCAAAACCATTTTCTATATTTTCAGTAAAATTATTTTTCAAGTATTTTCACTGGATGTTGAAAACGGGTTTACCAAGTACTTATAGATTTTCAGTCCTACGCCTGATCAACGTGTTACTGAATTTCTGTGAGAACAAGGATGGACTGGTTGAGACATCGAGTTATAAAAAAAAGTATTTTTATAAAAAGCTATTTTAATAGTATTTTGTGAATTTAAAAGCATTTTTAAAATTCTAAATAAAAGTGTTGGAATTTTGGGGAAATAAAAGGAAATCCAAACTGGAATTTTAATGAAGTGATTTTGTAATTGAAATCGAATATTTGATTTAGAAATTGGAAGAAAGATAATTGGTTAAATTATTATTCGATAGAGTATATTAATAAAATTTAACTCGGTTAAATAAAATGGATTGTGAATTAATAATGGAGTTTGGTAACGAATTCAAATAGTAAATAGAATTCAACTTGGATTTGATAATGAAATAAATTAGAAGAGATGTTGTAAAAATAAAAATAAAATAGAGTGGAATCGAAATAATGATGGTTTAAATAACAAACAAATTTCAAGTGTGATATGAATAGAATTTAACGAAATTTGCAATAAATTAGATATAAGAGAAGTGTTGTCGAATGAAATGAAAGTGAATTATAATAAAAATGGTTTGAGTGCAAACAAAACCCAGATGAGTAGAAATAAATTGAGAATGGCTCTGTGTAAATAAAATAAATTCGCAAATGAATTAAGTAAGCGAGTTAAAAATTTAAATATGCGATGGATAAATGGGTTAATCGAATTAAATAATAAATGATGAAGTCTGCTTGAATAAATATTAAATCAAAGTTTTAGATTGGTATTGGGTTATTAGAATGGAAGGTTATTAAATAAAAGGTTTGGGTTAAATTTATTTTTGGAAATGGATATTAATATAAGCATTGAATGCTGTCAAGCTCATTGAAATAGTTTTAAATTGGAAACGATGTGGAAATGAAATGAAATTCAAATGTATGGTTGGTGAATAAATTAGAAACGAAATGTAATTAAATATAAAATGAGTTGAAATTAATTTGAAGTAGTTCTAAACTAAAATGAATACTCAATCAAGCGAATATCGTCGAAATTGCATAAAAACAGTTGTCGTTGTTGTAAACAAGGTAATTAAAATTATATGGCTTTAGAGAAGTTAAATAAAATTGATTTGGAATCCTTTGAAGTGAATATAAAGCTTGTTTAGATTAAAAATAAATTGAATGTAAGAAATTGATTTGTAAACCATTTAAAATTGAAGGAAATGGTATATAAATTAGTTGAAAGCAATTGAATTGGTTTTGAAAACATATAAATTGCTCGTGGAAGTTATTTTGAATGCGTTTCTTTTAGAATTGAAGTGTTATAGTTGTTTAAATAAGAGAAATGTTATAGTCTTCATATATATAGTGCTTATATGTGTAAATTACTTAAGTACAGGTACCTGAAGGCCGTTTGGCTGGTTTGGATTGCGCTAATTGCTAAAATAAATAAGCTGCTTGCTTAAAACGCTAAATAAGGTACGCCTACGCAATAAAAATAGGAAATATGAACTGTTTTTGCTTTTTCCGACCGTGTGGGTCGATGTATATATATTTATATCTCTTTCAAATTGCAAAAGCTCCTCCGTACAAAGGAGACTCTGCCAAAATTTTCTAAAAATTTTGGGGGTTAGAAAAAATGTTGAAAAGAATTTTGTTAGCAACAAAACGATTTTAATATGAAACCGAAATAAATCCGCGAATGAAACTAATTTAAAATAATGATGCGAATCCGTTATAAATGGAAGGTGAATTCAATATTCAGAATTGAAGACAAACTGAATCCATATGGAAATGGGAAAAAGCTAATTTGAATATAAATGGATATGAAAACTTCTGTAAGGAAAGTATGAAAAGATTTGAAAAGGGATATGTTTGGATATTATTGCTAAGTAGGTTATGCGGGTATTATAAAGAGAAAAAGAAACTGGATTTGGCATTAGAAGATAAATTTGATTGCCCGACTAAAAGGTATGTATTTAAAATTTCTGTATGAATTGGATTGGGTTTTTGATCTAGCCACTTGGCTTTTGTTTTCTTTTGGAATTTGGGAGCCCGTAGAGGCCTTTTGTAGTTGTACCGAGTTATCCGCGCAAAGGAGACGCTGGCAAAAAATTTCGGGAATTTAGAGAGTTAGAAAAAAAAATTGAGAAAATTTTGATAATTCCAAATTTGGTTTTAAATTGAAATTTGAATGATTGGATAAAAAGGGATTATTGAAAACTGTGGGAGAGTTTGGGAAGTTAGTAAGAATGATAAGAGGTCTTTTATAAAAGATAGTTGGTATGATGTTAAATTGTGGGTTTTGGGAAAAAAGTAAACGGGTTTTGAACCATTCTTCCTGACTAGTAATTTCGGAGACGAAATTCTTTTAAGGGGGGAGGAATGTGACGATCCGAAACTTTTAACAATTTAAATTGGAATATTTAATTGATTTTAAATATTTAAAAGATAATATTAACTTGAATTCAAGATATCAATATTTACTTGATAATTAAATCATTGAATTATATAGTTTAAATATTGAATTTAATAATTAAACTTGGGTAAATTGTTGAATCTAAAATTTCTAAGCCTGTTTAAATAATTTGAAGGCTTATAAAATTTATAACGATGATACTGAAGACAATAGAATGGTTGAAATTTAATTTAAAGGTGGGTTGTTCAATTTTAATAATATATCGTTTAAATCGATAATTAATAATAGCCTTCCGAGGCACAGTCTCAGAATTCGACAAAACCAGTTTTATTGGATCCGTAACGGTTAGTTATTATCGAGTTTCAATTTTCGTAGCAATCGGAGTTGTCGTTTGACCCTGGTAGCTCAAAATGCTTAGAACTAGTTTAATCGATTTAATTTAAATTTGATCGTTTTCTTTTATAACTCGCGCATACGATCAGATTAGCCTCCGAAACACATTCCATTGTGTTCGGAATGCGGGTAAAACCTTGTAAACGTCTGTCGGCATGTCTGATTCGGGATTCGGGATTTCGCGTTATGCAACACGAGATATTTTAAATATTTAATTTTATTATATTCAAGCGTACTCAAGAAGCTTCCCCGTATCATTATCTTATCCCCATCCTCTCTATTCTCAATAGCAGAATAGAACGCACGGGAAAAAAATGAGGAAGCTTTGAAAAAAAATTATCTCGTTCAATACTCGATTAAAAATCTCAAAAAAACTTGTCTGAAAATAAAGTCTTTTTGTGGGCTTCGTGCTGATATAGGTTGATATGGATGCAGCAGCAGTTGAGGTCGAGGCCATTCATGGGTTCGAAATTAGGGTTGGCGATCTTGAGAGCTATAGGGCGAGTTAGTGGGTTCGTTGGCTTCGTTGAACTCGTGACGGTGAGGCGCGTCTATAGGGGATTTTGGAGGCGTATGGCGCCGCATGGTGGAACGCGACCTGAGGGCGACGATGAGGCCGAGTGGGTTGTCGTATTTTTATAAAGAGGCTTGGGCATGGATTTCAGGGGCTTGTTAGGATGAGGACGCGAGAAGAAGTTCGTTGGTGGTAATTGTTTTGGGGTTTCGAGGCATAGAGGAGGCGATTTCTGTGGCGATGTTGAAGGCGTTTAAATTGGCGAAGCTCAACACTAGTGGAGGGGAGGCGCGTTGATGAGCCGGTCGCACGTGCAGTTATTGCAAGTTAGGGCTTCTCGTCTTCGTGCGTGTGAGTTAGGGGAGGAGGAGGAGCAGATGGATTGTGGATGACTACGGCGTCGACAGCATTGTGGGGTGAGCAGTATTCTTATTTCTTATTTCTTCTTGGATTTGAGATTTGAAATGTTTAACTATGGGAATAATTTTCAAGATCCATGTGCTCTTACTGAAGTAAGAAGAAAGTAATTCATGTTATAATAGTAAATGAAAATGTACAGTAAGGTAGATTTTTGAAAACGGTAAGTTGAAATTGTATATATGTTTAAGGTAATTTTTAGTTTAATAAATTTAAGTCCATTTATAAGTTAAATTAAATAAGTAAGTGATAATAAATTGTTGGCTTAAAATTTAAGTGTTAATTAATCTATATGATATTTATACATGGTCAAAACTGCGAAGACAAAACCGAATTAGAATGGGTTGCAAAATGAAATCAAAGGTAAGTAAATCTCACTCTGTTGGATTTTATTAGAATTTGAATGGTTAAATATAAATAATTAGTTGAATAATTAAATTGTTTGGATGTGCACTGATGATGATGTGACTTTGGTTTGGATGGTTCTCGAGTTAATTGTGGTTTGACTCGAAGTATTTGGGTTTTAAATTGTTTTAAACTTAAGTCATAAATAAGAAAATGTTTTCATTGTTCGTAAGGGCTTAATGGTTTGTGATTCATCAAATTAGAAGGGTAAATAAAATAAATTAATTAATTGAATTAATTAATGATTTGGGTTAACTAATTTAGTAATTAAGGGTTTTGAATTAATTAAGTAAGGATTAAGTTAATTAATGAAGTTTAATTAATTTAGAAATCAGTTGATGGATTGATAGATAATTACTTATGTAATTAATAAAATAAATTACTTTGTGAAATTTATCAAGAGAATAATTAAGATAGTTAATTAACGAATAATTAATATTATATATTGAAGCAAATAAAAAGATAGTTAATTATAGGTTGAGATAAATCAAGAATGATTAATATTTGCGGTTTAATTAATGACTAATTATTTAATGTAATTAATTTAGATTAGGACAAACTGAAATATAATTGGAAACCATTAATTATATAATTAACGATGTAATTAAAGATTGATTAATTAAGATAAATTATTCAATAATAAGTGACATATGAGAAAGTAATAATTAGTGTAATTAAATATAGTTAATGAATTTATGAAGTAATTAAGATTACTTATTGACTTTGGTTAAGAATAACTAATATTATGAAATTAATTAAAGTCAATTACATGAATGTAATTGAAGGATAATTAATCCAGGGTGATTAATTTAAGATGATTAATGAAAGGATGATTGATTAATTGATTTGAAATTAATTAATGACAAGTGAAGAAATCTAAATGATATAGGTTAGAAATTCAATTAAAATTAAGTAAATTAATTTTAGTAGCAATCAAACTTTGCTTATGGATGATAATGGAATTGGATGCTTTGAAATGAGATGATATCTCTGATATGAAATGTTGTGTATTTCATTTGGATAATTTGGGTTAGGATGACATGAGACTCGAAGAGGCCGGGATCGGGTATTAGGAAATACCCGAAACCACTTCGAACGTTTCTAGATTGATATGTAAAATCTATAGGCTAGAGTGAAGTGATTCGGAGGAATTGGACTATTTTAAAATCCAAATCTTTGGTATTTAGAAACTTATATGTGCAATAATTGTTGTCTATAATAATTTATGGCTTTGTGAATTGTTATAAATTACCCAGGTTTATATGAGTTGCATACTTTGTATTCCATGTTAGTTGGGTTTACTCACGCTGGTTTCCAGCCTAACCTAGGTGTTACTTTGATGTAATGCTTGGGTCATACCGAGTATTACAGATTTTCAGGTAAGGATGTCTTGGAGCTCAGGAGGCGAGCTGGATGACAAGAATGTATGGAGCGTTTCCGCTGTAATATATTATTGTAAATCTGAGACATGTTGATTTGTATATGTCCAGTGTTTGAGTATATGTGTAACTCTGATATATAAATTTGTAATTGACAGATATAGTATTCTTTTGTAAACTGTCATTATTTATTATATTTTTTATCTGCTACGAATGTGAGATGTTGGTGCTTCTGATCTTCTTCTTCTATCTCTTTCTTCTTTTTCATAACTATTTGGAATTTTCGGCTTTGAAAATTTCGGGTCGTTACAATTCACGTCTTCGTATCTGAATTTTGGTGATTGATTGTTTCTACAATCATTTTTGTGATTTGTTACTTTAAAAATATAAATGTTTTAATACTAGTAGTAAATATCAAAACTCTTTTATCAAAACGATTTCAACAATATTTTATTACAAAGCTCGTTTCTTAAACCGTTTTCCAATCTACTAGTATATACAAACCTTTACCTCACTCGTATGAGAAATCTAATTAAACGACTTAGTAAAACAAGTGGTATGAAACGCTTGCGTTTACTTCGTCGGTTAATTCTTAGACTTGTTCGATTGAACCTCTTGTGACAATTTTCTAGTGGAGATCTACAATTTGTTCGTAAATATTTAAGTTAAGCTAGTGGTTATGGGACATGAAGCTAAGCTCATATATTTACTAGCTTAGTGTAATTGACACTTCTTGATGATCGATGATGATCATTTTATGAGTTGGACTAGCGATATGCTATGTTTCTTTGTTCACGTAGGGGACGGTACCTCGTTTTATTGAGTTTCGTCTCATTTCTTTTATAGGATAACGACCTATGCATTATTTAAAGTTTCGACCCAATTTTTGTGGGCTAGCGACCTATGTTCTTTTATGGAGTTTGGTCCATCGGACGTACCTTTGTACTACGTTGTTGCACTAGCTTATCAGGATCATCGGGAGTACCGTTGTACTACGTCGTTCCGAATTATTCGAGTTTCAGGTTCCCCGGGCATACCGACATTGTACTACATCGTTGCACCGGCCCTATGGTTAGCGACCATGGGATAGCGTCCCGTTTGTGATACACGTGTTGGTGAGTTTTCATGCTCTCGTTTTGTGATAGGCCTCTCCCTTTTTGTGATTTCTGGATTTCTATTGATGATTTCTAGAATTTGTGATCCACTAGCGTTTATGATTGGCATCGATATGATGTCGATATTTGTGACTTGGTGAGTAAAACTAAAGAGTATGACATTCTTTTGATCTTTTAGAAGATTCTTGTGATATTGATTAGTTTCTGGTTGATTTTCAATTACATACTTATTATAGTATGGCTTTATGGTTATATCACGTTTTTGTCATACTCTTATTCTATATCATTTTATCTGATATTTATAGTTAGACTGATCACTTTATTATTTTCTTATTAAATAATACTCGAGTCAGACCGAGATGTTACAGGTGCTTCTGCTTGACTTCGCATCTGGGATTATTATCCTAACTTTTGGTTGACTACTTAGATTAGTAGTTTTTGGTTGTATACATTTGAGATATAGATTCATTGATGTATACTTATTCTTTTGTGTATCACTTGTAACTATTCTTTTGTGATATTGTGGATCTTGTTTGACCACTACTTTGATAAACACTTTCATGTGTAATATTCATATCTGTTTCCGCCTTTGAGATATGAACTTCTGTGACTGATTTGTGTTATGATATTTCTATATTTGTTTTCGAAGATATTGTAGCCACTGTGTAGTAGCTTTGAGTTTGCATCGGTATGTCGGATTCTATTTTTTTATCTGGCATATCGGTACTCGCACAAAGCAATTACACGGAGGGTCGCTCCTCAACAGCCTTATTCTCCGCGCTAGTTGACGGCATTATCCTGTAGTGTCCTTGGCTATCGTTGGTATAGAGGTGGGGTGTCAGAGCTTGGTATCAGAGCCAAACTTCGGAACAATGTAGAATAATCTAACAAGAATCATCGTCCTAAGTCCATCTTAGGAGTCATGCCTTAGGATTTTATTCAGGTCTTTGAACCGTTCTATCCTATTTTATTTGTGACACCTTGTTTTGTCAATCATGATTATTTGGTAATTATTTTGTGAATAACCTTTTTATTCTTTCTTTCTTTCTTAAAGAAGAGAAATGGTTAGACCTGGCCGTCCTAGCGCCGGTCAATCTTGTGCTACTCCCCAGGATGGAGTATTTATGTCTGCACAACAACTTCTTGATCTTGTAAAGAATGCTCAAGTTGTCGGACCCATTCCAGAGCCTATTCACCCTAGGTCCGAATTTGCACGTTTTTGCAGCGACTATACCAACTTGGGTGGGAAGCCATTTAAGGGTTCCAAAAGAATTATTCAAGTCCAAGCTTGGCTCAAAACATGCGATCGCATCTTTACTCGCTTGAATCTAATTGATCTTCACCGTGTCCAAGTGGCTTCAAGTATGCTCCAAGAAAGAGCATTAGATTGGTATGAGCTTCTTATTTCTGAAATTATTGAAGCGGATCTTACTTGGGAGAAATTCCGGGAACGGTTCGAGTTAAAATTTGTGCCAGAAGCTGAGAAGGTGACATTGGCTCGTCGTTTCATAGACCTTGTTCAAGGTGAATCCTCCGTGGCAGACTATGACGCATCATTCGAGTCACTTTCTGAATACGGGGTCGAATATATAAACATCCCATTGAAGAAGAACCAAAGATTTGTCTATGGCTTGAACAAAAATCTCAAGAAGCCATTACTTCTAAAATTAGAAGTTTCTTTCGATCAGCTCATTGATATCGCTCTTCGTCTTGAAGAGGCAGATAGAGAGAGTGACGTTGAAGTTATGGGTGCCAAACCAAACTTCAACAACAAGAAAAGGCCTAGTAAGTTCAAAGGTCCTTATCCCAATAAGAAAGGGAAGCAAGCAACTCCGGTGGCAAAGACTTCTGCCCCTAGTAGTGGGCAATGCTACAATTGTGGTTCTAAATACCATTATGCCAATAGATGTCTGAAACCTCTCTTTTGTCGCTATTGCAAAAGTTCGGGTCATCTTTTATCTTCATGTCCCAAACTTCAAGGCAAGAAGGAGGGAAAGATAAATGTTGCACAAGCCCCTAGCAATACTTCTCATGGTCAAGGTATTTCTCATTCTATCCTTGATGGCATTATTTTATTTCGTGATCAACCTATTCGAGTTCTTTTTGATACGGGTGTGTCCCATTCTTTTATATCAAAGGAACTTGTTGATACTTTTTCTTTAAGTATTGTTGCTTTAATGACTTCTTTGAGAATTGCGAATTCGGTTGGTGGATCCGTAACAATTAGTTTACTTTATAAAGATGTCGAGATTACTTTGTGTGATTTTTCTTTCCGAGCCGATTTTCATGTCATGCGTTATTTAGGCTTTGGAATGATTTTGGGAATGGATTGGCTTAACCGCTATGAAGCTCAAATCCTATGTCCTGAGCGGACAATTCATCTTCGACATCCTCAATCTGTTAAGCAGATTTCTGTTGATTTTAGAGATTCGGATTCCAACTTGGTTGCATCTTTATATTCTTTAAATCCTCATGATGATGAGGAAGATGTCATTTCTCTTTTTCACGTTGTTCGTGAATTTTCCGACATATTTGAGCCCGTTTTAGGATTACCACCTAAGCGAGCAATTGAATTCAGAATTAATCTAATTCCTGGATGTTTACCTATTACTCGTCCGCCTTATTATATGTCCAATAAAGAAAATAAGGAGATGCGCAAGCAATTATCTGAATTGGAGACGAAGCAACTTATCCGCTCTATTTCCTCTCCTTGGGGAGATCGGCTATTTTTGTGAAGAAATCTGATGGTACACTTAGGCTTTGCATTGACTACCGCAAGCTTAATGATCTTACTATCAAGAATAAATATCCTTTACCTCGGATTGATGATTTAATTGACCAACTTAGTGGTGCTAGAGTCTTTTCACAATTAGACTTAGCAACTGGTTTTCATCAGCTTCGTATTGCAGAGGATAGCATTCCTTTGACGTTATTCCGTACTCGTTATGGATCTTATGAATGACTTGTTATGCCATTTGGTTTAAAGAATGCTTCGGCTTATTTCGTTGACCTTATGAATACAGTTTTCAAAGACTTCCTCGATCGATTTTTTCTCATCTTTATTGATGATATTCTTGTGTATTCTAAAATCGAGGAGGAGCATGAAAAGCATCTTCAGATTGTGTTTGAAACTCTTAGGAGCAATCAATTGAAAGCAAAATTTTCTAAATGCCACTTTTGGCAATCTCATGTGAAGTTTCTTGGTCATATTATTTCCGAATCCGGAATTTCCGTGGATCCTCAAGATTGAAGCGATTCAAAATTGGAAGAGACCGGAGAGTGTGACGGAGATCCGTAGTTTTCTTAGATTGGCAGGTTATTACCGCCGTTTCATAAAAGACTTTTCCAAAGTTTTCGTGCCTCTTACTAGTTTGACAAAGAAGGGAGTTAAATACATTTGATCGAACAAATGTGAAGCTTCTTTTCAGAAATTAAAAGAACTCCTTTCCGATGCTCCTATTCTTGTTATTCCCGAAGGGAATTAAGATTTTATTGTTTATACCGATGCTAGTCGCATTGGTTTGGGTGCCGTTCTTATGCAAAGAGAACGTGTTATTGCTTATGCTTCTAGGTAATTGAAGCCAGCCGAGGCTAGATATGCCACTCATGATTTAGAGCTCGCGGCTATTGTTTTCGCCCTTAAAATTTGGCGTCATTATCTTTTGGGAGAGAAATTTGTTGTCTATACCGATCATAAATCTTTGAAGTATTTATTTTCCCAAAAGGAACTTAATCTGCGTCAACAACATTGGCTCGAGTTCCTTGCATCTTATGATCTTGACATTCTTTATACTCCTGGAAAGGGAAATCGCGTTGCCGATGCACTTAGTCGTAAGCAACAAGCAGTTGTTTCTATGATGATATCCGAATGGAATGATCTCGGAATTTTATCCACTTGTGAGATTCGAGATCGTGAGTCCGATTTATGTTCATCTTTGGCTTTATGTAGCCTTGAGGCTCATCCTTCTCTCTTAGACCGCATTCTTGAAGCTCAAAAGCTAGATCCCGAATTGACTCTTCTTAGCCAAAGTTGTAGGGATAAAATTGGTATTGAAAGACTTCGATATTGATTCTTGTGGGGGTATTCGAAAATTTGGTAGACTTATCGTGCCAAATATTAGTGATCTTCATAAAGATATTTTAGAAGATTCTCATCGTTCTAAATTTACCATTCATCCCGGTAATAGTAAAATGTATGCGTACATGAAGCGACTTTATTATTGGGATGGAATGAAATCTGATATTGCTAACTTTGTTAAGCATTGCATGACTTGCCAAGTTGTCAAGGCCGAGCATTAAAGGCCCGGTGGGTTATTGCAACCTTTAGAAATTCCAATTTGAAAGTGGGATCAAAGGCCCGGTGAGTTACGATCGATGCAAGTTGTTTTTCGAAAGCTATCGAAATTGTATCGATGTTGTCCATATCGATAGTTTTGTATCGATGGTCCTACACGTGATGTCTGATGACGTGCCGCTTGCTTTTAGGATCGATCCACATTTCATGCCAATCGATCGAGTCTTTCCTACAGATGCAACTCGCTCATATCAACCTGGCTCGGCCTTGTTAGTACCGATCAAGCTTGGCCTTGTTCGTATCGATAGATTAACGATCTCTTCGTAACGGTCAAGGAGTAATCAATTTTGTATCGATGGGAGATGACGACTTCGTATCGACCTGTGGCCAACCGATACGAAGTATGATTTTGAAAACTAGATCGATGCAGAATGGACTTCCGTGTCACCACCGATTAATACAAATGTAGTACAATTATAAATCGATACGAAGTATAGTTTTGATGGGTATGAATTGGGCATTGGTTGATCGATGTGAACAAGCCAAAGATGATGGATGTGCAGCAATCCGAGAATGGGCGGATACGAAGAGTGCAGTCCTAGATGGATGCGAACGGAAGCGATGTGAAGGAAGAAAAATGATGGATACGAACGAATTGATTTCCTTGGCTTGCATCAATCATATCTTAGGCATACGAACTCGGATTGAATTGAGATTTGGTACATTGGCTTTTATATCTTTGTTCATCGTGTCATATCAATTGTAGCTCGATCTGGACTCGGACAAAATTTACCAGTATTCATAGTGAACATGTGTAACGACCCGGAATTTTGCGTCACTAGATTTGAACATTTAATTCATTTTAAATGTTGAATATGTGTTATAATTTGAATTTTGAAATAAAATATTTTGGTTAAATTAATAGAATTAGTTAAATTTCAAATATGGAAATTTAATTGAAATTTGAATAATAATAATTTAATATTGGAATTGGAATAATTGGTAATTCTGAGTGTAAATAGATATAAAATTAGATTCTAAAATTTATTTTAAGTCCATTTGGGTTTGAATTTTAATATTGGACCATTGGATGGAATTAAAAGTCGATAGGTTGAATTTGTAATTTTATATTAATTTAATAATATAATAATGCAAATATTCAGATTTTGATTTAAAACGAATTAGAACGATTTCTAATGTGATTATAAATTCTACATGAATTATAATTAAGTTAATAAAATCTTAAAAGTGAAGTTTCAAGTGATTTCGACGATTTTGAAAATCGCTCGAAATAATCGACGAGTTAAAATAGCCTTCGGAGGCATAGTCTCGAAATTCGATGAAACCAGTTCCATTGGATCCGTAATAGTTAGTTATTATCGGATTTCAATTTTCGTAGCAATCGGAGTTGTCGTTTGACCCCGGCAGCTTAAAACGCATAGAACATATTTAAATCGACTTAATTTAAAATTGATCGTTTATTCTATAACTCGTGCATACGATCGAATTAGCTTCTGAAACACATTCTATTATGTTCGGAATGTGGGTAAAACCTTAGAAACGCCTGTCGGCACGCTTTATTTGGAGTTCGTTTGAATAAGCTTGTTATTTGGAGATTTTATTAATAAAATATTATTAATTAACGTTATAAAGCATGTTAAATAACCCAAAACCCTAAATTTAGTTCGGTCGCCGTTTATTTATTTCAATGGCCGAAACATTTTAACCTTCTCCTCCTCTTTTCTTCTAATCCGTGGGCTTATAGCGAAAACTTCCAACTGCAATGTCGTAAAGGGCGGGGAGAGCTTCAGATCCAACGGTGGATCTTGTTTATAGTCGTTGTTTGGAGGTGCAATTTTGTACCGTGCGGCACGCGTTCGAGCTCATCTTCATGATGGAGGAGGCGACCGAGCTCGGTGCTGCTTCGGCCAGTGGTGCGTGTCGATTTGTTCTTCGTAGTGGTAGTATTGGATCTGGTTCTTGGCGACGATTGGAGGTACGGCATCAAACCCTAGGCGCGATTTTTATGGGTTCGGCTGACCTGTGTGTTCGCATACGAGGGAGAAAAGGAACTTGCGGCCTTGATTTCTTCTGTAAGCATGCGGCCAGGATCTTGTTGGTATTAAAAAAATTGTTTTAAAAATGTTATACAACTTTATAAGGTTATATCTTTTACATATATTATCAGATTTCAACGAAACGAGAAACGCCAGAATCGTAGAGACGCGTACTATGCAATGGAGCAGTTCTGGAGTCATTCCGAGCAAGTAAAAATTTAGGTTAAATCGAACTCCGTTCGATTTAATTTAAATTTGAACGCTCGCCGAAAACCAAGGTGAGTTTAACTCACTCACATCTGGAATATTAGTTAATTTAAATAGTCAATAATTGAATGATCGCTTGATTGGTTGAATATGATAATTATTATCAAATTGAATTGATATATATTGTTGTGCTAATATCTGTGGATGCAGGGAAAACAGGTTGGAGGGATCCAACTGAATCCCTCACAAATAGACATTTAAATTTATATTCTATGATAAATTGTTTAGATCTTGTTATGCCGTGTTTTACTTATATGTTGTGATGAATTAAATTGAAGTTTAAATTGTGTTGTGCTGTGATTGGGTGAATACAACCTGGAAATTTTAAATATAAATAGATGAATTGGGTTTAAAGGATATAAAAGAAATTCCTAAGCAAAGAATTTAAAAGGAATTGAATTCAAGAAGATTGGTTGATAATTTGAAATGTTTGGAAATGTGATCTATAAAGGAAATGTGAATTGTTTAAAGAATAGCGAGATTTATTTTTAAAGAATGGGAAGTGTGCTTTCTCCTGGAAACTTATGTTTTAAGAAAAGTTTTCAAATATAAATTTGTAGTTTAAATATGTTAGAATATTAGAAAGGAATATTATTTTAAATTGTTTTTAAGTGAAAGCAAATGTTTGATTAAGCAATTTTGGTATTTAATTATTTTTACAAAAAATATAGTATTAAGTTTTCAAAAGGAAATTATATTATAAATATTTGATTTAATGACTTTATTTTAAAGGTTAAATTTTGACTTAAAATACTTAGGAAACCCCTATATATTTCCTTAAGTATTATTTTCAATTAAATGATTTCTAGAAGCTTTATTTAAATATTTTAAACGTATATTTGAAATGATTTCCAGGAAATAGCAATGGGTTTAAAATAAAAGGAGCTATTTTTAAAGTATGGAAAGGAATTTTACGGGATGAACGTAAAATTAAATTGGGTAAATCAGGTTGGATTGATAAAAAGAATTCCTTGGGTTATCCTAAACGGAAGTATATTTCCCTGAAACCCAAGTACGTTTAAGTAGATTTCTAAGTATAAGATAAAAGTTTTGAATTTGATTTCAAAAGGATGTTTTAAGAAAATTCTTATGTAGGTTACAAAGTTTTCAAAAGTAAATATGTACTAAAGTAGTTACAGTAATAATTAGTAAAGGGAAAATTATCATTAGGTTTTAAAGTGATATTATTAATATTTATGTTGTAAAATGGTTATATTTTAAAGATAATTAGTTAAAGTTTTATTTGAAACTTGTATTGCATTTCATAGCTTTATTTTAAAATCTAGTATGAATTAATTTTATTTTAAAGATAATAGTTTATATTTTATTAAGCAGTTTTATTCAAGTTATTTATAAAGGATATATATTTTTTAAATCAATATGTAGGAAGTTTCGATATGAATGTTTTGATGTATTTTCAAGAATAAAGGATCTAAATTATTTTAAACCTTAAATATTGGTACTTGGAAGTTTTCAGAGGAAGTAAGGATTTAGGAAACCTATTCTATGAGAAAATTGGGATTGAAAAGTGTTTCAAAGGGATTTTGAAATGAATTTATATCTCGCAAGATTTTGAGGAAATAAATAATTGGGCAATTATCTATTGTGTGTTGGATGCTTATGAATGTTAATTGATAGTTAAATCACCGACTATCAATATTGGACAAATGCGTTGATCGTTTCGAAGAGACCGTGATCGAGATTTAATTCTCGAAAACCACTTCGATCTGGTTTGTACATTTCATGGAAAAACATGTTCGGAGTCGAAGATGGAGCGGTGAAGTGAAAGGGCTAGTCGCTACTAATCTTGAGGATATTTCCAAATGGATGTAGTAGAAGTAGTGCCTTCGGTTCCGTTCGAACCCGGGACGGACTTGTATGGACGAATGCTTTCGGAACATCGTCAAGTGGGCGATGGGCATTCTAAGTGAAACGTTCTAAAAGGTAACGCTTAGCCTCAAGCCTCATCAACCAGGAATGACTGAAAATCAGGGGATATGCAACAAGGCTTGGTAGGCAGCACCCATTTCCGGGTAAGGTCATTCCTGTCTAGATGTCCCTTTTATTTCGGCTTAGTGGTGCGGTTGCTGATCCCAACCGCGGGGTGATCTTACTCGGGACTATCCAGTAAGGGGTAGTTCGAGCCTTGTGTTGCAGGGGTCGGGCGTGGTCCTTGGTACACTGATCTAGACTAGGTACTATGACAGGTGGTACCCCAGTGCCTAGTCATTGTTGGAAATCCATTCCCCCTACGCACCTTTTACGAGTTTTTTTTGTATTACCCACTCTGTGGCTAGTAGCTGGAATTTAATCATGTAACAATTTCGGCTATTTTATAAGTACTTGTATATAGACCCTGTTATAATATCAGAGGATTTCTATAAAAAGTGTTTTAGCTATCATAAGGTAAAAACCGACATGTTTATTTATGGCATGGTCTTACGAGATGCTTTTGTTTTCAAAAGGATTTTTGAAACTTTAGTAATCAATTTGGGTACGGATTTGCGGGTTGTTACATGATCGTTCCCCGGGCTGAACTTTCTTTGATTTCCAGTCAATTTCTTAGTGTCACGGCCTTGTCAAATTGCCGGATAACATTTTCCCCTTAAAGTACGTCTTGTGATAACACGAAGTACTTTGAAAAGTTGCAATCTTCATTCTGAACAGTTTTACCTAGCTTGTCTTAATGGTTGTTGTCTTCTCGTCGAAATCTGTGACTTTTGATTGATCTTTAGAAATATAAATAATGAACCGTTGACTACCAATTGTTGTACCATATACTATCGTAATGAGTGTTGTATGATAGTGATCTGTTGTTCGTTATTGTAATTGTCACCAGGTGAGCATCCAATTCATGTGAATGTTAAAAGTTGGATGTTAGTCCATCATACATGCATGTATGTTAAGCTGACTCCCGCTAACATTTGCGCGTTCACAAGTTGTTGTCAAGCTCTCTTTTTTGGATTGAGTTTCGTAACGATCCTCTCTCGGATCGATGTGAAATTCAAGTTGTAACGACGCTTGATTGTAGTTTTATAATATCCCTTCATATCGATCCTCTCCTGGATCGATTTGAGAAGTTGGAAAATCATCTTCGCATCGATGGTGATCGATATGAATTAGTTGCCGTTTTAAAATATTTTCTATTGATGGTGATGGATATTTAGGAGCTTCAAAGTGTTGGATACGAAGTTCCTATGTCATATTGATGAATCTCTGATAGATCCGAGTGGTTCAAACAAGCCTTAGCTTTGTACTTCGTATCCATAGTCGGTGGATACGAATTACTTCATCTCAAATAGGCAGCAGATGGAAACGAAAGAAACTTTGCATCGATGGTGTTGATAATTCAAATGAGCCTTCACTGCACTTTTAGTATCGAGGGGTCACTGATGGATTCGCATTGCCATACTCCGAGTTGATCTAGGTTGGATAGATACACAGAAAACTCTTCATATTCATTCCAGGAATGTTTGATTAATGCCCTTCGTATCATTCTTGCCTTGACCATTTCGACCGATCCATTTTACTAAGAGACGAATCCCCCTTTTTTCCGTGAGTTTGAGCCCATATGAATACATTTCGAACTTAGTAAAAAATCCTAGTTGCTTTCGTTGCCACACACTGCCTTCGATCGACTAGAATAAAAGAGGAAAAGGACTTGCCTTCATCTCCGAGTCATTTAATCCATTGATCCCTTGAATTAACTCCCTCAATTACGTAATTAATCAATTAGAATCAACTCCAAATGACGAGACTCAAATTCTCATGCTATTTCCCTCGTATTCCTGGCCGATTCTGGTGGTGTGGAGCCCGGAGTAAACTTGAGGGAAGGAGGAAATAACATCCAGGTCGATTGGATAAGAAGGGTTGTAGAAGGATGTGAAGGCGGCATTCATGTTGATCGATGAGGAGTGATTCGTATCGATCTGAAAGTAGTTGAAGTTCGTAACGATCAAAAACAGCAGATATCTGTATCGAAAAAGGGAGCAACTTCGTATCAATAGGAGATGAGGGAGTTTGTATCGACCCGGAGAGATCGATACGAAAAACTAACAATGCGATCGATACGAACTAGCGGTCCTATTTATCGACACGAAGAGAGGGGTTTGTTGATCGATACGAACTGGACTCCTATGTGATCGATACGAAAACCTTTTCTTTATAATCAATACGAATGGAGCCTCTGGTGATCGATCCCTGTCTTGACCTTGATGGATACAAAATCTTCCCCACATTCGAACATTTGACCCCGACAAGCTTTTGCCTTGCATATCTTAACTTAACAGTTAAATTGTATAATTGACTATCCTTCGAAGCTCGTCGATGGAAACGTAGTTTGAAAAATATAACGAACTTTAACATGGATCGTTCTTCAAGGTCGGGTTGGCATGGTTGTGATGGTCAGCGATGACGGTTACTCCAGTTGAATTTCAAAGTCTTGTCGTTTGGACATTCCTTAAATTTTTGTAGAATTTCTTAAGTATTACGCAACACTGCACTGCATTTCACAACACATTCATGCACTTTACACTGGGAAACATATGGGCTTATTATTATCTAATGATGGTTTTTGGTGATTTGATTAGTTATGGAATCTACAAGTTCTCTGCAACATGAAACTCAAAGCTCATCGTCCCCAATAATGGAGGTGGCGGCCATTGCAACCGAAGTAATAGGTCCAACTCCGGATGAGCTGCCAGGGGCAATTTTTATTGTGAACCCACAAGAACCGTAAATACGCTTACCTGAATACAATGACCAGAGGCTACCAAGGTCAGAGGCATTTTTACTGAAGTGTAGACCAAATTCAAGTGTGAACACAACCACTGACCACATACAAATTAAACAACAAGTAAAGACTCCAAATGCAACAAGCTCCAGACCTCAACTTCAATATGTACAAGTTGATATGAAGACAACAGCTCAAATGAGGAATTTCAGACAAATTACAAAATCACAATGAAGCACAAACTAGACTAGCATGGATGAGCAAATCACTCATGTACATATACAAGGCAGTGAATGAATTAACTCAACTGCATAAACATCAACACAGTAGTCAGAGCAAAAAGTAGCAGTTTGAAAAATGATTACACATGAAACACCATATAGTGAACAAATTAAACTCGAGCATCTCACAACACACATACACACACATACATATGCAAGTGTACACATGGTGACACACTTCGAGTAGAACAAGAAAATAGAGCAATACAACATGGACAAGGACAGCAAGACACTACAGCTACCAAATATAACAAAACATATACATATGGTCAGTAAATATGGCAACGTATATGGTCATGTGGACAAAGCAATATTGATGCACCATACATATATGGAACAGTGAAAAGAACAAGGCTCAAATCTACAGAACAATGCATATTGAAGCATGCAACAGTTCAAATGTCACAGGGGATTTCAAAATAACCAAATCAAGTAAGAACGCGAAAGAATCAAAGCCGTGGTCACACATTTTCAATCGGAGCAAAAAGAAATTTAACAAGTCAAAGTTTTTTTTTAACAAGTTAGATTGTCATAAAAAATTTAAAGTGCAGAAGTCATAGGAACAAAGAGTAATGAGATAAACATTTCAAATTCTAGTTTAATCTCAAAAATTCAAATACCACACTTGATTGCCAGAAAATCATGGTGAACCAGGCCGAAGTTGTTTGAGCAAACGAGGAAACCGACTCAAAGAAAATTTGAGATATATAGTAACATGAACATAGCAAACGCAAGCCTTGAGAACCAAGCAAACGAAATTATATGAATTGAAAAAGTCTAAAAACATCACCAACATTCAGGTTAAATCGAATGGCCGAGCTAAAGTAACTAAGTATTCTAACAATATTATATAAACGATAATTAGGGAAATTAATCCCTATAAAAGCCCAAGTCATCATCGGCATTCATAAGTATTCGAGTTCAAGAAAATCAAAGAGTTAATCACTGTAGTAAATCAAAGTCGAAAAAGAATATCTACGCTGCTATTATTATGTTATATCTATGTTGCAATATTATTTTTATTTCTGCATTAAATTTTTATAATTATTAGTATCAACCTATTCACCCCTCCACTAGGGTGAAATCGATCCTACAAGTGGTATCAGAGCTAGGAACAAAATTCAATTTTTGTTTTAAAAATTTTGATTTTTCAAAAACAAATTTTTGTTTTAAAATTTGTAAATGGATTCTTTTAATAATGCTTTTACTAAGGGTCAATCCATAGTTAGACCACTAATGTTCAATAATGAATATGCTTATTGTAAAAATAGAATGAAAATTTTTCTGAAAATCATTGATGTTTTGAATATTGTTGAGACGGGATATAGGACACCAACTATAGTTGTAGATAATCATGAAATTGGAAAATCGATGGATCATTAGATAGATCTAGAAAATAAACTACATAATGCTAATGCTAATGTTAAAGCTATGAATTCTATTATTTGTTCATTGGATCAAATTGAATTTAATCGTGTCTCACATTGTCTAACTATGCAGGAAATATGGCACATACTCGAAGTGACTCATGAAGGAATGTCTCCAGTCAAAGAATCTCGCCTTGCATGCTTAGCAGCGAATACGAGAACTTCACAATGGCAAAGGATGAAAATGTCAAAGAGATGTATGGACGACTTTCTAATACTGTATACAAATCAAAAACACTCGAAAAATCATACACATTGGAAATAGTCCGAAAAATCCTAAGAGTCCTCTCACGAAGTTTTGAAGAGAAAGTTACAGCCATTCTAGAATCAAAAGATTTGAAACAAATCAAAGTTGAAGAACTCAACGGAAATCTCACCACTTATGAGCTAGAAATGAAATTCAAGGAAGAACGCGAAGGAGGTGATACTCAAAAGAAATCAATAGCTCTTAAAAGAACAATGGAAAGTGATGATGATGATGATGATGGAGCGATTAAGATGGCGCTATTAATAAAGAAATTCAAAAGGAGGAATCATAAATACGAAAATCCAGCTCTAAATCAACAATTGGAAAGCAGAATAGCCAAAGTACTAGACAATTCAGAAGAACTGAAGATTATGTGTCACAAGTGCAACCGGTCATATCAATCCCATGTCCTCAGAATCGACTCCACCATGGAAAGAAACCAAAGAGGAGAAGTTTTGCAACCACTTGGGATGAAACTGATGATGATAAAAGCACTAGCAGTGAGAGTGAAAAAGCAAATCCATGCCTTCGAGGTGATATGACTGATAGTGATGATGACGAGCCAAGCGAGATATCAAAACTTACTCATTTGGACTTACTTATATATTTTCATGAGGTAAATGGCTATTTCGAACGACTTAGGGAGAAATATGCTAAAATTGAATCACAAAGAGATACTTCGATAAATTTAAATAAATAGCTCGATCAATTAGGTAAAAACTATCAAAACAAGTGCCCTAAGTGTGAAAAGTATCCATCATTCGAAGAAAAAATTAAAAAAACAGAAATTAAAATTAATAAGCTTGAAAATGAAATTCTCATTTTGAAAAAAAAAGAAAACACAAGGAGAGAAAATTATATTAAAAAGTGCACTCAATTATTGAATGAAAATGAATCACTCAAAACACAAATCCAAAAATTGTCTATAACTTTAGAAAAATTCTCTAAAGGAGAAAGATAGTTAAATATGCTATTAGAGAAACAAATTGTTAATTCTGTTAGAAATGGACATGGGTATAATCAATCTAAACATATTAGAGGTGAAATTAATCAAGCCAATTCCAAGTGCACAACTTATGGAAAAATTGGACACAATCAAAATAATTGTTAATATAGGCCCAAACACGTAAAAACGTTTCAATTTAGGTTCAAAAAGACACAAATATGAAATCCATTAAAGTTAATCAAATCTAGGTGCCAAAAGGAACAAATACAAATTGCCTTGGGTCTACTCAAATGTATTTTTCAAAATCTTTTGCCACTAACAACCATGGACCTATAAAAACAAATAGTTCACAAAAATCTTTTCTCATGTAGGTGTGGTGGCGGGCTAAGGAACAACAACAGTGTTACATGGTTCTAGATGTTTCAGGCACACGATAGGCGACAAATCAAAGTTTCTTAGCCTAGTACAAAGGTGGCAGAATCACAATGGGCGACAACGAAAAATTATCATAAAGATAAAATAGGTAACATTATATTTATCTTGAATAATTTATTAAATTTGATAATCTGCACCATAATATGAATTAAATCAGCCTATTATGTGATAATGAATGTTGATAATGATTTTGACTTATGCAAAATTGTTGGCCAATTATCTTTTTATACCGAGAACACTAATATATCTCTAGAGTCTTTGAACTAGTTCATATAGATTCGTTTGGAGTAACGATATTGCAAGTTTAAATGACAAGAGACATTTTCTAGTTTTGATTTTTGATTACTCTAGATACACGTGGATATATTCGGTTAATTTGCTGCCGACACCATGTTCACTGTTCTTTTATTGGCATGGCTTCAATTCAAATCCAAAAGAATTTCATTTAAAAGCTGTAAAAAGATTTTAAGGTATTTGTTGCAACTTCTTGGTCTGGTCTATAACATCCAACTAATGATAATCTTGAGTCAAAGGAAAATTCAAATGCAGATTACCCCGATAATCTAGTTGGCAGAAAAATTACTAGTGGAACGTGATTTATGCTGAGACATTCATTAGCTGCATCACATTTTCAAAGAAACTATCTGCATATTTTTCATTTCAACTGATTTTCAATTAGCAAACATTTTTCTTTTATAAAACCCCTTCCAGAAAATATTTTTTTATACCTTGTTTTAGAAAATTTGATTTTATAATTATCTTTTGGATTTGATTTTAAACGGCTACATTAACTAATCTGACTCCCTATTGACTATCGAAAAGATAAATAGTGATTGAAAAAGTGATGAGTGTTGATATTAATCATATATTATGACTTGAGACAGTATATCTAGAAAATTTCCTTAAAAATTTAAACAAGATTTATAATAACTCTTGTTTGGTAAAAATTCTGTGATCATCTCTATTTCTATCATATTTCTAATGACCATCACTTATAGTATGTCAATATGTGGTATGTTAAACGAATTCATTTTATTATAATTTTAGCAATAAAAACATCCAAAGTATTCACTCTCATTTAAAAGTACTCACGGTTATGCATGGGTGAATTACTTGGAATGTTCGGTTATGTGCTTTCATGCTCATTTAAAAGTCTTCATGGTTATGCATGTATGGAACACATATCAAAATTGATTATTAAATAGTCAGGTTGATTCAATCTCACTTAAATGTCCCCACGGTTATGCGTGATTAGAAGATGCTTGAAATTCATTTTTTAATATAAATTGGGAATACTACTAATCTGATTTAGAAGTCCTAATGGTTGTTCATGATTAGTAGATATTCAAATTCCAGATATAAATATACCACAAATGGGCAAAGCTATATGATGACATCATCCCTATCATTCTAAAGTGGAATATGCGCCTAATAGAGTATTTATGATTCTGTATGATTTTTTGTTGAAATTTAATATTTATACTCGATTACGTATTAATATTGTATTAATGTCTATCAGTTTATCTCCATTTTTCAAACACTATTACTCTTTTGCTGATAACAAAAGGGGGAGAGAAAAGTTAAGATTTTAGCAAATAAGGTCAAATATTTTATTTTGTATTTTCTATTTGCATCTAGGTTCATTTGCACATTTTTATTTATTTTCATGCATATATGAAGGGGGAGCTTTGTTGTAGAGAGGAATCATTCAAATAGGGAGAGCAAGTTGAATGATCAAATACATTTAATAAATTTAAAATCTTAAATAAATGTTTGTCATCATCAAAAGGGGAGATTGTTGAATATACCAGTATATGATTTTTGTTTGATGATAATAAGCATATATATATATATATTCATTTAAATGTATTTGTTGTTGTACTATTTTATTTTTTTCACATAATTAAATAAATATTTGCTGAATAAAATAAATAACACAGAATTTAATTCAAACAGATAGTTTTATTCAAATGAATATTTATTACAACTTTTGAATAGTACAAATTCGAGCTCTCACTATATATATACACAATTTCCACTACAATATAATTTCAAATTATAATACAATTATCATTTACATTTGCACCTCACTACATATCACTTATTCACCCGTATTTAATCTTCAAATCAATTCCAGATTGAATCCGGCATCTGAGTTTTCTACAAAATAAACAGTAACGCGGTAAAATTGAAAAAGAAATATTTTTTGCAGTGTAAAATAAAATATGTTTTTGAAAATGTTATTTGCCTCGGTTATTTGGGTTGTTCCTCATCATATTCATTTTGAATTCATCATACACGAACAACCTGTGACATGCACGGTGTATCACTGTGCATGCCACAAGGCTGTGCACACTGATACACACTTGATAAAACTACAGGGACAGGTGAGCACAAGGTCAAACCCAAGCCAAAGCTACGTTCAACTCAAGTGCGATACAAATAAAGTTACGATATGAGCACAAGGTCAAACCCGAGCCAAAGCTAGGTTTAACTCAGGTGCAATACAAAAAAAATAGAATGGTTTTAATGACTGGAACAAGCCTCGATTAAAAACACAATTGTGTACACATAAATAAAACTCAAGTCAGTGAAAATCAACTCAATGCAAACAAAGCAATATCAAGATAACAGTGGTGCACATACATATGTATATATGTATATAGTTCAGAACTGCTCCAAACAAAAGTACAAAATTAGGTATGGTGGTCAAGGTAAACAAAGAACAGTTCAACAAGCTCAAATACACAAAGTGGTGAATGCAACACTTTAACCAGCACAATACAGTTCACATATGTATATAGTGAATGCAACCAGAGCACTTGAAGTTCAGTGGCAACCAAACAAGAATGAAGCAAAAGGCAATATTCATATGGTCAAGCACAAGTCAAGACAGTGGAGTCAAAGCAATATGAAAATTCTAGTGAACCATAAATATACTCATCTAAATACAATTACCAGAGACTACCAAGGTCAAAGGCATTTTTACCGAAGTGCAGACCAAATTCAAATGTGAACACAACCACTGACCACGTACAAATCAAACGACAAGTGAAGACTCCAAATGCAACAAGCTCCAGACCTCAACTTCAATATTTACAAGTTGATATGCAGATAGCAGCTCAAATGAGCAATTTCAGAAAAATTACAAAATCACAGTGAAGCATAAAATAGACTAGCATGGATGTGCAAATCACTCATGTACATATACAAGGCAGTGAATGAACTACCATAATTGCATGAACATCGACACAGCAGTCAGAGTAAAAAGTAACAGTCTGAAAAATGACAAGTACACATGAAAGACCATGTAGTGAACAAATTAAATTCAAGCATCTCACAACAAATACACACACACACACATATATATGCATGTGTACACATTGTGACACACTTCGAGTGGAACAAGAAAATATAGCAATACAACATGGACAAGGACAGCAAGACACTACAGCTACCAAATATAACAAAACATATACATATAGTCAGTAAATATGGCAATGTATATGGTCATATGGACAGAGCAATATTGATGCACCATACATATATGTAATAGTGAAAACAATAAGGCTTGAATCTACAAAACAATGCATAATGAAGCATGCAGCAGTTAAAATGACGCCGGGGATTTCAAAATAACAAAATCAAGTCAGAATGCCAAAGAATCAAAGCCATAGTCACACATTTTTAATCAGATCAAGAATAAATTTAACAAGTCAAAGTTTTTTTAACAAGTAAATTGTCATAAAAATTTTAAAGTGCAGAAGTTACAGGAACAAAGATTAATGAGATAAACATTTCAAAGTCCAGTTTAATCTCAAAAATTCAAATACCATACTTGGTTGCCAGAAAATCATGGTGAACCATGCCGAAGTCATAGGAGCAAAAGAGGAAACCAACTCAAAGAAAATTCGAGATATATAGTAATATGAACATAGAAAACGCAAGTCGTGAGAATCAAGCAAACGAAATTATACGAATTGAAAAGGTCGAAAAACGTCACCAACATTCACGTTAAATCGAGTGGCCAAGCTAAAGTAACTGAAGAATTCAAACAATATTATACGAACAATAATTAGGGAAATTGATCCTTATAAAAACCCAAGTCATCATCGGCATTCACAAGTATTCGAGTTCAAGCAAATCAGAGAGCTAATCATTGAAGTAAATCAAAATTGAAAAGGAATATCACGTACCAATTTTAAATCAAGTATACGCAATAGACAATTTGAAGCAGTCGTGAACAAATAAATCAACCAAAGAAACCATTCGAAGTATCATTCAACCAAAAACTAAAGTCGGCATGCTCAATTTCTCAGAACTCCAAATTTTGAACGAAGAAGAATGAACGAAAGAAGTTGCCATTTTTCAATGCAAGAGATACTGGCCGATAATAAAAAGGAGAAGAGGATATTTTTAATAACTTATTTTCGGTCGGCATATTTTAATTGTTTTTGGGTTTTTATTTTAAATTAGGGTTTTTTTTGAGTTTTAGTTTTATTTTTTATTTTGTAATTCCTTTTAAACTTTTGTAAAAATTCTAGTCGTGTGACTAGGGGACGAACTAGATGGTGTAGTTCGAGAATTCGCAACTTAATGGCTGAGTTGTGGCAGGATTTTGAGCGTAGAGTTAGGTTAGTCAATAGCGGGTGTCATGAGTTTACGTGTGTAAGCGTATGACTAATTAATTTCTAATAGAAACCTTGAGGGCAGCACGTTGGCAGGATTTTGTCGAAGATGGGTAAATCTATATTGTTCAATTCCTGCTTTAATTATTCTGCTATAATCTATGCTACTATTATTCTGCTATATCTGTGTTGCAATTATTTTTTTATATTTCCACATTAAATTTTTATAATTATTAGCATCACCCTATTCACCCCCCTCTATGGTGAAATCGATCCTACAGTAACGGCTACAGGTCATTGCTAATTCATATTTAGTCACGACTATGAGCCATGGCTAAATATTTGTTAGTAGCGGCTTATAGCCATTATAAAATTGTGTAATCATTTTTAGAAAAACTTTTATTACACCTTCTGCTCTTACAATATCATAGACATTTACAAATTCAATACAAACATTTATAGAGATTTAACATGCTATCACAACGAAAAATTCATTTTATAAAATAAATATTTACATATTCAACATAATATCATAAAGTAAAAGTTTTAGCGTAGTTAGAAAACACCATAAAAAGGATAACTGTTGAACTCAAACCCACTTCATAACAATAAAACAAGACCAAAATGACCAAAGTTCTTCCATTTTGACATACTCAACAACAAAAACAGGACCAGAAAGACCAAAGTTCCTCCAACAAAATAAGCATCAAGGTAGTAAGTAGCAGTTTTAAGCAGTAAGCCATCGTAAGCAACCTTTAATCAATCACCACTTATTAAAGCAGTACCTAGCACATTGAAAGCGGTATTTGAAGCCAAAACTTGCCGATCTTGGATACAAAAACAGCGAAACTTAGATATCTACCAACACAATAAATTGAAACTAAGATATACGTATGTTATGTATCAAGGTTCCTTCATTGGATTATAGACCAATGTAATATATTTTTGGTAAGGTACATGATATTTTGATATGTTACTAAGTAGTATTAGGAGAAGGCAGTGGAGAAGGAGGATTAAGAAGAGTGGCTAAAGAATAGAAAAAAAGGAAAAAGGTGTGGAAGAGAGAATTTGAGCAAATATTTCTTACCATTTCTCTTTCATATCATGTACATAGGATCCTTGTAACAAGCTTTCATGGGTGGTCATTTAGGGGACCATTCCTTGAAACAACTTTTAGTAAAGAAAAATAAAATAAAAAGGAAATACCACATATGCACATTTTTCATGTATTATAACAAACTTGCAGCCCCTTTTGCATTGCTTTCAGTCCAACAATCTTCTAGGTAGTTGTATCATCCGTCTAGGCCTTGCATTAGTGGCCGATTGAGTGCTTTCTTCATGTGCTACTTGTTTGTTGCTATGTGAATCAATGCCCACCCCTTCAAGATCAACCTTGTCCTCAAGGTCTTGGTAAATGGAAGTTTGTGGTAGTGGTAGAGGTCGGGTTTGGACATAATTTGAGGAGAGAGATATGGGATACCGGTGAATGTGGGACTCCTATGGAAGGAGGAGTTTATCAACTACGGGCCCTATACGTTTAATGATTTGAGAAGGGCCAAAATACCTTTTGAAAAGTTTGTTATGATTGTTGCATATGGTGGTTTGGCGGTACGATTGAAGCTTAAAAATACTCATGAGCCAATGTTGAATTCTTTTTCAACGATGTTGGTTAACATGATTTGTGCATGTTGGAGCTTTCTGTAAGTTGGCCTTGATAACTTGAAGGGGTTGATCCCGAAAAGAAGCCCATGCTTTAAGTTTCATAATATGATTGGTGTTTAGAATGTAATTGGAAAGTATTGGTGGAGGTCGTCCATAAACGACTTGAAAGGGGGATATGCTGAGAGAGGTGTGTTTTGTGGTATTATACCACCATTCTGCCCAAGAAAGGCAATCAGCTCATTTTGTGGGAACATCACCGACTATTGCACATAAGTATGTTTCAAAGCATCTATTCACAACTTTCGATTGTCCGTCAGTTTGTGGGTGATATGCACTACTTATTTGAAGCTTTGTTCCATAAAGACGAAATGATTCTTTTCAAAATTGACTAGTAAATAGGCGGTTTTGATCCGATATAATAGAACGGGGAGTCCATGCAAGCAGACATATTCTTGAAGAAAGTGTGAAGCTAGTTGAGTGGCCGAAACCGAAGTAGGTAACGCGCAAAAGTGAGCATACTTTGAAAGTTGATCAATGATCACCCAAATTGTAGTTTTTTCGATGGAGGTGGGAGACGTGTGATGATCCATAGCAACATCATCCCAAATTTGGACGGGAATTGGAAGTGGCTGTACTAAAGCTTTGTACGGGGTTTTTTCGAATTTGGTTTGAAGGCAAGTGGAGCACTGTTTGACGAATGTCTAAACTATAAAGGCAATTTTAGGCTAGAAAAAATTACTTGCTACTTTAGATATATTACCCTTAATTCCCAAATGTCCCCCAGTTTTGGAATCATGAAACTCGGTAATAATTTTATTTTGCAATTCGACATTTGCAGGAACATAAATTCAATTATCCCAAAATAAAATATCATTGTGCAATTGTATTTTAGGGTTAAGGCATCTACCTGAGTGTAGTTGATTGATTAGTATTTAGCTTTGGGGTCATCAGCAAGGCGCCGCTGATGTCAGCCAGTAGTGGAAAATTAGGGCTCAAAATCGCTTGCATGGTAGCTTTGTTGGTAAATCGTGATAGGCCATCAACGACCACGTTTTGCTTGCCTGGTCGATAGTGGATTATGAAATCGAACCCTAAAAGGTTTGTCAGCCACTTCTGTTGCTTCGGCATCTGAATGGATTGGGAAACAAGTTCGCAGTGGCTTTGATGATCGGTGTAGATCTTGAAAGGTCGGCCAAGGAGGTAGCGATGACACTTTTTGATGGAGGAGATGATAGCGAACATCTCCATCGAGTAAGTTAAGGCCTTTTGGAGGTGACGTGGAAGCTTAAGGCTGAAGTAGGCGATTGAGTGGTTGGCTTAGGAGAGGACAGCTCCAATGGTAGTGGAAGAGACATTGGTGGTGATTGTGAAAGGTTCAGAGAAATTCGGAAGGGATGATGTTAGGGTATAGGTAATAGCCCATTTTAGTTGTTTAAATGCTCCTTAGGCCTATTGGTTCTAGGAGAAATTGTTATGTTTCAATAAATCTATCAATGGCCCGACGATTAGGGCATATTGCTTGATGAAGCGTCTATAATATGTAGTAAGGCTCAGAAATCCATGAACATCGGTGAAAATTTGGATACTGGCATTGAAGCATAACATCATTTTTTGATGGATCCAATTGTTTGCCTTTACTTGAGATGATGTAGCCTAAATAAGTAAGCTCCATGAGTCCAATATTACATTTGGCTAGGTTAGTGAAAAATTGATGTTGGTCTAGAATACTCAAAGTGGTTTGCAGATGCTCTAGGTGGGAGGCCAAGGATGAGCTACTAATGAGAATGTCGTCGAAGAAAATGAGCATAAATTTTCTCAAGTGGGGCCAAAATATATTATTCATTGTAACTTCGAAGGTGGATGGTGCAATTTTAACCCAGCATATTGAATATGCTAGTATATGATTTTTGTTTCATGATAATAAACATATATATATATATATTCATTTAAATGTATTTGTTGATGTATTTTTTTATTTTTCACATAATTAAATAAATATTTTCTGAATAAAATAAATAATACAGAATTCAAATTCAAACAAATATTTTATTACAATTTTGAATTTTACAAATTTGAGCTCTCACTATATAT
Source organism: Allium cepa (assembly GCA_030765085.1). Classification (NCBI taxonomy): domain Eukaryota; kingdom Viridiplantae; phylum Streptophyta; class Magnoliopsida; order Asparagales; family Amaryllidaceae; genus Allium; species Allium cepa. The sequence goes on along the minus strand of CM060940.1, from coordinate 210,458,452 downwards.
GTGTGTGTGTGTGTGTGTGTGTAATTTTTAATTAAAATACAATTTCAATTACATCTCAATTTTTCACTATACAATTATTATTTACATCAACTCCTCACTACATAGCCTCGTTCACTTATAATTGTTCTTCAATTGTATTCCAATTTGAATCCAACATCTGAGTTATCTGCAAAATAAACACTGACGCGGTAAAATTGAAAAAGAAATAATTTTGCAATGTAAAATAAAATTTTATTTTGAAATTATTATTTGCCTCAATTATTTGGGTTGTTCATCATCATTTTTGAATTCATCATATGCGAACAACATGTGGCATGCACAATGTATCACTGTACATGCCACAAGGCCGTGCACACCGATATACACTTGATAAAATTGTAGGGACGGGTAAGCACAAGTTCAAACCCGAGACGAGGCTGGATTCAACTCAGCTGCAATACAAACACATCACAAAATTCTTGAGTACAAGGATTTAAAAACCAGCATAAACAAGCCTTGACCGAAAATTCAATTGTGTACACATAAAAAAACTTAACTCAACAACGAACATGTACAAAGCTCAAAGGTTCATTGAATTCAGACTACAGCAACAATCAGAAGCAATCAAGATCAAAACACAGAAGCATTCAAATTAGAAGTATACAAACTCAAGTGTACACATATATGGTGGACAGCACATAATATAACTCAATGCAAGACAAAAAATCACTTGAACCAGAGCACCTGAAGTTCAGTGGCAACCAAATAAGGATGAAGCAAACATATAGGATAGTGGAGTCATGAAGCAACAAACCCAGAATAGAAAGCATTTTGAGTTCATATGCAAAAACAGTTCATGAGACTTCAGAATGGATAAACAGAGCTAAACTAGATAAGTGAAACAAAGGACTCAATAAACCAGAGAATACATATGACAACTAGCACTTGAAGCAAATGGCAGTGCACATACTAGAACTAGAAACAAGTCGATGCAATCACACATGTACACATATATAGGCAGCGCACACGTAACCAGAACCAAGGCAGATAAACCAATGTGTACTACAACATTTCTGACCAAATAACAACATATATCAAATGCACAGAATTATCAAGATTAATACATATAGACATGTACTCAATGCAACCCAAACTCAAATATCAGTGGACAGGGCAATGTAGATCAACCAAATAGTTTAGGGAAGTACTGTTTCAAATACAGCCGACCATGCATGAACATGTACACAAGTGTATCAACATTAACTAGACCAAAACAAGCATAGGAGTAAAAACTATAGTGTAACTCGAAGACCAACTCGAGCTAGTCCATACACAAACTGACCGCAATACCAAAGAATAAGCACACACATATATGCAGTGGAAAACAATGCAAGTTACTGAACTCCAAGCAAGATTGTAATCAAGCAATATAGCAACCAGCACATGTATATACAGAGTGACTCATCGAAATATGCAACACAACAAAGTGGACTATGCAATCAACCAAGTGCATAGGCACACACATATATACATACATGTATTTATGTATATGCATGAACAAAACTGAAGTGCACTATACCAACGAGCACTCGGGTTGACAGGAAAGATTTTTAAGGTTAACAAGTCAAAGCAGTTTGAACAAAGCAGTGTTGGAATTCAACTTGCAGAAATATACAAATTGACAGATACGGTAAAAACTGTGTAGCCGTAAGGAAACAATTTCCAAATGGCCGAAGTTCTAGGTGTTAACAAAAGTCAAACAAGTTCAAATTATCACAGGTTTCAAATGGCCGAAGTCAACAGCATAAAGAATGGAACCAAATCAGAAATCAAAGCCGTGGTAATCAAGCAAGTACAATGAAAAAGTCATAGCAGTGATGACCAGGTCAAATTCAAATTTATCAAGCAACGCATATGAAATGAACAAGTCAAGATTGATCACAAGCATTGAATCAAAATCATATGGCCAAGCAAGAATTAAGAAGAATTCAAATCAGAAACATACAAATGGAAATTAAGGGGTTTGAACCCTATTTAACCCGTGAACATCATTAGCATATAGAGATATTCGAGTTCGATAAAAATTATAGAGCCAAGTTTCAATTTAAGTTCAAAATCAACCACTCGAATCAAAGTCGAGCATAGTCAAAATCAAAAAGGAATATCACGTATCAATTTTTAAACCAAGTATACATGCTCGACAATTTGAAGTTGTCGTGAACATATAAATCGATCGAAGAAAAGTTTCAAAGCATCATTTTCTTTTAAGCGGCGACTTTAACAGATTCACGAAACCCTAACTTTCTCAAGAGGAACGAAGCAGCCATTTTCAAAGCAACGAAGTACAAGGAATCAGGCTGAAGAAATAAAAGAGAAAAGGGAAACATCTTTATCACTTAAATCTTTGTTGAGCTGGTTATAGTTAAATATAATTTGGGCTTGATGTTTTAAATAGGGTTTTGTGCATAGTTTTTTAGTTCATTTTGTAATTTTTCTTTTAAACTTTTATAATTTTTCTAGTCGTATGATTAGGGACAAACTACGGGCCGTAGTTTGAGAATTCGCAACTCAGTGGCTGAGTTGTGGCAGGGTTTTGAGCGTAGAGTTAGGTTAGTCGATAGCGGGTGTCGCGAGTTTACGTGTGTAATGTCTGACTACTTAATTTCTAGTAAAAACGTTTGGGGTAGTACGTAGGAAAAGTTTTGCCGAAGCTGGGTAAATCTGTGTTGTTCTATATCTGTTTTTAATATTCTGTTATTATCTATGTTGCTATTATTCTGCTATTATATGTGCTGCAATTATTTTATATACTTACGCATTAAATTTTTATAAGTATTAGTATTATCCTATTCATCCCCCCTCTAGGGTGAAATCGATCCTACAAGTGGTATCAGAGCAAGGAACAAAAGCCATTTTTGTTTTAAAAAAATTTGTTTTTTCAAAAACCAATTTTTATTTTACAAATTTGAATTTTTAAAATGGCTTCTTTTAATAATGCTTTTGTTGAGGGTCGGTCCAGTATTATTCCTCTTATTTTTGATGGAACGGATTTTTTAAATTGGAAATTAAAAATGAAATTTTATTTAAAATCTGTTAATTCTAAATGTTGGGATATTATTGAAAATGGTTGTGATATAGATGAGAAAAACACTTCGATTAATGCTCTTGCGATGCATATACTATATTCTCATATTAATCAAGATAATTTTAACTTTAACTCTCATTGTGAAAATGCACAGGAAATCTGGAATACTTTTGATGCAATATATGGTGCAAAAGTCTACAACGACGAGAAATGCTCCACAATCGACTCGGTTAAAGAAATGTGCTTAACAGGATTGGCAAAAGGCAACAGTGAAGAAGATTCAATAGCCGATGAGATAAGTGATTTTCCATTCAATGATTTAGTTCTCTTGTGACGAAAATTAATTGAAGATAATAAAGCTCTTGAGTTGAAAATTAATATGTTGGAAAGGGAATAACCTAAACTTTATAAGAAAAATAATTATTTGGAAAATGAGCTTAAAAAAATTAAGAAAAATAAATGTTCTAACTGCAAAAGGTGTTTAAACCATGAAAAAGAATTTCCCCATTTTCATGAAAAATTTCAAAAATTAGAAAACGAAACTTTAATGCAGGAGAAATATGAAACGGGGTAGATTTGTAAAAACAACATTTTGCAAAAAGAGTTGGATTGCTTTAAGAAGTCAGAAATTTTAATTGTACGATTTTTGAAATAAATTAAATGAGATCAACGAAAATTTCAAAATCCTTGAAAAAGAAAACGTGATTTTGAGTAAATCTGAAATTATTCGATTAAATCATGAGTTTGAAAAGGAGATTGAAAAAATCAAGGATTTTGAAAAAATTGAATTTGAAAAACTCTAACTTTTTGAAACTCGGATGCTAGAAATTGAGAATAAAATTAGAAAGCTTCAAAATGAAAATATGCAATTAAAAATGAATAATTTTGAAAAGAGAGATAGTACCATTAGTTGTTGACCAAAGCTAATAAATGAAAATAAACTTTTAAAATCCAAAGTTAATAAACTTGAGTAGGTTACTTGGAAATTTTTCACTAGAGATAAATCATTTAATATACTCTTAGAAAATCAACTCTTCGAGAATAAAAAGAATGCATTTGGATTTGCAAAAGTGTTAAAATATGAACAAAAAACTAATAACATTGTTAAAGGAAAAAGTGTGATACCCAAATACGTGACAACCATGCCAATTTGGGTTTCAAAAGGCACAAATATAAAATCTCTTAAAGTCAAACAAATCAGGGTGCCAAAAGGAACAAATATAAATAGTCTTGGGTCTCCACAAACATATTTTTCAAAATCTTTTGCCACGAACAACCATGGACCTATAAAAACAAATAGGTCATAAAAATCTATCCACGTGTAGGTGTGTGGTAGGCTAAGGAACAACAATAGTGATACCTGGATTCTGCCTGTTCCAGGAACATGATAGGCAATAAATCAAAGTTCTTAGCCTAGTATAAAGGTGGCAAAATTACAATAGGCAACAACGAAATATTGTCGATAAAGGTAAAATAGGTAACGGTACATCTATCTTGAACAATATATTAAAGATGATAATTTGCACCATAATTTGATTTAATTCAGCCAATTATGTGATAATGAAATAAGTGTTGATTTTGATTTTATAGATGTTGACCAATCATTGTTGAACAATTTCAGATAGATTTGCTTGGACTAACAATGTTGGTTGATGATTACTTAAGATAACGTGGATATATTTGTTTATCTTATTCTGACATTATGTTCATTGTTTATTTATTTGCACGGTTTCAATTCAAATTCAAAAGAATTTCATTTAAAAGCTGTAAAAAAGATTTTAAGGTATTTGTTGCAACTTCACGGTCTGGTCTATGACATCTAACTAATGATGATCTTGAGCCAAAGGGAAATTCGGATGCCGATAACACTGGAAATTTAGTTGATAGAAAAATTACTAGTGGAATATGTTTTATGTAAAGACATTCATTAGTTGCATCACGTTTTCAAAGAAAATATCTGCATATTTTTCATTTCAATGGATTTTAAATTAGCAGATATTTTTCTTATAAAAACCCTTCTAGAAAATAGTTTTTTCGTTGACCATATTTCAAATTGATCATTTTAGAAAATTTGATTTTATAATTATTTTTGGATTTGAGCTTAAATGACTACATTAACTAATCTGACTCCCTACTGATTATCAAAAAGATAAATAGTGATTGAAAAAGTGACAAGTGTTGACTTTAATCATATATTATAACTTGAGAAAGTATATTTAGTAAATTTCCCTAAAAGTTTAAACAGGATTTGCAATAACTCTTATTGGGTAAAAATTCCAAGACCATCTCTATTGCTATCATATTTCTAATGACCATCACTCGTTGAAATCCAATATAGTATGTCAATATGTGGTATTTTAAACAGAAATTATTTGTTTTTCATTTTATTATATTTTTAGCAATAAAAATTGTTTGCACCAAAATTGGTCACAACACTCTTCGGGAGTCGTTGAAGAGATAATAATGAAGAATGTAAATTCAAAACGAATATTATCTAACAAAAACTCCAATCATCAGTAAAGTAAAATGCGTAGACAAGCGATTTATAGTGGTTCGGCGTGTTGTCTACATCCATTGTGAAGTTTTTTGCAGTTTTATTAATTCTCTTTCAATGATTACAAGTTGTTACAGCAATCAACAGTGAGTTACAACTGGAAATTCGAAATCAACAGCAAAATTATGGTATAGGATGATGGAGATCTCGATCCGGCAGAGTCTAGGAGCTTGAGAGTCGAAAGATCGAAGAAGATACTTTTTCTGTTGGTTCTGGGGCTCTATTTATAGGCGTAGGATGCTGATATTTTGCTGAAAACTCGGGAGACCACTTCTAGCACGTGAGGGGGCCCACGCGCCCGGCCTCGGGAAATTTGGGCCCACTTTGGCATCGATTCGAACTCCATTCGAATCGATCATAAATTCATCCAATCGAGGTGAAATTTGGTATGGACATTCTTCAACATGCATGCAAGCTTCTCTGAAAGTTTCGTGGCATTTGGATCAGTAGATTGAGAGATATGATGGATACGAAATGGGATTCTTCGAGTGGTTGTTTTGTTCGAATCGATGCGTTCGAACCGATAGCTTCGAACCGATGGTGGCACGCGCCTTCGTGTTGACATGGAGCGCACACTTCGCCTCGATCTGGATTTCGCTCCGAGTTGACCGCTTCGACTCCATGTATCTCGGCGCATTTGAACCGATGGATGACACATCATCATGGCTAGTTGACTTGGTGGATTCGAACGAAGCTTCATTGATGGGTTCGAACAAGGCTTCATTGATGGGTTCGAACAAGGCTTCATTGATGGGTTCGAACAAGGCTTTACTGATGGAGTCGAACAACCAATGCTCGATGGATACGAACTAGCCTTTCTTTGATGGACACGAGCTTTGTAACTTCTCCATGGATACGAGGTCCATCGATACGAACTCGATGGATTCGAAGTCGATGGAGTCGAACCGAGGCACTTCGATAGATTCGAAGTTGATCGATACAAAGGTGATCGGTTCGAACCAGTGTTCGGTGATGGATTCGAAGACACCTATAACGATGGATACGAAACCAGTGCTTTTCCCTTCAAATTGAATCGATCATAACTTGAGCGTATGAACTCGGATTGACTTGAAATTTGAGATGCTGATTCCTATGATCTTTCTGGTTGTGTCCTATCAATTATAGCTCAATATGGACTCGGACAAAATTCAGCGACATCCATGGTGAAACGAAGTATGACCAACCTCTGAGACGAACTGTCCTTTGTTTTCGATCGATCTTTTGGTATCACGGCTTTGCCAAAAAGCAGGATAACATTTGCCCCCCAAAGTACAACAAGATGTGCTTTGAATAGCTGCAATTTCTTTCCGAACAATCATTGTTCTCTTTTGTTGAGACTCGTACTCTGTATCGCTGTATCCTTGCGTTGGTATGATTGATTGCTATATAATAGTGCTTAGCCGTTTGGCTGTTGCATTCGTAACAAGATGAGTATTCGATCCCCGTAAATGTTTAAAATCGAATGTTAGTCCGACATATATGCACATATGTTAGTTTGACCCTTGTTAACGTCGTGCGTCCACGAGTCGTTGTCAGTTTTGTTTGCTATTGAATTTCGTATCGATTCTCTACTGAACCGATTTGGAAATTTGAGTTGAGACAACGCTTGATGGTTGTTTTGAAAAGTCCCTTCGTATCGATCCTCTCCTGAACCGATATAGAAGGTTGAAGGAATCTAAGTTGTGTTGCGTGGATGTAATATTTCGAATCGATAGGTATGAGCATCGATGGACACGAGATCAACATTCATATTGACAAAGTATGTTTATGCAATGATGGGTACGAAACCGACATTCGAACCGATGGCTTGGACGAGTACGAAACGTTTATTCGTACCGATGAGAAAGGATGGATACGAAATAGTAGTTCGTATCGATAAGAAATGATGGATACGAAATCGTCATTCGTATCGATAGGAAATGATGGATACGAAATCGTTATTCGTATCGATAGGTTGTGGATGGAGTTGTGAACAGAGGCTTCAAATTGATGTGCCAACTGTTTGTTTCGCATCGATGCAGCTTCAAGCGCATGGATTCGAAGGTAGATTTCGAACTGATCTGTCAATTGACCGGTTGTGACAGGCTGAGTTAACTGGGATGCGAAACGTCTCGGTTGCTTTCAAGGCTCCATATAAATAGCAGAGACCTTGCCATTTTTCACTTTTTACTTTTTACTTTTGCCTTGCGTTTACTGTGCTCTTGCATCGATTCGAAGCTTCAGAGAGGAACTGCCCCACATCTTCGAACCAATCAAGATTCACATCCTTAATTCCTCGAATCCCACACACAAATTAGGTAATTAACCTCGAATCCATATGGCAAAGCTATTTTAGACCTACCACTTCTTCATCGATTGGCCACTCTGGTGATTGGTAAAACCAGATTTGGTTTGGGGGAGCTTCGAAACCATCTGGGGACTCGTGTTCGAATCGATGATGGCGGTATCATTTTTCCTTGGATTTCGTATCGATCCCTGGGGTGCCCTCATGGAGGTGACGCAGTTCGTACCGATTGACTATCTTGATGGGTCCATTTGAATCGATGGATTCGAATCCATCAGCCATCGGTTCGAAGTCCTTAACTTTACACCGATACGAATTGCATCTTTGTGACCGATACGAAGGGTATCGATTCGAACGTGATCGATGTTAAGTTGAGGTTTTCCTGATCGGTACGAACTAGTTAACCAAGGATCGATTCGAAGTCATCCTTCATTGATCGATTCGAACTCAGCACTTGATCATCGATTTGAAGCGCACCCCTCTGTATCGATTCGAAGTGGTACTATGATGGGTTCGAACGAGCTTCCTGTGATCGATTTGAAACCCTCTGTGATGGATACCAAGGTTTGACATTTTCTTAGCATAATTCCGACGAGCTTCATTCCTACATATTTGGACTTGATAATCAAACTGCATACTTGACCACCTTTTGAAGCACGTCGATGGAACCATAACAACTTCTATCCGAATCAATTCCATCATATAAACGGTTTAGTGATGACGGTCAGCGATGACGGTCATTATAACTGGACTCCATAGCTTTGCCATTTGCATATTTCCTTTAACTCTGCGACATTTATTCAAGTAATGCACGGCACTGCACAACATACATTCATACACTTTACACTAGGGAATGCACGGGTCCTTTTTCGTTTAACGATGGTTTCTCATGAGTTAGCTAGTCATGGAACCTTCAAGTTCGCAGCAGCAGGAGATTCAGAGTACAGTTACTTCGAGACTAGAGGTTCCAGATATTGAACCTGAGATCATCGGTCCATCCCCGGACAAATTTCCCAATGCGTCTTTTATTGCCAATCCATCGGATTCGTTCAATCCAATATTTCTAAAGATATGCTGGGGAGGATATGTTTGAGGCATGGCATGTCACTGGATGACGTATTATTGCCGGGGCCGAATGATAGACCACACAATCCGTCGGAGGGATATACAGCATTTAATCGCCACGCGTGCGCGGCCGGGACGCTTCCTTCGTTCAATGAGTACATAAGGGAAGTATTGTCTTTTTTGAGGATCTCTCCATCTCAACTACACCCGAACGGATATGCTTCCGTGAATAGTTTGTTCATTGTCTTCATGGAGTACCTTCATAGACCACCGATCCCGACCGAGATCAGATATCTATTCAATTTCAAAACCTGAGGTGATTACCCCTCCTTCACATTTTTGGAAGCGGTGAGGAATTATCAAGTGGTCACTGGGTCCTGGACCAGGCTGGCAGGACAGAATGGTTCTATGTCAGATGTCCTCCGGGGTTTGCCCCACGATGGTTATTCAGACGTGAGTATAGCTGAGTTCTCAAATAATTACTAAGGCAATTGCAGTCAAAGTGAAACTTATATCTTTTCCTTGTATAGCAACGATTCAGTGACCTGAAGGTGAACACTTTAAGGAGATGGTGCGAGTACTTCGAGAAGTCCCAAGCGAAGATAGGGATATCGAGTTGCTTTTGACGGATAGGAATCTCCGGACTTATGGGTTGATCGAACGGGGGCAGAGTATAAAGTTTGACGGGGCATTAAGGACCGTTTCGAAAAAATGAGTCAAGCACAAGAAGCCCAAAATTATTATAGCTGAGGAAGCCGATTCTAAAAGGACCCATACTGATGATGAGCCGTTGACCGAGCCTACAGATGTAGTTCAGGATGTCGCGGAGCAGAGAAAAGGCAAGGCAGCTGTTGTTAAGCCAACTAAGAAAGGGAGATGGAAATCGGTTGTCACGGCCCGATCTGCTCCCGGAGTTAGAATTTCGGAGATGTCTCCTCTGAGAACTTAAAATCTTTATGAAGGGCTCGCCGATATTCCAATTCCAGACGATGTGTCCCTGCAGCATGATGCCAGATTGGAAGAACTTTCAGAAACTTTAGTTTTGAGCGAGTCTTTTCCCACTGGTCTGGCAGACACATCCGGTTGGTCGGGGGGTTGCACATTCATACATATTTCACAACACTGCGTAACCTTTGACTGTAAACTACCTGTCTCGAAAGGTGATTAACTCTACTTTATTTTGCTCTGCGGATACTATGTCTGGGCGAGGTTCAATGTTAGGGAGTCTCTGACATGCTCGCAAGTCTTCATATCATGAGTCACGCAGAAGAGAAGGGGATAGAGATTACGATCAGGGACGCTCTGGGTATTCTGGTCAAGAAAGATATGATAAAGATAAAGGCTGTAAGCGTCGATCTCGGTCGCGTACTCCTCATCCTCCTAGAGATCCCATACAACCTCCTGCTTATGTCTCCCGTCCCTCTGAATCTTCACACTACAAGTCGGCTTCTCAATCTTCTAGGCATGAATTCCGCCATTCTAGAAGTGAAACAATAACTGCTGTTGTTACAGAACAGCCCCCCATGGAAATTTCAGGGAAAGGAGCAATCAAGCTTGCTCAGCTAAAGAAAGATTTTCCAAACATCTGCTTTGACAACTATATCTTTCCTCCACACTTAAAAAGGATCCCGGAGGAAGCCGAGCAATTAGTACATGACTACGTGCACGACTTTTATGCCCAGTACAAGGCGTGGGCGAAAGCGGCTGAAAAAGCATCGGCGTTGGCCTTTGTGCGAGCGGCCATCATCGAGAAACTCCAAACTGATCTAGCTCACCGGGATCGCATCTTACAAGTGTTAACCGATGAAGCCGAGTCATCTCGGAAGTCAGAAATGGACGCTACAAAGAAAGAGGATGAGGTCTAAGCGGCGATGGACAGGATGAAGCGTGAGCATTACGTACGGTGGAGGACATGGGCCATCGAAACACCATCGTGACCGCCGAGGGACGCGGCCCTGAAGGAACTTAGTGCGCTCAAAGCCAAATTTTCCGAGATCACTAAAGATAGAGATGACGCGCACAACGCGGCCCAAGAAGCATGCGAACAAGCCGTAGTGCTTCGGACTGAGAGAGATGCGGCAGTGGCTAAAGTTCAGGCTGTCGAGGCTGAGGTTGAGGAGAAGGTTCAAAGGGCAGAGGCCAGGCTGGAGGCCGACATCGAAGATCTCCTCGTTACTTACAATGCCAATGTGCTGAGGCATAGAAATTTGGCCTGGCTTCAGGATTATCCGGTACATCTTCGTAATGCTTGGGTCCGATTAGTTGAGGAGGAAGGAGAAGCGCACCCGGATGCATCAGTCGACCAGTTCGAGCTTGAGAACTGGTTGCTGATCGAAGACGAAAAGAAGATCCTTCATGATGCCATAATTTTTCATGAGAAGGAGATGATTGGTGGCCAGCACCGGGAGATTGGGGAAGGATCGGGTGTCGAGCATCACGCTACTATTCTTGAATTTACTGCTCCGCCTTTGTTAGAGCCTGTATCTGTGGTTGATTCACAATCCATTCCATCTTACGACCCAGAGCAGGCGCGGCTATCTCCTATTCAGGAGCATACTTCTGAGGCCGCTCAGCCGTCCGCAAGCCAAACTGAGGAAGGTACTCCGAACTTATCTCAAGTGTATTCCAAATAGGGAGTTTGTTTTGAAGCAGTTACTAATAACTTCTTCTTGTCTTTGCTTAGTGACTGGAGTTGCGCCAATTGCCGCGACCCAAGAATCAAGTAAAGGGGATAAGGCCATCACCACCGAGACTACCGTCGTAACAACAGTGTCTACTGAGGCGGCGCAGGGGAGCACACTATCTCTTGATGAACAAATGGTGAGCGAGCTGCTCGGCGAGCAGGGTGGCTTCTCCACAGACTTGTCGTTCATCGTTAGTGACCTCCCGCCAACCTCTAGCTCTTCAATGCAGACTGCAGATGCCCCCAGCTAGGCCCAAGCGATTTGTGACGAAGAGATTTTGGCCAAGATTAATGCAGAATTAGAAGCTGCAGGGCAAGGTGGCAGTATTGGTGGCAGTACGGCGGCGCATAGCCCTGCACCTTTAAGGGTAATATCATCGGGTGGCACTATTCCATCTTCCATTGCGGGTTCAGTCCCTCCTATTCCTCCGGTGGAAAGCCTTCATGTAGATTCGAGCTCTGAGGAGGACATTGACATCATGCCCCCCGTCGAAGAGCAGCCACCGGAGAGGAAGCACTCCAAGCGAAGGACCTCTGTTTCTAGCGAGTCCGAATACGAACCGTTGATAAGGAGATTCAAAAAGAAGAAGTAGATGGAACGTTTAAGCGGATTTTTTGGTAGATAGGAACTGGTGTTTGTATTTCGTTAGTAGGCCGTGTATAGACGTAGGTTCGGCCCTTGCTAGTAGGAATTCTTTTTTAGAAGAACTTATTTGCATGTAAGTCCTTATCTCTAGTTAGTTGAAATAAAATTCAATTTCTTTGTTTAAATTCCCATTTCATTTGTGCTTAAGTATTTGTAGTGTTTGGTTTTCAGTCCGGTGTACTTATGGTGTTTTTACCGTCAAGTAGAGTTCGTTTTATTTGCCAAGTCTGAAAATCTTGGTCACAAGTTGTGATCGATGAATAAGTTGAACTTCGGACATTGTATCACTTTGGTTAGTGATTAACACTTAGCTTTTTTACCCCAAGTTTCAGGGAACAACATTTGTATTTTGGTGGTTGATCGCATTTATTGCAAATCTTAAGCACATGTCCACATTCTGGGGACTTAGGATAATTTGAGATCGATAATCCGGTTCGCACTCCGAGAATTTGAGAGTTATCGATGTTTGTAACACGGTTCGCGCTGCGGGAACCTGGAATTGATGTTTATACTCCGCTTCACGCTCTGGGATGATATTTCGGTTCACACTCCAGGAACTTTGACGTAGTATTTGTGCTCCAATTCGCACTCTGGGAATTCGGAGATAGCATGTGTGTTTGGGTTCGCGCTTCGGGAACCTGTAATTTATGTTTGCACTCCATTCACGCTCTGGGAAGTTGGAGTTGGCCGATAGGTGGTCAGTCACACCTGTTTGGGCTTTTTAGGAATTCGTTCACACTATGGGAATGATGGATTTGATGTTTATACTCCGATTCGCACTCCGGGAATTTGGAGTCCGTTCGCACTCCGGGAACGAGCTATTGGATGTTTATACTCCAATTCACACTCTGGGAAGTTGGAGTCCGTTCGCACTCCGGGAACGAGTTATTGGATGTTTATACTCCAATTCACACTCTGGAAAATTGGAGTCCGTTCGCACTCCGGGAACGAGTTGTTGGATGTTTATACTGCAATTCAGACTCGGGGAATTTGGAGTCCGTTCGCACTCCGGGAACGAGTTATTGAATGTTTATACTCCAATTCGCACTCTGGGAAGTTGGAGTCCGTTCGCGCTCTGGGAACGAGTTATTGCATGTTTATACTCCAATTCGCACTCTGGGAATTTGGAGTCCGTTCGTGCTCTGGGAACGAGTTATTGAATGTTTATACTCCAATTCGCACTCCGAGAAGTTGGAGTCCGTTCGCGCTCTGGGAACGAGTTATTGAATGTTTATACTCCAATTCGCACTCCGGGAAGTTGGAGTCCGTTCGCGCTCTAGGAACGAGTTATTGAATGTTTATACTCCAATTCGTACTCTGGGAAGTTGGAGTTAGTTGTAGAACAATCGTGTGCTGGTCCAGTTCAACCTTTAATGTGATGGCTTGCCCCTGAGCTGGGGTTTCACTTAGTGAGTGGCCGGTCGTATCACAGTCACTCGCTATTTGAATAAGTTCCATTGTTTGATGGAATTTAGCTCTTCGTGTGTCGTGATTGTTGCACGTTGCATTCGATGAATCACAGCTCTAGCTTGAAGAGATAGTATTTTATTGCTGAAATAAGAAAATATGGCAAAGTCAGTGCCTTATTACAAATTCAAATTTCAGAATGTAAAGAATTGCAAAGTATTCACAGATTGAATGAGTCTGTTATGTGTGACAGTGACGAAGATCTTCGTCGTTCCAGGCTCCTGAGAAAGTTGGTCCGCCACTGATGGCGTTTATCACCAATCTTCCGCGGGGACAAGTCGAGTCCTCCTGTCTCGGTCGATTGGGTTCATTGTTTTGATTTGATGGGCCCGCTTCTCTGGGCTGCGGTGTCCGCACAAACTGTTCCAGCTTCCTTTCTCTGATCAGTTTTTCAACGAGATTTTGTAAGTGACGACACTCGTTCGTATTGTTCCCGTAGCTTTCATGGAACCTGCAAAACTTTCCCGTTTAGATTTGTCTCTCTGACGACGGTTTTGGTGCAGGTTTTTGGTACTGGATTGTATTACAGGTTTATAAGTACAAGTCCTCTAGTGATGTATTCAGAGGAGTGTAACTGTCAAACATTGGATTCTTGCGCCGTGGGCCATGATTTTGATCTCGTTTTTAAATTTGATTCACGCTCTCTCTTCGCCGAGCTTGTTTGTTTTTAACGTTCAACTGATCTTTTTCGGAGCTCTCGCCGGACTGTTTGATTGCAACATTGCTTTAGATCCCTTCCTTGCTTGGCCCCGCATCGGTTTGCTTCCTAGACTGTTTCGCATCTTCCCATCTTGGCGTGGAAACGGTGCAATGATGCAGGTGGTTTTCCAGCTAACCAGTTGCCAAACTCAGAATCGGGGTCGATCCCTTTAGTTAATGCCATAAGGATGGAGTTATCGTTCGGATTGCTAATCTCCACGCTTGCAGTATGGAATCTCTCTACGTAGTGTCTGAGCGTTTCTCCAGGAGCTTGAGTGACGCTAGACAGAGTGTTGACATCTTTGGGCCTTGCGATGTGCATGCGGAATTTTTCAACGAATTTTGTGGCCAACTGGTCGAACGAAGAGATGGATCGAGGTGGTAGTCGAGTGAACCACATGGTAGCGATGCCCCCCAAGGATATGGGGAAACTACGACACTTCACTGCATCGTCAGCTCTGGAAGCAGTCATCGACCATTTATATTTTAGAATATGTTGGTTGGGGTCGGAGTTCCCCTCGTACATGGGTAGAGTTGGCATCCTGAATCGCCGTGGGGGTTCAGCAGTAAGAATATCGTCCGTAAAGGGAGTGTGACTTCGGGAAACTCCCCAGTCGTCATTTGTGAATCTCTGACTCTCACGGATCATCTGACGTATCATAGTTGAAAGGTCCGGTATTTGTGCGTTTTGTGCGTCTTGCACTGGAGTATGATTACGTTCCATACTTTGGGGTTGGACCGGACGTTGTCGACGGTCCAAGTCTTGCCTTCTTGGCTCATAGTCTTCTGGGACGTATGGTTCAGGAGTACGTCCGCTATGACGGCGGTCCAGGTCCGACTGATCTTAGGCGTCGACCCCCGGTTCAGCCGCAACGTTAGTAGTGCGGTATTCCGTGGTGTGGTGAGGGACGGTACCTCCTCGGGAGGAGGGTCCGGTTTGGAAACTGGCTGATGGACCAACTCTCAGCTGTCCAACGGTCAGTGTTGGTTGATTTCCAGCAGCTGGCATGTAACTCCCATCTAGTCGGGGTCATGGAGATTGATTATGGTAATCAGAAGATGAAGAACTCTCGCTGGTGGAGCAAGAAGCATGGTCTCTCACGGATCTCTTTCGCTTTTGGCGATCCAACTTGTTGATCAACTCGGCATTAGCACGTAGCTGTTCTGCTAGTTGTTGCCGACTCTGGGTCAGCTCTTGGAGTAGCAACTGTAACTCCAGTCGGGTAACCGGACCTGACGGTTCCGAGTGTCCAGTAGCATCTTGATTAGATGGAGGTAGTGGAGCAGGATTCTGTCTATCCTGTTCTTCTTGATTGATAGCGTTAGAGGTGGTTCTTGTACTAACAATCTTGAAAGTTAGATTCCTTTCCTAGACTTTATGCAAATCTGAATAGAAGGGAAGGAACTTGGATTTGATGATCTGGATCTCTCTCTTAAATTTATTCAATCCGGCATCGATGACAGATCCAAAGAGCAGGAGAAAAGCTGGGTTTTCTAGTGAAAGCACCAAAGTGTTTGCACCAAAATTGGTCACAAAACTCTTCGAGAGTCGTTGAAGAGATAATAATGAAGAATGTAAATTCAAAATGAATATTATCTAACAAAAACTCCAATCAACAGTAAAGTAAAATGCGTAGACAAGCGATTTATAGTGGTTCGGCGTGTTGCCTACGTCCACTGTGAAGTTTTTTGCAGTTTTATTGATTCTCTTTCAATGATTACAAGTTGTTACAGCAATCAACAGCAAGTTACAACTGGAAATTCGAAATCAACAGCAAAATTATGGTATAGGATGATGGAGATCTCGATCCGGCAGAGTCTGGGCGCTTGAGAGTCGAAAGATCGAAGAAGATCCTTTTTCTGTTGGCTCTGGGCCTCTATTTATAGGCGTAGGATGCTGATATTTCGCCAAAAACTCGGGAGACCACTTTTGGCACGTGAGGGGGCCCATGCGCCCGGCCTCAGGAAATTTGGGCTCACTTTGGCATCTATTCGAACTCCATTCGAATCGATCATAAATTCATCCAATCGAGGTGAAATTTGGTGTGGACATTCTTCAACATGCATGCAAGCTTCTCTAAAAGTTTCGTGGCATTTGGATCAGTAGATTGAGAGATATAATGGATACGAAATGGGATTCTTCGAGTGGCTGTTTTGTTCGAATCGATGCGTTCGAACCGATAGCTTCGAACCGATGGTGGCACGCGCCTTCGTGTTGACGTGGAGCACACACTTCGCCTCGATCTGGATTTCGCTCCGAGTTGACCGCTTCGACTCCATGTATCTCGGCGCATTCGAACCGATGGATGACACGTCATCATGGCTAGTTGACTTGGTGGATTCGAACGAAGATTCATTGATGGGTTCGAACAAGGCTTCATTGATGGGTCGAACAAGGCTTCATTGATGGGTTCGAACAAGGCTTTACTGATGGAGTCAAACAACCAATGCTCGATGGATACGAACTAGCCTTTCTTTGATGGATACGAGCTTTGTAACTTCTCCATGGATACGAGGTCCATCGATACGAACTCGATGGATTCAAAGTCGATGGAGTCGAACCGAGGCACTTCGATGGATTCGAAGTTGATCGATACGAAGGTGATCGGTTCGAACCAGTGTTCGGTGATGGATTCGAAGACACCTATAACGATGGATACGAAACCAGTGCTTTTCCCTTCAAATTGAATCGATCATAACTTGAGCGTATGAACTCGGATTGACTTGAAATTTGAGATGCTGACTCCTATGATCTTTCTTGTTGTGTCCTATCAATTGTAGCTCAATCTGGACTCGGACAAAATTCAGCGACATCCATGGTGAAACGAAGTATGACCAAACTCTGAGACGAACTGTCCTTTGTTTTCGATCGATCTTTTGGCATCACGGCTTTGCCAAAAAGTGGGATAACAAAAACATCCAAAGTATTCACTCTCATTTAAAAGTCCTCACGGTTATGCATGGATGAATTACTTGGAATTTTTGATTATGTGCTTTCATGCTCATTTAAAAGTCCTCACGGTTATGCATGTATGGAACACATATCAAAATTGATTGATTAAATAGACAAGTTGATGTTAATCCCATTTAAAAGTCGTCCGTGTTTAGAAGATACTTGAATTCATTTTTTTTAATTTTGGAATACTACTAATCCCATTTAAAAGTCCAAATGGTTATGCATGGTTAGTAGATATTCAAATTCCTGATATAAATATAACACAAATAGACACAACTATATGATTGTATATACCGACATCATCACTATCATTCTAAAGTGGAATATGCACCTAACGGAGTAGTTATGATTTTTGTTTGATTTTTATTGAAATTTAATATTTATACTCGATTGGGTATTATTATTGTATTAATATCTATCACTTTATCTCTATTTTTCTAACACTAGTACTCATTTGCTGATAACAAAAGGGGGAGAGAAAAGATAAGATTTTGGAAAATAAAGGTCAAATAATTTATTTTGTTTTTTCTATTTGCATCTAGGTTCATTTGCATATTTTTATTTACTTTCATGCATATATGAAGGGACAGTTTTTTTCTAAAGAGCGAACATTTAAATAGGGGGACCAACTTGAATGATCAAATACATTTAATAAATTCAAAATCTTAAATATATGTTTGTTATCATCAAAAGGGGATGACTGTTGAATATGTTAGTATATGATTTTTGTTTGATGACAACAAACATATATATATATATATATTCATTTAAATGTATTTATTAATGAACTATTTTATTTTTCACATAATTAAATAAATATTTGCTGAATAAAATAAATAACACAGAATTAAAATTCAAACAGATATTTTGTTCAAACAAATATTTTATTACAATTTTGAATAGTACAAATTTGAGCTCTCACTATATATAAAAAATTTAATTACAATACAATTGCAATTACATCTCAATTTTTCACTATGCAATTATCATTTACATCTGTTCCTCACTACTAACACTCGTTCAATCATAATTGTTCTTCAACTATATTCCAATTTGAATCCAGCATCTGAGTTATCTGCAAAATAAACACTGACGCGGTAAAATTGAAAAAGAAATATTTTTGCAGTGTAAAATAAAATGTGATTTTGAATTTATTATTTTCCTCAGTTATATGGGTTGTTCGTCATCATTTCCGAGTTCATCATACGCGAACAATTTGTGACATGCACAGTGTATCACCGTACATGCCACAAGGCCGTGAACAATGATATACACTTGATAAAACTGCAGGGACAGGTGAGCACAAGGTCAAATCCGAGCCGAGGCTAGATTCAACTCAGGTGCAATAAAAACACATCACAAAATTATCGAGAATAAGAATCCAAAAACCAAAATAAAACAAGCCTCGATCGAAAATTCAATTATGTACACATGAAAACAACTCAACTCAACAATGAACATGTACAAAGCTCAAAGGTTTCTTTGAATTTAGACTACAACAACAGTCAGAGGCAATCAAGATCAAACCACACAAGCATTCAAATCAAAAGTATACAAACTCAAGTGTGCACATATATGGTGGACAGCACATAATACAACTCAATGCAAGACAAATTCCAAAATCACTTGAACTAGAGCACTTGAAGTTTAGTGGCAACCAAGCAAGGATGAAGTAAACATGTAGGAAAGTGGAGTCATGAAGCAATAAACCCAGAATAGAAAGCACTTTGAGTTCATATGTAAAAATAGTTCGCCAGACATCAAAATGGATAAAAAGCTAAACCAGATAAGTGAAACAAAGGACTTAGTAAACCAGAGAATACATATGACAACTAGCACTTGAAGAAAATGGCAGTGCACATACCAGAACTGGAAACAAGTCAATGAAAACATACATGTACACATATATAGGCAGTGCACATGTAACTAGAACCAAGGTAGATGAACCAATGTGTGCTACAACGTTTCTGACCAAATAATAACATATATGAAATGCACAGAATTGTCTGGATTAAATAGATATGGACATGTACTCAATGGAACCCAGACTCAAATATCAATGGACAAAGCAATGCAGATCAACCAAACAGTCCAGGGTAATATAGTTTCAAATACAGCAGACTACGCATGAACATGTACACAAGTGTGTCAACATCAACTAGACCAGAACATGCACAAGAGTAAAAATTGTAGTGTAATTCGAAGACCAACTCGAGCAAGTCCATACACATAAAGACTGCAATACCAAAGAATAAGCACACACACGCACGCACATATATATATATGAAGTGGAAAACAATGCAAGTTACTGAACTCCAAGCAAGATTGTGATCAAGCAACATTCAACTAGCTCATGTATATACACAGTGACTCAAGGAAATATGCAATACAACAAAGTAGACTGTGCAATCAACCAAGTGCATATGCACACACATATATACATACACGTATGTATGTATGTATGTATATACATGGAAAACTGAAGTGCACTATGCCAGCAAGCACTCGGTTTGAAAGGAAGGAGTTTTAAAGTTGACAAGTCAAAGCAGTTTGAACAAAGCAGTGTTCACGTTTTGAAAACAAAGGAATTCGACTTGCAAAAATATACAAATTGACAAATATGGTAAAAACTGTGTAGCCATAAGGAAACAATTTCCAAATGACCGAACTTCTAGGTGTTAACAAAAGTCAAACAAGTTCAAATTATCAAAAATTTCAAATGGCCGAAGTCAGCAGCACAAAGAATGGAACCAAATCAGAATCAAAGTCGTGGAAATCAAGCAAGTACAATGAAAAAGTCATAGCAATGATGACTAGAGCAAATTCAAATTTATCAAGTAACATGTATGAAATGAACAAGTCAAGATTGATCACGAGCGTTGAATCAAAATCATATGGCCAAGAAAGAATTAAGAATGGATGGAATGGTAAATAAAGGTAATTAAAGATGGTTGAAGTTGCGTCCAATCTTTTGAGTTGCTGGACCGAGATAGGGGAATGATTAGTTTGGCCCGGCCCAATTAAGAAAACGACCTTATCATTAAAACTAAAAGTCATCGTTAGTTTTTTACGATCGATGGTTATATGGCCAAGCTTCTCAAGCCACTACATTCTGCACAACGCATCTAATCCCTCTATCTCCAGCATGTGGAAATCGATGTCGAATCGGTGTCCTTAGATATCGACGTTGACGCTGAACAATTGCTGGAGCTCCGGGGCTTTTCTCCGTTGCCCACCGTAACAACGAATGAATTTGTGTTGTTTAGTTCAAGGTCTAGAAACTGTGCAGCTTTCCGATGGAGGTAGTTGTGGATGGGGCCAGTGTCGATGAGGATGGATATGGGGTCGCCGTTAATTGTTGCAGGTAGGCAAATTGAGCATGGGTGGATGGAGCCAGTCAGGGATGGAAGGAGATCTCCTATGTTATGTTAGGGTTTGGTTTGATGATGTCCACTTGATCAAAGATAGGAGGTGGTTGTGGTTCCAAGTCAGGTGTAGGTTCAGGTTCCGTTCAGGTGAAAATTCTTTCTTTTGTATTTCAGGTGAGATCATAAGGATGTGGGATAGTTTACAATGATGGCTGAAGTATTGCAATTAAAGCATAATCCCTGCTGTTTACGTATGTTCATTTCTATTGGGGAGGGCTGTTTGATTGGAATAGATGGTTTAGAGGGTTGTACTTAAAGTTTTTAAGGAAATGACTGAGTGGGTTGTGAGTATTGGTGGATTTTCAAAGGTGTTGGTTGTTTTTGGTAAACGAGAATCTGGTTTCATCACTGTATTTTCGTTTAATTAGATTGGCGCCGTAGATTGCTTTGGAAATAGTGGTGAGTTTGAGAAGGTGAAGTTCATTTTGAATGTGTGGTTTGAGGCCATAAATAAAGCATTGGAGGATGGATTCGGATGGTAGGGTGGTGATGCGGTTACAAAGTGTTTCGAAGGTGGATTAGTAGTGTTCGACAGAGGTAATTTGTTTAAGTTTGAAGAGAGTGGCTTGTGGATTTAAGAATGTGTGTTTCCTAAAACAATGTTTTATTGCTTTTGTTATCGCCGTCCAAGATGAAAGTTGGTTGTTCTGATGCATCCATTGGAATCATGTTAGTGCTTAGCTTGGATATGAAAGCTCTCAAGCTCGACGCATTGATCTTCCGGTGTGAAATAGTAAGCAAAAAACCAATCGACTTGAGATAACCAATCCTGAGGATTAGATCTATCAAATGAAGATAAGGTGCATTCGAGGGTATGAATGGGCGTATGAGTTGATAGTATCAGTGGTTGTCGATGGTTGAGGGTTGGGTTGTGTCTGGTGGATGTTTGGTTGTTTGGAGAATAAGTTGTTTGATTATCTATTTTACGGGTGAGGTCGGCCATGGATTTGGTGAGGTCTTGGAGTGTGACTTTAATGTCAATGATGTCGGCTTGTTGGTTTTATAGCATGGAGCTATGGTTTCTTTGGGTCGTTTAGCTAGAGGTGATGGTATCGTGGTGGGTGTTGAGTTGTTGTATGGCCTCGTCGAGTCTGATCATGTTGATAATTGGTGGTTTGGACAATTAGGGAGAAGGAAAGAGGAGATCAATGGTGAAAGCACCGAATGATATGGTACTAAGTAGTATTAGGAGAAAGCAGGGGAGAATGGAGATGAAGAGCAGCCGAAAAGGAGAAAATGAGGAAGAAGGGGTAGAAGAGAGAGTTTGAGCAAATATTTCTTACCATTTCTCATTCATATCATGGATCATATATGTGTGTGTGTATTGTTTGTACCAAAATTGGACACAACACTCTTCGAAAGTGTTTAAAGATATAAAATGAAGATAATAAATAAAAAAGAGGATTGTCTAACAAACACTTCAAACAGCAATCAGATAAACAACATAGAAACATAGAGATTTAGAGTGGTTCGGCGTATGGCCTACATCCACCATGAAATGATTGACTTTTATTAACTTTTGCTTGCTGGTTACAACGAATTACAACAGTAAAACTCGAGTACAATGTTGATTTCAGCAGAGTCTAGACGTAGAAGAGACAAAAGTCCCTTTTCAGTAGGTCCTGGGCTGCTATATATAGGCGTAGGCTGCAAATATCTCGCTCAGATCTCAAGAGATCTCTTCTCTCACGTGGGTGGGACCACATGGTCAATCCAATGTCGTTTGCACTCGATCCGTGATCTATACGAACAAACTTTGTATCGATCTATATCTCGTCCAATCGGGTCGAGATCGATTATGAACATTCTTGAGGATGTACGCAAGCTCCTGTGAAAATTTGATGGCATTTGGAATTGTAGATTTTGAGTTACGATCGACGCAATTTGTTTTTCGAAAGCTATCGAAATCGTATCGATGTTGTCCATATCGATAGTTTCGTATCGATGGTCCTGCACGTGATGTTTGATGACGTGTCGCTTGCTTTTAGGATCGATCCACATTTCACGCCAATCGATCGAGTTTTTCCTATGGATGCACCTCGCTCATATCGACCTGGCTTGGCCTTGTTAGTATCAATCAAGCTTGGCCTTGTTCGTATCGATAGATTAACGATCTCTTCGTATCGATCATGGAGTAATCAATTTTGTATCGATGGGAGATGACAACTTTGTATCGACCAATGGCCAACTGATATGAAGTATGATTTTGAAAACTAGATCGATGCGGAATGGACTTCCGTGCCACCACTGATCGAAACGAATGTAGTATAATAATGGATCGATACGAAGTATAGTTTTGATGGGTATGAATTGGGCATTGGTTGATCGATGCGAACAAGCCATAGATGATGGATGCGCAGCAATCCGAGGATAGATGGATACGAAGAGTGCAGTCCTAGATGGATGCGAACGGAAGCGATGCGAAGGGAGAAAAATGATGGATACGAACGAATTGATTTCCTTGGCTTGCATAATCTTGGGCAAACGAACTCGGATTGAATTGAGATTTGGAACGTTGTCTTTCATAGCTTTGTTCGTCGTGTCATATCAATTGTAGCTCGATCTGGACTCGGACAAAATTTACCAGTATCCATAGTGAACATGCGCATGACCATTCCGCGGGATGAACTGTCTTTGATTTCCAGTCAACTTCTTAGTGTCACGGCGTTGTCAAATTGCCGGATCACATTTTCTCCCCAAAGTACGTCTTGTGATAACATGACGTACTTTGAAAAGTTGCAATATTCATTCTGAACAGTTTTACCTGACTCGTCTTAATGGTTGTTGTTTTCTCGTCGAAATCTATGACTTTTGATTGATCTTTAGAAATATAAATAATGAACTGTTGACTACCAATTGTTGTACTGTATACTGTTATAATGAGTGTTGTATGATAGTGATCTGTTGTTCGTTGTTGTAATTGCCACCAGGTGAGCATCCAATTCCTATGAATTTTATAATATCTCTTCGTATCGATCCTCTCCTGGATCGATCTGAGAAGTTGGAAAATCATCTTCGCATCGATGGTGATCAATACGAATTAGTTGTCGTTTTAAAATATTTTGTATCGATGTTAAGGATATTTAGGAGCTTCAAAGTGTTGGATACAAAGTTCCTATGTCGTATCGATGAATCTCTAATAGATCCGAGTGGTTCAAACAAGCCTAACTTTGTACTTCGTATCGATAGTCGGATGGATACGAATTGCTTCATCTCAAATAGGCAACGGATGGATACGAAAGAAACTTTGTATCGATGGTGTTGATAATTCAAATGAGCCTTCACCGCGCCTTTCGTATCGATGGGTCACTGATGGGTTCGCACTACCATACTCCGAGTTGATCTAGGTTGGATGGATACACAGAAAACTATTCATATTCATTCCAGGCGTGTTTGCTTAATGCCCTTCGTATCATTCTTGCCTTGACCATTTCGACCGGTCCATTTTACTGGGAGACGAATCCCCCTTTTTTCCATGAGTTTGAACCCATATGAATACATTTCGGACTTAGTAAAAATCCCAGTTGCTTTCATTGCCACACACTGCCTTCGTATCGATCAGAATAAAAGAGGAAAAGGACTTTCCTTCATCTCTGAGTCATTTAATCCATTAATCCCATGAACTAACTCCCCCCAATTAGGTAATTTATCAATTAGAATCAACTCCAAATGGCGAGACTCATATTCTCGTGCTATTTCCCTCGTATTCCTACCTGATTCTGGTGCTGTGGAGGCTGAAGTAAACTTGAGGAAAGGAGGAAATAACATCCAAGGCAATTGGAGAAGAAGGGTTGTAGAAGGATGTGAAGGCGGCATTCATGTTGATCGATGAGGAGTGATTCGCATCGATCTGAAAGTAGTTGGAGTTCGTATCGATCAAAAATAGCATATATTCATATCGAAAAAGGGAGCGACTTCATATCAATAGGAGATGGGGGGTTTGTATCGACTTGGAGCGATCGATACTAAAAACTAATTGTGCGATCGATACGAAGTAGCGGTCCTATTGATCGACATGAAGATGAGGGGTTTGTTGATCGATACGGACTGGACTCCTGTGTGATCGATACGAAACCCTTTTCTTTATAATCAACACGAATGGAGCCTCTGGTGATCGATCCCTATCTTGACCTTGATGGATACAAAATCTTCCCCACATTCGAACATTTGACCCCGACGAGCTTTTGCCTTGCATATCTTAACTTAACTGTTAAATTGCATAATTGACTATCCTTCGAAGCTCGTCAATGGAAATATAGTTTGAAAAATATAACGAACTTTAACATGGATCGTTCTTCGAGGTCGGGTTGGCATGGTTGTGACGGTCAGCGAAGACGGTCACTCCGGTTGAATCTCAAAGTCTTGTCATTTGGACATTCCTTAAATTTTTGTAGAATTTCTTAAGTATTACGCAGCACTGCATTGCATTGCACAACACAGTCATGCACTTTACACTGGGAAACATATGGGCTTATTATTATCTAACGATGGTTTTTGGTGAGTTGATTAGCTATGGAATCTACAAGTTCTCTACAACATGAAACTCAAAGCTCATCGTCCCCAATAATGGAGGTGCCGACCATTGCAGCCGAAGTAATAGGTCCAACACCGGATGAGCTGCCAGGGGCAACTTTTATTGTGAACCCACAAGATTCTATGCCGACTAATGAGTCATATGGGAGAACTAAGTTCCTTCTTAGGACTTCAAATCAAATAATTAGATAAAGGAATTTTCATTAGTCAAGAAAAATAAGCTAAAGATTTAATTAATAAATTTGGATTGACCACTTCTAGTGGGAAACCAACTCCAATGACAATTAATGTAGCTTTAAGTAAAAAAGATAAATTGTAACAACCCGCATATTTTACGATTGAGTATTTAAATATTTTATTTGAATATTTCATCGTTAGTCGGATTTTAATCTGAAAAGCTACTTTTTGCAAATAGTCGAATTGGGACTCGAGACCCCTTCCATTGAGTTCAAAATGCCGTTTGCAACCTTTTTGAGTATAAGCTTCGATATGTTTGGAGTAAGTTGAATTTTGCTACCTTTTCACTTAGGGCTTTGGGTTGGGTTCAGCCCACTAGCCAACTTAATACCCCAAACTGAACCACTCCTCTTCATTCACTCCCTCTTCCTCTACTTTTCAGTTCTAAAGAGATTAATGGTGAGTGGAATGGGAAATCGAAACTCAAACCCTAGTTTTCTTTTGCAAATCAAACTCTAGCTCCAAACTAATATAAGAAACTTTGGTAAGCCTCTTCTTCTTCTTCTCCAACTCATTCTCTTATCAATTTCAGAAATTCCTAAACCTAACTTTGGGAATGTTCTTCTTTTTGAGCATAGATTCAAGCTCGTTTGGGTTGTGTTGAAGAGTGGTTGATTCTCCCTTTGCTTTCAAGCTTCTTCTTCATTGTTTTTGTGAAAAGGTAAGGTTTTTATCTCACATCTTAGTCTATAACTATCTTCGATTGTTAGGTATGAATTCCTAATACTTATTCTTGTGCAATTGCTTTTGGTTTGGATTGATTTGGTGAACATTCCAATTTTTAGTGTTTTGGGTTCAATTCTTTAAGAACCATAGCTTTGATGTCTTAATCATGTTTTTGGTGATGAACCGAAGAGCTTCTATGGTCGGGTAGTCGATGGCGTAAATCCTTAGTGTCGTTGCTCGACCGATTGCAATTCGAAAGGGATTGACACTCATTAGATAGGCATGGGAGTGCAGGAAACAGGGTCCGGCCGACTGATCTCTGTAGCCGGCCGACCGACCTGCTATGAGAGCACTTCCTGCCTCTGTTTTGGAAGTACAGGTTACAATCTCCGGCCGACCGAGCTCAGGATCCGGTCGACCGACCTGCTACCCGTGCACTACCACCTTTGGATCAGTCAACCGACTTAGGGAGTCCGGTTGACCGACCTGCTCCTATTTTCCAATTTTGCCTATGTTGTCTATTTTGTTGAATTTCCAACATTAATCGATTCATGTTGTTTCCCTTTTGTTGTTATCATTTATTATCGACTTTGACGACATTTTCTTTGGGAATTTTCGAAATATCCATTTTGATGGATTTGATATCGATTTCTTTGGATTTTATTCACGTTTTCGTATGTGAATTTTGGTGATTGATTGTTTCACAATCATTTTTGTGATTTGTCACTTTAAAAATATAAAGATTTCTATACTAGTTGTAAATATCAAAACTCTTTCATCAAAATGATTTCAACACTGTTTCAATACAAAACTATTAATACCGTTTTCCAATCTATTAGTATATACAAATCTTTACCTCACTCGTATGAGAAATCTAATTAAACGACTTAGCAAAACAAGTGGTATGAAACATTTGTGTTTACTTCGTTGGTTAATTCTTGGACTTGTTCGATTGAATCTCTTGTGACAATTTTCTAGTGGAGATCTACAATTTGTTCGTAAATATTTAAGTTAATCTAGTGGTTATGGGACATGAAGCTAAGCTCATATATTTACTAGCTTAGAGTAATTGACACTTTCTTGATGATCATTGAGGATCATTTTTGTGATTTAGACTAGCGCTGTGCTATGTTTCTTTGTCCACGAAGGGGACGGTACCTCGTTTTATTGAGTTTCACCTCATTTTTATTATAGGCTAACGACCTATTTATTTTTTGGGGTTTCGACCCAATTTTTGTGGGCTAGCGACCCACGTTTTTATGGAGTTCGAATCTTCGGGCGTACCGTTGTACTACGTCGTTGTTCCGAATTTTACGAGTTCTGGTTCTTCGGGCGTACCGTTGTACTACGTCGTTGTTCCGAACTATTTGAGTTTCTGGTTCCTCGGGCGTACCGTTGTACTACGTCGTTGCAGCGGCTCTATGGTTAGCGACCATGGGATAGCGTCCCGTTTTGTGATACACTATCGATGAGTTTTCATGCTCCCGTTTTGTGATAGGCCTCCCCCTTTTTGTGATTGATCATTTCTACGATCATTTTTGTGATTCCTGGATTTCTATTGATGAATTCTAGAATTTGAATTTCACCAATTTTATGATTGGCATTTATATGTTGTCGATATTTGTGGCTTGGTGAATGAAATAAGGAGTATGACATTCCTTTTGATCTTTGAGAAGATTTTTGTGATATTGATTAATCCCTTATTGATTTTAAATTACTTATTTATCACAGCTTGGCATTGTGATTATTATACGTTTAGTCATATCTCTTATTTTATGGCATTTCATCTGATATTTATAGCTAGACTGATCCGTTTATTATTTCTTTATTAAATAATACTCGGGTCAGACCGAGATGTTACAGGTGCTTCTGCTTGACTTCGCTTCTAGGATTATCATTCTGACTTTTGGCTAGCTACATGGATGTGTAGTTTTTGGTTGTATACATTTGAGATATAGACCCATAGTTGTGTACTTATTCTTTTATCTAGCTCTTGTAACCATTGTTTTGTGATATTGTGGTTCTTGTTTGACCACTACTCTGATGAACACTTTTATGTGTTATATATATTCATGTCTATTTCCGCCTTTGTGATATGAATTATCTGTGACCGATTCGTGTTATGTTTATTTCTATATTTGTTTCCGAAGACATTATAGCCACTGTGTAGTAGCTTTGAGTTTGTGTCAATATGTTGGATTTCCTCTTGAAAAGAACACAAGTTATATTTTATCTGGCATATCGGTACTCGCACAAAGCAATTATACAGATGGTTGCTCCTCAACAGCCTTATTCTCCGTGCTAGTTGACGGCATTACACCGTAGTGTCCTTGGCTAGCGTGGGTATAGAGGTGGGGTGTTACAGCTTGGTATCAGAGCCAAAATTCGAAACAATGTAGAATAATTTAACAAGGATCATCGTCCTAAGTCCTTCTTAGGAGTCGTGCCTTAGGATTTAATTCGAGTCTTCGTACCAATTCATCCTATTTTCTTTATGATTCCTTGTTTTATCTATAAAGATTGCTTGATATTCATTTGGTGAATAACCTTTTTCTTCTTCTTCTTTCTTTCTAACGGAAGAGAAATGGTTAGACCTGGCCGTCTCAGCGCCGGTCAATCTAGTGCTACTCCCCAAGATGGAGTTTTTATGTCTGCCCAGCAGCTTCTTGATCTAGTAAAGAATGCTCAAGCAGCCGGTTCTAATCCGGAACCTACTCACCCTAAGTCTGGATTTGCACGCTTGTGCAACGATTATACCAACTTGGGTGGGAAGCCGTTCAAAGGTTCTGAAACTATTATTGAAGTCCGGGCTTGGTTAAGAGCATGCGATCGAATATTTTCTCGCATAAACCTCATTGATCTTCACCGAGTTCAGGTGGCTTCTAGTATGCTCCAAGAAAGAGCATTAGACTGGTACGAGCTTCTGATTTCTGAAATTATTGAAGCGGATCTTACTTGGGAGAAATTCCGAGAGCGCTTCGAGTTAAAATTCATACCAGAAGTAGAGAAGGTGACTTTGGCTCGCTGCTTTATTGACCTTGTTCAAGGTGAATCTTCTGTGACAGACTATGTCGCATCTTTCGAATCTCTTTCCAAATACGGGATTGAATACATTAACACCCCACTGAAGAAAAATCAAAGATTTATTTATGGCTTGAACAAGAGCCTCAAGAAGCCCTTCCTTCTAAAGCAAGAAGTTTCTTTTGATCAACTTATTGATATCGCTCTTCGTCTTTAAAAGGCAGATAAAGAGAGTGATGCCGATGTTGTGGGTGCCAAACCAAAACTCAACAACAACAAGAAAAGGCCTATTAAGTTCAAAGGGTCTTATCCCAACAAGAAAGAGAAGCAAACAATTCCTGTAGCAAAAGCTTCTGCCCCAAGTGGTGGGCAATGTTACAATTGTGGTTCTAAGGACCATTATGCGAACAAGTGTCCGAAACCTCTCTTTTGTCGCTATTGCAAAAGTTCAGACCATTATTTATCTTCTTGTCCCAAACTTCAAGGCAGGAAGGAGGGAAAGCTTAATGTTGCTCAAGCCCCTGGCAACACATCTCATGGAAAAGGTATTTCTCATTCTATCCTTGATGGCATTATTATGTTTCGTGATCAACCCATTCGAGTTCTTTTTGATACGGGTGCATCCCACTCTTTTGTTTCAAAAGAGCTTGTTGATACTTTTTCTTTGGATGTTTTGTGTTTAATGACTTCTTTGAGAATTGCGAATCCGGTTGGTGGATCCGCAACAATCAATTTATTGTGTAAAGATGTCGAGATTATTTTGTGTGATCTTTCTTTCCGTGCCGACTTGCATGTTATGCGCTACTTAGGCTTTGGAATGATTTTGGAAATGGATTGGCTTAACCGCTATGAAGCCCAAATTCGTCCTGAGCGGACTATTCATCTTTGACATCCTCAATCTGTTAAGCAGATTTCTATTAATCTTAAAGATTCGGATTCCAACTTGGTTGCATCTTTATATTCTTTAATTCCTCATGATGACGATAATGATGATGAGGAAGATATAATTTCTCTTATTCACGTTGTTCGTGAATTTTCTGACATATTTGAGCCCGTTTTAGGATTACCACCTAAGCGAGCAATTGAGTTCAGAATTAATCTTATCCCTGGAGCTCAACCTATTACTCGTCCTCCTTATCGTATGTCCAATAAAGAAAATGAGGAGATGCGCAATCAATTATCCGAATTGGAGACGAAGCAATTTATTCGCTCTAGTTCCTCTCCTTGGGGAGCTTCGGCTATTTTTGTGAAAAAATCCGATGGTACACTTAGGCTTTGCATTGACTACCGCAAACTTAATGATCTTACTATCAAGAATAAATATCCTTTACCTCGGATTGATGATCTATTCGATCAACTTAGTGGTGCTAGAGTCTTTTCACAAATAGACAGCTACCGGATTTCATCAGCTTCGTATTGCAGAGGATAGCATTCCTTTGACATCGTTCTGTACTCGTTATGGATCTTATGAATGGCTTGTTATGCCATTTGGTTTGACGAATGCTCCGGCTTATTTCGTTGACCTTATGAATAGAGTTTTCAAAGACTTCCTCGATCAATTTTTTCTCATCTTTATTGATGATATTCTTGTGTATTCAAAAACCGAGGAGGAGCATGAAAACATCTTCGGATTGTGTTGGAAACTCTTAGGAGCAATCAATTGAAAGCAAAATTTTCTAAATGCCATTTTTGGCAATCTCGTGTGAAGTTTCTCGGTCGTATTATTTCTGAATCCGGAATTTCCGTGGATCCTTCAAAGATTGAAGCGATTCAAAATTGGAAGAGATCGGAGAGTTTGACGGAGATCCGTAGCTTCCTTGGATTGGTGGGTTATTACCGCCGTTTCATAAAAGACTTTTCTAAAATTTCCGTGCCTCTTACTAGTTTGACAAAGAAAAGTGTTAAATACATTTGGTCGGACAAATGTGAAGCTTCTTTTCAGAAATTAAAAGAGCTCCTTTCTGATGCTCATATTCTTGTTATTCCCGAGGGGAATCAAGATTTTGTTGTTTATACCGATGCTAGTCGCGTTGGTTTGGGTGCCGTTCTTATGCAAAGAGAATGTGTTATTTCTTATGCTTCTAGGCAATTGAAGCCAGCAGAGACTAGATATGCCACTCATGATTTAGAACTTGCGGCTATCATTTTCACCCTTCGTATTTGGCGTCATTATCTTTTGGAAGAAAAATTTATTCTTTACACCGATTATAAATCTTTGAAGTATCTATTTTCTCAAAAGGAACTTAATTTGCGTCAACAACGTTGGCTTGAATTTCTTGCAGCTTATGATCTTGATATTCTTTATACTCCCGGAAAGGGAAATCGTATTGCCGATGCACTTAGTCGCAAGTAACAAGTGGTTGTTTCTATGATGATATCCGGATGGAATGATCTCGGAGTTTTACCCACTTGTGAAATTCGAGACCGTGTTTCCGATTTATGTTCATCTCTTGTTTTATGTAGCCTTGAGGCTCATCCTTCTCTTTTAGACCGCATTCTTGAAGCTCAAGGGCTAGATCCCGAATTGGCTCTTCTTGGCCAAAATATTAAGGATAAAATTGATATTGAAGGTTTGAAAGACTTTGATATCGATTCTCGTGGCGGCATTCGGAAATTTGGTAGACTTATCGTGCCAAATATTAGTGATCTTCGTAAAGATATTTTAGAAGATTCTCATCATTCTAAACTTACCATTCATCCCGGTAGTAGTAAAATGTACGCGGATATGAAGTGGCTTTATTATTGGGAGGGAATGAAATCTGATATTGCTAACTTTGTTAAGTGTTGCATGACTTGCCAACTTGTCAAGGCCGAACATCAAAGGCCCGGTGGGTTATTGCAACCTTTAGACGTTCCAATTTGGAAGTGGGATCAAATTTCTATGGATTTTGTTGACGGCCTTCCCCGTTCTCGTTTGGGTCATGATAGCTTATGGGTTATAGTTGATAGACTTACTAAATGTGCCCATTTTATTCCCGTTTGGTCCAATCGAACCGTTCCTCTCTTGGTCAAACTTTTTATCAAAGAAATTGTTAAATTGCATGGAGTTCCTACTTCTATTGTTAGTGATCGTGATCCATTGTTTACTAGTGGATTTTGGAAGAGTCTTCAAAAAGATTTGGGAACGAAGCTTAATTTGAGCACCGCTTATCATCCTCGGTCCGAAGGACAAACCGAGCGTGTGAATCAAACTCTTGAAGATCTTCTTCGTGCATGTGTTCTTGATTTTGGTGGAAGTTAGGAAGATCATATTTATCTTGTTGTGTTTTCCTATGATAATAGCTTCCAATCTAGTATTGGTATGGCTCCTTTTGAGGCACTCTATGGAAGGCCATGTCGTTCTCCTTCTTATTGGCTTGAGGCCGGTGAGAAGCTGGTTTTAGGTCCAGATTTTATTCATGATTCCACAGAAAAGATTGACATTATTCGTCATAGGATGAAAGAAGCTCAAAGTAGGCAAAAATCCTATGCCGATAAATGGAGAAGGAAATTAGAATTTTCTGTGGGAGATCTTGTGTTTATCGGTGTTTCACCTATGAAAGATGTTGTACGTTTCAGTCGATCGGGAAAGTTAGCACCTCGATATATTGGTCCATTTCCCATCACCGAACGTATTGGTTCTGTGGCTTATCGCCTTTTATTAGCGGCTCATTTTTCTGCTATTCATGACGTGTTTCATGTTTCTCAATTGCGGAAATGCCTTCGAAATTCCGATTCTATTCTTGAGCCTGGTGTTGTGGAAGAAATTGAAGTTTCATCTAATTTAACTTTTGAGCAACATCCTATTCGTATTATTGCTTCGGAAGTCAAACGACTTCGAAATAAAGATGTCCCGCTTGTGAAAGTTTAATGGTCCTCAAATCCTAAAGATTGCTCTTGGGAATCTAGAGAACTCATCGAGCGAACACATCCGGACTTACTTTCCCGTGTTCTTTAAGGTGAACTTTTTATTTCAAATTTCTTTTGTGTTGAATATGCTTTTGTGGTTGTTACTTTATATTTTCTTCTTAAATATTGCGAGGACGCAATTTCTTTAAGGAGGGGAGTCTGTAACAACTCGCATATTTTACGATTGAGTATTTAAATATTTTATTTAAATACTTCATCGTTAGTCGGATTTTAGTCCGAAAAACTACTTTTTGCAAACAGTCGAATTGGGACTCGAGACCCCTTCCATTGAGTTCAAAATGCCGTTTGCAACCTTTTTGAGTATAAGCTTCGATATGTTTGGAGTAAGTTGAATTTTGCTACCTTTTCACTTAGGGCTTTGGGTTGGGTTCAGCCCACTAGCCAACTTAATACCCCAAACTGAACCACTCCTCTTCATTCACTCCCTCTTCCTCTACTTTTCAGTTCTAAAGAGATTAATGGTGAGTGGAATGGGAAATTGAAACTCAAGCCCTAGTTTTCTTTTGCAAATCAAGCTCTAGCTCCAAACTAATAGAAGAAACTTTGGTAAGCCTCTTCTTCTTCTTCTCCAACTCATTCTCTTATCAATTTCAGAAATTCCTAAACCTAACTTTGGGAATGTTCTTCTTTTTGAGCATAGATTCAAGCTCGTTTGGGTTGTGTTGAAGAGTGGTTGATTCTCACTTTGCTTTCAAGCTTCTTCTACATTGTTTTTGTGAAAATGTGAGATTTTTATCTCACATCTTAGTCTATAACTATCTTCGATTGTTAGGTATGAATTCCTAACACTTATTCTTGTGCAATTGCTTTTGGTTTGGATTGATTTGGTGAACATTCCAATTTTTAATGTTTTGGGTTCAATTCTTTAAGAACCATAGCTTTGATGCCTTGATCATGTTTTTGGTGATGAACCGAAGAGCTTCTATGGTCGGGTAGTCGATGGCGTAAATCATTAGTGTCGTTGCTCGACCGATTGCAATTCGAAAGGGATTGGCATTCATTATATAGGCATGGGAGTGCTGGCAACAGGGTCCGGCCGACCGAGCTCTGTAGCCGGCCGACCGACCTGCTACCCGAGCACTTCCTACCTCTGTTTTGGA
Organism: Allium cepa; assembly: GCA_030765085.1. Lineage (NCBI taxonomy): Eukaryota > Viridiplantae > Streptophyta > Magnoliopsida > Asparagales > Amaryllidaceae > Allium > Allium cepa. The sequence continues at coordinate 210,424,140 of CM060940.1, read as the reverse complement.
AGTGCAGGTTACAATCTCCGGCCGACCGAGCTCAGGGTCCGGTCGACCGACCTGCTACCCGTGCACTTCCACCTTTGGATCAGTCAACCGACTTAGGGAGTCCGGTTGACCGACCTGCTCCTATTTGCCAATTTTGCCTATGTTGTCTATTTTGTTGAATTTCCAACTTTAATCGATTCGTGTTGTTTCCCTTTTGTTGTTATCATTTATTATCGACTTTGATGACATTTTCTTTGGGAATTTTCGAAATATCCATTTTGATGGATTTGATATCGATTTCTTTTGATTTTATTCACGTCTTCGTATGTGAATTTCGGTGACTGATTGTTTTATAATCATTTTTGTGATTTGTCACTTTAAAAATATAAAGGTTTCTATACTAGTTGTAAATATCAAAACTCTTTCGTCAAAACGATTTCAACACTTTTTCAATACAAAGCTCATTTATTAAAACCGTTTTCCAATCTATAAGTATATACAAACCTTTACATCACTCGTATGAGAAATCTAATTAAACGACTTAGTAAAACAAGTGGTATGAAACGTTTGCGTTTACTTCGCTGGTTAATTCTTGGACTTGTTCCGTTGAATCTCTTGTGACAATTTTCTAGTGGAGATCTACAATTTGTTCGTAAATATTTAAGCTAACCTAGTGGTTATGGGACATGAAGCTAAGCTCATATATTTACTAGCTTAGAGTAATTGACACTTTCTTGATGATCATTGAGGATCATTTTTGTGATTTAGACTAGCGCTATGCTATGTTTCTTTGTCCACGAAAGGGACGGTACCTCGTTTTATTGAGTTTCACCTCATTTTTATTATAGGCTAACAACCTATTTATTTCTTGGGGTTTCGACCCAATTTTTGTGGGCTAGCGACCCACGTTTTTATGGAGTTCGGATCTTCGGGCGTACCGTTGTACTACGTCGTTGTTCCGAATTTTACGAGTTCTGGTTCTTTGGGCGTACCGTTGTACTACGTCGTTGTTCCGAACTATTCGAGTTTCTGGTTCCTCGGGCGTACCGTTGTACTCGTCGTTGCACTGGCTTTATGGTTAGCGACCATGGGATAGCGTCCCGTTTTGTGATACACGTGTCGGTGAGTTTTCATGCTCCTGTTTTGTGATAGGCCTCCCCCTTTTTGTGATTGATCGTTTCTACGATCATTTTTGTGATTCCTGGATTTCTATTGATGAATTCTAGAATTTGAATTTCACCAATTTTATGATTGGCATTTATATGTTGTCGATATTTGTGGCTTGGTGAATGAAATAAGGAGTATGACATTCCTTTTGATCTTTGAGAAGATTTTTGTGATATTGATTAATCTCTTGTTGATTTTCAATTACTTATTTATCACAGCTTGGCATTGTGATTATTATACGTTTAGTCATATCTCTTATTCTATACCATTTCATCTGATATTTATAGCTAGACTGATCCGTTTATTATTTCCTTATTAAATAATACTCGGGTCAGACCGAGATGTTACAGGTGCTTCTGCTTGACTTCACTTCTAGGATTATCATCCTGACTTTTGGCTAGTTACATAGATTTTAGTTTTTGGTTGTATACATTTGAGATATAGACCCATAGTTGTGTACTTATTCTTTTATCTAGCTCTTGTAACCATTCTTTTGTGATATTGTGGTTCTTGTTTGACCACTAATCTGATGAACACTTTTATGTGTTATATATATTTATGTCTATTTCCACCTTTGTGATATGAATTATCAGTGACCGATTTGTGTTATGTTTATTTCTATATTTGTTTCCGAAGACATTATAGCCACTGTGTAGTAGCTTTGAGTTTGTGTCGGTATGTCGGATTTCCTTTTGAAAAGAATGCAAGTTATATTTTATCTGGCATATCGGTACTCGCACAAAGAAATTATACAGATGGTCGCTCCTCAACAGCCTTATTCTCCGTGCTAGTTGACGGCATTACACCGTAGTGTCTTTGGCTAGCGTGGGTATAGAGGTGGGGCGTTACATAAAACAAAAGATGTTGATCAAAAATTATATAGGGAAATGATTGGTTCGCTGCTTTATATAACAGCAAGTCGTCCTGACATCATGCATAATGTTTGTCTCTTTGCAAGATACCAATCTCAACCTGAAGAAACTCACTTAAAAGCTGTTAAAGATTTTAAGATATGTAAAACATACTTTAGATTATGGATTATTTTACCCTAAAAACGATGTATTTGATTTAATTTCATATTGTGATGCTGATTACGCTGGTTTTAAATCAGACTGAAAACGTACAAGTGGAACTTGTCACTTTCTAGGACATTCTCTAGTTTCCTGGTTTAGTAAGAAGCAAAACACTGTATCCTTGTCAACAACTAAAGAGAAATATATATCTCTGCTTTGGCTTATTCTTAAATTATATATATGCAACAAACTTTAAAAGATTTTGAATTAACTATAACTAAATCACCAATTTATTGTGATAATAGTAGTGCAATAAACCGATCTAAAAATCCAACTTATTATGTTAGAACAAAATATATTGATATTAGACATCATTTTCTTATATATAAGTAAAGAAGTCGTAACCATTGAATACATTAATACTGAAAAACAAATTGCTGATATATTAACCAAACCATTAAATGAACAAAACTTTACTAAATTTAGAAAATAATTAGGTATATGTTCATTAATTGAAATATAAATTATAAATAATACAAATATAGTTAATAATTAATATAAATAAAAATTTCTCAAAAATTGAACTGGACATGTCGACATGACCCATCCCCCTATGTCGACATACAGGCCGAGATTTTCAAATTTACATTTCCCTCTAAAATAAGTTATTTGGTTATATATTTATATATTTCGACTTTTACTCCTTTTCTCTGTTCTATTCTTTGTAATAAACTTCTAAAACGGTAAATTAATGGCTTTCACTTCTAATAATGAACCTTCTTCGCCTACTTCTCCTCATTTTGGTCATTTTCAATGATCCACACACGTACGAGTCATCAAATTACAAGAGAAGATAAAAGATTTGCTTCAAATGATGATGGAAATTCAAATGAGTCAACTGCGAATGGCTAGAGAACAAGATAGGCAAGGAAGAATCCTTAGGAATTTACAAAACTTCCTTATGTATAACCATGCCAATCCCATTGTCATCGAAGAATCATCACAAGCCATGGATTCTAAAGAAGAAGAGCTTCTAGATGAACCACAAGAGGATCAAGAAGAAGAACATCCTCTGCTGAATTCGGATGTTCATATGGACGAAGATGATGGCGTGATTTCCGTTGGAGAGGTACTTTTTGACGCTAATGGAAACTTGGTCGAACAACGTGGAAACTTTTGACTCTACTATCCAAATTGTTCGGTCCATAAATCACCAATATTAAGGGTCTTGTTAAGCGTTTTTTGTTTTTCTCTTTCTTGATTGTATATTGGTTTGCTAATTTGCATATAAGTGTTATCTTAGTTAATGTTCTTCTAAAAACAATATTTGGTGTATAAAATCTTAAATTCCATTTAACTTAGGATGATATATTTCACTCATCCATAGTATTATTCTTATGTCATATGTTTGTTTATCTCATTTTGTATTAAGTTCAAGGTTTATAGGTTATTTTTGTTAATGACAAAGGAGGAGAAGTTATATAAAATAGTAGGCTTGGACTAAGGGGGAGTTGTTGGTGTAAGGGGGAGTTATGGTATGATCGAAGTGATAAGTATATTTTATAAGGTTGTCATCATCAAAAAGGGGAAGACTGTAAGGAACTGAAGATAGTGGTTTTGATGACAACAAGCTTTGTAACTTATTTTATTATAAATTATATACTGACACTATTGTCTAGATATGTATGAATGTTATTATGTAGGATATATATAAGGTAGGTACTGATCATTGAAGACTGTACGGTATAAAGATCAAGAATAAAGAAATCAAGTTTGAAGACTCATGAGTATCAAGATCAAAATTTCAAGATAAGTGTCTAGTTTTGTTAAAACTTCATAATAGCATGGAAATCTTCATTCCAAATTTCATTTGGGATGGAACCCATTTCTACCTTCTTGGTGGTTTACAAACCCACAACAAGTAGCTTACAAACCTACGACAAGTGGCTTACAAACCCACGAACATCCTAGTTTTGTACATGTTCTCGAGTCCTGATGTGATGAAATATTCTGCAACAAGAAGCTTGCAAAACTACTTCAAAATGGTTTTTCAAAACTGCTTTTCAAAAGGTTTTAGCTTTAAAAATTATCTTTTTGAACGATTTTCAAAAAGATATTTTAGCCTTAAAATATTTTTTGTTTTGTTTTTGAATAAACTCTTGTTTTAAACTTCGTTTGTTTTTAAAACTATCTTCTAATTTTTAAATATTCTTTATAATATATATACTTGAGATTTAAAATCAAATTTATATATACATTCTAAAAATATATTTTTCTATTCTTATTTACTTTAAAGTATAGGAAAATTAGTTTATTTTACTTTAGAATCATTTCATCTTGTTTTCCTTTCAAAACCATTTTCAAAAAAAAATAACATAGTTTTTAACTAAGGGATGTAGACATCATGGGATACCCCATGTCGACGTGATGGCCATTAAATTCAAAAGTTTCAATTTTCAAAAGAAGTGTCTATTCTTTTAAATCTCTTCTTGAATGGTTATGACCGTTGCTGGTCTATAAATAGCCTTCACAAACGAATTTTTTAACTAACTATTTTCTTCACTCCTTCTCCACTAATCCATATTCTAAAATTTTTATATTTTTAAGATCGTGCCAAATTCTACCAAATTCTCAAGCGAATCAAATTAGAATCTCATTCTTGTGTGATTCTCTGCCCACTCTCGAAGATCAAAGTACTTTTCAGAGTTATAGGATCAATTTGTAATCAAAAGTTTATCGAGTCTCTCTATAAGGTGTGGTTGTGTCTGGAAATCAATTGGGTGATCTTATGTCCCGTAAATCAAGAGAGTTTACCCAGGACTCGAAGACAGGAGGGTACCTCAAGGCTTTTAGAAATTGAGGATTGTAATCTCGACATTGTTATAATAAAAATCTATACGAGGTGTTTGCCTTGGTGCAGGACTGGACGTAGGGTAACTCCGAACCAGTATATCTGATGTGTTCTTTCCTTTTACTGCTTTTTATTTACTTTCTGCATCTGTGTTTGATTTTGTGATTAAGTTCTGCATTTGTTTATGTCATAATTTTAATTTAGTCCATATAAGGCTTAGAATCCATTACACACTATTCAACCCCCCCCCCCCCCCTCTAGTGTTAAATTAGACTTAAGATCCTTAATCCGCACTCCCTTTCGTAAGGTTGATTGGCTAACTAGTGGGGATGAATCTAGAAAAAATTTCTATGCCAAAACGTCCAATAGGAGGCACAAAAATGACATAGGAAAATTGATGGACAATAATGGTTCAGTTGTTAATTAAGCTTCTAAAATTGAGTCTGGAGCCATAAGTTAATTTAATAGACTATATAAATCAGACTCTTGTGTAAAGAATTTCTCCACTATTAATGCTAAATATTTACTTCATCCAAGTAGTCAAGAAATCTAACTACCTTCTGTGAGTTTAGAAGAAGTAAGAAACATTATTTTTAACACAAACAATGGTAAAAATCTCGGACCAGATGGTTTTGGGGCTAAATTTTATAAATCCCATTGGGAAGAAATCAAATTGAAAACCTTAGATGTAGTGAATGAATTTTTTTTAAAATGGTAAAATTATTAAGAATTTAAACCATACATTAATCACATTACTTTCAAAAGTTAAAACCCCTAAAGGTCTAGGAGACTATAGACCCATAGCATGTGTAGTTTCATATATAAAATCATAACTATAGTTCTCTATAATAGAATCTAAGTTTTTCTGAAATTTATTATTTTTGAAAACCAAAGTGTCTTCATCCTTGGTAGATTAACAGCAGAGAATTCTTTACTAGCATTTGAAATGATTAGAAATTTTAATCAAGGTTATAAAAATAAAACGTGCATTAAGGTTGACTTACGCAAAGCTTTTGATAAAATAAGTAGACATTTTATATCACACATGATGAATGGTTGGGTTTTAATGAAAATTTTTGCCACCGAATAAGAGCATGTATTGATAATGGTACTTACTCGTTACTTATAAATGGTTCAACTCATAGTTTTATTCATAGAAATATGGGTATAAGGAAAGAAGATGCACTTTTTACTTACCTTTTCACTATTTCTATGGAGTTTCTATCAATACAAATGGAAGTGGAATATATAAAGGGAAACATTAAAACCACAAATATGGTTAAGTCATTTATAACACATTTATTATATGTTGATGATTTATTATTACTTTTGAATGCAGATATGCAAGCATATATTTTTGAAAAATTGAAAGATTTTGTTGGTCTAGAAGTTAATGAAGGAAAAAGTCAAAAAAAAATTAGCAAATTGTGCCCCAAAAAATCAAAACTATTTAAAATTCTTAAATTTTAAGAATGAGAACTACCAATAAAATATCTTGGACTTCCTCTTGGTATGAATAAGACCAATGAAAAAGACTATGTCAGACTCTATGATATACCACAAAATAGATTAGAGAGTTGGTCAAATAAACTGCTTTTTATAGCTGGAAGATTAGAATTAACCCGTGTCGTCATCACTGCTATTATCATGTATTGGCTACAAAAATATAACATTCCAGCAAAATCAATACAGAAAATTGAAAAATTGTGTGCAAACTTCATCTAAAAAGGCAAATATCATAAAGTACAATGGGATATTATTTGTAAACAAAAGAAAATGGAGGACTAGGCTCAAGAAGCTTCAAGGATCTAAGTATATGTCATTACAAATTATTTTAGAAATTTTTAGAAGGGAAATCACTTTGGTCAAAGTGGATGAAGAATAAATATGTGAAAAACTGCAGAGAAATTGGTATAATAATGATTGCAAGAAAATTTAAAAATGGTAACCAACAAATTTCTAGTTTGACCCCTGGGTTATGGGCAACTCTTTGGTAAATTTATTGAGCTGGTCTAATTTACTATACTTTGGATAAGCGAATCTTAAAGTTGAAAGCATTATTCAAATTAATAGATGGAACATCAACTCGCAATCAGCTGCATCTATATTCAAAAAGCCGTAAGTAGCATTAAAATAAATCCAAGCTTAAGCAATGACAAATATTATTAGAAGTTTTCCTCAAAAGATAAATCTTCTTTTAAAATACATGAGATTTTATCAAAGATGCTCAAGTAGAAGTGGATTGGTATGAAAACATATGGAATAAGGCTAATTGCACAAAAATGGCACATTGCGCCTACTTTGTTATATTAAATAGATTGCCTATAAGAGTTTGAAGAAATTGCAGAAGTGAATTGAGAATAGAAAAAATAAAAACTGATAATATTCTTTTTATTGATGATTAGAAAATTAATCATACAGAGATGGATGTACTGTATATATATATGAACCCAAACACAATATTGGACCGGGTTTACATATCAAGCGGAACATACCGCATTGTATTTGATAGAGAAATATATGTTGTACAACATCTGCCACAATATAATATTCTTCAATAGCTCCCTTCAAAAAGATCTAGGGTTTTTCTCTTTCTCACTACTCGAATCGCCTCTGGTGATTTGCTCAAACTATCATATTCCATCAAAAAAATTGCTTGAGAGAAGAGAGACAGTAGATCTAGAAATAAGTATGATAATGATTAGCTTCCAGTTGTTGCTAGAGTTCCAGATCGACTCAAAGTCAGCTGCAACCGGAAGTGCCACTGTCGAAGTTGCTTGATTAGCTTTCAGTTGTTGCTTGGTTTCCAGATCGACTCAAAAATTGACCGCAACTAGAAGCGCCACTGTCTTTATTGCATGAAATGATTTGAGGGGTTTTAACTTCTGTGTCAGACTGTTCGTAACTGGACTTGCTTGTAGTTTGCTCGATTTTGAGCCACTGTCTGTGTTGAGCAAAGTTCAAAGTTATTTGTTGATAATGGCTTAGTCAGGATGTCGTCCCTTTGGTAAGTTGCAGGTAAGTGGTTTATATCAAGTCTTTGTTGTAGTACCTGTTCTCTAACAAAATATAGATCTAACTCCATGTGTTTGGTTCTTGAATGTAATATTGGGTTAGCTGTCAGTGACACAGTGCTTAAATTGTCGCACTATATAGTAGATTTCTTGTTAGCTTTGACATGTAGTTCATTGAGTAATGATCCAATCCACGTAACTTCGGCTTTTACACTTGCAACACTTCTAAATTATGTCTCTGTGCTAGATCTTGATATGATAAACTGCAAATTAGAGCACCATGATTTTGGATTTTCTCCTAAATACATATAGTAGCCTGATGTTGATTTTCTATCATCCAAGTCTGTAGCCTAGTTGGCATCTGCATAGGCATTAATGTTGATAATTTTTCCTCTTTTGAAAATGTGACGGTAATGTAAGGTTCCTCTTAAATATCTTAAGATTCTCTTCACAGCCTTCCAATGAGAATCAAGAGGAGCTTGCATGTACTGACATACTTTATTCACACTATATGCTATATCTGGTCTTGTTATGGTGTCATATTGAAGTGCACCAACTATACTTCTATAATGTTTTTCGTTTTCTGTGGTTTCAACTTGATGCTTTGATAAGTTGAGACTGCGGACCATAGGAGTAGGAAGTGGTTTGGCCTGATTCATGTTTGATCTGTTGAGAATTTCTGGTATATATTTTCTTTAACTTAAATGAATTTCTGACTCTGATGGCCTTTTGACTTCTATGCCTAGAAAGTAATTGAGATCCCTAAGTCCTTGGTAAAATACTGTTGATCTAGTTGTTGTATTAGTTGATTGATGTCATCTTCATTGTTACCTGTAATTAAGAAATCATCAATATGTATAAGTACGTATATTACTGAATCATTTTGTAACTTGACAAACAAAGAATTATCAGATTCGATAGGATGATAGTTCAGCTTGATCAAAGTTGACTTGAGTTTTTCAAACCAAACCCTTGGTGCCTGTTTCAAACCATATATAGCCTTGTTCAGTTGGCACACAATTTCATTATTGTTGCCATGATTGTACCCATGTGGCTGCTGCATATAGACTTCTTCATGTAGTTCACAGTTTAAGAATGCATTATTTACATCTAGTTGCATGATTCTCCATTTGTTGTGTAAGGTTATACTCAACACAATTTTGATTGTCGTTGGTTTGAAAACTGGAGAAAAGGTCTCAGTAAAGTCGAAACCATGCTGTTGAGTGTAGCCTATTGCTACCAGTCTGGCTTTGTATTTCTGTATAGTCCCATCAGAATTTCTTTTAAGCATGTATGTCCATTTGCAGCCTATTATGTTCTTGTCTTTTGGTACAAGGACAAGTTCCCAAGTTTCGTTTTTGATGAGAGCATTGTACTCTTGATCCATAGCAGATCTCCGTTTATTGTTCTTTACAGCTTGATCATATGTTTCTGGTTCTTCTTGATTCAAGTTAGATGTATATATTTTTGGCTTGAATATGTCCTTCTTTGATCTAGTAATTATTTGATGTTGAGTTTGTGCAGGTACAGGTTGACTTGGATTTATTTTAGTGACTCTTTGTTGAGAACTGGATGAAATTGCTTCATCCAGTTCTTAACATATGTCCTGCTGAAGATTGTCTTCATGTACAGAAGTGAAGCTGGTTTGTTCATGACCTGGTCTGATATTGGACACAGTGTGTTGTGAACAACTTCCACTTGAGTTCCTTTCAACCTATGTTCCTGCAACTTTGGCTGCAAGGGTATAGTAGGTATAGAATTTTTGGATTATATACCTTTCGAGATGTTTTTCCTCTGTGCTTGCAAAAGGAAAAACTTGTTCATTGAAATCACATGTTTGGATATGATAATTTTTCCATTGCTAGTTAGACACTTGTAACCTTTCTGATTTGAAGCATGGTCAAGAAAAGTACATGGAGATGATCTGAAATCTAACTTGTGTGTATTATAAGCTCTTAGGCAAGGAAAGCATAAACATCCAAAAAAATTAGATGATGGTAATCAGGCTTTATGTTAAACAATTTTTCAAAGGGACTTTTATTAGCAAGAACTTTAGTTGGCAGTCTGTTTATTAGATAAACAGTAATACTAAAAGAATCTAGCCAAAATTTCAATGGGAGAGATGCATGAGCAAGTAAAGTTATTCCAGTTTCTACAAAATGTCTATGTTTCCTTTCAATTAAGCCATTTTTCTCAAAAGTATACGGACACGTGGTTCTATGAACTATGCCTTTCTTATTAAAATAATCATTAAGTGGTTTAAATTTAGTTCCACCATCCGTTCGTATTATTTTAGCTTGATGATTAGTTTGTCTTTTAGCTTGTGAAATGAAAGGTATAATAATGTTGCATGTTTCAGATTTAGATTTAAGAAAGTAAATCCAGATATGTCTCGAGTAAGCATCAATAAAAGATATATAATATTTAAAGCCTTAACCTGAACTGATGGGTATTGGCCCCCACAAGTCAGTAGCTATCATCTCTAAAGGTTTAGTATATTTACTTGAGAGTTTTGAAAAGCTAATTTGTATATTTTACCCATTTGGCAAAAAGTATACATGTAAGGTAAATCAATATACCTGAAAGGAATTTTATTATCAATTAAAATTTGTCTTACAATGTTAGCATTGGGATGACCTAATTTCCAATGCCATATATCAAAAATACTCTTGCCACTTTCAATTTGAGCAATCACAGAAGCATTACAATTTTTTTCTGTTAACTTCAGAATTCTTTGTACCAACAAGTTTGAATTTATATAGCCCCTTATATGCTTTACCCGGCAAAAGAATGTCCTTAGTTAGTATATCTCTAACTAAGAAAAATTTGGGATAAAATTCAAATAAACAATGTTATCACTTGCAAACTGTGATACACTTATTAGATTCTTTTTTGTATGAGTCACTCTTAATAAATTATTAAGATAGAGTCGTCTTTCATCTTATATGCAAGCAATACTAGTATGACATATATTTATTGGCTCACCATTCCCCATGTGTATAAACTGATTACCTCTATATTCCTTGTTGCCGAGATTTAGGTTATCTAAATTGCTTATCACATTATTTGTGGCTCCAGAATCTGGATACCGGCTTTCATCCAGAATGTCTTCAGTTTTGACAACATCATTCTGGTGAGAGTTCCTTAAATTTCTGCTGTATTCTTTGAATATGATTGCATACATGCAAGGTTGGCACTAGGATTGTGATTTCTTTGATTGTTGTCGACACTTTGACTCTGAAATAGCATTTTGGTGCAGTATGACCATATCTTTCACAGATTTGACATCTTGGTCTGTTGCTATTATTGAATCTGCCCCACTACATCTGCCTCTAGAATTTAGACCCTCTCGTTGATAACTTTGATTTGAATTTCCTCTTTTTTGATTTGAATGCCCTTTGTTTTGATTTCTGCTTCTTGATTGAGAGGCAAAATTGATTGTGTAACGACCCGTAAAATTTTATTAATTAAGTTGGTAATTTTAATTAAAATTGAGTAATTAAATTTTGGGGGAAGCAAAAATTTTGTAATTTATAATGAAGCAAACGTTAAAAAAAGTAATGTAAATGGTAAATCACTTAAGACTTTGTGATTTAATATTTGGAGAAATAAAATTTAGGTAACTTATTAATGAAATAATAATTGAATTAAAACGTACCAATGCTAATTATGGTTAATAATTAATAGGTTGAATGAAATGACAATCAATGAATTTATTTAAATTTGTAAAGTTATAATGGAATTATTGTATTTATGTGTGAATGTAAATATAAAATAGAAACGTAGATTTATTATAAGGTATTAATTGATGTAATAAAAAGCATGAGACCAAATAGGTAAATTCATTGAGGATATTAATTGTAATTGAATGTAAGCTAATAAATAATTAATTTAGCGCAACCCTAATTAATTGAAATAACTGTAAAGTCATAATTTGGTATATTCAGTAAATTTGGAAAATAAATTTCAGTAAATGTAATAAAGTATTTGGAATGTATATTGTTTGCATGGGATAATATAAAGAAATGAAAACTTGCGACCTATGCTTGGAATAATGATCAAAATAAGTGAAATAGTGTTAATGTAAGTAAATTGGTAACAAATTGAATGGATTCCCATGATTTATTGGAAATTTTATATGTTAAACTTGGTTATGAATTCAATATAAGGTAAGTGAGTGGAAATATTATAATCAGTCTATAAACGTAATAATGCAGTGTTAATGGTAATTAATTAGTGCTATATATGGAATTATAACCTGAGTTGGTAAGTAATAAACTTATAAATGAAAGAAAAGTAAATAGGTGACCATTTATATATGTTATTTATTCATTTAGTATGTTAAATAAAATTTGGAAATCAGATTTCAATTAAGGGAAATTAAGTAGTACGTTAATTGGAAATAAATTTTAATAAATATTACATTAATGCGAAATGTCATACAAATGGTTAGGGGTTGTCAAATTTGGTAAACTAAGGTAATTATTAATAAATTGAATGAATTTCAATTCAATGGAAATAATGTAAATATATACTTAGCTACAATTGAATATATGAAAACAAATGTAGGCATTGAATTAAATTAATGAATTTAAAATATAATAAATGGTTATTGAATAAAATCAATGTTCTGGAAGTAATTATAACATTTGTTTGAAGGAAATAAACTTAGTTATTGGTAATTAAAGTTTAATGGTTACAATTGTTATAAATTACCTATTTGTTTAGTTCATAGAATTTAATTTGAAAGAAATTGTAGTAATTGACTTAATTAGTGCAATCCCAATTTATTTAAGCCATTAGTAGGATAAGAAGAATGGAAATCAAAACTTTATTTATTCAAGTGAAATGGAAAATTCTATAATTGGACTTAATGGCAATTAAATGAAATTGAAATATTTAAATAATACGTTATTTGAAATAAAGATAATATGAGAAATTTATGTAATAGTTTTGAATCCAATATTTAATCCATGTATTTGACAAGAATGAATGGAATAATAATTAATTAATTTAACTAAATGGAATTTCGGGTGTTTTATTTATAATTTGTGAATTTAATGAAATTGAGGATTTATATTGAAATTTATAAATTAATCTTCTCTAAATTGACATTTAAATTTGTTTAAATCATTGTAAATGTTTGAGAAATATAAAGGTGATAAAATTGTCAATTTTAGAATTGAAATTTAAAGTTTGATTTAATTAATTATTAATTTATTTAATTAATGGAAAAAATAGCCATTTTGGCCACTGACTCGGATTTCGACGAAACTAGTTTCATCGGATCCGTAACGATGAATTATTGTCGTGTTTCAAGTTTCGTAACGATCGGACTTGTCATTTGATCGTTCGGACTCAAAACGTCTTGAAACTAATGAAATTGAAATCAATTGAAATCAATTGAAATCAATTTGAAAATTATTGATTTGAGCATAACTTCTTCATACGATGGAATTTGAACTTGGAACTTGTTCCATCGCGTTTAAAATGGTTAAAAACATCTATTTTGATATATGGGTTGACCCAATTTTATTTCGTAGTCGAAACGGGCTTTTGGGGCCACTTTGGCGGTAGCGCGTAAATCTATCTTATCCATCCACTAAAATGTCAACTCTGCCTATATATCCTGCTATAAACCCTAGCAGCCTCGGTTCCTCATTTCTATACATTCTATTCCTTTTCTTCCTCAATGGCAGACAAAATTCTATATTTCCAGATCCAGTTGCAAATCAAATCCAAAGCAAAAATTTCAAAATCTTTAGAAAAATTTGGAAAAAATATATATTGAAGCTCTCAATGAGCATAATCATCTGGTACTATTCGTTTTTCGATTTGAAGCTCGATTTGTCCAGAAATTAATGATCCATTTTCGGCCATCCATTGCGTCGAAATCATCTTTGCCTCATCGACGAATCAAGGTTACTGGGTCGAGGAGAGTCTCGAGCGGAGTGCATCGGCATAGGTAGCACGTCGAATTGATGGTTGAATTGGTCGTAAAATTTCAATTAGGTCACGATTATGGGTGCGGCGGCTGAAGGTTTTGGTGACCGGAGCAGCTCGTCGGCGTGGCATAGGGGTCGCGACGTTGGCACTGTCCTTGTGGTGGGGCACGGCCGCGATTGACCCCAGCGCAGAGGCGCGCGTTCATGAGGGTGGCAGCATTTGAATTATTGTACGTGAGACGAGAGTTAGGTTCGTGTACAGTGAGAGGTGACGTGTCTTCTGTGTTCGCTTATTTTATTTTATTTATTATATTTTTATTTCCAATTGCTTTAATTTTCGTAACTTCTTCATACGAGGTCGAAATTACGCGCGGTTTTCTCCGCTAGATTCGTATTGGGATTCCGGACATTTTGACGCTGGTTTGGATGAAGGAGACTGTCTTATTTTTGGGTTTAAACTGGATTTAAATTCAATTTAAATTCAAAACGTGAGTGTTTTAACCGACTCACAACTTCTAGAATTTCTTATGTTTGTTAAATTTAATTTTTGTTGTGATTATGCATTTATTTATGACTGTTTAGTATATTTTAATCATCATCTCAGTTAATTGCATTTATTTAAATTAAATCGTTATTTAATTTATTATTGAATATAACTGCCAGTTAATTACCTGTTAAACATTATTAGTTATATATTGATATTGATTGATTGTTTTGGATGATGATTGTGATGGATGTATGATTTTATGATGGGTGAATGGATGTTTATTTATATCATTATAATATGCATTTATTTTTGATTCGGGATTGCGGTTTGAAATGATATATAACCGTAATTTTTATATTAAATTACGGATTGAAATGATAAATATCTGTATCACTTGAACATAGGGTAGAAAATTTTATACAGACACCGCGGTCAATATATATATATATATATATATATATATATATATATATGAAAATATTTAGAAAGGATTTCTATGGTTTTGTAAAGAAATATACGGGTTATATAAACATCAAATTTATTATTGATTCTAGCTATATATAAATATGCTTTGAAATATAAAATAAGCCCAATAATTAAGTTTTATTTTTTATATAATATGGTTTAATGAATATTGATTTTTGAGATTTTATAAATATTATTTTATATAAAGTTGAATGCTTGAGTTTAAGCTATGTATAAGTTGTCAAATAAAAATTAAGTTTAATAATAGAGTTTGATTTATCTTTTATAAATGTGAGTAAGCATTTAAATTTTATTTTAATATAGAGTGTATAATGATTTAAATAAATTAAGGTTGGGAGATAAATTGGAGTTTTGTTTGAAATTGAAATTATTTAAGAATTAAACTCTAAAAGTTGATGTGAAATTTATTAAATTGAGGAATTGAAAGGTATAAATTATTATAACTGGATTTTGGGTCTAGGTGAATTAACTGATTATTTCAAGTATAAATGAATTGAAGAAATATTTAGTATTTGGAATTTGAGTTTTGTTTAAAATGATAATGGATTTATTATGTAAAATATTCCAAAATTAAATAATAGAAGATCTGATTTTAAATCTAGATTATCAAATTTCGTTATGGAATTTTGGAATATTAAAGCCCTGAAATATATCGAAATTGAAATATTTTATCGAAATTGAAATGTTTCTAAGTTATGAATTTCAAAGTATGATGTTTTAAAAGTGTATAATTTCGAATGTTGGTTCCAAGGTATATAGATTTGAAAGTACCATAATTTTTGGGAAAAGAATATATTTGAAATCAAAATGATATCATATTGATTGGATTTTTAAAATAGACATGATATCGTATTTATATGGTTCTGAAATGGGTATTATATTCCGGTTTTAAAAGTATAAATTATTTTGAAATGACCATGGTGTTATAATAACGGTTGGTTGTTGAAGAGACCGGGATTGGAAGTTGTCATACTCTCTGCCAACTCCGAAAACCACTTCAACAACCGTGTACGCGGTGGAGTTTACAGAATGAAGTAGGATGGTGGCGACGTTTCCTTTGAGGTAAATACGTGGACCCGACTCCCATGAGTTGGCATAAGGTGGCTAAAACAGGAGCGATTCTCGGGCCAATGAGGTAGCATCTTTGATCGGACATATCCCTTCGATATTATACTGACCTTTGGATTGATTCGGTGACCACTTTTGATTTTTTTATTTGGGGGTGTGGCTCGAGGTGGGCGGTAGCTGCGATTATACGTTACCTCCAGCCCAGATAGCAATTGGTATATCTACCCTGGCATTGCCTAGTTGTGCTGTGTCACCTACCCTAACGTGCCTTATATGATTTTGTTTTGTACCATACCTATGGAGTGCCCTCTGACGACGCCCAGTACGGGGGAGATTACGGTACTGTATAGACTATGGGAATATAGAAGTGTGTTAAGGTGGAAAATGTAAAGCCTTAACGCTATTACGAATGAAGACCGCGAAGAGTTGAAGACTGTGATTCGGTTTGTCCAGACCCAGGGCAACTTGTATGGATTGAATGCTTTCAGAACATCGTCAGGTGAACGATGAGCATTCTAAGTGATGCGTTCTTGAAAGGTAACGTTTAACCTCAAGCCTCATCAACCGGGAATGGCTAAAACAGGGGAGGTGCAGCAAGACTTCGTGGGTAGCCCCCACTGGAGAGTGAGGTTTCCCCTGTCTAGATGTCCTTTTTATTCGGCTTAGTGGGCGGTTGGTCGCGCCAACTGCGGGGTGATCTTGCTTGGGACTGTTCAGTAAGGAATGGTTCCGGTCTTGTGTTGCAGGGGAGTTAGGGTGGCTCCTCGGTACTCTGATCTAGACCAGGTACTGTGACGGGCGGTACCCCAGTAGCCCTGTCATTGTATGGGATCCAATCTCCAAAATAAGCGCCTGTACGGTTTTGATTGTGCCCAACTATTGCTGAAACGTGAGATGCAAGCATTTCAGCTAGATTCTATTTACTTTCTATAGACACTATAATAATATCAGAGAACTTTAATAAAAATTGTTTTAGCTATCGTAAGGTAAAAACCCGACATGTTTATTTGTGGCGTGGTCTTACGAGATGCTTTTATTTTCAAAAGATTTTTGAAACTTTAATAATCCAATTGAGTGTGATTTTCTCACGCTGGTTTTCCAGACTGACTCGGGTGTTGTTTATATGATGCTCGGGTCAGACCGAGTTAAGCAGGATTCAGGTTTTATACTGAAGCTCAGGAGACGAGCTGATGACAGAGCGTATCTACGTATTTGCCTATTATTTCCGCTGTGTATGATCTTATAGTAGTTGTCTCTGTATGATTGATTGATGTACTCTGATGATGGTATGTATGTATATGTATACAGTACAGATTTCTTGTACTTAAACTGTATTCTATATATTATATTTTATTCCGCTGCGATGTGAGATTCTGATGTTGTTTTTCTTCTTCTTCTTCTATCCCTTTCTTCTTTTTCATAACTATCTGGAGTTTTCGGGTTCGAAAATGTAATGGGAAATCTTACAAGTAAAACTTGAGGTAATGAAAGTATTCAATGAATTTGCAGTTATAAATAAGAATTTAATGTTATAAACTTAAGTATGACTGAAAGGCCACTAATTAAATATAATTGAAAGATTGTAAAGAAATGATAGTGAACTTAAGTAAATGTTGAAGTATTTATTTTTGAAAATAAGCAGAAAGATGAATACTATAAATAAAAGGAATTAAGCAGTGAATAAACGAATGAAATAAAATAAAATAAAATTTTCATGAGATGAATAAGTGAAAATGAGTTCTGTTAGCAATGAATAAAAGTAAATGAAAATTTGCAAGGAATAAATGAGAATTAAAAGAAATCATTATATGAATTAAAAGGAAAACAAACAACAAAGGTTATGAAATGAAATTAATAAGAATGAACTTAATTTATTGTTTGAATTTGTTGCTTGTTTTGTTTTATGGTTGTTTGGGTAAGGATACCTTAAAATTGGTTGGATGAATAAATAATCTATATAGTTTCATCGAAGACTATTGAGTAAATGGTGCACTAAGTAGTTTATTTTCCATTCTGTACAATTTAAAGTTTGAAACCGAACAACTATTTGTTTGTTTGATATGAATGAATGATTGATGTGTGTTGATGAGATGGTTGTTTGCTTTGTTGCTATTGATGGTTGTTTGTATTGAATTGTATGTTTGTGGTTGAAACCACTTTAAATATTTCATTTTATATAATTGTTAACCTTTTTGGATTATATAAGTGAAATACAAGTTATGGAAGCAATTGCTACTGCTTTTGGTTTCATAATTAAGCGTTAATTGCCCGACTAATAGGTACGTTTTCAGATTACGGTTTATAGCGTTATTATATTGTTTTTTTCCCGTGTTGGGATATATTAATTTGGAAAATATACGTTATATATTGTTATATTTGATATTATATTTTCTCGCGAGCCTCTCAGTACAAAGGAGACTCTGCCGAAATTTTCTGGAAATTTTGGACTTAGAAAATTTTTGAAAATATTTTTCCAAACTTTATTACTTTTAAGTATAAAAAGATATAATGGTTATAAATTAGTATATTTATTTAAATTAATTTATTTTGTAAATTTATTTGTTTACAAAGGTAATATTTTTAAATAAGATGTATTGTTTACTCGATTCTTTCTTTTCCCTTCTTTTTCCTTTTCAGGGATGGAAAGTTTTGAGTGGGGGAGAGTGTAACGACCCGTAAAATTTTAACAATTAAGTTGGTTATTTTAATTAAAATTGAGTAATTAAATTTTGAAGGAAACAAAAATTTTGTAATTTATAATGAAGCAAACGTTAAAAAAAGTAATGTAAATGGTAAATCACTTAAGGCTTTGTGATTTAATATTTGGAGAATAAAATTTAGGTAACTTATTAATGTAATAATAAGTGAATTAAAACGTATCAATGCTAATTATGGTTAATAATTAATAGGTTGAATGAAATGACAACTAATGAATTTATTTAAATTTGCAAAGTTAAAATGGAATTATTGTATTGGGGTTTTTAGGCACGGGGAAGAAGTTGCAAAAAAAATTAGTCTCAGGGACAGCAAGTTTGTTTTTTAGTCTCAAGGACACTTTGTAGTGTAAATCACAGAATGATAGATGAAGAAATCATTTTCTGTTTACACTTCAAAGTGTCTTTCAGACTAAAAAACAAACTTATCGTCCCTGAGACTAAATTTTTTTGTAACTTTTTCCTTGTGCCTATTTTCCTGTATTGTATTTATGTGTGAATGTAAATATAAAATAGAAACGTAGATTTATTATAAGGTATTAATTGATGTAATAGAAAGCATGAGACCAAATAGGTAAATTCATTGAGGATATTAATTGTAATTGGATGTAAGCTAATAAATAATTAATTTAGCACAACCCTAATTAATTGAAATAACTGTAAAGTCATAATTTGGTGTATTCAGTAAATTTGGAAAATAAATTTTAGTAAATGTAATAAAGTATTTGGAATATATATTGTTTCCATAGGATAATATAAAGAAATGAAAATTTGCGACCTATGTTTGGAATAGTGACCAAAATAAGTGAAATAGTGTTAATGTAAGTACATTGTTAATAAATTGAACGGATTCCCATGATTTATTGGAAATTTTATATGTTACAACTTGGTTATGAATTCAATATAAGGTAACTGAGTGGAAAAATTATAATCAGTCTATAAACGTAATAATCAGTGTTAATGGTAATTAATTAGTGCTATATATGGAATTATAATGTAACGACCCGGCTTTTTCAACAGTTAATTAGTGATATTTAAAATAAATTTAAATAATTAATTTGAAATATAAATTTTTTTCAATATGAAAAGTTGGTTTGATTTAATAAAAAGAGAACTCAGAATTTTAAATATAACAATTAATTGAATAAATTAAATAGTAGTTGACAATTGGGTAAATTATTTAAATCTGGACTTGTGACCTTGTTAGAAATATTTTAACGGCTTATAAATTTATATTGATAATACTGGAAATAATAAATTGATCAAAATTTAATTTAACTGCCGTTTGTTCAATTTTAAATTTTCATTGTTTAAATTGACATGTGAAAATAGCCTTCCGAGGCACAGTCTCGGAATTCGATGAAACTAGTTCCGTTGGATCCGTAATATTGAATTATTATCGGATTTCAAATTTCGTAATTTTTGGAGTGACCGTGTGATTGTACGATAAGCAAACGCGCTATAATTGAATTCCAGAATATTTTTAAATATAACGTTTAAAATAAAACAATTCGTATAGCTTCCTCAACACACTATTACCTCGTCTTCCTGAATACGCTTCCATCTTCTTTATTATCGATGCTACCTGTTTCACTTTTCGATCTCAGAAACTATTTTTCATGACCGAGACACCTTATTCCTTCTCCTTCCTTTATCAACCCCTTCTCCTTGATTTTAATTACCGAACCCTTGCCCTACTTCTTTTCAAACTCTTGCCGTATTAAAAAAAAAGAGGAGAAAAGGGGGGAAAACCCTAAATCAGTTCGAGTTCGGTCTCGCGCGTGCAAATAAGGGTCGCGACCTGTCTTATGATGGTGGGAGTGCTCGTGTCGAGCTTCGCGAGGCGCGCAATGGTGTGCAGTTCGATCTGGAGGAGCATGGGGTGGATGAGCTTGCCGCTAATGGTTAGGGCCGCTATCGTTTGTTTGAGGGTGAGTTGGTCGCGAGCTCGAGCAAGGTTGGGAAGCGCGACCGAATTCGAGACAGTGGTGAAATCAGAGTCACGACTAGGGCTCGACAAAAGGGGAAGGTTCGACGTGAAGTCTGGGTTGCGTCTCGCTTTGGTCAGAGCTGCTCTGAATTCGAGTGCGTCGTTTAGTAAGGTATTTTCTTTGATTAAATTTATATGTATATGGTAATATATTTGCAGTAAAAAGGAAAAATTTTGTTGAACAGTTTGAAATGTTTAAGCTAATTTTAATTTACTCTAAAACATATGCAGATAAACAGTAAAATTTAAGTTAGTGATTTCAAAACAGTAAATTTTAAAGGTCTCTTAAGTTTAAAATTCGTAAAATGGTTTTCTGATTCTTTATATTTCACTAATACGAAGTTAACAGCAGAATATTATTAGTATTTCTGTTTAATAAGGTTAATAGTCGGAAAATAAATAGCATAAATAAATTGTAAGTTAACTAAAATATTAAACAATAGATAATTATTCGATTGTTCGAATATTAATAAAATCCATGCAATTGTTATTCAAGGTCAAAAATATGGAAACGAATCTGGATTGGGAAGGATTGCAACAATTAAATCAAAGGTGAGTTAATCTCACTCAGTTAAGTTTAAAATTTGAATTGTTGAATTTAAATTTAATTGTTGAATTGCTTGAATGATGGTTGAAGTAGTGAATAATTAAATAAGTGGATGTTAGAAATATTAATCCCATATACTGCAATATTTCACCATTGAAGTGAAATTGTTATTTTATTGTGCTAACATTTGTGGATGCAGGGAAACAGATTGGAGGGATCCAACAGGATTCCTCAAAACTATTTATTTTATTTCGTATATATGCTGTTCTGTGATAGGATGATATATTGATTTGGGTGGTTTTATAGATGATTGAATTATCAACTATTGAATCACAGAGAAGTTGAAAATTTTAAATTTCTATTACCGTTGATAAATTAATTTGAAGAAGTTAAATAAAACTCAAATAGAAAATATTTATTTGAAATTTGAATCTACTTAAAGTGAGAATGAAGAAAAGAATATAAAAGTATATTTTCTACTTAAATTAAACTTTAAAGTGATAAAGTTGAGTTTGGAACATTTAAGTTATAAATTATACTTGGAGGAATATTGTAATCGATAAGTGAATTAAAGAAAATGGAATTATATTAAGGAATGGAAATGGAGGTCTATTAAGGAAATAAAAAGAAATATTAATAAGAAAAGAAAAGAAAATTTATTAAGAAATAAAGAAGATTCTATTGAGAATTACGAATAAGAAATTCTATTAAGAGTCAAAAGGAGATTTTATTTAATAATGAATGGAACTTATTAAATAGGAAAATATGAAACTTTATAGAAAGAAATAAATTATAAAGATGAGATTTTTAAATCAAACTATCTTATAATAAATGAAATCCAAGGAGATTTTATAAATTCATGAATGGAATTTATAAATGAGATATGAAATTGGTTGAATGGAAATAACAGGATTTTCCCAAAGGTGAATGTGGACAAGAGGCATTTATAAATGGATATTGGATTTTCTAAAATTATAATTTATTTTAAAAGGAATATTTTAAATTACTATACTACATAAATCTTTTTATAAACTATTATTTGAATGTAAAATATTTTCGAATTAGTTATTTTGAAGATTTAGCTATTATTTATTATAAACTCTAAGTTTTCTAAAACCAGCTTTGAAATTTATAAATAACTAGATATAAATTTTAATATTTTATATTACTTCTTATTTTATAAATCTATATGGTTTCAAAATGTTTTTAAAATCCAATTAAAATCCTCTTGTGATGGTAAGAAAATTAATTTAAATGGGATAAGATTTAGGAGAAATCTTATTAAGTGGAGAAAGTGAATTTGAGAAATTTTAAGGAAAGTGTAAATTGATTTTTGAAAATGAATGAGAAATAAATGATATTTCCGAGGGGTAAATCAATGGAGTGAGTATAAGAAATCAATTAAGTGATTTCATGGGAATAAAGGGCTTTGAAAATTTATTTCAAATGGATTAAGTTGGGAATAATATCCGACTGATATTGAGATAAATAATTTATGGAAATTATTTGATGGTTGCTTGTGTGTGATTAATTGATAGTTAAATAACCGACTATCAATATTGGACAATGCGCTGATCGTTTCGAAGAGTCCGGGATCGGATTTAATTATCCGAAAACCACTTCGATCCGGTTTGAACGATTACGAATGAAGACCGTGAAGAGTTGAAGACGGTGATTCGGTTTGTCCAGACCCAGGGCAACTTGTATGGATTGAATGCTTTCAGAACATCGTCAGGTGGACGATGAGCATTCTAAGTGATGCGTTCCTGAAAGGTAACGTTTAACCTCAAGCCTCATCAACCGGGAATGGCTAAAACAGGGGAGGTGCAGCAAGACTTCGTGGGTAGCCCCCACTGGAGAGTGAGGTTTCCCCTGTCTAGATGTCCCTTTTATTCGGCTTAGTGGGCGGTTGGTCGCGCCAACTGCGGGGTGATCTTGCTTGGGACTGTTCAGTAAGGAATGGTTCCGGTCTTGTGTTGCAGGGGAGTTAGGGTGGCTCCTCGGTACTCTGATCTAGACCAGGTACTGTGACGGGCGGTACCCCAGTAGCCCTGCCATTGTATGGGATCCAATCTCCAATAAGCGCCTGTACGGTTTTGATTGTGCCCAACTATTGCTGAAACGTGAGATGCAAGCATTTCAGCTAGATTCTATTTACTTTCTATAGACACTATAATAATATCAGAGAACTTTAATAAAAATTGTTTTAGCTATCGTAAGGTAAAAACCCGACATGTTTATTTGTGGCGTGGTCTTACGAGATGCTTTTATTTTCAAAAGATTTTTGAAACTTTAATAATCCAATTGAGTGTGATTTTCTCACGCTGGTTTTCCAGACTGACTCGGGTGTTGTTTATATCATGCTCGGGTCAGACCGAGATAAGCAGGATTCAGGTTTTATACTGAAGCTCAGGAGACGAGCTGATGACAGAGCGTATCTACGTATTTGCCTATTATTTCCGCTGTGTATGATCTTATAGTAGTTGTCTCTGTATGATTGATTGATGTACTCTGATGATGGTATGTATGTATATGTATACAGTACAGATTTCTTGTATTTAAACTGTATTCTATATATTATATTTTATTCCGCTGCGATGTGAGATTCTGATGTTGTTTTTCTTCTTCTTCTTCTATCCCTTTCTTCTTTTTCATAACTATCTGGGGTTTTCGGGTTTGAAAATTCCGGGTTGTTACACTTGGTATCAGAGCTGGAAGGTTAAGCGAGAACCTTGGCTCTGGTGGGTAATTACTCATTTGAGATAGAGTCAATGGTACTCTAGAATGAGTTTGAGCGTATTTATAGATATGAGCGCGTATTTGTTAGTGAATATAAAGTGGTTTTGTATTGAGTTGATTGATTTATTGAGTGGTATATGAACCTTCGTCGGCACAGCCTCGAAACTGCATCGAAGGGGTTTCTAAACACTTGAGTAGAGCAATTCGACACAATACTGATTTTCAAAGGTGGGTGAATGAAATAATTTCATCCAAAATATATTTTGATATAAAAGGAATATTTTTCTGAAATTATTATTATAACTTGGATGTTTGGATGCTAGTATTGTAGACAAATGAGATTTTAAAATCCGAAATAGCTTATATAACCCAGGAAATCATTAAATTTGAATTTTGGATTTAAAATCAAGTGAAGGTTAGAAATGAGAATTTAACTTGGATTTAAGATTAAAATTTTGAAATGTGAGTAATGAATAAGAAAATTTTGTGTGATTGAAGTGAGATGATGAAAATATAAAAATAAAATAAATATAAATAATGTGGAGAGGTAAATAAAAATTTGGAATGTAAATGAATTGAGAAGAGAAATAAAACTTAAGTGGATTGCAATTTATTCAAGTTATGTGAATGGAAGTAATTGAATTAAACTGAAATTAAAATTCAGTTGTATTGAATAAAATTGAAATTTGGAATTAAAATGGAATTTAATGATGAAACCTGAATTATACATAGAAATTCCATTGAATGGTAAGTAAATTAAATATGAATTGAAATTGTTTTGGAGTCGGACTAAAGTAAAGGTAATTAGAAGTTACAAATAAAATCCAAATTAAGCATGGATGGAATAATTTGGTCTTGGATGTTATCTAAACCATTTTAGAATGGCTAATTAAATTACATGGGATTTGATCTAGATGAGTATCAAAACCAATTGCAATGAATTTAAGTAAGAAGTTGCAATAAATGAATAAACTTAAGATTTAAAATTTATGGAAAGGAGATTTTGATGGAAGTGAAAGTTCATTGAATAAGATGGATTGGTAAAGTGATGTGAATGGAAAGTGAATAGCAAATTTAATTGGAATTAACTTAAGCTAAGTTAATGTGTGAATTTGAATGAAGATGAATTTAATGTAAGCTAAGTGGAATTTGAATTTGAAGTAATAAGACTTCGATAGCTTATGAAGGAATTGAGAGGTGCTGAAATAACTTGGCTAAGTAAAAATATATAAACTCGAAGTAAAATAAAATGGGAATATGGTTAACTGGTAAATAAATGGAAGCGAGAAGATAAATAAGAAGTGGACTTATAAAATTATGATGGAATAAATAAATCAAATAGAATTGTTTGAATTTGGGAAATGAATAGAAAATCCAAACCTGAATTATAAAATAAAATTGAACCAAAGAAATTTAAATGGAGAGATTTTTGAAGCTAAAAATCAAATATGGAATTATAAATTGGAAATAAACTAATTTGGGATAATTTAGTAACTTGAATATGTGAATAAACTTTGAATTGGTTAAATAGAGTTGAATGGTGAATTAATAAGATGGGGTTGTGAATTTAAGTGAATGGTAGAAAGAGAACTTGAATTATAAATATAAAATTCAACTTGGATTGGTCGGAAATAAAATGAAATTGGATTAAATATAAATGGTTAGAAGTGCAAACAAAAATTCAATTGTGTATAAATAAAGTGAAAATGATCTTGAATTTAGTTAAATAAGTTCGAGAATGAATCGAACATGGAAATTGAATTTTTAAATGAAATAATTAATTGAGCTATGAAGTGAATGAAAGAGATTTGATTTGAATAAAATCAAATTAAATTGGAAAAAGGATTTATGGGCAAAGGAAATAAATTTAAATTATGAAAGTTAAATAATTTGAAGTCACTTAACTTAAGTCTAAAATTCAATGAAGCATGACTTAAATAAATTTGGGACATGATTGTTAAATTTTAAGTATTGAAGTTGTTGAGCTTAATAAAAACGGTGTTGAATAAATCAATGCAAAGATATGGTTTATAAATAAATTAGAAATGGAATGAAATTTCATATAACTAGAGTTGGAATTAATTTTTAAAAACAGTTATAAAATTAAAGTAACTGTTTGTTTGTATGAATATTGTTGTAATTTGCATAGAAATAATTGTTGTTGACGTAAGCATGATTGAATAAAGTTCTATGGAATGATAAAAGTAATTAAATTTGATTCTTGAATAAAATTGCCAAGAATACAAATTAGTTTGCTTTAGGAATGGATTGAATAAAAGAATGATATTGGAAATCATTCTGAATCACATATGATGTTATTAATTGAGTAAAAGCAATTGGATTTAATTGGAAAACCTTATTACCTGCTTATAGAACTTGATTCGCATAAAATTGCTTATAAAATATGGTTTTGAATTGGTAAGAAGCAGGAATTGATTTTGGAAATCAATTAAATGGAGAATAGGTTTGTTTGGACATAATTATGAATTGGAGTTAAGTAAATGTGTTGTAACCTACTTAAAGTTGGATGCAAACAGTGTTTGCGTCAGTTAGAAACAAATGGAACTAGTTTGGAAACCATAAAAATTTGTTATGAAGTTATTTATATTGCATTGCTTATGTTTTGGGATGTGTTGTAGTTGTTTAAATGAATGCAATGTTATAAATTGTCATAAATATGTTACTAATGTTTATAAATTGAGTAAGTACAGGTACCAGAAGACTGTATAGCGGGATTTTGGGCGCGTAAATGCTAAAATAAAATAAGCCGCTTGCTTAAAATGCTAAATAAGGTACGCCTACGCAATACAAACTAGGAAATATGAACTGTTTTTGGTTTTTCCGACCGTGTGGGTCGATGTATATATATTTATATCTATTGTCAAATTGCAAAAGCTCCTCCGTACAAAGGGGACTCTGCCAAAAAATTTCAGAAATTTTGGGAGTTAGAAAAATTTTGAAATTTTAGAAAATTTTGTCAACGACAAATGTTTTCAAATTGAAAATTTAAATAAGTTAGTGAATGAAACTAATTTAAAATTTAAGACATGAATTTGATATAAATGAAAATTAGAATTTGAATATTTTGAGTTATAGATAAATTAAATTCATATGGGAATGAAAAAAAAAATTGAATAAGGATGAATACAAACTAAAGTGGTGAGATGAAAGTAAATATAAGAAACACATATGATGTTTATACTAACTTAAGTAAGGAATGATACATTCTCAATCGAGAATTGATATTTCAAATGTAAGCTAAATAAATACTTGAATGAATAGATATGGACATTTGTAAGAATGTCGATAGAATGTATTGTATATTGTAATTGGATATATTGCTGTGTAAGATTTGCAGGTAATATAAAGATTAAGAGAATTGAGATGGTTTCAAAGATAAAATTGAAATGCCCGACAAAAGGTATGTGTTTGAATTTCTATATGGAAATTGATTGGGATTTTGATTGAGCCGCTTGGCCTTTTGTTTTCTTTTGGGTTTTTGAGAGGCCGTAGAGCCATTTTGTAGTTGTACCGAGCTAGCCGCGTAAATGAGACGCTGGCAAAAATTTTTGGGAATTTAGGGTGTTAGAAAAATTTTGAGAAAATTTTGATAAGTCAAAATTTGAGTTTAAATTGAAACTTGAATAGTTAAGCATATAGTATAGTTGGATACTAGGGAAAAAGTTTAGAAAGTTATTAAGAAGGGTAATGCATCTTTTATTAAAAAGATAGTGGTAGGATGTTGAATTGTTGTAAAGTAATAATAACGGGTATATGACCATTCTTCCTAACTAGTAATTTCGGGGACGAAATTCTTTTAAGGGGGGAGGAATGTAACGACCCGGCTTTTTCAACAGTTAATTAGTGATATTTAAAATAAATTTAAATAATTAATTTGAAATATAAATTGTTTTCAATATGAAAATTTGGTTTGATTTAATAAAAAGAGAACTCAGAATTTTAAATATAACAATTAATTGAATAAATTAAATAGTAGTTGACAATTGGGTAAATTATTTAAATCTGGAATTGTGACCTTGTTAGAAATATTTTAACGGCTTATAAATTTATATTGATAATACTGGAAATAATAAATTGATCAAAATTTAATTTAACTGCCGTTTGTTCAATTTTAAATTTTCATTGTTTAAATTGACATGTGAAAATAGCCTTCCGAGGCACGGTCTCGGAATTCGACGAAACTAGTTCCGTTGGATCCGTAATATTGAATTATTGCCGGATTTCAAATTTCGTAATTTTTGGAATGACCGTGTGATTGTACGATAAGCAAACGCGCTATAATTGAATTCCAGAATATTTTTAAATATAACGTTTAAAATAAAACAATTCGTATAGCTTCCTCAACACACTATTACCTCGTCTTCCTGAATACGCTTCCATCTTCTTTATTATCGATGCTGCCTGTTTCACTTTTCGATCTCAGAAACTATTTTTCATGACCGAGACACCTTATTCCTTCTCCTTCCTTTATCAACCCCTTCTCCTTGATTTTAATTACCGAACCCTTGCCCTACTTCTTTTCAAACTCTTGCCGTATTAAAAAAAAAAGAGGACAAAAGGGGGGAAAACCCTAAATCAGTTCGAGTTCGGTCTCGCGCGTGCAAATAAGGGTCGCGACCTGTCTTATGATGGTGGGAGTGCTCGTGTCGAGCTTCGCGAGGCGCGCAATGGTGTGCAGTTCGATCTGGAGGAGCATGGGGTGGATGAGCTTGCCGCTAATGGTTAGGGCCGCTATCGTTTGTTTGAGGGTGAGTTGGTCGCGAGCTCGAGCAAGGTTGGGAAGCGCGACCGAATTCGAGACAGTGGTGAAATCAGAGTCACGACTAGGGCTCGACAAAAGGGGAAGGTTCGACGTGAAGTCTGGGTTGCGTCTCGCTTTGGTCAGAGCTGCTCTGAATTCGAGTGCGTCGTTTAGTAAGGTATTTTCTTTGATTAAATTTATATGTATATGGTAATATATTTGCAGTAAAAAGGAAAATTTCTGTTGAACAGTTTGAAATGTTTAAGCTAATTTTAATTTACTCTAAAACATATGCAGATAAATAGTAAAATTTAAGTTAGTGATTTCAAAACAGTAAATTTTAAAGGTCTCTTAAGTTTAAAATTCGTAAAATGGATTTCTGATTCTTTATATTTCACTAATACGAAGTTAACAGCAGAATATTATTAGTATTTCTGTTTAATAAGGTTAATAGTCGGAAAATAAATAGCATAAATAAATTGTAAGTTAACTAAAATATTAAACAATAAATAATTATTCGATTGTTCGAATATTAATAAAATCCATGCAATTTTTATTCAAGGTCAAAAATATGGAAACGAATCTGGATTGGGAAGGATTGCAACAAGTAAATCAAAGGTGAGTTAATCTCACTCAGTTAAGTTTAAAATTTGAATTGTTGAATTTAAATTTAATTGTTGAATTGCTTGAATGATGGTTGAAGTAGTGAATAATTAAATAAGTGGATGTTAGAAATATTAATCCCATATACTGCAATATTTCACCATTGAAGTGAAATTGTTATTTTATTGTGCTAACATTTGTGGATGCAGGGAAACAGGTTAGAGGGATCCAACAGGATTCCTCAAAACTATTTATTTTATTTCGTATATATGCTGTTCTGTGACAGGATGATATATTGATTTGGGTGGTTTTATAGATGATTGAATTATCAACTGTTGAATCACAGAGAAGTTGAAAATTTTAAATTTCTATTACCGTTGATAAATTAATTTGAAGAAGTTAAATAAAACTCAAATAGAAAATATTTATTTGAAATTTGAATCTACTTAAAGTGAGAATGAAGAAAAGAATATAAAAGTATATTTTCTACTTAAATTAAACTTTAAAGTGATAAAGTTGAGTTTGGAACATTTAAATTATAAATTATACTTGGAGGAATATTGTAATCGATAAGTGAATTAAAGAAAATGGAATTATATTAAGGAATGGAAATGGAGGTCTATTAAGGAAATAAAAAGAAATATTAATAAGAAAAGAAAAGAAAATTTATTAAGAAATAAAGAAGATTCTATTAAGAATTACGAATAAGAAATTCTATTAAGAGTCAAAAGGAGATTTTATTTAATAATGAATGGAACTTATTAAATAGGAAAATATGAAACTTTATAGAAAGAAATAAATTATAAAGATGAGATTTTTAAATCAAACTATCTTATAATAAATGAAATCCAAGGAGATTTTATAAATTCATGAATGGAATTTATAAATGAGATATGAAATTGGTTGAATGGAAATAACAGGATTTTCCCAAAGGTGAATGTGGACAAGAGGCATTTATAAATGGATATTGGATTTTCTAAAATTATAATTTATTTTAAAAGGAATATTTTAAATTACTATACTACATAAATCTTTTTATAAACTATTATTTGAATGTAAAATATTTTCGAATTAGTTATTTTGAAGATTTAGCTATTATTTATTATAAACTCTAAGTTTTCTAAAACCAGCTTTGAAATTTATAAATAACTAGATATAAATTTTAATATTTTATATTACTTCTTATTTTATAAATCTATATGGTTTCAAAATGTTTTTAAAATCCAATTAAAATCCTCTTGTGATGGTAAGAAAATTAATTTAAATGGGATAAGATTTAGGAGAAATCTTATTAAGTGGAGAAAGTGAATTTGAGAAATTTTAAGGAAAGTGTAAATTGATTTTTGAAAATGAATGAGAAATAAATGATATTTCCGAGGGGTAAATCAATGGAGTGAGTATAAGAAATCAATTAAGTGATTTCATGGGAATAAAGGACTTTGAAAATTTATTTCAAATGGATTAAGTTGGGAATAATATCCGACTGATATTGAGATAAATAATTTATGGAAATTATTTGATGGTTGCTTGTGTGTGATTAATTGATAGTTAAATAACCGACTATCAATATTGGACAATGCGCTGATCGTTTCGAAGAGTCCGGGATCGGATTTAATTATCCGAAAACCACTTCGATCCGGTTTGAACGATTACGAATGAAGACCGTGAAGAGTTGAAGACGGTGATTCGGTTTGTCCAGACCCAGGGCAACTTGTATGGATTGAATGCTTTCAGAACATCGTCAGGTGGACGATGAGCATTCTAAGTGATGCGTTCTTGAAAGGTAACGTTTAACCTCAAGCCTCATCAACCGGGAATGGCTAAAACAGGGGAGGTGCAGCAAGACTTCGTGGGTAGCCCCCACTGGAGAGTGAGGTTTCCCCTGTCTAGATGTCCCTTTTATTCGGCTTAGTGGGCGGTTGGTCGCGCCAACTGCGGGGTGATCTTGCTTGGGACTGTTTAGTAAGGAATGGTTACGGTCTTGTGTTGCAGGGGAGTTAGGGTGGCTCCTCGGTACTCTGATCTAGACCAGGTACTGTGACGGGCGGTACCCCAGTAGCCCTGTCATTGTATGGGATCCAATCTCCAAAATAAGCGCCTGTACGGTTTTGATTGTGCCCAACTATTGCTGAAACGTGAGATGCAAGCATTTCAGCTAGATTCTATTTACTTTCTATAGACACTATAATAATATCAGAGAACTTTAATAAAAATTGTTTTAGCTATCGTAAGGTAAAAACCCGACATGTTTATTTGTGGCGTGGTCTTACGAGATGCTTTTATTTTCAAAAGATTTTTGAAACTTTAATAATCCAATTGAGTGTGATTTTCTCATGCTGGTTTTCCAGACTGACTCGGGTGTTGTTTATATGATGCTCGGGTCAGACCGAGTTAAGCAGGATTCAGGTTTTATACTGAAGCTCAGGAGACGAGCTGATGACAGAGCGTATCTACGTATTTGCCTATTATTTCCGCTGTGTATGATCTTATAGTAGTTGTCTCTGTATGATTGATTGATGTACTTTGATGATGGTATGTATGTATATGTATACAGTTGTAACGATCCTAAATTTTGAACAATTTAAATTGTGAATATTTAATTAATTTTAAATATTTGAATGATGATTTAAATTGAATTTCCAATATAACAATGAATTTTGCGATCAAATTTGAGAATTTAATCTAGAAAAAGTTGAATAAAATTTATATTTGACTTTGGAGTTGAAATTGAATATTGAATTTGTATTTTTAATTCAAACTAATGACTTAGGAAAATAATTTGGATACAAGTATTATTTATGTAAATTTATAAATGGATGGTTAGTTTTAAATAACATTTTTCCTTTTCTTTAAAATAAAAAGGAATAAAATTTTATTCAATACAAAATAGATAAGTAAATATACATAGTTAAAATTTAAAACAACATATTTGTAAACTTCGTAAAATATGAAGTGACTACATTGGAAAAGTTATAACAACATAATTCAACAAAACAAAGCAAAGAAATAACAAAATTTATTGAAATTCAAAATGAAAAAATATATAATAAAATTTGGTTAAGTGTTGTTGGGCTTTGAAATTGTGAATCTCGGTCCATTTACCTTTGAATGCCGTTTCCTTTTTACCTCAATTCGACCCGTTTCCTCCATTATCCATTTTCACAAACCCTAAGAAAAATCACGAAAGAAAAAGAAAATAAAATTAATGGCAGCCTTCGTTCCTCTTCGTCCTTCGATCCAAGGTTAGGGCTTGAAATAAAATTTGGGCTTTGGCTCTCGCGATTCAAAAAAAACTCGGGTTTGCAATTAAACTTGGAGCTTCAACTTTCATTCAATTTGGGCTTCGGCTACTTCGATTTTGTTATGGTGAGTTTTCTAAACTCACGATAAATCTTCATGCAAGTTTTTATATTTGTTTGGATGGAATGATTTGGTTGCATGCTATGTTTTGGGGGTGATTTGATTATCTTTGGCTCGGCTAATTTAATTTTTAAAACTGATATGCTCAGATTTGTGACTGCATGTTGGATTTTTGTGCTAGTTGCTGTTATTTGCTCGATTTGCTTGGATTTTAAATTGGTAGAAACAGATGCTAGTAATTATTTTAAACTATAAGAACAGATTCTACCTAATTTTAATTTTTTTAAAACTGATAAGAACAGGTGCTAGTTGAAATTGTGATTAAATTGATAAGAAAAAATGCTAATTGATATTTGCTTTTAAACTAATAATAACAGAGGTTATATTTGTGATTTGTTTTAAACTGATAACAACTGATGTTTTTTTTTAAAATTTAATTTTTTTTAAAAATTGATAAGAACAGATGCTACTTGGTACTTTGTTTTAAACTGATGAGCACAGATGCTATCGAAAAACTTGACTTGCTTTGTGTTGTTATTGATGTGTGATGAAAAGAAAATTTGGTTGATTTGTTGATGAATATTGCTGCATGCCTGTATTTAGGTGTAGTCATATGAATGCATGCCTGTAGACACACTTGTTCTAGTTATATTCATAACAGCCTTAAACTTTAGATAAGCATCAACAATTCTCTGATCTTTGTCTCTGCCTCAAACCCTTAAATGTGGACAAATACACTTGAATCTATTTATATACTTTGGTTTTGGACTGGTACTTGAGGTGTGTTATGAATATGGTTGTTTATTATGCCTGCAGTTTTGAATGTATATGCATACATTGATATGTATGTTTGCATATATGAAAATATTGAGTCTGTTCTTAAGTCACAGATTTAATTCAACCTAAACAAAATTAATATCTGTTCCTATTTTACAAGCCTCTGTTTAAAATCTATAATTATAAACCACTTTAAAATTTGATGCATTTCCTATGAATTCATGTTTAAACTGGACCATTTGTAATTGCTTTGTGTATACTGCTGTTGTAGTCAAGATAAGCTATGCTTGATGATGTTTATGTTCTTTTGTCCACTGTTCAGTTTCATTTATTTGTTACATTGTGCCTCACTGCCCTTGTACATAATCTGAGTTGCATGCTTACAGCTGCATGCTTGTTTGTTGCATTCATGTCTGTTTAGTTGAGTTGCAGTCTTGTTCAAAAGTTTATGCATACTTGTTCTTCATTTAGTCCACTGTATTAAGTTTGGAACATGGCTATTTCATTTTGTGTCTGCATTCATAGATGCATCCACCTTTGCACTTGTTCATCATGTAGCTTGTTCTCTACATTCACTTGACTTGGTTTGAGTTTTCTTGGCTTTGAATTTTTTTTTAAGTGGCCACCACGGCTTGGAATTTTTGACCTGTTCAACTTTGGCCATGTCCCTGATTTCGACTTGGACTTGTTTAGGGCTTTTGACTTGAATTTATCTCGAACTTGCATGTTTTACTGAGTTGCTTCTTTGCCTTGATTTACTTGGTCATTTATTTGGGTCTGCACATTACTGTTTGCTGTTAGTCGAGTTGAGTTGTTTCTGTTGCATTGTGAACTTTGGTGTTGGTTGCCGTTCTTGAATGCATATTTGATTTTGAGGCAGTTGCATGTATTTTGTGAAGGTCAGTGTTGTATTCCCTGTTTGCTTTAGAAATGACTATAGTTATATTCCAACTTTCTCTCCTCTTATTCCTTTTGAGATAAATTGAAAACAAGTTAAAAACCTTGTCTTGAACCTGTACCATGTTTCAAAAATAAATCAAACTTGAGTTGTTCTTGAGTGTTATCTCTGGCCTTTGTAGTACTTGGTTGTTGTTGTTTGCATTTGGTTTCAGATTGCTATTTCTACTTGGATGTTGAGAACTTTGAGTTGTTTCATGCTTTTGAACTTGCTTAATTTTGCATTGCAACAGGTCAGATTTGCAGTTTGAAATTGTTATCACCCAGGAGATTCAATACACTCAATTCAACATGCATTCAATTTTAAACAAATATTTCATATAACATCCTGATATTCATTCATAGTAGCAAGTTGAAACCAAGTTTAACACTGTTTTTAAAATCTTAGTTTACTCACCTTTATTCAAAAGCAGAAGACAGAAACTGTTCCAGGTTTTTCAAATTTCTTCTACATGTTCTTGAACTTTAATCCGTATCTATCCTTGCATGTTGAAAGCAATTTTCTGCTTTTGTGACTTGTGGTTGCCACTGTGTTATTTGAGTTGCCTGCAGTCTGATGCATTCATGTTTCTTGACTTTGAATGTTGCACCTGAGATATGTCACTGGACTTCACTGGACTTACTGATTTCGACTGTCCATGTGCGTGTCTGCTGCTGTTCCTTATCATCCCTGTACTTGTGTTACTCCCTGTTGTTGTAATCCTATGTGTTGTTGTTATTTTCAGTGGCCTTTAGTTGAAATATGTTTGCAGTGATTGGTCTGACTCGTGCACATGTGTTGACGAGGCAGTGTACATGGGTATGAGTACACGTGTGTACTGCAGCCACACATGTGTATAAAAATTTGGAATCGTTAATGTGAAAATCTATAATAGACTTAAATTGATTTATCTGTTTCACCATATCTGTAACCATATTATTCAGTTCATTTCAAATTTATTTACTTGAATAAAGATTAATCCTGACTCGAGTGTTTTTGTGTTTTGCATAAACGCTCGGGTCAGACCGAGTATTTTTGCAGCTTAAAGATTTGCTCGCAGCGAAGTTAGAGAGAGGGGGATTTCAGCACCACTAAAGTTTAGCTAAAAATTTTTCTCTTGTACTTATATTTAAAAATTGTTTCCGCTGTATAGATTTAAATGTAATTCAAATGTAATCTATTGTATAACTCTGATATTTGTTATAAAAGAGAAAAATTTGTTTATAAAATATATTATTGTTTCTGTGATTCTGTGGCTGTTTCTGTTTAAATGTTATAAACTAAATAACAATCCGTCATTTTGAACGTTTCTAGTTGGTTTAATTACCGACTAGAGGCGGTCAGGGCGGCGGGTCGTTACAAAAGTGGTATCAGAGCTTTGGTTTACACAAAGCTTAGTTTATGGCATTTAATATGAATAGTTACTAGAATCACTTTAAAGGAAGTGTTTTCAAATCTAAAGAAGTTTAAAATTGTTTTCTTCAAAATAAAAGATATTTTGAAAATTAAAATTATTTTTGGAAATTCCCCTCTCTAAATTTAGGTTTGCGATATTTCTCTTCGGTGAGGTCTCGTTAGATTTGAGTTTCGATTATTCGAAAACTCGTTATCGAATTGTTGAGAGTTATGGAAAATGAAACATGAGTTAAGAGAATTAATGAATTGGTTTAAATTGGCTTAAATCAAATATTTTGAATATCTTCAAAGTAGTAATTGGAAAATAAAATGATATGTCAATTTGATTATAATCAAATGGATTATTGAACTATAACGTGGAAATTTAATTTTGAATTCTTTTGAAAATTGATTTCAAATGTAGTGAAGAACGATTTAGTAAATAAATGGATTATAAGTATTTAACTTATAATGTGGACTTTGGTATATAACTGAGTTATATAAATTGAATCAAATTAAATGAATAAAGGAGATTTATAAATCGAAATTTTATAAATAGAAATGGAATTTATAAATATTGTTTATAAATTCGAAACCAATTGAATTTGATAAATGAAACATAGAAGTTATTAAAGGAGATATATTCGCGATTTTGGACAGCGAATTATCCTTTAAGTTAAATATTGTGATAATAAAAATTGGTTACCGTAGTATATTCACGATTTTGGACAGTGAATATATTATTAAATGAATCGGATATGTCTTGAGAAAATGATTGAATAATCCGACTTTTGCTAAAAAAAAAAAAGAATCAAACCAGTTTTGATGTAAAGCTTATATTTCAAGTTTAGACTAATGCCTAAAATAGTTAATGTGGAAATATAAGATCTAATGAAACCAAGTCGATAAATGGTTAATTTACTAAAGAATTAGTTGACTATTTTTGAAATAGAAAGCAAATGTAAAGTTTAAATGAGATTTAGATTTCAAAATTGAAGTTGTCAACATGAAAAATCCATAATAGATTTTAATTGATTCAATGAAGAATTTGAATTTGTATGGCATGAAATTAAGTTAAGTGGAAAACTTAATATTGGAAATTTGAAGTTGGGTTAAAACCAATATTTTTGAAGTGTATGTGGAATTCAAACCATGAATTGAGTTGAAAACTTAAATGGGAATGTTTTTGGGAAGAAACATTATGTAAATGAAGATAATTCATTTTGAAATGTGTTAAGAATCGAAAGCATAGATTTCAACACTTGTTGTTGAAATAGACGTTTTCGAGTGGAAAAATGGAAATGGTAGATTATAACATTTGTTGTTATAGTAAATAATTTCAAAAGGGGAATTTGTTAAAAATAAATATTGATTTATTTTTGAAATGTGGAAATAAATTTACGGATTTGGAACGTAAGTTTAAAATAAATCGGTAAGGATTTATTTGATTAATTTAAGTGAACCATTTGAAGTTTAAAATGGATAAATATTTGGAAATGTTTCCATTTAAGGAAATTGCTTTGAAATTTGTTTTCAAAGATTAAAAGGTGCAAAATGATTTGAATTTGTTTCAAATGGTTAAGTGTGAAAAATTTTATATCTTGTAAAGATATTATTTTTGGGAAATTTGAACAATTAGTTCAATTTGGAAATTTTCAAAGTGATTGAATTTTGAGTTAAATTGAGTTTAACTTTGACGCCCAAAAACAATTTAAGTTGAACTTTGAATTTTAAATGGATGATTTGGATTGTATGTCTAACGTCGTGAATTGACGACATATCAATTGATCTCTATTAAATATATATCTGTTGGTGGCGGAGAATTTATTCTCTTAGCTTAACACCCTTCTCTGAGACGTACGAGCTCAGAGGTTATATATCGATAGACGTCAATTATGTGTTGAGGATTGACGATGTAACGTGAAATCCAAATCGAGTGTGAAGTCGATAATAAATTGGATTATGAATGTGAATTAGGTTTGAGATAACCTTAAAATTCCAAATCGACTTAGAGGAAAATTTTAAATGGTTAGTGAAATGGAAAATTGTGAAACCTCTATTTGTTATGGGTATGAAATGTTGTGGTTTTCATAACGTATATGTGTGAATACGATCAATTCGAAAACCAATTAGTTTGGAAAAGTAATTGTTATGGAAAACTTATGTAAGTACATGAGTATGATATGTACTAAATGTGAAATGAAATATTATATATGTATGTATAATATTATGTTTTCCAAATTGAGGATATGGAAAGGTACCTTCCATTTATACTGTGTGACTGTGTGATGGTGATGGAACTCGAGATGAGTATCCATTTAAAAATCGTAGCTACGTAGTATTTCCATTAGTTGGATGACCATTTATATTTCCATTAGTTGGATGACCATTTATATTTCCATTAGTTGGATGACCTTTTGTATTTCCATTAGTTGGAATGTCCTTTTGGACTGGTATAGTGTGCTAGCGTAATTCGAGGGGCGAGATGCCTATGGTTACAAGCGATTCCACTGGGATAGTGGCGTAACCGCCGAGTATACCGCGATCTAGTTACACTCGGGTGGTAGCGTAATTTGAGGGGCGTGATGCCTACAGTTACAAGCGATTCCACTGGGATAGTGGCGTAACCGCCGTGTAAACTGCAATCTACAAACCAAAGCGTAATTCGAGGGGCGAGATGCCTACGGTCACGAGCGATTCTACTGGGATAGTAGCGTAACCGCCGTGTGAACCGCGATCTTTGGCAACAACCATGGCGAAATTCAAGGGATGAGATATCCACAGTTACAAGCGACTCTACTGGGATAGTAGCGGAACCGCCGAGTAAACTGTGATCCATGGGGGAATGTGCTTTCCATATCCATTTTTAAAAGAATTTTTAAAGTATTTTCACTGGGAATTGAAGCAAGTATATTTAGTACTTGGAGATTGTTAGACTTGCGCCTGGCCAGCGTATGCCTAATGTCTTTAAGAACGACAGTAGACTTGTTAAATTTCGAGTTAGCAAGTATTTTCAAACTTTAAATAGCAAATCAATTATCTGAAATTAAAGTGATGTAAATTCCAACCTAATGAATTAAGGAAGAGGATTTTTGAAATGTTTTGAAAAATCCACAGCTTTGGAAAAGTTATAATATGTAAAATTTCTTAAATGTAGTGTTTCAAATTTAAAATTTGGGTTTTGTAAGTTGAAAATTTTAGTAAAGATTTTTTTTTTTTTTTTGTGTCTTGATTGTAGAAAATAATAAACAAAAGAGTTAATTAGCAAAGCTAGCGAGATAAAACAAATAGAATGAATCCTATATTCATTCATCTTTAATAAGTGTTGAACTTGATAAAATTGAGTAAAATATAAATATCGGTGAAATTTTAACAATCATTTTTCCTTACTTGTAATTTCGGGACGAAATTCTTTTAAGGAGGGGAGATTGTAACGATCCTAAATTTTGAACAATTTAAATTGTGAATATTTAATTAATTTTAAATATTTGAATGATGATTTAAATTGAATTTCCAATATAACAATGAATTTTGCGATCAAATTTGAGAATTTAATCTAGAAAAAGTTGAATAAAATTTATATTTGACTTTGGAGTTGAAATTGAATATTGAATTTGTATTTTTAATTCAAACTAATGACTTAGGAAAATAATTTGGATACAAGTATTATTTATGTAAATTTATAAATGGATGGTTAGTTTTAAATAACATTTTTCCTTTTCTTTAAAATAAAAAGGAATAAAATTTTATTCAATACAAAATAGATAAGTAAATATACATAGTTAAAATTTAAAACAACATATTTGTAAACTTCGTAAAATATGAAGTGACTACATTGGAAAAGTTATAACAACATAATTCAACAAAACAAAGCAAAGAAATAACAAAATTTATTGAAATTCAAAATGAAAAAATATATAATAAAATTTGGTTAAGTGTTGTTGGGCTTTGAAATTGTGAATCTCGGTCCATTTACCTTTGAATGCCGTTTCCTTTTTACCTCAATTCGACCCGTTTCCTCCATTATCCATTTTCACAAACCCTAAGAAAAATCACGAAAGAAAAAGAAAATAAAATTAATGGCAGCCTTCGTTCCTCTTCGTCCTTCGATCCAAGGTTAGGGCTTGAAATAAAATTTGGGCTTTGGCTCTCGCGATTCAAAAAAAACTCGGGTTTGCAATTAAACTTGGAGCTTCAACTTTCATTCAATTTGGGCTTCGGCTACTTCGATTTTGTTATGGTGAGTTTTCTAAACTCACGATAAATCTTCATGCAAGTTTTTATATTTGTTTGGATGGAATGATTTGGTTGCATGCTATGTTTTGGGGGTGATTTGATTATCTTTGGCTCGGCTAATTTAATTTTTAAAACTGATATGCTCAGATTTGTGACTGCATGTTGGATTTTTGTGCTAGTTGCTGTTATTTGCTCGATTTGCTTGGATTTTAAATTGGTAGAAACAGATGCTAGTAATTATTTTAAACTATAAGAACAGATTCTACCTAATTTTAATTTTTTTAAAACTGATAAGAACAGGTGCTAGTTGAAATTGTGATTAAATTGATAAGAAAAAATGCTAATTGATATTTGCTTTTAAACTAATAATAACAGAGGTTATATTTGTGATTTGTTTTAAACTGATAACAACTGATGTTTTTTTTTTAAAATTTAATTTTTTTTAAAAATTGATAAGAACAGATGCTACTTGGTACTTTGTTTTAAACTGATGAGCACAGATGCTATCGAAAAACTTGACTTGCTTTGTGTTGTTATTGATGTGTGATGAAAAGAAAATTTGGTTGATTTGTTGATGAATATTGCTGCATGCCTGTATTTAGGTGTAGTCATATGAATGCATGCCTGTAGACACACTTGTTCTAGTTATATTCATAACAGCCTTAAACTTTAGATAAGCATCAACAATTCTCTGATCTTTGTCTCTGCCTCAAACCCTTAAATGTGGACAAATACACTTGAATCTATTTATATACTTTGGTTTTGGACTGGTACTTGAGGTGTGTTATGAATATGGTTGTTTATTATGCCTGCAGTTTTGAATGTATATGCATACATTGATATGTATGTTTGCATATATGAAAATATTGAGTCTGTTCTTAAGTCACAGATTTAATTCAACCTAAACAAAATTAATATCTGTTCCTATTTTACAAGCCTCTGTTTAAAATCTATAATTATAAACCACTTTAAAATTTGATGCATTTCCTATGAATTCATGTTTAAACTGGACCATTTGTAATTGCTTTGTGTATACTGCTGTTGTAGTCAAGATAAGCTATGCTTGATGATGTTTATGTTCTTTTGTCCACTGTTCAGTTTCATTTATTTGTTACATTGTGCCTCACTGCCCTTGTACATAATCTGAGTTGCATGCTTACAGCTGCATGCTTGTTTGTTGCATTCATGTCTGTTTAGTTGAGTTGCAGTCTTGTTCAAAAGTTTATGCATACTTGTTCTTCATTTAGTCCACTGTATTAAGTTTGGAACATGGCTATTTCATTTTGTGTCTGCATTCATAGATGCATCCACCTTTGCACTTGTTCATCATGTAGCTTGTTCTCTACATTCACTTGACTTGGTTTGAGTTTTCTTGGCTTTGAATTTTTTTTTAAGTGGCCACCACGGCTTGGAATTTTTGACCTGTTCAACTTTGGCCATGTCCCTGATTTCGACTTGGACTTGTTTAGGGCTTTTGACTTGAATTTATCTCGAACTTGCATGTTTTACTGAGTTGCTTCTTTGCCTTGATTTACTTGGTCATTTATTTGGGTCTGCACATTACTGTTTGCTGTTAGTCGAGTTGAGTTGTTTCTGTTGCATTGTGAACTTTGGTGTTGGTTGCCGTTCTTGAATGCATATTTGATTTTGAGGCAGTTGCATGTATTTTGTGAAGGTCAGTGTTGTATTCCCTGTTTGCTTTAGAAATGACTATAGTTATATTCCAACTTTCTCTCCTCTTATTCCTTTTGAGATAAATTGAAAACAAGTTAAAAACCTTGTCTTGAACCTGTACCATGTTTCAAAAATAAATCAAACTTGAGTTGTTCTTGAGTGTTATCTCTGGCCTTTGTAGTACTTGGTTGTTGTTGTTTGCATTTGGTTTCAGATTGCTATTTCTACTTGGATGTTGAGAACTTTGAGTTGTTTCATGCTTTTGAACTTGCTTAATTTTGCATTGCAACAGGTCAGATTTGCAGTTTGAAATTGTTATCACCCAGGAGATTCAATACACTCAATTCAACATGCATTCAATTTTAAACAAATATTTCATATAACATCCTGATATTCATTCATAGTAGCAAGTTGAAACCAAGTTTAACACTGTTTTTAAAATCTTAGTTTACTCACCTTTATTCAAAAGCAGAAGACAGAAACTGTTCCAGGTTTTTCAAATTTCTTCTACATGTTCTTGAACTTTAATCCGTATCTATCCTTGCATGTTGAAAGCAATTTTCTGCTTTTGTGACTTGTGGTTGCCACTGTGTTATTTGAGTTGCCTGCAGTCTGATGCATTCATGTTTCTTGACTTTGAATGTTGCACCTGAGATATGTCACTGGACTTCACTGGACTTACTGATTTCGACTGTCCATGTGCGTGTCTGCTGCTGTTCCTTATCATCCCTGTACTTGTGTTACTCCCTGTTGTTGTAATCCTATGTGTT
Organism: Allium cepa; assembly: GCA_030765085.1. Lineage (NCBI taxonomy): Eukaryota > Viridiplantae > Streptophyta > Magnoliopsida > Asparagales > Amaryllidaceae > Allium > Allium cepa. The sequence continues at coordinate 210,381,626 of CM060940.1, read as the reverse complement.
GTTGTTATTTTCAGTGGCCTTTAGTTGAAATATGTTTGCAGTGATTGGTCTGACTCGTGCACATGTGTTGACGAGGCAGTGTACATGGGTATGAGTACACGTGTGTACTGCAGCCACACATGTGTATAAAAATTTGGAATCGTTAATGTGAAAATCTATAATAGACTTAAATTGATTTATCTGTTTCACCATATCTGTAACCATATTATTCAGTTCATTTCAAATTTATTTACTTGAATAAAGATTAATCCTGACTCGAGTGTTTTTGTGTTTTGCATAAACGCTCGGGTCAGACCGAGTATTTTTGCAGCTTAAAGATTTGCTCGCAGCGAAGTTAGAGAGAGGGGGATTTCAGCACCACTAAAGTTTAGCTAAAAATTTTTCTCTTGTACTTATATTTAAAAATTGTTTCCGCTGTATAGATTTAAATGTAATTCAAATGTAATCTATTGTATAACTCTGATATTTGTTATAAAAGAGAAAAATTTGTTTATAAAATATATTATTGTTTCTGTGATTCTGTGGCTGTTTCTGTTTAAATGTTATAAACTAAATAACAATCCGTCATTTTGAACGTTTCTAGTTGGTTTAATTACCGACTAGAGGCGGTCAGGGCGGCGGGTCGTTACAAAAGTACAGATTTCTTGTACTTAAACTGTATTCTATATATTATATTTTATTCCGCTGCGATGTGAGATTCTGATGTTGTTTTTCTTCTTCTTCTTCTATCCCTTTCTTCTTTTTCATAACTATCTGGAGTTTTCGGGTTCGAAAATTCCGGGTTGTTACATATAACCTGGGTTGGTAAGTAATAAACTTATAAATGAAAGAAAAGTAAATAGGTGACCATTTATATATGTTATTTATTCATTTAGTATATTAAATAAAATTTGGAAATCAGATTTCAATCAAGGGAAATTAAGTAGTACGTTAATTGGAAATAAATTTTAATAAATATTACATTAATGTGAAATGTAATACAAATGGTTAGGGGTTGTCAAATTTGGTAAACTAAGGTAATTATTAATAAACTGAATGAATTTCAATTCAATGGAAATAATGTAAATATACTTAGCTACAAATTGAATATATGAAAACAAATGTAAGCATTGAATTAAATTAATGAATTTAAAATTTAATAAATGGTCATTGAATAAAATCAATGTTCTGGAAGTAATTATAACATTTGTTTGAAGGAAATAAACTTAGTTATTGGTAATTAAGTTTAATGATTACAATTGTTATAAATTACCTATTTGTTTAGTTCATAGAATTTAATTTGAAAGAAATTGTAGTAATTGACTTAATTAGTGCAATCTCAATTTATTTAAGCAATTAGTAGGATAAGAAGAATGGAAATCAAAACTTTATTTATTCAAGTGAAGTGGAAAATTCAATAATTGGATTTAATGGCAACTAAATGAAATTGAAATAGTTAAATAATACGTTATTTGAAATAAAGATAATATGAGAAATTTATGTAATAGTTTTGAATCCAATATTTAATACATCTATTTGGCAGGAATGAATGGAATAATAATTAATTTATTTAACTAAATGGAATTTTGGGGGTATTATTTATAATTTATGAATTTAACGAAATTGATGATTTATAGGAAATTTATAAATTAATCTTCTCTAAATTGACATTTAAATTTTTTTAAATCATTGTAAATGATTGAGAAATATAAAGGTGATAAAATTGTCAATTTTAGAATTGAAATTTAAAATTTGATTTAATTAATTAATTATTAATTTATTTAATTAATGGAAAAAATAGCCATTTTGGCCATTGACTCGGATTTCGACGAAACCAGTTTCATCGGATCTGTAACGGTGAGTTATTGTAGGGTTCCAGTTTCGTAGCGATTGGACTTGTCGTTTGATCGTACGGACTCAATACGCCTTGAAACTGATGAAATTGAAATCAATTGAAATCAATTTGAAAAATATTGATTTGAGCATAACTTCTTCATACGATGGAATTTGAACTTGAAACTTGTTCCATCGCGTTTAAAATGTTTAAAAACATCTATTTTGATATATGGTTGACACAATTTCATTCCGGAGTCGAAATGGGCTTTTGGGGCCACTTTGGTGGTAGCACATAAATCTATCTTATCTATCCATTCAAATGTCAACCCTGCCTATATATATCCTGCTATAAACACTAGCAGCCCTGATTCCTCATTCCATACATTCTATTCCTCCTCTTCCTCAATGGCAGACAAGATTCTATATTTCCAGATCCAATTGCAAATCAAATCCAAAGAAAAATTTTCAAAATCCTCAGAAAAATTTGAAAAAAATATATATTGAAGCTCTCAATGAGCGTAATCTTCTGGTACTATTCATTTTCTGATTTGAAGCTCGATTTTTCCAGAAATTGATGATCCATTTTCAACCATCCATTGCGTCGAAATCATCTTTGCCGGATCGATGAATCAAGGTTACTGGGTCGAGGAGAGTCTCGAGCGGAGTGCATCGGCATAGGTAGCACGTCGAGTTGACGGTTGAATTGGTCACAAAATTTCGATTAGGTCACGATTATAGGTGCGACGGCTAAATGTTTTGGTGACCGGAGTAGTTCGTCGGCGTGGCAGAGGGGTCGCGACGTTGGCACTGTCCTTGTGGTGGGGCGCGGGCGCGATTGGCCCCAGCGTAGAGGCGCGCGTTCATGAGGGTGGCGACGTTCGAATTACTGTACGTGAGACGAGGGTTAGGTTCGTGTACAGTGAGAGGTGACGTGTCTTCTGTGTTCGCTTATTTTATTTTATTTATTATATTTTTATTTCCAATTGCTTTAATTTTCGTAACTTCTTCATACGAGGTCGAAATTACGCGTGGTTTTCTCCGCTAGGTTCGTATTGGGATTCTGGACATTTTGGCGCTGGCTTGGATGAATTTGGAGACTGTCCATTTTTTGGATTTAAATTGGATTTATATTCAATTTAAATTCAAAAGGTGAGTGTTTTAACCCACTCACAACTTCTAGAATTTCTTATATTTGTTAAATTTAATTTTTGTTGTGATTATGCATTTATTTATGACTGTTTAGTATATTTTAATCATCATCTCAGTTAATTGCATTTATTTAAATTAAATCGTCATTTAATTTATTATTGAATATAACTGCCAGTTAATTACCTGTTAAACATTATCAGTTATATATTGATATTGATTGATTGTTTTGGATGATGATTGTGATGGATGTATGATTTTATGATGGGTGAATGCATGTTTATTTATATCGTTATAATATGCATTTATTTCTGATTCGGGATTGCGGTTTGAAATGATATATAACCGTAATTTTTATTTTAAATTACGGATTGAAATGATAAATATCTGTATCACTTGACCATATGGTAGAAAATTTTATACAAACACCGCGGTCTATATATATATATATATATATATATATATATATATTTAGAAAGGATTTATATGGTTTTGTAAAGAAATATACGGGTTATATAAACATCAAATTTATTATTGATTCTAGCTATATATAAATATGCTTTGAAATATAAAATAAGCCCAATAATTAAGTTTTATTTTTTATATAATATGGTTTAATGAATATTGATTTTTGAGATTTTATAAATATTATTTTATATAAAGTTGAATGCTTGAGTTTAAGCTATGTATAAGTTGTCAAATAAAAATTAAGTTTAATAATAGAGTTTGATTTATCTTTTATAAATGTGAGTAAGCATTTAAATTTTATTTTAATATAGAGTGTATAATGATTTAAATAAATTAAGGTTGGGAGATAAATTGGAGTTTTGTTTGAAATTGAAATTATTTAAGAATTAAACTCTAAAAGTTGATGTGAAATTTAGTAAATTGAGGAATTGAAAGGTATAAATTATTATAACTGGATTTTGGGTCTAGGTGAATTAACTGATTATTTCAAGTATAAATGAATTGAAGAAATATTTAGTATTTGGAATTTGAGTTTTGTTTAAAATGATAATGGATTTATTATGTAAAATATTCCAAAATTAAATAATAGAAGATCTGATTTTAAATCTAGATTATCAAATTTTGTTATGGAATTTTGGAATATTAAAGCCCTGAAATATATCGAAATTGAAATATTTTATCGAAATTGAAATGTTTCTAAGTTATGAATTTCAAAGTATGTGTTTTAAAAGTGTATAATTTCGAATGTTGGTTCCAAGGTATATAGATTTGAAAGTACCATAATTTTTGGGAAAAGAATATATTTGAAATCAAAATGATATCATATTGATTGGATTTTTAAAATAGACATGATATCGTATTTATATGGTTCTGAAATGGGTATTATATTCCGGTTTTAAAAGTATAAATTATTTTGAAATGACCATGGTGTTATAATAACGGTTGGTTGTTGAAGAGACCGGGATTGGAAGTTGTCATACTCTCTGCCAACTCCGAAAACCACTTCAACAACCGTGTACGCGGTGGAGTTTACAGAATGAAGTAGGATGGTGGCGACGTTTCCTTTGAGGTAAATACGTGGACCCGACTCCCATGAGTTGGCATAAGGTGGCTAAAACAGGAGCGATTCTCGGGCCAATGAGGTAGCATCTTTGATCGGACATATCCCTTCGATATTATACTAACCTTTGGATTGATTCGGTGACCACTTTTGATTTTTTTTATTTGGGGGTGTGGCTCGAGGTGGGCGGTAGCTGCGATTATACGTTACCACCAGCCCAGATAGCAATTGGTATATCTACCCTGGCATTGCCTAGTTGTGCTGTGTCACCTACCCTAACGCGCCTTATATGATTTTGTTTTGTACCATACCTATGGAGTGCCCTCTGACGACGCCCAGTACGGGGGAGATTACGGTACTGTATAGACTATGGGAATATAGAAGTGTGTTAAGGTGGAAAATGTAAAGCCTTAACGCTATTTTCAGTATATTATACTTTACTTTAGACGCTATTATAATAGCGTATATTACTACATAGTAAATAGTTTAACGGATCCTTAAGAGATGTGAGTCCCGAGCATCTCTTAAGTTACTGCACTCACCTTAGACACTGGATAGGAGATGTCAAATCCCGTAAACACCTCCGACGTCGTTACACTCATATTTATTTCAGTTGGTTTAACTTACATAAGATATTTTAGTTCTGACTCGAGTGTTTTGTCTTTTCAATTCACTCGGGTCAGTCCGAGCATTTCAGGAAGCGAAGACTTTATTTCTGTAGGACGAAGACGAAGATTTCATTATTATTATTATATATTATATTCCACTTCACACTTTATTCCACTGCATCAATTATTATTCGCTGGTATGTGTAACTCTGATATGTATTGTATAAATATAATCAAATATTTATAAAACAGCTTCATGAACTGTATATTTGATTATTATATTTTATCGTTCCGCTGCAAGATTCTATTTTGTTTTATTTCTATCTCTGCTTTTCTTATTTCCCCCATAACAATTCGCCCTTCTGTATGGTTTAAGTATGAAGTGTGTCGTTTATCGTCGATTTAAAGCATGCGAAAAGGCGGGACGTTACATCTGGTATCAGAGCTTTGGTTTTGCGATAAACCTTAGCTTTGGGGGTCTGACTCTTTATAAATAGGGAAGTGATACCTTATGATGAGTCGCTAAGTGTATTTATACGAGAGAGCGTATTTGTTAGTGTTATAAAAAGGTTTTAATATTGTGTTAATCTGTTCCGTTTTGTACTTATAAATTCTGGTTGATGCATGGGGCGCTATGACATCAATAGGAATTTCTAAACACTTAATAAGATAGACCGACACAATATTTGTTTTGAATATAGGTGAATGAAATAATTTTGCCTATTATATTTTCTATATATATAAAGTAAATTTTTATAAAGGTTATATTTGGTTGTGTTATATTGGTCGATAGGTAATGAAATTTATATATAATAGTTGAAATGAGATGGAAAATGAAATAAATGAAAATTGAAAATTTAGAACTTAAGTCCCGGGGTTTTGAAAATTCTTTCAATGATTTTGGAATATAATAATAATATTATTATTTAGAAGGATTTTCTGATATAAATATTTCAATATAATTTGGAAGAATTGTTTTAAAGAAGATTTTGGAAAAAAATTAAGTTCCGTACTTTCCTCTTTATCGCTGGAAAATAATTTCGATGATGGCGGTCGCATCATCGACATTCATTTTCGAGTTTCGAAGGGGAAAGACCACTGTAGTAGTTTACTGCAGATTCATTTTTTGATAAACAAATATAAATTTTAAAATTGTTTTAAATATAATTGGATATATAAACTGTAAGTATGTACATTTATCTATTATTTTAAAATAATTTGAAATTAAACCCGGCATTTATTTCTTAAGTTTCTGTTAATTAATAATTTCAGTTATTATAGTGAAATTGAATGTAACTAATTTATAATTAGAACCTTTAATTAAAATAAGAAATTTAATGCTAAGTTATGATTGAAATTAAAAGAAATTTGAAATGTGTAACCTATAAGACAAGGGATATTAAGATTGGACATTAAATTAATTAAAGATAGTGAGAAAAAATTGTATAATTTCTCAATTACATTCTTAAAGCATATACATAACTTACCATATAATGAAAGTTATTTTCAATTTAAATTCAAAAGGTGAGTGTTTTAACCCACTCACAACTTCTAGAATTTCTTATATTTTTTAAATTTAATTTTTGTTGTGATTATGCATTTATTTATGACTGTTTAGTATATTTTAATCATCATCTCAGTTAATTGCATTTATTTAAATTAAATCGTCATTTAATTTATTATTGAATATAACTGCCAGTTAATTACCTGTTAAACATTATCAGTTATATATTGATATTGATTGATTGTTTTGGATGATGATTGTGATGGATGTATGATTTTATGATGGGTGAATGGATGTTTATTTATATCGTTATAATATGCATTTATTTCTGATTCGGGATTGCGGTTTGAAATGATATATAACCGTAATTTTTATTTTAAATTACGGATTGAAATGATAAATATCTGTATCACTTGACCATATGGTAGAAAATTTTATACAAACACCGCGGTCTATATATATATATATATATATATATATATATATATATATATATATATTTAGAAAGGATTTATATGGTTTTGTAAAGAAATATACGGGTTATATAAACATCAAATTTATTATTGATTCTAGCTATATATAAATATGCTTTGAAATATAAAATAAGCCCAACAATTAAGTTTTATTTTTTATATAATATGGTTTAATGAATATTGATTTTTGAGATTTTATAAATATTATTTTATATAAAGTTGAATGCTTGAGTTTAAGCTATATATAAGTTGTCAAATAAAAATTAAGTTTAATAATAGAGTTTGATTTTTTTTTTATAAATGTGAGTAAGCATTTAAATTTTATTTTAATATAGAGTGTATAATGATTTAAATAAATTAAGGTTGGGAGATAAATTGAAGATTTATTTGAAATTGAAATTATTTAAGAATTAAACTCTAAAAGGTTGATGTGAAATTTATTAAATTGAGGAATTGAAAGGTATAAATTATTATAACTGGATTTTGGGTCTAGGTGAATTAACTGATTATTTCAAGTATAAATGAATTGAAGAAATATTTAGTATTTGGAATTTGAGTTTTGTTTAAAATGATAATGGATTTATTATGTAAAATATTCCAAAACTAAATAATAGAAGATTTGATTTTAAATTCAGATTATCAAATTTCGTTATGGAATTTTGGAATATTAAAGCCCTGAAATATATCGAAATTGAAATATTTTATCGAAATTGAAATGTTTCTAAGTTATGAATTTCAAAGTATGATGTTTTAAAAGTGTATAATTTTGAATGTTGGTTCCAAGGTATATAGATTTGAAAGTACCATGATTTTTGGGAAAAGAATATATTTGAAATCAAAATGATATCATATTGATTGGATTTTTAAAATAGACATGATATCGTATTTATATGGTTCTGAATGGGTATTATATTTCGGTTTTGAAAGTATAAATTATTTTGAAATGACCGCGGTGTTATAATAACGGTTGGTTGTTGAGAGACCGGGATCGGAAGTTGTCATACTCTCTGCCAACCCCGAAAACCACTTTAACAACCATGTACGCGGTGGAGTTTCCAGAATGAAGTAGGATGGTGGCGACGTTTCCTTTGAGGTAAATACGTGGACCCGACTCCCATGAGTTGGCATAAGGTGGCTAAAATATGAGCGATTCTCGGACCAATGAGGTAGCACCTTTGATCGGACACATCCCTTCGATATTATACTTTGACTTTTGGATTGATTCGCTGGCCACTTTTAATTTTTTTATTTGGGGGTGTGGCTCGAGGTGGGCGGTAGCTGCGGTTATGCGTTACCACCAGCCCAGATAGCATTCAAATTTGGAAAACCACACAAGCAGAAAGTCAAATTCTTTGTTGCAAAGCAAAGAAAAACCACAAAGAATCTCAAAATCATTCCACAACTATTTGTGATCTAGGTTATTATGATAAGAGGATTGAAGCATGCTTACAAAGTGGCAAAGTCAGCTCGGACATTTTCCATAGCAAACTCTTTCAGCTCAATGCTAAGCATAGATCAAAAGAGCTATCGGGTTGGAACAATCTCAATTTCAATGGCTCAGTTGCTGGAGGCGGCTGTTCCAGTACTAAAACATGGAGCTTCTCCCGCAAGGGAAGTCAATAATCACTTGTAAATAACTACACTACTCTTGATATTAATGTACAGAATCATAATGAATTGTTATTCAACTCACCGGGTTTTCGGAGGAGCTACCGCATGTCCAAATTCAAGCCAAAAGAGTCGGATTTCCTACCATATCAAAGAGAATTGCAACTAGAATACAATAATCAAAGAATAGACGACAGTTCTTATAAACATAATGTTAATGGCAAAATCTATCACTTATTTGTCTGGAAATGAAGAGAAAGTAACAAGTCTTAGCAAAGCTTAACCCAGCATAACATCAATAACCAGAGAGGTGAAAGTAGTAAGCATCAAAAATAAGTGAAGCCAGCTACTAAAGATCATGAGTCACTAATCAGAAGAATAGAGCATAGAGTTGAGATAATTATAAACACTCTCAAATCTGCAATAGACACACTGACTGCAGGCCCAAGATCAGACTTAATTAACTAGGCAGAAAACTGCACTCAAAACACACACTGCTATTTTATACAAGAGAGAACAAGAATATTACTTATGAAATATTCTGATTTTTATATATCTGATCTAATGCAATTCTGCAGGGTACATTTTTATAATAGCGGTAGAATATTCTAGATAATTATGAGCCTGTTCAAATTCCATATTAATTGCAAGTATCAAAAACAATTTTTTGATACATGAACCTAATAATGCATAATTATCTTCTCAATAAACAAAGTTTGCACAACTTTCAACACTCCCCCTTTGTGCGAACTTCGGAAACCACACCAAGTTGTGCTCTAAGAAACTCAAATTTCATTTTTGGCAGGGCCTTCGTAAATATATCAGCAAGCTGTTCGTTCGTATCAATTTTGATGAGATCAATCTCTTCTTGCAGCACTTTCTCTCGTATGAAGTGATAGTGAACTTCGATGTGTTTAGTCCTTGCATGAAAAACAGGATTTGAGGCCAACTGAATTGAGCTCATATTATCACAATAGAGCTTAACGGGTTCCATTTTAGGATGAGAAATGTCCTTGATCAATCTAGTTAACCATACACACTCCTGTGCAGCAAGTGTGGCAGCATTATACTCTACATCTGTACTTGATAATGCTACAGTGACTTGCTTCTTGCTACACCACGATATTGCCGACCATCCGAGATCAAAAATATAGCCAAAAGTAGATTTTCTAGATGAGGGATCTCCTGCCCAATCTGCATCAGTGAATCCGCTAAGTAAAAACTCTGCACCTTCTTTATACATCAGCCCGTAATTCATTGTGTGCTTAAGATAACGAAGTATTCTTTTAGCTGCATCCAAATGTGGCTTCCTTGGCTTTTGCATAAATTGACTAACAACTCCAACCGGAAAAGAAATATCAGGTCTTGTAATCGTTAAGTATATTAAACTTCCAACCAAAGTACGATATGATGTCACATTTTTGAGCTCTTTTCCCATGTTAGCTCTTAACTTCAGATTTTGCTCCATTGGCATAGCTGCTGGTCTGCAATTAATCATCTTGAATTTCTCAAGAATCCTTTTAGCATATTGACCTTGAGAAACATGAATACCTTCCTTGCTCCTTGATACCTCCAAACCAAGAAAGTGCCTCAGTTCCCCTAAATTTTTCATCTCAAAATGGATGGCAAGTTCATCTTTTAACCTGTTTATTTCTTGCTCATCACTATCAGTTATTATCATGTCATCAACATATAATAACACAAGAATATGCACCTTCAAATCTTTCCTTATGAATAAACTTGCATCAGCACTAGAGGAAACAAAACCGCAAAATGTTAGATATTGAGCAATTTTTCCAAACCAGGCCCGCGGTGCTTGTTTAAGCCCATAAAGTGCTTTCTTGAGTCTACATACATAACCAGGAAAACTCTTTGACTTGAACCCCGAAGGCTGCTCCATATATATTTCCCTATCAAGATCTCCATAAAGGAATGCGTTCTTCACATCTAGTTGCCAAAGTTTCCATCCTTTTGAGACCGCCATAGATAAAGTAGCTCGAATGGACGTCATCTTGGCTACTGGACTGAAAGTTTCCTCATAGTCCAGCCCATATTTTTGAGAGAAACCACGAGCAACAAGCCTCGCCTTATATCGATCGAAACTTCCATCAGATTTACGCTTGACCTTGTAAACCCATTTACATGAAATTGGTTTAACTCCTTTAGGTTTAGGAACCAGATCCCATGTCTCATTTTTATGGAGTGCTGATATTTCTTCTTCCATTGCAGCTTCCCAATTTGGATTACCATGAGCATCTTCATACAAGGATGGTTCATATTCATCAAATGGGGCAGCAAAGAAGCATTCTGTTAACAATCAGCTCCAATAATGTAGTCCTTGTATTGTTCATTCCTCCTTCATGTTCTTTGTGATCTTCGAGGGAGTTGCTCACTTCCTTGCCTTTCATCATTACCTTCATGAGTTGTCTCACTTTCACTTGCAGAGTCATTATGAGGTATAGTTGGGCTTGGAGGATTTAATACATCTTCATTTTCATTTTTTTGAAGGATCTGAAATATGTGTTAGTATAGGCTGCACGTAATAAGATGATGTTTCATCAAAGACCACGTCCCTAGATGTCATAACTTTGAGTGTGTCGGGATCCATACACCGCCATCCTTTCCTATTGGGATCATAGCCAACAAATACGCATTTCCTTGCCTTAGCATCCATTTTAGCACGCAGCTGATCTGAAACATGAACATAGCATGTAGAGCCAAAAATTATGAAATATGAAACCGAGGGTTTCTGCTTGTAGAGAAGTTCGTAGGTGGTTTTCATGCCAATAATTTTAGAGGGCAATCTATTTATTACATGACAAGCACATTGCATAGCTTCTGCCCATAGCTCTTGTGGAAGGCTTTTTGCATGCATCCAGCTTCTACTTACCTCTTGTAAATGCCTTAATTTGCGTTCAGCAACTCAATTTTGCTGCGATGGTCTTGGACATGTAAATTGTCTTCTTATTCCATGCCTTTCACAAAAATCAATAAACTCGTTGGATGTAAATTCTCCTCCATTATCTGTTCGCAAACACCTGATCCTTCTTCGAAGCTCCCACTCAATCTTTCTCTTGAATTGCTTGAAGATTAAGAAAGTTTCAGACTTTTCCTTCATGAAGAAAACCCATGAAAATCTCGTATAGTCATCAACAATTACAAGCATATATTGAAGGCCACTATAACTCGTTGTACTACTTATTAATAAATCAGAATGGATTAGCTACAAAGGTTTTGTACTTCTTATTGAAGATTTTCCGAAAGGAAGACGATGTGCTTTGCCATATTTGCATCCTTCACAAACACCTTCACAATGAAAACTTCCCAAGTTAGGCAGCCCATTAACAATATTATTTGCTGAAATATTTTTCAGCTTCTCATAGCTCACATGAGCCAAACGAGCATGCCACAAAGATGCTTTATCTTGTTGGCTTGTCATCTCCACAAAAGCTTCATTTGCCGTCAAGACATAGAGAGAATTAACTCTTTTTCCCTTCAACACTATATCAGCCTCAATACTTCGAACATTTTCCAGAATCTTAACATCATTTGGGCCAAATAAAATATATCTACCTGAATTTGAAAGTTGAGATACTGAAATTAGATTTTTTTTGTCATACTGGGAACATGATATACACCTTTTAGAGTGACCTGGCCAGCATTCGAATCCATGGTCTTCATTTTAACATGTCCTTCATTCTTTACAGGATGAACGGAGCTGTCTGCTGTCACAATTGCTTTGTTTCCCTTATGTTCCTTCTGAGATGAAAGCAATGAAACGTCGCCTGTTAAGTGATGAGAGCAGCTGGAGTCGATGATCCAATCTTGTGAGTAGTTGATGGCTGCCTTGCCTCCTTCCAAAGTGTCTCCATCATAAGAAGTTAGTGCATATTCTTGAGAAAAATCATCTAAACTTACTGTTTCAGTAGAAAGACAAGTTTCCCAACCACGATTTTTATCTTCATTTGCCGAGATACTTGCATTTCCTTCGACTATTTTAGATCTGCAAAACCTCTTAATGTGTCCCGATTTGCCACACCTGTTGCATACTATTTCCTTCCTGGCCTTGTATTGAGAATTCTCTGGATGTGTCTCTTTTTGTCTGAACTTCGTACCTGTCCAGCCTTCCCTTTCATTCGTATTCCTCAGTCTCCATTGCTCTCTGCTGCTGAAATGTTTTCCCTTCGAGTTCTCTCCTTCCTTGGAATTATTTCCCTTCCAATTCTTGTAGTTGTATCGCCTTCTTCCTGCAAATAATGCCTCGTCGTTTTCAGAAATTGAAGCTTTTGTCATCTGCATAGCTAAAGCTTCTTGATTGGCAAGTAGATTCTCCAATTCAACGATGCTAGGCTGATTCGCCCATCCTTGAATGGATGTCAAGAACGGGGTGTACTCCTTTATGCCACGAATCAGATATCTGCGCATTCGTGCCTCCTTAATTGGCTCGTCTGGATCAAGTTCTGAAATTTCTGCACATAAACTCTTCACTTTCTGAAAATATTAAGCAATTGTCATGCTCTCTTGATTTGTATTTGCCAATTCGTTCTCCAAAAACTGAAGTCTGGTCGTGTTCTTTTTAGTAAACAGCTTCTCCAATGTGTCCCAAACGTCCTTTGGAGACTCCTTATCACGAATGTGATCAATCAAATCTTTGTGAATAGAACCTCGCAATGCAAACAAGGCCTTTCCACACTTTATCTTCCATTTTCTCCTTGCTTCAGAATTATTTGGTGTATCCTGAGGCAAATCGGTATCTCCTCCATCAACAATATCCCAGAGATCCTGTCCTTGGAGGTATGCTTTCATGCACACTCTCCAATATTGATAGTTGTTGTTGGTTAATTTCTCCATTCCAAACTGATTCAAAGCTCCACCATTGATATCCATCTCCTGGAATACAAACACCAGCAACAGCAGCGAATTTTGTGCCTTAATTTTCGCGAGCAGCCTCCACTAAAAACAACAGCTGATACGCAGCTCTGATACCAAGCTGAGAGAATTATAAACACTCTCAAATCTGCAATAAACACACTGACTGCAGGCCCAAGATCAGACTCAATTAACTAGGCAGAAAACTGCACTCAAAACACACACTGCTGTTTTATACAAAAGAGAACAAGAATATTACTTATGAAATATTCTGATTTTTATACATCTGATCTAATGCAATTCTGCACATTTTTATAATAGCAGTAAATATTCTAGATAGTTATGAGCCTGTTCAAATTCCATATTAATTGCAAGTATCAAAAACAATTTTTTGATACGTGAACCTAATAATGCATAATTATCTTCTCAATAAACAAAGTGTTAATCCCGTTTTGCTCAACGACTCATTGGAGCTACGACTCAAGGAAAGCACCGACTCAACTGATAGCGACTCACCTACTCAAGAAGGACTCACGACTCATAGAGATAAGCAACTCAATAGACCAACGACTCAAAGCTGGCAGCGACTCAATAGATTACCGACTCATCTACTTAAGGAAGGTACCGACTCATTTGATAGCGACTCAGTCAGCTGACAGCTCAAAGGGTTAACGGTTCATAAAGAAAGCCGACTCAGTAAGTTGCCGACTCATCAAGACTATCGACTCACGACTTAAGGAGCCTAACGGGTTAAAGCATTAACGACTCATTGAAAGGGATTGCCTCAGCAACTCAACAGATCCACGACTCATCATAAGAAACGACTCAAGATGGTTGACGACTCATAACCCAGGATGACTCGTCCGCGACTCAAAGCCACTGAGTCGTATTCTGTTACAACAATGCATGTCCTAGTAAGGGTCGACTCGCCAGCGACTCAAGACTACAGGTGAGTCGGTCACGACTCAACCTGACTCGGCCACGACCTAACTTGACTCGGGGACGACTCAGCTTGAGTCGGTTGCGACTCATGACTTGTACGCAAAATTCATATCCAGGCCTGCCTATAAATACGTAGCCACCTCCAACATTCAGGGGACTTTTGGTCAATCAATTTCAAGCACCATTACTCTGCCGAATTCCAGACTACTTCAACACTTAAAGCTTTTGAGATTCAAAGAACGTCTAAAAGAACTTCATGAAGAAATCATCTACATCCACCATGAATTCGGAGAATTCTCTCGCATCGAAGTTTGAGCCACTTGTTCTAAGTCTTTTGTAATTCAAAGTGTGTTGTACTTGAGAAGATTTGTATCAACTTGTAACGTGATCATCAATAAAAGTACTTAAAGTGGACGTAGGCTATTCCCATAAGCCGAACCACTATAAAATTGCTGTTGTTTACTGCTTTTCTGCTATTACTTGCTTATAATTCTTTCCCGATCTATCGGGTGGTGCTTTCACAACTACACTTCACACACCGGGGTGTTAGCGTTCAAATTTAAGCGTTAACATTTTTGGTGCTTTCACTGAGAATTGAACTCAGGACAGCTGTCATCATTGCTTCGCAGAGATTTGAAGAAAGAATTTCCTTAAAAACCAGAAGTATATCTGAGATTATGGCTCCTGGAAGGAAAAGTAGATCTATCAGATCTGGGAACATTCAAGAGGAAACCTCCGCTTCCCCTGTGCCTAATCTACCCACTCCGTCTGTTGGAGTTACAAAAGCGGAATTGGATGCTGTGATTCTAGGGCTAAACCAGCAGATAAACGCCCAAAATGCACAACTAGAGGCTCAAAGTGCCCAGAATGCTCTGATTCTGAATAAGTTGAACGACTTACTTGGGGCAAACAATCAACCGGCTGGTAATGAAAGGAACTATGCTGGCAACATTCATGATGCTAATGAAAGGAATGCTCCTGAAAGGCCTACTAGTCCCTTTGAGCAGGCAGTACCTGACGCCGGTGGATCTAGAACTCGGCATGATGAGGAATATCTTTCTGGAATGGTCCGGCAGATCATGAAAGAAAGTATGCAAAGAGTTGAAGATGAGAAGGAATGGGGTTTCACCCCAAGTAAAACTCCGTTTACTGAAAAATCTTGAAGGCGGAATTTCCAAGGAAGTTTGTCCCTCTGACTATTCCAGCTTACAAAGGGACAAGTGATCCGAATGAGTTCTTGTATAAGTACGATTGGCACATGACGGGTGCCAGGGCCTCCGATGAAATAAAGTGCCGATATTTCCCCGTATACCTGGAAGGCGTGGCTTTACTGTGGTTCACCAAGTTACCAGTCCGATCTATCGATCAGTTTTCAGACTTGACCAGAAAATTCAAGGAGCAGTTTAGACTATATGCTTCGAAGGCCAAGGATATTATGTCACTATCGAGTTTATAGCAGAATCCTGGTGAGTCTATCAGATCCTTCTTGAACCGCTTCAATATAGCACTGGCTGAGGTGGACAATGCTGAACCACGAATGATATTGACTTATCTGATGAGGGCTATCGATAAGTCAAGCGAATTTGGGAAATGGTTAAATATGAAGGAGCCAACCTCTCTCGAAAAGTTCTACAAAAAAGCAGACGAATTCATTCGCTTGGAAAGCCGTCCTTTACCAGTAAAGACAGTGTTGGAAAAAGCAGAAGACAACACTGTCGCTCCACGCAAGAATGAATCGGTGGGGCAAAAAAGGGAGAATAGTAATGGGAAGAAACAGGGTAATCTGAAGAAGCCCCGATCCTTCAAGCCATCAGAATATACTCCACTATCACATACACCGGAGCACATCTACCTGGCCACTAAAGATTCCGTCGATTTCCCTAAACCTATCCCTTTGAGAACTGGGAGAAAAGCCATACAAAGTGGGAAATTCTGCCGCTTCCACAATCAACCAGGTCATGAAACTGATGAATGCCGCCAGCTGAAAAATCTGATTGAAGAGTTGCTAAGAGAAAACAAGTTGCAGCAATTCGTGAAAAAGAATAGCAACAATCTTGCATCGTCGAGTCAGGGGCAGCGGGCTCCTGTTCATCAGCCTGGGGCAGGAGAGAAAGCTACGGGGCTTGAATCTGGAAGGCCCGTTATCAATGTCATTTCAGGAGGACCTCACCCAGCTGGCAAAAGTTGGGGTGAGATGGAGAGATATTCCAGGGCTTTGAAATATGCTCCAGCCGAAGAAAACGTCTTTGTTCTAGAAGACACTACGCCCCATAAACAACAGAAAACTTTCAGTGACGACATTATTTTCAGAGCCAGAGATTCCACAGGTATTGAAGCTCCTACTTTAGATCCCTTGGTCATCTCGGCTGGTATTGGACCAGCCATTGTCAGAAGAGTCCTCATTGACTGCGGAGCATCATGTAATATTCTCTTCAAGAAGACATTTGACCAGATGAAAATCCCTATGATCGATGTGCAAGCCTCATCACAGAAAATCGTTGGCTTCACTGGGGAGCCAAAGCAACCAGTAGGAACCATCGATCTGTTTGTAGAACTTGGGGAAGGAGAAAGGAAAGTGGTCCGAAAGCAAACCTTTGTGATCGTCGACGAGTATTCTGCTTATAATGCTTTTCTTGGCCGTCCAACACTCGCAGCATTCAAAGCTATCCTAGCCCCGTGGTGCCTCACTATTAAATTTCCTACTGACAATGGAGTAGGAGTTATAAAAGGGGATCAAAATGCTGCGCGAGAATGCTATTGGACAGAGCTGCGAGAGTCAAGAAAAAGGGAAATGGGAAAGGATGCGGCAACTCCAGTCCGCATCAAGGAACCAGCTTTGTAGCAATTACAGAGCGGACCCTGCACTGGCGAGCACAGCGGGGCACGGAAAGAAATGGATCCCAGAAAAGCCAGTACAGGGGAGAATAGAGTAGTACCGGTGGAAACAACAGTTCCGGTACCTGTTGACCCAAAGGACCCAAATAAGGTGTTGAATGTGGGTTCGCAGCTTAATGTTTCGATTCAGAATATCTTGATATCTTTCCTGAAGGCGAATTTGGATGTCTTTGCTTGGACTCATGCCGATATGTGTGGAATATCCCCGGAAGTTGCGGTACACGCTCTGAATATTGACCCAAAGTTTACGCCAGTTAAACAGAAAAGAAGAACCCAGGGTCCAGAAAGGTCAGCAGCATTAAAAGAAGAAGTTGATCGACTCATGGAAAATAACTTCATCAAAGAATCTACATATCCG
The DNA here is from genome assembly GCA_030765085.1 of Allium cepa. NCBI lineage: Eukaryota > Viridiplantae > Streptophyta > Magnoliopsida > Asparagales > Amaryllidaceae > Allium > Allium cepa. Next base: position 210,363,880 of record CM060940.1, on the reverse strand, counting down.
AATTGGGTTTCAAATCCTGTGTTGGTCAAGAAAGCTAATGGGAAATGGAGAGTGTGCATCGATTTTTCTGATCTAAACAAGGCTTGCCCCAAAGATTGCTTCCCATTACCCAGGATCGATCAACTGGTAGACGGAACTGCGGGACATGAATTGTTATCCTTCATGGATGCCTATTCCGGTTATAACCAAATCATGATGCATGAGCCGGATCAGGAGGATACAAGCTTTATTACAGATGTTGGGCTTTATTGCTACAGAGTTATGCCCTTCGGATTAAAAAACGCAGGGGCAACCTACCAAAGACTTGTTAATGCTATGTTCAAACCGCAATTGGGCAAAACTATGGAAGTCTATGTCGACGACATGTTAGTAAAGTCCAGGAAAGCAGCGGATCACATTGAACACTTAGCAGAAATGTTCGCAGTCCTCCGTAAATACAAAATGAAGCTTAACCCCCTGAAATGTACATTTGGGGTCGAATCCGGAAAGTTCTTAGGTTTTATTGTCAGTGCTAGGGGCATAGAGGCTAGTCCAGCTCAAATTACTGCCTTGAAAGAAGTCAAAGCTCCTAGAACAAAGAAGGAATTGCAGAGTCTCAACGGAAAGATCGCCGCCCTGAGTCGGTTCATTTCCAAAGCTACTGATAAATGCATCCCATTCTTCGATGCCCTGAAAAAAGGAAAGAAGAACTTTGAATGGACTCCCGAATGCCAAAAAGCCTTTGAAGAGTTGATCCATCATATGGAAACGCCTCCGATACTTTCTAGGCCAGACAATGGTGAGGATCTTCTTATATACTTGGCAGTATCATCTCATGCTCTAAGTGCAGCGCTGATACGGGAAGACAAAAGGATTCAACATCCAGTTTACTATATCAGCAAAAGACTCACTGGGGCAGAGCTGAATTACTCCAAGTTGGAAAAACTCGCCTATTGCCTACTAGTTGCATCGAGGAAACTGAGGCAATATTTCCAAGCTCATCCTATCAAAGTACTCACTGATCAACCTCTGAAGCAAGTCCTGTTTCGCCCTGAAACTTCGGGTCGTCTTCTAAAATGGAACATTGAACTTAGTCAATATGACATCACCTATCACCCCCGAAAAGCAATCAACGGTCAAGCTTTAGCTGATTTCATTGCAGAATTCACAGAGAAAGATAATGGTGAGGAAAAAGCGATCAATGATTCTCCAATCCAGTGGAAGATGTATGTTGATGGCGCAAGAAATGACTACTGTTCTGGAGCCGGAGTGGTACTTGAAACTCCTGAAGGTCGATCATTATGTTATGCACTAAGACTGGAATTCCCTTCAACAAACAATGAAGCAGAATATGAAGCTCTTATTGCAGGTCTGAAAATCGCTAAAGAGCTAAACATTCGAGCATTACAAATTTTCAGTGATTCTCAGCTTATTGTATGCCAAGTCAAGAAGGAATTTCAAGCGAAAGGTGGAAACCTGCCTTCCTACTTGTCAAAGGCTTGGGAACTCCTATATGAACTCGATCACTATTCAATAAGCCACATTCCTCGGGAAGAGAATATGAAGGCAGATTCCCTCGCAAAGTATTCAAGTTCTGGTGAAGCTCAACTATTGGGATTGGTCCCTGTAGAAGTCCTTTCAGCGCCAAGTATAGACGAGATGGATATAGACTGGATTGTGAATGTATCTCAAGAACAAGAGTCATGGATGACTCCAATACTGGATTACCTACTCAGGGGTTCTCTGCCAGAAAACTCGATAGAAAGACGAAAGCTTCTAAGAAAGGCCTCTCGCTATGTAATTCAGGATGGCCGATTATACAGACGGGGATTCTCAATGCCATTGCTTCGATGTGTATCCCGGGAAGAGTCCAAAACAATCCTAGCTGAAGTGCATGGAGGAGAATGCGGTGATCATTCAGGTGGTCAAACACTAGCAAAGAAAATTCTCCGATACGGATATTTTTGGCCAGAAATTAATCGGGATGCCGCAGATTACTCCCGAAAATGTGACAAGTGCCAAAGATATGCCAAAATTCCTAGAGCACCTTCTACCGAACTCACACAGATGGTCAGTCCATGGCCATTTGCAATTTGGGGAATGGATCTCATTGGGCCGCTACCAACTGCTAAATCAGGGATTAAATATGCTATTGTTGCAGTTGATTATTTTACTAAGTGGGCTGAAGCTGAACCATTGGCTACGATCACTTCAAAGAAAATGATAAGCTTTGTGACCAAGAATATCATTTGCAGATACAGTGTGCCTCAGAAAATAATCACAGACAATGGAACTCAGTTTGAAAGCGAGGAATTCCAGGATTTTTGCAAGCGATTCAAAATCCAGAAAAGCTTTTCGGCAGTAGCTCATCCGCAGGCAAACGGGCAAGTGGAAGCAGTGAACAAGATCATCAAATCAACCGTCAAAAAGCAACTCGAAAGAGCAAAAGGTGGTTGGGTCGATAAACTACCACTTGCACTATGGGCATACAGAACTACTCACAAAACTGCAACTGGGCATACTCCTTTTGCGTTAGCATACGGATCGGAAGCAATGATCCCGGTTGAAGCAGAGGTCCCTTCACACAGAAGAATCCATTTCAATCAAGCAGAAAATGAAAAGCTGCAACTTGAAGCGCTGGATCTCCTTGATGAAAAAAGAAATGAAGCTAACCTCAGAGTTGCAGCTCATCAGCAAAGGATAGCCAGACATTTCAATTCCAAAGTTCGGCAACGCAGCTTTGAAATTGGAGATCTAGTCCTGAAAAGAATTATGACCGCGACAGGTGTGTTTGGGCCAAATTGGGAAGGACCATATGTAATAGGTCAGAAGCTTCTTGACGGCACATTCAAGCTCACCACTGTTGATGGAGATCAAATTCCAAGGGCATGGAACAGCAACCACTTGCGTCCATACTTTACTTGAAAATTTTGTTGAAAAATTGTAAAAAGAATTATGAATGTCTGATTCTTGTAATTGAAAGCAATTGTGAAACTGATGCAAGTAAATAATGAAAGAATATAAAGTGGATGTAGGCCCAATTTCATGGCCGAACCACTATAAATCTTGTGTTCCTTATTATCATTATATGTTTGCTTTGTTTTCGATATAAAAATACATAAAATGTATTGCTAAAATGTCAATTTAAATTTTTGCAGACAATGGAAATAAAACTTGCGCATAATAAGACCGAGCGATTCTCACCATCATTCAACAAACAAATTTCAAGTCACAAAGGCCTCGAATTCAAATCCTAGATAGGAAATACTTCAATTGAACGGCTAATGATTTCGATAGAAACGAGCCCTTGCTGATAAATTGAGATTGTTTGAACAAACAAACATCCAATTAGGAAGCTAGTGCCCGTTCTCACGAACTTGCCTGGCAATGAAGTACACTTCCTTGGATTAAACAAGCCACTTGTGAGAGAAAGGGGAATGAAAACTTGAAAAGAAAAAAAAAAAAGGATCGCTGAAAAGGCATAAGCAAATGAACAGAGGAACAACCAAAGCTACCATCAGCGGCACAAGTCCTCTTCGGAGGCGCAACTCTTCGGAGGATAAAAGACCTCTAATGGGTCATACGCCACAAAAAAGAAAGTTCTCTACTCAACAAAAAAGATTGGAGGAGTCATGACCCTCCAACCATGAGAGAGTAACTTCCAGGCGATGAAAACCCTCTTTGAGGCACATTTCACCAGGAGTTGAAGTGTAGCAACCGCTCTTCGGAATTTCACTTCACCAGAGTTGAAATGTAAACAAAATAAAAGCCCTCTTCGGAGGCCCATTTCACCAGGAGTTGAAGTGTTATAACCGCTCTTCGGAATTTCACTTCACCAGAGTTGAAATGTAAACAAAATAAAAGCCCTCTTCGGAGGCCCATTTCACCAGGAGTTGAAGTGTTATAACCGCTCTTCGGAATTTCACTTCACCAGAGTTGAAATGTAAACAAAATAAAAGCCCTCTTCGGAGGCACATTTCGCCAGGAGTTGAAGTGTAGCAACCGCTCTTCGGAATTTCACTTCACCAAAGTTGAAATGCAAAAACAAAGACCTTCTTGAAAGCCCACGTTCCACCAAGATTGAAATAAAACTTCCAAGTGTTGAAGCGTGAAAAGGCTTTCTTCGAAGGCACAACTCTTTGGGGGTACACGTTTCACCGAGATTGAAATAAAACTTCCAAGTGTTGAAACGTAAAAAATCCCTCCTTAGAGGTACGACCCCCTCCCGGGGACACAATCAAGAAAAAAGACCTCTTTGGAAGCACACGTTTCACCGAGATTGAAATAAAACTTCCAAGTGTTGAAACGTGAAAAGGCTTTCTTCGAAGGCACAACTCTTTGGGGGTACACGTTTCACCGAGATTGAAATAAAACTTCCAAGTGTTGAAACGTGAAAAATCCCTCCTCAGAGGTACAATTTTGTATAAAAAAAAAAAAAAAAAAAAATCCTCATCAAAAGCGTACTTTAACTTTCAAATGGAAAATGATCGTAAAAAGAAAGGAAGTTAAAGTACCCTTCAGAGGTCCGCTTTACCACATAGAGGAATTCACTTGGTAAAATATGCACATAAGCAAAAGAGAAAAGTGATTTCTTCGAACGACAAAGCGTAAAAACTTATACGAAGGGAGTTGTACTCAATAAAAATTTTCTTTAAAGAATAAAATAATTATTCTTTAACAAATAAGAGTGCAAGTCCCCTCGAAGTATAAAATATCGCAACAAGCTTAAGGTATGGGGGCAACATGGTATAGTAGTATAGCTGCCTCAGTAAAGTAATACTCAAGCAACATACCATAAGCCCGCTGCAATACTATATAAACGAACTTGTGCAAAAATAAATAGTAAATGCATTCTCAAATTCAAACAGAAGTTTGTACAAACGAAGAATCATTTTATTCAACTATAATGCAGATACAGGTTTCAAAATAAAAGCGGGGGCCGGTACCCGCACAACTCTCGGCCAGTTCATACAAAAGGCAAAAAGCTAAAATCTTCACTTCTTCTTCCCTCCTTTGGACCCTTTACTCGGTCGAATAACCAGCTTTTCAGGTCGGCCAGTGGGTATAAGGGAAGTGGGAGAGGCAGGTGTAACCGGTCCAACTTCCGGCTCCTCTTCAGTGGCGGTGATTTTCTTCCCCCTCCTCTTTGATGTCCCACGCTTCTCTCTCCTCTGTGAGGAAGACTCACTCCCCGGAGTGACAAGTTTTGATAGAACAATGTCGTCAGAAGGAGTCCGTTCCGGGGAAATGTCACCTCCCTCAGGTCTCTCATCTTTCTGCTCTTGCGAAGCGATGGGATCATCCAAGCCGTGAAGAGCCTCTATTTGTTCCTCCTGTGATCCAGGTTGCGAGGCAGAAGGAGGCACCGCCTGAAGAGATGAAGGAAGGATGACCGGAGGAGTAGAAGTTTGAGCAGTGCTTGGTACTTTCTCTACAGAAGAAAAAAGGTTAAAGTCAGTAAAAAGAGGAGATGAGGGTTCACCAATGAAGTCAGTAAAGAGAGGAGATGAAGGCTCGTCAAGGTTGAGAAAATAGCCAAGGAGCTCGTGAAACTCATGTGAAATAAACGAGTAACCAGCTTGAGCAGAATTGACAGTAGCGAGATTAACAGTGAAGTTACCTGGAGAAGCTGGTTTCCTGATATCGACTTCATAAGCTTGCGTATCAGCGCTCTCTTCACCCTCGTCTCCACCTTGTGTGCTTGTAATATCAGCGGTAACTTTGGTGGGAGAAGCGAGATGGGAACTGGAACCAATAATGTCGACTTCAGACGAAGAAGGTGGCTGGACTAGAGTAGTTGAAGTGGTTTTCCCCAGCTGATCCCCTTCCGTCACTTCGGTTCTTAGTTTGGCAAGTTGTTCCTTTCCCCTGGCGAGAGCAGCGCGAGCGTCTTCATCAAAATAATGCCTTTCCAGGGCTGGCTCGTCATAACCAGCACCTTCAGCACCAAGCATATCGAGGGCGGCCTCCCACACTTCAGCTAAAGTGATCTCATACTTGGGACCAAGAAAGGCGAGGCTTCCACGCCCCAAGACGCTATGCAAGTAGAAGTCGAATAATGTTGAGCCGAAGCTGTTTTTGGTCGCCTCATGAGATTCTTCGGCTGCGATTTTGCCGGCGACAGCCTCATCGCGCTCCCTTTCAGTTCTGGAAAGCTGAAGCTTAAGCATTTGTATCTCCGCCTCCTGGGAGTTGTTTTTCTTTCGAAGCCCAGCAATATCAGAGACATAGCCTTCACTGATTCTTTTTTGTGCCTCGAGCCTATCTTCGGCATCCCTCTGACTGGCATGAGCATCTCTAACTTGTCTGAGAAGCACTTCTTCTTTTTGAGAGTATGAGGTAGAAGAAGCAGCAAGCTCATCTTTCAACTTCTCAACCTTTGCTTCGAGCTCCTCGTTGTAGGAAGTAATGCTCCTCATTTCAATGTCGTGCTGCTCAAGGACCTTTTGCCACTCAGCCTTATCATTTTCCATGGTGAGCATGGCCTCTAAGTTGGCACGGTTAACTCTTTGAAGCTCATCAACAAGCTTCTGCCAGTTTGACATCCTCTCGATATCGAGCTTGACCGCATCAAGATTGCGCAACATAGCAGACTTGTCGATGGGGACCAAGTCTAGGTCGAATCTCACACCCTTTAAGCACCATTGTGGAAAACGGCTTTGTAAAGTGGCTGGGCCAGGTCCCACTTGAAATTTAGGCCTGCTTATTATTGTCTGGATGTCCTCCTTCCCAAGAGCAGGAGAGTCGGAAGTAATGTCAAGAGGGGCAGGGGCAGTAGGCTTTTCGGGAATAGTGGAAGTATGTCTCTCACCATGTCGGGCTCGTTTGCCTGAATCTTCAGTTACATGACCTTTTCCTCGGTCGTCGTAAGATTTCCTTTTGTGAGAGTCGTCACTCCTTTGCAGAGAATCATGGTGCTCATCCCTATCCCTTCTGTCATAACGCTCTTCTGCATCCCTCCTTTCACGAGCCTTTCGAGCAGCCCTCTCTTCGTCAGACTCTCTATAGGAGGGAAAGTAACGCCGATAATCATATTGACCACGCCCCCCGTAGCGTTGGAAATCCTGATAATACGATCCGCCGCGTGTCATTGAAGAATCTGAAATAAGAAAAGATAAGCTTTAGAAATCTCTAAAGTATAAGAAGATAAGTGCATAAATGTGCTGGAAAATCCTTAGTTGTGTGTGAAGTGCAAGCTACTCGCGTTGGGCTAACGAACCACTCCTCTGTTGGGGGGAAGTGATAGATTTCACTGTTGATGACAATTCTTGAGATGAAGGAGTTAGAGTCTGTTGGAGGGCAGATGTTGCTTCAATCGTCGGAGGTATAGCTTTACCATGAGCAGGGTCTTCTTTAAAGAGCTCTTGGGAAGTAATAATTATGTCACTTAAATCCCCAAAGACGTCATCACCGGCATGCCCAACCTGATTCCCTCCATCATCTCCTTTGTCAGCACTCTCCCTGGTTTGGGAAAGGGGCTCCTCTTCTTCTTCAATAATGGGAGCAAGTGCGGGCTTTTCGGAGGGTCCCGTATCGTCTCTGGGAGTAGAGCACTTTACTAATAAGGTTTCTGCAGAAATTTCTCCTCGTATGTGCTCTTTAGTGGAGATCGGAAGATCAGGAGTTTTCACCGGAGAGTCAGGAACCTCCGTTGGAGCTTCACGAGGCCGAGTAAAGCGAGAGAGATGGAGGAGTCCGTATTGATGTAAAAGTTCATCGTTTAGCAGAAACTTTATGCTCCTCTCTTCTACCGGCACGGCATTTAATCTTTCAAAAATTTGCTTAAGACTTGGGTCCCTAGCAGGAGGTGGAAGTGCTAAAAACAGGAAAAGAACGAAATTAGCAGCTGAGAGTTCAGATCTCGAGAAAGTTTCAAAACGGAAAAAGTAGAGACAGGAAATCTTACTTCCCACTCTCCAGATGGCATAAAACCCTGGAGGGCAGCGAACGAAGAAAAACTGATTCAAAAATCCGTGAGCGCTTTCGGAGAGATCAGTAATAAGTTTGCGATTTCGAGCGCTTCTTACAACCACGATGGAGGGATGGTCTTTAGTTTTCGTGAATGAGCAAAAATAGCAGATCTCCTCGAAGCTTGGTAACCGATCCAAAACTCTCCTGAATAGAACACATAACCCCATCAGAATGGCGTAGCCATTGGGGTGTAATTGGAATGGAGAGATAGACAACCGAAGCAGGAACTGTTGGAGAAAGTCGTTAAAAGGAGGAATCGCCCCACTTAAGCACATTTGGCGATTGACTGCAACAAAGCCGTAGGGAGGATTGTCAGCAGTGTCATTTGGCCCCGGAAATAAGATGTCAGCATCATCAATGCCAAACTGGACACGCAGTTGGTTAAATACCCGCTGATTCAAAGTTGTGGATGTTCTCTCCGGAGGGTTGTCTATAGGGATGGCTACTGGAAAGACATCTTCAGCCTGGCCCATCGGTTCTTCTTGATGTGAGGCCATTCTACACAAGCAACTGGATGTTCAAATGCGAAGGTGCACGTTTCCTAAAAAGTGTGAAGTGTCATGCAAAGCTAATAAAAAAAAAAATAACAAGTAAAGATAACTGGAATTAAACTGGTTGATGATTGATTGACTATGGTAATTTCAGAACTTGTTATTTAAAGCTCAAGCATAATATTAATGCGGGCTGGTCAGTTACAATTGACCAATCCAGTGCTGCTTTAATATTCCACTTGAAATCGGTAGCACTTCGTTCACACGATTTATTTGAGTTAATCATCTATCATTAACTAATCTGTCGTTCGATGTGGGCAATCAATGACAGTATATTCGTCCCAGTTTTCTGTGAATGTTGTATTAACAGATTATTAGCTTACAAGTTGAAGTAATCTGTAAAAGAATGCAGCAAAGATCAACAGTTCAAAGTTCAAGCAAAATTTACAAGTGTTAAGTTATCAACGACTCAAGAATTCTTTGTACGGGTTAAGCTAAGTCATTGGTTATTTGGATGACTCGGCTACGACCTAAGGAAAGTGAGGCAAGTTAAGTTAGGTTGTTCCAACTCTAAATCGCTGATGTTATAAGTCGGCAGTACTATGAGTCGTAAGTCAAAAAACAGGGAGAAGGCTCCAGATCGAAGCAACAAGAAACCTTCTAAGTTCTAACTCGGTTACGACTCATGGCTTGAGTCGTAAAACTTGCTAGGTCGGATTAAAAGTCAATAGTAAAAGCTACTGGGTCGCATGGAAGCTGCTGAGTCGTACACGGCTTATGGTTTAAGTCGTGTACCGTTTAAAGGATGAGTCACGGGAAAGTAGCAAGTGCTGAGTCGTTCACAGTTTATGGTTTGAGTCATTCACGGCCTATGACTTAAGTCGTTCACGACTTATAGTTTGAGTCATCTACGGTTTATGGCTGAAGCATTAAGTCGTGTACGGTTGAGATTGCAAGGCATTTCAAAATCAGTGGCCGAAGGGCAAAACCGACTAGGTCGTGAGATCCTAAGTCATTTCCTCAACCGGTCATCTCCTATCCAGCCCGATACCCGTTAACGCCATCAACCTAGCATCCACCCGTCTTCCCCAAACACCTAATAACTCCATCATTTCCACCAAGTTCTTAGAAAACTCTGCTTCATCCCCAAATTCGACAACCAGTTGGTATGTGACCCAATAACCCATCATCGTTTAACGTCATAGAATCACCTAAAGTTGATTTGAACCATCTCAAATCCATCATGGATCCAACGCATCACCGTGCTATCATGAATCGTGGTGCCAGCGTGTCTGACAACTACCGGTCATGATGAAATTCACAGTGAGGCGTAATACATTAAATTGGATTAAGATCGGAAAAAGCGGAGAAACGCGTTTCTGAGATGGTCGTGACAGAGCCTTGACTAAGATTACTTACGCGGTATGAAGGTGAAGATGTACTGGTGACTGATTAGCTTGAGCCTGTCTCAGAAAGCTTGGAAGATCGTTAATGGCAGGGTCAAGTGAAGCAGATGGATAATGAGAAGAAGGGGGTAGGGGTGATGACTCAAATCTTTTATAGCTGAGGGCAATGAAAGTTGAATCGGCGCACGAGACAGAATGAGTCGAAGCACACGACCTACGACTTAGGCGTGTACTTCGAGGGGCAAGTGTTAATCCCGTTTTGCTCAACGACTCATTGGAGCTACGACTCAAGGAAAGCACCGACTCAACTGATAGCGACTCACCTACTCAAGAAGGACTCACGACTCATAGAGATAAGCAACTCAATAGACCAACGACTCAAAGCTGGCAGCGACTCAATAGATTACCGACTCATCTACTTAAGGAAGGTACCGACTCATTTGATAGCGACTCAGTCAGCTGACAGCTCAAAGGGTTAACGGTTCATAAAGAAAGCCGACTCAGTAAGTTGCCGACTCATCAAGACTATCGACTCACGACTTAAGGAGCCTAACGGGTTAAAGCATTAACGACTCATTGAAAGGGATTGCCTCAGCAACTCAACAGATCCACGACTCATCATAAGAAACGACTCAAGATGGTTGACGACTCATAACCCAGGATGACTCGTCCGCGACTCAAAGCCACTGAGTCGTATTCTGTTACAACAATGCATGTCCTAGTAAGGGTCGACTCGCCAGCGACTCAAGACTACAGGTGAGTCGGTCACGACTCAACCTGACTCGGCCACGACCTAACTTGACTCGGGGACGACTCAGCTTGAGTCGGTTGCGACTCATGACTTGTACGCAAAATTCATATCCAGGCCTGCCTATAAATACGTAGCCACCTCCAACATTCAGGGGACTTTTGGTCAATCAATTTCAAGCACCATTACTCTGCCGAATTCCAGACTACTTCAACACTTAAAGCTTTTGAGATTCAAAGAACGTCTAAAAGAACTTCATGAAGAAATCATCTACATCCACCATGAATTCGGAGAATTCTCTCGCATCGAAGTTTGAGCCACTTGTTCTAAGTCTTTTGTAATTCAAAGTGTGTTGTACTTGAGAAGATTTGTATCAACTTGTAACGTGATCATCAATAAAAGTACTTAAAGTGGACGTAGGCTATTCCCATAAGCCGAACCACTATAAAATTGCTGTTGTTTACTGCTTTTCTGCTATTACTTGCTTATAATTCTTTCCCGATCTATCGGGTGGTGCTTTCACAACTACACTTCACACACCGGGGTGTTAGCGTTCAAATTTAAGCGTTAACACAAAGTTTGCACAACTTTCAACACATAGCAAGGTTGAAAGCAGCAAGCTTCAAGAGCAGGTGAAGCCAACTTCAAATGAACGTGAATCATCGAGCTGTTCCAACTTTTCAGAATCACTGATAAAGTAGTAAGCTTCGAGAGCAAGTGAAGCCTACTACAGACGAACACAGTTTATCAAACTAATCCAGATCTAACTCTTCAGATCTACGAACTGGGAGGAATACACACAGCAAAGGGTGGATTTTGAATATTCATGTGCTAGGCTTTTGCTATAAATAACCCGAGAAATAGAGTAAATCGCTCCTGAATACAAAGTCCTAATTTCTAGAGTTTGAGCATTTTTCGTCTTTGAAAGTAAGAAAGATAGAATTAAATGAAGCGGCTAGGTTTTCTTTAGTCATATGCCGCATTGTGTAATACGGGCTGCAAAGTTTGCTCCCGTTTCTTCTTTTGGTCATTGGGCCTTTGTTTAACGACTTTCAAAAAAAAAGTGTTATTTTCAGGACCATTAACGTATGCGTAAATTGAGAGATTGCTAAGAAGACTGGACGAATTTTATAGGAGCGGAAAGACGTCAAAGCAGGCGCAGAACTATGCTATAACAGAAGATAAGTCTGGTAAAAACACAATAAAAACAAATAAAGAAATGAAAGTGTCAGTATTAACCTCTTAAAAGGGAATAAATAAATAATTTGGATTATATACATACCAACTGAAGGCGGTCTCGGCGGTTGAATGGGTTTTTTGGTTTCAATCTCTAGTTTAATCTATAGAAGAATGCACATATAGTTTTGAGAGTCCTACCATTTAATCTTATAATTAGTCATAGTCTTAACAATAATGGGCATCAAGTGATTAATACAGTGATATACAGCGAGAAATGTAATACAACAAGCTATAATCATGGTTTCATATTCCTTTTTAGGTAATGGTCTGTTTGTATGAACTTGCTGGGTTTAGATAGCTTGTAAAGCCACTTAAATTACCTGAGATATCATAAGTAATGGTTTATATGGGCATGTATTGACAAATTTGTTTCTTTCAACTCTAATAATATATTATACAGAAAAAATAATGGCATGTTGTGATTCATATTTCTATCATGCTTCTATTTAGAATGACTGGGGCAATGCAGAAAATAAAAGAACCCAACAAAAGAATATTTAGAAAATAAAAGAACTCAACAAAATGGCATGTTGTGATTCATACTTCTGTTTAGAATGTTTGCTTAGAAATGCGTGTGTGTTCACCCTTGTCACAGTTAAGTTTTTTTTATAACTTGTGTGTGTTTACCCTTGTCTTAATTTGGTTATGTATTGGTTTTTTGATTGATTACCTGAAACATGCGTATAACTATATTGGTATGTATGTTTGGTTAATATGCCAGTACTTACATGAATGATTACTGAAATAAAATTCATTAAAACAATTTTCATAAAAGAGTTTTTTGTAAATAATAAATGATGACATAGATCTTCTCTAAGTCAGTAATATGTTTCCTGCATTTTTCAACCATTATATACTATAATAGATATAAATATTTTTTTATTACTATTAATTATTGCCTTATTGGTAGTGGATTTAATGGATTCAAACATAATATGATATTATAACACATACGCTTAAACATTCAGTTTTAACAAGTATTTGAACATTTTATTAAAGTCATGGATATTAAAACAAATTCTACAAAATGATATAAAAAATTGAAACAAACATACCATTTCATGTTAGACTACATCGTAACTTGCACGTACAGTATGATGATCATAGATATGTTTTGTTGCATAGATCGATCCATTTTTGCTTGCATGAGGTTTTGCTTCGTTTTTCAATAACTCTTCTCAATTTTTTTGAACAATTTTTCAACCTATCTTCATCGTTATGGAATTTTGCCATAATAGTTTGTTCTCGATTCTTTCTTGTGTCTCCTAAATGACTTGAATCTTTTTTTTTTTAAACTATCATTTGCACGTGACTCTAGTTTAGAAATTGTTTCTGAAAATTAATAGTTATTTACTTAAAAAAAGAAATATGGCAAAATATATTTATGGAGAAAATTGAAAGTGGTATAAATCAATTTTAATTTATGTAACAACCCATATTTTTATAATTAAAAATATTAAATTTGATAAGGTTTTGGGCTTTAATATTGTCAAAAATTAAAATTTATGATTTATTAAATTGAATCTTATTAGATTTGAAATTTTGTAACGACCCAGAATTTTTAGAAATTAAAATATGAGTATTTAATTAATTTTAAATATTAATAAGTGAATTTATAAGTCAAATAAATTTTTATTTGAATTATTGGATTTAATTGGATAATTAAATCGATAAATTAACATGTGAAATTATGGAAATAATTAAAAATTGAGTTAAACATGATTGAAAATGATTTGTAAAATTTTATTTAATCATACTGGAGTTATAGAAATATTTTAGAACTTTTAAAATCGAATTAAAAGTTAATTTGTGAAAATTGAATATTTTAATATTTAATAATCGACTGTAAAATAGCCAATTTTTGAACAGTCTCAGAATTGAACGAAACCAGTTTCATTGGATCCGTAATAGTTAGTTATTACCGGATTTCAATTTTCGTGTCAATCGGAGTTATCGTTTGATCGTGGCAGCTCGAAACGCATCGAATTATTTTTAATTTAAATTTGGCGAGTCAAAATAGCCATTTTTCAAAAAGTCTCGGAATTCGACGAAACCAGTTTCATCGGATCCGTAATGTGATATTATTGTAAGGTTTCAAATTTCAAGTCAATTGGATTTACCGTTTGTCCGGTACAAATTAAAACGCCTAGAAATCGACTTAAATCGGTTTAATTTAAATTGAGCGTTTGCAGCCATAACTCGCACATACTTCCGAATTAGCTTCCGAAACCTGTTCCATTGTGTCCGGAACGCGGGATAAACCCTAGGTACGCTGGTTACGGCGTCTAAATCGGAGTTCGGAATTCCCGGGATGAATAGTGTTTACGCTTGCTCGTTCCTTATAAATAACCCCTACCCTTCATTTAGAAAATAAAAAAAATAAAAATAAAAACAAACCCTAGCCGCCACCTAGGTATGAACGGCCAGCAGTTCATCTTCTTCCTCCCTCCAAATCTCCTAATCCATCAACAATTACGAGGAAGTGTCAACTAGCAAATTGAAGAGCTCGTCAAGCTCTTTAATATCAACGGTCAAGATCGTATATTACGTGACGGATTGGCGGCAAATCGACCAAGAAGGCAGCAAGTTGCGCACGCGTTTCTGTGAGCATGGGGGGGCCGAGCTCTGCAAAGTTCAGGCCGAGTATGGGAGGGGTTGAGCCCTTCGAGATGGCGGTGGTATGATTGGATATCGATGCGTGTGGGTGGTGCAAAGTTTAAACCTAATTTATGTTTGTTGGGTTATGTTGTGCGTGTTTGGTCATCTGGGCATTTGCGTGAGCTTGGGAAAGATGGGGGGGACGGTGGAGATGAGGATGAGGTTGGATCTAATGGCTCATGTTAGTTGTGGGTTATAAAAAGTTAAGTTTATATCGAATTTAAGCTATTAAATCGTGTACGAACTTCATAAATTCGTAACTTTTTCATACGAGGTCGAAAAAATGCAAACTCAGTTGCGTTGGAATCGTATGGACGAGCACTACGCGATGGAGTTGGTTTGGAGTCGTTTGGAGTTAGTGAGAATTTTGGGTAAAATTAAACGCGCGTTTAATTTTATTCGAAATAAAAGCTAAAACGGAAATTAAAACCAAGGTGAGAACTTCTCACTCAATCGAATAGATTTCGATTTTTATTTTAAATAGTTAGATTTAAAATATTTGAATGCATGTTTGAATGATGACTGTAAATTATTGATTGTTAAAATAGACATTATACGCCGTTAGTAAGCGGATGTTATTTAATAAAAACATATACCGCGAATATTTCATAAACAGTGAAATTGGTATTATATATAATAGCAATATATATATATTGGCATATGTATATATTGGAGTTGATTGATTTCCCGCATTTATTTGTTTAGCGGATGAGACCCTATTACGCCGTTATTAAGCGGATAATATTTAATAAGAACATGTACCGCGATAATTTCGTACTGGAGCGAAATTGGTATTGTGCTAATGTTTTTGGATGCAGGAAACAGGTTGGAGGGATCCAACTGGATTCCTCAACAGTATTTATTTTATTTCAGATATTTTGATATTTGATGATTATCATATCGATATATGATATCGTTGTTAGTCGTGATTGACTATTTGGTGTGTAGCATCATTGGACCCAGATTTTGGGATTTTAAAATGATTTTAAAAGTGATTTTGAAAATATACTATATTTTTGGAATTGATCCATTATAAATTAATAAACGTTATAATTTTTAAAGTTATAAAAATTATGGTTTTTGCGAAATATAGTTAAAAAGCTGATTTTTAGAAATACGATTAAAAGTCGATTTTTGAGAAATATGAACTAATGATTTTATAAAATAATTTAGATTGGATTTTTGAATATATGATAAAAGTTTAAATATAGGATTTATAAAATTTGATTATTTTATAAATCGAAATGATGAAATTATAAAGGAAATTAAAGACGTTTTAGAATAATAATATAAACTGATTTATATTAAGAGATTTATAAATGGATATTTATAAATTGAAATATAGACATTATAAAACGAGTTTTTATAAGTGTTTGAATGTAGTGAAAATGAATTTCATAATAGAATGAAATTTATAGAATCATAAACTGTGAAGTTATAAACGAAATTTATAAATAGTAAGATTTATAAATTTGGTGAAATTATTTGAAGAATAGATTTATTAAATAAATAAATCTTATAAGTTATAAGGTTTATAAATTGAAAAGTCTTTAAAAAGAACGATTTTGTAAAATAATCGTTTTATAAGCAATTGACTTATAATATGAACTTTTAGTTTATAATTGAGATATGAAATCAAATATGTTAATAAAGGAATTTATAAAAAAGGAAGTTTTTATAAATAAATAGAAAAGGAATTTATAAACGTTGTTTTATAAATTCGCAAAGGACTTATTTTGACAAGTTAATTGTTATAACTTAGAAATGGAGTTATATTCACATTTTTTAATAGTGAATAATCCTTTGAATTAAAATGAATAAAAGAATGAAATTGGTTAACGTAGTTTATTCACGTTTTTGAATAGTGAATAACACGTTAAAGAAATTGTTTAGAATGTGAATGTTTTAAATAGAATTAAAACGATCCAACGATGTTTTAAAAGGTATAGAGATTCGAAACCATAGATTTCAACATTTATTGTTGAAATAGATGTTTCGAGAAATAAAAGGAAATAGTGGACTATAACATTGTTGTTATAGTAAATGATTTCCGAATGGAAACGTTTTGGTTTAGTATTGGGATTTATATATCTATTTTAATTTCGAATCCCTATACTAATGATTTTGGGTTGTCGTAACGATGTTTTACGCAACATTCGTTTTGGCCCAAATAAATATGTTAAGTGAATGATTTCCTTAAAGAAAGAAATATATACTTAATTCGGTTTAAGTGTATTGAATATTTTCTAAGTGTTGAAAATAAAAGATTGTGAATTACTTATTTAATAAGTATGGGAATGTTTTCCAATATGAAGTGAAAAATTAGAATTTATCTTTTTGAAGATAAATTGAAATGAATAGTTGAAATCATATATGCATGGATATTTTGAAGTATAAATTCATTATGGAATTTATATGTGAAAGTGAAATTTGTTTGAAAATAAATATTGATTTATTTTTGAAGTGTTGGAATTTTATATCTTGTAAAGATATTTTGGAAAATAAATAATTTGGAAAATTATTTGGAATCTGGTGATGTATGCATATCCATTGATAGTTCAATAGCCGACTATCAGTATTTCCCTTTGAATGGGTATTTGATGTGATTTGATTGAATTTGAATGCACACTTATTTTTGAATAAGCGCTCACTATTCGGGTTAACCGGGAAAGGACCATGGGGTCGTATAACCCATTCCGAATATGTGATACGTCGTGATAAATCGCATTTGAAGATCGGTGTTGAAGACCGGTATTTGCAAGAGCGATAGGATGACCTATCGATTGTTTCTGCACCGAGTCGCGCCGGTATAGAAACTCCATATGTGATGGTGAATCCGATCAGGATTGTGAATATCCGGATTGCAAGGACTTCTTTGTAAGTGCCTTCGGTTCTGTTCGATCCCGGAACAGACTTGTATGGATTGTATGTCTGACATTACAATTTGAGATATAAAGCCGATTTCTTTCAAATATATTTCTGTTGGTGGCGGAGAATTTATTCTTTGCTTAACACCCTTCTTTGAGACGTACGAGCTCAAAGGTTATATAGTTGAAGTTATCAGCGATATATTCCCAATTTGGTAATGTGACATGCTGAGTGATGCTGAAATGATCATTGTGTTGATTATTTGTGATAGGATCATTTATTTGATCGTCTATCTTAGTGATCATTGTGTTGATCATTTGTTGACCCAAAGCATGGCTTTTGTATAAAGTATGTTTTTGTGGACGTAAATTCGTCGAGCCTCACATCCCGGAAGTGGTCAAAACAGGAAAGAAGCAGCAAGGTTATGAGGGGTAGCACCCTTTAGGATGTGTCCATTTCCTTCTGGAAAAGGGTGGTATCATGGTATGGAGCCCAGATACTTACTCATGTTGAAAACACTTTGTTATGATTGTGTGAATTGATTAGAGAGCGCTCTCGGAAAAAGGTCCCAAAGGACCGGGGGATGGCATATTCGGTCAGTTGTTGCTCAGTTAGGAGTAACCCGGCCTTGTGTTGGTAGAGATCCGGTTTGGTTCTCGGGGATGTCCATCCAGAGGCATTCTCAGTGGCAATGGGAAGTTCCTTGGCCTGACCATTTGTTGGAAATCCAATTCCCAATACGAAACTTGTACGGTATTAGTTGTAGAACCTGCTATTCACTTATGGTGGTCACCACTGTTTGGATAGTAGCTATAGTAGGCATACGATAATGGTCGTATGTTGGCTAAGATTTATATTCTACTTTCGAAATAATTTCCTACACTATGCACTAATAATAATATCAAATGTTATTTTAATGCGTATCAAGCATCTTTGACTATCATAAGGAGAAATCTCCTCCGATTCTGCGTTTGCATTGTGTGTGTGTGCGGGAGGCCTTATGGTAGTCTCATTTTTAAAAGCATTGCGAATTGATTTAAAAATATTCCTCTATTTTGATTTTAAAGTTAAATAAACTGTTTTGAGTTCTCACACCAGTCTTGTTAAGCTATTGGGCTATGTGATGGGGGGTTCTCGCTTCGCGGTTTGGTGGCGAACGGGAGACTCTTACTCCCACACATCCTCTTTTAGGGGGTTGGTTAGGCGTAAGCTGTGACAGTCGAAAGGCTGGCCGTAAAAGCAAGTTTGGGATACCAGTGTAAGCCACGGTGGGGCTGGGATGGTTGAAAAGCCTACCGGTTGTGACCACTCCCGTCGAAAATTTTCGAGGCGTTACATTTGGTATCAGAGCTGATGGTTAAGCGAGAACCATGGTTCTGTTGGGTATAATTCATTAGAGATAGAGTCAGCAGTACTCTAGAATGAGTTTGAGTGTAATAATAGCTATGAGAGCGTATTTGTTAGTGAATATAAAATTGTTTTATATTGTGATGATTGGTTTATTGAGTGGTATATGAACTTTCGTCAGTGTGGTCCGCAAGACTATGCCGAAGGGGTTTCTAAACACTTGAATAGAACAATTCGACACAATATTGTTTTAAATTGGGTAAATGAAATAATTTTACCTTGATTATATTTTATATATAAAGGAATAATTTTTCAGAATTATTAAAGTGTATATAAGTTGATTGTTAGGTTGTTTGAATAATCTAAATAAAAGAGTAATTGTATAAGCAAATGAATTATAAGAATTGAATTATAATTAAAGTGATTTACAATTGTGAAATAAACTTATATATATAAAAAATGAAACTATATGAATATATCTATGAATATGAGTTGTGAATAAAGGTGAATTTAAAGTTAAATGGAAATATAACTTAAGTTATGTAATAGAATTCAACCTTGTATTTGAATTGAATTAATGGATTGAATGTTAATCAATTAAATGTAAATTTAAGTTGATATAAAATAATGAACATAAGTGTTAATTCATTAAAATTCAAATGTTATTAGAAGTTGAATAAAAATTGAATGTTAATCAATTAAATGTGAATTAAATTGATATGGAATAATGAATATAAGTGTTAATTCATTAAAATCTAATTTTATTGGAAGTTGAATGGTTGAATAAAAATCAATTTAATTAAACCAATTGGAAAAGTGATGGTGTTAAACCAAATTGAAAGAATATAAGTGAAAGAATTTGGTTGTAATTAATATACATTGGTTGTTATATGATTGTTGATTGATTGTATGTAATTCATTAAGTGTTAATGAAATTGGAAGCTATGATATTGAATTCAAATTGAAAGTAAATAAATTTGAATAGAATTGAATGTGAATTGGATTTAATTAGTAATGTAAACTAATTAAAATTGAGAATGAATGTTGACTAAATCCAATGTAAATAAATCAAATGTGATTTAAATTGAAAACCATTTCATTGAACATATAATGAGAATAAGAATATGAATGAATGTTTATTTGGATATGGATGATAGTTGGTTGATGGTTTCATTTGTTGTTTAGTTGCATTTCTATATGACATATGTAGTAGTTATGTTGATATATGTTGTATATCGATACTATGCTTTATATACATGATTCTCATGTTGTTTGTTGAGTGATTAGTAGGTGCGGATCGCGTTTGCTTCGCATTTGGAGCTCGCTTTTGCGCTATATTAGCTGTATATGCTCGCTAATAAAATATAAGGTACATATCTCGGATTAAATATCGCACTTTTATACTTTTTTTCCCTTCGGGATGCCTCATTACTTGATGAGATGTATATTTGTGATATATATACTGTCATTTTTTTTTCGGATCGAGCCGCGCAAAGGAGACTATGGCGAATTTTTCCGGAAATTTAAGGCGTTAGAAAAATTATGAGAAAATTGAGAAATTTTTGAAAACTTTAACTTTGATTTGGAATTGAAAGTTAAACAATAGTAGTTGTTTTTTAAAGGATAACTAAGTATGATTTGAAAACTTAGTAAAGATTTGTAAGAAGTTTAATTATGAATTTTGGAAAATTAATAGATTCTATAACTTTTCTTACTTATAATTTCGAGGACGAAATTCTTTTAAGGGGGAAAGATTGTAACGACCCAGAATTTTTAGAAATTAAAATATGAGTATTTAATTAATTTTAAATATTAATAAGTGAATTTATAAGTCAAATAAATTTTTATTTGAATTATTGGATTTAATTGGATAATTAAATCGATAAATTAACATGTGAAATTATGGAAATAATTAAAAATTGAGTTAAACATGATTGAAAATGATTTGTAAAATTTTATTTAATCATACTGGAGTTATAGAAATATTTTAGAACTTTTAAAATCGAATTAAAAGTTAATTTGTGAAAATTGAATATTTTAATATTTAATAATCGACTGTAAAATAGCCAATTTTTGAACAGTCTCAGAATTGAACGAAACCAGTTTCATTGGATCCGTAATAGTTAGTTATTACCGGATTTCAATTTTCGTGTCAATCGGAGTTATCGTTTGATCGTGGCAGCTCGAAACGCATCGAATTATTTTTAATTTAAATTTGGCGAGTCAAAATAGCCATTTTTCAAAAAGTCTCGGAATTCGACGAAACCAGTTTCATCGGATCCGTAATGTGATATTATTGTAAGGTTTCAAATTTCAAGTCAATTGGATTTACCGTTTGTCCGGTACAAATTAAAACGCCTAGAAATCGACTTAAATCGGTTTAATTTAAATTGAGCGTTTGCAGCCATAACTCGCACATACTTCCGAATTAGCTTCCGAAACCTGTTCCATTGTGTCCGGAACGCGGGATAAACCCTAGGTACGCTGGTTACGGCGTCTAAATCGGAGTTTGGAATTCCCGGGATGAATAGTGTTTACGCTTGCTCGTTCCTTATAAATAACCCCTACCCTTCATTTAGAAAATAAAAAAAAATAAAATAAAAACAAACCCTAGCCGCCACCTAGGTATGAACGGCCAGCAGTTCATCTTCTTCCTCCCTCCAAATCTCCTAATCCATCAACAATTACGAGGAAGTGTCAACTAGCAAATTGAAGAGCTCGTCAAGCTCTTTAATATCAACGGTCAAGATCGTATATTACGTGACGGATTGGCGGCAAATCGACCAAGAAGGCAGCAAGTTGCGCACGCGTTTCTGTGAGCATGGGGGGGCCGAGCTCTGCAAAGTTCAGGCCGAGTATGGGAGGGGTTGAGCCCTTCGAGATGGCGGTGGTATGATTGGATATCGATGCGTGTGGGTGGTGCAAAGTTTAAACCTAATTTATGTTTGTTGGGTTATGTTGTGCGTGTTTGGTCATCTGGGCATTTGCGTGAGCTTGGGGAAGATGGGGGGGACGGTGGAGATGAGGATGAGGTTGGATCTAATGGCTCATGTTAGTTGTGGGTTATAAAAAGTTAAGTTTATGTTGAATTTAAGCTATTAAATCGTGTACGAACTTCATAAATTCGTAACTTTTTCATACGAGGTCGAAAAAATGCAAACTCAGTTGCGTTGGAATCGTATGGACGAGCACTACGCGATGGAGTTGGTTTGGAGTCGTTTGGAGTTAGTGAGAATTTTGGGTAAAATTAAACGCGCGTTTAATTTTATTCGAAATAAAAGCTAAAACGGAAATTAAAACCAAGGTGAGAACTTCTCACTCAATCGAATAGATTTCGATTTTTATTTTAAATAGTTAGATTTAAAATATTTGAATGCATGTTTGAATGATGACTGTAAATTATTGATTGTTAAAATAGACATTATACGCCGTTAGTAAGCGGATGTTATTTAATAAAAACATATACCGCGAATATTTCATAAACAGTGAAATTGGTATTATATATAATAGCAATATATATATATTGGCATATGTATATATTGGAGTTGATTGATTTCCCGCATTTATTTGTTTAGCGGATGAGACCCTATTACGCCGTTATTAAGCGGATAATATTTAATAAGAACATGTACCGCGATAATTTCGTACTGGAGCGAAATTGGTATTGTGCTAATGTTTTTGGATGCAGGAAACAGGTTGGAGGGATCCAACTGGATTCCTCAACAGTATTTATTTTATTTCAGATATTTTGATATTTGATGATTATCATATCGATATATGATATCGTTGTTAGTCGTGATTGACTATTTGGTGTGTAGCATCATTGGACCCAGATTTTGGGATTTTAAAATGATTTTAAAAGTGATTTTGAAAATATACTATATTTTTGGAATTGATCCATTATAAATTAATAAACGTTATAATTTTTAAAGTTATAAAAATTATGGTTTTTGCGAAATATAGTTAAAAAGCTGATTTTTAGAAATACGATTAAAAGTCGATTTTTGAGAAATATGAACTAATGATTTTATAAAATAATTTAGATTGGATTTTTGAATATATGATAAAAGTTTAAATATAGGATTTATAAAATTTGATTATTTTATAAATCGAAATGATGAAATTATAAAGGAAATTAAAGACGTTTTAGAATAATAATATAAACTGATTTATATTAAGAGATTTATAAATGGATATTTATAAATTGAAATATAGACATTATAAAACGAGTTTTTATAAGTGTTTGAATGTAGTGAAAATGAATTTCATAATAGAATGAAATTTATAGAATCATAAACTGTGAAGTTATAAACGAAATTTATAAATAGTAAGATTTATAAATTTGGTGAAATTATTTGAAGAATAGATTTATTAAATAAATAAATCTTATAAGTTATAAGGTTTATAAATTGAAAAGTCTTTAAAAAGAACGATTTTGTAAAATAATCGTTTTATAAGCAATTGACTTATAATATGAACTTTTAGTTTATAATTGAGATATGAAATCAAATATGTTAATAAAGGAATTTATAAAAAAGGAAGTTTTTATAAATAAATAGAAAAGGAATTTATAAACGTTGTTTTATAAATTCGCAAAGGACTTATTTTGACAAGTTAATTGTTATAACTTAGAAATGGAGTTATATTCACATTTTTTAATAGTGAATAATCCTTTGAATTAAAATGAATAAAAGAATGAAATTGGTTAACGTAGTTTATTCACGTTTTTGAATAGTGAATAACACGTTAAAGAAATTGTTTAGAATGTGAATGTTTTAAATAGAATTAAAACGATCCAACGATGTTTTAAAAGGTATAGAGATTCGAAACCATAGATTTCAACATTTATTGTTGAAATAGATGTTTCGAGAAATAAAAGGAAATAGTGGACTATAACATTGTTGTTATAGTAAATGATTTCCGAATGGAAACGTTTTGGTTTAGTATTGGGATTTATATATCTATTTTAATTTCGAATCCCTATACTAATGATTTTGGGTTGTCGTAACGATGTTTTACGCAACATTCGTTTTGGCCCAAATAAATATGTTAAGTGAATGATTTCCTTAAAGAAAGAAATATATACTTAATTCGGTTTAAGTGTATTGAATATTTTCTAAGTGTTGAAAATAAAAGATTGTGAATTACTTATTTAATAAGTATGGGAATGTTTTCCAATATGAAGTGAAAAATTAGAATTTATCTTTTTGAAGATAAATTGAAATGAATAGTTGAAATCATATATGCATGGATATTTTGAAGTATAAATTCATTATGGAATTTATATGTGAAAGTGAAATTTGTTTGAAAATAAATATTGATTTATTTTTGAAGTGTTGGAATTTTATATCTTGTAAAGATATTTTGGAAAATAAATAATTTGGAAAATTATTTGGAATCTGGTGATGTATGCATATCCATTGATAGTTCAATAGCCGACTATCAGTATTTCCCTTTGAATGGGTATTTGATGTGATTTGATTGAATTTGAATGCACACTTATTTTTGAATAAGCGCTCACTATTCGGGTTAACCGGGAAAGGACCATGGGGTCGTATAACCCATTCCGAATATGTGATACGTCGTGATAAATCGCATTTGAAGATCGGTGTTGAAGACCGGTATTTGCAAGAGCGATAGGATGACCTATCGATTGTTTCTGCACCGAGTCGCGCCGGTATAGAAACTCCATATGTGATGGTGAATCCGATCAGGATTGTGAATATCCGGATTGCAAGGACTTCTTTGTAAGTGCCTTCGGTTCTGTTCGATCCCGGAACAGACTTGTATGGATTGTATGTCTGACATTACAATTTGAGATATAAAGCCGATTTCTTTCAAATATATTTCTGTTGGTGGCGGAGAATTTATTCTTTGCTTAACACCCTTCTTTGAGACGTACGAGCTCAAAGGTTATATAGTTGAAGTTATCAGCGATATATTCCCAATTTGGTAATGTGACATGCTGAGTGATGCTGAAATGATCATTGTGTTGATTATTTGTGATAGGATCATTTATTTGATCGTCTATCTTAGTGATCATTGTGTTGATCATTTGTTGACCCAAAGCATGGCTTTTGTATAAAGTATGTTTTTGTGGACGTAAATTCGTCGAGCCTCACATCCCGGAAGTGGTCAAAACAGGAAAGAAGCAGCAAGGTTATGAGGGGTAGCACCCTTTAGGATGTGTCCATTTCCTTCTGGAAAAGGGTGGTATCATGGTATGGAGCCCAGATACTTACTCATGTTGAAAACACTTTGTTATGATTGTGTGAATTGATTAGAGAGCGCTCTCGGAAAAAGGTCCCAAAGGACCGGGGGATGGCATATTCGGTCAGTTGTTGCTCAGTTAGGAGTAACCCGGCCTTGTGTTGGTAGAGATCCGGTTTGGTTCTCGGGGATGTCCATCCAGAGGCATTCTCAGTGGCAATGGGAAGTTCCTTGGCCTGACCATTTGTTGGAAATCCAATTCCCAATACGAAACTTGTACGGTATTAGTTGTAGAACCTGCTATTCACTTATGGTGGTCACCACTGTTTGGATAGTAGCTATAGTAGGCATACGATAATGGTCGTATGTTGGCTAAGATTTATATTCTACTTTCGAAATAATTTCCTACACTATGCACTAATAATAATATCAAATGTTATTTTAATGCGTATCAAGCATCTTTGACTATCATAAGGAGAAATCTCCTCCGATTCTGCGTTTGCATTGTGTGTGTGTGCGGGAGGCCTTATGGTAGTCTCATTTTTAAAAGCATTGCGAATTGATTTAAAAATATTCCTCTATTTTGATTTTAAAGTTAAATAAACTGTTTTGAGTTCTCACACCAGTCACATGACTGACTCGGAGTTTATTGTTTTCCTTCCTAAACTCTGGGTGCCCACCAATTTCCACACGGGCAGTTAAGAGTTAGGTTTATCAGGATATTCTGGAGTTGCTGGAGGCAAACTGGATTGGCATGGCGTATTACTAGTTTATATAGTATTTCTTTTTCCGCTGCACTGTTTGTTGTTGTATGATGTTGTACACTCTGATGATATGTGATGATTTGATGTAATGAAATGTGATGTAATGTAATAACTGATATAGTTCTTTGTTTAAAGATTATTCATTTATTATTATATGTTGTTCCGCTGCGAATTGTGAGATTCTGTTGTTCTTGTTGTTCTGTTGTTTCCTTTCTGTCCGTTCTATTTTCAAATTCTCTTTTCCTATTTAAAAATTCTCTGTTTTCTAAAAAAAAATCGTCTATCTTCTTTCCTCTCTCTATTTTTCTTTTTCTATCTTCTCTTCTCTCTTCTTTCTTTTTCTTAATTCTTTTTAAAACCCATAACATCTCGGTTTTTCGGCAACGAAAATCCGTAGTCGTTACAAATTTTGACTTTAAGATAAATCTTAAAACAAATAATTTAATGAGATGAAACATATAATTGGCTAATATTGATTGAATGTAATTGACTACTATACTATGTTAACGTAATTTCAATCAATTTAAATAATAAAGATTAATAAGGAATAGAATAAATGATGTATAAATTGATGTAATCTTATGTTATTAATTGCAAATGGTTTTAATATGGAGTATGAAATCAATTATTTTGTACGTAAATTTATTAACCTTTGTTTGTAAAGAATAAGTTAATAGATATAGATTGTTAACGTATAACCATTGTTTCATTTATTTTCTTATTATTAAATCGGTTAGAAATTTATTTGGTAATTAATGGAGAATTAACGTAATTAAAATATTACAATTGATATAAGAAGAAACGTTAACTGTTGAGTGGTGAGTGTAAAACTTATGTCAATCAATTGCATAAGGGAATAGTTGATTTAATAATAAGAATGTAAATCAAAATAAAAGGATTTGTTTGAAATTTAAATATATAATGAATTACATTTGTAATTAAATGATGGAATTAAATTAGTATATAGATATTGGGTTTAACATAGAAAATTGGATTTCAAAGGAAACAATTGGATTAATTATCTTCCCTGTATTAGGGTATCTTTTGAGATTTAATCATTGTAAGTAATAGTAATTATATCTTGCCATTAATAAGAGCAGAAGTAAATGGTAATTAATTAATGACATGTGCAACATATGTTTTATGTTAAAAATATAATAAGAATTTCATTAAGAAATATTACGTTCAAATTGTAAGCACTTAAATTTGGTACAAATATAATGATAATATGAAATTAATTGACAAAGAAATGATGTGGTTGTACGAAGTATTATTTCTGTGACTCTTTAATGGGATAATCTTTAAATATAAGTTGGTTTAATGAAAAAAACATTTATTATCAAATAAAATGGATCTTTCATCTGTGAATGTAGTTTTAATTTCATTAAAATAAAGAATAGAATGATTGATTTAAAGGAAGAAATATAAGTATATTTGAACTGTGTTTTAGCATATAGATGGATTACAAGAGTGGAAAAATAATTTATTTAAGTAAGTTATTTATTTCTCTACTGTATAAGCAACAAATTTATACATGTGCTTAAATGACTAAAGGAAACAATTATTCTATTTTTCATCCATTTTAGTTGTCTGTTTTGAAATTTAACTTTATAAGTAACTGTAATTAATATAATTGAAATATTTCAATGAGAAGGGAAGAAAATGTTGACTGCAATTAATAGATTTAATAAAAGAAACGCATCTTTTGTGTTAAACAGAAAGGATGTTTTAATGGAAATAAAAGACCATTTTGGGAAAACTAAATTGAACGTTTTCATTTTTATGGTAAGTAATTTTTTTATTATGCATAGATAAAAAAATTAAATGCATACAAATTTGAATATTATTTGAGTTAATGAAGTCAATTTGGTTACGTTTCACAAATTGAATTTCAAAAAGGTTGTGCGATGTACATGGTCCCTTCATTTCTTTTGTTATTAATTGTTGCATGTTTTGAGGCGTATAAAAATAAAACTTTCATTTTGAACAAGAATGATTTTGGATAAAAAAAATTGAATTTTAGAATAACATATACACACACGCGCACATTAATATTCAAACTTTTAAATATATCAAAGGGTTCATGGTTGTGTAAATATCGTGGAATCAATTAGAAATTACATTTTTTTACAGTTGTACATTGATTACATAAGTTTATATTCATTTTTTCATTTTATATATGGTTAAAATTTGTAAATGGGTTGCATTAATGTGACCATACAGTAATTAAAAAGTAAAATAAATCATTTTTATAGTGCATAGGTTGATATATATATTCATTAATCAATAAAATTTGTTTGAGTAACGTAAATAAATATATATTGAATGTTTGATTAATTGATTGGTTGATTGTTAATTGATTGATTGAGTTAATGTAGTGTGCACATATATTAGCATAAAACGAATGTTTTAATATGGAATTTAATAATGTAAATATATGTATATTTTGGTTTATTGATATAAATTAATTGGAGCAAGTTTTGGAATGTGGACCCAAAAGGTTTGTTTACAGGAAATAGGTGGTCCCTTTATTTACTTTACATTTATTATCACCTTGCAATCTCTCTCTTTTCGTTTTCAAGTAGTCTAATAATTAAACTACTCATTCATTTCTTATAAATTAATGGTTGCTTCATTTGATTTATTTATAATTAATAATTCCACATTCTTTTCATTGTTTCTCCTTTATTCGTTTGCTCTTTTTAAATGCTTTATCTGAAGTTTTTTCATTTTTCTGTTTTTTGGTTTTTAATGCGAACATCCAAATTAATATGCATGCCCTCTAATTAGCATTTACTATTTTCCGTTTCAAAAGTTTATTTTGCTTATGCATCATTAGTTCTTGTAGCTTCCTTTCATTCGCAATTCTTGAAGCTACATATTTAAAACGGAAGATTTATTTTTATCTTTATTGATATATTTATTCCTTTAGTTTACATCTTTCAATACTACATTTAGGGGCTATTCATATTTTTATTTTATTTCAATTCCTACTTTGTTTATATACACCTTATTAGCTTTTCATTTTTTTTCCACCTTAATTCCTGTAGCCTCATTTCTATTCGCATCTTCTGTAGCTTCATTTTTTCAAATAAAACTTTCATCTCATTTCTTTTCACTTTTCACCTTCCTCGTTCCCTTTTCTTTCTTTTTTTAAATCTCCTTCTTCTCTTTTTTTTTCTCTTCATTTTTATGCTTTTTTTATTCTTCTTCAAACCTTCTTCTTCTTTTTCAAAGCTTCCTTTTCTTTTTCAATTCTTCATCTCTTTAAATTTTCTTCTTCTTTTCCAAGCATTCTTCTTTTTCCAAATCATTTTCTTCATATCCAGATCTATACAAACTTCTCTGTCTCTTCCAAAACATTCCAAAAAAAGATTAAGATAGCAAGGAAATAAATTAAAAGGAGGAAGTAGTAGCGGATTCAAATCCGACTAGACAAGGAAAATCCAAAAGGTGAGTGTTTAAACTCACTCATGAAATGCTAAAATTTTGTTGCAAGTTAAACCAGGTCATATAGTGGTAAATTTTTGATTGTTGGTTTGGAATATTTATAAATATTTAATTTTAATAGCTAAATTCCAATATGTGATGACTAATAATTACTGTGACATGCCATTGAATTGGTTGATTTGTTGAATTGATTGATTTGAATGTTGAATGGATTGTGCTTGAATGTATATTTGTTCATTTATTTGATATATCCTTGTTATCACCCTATAGTTTATTGTAATTATTTAAATTTTCATATTGATTATTTGCACACTGAATAAGGATGTAAAACACATGAGTTTCAAGTATTTACATCAAAGGAAAAATAGTATGTTTAGATTTACTATTTGAACCATAAAAATGATTTTGCGAAGTAAACTATCGTTACCTTACTTGAAAGTTTTCAAAATTAAATTTTGAAACATTGGGAAGTTCCCAAAAAGTGAAAATTGAAACTTTGAAACATTTTTATAAATCAAATCTCTAAAACTATGAAATTTAACTGGGAATTGTTCTGTAAATTTGAAATTTACTAGAATGGATCTATTGTGAAATCCATTTTATTTCGAATATGGAAATAATAACATTTCCAGAAATTTGAACCTTCAACAAATGTAGTTACCTGCATTCCTTATTTCATATACTTTTGATTTAATTTGCATAAGAATTTTAGTTCTGACTCGAGTGTATTATCTTCCTTTATGCTCGGGTCAGCCCGAGTTTTTCAGCATTGAAGACTATTTCTGGTGCACGAAGACGAAGATTCAGTATATTATTGCTATTTATTATTCCACTACATTTTATGTTCCGCTGCATTATTGGTTATTTATGATATATGTACAACTCTGGTTTGAATTTGTAAAAGTGTAATCAAATGTTATTTGTAAAACAGCTTAATGAACTGTTTATTTGATTATTATATTTTGTCGTTACGCTGCGAGATTCAGTATTTTGTTTTTCTCTTTCCTTTTTTTTTTTCTTATTTACTCCATAACAATCATCCATTTTGAATGGTTTGATTCTGACATATGTGGTTTATTGTTGATTTGAACCATGCAAAATGGTGGGTCGTTACAATTTACCACCAAATCAGTCCTAACACCATTCTTATATTTTTGGGTACTTTATCTGAACTTTCTAACAAGATCGACACATAAATTCGTACTAATTTACCAATCCGACTGCCTTTTCTTCAACATTTTTTTTAAAACGGGAGCACCACATGCGTTTACCTCAACTTTTTCGGGTTGTGTAGAAGATGACTGTGTTCTTGGTTACGACCCAAACGATCAAGATCACCTACATAACATAAAGTAGGGAGCAACAAAATCAAATGAGCATGTGCTGTAGTTTTAAACCTGCTTTCCTTTGAGGCTTAAAGGAATGAAAAAAAAAAGTAGAAGAGTAGAAAGGTAGATAGGCATACTATTGGAACAAATTTTGTGATCAATAACTTTATCTGTCATTGAAACAAAACCCAAAACTACGAAAGGCCACTGATCATAATATCCAAAAATCTGTACAAAAAGGTTACTGATCATAATGAAGATTCTTTCTAGACTAGTAAAGTGATATCGAATTGCATGAGTGTGTTAATGAATGCAAAAATATTTCACACATGTTAGCTTGATGCTAGAATTCAGTAAAACTGAAAATGACCAACAAACACAATTGATGTTTAGTATGAAAGTAAAAGTGAAGAGAGTGCGTGAGCACTATTTTTGGTTAGTAGCCTAGTCAGGCAAAGGAGTAAAGGAAAGGAAGTTTTACGCACTATTTTTGGTTAGTAGCCTAGTTAGGCAAAGGAGTAAAGGAAAGGAAGTTTTAATGCAAGTTAATTAACGGATTTAATATAACAAAACGCTCAAGGTTTATATAGTTTTAAGTTCTTTTCAAATTAGGTGCAAATTTGATAGATTTAGAATGATATTGAACCGAACCTAGGTTCTTACGTACCTTGAATGGGGAAAGTGATCAAATACCTTGAACCTAGGTTCTTATATATACATGTATAGATACACATGTATCGAGCAGATCAGAAAAAATTTAACCAAAACCGCAACTGTGCATAAGTGAGTTAGCCAAAACTACAACCATGCATAAGGGAGTGTTTATGCATAAAAAATGATTAACACCATATTAAATTCTGCATTTGCAAGTAAGACATACATATACATGGACAGAAGTAACTACTATGTTTTCAACGCACACATACAAAAACCCCATGCGTTGCATGGGTGCAACAGTTGATCGGGTGACTGTTAATATTTTCACACAATTTTGTAAACATAAACATATCTAAGGGAATATAATATATGCTAATACAATGGAAATAAAGTACTACTAGAAATAAAATGTAAGAACAATCATACGAGTCATGAAGTAATTATGAAGGGTGAGAACAAACTGTTGATTGCAAAAACCAATCTCAGCAACACATAAATGTAGGAGGATGCGGTATACTTTGCATCCACATGGCAAAACATAATCTAGATTGTTTGAAGGAATAGATGCATTAGACATACACAATCAATAGAGTAATATAAGAAACGAGAAGCTATATGCTTGTGATTTGGAGAAAATGAAACTGTATCACTGTACGTGAAATTATTGCTTCTCTCAGAAATGCAATGACTTTAGCTGCAGGCTAACAACTTATCAGCAGTCAGCACATCAGATTCCTTATGTAGTGTAATTAACCGTATCATAAACTTTATCAACTCTAATTCAATTATATGAAAAAAAGCTCCTAATAAGTTTACAAGGATGGCTACAAAGAAAATCCTTAATAATTCTGTTTTCGTCGAAGAAAGCCAAGATCAGAGGCGGTCTTCTTCTCCGAAAACTCCATTTGTCTCCTCTTCTTTTCCCAAGCAGTTCTCCCCTTCGCTGTAGAATATTGAAGAAAAACCACCAGATGTGGATGATAATGGGTTTTAGTTTGTTCATAATCGATGCAGGAATGCTTTCAAGCCTTGTCACCCTTCCAATATTCAGAAAAAGCCAAAATTCCAGTCAGACACAGCCAAGAAAAGTTATCAGCATGATGTAAAAAAGAACGTGGATTCTTGGCCAAAAGATACTGCAACAAGTAATGTACCAAGAAGTACACAAGCATATCAAAATACTCAATCCCAGATCAAGGCTGATATGCAAAAAGGCTTCAACATGGACAGAGGTGATCAAGAAAGGGGAATAAATTCTGACTTCATTTGAGATTCATTGACCCAATCACCATCAATAAGAAAAAGGGGTAGCGGTAAAGGAGGAGCTAAGCCATATATAGAACTGAGAACAAGTGGAACTTACCTATCATAGCCTATGTATTCGGCAACACACCCTTCTATCATCATTTCAAAGCTTTCATTGAAAGGACATGGAACCCAACTGGTAAATTTGAAATTTTCACAAGAAATAATGGGTTCTTTGTAAAATTATCAAATGTAGCTGATTGTGAAAAAGCCATTAGTGGTACGGAAAACTCGTAGTCTTGAAAAAAAGAGCAAAAAACTTAAGTTTGATAATGATTCGCTTACAACAATGTCAATTTGAATGTAGCTGTTAGAACTCAACTTAGTATTATGGGATGGTGAAGCATTAAACGCTATTACAAGTGT
This sequence comes from Allium cepa, assembly GCA_030765085.1. NCBI lineage: Eukaryota > Viridiplantae > Streptophyta > Magnoliopsida > Asparagales > Amaryllidaceae > Allium > Allium cepa. The sequence goes on along the minus strand of CM060940.1, from coordinate 210,331,093 downwards.
AGTGGGAATTTCTTTAAAACTTGATGAGCCCACTGCTAATGAAACAAGATTGTGTTATGCAAGAATTTTAATATGAATCAAAGCATGTGCTGATTTACCAAAAGAAGCATGTGCCTCTATGTATGATGGAGAAAATTTAGTACAAAAAATAGAATATGGATGGATTCCCCAAAATGTAAAACTTGTGCATGTTTTGGTCCATTCTATTGTCAAGCAAAAAAAGTATAGAAAGAAAAAATGCTCTAATGCAAATCCAACCAATACAAATCTGCAACCTGAGAATCAAAATGAAGACATAGAAAGTATGTTCGTTGATAAAACTGCAAGTGATGTAAATGAAGTTCCAAAAAGTATGGGAAATGCTGATACCCTATAGCCGATGTCACGAACATTGGTAAAGAAGCTAACAGTACAACAGTGGAGCAAAATCAGGCTAAACAACATAAAGATTAAAGAGATCAGTCAACAAGAATCAGGCATACAAGAAAATAATAGAACTTGGATGACTAAACAACATTTTATATTTCAAGAATGCAATCTGGAGTCTGAAAATTAGATAATGAAGAAGAGCAAGCAACTTGCAAATAAACTCTGAAAGCATGAATATAGATGTAACAACACTGATTTTGATTTACCTGAATAAAATAAATAATGATTTATTTTGAAGATTTAATTGAGGCAGTTGAAATTTGAATTCTTTATAAAAGATAATTAATCCTCTTGGGAATGAGAATTCTAGATTTACGAGAATTGGAAAATTAATGTATGCATATATATATATATAGTAAATTTTCTCAAAGCTATAAATAAACAAATAAATCTATTTGTGAGAAGAATAGAGGTTTTAATCCGTTGAATCAATTATTGAATTATACAAGACAGGTTTGAGAAATAGTTAAATATTAAATAATCCTTTTAAGTTGTTATTTGAGATTTTAATTCAAATAAAATCAAAAATAAATTAGTTTTGCCCTTAAAAATGATTACCATGTGGAATTATAAATTATTAGTGAAATGGGTTGTATTTTATTTCATGACTAATTAACAAAGTTTTGAAATATAGAGGTTGCATTTGTAAAAGAAACAACCATTCTTTTCTTATTGGGTCCATTAACAACCCAAAGCCCATTTATAGAAAACAAAAGAGAAGTTTTCCTTCTCATTTTCTATTATCTGTACATACCCTAAGTTTAGTAAACTAACAAAAGGAAGTCAAGTTTCCTCTTCAATTCTAGGCTTTGGAAACCCCAAAAAATTAATTCAATTAAATTCTCATAAATTGTAAAAAAATCAAGGTAATGATTTTGAAACCTATCTTAGCTTTTAGGCTATCCAATTTCAGTTTACTGTGTATAATTTTGATTGTTGTTTGTTTTGGGTTTGAGATATTTTTAGGGTTCGCTAAAAATGGAAGTGTTAGCAAGTCTAATTGAAGATTCAAGCTAAGTTGACCTTCACACTACATATCTTTGAATATCAAAGTGCATGCTCAGAAATTTTATACTAAACCGTTGAGATTGGAGTGTGATTTGCTGTCTATGTGAATGTAAACCTGCATGATCATTTCTATCAAACTTTTTACAGTAACTTAGTTTGCTTCCTCTTTTGAATGATTTTATTTCTATAATGAATTCTTATTGAATGCATGCTGGTATTCTGAGTATATATTGCAAATACATGTCACCGGGACGAACTAGAATCATGCCGGTATGGATAAAGGTTGAAGGTGGGGAGGGATAGAACTTGAAACTCGTGTTTCAGGTATCCCACCGGTCGACTGGTTATTAATGACCGGTCAACTAGTCATCAACTGGAACAAAAGTTCCATGTGTGCCTGCTGCTCATTCCCATCTTATTGCTTGAGCCCGTGTTTTGTTTGCCTTGTTTTATGGTTTCTAATTGTTTTGTTTTCCAATTTTCTGCGATTAGATTCTCAAAATTTTAATGATTCTTTGATTCAATGGTTTTTGAAGTTGTATATTAATCAATCTAATATATATATATATATATATATATATAGTTTGATTATAAGAAATTTGTAAAAGAAAGTTCAATTATAATTATCGATTTCAAACTTATTTCCAAATCAATTCAAGTCCTTTTATAAATAACTATACAAAGCAACTATATATATACATATATTAAATATAATTAGTAGAAATAGTTTATGGATTTAAAAGCATGGTTCTGAATTATAACCCTGTGTTATTTTAAAACAATTGTTGTATATCTATATGGCTTTTGGAATATAGTTTGTTGAACTATATATTTTTTAATGGGATTTAGGAACAACTATATATAGATACATTTTGATATTTACTCTGATTTATAGTTTATTTTATAAAATGATGAATATATATATAGTTCAATAACAAAGTAGTTTATGAATTTTAAGAATGAGAAATTTGAAAGAAGTATATATATATATAGATAAAATATTTTAAAAATCATTTCTTATATGATAATTTATATAATTTTCTTTCGAAACTATATACTCTTATTGGATTTTATTTTACTTAGCCTTTGGCTATTTATATGTTATTTTGCCATTTCTTATGCGCCTTTTGAGATTATTGCTTTCTTGCAATTTTTGCCACTTGAATGAGAAATCTAATTAAATGATTTAGCAATACAAGTGGTATAGAACATGTATTATATTTTACCGTTTAATTCTTGAACTTGTTCGATTGAATATTTTAGTCAAGTGGGATTTACAATCTGTTAGTAAATATTTAAGTATCGCAAAGTAGTTATGGAGCATTGAGCGATACTCGGTTAGTTATTAGCTGAGAGTATATTACACTTATCGAGTGGAATTTACTGATTTGTATTAAATATTCGAGTAAACCCGTTTGGTATGGAACATACGGTTGCTTCTTGAGTAATTACTATTTGGGAATATACAACACTTATTCTAGCGAGTTTCAAAGTCGTCCTTGGAGTTTTATAGGCTCTTATGTCTGTCTTGGAGTTTTATAGGATTTCACGTCCGTCTTGGAGTTACCATAGGATTTCACGTCCGTCTTGGAGATCTATAGTCATCCATGCCTATCTTGGAGTTTACATGCACGTTTAGTGAATTCTTATATTCACCAATCTTAAGAGTATTTTAAGCACATTCTCTCTCGTGATTTCTAGATTTCTATTGCTGATTTTTTTGATTCTATGAAAATTTGTGTTTCACCAAATATTTCTTGAGATTTGCTTACTTTCGATGTTAGCGCACGAAGTGTATGTCTATTGCTATTGCTTACGAAGTGCTTGCTTCTGCTATGACTTGCGACTTGCTTTTATGCCAGTTTTTGGGTTTTGACTTGCTTTCATGCCAGTTTTTGGGTTTTGACTTGCTTTCAAGCAGTCTTATAATTTCTAGAGTTTAACTTGTTTTATGCAGACTTTTGTGTTGTTCTAATTTCAGAGTTGGGTTTCTTGTCATCATATTTGAGATGATTATCGTTGATGGGCATGAGATGCTTCGATGACATGGTAATTTGGTATTGGTGTCGTTTACTAGTAGGTGGCATATTATATAGTCCTCATTATTCCTATGTTTACGCAAGATTGTTAGTTAATGATATCATGGTGAGACCTAATAATGTTTAGTGTAATACACCATATGATTTTCTATACATCTGATGTTTATGCATGCTTATTATATGATCTCACCTTTTAGGATATTTAGAGATGGTCTGACATGTTTATTTTATAATACTCGGGTCAGACCGAGACTTAATAGGTACAGGGACTTAGTGACTTTATGTGTGGGCTAGCTAGAGTAGATATATGCAGTGTTATCTATGTGATGGAGTTCCCTTTTGAGTTACAAGTCTTATTTGTGTGCTTGTGGTATATTTGGTTGTTGTATCGACATTAGTCGTCATGTATATACTTTTAACCTGTCATAGTCTATATATGTGTATCGACATTAGTCGTCATGTATATACTTTAACCTGTCATAGTCTATATATGTGTATATGGTTGTATATGTAAGTCTAGTTTTTTCCTTTTTTTAGACTTACACTTTAGAGAGATATTGATGTATTATATTTTCGATGTGACATATGATTCTATGTTGTATTATTATGTAATTTATTGTCCTAAATTATGTTAAGCCATTGTATTATTGTTTTGCACCTGGATTGTATACATCGTACCTCTCCTTGTAAGGAAAACAAAAAAATTATAGCCACATAATTCGACATATCGATATTCACCCAAGGAAATACTACGCATGATCGCTTCTAACCAGCCTTATTTTTCATATTACTCGACAATATTACTTATAATATTCTTAGGTAATATGGGCATAAAGGTAGGGCGTTAATGTTAAATTTTGGTGATACAAAATCACAGATAGAAGAAACTAAATGTGCAAAAGAAAGAAAGAGAAGATTTTGTTTTCCCTAATTAATAGACATATTTGATTATGTTTATTTCTCTCTGTAATTGGCAAATCAATTTCTTTTTTGTCATCTAATATTAACTTGAGCATTAAGTAATTGATATTATAAATAGAAACTAGAATAGAGTGTAAAATGTGTAGAATTCTATTTGTTATTTCTCTCTTCTTCCATCTTTGTTCTTCTCCTCCAACAATTTTAACCATAGAGATCAAGACACTTTCTCAATTTGATTATTGGTTCAATTTGTATTTTGTTCGATTAATTGTAAACAAATTATGGTGAATCAATAAAGAGGATGGTTGGGTGGAATCTCTTGTGTATTGATTTTGATTTCATGTTCATTTATTTTCTATCCAAAATTATCTCTTTGTGATTTAGATGATAAAACATCTATTGGAAAAAGCTTTCACAAAGTAAAGTTTTCACTATAGATTGGTATTAAAGCAAGGTCATCGCAAAGCTTAGAGTAATTTTGAATTTGAAAAATTATTGAGATGTCGTATATGATTTCTTTTTCAAAGATGGTTGTTTTGGATGGAAAATATTATGGTATTTGAAAGCTTAGGATGGAAGATGTTTTGTATCTCAATGATTTTCATGATTCGATTGAAGGAGATAAATCATTCGATTGATGGAGATGGGAAGAAGCCATCTGATGTAAATGAGAAAAAATGAAAGAAGACGGATAAGAAGGCAATTGTGTTATTCATCGGTATCTTAATGATTTAGTCTTCCATTATGTGTTTAGTTGTGAATCCACGATGGCTTTGTGGGACAAGTTGATATCTTTGTGTGAGCCGAAGACTGCTACAAATAAGGCTTTTCTTATTAAAAAGTTAGTTCAACTAAAATTAGATGGAGAGAAGTCTGTTGTAGAAAATTTGAACAAATTTCAAGATGTGATAAATCAATTGACAAATGTTAATGTTAAATTTGATGATGAGTTACATGCTCTTTTATTGATGAGTTCACTTTCACAAACTTTTTGGTTGTTTCTTTGAGTAATTCCAATGCAAATGGAACTATCTCGCTAGAAACTGTCCGAATTAGTCTTTTGAATGAGGAGCTTAGAAGAAAAAGGTCATGTGTGAAATTAGTTCAAGATGAGGCTATGGTAGCAAATGACTTGAAGAAGGATGCAAGTTCGAAGAAGAAAGTCGCTAATGGTAAAGGTATGTCAAAAAGTATCATTTGTTATTATTGTCATAAAAATAGTCATACACGCAATAGGTGTGAAGCATATAAAAAGGATCAAAAGAAGGCTATATATAATGACAGTGATAGTGATACACGGGAAGACATAGCTGAAGGTAGCGACAGTGATACTTCTTGTGATGTCTTTATTGGTGAAGAGAAGCCTTGGAAGGTGGATTCGAAGTCAGCTTTCACATTTATCGATATGTGAATTATTTCTCTTCTTATGAGAAGAGTGTCGGCATGATTAGGATAACCAATGGAGAAGAGCTATCGATATTTGGTATTGAATCTATCCTGTTTCGTATGCAGGATGGTGCGATTAGAGAAGTCTTGGGCGTGAGGCATGTTCCTTCTAGTTCACATAATATTATTTCTCTCGGTCAGTTGGATCGTCGTGGTTGCACTTATGAGACTTGAGGTGGAATTTTGAGAGTGAAGAATGGTGGTCTTGTAGGGATGAAAGGAGTATTGAAAGATGGAAATCTTTCAAGTTTGGTTGGTCATGTAGTCGACTATCGGAAACGAATGACAGTTAGAGAACCTAGTCCACAGTTAGGTGGAGAGGCTAATGTGTTCATTGCTTATGATGATCGCGTTGAGGATTATTTTTTAGATAGGGGTCTACATGTTGATAATGCTTAAGGGATCGATAATGATCATGTAATGAGCTCAGATCGAGTGGTAGACGGGTGTCGAGTAGGAAAATGTGCGAAGACTGTATGGAGGTCTTTCCGGTATTGCAAACGCTTTTGAGACCGATTGGTGTGGTGCACCTCATGGCGAAAGATGCATCACTTGTTGGCAGTGGTAGAGGTTTGTAATATGATTGAGATACAGGGAGATGTGATAGATCTATAGATGGCATGTTTGATTTGTTGAAGATATGTGATTTTGCATCAAGGTAGAGTGTTTAATTTTGGTGATACAAAATAACAAATAAAAGGAAATAAATATGCAAAAGAAAGATAGAGAAGATTTTATTGTCCATAATTAATAGGCATATTTGATTATGCTTATTTCTCTCTCTAATTGCTAATCGATTTATTTTTTGCCATCTAATATTAACATGGGCATTAAGTAATTGATGTTATAACAAGAGACTAGAAGAAAGAGTGTAAAATGTGTGTAAATCTATTTGCTAATTCTCTCTTCTTCCATCTTCTTTCTTCTCCTCCAACGATTTTAGCCATAGAGATTAGGACTTCCTTTCTCAATTGGTTATTGGTTCAATTTGTATTTTGTTTACTTTTATTTTGTTTGATTGATTGTTAAACAAATTTTGGTGAATCGATAAAGTGGATGGTTGGGTGGAATCTATTGTATATTGATTTCTGATTTCATGTCAATTTATTTTCTATCCAAATTTATCTCTTTGTGATTTGGATGATAAAAGATCTATTGGGAAAAGCTTTCGCAAAGCAAAGTTTTCACTACAGTTACAATAGATAACAAGGCAAGCAAAGATTATATGTCCAAACCCAGAAAATCAAATTAATTGGGAAATAAGCTATTCAAAAACTTTACGGACAAAAACCACTGCTATTCCAAGCAAAGAAACAATTTCATTTCAGGCAAATCAAAATGCAGTTAGTTAATCAACATCTGCCTCTTCTTCTGTAAGGGAAAATAAAAGAAAAAAAGCAGAATAAAACATATAAATGATATAAGTTCCAGCAAAAGCCCAGAAGCATTAGAAGAAAATGAATTCAGCAAAAAATACATTATCAGAAATGCTACATAGATGAGCAACTTAAAGTTCAAAGGAAGAAGACATTAGAAAAAGGGAAAAAAGATCGTTGTAGTAGATGAAATGTGCAGGCACAGTGCTTCATTGTAACTACATATTGTATCCGTTTGTATATCTTTTGTTTTAATAGTTGCTTGGAATGTTAAGGGATTAAACTCCCTTGAAAGGAATTAGATATACCTAAATTTCTATTAGAATTTAAACCAAGTATAGTTGTTTTGTTAGAACATAAATTAGATGATGATAAAATATAAGATTATCAACTAAAGTTAAACTGAAAATTTTAAATAGTAATCCAATGGAGGGAAATGATAGAATTATGGTCTTATGTGCTCCTAATATTTGGGATATAAAACAATTTTATATAAACTATTAATAAATTCACTGTAAATGTATAAATAAAGGTTGTTTTCTCCTAGAAAAAACTTTTGCTTATGCATCAAATAGTGAAAATGAAAGAAGCCTTCTATGGAAACATTTGGAACAAATTAATAAAAATATGAATCACCCTTGGGTGATTCTTGGGGATTTCAACATTATTATTCATGCTTTTGAAAAAAGGAAGGGCAACCCAATTCCCTTTAAAAAAATTGAAATAATTAATAATTTTATTTTGAAAATTTGGTTGGTTGTGCCTACAATTTTTGAAAACAAATTAACATGGAAATTTGAAGAATTTAGAAATATTAACGGTAAATCAAACAGAATTTTAGTAAATCAGAAATTTATAATTATTTTCCTAGATTTTAAATGTCATACTTTAACCCAAGCTACCATTGATCCTACCCCAATTCAAATTCATTTATATAATTCCAGCTTTAATAAAAAGAACTTCCCTTGTAGATTTGTTAATGGGTGGGTTTATGAAGAAAATTATTAAAAAATAGTAAACATGAGCTATTTTAATAAAATTAAAGGCTCAATCCAATATTGTTTAAATAGAATGCTTCAAATTACCAAAGCAAATATAAAACTTGGAACAAAATCAGAAGTAAGAAGGAAATAAAACAAATTAGAGAGGAGTGTGAGAAATCGCAAAATAAAACAGATATCGATAGCTCAAACATTAATAAGGCCAACAATTTTTTTCAAATGCAGAATTAGTTTATTAGGTCTTTACATATGTAATCTATTAATATGAGGCAGAAAACCAAAGTGGATTGACTAACTCATGTGGATGAAACAAGCAAATTTTTCTATGCCAAAATGTCTAATAGAAGGCACATAAATGATATAGGAAAATTGCTAGATGTAAATAGGGCAATAATAAATGAAGCTTATCAAATAGAGAAGGAAACAGTAGAGTACTTTACCGTCTTATATAATTATAATTTTGATTCTTATAAATCTAATTTTTCAAATATAGCCACCAAATGTTTACTACATGAAAATAGCCAAAATATATAACTTTCTTCCATTAGTTTAGAAGAAGTTAAGAATATATTTTTTTAATGTAAACACAAACAAAAGCCCTGGACCTAATAGGCTTGGACCTAAATTCTATAAAACACATTCGGAAGAAGTTAAAAATAGCCTTTTTGTTGCAATCGATGAATTTTTCAAAACTAGAAAATTACTAAAAAATTCAAATCATAATCTAATTACTCTTGTGCCAAAAATAAAAAGCCCCAATGGTTTAGGAGATTATAGGCCAACGACCTGTTGTAATTGTGTACAAAATTATTGCTAATATACTTTGCAACAGAATGAAAATATTTCTAAAATATTTAATCACTGAAAACCAATGAGTTTTTATCCCAGGAAGATTTATAGCAGGTAATTCACTGCTCAATTTATTAGGCTGGAATAATATCTATATTTTGGATAGAGCAAATGACACTGTAAAAAGCATAATACAAAATCACTGCTGCAATGAAGTTTTACATCTAGCAACTACAATCTACAATGCAGATAATAGGAAAATATCAATAAAATCAAGCTTGCAAAAGGATGAATTGTCTTGGAAACTCTCTTCTAAAGGCAAATTTTCATACAAAAAAACATGATAATGGGAATGAAGTTGAAGTTGAGTGGCACAATGTCAAATAGAATAAGGGAAATTGCCTAGAAATGATTTATTGTACCTATTTTGCTTTAATAAATAGACTTCAAACTAGAGACAGACACTATAAGTGGAATAAAACAGGAGAAGTCAAATGTCTCTTTTGCAAAGATGATACTGAAAGCATTGAACATTTATTCTTTGATTGTGCATATGCAAAACACATTTGGTTCATTGCTAAAACAAATCTCAAGATCAGTCAATTTAAAGTAGTGAAAAATATCAAAGAAAGCATCCAATGTATTCAGCGAAATTTCAAGGAGAAATCAATGGAATTCAACAAAACAAGCATAACATTAACTGTAGTAATTTTCTACATTTAGAAAGAAAAAAAAATCTAAGACTTCACAAATAAAAGGAATTAGACAGTCTACAGCTTTGGAAAATCATGTATACATAAGCTCAAATCATTTTCCAAAAAAGCAAACAGGCATTCAGAAATGGCAAATTCAATCAATCAACACACTTGGAAGATTGACAACTATGAAGAGAGAATTGAGGCATACCTACAAAACGGGAATGTCAATTCAGACATTTCCTGAGGTAAAATCCTTCAACATGGTGGCAAACATTGATCAAAAGGACTTAGGTACTGTTTGGATCCATTCCTAAAGACAATCACGCTGGAGGCGGCTTCACGTCCAATCACAAGTCCAAGGAGGTCGATCCCCTGCAACAAGCCATAAATTTGCAACTTGAAATCAATAATCAATGTATAGTGGAATGCAACTACAGAAGCAGTATAAATAATCACGTACATCACTTTTTTATATGGAATATAGATGAAAGCAACAAGCCCCAGGAGCCAGAGAAACTCGAAACAAGCGTTCTCAAAAATCCAAGCAAATATAGAGAAGCAGAGGACAATACTCCAAATATAAAGCATGGGGTTACTAATTATAGCAAGAAGAGAGCATGGGAACCCCCCTGAGGATTGATTTAAGCAGAAGAATTGAGGAACTGATTGAATCGTCCCTCAAATTGTTTTACCCTAATTTTCTAGTGTTAGTGATTTCATTTCTTATTGAGTAAATGAGATAATGAAGGCAGCATTAGGTGTAATTTTTTTATTTGTTGGCTGCATAACGGGTTGTTTTATACCCAACTTAAGCTGGGCCTTGGCCTTATATTTACTTTTTCAAAAAAAATCTTTATCAACTGCCTGTTGATACCTATCTTACCTCCATGTGCATGAAATGGGCACATAATTGAGCATTAAAAGCTTGTTCAAGTTGTGAATAAAACAATTCACAATAGTCTGTCAAGTTAGTGAATTACCATGAAACCAGTAATTCACGCTTGTTAGTCAAATAAGTAAAACTGCAATGCAAAAATATTTCATTAAATAAATATTTCAAACGAATTCTAAATTTAGTCATGCTTGAAATTCAACTCAATTCAATTAAGAAATACATCTTGTATCAACATATGCATTTGGTTAGGTCTTTTACTTTTTGTTGCCTTCAAAATCTAATTGATACGTGGTAGAAAATTCAATGTCATCCACATTTGTAATCAATCATTTTAGTGTATACAAATCACAAAACATCCATTATTTTTTCAATCTTTTGAGTATAACACTTGATTTGCTTCCAATGTAAGAATAAATGGCTCATCATTCACTTTATTTTTGGTCTTTAACTTCCCAAAGTTTACTATGATAAAGTTTGAAATAGAATTTATCTTGCAACCATTGACCTTATCACCTTGATCCAATCATAATAAAAAACTGTTTATTTGAAGTCAATATACTCTCACTCAATTGTCTGCTGAATAACTCTATAATACATTGTTTTCGTTTTCTTATAATTTTTATCCTTCCTGTTTGCTCTAAGTTTTGTAATTTCTCTCATACATACAACATCATCTTGTATTACCATTCGCTCTTTGTAACTTTTCAAAGAAACTTTAAACTCATTCACTTGGTACTTCATATAACCACGCACCTTAAACATCGGCTCATTCACCAACTGCTAAAGAGTTGATCAACATCGTTTGTGACGCCCCACCTCTATACCCACGCTAGCCAAGAACACTACGATGTAGTGCTGTCAACTAGCACGGAGAATAAGGCTGTTGAGGAGCGACCATCCATGTAACTTCTTTGTGCGAGCACCGTTATGTCAGATAGTATAGCATGCATTTCATTTAAGGAGGAAGTCCGACATACCGATACAAACTCAAAGCTATCACACGGTGGCTATAAATAATCTTCGAAAACAAACATATAAATAAGCATAACACAATCAGTCACAGACATCCATATCACAAAGGCGGAAGAAGATATGGATATATAACTAACACATGAAAGTGTACATCAGAGTAGTGGTCAAAAAGATACACAATAATACAAAAGAATAGCAGCACGTGTTATACAAAAGAATACATCTATGAGTCTATATCTCAAGTGTATACAACAAAAACTGCTAATCTAAATAGTTAGCCAAAAGTCAGAGTAGCAAATCCCGGGAAGAAGTCAAGCAGAAGCACCTGTAATATCTCGGTCTGACCCGAGTATTATTTAAGAAAATAATAAACGGATCAACCTAGCTATAAATATCAGATGACATGATATAAAATAAAAGATATGGCATAAACATAAAATATCCATACTTACATACTACTATAAGTATGCAAATGATGATCAACAGAAGATCAATCAATAAGAGGTAAATCAATATCATAAGAATCTTCTCAAAGATCCAAAGAGGGCATCATACCCTAAACTTGTACTCATAACAAGTCAATGACATAAATTCCAGAAATCAACACAAATGGTGTCTAGCCTAACCAGGAAATGGTGTCTAGGCTAACCAAAAAGCAAAAAGGTATGTGTGAATGGAATCACACAAATGGTGTCTAGCCTAACCAGGAAGCAAACAAAGAGACATCGCACAATTGCTAGCCTAAATCACAAAATGATCGTCAACGAGAAGTGTCAATTACACTAAGCTAGTAAATATAAAAGCTTAGCTTCATGTCCCATAACCACTTGCTTAACTCAAATATTTACGAACAAACTGTAGATCTTCACTAGAAAATGGTCACAAAAAGGTTCAATCGAACAAGTCCAAGAGTTAACCGACGAAGCAAACGCAAGCGTTTCATACCACTTGTTTTACTAAGCCGTTTAATTCAGTTTCTCATATGAGTGAGGTAAAGGTTTGTATATACTAATAGATTGAAAATCGGTTTGAGAAAACGAGCTTTGTTATAAAATAGCGTTGAAATAATTTGAAGAAAGAGTTTTGATATTTACTACTAGTATAGAAAACCTTTATATTTTAAAGTGACAAATCATAGAAGTGATTGTAGAAACAATCAATCATAAAAATTCACATTCAAAGACGTGAATAAAATCCAAAGAAACCGATAAAGAATCCATCGAAATAGATATTCAAAAATCCATAAAATCGACCGAGAAGCCCAAGATAGTTTGTCTCGAAGAATGGTCAACTCAGCATCTCAACAAAGCAAGTTCTATTGAATGTTTTTCAAATAAGATCCCCTACGGAGGGGGTGGCAACCCCCCAAGGTGGGGGTGCGGGGGCAACGCCCCTGCTACGGGGTTCGATCTGACCGGTCAGGTCGTGGGGGTCCAGGGGGCAGCGCCCCATCCAAAAATGGTACGACCTAGTGATTAAAAGGGCACGACCTAGTGGTCCAGCGACCTAAAGGGTAAAGGTCATGCGACCTAAAATGGGTTCGCGACCTAACACTCAAACGACCTAAAGAAAATAAGGGGTCGAGCGACCTATAAGAAGCGGCGACTTAAATAGAATCGAGGTTCAACGACCTACGGGTTAGGTCATGCGAGTTAAGGAGGTCAACGACCTAACAGAGACACGCGACCTAATAAAGGAATGGGACCTAAAGGCACGCGACCTAGCGACCTAAGCAGGAAACGCGACCTATGAGGGACAAGCGACTTAAGTGGGTCAACGACCTACAGAATATAGGACACGCGACCTAACGGTTTACAAGGTCTTGCGACCTAACTGGAAACGTGGTCTAGCGACCTAGTGGTTTAAAGAAGATGGGTCACGCGACCTAAGGAGATAAGGCCTAGCGACCTACGAGCTAAAGGTTCAATGACCTAACAGGATGTAGGTCCAACGACCTAACAGGTAAGAAGATCACACGACCTAAAATGCCATAGGACCTAACGACCTAAGGTCATACGACCTAAAGCCATACGACCTAACGACCTAAGGTCATACGACCTAGCGACCTAAAGCCATACGACCTAGCGACCTAAGGTCCATACGACCTAACTCTGAAGACGTTAGAAATGGCCAGAACGACCTACGACCTAAAGTCCATTCGACCTAAAGCCCAACGACCTAGCGACCTAAAACCAAACGACCTACGACCTAATTCTGAGTGCCGAGCGACCTAACGTTGTAGGCCATTTTAAGGTCGGAAACGAGCTATTTTGAGGCCGAGACTTTTCCACGCGAACGACCTAAGTGCAGTTTTTCACCAAAAACACTAAAATTTGGGGTTTTTTGGCCAATCCAATCCAAACCAAATGCAAATGTACATGCAAACATGATAGGGATTCATTCCCAACAGTCCAAGATAGTTATAGGCTAGATATGTGAGATAAAAATCTCACCTTTTCACTAAAATGGATGAAGATGAAGCTTGAAATGCTATGCAAGGATCAACCACTAGCTTGAATCAATGTCTTCACTTGAGTTTTGGAGTTGATGTTGGATTAGCAATGAAGACTTAGCTTTTGGAGTTTTAATTTCTCTTTCCACTCACCATTAATGCAAAAGCTTGAGTTGGTAGGAATTTATGAAGAGTGAAGAGAAGGAGGGGGTTGGGCTTGAGTTATAATGGCTAAGCTAACCCAAAGTCCAAAGCGGGAAAAGTTAGTGAAATTCCACTAACTCCAAACCTATCAATATTTATACTTAAAAAGTTGTAAAGGGCATTTCGAACTCAATAGAAGTGGTCTCGAGTCCTAATTTAACCGTTTGCAAAAAGTAGCTTTTCGTACCAAAATCTGATTAACGATAAAATATTTAAATATAAAATCGACAAATATGTGGGTTGTTACATCGTTGGTCTTCACCAACTAAAAAACCACAATAAGCGAAAAGGATAGTCATTAAGGCGTATGATCCATTTACAGATACATAAACTACTTAAGGTGATGTAATATCTCACCACGTAACCATGGAGTAAAACTTTGAAGGCTTCCACGAATGTAATCCCACTTCGAGGTTGAGATTTAGTACTTTTCAATAGATGTTATACCCATGCAACAAACACGTTTCAAAACATATACATGGGTTGATTTACAATAATATGAATTCAGGATAAATTCGTCAACTTACTTCTTCCATTCATCTAACCCATCGAACTTATTGACGACACATCTACGAACTTGTTCAAACTACACTTGGGTTAAGTTTATATTTTTACCATTATCTAGAGGCGTCTGATTAACAAAATCATCATCCTCATCTTAAAACACTTCGGTATTATGTTTATGAGTGGCAGCATCGCCGTTTTACATGTACTCCATGCAATAAAGACTGGCTTCTTGTACGATATATCCTTCTACAATGCATCCTTCAATGTCTTTTTTTGCACATATATCATTTTTATGTTTTCATCAACCTATGACAGCAATCAATTTTAAATAACTAGTAGCTATGTAAATCGAATGATGATGTACAAAACTAAAATTGGTAATTTGCCGTTTAAAATGATACATCCACGTATATCTGAAAGGGATGCAAATTAATGCTTCATCGGCTAAATGAACCATAAGGTGGATACTGATATCAAAAAATGCAGGTGGAAAATATTTTTCAAACACGCATATTGCTTCTACCAAACTAGCATTTGCTTTTAAAAAACGTTACTTATTAATCACCTTTAAGCATAAAATGTTAAAGAATATACTTATATGATATACAACATTATGCAAATCCTTATGCTATGAATAAGAATGTTAAAGCAATATTAAAAATAATTGTTGTGTTATGACATGGTAATCATGCGACTTCGTATTTGTTAGTACAGAAGGATTGATGCTCAAATTACCATGGAAGTTAGAAGAGAATTTCAAGTTTTTCAGAATATGCAAAAACCATATCATTTCTTTTTTGCTTAAAGTGAAAGTTGCATGTGGTATGCTTATTTTATTTGTTTCATAGTCTTCCACTACTGTAACAACCCTAGTTTCAGAATTATCGAAAATAAAATATATAATAATTTAAGTAAGATATTTAAAGGAGAAATTGATTTTTACAAGCATTGCAGTATGGAATTAGAATTTTGTGTTTTATAAAAGATAAAGAATTCTTTTGGAATATGATTTCTAAATTTATATAATATTGAAAAATTAATATATGGAATGGATATTTGGGAATTTTTAAATAAGTCTGTTGTTGAGGAAAAATAGAGAAATTATTTTGTTAAATCTTTTAATTGATATAAAGATGATTTTAGAAGTGTTTAAATTGTAAGGAATCAATTTTAAAAGATACGTTGAAGTTTTATTTGTAAAGTTATTCAGTTATTTATAAGAATAGTTTAAGAAATGATTATTTTGTAAATAATCAATTTAAAGTGCATGTTGAAATTTGACTTAAAGAGTTGTATTAAGATTTACGATTGAATATCATGAAAAGAAGATAAATTGGAAAAAAAATTAATTGGTAATAATTATTAGAAAGTGTATTGATATTTGTTATAAGTTTTATTTGAAATAGAAATTTAAAAGAGAAGGAAAACAAACAAAATGAGATAACATGGTGGATATTGAGTTAAGTTTTCCTAATGCAAAGCCCATCGGGCTACTAAGAAAGGAAGAAGCTCTTTCTCCTTTTCATTATACATTCATCACTTTTTTCAGTAAAAAGAAAATAGAAAATTTTAGTATTCTCCTCTTCAATCCCTCATGCAAAATCCCTCATTTTAATTCAAAATAAATTGCTAGAAAATCAAAGAAAAATCAAGTATTGACCTCAAACTCTACTAAATCTTATAGACCATTTGATTTTGTAGTGTTTTTGATCCATATTTATCTTCTTTTGGGTGAGTTATTCTAGGGTTTTACTTAGAAGAAAAGCAAGGCCAATTTCTTCGAATTGGCAACTTCTACAATGATTTAAGATGGGTAATTCTCACTACTATCTCTATCTCTATTGCATGTTGTTGTTATATCTAATTGATTGTTATAGTTGAATTGCATGTTGTTGCTAAGTAATTTGGATCGGATTTCTGATGTTAAATTGACTATTGAACTATAAAGTATAACATGCTTATTGAATTCCTTTAAATGGCTTACTGTAACATGCATTCTAACTCTTGTATTGGTTGATTGATGAGCAGAGAATAACGGGTTTGCATATCAGTAGTTTAGAGCCTTAAAACTTCAATTTCAATGGCCAAAATAAGACAATCGCTATAAGAGAAGTTTTCTGGAGTTTTCAAGCTCCAGGGCCCGATAATGATCGACCATTACCTTTCACCGGTCGACTGTTAGATTGATACCTTTCACCGGTCGACCGCTAACGGCCGACCGGTTATGAATCCTGGAGCCAACTGCTCCAGGCTTTTGTTTTATTGTGTTTTGATGCTTTTGTTCTATTGTAATTTAATTTGTGTGTTAAATTCAGATTTTTTATTCTTTGATTCTTGTATCTTATGAGACCATAAAATTTCAATTCTATGAAATTATAAATAATACACACACACACACACACACATATATATATATTAAAATGAATATGTTTTGAAAGGATGATTTCCTGAAAATATATTATATAAAATATATAGTTCTAAAATTTCTTCTGTAGTTCATATAAAATTATACTTATTACATTATCTCCAAATCCGAAGTTTTTAATTACGAAAACAAAATTATATTTATAAATATTTAATAGAAAGGATTATTATAGAGTTTTATAGATGATAATATTTGAAAAGTGAAGTAACTATTTATATATGTGTAAATTTCAAATCTTTTGAAGATTATATTTATGTAGTAGCATCTTCCAAATATATCAAGTTTATAATCATTAGATATTTAAATGGTTTTAAAAGAAATAATTTCTATATATAAAAATATTAGTTCTCTAATTAAACAGTTTAGTAGTACAAGTGGTATAGAACACTTGTATCACTTTATCGATTAATTCTTCAACACATTTGATAAAATATTTTACTTGAGTGGAATCTACGATCTTTTAGTAAATATTGAAGTGTCAGCGAGTGGTTTTGGAACATTAGAGGGATACTCATTTGATTACTAATCGAAAGCATTTGAAACTTCGATCAGCAATGATCATTTCAACATGTTTTCGGACTTATCTTTTGATAACTCGTTTTCAGACCAGTATGGCATGCGTTCAGGCTCGTCTTATAGTGGCTCATTTTTAGAGGTGCGTGATATGTTTTAAAAATCATCTTATTGTAGCTCGCTTTAAGGTGGGACCGACGTGTTTTCAGGCTCATCTTTGGATAATTTGCTTTTAGGCTCGTTCTTTACTTTAAATTGCTTTCATGCTTGTCTTTTGGCTTTAATTTGCTTTCATGCTTGTCCTTTTGTTTCAACTTTCTCTCATGCTTGTCCTTTTGTTTTGACTTGCTTTCATGCTTTCTTTGTATTTTTGACCCGCTTTCATGCTCATCTTATGGTTTTAACTTGCTTTCATTCTATTTTTCGTTCTAATTTGTAAGATATTTAGATTCGCCAAATTTGAGATTATTGCTTGTAATAAGCATGATATATTTTTATGATGTGTTGAATTATTTTGAGTTAGCCATTTATTATTTGGATGTTGGCATATTATATCCTTATGACTATATCGTTGAAATGTACTTATGTTACACCTAAAATCTCACTTTTGTTGATTTAAAGGTAGTATGACCCATTTATTACTTATTAATACTCGAGTCAGGCCTAGACATTTAAGGTACTGAGACTCATTGACCATGAATGTTGGCTAGCTTATGAAGATAGATATATCTAGATATAAATATATTTCGTTTAGATTCTAGACATTAATGCATATTGTATAATTTGTATGAGTTAGTTGATTTTTTACATCATGTATGTTTTTGAGGCAAGTTGTAGTCTATGTCTATATCTATATTACTTTTATGTGAGTCTATTATTTCTATTTTGTATAGTCACATATGTATATATCTTCTTGTTTATATTGTATATGCCATTGTGTTCTGCGATTCTGTGTTCTTTGTGATATATTATATATTGTTCTGCTCTTATATAACCAACGTGTTTATTGCTTTATTCTGATACCGTACACATCATTTTTTGATTTTATTGAGGTAAAACTAAATGTGTCAATGTTAGCCTAAGGGAATATTCACGTATGCTCACTCTTATCCAACCTTGTTCTATGGAATAGCAGATAATTACTATGTAATATTCTTTGTTAATATAGGTATAAAGGTGGGGTGTTATGACTACCCACAATTTTTGTTCTATACCCATGGTTTTCAACTCTTATATGCATTGATGTCATCTTTTGACTTGTCTTTATGACCTATAATTATGCTGATGAGATGCTTAATGGCTTCTTCTCTGTATGCATAACATCAACATTATGTCAGACCAAATTTGTTTTCCAATATGGCATTGGACCTTCTATACCATGTGTGAACATTGTCAAGCTCTTCTTCATCGATTTTCTTTTTCTGTTTTCGACCATTTTCTGCTTTGTTTTTGCCAACTTTCATCCTGATATTCACTATCTTCTCTTCAACTTGATAACCAATTGATGACCGTGGACGACAACAATGTTCTTGTTGATAGAGTTAGGGGTTGCCCTAGGGGGCATTATGTAATTTTTACATATATCTAACTCGTTGACTAATCTTGTTCGAAATAAAAGGTATTTTCTTCATATTATATACTTGATATAATGTGATTATATTAATTAACTTAATTAAAAGTACATTTAATAGAAAACCCCATTAATGGTATATTTTATGATAGTAGTTACAAAGTGTCGTAACCGTGAGTAATTTATTAAAACGAAATAAATATACCATTTTAAATGTTTCTAGTCAAGATGCATCAAGACTGGACATCAATGTATCCATTGAGACTGGAGTACGTAAAGCTCTCCAAATGATGGGCAGTGTATTACTCATGACTGCTGGGGTCACCTAGGGGTTATGTACTAATTATTATTGTATAACTATGGAACGACTCACTCGATAGTTTTTTGTTGGTTAAATAACCAAGGTCAAATGGAAAATATTGATGCGACTTATTTACACATTTCTCTCAACTTGAGAATACTATAGATCTTCAATACGGAAGCTGCGCTTTCATTATAGCCAAATCATGGCATGACGTTCATCGAGTGACTATAGTTGGGTCGAGTGGAAGTGTTGGAAGTGAAGCACTATTCAAGAGAGAATTGGTCTCCTCAGTTATGTGCGGTTAGTATCACAGTCAACTCAAAGTCAAAATCTCTGGCCAGAGCATTTTAAATAATAATAATTGTTATTATTGATCCAAGGACTTCGTATTTAGAATATAAAGTTGAATGTGGATGAGGTAGGAATTTTTACCATTACCAAATTTCAAGTCCAAAGTGATATAGTTTTGACGAAGAGAATTGGTGTAAACAAATGTCACAACCGGGTAACGCTTATTAAACTGAAATTGGATTTTACCGAAAATGAGTAAGTGATAAATTTTGCCATAATGTCACACCACCTGCTAAGTAATGTGTGAATGTTAACATTAGAATTGTTTGTTGTTAATCGCTGATCAAATTTACACCCAAGAGTTACACAGCTGAAATAATGAATTCCACTAGGACCGAATGATTTAATTAGTTTAAAATTGTTATAAATTAATTCATATTTATGAAATATTAATTATAAAATTTGAATATGATTTGAGAAATAAATAATGTTGTATATATTTATAATAGTTATAAATATATCGATCAATATACAATATCGACAAGCGACTAAATTAGATTTAATATATAGTATTTTGGTTTGGGCTTAGATGGGTTTTATTGGAACTGGACTAACCCGCAACGGAAGTTATGGGTGAATTTCAAAAAAATTATCCTATTGGATCTTTTATTGGGCCTATGAAGTCTAACTGAATTAGAACATTTCTAAATTTCATTCAAATAAAATCATTTATTTTATTTAAATTCAAATATATTAAGATATGAAATTAATTTTATTTGATTTATTATATACATAAACGTATCATATACATATACGTGTGAGTGCATGTGTAACATAATAATCTATGAAATGTATAATATGCCCATATGTAATGTTGGGATTTATATCGCATCAGACATATTAGCTCATTTTGTATGTCATATATGTTGTCCAAATATGTGCATGTGTATATGTTACAAAATACAAATACTCATGTATGTATAAATATATTATATATAATATATGAACATAAAACATTTATATATAGATAAATATATATATATATATATACATAGAAAGAGAGAGAAAAATTATTAAAAATTATATATAATTCAAGATTAGCTTAGTTTTGCAAACATAATAATTTTGGTATTTTAATTTGTATATATTATGAATAAAATAATATTTTCATCCATAAATAATTGATATAAAATAATCTATTAAGGAAAATACAAATTTTACAATTTTTTGAAAATGTAGGATCATAAAATAGAGCTTAGAAAAAATATGGAGATTTTTCAAAGTTGAAATATTATTTTTAAAAACAAATACACTGATTTTGACAATAATTATTTAATATAAAATAATATATTATTAAAAACTCAAATTTAAAATTTTAAAAATTCTAGGATCATGAATGAAAGGTTACAAAAAATTTTGAAGAATTTTTCAACTAAATTATTGTTTTCAATAAATCATAAATAGTTTTTCAAAAAAATATTAATTATTAAACATAATAAACTTTATTGAAAAATTTCTAAATTTTTCTATGTGTTTCTAAAATGATATAAAATTTTATAAAATATAAAATTCAGTTTTTAATATAATAATTATTTTATATTTAATAAACAATTTAAAAATTAAACAAATGTTAATTTAAAAATATGAGTATATGTATGATAATTAATTTTCAAATTTTTAAAATTCATATTATATACAAATAAGTGTACTAAATTTTTTAAATCATATATATATCTTATATATGCATGTATGCTATTACGAGAGAGAAATATACACTAATACATACACATATATGTATGAATCTATTAATAAATATATATATATATATATATAATAGTTAATAATGAAAAAATTGATTTTGTACAGTAAAAAACATTTGTCTATACATAAATCAAATAGTATAATAAACAAATTATGCACATAACCAAATTGATTTGTGACAACTACATCTACTTACAAAAATCTCACATAAATAAACATATAGTAGCAATATATTTAAACAGATATGAAATTGCTCATTATAATGTGGCGCCCCACCTCGATACTCACAATAACAAAGGTCATTATAAGGAATAACGTCTGCTATTGCGAAGAATAAGGCTTGTTAGAAGCGACCATCCGTAAGTTATGCCTTAGACGAGTATTGATTACATCGATAGGAGTTGTGTAAATTACTCCCAAAGATATATATTCAATCCAAATCTAAAACGAAACTACGGTGGCTTAAAAAAAATTCAAAACAACTCATAATAACAACAACACAGATAAGTATAATCACATCAGAATAGAAATATCAAATATAGCGGAAGATAAGTCTGCATACATGCTACAACACTCGATGGTTCACATGAACCAAATGTACATATACAAAGTCATCAACATACATGAGATGAGAGTCAATACACCAAAAGTAACACCTCGAAGCCTAAACAAAAGATGAGGTGAAATCCCAAAAGCTGAAGCAGCAACTGAATCAGAGATAGCGATTATCCTGAAATAACTCGGTCTGACCCGAGTATTATTTGAAAGAAAATAATAAACGGATCAGTCTAATTTAAACTTAGAAGTGAATGCATCATAAACAACATCAAAGCAAATCAATCATAGTCTCGAATGAGACTATTCAGCATAAATAATCAACATAGTTTAAATGAAGAAATCTCATTAAACTCCATCAAAATCAACTTTCAGATTCAAGATTTGAAATCAAAACAGCAATACACAAAAGTCTAGAAATCAAAAATAGATAACTAGAAAATCAGCATTAAAGTGGATCGATCCCAACATATGGCGAGTCTAAGCTACGCCGCATGGCCGAAGCCTACCAAGTACTGTCATCATAATATTTGGTGCCCAACAAATGACCCGAATGCCCAACAAATGACTCGAAGGTCTAGTGCTGGTAATTGACCCGAAGGTCCATCATAGTGGCTCGAAAGCCCAATAAAATTATCAAAATTTTCAAACCGCAACATCACGACAAATATTTCAATTAACGAGTCCGGATTAACCGAATTAGTAAAAGCATGGTTCCATATTCCGCACTTTTGCTAAATCGTTTAAATCTCTTCATCGTTTCATTGAAAGTGAAAAATTGTGTATTTTATATAAATAGAATTTACGTTCTATAATGGACAAGTCCGGAATTAATCGAATCAGTAAAAGTAAGGGTTCATAGTCCTTAATTTTACTGAAGTGTTTAAATCGATTCCTCATTCTTCTGAAAGCGTAACTGTAAAAAAATTTGGAATTAATTTTATTTTAAAACGATTTTAAAAACACGTGATTAAAACAGCAACATCTATAGCAATTTCGACAAGGAAATTGCGCTTCACAGACACCGTAAAAGCGGATATAGAAATCAGCGTTGCGGGATACCCGCTTGAAAATTCACTTAAATTGACGGTTACGGAAGTCAAAACAACAGTAATTTTTATTCGTCAAAAATCTCATCAAAACAACACACTTCAATTATAAACACCGGGGTGAAAATCCGTTATAAAAATAACGGTAATAAAATACATTTCAAAAAGAAACACCAGTTCAAAATAATTTAATAACCAGATTGCACTAATATATTCACCAAATATATTGCAATGCCGGGGCAATATACACGTGCACATACACTACTACATGTAGGCACGTTATATAATACTTTAAAAAAACATTCTTGCATAAAATGAAATAGGCAAACAATTAAAGTAACTTGGGCAACAAAATTCGCACGCATGGAGTGAAACACAGAAAAAAAGATCTGGGCACCTAGTTTGCACACATGGCACAAACTGTAAAACAAAAATTGTGCCCTGGGCTCAGCAAAATGCACGAACACTACAACATGCTTTGGACTTGGTTTCGTGGAACTCAATTTGTACGTACAATTTTTGAAAGAAAAACACGAGGACCTTGACTTATTTTTGTAGACAACATGCTTGCACACGCAATATGAAAATAAATTTAAAGTGCCTGTGAAATATAGTTTGCACGTACACACGAAAAAAATGGTGGTCTGGGTAATATGACTTACACGCATCGAAGGAACAAAATAGCAAAGCTATATATGCGTCAAAATACGGCACTGCCTGTACAAAAATGAGATACACAAGATATTGCAACCTATGCCACTACAATTTACATGCATGTACACTCCCATATGCAGACACAAATTACAAAGTTTAAAACATTTTTCGTGCAATACCTTTTGCATATACATATATCAAAATGATGGTTTGGCAAGATTTACCAACATTTTTACACGCACGTGAAGAAACAATGGTCTGGTCTACACTTCTATGCAATATAACATACACACAACATGCACGCACGAACAGGGTGTTGCACGCACGCTGTCACTTTTTTCTTCTAGAAAACTAAATTTCACGCATGTACAAAATGGTCTAACCAAAAATGGGCTTGGGCACGCTTTCATGCACGCACGATTCATATATATATATATATATATATATATATATATAAGAAGAAGAAGAAACAAGAAGACCTCTTACTACAATCTGCATGCACGCTACTGATTTCAAACAATAGTTTGGGTATAGTTTTGCACATACTTTTCGCACAATAAATGAAGAAATGAAAAATGACCTGGGCATTGAAGCTTTTTGGGTGTACGCACGCACACTACAAATGTTTCACGCTAAATGTCAATAAATGAACAACCTGGCCATATTTATGTGCACACGGTCGTATGCAAAAATGACATGGACCAAATTTCTCAATTTTTTGTAACGATCCTGAATTTTGAACAATTTAAAAATGAAGATATTTAATTAATTTTAAATATTTGAGATAATTTTAAATTGAATTCCAAAAAAAATATGAAGTTGGCGAATAAATTTTTGAATTTAATCTATTTAAAGTTGAATAGAAATTTGAATTTAACTTTAAAGTTTGAAATTGAATATTAGAAATTGTATTTTAAATTCAAACAAAGGACTTAGAGAAAAAAATAGTTTGGATTTACGAATTATATTTATGTAAACTTATAAATTGATGTTGAACTGTAAAACGTTTATAAGTTTATTTAAAGGAAAAAAAAACAATTTACAAAACAAAATTTAATTCAAAATAAAAATAAGAATATAAATATATATATATAATAAAATAAATAAAGAATATACTAGTTAAAATTTTAACAAGATTAATCAAGCAAAATATACAAAGCAAAAATTGCATTCAAAAAGAAAAAGGAAAAAAAATATACATATATAAAAATAAACATAAAATAAATAAATAAATAAATAAAATAATAGGTATACACTACCTTACCTATAAGAAGAAAACATGCCGTGTTCCATACCGTAAACCATACCCTAAATCACGTTCTCCTCTGCATAATACACGAACCCCCCTTCCCCTATCATTTCATTTTCATACGAAAGAAAAAAAAAGAAACGAAATAAAAATGGCGGCCGTATTCTCCTCTTCGTCTTCCTTCAGAAATTAGGGATTTGCGAATTTGGAGCTTCGATTCGTCTCTCGTTCGCCTTCACAAAATTGGGGGCTTCGACCTTGTTTAGATTGTGCTGTGCTCAGTACTCTTCGGCTGTTTCGATTATTAAAGGTGAGTTTTTTTTACTCACGATTGATTTTAATACAAGTTCTTAAATTTGTGGAATTGAATGCTTGGTTGCATTCTATGTTTTTGGGTGTTATCTGTTATCATTGGCTTGGTTACTTGAATCTGAACTAACAAGAACAGATGTTTTGTGAATTTTCGTTTAAACTGTTAAGGACAGATGCTATTTGCTGTCACTTGCTCGATTTGCTTGAATTTTCAACTGATGAGAACAGATGCGTTTAAATTGATAATAACAGATGCTTTGTGAATTTGCGTTTAAAATTTGATAAGAACAGATGCTGTTAATTTGCGTTTGAACTGTTGAGAACAGATGCTACCCAATTTTTGTTTTAAATTGATAAGAACAGATACTATAATTTTGTTTTAAACTGAAGAGAGCAAATGCTATTTAAATTTTTATGTAAATTGATGAGAGCAGATGCTATTGTTTTAAATTTAAACTGTTAAGAACAAATGCTATTTAAATTTTAAATTTAAACTGTTAAGAACAGATGCTGTTAAATTTATTTATAAATTGATAAGAACAGATGCTGTTAATTTTTTTTAAACTGTTAAGAACAGATGCTATTGATTTCACTTGCTGATAATTTGATTTTATTTTTAAACTGTTGAGAACAGACGCTAATTGATATTGTTTTCTTAAAACTGTTAAGAACAGATGCTATTTGGGATTTATTTTTGAACTGTTAAGAACAGATGCTATTTGGTTTTGTTTTAAATTGATAAGAACAGATGCTATCAATTTTGTTTTTTTTTAAAACTAATGAGAACAGATGCTATTAAGATTTACCTTTTTACTAGATGAGGAAAACTTTGTTGCATGAACTTGTTTTGAACCTCTGTTCATATGTGATGTACATATGTGTCTGTAAACCCCCCATGTGTTGCTGTGTATTATGCTTGCATGGATGTGAAATTGCTTCTGCATGTTTGTTTTCCATCTGAAATACCTCTGTTCCTGTCTTCATCCCTCAGTGAGTAAGCTTCTTTTAAAAAAAACAGTTTTTCTTTTTAAATCAAAGTTTAACAAATTTTACAAAACACAATTTCTTATTTACATAAATCAGAAAACTACTATGTTCTTTGTTTAAAACTGTTTACCCTCAAAATGTTAGAGTTGATGTTAGCTGTGCATGTGAGTGAACTTATATGTTTAAAATCAGTTTCCTTGTAAAAATCAGAGCTAACTTATTGAACTAAGTTTTTAAAAAAAGAAATCCATCATAAACTAGTTGATATCAGTTTGGATTTGTTATAGAAATAGAAAATCTGTAGCCTTTGAACAAGTACAGCAGTCAACAAGTTCTAATACGTAAATAAGAAACTGCTCTGTGTTCTTTGTTTAACCTCAAAATGTTTTAAGTTTGTTAGCTGTGCATGTGAATATATATAGGAATAAGTATGTTGTGTGATTGTTTGTTGATGAATGTTTTTGTGTGAACATCCTATAATCTGAAAATAACAAAATTGACAAGTTTAAACCAATTGTTTGATGAAAATGATGCATGCTAAAGTTCTTGGAACCATTATGTGAATATGCATTTATGCATATGCATGTCACTGTGAGTAAACACTTACAAATTAAAGCTAAGTAGATAATTATATGGTTGATTTTAAAATCTGTGATGATAACTGTTATGTATGTATGCATGTGAGTAAGTCTGTGTTTATTTGATAAATGCTTATTTATAGTTTCTAACTTCTCTGTTCTTAGTTCAGAAACATATGATTTTAGATCAAGTTTAAAAATCTTTGCACGTGAGTAAACTTTTTACTAAAGTTTAATTAAGTTATTAGCTGTTGCTATGAGATTGTGATGATGTTACATACATATACATATGCCACTGAAGTGTTTGCAGTTTCCCCGAGTTTTTGTGCTTCTGACCCGAAGCAGGGGATTGATTGACCCGAAGTGGTACTCGGGTGATTATGTTTTTGACTCGGAGCATAAGGTTTTAAAACCTGAGAATTTTGTGCAGGTTTTTGAGACTGTGATTTTACAGTTTTTAAAATCTTGAATGAAGCTCATATTTTAAAGATTGTAAATTGAATCAAGTGTAAGATTTAAACTGAATTCAAATGTAGTTTTGAAATTCAAAGTTTTTTTTTAATGAAACTTTTAAATTTGAACAAGTTTTAAATTCTGTTTTAAATCAAGTTTTAAAACAAAACAGTTTCAGGTATAAAATCCTGTAGCTCTGCAATTTCTAACATTTGAATGAAATTTATATTGTTCATCAGTCCATTTTTTATCTGTTCCCTATGTTGTTTGCAACTGTGTTGCACTTGTATCACTGGAATTTCCATTTGCTGTCTGCATACAGTGGCAGTTCCATATATATATATATATGTCCATGTCACTTTTTACTTGATGCTGCACACTTGTGTTTTGCCTTGATCACCTCTGTTTGTTGATTGCATTATTTGTACCTGGGTTATCTCACTGATCATTTGTATACACACAGTTGTGTGCTTCTCGGTTGCACTGTAGTTGGCCTGCATCCCTTTGTTTGATCATCAGTTGCAGCTTGTTATATTGTATCTTGAAGTTATTGCCGTAAGCTCTGTTGCACTTCGATGTGATCTGGTCTTTGACCTTATATCTGCAGTGGCATTGTACTGTTTATCCATGACATGCTTAACTGTAGCTTGTATCACCTGTTCCCCTGTACTTGTTTGGCTCTGCGATTCATCGTTGTTGCCTCTGTGTTTGTTGTGTCTGCTGCTCCATGCACTTGTTTCACTGTAAATTATACAGGCTTCACTGCCCTGTACACAATCTGGATTGCATGCTTGCCGCTGCATGTTTGTTTGCTTACTGTTTTTGTTCAAGTTGGCACTAGTTTTGCCTTGAGCATTTTCTTTGCAGCGATTTGTCCGATTTGCGCTTGCACGCGTGTTGGCGAGGCAGTGCACATGTGTATAAATATACGTGTGTACTGCAGCCACACGGGATTGACAGATTTTAAAATTTTAAGTTGTTAATAATGAAAATCCATAATAGATTTAAATTGATTCATTTGTTTCGTCATCTCTGTCACCATTTTATTCAGTTCATTGCAAATTTATTTACTTGAGTTAAGATTAATCCTGACTCGAGTGTTTTGTGTTTTGCAATTAACGCTCGGGTCAGACCGAGTATTTTTACAGCTTGAAGATTTTCAGGCCGCGAGTTAGAGAGAGGGGATTTCGGCATTCACTAAAGTTTTAAAGAGATTTTTCTTGTATTTAATAAAAGATATATTCCGCTGTATAAAAATTTAATGCATTGTACAAACTCTGATATATGTATGTAAGAAAAATTCATTTATGAATAATATTATGATTATTCTGTGATTCTGTGGCTGATTCTGTTTAAGCTTTATAAACTGAACAACAATCCGTCATTTTGAACGTTTCGAGTTGGTTTAATTACCGACAAGAGGCGGTCAGAGCGGCGGGTCGTTACATTTTTACTCAACAATTTGCACATACGTGACTGTCCATACGCACGCAATTGGGACGCAGTGATAAAGTAATGAAATAAACATACCGACAACATAGTTTTTAAATTAGAAATGTGAGTTTAACACTCACCTCAAATTTGCTCCAAATCAGTTAGCAACTAGGATCCAAAAGAGAGTAAAAACTTGACTGCCATTAATGCTTTGTTTGCAGAGCTACTGAAAATTTTTGAAAACGAAAGAATAAAAGTCACGAATGAAGCAGCTTACTTTTCTTCACCAAAATGGTGCACAAGTCAAAAATGAATGTGCTGGCAACTATTTTGGTACACTGGTATTTAGTAAAAACGTGCGTAAGTGGAAGAAAAGTACTCAACTGCATTAATGTGATGATTGCACAAAAAGTGTTCACTTTTACTCTATATATTGTGTTTACAGCAAAGACAAAGAAATGTTCCAACTTGCTTTAAATTGGACCAAGTCTCACATACACGTGAAGGCCAAAATGAAGTTACAACATAGCCTTAAATGGACCAATTCCTTCACACGTGAAGGCATATGTCTACACTTCATTTCCAACTGACTTTGCAACATTTTTGCAATTACATTTTTTTTTCAATTTAAAAATCTTATTTTAATTTTTTTTTATTTCGACGGTAATAAAATCACGGTTGTTACATATATGATCTTAGAATATAATTTTATTACTGTAATATGAATTAAAATTACCAGTTTAATGATGCCTTTGAATCCACGTTGAAGCAATGACTTCCCTTCCTTTTACAGTTCTTGATTCGTCAAAGTGCAAGTCCGGAATCACCGACCTCTAACTTTTGAATAGTATTATTTTAATTTGAAATATAATTGAGAATTTTGAAGTGGATTGAGATCTATGTTTTAACCAACAATGTAGAAGGTAATGGTGGCCAACACTTTATAACTACTATCATAAAATATACCATTTATGGACTTTTCCATTAAATATACTTTTAATTAAGTTAATTAATTAATATAATCACATTATCTCAAGTACATAATAGGAAGAAAATACCTTTTTATTTCGAATGAGATTGGTCAACGAGTTAGTAGTAACAAATTACAGAATTGCACCTAGGGCATACCCCTAACTCTATCAGGTTTAAGACCCATCATTAGGGCCGCAAAATTTCGGTTTTGGAAAGGTCTAGGGGTGGCTATAACATAGGTAACTGGCTTGGAGATAATGGGTTAAGACCAAGTGAGAATGGGTAAAAAAGTTTTCCTCGTTTCTCTCTAATACAACTATATGTGTGTGTATGTGTGTGCGTCTGTGTGTGTATATATATATCTTCATATATATATATATATATATATATATATATATATATATATATATATAAAGATAATTTTTATAACCTTTTTGGCCGCCATTACCTTCTACATTGCTGGTTAAAACATAGATCTCAATCCACTCTAAAATTCTCAAATATATTTCAAATTAAAATAATACTATTCGATAATTAGAAGTCGGTGATTCCAGACGTGCAATCTGACGAATCAAGAACAATAAAAGGAAGGGAAGTCATTGTTTCAACGTGGATTCAAAGGCATCATTATATTGGTAATTTTGATTCATATTACAATAACTAAATTATATTTTATGATACTATAAGGAGCAATTTCATATCTGTTTAAATATATTGCTATTATATGTTTAGTTAGGTGAGATTTTGTAAGTAGATGTGGTTATCACAAATCAGTTTGGTTATGTGCATAATTTTTTTATTATACTACTTGATTTATGTATAGACAAATATTATTTACTGTAAAAAATCAATTTTTGTCATTAATAATTGTTTTACATATATATTTATTAATAAATTCACATACACACAGATATATATATATATATATATATTAGTTTATATTTCTCCCTTGTAATAGCATATATGCATATATAAGATATATATGATTTAAAAAAAATTGTACACTTCTATATATATAATATGAATTTACAAATTCGAAAATTATTTATCATACATATATTCATATTTTTAAATTAACATTTATTGAATTTTTTAATTGTTTTTTATATATAAAATAATTATTACATTATAAATTCAATTTTATAATTTTTTTTAAAATATTATATAATTTGAAATACATAAAATTTAGGAATATTTCAACAAAGTTTATTATTTTTAATAATTAATATTATTTTGGAAAAACTGTTTACGATTTACTAAAAATAATAATTTAATTGTAAATTTATTCAAAAAAATTCATGACCTTTCATTCATGATAATAGAATTTTTAAAATTTTAAAATTTTAATTTTTAACTATATTTTATTTTATATTAAATAATTATTGCCGAAATCAATGTATTTGTTTTTAAAAATAATATTTCAACTTTGAAAAATCTCTAGATTTTTCATAAGCTCTATTTTGTGATCCTAGATTTTCAAAAAAATTTAAATTTTGAATTTTTATTAATAAATTATTTTATGTTAATCATTTATGGATAGAAACCTTATTTTCTTCATAATATATACGATTTAAAATACTAAAATTATTATGTTTGCAAACTAAGTTAATTTTGAATTATAAATATTTTTAATAATTGTTCTCTCTCTTTCTATATGTATATTTATCTATATATAAATGTTTTATGTTCATGTATTATATATATTATATTTAAACATATATGTGTGTGTATTTTGCAACATATATACATGCATATATTTGGACAACATATATGGCATACAAAATGAGCTAATATGTCTAATGCGATGTAAATCCTAACATCTACATATGGGCATATTGCACCTTTCACGGATTATTATGTTACACATGCACTCACACATATATGAATATGATACATTTATGTATAAATTAAATTAAACAAAATTAATTTCGTATCTTAATATACTTGAATTTAGATAAAATAAATGATTTTATTTAAATGAAGTTTAAAAATTTCTAATTCAGTTAGACTTCATAGGCTTAACAAAAGATGCAATAGGGTAAATTTTTCGAAATTAACCTATAACTTGTGCTGCGGGCTAGTCCGGTTCGAACAATGGTATCAAAACCCAATAGCATATGCGGTGTAAATTAGTCATATTAGGGCTGACTAATTAAGCTTGCCCACTTAGTACGGTGTCTTGAAACGTAGTGTCTAGAATTGGAATTGGGTAATCAAGTACCATGTCCTACCTGGTTACTGGCCTGGCCCGAAAGGTGAAACGAGTCCAAAGGTTGCTTCTAATAGAAAAGGCCCAACTTAATTTGGGCCTTAGACTAATTTTAAAAATCATTTTGAAAATCAATGTTAAAGACTTCAAATTTAATAGTTAAATTTAAAATAAAACATATTTATTACAAAAATTATAATACTACATAAGTTTTCAAAATGTTTGAAAGGATAATGATATTTTAATTTTTTTTGAAAATATTTATATAATAATTTCAAATTTATTGATAAGATTAATAAATTAATTAATTATGTTAATTAATTAATGTATATATGCATGTATTACATATGTTGATATATGTTATGTTATTTTAAAATGTTTAAGATAAATATGTATACATGTATTTATACAAGATAAATTTTGAAATTAATAAATTTTAATAAAAAATATTTAATTGAATAAATTAATTAAAGGTTACTTAATTAAATAAAATACACATATATATGATATATGCGTGTTACACTATAACGGTTATAATATACACAATAAATGTTACATTAGATATATCTAATATAAAAATTATATTGGAATACTAATTTAAAATTTATCAAAGAGTTAATTGATTAAAATTAATTAGATAATATTTAATTAATTATATATTATACGTAAGATTATCATATAAGTAATATGAAATATAAAAGTTATATAACAATAAAATTTATATGATATGTGTATAAACTAAATGTGGAACATTAAAGAAACCCAAACAGACTTGAGAATACATATGTAAATGTACATATACCATGATTTCTGATGTGTCTGATACTTGAATCGTTGGGGTATTTCATAAAAAATATATTATTCTATAAGTCGATATCATTCAATATATATATATATATATATATATATATATATATATATATATCGAAGATTATGCATCTTCAATATAATGTTGTCCTATACCATATATATATATGTATGTATATTAATAAATTACTTACATACTCAGTTGTTGAACAAACTCAAGCTAGGGATGTTATGCGTACTATTATTAATATATTGAACAGATGAGGTAAGATAAATATATGTATCTGTTGAGAAAACTTGAGATACATATACTATACTTAGGCCATCACGATATTGTAGGAATGAGTGAATAATCTCTTTCGATTTATGGAGCAAACTCAAGGTCGAAATGAGATTAGAATAAGGAAAAATGGGTTAGGAGTTGTATATGATACAATCGATGAGGAGTTATCCATCGTTTGTGGCGCTATGATTTATTGAGAAAACTCAAGGTCAGAATACCAAAACAAACGAGTTCTACCACCCACTAGTGAAGTTGTAAGACTTCTATGTTTCATCTTAGGGTTTGGAGAGATGTAAAAGACTAGTGGGAGCCTTACTAGAAAAATTAAATAGTAACATTTAACATTTCTAGTATTGTAGGAACATATGCTATATGATGTTATAATTATCTATAATGATAAATTTGTGCATTTAATATGATTAATAAAACGTATATCAATTAACATATGTAAACAAACTGAATTGAAAGTTGACAAACAGAAATATAATATATACTTACTAATAATTCTAAATGCATGTTACATAATGTTTCTATACCCATGCAAGTGCCCAATTTCAACTACTTAATACATTCGTAAGTTGGTCACTTATATGTTTATTTGGTTTAGACCGTGTATTGCATTTTATGAGTTTTTAAACTCTAAATGCAATTCAAGACTACAGATATTTGATCCATGTACTTTCACATATAAATGTTATATGGTGAACAATCATAGTTGTTGGATCTTATGTTTTGATCAATGACAAGAAATTCAACCTACACGGAGGACAAATAACTACAAAGACTGGGTTCAAAAATATAAAGTATGGTTCATGTATGTATGTATGTATGTTGTTTAGATTCAAATTCCAGTTTAGCATATGTTAAAATCTTTCCTTAAGTAGTTCACAAACATACACATTCAAAACATCCTATAAAAGTTATAAAAGTTTTATTTTAAAAAATAAAATAAAATAATAGCAATAATAATATATGAAGCAATACTTGAACTTAGGTCGTTGGTAAATTCATATTTTAAATGAAAAATCAAGTTTTCAAAAAATGCATGGAGCAGAGCTCAAACTCAGGCCACTAGTTCAGAAGGAAAGTGTTCTAACCAAATGAGCTATGGTAATTTATGCTTATCAACAGAATTCAGTCAACTGAATACACTCAGTTAGTCGACTGAATATGTGCACTTTCAAATGCACATGCACGATTTAAATTCAGTCGACTGAATCTTCTAAGGCAGTTGACTGACCACTATATAACTGCCATATTTTCTAAATAGACACTTTCTTTCGTGAACAACCTTCTCCTACGTGAAGAGTTGCAACCATTGCTGTTCGTACAAATCTCTTCACTAGCAGTTGCAACTCCTTCACTACTATATATATGTTTGTTTTCTAATGACTAAACAACATAATCTAATTCACTCATCTCTCTTGATCTAACGTGCATGGCATTTTTGATTCTATTGCTCATAAAACAATATACAGTCATTGCTTACAATTTAACTTTCATATTCATCAAGCAATGCTGATCTTCCTATTCTTCATACATATACATTCATTTACATTACTCTTGAGGAAAAGACTATAGGAAGGGTGTAAAACAAGTGACGAATCTATGTTATTCGAAACACATAAATTCAAGTTAATCCAGTTTATGAGAAAGTCCTGTTCGGTTGCTTAGGCAGTCAAGTCTATTCGGTTACTCTGGCAGTCAAGTCATGTTCGATTACTCAAGCGGTGTAAACCAATTCCTCTGGGTTAAGTGAGGGCTACTAGTTTAAATTCCAGAAGGAGCCTGGAATTGGACGTAGAACGGGAAGTTCGAACCAGTATAAAAATCTCTGGTGTCAATTTTACTTTGCTATTATTTTATTTTACAGTTATTTTCTGCACTAAATTATAAGTATATATTCCATATTTCATGATCCTATAGCACAATCACTTTCATTTGATATCAAAGTCTGGAATTCTATCGATCGTTAAACAACATAGAATAATGGCCAGAAAACGATCCAATCGAAATACAACAGCCAAAATCCCAATCAAAGCCACCAGTGAGGACTATAAAAAATTTCTTTCTAGTTTACAAATTTTAGTAAATGGTAATAAGGAATTAGTTAGCATATGCGATAAAATCTCAAAGCATAATTTTATTATTTTAGAAAAGATGAAATCAATCAAAATTGAAAATGAGAAATTAGATTTAGAAAATCAACATGGTGTTTTAAAAAATAATTTTGAGGCTCCTAAAGATTTTCTAGATGAAAAAAATACTATGTTTGAAAAAGAAAAGGAAATTTTTTTAAAAGAAATTACGGATTTGAAAAGACAAAATGATTTATTGCAATCATCTTTAGATAATTTAGAATCTCGAATTTTTCTTCTCAAAAACGAGAACTTTACGTTAAAAAGGAGAATTCTAAATTAAACAAGCAAATTGATATTTTAAAAAACAATAAAGTCACAAAATTTAATAAAGGTCAAAATGATTTAAACATAATTTTATCTAGTTCTAGACCTTTTATATGATAAAAGTGGTTTAGGATATAATAAAACTAATCATAGAAATAGCACTAGATATGCTTTCATGTATAGTAAAAATGTTAGTGCTAGCACTAAATTTCGAGTAAAGTTTAAATCCAATTTTTAAAGAAATACAAATACTTCTATAACCAATAATGTTTATAATTTCTCTAGAAGTACAAAATCATTAATGGGAATTATGAATAAAAATTATCTAAGTATTTGGGTTCCTGTTAGTTGAAAAAATAGAGAAAAATACGTTAATGATTATTTTGATATGGTAGTTAATAATGAAAATTATATTTATAAAGGTTCAACCACAACGAAATGGGTATGGTTTCCTAAAAATTAGGAAATTATAAGAACCTTGGGCATCGCATGCTTTAACTATTAATTTTTTTATGACACCTTACATTATAAGTAGTAGTTATTTTGTTTAATATTGTTCTATGTTAACACTTATGTGGAATATAATTTATGTCATCATATAAACTCTTCTTTTTATCAATGACAATGGGGGAGAAATATTGCTATAACATTATTTGCAGGAATAAACGATGCAAGCACAGATTCAGAGGGGGAAACTGAAAGATAAGGCTAGCATATAATCAGGGGGAGATATAGAACTACGGAGCAATATTGTCGAGATTCATTCATATCACAAATGGAGTTATCATCATCAAAAAGGGAGAGAATGTTGGATCTTATGTTTTGATTAATGACAAGAAATTTAATCGACACGAAGATTCATGAATCTACGACAAAAAACTACAAAAACCGGACTCAACAGTATCAAGTATGGTTCATATATATATATATATATATGTGTGTGTGTGTATATGTATGTATGTATTTTTTTTAGATTCAAAGTCCAGTTTTAGCATATGTTAAAATCTATCCTCAAGTAGTTCACAATCATACACATTCGAAACATTCTATAAAAGTAATAAAAGTTTTATTTTAAAAAATAAAATAATAATAATAATATATGTAGTAATACTTGAACTTGGGTCATTAGTAAATTCATATTTTAAATGAAAAATAAAGTTTTCAAAAAATGCATGGAGCAAAGCTCGAACCCAAATCACTAGTTTAGAAGGCAAGTGTTCTAACCAAATGAGATATGGTGATTTTTGTTTATCAATAGAATTTAGTCGACTAAATACACTTAGTCAGTCGACTGAATCTCGCACTTTCAAATGAACATGCACGATTTAAATTCAGTCGACTGAATCTTTTAAGGCAGTTGACTGACCACTGTATAACTATTTTGAATAGACACTTCCTTTCGTGAACAGCCTTCTCCGATGTGAAGAGTTGCAGCCATCGATGTTCATAGAGATCTCTTCACTAGCGGTTACAACCCCTTAACTACTATATACATTTTTGTTTTCTAACGATCAAACAACATAATCAAATTCCCTCATCTCTCTTGATCTAATGTGCATAACATTTTTGATTCTATTGCTCACAAAATTTATACAATCATTGCTTACAATTTCACTTCCATATTCATTAAGCAATTTTGATCTTTTTATTCTTCATATGCATAAATTCATATACATTACTCTTGAGGAAAAGATTATAGGCAAGGTGTACAACAAGTGACAAATCCGTGTTATTCAGAACAAACAAAGTCAAATTAATCCAGTTTATAAGAAAGTTATATTTGGTTGCTTAAGCAGTCAAGTCCTGTTCGGTTTCTCAGGTGGTCAACTGTTGTTCGGCTGCTTAAGCGGTCAAGTCATGTTCGGTTGCTCAGGTGGTCAAGTCCTATTCCTTCGGCTTAAGTGAGGGCTGCTAGTTTGAATTTGAGGAGTCTGGGGCTGGACTTAAAACAAGAAGTTCAAACTAGTATAAAAATATCTGGTGTCAATTTTACTTTACTGCTATTTTATTTTATAGTTATTTTTAGCACTAGATTAAAGTATATATATTCCATATTTCATGATCCTATAGCACAATCACTTTCAATAGTTTGTTGGGTGCAATATTTCGATGAAGTTAGTTCAATCGAGGTAAGCCAATAAACAGTATTTAAATATCATGTATTCAACTTGAGTGATTTCAAAAGGGTCATATTGTGTTAATGTAACACAAGACCATAAACAACGAGATACATCTAAGAACTCGATCGTTGAAATGTCATCTTCATCGATTTACATAAAGTGCAACATATTTGATATCTTAAA
Source organism: Allium cepa (assembly GCA_030765085.1). Lineage (NCBI taxonomy): Eukaryota > Viridiplantae > Streptophyta > Magnoliopsida > Asparagales > Amaryllidaceae > Allium > Allium cepa. The sequence continues at coordinate 210,293,242 of CM060940.1, read as the reverse complement.
TGTTAAGAATAATCGAATGCGCTTTTGTAAAAGGTTTGTTATGATATTGTAGTAAGGTTTTCTTTTGAATAGTTAGAACATCTGAAAGAAAATTGAAGGTATAAGAATAGATGTAATTTAAGGTAAAGTTGGAATGAAGAGAATGAATAATCATTTCTACTTCATAGAGAAACAATGGAAACAAAAATTGTAATAATAATTAATGCTTAATATTGGAATATGAAATATGATTTTTATTCCGAAATGTATTTTCGTATAGAAAATTATTTTCTATAACACTTATTTGTTTGAGTTCAAGATATTTGATCAAAGAATTCTCCTTTGTAAAGTAGTTGCAGCATATGAAATAAGTAAATAATATGAGCAATATTAAGTAAATGATGGACCTCTAAATTTAGTACGCTATTATAGTAATGGCGGATATAGTGGGAGTATGCCATGGAGCACCTAATAATTGCATCAAATTAGAGAATTGTTTTCGTTAAGTGTACTGAATATTATTTGTGAAATAATGTTTATTTTTGGTATTGATTGAAAAATAGATATAACTATATTTCAATATGAGTATTATGAATAGTCGTTATGAAATAGAACTATATTATGGAATTTGTTTTCATAGTAAAAGTGATGCAACAAAAATACATATGTATATAATATTATTTACAGTTTTTTTGGAATTATAGACTAAGCCGTAGTTTTGAGAAATCATTTCACTATATGATTATAATCATATGATATAGGTCAATTATATCTCAAACAATTAATGGCTATGCACCCATTCAGTGAGAGCATCATAAGAGTTGTTGAACTCTTTGAATTAATACATATTGATGTATGCAATTACAAGTCTATTAATACCAAAAGGGTTTCACATACTTTGTTATATTTATCGATGATTTATTACCAACATGAACATGTGTATTAGATGCACATGTAGTAAGTTTATGATAAAATCATAGAATATAAAAGAAAAGTAAATAAAATAACATGCAGTATAATAAAATGATTTGATTTGGTCAAATAAGTGAGTATATTGGAAAGAGTTCCAAATGTACCTAAAATGAATATAGATTCAATCTCAAAATCACTCCTCTATATGATTCATAATGATGCATCGATAGGAGTAATCAGACATTGTTGGACAATTTATGATTAATTGTGAGCGAAGTTAAGTTAATTTCTTTCTATAAGGTCATGTACTTAAAATTTGTACCCAAAGATAAGGTTTTGTAAGAAATACTAACATATTCTAGGCCAAGGATTGGTGGGTTGTGCGATTCGAAAGATTGTACGTAATAATTGTTCGTGAGGGATCTTGTATGAATCTGCAGAAGGTTTTTTGGAAAGGTCGGTCATCAAATGACATATTTATGTTTTGAACATATTTTTTGTAAACTAAAATCAGTTTTATAAATAAAAAGATTCATAAAACATTTATGTATCCCTATTCTATTTGCACTAAGGAACAATTGTTGTTTCAAGATATATTAACTTCATTGTGAAGAAATTTCTTTGAGAAATTTTTTGTAGTTAAATGGAATTGGATTTGATCCATAGATAGAAGTGATTATATGAGATGAAGTGAAATTAACTAACCTAAATGAACATATAGCATTAGAGTGTCTAATAAGTATTCTCATACATTGAAGAGAAGCTAAGAGTTTATTAATAATGTCAAAAATATACATTACCCTCGGTTGTTCAATTAAACCATTAAGATCTTTGACTCTATATGGTATGATGCGTAGATTTGAAATAATTCCAAGTATGCTATTAAAGTATGATTTTGGTGGTCGTAACCAAATAGATGTGATCCATCGGCCGAGATTATGTCTTTATTGGAAAGACTAATGTGGTTGGAATTAAATAAGCAATGTTGATAAGAATAATATCGCAAATTTCAATTGCTGAAATTAGCATAACATATTCAGTATTCAACATGCTTAAGTTAATTTAGATTTACTCACAAAATTATCGCTCGATAAGACTTAGTGTTTGGTACTTAAGTATTGAAACATAAAATTCTAAATAATATTTAAAGTAAGTCATTTACACATATTAACCAAAATGCCTTGAAGTCAATGGGAGCGATATTGTGTTTGTGAGTCTTTGGATATGACCCAAGAAATGATACGAATGTATCATTTTATAAGCATCAAGATTGATTAAGTATTTTGATAGAAATATCAAAAAGTTTGATTTTCAATCAAAGCGCAGATGAAGCTTGTGCTCATTAGAAAGAACGTTAAAAGGTATATTAATATTTCTAAACTATAAGTAAACAACATGTTGTTGATTTTAACAATATGCTTATGTTAAAATCAACTTTAGTTGTTTTAATACTCAATTTTGGATTGTAAATGATGTCTTTTATTGTGCATATAAAAGATACAGGGATTGTCCTAAAACGATATACAAGAGCAACCTATTAAAAGGGGAACATGTAGGTTGGATTCCTTATGCATTCGCAATAGGAATTATCATAGAGGTTATGTTGTGTATGATATTGTGTTTTGTTCATGTATTTGATACATGAAGAAAATATAAAATCCAAACTGATATCACTAAATGGTTGTTTGAGGTGTTCCCATGTATTTATGAAATACTAGAGAATTGTTTAAAGAAACAAAAAACTCGTTGTGATGGAACGTTTGGACACAAACTTTTATAAGTGATATTGAGTATAACATGTCAATGATAAAATTCAAGTTAAAATCTATAATTTGAAAATGTTTCAAAATAAAAGTGATTGTGGTCGATTCAACGAAATGATGAGAACATTAACTTGATAGCACTACAATAATAAACCAATGTATATAGATATAAATGCACAAATTTATAATTGAGCAAAAGGTAATTCCAAATGTTGAGAATCTCATAATATTGTTATAATATAACAATGTCATGAAATTGTTCATGATATAAGTTAAACATCACTAGAAGTCAAAAGACATACTTCGAATCGTTCCACATGATTCGAGACAGTTTATCAGTGTCCGAGAGAGTTAATCGACAAAATAGATTATTAAAACATAATAGCATACCCATTCACTAAGAGACCGACCTAATTGGTTTTGAGAAAACTAATTGAAGTTGGAATTATATTCCATAATTGACCCCAAGTGCAAGTGGGAGATTGATAGAGTTAGGGGTATGTCTTAGGGGCAATTATGTAATTTGTTACGTATATCTAACTCGTTGACCAATCTTGTTCGAAATAAAAGGTATTTTCTTCCTATTATATACTTGATATAGTGTGATTATATTAACTCATTAACTTAAGTAAAAGTATATTTAATAAAAAAATCCATAAACGGTATATTTTGTGATAGTAGTTACAAAGTGTTGCAACCGTGAGTAATTTATCATAACGAAACAAATATACCATTTTAAATGTTTCTAATCAAGATGCATCGAGACAAGACATGGATGTATCCGTTGAGACTGGAGTACGTAACGCTTTCCAAATGTTGGGCAGTGTATTACTCATGACTACTGAGGGCACCTAGGGTTATGTACTAATAGTTATTGTATAGCTATGGAATGACTCACTCAATAGTTTTATGTTGGTTAATATAACTAAAGTCAAATAGAAAATATTGATGTGATTAATTTACATAGTTCTCTCGACTTGAGAGTACTATAGATCTTCAATATGAAAGCTCCACTTTGATTTTAACCAAATCGTGGCATGGCGTCCATCGAGTGACTATAGTTGGGTCGAGTAGAAGTATTGGAAGTGAAGCACTATTCAAGAGAGGATTCGTCTCCTCAGTTATATGCGGTTAGTATCACCGTCAACTCAAAGTCAAAGTCTCTGGCTAGAGAATTTCAGATAATAATAATTGTTATTATTGAACCAATGACTTTGTATTTAGACTATAAAGATGAATATGGATGAGGTTGGAATTTTGACAATTACCAAATTTCATAAGTCCAAAGTGATATAGTTTTGATGAAGATAATTGGTGTAAACAAACGTCATAACCGGGTAACGCTTATTAAACTAAAATTAGATTTTACCGAAAATGGGTAAATGATAAATTTGGTCATAATGTCACACCACCTGCTAAGTGACATGCGAACGTTAACATTAGAATAGTATGATGTTAATCGCTGACCAAATTTACACCCAAGAGTTACACAGCCAAAATGATGAATTCCCTTAAAACCAAACGATTTAATTAGCTTATAATTGTTATAAATTAATTAATATTTATGAAATATTAATAATAAAATTTGAATATGATTTGAGAAATATATAATGTTATATATACTTATAACAGTTATAAATATATCGATCGATATACAATATCGACATGCGATTAAATTAGATTTAATTGCATAGTATTTTGGCTTAGGCATAGATGGGTTAAAAGCCCGTCATTAGGGATGAAAAATTTCGGTTTTGGGATGGTCAAGGGGTGGCTAAAATATAGGAAATTGGCTTGGAAATAATGGGTTGAGATCAAGTGAGAATGGGTAAAGAGGTTTTCCTCGTTTCTCTCTAATACAACCCGATATATGCATATGTATATGTGTGTGTGTGTATAAATAGAATTTTGCAACCTTATGGCTGCAATTACCTTCTATATTGCTAGTTAAAACATAGCTCTCAATCCAATTCAAAATTCTTAAATATATTTCAAATTAAAATAATACTATTTGATAGTTAGAAGTCGATGATTCCGGACTTGCAATCTGACGAATCAAGAAAGGTAAAAGGAAGGAAAGTCGTTGCTTCAATGTGGATTCAAATGCATCATTAAATTGGTAATTTTAACTCATATTACAGTAAATAAATTATATTCTATGATCCTATTATGAGAAATTTCATATCTATTTAAATATATTGCTACTATATGTTTAGTTAGGTGGGATTTTATAAGTAGATATGGTTGTCACAAATCAGTTTGGTTATGTGCATAATTTATTTATTATACTATTTGATTTTTGTATAGACAAATGTTTTTTACTGTACAAAATCGATTTTTTCATTAATAATTGTTATATATATATTTATTAATAAATTCATATATAATATATATATTAATGTATATTGCTCCCTCACAATAGCATATATGCGTACATAAGACATATATATATGATTTAAAATAATTTGTACACTTATATATATAATATGAATTTACAAATTCGAAAATTAATTATCATACACATATTTATATTTTTAAATTAACATTTATTGAATTTTTGAATTGTTTATTGTATATAAAATAATTATTACATTAAAAATTCAATTTTATATTTTTTTAAAATAATATTTCATTTCAGAAATACATAGAAAAAATTTAGGATTTTTCAATAAATTTTTTATTTTTAATAATTAATATAATTTCAAAAAAAACTGTTTATGATTTATTAAAAATAACAATTTAGTTGAAAAAAAAATCATATTTTTTGTAACCTTTTATTTATGATCCTAGAATTTGTTAAATTTTTAAAGTTGTATTTTTAATAATATATTATTTTATATTAAATAATTATTAACGAAATCAATGTATTTGTTTTTAAAAATAATATTTTAACTTTGAAAAATCTTCGAATTTTTCCTAAGCTCTATTTTATGGTGCTAGATTTTATAAAATTTTAAATTTTGAATTTTCATCAATAGATATTTTATGTTAATTATTTATGGATGAAGACATTATTTTGTTCATAATATATACAAACTAAAATACAAAAATATTATGTTTGCAAAAATAAGTTAAGTTTGAATTATAAATAAATTTTAGTAATTGTTCTCTCACTTATAATATATTTATCTATATATAAATGTTTTATGTTCATATATTATGTATAATATATTTATATATACATGTGTGTGTATTGTAACACATATACATGCACATATTTGGACAAATACATGACATACAAAATGAGCTAATATGTCTGTTACAATGTAAATCTCAACATCCACATATGGACATATTATACCTTTTATGGATTCATATATTAATATATTTAGTTTAAATAAAGTAAATGCTTTTATTTGAATGAAATTTAGAAATGTTCTAATTCAGTTAGACTTCATAGGCCCAATAAAAGATCCAATAGGGTACATTTTTTGAAATTCACCCATAACTTCCATTGCGGGCTAGTCCAGTTCCAACACTTGTTTGTTATTGAAGTTTTCCTTATCGTCCCAAAGCTTGTGTTTGGAAGGAAGAAATACTCGATGTCTCATGTAACACATCTTTTTACTTTTAGAAAGATAATAAGAACAAGTCTTCCCCATGAGTAGGACATCCAAAATAGTTATGTGTTGTGCATCCCGATAAAGTCCCAAGCGTAGGGTGATCATAGATTACCCACAATACCCTAGCTCTCATTGTGAACTCAGATTTATTAAATGAGTCAAAAGAAATGACTCTTCTTATAACTAGTTTAACTCGTCTACCAATGGTTGTAAATAAACATCGGTATCCTTCCCTGATTGCTTTGGTCTAGAAACCAACAATGTCAACATTGAGAGCTCCTTTTTCGATAATGCACATGGATGGAGGAAGATTATACGGTACTATAATTACTGGCCAACAACCATAACGGTTAGCTATAAAAGCATATGGATTGGAACCATCTATTGCTATCCCAGAATTGACATTTCGTGGCTCAACGCCAAAACGTTTGGTCAAAAGAATCTACTGCTCGCCATTAAAAAGGGTCATATGGATGACATATTACAATCAGATCAAACTTGGCATGATCATGCTAAGTCATCGCATCTGCTATCCATGGTATAATATACAATCTCCTCAACCTAGAATTAAAAATAAATGTCTCAACGTCTTTTGATGTCTTTTGTAACATCCCGCCTTTTCGCACACTTTAAACCGACACACGTGCCAATTCAAAGCATACGCAAGGGCGGATTGTTATGGGGTAAATAAGAAAACAGAGAAGAAATAAAACAAAACAGAATCTCACAGCGGAAGGATAAAATATAATAATAAGTATACAGTTCAAAACAGTTTACAAACACTTGATTTGCTTTATACAATAAATATCAGAGTTACACCTACCAATACAATCAATGCAGCGGAATAGTATGAGTGTGGTGCAATACTATAGATAATAATAATACGACTCCTTCGTCTTCGTCCTTCAAAGCTAAAGTCTTCGATCCTGAAACGCTCGGACTGACCCGAGCGAATTTGAAAATACAAAAACACTCGAGTCAGAACTAAAAGATCTTATGTGAGTTAAATTAACAGAAATAAATATGAGTACAGTAACTCAAGAGATGCTCGGGATTTACATCTCCTAAGGATCCGTTAAACTATTTACTATGTAGTATATTGCGCTATTATAATAGTGTCTATTTATAAAATAAACTTACTTTTTAATAGCGTTAAGGGGTTACCCATATAGCCCTTAACACAAATAATGCCAATAGTCTATACAGTACCGTAATACCTCCTGATCGGGAAGCTACCAGAGGATACTCCATAGGTACGACACAAATAGAAACTCGTAGTAAAGGCTCAGTATGGTAGGTGACACGGCACAACTAGGCAATGCCAGGGTAGATATACCAATTGCTATCCAGGCTGGTGGAAACGCGTAGCCGCAGTTACCGCCCACCTCGGACTAACTCCCCAAAATCAAAATATAGAAGTGGCCACTGAATCAATCCAAAATCAAAGTATAATATCGAAGAGGAGGGTCCGATCAGAGGAATGACCTCATTGGCCTGAGAATCGCTCCTGTTTTAGCCACCTTATGCCAACTCACGGGAGTCGGGTCCACGTATTTACCTTATAGGAAACGTCACCACCACCTACTTCATTCTGGAATCTCCACCGCGTACACGGTTAGTCAAAGTGGTTTTCGGTATCGACAGAGAGTATGTCAGATATCCGATCCCGGTCTCTTTGCCAACCCATCGTTATTATAACACCGCGGTCATTTAAAAATAGGTTATACTTTAAAAATCAGAATAAACATTCCATTTCATAACCATGAATACGATATCATTTCAAAACCCAAAACCATATTTATCACTTATCCCAAATATAATTCTTTTCCAAAATCAAAATGCTTTAACTTCATATCGTCTGAAAATCAAATATTTTCAAAGCATAGTATTTTGAAAATCATAATTTAAAACCATAACTTCTAAAACTTGAATGGTTTGGATATTCAACGGTATATGAATTAAAAGGTTTAACTTAAATGTTACTTTGTAAAGAAAATAGTTCTCATGGCTTTACAAATACATTTCTTTATTAAAGTCTAAACCAAAATTTGTATTATCTCTCTCAAGTTCCAAAACCACTTCAATTTATATATATATATATATATATCCATTTGGAGTATTAATATTTCAAAACTAAAGTTGGAATTTATTCCTTCAACCAAATTAAATGTTCTATTATTTAGTCTTGAATATTCACATAAATTCCATAAATAAATAAGAACTCCAATTTCTAATAATAAAATATATATATTTTTCAATTCAAATTATACTAGAATATTCATTTCAATTTATCTTGGAAAAAAATCCAATTATAAATATCATATCTTAAAATTTCCAAACTTAACATTTAAACATATGATATAAATTATCAAACTCCATTTTCTTAAATTTTTCCATTTTTAATAAAGAGATTTATACACCTTTTAACTTCAAAATTTTCAACTTCATATGTATATATATGGAAGAATAATATTTATACAATATAAAATTTAAGATTATTATAAACCGTATTCCATCCAAACCATAGAAATCACCTTTAAATAGTTATATATATACCGCGGTGCCTGTATATAATTTTCTATCCTATGGTCAAGTGATACGGATATTTATCATTTCAATCCGCAATTTAAAAGATATAAAATTTTGCGGTTGTATATCATTTCAAACCACAATCCCGAATGAAATGAAATATGCATGATAATTTGCAATTTAATGATATACAATAAACATCCATTCATCAACATCATCCATCATCCAAATCGCAATCATCAATCAGTATCAATTAATAATAATATTATTTTTGGTACTACATAACAGGTAATACTGGCAATTTTATTCAAATTAAATTTAACAGCTATTAATCTACAGTCTATATTCAGTAATAAATTATATAACTGTTAACTAGCAGTTCATATACAAACAAATAAATTTTAACTGTAAATTTATACGCAATAAATTAATTAAATTAACAGTTAAATTAAATAAATGCAATTCAACAGATATGAATAAAATAAACATGCCAAATACTCATAAATAAATTTCTATTCATTTCTAAAATTAGTTTAACAAACATAAAAGCTTCTAGTAGTTGTGAGTGGGTTTAAACACTCACCTTTGGAATTTAAATCGAATTTAAATTCGATTTAAACCCAAAAATTCGCCCTTCTCGGAATTCGTCCAAACCAGCGTCATCAAATCCGGAATTAAATTACGATCCTAACAAAAGAAATTTCGTGTGAATCCGACTTTGTATGAGAAAGTTATGGCGAAAAATGATGATTGAATTCAAAATTGAAAATAAATAAAACGACACACAAACCATATAGATGCGATCCCCATCGTCCACTCTACAAAACCCAGAAAAGGTTTGACGATCCGACGAAGTTTGCGACGACGATGATGAATGGTCACGGACTGTTTGAATTAATTCTGGTCAAACGAATGTTCAAAACAGAAAACGAATTGCACCAGTAGATTACATGCCTCGAGAACATCAACATATATTTTTTTTGTGGAATTTTTCTGAAGTGTTTGCATTTTCATTGAAATTTGGATTGAAGTAGATCTAGGTTTTACAACCATTTGAGGAGGAGAAGGAGATGAAGAAATGAATATACAGCAAATGACAATAGGATGGAGCTAGGGTTTATAACTGTATATATATATTAAATTTCCAAAATTTAATTAAATTTACTTTCCATTATTTATTGTCAATTAGATTGATTTATCATTGGATTCATATTTCAATATGTAAATATCCCCAATTTCATCTGCACTTATATTTACATAGTTTCTACATATTAAATTTCAAATATTACTTCATTTAACGTTACGTATTTATTATTTATTACTTGCTGCAGTTGATTATCAATTATACTTAATATACTAAATAGATGGTAAATTTTGAATACTTGTTATCATTAACGTTTTATTTCCACTTACAAAATAAATGAAATTATTACATAAACTCCCTTAATTAAGTCAACCATTATCTTATATAACTTAACTGGTAATATATATATACCCAATCGCCCTAATTGGTTTATAGTTATCAGCTAAATACATACTAACTTGTAAATAAATTCGTTTAATTGCAAATGGATCTGATCAAATTTAATAGATTGAATAGATGGGTAAGCAAATAATAAATTTTCCTTTTTGTCAAATTCAAACCCATTCCTACTTAATTATCAATTACAATTTATTACAGAATATTGATTTTATGCAGTTACCTTTTATTTGCGTAGTATTACATCAATTCCTATAACCTTGGATTCATTCCCAATTCACCAAATTCAATTAATTACACTTTACAAATGTGTTTCCAATATATAGGTATTGCCCAAATTAAATTTATTAGCTAACTCATATTAATAAACAAATGACTTATATGAATGATTAAAATTTTCAATTATCTCACTTTACTCCTAAACTTCTGTTATTTAATAATTATTGCTTAGAACCTGATTTTAATCTTCCCATTATCTATTTAATTCCTTCTAGAATCATAGCTAATATTTGGCATCCCTTCATTACCCAAATGTTCTTATCCCATCAAATTTTAGGTTATCGAAATATTAATTGTCAATTTCTTTAATTGCACTAAATTTATCTATTAAAGGTTGCACTTAACCCAAATACATAAAACTTGCCCAATTTCTCCTTAAATCAAAAACCTTCATATACAAATATGTTTATCATAAATTTTATCTACTCTTCCTTTTTAGGTAATGTCCTATATATTAGATTCCCATGTAATTTGCAATAAATCATACTCGTAGTTATATCACATTAAATGAATAAATAAGTGTTGACTCTATTCTTTTGATTCAACATTGGTTTACGTTATATGTCATAAATATTTCTACATACATCAGGATTTTTTAAAAATGGTTGTAACGTGAAATCTCGTCTACTTCCCATTTTATATTTAAGGCTTCTAAAACCGATTCATATCATTTCTCTAGTCCAAATTTTATTAATATAACCTTAAATTTAATTTATTCCTATCGATGTAATGGTTAAACACAAATTTCACTTATTTGCAATAAATCCACAAATTGGATTTCAAATTTTCAAATAAATAAATAAATTTTAGTTTATCACTTCTTAAATACCCAAACGTCAATGCCTTAATTTAAACTGCATTTATTACATTTTATAAAAATCCTCCATCTTAAGTGACAAATCAAAACTACCCTAACTACACAAATCATCGTATTATAAAGATATTTACACTATCCTCCATTTATTACCTTAATTTATTTAAGGTAACCTTAAATTAATATCTATTGCAATGATTTCAAATTATTATTCCCCCATTCCTTTTTAATTTCAATAACGCCAATTTTAACCGTTATATTCTCTTTATTTATGCGATAAATGCAATTATTGAATCTAATACTCCATTTGATTAATAGATCCTGCTTCCTAGAATCTATATCAACAATAGGTCAAATATATACATAGGATTAGCCTTAACTTCACCTAAAAGAATTAGCTATTTCAACTACCGCACAAAACTACGCTACTGCACTATTTAATCAAATAAATTAATTGAACTTAAATCAGCATAAAGGTTATAAAATTATAAATGTAATCTTAATAAATTCATTTATTGATTTAGACTCTTTCTATACAGTAATTAACCTATTTGTAGGTATAAATAACTTTGGAATTATATTACATCTCATTAGTGCGCGTTTTATTTCCTATAACTTCTCCTTATTTAACTATACTCATTAACAACCAAAAAAATTAAATTAGCTTTATTTCAATCTATTTCCCTTCTTAACTAAATAAAATAAATGGTTAACCTAAACACTTGTTATCCTTTGATATATTCAAATTCACTTCCAACATTTATTAACAAAATGTTGCCATAGGTTTAGATTTACATAAATAAATTATATGAATAGGTAGAAAAATTGGTAATCCGCAAATGCCCAATATACACGCATTAATTACTACCTATTGTTAGAATCCATTTATTAATTTACTAGTTAATAACGGTCTTTTTATTTCTATTTACTACCAAACTCTCTATTTTATTATAGTTCCAATATATTAATACTTAGGCACATCAAGTGCTAGCCCTTTTGTTATTTATATTAAATTGGGTATTCACAAATAAGTTGTTAATTAACTATTTCTACAAAATTATATTCATACATTCAGTTCCATATCTTATAGGGTTAAATTCTAATTACTTACGCTTAATCTATCCATTTAATACTCTATTCAAACATGCATTTAAATTCTTTTTATTCTAAATAAATTTTATTAAGTGTTGACATCCACCAATAGCATTCACCTTTATTACAACCAAAGGTGACATCTTCACTACTGATTTTATATTAATGAATCTCATTTTAGTTAATATTTTTTTATTAATATTCTCAATTCAACATTTATTGATTTCTTAAAATTTACTTTTAACAAAAAGTGACAAATTACATTATCCAAATCTATTGTCATAAATTTTTATTGTTACACTAGGTTACAACTACTGTACCAAATTTCTACATTTATTCTTAAACAAATTAGAAATTATATTAATTTAATTTATTAAATATTATTAATTTCAACGGGTCGTTACAATCTCCCCCACTCAAAACTTTTCGTCCCCGAAAAGGAAAAAGAAGGGAGAAGGAAGAATAAAACAGTACATCTTATTTCAAATATTATTTATTTTAAAGTGAACTATTCAAGTGGATTCAATCATTAATCAACCAAACAATTCAACAACCATCAACCTTACAAACAACATACATACACAAACAAAGCAACCATTTAATCCATCAAACAAATAGTTGTTTGGGTTCAAACTTGAAATTTGTATGAAATGAAATTAACTATCAAGTGCATCATTTACTCAACAGTCTTAGATGGAACAAAGATAGATACTTATTCATTTAACCACTTCAAATTTCTTACCCAACAACATAAATCAAACAACACAATTCAAACCAACACCCAAATTTATTTATTATACATTTATCTCATGCTTCAATGGTTTGATTTTCTTTCTTTCATTTATGGAGTGATCCCTTTACTTCTTACAATTTTCATTTTCATTTATTACAAAATTATCATATTTGTGTTCCAATTTATTGACTAAAGTTTATATCACCCATTTATTCTACTTACCTTTCTTATATAGTAAAATTTCCGATTTAGCTTAAGTTTTAACAGCAATTAATTGAATACTTTAATTACCTCAAGCTTCACTTGTAAGATTTCCCTTTACACTTTCTTACTAGCAATTGCAACTTTTATTTTATGGTAAGTTATATATATTTTAAGAATGTAAGTGAAAATTTACAAGTTTCTTTTCATTGCTTTAATTAATATATATTTGTTTTATAACCTACAATTTCAACTTACCTTTAATCTCATTCATTTATTTGATATTGAAGTTTCCATTATATTTAATTACAGTAACCCTCTACTTACACTTAATTTATTAACCTTATAACTTGCATTCCTATAAGTGAAAGATTTTACTCATTCATTAACTATGGATTGCGGTCATTTATATTTTTCCTACTTTCTATTATATTAGAATAGGGGAAATTAAGGCGTACTTAAGTTAATAACCCTACAATCAAACTTTATAAATTAAGGAATTTCATTTTTACTTTCTTACGGTTAAAATCACCTATTAATAATACAACCTTTAATTTTAGTAAAATTCCAATCATCACTTAAGTTAATACCATTAAATTCTTATTTATAACAGTAATTTATTGAATACTTCATTATTTCCAAAAATTCTACTTGCATAATATTCTATTCCACTCTTAATTTACATTTCAACTTTTTATACTTGGTAAGTTATTTATGTTAAAGAAAAAGCAAAAGAACTTATACAAGTTTAATCTCAACCCTTTTAATTCATTGATTACTTAACCTTTATTTTACTAACCTCAAATTTTTTTTTTTTTTTTTACAACTAATTAATGGAAATTCAAGAACTAATACCGGGTCAAATTCCAAAATTACTTTAAAATAATAGATAATTAATTTCTTACAACTTTTATATCTCTAATTACCTTTAAACAATTAAAATTTTAAATAATTTCAAACAAATCTGCAGTAGAACTTACTACAGTGGCCTTTCCCTTCGAAACTCGAAAATGAAAGTCGATGATGCAGCCGTCATCACCGAAATTATTTTCCAGCGACAGAGAGGAAAGTACAAACTTATTTTCTTCAAAATCCTCTTAAACCAATTCTTTCGAATTATACTAAATATTTATATAAGAAAATATTTATAAACCAAATCATTATATTTCATAAATCCTTTGAAAGAAGATTTCAAAAATCCCGGACTTAAGTTCTAAAATCTCTAATTTGATTTATTAGAATTCAACTTAGCTTTAATTCATTACAAATATTTTTATTACCTAACACCCAACTATAGCAACCAAAATATATCTTTATAAAAATATTTTTATATATGGAAAATATAATAGGCAAAATTATTTCATTCACCTATATTAAAAACAAATATTATGTCGGTCTGTCCTATTAAGTGTTTAGAAATCCCTATTGATGACATAGCGTCCCATGCATCAACTAGAATTTGTAAATACAAAGCGGAACAGATTAACACAATATCAAAATCTTTTATTAATACTAACAAATACGCTCTCTCATATATATATACACTCAGCGACTCCCATAGGGTATTACTACCCTATTAATAAAGAGTCAAACCCCACAAAGCCAATGTTTATCGCTAAACCAAAGCTCTGATACCAACTGTAACATCCCGCCTTTTCGCACACTTTAAACCGACACACGTGCCAATTCAAAGCATACGCAAGGGCGGATTGTTATGGGGTAAATAAGAAAACAGAGAAGAAATAAAACAAAACAGAATCTCACAGCGGAAGGATAAAATATAATAATAAATATATAGTTCAAAACAGTTTACAAACACTTGATTTGCTTTATACAATAAATATCAGAGTTATACCTACCAATACAATCAATGCAGCGGAACAGTATGAGTGTGGTGCAATACTATAGATAATAATAATACGACTCCTTCGTCTTCGTCCTTCAAAGCTAAAGTCTTCGATCCTGAAACGCTCGGACTGACCCGAGCGAATTTGAAAATACAAAAACACTCGAGTCAGAACTAAAAGATCTTATGTGAGTTAAATTAACAGAAATAAATATGAGTACAGTAACTCAAGAGATGCTCGGGATTTACATCTCCTAAGGATCCGTTAAACTATTTACTATGTAGTATATTGCGCTATTATAATAGTGTCTATTTATAAAATAAACTTACTTTTTAATAGCGTTAAGGGGTTACCCATATAGCCCTTAACACAAATAATGCCAATAGTCTATACAGTACCGTAATACCTCCTGATCGGGAAGCTACCAGAGGATACTCCATAGGTACGACACAAATAGAAACTCGTAGTAAAGGCTCGGTATGGTAGGCGACACGACACAACTAGGCAATGCAAGGGTAGATATACCAATTGCTATCCAGGCTGGTGGAAACGCGTAGCCGCAGTTACCGCCCACCTCGGACTAACTCCCCAAAATCAAAATATAGAAGTGGCCACTGAATCAATCCAAAATCAAAGTATAATATCGAAGAGGAGGGTCCGATCAGAGGAATGACCTCATTGGCCTGAGAATCGCTCCTTTTTTAGCCACCTTATGCCAACTCACGGGAGTCGGGTCCACGTATTTACCTTACAGGAAACGTCACCACCACCTACTTCATTCTGGAATCTCCACCGCGTACACGGTTAGTCAAAATGGTTTTCGGTATCGATAGAGAGTATGTCAGATATCCGATCCCGGTCTCTTTGCCAACCCATCGTTATTATAACACCGCGGTCATTTAAAAATAGGTTATACTTTAAAAATCAGAATAAACATTCCATTTCATAACCATGAATACGATAGCATTTCAAAACCCAAAACCATATTTTATCACTTATCCCAAATATAATTCTTTTCCAAAATCAAAATGCTTTAACTTCATATCGTCTGAAAATCAAATATTTTCAAAGCATAGTATTTTGAAAATCATAATTTAAAACCATAACTTCTAAAACTTGAATGGTTTGGATATTCAACGGTATATGAATTAAAAGGTTTAACTTAAATGTTACTTTGTAAAGAAAATAGTTCTCATGGCTTTACAAATACATTTCTTTATTAAAGTCTAAACCAAAATTTGTATTATCTCTCTCAAGTTCCAAAACCACTTCAATTTATATATATATATATATATATATATATATATATATATATATATATATATATATCCATTTGGATTATTAATATTTCAAAACTAAAGTTGGAATTTATTCCTTCAACCAAATTAAATGTTCTATTATTTAGTCTTGAATATTCACATAAATTCCATAAATAAATAAGAACTCCAATTTCTAGTAATAAAATATATATTTTTTTCAATTCAAATTATACTAGAATATTCATTTCAATTTATCTTGGAAAAAAATCCAATTATAAATATCATATCTTAAAATTTCCAAACTTAACATTTAAACATATGATATAAATTATCAAACTCCATTTTCTTAAATTTTTCCATTTTTAATAAAGAGATTTATACACCTTTTAATTTCAAAATTTTCAACTTCATATGTATATATATGGAAGAATAATATTTATACAATATAAAATTTAAGATTATTATAAACCGTATTCCATCCAAACCATAGAAATCACCTTTAAATAGTTATATATATACCGCGGTGCCTGTATATAATTTTCTATCCTATGGTCAAGTGATACGGATATTTATCATTTCAATCCGCAATTTAAAAGATATAAAATTTTGCGATTGTATATCATTTCAAACCACAATCCCGAATGAAATGAAATATGCATGATAATTTGCAATTTAATGATATACAATAAACATCCATTCATCAACATCATCCATCATCCAAATCGCAATCATCAATCAGTATCAATCAATAACAATATTATTTTTGGTACTACATAACAGGTAATACTGGCAATTTTATTCAAATTAAATTTAACAGCTATTAATCTACAGTCTATATTCAGTAATAAATTATATAACTGTTAACTAGCAGTTCATATACAAACAAATAAATTTTAACTGTAAATTTATACGCAATAAATTAATTAAATTAACAGTTAAATTAAATAAATGCAATTCAACAGATATGAATAAAATAAACATGCCAAATACTCATAAATAAATTTCTATTCATTTCTAAAATTAGTTTAACAAACATAAAAGCTTCTAGTAGTTGTGAGTGGGTCTAAACACTCACCTTTGGAATTTAAATCGAATTTAAATTCGATTTAAACCCAAAAATTCGCCCTTCTCGGAATTCGTCCAAACCAGCGTCATCAAATCCGGAATTAAATTACGATCCTAACAAAAGAAATTTCGTGTGAATCCGACTTCATATGAGAAAGTTATGGCGAAAAATGATGATTGAATTCAAAATTGAAAATAAATAAAACGACACACAAACCATATAGATGCGATCCCCATCGTCCACTCTACAAAACCCAGAAAAGGTTTGACGATCCGACGAAGTTTGCGACGACGATGATGAATGGTCATGGACTGTTTGAATTAATTCTGGTCAAACGAATGTTCAAAACAGAAAACGAATTGCACCAGTAGATTGCGTGCCTCGAGAACATTAACATATATTTTTTTTGTGGAATTATTCTGAAGTGTTTGCATTTTCATTGAAATTTGGATTGAAGTAGATCTAGGTTTTGCAACCATTTGAGGAGGAGAAGGAGATGAAGAAATGAATATACAGCAAATGACAATAGGATGGAGCTAGGGTTTATAACTGTATATATATATTAAATTTCCAAAATTTAATTAAATTTACTTTCCATTATTTATTGTCAATTAGATTGATTTATCATTGGATTCATATTTCAATATGTAAATATCCCCAATTTCATCTGCACTTATATTTACATAGTTTCTACATATTAAATTTCAAATATTACTTCATTTAACGTTACGTATTTATTATTTATTACTTGCTGCAGTTGATTATCAATTATACTTAATATACTAAATAGATGGTAAATTTTGAATACTTGTTATCATTAACGTTTTATTTCCACTTACAAAATAAATGAAATTATTACATAAACTCCCTTAATTAAGTCAACCATTATCTTATATAACTTAACTGGTAATATATATATACCCAATTGCCCTAATTGGTTTATAGTTATCAGCTAAATACATACTAACTTGTAAATAAATTCGTTTAATTGCAAATGGATCTGATCAAATTTAATAGATTGAATAGATGGGTAAGCAAATAATAAATTTTCCTTTTTGTCAAATTCAAACCCATTCCTACTTAATTATCAATTACAATTTATTACGGAATATTGATTTTATGCAGTTACCTTTTATTTGCGTAGTATTACATCAATTCCTATAACCTTGGATTCATTCCCAATTCACCAAATTCAATTAATTACACTTTACAAATGTGTTTCCAATATATAGGTATTGCCCAAATTAAATTTATTAGCTAACTCATATTAATAAACAAATGACTTATATGAATGATTAAAATTTTCAATTATCTCACTTTACTCCTAAACTTCTGTTATTTAATAATTATTGCTTAGAACCTGATTTTAATCTTCCCATTATCTATTTAATTCCTTCTAGAATCATAGCTAATATTTGGCATCCCTTCATTACCCAAATGTTCTTATCCCATCAAATTTTAGGTTATCGAAATATTAATTGTCAATTTCTTTAATTGCACTAAATTTATCTATTAAAGGTTGCACTTAACCCAAATACATAAAACTTGCCCAATTTCTCCTTAAATCAAAAACCTTCATATACAAATATGTTTATCATAAATTTTATCTACTCTTCCTTTTTAGGTAATGTCCTATATATTAGATTCCCATGTAATTTGCAATAAATCATACTCGTAGTTATATCACATTAAATGAATAAATAAGTGTTGACTCTATTCTTTTGATTCAACATTGGTTTACGTTATATGTCATAAATATTTCTACATACATCAGGATTTTTTAAAAATGGTTGTAACGTGAAATCTCGTCTACTTCCCATTTTATATTTAAGGCTTCTAAAACCGATTCATATCATTTCTCTAGTCCAAATTTTATTAATATAACCTTAAATTTAATTTATTCCTATCGATGTAATGGTTAAACACAAATTTCACTTATTTGCAATAAATCCACAAATTGGATTTCAAATTTTCAAATAAATAAATAAATTTTAGTTTATCACTTCTTAAATACCCAAACGTCAATGCCTTAATTTAAACTGCATTTATTACATTTTATAAAAATCCTCCATCTTAAGTGACAAATCAAAACTACCCTAACTACACAAATCATCGTATTATAAAGATATTTACACTATCCTCCATTTATTACCTTAATTTATTTAAGGTAACCTTAAATTAATATCTATTGCAATGATTTCAAATTATTATTCCCCCATTCCTTTTTAATTTCAATAACGCCAATTTTAACCGTTATATTCTCTTTATTTATGCGATAAATGCAATTATTGAATCTAATACTCCATTTAATTAATAGATCCTGCTTCCTAGAATCTATATCAACAATAGGTCAAATATATACATAGGATTAGCCTTAACTTCACCTAAAAGAATTAGCTATTTCAACTACCGCACAAAACTACGCTACTGCACTATTTAATCAAATAAATTAATTGAACTTAAATCAGCATAAATGTTATAAAATTATAAATGTAATCTTAATAAATTCATTTATTGATTTAGACTCTTTCTATACAGTAAATAACCTATTTGTGGGTATAAATAACTTTGGAATTATATTACATCTCATTAGTGCGCGTTTTATTTCCTATAACTTCTCCTTATTTAACTATACCCATTAACAACCAAAAAAATTAAATTAGCTTTATTTCAATCTATTTCCCTTCTTAACTAAATAAAATAAATGGTTAACCTAAACACTTGTTATCCTTTGATATATTCAAATTCACTTCCAACATTTATTAACAAAATGTTGCCATAGGTTTAGATTAACATAAATAAATTATATGAATAGGTAGAAAAATTGGTAATCCGCAAATGCGCAATATACACGCATTAATTACTACCTATTGTTAGAATCCATTTATTAATTTACTAGTTAATAACGGTCTTTTTATTTCTATTTACTACCAAACTCTCTATTTTATTATAGTTCCAATATATTAATACTTAGGCACATCAAGTGCTAGCCCTTTTGTTATTTATATTAAATTGGGTATGCACAAATAAGTTGTTAATTAACTATTTCTACAAAATTATATTCATACATTCAGTTCCATATCTTATAGGGTTAAATTATAATTACTTACGCTTAATCTATCAATTTAATACTCTATTCAAACATGCATTTAAATTCTTTTTATTCTAAATAAATTTTATTAAGTGTTGACATCCACTAATAGCATTCACCTTTATTACAACCAAAGGTGACATCTTCACTACTGATTTTATATTAATAAATCTCATTTTAGTTAATATTTTTTTATTAATATTCTCAATTCAACATTTATTGATTTCTTAAAATTTACTTTTAACAAAAAGTGACAAATTACATTATCCAAATCTATTGTCATAAAATTTTATTGTTACACTAGGTTACAACTACTGTACCAAATTTCTACATTTATTCTTAAACAAATTAGAAATTATATTAATTTAATTTATTAAATATTATTAATTTCAACGGGTCGTTACATCTTTGGTGGCTCTTTTCTCTTCGTTGAATGTTGTCATATCTTGATTTGCAGTAAATTGTACAAAAAACCTCTGCCTACATCATCTTTCTAGTAAAAAATGGAGCCTTTAATGCATGCATCGTAGGTTTTATAACCCATTCCAACTTGTTTAATCATCTTCTTCACTAAATAGTTTGAATTAATGTGTTTATATATGGTTTTGAAAACTAGCGTTTTGGTAAGTCAGGTGTCTGTTTTACAAACGTCTAACTAGTCGGATGCTTGTTAGATAGACTATGCACGTGTTAAACAGACGCATGTAGGATCGAATTCACCCTAGAGGGGAGGTGAATAGGGTGATACTTATTAATTTTAAAAATTATTGCGGAAGTTTATGTAAAATAATTTCAACTCAGATATAGCAGAATAATAACAACACGGATGATAGCAGAATAATAAATGTAGAAATAGAACATACAGATTTACCCAACTTCGGCAAAACCCTGCCTACGTGCTGCCTCCAAGGTTTCTACTAGAAATAAAGTAGTCAGACGCTTACACACGTAGACTCGCGATACCCGCTATCGACTAACCTTAACTCTACGCTCAAAACTCTACCACAACTCAGCCATTGAGTTGCGAATTCTCGAACTACACCATAGTAGTTCGTTCTCTAGTCACACGACTAGGAAATACAAATCAAAAACAATTAAAAATAACAAAACCCTAATTTAAATATAACGGCCCAAAATGATAAAAGGAATTGGCCCAAAACAAAAGATACCGAGAAAATAATCCCCCTCTTTCTTTAATACTATTGGTCGTATCCTTTTTCTTTGATAAAAAAGGCTACTTCTCGTTTGTTCCTCTTTCGGTTTTTAGGGCTTTACAATTTGGAGCGTCGATTCTAGTCAATTGCTGGTCGTTCATAATTGGCTTCAATTGCTTCTTCAACTTGGCTTGTGGTCGCTTCCAATTAGTCGAGTTTGAATTTCTGTTTTGAACTGGCACGTGAATTGCCTTATCGATTTAGATTATGCTCGACTTTTGATTCGAGTTGAATGATTATTCTTTGTTGCTTGAACTCGATTGCTTTTCACGGCCGATGATGATTAGGTATATATATGGTTCGAACCCCTAAAATTTAGTTTGTATGATATTGCCATTTGATTTTGCATTGATGACTGTGATGATTTCTGACTTGTTCAAAATCGTATATTTTGTTACCATGATTATCGCGGCTTCGATTTTGAACTGTTCCATTCCTTGACAACCATGACTTTGAATTATTTGGACTTTTGACTTCGATTTGAAAATTCTGTTGACAACAGTTTCTCGATTTTGCTTTGTTTGAACTTGCTACCACCGTTTTGATTCTCTGACATTTTTAAAATTGACTTTGGTTATTTGAATTTATTTTTGGACTTTGGCATGTCTGTTCATCCCTGTAGCATACTCGACTTGTACCTTGATTTTCTTACGGCCTTGATTTTGTTATGCTCTGTACTTTGTTGCTGCAACTGGTTAGATAAGTATACATGCACATGTGTGTGTGTGTTCACGCATGTATATATTCAATTATATGTTGCAGATTTAAGTTTCGCACTTCATATTAGCATTGGCTTGACTCGACTGCTTGACCATATGCATGTTTCCAGCTCTTATGCATTGAACTTGTATATTTCACCTGTTGAGGCTTGTTGCGGTTTCATTCATGTTCATATGTATGTATATGTGTTTACATTGAGGTCTGGTGCAGTTTGGTTTGATATTGATTTATGGTTCATGTCTGAACCATTCAGTCAGGTCTGGTTGCTTCATAGAGTCTGCTTTAAACTTGGTTTTGAAGTCTCTGATTAAACTTGGTTCATGCCATGCTTTGCTTACTTTGATATCCTGTTACACTGCTTGCATCCACATAATACTTGTTGTATCACCATATATGTATATTCATGTTTACTTAAGGCTTGCATTTGAATGTGCTGTCTGGTCGACACTTGTATTTTGTTGCATTGTGTTTGACTTGGTCTTGTAGCATTAAAACTATACTGGTGCAATTTTGACAATTTGTTCATTTTGTTTGGGGCTTGAGTCATATGCATGTTGACTACTGTTGCACTGATTTTATATGTATTGTGCTTGTATTTGCAGTGCGCCACTTCTTATGTGCATGTTGCATATTCACTTATACTTGACAATTTTGTAATGCACTATGTTAAATCCAGCTTATAGCTCGGGTTTTACCTTGTGCTGATATCGTGACTTGATATTTATTTTACTTGAGTTGAACCCGGCTTTTGATTCAGGTTTAACCTTGTGCTCACCTGTCCTACAATTTTATCAAATGTATATCGGTGTGCACGACCTTGTGGCATGTACAGTGATACACTGTGCATGTCACAAGCTGTTCGTGTATGGTGAATTCAAATTTAAATGATGACGAACAACCCAAATAACTGAGGCAAATACTATTTTCAAAATACATTTTTTTACACTGCAAAATTATTTTCTTTTCAATTTTACTGCGTTAGTGTGTATTTTTACAGATTGCTTAGATGTTGGAATCAGACTGGAATAGTGTTGAAGAACAATTATGAGTGAATGAGTGATATGTAGTGAGGTGCAAATGTAAAGTGATGAATTGTGATGTAATCAAAAATGTACTGTAATTAAAGATTGTGTATATATAGTGAGAGCACAAATTTGTACTATTCAAAACTGTAATAAATATTTATTTGAATAAAATATCCATTTGAATTTAAATTCTGTGTTAATTACTTTATTCAACAAGTATTTATTTAATTATGTGAAAAATAAAATAGTACATTAACAAATACATTTAAATGAATATATATATGTTTATTATCATCAAACAAAAATCATATACTCGCATATTCAACAATCTCCCCCTTTTGATGATAACAAACATATATTTAAGATTTTAAATTTTTTAAATGTATTTGATCATTCAATTTGCTCCCCCTATTTGAATGCTCCCTCTCTACACAAAGCTCCCCCTTCATATATGCATGAAAATAAAAATATGCAAATGAGCCTAGATGCATATCGAAAATACAAAATAAAATATTTGACCCTTATTTGCTTTTATTTGACAAAATCTTAACTTTTCCCTCCCCCTTTTGTTATCAGCAAAAGAGTAATGGTATTAGAAAAATAGAGATAAAGTGATAGACTTGCTACAACATTAATACCCAATAGAGTACAAATATTAAATTTCAATAAAAAATAAAAAATAAATCGTAAATACTCTGTTAGGTGCATATTCCACTTTAGAATGACACGGGTGATGTCATCATACAAAACCATATAGTTGTGTCTATTTGTGGTATATTTATATCAGGATTTAGAATATCTACTAACCATGCATAACCGTTAGGACTTTTAAATGAGATTAATGGTATTCCAAAATTTTATTAAAAAATAAATTCAAGTATCTTCTAACCACGCATAACTGTGAGGACTTTTAAATGATATTAGAATCAACTTGTCTATTATATCAATCAATTTTGATATGCGTTCAATACATGCATAACCGTGAGGACTTTTAAATGAGCATGGAAGCACATAATCAAAAATCCAAATATTTCACCCATGTATAACCGTGAGAACTTTTAAATGAGAGTGAATACTTTGAATGTTTTTATTGCTAAAAATATAATAAATTAAAGAACGAATGATTTCTGTTTAAAAAAACCACATATTGACATACTATATTGGATCATGATGAGAGATGGTCGATAAAAATATGATAGAAATAGAAATGGTCATGGAATATTTACCATCAAAAAGTTTTTATAACTCTTGTTTAAATTTCTAATTTTTTTTACTAATTATACTGTCTCAAGTTATAATATATGATTAATATCAACGCTCATCATTTTTTCAATCACTATTTATCTTTTAGATAATCGATAGGGAGTCAGATTAGTCAATGTAGCCATTTAAGGTCAAATCCAAAAATAATTATAAAATCAAATTTTCTAAAATGACTAATCTAAAACAAGGTAAAAAAATGAGTTTCAAAAAGGGGTTTTATAAAAAAATGTCTGTTGTTCGAAAAATTATTTCAAGTGAAAAATATGCAGATATTTTCTTTAAAAAAACGATGCAATTACTAAATGTCTCAACATAAATCACGTTCCACTAGAAATTTTTCCATCAACTATATTACCAGTGTAATCTGCATCTGAATTTTTCTTTCACTCGAGATTATCATTAGTTAAATGTTGTAGAGCAGACTATGAAATTGCAACAAATTTCTTGAAATCCTTTTTATAGTTTTTAAATGAAATTCTCTTGAATTTGAATTGAAGCCATGTAAATAATCAAACAATGACCATAATGTCAGATCTAGAGGCCGTAGGATAAACAAATATATTTACATGCACCGAGAGTAATCATCAATCAATAAAACACCATCATTAGTTCAAACAAATCTATATAAAGTAGTTCAAAAACTCTAGAGGTTCATGTAGTGTTCTCGGTATAAAAAGTATAATTGGGCAACAATTTTGAAAAAATCAGAATTCATTTCTTTATCAATAATTGGTTGAATTAAATCATATTATGGTGTAGATTATCACACTTCAAGATAAATATACCATTACCTATTTTACCTTTGTCGATAATTTTTTTGTTGCCCATTTTGATTCTGCCACCTTTATACTAGGCTATGGAACTTTGATTTGTAGCCCGCTGTGTGCCTGGAACAGGCAGAATCCATATAACACTGTTGTTGTTCCTTAGCCTGCCACCACACCTACACAATAAAAGATTTTGATGACCTATTTGTCTTTATAGGTCCATGGTTGTTAGTGGCAACAGATTTTAAAAAATAATTTTGTGGAGGCCCAAAGCTATTTATATATTGTAACAACCTTGTATTTTGTGATTATTTTTATTTATATATTTTAATTATTTTAATTGAATTTCCTGATTTAAAAGTTTTATTTTATTTATTAGAATGAATAAATTTTGTTATTTTAAATATAAATTTTGATTTTTATGTGAATTATAATTTCAAACATGAATAAATAGAATATTTTCCAAAAATATGGATTTTGGTCAATATAGTCAAACTTTAACTTTTAAATTTAAAATTTAAAATTTTGAATTTTTGAATTTTATTTTATTATGAAAATAAATTAAATTTCAAGTATATTTTTTTTCGTTTCGTTGAAATCTGATTAATATTGTGAAAGTTATGTTTTTTTTAAACCATTGTGTGTAAATTAATTTATTTAACAAATTTTTTTATTTTAATTTACATAAATAATATTTTTATTGTCATATCATGTTCTAATTTATGTATATATGTGTAACATGACATGTTATGTATATATATACACACACACACACACATACACATAACATGTCATGTTAAGTGTAGCGGTAATTTTCTAGTGTTTATTGTATATTGTTTACAATTTTTAATCCTAGTTTTAATTTAATAAACTATTTTCTTATATTTTTCTATTTTTCCTAAAAATTATTTATTTATTGCATTTCTACTTTATTTTGTGTTCATTTTTATTTCATTTACTTGATTTTTTTTCTTTTGGTTTATTTGAATAAAGGAAATTGGAAATTCTAAGAGACGACACCTTTTCAACTTATGACTTTTCAATGCCTTGTCTCTTCATTCTTTTTATCCGTCCATTCTCTTTGATTGCCGTGAGTTTTATTTTGTAATTCATATGAGAAAACTTCTCATTCCATCACAACTTTCGGCCATTCAATTCTGAAAAAATTGGTAATGGCTTCTTCTTTTTTTCCACTCTTTTCTCTTTATTTTTTTCTATTGAATTTTCATTGTTTTGCTTGAATCTCTTTGTGCTTTGTTCGGCCTAAACACCTCACCACCTTCACCGACCACCACATCACCTCCTTCCCATCACCATACACGGCTTGACCGCCTCCTCCTCTGACCTGTACTGGCCATGACAACCCCATGATGCAAACATCACAAAAAGTTGCAAAACAACCCTTGAAACATGCATAGCCGAGCGTAGTTTCACCATATCCTTTATATATTGCTTCGGCCACCCCCCTTAGCCACCACCACCGGCTTGTACACCACCACTGGCCTTCACCCCAGCCACTACCAGATCTGCACATGACAAGGCCGAGCCTAATTCATGCATGGACGAGCCTAAAAGTTGCACCAAAACTCCTCTTTTTGCCTTACCCTTTGATCTTCCTTCACTAGTAACTCCTACCCCTTCATCTCCTTGTAGCCATGCCAATATGAACCATACCCTAGCCCAAAACATCACCATGGCCGAACCAATATAGTATTGTGGCCGAGCAAGAGTGATTAGGGGTCAAGCAAAATCGATTGAAAAGCTTGGTGATGTTTTTGTAGACTCTATTTCCATTTTGTTCTAATGATTGTAGTATTGTATTTATGTTTATATTTTACTTTATTTTGTTGTTGAATACAAGATTTATATCTTGGCGCTCTGCTCCGCTCAAATCAAAGTCGTGCTATCATGCTTTTCGGAATCTATTCTGTGTGTTTTGATTTGCTAACTCTGGCGTAAAAGGTGAGTATTCACTCATGACATTTATACTTATATAATTAGTGAATTGATAACAAGTGGATGTGTAGAATATTATATCATGTTATATCTGCCTGTGATATGAATCATATGATGTTAACCTTATTTATAAACCTGTCATATCATCTGATGCTGCTATATGTTACTATATTATTTATTTTATTCTATTCTCACACTACAAGTTCCATGTAGAATTGAATCACTATGGGTTGAAATGATACATACCCGAACGGCCTTTAGAATAATAAAAAATCGTTATGGGCTGAAATGAAAGGCCTGAACGATTTCAATTTATTTTAATTGACTTGGGATTGCGGGTTTGAAATGATAGAACCCGGATTTTTCTTTGTAAATTACAGATTGAAATGATATATTATCCATATCACTTGACTTAGGTTAGAAAATATTATACAGACCCGTGGTTTTATATATATTTTTCTAGAATTTTTAAAATATTTTAAAATGTAGAAATATGATAATTTGATTTAAACCTGAATTTAAAATGATTTTTATAAAGTGTTATTGATTTTTTATTATAAATTATAATGGTTAAATAAATGCATGTTTAAAAATGCAATTTGAAATATAACTTGACTTGGAAATGTGAAGTTTGGTTTAAAAATAAAAGTTAAGTTAAGAAAATATGGAAATTTAATTTAATCTATGAAATGGTAAATTAAATTAATGTGTAAAGTAAATGAAAATTTTGGGAAAATTGTATATTGACCTTAATAAGTGAAATATTGAGATTTTTTAATCTATGTATAAAATTTTACTTTATAAAAATCATAAGTTAAAGAATATTTAAATGATCATTTTTAAAGTGAAAAATATGAAATTTTATATGTTAAAATGGTTTAAATTGAAGTTTAATTGTTGCTGAAATTCTATTGTAAATCTGGAAATTCTTTTAGTAGCACTTCAGAAATGCTATCGTTTTGAATTTGAACTAAAATCTAGAATAAATGAATCTGCAACACTTTGTAAGTGTTGTAGTTGCAGAAGTGAACTAAAAGGCTAAAAACTAATGAAAGTGCTATTGTAGCACTTGTTAAGTGCTGTAGTTGGCTGAAATGAGATTTTTGAACTAAAACTGAACTATTACAGCATTTTTTTAAATGTTGTCTTTGCTGAATTGAATCAAATCATTTAACTTGAAACCT
This sequence comes from Allium cepa, assembly GCA_030765085.1. NCBI lineage: Eukaryota > Viridiplantae > Streptophyta > Magnoliopsida > Asparagales > Amaryllidaceae > Allium > Allium cepa. Next base: position 210,264,505 of record CM060940.1, on the reverse strand, counting down.
GAACTATTACAACAGCTTTGTAAATGCTGTCTTTGCTGAATTGAACTATTTTCAACTAAAACTGGACTATTACAGCAGTTTTTAAATGTTGTTTTTGCTGAAGTGAATTGCTTTCAAATGTAACTTACCGTTGCATTTTCTAAGTGCTGTGAAAGCTGAAATTTCACTTTTTAATGTATTTAAGTGAATAAACGAACTCTGAAAAGGCTAAAATTTTGAGAATTTAATATATGATTTGAAGGCATAATGACTACACCTTTTAATGGTTTAAATAAATGATTTTAGTTTGAAATTATAAACCATTTTGGAATTTTAACCACGGGTACACTTCTCTGTATGCCTTGTATTTTTGGATGTACATCTTCAATTTGAGAGTGTGACTAGAGGTGAGCGATTGCTGCAGCTCTGCGCTACCCTAGCTATATTAGCACTGTTATTTGCATAGTTTACTTCAATATAGACATTTCTATGATAGTGTTTATTACTGTTTAATTGATGGTTTAACGGATCCTTGGAGGATGAGCGATCCCAAGCATCCTTTAAGTTATTGTGTATTACTACTACAGTTCACTTGAGTTGGTTTACATTGTATAAGTATGTATGTCCTGACTCGAGTGTTTGTGTTTACTTTACGCTCGGGTCAGCGTGAGTATTCACAGCTTTGGATTTCTCTTTCTAGAGGTAGGAATCGCTGGAGATTCTGCTTATCTAATTATCTATCTATTTCAGTTTCAGTTTTTCTATTTCAGCTCTTGTATTAGTGGACTTCTATGTATTTAGGACCTCTATTGGGTTTGTTTTCAGACTGATATTATGTATTTTGTTTTGAGACTTTGTTATAGTAGCTTCATGAAATACTAGGTTATTTTTATTTCCGCTGCGAATTATTCTGATATTTCAGTGTCTATGATTCTGTGATTGGTTTTATTTGCTTCAAATTTTATTACAATCTATTATTTTGAATTATTAAAGTCTGTCATATGTGGATTATTGTCGATTTGAATGGTCCAAAATAGTGGATCGTTACAGTTGGTATCAGAGCTTTGGTTTTAGGCAAACCTTAGCATGCGGAGCAAAAACTCATTAGAGATAGGGTAGAAATACCCTAGAATGAGTGAAATCAATCTCAGAATCATTTCTCTGTGAGAGAACGTATTTTCGAGGTATAAAATGATTTCCAAATGATTTTAAAGGATTTTCAAAGATTATATTGGTATAAATTTTTCTTATTTTGAAATCATGATCTTCTAAACTTCATCCCTTCTATATCCGCCTTGTTAGTAATCTCTTTGGTTAGGATTCACTAGGATTTGGAATTTCTATCTTGTTGATCTGGACTCTTTTGTTGATAGGAAGCTATTGTGGATATGGCAAGATTGGAAGAGCAGAAGGCAGCTCGTTGAGCACGAAGAGCACTAGCCCGTAAGGAACGGGAGGAAGCAATCGAGGAGTGGGAAAGGCTGTGGAGGGAAAGGGCAGGACCTGGTCCTTATGACCATGTCATTTGTTATCGGTGTCAGTAAAAGGGACATTATGCAGCCACATGTGGGAAGAGAGATAATGGAAAAAAGAAGGAGGGCATGCGCTTTCGATCCGAGATTTTCTGTTTTAAATGCCGGGAGAGGGGACACTTTCCAAGTCGCTGCCAGAAGGTGAAGAAAGTGAAACTTGCACTTCCTGCATCAATCAGCCTATCAATAATTGCTACCATTGTAGGAGGGCTGGACATATAGCCAGTGATTGTCTTGAGAGACAGCACGAAAAGAAAGCTGCGTACCCAATGTTCACTAAGGAAGATGTGTTGCACTTATACCGGAAATATAGAAGTTGGGGGCATATTGAGGGGGAGTGTTCTGGACTTATTGAAGTACCACTCGGAAGAATCAATACCGATGCATTGCTTATGTAGGAGTGGTATTATGTGGATCTGGTTGTTATTTGTAATATGTTAGGTTGCATTTAGTGAACCCTATTGTATCTTTTGTTTAGCTGAAGTTGTCAAACAAGAGATATTTATGCTCCCGTTTTCGTATGATATGAATTTGAGTTTTTAAACAATGAATGTGAACTCTTTCGTATTGATATAGGTTATATATCTCTAACCTTGGATAGGATTCTTATCAATTTTAATTCCTTTGAACTTTGGAACGCTCCCACTTGTTCTGAAATCCATTCCTGTCTCCCTATTTGTATTCCTTTGATTTTGGAGCATTCCATAACTCCACTTTGAATGACCGCTATAAAGATCGATGATTCCGCAAATCTTTGAAAGATTTGTAAAGGGGTGAAACTCCCTTACAATTGGCATTGATTCACCAAAGATTTCTGTATCCTCGGATTATGATGATATCTATCTCCTGCTCTACCTGGATTCTATCTCTGGTGACCGAATATTGATTTGCCTTGGATTTCTGCATTGATTCCTGAAGTCACGGTTGACCCGGCTAAGTTCGCCTGCGATTTATATAGGATTATCATCTCCTATTTGGTAATTAAATTATCTCATATTCGTTTGAGCTTATCTTCAAACCAAAATTCTACCAGAATTCTATTTGATTAGAGTTCCTCTAAATTTGAATCTCTGTTTGTTTAAAATCCATCCTTGAATCATCCCTTGGAAATTTGTGTTTGGTTGTATTCTGAAATTGTGCATACAACGAAATTATGAATTTGATAAGGATGACCACATTTTATATATAAAAGTGAAATGTTTTCGATAAGTGTTATATACCTTTTAAAACGAGAATTTGAAGTTCGAAAGGCTCTGAAATTTCGAATTTTTTTATAAGAAATTTGATTTATATAAAAATGATTTATAACTGAAAGGTTTTGAATTTGAATTTCGAGGAATCGAACTCCGGTGTTTTAAAATCAGTTTTAAGATTTTGAAAAATATATAATAATAATACGATTTGAAAGTATTTTCCAAATAAGAAATGCTTCAAATGATTTCAATAAATCCCAATGATTTCAAGGAGATTTCAAAGAAGTTTCAAGAAAATAGAAGTCCAGATATCACTTGTGTCATTGGAAAATAATTTCGGTGATGAGTGCACGCATCATCGACATTGATTTTCGAGTTTCAGAGTGGAGGAGAGGCCACTTTAGTAACTTTGCTATGCGAGTGATTTTAGTGAAACCAAATTTTGATTTGAGATTTCGAAGCATGGTTTGATATTCGAAAGAAATATGTGTGTGTGTGTGTGTGTGTGTATTTGAAATGATTTAAAGTAAGCCGATGTTCAGTCCTCGAGTTTCAGATTTGTTTTGATATAACCATATCTATTGGAATTGATTTACTGATTTGTTGGTGATTTCCAACTTTTGGATTTTAAATATGATTTCTTCGACTATTTTTAAAGTTCAAGCACTTCTAAATCAAGGTTTAATTAGATCTTCCATATATGGAAATAAATAGTTTAAAGGTTTTTAAAGGGATAATTATAAACTTGGAAATCATTTTGGGTATAAATGATTTTGAAAAAAATTTGGTTTTGAAAATAGATTGGAATTTAAAACCCAGTATTTATATGATGGTTTTGGAATAAATTTGATTGACATAAATTTTGTTGATTTGGAAATTTGGATTATTTTATAAACTTATTATTTTGGAAACTTTGAAACTGAAGATATTTATTTGGAAGAAATGATTCGGTGAAATCATATATGATTTTGAAACTGAAACGTTATCGAAAGGAATTGAAATTGAGAACCTTTTTTTATTAAATACTTGATTTGGGAGTTACCGAACTTATATAAAATTGATTTGTGTAAGTATGAAGTCGATTTGAAAACTATCATTTTGGAAAGGTACTCAATTTGAAAATTTAAATCTTATATAATTGAAGTTTATATAAATGTGATTTGATATACTATTGATTTGGAAAGTATTCGATTTGAACATAAAATATTATATGATGGACTTTGTATAAGTATGATAATTGAATGTGATTTGAAAGGTACTATATGATACATATTTTCGAAGTAAAGATATGGAAGTGCCTTCTGCTTGATATCCGCTTTGTCGCCACATTGTGGATTCATTCTATCGATATTATTTTCTTCGATTTGGTTTTTTGGATATGATACTCGAGTGTCCATCGAATTCCATGGCGATCTCCATGGTTCTACGAGCGCGACTGCATAGCGTAATTCGCCTGGCTGAGATGGCTTACGGGTACGGATGTTTTCTGGGGGATCCAAGCATAACCATTGTGTATCTGAGATCTATGTAGGTCATTTTTAGTAGCGAAATCCAAAGGGCTGAGATAGCTTACGGATATGGATGTTTCCCGGGGGATCCAGGCGTAACCATTGTGTGTATGCGGTCTACTAATCATCATGGCGTAAATCGCAGGGGTGAGATAGCCTACGGATACGGATGTTTCCTAGAGGATCCAGGCGTAATCATTGTGTATCTGCGATCCATTGATTTGGTTGATTTGTTGGATTTTACTTTCCATATCTGTCTTAAAAGTTTTCCAGTATTTTCACTGGGTGTTGAAACAAGTCTACTAAGTACCTAGAGAATTCTAGCTTTGCGCCTGATCAACGCATGGCTAGAGTCTGCAGGAACGAGAACAAACTTGTTAAGATATCGAGTTATAAAAGTATTTTGGTAAAGTATTATATAAAGGATATTTTGATCATTTATTTTACCTTCCTAAATACTTTAAATGTTTTTAAATATTGTTTACTTCGAACTAACAAATTTGAATCAAATGACTATTCGTCATATTATAAAATGTTTAAAATGTTATGAAAATATATATATAATGGTTCATCCTTTTCTTTTAACCTATTTTCCCTTCTAGCTATTCCTATCCTCCTACCTTCTTCTCTTCGAGGGTCCTTTCCGGGTTGTGGAAAGGGTTGGTTCTTTGGCTTACTATTTGGATTTGCCCGAGAAGCTTTCTACAATGCATGATGTATTCCACGTCTCACATCTTCGCCGGTATCTTCATGACCCATCTCTTGTGGTTCAGCCATCTGCTCTCGATAGTTTGGATATAGAACCTAATCCGACTGTCGAGAAGAAGCCACTTCGTATTGTTGACAGAGGTACGAAGCAACTAAGAAGGAAATCTGTTAGTCTGGTCAAAGTACAGTGGTGTACTGATGATCGAGATTATACCTGGAAGACGGAGGAGAGCATTCGTGCTTCGAATCTGGAATTGTTGTTTCAGGTACTATTTGCTTTGTCTATCCTGTTTTTCCTTATTTTCCTTGTTCGTTCTTTTCGAGGACGAAAAGATTTGAGTGAGAGAGAATGTAACAACCCTGTATTTTGTGATTAATTTAATTTGTATATTTTAATTATATTAATTGAATTTCCTAATTTAAAAACTTTATTTTATTTATTAAAATGAATAAATTTTGTTATTTTAAATATAAATTTTGATTTTTATGTGAATTATAATTTCAAACATGAATAAATAGAATATTTTCCAAAAATATAGATTTTGGTCAACATGGTCAAACTTTGACTCTTAAATTTAAATTTTAAAATTTTGAATTTTATCCTTTATTATGAAAATAAATTAAATTTCAAGTATACTACTTTTCGTTTCATTGAAACCTGATTAATATTGTGAAAGTTATGTTTTTTTAAACCATTGTGTGTAAATTGATCTATTTTACAAAATTGTTTATTTTAATTTATATAAGTAATATTTTTTTTGTCATATCATGTTCTAATTTGTGTATATGTGTAACATGACATGTTATGTATATATTTTATTTTATTTTAAACATTTTAAAAGTGTAGTGGTAATTTTCCAGTGTTTATTGTATATTGTTTACAATTTTTAATCCTAGTTTTAATTTAATAAAATTAATTCTTATATTTTTCTATTTTTCCTAAAAATTATTTACTTATTTCATTTCTACTTTATTTTATGTTCATTTTTATTTATTTACTTGATTATTTTCTTTTGGTTTATTTGAATAAAGAAATTGGAAATTCGAAGAGACAACACCTTTTCAACTTATGACTTTTCGATGCCTTGTCTCTTCATTCTCTTTACCCATCCATTCTCTTTGATTTCCATGAGTTTTATTTTGTAATTCACTTGAGAAAACTTCTTATTCCATCACAACTTTCGGCCATTCACTTCTGAAAAAATTGGTAAAGGCTTCTTCTTTTTTTCCACTCTTTTCTCTTTATTTTTTTCTATTGAATTTTCATTGTTTTGCTTGAATCTCCTTGTGCTTTGTTTGGCCTAAACACCTCACCACCTTCACCAACCACCCATCACCTCCTTCCCACCACCATACATGCCTTGACCCCCTCCTCCTATGACCTATACTGGCCGTGACCACCCCATGATGCAAACACCACAAAAAGTTGCAAAACAACCCTTGAAACATGCATAGCCGAGCCTAGTTTCACCATACCCTTTATATATTGCTTCGGCCACCCCATTAGCCACCACCACCAGCTTCTACACCACTACTGGCCTTCACTCCAGCCACCACCAGATCTGCACACGACAAGGCCGAGCCCAATTCATGCATGGCCGAGCCTAAAAGTTGCACCAAAACTCCTCTTTTTGCCTTACCCTTTGATCTTCCTTCACTAGTAACTCCTACCCCTTATCTCCTTGTAGCCGTGCCAATATGAACCATACCCTAGCCCAAAACATCACCAGGCCGAGCCAATATAGTATTCTGGCCGAGCAAGAGTGATTAGGGGTCAAGAAAAATCAATTGAAAAGCTTGGTGATGTTTTTGTAGACTCTATTTCCATTTTGTTCCAATGATTGTAGTATTGTATTTATGTTTATATTTAACTTTGTTTTGTTGTTGAATACAAGATTTATATCTTGGCTATCCACTCCACTAAAATCAAAGTCATGCTATCGTGCTTTTTGGAATCTATTCTGTGTGTTTTGATTTGCTAATTCCAGCGTAAAAAGGTGAGTATTCACTCATGACATTTATACTTATATAATTAGTGAATTGATAACAAGTGAATGTGTAGAATATTATATCATGTTATACCTGCCTGTGAGATGAATCATATGATGTTAACCTTGTTTATAAACCTGTCATATCATCTGATACTGCTATATGTTGCTATATTATTTATTTTATTCTGTTCTCACACCGCAAGTTCCCTGTAGAATAGAATCACTATGGGTTGAAATTATGCATATCCGAACGGACTTTAGAATAAGGAAAAATCGTTATGGGCTGAAATGATAGACCTAAACAATTTGTATTTATTTTAATTGACTTGGGATTGCTTGTTAGAAATGATATAACCCGGATTTTTCTTTGTAAATTACGGATTGAAATGATATATTATCTATATCACTTGACTTAGGTTAGAAAATATTATACAGACCCGTGGTTATTATATATATTTTTCTGGAATTTTTAAAATATTTTTAAATATAAAAATATGATAATTTGATTTAAATTTTAATTTAAAATGATTTTTATAAAGTGTTATAGATTTTTTTTATAAATTAAAATGGTTAAATAAATGAATGTTTAAAAGTGTAATTTGAAATATAACTTGACTTGGAAATGTGAAATTTGGTTTAAAAATAAAAGTTAAGTTAAGAAAATAAAATGGAAATTTAATTTAATCTATGAAATGGTAAATTAAATTAATGTGTAAAGTAAATGAAAATTTTGGGAAAATTGTATATTGACCTTAATAAGTGAAACATTGAAATTTTTGAATTTATGTATAAAATTTTACTTTATAAAAATCATAAGTTAAAGCGTATTTAAACGACCATTTTTAAAGTGAAAAATATGAAATTCTATATGTTAAAATGGTTTAAATTGAAGTTTAATTGTTGCTGAAATTCTATTGTAAATATGGAAATTCTTTTTATAGCACTTTAGAAATGCTATCTTTTTGAAATTGAACTAAAATCTAGAATAAATGATCTGCAGCACTTTGTAAGTGCTGTAGTTGCAGAAGTGAACTAAAAGGCTAAATACTAATGAAAGAGCTATTGCAGCACTTGTTAAGTGCTGTAGTTGGCTGAAATGAGATTTTTGAACTAACTATTACAGCAGTTTTGTAAACGCTGTCTTTGTTGAATTGAATCAAATCTTTTAACTTGAAACCTAAACGATTACAACAGTTTTGTAAATGCTATCTTTGCTGAATTGAACCATTTTCAATTAAACTTGAACTATTACAACGGTTTTTAAATGTTGTCATTGCTTAATTGAATTGTTTTCAAATGTAACTTACCGTAGCATTTTCTAAGTGCTGCGAAAGCTGAAATTTCACAATTTTAATGTATTTAAGTGAATAAACGAACTCTGAAAAGGCTAAAATATTAGGAATTTAGTATTTGATTTAAATGTATAATGACTCCACCTTTTAATGGTTTAAATAAATGATTTTAATCTGAAATTATAAACCATTTTGGAATTTTAACCACGGGTACACTTCTCTGTATGCCTTGTATTTTTGGATGTACATCTTCAATTTGAGAGTGTGACCAGAGGTGAGCGATTGCTGCAGCTCTGTGCTACCCTAGCCATATTAGCACTGTTATTTGCATAGTTTACTTTAATATAGACATTTCTATGATAGTGTTTATTACTGTCTACTTGATGGTTTAACGGATCCTTGGAGGATGGACGATCCTAAGCATCCTTTAAGTTATTACGCATTACTATTACAGTTCACTTGAGTTGGTTTACATTGTATAAGTATGTATGTCCTGACTCAAGTGTTTGTGTTTTACTTTACGCTCGGGTCAGCCTGTGTATTCACAGCTTTGGATTTCTCTTTCTGGAGCTAGGAATCGCTGGAGATTCTACTTATCTAGTTATCTATCTATTTCAGTTTCAGTTGTTCTATTTCAGCTCCTGTATTAATGGACTTCTATGTATTTGGGATCTCTATTGGGTTTGTTTTCAGACTGATATTATGTATTTTGTTTTGAAACTTTGTTATAATAGCTTCATGAATTACTAGGGTATTTTTATTTTCGCTGCAAGTTATTCTGTTATTTCTGTATCAGTAATTCTGTGACTGGTTTTATTTTCTCAAAATTTTATTACAATCTGTTATTTTGAATTATTCAAGTCTAACATGTGTGGATTATCGTCGATTTGAATGATCCAAAATAGTGGGTCATTACATATATGTTCCTTTTGGCACCCAGATTTGTTTAACTTTAAGGAATTTTATATTTGTGCCTTTTGGAACACAAATTGGTATGGTTTTCACATTTTTGGGTCTATACCAACAAATATTTTGTTTTTGCCCAATTTTTCTACAAATAGTGCAAATGGAATTGATATGGTTTAACTTCACCTCTCTCACGTTCCGATTGATTATATCCAAGTCCTTGTTTATCTGTAATAATAGTTTGTTTTCCTAAAAGCATATTTAACGACCTTTCACTTTTTAAAAAAATTCTAAAGTCGTGGACAATTGTTGGACTTGTGTTTTGAAGGATACATTTTCATTCAATAATTGTGTGTACTTTTTAATAGAATTTTCTCTTCGAGTATTTTCACTTTCTTTCAAAACCAGAATTTCATTTTCAAGCGATTTAATTTTGATTTTTGATTTTTTAATTTCTTCTTCGAATGTTGGATACTTATTACACTTAGAGCTCTTAGTTTGATAGTTTTTAACCAATTGATTAAGCTATTTATTTGATTCTATCAAACTATCTCTTTGTGATTCAATTTTAGTATGTTTTTCCCTAAGTCGTTCGAAACAGCCATTTACTTCGTGGAGATATATAAGTAATTCTGAGTGAGTGAGTATTGATATCTTGTTTGGCTCGTCATCATCGCTATCAGTTATATCACCTCGAAGGCATAGATCTACTTTCTCACTCTCACTGCTAGTGCTTTTATAATCATCATCACTTTTACTCCACGTGACAGCAAAACTTCTTCATTTTGATTTGTTTTCTAGGCCGTGTCGATTCTGAGGACATTTGGGCTTGATGTGTCCGGGTTTGTTGCCCTTGTGATAGACGATCTCCCGTTCTTCTGGGTTGTCTAGTGCTTTGACTATTCTGCTTTTCAATTTTTGATTTAGAGCTGGATTTTCGTATTTGCGGTTCCACTTTTTGAATCTCTTTATTAGTAGCGCTAGCTCAGCTGCTCTTTCATCATCATCATCATCATCATCGCTACTGCCTTTTGTCAATCCCGCTAAGCATGTTTCTAAGTCGATTATGGGGTTTCTCTCAAGATTGTTGACTTTTGCACCATATATTGCATCAAAAGTATTCCAAATTTCCTATGCATTTTCACAATAAGAGATAAAGTTAAAATTATCTTGAGTAATATGACAATATAATATATGCATAGCAAGAGTATTAATCGAAGTATTTTTCACATATATTCTATCACACCTGTTTTCAATAATATACCAACATTTAACATTAACAGATTTTAAATAAAATTCCATTTTTAATTTCCAATTCAAAAAATCTGTTCCATCAAAAATAGGAGGAATAATATTGTACCGACCCTCAGTAAAACTTTATTAAAAGAAGCCATTTCAAAAATTCAAATTTGTAAAACAAAAATTGGTTTTTGAAAAATCAAATTTTAAAACAAAAATATCTTTAGTTCCTAGCTTTGATACCACTTGTATGATTGATTTCACCCTAGAGGGGGGTGAATAGTGTGATACTTATTAATTATAAAAGTTATTGCAGAAGTTTTGTAAAATAATTTCAACTCAAATATAGCAGAATAATAACAGCACAGATAATAGCAGAATAATAAATGCAGAAATAGAACACACAGATTTACCCAGCTTCGGCAAAACCCTGCATACGTGCTGCCCCCAAAGTTTCTACTAGAAACTAAGTAGTCAGACGCTTACACACGTAAAGTCGCGACACTCGCTATCGACTAACCTTAACTCTACGCTCAAAACCCTGCCACAACTCAGCCACTAAGTTGTGAATTCTCGAACTACACCATCGTAGTTCGTCTGTTAGTCACACGACTAGAAATTACAACTGTTTTAAAAGGAAAATACAAATTAAAAACAATTAAAAATAACAAAACCCTAATTTAAATATAACGGCCCAAAATGGTAAAAGGAACTGGCCCAAAACAAAAGACACCGAGAAAATAATCCCCCTCTTTCTTTAATACAATCGACCATATCCTTTTTCTTTGATAAAAAATGGCTGCTTCTCATTTATTCCTCTTTCAGTTTTTAGGGCTTTGCAATCTGGGGCGCCGATTCTAACCAATTGCCGGTCGTTCATAATTAGCTTCAATTACTTCTTCAACTTGGCTTGCGGACGCTTCCAATTATTCGAGTTCAAATTTCTGTTTTGAACTGGTACGTGAATTGCCTTATTGATTTCGATTATGCTCGACTTTTGATTCGAGTTGAATGATTGTTCTTTGTTGCTTGAACTCGAATTCTTTTCACGGCCGATGATGATTGGTTATATATGGTTCAAACCCCTAAAATTTAGTTCGTCTGATAATTTGCTCTACCGTTTGATTTTGCATTGTTGGCTGTGATGATTTCTGACTTGTTAAAAATCGTATATTTTGTTATCTTGATAATCATGGCTTCGATTTTGAACTGTTCCATTCCTTGACAACCACAACTTTGATTTGTTTGGACTTTTGACTTCGATTCGAAATTTCTGTTGACAATGATTTCTTAATTTTGCTTTATTCGAACTTGCTACCACTGTTTTGATTCTCTGACATTTTTGAAGTTGACTTTGGTTATTTGAATTGATTTATGTACTTTGGCATGTCTGTTCATCCCTGTAGCATACTCGACTTTTACCTTGATTTTTTTGCAGCATTGACTTTGTTATTCTCTATACTTTGTTGCTGCAACTGGCTGGATAAGTATACCTGCATGTGTGTGTGTGTTCACACATGTATATATTCAACTATATGTAGAAGACTTGAGTTTGTTGCACTTCATGTTAGCATTGGCTTGACTCAACTGCTTGACTATATGCATGCTTCCAGCTCTTGTGCATTGAACTTGTAAATTTCACTTGTTGAGGCTTGTCGCAGTGTGACGCCCCACCTCTATACCCATGCTACCCAAGGACACTACAGGGTAATGCCATCAACTAGCGTGGAGAATAAGGCTGTTGAGGAGCGACCATCCGTGTAATTGCTTTGTGCGAGTACCGATATGCCAGATAAAAATATAACCTGCATTTCAAGAGGGAATCTGACATACCGATGCAAACTCAAAGCTACTACACGGTGGCTATAATATCTTCGGAAAAAAATATAGAAATATCATAACACAAATCAGTCACAGAAGTTCATATCTCAAAGGCGGAAACAGATATGAATATTACACATGAAAGCGTATAGCAGAGTAGTGGTCAAACAAGACCCACTGTATCACAAAAGAATAGTTACAAGTGCTGCACAAAAGAATAAGTATACATCAATGAGTCTATATCTCAAATGTATACAACCAAAAACTACTAATCTAAGTAGTTAGCCAAAAGTCAGGATAATAATCCCGGATGAGAAGTCAAGCAGAAGCACCTGTAACATCTCGGTCTGAATCGAGTATTATTTAATAAGAAAATAATAAACGGATCAGTCTAAATATAAACATCATATAAAATGACATAAAATAAGAGATATGACAAAAACGTAAGATAACCATAAAGCCATACTATGATAAGTATGTAATGGAAAATCAACCAAAGATTAATCAATATCACAAGAATCTCCTCAACGATTAAAAGAATGTCATACTCTTTAGTTTTATTCACCAAGTCACAAATATCGACATCATATCGGTGCCAATCATAAAAGATGGTGGATCACAAATTCTAGAAATCATCAATAGAAATCCAGAAATCACAAAAAAGGGGAGGCCTATCACAAAATGGGAGCATGAAAACTCACCAACACGTGTATCACAAACGGAACGCTATCCCATGGTCGCTAACCGTAGAGCCGGTGCAACGACGTAGTACAATATCGGTACGCCCGGGGAACCTAAAACTCGAATAATTCGGAACAACGACGTAGTACAACGGTACGCCCGATGATCCTGATAAGCTGGTGCAACAACGTAGTACAAAGGTACGTTCGATGGACCGAACTCCATAAAAGAACATGGGTCACTAGCCCACAAAAATTGAGTCGAAACTCCAAATCATACATAGGTCGTTAGCCTATAAAAGAAATGAGACGAAACTCAATAAAATGAGGTATCGTCCCCTTCGTGGACAAAGAAACATAGCATAACGCTAGTCTAAAACACAAAAATGATCCTCAATGATCATCAAGAAAGTGTCAATTACTCTAAGCTAGTAAATATATGAGCTTAGCTTCATGTCCCATAATCACTAGCTTAACTTAAATATTTACGAGCAAATTGTAGATCTCCACTAGAAAATTATCACAAGAGATTCAATCGAAAGTCCAAGAATTAACCTACGAAGTAAATGCAAGCGTTTCATACCACTTGTTTTACTAAGCCGTTTAATTAGATTTCTCATTAGAGTGAGGTAAAGGTTTGTATATGCTAGTAGATTGGAAAACGGTTTGAGAAATCGAGCCTTGTAATAAAATAGTGCTGAAATCATTTTGAAGAAAGAGTTTTGATATTTACTACTAGTATAGAAAACCTTTATATTTTTAAAGTGACAAATCACAGAAATGATTGTAGAAACAATCAATCGCTAAAATTCACATACGAAGACGTGAATTAATTCCAAAGAAATCGATATCAAATCCATCAAAATGGATATTACCAAAAATCCCAAAATAGAAGTCATCAAAGTCGAATAACAATTGATACAACAAGTGGGAATAAACCCGAATCGATTAAATTTGGAAACACAAGAGAAATAGACAAAAATAGGCATAATAGGCATTTAAGAGCAGGTCAGTCGACTGGCTCAATGAGTTCAGTCGACTGACTGCAGGAAACAGAGACCTCCTGTCTCTGTTACCTGCCTTTGGTACGCCAATTGGCTACAGCCAGTCGACTGGATTCGAAGTCCAGTCGACTGACTGGAACCTAGGCAGTTTTTCTGTCTATACAAAATAACGTGCAAACCCAACAAATTCGCGACCGATCGAGCAATGGCGCTATGGATTTATGCCAATCGGCAACCCGGCCCTATAGGCTCTTCGATGCATCACCAAGAACATGTTCAAACATCCATAAAAGGATTTTCATAGGTTTTGCTTCCAAAGCACCAAAAGTTGGAATATAGACCAAATCAATCCAAACCAAAAGCAAATGCACATGAATAAGTGTTAGGAACTCATACCCAACATCAAAGATAGATATAGACGTAGATGTGAGATAAAAATCTCACCTTTAAACCCAAAACAAATGAATGAGAAGCTTGAAGACAAGGGAAGATCAACCACACTTCAATCTCAACACAAGAAGCTTGAATCTAAGCTTAAAAGAGAAACATTTCCCAAATTAGGTTTAGGAATTTTTTGAAATCAAAGAGAGAATGAGTTGGAGAAGAAGGAGATGATACGTACCAATGCTTCTCTTTGAATTTGGAGCTAGAACTTGATTTGCAAATGGAAAATAAGGCTTAGGATTTTAATTCATTTTTTCTTTTCCCCCATTATTCTCTTTAGAACTGAAAAGATAAGGAAGACGAAATGAATGAAGAGAAGTGGTTCAGTTTGGGGTATTAAGTTGGCTAGTGGGCTGAACCCAAACCCAAACCCAAAGTGAAAAAGGTCAAAATTTTTAGCTAGCTCCAAACATATCAATGTTTATACTCAAAAAGGTTGCAAACGGCATTTTGAACTCAATGGAAGGGGTCTCGAGTCCCAATTCGACTATTTGCAAAAAGTAGGTTTTCGGACTAAAATCTGACGAACGATGAAATATTTAAATAAAATGTTTAAATATACAATCGATAAATATGCGGGTTGTTACAGACTCTCTTTCTAAAGAAATTGCGTCCTCGCAATCTTAAGAAATAAATGAATAGAAGTAACAACCATAAAAACATATCAACACAAAAGAAATTTGAAATAGAAAGTTCACCTCAAAGAGCACTAGAAAGTAAGTCTGGATGTGTTCGCTCGATGAATTCTCTAGATTCCCAAGAGAAATCCTTAGGATTTGAGGACCATTGAACCTTCACAAGCGGGACATCTTTATTTCGAAGGCGTTTGACGTCCGAAGCAGTAATACAAATAGGATGTTGCTCACAAGTTAAATTCGGCGAAACTTCAATTTCTTCCACAACACCGAGCTCAAGAATAGAATCGGAATCTTGAAGGCATTTCCGTAATTGAGAAATATGAAACACGTCAAGAATAGCAGAAAACTGAGCCGGTAATAAGAGGCGATAAGCCACGGAACCAATACGTTCGGTGATAGGAAATAGACCAATATATCGTGGTGCTAACTTTCCCGATTGACTAAAACGTGCAACACCCTTCATAGGTGAAACACGAATAAACACAAAATCTTCCACAGAAAATTCTAATTTCCTTCTTCGATTATCGGCATATGATTTTTGTCTACTCTGGTCTTCTTTTATTCTATGACGAATAAGGTCAATCTTTTATGTGGAATCACGAATAAAATCTGGACCTAAAACCAGCTTCTCACCGGCCTCAAGCCAACAAAAAGGAGAACGGCATGGCCTTCCATAGAGTGCTTCGAAAAGTGCCATACCGATACTAGATTGGAAGCTATTATTATAGGAAAATTCAACAAGAGAAATATGATCTTCCCAACTTCCACCAAAATCAAGAACACATGCACGAAGAAGATCTTCAAGAGTTTGATTCACACGCTTTGTTTGTCCATCGGACTGAGGATGACAAGTGGTGCTAAAATTAAGCTTCATTCCCAAAGCTTTTTGAAGACTCTTCCAAAATCCACTAGTAAACAATGGATCACGATCACTAACAATAGAAGTAGGAACTCCATGTAATTTAATAATTTATTTAATAAAGAGTTTGGCCAAGAGAGGAACGGTTCGATTGGACCGAATGGGAATAAAATGGGCGGATTTAGTAAGTCTATCAATTATCACCCATAAGCTATCATGACCCGAACGAGAACGGGGAAGGTCGTCAATAAAATCCATGGAAATTTGATCCCACTTTCAAATTGGAATTTCTATAGGTTGCAATAACCCACCGGGCCTTTGATGCCCGGCCTTGACAAGTTGGCAAGTCATGCAACACTTAACAAAGTTAGTAATATCAGATTTCATTCCCTTCCAATAATAAAGTCGCTTCATATACGCGTATATTTTACTACTACCGGGATGAATGGTAAATTTAGAACGATGAGAATCTTCTAAAATGTCTTTACGAAGATCACTAATATTTGGCACGATAAGTCTACCAAATTTTCAAATACCGCCACGAGAATCAATATCGAAGTCTTTCAAACCTTCAATATCAATTTTATCCCTAAAATTTTGGCCAAGAAGAGGCAATTCGGGATCTAGCTTTTGAGCTTCAAGAATGCGGTCTAAAAGAGAAGGATGAGCCTCAAGGCTACATAAAACAAGAGATGAACATAAATCGGAAACACGATCTCGAATCTCACAAGTGGATAAAACCCCAAGATCATTCCATTCGGATATCATCATAGAAACAACCGCTTGTTACTTGCGACTAAGTGCATCGGCAACGCGATTTTCCTTTCCGGGAGTATAAAGAATGTCAAGATCACAAGACGCAAGGAACTCGAGCCAACGTTGTTGATGCAAATTAAGTTCCTTCTGAGCAAAATAAATACTTCAAAGATTTACGATCGGTGTAAAGAATAAATTTTTCTCCCAGAAGATAATGACGCTAAATTAGAAGGGCGAAAACAATAGCCGCGAGCTCTAAATCATGAGTGACATATCTAGTCTCGACTGGCTTCAATTGCCTAGAAGCATAAGCAATATCACGTTCTCTTTGCAAAAGAACGGCACCCAAACCAACGCGACTAGCATCGGTATAAACAATAAAATCTTGATTCCCTTCGGGAATAACAAGAAAAGGAGCATCGGAAAGGAGTTCTTTTAATTTCTGAAAAGAAACTTCACATTTGTCCGACCAAATGTATTTAACTCCCTTCTTTGTCAAACTAGTAAGAGGCACGAAAATTTTGAATTTTTTTTTTATGAAACGGCGGTAATAACCTGCCAATCCAAGAAAACTACGGATCTCTGTCACACTCTCCGGTCTCTTCCAATTTTGAATCGCTTCAATCTTTGAAGGATCCATAGAAATTCTGGATTCGGAAAGAAACTTCACACGAGATTGTCAAAAGTGGCATTTAGAAAATTTTGCTTTCAATTGATTGCTCCTAAGAGTTTCTAACACAATCTGAAGATACTTTTCATGCTCCTCCTCGATTTTAGAATACACAAGAATATCATCAATGAAGATGAGAATAAATCGATCGAGGAAGTCTTTGAAAACTCTATTCATAAGGTCAACGAAATAAGCCGGAGCATTCGTTAAACCAAATGGCATAACAATCCATTCGTAAGATCCATAACGCGTACGAAACGATGTCAAAGGAATGCTATCTTCTGCAATACGAAGATGATGAAAACCGGTTGCTAAGTCTAATTGTGAAAAGACTCTAGCACCACTAAGTTGATCGAATAGATCATCAATCTGAGGTAAAGGATATTTATTCTTGATAGTAAGATCATTAAGCTTGCGGTAGTTAACGCAAAGCCTAAGTGTACCATCGGATTTCTTCACAAAAATAGCAGAAGCTCCCCAAGGAGAGGAACCAGAATGAATAAATTGCTTCGTCTCCAATTCGGATAATTGTTTGCGCATATCCTCACTTTCTTTATTGGACATACGATAAGGAGGACGAGTAATAGGTAAAGCTTCAGGAATTAGATTAATTCTAAATTCAATTGCTCGCTTAGGTGGTAATCCTAAAACGGGCTCAAATATGTCGGAAAATTCACGAACAACGTGAATAAGAGAAATGACATCTTCCTCATCATCATTATCGTCATCATGAGGATTAAAGAATATAAAGATGCAGCCACGTTGGAATCCGAATCTTTAAGATCAATAGAAATCTGCTTAATAGATTGAGAATGTCGAAGATGAATAGTCCGCTCAGGACATAGGATTTGAGCTTCATAGCGGTTAAGCCAATCCATTCCCAAAATCATTCCAAAGCCTAAGTAGCGCATAACATGCAAATCGGCTCGGAAAGAAAAATCACACAAAATAATCTCGACATCTTTACAAAGTAAACTAATTGTTTCGGATTCACCAACCGGATTCACAATTCTCAAAGAAGTCATTAAAGCAACAACACTTAAAAAAAAGTGTCAACAAGTTTCTTTGATATAAAAGAATGGGACACACCCGTATCAAAAAGAACTCGAATAGGTTGATCACGAAATAAAATAATGCCATCAAGGATAGAATGAGAAATACCTTGACCACGAGAAGTGTTGCTAGGGGCTGGTGCAACATTTAACTTTCCCTCCTTCTTACTTTGAAGTTTGGGATACGAAGATAAAAGATGACCCGAACTTTTGCAATAGTGACAAAAGAGAGGTTTCGTACATCTATTGGCATAATGGTCTTTAGAACCACGATTGTAGCATTGCCCACTACTAGGGGCAGAAGTCTTTGCCACCGGAGTTGCTTGCTTCCCTTTCTTATTAGGATAAGGACCTTTGAATTTAATAGGCCTTTTCTTGTTGTTGTTGAAGTTTGGTTTGGCACCCACAACTTCAACATCACTTTCTTTATCTGACTCTTCAAGTCGAAAAGCGATATCAACAAGTTGATCAAAAGAAACTTCTAACTTTAGAAGTAATGGCTTCTTGAGATTTTTGTTCAAGCCATAGACAAATTTTTAGTTTTTCTTCAATGGGGTGTTTATATATTCGACCAGGTATTTAGAAAGTGACTCGAATGATGCGACATAGTCTACCACGGAGGATTTATCTTGAACAAGGTCAATGAAACGACGAGCCAATGTCACATTCTCAGCTTCTGGCATAAATTTTAACTCAAATCGTTCCCAGAATTTCTCTCAAGTAAGATCCGCTTCAATAATTTCAGAAATAAGAAGCTCATACCAATCTAATGTTCTTTCTTGGAGCATACCTGAAGCCACTTGGACACGGTGAAGATCAATTAGATTCATGCGAGTAAAGATGCGATCGCATGTTTTGAGCCAAGCCTGGACTTGAATGACGCTTTTGGAACCCCTAAATGGCTTCCCACCCAAGTTGGTATAGTCACTGCACAAACGTGAAAATCCGGACTTAGGGTGAGTAGGCTCTGGATTGGGTCCGGCAGCTTGAGCATTCTTCACGAGATCTAAAAGTTGTTGGGCAGACATAAATACTCCATCTTGGGGAGTAGCACTAGATTGACCGGCGCTGGGACGACCAGGTCTAGCCATTTCTCTTCTTTAAGAAAGAAAGAAAGAAGAAAAAGTTATGCACAAAATAATTATCAAACAATCATGATTGATAAAATAAGGCGTCACAAAGAAAATAGGATAGAACGGTTCGAAGACCCGAATAAAATCCTAAGGCACGACTCCTAAGATGGACTTAGGACGATGATCTTTGTTAAATTATTCTACATTGTCCCGAAGTTTGGCTCTGATACTAAGTTGTGACGCCCCACCTCTATACCCATGCTATCCAAGGACACTACAGGGTAATGCCGTCAACTAGCGGGAGAATAAGGCTGTTGAGGAGCGACCATCCGTGTAATTGCTTTGTGCGAGTACCGATATGCCAGATAAAAATATAACCTGCATTTCAAGAGGGAATCTGACATACCGTTGCAAACTCAAAGCTACTACACGGTGGCTATAATATCTTCGGAAACAAATATAGAAATATCATAACACAAATCAGTCACAGAAGTTCATATCTCAAAGGCGGAAACAGATATGAATATTACACATGAAAGGGTATATCAGAGTAGTGGTCAAACAAGACCCACTGTATCACAAAAGAATAGTTACAAGTGCTGCACAAAAGAATAAGTATACATCAATGAGTCTATATCTCAAATGTATACAACCAAAAACTACTAATCTAAGTAGTTAGCCAAAAGTCAGGATAATAATCCCAGATGAGAAGTCAAACAGAAGCACCTGTAACATCTCGGTCTGACCCGGGTATTATTTAATAAGAAAATAATAAACGGAACAGTCTAACTATAAACATTAGATAAAATGATATAAAATAAGAGATATGACAAAAACGTAAGATAACCATAAAACCATACTATGATAAGTATGTAATTGAAAATCAACAAGAGATTAATCAATATCACAAGAATCTTCTCAAAGATCAAAAGAATGTCATACTCTTTAGTTTTATTCACCAAGTCACAAATATCGACATCTATCGGTGCCAATCATAAAAGCTGGTGGATCAAAAATTCTAGAAATCATCAATACAAATCCAGAAATCACAAAAAGAGGGAGGCCTACCACAAAACGGGAGCATGAAAACTCACCAACATGTGTATCACAAACGGTACGTTATCCCATGGTCGCTAACCGTAGAGCCGGTGCAACGACGTAGTACAATATCGGTACGCCCGAGGAACTTGAAACTAGAATAATTCGGAACAACGACATAGTACAACGGTACGTCCGATGATCCTGATAAGCTGGTGCAACAACGTAGTACAAAGGTACGTCCGATAGACCGAACTCCATAAAAGAACATGCGTCACTAGCCCACAAAAATTGAGTCGAAACTCCAAATAATACATAGGTCGTTAGCCTATAAAAGAAATGAGACGAAACTCAATAAAATGAGGTATCGTCCCCTTCGTGGACAAAGAAACATAGCATAGCGCTAGTCTAAAACACAAAAATGATCCTCAATGATCATCAAGAAAGTGTCAATTACTCTAAGCTAGTAAATATATGAGCTTAGCTTCATGTCCCATAACCACTAGCTTAACTTAAATATTTACGAGCAGATTGTAGATCTCCACTAGAAAATTATCACAAGAGATTCAATCGAACAAGTTCAAGAATTAACCTACGAAGTAAATGCAAGCGTTTCATACCACTTGTTTTACTAAGCAGTTTAATTAGATTTCTCATACGAGTGAGGTAAAGGTTTGTATATGCTAGTAGATTGGAAAACGGTTTGAGAAATCGAGCCTTGTAATAAAATAGTGCTGAAATCATTTTGAAGAAAGAGTTTTGATATTTACTACTAGTATAGAAAACCTTTATATTTTTAAAGTGACAAATCACAGAAATGATTGTAGAAACAATCAATCGCTAAAATTCACATACGAAGACGTGAATTAATTCCAAAAAAATCGATATCAAATCCATCAAAATGGATATTACCAAAAATCCCAAAATAGAAGTCATCAAAGTCGAATAACAATTGATACAACAAGTGGGAATAAACCCGAATCGATTAAATTTGGAAACACAAGAGAAATAGACAAAAATAGGCATAATAGGCATTTAAGAGCAGGTCAGTCGACTGGCTCAATGAGTTCAGTCGACTGACTGCAGGAAACAGAGACCTCCTGTCTCTGTTACCTGCCTTTGGTACGCCAATTGGCTACAGCCAGTCGACTGGATTCGAAGTCCAGTCGACTGACTGGAACCTAGGCAGTTTTTCTGTCTATACAAAATAACGTGCAAACCCAACAAATTCGCGACCGATCGAGCAATGGCGCTATGGATTTATGCCAATCGGCAACCCGGCCCTATAGGCTCTTCGATGCATCACCAAGAACATGTTCAAACATCCATAAAAGGATTTTCATAGGTTTTGCTTCCAAAGCACCAAAAGTTGGAATATAGACCAAATCAATCCAAACCAAAAGCAAATGCACATGAATAAGTGTTAGGAACTCATACCCAACATCAAAGATAGATATAGACGTAGATGTGAGATAAAAATCTCACCTTTAAACCCAAAACAAATGAATGAGAAGCTTGAAGACAAGGGAAGATCAACCACACTTCAATCTCAACACAAGAAGCTTGAATCTAAGCTTAAAAGAGAAACATTTCCCAAATTAGGTTTAGGAATTTTTTGAAATCAAAGAGAGAATGAGTTGGAGAAGAAGGAGATGATACGTACCAATGCTTCTCTTTGAATTTGGAGCTAGAACTTGATTTGCAAATGGAAAATAAGGCTTAGGATTTTAATTCATTTTTTCTTTTCCCCCATTATTCTCTTTAGAACTGAAAAGATAAGGAAGACGAAATGAATGAAGAGAAGTGGTTCAGTTTGGGGTATTAAGTTGGCTAGTGGGCTGAACCTAAACCCAAACCCAAAGTGAAAAGGGTCAAATTTTTAGCTAGCTCCAAACATATCAATGTTTATACTCAAAAAGGTTGCAAACGGCATTTTGAACTCAATGGAAGGGGTCTCGAGTCTCAGTTCGACTATTTGCAAAAAGTAGGTTTTCGGACTAAAATCCGACGAACGATGAAATATTTAAATATACAATCGATAAATATGCGGGTTGTTACGCGCAGTTTCATTCATGTTCATATACATGTATATGTGTTTGCATTGAGCTCTGGTGCAGTTTGGTTTGATATTGATTTATGGTTCATGTCTGAACCTTTCAGTCAGGTCTGGTTGCTTCATAGAATCTGCTTTAAACATGGTTTGGAAGTCTCTGATTAAACCTGGTTCACGCCGTGCTTTACTTACTTTGATATCGAGTTACACTCCTTGCATATCCACATAATACTTGTTGTATCACCATATATGTATAATCATATTTACTTGAGGCTTGCACTTGAATGTGCAGTCTGGTCGACACTTGTATTTTGTTGCACTGTGTTTGACTTGGTCTTATAGCATTAAAACTGTATTGGTGTAATTTTGTCAATTTGTTCATTTTATCCGCGGCTTGAGTCATATGCATGTTGACTACTGTTGCACTGATTTGTACGTACCGTGCTTGTATTTGCAGTGCACCACTTCTTATGTGCATGTTGCATATTCACTTATACTTGACAATTTTGTAATGCACCTGCGTTGAATCTAGCTTATAGCTCGGGTTTGACCTTGTGCTAATATCGTGACTTGATATTTATTTTACTTGAGTTGAACCCGGCTTTTGATTCGAGTTTAAACCTTGTGTTCACCCGTCCCTGCAATTTTATTAAGTGTATATCGGTGTGCATGACCTTATGGCATGTACAGTGATACACTGTGCATGTCACAAGCTGTTCGTGTATGATGAATTCAAATTTAAATGATGATGAACAACCCAAATAACCGAGGCAAATAATATTTTTAAAATACATTTTATTTTACACTGCAAAATTATTTTCTTTTCAATTTTACTGCGTCAGTGTATATTTTTGCAGATTGCTCAGATACTGGAATCAGACTGGTATAGCGTTGAAGAACAATTATGAGTAAATGAGTGATATGTAATGAGATGCAAATGTAAAGTGATGAATTATGATGTAATCAAAATTATATTGTAATCAAAGATTGTGTATATATAGTGAGACCATAAATTTGTACCATTCAAAATTGTAATAAATATTTATTTGAACAAAATATCTATTTGAATTTAAATTCTGTGTTATTTACCTTATTCAACAAATATTTATTTAATTATGTGAAAAATAAAATAGTACATTAACAAATACATTTAAATTAATATATATATATATATATATCTATATATATATGTGTGTGTGTGTGTGTGTGTGTGTGTTTATTATCATCAAACAAAAATCATATACTTGCATATTTAACAACGCCTATAAGACAGACGCCTGTTTAATAAGCGTTTAGGTTTTGTTACAAATTTGATCTCGGTTATGTAATATTACAGATTGTAATCGGCTATAGAAAGCTGATTTGGGGTTTTGTTAGACTCGCCAGTGAAGATGCTCTAGGTGGTAAAAAGTTTTAAACTATTCAAAAAGTAATGGGTATAAAACCAGAGACATCTAAACGAGTACCCACGTAAATAAATTACCAATTTTATTATGAGACAAAATTTTAGTAAATGGTAAAAATACAGACGCAAGTTGTAGTATTGTCAGGATAAAATAATATCATTCCCGTCATGAGATACCCATAATATCATTCGGTTGACCGATTTCCATGTTAGAATCTCGTGTTTCATCCAAGTTTATCATTCTTTCGGTGCTTTATAAATAATTTCTTCCTGATGAAGATGATGCTTTCAAAGAATGAATTTTGTTTTTCAGTAAGCGAGATACTCTATTATCTTAAAATGTTTTGAAATGAGGTATGTTCCATTCCGCAACATGGAATTAACAGACATGGGTAAATAGAAAGTGAGGCAGCCTACATATTTCATCAAACCAAAATGCAAATTAACGTTTGTAGAATCTCAAAATACCAAAACATAAACCAAAGAAAAACGTTTGAATAAATATCACTCTTCCTAACTTCTCTAAATTTTGTTGAAGGCCACAATATCGCAGCTCTGAATGTACTCGTTACAAGGCTCAGCCGTGAGTTTATCTTCAACCAGATCATCAACTGAAACGAGATCGTCAACGATTGTCATCATGATTTGTAGCTTCTTGATCCCATACCCAACAGCAACCAGTTTAGCTGCGTAACACACAAACATTATCATAAAATGTATGTTGAAATTACAAGGCGGAGTGAATTTCATATCCATGTTCTCATTCTAGCGTGTGATTATTTATAAATTGGAAATGCAAACAAACCACTGAGGAAACGGAGACAACTTTGGATGAAAACAAAAATATAGATGAAACAATTGGTTATAAACATACATGCACCCCAAAATAGGCCTGGCGCTTCAATGCTGCGAACAGCCTCCTCGAGCTTCTTCATGTCAGTCTCATCATCCCATGGTTTCACATCAAGAAGAACAGAAGATTTCCCACCTTTCAAAAAAATATCATTTTATTTATATTGAGGTTAGTATATAACTCAGGGCAACTCATATAAACTGTTCAATGTAAAGTGTAGTATGATTATGGCTTATTGGAAAGTAAGAAAATAATCTAATGCTGTGATAACTTCTATAATTTAGCACACTAACTATGGCATTTCTAATTTATGACGGGTAAAAGCCAGCAGTGAGCTGTTTATTCTAAAATTAGAGATCACATTGAACCATACTGATATATGCGTGATTCCAAATAGTTACATGGTATTTGCTTTGAACAAAATGAAAGAGAACGTCTGGGGACCTATATCTTCTCCTAGCTATATTACAATTTGCGAGAGTTTAATTGTGTGCACGTACGTGTTAATATATAAACATGTAAACTCACTCTCTTTCTTCTTGGTAGAGGCCTTTTTAGCAGCGTCACGCTCTGCTGCAGCCTTCTTGTCTTCCTCTGTCTCCTCACCAAACAAGTCCAAATCATCATCATCTTCATCTGCCTTCTTTTCGTCCTTCAAAAGAATTGCCGCAATCAAATAAGTACAAAAAGAAAGCGTATTATATCAATATATATAACCAAGTCCTTGGATGGCAAAATGTGAAACCTCAACAGCAGGTGCAGCAGCAGGAACAGCAGGTGCAGCAGCAGGAGCAGCAGGTGCAGATACAAATTTCACACCAACAGCCTTACCAGCAAATCTGCAAAATTTCGTACATTAGCCTCATATTCAGAATGTTAGGAGAGGAAAAAAAGTCATTTATTTAACCATAATATGTTATGAATGAAGCTACATCAAATAACCCTAACAATTTACAATGTTAAAACACAAGGATGAATAGATAAATTACTGTTTTTTTTTTTTGAAGGGGAAGGGTACTCTATTATATAAAAGAAAGATACAAAGTTATTCAAAGAGGGTTACAAAATATTAAGTAGGAGGAAACAAACACTATACAAAATGAAAAGGCCCTCTTTGAATTCTAGTCCACAAATTAATACAACACAAATATAAAGTGATTAAAAACATTGCAGCCCGCGTGTTACTCTTTCAACTTATCTCATTCATCTACAGATATATCAGATCGGGAAATGGCAATTAAATTTCGAGACAAGCTTCAACGTCGAGAAGCAGTAATTCTCTAAGCCACTAGATCCAGTCTCTTCTTGGTATCAAAGCTTTGGATTGTCGCATGAATTTACGTTCATTATTCAAGTTCGATAAATTTACGTTGCACTATAACAAATATATCAATTTAACATTCATTGTTATCCTTAAATCAATAGTTCTTCACGTTCACTCTACATCAATGAACAAAAAGTTAGCAATGCTGACAAATAAGGGTATCTGATTAAAGATCAACTTATGTAGTATCACCGTATACAGTACTAGACTGGATATAAGCATATAGAAAAGGTAGTGGCCACAAATATTCATCAAAAAAGTTATGTGAAATATCAATCGACTTCATTTGTTCAACAATCGTTCGTGACCGATCCATACATTAATATAACATGGTTTAACAAATCAAAAGGCTACAGATATATTTTAGTCTGCCAGACTACCACCACATGTATCATCATACATAAACAAACACGATACCAATTCAAAAATCTTATGGAACGGTGAGTTTAAAACAGTACCTGGCAGAAAGAAGTGAATTAACGCTATCGTACCACCTAGCCGCGTTAGGAAACGCATCTCCTGGCTTCTGACTCACAGCTCCGAATACTTTCACATCATCTTTGGAGATCAAATCTCTGTGTACAAAAATAATAAAAACAAAATTGACTAATCAAATACAACATCACATGTGCATAAATCAAAAGAAAGAATCGCAGAAACCAATATACCCAGAGATGAAAGTTTTTCCTGCTAGGTATTCCTCAAGGGTTGCGAGGCCTGATTCCGTGTGCAGATTTGAAAATACAGCCATTGGATTTGAAATTGATGAATCTGATGGCTGGATCTGGAAGGAACAAAGAAAAACCCTAGACGCCAAAGCAAAAATGAGAGAGGAAGTGAGATAAGATCTGGTGGAGATATTTATAGATGGTATTACGGTGTTCTGGTTAAGTCCTGTTAAAGTTTAGCTCCGTTTGACTTGTCGTTTTTAGTTTTGTTTTTCGCCTATACAAAAGCGTGTCCGTTGTATATATTGTTGAAAAACAAACAATTTTGAAAAACGAAATTAATATGTAAAATAGAAGACAAGTTTATTTTGTTTTTCGTGTTTTGAGACATAAGCACGAAGAACAATCCAACTGTTTCGTTGTTCGTTGGTCGTCACAATAGTTAAGAATTGTAAATCTTCTTCTCTTATTTTTTGTTATTTCTTAGTGGAAGTTGAAAACACAAAACTCAAAATACAAAATGAAACCAAACGGGCCCTTAGCGTTTGGTGGGCTTTACCTGAATTGAACTTTTAGGATCCACGTGGATTCGCGGTTTTGTATTTTCAAAATTCAATACAAAATGCTAAAGAGCCTAGGAAATGAAAGGACGACAGACGGAACGGAGAGATGGCGAGGAGAAAGAGATGGAAGAATGTCGTAAGGATGAACTTCACAAAACACGAAAAACAAATAAACATATTTTTCATTTTGTATAGTAATATCATTTTTCAAATTGGTTGTTTTTCAAAAAATACGTACGTCTTGTGTTTTTTTGTTTGGACGAAAACATAAAACTGAAAATGATAAACCATTAGGGTCTTATTAATTTTTGAAGAAAAAATTCGATTTGATACTTTGCCAAATTACTAAAATAAATGGATTACATCACCATGGCTACAGTAGAATGTATAGACATTTAATTGTATGTGTTGTTAATTATAAGATTATATCGATTTGGTTCTTTCCAATATAGCTGCATCGTTCTTTCTTAACTTTCATTGTGTAGTTTCAAATGATTTTTGATTGTCATTGCTACCATTTATAGGTAAAATGACTCTTAACTGTGGTAAGGTTGTCAACTAGGTAAATGTTTAGGAGTATCATTGTTAAGTGGTTATATGAGGAAACGGGAAAAACCTGACTTTTACTTGCTATTAATGAAAATATTTCATGCATTCACTTATGCTATTATGCAGTTTTCGATACTTTTGATTAATGTTGTATTAAATTCTGCTAACGTTGCATGCTGATTAAATGTTGCAAATATTGTAATCCTTGAATGATACTTTCACTATAGTTTATTATATGTTGCAGTTCTATACATAAAAACTGAGGAAAATGAAATCGATGCTTCAGTTTTTGCTATATTAGATTGGTTAGTAACTGGTGTTGCTAATTCTATACCATTATGTTTTTGATAGTTTTGATGCAGTTTTATCCAAAATGGATTCAATTGATTGGATTTGATAAAGTTAAGGGTGTGCCCTAGAACAATTATGTAATTTGATTACATGAGGTAACTCTTATAACAAATCTTGTTCGAAATAAACTAAATTTTTGGTTTTACTTTCTATTGTATATATTGTTATATTAGGTTATAATTAATGATTTAAAAACATTAAATGTATGCAAGTAGAAAATTCTTAAAAATATGTTTGATCGATTGAAGTTATAAATGTGTTCGTAGCCATGAGTATTGAATTGTATAACATAAATATTTGTCATTTAAATATTTCTTGTCAAGATGTATCGAAAATATGATATCTATATGTCCATTGAGACCGGTATATGTAACACTCTCCAAATAATGGACGGTGAATTACATATACACCAAATGGTTACATACATGTAGATGTTTGTAACAATTATGAAACTACTCACTAAGTCTTTCGTGATTAAAATCAGATATAAAATCTCATGTGAAGATATACAGTGGCTTAATAATACTACGAATCTTATATGTCAAAATTATACCTTGATTATGGTCAATCACACAACGAAGATCGTGTTAAGGCTGTAGTTGAGTATAAGTTAAACCACTTGAAGTGAAACACTATTTAAGAGACAATTTGTCTCCTTCGAAGAGAAGGTTAGTATCACCATAATTGATAGTTAACGTAGAGTCAAGGTCTTTGGACAAAACAAATCAGTTAATCAATAATCATTATCGAATTGAAACATGGACTTTAATGTTGGACTTTGCTGTTGAATACAGATGTTATTAGAATATTAATCATTGGTCGAGCTTTAGATATCTAGGTAATAGCGATGACGAAGAGGAAAAGTGCATAACATATCATTGTTTAAGGGCATCACCTTTAAAAGATAAGAAATCGGACTTCACCTAGATAATTTATAAGCAACTGAACCGTGTTAACTATTGTACTATAGCAAAGTCCATACAGACTTTAATGTTTAAGTTGTTTTAATATTACGATGGTTGAGTTCACACCTAGAGTGACACAACAGCAACCCTTAATTTTCAACCAAAAATAATTTATTAAAATAATTATTAAAAGTTATATATTCTCATTATAGAGAAAATAATTAATGGTTATATTAATTAATAGTGTTATTTTTAATATTATGATAGAAAATTAATTAATAATACATATGACTGTTACATACTTATTTAATAATTTATATAGGCCAAAAATAATATTTATTATAATAAAAATTATGGAAGTTGAAATTATTAATATTTATTAATAATTAAAGGGCAATGACCACTAGCTCAAGTGGCAAGTGGTATGAAGCTTTAAACCGAGGTTATGGAGGTCATGAGCTCGAACCTCCAAGACATCAAAGTGTGTGTTCTACTTAAATAAAGTACCACTCTTATAATATAAAACAAAACAAAATAATTAAAGGCTAGTCGTATTTATTGTAGCTAAATGGTTTATTATTTAACCGGGTTAATGAACCATACAAATAAACAAAATCTGGCCCAATGGAAATATATTAAGAAGATATTTTTAGCATCTGATGTTATAAATAGATTCACAAAGGCTTCATTTAGGTACATATAGAATTTTGTTCTTTCTCTCCAAAATAAATTACATTTTACCAGTGGAATTTGAAACTCCACCGTTGAGTTAAAGGTAGGATCTCTCAAATAGAAAAGTTAATGGCTCAACATGTGATCGACCGGCATGATTATTAAAAGTAAAGTTAATTTTATATAGTCATTTACATATATTAATTTTGTAACACACATACACACACACTAAAAATGGTATTTTGAATTGTAGTTGTTTTGAATCAAATTGATTCATTTATAAATTCAAATTAATTTTTTAAAGAAACTAAAATTATTTAAATAAAAAATAAGTTTTCTCAGCATAGTTGTATCATGCATGTTCATCATTGCTGCGGAGAGCCAAATGTCATCATCCACTCATGCCGCTGATTAATGGCTTAATGACATTCAACAAGAGCGATCTATAACTTAGCTCAGTGAGGAATCAACAACTCATGTTGATGATCTCATGCAATTTCGAATTTGATTTTTATAGATAAGGGGTTGGTTGTGACTTTGGGGTTACTGGCAACTTAGCTCGACGAGGCAACACAACAAGGTGATTGGTAGCAGCTTAAGCGTGCTCTAGTGGCGGGACTAATTGCAAACGAAGTTCTATAGTGATGATTAGGTTTATATGAATGGAGGAGAAGAAAGATATGTGAATTTATTATATAGTCCCTTAATTCTTATTAGTTGCAATTTACCCTATAATTTGTAATCCTTATAACTTTTATGTACAAACTTCGTTTCACACGCAACTCACGTTATTTGATTCATTCCAGATATTTTGATATTATTTACATGTATATCCATATTTGTTTATGATGTTGTAAACTAGACATTAATATAATAATCCGCTAAAAAGACGTATATAAATTAACACTATTAAATGGATGCAAATAACAGATTAGAACATTATATATTATTTGAAAGCTTCATATTTGAATAAAATCAAATCAAAATTTTATTTATTTATGTAAATGCATATATATACACACACGCAATATATATGTATGTATGTATAATTCAAAAATATTTATATTCAATTCGTAAATATTATATTAAATAAACATTATCCAAACTGATATTAAAGTATTATATTAAATATTATATATTGGAATAAAGTTTATTCAAATTACTAATAAAGCCTCTCATCAGAATAAATTTTATTTGCATTAATACTAATATAATTTAAAATTAAATTACAATGTTACACTTTATATTCTCATTGTATCAATACAAAATTAAATATGATTTGACATGATAAAATGATTCATGATAAGTGATAATACTATAAAAGATTAGTGTATAATGAATTAAAAAGGAAATTAAATTTGTCTTTTTACCATGCTGCCCGATGTATCAGAGCCCACACTGTGTTATTATGAATAATATTTAAAATTGGTTTAAATTTATTTTATATTTATAAAGGTTATGAAAAAATTTAAAATTTCGTTTTAAATATTTTATCCATTAAAGCTATAAATAAATTATTTTGAATTAAAATTAAAATCCATAAAGGTTACAAATAAAATTTAAAATTGTTTTGAATTTTTATTCATAATTGTTATAAATAATTTCAAATTATTTTGAATTTAAATTATTATTTTTTGATAGTAACAGTGGCACTTTACTCTAGAAGAGCACTTGTTCTGGATTTAAAATTATAAAATTGGTTATAAATAAATAAATTTGAAATAATTTTGGATTATAATAAGAATTATAAATGTTATAGTTCATAAAAATGTTATGGTAAAGTTGTAATATCAATTAATTGTTAATTAATAATATTAAATACACAAATATAGGATTTAATATTATATTATGAATGCTATAATTAAATAAGAGAACTTTTTATATATAAAATAATAATATGATTTTAAAAGTTAAAATAGAAATAAAACCCATAATAGTTATAAGGAATAAAAGGGTATACCCTTGTGACAATTATGCAATTTGTTATGTAATCTTAACTTTGTGACGAACCATGTTTGAAATAAAAGTATACCTTTTGGTTTTGTTTTTCACTACACCAGTCTTTTGTATATGATAAAAACAAAAACTTGAAGCACTATAAATATGTATAGAAAATCCCTACATAGAGTATTATATTAATTGATGTTGTGAATCGATCGAACCATGAGTATTGAATCGATCTAGTAATGATACTCAACTTTAAAGTTTGTAGTCAAGATGCAACGAGAAATGGGTGTTGATGCATATATCGAGACTAGTGCACATAATGCTCTCCAAATGTTGGATGGTGAATCACCTATGGTCATTTGGGGTTCCAAAAGGTTACGTACATGTGATCGCTGAATGATCATAGAACAACTTAGCTGAGAGTCCTATGTAGTTTAAATATAACTAAGTCAAATATAGGACCTCCACGTGATGATGTGTGATAGTCATTAGACTTGTGAAAACTATGTAGTTCAAATGGGGAGGCCATGCTTTGATTTTAGTCAATTGGTGGCATTGCAACCATGTTAATACTCCTTTTTGATATATGTCAAATCATTTAAAGTGAAACATTATTCAATAGAAGATTCATCTCTTACAATATAGGAGGTTGGTATCACTATAACTGGAAGTCAAATCAAATTCAAAAATCTATGACCACAGTACTGTCGGTTATTCGATAATCATTATCATCTGAACCTAGAACTTTAAAATTGGAACTAGCAGTTAACTACAGATATTATCAGAGCTTTTGACTATTGACCAAACCCTAGATATCTATGTGATATAATGACAACAGAAAGAAAACATGTACATACATCGTCGCTTAAGGCTATATGCTTAATTAGATTGGAATATGATTTTCTTATACTGTTTATAAGCAATGGAACTCGCACCATAATGCTAAGAAGCCAAAACTAATGTTGACTTTGATATCTAATTGTTTAATATTATTTATTGATCGAGTTTTCACTCGTGAGTCACACGACAAAGATCGATTGAGAAAATTTTTAAAGTGACCAATTTATAAATATTATTAATTAAATGAAGAAATTAATGTAAATGTTATATTAATTTGTTTGAGAGAAATAATATTATTGGAGGGCAACATATTAATTAAATAATATATATAAATGTTGCATATAAATTTTATCTAATTAAAATAGCCAGATGTATATTTAAATAAATTGAATGGGCATTCAAATTGTTCAAAAATGATTTTAGTTCATGGCCAAATACACTTTTATTATTAATGTAGGTCGACTCCCATTTGAAGAATGTATATTGATGCATTCTTCTATTTAGTTCAGGCTTGATTTTATCTATGGAGTGATAGATTCGATCAAGACCTATTTAGATGGTGTTGACTAAAAATTTAGCCAACTTGGGAATTATATTTGAGATCGATATCAGTGAGGATTGCTCACCAATGCCTTGATTTAAGAAGGGAAAATGAGAAAATAAATTTGTAATAGGTAAAGAGGCACAAGATTTAGAGTAGTTCAATCAAAATTGATCTACATCCATTGTGTTAGGTTTTCTATTACTTTGCTTCTCTTATAATGGCTATGATTATAAGAGACAATAACAAGAAATTAATTTCTTAAGAGCTTGAAAATGTTTGATGATTGTACAAATGCATGATAGGTTGTATTTATAGCCGTTGGAAATCGAGTTGAATAATCAAGATTATGCTACATAGTCTGAAAATCGTTCCTGCCATCGATCAAGTCATTTGGCTAACATGTGTGTCGGCTAAGATGACAACTGAAATGTATGGCTCAAATGAACACTGGTTGGCAATCCATACTTGAGCATTAGTCAGAACAAGCGACATAGGAACAAGGGAATGGTTATGCGGTGATGCTTTGCTAGTATGGTAGGGAAGGACCAGAAGTGGTTATTACACATGTTGCTTTTATCAAATGAATAGCGTCATATGTGCTAGTCTTTTTAGAGAAACAGTGTAGTCATTTCTTTTTCTTGTAGAGGTAATCAGGCGCCTATGGCCAAAGCCTTTCGTGTCAAGACAAGAGGTTTAGAAGGTGCATGTGGTCAAGGTGGGAGGCGAGTAGGAGGTCTTATCAAGGAGCGGACAAGGACATTATCTAGGCCACTCAAAGTACGAGTAAGGCCATTGTCCAAGTCGCTCGATTGTTGAGGACGATTTTGCATATTAGGCCGCTAACTGTCATCGTCATCCATCAAAAACAACATAGGCTTTGTATGGCTTGCATGTGCATTGGTGTCGGGCAGACCGCTATAGGAAAGTGCGATGCATGTTGTTGGAATACGCATACTAAGATGCGGGTTGTTGGAACTATGCAGGCCAAGATGCTGACTTTTGGAACCATGTAGGCCAAGTTGCAAACTTTTGGAACACGCCGGGCAAGAAGTAGGCTATTGTAACCTTGCGGGGCAGCCCATATTGCACTTATGAGAAAATCAAGCAATTGATGAAACATAAATGGTCCAGACCATCTCCGCCTATTTGATCTAGCGGCTCTGGTTGAACACCATTTTTTATATAATCTCATCTCCTTCTCTTCTTCAACCTTCATTGAGCATTCATAGACTTCTGCCGTTACATAAAATAGAGCTTTCGGCTTCTTCTTCTTAGATTAACATCTTCAAACTCGACTTTAATCAGTGAGTAATTTTTATTCTGACTTTTCTTAAGCTTTGCTTTTGTTTCGATGTCATGCTGAACCTTGATCCGTAGTTGAATGTTGATTAAATTCATAGTTTTAATAGTGACTTGATTTTATTGTAGCTCTTTTTTTTCATTTTGATGAGTTGAATGTCACTTGTGTACTAACGAACTTCTGCTAGCATGGCATCACCCGATCGTCTTTGTGAAATCGGCATTGGACCCTTTCTTGACCATCTAAAAAACTCAAAAGTCGTATCAATATTATTGAACTTCCCCTTTCTTTATATTAGGAAGGTTGTACATTAGGTCCTAACCTGCAACTATTATTAAGCGAGGAATTGTTAGTCGGCGCAGGTCACACGACCCACTTGGGATCGAAGCAAGGACCAATGTTGACTTGAGTAGGGTGGCTCTAGTTCGGCTGTGTCTATGTCGAGGGTAGGTTTTTCCCCAAGTTTAATTAATTTCTAATACAGTCAAGGTGGTTCGGTAATTAGGTTGTTTGTTGATTGTAGATGATTGGAGTCATTCTACAAGTGGGTAGACTTTCTGTATGAGTCCGTCAAAAGTCAGAAAGGACTGGGTCAACCTTGCTAACTTTCTGACATGGTATGGATCTAATGGGGTATAGCCCCTTTACTCCTTAGTCACTAATAGAGCCAACCGACCCCCGTCATGCTACTTTACATGGTCGCTTGCCTATATGTGGAGCGGGGTGATGCTTTGTATTTATCCCTTCTTCATCCGGTTTCTCAATACACACCATATGGATCCCATGCAACTTTCCCCAAATAGTTATAGCCTCTAGGCTGGGTTGTTCATTATCTGCCATGACCCTAGCATCCAAGAGCTGGACCTGACCCTTGCCCGATTGGTTTTTAAGATGTATAAACAGGCAAAGACTCCGTTGGGCCACTGCTACCATCTTTAGGGGACCAACAAAACTCCACCTTTTCACGGTCTCTATGGAAAGATGTCGGACTATCAAGACCGCTTCTTCTGTATGGCACTAACCATCAGTCCGACTCTTATGATGAGGGCCTTCCACATTATAGTTATGTTCCATCCTCAAGTTTGTTTCCTTTAGCTTGAACCTTTATGTTATTGATATCAACCTTTCCTTTTCATTGTAGTGACTTCTATTTGTGTCGACTTGGGCACAACTATCTACGAGGATTATTCTTTGAAGGATTATGGAGATACTCAAAACGGTTAAGATTTAGCCGTGATTCTGATGGACAAGAATCTCTGCCTCGTTGGATTGTTCAATTCGAATCAGAATATGCGAAAGGAGAAACTATGACTTCAGCCTCAACCAGGCAGCCAATTAGGTTTGTAAGGGTGGTTATTATGGAACTAATTCTATGGCTGGTAGTGAATATTGAAGATGAAGAGGATATAGAGTCTGACCAAGGCCGCCATGAGGGGGAGTGGGAAGATTATGATCCATTGCTTTTGAAGGACATGGCGGTCCTTTACCGTCGTGTTTGCTAGTCTTAAAATTAGTCCAACACTCCTAGAACACCCAAGGAAAAGTGGACGGGCTGGTTTATGCGGTAGTCGGGTATGTTAGATTGCATTGGCTCCTCCTCCAATACCCCTATAGCGTAGGGCCCTCTAACCTAAGTTACGCACATGGTGCCCTTGTAACGACCCATATTTTATATATTGGAGGATCGTAAAATGTTATTATTTAATTCATAAAAGGTTGTATGGCTCTATAATTATGGAAAATGACTACTTGGGACATTTTCCATCTCTAATATTATTATCGGACGTTTGGACCCATAATTTCTTGTAAAGCTTATAACTTTGATCGGAGTTGGATTAGAATCTGAAACCACTTCCATTAGATCGGGCTGATGGTTTCTCTTTCTATAGAGTGGTCATAATAGGAAAAACAGGCTTACCGTTAGGATGCATTGCCGTTTTGAGTTTAGACTGCTATAGATCAAATTAGTGGGTAACTAGTTAAGCCCAAACTTAAGCCTACTAACCCATTTTAGGATTTGTTCCTAATTGGGACTAATGGGATAGATCTAATTCATTTGTCACTTCCTAAAAATAGCTCTAAATCTCCATTAACCTAGATTTCATTAAAAAAAACTCTTCTTTCCATACTAATCCTAGCATAAACCATCATAAGAATGGTAATTAGAAAATGAGATTATAGATCTATAATTTTAGTTGCTTTGGAATCCAAAATCTTGCTGTCCATTTAGGATATCAAGGGAAGATTGGTAATTTTGGGTATTAGGTGTGTGATTTGATATTGCTCACTATTCTATGAAGGTTTATATAGTAAAATAATGATTTTGATGTTAAAACATTTTTAAACTCTAATCTAATCTTAATAACACATCTATAATTGTTGCATGGATGTTAATGATTGATGTTTGCCCTTGCTTGTATTATTTTAATGTGTTTGTTAGTGTTTTTTAGTGTAGTTAGGATTTGATTGTTGATTTGGGTAAAACAAGGTCAAAAATGCCCAGAATCGAATGTGACTTCGTATATTTTTTAGGGGAGTTTGGGGAGTCTATAGTTCTGGTCACAGGTGGTTTGGAGGAGATTTGGCTTGCCAAATAATGTCGGTAGGAACTGCAGTTCTATTTGGTGGTGTTGTAGAATCGAGTGGGTAGGGAAGTTGCTCTAGGATTTTTAGCAAGGAACTTCAGGGCAAGCTTTAGGAAAGGCACAGGAAGAGTTCGGGGACTAAGTTTCAAAAATGATAAGTGAAAAGAACTCAGTACTGACATCTTTGTAGTCGATACCGATATCTTTTCATACAAGTGGAGTGGGCCAAAGGACTTGGGAAGTTATGGCATGAGGAGAAGGAATTCCAAGCAAGCAAAAGAGGAAGTGGTCGAGGTATGAAGCACTTAGCCAAATAATTGACTAAGTAATTCAAATCGATAATGACATGAAATAGAAAGGCTAGCCAAACTCCAAAGGATGCCGAGGAGGTCCTAGAGGTCATGCTAGAGGTGTTCGTTCGTTCGTTCGACATTCGTTTGATGTTCAGTTGCTATGTGGCGCACAATGAGGGATAATAACTAATGAATGAAGCAGCATCGTGGTGCTTTAATGCCAGGGCTCCAAAACTTTGATGAGATGACTCTACAGGTGGTGATAAACATCTGGAGATGTTTTAGGCTTTGGTGTATTGATGGGTGAATCGGTTTGGTCAATTACATTGGGTGAGAAGTGTATGTGGGCTTAGTGATGTCCGAGAAGGTATCATTGTCTATGTAAACTTAGTGATGCCCAAGGAGGAAAGTTCGACCGGTGAAGCGATATGATGGGGCGTGGTGTGTTCCGATATTGAGTCATATGCAAGGAAGATAGTGATAACTCTAGGTGAGGATTGTGTTTCATAAGGCAACGGTATGTGAGGACGCTCACCTATGTACCCTGGACCTTGGTGATGGTCTATCCTGCCTTGGCGATGGTACGTTATCGAACACTGGGATCCAATATCGACGTGGTGTGTCACTGGCCTTGGTGGTGGTCATAGGAGTTATCAGGAGTTTGAAGACATCTTGGTGGTGATGCAAGACCTTGTGTTGATTAGGTGATATAAGACCTTGGTGAGGGTAGAAGCGAAGGGAGACATGGGTGACGGTCGTTATTACTTGCCATGATTGCTGTTAATATTGGTGTGATTGTTGTATGTTTTTCATGGATGACTTGTGATGTAGGTATACCATGCTAGGTATCCCAATATCCATGTTATACTTAGTGTAGTATATACCCTTAGGATGATAGTAGTGTAGCATATATGGTATTATGTGCTAACTTGTTGGATGCATGGACAGGTCATGTGTAATTCTTTATACCATTGTTCTTTACTATATTGACTTGTATAGTATTCTGAGATTTGCTTATCGCTCACACCAGACTGTTGTCTGACTCAATGTTTTATGCTTTTATTATTATCTCAGGTATTCTTAAATGAGTAGACTAGAAAGTAGGTTTAGGTGATACGGGATGGTTGTGTTGAGGACGAGCAGAAGTAGAGCTTTCTCGTATGATATATGGACTTGCTACTATCTATTCCACCGTGCAACACTGTAGAGCCTAGATAGTTTCTAATATATTATGAGACAATTATATTTGAGTTTATTTCCATTTGTACAAACTTTATTACCATCTTGTATCACTCTGTGGTTCTGTGTTCTGATATATGGATCATTTAGTTATTATCGTCTCTCCTGTTTCATATCTTGCAAATTATTATATTTTATTCAATGTGATGTGAGATAAACAACATATTTTGTGATGGTTTTATTTTCTTTTTACTCTTTGTAACCATCCTACATCGGCCGGGCACCGTAGCAGCGCACTATACAGGTATATTAGGTGCCGAAGGTGTAGGGCAACCATCATCTTAGGCTGCGTAGTTAGCTTGAGTTGATACTATGATCCAGTAGAGATAGAGAAGGAGTTATTGCCCTAGACTAGATCAACAGAGTGTGTGTGTGTGTGTTTGTGTGTGTGTGTGTGTGAAAGAGAGAGAGCACGCTTGTTATATATTTTGGTTTTTAAAACTTTGTAGTAGTATATTATACTATATAAGTCGCATTACACACATGAGTACCACTAATGCAGTTTTCATTATGAGAGACCGATCATTCTTCTTACAGATCAAGAATGAGCCAACATACAGGTGCGAGGAACTCCATCTTTGGAGTCATGAAAAGAGCGGGCTTATGGGCTACCAACCTTGACTTGCAGGTGATGTTCAATATAATGATGGCGAACATGTTGCAAAATGCCCAAGCAGTTGCTCTAAATATTGTTGTTGGTGATGGAGCTCCAATGCAAGCGCCCAGAGCCGACATTGCCAAGCTGAATAAAGACTACTATAGTCTTGGAGGCAAACCGTTCATTGAAACAAAAGGGTTGTTGAAGTGCAAGGCTGGCTGGATACCTACGAGCGTATCTTCGGGGACATAGAGTTAGAAGACGCGATAAAGAGGAAGTTAGCCTTCAGGCAATTTCACGGTCACTATGGGATGGTGGAATGCTATGAAGGTCACTACTCTCGAGGACTAGTTTACTTAAGAGCAGTTTATAGCCTGATTCAAGGAGAAGTTCATACCGGCTGCCTAAAAGTTGGTATTGTTTAGGAATTTTGACATGTTAAAACAGAGGGAGAAGACCATTTCTAAGTATATGGCAGAATTCGACATGTTGTCGAAGTAAGGTTTTTGTGTACCGACACTCCGTTGAAGAAGAATGAGAAGTTCATAGTTGGCCTGAATGAGTATTTGGATGAGAGGATGATTGGCCATATTGATGAGACATTTAAGAAATTCATGGGAAGAGCTTTGAGAAATAAGAGCCTATACTTGAAACCAAAAGCTAAATTTGTTATTCCCAAAGGAGAGCCAAAACAACAAGTGATCAAAGGAGGCAAGTGTAAATGAAACAAGGACGATAAGGAAAAGAAGCAGCCTTGCAAAGGAGATGACCGGAAGAAAGGCAAGTGGGAGCCAATGTGCTTTAATTGCAATGAGAGGGGTCATCTTAGCAAAAGCTATAGGGCCCAAAGAGTGGGAAAAGAAAGTGCTTCAATTGTGATAGAATGTAATAACCCTAATTTTAGTTAACATTATTTAGAACATTTTACTGGGTAAATTAGATAAAATAATGTATAAAGTTTAGGGATTGGGATTTGTAAGTTAAGGAGGAGCCGTGTCTTAATGAATGTGTTAACAAAATTGATTAACGATGGAAATTTCTATCAATTAGAAAATGTCATTAAAAATTATTATCGTTATAAAACTGCAAGCACACGACGTACAATTGTAGTATGTATGCGAGTATGGGTTGATCCGCAGTGAAAGAATTAAATTTCAATATTTCTCAATTAAATTAGCCCAAAGTTTTGGAGTGGTTTTAAATTAAGAAAAATTGCAAAAATTAAACTAAAGCAAAGATGAATAAAACTGTGATAATAAGAAGCAATTTAGAGGCAAATCCACTTCCAATTATTCATATAAATCAACACAAAATTCACTTGTATTCTCTTTTTAAAATATTAAGTAGAAATTATATATGTGCTTATTATAAGTATTATTTATTTGGGCTGTTAATTAGCACAACTTAGATCATCAAACTCTAACACAACATTCAAACCCACTTATCAACGCTCATGAAAATGACATGAAAATTAAAAATAAAATCTGTTCTAAGTCTATTTACTATTAACTAGTAATATAGACCATTAAATTTTGATTCAAGTTTGACTTTCGTTATCAAAATCACTTAAGAAAAGGATTAAATAGTTTATATTTTAGATGGAGTTAAGCATAGCTTATTTGAGATGTCAACACAGGCTACCAAAATTCAATAAAAAGAAACATAAACCGCCATTATTCATATTTTCCATCAAGCACATATGAGAGATCACAAATGAAATCATTATGTTAATTTAATTTGTTTCATGATAGCTTCATTAGCCCTAAAGTGAAGAGGTTTAGCTACTCATATTTGAAAACATGTTAACAATAAGTGATTTCAACATAAATATAAATGAAGAGAAGTGCTAATTAAAAGAAGAGAGAACTAACTACTTTCATAAAATAAATCTAAACTAATTGCGTTAATTAAAAGATAACATAAGATAATAAAAGAGCACAAAAGAAAGTTGCACAAAAGAAATGAGCATGTAAACAAAAGCTAATAAGAAGAAGGCTAAGAAGCCATTAAAAAGACATTTTAGTCGTCATTGATTTTGTATCTACAATGTAACATCTTGCTTCCGGAGGCTCAAAAATAACCGCTACGGATGCTGTAGTCATCCATAGGTGTTATTTCCGAGTGATCGAAATCGGAATCTCAAAACTATTGGCAACAGAGAAACACAAGAATATGGAAAATTTTAAACTTATACAAAACAAAATTTCTCATTTCTTATGAATTTCAATTTAAGATTTAATTACATAATCACAAATGTTAACCACGTTCAGATCACATATACATGTATAAAATACGATAAGAGCAACATATGAAGATGTCTACTTATGACAATCAGAGAACTAATACATATGAACTTTACAGATCCTAGTACATTATAGCGGAACACAAAAAATAGCTCCTATATAGCTAACTGCCTCTTGCACGTCTCCGGAAGCTTATTCGTCCAAAAAACCTTAAAGTCTCCCACTCTCAAACTACTCAAATAAATTTTGAGTACCCGAGAGTTTGTGGAGAAACACAAACTTCGAATCAGACAATATGTCTGGTATGAATAATCCCCTATCATCTCTTATCATAAATAGATATATAGTGAGACCACGTCCTCTTAGCGGAACGGGTTTTGCCCTCACCAGTATCCAAAATAAAACATGCAAATCATTTACTATGCCCCCACACCAAAAATAATTAGTCTTAACATAATATGAAATAAAGCTATAGATCATATGTATTGGATATCCCATCCACCCATTTATTAGATGTCCCATCTAAAAGCAATTTATTAGATTTTCCATCTAAAAATCAATTTATTAGAGTTCCCTCTAAAATCTTTAAAATGACTATCTGTTATAGTTTAATAGGACTATCCATCCCAAATCCTTTCTAAATAAATGCAGATTGTCCATCGTACGTTGTTTTATAAAAGATGGTGTGGGCTATCCACCGCACACTCCATGGTTTTCCTAGGATGACTATGAACCCTTGGGTGCCAAATCCAAGGCTAACCACCTCTGGAAAAACATTCTTTAATTTAGAAAGTTTATGCAGGCTATCCACCGCACATTCCATGGTTTTCTTAGGTAACCAATAACCCATCACTTGGCCAAAAATATCATAATCCCCATGATTATTTATAAAAACTCATGATCCCTATGATTATATATTTTTCCACAGGTATTTCACATGTTTAACCTATTCCCATTGGTAGCCCCAATTAGGCTAAATTAAATAAAAACACATTGATAGCCCAATGTATAATTTTAAAAGCATATTTCTATTTGTAACCCCAAACTATGTATCGAAATCAGTAATCCCACCCCAATGTCCCCAAGGTTTAATAATTTCAAATTTATATAAGGCTCCCCATTACATGCTCAAACAAAATAAGTATTATATGCTATAACCCTTCGAAGTAACCCCTTTAAATTAGTAAAATTTTACTAAAGGAAAATGGCTAAAATAGCTTTTTATAACACTTCAAATGAAGACCCATTCGAAAGCAAATAACCTTCCGAAGTTAGCCCCTACGAAAACCTTCCTTTTGAAAGCATCATTAAAGATTACCCCTTCAAAACCTTTGATAATCAAGCCTTTCAAAATCAAAACCTTTTGCAATCATTAAAGATAAACCCTTTAAAACCTTTCGAAATCGAACCTTTCAAAATCAAACTTTTTGCAATCATTGAAGATAACCCCTTGAAAACATTTCGAAAACAAATTTTCGAAATCAAAACCTTTCGTAATCAGAACCTTTCACAATAATTGCAGATAACCCCTTCAAAACCTTTCGAAATTAAACCTTTTGGAATCAAAACCTTTCGAAATCAGAGCCTTTCGCAATCATAAAACCTTTCGAAATCAAACCTTTCAAAATTAAACCTTTTTGAATCAAAGCCTTTCAAAATCAGAACCTTTTGTGATCATTCAAAAACAATAAAGTGTTGGTGTTGGAACCCTTCAAAAGCATACTTTCGACCATGTCGGAAGGTTTACCATTCAGCTTGCCGAAAGGTATTAAAACACCTTTTTAGAAAACATTTTAAAATAGTACTCTTGAAGGTTTAAGCTTTCGAAGATCCCCTTCTTGAACATATAAAAATTTAATTCTCTTATAAAATGTTAGAGTCGAAGAATCCCCCTTCAACTAATTTAAAAGCAATTATATTTCTATCCGAAAGAAAAGGAAGCAGCCTCCCCATACCTTCGCCCCTCTTCCCTTCGGCCTCGTGCCTACCATTCGACTTTGGTGGAGGGTAATTGTTTACCTTCTATCTTGGGTGAAAGGCGCCTTTCGACTTCATCAAAAAGGTAAAAGCGGGCTTGTTGGAGTCGAAGGCAGAACTGGGCCCACTAAAGTGATGTTTTTATCTTATTTGTCTAATTTTGATTGGCTGAGGAACATTCTCCTGTTCTTCCAAGTAGTAAAAAGTATACAAAAGTCAACCTTTTGCTCAAAACGCTGTATTTCTTCCTAAAATATTTCCAAAAGCAATTTCCTTCTGAATTTAAATAATTTCGGAAGCAAAATTTTAATTTAGCCCTTGGGCTTAAATAATTTAATTATCTTAGTTAACCGCTAAGGAAAAATCTCCAAAAATCACCAAAAATCTTATAAATCATATACTTCAACATATTAAAATTTCAAAGCATATGAAGACCAAAACAACTCTGAATTTAACCAAAATCAAATAAAACGTGTCTACTAGCCCATTAGCATTTTAAAACACCTATGTCTTATCCAAACAAAGGTTAAATGGTTATATCCTAACCAAAATCACAAACATGAATCGGGTGTAATCCATAACCGATCTAAACACAGAAAAAGGAGATGATAAACATGATTATTCACCTTGATTGGTTGATTGGAGAATGGGATAATTTTCTAGCTTTAATTCCTTAGCTTTTTCTTCAACATAAACTTTTGCTGGAGCTTTTTAATGGCCGATTGAAGTGATGAGGAGTTAAGAATGAGAAAGTGGAAATTTATTCAAGTGGAGGAAGAGATATATACTAAGCAATGTAGCCCCATTTCCAAGTTTATCCCTTAGGAAAAATTCCTCCTTCTTAATTTATTTTAATCCTTATTCTAATAAATTTATCCAATTAAATATCTCGAATAATGTTAATTAAAATTCAGGGTCATTACAGACTTCCCCCCTTAAAGAATTTCGTCCCCGAAATTCAGTATGGACAAAACAACAAGCATATAGCCCATGCCAGCAAAGCTAGTATGACCTACTAGCCAAATTCTATATAAACCTTATGTAGAACATCCCATCTAAAAACAGCCCAGGAAAAGTAGCCCTAATCTTGGCATCTGTCTCCTAAGTATAGTACTTCATGTTGTCGCTCCACTAAACTTTCACCAACTTGATTGTTTTGTTCCTTAGCCTCTTCTCATCTTTTACCACAACACAAACTGTTTGCCTTACAAAAGTCATATCTGGTTCCACTGCTAAGTCTTCCAATGCCATCGGAGCGATAATAGTTTCTGGATCATGAATACACTTCCTAAGATGAGAAACACGAAACACATTCTGGACCCCAGCTATACTGCTTAGCAAGTCTACTTGGTATGCGAGTCTCCCAATCCTCTCTGATATAGGAAATGGTCCAACGTATCTCGGTGCTAGCTTCTCGATCTTCCCAAACCGAACCACACCTTTCATTGGTGATAACTTAATGAAAACTCTATCTCCAACTGAGAACTCTAGGTCCATGCACCTTTTATCTGCGTAACTCTTCTGCTTGGACTGAGCTTCCTTCATTCTTTCTCATCTCAACTCGATCTTTTTCGTTGCCTCTCTAACCAGATCTGGACCAAGGACTAATCTTCGGTCTCTAGCCAATATGCTTGTGATTTGCATAGCCTTCCATACAAAGCTTCGAAAGGCACCATTCCTATAGTAGTCT
The DNA here is from genome assembly GCA_030765085.1 of Allium cepa. Lineage (NCBI taxonomy): Eukaryota > Viridiplantae > Streptophyta > Magnoliopsida > Asparagales > Amaryllidaceae > Allium > Allium cepa. Next base: position 210,219,523 of record CM060940.1, on the reverse strand, counting down.
GTAGCTATTATTATAGGAAAACTCCACTAAGTGCAAGTGATCTTCCCAAAAACCACTAAAATCTAGCACACAAGCTCTCAACAGATCTTTGAGTACTTTGTTGACTCTCTCTATCTGCCCATCTGTCTGAGGATGATATGCGGTACTCATCTTGAGCTTAGTGCCTAGCATACTCTACAGGCTCTTCCAAAACTTGCTAGTAAACAAAGCATCTATATCACTGATGATATTACTAAGAATTCCATGCAGTCTATTGATGTTCTTCATGAACAACTTAGCCAAAACAGGTGCCATCCTGGTTGACCTTACCAGAATGAAATGGGCACTCTTGGTCAATCTATTCACTATGACCCATATACTTCCATTGCCCCGGTTTGACCTTGGCAGTCCGTCAAAAAAATCCATGGATATCGGCCCCACTTCCAAACTGGAATATCCAAAGGCTGAAGCAACGCACTTGGCTTTTGATGTTCGACTTTGATTTGTTGACGGTTCAAACACTGTTTTACCCATAAACCAACATCCCTCTTCATTCATTCCCAAAAGAAACTTCTCTTCATATCCTGATACATCTTGGTTCCCCCAGGATGAATCATAAACTTCAATCGATGACATTCCCTAAGAACTTCCTTCCTAAGGTTTCCAATATCCGGAACACATAACCGTTTCTTCTTCCTTAACCAACCCCTACGGTCAAAAATAAATTCCTTCAAGCAATTAATCTCGGTTCCAGTTTCTAACCTTCTAATAACCTCGGCTAACAATGGATCCTCTTCCTGCCTAGAAGCAATTCGTTTGAACAGAACTGGTCGAACTTCCAAACAAGACATCATGACAATGTTCCGACTATATACAACAGTCGACCTCAACTGCACATTGCAAGTAGCCAGTGCTTCCAAGTCTTTCCATTTTGCCAACGTAGCTGAGACCACATTCTGATGTTTCTTGTTAAGTGCATTAGCTACCTTATTTTCCTATCTCGGTGTACACTTGGTGTTGAAATCATAAGTTGCAACAAACTCCAGTCATCTATACTGTCTCATATTCAGCTCCTTTTGAGAGAATAAACACCATAGAGACTTATCATCCGTAAATAACTCAAACCTTTCTTCTAAGACATAATATCTCCATACCTTCAATGCAAAGATTACCGCTGCCAACTCCAAATCATGAATCGGTATCTCACTTTATGCGGTCTAAGCTGACTAGAAGCATAAGCAATAACTTTTCCATTCTGCATTAGCATAGCACCTAACCCTGTACCTCATGCATCGATGTAAACTACCAACCCCCGATTCCCATCAGGAACTACTAACACATGAGCATTGATCAACAAATGTTTCAACTTAAGGAATGTCTCCTCACATTTGTCAGACCAAACAAACTTCACATCCTTCCTAGTTAACATTGTCAAGGATGCTGCTATCCGCGAGAAATCCTTAATGAAACTTCGATAGTAACCTGCAAGTCCAAGAAAACTTCTAATCTCACCGTCTCTAGCCTCTTACAATTGTTAATAGCTTCGATCTTATCCGCATCAACTGCTAAACCTTCCTCGAAAACTATATGACCAAGGAACTTCACTTCCTTCTTCCAAAAATGACATTTTGAGAACTTCGCTTTCAGCTGATGTTGCCTTAGCATCTCCAACAATATTTTAAGATGATCTACATGACCCTTCTCATTCTTAGAATATACCAAAATGTCATCAATAAAAGCCAACATGAACATATCCAAGTGCTCTTGGAAAACCCGGTTCATCAAATCCACAAAGAAAGCTGGCGCATTAGTAAGCCCGAATGGCATAACCAACCATTCATAAGACCTATATCTGGTCCTAAACGCCGTCAAAGGAATACTGTCCTCTGCCACTCTTAGCTAATGGAAACCTGTCACCAAATCTAACTGGGAAAACACTTTGGCTCCACTCAACTGATCGAATAAGTCGTCGATCCTCCACAAAGGATACATATTCTTGATCGTCCTCTTGTTCAACATACGATAGTCGATACACATCCTTAACGACCCATCTGGCTTCTTCATGAATACTGCGGCCGTTCCCCAAGGCGAAATGCTTGGCCAGATGAAATTCTTTCCTTCTAATTTCAACAGCTGCACCTTCAATTTCTTCATCTCGGTTGGTTGGTGGTATCCCTCTAGGTGGTCTACTTACGGGTTTAGCTCCCGGTATGAGATCTATCCGAAATTCGATAGTTTTATTCAACGACAAGCCCAAAACTAGTTCAAACACATCCGCAAACTCACTTTCTATATAAACCTGCTTTAACTCTGCTTCCATTCCCATAGCACCAATAACGCATAAGCATTTCCGCTCGCACTCCTTACCGACACTCGGTTATGCTATTAGGGTGTTTTAATGATATCTCCTATTGAATATGCAGGTATATGATTTTTGTTTGATGATAATAAACATATATATATTCATTTAAATGTTTTGTTAATGTACTATTTTATTTTTCATATAATTAAATAAATATGCGCTGAATAAAATAAATAACACAGAATTTAAATTCAAACGGATATTTTATTCAAACAAATATTTATTACAATTTTGAATAGTACAAATTTAAGCTCTCACTATATATGCAAAATTTCGATTACAATACAAGTTTGATTACATTGCAAATTTCATTTACAAATGCTCCTCACTATATATCACTCATTCATTCGTATTACTCTTCAACTCTATTCCAGATTGAATCCAACATCTGAGTGATCTGCAAAATAAACACCGAAGTAGTAAAATTGAAAAAGAAATATTTTTTGCAGCGTAAAATAAAATATGATTTTTGAAAATACGATTTTCCTCAGTTATTTGGGTTGTTTTCCATTATTTAAATTTGAATTCATCATACACGAACAGTGTGTGACATGCATAGTATATCACTGTACATGCCACAAGGCTGTGCACACCGATATACACTTGATAAAATTATAGGGATAGGTGAGCACAAGGTCAAACCCAAATCAAAAGCCGGGTTCATCTCTAGCGAAATAAATAAAGTCACGACACGAGCACAAGGTCAAACCTGAGCTTTAAAGCTGGATTCAACATAGGTGCAAATTAAAAATGTACAAGTTCAAGAAAATGGTCAAGAAAGTTAAAACAAGCCTCGACCAAAAAGTTCAGTGCTATACACTTGAAGTCAGCAAGCATCTAGACAAGCTACATGAACATGCAACTCACAAGCTCCAAACTTAAAACAACGTGTAGATCAAACATAAAGGACTACATGCATAGTATGCATAGACCGGAGAACGTACACTTGGTACAAATGCAACATGAAGACCAATATCAAACATATGGACATGTACCTGATATAATCCAGTTAACATCAAATAATCAACATGACTCAAGTGCATATGAACATAGTCTAAATAGGCAGTGACAATAAGGTAAAGTGACATGCACAGGTGAAGATATCAAGTGCACCAGTACAAAACAGTGTAACAACCAATTCTGGATCAAATGCCATCAAGTGAACAAGACAAGAGCAGAAAATAAAATGGCACATGTATATATACAGTGCATAGCATCATCGATGCAAACCAGATTCAAGTTCAAGAAAAACAGAGGCAATACTCAACTACTACCAGAAATCAAAGGCAACCGAAACCGAGTACAACATCATATATGTATATATGTAGTCGAGGCAACATGGAAGTAGTGACAGTGTCGAAGTCAACCACGAACATAATCGAAGTCAAATTCCAACAAGCTACAGAGTTCGAGTTTCAAACCCAAACAAAGTCAAAGACAACTATGCCGGAGTTATCAGAAATTCACGGAACCAAAATGCCAGCAAATTCAAAACCATGATAGCCAAGAAAACGAACCAAGTCAGAAATCAACACTGTTTTAATCAAGTAAATGAAATTATATGAAGTGAACAAGTCAATTCAAATCACAGCATTCGATCAAAATCAAACGGCTGAGCAAATTATCATACGAATGAAATTCAAGGGGTTCGAACCCTATTTAAACTCGGTAACATCATAGGCCAATGCTTATTCGAGTTCAAGTAACAACAGAGCAGAATCAATAACTTGAATCATCGATCGAGTTCGAGTAAACTAACGAGCAAAGTAAAAGGCATAAATTACATACCGAAGTCAAGATCGAACTCGATGAGAAGCAGCCGTATGCAACTCAAGGAGACGGTTGATCGACAGAGCAAGCAACATGTAATCACCTATTCGATCAATCAAAAAAGTCGGCGGCTTCAAAGATTATCGAAAGCCCTAATTTATCAAAGGGAAACGAAAGTATTCAAGCAGCAGAAAAGAGGAAGACAACTTTTCAAAGGAACGGGCTGATATAAATAAAAAGGTGAAAGGATTTTTTTATCATTTTATTTTGGGCCGATGTTATTCCTCTTGAGCTTCAGTTTATTTACAATTAGGGTTTTATTTTTTTAATTATTGTTTAAATTTGTATTTTCTTCTTTAAACATTTGTAAATTCTAGTCATGTGACTAAGGGACGAACTACGGTGGTGTAGTTCGAGAATTCGCAACTCAATGGCTGAGTTGTGGCAGGGTTTTGAGCATAGAGTTAGGTTAGTCGATAGCGGGTGTCACGAGTTTACGTGTGTAAGCATCTGACTACTTAATTATTGTAGAAACCTTGGGGGCAACACATAGGCAGGGTTTTGCTGAAGCTGGGTAAATCTGTGTGTTCTATTTTCTGTTTTTTATGTTCTGCTATTATTTGTGCTACCGTTATTCTGCTGTGATCGGTGCTGAAATTATTTTATATAAACTTACACAATAATTTTTATAATTGATAGTATCACCCTATTCACCCTCCCTCTAGGGTGAAATCGATCCTACATTTCACCCTCTTGGCAAAATATCTTAGCATCATACCTATCTAACCAATCCATACCAAATATGATCCAAAAACCCACGAAATCAAAAACATATAAAATGCATACAAACATATGACATAACAAATCAAGTTCTAACTGGTCATATCTCATTCCCAGAGTTGCATACCCTCCTACAGGATTCACAACCCTTAAAGGAGTAATAAGGTATAAAGGTTTCAAACATAAGCAATCTATTAAATACCGAGATATAAATGAGTTTGATGCATCGGTATCGAATATTATCCTAACCGTAGTACTATGAAATAAGCATGCCTTCCATTGCAGCTTTTCCTTTCTCGGTAGCCATTGGTCTAGTGGGTAATGATTCCAATGCAAAGATCTTTCCCTTTCTAGCTTTAACAGCCTCGGGACACTTGTCCTTGTAATGCCCCATTTGGCCACAGTTGTAGCACTTCACAATTGGCCTCATTGTAATTGCGCTTCCATCACCCGAGCGACACTCATTAGCATATTGCCCCTTCTTGTCACACTTGTAACAAACAATATTAGCCATGCTCTTCTTAGCTGTTACCCCCAACAAGGCACCTTTCTTCTTGAAGAACTTACTTCTTACCCTGAAAATTATGAACCTCAACCGGTTTCCCTTTTCCAAAAGTAGTAAGCATCTCTTCATTCTGAATAGCCAACGTAACAACAATATGACACGAATCCCGAAGGCTTGGCATGGTTGCACTAGTGATCTCAGGATTCAACCCCCTGATAAACTTATCATTCCTCCGAATGACAGTATCCACAGTTGCATATTCATAACGAGATAGCTCATCAAACTCAGTAGCATACCCAATCACCGATCTATCCCCTAGACTAAATCTGCAAATTTCCTGAGCAATGCTGACTTGGCAACGTCTGATAGAAATCTTTCTTCGAACCACCTTCGAAATTCAGCCTAAGTCAGGTCTTCTTCTAGCTCTCCTATGGTAACTATGTTCCACTAAAACAATGTTGCTCCTTGCAATTGCCTTGAAGCAAGTCTCCTCTTCTGCATATCCGTCAAGCCGAGTCTGTAAATCCTTTCGCAATGCAATAGCCAGTTCTCTGTGAGTCTATATGAGTGGATCGTGTGATATATATGTGCAAGTATAAGTAATCTACAGTAAAAAAAGATAGATAAAAGTAGTAAAGTAAAGTAAACTAATCACACCAGGATTTTATACTGGTTCGGACCTCCCGTCCTACGTCCAGTCCCGAAGCTCCTCTTCGGAATTTCCTTTCACTAACTCACCCTCACTTGACCCGGAGGAACAGGTTTACAATAGCAGAGTTTCTTTGTCAAAGATGTGTTCTTATAACACTGATGTTGACTGTTGTATACAAGTGCTTTCAATATATTTATCTAGAAAGTGTTGAATGCGTAATCTAGAATATATGAAAGTCTAAGTAGTTGATTGCTTTGAGAACAGATGCAAGTTAGAGTATAAAAAATAATAGCATAGGTAAGTAGTTATTTCTTTGCATTGCTGATGCTATTTATACTGATGAAGGGTTATCTTGTATAGTTGTATCCGTTGTAATCTCCTAAAAGTCGCTTCTGATGATGATGAAGAGTTGTGATAAGAAGAAGCAGACGTGTCCCTTCGAGTGTGGCAGTTGGAGTTTGAAAATGCTCTGCCGAATTCAAAATCAGACGTCTGAGAGCATGTGTCAGACGTCTGCCCTTCATATATATTTTTGTGTATGGTTGTCTTTCAGACGTCTGAGTTTAACACCAGACGTCTGATTCCTTCTGCACTATAGAACCAGAGAATATCATCAGACGTCTGGTATTTTTATCAGACGTCTGTTTTGTACTAATTGGCAATACAGAGGAATAATCCAGACGTCTGATAAGTGAACTCAGACGTCTGAAAGTGTGTATTTTGCTTTCTTTGTGTCTTGTGCATTTCCATTTCAACCTCCATTGATTTGCTTGCCTTTTGATTGTTGTTTCTATCTCTTTGGTGATGCTACTTCATCAACTACCTATAAATATAGATATATACATACATACGATTTCCATTGTATAGTTGTTATCATCGAAACCGTAGAATAGATTTTCTAACAATCTCTCCCTTTTTGATGATGACAACTTATTCAATGTACTTATATATAGATTTGAAATCTCCCCCTGAATATATGCTTATATTATGTTATGAGAATATTTCTCCCCCTTTGACATTATCAAAAAGAATTTTTAACAAATAAGCCAATATGTCAAAAAAAATTATTCATTAATAAGAAAAGGATTACATGCATTGTTATATTACAAAAGTACACAAAAGCTACAAAAGTAAACATAAATTTATTTCGGAGAGGATTGATTTTGGTCATCTTGTTTTGGTGAAGATAGTTTTGGATCACCTTCCTTTGGCGAAGCTTGATTTGTATCATCCTTGTTTTGATCCTCTTTTGTAGAAGTACTAGTTTTTGAAGGAGATATCATAGCTTCCTTTGGAGGATCATCGTCAAATAATTTAGAGTGCTTTGTAGGAGGGGAAGGAACGAAGGTTGCCCAATCCTCAGAGGGTGGAGTTGGACCACAGACCCGTTGTAACACCTCTTTCAGCACTGTTAAAGCAGTTGAAAGGGAATCTTCAACTGTGGCTAGGCGAGTAGCAAATGATACTTCAAGGTTGTCAATTCGCTTAGCCAAGTGTTTTTGATTTTGGGACAGTATGTGTTGATTTCAAAGAGTGAGATCTCGAATACTTTCATTTGGTTCTGTTTCTAGTCGAGTCTCCATAATATCCTCTTTTCCCGGGTAATTAAAAGGTTGAGGAGGAGGAGGAGTTGCTTCTTTTTTTTCTTCTCCTTGAGAAGGTATCATGGGTGGTGGAGGAGGAGGCTCAATATGTCGAGATTGTCGATTGCGCGTCCAATCCTCAAATGTCATGAATTCCGGGGGAATTTCGGGCAAGTGCATCAAGGAGAAGAATTTTGTTGAAGCATATTTGGGTGAAATTTCTTCGAATGTTGATAAATATGATTGAATGTTATTTGCCCGAAGAAGTCGCATAATATAAGTCGAGTAAATAATGGAAGGTCGAGAGCGATTCCAAAATTGTTTAAGCTCATCGAAAATAAATTTTGCCCAATTCACTCTTGTCCGACTAAATATAGCATACAATGCTTTATGCTCCATTTCTGTGATTTGCTCGTGACTACCTAATCGTGGAATAATGGTGTTTATTATCATCCTTGTAAGTAGTCGAGCCTTCGGGCGTAAATACTTGGAAGCAAATTTCGGCATATTATCTTCCCAAATTTGATGTGTAACACTATTTCTAGGCTTAAATCTCATATCGGAAATGTTATACAGGTCTTCCCTGGTGTCAGAGCAACCAAGTGTTCGACCTGTTAAGCCAGGGGTTAATCGAATTTTGTTTCCATATACACTGGACCAAATCCAATTTTCTTCATTCTCAGTATTCCAAACTGCGGTGCTATCTAAATTTGAGTAAAATAAGAAGATGGCTAATTGGTCAATTTGAATATCGTTCGTTTGAAAAGAAATCAGGGTATCTAAACCGGCTGTTTCACACAATTCATCTAGGTCATACATAGGAAATTTTAGTAAATTGTAGAAGGGACCGGTGTGAAGTTTCTTTTTTTGAATCTCTTCGTACCTTTTTAGAGAATGAGGAGCTCTATTCATCCAACGTTCGATTTGATCATCCAAACAAACTTGCGGATGTGAAGATGTTGTTGGTTGATCTTGCTTTCTCTTTTTAGTAGGATTTTTAGTACGAGGCGGCATTGTTTTAAAAAAATGCTGTATGATTTTGGAGGAAAGAAGTTTATTTGAGAAGATCGTGAAAAAAAAGGGATTTGGGGTAAAAAAATGACGTTAACGTGATCGATTTTATAGGGTCGATTGGGAACCAGACGTCTGAATAAGTAATAAGACGTCTGGTTTGCCCTAATTTTTGTCCAGTAGATAAAAACAGACGTCTGAGATCTTTAGTAAGACGTCTGGTTGTTAGTTTGCGTATAATATTATGAAGCAGAGAACAATTACAGACGTCTGAAGTTTAAAGCAGACGTCTGTTTTGGTTTGAGATTGAAACAGAGGACTTATGCAGACGTCTGGTTATCTTTCCAGACGTCTGAAATGGCTATAATTTTATTTTAGAGTGGGCAGAGGCATATTTCAGACGTCTGGCATTATTTTAGACGTCTGATATATGCACATATCAACAGTTTTAGTATAGTATCAGACGTCTTGTAGCTGTTGGCAGACGTATGAATTTTGTAAATTGACAAAAAATGATAGAAATTTTCTTTTGAACGTAAATAATAAATTTCCTTATTGTTATAAAACATGTATACTTATAGATACATACATTAATGAGAATAAATAATTTATTTAGATGGAGACGGAGTTTTAGGTTTTCTTGATTCATCATCATTTCATGGTTGAATTGGAGACCATATATTTCCACGTTCATGTGTTCGTGGAGAGCCAGAATATCGTGTAGGTGAAGGGTCTGAAGGAGTACGATACGAAGAAGATGGATCCAATGAACTACAAGGTTGTGGAAGTGGTTCATGAACATCTTTCTTTCGTGATGAACAAAACTTCATTGCAACTTGCTCGAGAAAGTTTAACCTCCGTGCCGTAACTTTTTGTTCGAAATAAAGTTCCCGTTGAAGATCCATCTGTTGTTTTTGGTAATGATGGATTTCATTGATTTTCTCCTTTGTGTTAGGAGACGTAAACAAAGATTTTTTAGCTTTCTTATTATCTGGTGTAAAACCTGTGCGATACGAAGACCACCTATGAGTTGATTCTTGCTTTGGGGTAGGCGTTGGGAGTTGTTGTGGTGTACCAACCGCGCTATCTGTCGAGGGTGTTGATACGGAGATGGATATATAGGAATCTGGAGAAGACACACACACACACACACACACACACACACACACATATATATATAATTGGTTGAATAAAGTTGTTCTATTTGGCTATATTTATAATTTGGAAAGTATGTAAATATAGACAAATTGAAGAATTTTAAAGGTGCAGAAATAAATATCCTAACTTGTGGTTATTATTTTTCTGAACACCTTAGAAGTGCAGAAATCAATAATATATCTTGTGGTCAATATTTTGGTAACTAAATGTAGCTTTATAGATAATGTATTAAGGAAAAAGATCATTCAGTGAACAAATTCCTAAACTTCGTCGAAGCTTAGAAAAAGTTTGTTCATTTAACGGTTTAGTAAAAATGTCGGCTACTTGATTTTCGGTACTAACGTATTCTAATGAAATGGTTCCTTTTTCAACATTGTCTCCTAGAAAATGATATCGTATATCTATATGTTTGGTCCTTGAGTGATTAATTGGGTTTTTGGACAGATTAATTGCACTTGTGTTATCACAATAAATTGGAGACTTAATGATAGGTTTACCGAAATCTGTTAGTGTTTGTTCCATGTATATTACTTGAGCACATGCTAGTGCTGCGGAGATGTATTCGGCTTCGCAAGTTGATAAGGAAACGCAATTTTGTTTTTTGCTAAACCAGGAAACTAATGATTGTCCGATAAAATGACAAGTACCACTAGTACTTTTACGATCTGTTTTACATCCTTCGAAATCCGCATCACTATATGAGATAAGTTCAAATGAGGATCCTTTAGGATAGAATAACCCATAATCTTTAGTACTAGAAAGATAACTTAAAATTCACTTAACTGCTCTTAGATGTAACTCTTTTGGTTTGGCTTGAAATCGAGCACAAAGACACACACTCATCATAATATCAGGTCGACTAGCCGTTAAATAGAGAAGAGAACCAATCATGCTACGATATTTCTTTTCATCAAAATCTTTTCCGTTTTCATCTTTTTCAAAGTTAGCATTGGTACTCATTGGAGTTGGTTTACTTGAGATTTTATTCATTTCAAAACGATTTAATAAATTATTACAATATTTTTCTTGATGAATAAAAATTCCATTATCAAGTTGTTTTATTTGTAAACCTAAGAAAAAATTTAATTCTCCCATGTGGGACATTTCAAATTCACTTTTCATAATATTTGAAAATTGGTTGCATAAATTTTCATTAGTTGAGCCAAAAATGATGTCGTCGACATAGATTTGCACTACTAAAATATCATTATTTTCTCTTTTAATAAACAAAGTTGTATCAATTTTGCCTATTTGGAAACCTGATGTAATTAGATGATTTATAAGACGTTCATACCAAGCTCGTGGGGCTTGTTTTAATCCATATAAAGCTTTGTGTAATTTATATATGTGATCGGGATATTTTTCATGAACAAATAGTGGTGGTTGTTCTACATATACATTTTCTTTGATAAACCCATTTAAAAAAGCACTTTGACATCCATTTGAAATAGTTTAAAATTATTATATGTTGCAAAAGCGAGTAATGTACGAATGGCCTCCAATCTTGCTACTGGAGCAAAGGTTTCATCGTAATCTATTTCTTCTTGATTGTAGCCTTGAGCAACTAATCGTGCTTTATTTCTAATAATATCTCCATTTTCATCGGTTTTGTTCTTAAATATCCATTTTGTTCCTATTACCGATTGATCTTTAGGTCGTGGTACTAATTCCCATTCGTTATTACGTTCAAATTGATTTAATTCTTCTTGCATAGCTATTATCCAAAAATTATCATTTGATGCTTCTTTATAATTTTTTGGCTCAAAGTTTGACACAAATGCTATATGGCTTATATTATTGAGATGATTTCTAGTTACTCTTGTATTAAGGTCTCCAATAATATTATCTATTGGATGATTTTTAAGAATTCTAGGAGGTGATACCAGAGTGTTATTTTCAATATTTATGTCATTATTAACGGTATATGTTGGATTTATTAGTGGAATATTTTCTTCTTCATCATTAGTTTTAAGATTACAAAGATTTTCATCGAACGAAACGTGTAAACTTTCTTCAACGGTATTAGTTCTTTTATTAAAAATTCTATAGGCTTTACTCCGATCCGAATATCCAATAAAGTTACCTTCATCAGCTTTTGGATCAAATTTACCTAAGTTATCTTTTGTATTTAAAATAAAACATTTTGATACGAAAGTTTTAAAGTATGATACCTTAGGTTTTTTACCAAAAAATATTTCAAAACACGTTTGTTTAGTCATAGGACGTATTGTCACACGATTTAATACATAACAAGATGTCGCAATAGCTTCAGCCCATAAGTGTTTTGGTAAACCACTACTATTTAGTAATGTTCGTGCGCATTCTTGTAATGTGCGATTTTTTCTTTCTACGACACCATTTTGTTGCGGTGTGCGAGGAAAAAAAAATTGTGAGTTATTCCTTTTTTATTACAAAAATTTGTAAAAAGATCATTTTCGAATTCTCCTCCATGATCACTTCGGATATTTTTAATTTTTAAGTTCATTTTTGTTTTAATTCTTTTAGCAAAAATTTTAAACATTCCAAAAGTATCACTTTTATGTTTAAAAAAAAGGTCCATGCATATCTTGAAAAATCATCAACTATTACAAAGACATATTTGTTGTGATTTATAGACCGAATTTGTGTAGGGCCAAATAAATCTAAGTGTAACAGTTCTAATGGTTGTTTTGTAGAAATATTATTTTTAGATTTAAACGAGCTTTTCTTTAGTTTTCCAATTTGACAATCATCACATAAATTTTCTACTTTGAAATTTATTCTAGGTAATCCCCATACTAGTTCATATTTTGCTAACTTATTAATATTTTTAAAGTTGATATGACAGAATCGTTTATGCCATAACCATGGATCATCATGTTTGGCGGTTAAGCATAAGTTTGAATTTTTATTTATATTCATGTTTAATACATAAATATTTTTGTTTCTGAATCCTTCAAAAATGAGTTGTTTGTTATTATCTAAAATATTACATTTATCTTTTTCAAAATTTATTTGAAAACCTTTATCGCATAATTGACTAATGCTTAGTAAGTTGTGTTTTAGATTTTTTTACTAATAAAACATTTGTATTAATAGGAGAATTTGATATACCAGAGTTGATGACTTCTCCAATGCCCACGACGTATCCTTTTGAATTGTCTCCAAATGTTACCGTTCCACCATCAATGTATGATATATTTGATAACATCTTTGAATTTCTGGTCATATGTTTAGAGCAGCCACTATCTAGTATCCATTTCTCTTTATTTTTTATTTTGGGTACCTGCAAAATAAAAGATGTTTCAATTGGTACCCATATATTATTAGGGTCCTATTTGTTAGGAGAAGGTAGCCATACCCAAGATGGTTTGGTACCTTTATAAATATAATTTTTATTATAGACCACATTCTCCATATAATTATTGATATACTTTTGTCTAATTAAATGATTATTTGTTTTAGGAATCCAAATTTTTATAATTTTGGTATTAAATGTAGACTTAGGTAAACTTTTAGTTTTTCTATAACTAAGATTTTTTGCAACTTTTTCTTTTTGTTTAGAGGAATTTTTAAAACCTATTCCATTTTTGTTGCTTAATGGTTTTGATATTTTTATAAGGTTTTCCAAATCTTATTTTCCTTTATTAAATTTTGACACATTATTTGTAATCTTATCTAGCTTTTCTTTTAGTTCTACATTTTCAATTTTAAACAATTCAACATTATTTTTAAGGTCGGTATTTTCTTTCAAAAAATTATCGTTTGCCTTTTTAGTGTTTTCAAGTTCTATAGTGGTAGCCTCATTCATTATCAAATTACTTTTGAATTTTTCTTGAGATAATTCAAGTTCTTCTTCTAGAATGATTTCTTCGTCTTTTAACATACCCACTTCAATTTCTAATCTATTTATTTTAGCTATATATTCTTTATTCAATTTTTTAACCTGTCTAAATTTATCATCCAATTCCATGCTTAGTTCAAATAGTTCGTCATAGCTAAGTTCAGGACATACCTCATCGTTTTGTGCCATAAAACACACATTTGCTTGTTCTTCGTCACTATCGCTATCACTTTCTGATGATGAAGAATCCGAATCATCCCATGTTACTTTTAAAGCTTTCTTCTTCTTGAATTTTTCAAATTTATTCTTCTTTTTATCATTGTTGAGTTTTGGGCATTCTTTCTTCATGTGTCTGTATTGATCACATTCATAGTATTTGATTTGAGATTGATTTGTCGAGTTGGACTTTCCTTTTTTTTTGAAATTTTGTCATCTTTCTAAATTTCTTGAATCTATTATAGTTTTTGGCAATGAATACTATCTCATCTTCATCTAAATCCGAGTCATCATTCTTTGTTGCCTGAAATGCTATGTTCTTCTTTTCCGAATTTAGTTCTTTTCGTGCCTGCAAATTTGCTTCATAGGACATCAAATTTCCTATCAAATCTTCAACTTTGAGGGTAGAAAGATCATTAGCCTCTTCTATAGCCAATACCTTTCTTTCCCAGTCAGGTGTTAAAGAGTTGAGTATTCGAGAAACTAAATCAAAATCAGTAAATTTAACTCCTAATGCCATAAGATCATGTTGAATACTTTGAAATCTAGAATACATGTCTACTATAGTTTCATTTTGAAAGATGAGAATTGGTTTTGCAAAATTGAAATTTTAGTTTGTTTGACCTTTGTTGTACCTTCATGTGTAATTTGTAAGGTACGCCAAATATCAAATGCAGTGGTGCATAACATTACACGTGAAAATTCATTTTTGTCTAAAGAACAAAATAAAACATTCATAGCTTTAGCATTGTTTGATGCTAAGGTTTTTTGTGCATCGGTCCAAGTGTTCATAGCAGTAGTGGGTGCTTCATATTTATCTTGAGTGGCTGACCAAATTTCTAGACCGTTAGCTTCCATAAAAATTCTCATACGTGTTGACCAATATGCATAGTTAGAGCCATTAAAAAGTGGGGGTCGTGCTGTGGATTGTCCTTCTTCAAAAATACTTGCCATATTTAAAAAGATTCAAAAATGTGTTACTGTTCTTTGATCAAACCTTGCTCTGATACCAATTGTGAGTCTATATGTGTGGATCGTGTGATATATATGTGCAAGTATAAGTAATCTACAGTAAAACAAGATAGATAAAAGTAGTAAAGTAAATTAAACTAATCACTCCAGGATTTTATACTGGTTCGGACCTCCCGTCCTACGTCCAGTCCCGAAGCTCCTCTTCGGAATTTCCTTTCACTAACTAACCCTCACTTGACCCGGAGGAACAGGTTTACAATAGCAGAGTTTCTTTGTCAAAGATGTGTTCTTATAACACTGATGTTGACTGTTGTATACAAGTGCTTTCAATATATTTATCTAGAAAGTGTTGAATGCGTAATCTAGAATATATGAAAGTCTAAGTAGTTGATTGCTTTGAGAACAGATGCAAGTTAGAGTATAAAAAATAATAGCATAGGTAAGTAGTTATTTCTTTGCATTGCTGATGCTATTTATACTGATGAAGGGTTATCTTGTATAGTTGTATCGGTTGTAATCTCCTAAAAGTCGCTTCTAATGATGATGAAGAGTTGTGATAAGAAGAAGCAGACGTGTCCCTTCGAGTGTGGCAGTTGGAGTTTGAAAATGCTCTGCCGAATTCAAAATCAGACGTCTGAGAGCATGTGTCAGACGTCTGCCCTTCATTTTTTTTTTGTATGGTTGTCTTTCAGACGTCTGAGTTTAATACCAGACGTCTGATTCCTTCTGCAATATAGAACCAGAGAATATCATCAGACGTCTGGTACTTTTATCAGACGTCTGTTTTGTACTGATTGGCAATACAGAGGAATAATCCAGACGTCTGATAAGTGAACTCAGACATCTGAAAGTGTGTATTTTGCTTTCTTTGTGTCTTGTGCATTTCCATTTCAACTTCCATTGATTTGTTTGCCTTTTGATTCTTGTTTCTATCTCTTTGGTGATGCTACTTCATCAACTACCTGTAAATATAGATATATACATACATACGATTTCCATTGTATAGTTGTTATCATCGAAACCGTAGAATAGATTTCCTAACATTCTCCACTCCTACTACATCCTCAGCTCCTACAAAAGGCTTTTCTCCAAGACTAGCGTAATCCCTGCTCAGCTTGGCATAATTATTGCCAGCTGGGGCCACCAGATTAGCTCCTCCAGCATTCCCTACGGCCACTCCCACAGCTGCACCAACTTGCATCATATTCATGAAGAACTGATACATTATCTCCATATCAACCGGTGGAATCTCAACACCAACATCGGCATTTGCATCTAGGTTTGCATTGCTTGTCAGCCCTGGTTGCTTCTAGTATTGGGTCGATCATTTCCATATATTACGGTGCGCCTCCCACCTTGATTCACTCTTCCATTTTCCGCCTCCATATCTTACTTCCTTACTACCTGAAATCCAATCTTGGTAAGATACAGAAGAACGGTTTAAGAGAGTAGGGAATACATACTTAGGTATTTATAGCAAAGTACACATACGTGACTATAATGCTTACCCAAGCCCAGTTATATTTTAGATTCATTAGATTATGCTTTTAAAACCTTTTAAGGTTCAAATTCCTTTTAAGTACGCAAACTATACTCTAATACTAACTTGTAACATACCGCTTCGGAGGCTCAAAACTAACTGCTACGGATGTTGAAGTCATCCATAGGTGTTATTTCTGAGTGATCGAAATCGGAATCTTGAAACTATTTGCAACACTGAAGCACAAGATTATGAAAAAAATTTAAACTTCAACAAAACAATATTTCTCATTTCTTATGAATTTCAATTTAAGATTTAATTACATAATCACAAACGTTAACCACGTTCAGATCACATATACATGTACAAAATACGATAAGAGCGACATATGAAGATGTCCCTTATAACGATCAAAGAACTAATAAATATGAACTTTATAGTTCTTAGTACATCATAGCAGAACACAAAAAATAGTACCTATATAGCTAACACTGCCTCCAGCACGTCTCCGGAAGCTTATTCGTCCAAAAAAACGTGAAAGTCCCCCACTCTCAGACTACTCAAATTAATTTTGAGTACTCGAGAGTTTGTGGAGAAACAAAAACTTTGAGTCAGACAATAAGTCTGGTATGAATAATCCTCTATCATCTCTTATCATAAGTAGATATCTAGTGAGACCACGCCGCCCAACGGAACAGGTTTTTCCCTCACTAGTATCCAAAATAAAACATGCAAATCATTTACTATGCCCCTACACCTAAAATGATTAGTCTTAACATAATATGAATTAAAGCCAAAAATCATATGTATTGGATATCTCATCCACCCATTTATTAGATATCCCATCTAAAATCAATTTATTAGATTTCCCATCTAAATATCAAATTATTAGAGTTCCCCTCTAAAATCTTTAAAATGACTATCTGTCATAGTTTAATAGGACTATCCATCCCAAATCCATGATTGTCTATCGTACACTATTTTATAAAAGATGGTGTGGGCTATCCACCACACACTCCATAGTTTTCCTTGGTTGACTATGAACCCTTGGGCGCCAAATTCGAGGGTAACCGCCTCTGGCTAAACATTCTTTACTTTAGAAATTTGATGTGGCCTATCCATCGCACATTCCATGATTTTCTTATGTTAACCAAGAACCCATCACACGGCCAAAAATATCATAATCCCCATGATTATTTATAAAAACTCATGATCCCTATGATTATATATTTTTCCTCAGGTATTCCACCCGTTTAACCTATTCCCATTGGTATCCCCAATTAGGTTAAATTAATAAAAACACATTGATAGCTCAGTGTATAATTTTAAAAGCATATTTCTGTTTGTAACCCCAAACTATGTATCGAAATCAATAATCCCACCCCGGAGTCCCCAAGGTCTAATAACATAAAATTTATATAAGGCTCCCCATTACATGTTCAAACAAAATAAGCATTTCATGCTATAACCCTTTGAAGTAACCCCTTTAAATTAACAAAATTTTACTTAAGGAAAATGGCTAAAACAGCCTTTTATAACAGTTCGAATGAAGTCCCATTCGAAAGCAAATAACCCTCCGAAGTTAGCTCCTTCAAAAACCTTCCTTTTGAAAGCATCATTTAAGATTACCCCTTCAAAACCTATCATAATCAAACCTTTCAAAATCAAAACCTTTCGCAATCATTAAAGATACCCCTTTAAAACCTTTGAAATCAAACCCCTTTCAAAATCAAACCTTTTGCAATAACTGAAGATAAACCCTTCAAAACATTTCGAAAACAAACCTTTCGAACTCAAAATCTTTTGAAATCAGAACCTATCGCAATCACTGTAGATAAACCCTTCAAAACCTTTCGAAATCAAAACCTTTCCAAATCAGAACCTTTCGCGATCATTGAAGATAACGCTTTCAAAACCTTTCGAAATCAAACCTTTTTGAATCAAACCTTTCGAAATCAGAACCTTTCGTAATCATTCAAAAATAATAAAGTATTGGTGTTGGAACCCTTCGAAAGCATGCTTTCGACCATGTAGGAAGGTTTACCATTCGGCTTGCTGAAAGGTATTAAAACACCTTTTCAGAAAACATTTTACAATAGTACTCTTGAAGGTTTAAGCTTTCGAAGGTCCCCTTCTTGAATATATAAAAAAATTAATCTCTTATAAAATGTTAGAGTCGAAGGATCCCCCTTCAACTATTTTAAAAGCAATTATATTTCTATCCAAAAGCAAAGGGAGCAGCCTCCTTATCCCTTCGCCCCTCTTCCCTTCGGCCTCGTGCCTACCTTTCGACTTTGGTGGAGGATAACTGTTTACCTTCCGTCTTAGGCAAAAGGTACCTTTCGACTTCATCAAAAGGATAAAAGTGGGCTTGTTGGAGTCGAAGGCAGAACTGGGCCCACTGAAGTGATGTTTTTATCTTATTCGTCTAATTTTGATTGGCCGAGGAACTTTCTCCTGTTCTTTCAAATAGTAAAAGTATACAAAATTCAACCTTTTGCTCGAAACGCTGTACTTCTTCCTCAAATATTTCCAAAAGCAATTTCCTTCCGGATTTAAATTATTTCGAAAGCAAAATTTTAGTATATCCCTTGGGCTTAAATAATTTAATTATCTTACTTAACCACTAAAGAAAAATCTCCAAAAATCACCAAAAATATTATAAATCATATACTTCATCATATTAAAATTTCAAATCATATAAAGACAAAAACAACTCAGAATTTAACCAAAACCGAATAAAATGTATTAATTAGCCCATTAACATTTTAAAACACCTATGTCTTACCCAAACAAAGGTTAAATGGTTATATCCTAACCAAAATCACAAACATGAATAGGGTATTTCTTATAACCGATCCAAATGTAGAAAAACGAAATGATAAACATGATTATCCACCTTGATTGGTTGATTGGAGAGTGGGATAATTTTCTAGCTTTAATTCCTTAGCTTTTTCTTCAACTTAAACTCTTCCTGGAGTTTTTTAATGGCCGGTCGAAGTGATGAGGAGATAAGAATGAGAAAATTGAAATTTAATCAAGTGGAGGAAGAGATATATACTAAGAAATGTAGCCTTAATCCTGTCTTCTGTCTCCTAAGTACAGACCTTTACGTTGTCGCTCCACTAAACTTTCACCAACTTGATAGCTTGTTCCTTAGCCTCTTCTCATATTTTGCCACAATATGAATTGGTTGCCTCACAAAAGTCATATATGGTTCCACCACTAAGTCCTCCAGTTCCATCGGAGCGATAGTAGTTTCTAGATCATGAATACATTTCCTAAGATGAGAAACACGAAACAAATTCTGGACCCCAGCCAAACTGCTCGGTAAATCTACTTGGTATGAGAGTCACTCAATCCTCTCTGATATAGGAAATGGTCCAACATATCTCGGTGCTAACTTCCCAATCTTCCCGAATTGAACCACACCTTTCATCGGCGATACATTGATGAAAAATCTATCCCCAACCGAGAACTCTAGTCCTTACACCTTTTGTCTGCGTAACTCTTCTGCCTAGACAGAGCTTCCTTCATTCTTTTCCGCGTCAACTCGATCTTTTCCATTGTCTCCCTCACCAGATCTAGACCAAGGACTAACCTGTCTCCCGTCTCTAGCCAATTTGCCGGTGATTTGCATAGCCTTCCATGCAAAACTTCGAAAGACGCCATTCCTATAGTAGTGTGATAACTATTATTATAGGAAACTCTACTAAGTGCCAGTGATCTTCCCAAGAACCACTAAAATTTAGCACACAAGATCTCAACAGATCTTTCGGTACTTTGTTGACTCTCTCTGTCTGCCCATCCGTCTGAGGATGATATGCGGTACTAATCTTGAGCTTAGTGCGTAGCATACTCTACAGGCTCTTCCAAAACTTGCTAGTAAACAAAGCATCTCTATCATTGATGATACTACTAAGAATTCCATGCAGTCTAACAATGTTCTTCATGAATAACTTAGCCAAAATAGGTGCCTTCCTGGTTGACCTTACTGGAATGAAATAGGCACTCTTGGTCAATTTGTCCACTATGACCCATATACTTCCATTACTCCAGTTTGACCTTGGCAGCCCGTCAATAAAATCTATGGATATCGATCCCCACTTTCAAACAGGAATATCCAAAGGCTGAAGCAACCCACTTGGCTTCTAGTGTTTGGCTTTTACTTGCTGACAGTTCAAACACTGTTTTACCCATAAGCCAAAATCCCCCTTCATTCATTCCTAGAAGAAACTTCTCTTCATATCCCGACACATCTTGGTTCCCCCAGGATGAATCGTAAACTTCGATCGATGACATTCCCTTAGAACTTCCTTCCTAAGGTTTCCAACATTCGGAACACATAACCATTTCTTCTTCCTTAACCAACCCCTGCGGTCAAGAATAATGTCCTTTAAGTCATTAATCTTGGCTCCAGTATCTAACCTTCTAATTCTCTCGGCTAACACTGGATCCTCTTCCTGCCTAGAAGCAATCCGTTTGATCAGAACTGGTCGAACTTCCAAACAAGACATCATGACAATGTTTCGACTAGATGCAGTAGTGAACCTCAACTGCACACTGCAAGTAGCCAATGCTTCCAAGTCTTTCCATTCCGCCAACATAGCTAACACCACATTCTGATGTTTCCTGCTAAGTGCATCGGCCACTTTATTTTCCTTTCTCGGTGTGTACTTGATGCTGAAATCATATGCTGCAACAAACTCCAGTCATCTCTGTTGTCTCATGTTTAGCTCCTTCTGAGAGAATAAATACCATAGAGACTTATCATCCATAAATAGCTCAAACATTTCTCCTAAAAGATAATATCTCCTTACCTTCAATGCGAATATTACCGCTGCCAACTCCAAATCATGAGTCAGGTATCTCACCTTATGCGGTCTAAGTTATCAGAAGCATAATCAATAACTTTTCCATTCCGCATTAGCACAACACCTAACCCGGTACCACATGCATCGGTGTAAACTACCAACCCCTGGTTCCCATCAGTAACTACTAACACGGGCGCATTGGTTAACAAATGTTTCAACTTAAGGAATGCCTCCTCACATTTGTCAGACCAAACAAACTTCACGTCCTTCCTGGTTACAAGGATGCTACTATCCACGAGAAACCCTTAATTAACCTTCGTTAGTAACCTTTAAGTCCAAGAAAGCTTCTAATCTCACTTACCGTCTCTGGTCTCTTACAATTGTTAATAGTTTCGATCTTATCCGGGTCAACTGCTAAACCTTCCTCGAAAACTATATGACCAAGGAACTTCACTTCCTTCTTCCAAAAATGACATTTCGAGAACTTCGCTTTCAGCTGATGTTGCCTTAGCGTCTCCAACACAATTCTAAGATGATCCACATGGCCCTTCTCATTCATAGAATATACCAAAATTTCATCAATAAAAACCAACATGAACATATCCAAGTGCTCTCGAAAATCCCGGTTCATCAAATCCATAAAGAAAGCTGGCGCATTAGTACCAAATGTATAACCAACCATTCATAAGACCTATATTTTCCTAAACGCCGTCAAAGGAATACTGTCCTCTGCCACTCTTAGCTGATGGAAACCTGTCGCCAAATATAGTTGGAAAAACACTTTGGCTCCACTCAACTGATCGAATAATTCGTCGATCCTCGACAAAAGATACATATTCTTGATCGTCCTCTTGTTCAACATATGATAGTCGATACACATCCTTAACGACATATCTGGCTTCTTCGTGAATATTGCGGTCGTTCCCCAAGGCGAACTGCTTGGCCGGATGAAATTATTTCCTTCCAATTCCAGTAGCTGCACCTTCAATTCCTTCATCTTGGTTGGTTGGTGGCATCCCTCTAGGTGGTCTACTTACGGGTTCAGCTCATGGTATGAGTCTATCTGAAACTCGATAGCTCTACTCAACGACAAGCCCAAAACTGGTTCAAACACATCCGCAAACTCTCTTGCTACATAAACCTGCTTTAACTGTGCTTCCATTCCCATAGCACCCAATAACGCATAAGCATTTCCGCTCGAGCTCCTTACCGAGTAAATGACTCGATTATGGCTATTAGAGTGTTTCAATGATATTTCCACCTCCTGGCAAAATATCCTAGCATCATACCTATCTAACCAATCCATACCAAATATGATCCCAAAACCCACGAAATAAAAAACATATAAACTGCACACAAACATATGGCATAACAAATCGAGTTCTAACTGATCATATCCCAATCCTAGATTTGCATACCCTCCTCTAGGATTCACAACCCTTAAAGGAGTAATAAGGTATAAAGGTTTCAGACATAACCAATCTACTAAATACTGAGATATAAATGAGTGCGATGCACTGGTATCAAATATTATCCTAACCGAAGTACAATGAATCATAAGCATACCTTCCATCACAATTTTTCCTTTCTGAGTAGCCGTTGGTCTAGAGGATGATGGTTCCAATGCAAAGGCCTTTCCCTTTCCAACTTTAGCAGCCTCGGGACACTTGTCCTTGTAATGCCCAATTTGTCCACAGTTGTAGCACTTCACATTCGGCCTTATTGCAACTGCTTTTCCATCACCCGAGTGATACTCATTATTGTCACACTTGTAACAAACAATATCAACCTTGCCCTTCTTAGCTGTTATCCCCAACTGGGCACCATTCTTCTTGAAGAATTTATGCTTCTTACCCTGAAAATTCTGAACCTCAACTAGTTTCCATTTTCCAAAAGTAGAAAGCATCTCTTCAATCTGAATAGCCATCTCAACAACAATATGACACGAATCCCAAAGGCTTGGCATGGTTGCTCTAATGATCTCAGGACTCAACCTCCTGATAAACTTATCATTCCTCCGAATGACAGTATCCATAGTAGCATATCCATAACAGGATAGCCCATCAAACTCAGTAGCATACTCAATCATAGATCTATCCCCCTAGACTAAGTCTGCAAATTTCATTAGCAATGCTGACTTTGCAACCTCTTATAGAAATCTTTCTTCGAACCTCCTTCGAAATTCAGCCTAAGTCAGGTCTTCCTCTAGCTCTCCCACCGTAACTCTGTTCCACTAAAACAATGCTACTCCTTGCAATTTCTTTGAAGAAAGTCTCCTCTTCTGCATATCCATCAAGCCGAGATCTGCAAATATCCTTTCACAATGCAATAGCCAGTTCTTTACTCCTACTGCATCCTCGGTTCCTAGAAAAGGCTTTCCTCCAAGACTGTAATCCCTACTTAGCTTGGCATAATTATTGCCAACTGGGGCCACCAAATTAGCTCATCCAACATTCCCTACAGCCACTCCCGCAGCTGCTCCAACTTGCATCATATTCATGAAGAACTAATACATTATCCCCATGTCAACCGGCAGAATCTCAGCACCAACATTGGCATTTGCATCTGCGTTTGCATTTGCCTATCGACCCTGATTGCTCCTAGTATTGGGTCGAACATTTCCACGTGTTGCGGTGCGTCTCCCATCTTGATTCACTCTTCCATTTCCTGCCTCCATATTTTACTTCCCTACTACTTGAAATCCAATATTGGTAAGATATAAAAGAACGGTTTAAGAGAGTAGGGAATACATACTTAGGTATTTATAGCACAATACACATGCGTTACTATAATGCTTACCCAAGCCCAAATATATTCTAGATTCATTAGATTGTGCTCTTAAAATCTTTTAAGGTTAAAATTTCTTTTAAGTACATAAACTATGCTTTGAAACCAACTTGTAATATCCCGCTTCCGTAGGCTCAAAATTAACTGCTACGGATGCTCCAGTCATTCGTAGCTCCAGTCATCCGTAGGTGTTTATTTCTAAGTGACCGCAATCAGAATCTTGAAACTATTGGCGACACAGAAACACATGAATATGAAAGTTTTTAAAATTCAACAAAACGGTATTTCTCATTTCTTATGAATTTCAGTTTAAGATTTAATTACATAATCCCAGACGTTAACCACGTTCAGATCACATACATGTACAAAATACGATAAGAGCAACATATGAAGATGACCCCTTTTGACGATCAGAGAACTAATAAATATGAAATTTACAGTTCTTAGTACATCACAGCGAGATACACAAAATAGCTCCTATATAGCGAATACTGCCTCCTACACGTCTTTGGAAGCTTATTCGTCCAAAAACCTGAAAGTCTCCCACTCTCAGACTACTCAAATTAATTTTGAGTACCCGAGAGTTTGTGGAGAAACACAAACTTCGAGTTAGACAATAAGTCTGGTATGGATAATCCCTTATCATTTCTTATCATAAATAGATATCTAGTGAGACCATACCGTTGGCGGAACGGGTTTTGCCCTCACTAGTATCTAAAATAAAACATGCAAATCATTTATTATGCCCCTACACCTAAAATGATTAGTCTTAACATAATATGAAACAAAGCCATAAATCATATGTATTGGACATCTCATCCACCCATTTATCAAATATCCCATCTAAAAACAATTTATTAGATTTCCCATATAAAAATAAATTTATTATAGTTTCCCTCTAAAACCTTAAAATGACTACCTATCATAGTTTAATAGGATTATCCATCCCAAATCCATTCTAAATAAATGCAGATTGTCCATCGTATAATGTTTTATAGAAGATGGTGTGCGTTATCCACCACACACTCCATAGTTTTCCTAGAATGACTATGAACCCTTGGGTGCCAAATCCCGAGGCTAACAACCTTTGGCAAAACATTATTTACTTTAGAAATTTGATACGGGATATCCACCGCACATTCCATGGTTTTTCTAGGTTAACCGAGAACTCATCACTTGACCAAAAATATCATGATCTCCATGATTATTTATAAAAAATCATGATCCCTGTGATTATATATTTTCCCTCAGGTATTCCACTTGTTTAACCGATTCCCATTAGTAGCCCTAGTTAGGTTAAATTAAATAAAAACACATTGATAGCCCTAATGTATGATTTCAAAACCATATTTCTATTTGTAACCCCAAACTATGTCTCGAAATCAGTAATCCCACCCCGGTTCCTCAAGGTTTAATAACGTCAAATTTATATAAGGCCCCCCCTTACATGTTCAAACAAAATAAGTATTTTATGCTATAACCCTTCGAAGTAACCCCTTCAAATCAACAAAATTTTACTTAAGGGAAATGGCTAAAATAGCCCTTTAAAACCCTTCGAATAAATTCCCATTTGAAAGCAAATAACCCTTCAAAGTTTGCCCTTCGAAAACCTTCCTTTTGAAAGCATCATTGAAGACAACCCCTTCAAAACCTTTCGAAATCAAACCTATTGAAATCAAACCTTTTGAAATCAAGTCTTTCAAAATCAAAACCTTTCGCAATCATTGAAGATAACCCCCTTCAAAATCTTTCGAAATCAAACCATTCGCAATTATTGAAGATAACGCTTCCAAAAGCTTTCGAAATCAAATCTTTCGAAATCAGAACCTTTCGCAATCATTGAAGATAACTCCTTCAAAACCTTTCGAAATCAAACCTTTCAAAATCAAAACCTTTCGAAATCAGAACCTTTCGCAATCATTGAAGATAACCCCTTCAAAACCTTCTGAAATCAAACCTTTCGAAATCAAACCTTTTCGAATCAAAACCTTTCAAAATCAGAACCTTTCGCAATTATTCAAAAAATAATAGAGTGTTGGTGTTGGAACCAACCCTTCGAAAGCATACTTCCGACTATGTCGAAAGATTTACCCTTTGGCTTGCCGAAAGTTACTAAAACATCTTTTCAGAAAACATTTTGAAATTGTACTCTTGAAGGCTTATGCTTTCGAAGGTCCCCTTCTTGAATATATAAAAAATTTAATCTCTTATAAAATATTAGAGTCGAAGGATCCCCCTTCAACTAGTTCGAAAGCAATTATATTTCTATCAAGAAGCAAAGGAAGCAGCCTCCCCATCCCTTTGCCCCTCTTCCCTTCGGCCACGTGCCTACCTTTCGACTTTGGTGGAGGGTAACTGTTTACCTTCCATC
This sequence comes from Allium cepa, assembly GCA_030765085.1. NCBI lineage: Eukaryota > Viridiplantae > Streptophyta > Magnoliopsida > Asparagales > Amaryllidaceae > Allium > Allium cepa. Next base: position 210,193,260 of record CM060940.1, on the reverse strand, counting down.
TTAGGTGAAAGGTATCTTTCAACCTCATCGAAAGGGTAAAAGCGGGCTTGTTGGAGTCGAGGGCAGAACCGAGTCCACCGAAGTGATGTTTTTATCTTGTTTGTCTAATTTTGAATTATTGAGGAACCTTCTCCTGTTCTTCCAAATAGTAAAAAGTATACAAAAGTCAACTTTTTCTCAAAACACCGTACTTCTTCCTCAAATATTTTCAAAAGCAATTTCCTTTTGAATTTAAATAATTTCGGAAGTAAATTTTTATTTAGCCCTTGGGCTTAAATAATTTAATTACCTTAGTTAACTGCTAAGGAAAATTCCCCTAAAATCACCAAAAATCTTATAAATCATATACTTCAACATATTAAAATTTCAAAGCATATGAAGATTATAACAACTCGGAATTTAATCAAAACCGAATAAAACGTGTTAATTAGCCCATTAACATTTTAAAACGCCTATGTCCTATCCAAATAAAGGTTTAAATGGTTATATCCTGACCAAAATCACAAACATGAATTGGGTATAGCCAATAACCGATTCAAACACAGAAAAACGAGATGATAAACATGATTATTCATCTTGATTAGTTGATTGGAGAATGAGATAATTTCCAAGCTTTAATTCCTTAGCCTTTTCTTCAACTTAAACTCTTCCTTGAGCTTTTTAATGCCCGACATAAGTGATGGGAGTTAAGAATGGGAAAGTATAAATTTATTTAATTGGAGGAAGAGTATATACTAAGAAATGTGGCCCCATTTCCATGTTGACCCCTTATGAAAAATTCCTCCTTCTTAATTTATTTAAGTCCTTTTATTTTAGTTCATTCTTTTAGACACAGCCATTGAATTTATTAATCTCATCTCCATACTATTCACATTATTCTACTTAATTTATCCAATTAAATATCCCGAATAATGTTAATTAAAATCAGGTTCATTACATACAACTTGCATGAAAGTTAGAAAAATATTCACATGAAATATAAGAAGTATTTATGCGTGCTTAAAACCCTAATTCATATTTTAGAGGACTACCTAAAATGCCATTGATGTAACATTCAAGTAATCTTTAGGGAAATAATCAATCTCCACTAACATACCTTTAATCCTCCATTAATATATGCATGTGCTTTTAATTTGGACCATATGGTAGTGGGTATGTAGGCTCCTCCATGTTGCATGAATTCATTTATTTCCATTCTCCATTTGCCTTCAACATATATGCATGCATGCATCCATGAAATCTCTTCATATTTTCACTTCATTTCCTACAAATAAAATAAAAAATGTGCAAATAAATTTTCTCAAATTAAATCATACACAAAATTATCATTATACCCCCCAAATGAAGATGAACAAATGATGATTTGAAGACAATTTAAATTTTGGTTTAAACATGTAAAATGCCCTAATATGCTCATTTATTTAAATAAAAGTAGATTAAATATGGAAGTAAAAATATGCATTTTTACGTGCACATCAAATACCACCACATTATTTTTTTATTCGTCCTCGAATAAACTAAAACTAGGATAATCCATTTTCGTTGGAAACACAATTGCATTGAGCGTATGCAACAAGCTGTTAAACCTATAGGTGTCCCTACTAGGATGAGTGTTGTCTCGTGAGGGTTTTCAACGGATACTACTCACAAAATCCAAATGCGATATGTAAATTCTAATGCGACTACATGATTAAAGTTTTCAAAAATATTTACAAAATGAAAATTTTACCTTTAAATTGACACTAGTTAGTTAAATATAGTTTTGGTCATCATCAAGAAATTTTAGTCCTTTTACTCATCAAAGCTTCCAATAAAAATTAAGTTATCATCACAATTAGACTCTAGTTTGGCTAGTTGTTTAGGTTGAAAACATAGTGCAACTATGAAATGAATCCTTAGTTAATTATTAAGGTTTTACAAAGTGGTATTTTTATTTCTTTTGAATAACAAGTCAAATCAAATAAGTGAAGATAGTGCCTGGATTTCACTTGCTTGCTCTCTCTATTTTGAAAAATATTAACATTATTATTATTGTTTACACACCTAACTCAGATAAACTAAGGCCAGATATACTGATCATGCATTGCCTTTCGGGCTTACGTGAGAAGAGTGCAAAGTGTGGAGTGTGTACACACTTGCGTATGAACACATGACTCTAGATGGTTATTTTTTATTAATTTTATTTTATTTACATATACCTAACTTAGATAAACTGAGACCAGATATACCAATCATGCACTTCCTTTCAGGCTTACGTGAGAAGGGTACAAAGCATGACGAATGTACACACTTACATGTGAACACCTGACTCTAGGTGTTTCTTATTTTTATGAAAGCTTTTTTTAAGCCATTATGAAGAGGTAGTTTTGCAAAATCATCTTAGCACCACTTAACTTAGAAGATCAAAAATGTTATTGCCTTTACCTTAAATCAACCACTCTTTTAAATAAAGATTACAATTAGGACATACTTCATAACTATCACCTATGAACCTTTCTATATACCAGTTAAACCATAGTTACTTATAATCAAACTTTATTTATTTTAGACAAATAAATTTTCAGTTTAATAACCAAAAAAATTTACTTATCCTATAGTGCTCCTTCAAAAATAAATCAATATGCTAAAAAAAAATTTTGTTTTGGAATTATTTTTTGTATTTTGGTTTTCGAAAGAAAACGCAAAAAAAGTAAACCATGAAAAATCAAAAATAAACATGAGACTCCCCCACACTTAATTTTGACTGTGTCCCCACAGTCAATGCATGATATAATGAGTGTGACGAGGAAAAATATATACATATTTACAAGAGAGGGTTAAAATATCTTACTAGACATACTGTAACCCATAAAGAATCATTAGCTCCTCCTCTCGATCACTCGCCAACTCAAAATAAGGTTTTAAACAATGACCATTGACTTTAAAAATCGAACCATCCCTAGGGTTTTCTTTTTCTATGGCACCGTGTGAAAAAACAGTACGTATAATGTATGGTCCCGTCCACCTCGATTTTAATTTCCCAGTGAACAAATGAAGTCGAGAGTCATGGAAAAGAACCTTTTGGTTTGACAAAAATGTTTTTCTTAGGATTGACTTGTCATGAAAAACTTTTGTTCTTTCTTTGTTAATATTTTCGTTTTCATACGCGTCATTCCTGATCTACTCTAATTCACTGAGTTGCAATTTTCTATTTTTGTCAGCCTTTTCAAGGTAAAAATTTATATTCTTAATCGCCCACAACACTTTATGTTCGATGGGAAAATGGCATGTATACAAGCCTAAAAGGAGACATCTTAAGATGGTTTTTTATGCAGTTTTGTTAGCCCAAAATACATCTGTCAATTTTTGTGACCAATCTTTTCGATTTTTATTCACAGTTTTCTCCAAAATTTATTTGATTTGATGATTTGAAACTTCAACTTTGCCACAAGTTTGAGGATGATAAGGAGCGAATAACTTTTGGGTTATCGAGTATTTCTTTATTAGAGATTCAAATGAATGATTACATAAATAGGTTCCATTGTCACTTATTATTGTACGAGGTGTTTCGAATCTCGAAAAGATGTTTTCTATTATGAATTTCACAACAACTTTGTGGCCATTTGTTTTACAAGGAATGGATGAGACGTAATCAACGACAAGAAGAATGTACAAGTTTTCAAAATAATTAGGAAATGGTCCCATAAAGTTAATACCCCAAACAACAAAAATTCCAATCATAGGAATGAGGTTCAATGGCATCATGTTTCATCGAGAGATCATTTTTTAGTGATCATAAGTTTTACAGAACATGAACGTATCTTTGAAAAGCGTAGGCTAGTAAAAACCAGATCGAAGCACCTTTTCGCTATTTTCTTCGGACCAAATTGACCACCACAAGCTTGGTTATGACAAAATGAAAGAACACTTTTGATTTTACAATCTAGAATATATATAACATTGAATGATTTGTTTGGAACAATACTTAAACAAGTATGGATCATTCCAATAGAAGTACTGGACTTGGGAAAGAAATTTATATTTATCTTATTTCGACCAAAATGAAGGAGTTTCCTTAGTGACTAAATAGTTCACTATGTTGGCATACCGTGGTTCGACAAAACGGAAAGGAGTTGTTCATCGGAAAAGTTTTCGTTGATCGGTAAAGAAGATGGCGCGTTTGGAAGACGCGACAAATGATCAACAATGACATTGTCGAATCCTTTTTTACCTTTGATCGTAAGGTCAAATTCTTGGAGTAACGGGATCCAACAGATCAAACGAGACTTAACATCCTTTTTAGCGAAATGGTATCTTAAAGGGAATGATCAGTGTAAAAATTAATGTGTGAGCCAATAAAATAAAGTTGGAATTTTTCGAATCCGAAGACTACAGCTAGAAGCTCTTTTTCAATGGTCGTGTAATTGAATTGAGCATCGTTTAGAGTCATACTAGCGTAGTAGATGACATGAAGAATTTTGTCGATGCGTTTTCCTAAGACAACCCCAATTGCAAAGTTAGAAGCGTCACACATTATTTCAAAAGAAAGATCCCAATTGGGTGAGCACATAATGGGAATGGAAATGAGTTCATTTTTGAGACGTTTGAAAGTAGAAACATAGTCAGAATTAAAGTCAAATGGAACGTCTTTTCCAAGAAGAATCATAAGAGGTCGATCGATTTTACTAAAGTCCTTCACAAAGCGTCGATAGAAACTAGAGTGCCTAAGAAATAAACAAATGTCTTTGACAGATTTGGGAATGGGTAGATTGGCAATTACATCAACTTTCACTTTATCTACCTCAATGCCCTTGTTTGAAATGACATGTCCAAGGACAATCCTATGTTTGACCATGAAATGACATTTTTTCTAGTTTAACATTAAATGTTTGTCCTTACATCGATTCAGAAACAACTCAAGATGGCATAAGCACTCGGAAAAAGAATTTCCAAATGTGGAAAATCATCCATGAACACTTCAAAAAAGCATTTGGTCATATCGGAAAAGATGCTAACCATGCATCTTTGGAAAGTAGCAGGAGCATTGCAAAGGACAAAAGGCATATGTCGATATGCAAAGGTGCTAAAGGGACGCATGAAAGTCATTTTCTCTTGATCTTCGGGAGCGATCAAAATTTGGTTATAACCGCAGTAACCATCAATGAAGCAATAGAATTCGTGGTTGGCTAATTGTTCAGGAATTTGGTCAATGAAAGGAAGAGAAAAGTGATCTTTATGGATTGCAACATTTAATTTTCGATAATCAATGCAAATACGCCAAACTGTTTGAGTATGAGTTGGAATGAGTTCGTTAGAGTCGTTCTTGATAATTGTAAGTCGAGACTTTTTAGGCATGACATGAATTGGGCTTACCCATGAACTATCAAAAATGGAGTATACGATTCCGTTATTGAGGAGTTTAAGAAACACGAACAACATCCTTCATTTTTGGGTTAAGCCTTCGTTGTGCATCCGAACATGCTTGGCATCATCAATTAAATGGATACGATGTTGAATGAGAGTGGGACTAATTCCCTTTATACAAGTTATTGACCATCCAATTGCTTCTTTATTTTTCGACAAAATTGAAAAAAGAAAAGCTTTCTTGATCAAGAGAGAGTTGCAGATATTATGATTGGAAATGTTTCGTTGTCACCTAAGTATGCGTACTTAAGGTGATCAGGAAGGGGTTTGAGTTTTAACCTCGGAGGTTGCTCAATCAAAGAATTCGGTTAGAGTTTCGATTCAACAGTAAAGGGTTCAAATGGAAGCACATTTTCAATTTCGTTAGGCGCATCTTGAAATAGTTGTTCGTATTCGATCTCGTGTTCGTGGTTAAGGTCAACTGTTTCGTAGTTAAAAATTTCTTGAATGGAGCTATTTCCAACGTTTGGTTTATTGATTCGTTTGATTGGTTTTCAAGATTGAATATGTTAAGATCTAAAGTCATGTTTCCAGTAGAAATTTTCATCGAACCGTTTTGACAATTGATTAGAGCATTTGTAGTAGCCAAGAAAGGTCGGCCTAAATTCAATGGAATTTGACTCATCGGTTTGTTCATTGGTTGTGTCTCTAAAACAATGAAATCTACGCGGAATATAAATTGATAAATTTTGATGAGTTTGTCCTCGATTTCTCCCCTGGGTTTCTTAATCGACTGATCGATAAATTGAAGAGTTACTTTCATTGGTTTTAGTTCACCCAAGCCAAGTTGTAGGTAAACTGAATAAAGAAGCAAATTGACACTCACACCCAAGTCTAGTAAGCACTTGTTAATCGTTTTGTCTCCTATCGTGCACGAGATCGTCGGACATCCAGGATCTTTGTATTTAATGAGAATTAATTGGGATAAGACTTAACTAAGTCCGACAGCTAAGAAAACTTTCTTGGGTACATTAATGTGTTATTTTTGAGTACACAAGTCCTCGAGAAACTTAGTGTAAGTTGGAACTTGTTAAATGATATCAAGAAGAGGGATGTTTACTTTGACTTGTTTAAAAAATTTCAACATCCTTTTCATTTGATCAAAGTGTTTTTTAGGTCCAAGATGATGTGGAAATGGAACACGATACTCAGTAGGTTGGTCTACTTGAGTATAAGAAGAATTTGGATTGGCAGTTGATTCATGTTTGGCTCAATGTTTTGTTCTGATTCTCTTGTCGTTTTTGAAGTGTTAAAAGGAGCTTTCAGTAAATCGTTTGGATTAACAACTTGGTTATCGATTTGTTTACCGAAATGCAAAGTCATGATAGCATTCATTTGGTTTACATTGCTGTCTTGAACGACGTGGGCTTGATTTGAATTCGGGTTTTGATTTTTGGGATTCCAAATTGGCTGACTTGGGAATGTACCTTGTTTACGTTCACTCATAGAGGTGGCTAATTGACTCATTTGCATTTTAAGTTTTGTAATCGACTGACTCTTATTCTGCATGTACGAAGTTAATTTTTTTTGCAAATTACTGTTTGAATGGAGGCTTCGAGTGGTTGCTTTAGTCAAAATTTCAAGATGTTTCTCAAGTGAAGTCAATCGTTTATCGTCTTGGCGAGCAAAGATTGCTGCGGTTGATTTTGAGATGCACCCGCAAAATTTTGATGAAAATAATTGGGTTAAAAGGGAGGATTCGAAGCATTACTCGAAAATGCTTGAAAATTGAGACGATCCAAATTCGTGTTGGAATTATTTTGGTTCCATGCAAAGTTAGGATGATTTCTTCAACCAGGATTGTACGTTGAAGAAAACGGATCATTTCTAACCTTGTTAAAAGCATTGAGCTGTTTAATTGAATTAGGGCACTGATCGGCTATGTGATTCAGACCGTTGCTTTTATAACACATTGGTTGGGAAGCTTGGTTCATTTGGTTGGATGTGAAAACGTTGTCGAAATTATTGATCATTGCATCGATTTTAGCTTCCAAAGCTAACAGTGATCCTATTGAATGTGCACTCGATCGTGAGTAAATTAATTTTTTGTTAGAACGGTCCCATTGGGATGAATTTTTGGCCAAGTTTTCAAGAAATTGCCAAGCATCGCTGTGATGTTGGTTAAGAAAATTGTTTTGGCACGTCGATTCAAGCATGGTTTGTAAGCTATTTTCAAGTCCATCGTATAAGATTTGACAAATAGTCCATTTTTTGAAATTATGGTGTGGATATTTTATCAAAAGCTCTTTAAATCTTTCAAAATATTTTTCAAAAGGTTCGCCCTTGAGTTAATGAATATTCGCAATTTCGTTTTGGATTTTAGTTGTTTTTTCCAAGGGGTAGAACTTTTTTAAGAAAACTTTAACAAATTCTTCCCAAGTTTTAATCGAGTTTAATGGTAAGCTGTTTAATTGCCAAATTTTGGGAGCGTGATAATATGATTGGAATGAATTTCAAAGTGATTACCCATTGGGGCTGGTAATGTGATACAGGATGGAATAGAAACTCTATCGGGAAAGATTCTATCCATGAGAGTTCGAGGAGCGTTTTCGTTTGCCATCATTGGAGGATCGTTTGTTCGAGTTAAACGATTTTATGTTGTGTCAAGAGTCCAGGTACTCATGCATAAGTGAGAAGGTCAAAGAGAGAAAGAAGTGAGAATCGAGTTTAAGAGAATGAAACAAGGTTTAGAAGATGAAATCAAGTGAAAAATTGTTTTTTCTAAAGGAAAAATATTTACCAATAGAAATTTATTTTTCAAAAGGGAGATTTGATTTTTATTTTTGGAATTTGGATTTTTTTCTCTTTTTAAATGTTTTTTTCCTTTAAGTTTTTGTTTTCGTTTTGAAAAGATTTTTTTTAGTTTTTTGTTTTTCTAAAAAAATTAACTTAAATAAAAATGCTTGTTTTTGGATTTTTGATTTTCTTTGATTTTTTTCTTTATTTTTCAAAGGAAAAGATTTGAAAAGATTTTTTTTGGATTTAAAAAAAAAACTAAGTCAAGTAAAATGTACAATTTTTTTTACTTTTGGATTTGTTTTTTCTTTTGTTTTTTATATATGCATGAACTAATGCAACTAAATGAATGCAAGGACTTGATTACAATTTTTTTGTCCTTAGTAGCTCCTAACCCAAAATCGTATAATCATACTTTGTCTTAATCCAATAAAATAGTTCTTAGCCAGGTAATGAACATGAGTTATCGGCGCACCATGAATCTTCGTAACAATATAGCCAAAGGTTTAAGTAGCTTTAGAAAAACAATCACTATAATATTTACAAATCATCGTAATATTTTTATATGATTATTTCTCTGCCGTAGCCTAGACACCAAGAAGTTAGATTGTCGAAAGAAGATAACTTGTTAAGATACAACTAAGCCTTATGTGAGCTCGCGACACCCTTAAGTCTAAAGTCTAACCGTTATTATTAGTCAAATTCTATGATGAAATGCAATATATGGGCCAAGAAGGGGTGATGAAATCCCCCAACTTATGTGGATTTGGGTGTTGCCCTTAAAAAGATAAGATTATATGAATGCAAAACTGAAAATAAAGATGAATTAGCGATGCAACTACAAATGAATTTTGATTTTTTTTGTTTCTGGAAAGATTTTTTAAAATATAAGCAACCAACAATGCAATGAAAATAGAAACAAATGATAAGAGTACGATACCAGAGCATGCAGAATTATTAGCAATTTTATTTTAAAGTAGCGATTTTTTTCTTAAGCAAGTGATTTATTTTAGCAAACAAAGCAGTTATTTGGCAAGCAAATCCTCTCCTTCTGATTTTGCAACCAAAAAATTATTGAACAAGATATATATATATATATATATATATTATGTATGTATGTATGTATCTATCTAAAACAAAACAAATTTTTTTTGCAAAGGCATTTTTTTTGGATTTTACTTTGAAATCAAAAGTGTTTACACAAAGCCAAACAAAATAAAGCTTAAGAGAAAACCGAACTCAACATTTTTTAAAAAAACAACGGAACCAAACCAAACTAAATTTATTTTTATTTTTATTTTTTTTAACTAAATGAGAACAAAACAAAGGCAAATGAAATAATTTTTTTTAAGAAGAGAAGAGAACAAAAGTTAGACAAAAGAAAACTTAAATAACTAAACTCAATCCAAATTACAAAAACAATTATTTTTAGTGGAGAAAAAAAATAACTTTTTTTGGAAGGAAAAGAATTCACAGTTGTATTAAAATCAAGAAAAAAAATTTAAACTTTTATCCGAAACATGCTCACAAGCCCAACACACACGATCCAATTAAAAGGTTTTGATCCCAAACTTATATTTCAAAATCACATAGAACACGGAAACCAAAATTTCAACCAAAACAAATACCCAAATTTCAAAAATCATCAAATCGGCAAAAGTCGACCTCGTCTAATCAGAAAACCGATAATTCAAGAATTGAAGGTTCGATTTTGAGTGAAGCTGGAATTCACGGTTGAGGTGACTTTGGGTTAGTAGAATTGGTAGGGGGTTTTAGGGAGATTCGGTGTCTAGGCGAACTGCAATTGTGAAGGAGGATGTGCGGGTAATGGAGAATGGTAGTTGCAGGTAAGCAAGGCAGATGCAGGTTTGTTTGAGTTAGCAGAGGAAGGGATGATGTGTTGCTGTCGAGATAGTGAATTGGGAAGTTGGTTAGGGGGTGGAAGTGAATGCGACAATGATGTTGTGGGTAGTGATTTTAAGGATTGTAGGAGATTGTGAAGGGGATTGCAGTGTGGAGAAGTGGAGTTGTAGCAGTTTGGGTTTTGTTTGAGGGACAAGGCAAAGGTAGGGGGAAAGTTGAATTGTAATGGGGTTGTACCAGTGATGCGGTACTGTTGTGGTGAAGTGGGGGATGGAGGTGGATATTGTTATGGTTGTTGTATTGCTGTTTGCAATGGTGTGGCTAATGTGATGACAGTAGGAGATGATGGTAGTCTCTGTCTGTTTGTTTGGTTGAAGTGTGTTAAAGTTGTAAGAGATAGTAAGGAGGTTTAGGGATTGAAGGCAGTGTCACTGTTGCTGGAGTTGATTGATGGTTATTGCTATTTTGGATGTGGTTGATTTGTAGGTTGTGGGAGGTGGTGGGGTGGCAGCATGCAGGAAATTAGTGAATAAAGATAGTTTTCTGGGTGTTTGGTCGTAGAGAAATTTGGGATTGTGTTGAAGTAGCAGGTAGATAGTGGTTTATGTTGTTATACGTCTAGTATACCAAAACAGAGAATAATCAATTATAAACTCGTCGCACAAGTTTATAACTCAGATTTTCACTACACTGGAATTCTGTATAAATTATTATAACAGTATGAATGTTGTAAATAAGTTACAACAACAGCGTTGTACTATTTTGAGAAAATAGTATAACTAGAATAAAGAATAGAATATAGAATAATGTATATAAATATACAAATAGTCTAGAATTCTAGCCGGATTATGTCTGAGGCTCGTCGTAACGATTTCCTTAAGAATTTTATTTCAAAATTCTCCTAAGATACAACAGACGAATTCTGCTCGAGATTGTAATGAGTATATCACTCTGTGATTTAGAGTATAGTAGCAGAAGAAAAGAAGAAGATTCAGATTCTTAAATCAGTGAGGAAAGTGATCAATTTTCCTTCTTATTTATAGTTGGTCCGTATCTCTTCCGAACGGTCGTGTCTGCACCCGTTCGCTCAAACAGTCGCGTCCGTACCACTTCGTACAGTCGCACCCGCTTGCTATTTGCTTCTGTTTGCCCGCACCAACTTCAATCGGGTCGCACCCGCTCATGCCGCATCCATTCACCCGCGTCTGCTTCAGTCGGGTCGCACCCGCCTGTGTTTGCGCCTATTCAACCCGCGTCCGCTTCAGAAGTCGCACCTCCTCGGCAATCCGCGTCCGCTTATGAACAGTCGCATCCGTTCGTATAGCCTGCAGCTGTTAAAAAAGCCCGGTCCAGTTGCAGTAAAAATACGAGTACCATATTAGACCCAAACCCAAACCCGAGCCCGGCCCGGTTCGGTTCGGTCGGTCGGACGGCAGCGGTGCGCGTGCGTGTGTGGTTGGAGATGCATGATCTCCCTCCTCACAACGAAGCATACGTTTGGGAGCCCCAGACCCCCAACCTCCTCATGAGAAAGCCATATATAAACCATATAGCTTCAATAATTTGGCGATGTGGGACTTTGTATATTTTATTCATTTCATTTGTTAAGGAATTCCAACAATCCCCCACATGAATGATAATATACATATCCCCCACACAAAGCGAAATATCACAGAGCATATATGGAATAATGCTTTATCGTGGATAAGTAGATATTTCACTTTGAACTTTCCCTAGTTAAAACTTATCGGATCTACTTGGCTAATCGGTGAATTATTTCATCTTGAACCGTCGGCCTTTATTGTATATCCAGACAATAAGCTTTACGAAGCATTGATTCCCTTCTCATTCTATCTCTTGGTTGTGTTCATTTTGGTCCTGAATAATTTTTGGTTCTGCGAGTGTTTTTAGAGAATAAAAGCCTTTTAATATTCTCATAGAGCCGACCCAGCTCACACTGACATATGTGATCGCAACCATTAAGAGTATCCTACATATACCCCACTTGTTATTTTCAAGATATGGTCATCATTAATAAACATAGTTTTAACTTTTAAATACTTCTGTAGGCATGCATTTATATTGTGCACCATAGGAATGGAGTTGGACTATGTCCACGCAAATGCATTACGTCTTGAGTTACTCAGAACTGGTTTGCCTATTGATCCTAATCCGTGGGATCTCCAGTCACTAGGATAGGTTTCCGTATAAGGTAACTCTTCTTGGTTTAGGCTTTTAAACTCATTCCCCTCGATGTGCAGTCAATTTTATCTCTTGATAAACCTTTAGTAAATGGATCTGCTAGGTCATCATTTGTTCTCACATAATCAATAGAAATAGTTCCATTAGAGAGTAACTGCCTAACTGTGTTATGGCGACGACGTATGTGTCGTGATTTGCCATTATACACAAAGTTTTTCGCTCTACTAAGCGCTGCTTGATTATCGCAGTGAGTACATATGGCCGTCACAGGTTTGGGCCAAAATGGAAAACTCAGATTCCATGACACTACTGCTCCTGCAAGGGTAAAGACATAACCAATTGTGGATTTTGATTCCTCTGAATCTGCAATCCAGTTTGCATCACTATATCCTTCTAATACTGCAGGATATTTTTCATAATGTAAGGAAAAGTTAGTGGTATTTTTTAAATATCCCAACACTCTCATTAGTGCTTTCTTAGGAGACGGAATTGAAACTTTTTGCCAAGCACCCCCACACTTTGAGGTATTTAAACTTGGTTTCTGTCCTTTCCATAACTCATATGGAATTGTAACCATTTTAATTGTGGCGAATACGGTGATGTTGTTTAATGAATTATTCTATTTTCTGCACAGAACTGTTCAAACGGTGATTCATATTCTCCACCTCGATCAGAGCTCAATATCTTGATCTTTCTATTTAACTAATTTTCTACCTCAGTTTTGTATTCTTCAATTTTGGGAAATTTATGTATCCTAATCTATCATGCCATAGTAAAATATCGTTTTCAAGCACATAAGAAACTTCAATTTTATTAACAGCACAATCAGAATACATAGTTTTATTGCCAACAACGGCTACATTTGCCTTAAATAGGCCATCACGCTAAGAAATCGGACTCGTCCATTTCCATGTTGTCAACTATATTCGCTTCTGAGTTGCGTTCCTTCTTGTATCTGCAATCTCTAGCGGCGTGTTCCATTTTGCCACAAACCCAACATTCACCATTAAACTTCTTGGTTTGTTTGTTGTCTTTGGATTTGTTTTCAGGTGCTTTCCTTTTCTTCTGGAAATTCCTCCTTTTGTTTTTGGTCTTTGACCCTTCGGCCACAAATGCCTCATCGCTTTGTTTTGTTATTCCACGGTTATCTGCCTCAATTTTCAATCGGACTATGAGATCCTGTAAAGAGATTTCCTTCTTTTTATGCTTTAGATAGTTGCGGTAATCTCTCCATGACGGCGGCAGTTTTCCCGTGATGGCTTCAACCAAAAACGATTCTTCAACCTTATGACCTTCCGCCTCGAGTTCATGAATGATGATTTGCAATTCATGTAGTTGAGCAGTCACCGGTTTGGAGTCAACCATCTTGTAGTCCATGAATTTGTCTACAATGAATTTCTTAAGACAGATATTCTGCATCCTGTACTTTGTGGTAAGTGCATTCCAGGGTGCTTCTGATGTCTTTGAGGGCTGATACACATTGTATAGCACCTTGTCGAGACAATTCAGAATATAGTTTCTGCATAAAAAATCGGAATGCTTCCACATATTCACCTCTGCTTCCTTGCCTAGTGCAGGAATTGGTTCCTCCTCCTCGAGGTACTTTTGCAGACCGAGTGTGTGAGATAAAACAACATCTGATTCTTCCATGTCAAGAAATCATCACCATCTCCCTTGAACGGTTCAGGTCTGTTGTGAGTAGTATTCTTTGAAAATTCTACTGTTGCCATCTCTGTTTTAGTAAGAAAACAGTAAAATTCTTAAGATGTTATACGTCTAGTATACCAAAACAGAGAATAATCAATTATAAACTCGTCGCACAAGTTTATAACTCAGATTTCCACTACACTGGAATTCTGTATAAATTATTATAACAGTATGAATGTTGTAAATAAGTTACAACAACAGCGTTGTACTATTTTGAAAAAAATAGTATAACTAGAATAAAGAATAGAATATACAATAATGTATATAAATATACAAATAGTCTAGAATTCTAACCGGATTATGTCTGAGGCTCGTCGTAACGATTTCCTTAAGAATTTTATTTCAAAGTTCTCCCAAGATACAACAGACGAATTCTGCTCGAGATTGTAATGAGTATATCACTCTGTGATTTAGAGTATAGTAGCAGAAGAAAAGAAGAAGATTCAGATTCTTAAATCAGTGAGGAAAGTGATCAGTTTTCCTTCTTATTTATAATTGGTCTGTATCTCTTCCGAACGGTCGTGTCTGCACCCGTTCGTTCAAACAGTCGCGTCCGTACCACTTCGTACAGTCGCACCCGCTTGCTATTTTCTTCTGTTTGCCCACGCCAGCTTCAATCGGGTCGCACCCGCTCATGCCGCATCCATTCACCCGCGTCTGCTTCAGTCGGGTCGCACCTGCCTGTGTTCGCGCCTATTCAACCTGCGTCCGCTTCAGAAGTCGCACCTCCTCGGCAATCCGCGTTCGCTTATGAACAGTGGCGTACGAACACCCGAGCCTGGTCCGGTTCGGTTCGGTCGGTCGGACGGCGACGACGCACGCGTGTGTGTAGTGGAGATGCATGATCTCCCTCCTCATAACGAAGCATACATTTGGGAGCCCCAGGCCCCTAACCTCCTCATGAGAAAGCCATATATAAACCAATATAGCTTCAATAATTTGGCGACGTGGGACTTTATATATTTCATTCATTTCATTTGTTAAGGAATTCCAACAACAAATGTGATTGAGGAGAGTGGGTTGAAGGAAGGTAGAAGCAAAAGCAGGTGGAAGACAGTGGCAGTTAGGTGATGGGCAGAAGTGATGGTTGATAGGAAAATGTAGAAGAAATAGAACTGTAAAAACTTGTTGCAATCTCATATGTAAAGAGAAATGCAAATGTACAGTTCAAATGTAAATGTACAGAGAAATGAAAAATAAACAGTTCAAATGCAAAATGTGTAATCAACAATTCAAATGCAAAATGGTATATATGTTTTCTCTTATATGTAGTTAACAGAGAAATGTAACAAATGTTCAAAATGCACAGGGAAGAACAGTAACAAATGCTAACTAACAAGTGAAATATCATTGTGATTTTTTTTTCTTTTTTTCTTGAGAAACTAAACAAAATAAAATGGCTAAAATATAAAAATAATTCGAAGACTAAGTTTAAAATTAAATTGCAATTCCCGGCAATGACGCCAAAAACTTGTTAATTAACGATGGAAATTTCTATCGATTAGAAAACCGTTGTTAAAAATTATTAACATTATAAAACCATAAGTGCACGGTGCACAATTGTAGTACGTATGCAAGTACGGATCGATCCGTAGAGAAATAATTAAATTACTCAATCAAATCAGCCCAAAGATTTGAAGTGATTTTAGACTAAGAAAATGTATAAATTAAACTAGAGCAATGATGAATAAAACTATGATAATAAGGAGCAACTTAGAGGCAAATGCACTTCCAATCATTCATATAAATCAACACAAAATTCACTTGTAATCTCTCACTCAAATAGTAAGTAAAAATGATACATGTGTTTATTATAAGTATGATTTATTTGTAGCACAACTTAAATCATCAAACTCTAACACATCATTCAAACTCACTTATCAACACTCATGAAAACGACATGAAAATTAAAAATAAAATATATTTTAAGTGTTATCTATTTACTATTAATTACTAACATATGCCATCAAATTTTGATTCTTGTTTGACTTTCATTATCAAAATCACTTAGGCGAATGAGCAAATAGTTTATGTTTTAAATGGAGTTAAGCATAACCTATTTGAGATGTCAACATATGCTATCAACATTCAGTAAAAAAGAAACATAAACCACCATCGTTCATATTTTTAATTAAGCACATATGAAAGATCACAAATGATATCATTATGTTAATTTAATATGTTACATGAGAGCTTCATTACCCCTAAAACGAAGAGCTTTAGCTACTCATATTTGAAAACATATTAACAATAAGTGATTTTAATATAAACATAAATGAAGAGAAGTGCTAATTAAAAAAGGAAGAACCAACTACTTTCAAAAAATAAATCTAAACTAGTTGCATAAATTAAAAGAGAGCATAAGATAATAAAAGAGCATAAAAGAAAGTTGCATAAAAGAAATGAGCATGTAAACAAAACCTAATAAGAAGAAGGCTAAGAAACCATTAAAAAGACATTTTATTTATCATTGATTTTGTAGGTACAACTTGCATGAAAGTTAGAAAAATAGTTACCTAATTCATATTTTAGCGGACTACCTAAAATGTCCTTGAGAAAGTGTAACCTCCAAGTAATCATTAATGATATAATTAATCTCCACTAACATGCCTTTAAGCCTCCATTAACATGTGCATGTGCTTTAAATTATGGACCATATGGTAGTGCGTATGTGGGCTCCTCTATGTTGCATGAATTCATTTATTTCCATTCTTCATTTGCCTTCAACATATATGAATGCATACATCCATGAAATCTCTTCGTGTTTGCACTTTATTTCCTATAAATAAAAATAAAATGTGCAAATAAATTTTCCCAAATTAAATCATACATATAATTACCATTTTACCCTCTGAATGAAGATGAACAAATGATGATTCGAAGACAACTTAAATTTTGGTTTAAACATGTAAAATACCCTATATGCTCATTTATTTAAATAAAAGTAAATTAAATATGAAAGTAAAAATATGCACTTTTATGTGCACATCAAAAGGGGAAACTAAACATAGTTAAGAAGGAGGAATATGATGAGGATAAAATGATAATAGCCTTTATTCTTATACCCTAAACCCTTCCATTCTCTCCGCTTCATCATTCGTCCTGCATTCACAGACCAAACAAAAACAATACTAAGCTTATGCCGGCCATTATTAAGAAGATTTAAAGGGAAGATAAGCTAGGATGCAAGCAAAAAGCTTGAAGAAATCAATCTAAGGGTAAGTCTCAACCTTCTTAACACAAAGCCAAGGTGAATAATAACTACGTCTCATGTTTTGATAATGATTTCGGTTTTAAAGGATAAATCTATTTATTTGCAAGTTATGTGCAATGTTATAGTGATTAAATGATTATATGCCTTAAGTTGATTATTTATAGAGATTTAATATTAATTTTATGATATTTTTAGATTAGAAAACCTATCATATAACACCCAAATTAGTTGCATTTTTGATATACGGTTGAAAATATTATTTTAGAAGTGGGCTTCAAGTTTCATAATCTTCTAAGTAATTATGGATTTATTATGAATGTACTATGAGAGAAAATAGTTAATTTCGGGTTTAAATTATTTAAGGCAATTATATAACGTTTTTAGGTCTGAAATTTACACATGTTCTAAAACACATTTAATGTGAATTATTGTGATTTTTGGGAATTTTTCCTAAGAGTTTAGAATGAGTAAATAAATTATTTTCAATGGAAAGGGCTAATTGCTTAAATAGAATTTGAAATTTGGGCTTAAGTTTAATTGTTTGAGTATTCATGTATATAGCATGTGGCAGTATTTTCATAGAAAGAAATTGGTAAAGTTTTATAAGCCCATGAGATTTTGACAAATATTAATGGTTAGGTAAAAGGAGTTTCTTTTAAACGCAAAAAATAATAATACAATTTTAACTTAATTACAGCCTTTTCGCTTACCAGACAAGCTTTCGTCACCATAATTCCACCCATAATCCATTTGAAATCAATATACATTGTATCAAGCCATTGGTACATAGTGTATTAGCGTTAGGAGAAAGGAAGTGGTGGTGTAGATGGCATGCTAGCGAAAGGGGTAAAGCCGCTTTTCAAAGCTTTCGAACCTATACACCTACATTAAAAAAGTGTTTCGAAAGGGTTGCCACTTTGAACCCCTTGGATAACCTAGTTACATTAGTTAGAGGCCTCTTTTATATCCCTTAGATCAATGAGTATGGAAGGTAGGTTTCGAACCAATACCTTTCCGCAACCATTGAGTCGCTTTCCCCTTAACCCATACATGCAAAAGAGAAGGTGTCACACATATACCTTTCGACATGGTTAAGACCGCTTTGCTTTAGGACATAAGTATAAATGTGGAGGCATGTTGCCATCACCCTACGTCTTTCGAAAGGACGGCTTTCGAATGTGTCCCCTTTTATACCTTGTAGTTTGTTTTGTCTTCAAACTATGCTTTCAAAAGAAATACTTTTAATTGGTTCCGAAATTATGCTTCCGTAGCTTTTTACTTGAACGTAATGCTTTCGAAAGATATGTTTTTGAGTGTTTCGAAAGGAATGCTTCCAAGTGTTTCGAAAAATATGTTTAATGGTTCGAAAGAGAATGTCTAAGATTTTAGGTAATGATTTCGAAAGGTCTATTTCCAATGCATTTGAAAGGAAGGTTTTGGCCTTTCGGTATAATGTTTTCAAGATTAAAGTATTTAACTTGTTTTTAAGGGATAAATAATTCTATTGATTTTAGGTTTTCATCAACATTGTTTTATAAAGCATATATCATAGCATAAGTATTTTGAGTAAAGTAAAGAGTATAATTTCCTTGCTTTATAAAGATATGATTACAAATGTAAATCATTTGTAAAGATTGTTTTAAAGGAAATGAAATTTGAATAGGGTGGTTATTTGAATATGGTGGTCAGCCCAGATATTTTCTAAAAGAACGACTCAGATTTTTGAATACCAGATGGAACTGGTGTGGGGTCGTGCCCTATACTTTAGCTAGTAGCCCCTAGCTAATATAAGTCCAAAATTCCAGTGTGTAGGGCTTTATCACAAGTAAAACTAAAATGATATTACACAGGGAAAGGAATTCAAATAATAGAGATAGGTTATTGGTGAGCTCTCAAAACCATTAGGACCAGTTAACCCTAGGAGAAGTAAGTTAAGGACAACCCGTCCAGTATTGTATCTAACAAAAGTTAGAATACTTATTATGTCTGGTAGGCCCGAGTCAGCCAGTGGTTAGTAGTCATCAAGGTAAAACTTTAATGTTCGGACAGATAGTCCATTGAATACCAGATTTATATAGATATATGTTATTGCTATTGTTGTTATAATCAGTTTGATTGCAGGATTTTAATTTGCAAAGGATACGATTTTAAGAGGATATTAGTGAAGGGAAACCCATTCCACTAAGCGGTGTGGTCTCACTTAATATCAGTAAATCGAGATGTAATAGAACTATGCACACCAGGCTTTATGTCCGACTCGAAGTTTGTGCTTTCCCCTTAAACCTCGGAAGCTCAAAATTTAATTTGAGTAGATTGAGTTTAAGGTATTTTGGGTTTTAGTATGTGATGAATAAAGCTTCCGAAGGCATCTATGAGGCAAAGCTAGCTATGTAATAGTTATTTAGTATTATTGTTCCACTATGATGTTTTTGTTGACTGATATGCCTACTTAGTACTCTGAACATCCAAGGAGGCATCTTCATATGTCCCCCTTGGCGTATTTTGTAATAATTATATTTATCTAAACCTAGGAATCATTTTGGGATTATGTAATTGAATATGAAATATTTATTTAAAATGTAATATGAAAAGCTGGTTTGAAATCTGTGTTCATTTAATTTCATAGTCATGTGCTTCTGATATTATGGATGCCATTGACATTACCGTATCTTTTCACTGGAAGTTAATAGTGCAGATGACTACAACATCTATAGCGGTTAGCTTCGGGCCTCAAAATAGGGGATATTACAGCTTGATATCAGAGCATAGGTCTATGAAAACTTAAAAGAAATTTTAAACCTAAAATGATTTGAAAAAAACATAATCCTAAGGAATTAGAGAAAAGATTGGGGTATGGGATAACGTTATAGTAATGTACTTGTATTCTTTATATATAAGTATACACTTTATCTCCATCTTTCGATCTCCTTTAGGTTATTCTTTTGTATCTTACAAAGATTCGAATGCAGATTTAAAGGAAGTAAGATATGAATGCTAGGAATGGAAGATTTAACCTTGGTGGAGGAAGCACCACAACTTATGGAAATTCCATACCGAATACTCAATGGAATCCAAGCCGAGAACAAGCTGCTAATGTGGGTGATGGAGCACCGCAAGTTGATATGGAGCTATGTATCAGTTCTTCATCAATATGATGCAAGCTAGAGCTTCTACGGGATTAATTGGAGGAAATGTTTAAGGAGGAAATCAAGGAGCTTCAGTGGTTAATAACTGTACAGTATTGAGCGAAGATTATGTTAGGCTTGGAAGGAAGCCATTTATCGGGACCGAGGACGCAATTGAAGTGGAGAATTGGTTGCTTTATTGCAAATGATTTTTGCTAGTTTAGGACTCAACAATGAGCAGCAAAGGAGATTGACATCCAGATAGTTGCAAAGGGCGGCACTGTACTGGTGGAATAATGTTATTGTAGGAGCAGCTGAAGAGGCTATGACTTGGGCATAATTCAAATGGAGGTTTGAAGAAAGGTTCATTGTGATAACCCAGATTTTTGGGCATCAGATAATTGGATAATTATCTGGTTTAACTATCGAAAATAATAATTTATAGATTGAACAAATAAATGTGATAATCTCCTTTATAAATTATTTAGAATTGGCAAAATTGTTATTTTCAATTAATAATAATAATGTGTTGTTTATATATTTATATATATTTTAAATAGAATTATTATTTACAAATTGAATGTGTTTAGAATCTCACAATCGCAGCGGAACAACATATAATAATTAAATGAATAATCTTTAAACAAAAGAATTATATCAGTTATTACATTACATCATATTACATTTCATTACATCATCAGAGTATACAACTATCAAACAACAACAAACAATGGAAAAGAAATACTATATACTAGATGATACGCCATGCCATCCATCTTGCCTCCAGCAACTCCTGAATTCCAGAATATCCTGATAAACCTAACTCTTGACTGCCCGTGTGGAAACTGGTGGGCACCTAAAGTTTAGGAAGGAAAACAATAAACTCCGAGTCAGTCATGTGACTGGTGTGAGAACTAAAACAATTTATTTTTAAAACAAAGAATGAGATAATGTTAAAATAGATTCACAATGCTTTTTAAAAATGAGACTACCATAAGGCCTCCCGCACACACACACAATGCAAACGCAGAATCGGAGGAGATTTCTCCTTATGATAGTCAAAGATGCTTGATACGCATTAAAAAGAAACATTTGATATTATTATTAGTGCATAGTGTAGAAAAAAAATCATTTCGAAAGTAAAGATATAAATCTTAGCCAGCATAGGCATTCTGCACTTATGCCTACTATAGCTACCATGTTCAATAGCAGGTTACCGCCACATTCCATGGCAGGTTATACAACTAAAACCGTACAAGATCGTATTGTTTCTTTGGATTTCCAACAAATGGTCAGGCCAAGGAACTTCCCATTGCCACATGGAAACGCCTCTGGAATGACGTCCCGAGAACCAAATCGGATCTCTGCCACCACAAGGCCGGGTTACCCCTAACTGGGTAACTACTGACACGAATATGTCATCCCCTGATCATAACCGATCTACATCCGAGGATCCTCGATTTCCAACAACCACAAAGTAATAAGTTTGCAGCAACAACATAGGTTAAATATCTAGGCTCCACACCATGATACCACCTCTATCCATAAGGAATGACATACACACGGGCATAACCCTAATAACCTTGCTGCATCCTTCCTGTTTTGACCATTTCCGGGGTGTGAGGTCTGACGAAGTCTCGTCCACAAAGCCCGCTTTGGCACAAAGACATGCTTTGGGTCAATAAATGATCAAAGTAATGATCACAAAGATAAATGATCAAGCAAATGATCATATCACAAATGATCAAACAATGATCATTTCACAGCAACACTCAGCATGTCACATTACCAAATTGGAAATATATTGCTGATAACCATCAACTACATAACCTCTGAGCTCGTACGTCTCAGAGAAGGGTGTTAAGCTAAGAGAATAAATTCTCCGCCACCAACAGAAATATATTTGAAAGAAATCAGCTTTATATCTCAATTTGTAATGTCAGACATACTATCCATACAAGTCTGTTCCGGGATCGAACAGAACTGAAGGCACTTACAAAGAAGTCCTTGCAATCCGGATATTCACTAATCACGACTGGACTTCCCATCACATATGGAGTCTCTATACCGGGGACAAGTCGATGCAAAGACATTCGACGAGTTGTCCTTTCGCTTTTGAAAATATCCGGTCTTCAACACCGGTCTTCAAATGCAATTCATAACGACGTATCACATATTCAGAATGGGTTATATGACCCCAAAGTCCTTTCCCGGCTAACCCAAATAGTGAGCGCTTATTTAAAAATAAGCGTGGCATTCAAATTCAAACAAATCACAACAAATACCCATTCAAGGTAAATATTGATAGTCGGTTATTGAACTATCAATGGATATGCACAACATCACCAGATTCCAAATAATTTTCCAAATTATTTATTTTCCAAAAATATCTTTACAAGATATATAATTTTCACACTTAAACCATTTGAAAACAATTTTCAAATCGCTTTTCACATTTACCACTTTTGAAAACAAATTTCAATCATTTTCCTTACGCGGAAATACTTTCATTTCAACATGGTTCATTTAAACCAATTAAATAAATCCTTAACGATTTACTTTATATTTACGTTCCAAATCCGTAAATTTTTCCCACATTTCAAAAATAAATCAACGTTTATTTTTAAACAAATTCCTCTTTTCATTTATTAATTCCATAGTGAATTTACATTCCAAAATATTTATGAATACACGATTTCAATTATTCATTTTCAATTTATCTTCAAAAAGATAAATTCTCAAAAACGTTTCATTTCACATTGGAAAAACATTTCCATACTTACTTATTAATAAGTAATTCACAAATCTATTTATTTTCAACCTTTGGAAAATATTCAATATACTTAAATCTAAATTAAGTATATATTTCAATCTTTAAGTAAATCATTCTCTTAAACATATTTATTTGGGCCAAAACGAATATTACGTAAAACATCGTTACGACAATCCAAAATCACTAGTATGGGGATTCGAAATTAAGATAGATATATATAAATCCCAATACTATACAAAATATTTCCTTTCGGAAATTATTTACTATAACAACAGTGTTATAGTCCACCATTTCCTTTTATTTCTCGAAAACGTCTATTTCAACAATGAATGTTGAAATCTATGGTTTCGAATCTTAACACATTTTAAAAACATCGTTAGATCGTTTTAATTCTATTTAAAACATCACATCCAAAACAATTTCTTTAACATATTATTCACTATTTAAAAACATGAATATACTTCGTTAACCAATTTCATCATTTCTATACATTTTTTTAAAAGGATTATTCACTGTCTAAAACGTGAATATAACACCATTAATCAGTTACAACAATTTACTTATCAAAATAAGTCGTTTGCGGATTTATAAAACAATGTTTATAAATTCCATTTCTATTTATTTTATAACAACTTCCTTTTATAAATCTCCTTTATTAACCTATCTCAATTTATATCTCAATTATATACTAAAAGTTCATATTATAAGTTAAATACTTACAATTTATTTGTTTACAAAATCGTTCTTTTAAACTTCCCAAATTATAAATCATATAACTTACAAGACTCATTTCTTTACCCAAATTTATTCTTTTAATAACTTTACAAATTTTATAAACCTACTGCTTATAAAATTCCATTTATAACTTCACCGTTTATAATTCTATAAATTTCATTCATTTATGAAATTCATTTACAATTCATTCTAACACTTATGAAAACTCGTTTTATAATTCAAATATTTTTAATTTATACATATCAATTTATAAATCTTTTATATAAATCAATTTATATTATTATTTTAAAAACGTCTTTAAACTCCTATATAATTTCATCATTTTCTTTGATTTATAAAATAATCAAATTTCATAAATCCTATATTTTAAACTTTTTATAATAAATTCAAAAATCCCGATTTAAACTATTTTATAAAATCATTAACCCCATATTTTCAAAAATCAACTTTTAACTATATTTCTCAAAAATCATAATTTCTATAACATTAAAATTATAACGTTTATTTATTTAAAATGAATCAATTCCTAAAATATTTTATAAAACGTATACTTTCAAAAATCACTTTAAAAATCCTTTTAAAATTCCAAAATTGGCCCAAATGATGCTACACACCAAATAGTCAATCACGACAACAACGACATCATATATCTGTATATGATAATCAACGAATATCAAAATATCTGTAATCAAATAAATACTGTTGATAAATCCAGTTGGATCCCTCCAACCTGTTTTCCTGCATCCAAAGATGTTAGCACAATACCAATTCCGTTCCAGTACGGAATTATCGCGGTATGTGGGATTTAAAATATTATCCGCTTAATAGACGGCGTAATAGGGTCTCATCCGCTATATAATGCAGGAAATCAACTCCAAGTACATAAATAATACCAATTTCACTGTACTGTGAAATATTCGCGGTATATGTTTTTAATAAATAACCTCTGCTTACTAACGGCGTATAATGTCTATTTTAATAATCAATAGATAACAATCATCATTCAAACATACATTCAAGAATTTTAAATCTAACTATTTAAATTTAAATCGAAACCGATTCGATTGAGTGAGAAGTTCTCACCTTGATTTCAATTTCGTTTTCAGCTTTTATTTCGAATAAAACTAAACGTGCGTTTAATTTTACCCGAAATTTTTGCTACCTCCAAATGACTCCAATCCAATTCCATAGCGTAGTGCTCATCCATACGATTCCAACGCAACTGGTTTCGTGCGTTTTCGACCTCGTATGAAAAAGATACACTATTTTAAACATTGTACAATCTTTAATATAATTAATAATTTACAAATTTCTTTTATAAAGCCCTACTATCCATCTGGGCCGTTCGATCTGCTGAGATGAGATTGTGGCCATCCGCCTTTTCTTCCCCCATCTCCCAGTAACAAACGTGCACGGCCGAACCCAAAGCCGCCAACCTAGTTCGAATTTTCGCAACCACTACACGCACTTCCACCTCGATCAGAAGCTTCCATTCGAATGACCATCTCCTAGGCTACCCACGCTCCAAGTGCGGCCCCACTCGGTCGCCAATTGGCCTCGAACAACGTGCTTGAACGCACGGCTTTGAACGAAGATTGCCGCCAATCCACGCAATATAAATCGATCACCACCGTTCAGATTATAGAGGAGGATGTGCTCTTCCACTTTGTAGTTGAAGGTTTTTGGTAAAAGTCGATGGATTAAGAGAGATCGAGGGGGAAAGAGATGAGATATTGGCCATTGATTTTATATGGAGGCGGCGGCCTGCAGTTTCTTTAACCTAGGGTTTAATTTCTCTTTGCAAATGTGAAAAATTGGGGGCTTTTATAGAAAATTCAGCGAACACTATTCATCCCGGAATTTCCGAACTCCAAACGAAGCATTCCGGTTGGCGTTCCTAAGGTATACTCCGCATTCCGAACACAATGGAACGTGTTTCGGGAGCTAATTCGATCATCTGTGCGAGTTATGGCAATAAACGTTCGATTTTAAAATTAAATCGGTTAATCAAATTTCTAGGCGTTTTGGCTTGCACCGGACAAACGGTAAATTCGATTAACACGAAATTTGAAACCATACAATAATATCACATTATGGATCCGATGAAACTAGTTTCGTCGAAATCCGAGACTATTTGAAAAATGGCTATTTTAACTCGCCAAATTAATATTAAAACAATTTCGTTGCGTTTCGAGCTGCGACAGTCAAACGAAAACTCCGATTGCTACGAAAATTGAAATCCAATAATAACAAACTATTACGGATCCAATGGAACTAGTTTCGTCCAATTCTGAGACTGTTCGAAAAATGGCTAATTTCACCAGTCGATTTAAATATTAAAATATTCAATTTTCACAATTTAACTTTTAATTCGATTTTAAAAGTTCTAAAACATCATTCTAGCTCCAATATGATAAAATAAAATTTTACAAATCATTTTCAATCATATTTAACGTAATTTTCAATTATTTCTGTATTTTAACATATTAAATTATCAATTTAATTATTCAATTAAATCCAATTATTCGAAATAAAATTTATTCGACTTATAAATTTCACTTATTAATATTTAAAATCAATTAAATATACGAATTTTAATTAATAGAAATTCTGGATCGTTACATACTTCCCCCCTTAAAAGAATTTCGTCCTCGAAATTACCAAGTAAGAAAAGTTACAAAATCTATTAACTTTCCCAAAATCCGTAGTTAATCTTCTTACAAAATCTTTGCTAAGTTTTCAAATCATACTTAGTTATCTTTTCAAACCAAACTATTGTCTAACTTTCAACTCCAAATCAAAGTTATAGTTTTCAAAATTTTCCAACGCCTTAAATTTTCGAAAAAATTCACCATAGTCTCCTTTGCGTGGCTCGATCCGAAAAAAAAATGACAGTATATATATATATATATATCACAAATATACATCTCATCAAGTGATGAGGCATCCCGCAGGGAAAAAAGTGTAAAAGTACGATATTTAATCCGAGATATGTACCTTATATTTTATTAGCGAGCATATACGGCTAATATAGCACGAAAGTGAGCTCCAAATGCGAAGCAAACGCAATCCTCACCTACTAAACACTCAACAAACAAATGAGAAACATGTATATAAACAATATTATCGATATACAACATATAGCAACACAATAACTATACATGCCAACATAGCAAATGCAGTAAAAGCAATAAATTCAACCATCAACCAACTATCATCCAACTAGCATCCATAACCAATAAATATTCATTCATATTCTCATTAATATTCAATGAAATGAGTTCTTAATTTAATCACATTTGATTCATTAACAGTGGATGTTTTTAATAATATTCATTTTCAATCAGTTTATATTCACTAATTCATATTTAAGTTGGTTCACTTCCAAATCAAATTCAATTCTATTTAAGATTCACTTAACTTCCAATTGATTTCAATTACTTTAGCTTTCAATTTCATTAATACTTAATGAATTATACACAATCAACTAACAATCATATAACAACCAATGTATATTAATTACAACCAAATTCCTTTGCTTTCAATTGGTTTAATTAAATTGATTTTCATTCAACTTCCAATAACATTAGATTTTAATGAATTAACACTTACATTCATTATTTCATATCAATTATTTACATTCAATTGATTTACATTCAATTCATTCATTCAATTCAATTACAAAAGTTGAATTTCATTTATATAACTCAAGTTCACATTTATCACTTAACTTTATTAATTTGCTTTGATACCAAAATCAACTTCATTCAACATCACTTAAGTTATATTCCATTTTAAACATTATTTGGCTTTACTTAACTTAAATTCCAACTTATAAATCCAATTCAGATTCCAAATTCTAAAGTAAAATTTATTTAACCTTTACCAAAGTCAAATTTCATTACTTATTCAAACTCATTTTTTTATTTACAACTCATATTCATAAATATATTCATATAGTTTCACTTCTTATATATATAAGTTTATTTCACAATTGTAAATCACTTTAATCATAATTCAATTCTTATAATTCTTCGCTTATACAATTATTCTTTAATTTAGATTATTCAAACAACTTTTAATTAACTTATATATATATATACTTACATTTTCAACAACCAAACAATCAACTTATATATACTTTAATAATTCTGAAAAATTATTCCTTTATATATAAAATATACTCAAGGTAAAATTATTTCATTTACCCAATTTAAAACAATATCGTGTTGGTTTATCTTGTTTAAGAGTTTAGAAATCCCTATCTACGATAGTTAGCTAGACTACATCGACCAGAATCTATAAACAATCAACCGATAAGTCAACACAATACAAAACAATTTATATTCACTAACAAATACGCACTCATAGCTATTATTACACTCAAACTCATTCTAGAGTACTACGGACTCTATCTCTAATGAGTAATACCCAACAGAGCCATGGTTGTCGCTTAACCATATGCTCTGATACCAGATGTGAGGACCCGCAAATTCATACTCCTTGAATAGACACTAATCTCCAGTGATTAACTCAAGATGAACGGAAATACGAATTCTTAGGGTTTAAAAAGAAAAAAAGAAAGAGGTAGAAGAAGAGAGAAAAGATAGAACATAGCAGAAAGAAAAACAACAAAACAATATCAGAATCTCACAATCGCAGCGGAACATCATATAATAATTAAATGAATAATCTTTAAATAAAGAATTATATCAGTTATTACATTACATCATATTACATTTCATTACATCATCAGAGTGTACAACTATCAAACAACAACAAACATCGGAAAAGAAATACTATATACTAGATGATACGCCATGCCATCCATCTTGCCTCCAGCAACTCCTAAATTCCAGAATATCCTGATAAACCTAACTCTTATAAAAACTCGTTTTATAATTCAAATATTTTTAATTTATACATATTAATTTATAAATATTTTATATAAATCAATTTATATTATTATTTTAAGAACGTCTTTAAACTCCTTTATAATTTCATCATTTTCTTTGATTTATAAAATAATCAAATTTCATAAATCCTATATTTTAAACCTTTTATAATAAATTCAAAAATCCTGATTTAAACTATTTTATAAAATCATTAACCCCATATTTTCAAAAATCAACTTTTAACTATATTTCTCAAAAATCATAATTTCTATAACATTAAAATTATAACGTTTATTTATTTAAAATGAATCAATTCCTAAAGTATTTTATAAAACGTATACTTTCAAAAATCACTTTAAAAATACTTTTAAAATTCCAAAATTGGCCCAAATGATGCTACACACCAAATAGTCAATCACGACAACAACGACATCATATATCTGTATATGATAATCAACGAATATCAAAATATCTGTAATTAAATAAATACTGTTGAGGAATCCAGTTGGATCCCTACGACCTGTTTTCCTGCATCCAAAGTTGTTAGCACAATACCAATTCCGTTCCAGTACGGAATTATCGCGGTATATGGGATTTAAAATATTACCGCTTAATAGACGGTGCAATAGGGTCTCATCCGCTATATAATGCGGGAAATCAACTCCAAGTACATAAATAATACCAATTTCACTGTACTATGAAATATTCGCGGTATATGTTTTTAATAAATAACCTCCGCTTACTAACGGCGTATAATGTCTATTTTAATAATCAATAGATAACAATCATCATTCAAACATACATTCAAGAATTTTAAATCTAACTATTTAAATTTAAATCGAAACTGATTCGATTGAGTGAGAAGTTCTCACCTTGATTTCAATTTCGTTTTCAGCTTTTATTTCGAATAAAATTAAACGTGCGTTTAATTTTACCCGAAATTTTCGCTAGCTCCAAACGACTCCAATCTAATTCCATAGCGTAGTGCTCGTCCATACGATTCCAACGCAACTGGTTTCGTGCGTTTTCGACCTCGTATGAAAAAGATACACTATTTTAAACATTGTACAATCTTTAATATAATTAATAATTTACAAATTTCTTTTATAAAACCCTACTATCCATCTGGGCCGTTCGATCTGCTGAGATGAGATCGTGGCCGTCCGCCTTTTCTTCCCCCATCTCCCAGTAACAAATGCGCACGGCCGAACCCAAAGCCGCCACCCTAGTTCGAATTTTCGCAACCACTACACACACTTCCACCTCGATCAGAAGCTTCCATTCGAACGACCATCTCCTAGGCTACCCACGCTCCAAGTGCGGCACCACTCGGTCGCCAATTGGCCTCGAATGACGTGCTTGAACACAAACGAAGATTGCCGCCAATCCACGCAATATAAATCGATCACCACCGTTCAGATTATAGAGGAGGATGTGCTCTTCCACTTTGTAGTTGAAGGTTTTTGGTAAAAGTCGATGGATTAAGAGAGATCGAGGGGGAAAGAGATGAGATATCGACCATTGATTTTATGTGGAGGCGGCGGCATGCAGTTTTTTTTAACCTAGGGTTTAATTTCTCTTTGCAAATGTGAAAAATTGGGGGCTTTTATAGAAAATTCAGCGAACACTATTCATCCCGGAATTTCCGAACTCCAAACGAAGCGTTCCGGTTGGCGTTCCTAAGGTTTACTCCGCGTTCCGAACACAATGGAACGTAACCAGCAAATCCATACATGGCTAACGTGCCTTGAGAAGAGAGTTTTGGGAGCTAATTCGATCATCTGTGCGAGTTATGGCAATAAACGTTCGATTTTAAAATTAAATCGGTTAATCAAATTTCTAGGCGTTTTGGCTTGCACCGGACAAACGGTAAATCCGATTAACACGAAATTTGAAACTATATAATAATATCACATTATAGATCCGATGAAACTGGTTTCTTCGAAATCCGAGACTGTTTGAAAAATGGCTATTTTAGCTCGCCAAATTAATATTAAAACAATTTCGATGCGTTTCGAGCTGCCACAGTCAAACGAAAACTCCGATTGCTACGAAAATTGAAATCCAATAATAACAAACTATTACGGATCCAATGGAACTAGTTTCGACCAATTCTGAGACTGTTCGAAAAATGGCTAATTTCACTAGTCGATTTAAATATTAAAATATTCAATTTTCACAATTTAACTTTTAATTCGATTTTAAAAGTTCTAAAACATCATTCTAACTCCAATATGATAAAATAAATTTTTACAAATCATTTTCAATCATATTTAACGCAATTTTCAATTATTTCTGTATTTTAACATATTAAATTATCGATTTAATTATTCAATTAAATCCAATTATTCGAAATAAAATTTATTCGACTTATAAATTTCACTTATTAATATTTAAAATCAATTAAATATACGAATTTTAATTAATAGAAATTCTGGGTCGTTACACAAAGTGTCACCGATGAAGGGTGTGATCAGATTCAACAGGTCAGGGAAGTTGGCACCAATCGTTGGACCATTTTCTATTATAGAAAGGATCGAGAAACTTGTATATAGAGTAGAGTTACTGAATAGTTTGGTAGGAGTCCACAATATTTTCCATATTTCTCATCTAAGGAAGTGTATTCGAGATCTAGAGACTACTGTTACACTAACCGTGTTAGAAGATCTAGTAGTGGAACCATATATGACTATAGTAAGAAAACTAGTTCGTATAGTTGCAAGAGATGAAAAGAGACTAAGGAATAAGACAGTCAGATTAGTCAAAGTTCAATGGAACGAAGGTAAGAGAGACTGTACTTGGAAAACCAAGAGCAGGATTAGGGACACTTATCTTGACTTGTTTGATGGTATGTTTCACTTTTATTTTTGGTTGTTTTGTGTACCTTATCTTAATTTCAAGGAAGAAATTATTTTAGCGGATGAGTCTGTAGTGACCCTAATTTTAGTTAACATTATTTAGAACATTTAATTGGGTAAATGAATGTGTTAACAAAAGGGAAACTAAACATAGTTAAGAAGGAGGAATATGACGAGGTTAAAATGGGAATAACCTTTATTCCTAAACCCTAAACCCTTCCATTCTCTCTGCTTCATCATTCATTCTACATTCACAAACCAAACAAAAACAATACTAAGCTTAGGCCAGCCACTATTAAGAAGATCTAAATGGAAGATCCTTCCAGGATCCAAGTAGAAAGCTTGGAGAAATCAAGCTGAGGGAAAATATCAACCTTCTTAACATAAAACCAAGGTGAGTAATAACTACATCTAATGTTTCGATAATGATTTCATTATTAAAGGATAAATCCATTTATTTTAAAGTTATATGCCATGTTATAATGATTAAATGATAATATGCCTTAATTTAGTGATATATAGAGATTTAATAATAATTTTATGATATTTTTAGATTAAAAAACCTATCATATGACATCCAAATGAGTTGCTTATTTAATATATGGTCGAAAATATTATTTTAGAAGTGGGTTTCAAGTTTCATAATTTTCTAAGTAATTATGATTTATTATGAATTTTCCATGAGAGAAAATAGTTAATTTCGATTTTAAATTATTTGAGGCAATTAAATAATATTTTCGGGTCTGACATTTATATATGTTAGAAAACACGTTTAATGTGAATTATTGTGATTTTTCAGGATTTTTCGTTTAGGATGAGTAAATAATTATTTTCAATGATAAGGGCTTAATTGCTTAAGTAGAATGCTAAATTTGGGCTTAGATGTAAATTGTTTGAGTATTCATGCATATAGCGTGCGGCAATATTTTCATAGAAAGAAATTGGTAAAGTTGTGTGAACCAATGAGATTTTGACAAATATTAGTGGTTAGGTTAAAAGGAGTTTCTTTTAGAAGAAAAACAATAATATAATTTTAACTTAATTACAGCTTTGCTACTTACCCAGACAAGCATTCATCACCATACTCCCCCCCATAACCATTCGAAACCAATATACATGGTATCAAGCCATTGGTAATGTATTGGAGTTAGGCGGAAGAAAGTGGCCGTGCCGATGGCATGCTTTCAAAAGGGGTAAAGCCGCTTTTCAAAGCTTTCGAACCTATAGACTTGTCGTTGTTATAAGAGTGTTTCGAATGGGTTGCCGCTTTGAACCATTCGATAAACTAGTTACCTTTGTTAGAGACCGCTTTTATAACCCTTAGATCAATGAGTGCGAAAGGTAGGTTTCGAACCAATACCCTTGCACAACAATTTAGTCTCTTTCCTCCTAACCTATACTTGCGAAAGGAAAGGTGCCACACCTATACCTTTCGACATTGTTAAGAACGCTTTGCTTAAGACATAATCATACATGCAGAGGCATGTTGCCGTCACCCTAGGTTTTTCAAAAGGATGACTTTCGAATGTGTTCCCTTTAATACCTTGTAGTTTTTTTGTCTTAAAACTATGATTTCAAAAGAAATAATTTTAATTGCTTTTGAAGCTATACTTCCATAGATTTTTACTTGAACCCAATGCTTTCGAAAGATATGCTTTTGAGTGTTTCCAAAGGAATATTTCCAAGTGTTTTGAAAGATATGTTTAATGGTATCAAAAGGGGATGTCTAAGATTTTAAGTAATGATTTCGAAAGGTCTATTTCCAATGCATTTAAAAGGAAAGTTTTGGCCTTTTAGCCTAATATTTTCAAGGTTAAAGTATTTAACTTGTTTTGAAGGGATAGATAACTCTATTGATTTTAGATTTTCATCAACATTGTTTTATAAAGCATATACCATGGCATAAGTATTTTGAGTAAAGCAAAGAGTATAAGTTCTTGTTTTATGAAGATACGATTTCAAGGGTAAATCATTTGTAAAGACTGTTTTCAAGGAAATGAAATTTGAATAGGATGGTCAGTCTAGATATTTGCTTAAAGAATGACTCAAATTTTAGAATACCAAATTGGACTGGTGTGGGTCACACCCTATACTTTAACTAGTAGCCCCTAACTAATATAAATCCAACATTCCAATATGTATGGCTTTTATCACAAGTAAACTAAAATGATGTTACACGCAGAGAGAAATTCACAAAGTAGATATGGGTTATTGGTGAGCTCTTAAAACAATTAGGATCAATTGACCCTAGGAGAAGTAAATTAAGGACAGACCGTCCAGTATTATGTCCATCAGAAGTTAGAATACCTATTATGTCTGGTAGGCGCAAGTCAGCCAGTGGTTAATAGTCAGCCGGATAAAACTATAATTTTCGAACAAATAATCAATTAAATACCTGATTTATATGGATATATGTTATTGCTATTGTTTTTATAATAAGTTTGATTGCAAGATTTTGATTTGCAAATGATACGATTTTAAAAGGATATTAGTGAGGGGAAACCCATTTCGCTAAGTGGCATGGTCTCTGTTAATATAAGTAAACCGAGATGTAATAGAATTATTCACACTAGGTTTTATGTATGATTCTAAGTTTATGTTTTTCCCTTAAACTCTCAGGTGCTCAAAATTTAATTTGATTAGATTGAGATCTAAGGTATTTCAGGTTTTAGTAGGTGATGAATAAAGCTTTCGAAGACGTGTAGAAGGCAAAGCTAGCTATGTAGGGTTATTCAGCATTGTTATTCTGCTATGACGTATTTATTGACTAATATGTCTATCCAGTAGTCTGATCATCCAAGGGAGCATCCTTATATGTCGCTTTAGGAATATTTTGTACTAATTATATTTGTCTAAACTTGGGAGTCATGAATATGAAATATTGATTTGAAATGTAATCTGAAAAGCTATTTTGAAATTTGTGTTGATTTTATTTCATATTCATATGATTCTAATATTATGGATACCATTAACATTGTCGTATTTTGTCACCGAAAGTTAATAGTATAGAAGACTATAACATATGTAGCAGTTAGCTTCGAGCCTCAAAAGTGGATGTTACATAGAACTGGACACATGAAGAAGGATTGTCCAAAGCCATAGAGAAATGGGTAGGGTTTGCCTGCTTATGCATTGAGCATTGTTCCTACTTCGTCGACTGCTCCATTGACGAAGGAGAAGGGAAGGGCGTTATTATCTGAAGTATGATTTCTACTTATGCGATATCCCTATATATTTTGTTCAATATCGATATTATACCCTTTTTACATCCAGTGATAGAGTAGATAGGTTAGGTTGAGTTCTGACCTGGTAGCAGACCCTTGGTTGATCCAGACTTAGTGGATGGTCAAACCAACTTGGGTGTAGTTTGTCGAGGCCTTGATTTGTCGATACAAAGGGTTGTCAAGTCATTGTTTCTGTGTTGCGATTGATTTTTTTGGGTTTTATTGAGTTCATTTTTTGTTTGGGGTTGGTGTAACTGAAGGGATGTGGGATTATGCTGTATTGTAAGATGTTGCAGATGACGATTAAGATAGGAGGAGAGAAAAGGCTAGAGTTTGACCTGGTGAGGATAGTGTTTTGGATAGCATAGTGTGTTCACTCAAGGTCCCACATGAGGAGTTGCCATCATTACCTATAGTGAGAAAATATCCGAGGTGGATGGACTATCAACACATAGAGAAATAGTGTTCCGTATCGACCCAGTAGCAAGTTTTTATACCATTTTGACACTCAAAAAGCTAAAAGGGATGGAGATGCTGGTGAGTAACCCAAGGAGAAGCAGGGTTTATTTGCAGGCGGATGTCCGAGTAAGGAGTACATATAGCATTCACATAGTGGGAAGATGATTCTTTGAGATAGAATGATGTGTCGGGAGCTAGGTAGGCTTGTACTGGTATTAGTAGGAGATATTATTGTCTTCTGGCAGAAGGAAGCAAGAGAAGCACTTGAGGACGGTGCAGAAGGTATAGAGGGGACATACCATTTTTGGAGTGGTGTTCTAGCGTTGATGCGACTGGAGTATATTACGTTGATTTTTGACGATGATGACAGCTAAATCCAGAAGTGTGGTAGACTAAATGATTAGACTTACTTTGATAGAGCGAATCGAAACTAGTCAGAGGCAAAACGTTAGACTAATGAAGATCATTGATAAGATAGAAATGGGTCGAACCTGAGCTGATGAAGTGATACGGACTCTGCAGAGAAGGCTGGCTTTATAAAGATGATAGATTGATCTCATCTAACATTGATGGTTTCAAGGGTGCGGTACTACAAGAGTGTCCCCTTCCGAGATTTATTATACATCCCAGTAGCATCAAAGTGTATAGGATATATAGTTTGTTAGGATAGGATAAAGGGGAATGTCGGGGATAGGACATGTGAATTGTCAATAGTGAAAGCTGAGCAGAGGAATCCTTGTGGATTGTTGCGACCACAAGAGATTCTCTGTGACGACCCGGAATTTTTAAGCCTTTAAATCGGAATATTTAATTGATTTTAAATATTCAATAGAGTAATTTTAACTTGAATTACGAATATCACAGTTTATTTGATAATTAAATTGTTGAATTAGATAATGTGAAATTGGGTAAACTGTTAAATCTGGAAGTTTAAACCGGTTAAAAATAATTTGAAGGATCGTAAAATTTATATTAATAGTGCTGAGAATAATAAAAGTGTTAAAATTTGTATCTAACACTGAATGGTTCAGTTTTAAAATTTAATATAGTTTAAATTGAATTTCAAAATAGCCTTCCGAGGCACAGTCTCAGAATTCAACGAAACCAGTTCCATTGGGTCCGCAATATGGAATTATTATCGGGTTTCAAATTTCGTAGCAATTGGAGTAGTTGTGTGAGCACACGATATATAAACGCGTTGGAAATTTAATTGATAATAATTTAATTAGTCGAGCTCCTTGTATACGCCATCTCATATTCGTTTTAACACGCTACCCTTATCTTCCATCGTACACTTCTCGTCCCTTCTAAAAACTGTTAGTTCCTTCCTCGTTCTCGTTTTTCAATTCAATTTCAATCATTCTCAAACGAAAAGAAAACATAAAAGGGCCGAGCTTCTTCCTCCAGAATTCATTCAAGAATCGAAAGCCCTATTTTAAAATTCTTTCCGTTCGAAAAAAATAAAAAAATAAAATAAAATACAAACAACAGAAAGGGGGGGGGGGGGGCGAATCGAAGTCATGGCCGAGCTTCCTTTGGGGGCATTCAAAATCGAATCTACAGAATCGTTGCCCCTCCTCGTAAACCAACTTTTGGCGTGTTCATGTTATGATCGAGCGAACTACGCGAATCGAGGAAGGGTCGTTCGCGTGATCGTGGCAGCGGTTGAGAAGGCGAGGTCGGGGCGGCCGCTTGCAGTGTGGTATGAATCGCGTCTCTTGATGATGCGGTGGATATGCAGTGGTGATTTGGGGAAGCGTGAGACGATGGGAAGCTAGGGTTTCTGGTTCATGATAGTAGCAGCTATCAGAGAACGCTCGTTCTCGAGCACGTGGGGTTAAGCAGTAAGGTATAAGATTTATATTTCTGGATAAATCTATTTTAGTGTATAGATATAGCAATTCATTCTTATTTTAATTTAAGAAGGAAAATAAAATATATGATTGCCTTGCTATTAATTTTAACCTATATAGACAGAAACATGAAATATATTAAAGGTTTTGAGAAAAGAAAATTTATTTGATAATAAGAATTTTTAAGCATTGGAAGTTGGATACATTGGGATTTTTTTTAGGAAATTTATATAGACTATTTTTATGTATATATATATATGTGTGTGGTTCTTAAAGAAAGAAAATACATAACCACAATTTTTAAATAATATATTAGGGAGATTAACTCGTTTTAACTTATTAAATTATTTAGTTATTAAAAACATGGTTTATTATAGGAAGATTAGTTTAAAAATTGAATCATTAGTCAAATTTTAATTCTTGGGTAAAGTTAAATTTATTAAACGGTAACGGGTCTCTCGATTAGTTCGAATATTAATAAAATAATCTAATGTTGTTCAAGGTCATGAAAACAAGTCGAGATGGATTGGATCATCAAATAAAAATGGACAAAGGTGAGTTAATCTCACTCAGTTAAATTTAAATGGTTAAATTTAAATAATTGTTTGAATGGATGAATTGATTGATGTGATATAGTATGATATTTTGAAATTGACATATTATATTGTGCTAACATTTGTGGATGCAGGGAAAACAGGTTGGAGGGATCCAACTGGACACCTTACATTTATTTAAAATTTTCTGTAACGACCCGTATTTTACGTGTCGATAAATCGTAGAATTTGCAGGTCGATAGTATTGTTTGTGTTGCTTCTAGCTTGAGTCGTTTAGGAGTTGACCCGAATGCAAGTGATGAGTCGTGACCGACTCATAGATAAGTCGTAGACAACTTAAGGGAATGGACCGAGTTAAGGGTTAGAACGGCATAGTAGTTGCCGACTTATAGAAGCAGCGACTTATAGGTCATGTCGTGCACGAGTTACGACTTATAGGGGGGGACGGCTTATAGGTTTGGCCGAGATAAGGATGGTGACCGACTCACGAGACAGCGGTTTAAGGGTTTGTGACCGACTTAAGAAAGACCGACTTAGGACTTAACGGGTTAGAAAGATGAGTCGTGGCCGAGTCATAGGTCATAAGTTGTTTTGAGTCGTGACCGGTTTACCATGAGTCGGCTAGGGGTTAGGTCGGCACTTGTATTGAGTCGAGTGATAGATAAGTCGTTAGGATGTTGGTGTGATGAGTCGTTTGACTCGGAGCTGAGTTGAGTCGGCGGATGTTGAGTCGCTCATTGGTTAAGCCGTGAGTCGTAGGTCGCGTAAGGTTTTAGGACGCTGGGTTGTTGAGTCGTGTAAGTCGGCTGTGTTGAGTCGGCATGGGGATGAGTCGGGGGCGACTCAGGGGTTGGGTCGGCGACGACTTAAGAGCGACGACTCATGGTGGTTCCAGCCTATAAATAGAGGGGTTCGGCTCACTTTTTGGCACCGGTTTTTGAAGCAACGAAGTGCTGCCATTTTGAAGACTCGACTACAACATTTCTTCATCTTCTTTTCTCCATTCCAATCTAGATCTAACATCCATCCAAGATCGAAGATTGAGATCGAAGATCCAAGAGCCAAAGTTGAAGATCTTCATCCGTCCGAGCTAGATTTCATCAATTGAAGCGAGACTTTGCCGGATCAAGCCTTGATCTTCGCTGTCCAGATCTGTAGTTGATTATTGGTGAAGTGTTTGGGTGTTTTGGTGAGTGGTAGTTATCTCTCACGCGGACCCAAAGGAGTGTAGTGGATTGGTAGCTAGTTTATGTGTTTGAAATAGCGTTTTCTCGCATTGTCCTTAAGTCTGCATGTAGATCCATCATT
Source organism: Allium cepa (assembly GCA_030765085.1). Classification (NCBI taxonomy): domain Eukaryota; kingdom Viridiplantae; phylum Streptophyta; class Magnoliopsida; order Asparagales; family Amaryllidaceae; genus Allium; species Allium cepa. The sequence goes on along the minus strand of CM060940.1, from coordinate 210,154,351 downwards.
TTTGAAGATGTTTACCTATGCATATTTGTTTAACAAGTATTAGAGACAAAACCCATGTTTTATATTTGATAGATCTATGCTAAAAACCTATGAATCATGCATGTTGGACTTATGCTCATTTATTTACGTTATTGCCATTGTTGTTGATATTACTTGTTAGATCTTGTTTGAATGCTTAATTGTTTGTATTGATGATTGATTTGGACTGTTTCAAGTTAGCTAGTGGTTGATTTGGAACAAGATGGTTCGAGATGATTCAAAAGCTAAGTGGAAAGGCTCTTGAATGGTGGAAGCTGCCTGTAGCATATGAAGCGGATGTGGAAGCTCATATGGATGGATTCGAGGATATGGGATCTTGCCATGATGCGAGAAGGCAAAGCATGATTGAGTTGGAACTTTGCTATGATATGATGAGGCAAGGCTTATGTTGAGATGGGACGGGTCATGATGACGTTCCAAGATGGAAGACTTTGCTATGATGTGATGAGGCAAGACATATGTTGTGATGGGACGGGTCACGATGACGTTCCAAGCACGGGCTGCGACGACGTGCAAAGTTATGTTGATTAATCGGTGATGCGATCCGAGTTGGTGATAATGGTTAGCTTGAGAGGCGCTTGAGCTAGTATGGAAATAGTCGTCGAGGAGGATGACTAGGAGGCTGAGATCTTATCGTTGTTGAAGGTTCTAGCATGCTCAAAGCAAGGGTACGTTGGAACGGGCTGCGACGACGTTCCAGGCACGGGCTGCGACGACGTGCTAGTACTCTGGGTAGTTGCGAAAATTCCTAGGCACGGGCTGCGACGACGTGCGGAGTTATGGCTAGGACCGGGGTTACCATTAGCCCTTGACGGATGGTCATTCAACTAACGGTGAAATCAAGGCAATGATAACAGTGATAGCCAGAGTCATGGATGTTTGGTTGTACTATCATTCGGTCTCAAGAGCGGTGTTTTCTGGGTGCTTATCTGATCTTGTTTTGGGCCTTGGGGGTTTGTATTTGGAAAACATCGTCCTTGACTCGAATGATTATTGATTTATTTTAATTACCTGCCATGCTATGATTGCTTCTCCTTAGTGTGTGTCTGGGGGCTATCACTGTAGAAAGAGGTGGAGTGGGATGGTTTGGTTCCTATTCCTTTTATCCCTTATGCTCTTTTGGTATGCTTGATTGTTAATTTACTGCTCACTAAGACTTTGTCTGACTCAAGGTTTTATGTCTCCTCTTATTACCTTGGGCTGTTCATCCATGTTGGGATGGGCAGACTAGGTAGCAGGTGGCAGGTGCTGTGCTTAGGGTGATCCGTTGATGATGACGAAGACGAGCAGGAGGCTATGCATATTATTTCTTTCTATATGTACTGGGATCCGCTGCTGTATTTGATTGAGTGTTTTGTAGTGAGGTCGTTGTTGTATGGATTTGTTGAGATGATTGTATAAAACTACTGTGATGCTTATATGATGATATTTCTCTGTTATGAGGCTTCACTATACATATATATTTCTCTATTGTATTTTATCCATGCGCTGTGAGTTACGATAGAGATTCTGCGATTTTATTTTACCCTGACTATCGTCCATGGCTGCCTGGCACACCTTTCAGCGCACTATTCTCTTGTTTTGGTGCGGGAGTCATGGGCGGTCGTCACATTTGGTATCAGAGCGAGGTTAATCGATTTTAGCCAATGCTCGCTGACGTAACTACGTATGAGAGACGTAATTGTATTTTGATGGATGATTACTATATATAATATAGTAGCCTAGAAGGATTTGAACTCCTTATGCAGTTGTTTCTTAAGGTGTTCTAATCATTCTTATTACAGATATTAAGGATGAGTCGAAGAGGGAGACCAACTGCAAGGGAAGGCCGTGCTACTGAAGGAGCTGTTGATTATGGAACTATGTTCGAAGCGATGATGACTTCGATCATGAGAAGGATACCAGCTCCAGGGCCATCTGTAGATGTTGGAGTTCAAGTCCAAGCTCCAAGACCGGTGGATTTTGCTAAGCTTTGTAAGGATTATACTTCCCTTGGAGGAAAAGCCTTCTTGGGGATGGAGTCGACTATTGAGGTGCAGAGATGGATTGATGCATGTCGAAGGATCTTTGGTGACTTAGGGATTGAGGATGCAACTAAGAGGAAGCTTGCATCGAGACAGCTTCAGGGAAGAGCTGCTGATTGGTGGAATTCTATCACCATCGATACTCCAGAAGAAGAGATCACTTGGGAGCAATTCCAAGTTAGATTTGAAGCGAAGTTCATCTCTACGGCTCAGAAGTCTGTTTTGTTCAAGAGGTTTGTAGAGCTCAAGCAAGGTGGGAGACCAGTTCTTGAGTATATTTCTGAGTTTGAAGCTTTGTCCAAGTATGCTAGATCGTATATTGATTCTCCTTATCAGAAGAATGAGAAGTTTGTGACTGGTTTGGATGCTTATCTTGGGAGGCAGTTGGTGGATCAGCTGGACGATCCATTTGAGAAGCTTGTGGAGAAAGCCCTCAGGCATGAGAGTTTGTTTCCTAAGGAAAGTTCTGTTGTTGCTGTAACCAGGGAAGGATCTAAACCACACCAGAGTGGCAATAAGAGGAGGAAGCAGCAGCAGCAGAAGGGTAAGGATGGCCAGAAGAAGCCGAAAGGCGAAGTAACTTGTTATAATTGCCAGCAGAAGGGCCATCTCTCCAAGGATTGTAGGAATCCAAAGGCGCCGGCGAAATGCCACAACTGTGATAAGCCAGGGCATTTCAGGAAGGATTGTCCAGAGCCGAGGAAGGATAGGCAGGTTGTGCAAGCTTATGCTTTGGGAGCTGTGCCGTCGTCTTCAAAAGCTCCTACTGCTGAAGAGAAGGGGAAGAGTGTGGTGGTTCAAGGTACTCTTTCCATTTGGAGTGTTCCAGTTAGAGTGTTGTTTGATACTGGAGCGTCGCATTCTTTTGTTTGTGATGATTTGGTAGGACGGTTAGGTTTGAAACCGGATATTGTTGATAGGCCATTGGTTGTGACTAATCCAGTGGGGGGTTCGTCATGTTTGTGTATGATATGCCGTGGTCTAGTTGTATCGAGTCATGATTGCTCGTTTATTTGTGATTGCTTTGTTCTGAACTTTGCGGGGTTCGGAATTATTTTGGGTATGGACTGGCTTAGGAAGTATGCGGCAAGGATTGATTGTGAGAGGCTGGAGGTGACAGTCGGGAATGTGGAAGGGCGAAAGGTTGTGATACGATGTAAGCATGGAGAAGGCGTCTTCATGAGCTTCATGTATTCGCTGGTTGTTCCACGGGATGGACTGTCATCGGTGCCTATTGTGAATGGATTTGAGGATGTCTTTGACGAAGTCAAAGGTTTGCCGCCGCATAGGGAGATCGAGTTTCGTATCGATCTAGTTGAGGGAGCCAGACCTGTTGTGATGCCTCTTAGGCGGATGGCACCAAGGGAGCAGCAAGAGCTGAAGGTGCAAGTTGATGACCTTTTGCGGAAAGGATTCATTCGGAGAAGTGTGTCCGAATGGGGTGCGCCCGTTGTGTTCGCAACCAAAGCGGATGGATCGTTGAGGTTGTGTGTCGATTATCGTGAGCTGAATAAGGTGACTAAGAAGAACAAGTATCCATTGCCAAGAATAGATGACTTGTTTGATCAGGTTCACGAGGCTAAGGTGTTTTCTCAGATGGATTTGGCAACGGGATTTCACCAGTTGAGAGTGGCGAAGGATAGTGTGCCGAAGACTGCTTTCAGGACTCCATCCGGTTTTTATGAGTGGCTGGTAATGCCGTTTGGATTGACTAACGCACCAGCATATTTTGTGGATCTTATGAATAGAGTGTTCAGAGATCAGTTGAATAAGTTCGTGCTTGTGTTCGTGGATGATATTTTGGTTTATTCCAGAACTGAGGAAGAGCACAAGACGCACTTGAGGATTGTTTTGGAAATACTACGGAAACATCAGCTGAAGGCTAAGTTTTCAAAGTGTCACTTCTGGAAGAGTGAAGTGAGGTTCTTAGGCCATGTTATCTCTGGAAGTGGAATAGCGGTTGATCCCGCTAAGGTGGCAGCAATCCAGGATTGGATTAGACCTAAGAATGCATCCGATGTGAGAAGTTTTCTTGGATTAGCAGGATATTATCGTCGGTTTATCAAAGACTTTTCCAAGATAGCTGCACCGTTGACAGGATTGACGAAGAAGAACCAAGTGTTCAGATGGGATGATAAGTGTGAGCAAGCTTTTGAAATCCTAAAAGAGCGACTGACGAGTGCTCCTGTTTTGACTATTCCAAGTGGGAATGATGAGATGGTGGTTTACACCGACGCATGTGGCACTGGACTTGGAGCAGTGCTAATGCAGAAGGATAAAGTTGTTGCGTATGCTAGTCGACAACTGAAGCCGCATGAAAGGAATTATCCGACTCATGATTTGGAGTTAGCGGCGATTGTGTTTGCTTTGAAGATGTGGAGACATTATCTATTGGGAGTTAGATTTGAGTTGTTTACGGATCATAAGTCGTTGAAGTATCTGTTCTCCCAAAAGGATTTGAATCTTCGACAGCAACGGTGGCTAGAGTTTCTGGCATCTTATGATTTTGGTATAGCCTATACTCCGGGAAAAGGTAACGCAGTGGCTGATGCGTTAAGTCGAAGACATGCAGGTTTAGGAGCCATGTTTTCAGAATGGAAGAGTCTCGAGTATTTGGCTGGATTTGACTTCAGGCCTAGATGTGAATTGGAACCTGAGATGTTAGCAAACTTATCAATAAGACCTACTCTTGTGGAAAGAATTGGCGAGAGCCAAAAGCGAGACGATAAGCTTGTCAAGATCATCCGAGATTTGGAATCTAGATTGGACCCAGAGAAGGATAAGGGATTCGAGGTCGATCGAGAGGGTTGGCTTCGAAAGCAAGGACGACTGGTTGTTCCCGATATAGATGGATTGAGAGATGAAGTTCTAAGGGAAAGTCATCACTCGAAGTTGACAATTCATCCAGGTGGGAATAAGATGTATCGGGATATGAAGAGAGCCTATTACTGGGAAGGTATGAAGAAGGATGTTGGAAATTTTATTTCCAAGTGTATGAATTGCCAGTTGGTTAAAGCTGAGCAGAAGAAGCCCAGTGGATTGCTTCAGCCATTAGAGGTTCCTACATGGAAGTGGGAGCAAGTGTCGATGGATTTTATCGATGGTCTACCTAGGACAAGAGCAGGAAATGAAGGGATTTGGGTCATAGTAGATCGTTTGACCAAGAGTGCAAGGTTCATTCCTGTTCGATCAACTAGGACTGCATCGAAGTTGGCTGAGTTGTATGTTAAGTGGATAGTTCGATTCCATGGTATTCCGAAGAGTATAGTGAGCGATCGAGACCCATTGTTCACTAGTGGATTTTGGAAGAGCTTCCAGGAATTTTTGGGAACTGAGTTGTGTTTGAGTACAGCTTATCACCCTCAAACAGATGGTCAGACTGAGAGAGTTAACCGAGTGTTGGAAGATCTTCTCAGGGCTTGTGTTTTGGACTTCGGAGGATCATGGGAAGATCACCTTCATTTGGTGGAATTTGCTTATAATAACAGTTATCAGTCGAGTATTGGTATGGCACCATATGAGGCATTATATGGAAGACCGTGTAACTCTCCGACATGTTGGTTGGAAACTGGAGAAAAGCTGATACTTGGGCCAGAGATGATTCAACAGACTTCAGATTGTATAGAGATCATTCGGCAACGAATGAAGACAGCCCAAGATCGTCAGAAAAGTTATGCCGATAATCGTCGTAAAGATTTGGAATTCGACGTAGGAGATATGGTTTTTGTGAAGATTTCTCCTCTGAAGAGTGTTATAAGATTCGGGAACAAAGGAAAGTTGACTCCGAGATTTGTTGGACCATTCCCGATTATCGAGCGAATTGGAAAGCTCGCTTACAGATTGGAGTTACCAGAAAAGATGGCGGGTGTGCACAATGTTTTTCATGTGTCTTATCTACGGAAGTACGTGCACGACCCAACTACGGTGGTTTCTGCTGATAGCTGTGAAGACTTAGAGGTTGATCCAGTGGTTACGAGACCTCGTAAGCCGCTTCGTATTGTTGAAACTGATACGAAACAGCTTAGGAGGAAGACGATTACGTTGCTCAAGGTACAATGGAGTGATGATGTTAACGACTGTACGTGGGAGGAGGAAGAGAGGATGAAGGCAGCTCATCCCGGACTCTTCGAGGTATTGCCCTAAAGTGTCGTGACATCTCATGAATTTGTAGCTTGTTCTAAGTCTTAGAATTCTGCATGCTAGGCTAGAATTGGATGCATGGTTTGTTGATTGCTATGGATGGTAGGCATGCGGAATAATTGTGATTGCTATTGTTTGCTTGGAATTTCGGGGGCGAAATTCCTAAGGGGGAGAGAATGTAACGACCCGTATTTTACGTGTCGATAAATCGTAGAATTTGCAGGTCGATAGTATTGTTTGTGTTGCTTCTAGCTTGAGTCGTTTAGGAGTTGACCCGAATGCAAGTGATGAGTCGTGACCGACTCATAGATAAGTCGTAGACGACTTAAGGGAATGGACCGAGTTAAGGGTTAGAACGGCATAGTAGTTGCCGACTTATAGAAGCAGCGACTTATAGGTCATGTCGTGCACGAGTTAAGACTTATAGGGGGGGACGGCTTATAGGTTTGGCCGAGATAAGGATGGTGACCGACTCACGAGACAGCGGTTTAAGGGTTTGTGACCGACTTAAGAAAGACCGACTTAGGACTTAACGGGTTAGAAAGATGAGTCGTGGCCGAGTCATAGGTCATAAGTTGTTTTGAGTCGTGACCGGTTTACCATGAGTCGGCTAGGGGTTAGGTCGGCACTTGTATTGAGTCGAGTGATAGATAAGTCGTTAGGATGTTGGTGTGATGAGTCGTTTGACTCGGAGCTGAGTTGAGTCGGCGGATGTTGAGTCGCTCATTGGTTAAGCCGTGAGTCGTAGGTCGCGTAAGGTTTTAGGACGCTGGGTTGTTGAGTCGTGTAAGTCGGCTGTGTTGAGTCGGCATGGGGATGAGTCGGGGGCGACTCAGGGGTTGGGTCGGCGACGACTTAAGAGCGACGACTCATGGTGGTTCCAGCCTATAAATAGAGGGGTTCGGCTCACTTTTTGGCACCGGTTTTTGAAGCAACGAAGTGCTGCCATTTTGAAGACTCGACTACAACATTTCTTCATCTTCTTTTCTCCATTCCAATCTAGATCTAACATCCATCCAAGATCGAAGATTGAGATCGAAGATCCAAGAGCCAAAGTTGAAGATCTTCATCCGTCCGAGCTAGATTTCATCAATTGAAGCGAGACTTTGCCGGATCAAGCCTTGATCTTCGCTGTCCAGATCTGTAGTTGATTATTGGTGAAGTGTTTGGGTGTTTTGGTGAGTGGTAGTTATCTCTCACGCGGACCCAAAGGAGTGTAGTGGATTGGTAGCTAGTTTATGTGTTTGAAATAGCGTTTTCTCGCATTGTCCTTAAGTCTGCATGTAGATCCATCATTTTTGAAGATGTTTACCTATGCATATTTGTTTAACAAGTATTAGAGACAAAACCCATGTTTTATATTTGATAGATCTATGCTAAAAACCTATGAATCATGCATGTTGGACTTATGCTCATTTATTTACGTTATTGCCATTGTTGTTGATATTACTTGTTAGATCTTGTTTGAATGCTTAATTGTTTGTATTGATGATTGATTTGGACTGTTTCAAGTTAGCTAGTGGTTGATTTGGAACAAGATGGTTCGAGATGATTCAAAAGCTAAGTGGAAAGGCTCTTGAATGGTGGAAGCTGCCTGTAGCATATGAAGCGGATGTGGAAGCTCATATGGATGGATTCGAGGATATGGGATCTTGCCATGATGCGAGAAGGCAAAGCATGATTGAGTTGGAACTTTGCTATGATATGATGAGGCAAGGCTTATGTTGAGATGGGACGGGTCATGATGACGTTCCAAGATGGAAGACTTTGCTATGATGTGATGAGGCAAGACATATGTTGTGATGGGACGGGTCACGATGACGTTCCAAGCACGGGCTGCGACGACGTGCAAAGTTATGTTGATTACTCGGTGATGCGATCCGAGTTGGTGATAATGGTTAGCTTGAGAGGCGCTTGAGCTAGTATGGAAATAGTCGTCGAGGAGGATGACTAGGAGGCTGAGATCTTATCGTTGTTGAAGGTTCTAGCATGCTCAAAGCAAGGGTACGTTGGAACGGGCTGCGACGACGTTCCAGGCACGGGCTGCGACGACGTGCTAGTACTCTGGGTAGTTGCGAAAATTCCTAGGCACGGGCTGCGACGACGTGCGGAGTTATGGCTAGGACCGGGGTTACCATTAGCCCTTGACGGATGGTCATTCAACTAACGGTGAAATCAAGGCAATGATAACAGTGATAGCCAGAGTCATGGATGTTTGGTTGTACTATCATTCGGTCTCAAGAGCGGTGTTTTCTGGGTGCTTATCTGATCTTGGTTTAGGCCTTGGGGGTTTGTATTTGGAAAACATCGTCCTTGACTCGAATGATTATTGATTTATTTTAATTACCTGCCATGCTATGATTGCTTCTCCTTAGTGTGTGTCTGGGGGCTATCACTGTAGAAAGAGGTGGAGTGGGATGGTTTGGTTCCTATTCCTTTTATCCCTTATGCTCTTTTGGTATGCTTGATTGTTAATTTACTGCTCACTAAGACTTTGTCTGACTCAAGGTTTTATGTCTCCTCTTATTACCTTGGGCTGTTCATCCATGTTGGGATGGGCAGACTAGGTAGCAGGTGGCAGGTGCTGTGCTTAGGGTGATCCGTTGATGATGACGAAGACGAGCAGGAGGCTATGCATATTATTTCTTTCTATATGTACTGGGATCCGCTGCTGTATTTGATTGAGTGTTTTGTAGTGAGGTCGTTGTTGTATGGATTTGTTGAGATGATTGTATAAAACTACTGTGATGCTTATATGATGATATTTCTCTGTTATGAGGCTTCACTATACATATATATTTCTCTATTGTATTTTATCCATGCGCTGTGAGTTACGATAGAGATTCTGCGATTTTATTTTACCCTGACTATCGTCCATGGCTGCCTGGCACACCTTTCAGCGCACTATTCTCTTGTTTTGGTGCGGGAGTCATGGGCGGTCGTCACATTTTCAATATTCTCTGTTGTGATTATTTGTTATCCTATGATGAGTACATTGGAATATTGAATGTTATGGTTTGATTGGATATTTGGGTATAATGAATTACCAAAATATATGAATTGGATTGTTGGAAAGAAATAAAAAGGGAGTAAATTTGTAAGTGAAATAATTATAGAAAGTTTGAATAAATTAAGAATGAATTGAAAAGAAATAGAAGTAATATGAAAATAATAATAAATAACTTCGAGTATGAAGAGAAATGGAATTTTGAATAAAATGAAATTGATGAATTGTAAACTTACGTTATATCAATTAAAGAAATGAGAATTATTTTAAAATTCAAAGTTTAAATTTATTTAAAAGAATAAAGAAGTAATTGAGAAATCTAAAAATTGGAAATTTTAGTTAAAGTATTTTTAAATTATAATCAAGAAATGAAATCTGAAATTAATAGATTCCGAATTAAAAGGAAATAAATTGGAAATCAATTTGGGAAAGTGATCTAAGTGATTGAAGTTGGAATTCTCCCTGGATAACCAAGTACGTTTTCAAAGAATTTTTTTTAAATATAAGTTAAAAGATTAAAAGTTGTTTAAAAGCAAGTGTTGGAAAATTTCTTATTTCTAATATTTAAGTTCTTAAGTCAGTATTTTCTCTTTATCTATTATAGTAGTAATTATTCAAAGAATGCCTTAATATTATGTTTTTTTTAAAGTATAAATCTATTTTTATATTTATTAAGTAACCTTGTTTTCAAATATTCATTTAATATGTGTTTTTAACAAATTATTGAAATAGTTTTAATTTAAATGTTTTGAAGGTATGTATTTCAAAGTAAAGTGTTTTAAATTATTTTTAAAATCTAGTTTTGTGCTTGGTAATTTCAGAGGAGATATAAAATATTTGGGAAAAGTTTATTCTGAAAGGAAGATGGTTTTGAAACTGTTCTCAAAGGATTGAAAATAGAAATATATCTTGTGAAGATATTTTGAGGGTAATAAATAATTTGGGAAATTATTTATTGGTTGATGTTTGTTTTGTGGATATAATTGATAATTAAATAACCGACTATCAATATTGGACAATGCGTTGATCGTTTCGAAGAGACCGGGATCGAGATTTATTTCTCGAAAACCACTTCGATCCGGTTTGTACGTTTTCGTGCGAAAAACGATTTTCGGAGTCGAAGATGGAGCAATGAAGTGCAAGGGCTAGTCGCTACTAATCCTGAGGATATTTCCAAAATGGATGTAGTAGGGTAGTGCCTTCGGTTCCGTTCGAACCTGGGACGGACTTGTATGGACGAATGCTTGCGAAACATCGTCAGGTGGACGATGGGCATTCTAAGTGAAACGTCCTAAAAGGTAACGCTTAGCCTCAAGCCTCATCAAATGGGAATGACTGAAAATCAGGGGATATGCAGCAAGGTTAGGTGGGTCATGCCCAAGCAGGACAAGATATTTCCCCTGTCTAGATGTCTCTTTTTATATATTTCGGCTTAGTGGGTGGTTGGTCGCGCCAACCACGGGGTTTATCTTGTTCGGGACCATTCAGTAAGGAATGGTTCCGGCCTTGTGTTGCAGGGGATGAAGGATGTAATCCTCGGTACGGTGATCTAGGCCCCATACTGTGACAGGTGGTACCCCAGTGCCTAGTCATTGTTGGAAATCCATTCTCCCTACGAGCCTTTTACGAGTTTTGTTTGTATTACCCACTCTGTGGCTAGTAGCTGGAATTTAATCATGTAATAATTTCGGCTATTTTATAAGTATTTGTATATAGACCCTATTATAATATCAGAGGATTTCTATAAAATGTTTTAGCTATCGTAAGGTAAAAACCCGACATGTTTATTTGTGACGTGGTCTTACGAGATGCTTTTGTTTTCAAAAGATTTTTAAACTTTAATAATCAATTGGGTGTGATTTTCTCACGCTGGTAATCCAGACTGACTCGGGTGTTATTTAACTGTAATGCTCGGGTCAGACCGAGTATTATAGGATACATGATATGATGTTGTGGAGCTCAGGAGACGAGCTGGATGACGATACGTATTCTCGTACTTGTATATATATATTTCCGCTGTGCTGAGTTGTTGTGTACCCATTGTATGTTATTGATGTGAGCTGTGACTGATGTACTCTAATGATGTAATATATGTAAACTGATATATTTGATTTTGAGTAAAGATTATTAATTCTTTATTATATTTTATTCCGCTGCGATGGTTAGATTCTGATGTTGATGTTGTTTTCTCTTCTTCTACCTCTTCTTTTTAAACCCAAATGGTTCGTATTTCTGTGCAACTTGAGTTGATTGTTGTAGAATAGTGTTGACTCAAGGGGTACGGATTTGCGGGTCGTTTCAGTTGGTATCAGAGCTTAGGTTGGTGATAACCTTGGCTCTGGTGGGAATTACTCATAAAATAGAGACTATAGTACTCTAGAATGAGTTTGAGCGTATTAATAGATTTGAGCGCGTATTTGTTAGTGAATATAAAATGATTTTATATTGTGTTGATTGGTTTATTGAGTGGTTTATGGATTCTGGTCAATACGAGTAATTACCGTTATTGATAGGGATCTCTAAACACTTGAATAGAATAATTGGACATAATATTGTTTTAAACAGGGTAAATGAAATAATTTTACCCAAATTATTTTTGTATATGAAAGATATGATTTTTGTAAAGTATTATAGTATTTGGATGCTTGATTGTTAAGGAATGATAATCTTAAATTATTAACACTATTGTGAAGAAATCGAATAAGAATTGGAACTTATAACCTAAGTTAAGGAAATAAACGCATTATAAAATATAAAATTCGTAAATATGAATTATAAATGAAATTTATAAATTGAAATATAACTAAATAAGAATTTGTATGAGCATATGCTATGCAAATAAAATTATAGTAAAATTGATTTAAAGCAGGATTTGGAAATTTAAATTCCGGAAATTTGGAAGTGTTTGTCAAAAGTATTTGAAGATGAATAATAACACAATTGTTTTGGAGATACTTCCGAAAGGAAAATTGTTTTAAAATGGATTTTGGAAGTGAAATAGCATTGAAATCACTTGGATTATTGGAAAATAATTCTGATGATGACGGCCGCATCATCAGTATTCATTTTCGAATTTCGAAGTGATGATTGCTGCCAAATTATTTTGTTCAGAAAAAGCTGGTTGTTTTGAAATTTTCAAAAGGAAATTGGTTGAAAATAAAAAGCCAGGTTTGGTTTAATTTTTGAGAAGTGTGATTGCAATGTTGGAGGTTTCAAAATGTTTTGAAAACCAAAAGCCGGTATTTTAAAAATCCTGATAAGATGGGTTATAAGTTTATAAGTTAGGATGATTTTAAAACAGGAATGGAATATAAACTTTGGAAGGTTGGAATTTAAATTTAAAGAGAAAAGTTGAAAATGAAAATTAACTTGGAGTTGGAAATAAAAATTTGATTGGATTGAAATTTATTGAATAACCTGAAATAATATCCAGTTGTATTCAAATCAGGTTGGAATCGAATTGAGTTAAATAACTCCGAATTAAGATAAAATTGAATTGGGATAAAAATTCAGCTGAATTATTGAATGGAATTAAATTCTTACCTGGATAAATGAAAAATAAGTTGGATAAGGATTGAATTGAAGTAAATACATTAGAGTAACTTGTAAAAGAGATGAAGAATCCATAGGAATAAAATATGCTTGGGTTATAAATAAGAATAAGGCTTGAGTTAAAAATAAAAGAATAATATATTCAAGCCTATGATGAATGGAATTGTGTAAATAATAAGTTGTGACTTATTAAATTTGGAAAGTAAGATACAAAATTCCAAAATAAATATTATTGATGAATTGGAGAATAAAATGAAAATCCAAACTTGAATCATCAAATAAATATTGAACTTAAGAGAATAAAATGAAATGATATTTGGAATAAAAATTCAAGTGTTGGATTATAAATAGATAATAAATTAGTTAATGAAATTGAATTGTGAGTTTATGGTGAAGTTTGGAAATAAACTCAAGTTATAAATTAAAATTGATTCAAATTGTTGATGGAGTGAAAGTATTTGAGAATGAAGCTGAATTGTGAGTTAATAAATTGGGTGGCAAATTAAAAGTGAAAAACAGAATCAGAACTTGAGTTATTAATTAAAATTAGACTTGAAGTGTTAATAAAGTAAATATAATTTGAAAAGTGTAGTATAAAAAAATGAAATGGATTAAAATAGAAATGGTTTGAATGTGCAAATAAAATCCAAATAAGTGAAGATAACCTGGAAAATAGCCAGGTAATAAATGGAATGAGTTGAATCTGGAAAGTTAAATTCTATATTAACCAATCAAATGAAATTGCAAATTTAAAATGAGATTGGATTGAAATAGAATCAAGTTAAATTGAAAAGAGAAATTGTTTGCAAAATGAGAATGAGCTTAAGTATAAAATTTGAATAAAATTTAAATAAATTGACTTAAGCTGAATAAATTGAAGAGAGTTGAATTTAATTCAACTTAAACCAAGTTTAATGATATTGGATTAAATTTGAGTCAAGTAAAAATAAATATGGATTGAAATAAAACTTGGTGGGTTGTAATAATATTTAAGAAAATGGAAAATTCGAAATGGATTGAGTGGATAAGTTAATTATATTGAATAAGTGAATCGATGGGATAAATAAGAACCAAAGGAGGTGTTGGTTTAAATAAGTTGAGAAATGGTTATTAAATGAAATAGCTTGGATTGTTTTTGAGCTAAATAAAATAGTTTGGACTAAACAAATATGGAATGAAATGTAAATGAATGAATTGTAAATAAAATTTAAATGGAATGTGTCGAGCTAAATAAATGATTGTGAATGGATTAAAAAAAGAAATAAAAGGGAAGTTTAGTTGGTTAATAAGATGAACCCAAATTTTTAATGGTTTTGAATGGAACTTGTTTGAATAATGGAACTAGTTGGGTTAATAAATGAAATACAAGTGAATGTATTCAAATCTGAAATGGAAGCGAGGATAATTGGATTGTGAATAAATTTGGAAATGAAATAGAATTAAGAATAAAATTGAGTGAAATCAATTTAAATTGGTTATAAAACATAAATACTTATTTATTCACATAAATCTCGTCAAATTGCATGGAATAAATTGTTGTTTGTTGTAAATGGGGTAATTAAACATTCTATGAGTGAGAGTAGTAAAATAAATTGATTTTGAAAGCAACTGAATGTAAGTGATTGAGATTAAAACCATTTAAAATTAATGAGGTTGTATACGAATGGATTGAAAACCATTCAAATTTCATGAAAATGGTTTATAAATAAATTGGAACAGTTGAATTAACATGGAAATTGTAGAAGTTGCTTATGGAAAAATGTTTGGTGTGAATTTCTTTTAGAATTCATATATTTTAACTATTGCAAGTAAGTGAAATGTGTTAAACTTCATATATTTGGCACTTACAAGTTTAAACTGAGTAAGTACAGGTACCTGGAAGCTGTGAGGCTGGATTGGGTTGTGCTATTTGCTAAAAATAATAAGCCGCTCGCTTAAAATGCTAAATAAGGTACGCCTACGCAATAAAAATAGGAAATATGAACTGTTTTTGGTTTTTCCGACCGGGTGGGTCGATGTATATATATTTATCTCTTTTATCAAATTGCAAAAGCTCCTCCGTACAAAGGGGACTCTGCCAAAATTTTTCAGAAATTTTGGGAGTTAGAAAATTTTTGAATTTTTTTGGAAAACTCTATTAACGACAAAGCGATTTCAAACTAGAAAATTTAAACGAGTTAGTGAATGAAACTAATTAAAATAATGACATGAATTAGTTATAAATGAAAAATAAAATTTAAAGTTAGAATTGAAAATAAATTGAATTCGTATAGAAATGAAAGAATCGTTGTGGATAGAAATGGATATAAACTAAAATGGTAAGATGAAAATAAATAAAGAAGTATATAAAATGCTTATGCTAAACTTAAGAAAGAATGGTGAAGTCTTAAATGGAAATTGATACTACCAATGTAATCTAAGTCAATATTGGAATGAATAGATGTTGACATTATGTGAGAAAGTCGATAAAATGTTTTGGAATATTGTGTTTGGATTTTGGTGCTAAGCAGGTATGCAGGTATTATAAAGGAAAAGAAAATTGGGTTTGATATCAAAAGATAAAATTTGAATTGCCCGACAAAAGGTATGTATTTTAAATTTGGTATGAAATTTGATTAGGATTTGGATTGAGCCACTTGGCTTTTTGTTTTCTTTTTGGATTTGGGAGGCCGTAGAGCCATTTTGTAATTGTACCTAGTCAGCCGCGCAAAGGAGACGCTGGCGAAATTTTTTGGGAATTTAGGGAGTTAGAAAAATTTTGATAATCCAAAATTGGTTTTAAGAATAAAACTACGATGGTTGGGCAAATAGGAAGGTTTACAAACTAGGAAATGGTCTTTTATAAAAAATAAAATAAAAATAAATTATAGTTGGATAGGTGTTGAACTGTTTGGTTTTGGGAAAAGTAAACGGGTATTAGACCATCCTTCCTAATTAGTAATTTCGGGGACGGAATTCTTTTAAGGGGGGAGGAATGTGACGACCCGGAATTTTTAAGCCTTTAAATCAGAATATTTAATTGATTTTAAATATTCAATAGAGTAATTTTAACTTGAATTACGAATATCACAATTTATTTGATAATTAAATTATTGAATTAGATAATGTGAAATTGGGTAAACTGTTAAATCTGGAAGTTTAAACCGGTTAAAAATAATTTGAAGGATCGTAAAATTTATATTAATAGTGCTGAGAATAATAAAAGTGTTAAAATTTGTATCTAACACTGAATGGTTCAGTTTTAAAATTTAATATCGTTTAAATTGAATTTCAAAATAGCCTTCCGAGGCACAGTCTCGGAATTCAACGTAACCAGTTCCATTGGGTCCGCAATATGGAATTATTATCGGGTTTCAAATTTCGTAGCAATTGGAGTAGTTGTGTGAGCACACGATATATAAACGCGTTGGAAATTTAATTGATAATAATTTAATTAGTCGAGCTTCTTGTATATGCCATCTCATATTTGTTTTAACACGCTACCCTTATCTTCCATCGTACACTTCTCGTCCCTTCTAAAAACTGTTAGTTCCTTCCTCGTTCTCGTTTTTCAATTCAATTTCAATCATTCTCAAACGAAAAGAAAACATAAAAGGGCCGAGCTTCTTCCTCCAGAATTCATTCAAGAATCGAAAGCCCTATTTTAAAATTCTTTTTGTTCGAAAAAAATAAAAAATAAAATAAAATACAAACAATAGAAGGGGGGGGGGGGGCGAATCGAAGTCATGGCTGAGCTTCCTTTGGGGGCATTCAAAATCGAATCTACAGAATCGTTGCCCCTCCTCGTAAATCAACTTTTGGCGTGTTCATGCTATGATCGAGCGAACTACGCGAATCGAGGAAGGGTCGTTCGCGTGATCATGGCAGCGGTTGAGGAGGCGAGGTTGGGGCGGCCGCTTGCAGTGTGGTATGAATCGCGTCTCTTGATGATGCGGTGGATATGCAGTGGTGATTTGGGGAAGCGTGAGACGATGGGAAGCTAGGGTTTCTGGTTCATGATAGTAGCAGCTATCAGAGAACGCTCGTTCTCGAGCACGTGGGGTTAAGCAGTAAGGTATAAGATTTATATTTCTGGATAAATCTATTTTAGTGTATAGATATAGCAATTCATTCTTATTTTAATTGAAGAAGGAAAATAAAATATATGATTGCCTTGCTGTTAATTTTAACCTATATAGACAGAAACATGAAATATATTAAAGGTTTTGAGAAAAGAAAATATTTGATAATAAGAATTTTTAAGCATTGGAAGTTGGATACATTAGGATTTTTTTTAGGAAATTTATATAGACTATTTTTATGTATATATATGTGTGTGTGGTTCTTAAAGAAAGAAAATACATAACCACAATTTTTAAATAATATATTAGGGAGATTAACTCGTTTTAACTTATTAAATTATTTAGTTATTAAAAACATGGTTTATTATAGGAAGATTAGTTTAAAAATTGAATCATTAGTCAAATTTTAATTCTTGGGTAAAGTTAAATTTATTAAACGGTAACGGGTCTCTCGATTAGTTCGAATATTAATAAAATAATCTAATGTTGTTCAAGGTCATGAAAACAAGTCGAGATGGATTGGATCATCAAATAAAAATGGACAAAGGTGAGTTAATCTCACTCAGTTAAATTTAAATGGTTAAATTTAAATAATTGTTTGAATGGCTGAATTGATTGATGTGATATAGTATAATATTTTGAAATTGACATATTACATTGTGCTAACATTTGTGGATGCAGGGAAAACAGGTTGGAGGGATCCAACTGGACCCCTCACATTTATTTAAATTTTTCAATATTCTCTGTTGTGATTATTTGTTATCCTATGATGAGTATATTGGAATATTGAATGTTATGGTTTGATTGGATATTTGGGTATAATGAATTACCAAAATATATGAATTGGATTGTTGGAAAGAAATAAAAAGGGAGTAAATTTGTAAGTGAAATAATTATAGAAAGTTTGAATAAATTAAGAATGAATTGAAAAGAAATAGAAGTAATATGAAAATAATAATAAATAACTTCGAGTATGAAGAAAAATGGAATTTTGAATAAAATGAAATTGATGAATTGTAAACTTACGTTATATCAATTAAAGAAATAAGAATTATTTTAAAATTCAAAGTTTAAATTTATTTAAAAGAATAAAGAAGTAATTGAGAAATCTAAAAATTGGAAATTTTAGTTAAAGTATTTTTAAATTATAATCAAGAAATGAAATCTGAAATTAATAGATTCCGAATTAAAAGGAAATAAATTGGAAATCAATTTGGGAAAGTGATTTAAGTGATTGAAGTTGGAATTCTCCCTGGATAACCAATACGTTTTCAAAGAATTTTTTTTAAATATAAGTTAAAAGATTAAAAGTTGTTTAAAAGCAAGTGTTGGAAAATTTCTTATTTCTAATATTTATGTTCTTAAGTAAATATTTTCTCTTTATCTATTATAGTAGTAATTATTGAAAGAATGCCTTAATATTATGTTTTTTTTTAAAGTATAAATCTATTTTTATATTTATTAAGTGACCTTGTTTTCAAATATTCATTTAATATGTGTTTTTAACAAATTATTGAAATAGTTTTAATTTAAATGTTTTGAAGGTATGTATTCCAAAGTAAAGTGTTTTAAATTATTTTTAAAATCTAGTTTTGTGCTTGGTAATTTCATGGGAAAAGTTTATTCTGAAAGGAAGATGGTTTTGAAACTGTTCTCAAAGGATTGAAAATAGAAATATATCTTGTGAAGATATTTTGAGGGTAATAAATAATTTGGGAAATTATTTATTGGTTGATGGTTGTTTTGTGGATATAATTGATAGTTAAATTACCGACTATCAATATTGGACAATGCGTTGATCGTTTTGAAGAGACCGGGATCGAGATTTATTTCTTGAAAACCACTTCGATCCGGTTTGTACGTTTTCGTGTGAAAAACGATTTTCGGAGTCGAAGATGGAGCAGTGAAGTGCAAGGGCTAGTCGCTACTAATCCTGAGGATATTTCCAAAATGGATG
The DNA here is from genome assembly GCA_030765085.1 of Allium cepa. NCBI lineage: Eukaryota > Viridiplantae > Streptophyta > Magnoliopsida > Asparagales > Amaryllidaceae > Allium > Allium cepa. Next base: position 210,135,571 of record CM060940.1, on the reverse strand, counting down.
TAGTAGGGTAGTGCCTTCGGTTCCGTTCAAACCTGGGACGGACTTGTATGGACGAATGCTTGCGAAACATCGTCAGGTGGACGATGGGCATTCTAAGTGAAACGTCCTAAAAGGTAACGCTTAGCCTCAAGCCTCATCAAATGGGAATGACTGAAAATCAGGGGATATGCAGCAAGGTTAGGTGGGTCATGCCCAAGCAGGACAAGATATTTCCCCTGTCTAGATGTCCCTTTTTATATATTTCGGCTTAGTGGGTGGTTGGTCGCGCCAACCACGGGGTTTATCTTGTTCGGGACCGTTCAGTAAGGAATGGTTCCGGCTTTGTGTTGCAGGGGATGAAGGGAGTAATCCTCGGTACGTGATCTAGGCCCCGTACTGTGACATGTGGTACCCCTGTGCCTAGTCATTGTTGGAAATCCATTCTCCCTACGAGCCTTTTACGAGTTTTGTTTGTATTACCCACTCTGTGGCTAGTAGCTGGAATTTAATCATGTAACAATTTCGGCTATTTTATAAGTATTTGTATATAGACCCTATTATAATATCAGAGGATTTCTATAAAATGTTTTAGCTATCGTAAGGTAAAAACCCGACATGTTTATTTGTGGCGTGGTCTTACGAGATGCTTTTGTTTTCAAAAGATTTTTAAACTTTAATAATCAATTGGGTGTGATTTTCTCACGCTGGTAATCCAGACTGACTCAGGTGTTATTTAACTGTAATGCTCGGGTCAGACCGAGTACTATAGGATACATGATATGATGTTGTGGAGCTCAGGAGACGAGCTGGATGACGATACGTATTCTTGTACTTGTATATATATATTTTCGCTGTGCTGAGTTGTTGTGTACCCATTGTATGTTATTGATGTGAGCTGTGACTGATGTACTCTGATGATGTAATATATGTAAACTGATATATTTGATTTTGGGTAAAGATTATTAATTCTCTATTATATTTTATTCCGCTGCGATGGTTAGATTCTGATGTTGATGTTGTTTTCTCTTCTTCTACCTCTTCTTTTTAAACCCAAATGGTTCGTATTTCTGTGCAACTTGAGTTGATTGTTGTAGAATAGTGTTGACTCAAGGGGTACAGATTTGCGGGTCGTTTCATTCCCAGTGGAGCAGGAATAAATATTAATGAACTGCCTAAGGCTAGAGGAGGGTATAGTGACATTCGAGTCATAGTCGTTGAATTGATAAGAAGTATCGAGTCTACACAAAATCGAGTGTAACGACGGTATATCAGATAGAGTGGCGTGAGAGGTGAATTGTACGATCCTAGGGTGTACCAAGGGCATCATGAGCAATAAAAATCAATTATCCATGAGTAGATTCTGGGAAGAGATTACAAGTGGCTTTATGGGAAAAAATAGCACCGGATCAGTTGAATGATGCCAAGATTGAACTAGAATCTCTAAGGCCTCATAGGCCGATTTGTATCGTTGGGTGTGATACAAAATAACTTTGGAGAAAGATGGTGAAGTTAGTGGTGGTTCAATGGGGTGAAAGTGAAGGCGATTGTACATGGGAAACTGAGGAGAGCATGAAGGCTGCATATCCAGAGCTCTTTATGTGGAAAGTGCTACTATTTTTCGTTTTTACTTCACTTTCGATACCATATAGGATAGTTTAGTATCTTCAATGCTAGGATAGGTGTACCTATATTATTGATTGCACGGCTTTCTATTTAATTTGTTTAATGGATGCTTATGATCGTTAGGCATGCGAGATAACTATGGTTGAATATTGCTTGATCTATTTGGGTATTTTAGGGGCGAAATTCCTAAAGAGGGAAGAGTGTAACGACCCATATTTTACGTATCAAAGAATTGTAAAATATTATTATTTAATTCATATAAGGTCATATGGCTCTATAACTTTAGGAAACAACTAGGAGGTACATTTTCCATCTTTAGAATTTTTATTGGACGGTTGGAACCTAGAAATTCTTGTAAATCCTATAATTTTTGAAAGGAGTTGAATTAGGGACTGAAATCACTTCCATTGGATCGAACTGATGGTTTCTCTTTTCCTAAGTGGTCGTAATAGGAAAACGGACTTATTGTTTAGAAAATATGGTCATGTTAAGTTTAGACCGTTGTTGATTAGATTATTGGGTAGTTAGTTAAGCCCAAAATTAAGTCAACTAACCCATTTTGAGATTTGTGCCTAATCGGGCTAATGAGACAAATCTAATTCATTTCCCACTTTCCAAAAATAGTTCTAAGCCTTTAATACCCTAGATTTCATCAAAAACTCCTCCTTTTCATATCTTAGACTAAACCATCATTGAAGATCAACTAGAAAATAAGATTGTAGAACTATCATTTTGGTTGCTATGGAATTTGATTTCTTGCTATTCATTTTGGATTTGAAGGGAAGATTGGAAATTTTAGCTGTTAGGTGAGGGATTTGATATCCCTTAATATTCTATGCATGTTTATATAGTTAACAATGATGAGTTTTTTTGATGTTAAAACATTTTTAAACTCTAATCTAATCTTAATAACATGTCTATAAATGTTGAATGCATGTTAGTGATTGATTTTTGTCTTGCTTGTATTGTTTTGATGTGTTTGTTAGTTGTAACACCCCTAATTTTTAAAAACATTATTCAGGAGATTTAATTAGAAAAATTAAATAGAGTAATGAAAATATTAGTGTGATAGGGGGATTGAGATTTGAATAAATGCTTAGAGGCCGAGCTTAATTATATACATGGGCTACAGATGGTTGCAAATGTTAATTGATTAATGCAAGGGTATTAGGGTAATTGCTACCCTATGTTTCATTACCCTGTACTCTCATTCTGTATACCATTCGCATTCATTTTTCTCAAAACACAAAGCATAAACAAAAGAAAGAGGAGCCGACCATTGCTTAGGAGAAAAAAAGGAGAAATTAAATCTAAGGCTAAGGAGCTAGGGGAAGTTAATCTCAGTAAAATCTCAAAGTCCTTATCATAATCAAGGTAAATAATAATCTATATCATTTCTGTTTTGTTTTATGATCATTTGTTTTGGATTTAAGACTAAATCCATTTTAATGATGATTTGGATGATGATATGCTTTGAATGATGATATGCTTTGATTATAACATTTTTGGTTTAAAAAAATTGTTAAAATAAGATTTTATATGGTTTTAAGGGTAAAATCGGTTAAGGTTAATTTCAAATGCCATGAGAAAATTTTATGTCATGTAAAATATGATTTAGGAGTTGGGTTTTAATTTTTGTAATTTTCCAAGCCATGAAAAATTTATTTTGAACTTCCAAAGGGAAATATGAATAATTGGGTTTAGAAATTAATTTCAAAAATTAAATAAAGAATTTGGGGCTAAAATTTATATCTGTTAGATAACATATTAAAAGTGAATTTCTGTGATTTTTGGGGATTTTTCCTAAGATATTTATTATGGAAATTAAATTATTTTAGAAGGAGGAATTAAATGATTTAATTGTTTGGCTTAATGGAGGGGATTATTTATTAAAGTACTCTTTGTTTAGATCTAAAATTATGCGGCAGTTTTATTTGGAATATAATTTGAAAAGTTAAGGAAAATAATTAAATGTTAACAAATAGACAAGTTAGTTACAAAGCAATTGCTTAAAAAGGTATTAAAACAGCCTTTACCCAAAAATTGTGTTCCGCCACTTTTAGAAGCTACCTTTCAACTCTGTGCTTCCACTTCGACTCAGTTGAAACCAACCATAATGAAACAAACATAGCCGAAACCAATACATAAGGTATCACAAGTATGGTATGTAGCGAACTGGAGAAAGGTGGAAGGCATGGCGTCGAAACCTTAGCTTCCGTTGGGGTCGAAACCTATGTTTCACTTTCAACTGATAAGTGCCTTCCTTGTTTTACTAAAAGCTTTCGAAGGAGTCGAAACATATGCTTTTGAAAGGATTTTATAAATAGCTTTCGAAGAGGGTTTCCATCTTTTATTTTAAAGTATAAGCTTTCGAATGAGTTCTTCTATTTCTAGAACAATGCTTTCGGAAAGGGTAGTTTCGACCCAGTAGAGACACTACTGCCGTTCTTTTGGCCTTTCGAATGTATTGAAGTCATCAATGCTTTCGAAGGGTAGCTTTCATCTTAAACTTGTAATAAGTCACTTCCTAAAGGCTTTCGAATGGGTTCAAGAGTTTCAAAGGCAATAGTGTCGAAAGGGGGTTTCGATGCTATCCTCTAATGTTTTACTTAAACAATTTAAGCTTTCGAAAGGATGGATCCAAAGCCATCAAATTTTCCAAAACTTTCTTATTTAAACGTAAATGGTTTGGAAAGGGTTATTTTCGCTTGTATTAACATAGACCCAAAAGGATATCTTTAAAATTAAACCCAAATGTTACGAAAGGGGTACTTCCAAAGGTTTCGAATGTGGTACTTTCCAAGGTTTCAAAAGGGGTACTTTCAATGGGTTTCGAAGCTATGCTTCTAACAGTTTTGAACAATACTTTAATACATTCGAAAGGTTTCAAATGAATGGTTTTAAAGTGTTTTGAAAGGCAGGTGACTAGAGTTTGGAAAACTAGATTTAAATGCTTTCAGAAGGAAGTTTTTCAGTGGTTTCGAAAGTAAATATTGAAGGTTTCGAAAGCCTTAGTTTTCAAAGCAAATAACCCAATCTCATTTTTGAAGGAAAAGCCATAGCACAATAAAATAATTCTGGAATGATTCTAAGCATGGAGTTTTCGAAGAAGTTTTCCTTGGTTAATAGAATAAAGAGAATAACCAAGTTTATATAAAATGATTTCAAGGTATTAAACCATGGGTGTTTGTATTATTATGTTATTATATTTACTTCTTCATATATATATATATATTCACATTATAATGGACCCGTAGCTAGGAGATTAAGCTAGTGAGAAGATAATAGAAAAATTGTATGCAAGAAAAAAATATCTAGATAAAACAAAGATGTACTTACAAACATCAATACGATAATTTGTAAACAAAATAAGAAACAAGTGTACGTACTAATATCTTCTTAGCCGAAATCGCCTCCATTCATAAAATAATAATAAAAAAATCCTTAGTCAAAAATTGTAGGCTTGGAAAAAAATAAAAATAAAACCTGATCAAATCAAATGAAGAAAACAAAAAGAGAAAACAAGCTTGCTCCAGAAGAATCTACCCCTGTAACCCTTTTATATATGTATATACTTCTTGTTCAAATTGGTTTTCAACACACAGTAAACCGGGAAGCATTATTAAGTTTATAAACTAACTAAACAACTCAAACAAGAAGTTCAGTTCAACCTATTTAAGTTCAAAGGTCAAAACTGCTTCTAGGAAGAAGCTTCTTGTTCCTCTTTATAACTGTGAGTATTCCAACCTGGTTCCTCTGTATTTTTTTTGAAAAAAAACCTGTGAGTAACATCACTGTTAAATGATTAGATATATGATTCTATTGCATGTTTATCTCTGGAATAAGTTTGTTGGTGAGTATATTTTTAAGTAAATTCTGTGTGTTTATGCATGAATATATGGGTGTATACCTTGCTGTATAATTGAAATTTTTCTCTGCTTCTAGTTTCAGGCTCAAGATCAAATCAAAAATCATATGCTCTCGACCCAATCTTTGTTAAGAATTAAGTCTTCAACAAAGTATGATTTTTATACCATAGAATTTAGTTTAAAATTTTTGTCTAAGTCAAAATAAGTTTGTATTTCCTCTGAAAAATAAAAAAACAACAGTGCAACTTTAAAACGAGCAAGATTTAATTATCATGATTGATGAATTCAAGGTTATAAATCAAATACTTAAACTAAAATATGCTTTTTAAAACCAATATCATAATTTTTAGTTTAAGAATGAAAGAGCGGTTTGGGTATGTCTAAATTTTGTAGTTTGGGTCTTTTCTGGAGATCTCTGTTGTTTGGGAAATCGCGATCACCTTTGAAGGTGGAGGAAGGAACGAAGAGCCTGGGAAAAATATTGGATGGGAGTTCAGATGATCGTGGAAGCGGCAGTGACTATTTTCAGTTCGTAAACCTAATTTTGAGTAGGTTGAGTATTTTGATCGGCAAAGCTTCTCAGGTCGATCGAGTGTAACAAGGCTCTGGGTAATGGAAGCTTGGATGTTGATGAAGGACTGTCCGAAGTTTCAGACCTTCTGGTGGTCAGAGATTCGAGAGCGAGGCGAGGGGTTTGTTTTGGGTGTTCTCGGCTCCTGTTAGGGTAAAGCGTGTTTTTTTATGACGAGGGAAACAGCTGATTCAAGTGGTCGAGCATGAAGCATGGACGAAGACGAACTTGTGGGAATCGGCAGCGGCGAGTAGCTCGACTTCCAGCGAACGTGTATGTGCACAATGGATACGCCGTGCCTTCGTGTATGTTCTCTTGTTTACTGGAAAGTGAGGAAGGGAAATACTGGGGAAGGTGGAGAGGAAGTGAGATGGGCCGAAGTGGGTAATTGGGCCGGAGATAAGAAGTTTTATTTATTTATTGTTCTGGACCCAGGTTTTCATGCGAGTGAGGAAGGTGAGATTTTAGGTTCGGACGTATTGGTGTTGGACAAAGTAAAATTAAAAGTTTTGAATTCAAAACAAGTAAGTTTTAAAATATAAAATGAATCGATGTCTTAAAATCCATTTTTATATAATCTGTGTTTAAATCAAATGATTTAAGAAAGCTTTATAAATTGTTTAACTTGAATTTGTTAGGTTAAAATTCTTTTGAAGTTATTTTAAAAAAAAATTGAAGAAAAAATGTAGTGTAATCAAAGATACATAAGTAATTAAAGATTTATTAATCAATTCCTTAAGTAATTAGAGATTAATTGCTTAATTGATATTTACTTAATGTAAGTAATTACGAGATAAATTGTTAAGGATTAATCAATTTAACTAGTAATTAGAGGTTAATTAACCAATGAGATAATTATTCGATGAAGAAATTAATAGACGGGAAATTACTTAATGGAAGTGATTTAGAATTAATTACTTGGAGTAATTTATTAAGGATTGATTAATTAGGGAGACTAATCAATGGTAGTTAGTTAATGAGAATAATCAATTAAAGGATAATTAAGCAATGTAAATGATTATCGGCTAATTAAACCGAGTAATTAATTAAGGATAAATATAATAAATCAGTGTTAATTTCTTCATAAGAGTAATTAAGGGATTACTTAATGTGAAGAGTGAAGGTTAATTAATTTATTTAATTAGTTAAGAGTTAATTACTTATTGTAATTAAAGGATAATTAGTCAAAGGTGATTAATTAAGATGGACAATTAAGGGATGATTTATTAATTTATTTGTAATTAGTTAATGTTAAGCAAAGGTAATCTAAGTGATTAAATTTAGTATTAAACTAATTAGAGTTAAATTAAATTAATTTTGATAGTAACTAATCTTACTTTTAAATGATTGAATGATGTTGGATGCTTTAGATTATTAGATATTTTTGATGCGAAATGTTTTGTGATATGATAGGATGGACAATGATAATGTCGTTATCTATCGATGATGAGTTGCTGTGTAAAAAGTGACCTCTTGTATTTAAAGTTGAATTGCTTTTCACTTGAATAGCATGTTTTAAGATAAGTGGAATTCGAAGAGACCGGAGTTCGAGTACTAGAAATACCCAAAACCACTTCGAATTTTATAAATTGATATGTGGAATCAATAGGCTGAACTAAAATGATTAAGTGAATTGGAATATTTAATCTAAATTTTGGTACATAGAAAATTGATGTGTGAAATAAGAGATGTCTATAATAGATCCTGAATTTGTAAATTGTTACGAGTTACCCTGGGTTTTATATAGTGGTATTCTTGTATTCCATGTTAGATGGGTTTACTTACGTTGGTTTCCAGCCTGACCCGGGTGTTACTTTGATGTAATGCTCGGGTCAGACCGAGTATTACACATTTTCAGGTAAGGACGTTCTGGAGCTCAGGAGGCGAGCTGGGTGGCAGGAACGTGTGGAGTATTTCCGCTGTATTATATTATTGTAAATCTGAGACATGTTGATTTGTATATGTCCAGTGTCTATATATATGTGTAACTCTGATGTATATTAAATGTAATCAACAGATATAGTATTCTTTTGTAAACTATTATTATTTATTATTATATTTTATCCGCTGCGATTGTGAGATATCTGGTACTTCTGTTCTTCTTCTTCTATCTTTTTCTTCTTTTTCATAACTATCTGGAATTTTCGGCTTCGAAAATTTCGGGTCGTTACTATTTATCCTTAAAAAGATATATTCTCTAAACCATTTAAATTTCTACATTGGAAAACATTTCCAAATACTTATTTAACAATAAGTAATTCACAAATCTATTTATTTTCAATACTTAGAAAATATTCAATATACTTAAAACACGATTAAGTATATATTTTATTCTTTTAAGCAAAATATTCTCTTAAACACATTCATTTGAGTCAAAACGAACGTTGCGTAAAACATCGCTACGACAACCCAAAATCACTAGTATAGGGATTCGAAATTAAGATAGATATATAAATCCCAATACTATATAAAACATTTCCTTTCAAAAATCATTTACTATAACAACAGTGTTATAGTCCATCTTTTCCTTATTTCTCGAAAACGTCTATTTCGACAATGAATGTTGAAATCTGTGGTTTCGATTCTTAACACATTTTAAAACAACTTCAAATCGTTTTAATTCTATTTAAAAGATCACTTCCTAAAACATTTCTTTAATATATTATTCACTGTCCAAAACCGTGAATACAAATCGTTTACTTAATCCAACACTTCTACGTGTTCTATTAAAAAGGATTATCCACTGTCCAAAATCGTGGACAATCTTCTTTAAAAATCTATAATAATTGACTTATCAAAATAAGTCGATTTCGAATTTATAAAACAACGTTTATAAATTCACATTTATATATTTTATAAAAACTTCAACTTATAAAATCCCTTAATTAACAAATTCTATTTATATCTCTTTTAAATGCCACAATCCAATTTATAAGTTAATTATTTATAATTCTTTTATTTTACAAAAATCTATTCATTTTATAACTTCACAATTTTATAAATCTATAAATTTAATTCACTTATGAAATCCATTTATATTTCTTTTTAATACTTACAAAAAAACTCATTTTATAATTCCAATATTTAAATTTTATAAATATCAACTTTATAAATCTTTTAGATAAACCGTTTATAAAAATTTAAAAATCCCAATACCAATTTTTCATTACTCTTTCCAATACCAATTTCATTCGAATCCACACGATGTACACATAACATCCGTTCGCTATACCAACTTGATCGCTCACTCGATCACACAATTTCACTTCCGAACTAGTATCGTCCATCCGATTTCCTAATGCGGACACAGATCTGGTTTCTTGATTAGAAACCGTCATTCTCCTTGCATAGCCATTACTATGATAGAGAACATCCAAAACCAATCAACAATCCATATCCAGGTTCGTTATCGAAAATCGAGTGAAAAATCCCAACTCGGATCGATATAACTATCTCGAAATTCTATGCTCGAATCTGGATCAAATCACTATGCGAATAGAATAATATACGTACATCCTACGTATTTAACTTCATTGATTATATCAATTTCCTTTCCATTCACATTCACTTAAATTTTCATTCACTTACTCACATTTGCCTTAATCCCCGTTTGGATTATCACTTCAATTCTTATCTCAGTTGGGTATTTAAATCAATACAGTTTGAACTCCGACCAATTTATATTTAGAAAATAGCTTGAAAAATTTAAAAATAGATAAGTAGTTGAAAAATAATAATTAGTTTGCAAAATAACTGTAAAATAGTTAACTAATTGTAAAATAGTTGAAAAATAGCTAAATGGTTTCAGAACTTTTAGATAATTGCAAAATAGTTGTAAAATAGTAATTAATTTGTAATATAGTTGAAAAATAGTAATTAGTTTAGAAAATAGGTGAAAAATAGTTAAATAGCTCCAAAAATAATTGTAAAACAATTTGGCTTAAAAAAAAGTTGTATATATTTAATAGCTTGGAAAAATAAGTTTATATTAAAACAATTTATATTGAAAATAGTCAAGGGTCAACTATTCACCTCTCCAACAATTTAACTTAAATTTCCACTTCCATTTAATTGACTCAATTCTAACTTGAATAACTTCAATTTCTATTGAATTTTTTTTAAACCCAATTCAAGTTGAATCAATCTTGATTCCTTTCCCAATTTAAATCAAATTCCATTTGATTTTAATCCTGTTCAACTTTAATTATAAGTTCAAATTATTCCAATCAGTTTGAATTATTATCAATTGAACCCATTTCAAATTCAAATCATTTCAATATAATCCAATTCAATTTCCCATTAAATTTTTTAAACTTATACATCTTCAATCACCAATCCAATTAATTCAAACCAAATTCAAATTTGAACTAATTCATTTTCAATCTTAAATTTAAACTACCTCGAATTATATAATTTCGAGTTAAATTCTCAAAGGTTGGTTTATCCTCTTAAACCAAATTAACTTTTATTCAAAGTTTTTAATCAATTTAATTTCTAAGTCCAATTCTCGAAATTCCATTTTAAATTATCTTTACTTATGTATTTCAAGGTTCAAATAAGAGTTTAATACAATTTTATTTTAAAATTTTAATTTATTACTAAATTTTATCTTCCAGTTTGAAGCCAGTTCTTAAACAATTTTAATTTACAAACTCAATTATTCAAATTTTTAGCTTAAAGTGATTCCATATTCTTAATTTCAAATTAAAGTTAGATTTCCCTTTTATCTCAATAATGGATATATTACCACACTTCATTTCTCATTCATTTAAACAAATCTAATTCGCAATTTAAGGATTTTTAATAACAATAGGATGATATTATTCAATTTATTTTAAAACGTCTATCCATTTCCAATTTCCAGATGCAAACCCATTTTGAGATCACACAAACTACCAATTCAAATTATCCATTTAACTTTCCAAGTTAAATTCCAATTCAAGTTTTTCATTCAAACTTATTTAACTTCTCCCAAGTTAAATTCAATTTACTTAATCCAATCAACCTCATTCAATCCTTAAACTTCACAATAATAATCTTCCCACTTAAAAACTTCTCACTTGGGTATCACATCCTATTCCAAATTTCAAACTCAACATTTAGAGTTTATTCAAACTATTTTTGATTTATGTATATTCCTTATTCATACATATTATTTCCTTTACACACGAGGTCATCCTTAATTTTAGACGACTTTTGGTTTTTAATTCAAAGTTTTTAATCAATTTATTTCAATTTGGTTGTATTTTTATTTCTACTTAATTTAATTCCAACTCAAGACTTCAATTTGGTTGTATTATATTACTTAAATTTTAATTCCAATAAATTTACAACCAATCACCCTAGTATTTATTAGAAGGAAATATTGCTTTATATATCAAAATATATTTTTATATAAAATCATTTAAAACCTTTATATAAGAAAATAACAAGTACGCGCTCATATATATGTATATATATACTCAACCCATTCTAGAGTACTACGGACTCTACTTAATGAATAACTCCCACCGGAGCCAAGGTTCTCGCTTAACCTAGCTCTGATACCAAATGTAACGACCCGAAATTTTCGAAGCCAAAAATTTCGGATAGTTATGAAAAGAAGAAAGAGATAGAAGAAGAAGATCAAAAACATCAACATCTCACATTCGCAGTGGATAAAATATAATAATAAATAATAACAGTCTACAAAAGAATATTATATCGGTCGATTACATTTTAATACATCAGAGTTTCACATATACACAGTCACTGAGTATACACAATTATCATCTCACAGATTTACAATAATATAACACAGCGGAAATACTCTACACGTTCCTGCCATCCGACTCGCCTCCTGAGCTCCAGAACATCCATACCTGAAAATCTGTAACACTCAGTCTGACCCGAGCATTACACCAAAGTAACACCCGGGTCAGGCTGGAAACCAGCGTGAGTAAACCCATCCAACATGGAATACAAGCATACAACTTATATAGAAACCGGGGTAACTCGAAGCAATTCACACGCCATAATTTTTCTAAAAACATCACTGATTTCACCCATCAATTTCTAATTACCGAATTTAGATTAAATAGTCCAATTCACTTAAACCATTTCATTCCAGCCAATAGATTTTACATATCAATCTAAAAATATTTGAAGTGGTTTCGGGTATTTTCTAATACCCGACACCGGCCTCTTCGAGTCTCATGTCATTCTAACCTAATTTATCCAAATGAAATACACAACATTTCATATCATAGATATCAACTCATTCAAAGCATCCAATACCAATCAATCATTCATAAGCAAATTTTATCGCTTCCAAATTAATTCAATTGATTCTAATTGAATTTCTAACCTCAATCACTTAGATTCCTTCATTTAACATTAATTAATTCCAAATCAATTAATTAGTCAACCCTTCATTATTCATCTTAATTAATCACCCTGGATTAATTATTTTCAATTACATCCAAGTAATTATATAAATTATGAATTACAATTATATTTTCATTTATCCTAACCCAAATCAATTACATTAATTAAACCACGATATTAATCGTTCTCAAACAATCTCGACCTGTATTTAACTATCGTGTATTTACTTCATTAAATGAATTACTTACTCCTTAATTAATTATCTTATTTTATCTCTTGGTTTTCTTCCGCAAAGTAATTATATTTCATTAAGTAATTACTTGTCACACCATTCAATTATTATTCTGAATTACTTACACTTAATTAATTAACTTAAAACTTAATTAATTAATTCCAACCATTCATTACTAAATTTGTTAACCCAAATCATAAATTAATTGAATTAATTAATTATCCATTTTAATTACCCAACTAATTTAATGGATCAAAAATCATTAAATCCTTATTCACATTTAAAATGAAAACAATTCTTATTTATGATTTAAATTTTGAACAACTTAAAACCCCAATACTTCGAGTCAACCACAATTAACTCGAGAATAAATCAAAACCAAAGTCACCAGATCTTCAGCACTCATTCAATCAACTCAATCAAATAAATCAATTATTTAAATTTAATCATTTAATTTTTAATAAAAATCCGACAGAGTGAGATTCACCTTTGCTTTTATTTGCAATTCCATCCAATCCTGACTTGTTCTCTTCACGATTCAGACCTTGTATAAACATTGTATGGTTTTATTAATCAATTGACATACCCTAAAAATAAATTATCATTTAATAAATTTGATTGACTGATTTTTCTTTAAAACCCTTTACTTAAAAAAAAGATCATAGATTTCAAAATTGTAACTTTTATAAATTTCTCAAACACTTTAAAAATTTCATATATAATTTCAAAGTCTTCTATATGTATATATATTTTTTATTTATGATTCTTCATTTGAAACTACCTGCTTGTTTTTGGAATAAAAATATATATACCAATTAAAATTCCTATTTCTAAATCCAATAGCTATATATATGTATATATCATCTCTGCTTTTCTGTATATATTATACGTTTTCTTTGCAGTTATATATATATTTTTTATTTTTTTATTAACTTTACAAATTCGAAATAAAGGATGAGAAGCCATACCAAATCGCTACTTCACCGAACACAGGCATCGCGACCTCCTTCCGGAGCTCGGCCACCTAACTTCTCCTCGAACTACTCACCATTTCTTCCCAAAGCTAGCTGCAACCCGATTAAGCCTTCAATCCACCGCTACCCAATTCGATGTCGAGCATAATTCTTTCACCTCCAAGCCACCGCCGGCCTCACGAGACCACACCCTACGCGCGCGAGCTTGCTCAGCCATCAAAGTCCAAGCGCGACCCAGGGTTTGTCGAACGAGAATTCTCGGCAATCCAACTGGCCGCCATCATCAGCTCGAGCTACAAGCGAGCCGTCGAAATCGAAACCTTAGTCGCCTCCCGTCCTCACGACCACTCCCTCGCTGTTTTCTCTCTCCAAATCGTGAGCGCCATAGCTGCAGAATGAGGACAAGCAGGACACGGCTCGTGATTTAATCCCCCTTTTTTCTATAGCCGATTCGAATTTTGAAAGGAAGGGGAATCTCGGCTCTGTCTTAATTGATTTTTGAACGAAAATCGTTCGCCTCTCTCCTTTTCTTTTTTTTGAACGAAGGCTTCGGCCATTTATGTACTTGATTTTGTGAACTTGGGTTAAATTCCGAAACGAGATTTAGTATATAGATTCTTTATTTTTTGTGGCTTCCATCAGAAGGAAGAGGAAAGAGACGAGATTTGAAGGAAATGGGGACATTGATTTGAATGAAGGGAAAGGTTAGGTCGGCTATGCTTACATAGGTTTAGACTAGGGTGGCTGATTGACTTATATATATATATATATTTTAAATTATTAAAATATCGATTTTTAATATCAACGCGTTTCTCACCCGTATGAGCAAACGATAAATCCAAACGCCATGAAATTTAAAATCCGATAATAACTAACTATTACGGATCCAATGGAACTGGTTTTGTCGGATTCCGCGACCGTCCCTCGGAAGGCTATTTTAAATTCAATTTAAATGATATATTTTTAAAATTGAACAAATTACCTATAAATTAAAATTTCAACCATTCTACTGTCTTTATTATCATCATTATAAATTTTACAAGCCTCCAAATTATTTTTAACAGGCTTAAAACTCCATATTCAACATTTTACCCAATTCCAAATTATATAATTCAATAATTTAATTATCAAGTAAATATTGATATTTGGAATTCAAATTAAAAATTAACTTTTAAATATTTAAAATCAATTAATTATTCCAATTTAATTTTTTAGAAATTCCGTGTCGTCGCATTCCTCCCCTCTTAAAAGAATTTCGTCCCCGAAATTACTAGTTAGAAAGAATGGTTCAATACCCGTTTACTTTTCCCAAAACTCACAATTCAACTTCCTACCAACTATCCTTTATTAGTGACCCACTATCACCTTAACCAACTTTCCAAACCTTCTATAGTTTCAAATAATACCCCTTTGCTCAATCATTTAAATTTCAATTTAAAATCAAATTTTGAATTATCAAAATTTTCTAACTCTCTAAATTTCTGAATTTTTTTGCCAGCGTCTCCTTTGCGCGGCTAGCTCGGTACAACTACAAAAGGCCTCTACGGGCTCTCAAATTCCAAAAGAAAACAAAAGCCAAGTGGCTAGATCAAAAACCCAATCCAATTTCATACAGAAATTTAAATACATACCTTTTAATCGGGCAATTCACATTATCTCCTGAAACCAAATCCAATTTTCTTTTCCCTTATAATACCTGCATATCTTACTCAACAATAACATCCAATCGTAACCTTTCAAATCATTTCATACATTTCCTCACATATATTTCATACCTACTTCGATTCAAATTAGCTTTCTCATTTCATACGAATTCAATTTATCTTCACTTCTGAGTATTAAATTTTATCTTTCATTTATAACTGATTCATATTAGTTTTATTTACTAATTTACTTTAATTTCCAATATGAAATTGTTTTGTCGTTAATAAGATTTTCCCCAAAAAAATTTTAAAATTTTTTCCAACTCCCAAAATTTTCGAATTTTTTGGCAGAGTCTCCTTTGTACGGAGAAGCTTTTGCAATTTGACAAGAGATATAAATATATATACATCGACCCACCCGGTCGGAAAAAGCAAAAATAGTTCATATTTCCTAATTTTATTGCGTAGGCGTACCTTATTTAGCATTTTAAGCAAGCAGCTTATTAATTTAAGCAATCAGCGCAACCAAATCCAACCAAACGGCCTTCAGGTATCTGTACTTACTCAATTTAAACATATAAGTACTATACATATGAAGTTTATAACATTTCTCTTACTTAAACAACTACAACACATCAATTCTAAAAGAAATACATTCAAAAATTAATTTTATTTAATCTCTATCAACTCATAGAATTTCATTCATTTTTCTTTTTATTTGGAGGCTTGGATATAAAGATGATATTTCAAAATTATCCCCTTTTCGTTAGTGCAATATTTTTCTAGAACCGTAATGAGTTGCATCTTTTATGGTTTAATCTTATTTCAATCTGGATTCAGGCACGTTATTTTTGATTTTATATCAGAAAGAAAACCTGTGCAACATCTGAAATTTTGAATGAGATCAGAGATAACTAGGATAATGTTTCTAAATAAGTTACATGGAACCATGCCAATTTTGTTCCATGTAACCAACTTGATAGTGCCATTTAGATTCCAGATAGGTATTTACTAACATAAGTGAACACAAACTCTATCCAAAAAATAGGGTTTTGTCCAAGAATCCAGAGTGTAATAATATGTTGCAGCAAAAAGTTTACATTCACCTACTTCTCATCAAGTAAAATCAGCATCCAAAGATGTGATATTTGTAAACATGAGCCCATATAACGTCTATTTCTGTTTATTTAAATTACTTTTACATTAAATGAGTACTATGTAGTCTAATTATTTATACATTATTATCATTTAATTATTTTCATTTATTTGAGTCTGGCATTTTACTTCCATGATTTACTTGAGCAGCTAACAGAATACACTAAAGGAGTAGAAAACAATATGAATGTCGAAAAATTTGGTAAGCTATCAAATATGGCTTAAAAAATGAAATATTCCTCCAATCTTTCACTTCTAATAAATTATGAAAGCTGGATAATGATGCCTGATCCGTCAAAATACATATATCAATATGTGATGAGTTATAAGTTATCTTTGACAGAGAATCTGATACTTAGGGGATTTTTTTTAATAATCTTCACAAGTAGAATTTTGTTAAACTGAAACTGCAAACTCAGTACAATACACAAAATTACTCACCTCGGTTTTGTTTGCAACTCTAACCATTTCTATTATAATTCACTTTCATTTCATTCGACAACACTTCCAATATATCTCATTTACTTGCAAATTACGTCAAATATTACTTATAACCCACTTGAATTTTATTTGAAATTCAACCCATCACTATTTCGATCCAACTCTTTTTTTTGACATCCCTTCTTATTTAATTCATTATCAACTCTAAGTCGAATTCTGTTTACAATTCGAATTCATTTCCAAACTCCATTATTAATTCACAATCCATTTTATTTATCAGAGTTAAACTTTATTAATATACTCTTTCGAATAATAATTTAACCATTAGCTTTCTTCCAATTTCTAAATCAATATTCGATTTCAATTACAAAATCACTTCATTAAAATTCCAGTTTGGATTTCCTTAT
Organism: Allium cepa; assembly: GCA_030765085.1. NCBI lineage: Eukaryota > Viridiplantae > Streptophyta > Magnoliopsida > Asparagales > Amaryllidaceae > Allium > Allium cepa. Next base: position 210,118,311 of record CM060940.1, on the reverse strand, counting down.
ATTTTACCCAAAACTCCAACACTTTTATTTACAAATTTTAGAAATGCTTTTAAATTTATATCATACTAATAAAACAGCTCTTTATAAAAATACTTTTTATAACTCGATGTCTCAACCATTCCATCCTTGTTCTCACAGAAATTCAGTCATACGTTGATCAGGCGTAGGACTGAAAATCTATAAGTACTTAGCAGAACCATTTTCAACATCCAGTGAAAATACTTGAAAATATAATTTTACTGAAAATATCAAAAACAGTTTTGAAAATAGAGGAAATATCTTTGGTGAGAACGCTCTGGGAATCGTCACCCCCATCCATGGTCGCAGTTAACCTGATGGTTACGTTGCCATCCCGACAAAATCCATAGATAACTGTAGGCCTCCACGCCCCTCGATTTCACTATGGAACCCGCTACAGATCGCAGTTAAAACTGGAGTTACGTAGCTATCACAGCAAAAACCCATATAACTGTAGGCATCAGCGCCCTCGAATTTTGCTGCCAAAAGAATGAAACTTCTCCACTCCACTCGACCATAGATCGCAGTCTACCGATGTTGCGTTGCCTTCCCGACAAAACCAAGTGTAAACTGTTGGCACTCATCCTCCACACGATATTCGCTATGGTCCCCACAGTAGATCACAGTGACATCGAGTTACACTGTCGTCACAGCATAACCCAAATGCCTCTGTAGGCATCAGCGCCCTCGACTTTCGCTACCCAATAATCGTCAGGAACTAGTTTTGTCCAGACTCCTCATAGGATCAACTTTAGAACCCCCCTTAGGGCTCAAGGCAGCACCACCCGGTGGCACTCCTGAGAAGTTCATTTCAAGGGAGTGCCTTTTTCCCTAGAGCCATCATCAAAACACTTTATACTATAAATATAGTATCTTTTAAATCATATACCTAGTATGATCTCATATAAAGCTCCTTTACACAAATCGATTATCCCAAAATCGATAATTCTCAAACTAGGCTTTTCAAATTTTAATATTGATTTTACCCAAAAATCAAATGCCTTTCCAAATCCAAAGGTTCCCAAAACCTTTTCCAAAATCCTCATAAGATCCTTTATATATATATATCCAGATATATATAATTTTTAAAACTTTGGATCGTTCAAACTCATATAAAATTCCTTTATACTTCAAACATTTTCAAGACCCTTTTCTTCCAGTAATAGATTCAACAAGGAGAGACTTATCTTATATAACAAAGATATATAGCTTTGTTTATTCAAAACAAATATTCAATTTTTGATTACTCTTTCCAATACCAATTTCATTCAAATCCGTACGATGTACACATAACATCCGTTCGCTATACCAACTTGATTGCTCACTCGATCACAAAATTTCACTTCCGAACTAGTATCGTCCACCCGACTTCCTAGTGCAGACACATATCTGGTTTCTTGATTAGAAACTGTCATTCTCCTTGCATAGCCATTACTATGATAGAGAACATCTGGAACCTATCAACAATCCATATCCAGGTTCGCCATCGAAAATCGAGTGAAAAATCCCAACTCGGATCGATATAACTATCTCGAAATTTTGTGCTCGAATCGGGATCAAACCACTATGCGAATAGAATAATGTACGTACATCCTACGTATTTAACTTCATTTATTATATCAATTTCCTTTCCATTCACATTCACTTAAATTTTCATTCACTTACTCACATTTGCCTTAATCCCCGTTTGGATTATCACTTCAATTCTTATCTCAGTTGGGTATTTAAATCAATAATAGTTTGAACTCTGACCAGTTTATATTTAGAAAAAAGCTTGAAAAATATTAAAATAGATAAGTAGTTGAAAAATAATAATTAGTTTGCAAAATAACTGTAAAATAGTTAACTAATTGTAAAATAGTTGAAAAATAGCTAAATGGTTTCAGAACTTTTAGATAATTGCAAAATAGTTGTAAAATAGTAATTAATTTGTAATATAGTTGAAAAATAGTAATTAGTTTAGAAAACATGTGAAAAATAGTTAAATAGCTCCAAAAATAATTGTAAAACAATTTGGCTTAAAAAAAAAGTTGTATATATTTAATAGCTTGGAAAAATAAGTTTATATTAAAACAATTTATATTGAAAATAGTCAAGAATCAACTGTTCACCTCCCCAACAATTCAACTTAAATTTCCACTTCCATTTAATTGACTCAATTCTAACTTGAATAACTTTATTTTCTATTGAAATTTATTTAAACCCAATTCAAGTTGAATCAATCTTGATTCCTTTCCCAATTTAAATCAAATTCCATTTGATTTTAATCCTGTTCAACTTTAGTTATAAGTTCAAATTATTCCAATCAATTTGAATTATTATCAATTGAACCCATTTCAAATTCAAATCATTTCAATATAATCCAATTCAATTTCCCATTTAAATTTTTAAACTTATACATCTTCAATCACCAATCCAATTAATTCAAACCAAATTCAATTTTGAACTAATTCAATTTCAATCTTGAATTTAAACTACCTCGAATTATATAATTTCGAGTAAAATTCACAAAGGTTGGTTTATCCGTTTAAACCAAATTAACTTTATTCAAATTTTTTAATCAATTTAATTTCTGAGTCCAATTCTCAAAATTCCATTTTAAATTATCTTTACTTATGTATTTCAAGGTTCAAATAAGGGTTCAATACAATTTTATTTTAAAAATTTAATTTATTCCTAATTTTATCTTCCAGTTTGAAGCCAGTTCTTAAACAATTTTAATTTACAAACTCAATTATTCAAATTTTTAGTTTAAAGTGATTCCATATTCTTAATTTCAAATTAAAGTTAGATTTCCCTTTTATCTCAATAATGGATATATTACCACACTTCATTTCTTATTCATTTAAACAAATCTAATTCGCAATTTAAGGATTTTTAATAACAATAGGATGATATTATTCAATTTATTTTAAAACGTCCATCCATTTCCAATTTCCAGAAACTCAAACCCATTTTGAGATCACACAAACTACCAATTCAAATTAACCATTTAACTTTCCAAGTCAAATTCCAATTCAAGTTGTTCATTCAAACTTATTTAACTTCTCCTAAGTTAAATTCGATTTACTTATTCCAATCAACCTCATTCAATCCTTAAACTTCACAATATTAATCTTCCCACTTAAAAACTTATCACTTGGGTATCACATCCCATTCCAAATTTCAAAAACAACATTTAGAGTTTATTCAAACTATTTTTGATTTATGTATATTCCTTATTCATACATATTATTTCCTTTACACAGGAGGTTTTCCTTAATTTTAGACCACTTTTGGTTTTTAATTCAAAGTTTTTAATCAATTTAATTTCAGTTTGGCTATATTTCTATTTCTACTTAATTTAATTCCAATTCAAGACTTCAATTTGGTTGTATTATATTACTTCTAAATTTTAATTCCAATAAATTAACAACCAATCACCTTAATATTTATTAGAAGGAAATATTGCTTTATATATCAAAATATATTTTCATATAAAATCATTAAAAACCTTTATATAAGAAAATAACAAGTACGCGCTCATATATATGTATATATATACTCAACCCATTCTAGAGTACTACGGACTCTACTTAATGAATAACTCCCACCAGAGCCAAGGTTCTCGCTTAACCTGGCTCTGATACCAAATGTAACGACCCGGAATTTTCGAAGCCGAAAATTTCGGATAGTTATGAAAAGAAGAAAGAGATAGAAGAAGAAGAAGATCAAAAACATCAACATCTCACATTCGCAGCGGATAAAATATAATAATAAATAAACAGTCTACAAAAGAATATTATATCTGTCGATTATATTTTAATACATCAGAGTTTCACATATACACAGTCACTGAATATACACAATTATCATCTCATAAATTTACAATAATATAACACACAGGAAATACTCTACACGTTCCTGCCATCCGGCTCGCCTCCTGAGCTCCAGAACGTCCTTACCTGAAAATCTGTAATACTCGGTCTGACCCGAGCATTACACACAAGTAACACCCGGGTCAGGCTGGAAACCAGCGTGAGTAAACCCATCCAACAAGGAATACAAGCATACAACTTATATAGAACCCGGGGTAACTCGAAGCAATTCACAAGCCATAATTTTTCTAAAACCATCACTGATTCCACCCATCAATTTCTAATTACCGAATTTAGATTAAATAGTCCAATTCACTTAAATCATTTCATTCCAGCCAATAGATTTTACATATCAATCTAAAAAAATTTGAAGTGGTTTCGGGTATTTTCTAATACCCGACACCGGCCTCTTCGAGTCTCATGTCATTCTAACCCAATTTATCCAAATGAAATACACAACATTTCATATCATAGATATCAACTCTTTCAAAGCATCCAATACCAATCAATCATTCATAAGCAAATTTTATCGCTTCCAAATTAATTCAATTGATTCTAATTGAATTTCTAACCTCAATCACTTAGATTCCTTCATTTAACATTAATTAATTCCAAATCAGTTAATTAGTCAACCCTTCATTATTCATCTTAATTAATCACCCTGGATTAATTATTTTCAATTACATCCAAGTAATTATATAAATTATGAATTACAATTATATTTTCATTTATCCTAACCCAAATTAATTACATTAATTAAACCACGATATTAATCATTCTCAAACAATCTCGACCTGTATTTAACTATCTTTTATTTACTTCATTAAATGAATTACTTACTCCTTAATTAATTATCTTATTTTATCTATTGATTTTCTTACGCAAAGTAATTATATTTCATTCAGTAATTACTTGTCACACCATTCAATTATTATTCTGAATTACTTACACTTAATTAATTAACTTAAAACTTAATTAATTAATTCCAACCATTCATTACTAAATTAGTTAACCCAAATCATAAATTAATTGAATTAATTAATTATCCATTTTAATTACCCAACTAATTTAATGGATCACAAATCATTAAATCCTTATTCACATTTAAAATGAAAACAATTCTTATTTATGATTTAAATTTTGAACAACTTAAAACCCCAATACTTCGAGTCAACCACAATTAACTCGAGAATAAATCAAAACCAAAGTCACCAGATCTTCAGCACACATTCAATCAACTCAATCAAATAAATCAATTATTTAAATTTAACCATTTAAATTTAAATAAAAATCCGACAGAGTGAGATTTACTCACCTTTGCTTTTATTTGCATTTCCATCCAATCTGACTTGTTCTCTTCACGATTCAGACCTTGTATAAACATTGTATGGTTTTATTAATCAATTGACATACCCTAAAAATAAATTATCATTTAATAAATTTGATTGACTGATTTTCCTTTAAAAACTCTTTAATTAAAAAACATAGATCATAGATTTCAAAATTCTAACTTTTATAAATTTTTCAAACACTTTAAAAATTTCATATATAATTTCAAAGTCTTCTATATGTATATTTATTTTTTATTTATGATTCTTCATTTGAAACTACCTGCTTGTTTTTGGAATAAAAATCTATATACCAATTAAAATTCCTAGTTCTAAATCCAATAGTTATATATATGTATATATCATCTCTGCATTTCTTTATATATTATACTTTTTCTTTACAGTTATATATATATATATTTATTTTTTTATTAACTTTACAAATTCAAAATAAAGGATGAGAAGCCATACCAAATCGCTACTTCGCCAAACACAGGCATCACGACCTCCTTCCTGAGCTCGGCCACCCGACTTCTCCTCGAACTGCTCACCATTTCTTCCCCAAGCTAGCTGCAACCCGATTAAGCCTTCAATCCACCGCCACCCAATTCGACATCGAGCATAATTCCTTCACCTCCAAGCCACCGCCGGCCTCACGAGACCACACCCCGCATGCGCGAGCTTGCTCAGCCATCAAAATCCACGTGCGACCCAGGGTTTGTCGAACGAGAATTCTCGGCAATCCAACTGGCCACCATCATCAGCTCGAGCTACAAGCGAGCCACTGAAATCAAAACCTTAGTCGCCTCCCATCCTCGCAACCACTCCCTCGCTGTTTCTCTCCCCAAATCGTGAGTGCCATAGCTGTAGAACAAGGATGAGCAGGACACGACTCGTGATTTAATCCCCCCCTTTTTATAGCCGATTCGAATTTTGAAAGGAAGGGGAATCTCGGCTCTGTCTTAATTGATTTTTGAACGAAAATCTTTCGCCTCTCTCCTTTTTTTTTTGAACGAAGGCTTCGGCCGTTTATGTACTTGATTTTGTGAACTTGGGTTAAATTTCAAAATGAGATTTAGTATATAGATTCTTTATTTTTTGTGGCTTCCATCAGAAGGAAGAGGAGGAAAGAGACGAGATTTGAAGGAAAGGGGGACATTTATTTGAAAGAAGGGAAACGTTAGGTCGGCTATGCTTGCATAGGTATAGAATAGGGTGGATGATTGACTTATATATATATATATATTTTAAATTATTAAAATATCGATTTTTAATTTCAACGCGTTTCTCACCTGTACGAGCAAACGGTAAATCCAAATGCCACGAAAATTAAAATCCGATAATAACTAACTATTACGGATCCAATGGAACTGGTTTTGTCAGATTCCGCGACCATCCCTCGGAAGGCTATTTTAAATTCAATTTAAACGATATATTTTTAAAATTGAACAAATCACCTTTAAATTAAAATTTCAACCATTCTATTATCTTCAGTATCATCGTTATAAATTTTACAAGCCTTCAAATTATTTTTAACAGGCTTAAAACTCCATATTCAACATTTTACCCAATTCCAAATTATATAATTCAATAATTTAATTATCAAGTAAATATTGATATTTGGAATTCAAGTTAAAAATTAACTTTAATACTTAAAATCAATTAATTATTCCAATTTAATTTGTTAGAAATTCCATGTCGTGACATTCCTCCCCCCCTAAAAAGAATTTCGTCCCCGGAATTACTAGTTAGGAAGAATGGTTCAATGCCCGTTTACTTTTCCCAAAACTCACAATTCAACTTCCTACCAACTATCCTTTATTAAAGACCCACTATCACTTTAACCAACTTTCCAAACCTTCTATAGTTTCAAACAATACCCTTTGCTCAATCATTTAAATTTCAATTTAAAATCAAATTTTGAATTATCAAAATTTTCTCAAAATTTTCTAACTCTCTAAATTTCCGAATTTTTTTGCTAGTGTCTCCTTTGCGCGGCTAGCTCGGTACAACTACAAAAGGCCTCTATGGGCTCTCAAATTCCAAAAGAAAACAAAAGCCAAGTGGCTAGATCAAAAACCCAATCCAATTTCATATAGAAATTTAAATACATACCTTTTAGTCGGGCAATTCACATTATCTCCTGAAATCAAATCCAATTTTCTTTTCCCTTATAATACCTGCATATCTTACTCAACAATAACATCCAATCGTAACCTTTCAAATCATTTCATACATTTCCTCACATATATTTCATACCTACTTCGATTCAAATTAGCTTTCTCATTTCATACGAATTCAATTTATCTTCACTTCTGAGTATTAAATTTTATCTCTCATTTATAACTGATTCATATTAGTTTTATTTACTAATTTACTTTAATTTCCAATTTGAAATTGTTTTGTCGTTAATAAGATTTTCCCCAAAAAAAATTTAAAATTTTTATAACTCCCAAAATTTTTGAATTTTTTTGGCAGAGTCTCCTTTGTACGGAGGAGCTTTTGCAATTTGACAAGAGATATAAATATATATACATCGACCCACCCGGTCGGAAAAAGCAAAAACAGTTCATATTTCCTATTTTTATTGTGTAGGCGTACCTTATTTAGCATTTTAAGCAAGAAGCTTATTAATTTAAGCAATTAGCGCAACCAAATCCAGCCAAACGGCCTTCAGGTACCTGTACTTACACAATTTAAACATATAAGTACTATACTTATGAAGTTTATAACTTTTCTCTTACTTAAACAACTACAACACATCAATTCTAAAAGAAATACATTCAAAAATCAATTTTATTTAATCTCTATCAACTCATAGAATTTCATTCATTTTTCTTTTTATTTGGAGGCTTGGATATAAAGATGATATTTCAAAATTATCCCCATTTCGTTAGTGCAATATTTTTCTAGAACCGTAACGAGTTGCATCGTTTATGGTTTAATCTTATTTCAATCTGGATTCTGGCACGTTATTTCTGATTTTATATCAGAAAGAAAACCTGTGCAACATCTGAAATTTTGAATGATATCAGAGATAACTAGGATAACGTTTCTAAATAAGTTACGTGGAACCATGCCAATTTTGTTCCATGTAACCAACTTGATAGTGCCAATTAGATTCCAGATAGGTATTTACTAACATAAGTGAACACAAACTCTATCCAAAAAATTGGGTTTTGTCCAATCCCAAGTTATATAATTCAATAATTTAATTATCAAGTAAATATTGATATTTGGAATTCAAGTTAAAAATTAACTTTTAAATATTTAAAATCAATTCATTATTCCAATTTAATTTGTTAGAAATTCCGTGTCGTCACAATCGCGGTATATAGGATTTATAAAATATTATCCGCTATTATGCGGCGCAATAGGGTCTCATCCGCTATATAATGCGGGAAAATCAACTCCAAGTACATATATAATACCAATTCTAATCAAGATGGGATATCGCAGTATATGTGTTTAATAAATAACATCCGCTTAATATACAGCGCATATGGTCTATTTCAATACAATAGATAATAATTTATCATCCAAGCATATATCAACACAATCAAGCAATTTTAAATCTAACTATTTAAAATTTAAATCAAAAACAAATTCGATTGAGTGAGAAGTTCTCACATTGCTTCCAATAACAGTCGCAGTGTTTTATTTCAAATAAAATTAAATGTGCGTTTAATTTTACCCAAAATTTTCACTAGCTCCAATCAATTCCAATCCAGCTCCATCGCGTAGCATTCGACAAAACGAATCCAACGCAATTCGTTTCGTCAATTTATGACCTCGTATGACAAAGTTATAGCTTTTTAAACATTCACGAATTATTATATATATAAATTTACAAATTTTATTATTATTTTACCCTAAAATTCATCTTGGCCGTGCATTTCCTTTTGCTAGATCAGGCCGCACGCGACGTTCTTCTCAAACGCAACATCTCAAGGTTCCATAAACCCATAGTCGTGATTTAGGGTTGAACGCCGCGACACGCACATCGACTTCGACGTCGATCAACTAGCACCACACGAAAGCCCACGCTCTACTCTACCTTTGTCCAAGAACAAGTGAAGCTCGGCCTCCATCTCGCGTGGAAAAACGCGTGCGAACGCGCTGCCTTCCAGCTCGATTTCCCCCTACATCCTTGCTCGAAAATTCATCATCACCGTATAGATATGAAGATCTCACTTGGCTCTTCAACGTTGTAGTTGGAAGTTTGTTGAAATATCACATGGATTGGAAGAGATTAATGGAAGAAGAATGGAACAATTTCGGCCATTAGAATTGGAGGTGGCGGCTAGGTTTCTGATTAGGGTTTTGATGCAAATGTGAATAATAGAGGTCCTTGTATAGAAAATTTACGAAACACTATTCACCCGAAATTTTTCCGAACTCCAAATGAAGCGTGCCGCTTGGCGTTTATAATGTTTTACCCCTATTCCGAACGCAATGGAATATATATCGAGAGCCAATTCGATCATATTTGAAAGATAAGTTTTTGAATCGACCATTTAGATTCAAAATTCACTCGAATCGATTTCTACGCGTTTTAGCTTGCCCCAGACAAACCGTAAGTCCAATTGACACGAAATTTGAAATCTTACAATAATATAACATTACAGATTCGATGAAACTAGTTTCGTCGAAATCCAAGACTGTTTGAAAAATGGCTATTTTAACTCGTCAATTAAATATTAAAATATTCAATTTCCACAAATTAACTTTTATTCGATTTTAAAAGTTCTATAACATCATTCTAACTCCAATATGATTTAATACAACTTTACAAATCAATTTTATTCACATTAACCCTAAATTACAATTATTTTTGTAATTTCAAATATTAAATTATCGATTTAATTATCCAATTAAATCTTTATATACAAAGTAAAATTTATTCGACTTACCAATTTTACTTATTAATATTTAAAATCAATTAAACGTACACATTTCAAATGACAGAAATTCTGGGTCGTTACAAACTCCCCCCTTAAAAGAATTTCGTCCTCGACATTTCCAAGTAAGAAAAAGTTACAGAATCCATTAACTTTTCAAACATCCACTCAAATTAAATTTCCAATTCACTTAAGTGTTTAAGTTTCCCAAAACCCAATAGTTAAACTTCTTACAATATCTTTACTAAGTTTTCAAATCGTACTTAGTTATCTTTTCAAAACCAACTATATTGTTTAACTTTCAACTCCAAAATCAAAATTATAGTTTTCAAAATTTTCCAATTTTCTCAAAAATATTCTAACGCCTGAAATTGTTGAAAAATTTCGCCAGCGTCTTCTTTGCGCGGCTCGATCTAAAAAAATGGCAATATATATATCACCAATATACATCTCATCAAAGTAATGAGGCATCGCGCAGGGAAAAAAGTGTAAAAGTACGATATGTAATCCGAGATATGTACCTTATATATTATTAGCGAGCGTATACGGCTAATATAGCACGAAAGCGAGCTCCAAAAGCGAAGCAAGCGCAATCCACACCTACTAAATACTCAACAAACAATGAGAAACATGTATATATAAAAGTAATATCAATATACAACATATACCAACAACTATATATGTCAATATAGCAATGCAATCAAAAGCATAAATTCAACCATCAACCAACTTGCATTCAACTAACATCCAACCAATCCATAAACAAATCAATATTCATTCACTTCTCATTAACATTCATTGAATTGATTTTTCAATTAATCACATTTGATTCATTAACATTGGATTTACTAGCATTCATTCATATTCAATTTTAATTAGTTTGCATTCACTAATTTATATTCAAGTTTGTTCACTTTCCAATTAAATCATATTCAATTCTATTTAGATTTACTTACTTCCAATTTGAATTCAATGATTTATAGCTTTCATTTTCATTTATTGAATTTCATATGAATTTTCTATACAATCTACTAACAACCAATGCATAACCAACATAAGCAAATTTATTTAATCCGCTTACATTCAATTTGGTTTAACACTTTTAATTGACTTTAATTCAATTATTCAATCCTCGATTTCATTAGCTTTTAAATGAATTAACAACTACATCCACTATTCCATATCAATTCATTTACATTAGATTGATTTACATTCAATTCATTTATTAATTCAATTGCTAATTCATTTAACCACAAAAGTTGAATTTCATTACATAACTCAAGTTCATATTCATATATAAATTTTATAAAAACTTCACTTAATTAACTTACTTCGATACCAAAATCAACTTCATTCAACATTACCTAAGTTATATTCCATTTCAAACATCATTTGTTTAACTTAACTTAAATTTCCCCTTATAAATCCAATTCAAATTCCAATTCTAAAATAAATTCCATTTAACTTTAAATTTTGGAAAATATTTCCAAAATAAATAGGATTCAACATTTTCAATTCATAGCTCAAATTCATTTTTATTTACAACTCAAATTTATAAATATATTCATATAGTTTCACTTCTTATATATAAGATTATTTCACAATTGTAAATCACATTAATTATAATTCCATCTTAATAATTCATTCGCTTATACAATTTATTCTTTTAATTAACTTATATGTATTCTTACATTTCAACAACCAAACAATCAATTTTATATACACTTTTATAATTCTTGGAAAATTATTTCTTTATATATAAAATATAATCAAGGTAAAATTATTTCATTTACCCAATTTAAAATGATACTATGTCGGTTTATCTTGTTTAAGAGTTTAGAAACCCTTATCGAAACAGTTGGCCAGACTGCACCGACCAGAATCTATAAACAGACGACCGATAAGTCAACACAATACAAAACAATTTTTATATTCACTAACAAATACGCGCTCATATCTAGTATTACCCTCAAACTCATTCTAGAGTACTACTGACTCTATCTCTAATGAGTAACACCCAACAGAGCCAAGGTTGTCGCTTAACCATATGCTCTGATACCAAATGTCAAGGTAGGGATTTTCGACTCACGAAAGTCGACATTAATACGTCCACTGTATCAACTGCCGAGAAATCGAATGCCGAAAAACCGAACCCTTATGGTTTAAGAAGAAGAAAAAGATAGAAGAAGAAAAAAAGAAAAGAAACATAAACAATATTAGAATCTCACAATCGCAGCGGAACGACATATAATAGATAAATGAATATTCTTTAAAACAAAGAATCATATCTGTTATTACATTACATCGCATTACATTACATTATCAGAGTTTACAACAACAAACAGGGGAAAAGAAATACATATACTAATTGATACGCCATGCCATCCAGCTTGCTCCTGATCTCCACAGCAACTCCTGAATTACAGAATATCTTGATAACTTAACTCTAGACTGCCCATGTTAAAATTGGTGGGCACCAGAGTTTAGGAAGAGAACAATAAACTCCAGGTCAGTCATGGGACTGGTGTGAGAACTTAAAATAGTTTATCTTTAAAAATAAACTAAGAAATATTTTAAATTAGATTCGCAATTCTTTTAGAAAATGAGACTACCATAAGGCCTCCCGCACACACACACACAATGCAAACGCAGAATCGGAGGAGATTTCTCCTTATGATAGTCAAACATGCTTGATATGCAAATTTCTTTGATATTATTATTATAAGTGCAAAGTGTAGGAAAACATTTCGAAAGTATAATATAAATCTTAGCCAACATAGACATTCCGAACTATGCCTACTATAACTACCATCTAAACAGTAGGGCTCCACCATAAGTAAATGGCAGGTTCTACAACTAAAACGGTACAGGGCTCGTATTGTTTCTTTGGATTTTCCAACAAATGGTCAGGCTAAGGCCACATGGAAACGCCTCTGGAGAGACGCCCCGAGAACCTAACCGGATCTTTGCCAACACAAGGCTGGATTACCTCTGCAAAAGTAGGTAACTACTGACACACGTATGTCATTCCCCGGTTGTAAACAACCTTTATCCGAGGATCCTCAACCAACATCAATCACAAAGTCATATATATTTACGACATTCACATAAGTAAGTATCTGGGCTCCATACCATGATACCACTTCTATCCAAAAGGAAATGACAAACCCTAAGGGGCGCTACTCCCTAGAACCTTGCTGCATCTTTCCTTTTTTGACCATTACCGAGGTGTGAGATCCGACGAAGTCTCGTCCACAAAGCTATGCTTTATACAAAAGCTATGCTTTGATCAACAAATGATTAGCAGCACTTCGTATGCCACATTACCAATTTGGGAATGTATCACTAGTAACCATCAACTACATAACCTCTGAGCTCGTACGTCTCAAAGAAGGGTGTTAAGCTAAGAGAATAAATTCTCCGCCACCAACATAAATATATTTGATAGAAACCGGCTTTACATCTCAAATTGTAACGTCAGATACACATCCATACAAGTCCATTTCGGGATCGAACGGAACCGAAGGCACTTCCAAAGAAGCCCTTGCAATCCGGATATTCACTAATCACGACCGGAATTCCCATTACAATGGGTGATAAAATCTCTATATCGGAGATCAGCCGATGCAGAGACATTGACGGTAATCCTTCCGTTTTCTAAAATATCCGGTCTTTAACACCAGTCTTCAAATGCTATCCATTATGACATATCGCCATTCGGAATGAGATTTATGACTCAAAGGTCCTCTCCCGGCTAAACCAAATAACAAGCGCTTATTTTAAAATAAGTGTAGCATTTAAATTCAAGAAATTCACAACAAATACCCTTTTACAGGTAAATATTGACAGTCGGTTCTTTAACTATCAATGCCAACAAACAAATATCCATCACCATAACAATCACTAGGCCCTTTTTATTAATCTTCCAAAATTTAAATAACTTGCCAGATATTCACTTCAATTTATCTTTAAAAAGATGTATTCTCTAAACCATTTAAATTTCTATGTTGGAAAACATTTCCAAATACTTATTTAACAATAAGTAATCCAAAAATTTATTTATTTTCAATACTTAGAAAGTATTCAATATACTTAAAACACGATTAAGTATATATTTTATTCTTTTAAGGAAAACATTCTCTTAAACACATTCATTTGAGTCAAAACGAACGTTGCGTAAAATATCGTTACGACAACCCAAAATCACTAGTATAGGGATTCGAAATTAAGATAGATATATAAATCCCAATACTATATAAAACATTTCCTTTCGAGAATCATTTACTAGAATAACAGTGTTATAGTCCATCTTTTCCTTATTTCTCGAAAACGTCTATTTCGACAATGAATGTTGAAATCTATGGTTTCGATTCTTAACACAATTTAAAACAACTTCAAATCATTTTAATTCTATTTAAAAGATCACTTCCTAAAACATTTCTTTAATATATTATTCACTGTCCAAAACCGTGAATATAAATCGTTTACTAAATCCAATACTTCTACGTATTTTATTTAAAAGGATTATCCACTGTCCAAAATCATGGATAATCTTCTTTAAAAATCTATAATAATTGACGTATCAAAATAATTCGATTTTGGATTTATAAAACAACGTTTATAAATTCACATTTATATATTTTATAAAAACTTCAACTTATAAAATCCCTTAATTAACAAATTCTATTCATATCTCTTTTAAATGCCAAAATCCAATTTATAAGTTAATTATTTATAATTCTTTTATTTTAAAAAAATCTATTCATTTTATAACTTCACAATTTTATAAATCTATGAATTTCATTCACTTATGAAATCCATTTATATTTCTTTTTAACACTTATAAAAAAAACTCGTTTTATAATTCCAATATTTAAATTTTATAAATATCAATTTTATAAATCTTTTAAATAAATCGTTTATAAAAATTCAAAAATCCCAATTTAAAACATTTTACAAATAAATCAACTACTTATTTCAAAAATCACATTTCGGTTATATTTCACAAAAACCATAATTTTTATAACATAAAAATTAAAACGTTTATTTTTTTAAAATGAATCAATTCCAAAATTCTATAAAATATATACTTTCAAAAATCACTTGAAAATCTTTTAAATTCGAAATCATTACTTTAACATTTTTAAAACTCCAAAAATAGGCCCGATGCTGCTGCAACAACACTAAATATAACAATCACGGCATCCAAACATCATATATCAATATGATAAAAGAATATATCACACATATTTGTAAATAAACCAATACTGTTGAGGAATCCAGTTGGATCCCTCCAACCTGTTTTCCTGCATCCACAGATGTTAGCACAATACCAATTTTGTTTCAAGACGGAATATCCCGGTATATAGGATTTATACAATATTATCCGCTATTATGCGGCACGATAGAGTCTCATCCGCTATATAATGCAGGAAAATCAACTCCAAGTACATATATAATACCAATTCCAATCAAGATGGAATATCGCGGTATATGTGTTTAATAAATAAATCTGCTTAATATACGCGCATAGGGTCTATTTCAATACAATAGATAATAATTTATCATCCAAGCATACAATCAACACAATCAAGCAATTTTAAATCTAACTATTTAAAATTTAAATCGAAAACAAATTCGATTGAGTGAGAAGTTCCCACCTTGCTTCCAATAACAGTAGCAGTGTTTTACTTCAAATAAAATTAAACGTGCGTTTAATTTTACCCAAAATTTTCACTAGCTCCAATAAATTCCAATCTAGCTCCATCGCGTAGTATTCGACAAAACGAATCCAACGCAATTCGTTTCGTCAATTTCCGACCTCGTATGACAAAGTTATAGCTTTTTAAACATTCAAGAATTATTATATATATAAATTTACAAATTTTATTATTATTTTACCCTAAAATTCATCTTGGCCGTGCGTTTCCTTTTGCTAGATCAGGCCGCATGCGACGTTCTTCTCAAATGCAACATCTCCAGGTTCCATTAACCCATAGCCGTGATTTAGGGTTGAACGCCGCGACACGCACATCGACTGCGACGTCGATCAACTAGCACCACACGAAAGCCCACGCTCTACTCTACCTTCGGCCAAGAACAAGTGAAGCTCGGCCTCCATCTCGCATGGAAAAACGAATGCGAACGCGCTGCCTTCCAGCTTGATTTTCCCCTACATCCTTGCTCGAAAATTCATCATCACCCTGTAGATCTGAAGATCTCACTTTGCTCTTCAATGTTGTAGTTGGAAGTTTGTTGAAATATCGCACGAATTGGAAGAGATTAATGGAAGAAGAATGGAACAATTTCGGCCATTAGAATTGGAGGTGGCGGCTAGGTTTCTGATTAGGGTTTTGATGCAAATGTGAATAATAGAGGTCCTTATATAGAAAATTTACGAAACACTATTCACCCGAAATTTTTCCGAACTCCAAATGAAGCGTGCCGCCTGTCGTTTATAATGTTTTACCCCTATTACGAATGCAATGGAATATATATTGGGAGCCAATTCGATCATATTTGAAAGATAAGTTTTTGAATCGACTATTTAGATTCAAAATTCATTCGAATCGATTTATACGCGTTTTAGCTTGCCCCGGACAAACCGTAAGTCCAATTGACACGAAATTCGAAATCTTACAATAATATAACATTACGGATTTGATGAAACTAGTTTCGTCGAAATCCGAGACTGTTTGAAAAATGGCTATTTTTAACTCGTCAATTAAATATTAAAATATTCAATTTCCACAAATTAACTTTTAATTCGATTTTAAAAGTTCTATAACATCATTCTAACTCCAATATGATTTAATACAACTTTACATATCAATTTTATTCACATTAACCCCAAATTTCAATCCAAATTTCAATTATTTCTGAAATTTCAAATATTAAATTATCGATTTAATTATCAAATTTAATCTTTATATTCAAAGTAAAATTTATTCGACTTAAAAATTTTAGTTATTAATATTTAAAATCAATTAAATATACGCATTTCAAATGATAGAAATTCTGGGTCATTACACTTAGTGATCCCATGAAAACTATAAATCAGACAGGGAGTCCATAAACACTAAACATGTTATTAGTAAGCCCATGAAAACTAATATGTTAATAGTGATCCTAGAAACTATAAATGAGATAGTTAGTCAAAATGAATGGGGATGAGAAATCCAGAATTGATTTACTTGTTTACATATCATCATAATATTTTGAATTGCTATTTTTAAACCATTGTGGATGCTGGAGCACAATATATGGCTTTATAAAGTTTTTAGGATACTAGTGAGGGGAAAACCCGTTTCGTTAAGCAGTGTGATCTCACTAGATATCTAAATGGTTTGAGATGGTAGATTATTATTCAACCAGGCTTTATGTTCGATTCGAAGTTTATGTTTTCCCCTTAAACTCTCAAGCGCTCAATTGATTTTGAGTAGTTTGAGGGTAAAGGTTTTAAGTTCTCCTTAGGACGAATAAACTTCTGGAGATGTGCAGAAGGCAATCTAGTTAACAAGAGTTCTTTTATTCCGTTGTGTTTTTGATTGTAAAGGAAAATTTGTTTTATTGCCTAGATATATACTCTAATCATCCAAAGGGGCATCTTCATATGTTGCTCTTGGCGTATGTTGTAATAATTATATTTTATCTGAATGTGGTTTGTGTGTTGGGATTATGTAAAGAGCTTGAAATATTTTGAAATGGAATGTGAAAGTTATTTTTTGATTTTAATTTTTTACATATACATGTGTTTCTATGTATCGATGTATCTAACATTACCGTATTTAGTCGCCACGAATTAATAACTATGGATGACTGCAGCATCCGTAGCCGTTAGTTTTGGGCCTTCAAGTAGGGGATGTTACAAGTTGGTATCAGAACATAGGTTAATGAAACTTAAAAGAAATTTAAACCTAAATCATTTTTCAAAACATAATCCAAAAAACTAGAAATTAAGATCAGGGTCTGGGATAATGCTGTAGTAGCATACTTGTATTTGATTTATACATATATATAATATGTATTCCTCTCTCTCTTAATCGTTGTTCTATATCTTACTAAGGCTCGTATGTAGATTTATGAGAAAGAAGATATGGAAGTAGGAAACGGAAAAGGAAATCTTGGTGGAGGAAGCACCACAACCAATGGAAATGCTCAACCCACCAAGAGGAACCCGGGTCGATAGGCTAATGCTAACCAAAATGCTGATGCCAATGTGGGTGCTGGAAATCCACCAGTAGATGTGGGGATGATGTATTTGTTTATCGTCAACCTAATGCAAGTAGGAGCTGTTGCTGGAGTTGTTGCGAATGTAGGAGGAGCTAATCATATCCCTTGAGAACCCTGGATTTCAACCGGCTTCTCTCTAGCACAAATAGAAAGCATCTCCTCATAGTGGATTGATATCTCCACAACTACGTTACTAGGATCACGGAGATGTTGCATGGTTGCCCTAGAAATCTGGGGCCTCGGTCCTCTAATGAACTTCTCATTTCTCCTTATAGCAGTATCTATGGTAGCATACCATAACGGGACAATTCATCAAACTTAGTGGCATACTCAATAACCACATATCTCCCTGCACCAGATCCATAAACTTTCTCCGCAATGCCGATTTGGCAACCTCAAACAAAAACCTCTGTTCAAATTTCCTTCTAAACTCTACCCAAGTTAACTCCACCTCCGGAACCCAAGTAGTAACACTGTTCCACCAATGAAGTGCTGACCTTTGCAACCGCTCAGAGGCTAATCTCCTCTCATGTTCATCATCTAAACCCAAATCATCAAATATTCTCTACCAATGCAACAACCAATTCTTAACTTCTATAGCATCCTCCATACCCTCAAACGGCTTCCTACCAAGACCAGTGTAATCTCTACTCAGCTTTAAGTGTGTCAAGAAGAATTATTATGCTCATGAGTGCTGGTCAAGCAAGGGGAAGAAGGCTGCATATAAGAAGAATATGAAGTGCTTCAACTATGATCAAGTTGGGAATTATAAGAATCAATGTCTAAAGCTAGTTAAGGCTGACAGAGGAATGGTCTTTGCTATTGGACCAGCATCAACTAGGCCTACTACAACTAATAAAGGGAAGACAGTGATGGAATGTAAGCTTTTGATTCAGAGTATACCAATTAGGGTACTATTTGATACCGACGCATCACATTCATTTATATCTTAGTGTTTGGTTGATAGGTTATGTTTAGAACCCATATACCTTATTTCTTCCTTAAGGATTGCGAATCTAATAGGAGGATATGCAACTCTAGGGATGAGATGTGACCAGTTAGAACTAGACTTGATAGGTCATAAGTTTGCATGTAGTCTCTATGCTTTCGATTTCGTAGATTTCAGAATCATTTTGAGTATGGATTGGTTGAGTAAGTATGAGGCAAGGATATTTTTCCAAGATGTGGAGATATCCTAAAACACCTTGGTAGTCATAACGGAATCATATTCTCAGTGGAGAATTTCCACCGAAGTGTTTGTGCTTTGTTAAGTACCGTGGAAGTGGGAGAAGAGTTAAATCAGGTTTGAGTAGCAAGGGAGTTTACAGATGTCTTTGAGCCGGTTACAGGACTACCACCAAAACAAGCTGCTGAGTTTCAGATAGATTTTGTGCCAGGAGCTGAACCTATGAGTAGACCACCTAGCAGGATGGCACCGACTGAGATGAAGGAATTGAAGATGCGGTTAGTTAATCTAGAAGTAAGGAATTTTATTAGACCAAGCAGTTTTCCTTTGGGAGAGGTCTTGGTATTCGTGAAAAAACCAAATTGGTCATTAAGGATGTGTATCGAATGCCGTAATTGAACGAGAAGATGATCAAGAATAAGTAGCCTTTGCCAAGAATATCTATTCGATCAGTTGTGTAGAGCCAGATTCGTTTCCCAGTTGGATTTGGCGGTATATTTCCATCAGTTAAGAGTGGCAGAGGATAGTATTCCATTGATAGCATTTCAGACTAGGTACAGTTCGTATGAGTGGTTAGTAATGTCATTCAGGTTAATGAATGCACCTGCTTTCTTCGTGGATTTGATGAATTGAGTTTTCCGAGAGTACTTGAATAGATTTGTATTGGTGTTTATAGATGACATTTTAATATACCCATAGGATGAAAGAGAGCATGAATTTCATCCTATAGTGGTGCTTGAGACGCTGAGGCAGCATTAGCTGACGGCGAAGTTTACCAAGTGTCATTTTTCGAAGAAAGAGGTTAAGTTTCTTGGTCACAGTGGTTTCAGATAAAGGTTTGTCAGTCGATCCAAATAAGATCGAAGCTGTTAACTGGAAGAGGCCAAAGACGATAACAGAGATCAGAAGTTTTCTTAGAATTGCTGGCTATTACCAGAGATTCATTAAGGATTTCTCACGGATAGCAGTGCCTATGATTAAGCTAACTAGGAAGAATGTAAAGTTTGTCTGGTCCGACAAATATGAGGAATCATTTCTTAAGTTAAAGCATTTATTGAGCAATGCACCTGTGTTAGTAGTTCCAAACGGAAACCAAGGGTTGGTGGTGTATACCGATGCACGTGGGACTGGATTTGGAGCCGTGTTGATGTAAAATGGCAAAGTGATTGCCTATGCTTCACGATAGCTTAGACCGCACGAAGTTAGATATCCTAATCATGAGTTGGAGTTGGCTGTGGTGATTTTTGCATTAAAGATTTGGAGGCATTATCTCTTAGGGGAGAGATTTTAGCTGTACATAGATCATTAGTCTTTAAGGTACCATTCTCTTAGAAGGAGTTAAATATGAGACAATAGAGATGGCTAGAGTTTTTGGCTGCTTATGGTTTTCGTATAGAGCATACACCTAGGAAAGGAAATAAGGTAGTGGATGCTCTTTGCAGAAGACATCAGAATGCGGTGTTAGCTACGTTGGCAGAATGGAAAGATTTAGAAGCTTTGACTACTTGTAGTGTGCAATTAAGATCAACTGCTGGTTCAAGTCAGAGTATCGCTATGTTGTCCAATTTAGAAGTTCGACCAATATTGATCGAGAGGATTGCTTCTAAGCAGAAGGAGAATCCATTATTAGCCGAGAAAATTAGAAGGCATGAGGTTGGAACCGAGATCAATGATCTAAAGGATTTTAGCCTTGACCAGAGAGGATGGTTGTGAAAGAAGGGACGGTTGTGTGTTCCAAAGGTTGGGAACTTGAGGAAAGAAGTTCTTGGAGAATGTCATCGATCCAAGTTTACGATTCATCCTGGAGGGACCAAGATGTATCATGATATGAAGAGGAGCTTCTATTAGGAAGGTATGAAGAGAGATGTTGGCTTGTGGTAAGTAGTGTGCAAACTATCAACAAGTGAAAGCCGAACATCAGAAGCCGAGTGGATTGCTTCAACCTTTAGAGATTCCAATTTGAAAACGGGACTCGACATCCATGGATTTTATAGATGGATTACCAAGGACAAATATAGAGAATGTAAGTATATGGGTCATAGTGGAAAGGTTGACCAAGAGTGCACATTTCATTCCAGTCTAGTCAAACAGGACGACACCTGTTTTAGCTAAGTTATTCATAAAGAACATAATTAGACTACATGAGATTCCTAGTAGTATTGTTAGCGACATAGATGCTTTGTTTACTAGTGAATTTTGGAAGAGTCTACATGATGTATTGTGTACCAACCTTAAGATAAGTACTTTATATCACCCTCAGATGGATGGGCAGAAAGAGAGAGTCAATAAGGAACTCGAGGATTTATTTAGAGCTTGTGTATTGGATTTTGGTGGGTCTTTGAAAGATCACCTACAATTGGTTGAGGTCCTATAATAATAGTTATCAGACTAGTATAAGAATGGTGAATTTTGAAGCTTTATATGGAAGGCCATGCAAATCATCAGCATGTTGGTTGGAGACTGGAGACAAATTAGTCCTAGGTCTAGATCTGGTTAGAGAGGCGACAGAGAAGATTGAGTTGATCCGAGAAAGGATGAACGAAGCTTAGTCCAGACAGAAGAATTACGCAGATAAGAGACGTAAAAACTCAGAATTCTCAGTTGGAGATAAGGTTTTCATTAAGGTATCACCGAGGAAGGGTGTGGTGCGATTGCAAAGTTGGGGAAACTAGCACCAAGATATGTTGGGCAATTCCAGATTATAGAAAGGATTGGAAAGCTCGCATACAGATTTAGAGTTGCCGAGCAATAATGTAGGTGTCCATAATATATTCCATGTGTCTCATCTACGCAAGTATGTTCTTGATCCAGAGACTACTATTCCTCCGACAGGGTTGAAGATTTGATAGTAGAACCTAATTTGACTTTTGTTAGACAACTAGTTTGGCTTGTGGCGAGAGATGAGAAGAGATTGAGGAACAATACAGTCCAGTTAGTATAAGTGCAGTGAAGGAACAACGAGAAGGATTGTACTTGAAAGATAGAAGATATGATTGGAGATACTTATCCCGATCTGCTTTGGGAGTATGTCTATATTAGCTTTATATAGACGAGCTCATATGCACGTCCAGGTGGGCCTGCATTTAATCACAACATGCATGCATTTTTAGTTGTACCTATGGAAGTATATTTGATAGTAGCGTCCCCATATTTGAACTCTGCCTAGGCAGAAGCCGCTATTTTTTTTGGTTTAGACTGCAATAACTTCTTCATATCAACTCGGAAATAGGTGAGAATTTGACTAATGAACTCCCATCTAAATTACAAACAATAAGAAACACTCGGATACATCATCTAGTGAACGTATACCATAGTTCTCCATGATGACTAACAGTTGTAATTAGAAAATAACAGGCTACATCCCCGTATTTGATCATGGAAAGTAATAGGCTACATCCTCATATTTGAACTCCGCTTAGGCAAAAGCCGCTATTTTTTTCTTCATACTGCAATAACATTTTCATACTAACTCGGAATCAGGCAAAACTTCGACCGATGAACTCCCACCTGAATTATGGACAATATGGTGCACTCGGATACTTCATCTTGTGAACGCATACTGTACTTCTCCATGGTGACTAGCAATTGTACCGAAAATAATAGGTTACATCCTCGTATTTGAACTCCGCCTAGGTAGAAGCTGCTATTTTTTTTGTTCAGACTGCAATAACTTCTTTATATTAATTCGGAATCCGGCAAGACTTCGACCGATTAACTCCCACCTAAATTGCAGACAATATGGAACACTCGGATACTTCATCTCGTGAATGCACACTGTAGTTTTCCATGGAGACTGACAGTTGTACTTAAATCACTACCACATCCCCATATTTGAACTCCGCCTAGGCAGAAGCCGCTAATTTTTCATCAAACTACAATACCTTCTTTATGCTAACTCGGAATCAGGAAAAACTTCGACCGATGTACTCCCCACCTAAATTATGGACAATAAGTAGACTTTTATACTTCATCTAATGAACGTATACCATAGTTCTCCATGGTGACTAATAGTTGTACCTAGAAAATAACATGCTACATCTCCATATTTGAACTTCACTTAGGTAGAAGCCGCTATTTTTTTGTTCATACTGCAATAACATCTTCATACTAACTCGAAATCGAACGAAACTTCGACCGATGAACTCCCACGTAAACTATGGACAATATGGTACACTCAGATACTTCATCTTGTGAATGCACACTGTAGTTCTCCTTGATGACTAACAGTTGTACTTGGAAAATAACAGGCTATATCCCCACTTCAACGCTCACTGTAGTTCTCCATGGTGAATAATAGTTGTACTTAGAAAATAACAGGCTACATCCTCATATTTGAACTCCGCCAAGGCAGAAGCCGCTATTTTTATTCTTTAGACTACAATAACTTCTTCATAATAACTCGGATTCAGGAAAATTTTTGACCGATGAACTCTTACCTAAATAACAGACAATATGGTGCATTCTGATACTTCATCTTATGAACGCACACTATAATTCTCCATGGTGATTAACAGTTGCACTCGAAAAATAATAGGCTACATCCCCGTATTTGAACTCTGCATAGGCAGAAGCCACTATTTTTTTGTTCATACTGCAATAACTTATTCATACTAACTCAAAATCGGACGAAACTTCGACTAATGAACTCCCACCTAAATTACGGATAATATGACACACTTGGATATTTCAACTTGTGAATGCACACTATAGTTCTCCATGGTGACTAACAGTTGTACTTAAAATAACAGGCAGTATCCCTACTTCAACACTCACTATAGTTCTCATGGTGACTACTAGTTGTACTTAGAAAATAACAGGTTACATCCTCATATATGACTCCGCCTAGGCAGAAGTCGCTATTTTTTTTCTTCAGACTGTAATATTGTCTTCATACTAACTAGGAATCAAGTAAAAGTTCGACCGATGAACTCCCAACTAAATTATGGACAATATGATACACTCGGATACTTCATTTTTTCAACGTACGCTGTAGTTCTCCATGGAGACTGACAGTTTACTTAGAAAATAACATGCTATCACATCCACATATTTGAACTTCACCTTGTGCAGAAGCTACTTTTTTTTGTTCAAACTGTAATAACTTCTTCATACTAACTTGGAATCCAACGAGACTTCTACCGATTAACTCCAATCTAAATTACAGACAATATGGGACACTCGTGTACTTCATCTTGTGAACGCATACTGTATATCTCAATGGGATTGACATTGTACTTAGAAAATAACAGGCTATACCCCCACTTCAACGCTCACTGTTGTTCTCCATGTTGACTAATAGTTGTACTTAGAAAATAACAGGCTACATCCTCATACTTGAACTCCGCCTATGCAGAAGCCGCTATTTTTTTTCTTAATCAGACTGCAATAACGTCTTCATGCTAACTCGGAATCAGGCAAAACTTTGGTCGATGAACACCCACCTAAATTACGAACAATATGGTACACTCGTATACTTCATCTTGTAAACGCACGTTGTAGTTCTCCATGGGGACTGATAATTTACTTAGAAAATAACATGCAACCACATTCCCATATTTGTACTCCACCTATTGCAGAAGCCGCTATTTTTTATTCCGACTACAATAACTTCTTCATGCTAGTTCAAAATCCGACGAGACTTCGACCGATTAATTCCCACCTAAATTACGGACAATATGAAACACTCGGATAGTTTATCCTGTGAACTTCACATTGTAGTTCTCCATAGGAACTGACAGTTGTACTTAGAAAATAACAGGCTACCACAACTCCACCTATTGTAGAAGCCGCTATTTTTTGTTCAAACTGCAATAACTTCTTCATACTAACTACGAATTAGGCGATACTTCAACTGATGAACTCCCATCTAAATCACAGATAATGCATTACACTCGGATACTTCATCTTGTGAATGCACACCGTAGTTCTCTATGGGGACTGACGTTGTACTTGGAAAATAACAGGCTATATCCGTACTTCAACGCTCAATGTAGTTCTCCATGGTGACTAATAGTTGTACTTAAAAAATAACAGGCTACATCCTTATATTTGAACTCCGCCTAAGCAGAAGCTGTTATCTTTTTTCTTTAGACTGCAATAACTTCTTCATACTAACTTGGAATCAGGCAAAACTTCGACCGATGAACTCCCACCTAAATTACGAATAATGTAATAAGCTCGAATATTTCATCTTATGAACGCATGCTGTAGTTCTCTATGGAGACTGAAAGTTTACTTAGAAACATGCTACCACATCCCTATGTTTGAACTCTGGCTAGTGCAGAAGCTGCTATTTCTTTGTTAAGACTGCAATAACTTCTTCATACTAATTCAAAATCTAGCAAGACTTTGACCGATTAACTCCCACCGAAATTACGGACAATATGGAACACTCGGATACTTCATCTTGTGAATGCATACTGATGTTCTCCATGGGGACTGACAGTTGTACTTATAAAATAACTAGCTATCACATCTCCATATTTGAACTTCGCATAGTGTAGAAGCCGCTATTTTTTGGTTCAGACTGCAATAACCTCTTCATACGAACTCGGAATCAAGAAAAACTTCGACCGATGAACTCCCACCTAAATTATGGACAATATGGTACACTCGCATACATTATCTTATGAACACACACTGTAGTTTTCCATGGTGACTAACAATTATACTTAAAAAATAACAGGCTATATCCCCATATGTGAATACTATTTCTCTATGAGATATAAAAGGGTATATTTGGAATTTCAAAAACACATCGAGTAAACCTATTCAATGGATTCTCTTTATTAGTAGTAAAGATAAGTTGCTAGTCAGGTAGGCTAGTATGATTGTTAGGAGTCATTACAGATGATTCGATGTTTAGTATTTAATCCTTACTGAATTTCTAGTATGAAATTCTTTAAGGAGGGGATCCTGTAACACTCCTAATTATTAATAACATGATTCAAGAGATTTAATTAAATAGAATAATGTAAATATTAGAGTGATAAGGGGATTGAGATTTGAAATGCTTAGAGGCTGGGCTCAATTATATAAATGGGCTACAAATTGTTACAAATGTTAATTAATTAAAGAAAGGGTATTAGGGTAATTGTCGCCCTATATTTCATTACCCTATACTCCCGTTCTTTATACCATTCCCGTTCATTTTTCTCAAAACACAAAACATAGACAAAAGAAAGAGGAGTTGGCTATAGGAGAAAAGTGGAGAAATTAAATCTAAAGCCAAGGATTCAAGCTAGAGGAAATTAATCTTAATCAAATCCTGAAGACCTTATCATAATCTAGGTGAATAATAATCAATATCATCTCTATTTTGTTTTATGGTCACTTGTTTTCTGATTTAAGATTAAATAGATTTTAATGATGATTTGGATGATGATATGCTTTGATTATTATAAGTTTGATTTAAAAAAAATTGTTTAAATAATATTTTATATGGTTTTACGAGTAAAACCAATTAAGGTTAATTTCGAATGCCATGAGAAAATTTTATGTCATGTAAAATATGATTTAGTAATTGGGTTTCAATTTTTGTAATTTTCCAAGCTATGGAAAATTTATTTTGGATTTCCAAAGGGAAATATGAATAATTGGGTTAAGAAAATAATTTCAGGAATTATATAAAGAATTACGGGTAGAATTTATATATGTTAGATAAATATTAAAAGTGAATTTTTGTGATTTTTGGGAATTATTCCTAAGAGGTTTATTATGAAAATTAAATTATTTTAGAAGGAGGACATAAATGATTTAGTTGTTTTGCTTAATGGAAGGGCTTATTTGCTAAATTTACTCTTTACTTACATATGTAGTAGTTTTGTTTGGAAAATAATTTGAAAAGTTAAGACAACCAATTAAATGTTACAAATAGACAGGTTAGTTAGAAAACAATTACTTAAAAATGTATTAAAACAGCCATTACCTAGAAATTGTGTTTCGCCGCTTTCAAAAGCTACCTTTTGACTCTGTGCTTCCGCTTTGACTCAGTCAAAACCGACCATGATGAAACAAACATAGCCGAAGCCAATACACAAAGGTATCACAAGTTTGGTACGTTGTGGATTGGAGAAAGGTGGATGACATGGCGTTGAATCCTTAGCTTCCCATGGGGTTAAAATCTATGTTTTACTTTCAACTAATAAGCACCTGCCTTATTTTACTAAAAGCTTTCGAAGGAGTCGAAAAATATGCTTTTAAAAGGATTTTATAAATAGCTTTCGAAGAGGGTTGCCATCTTTTATTTAAAGTGTAAGCTTCCGAATGAGTTCCTCTATTTATAGAACAATGCTTTCAGAAAGAGTGGTTTCGACTCAGTCGAGACCCTACTGCGTTTTTTGGCCTTTCGAATGTATTGAAGTCATCGATGTTTTCGAAGGGTAGCTTTTGTTTTAAACTTATACTAAGTGATTCCTATAGGCTTTCAAATAGGTTCAAGAGTTTCGAAGGAAATGGTGTCGAAAGGGGGTTTCGATGCTATCCTCCAATGTTTTACTTAAACGATTTGAGCTTTCGAAAGGATGTATCTGAAGATATTAGATTTTCCCCAATCATTCTTATTTAAAGGTAAATGATTTCGAAAGGGTTATTTTGGCTTATATTCACTTAGACCCAAAAGGATATGTTCAAAACTAAACCCAAAGGTTTCTAAAGGGGTACTTTCAATGGGTTTTGAAGCTATGCTTCTAATAGTTTTGAGTAATACTTTAATACATTCGAAAGGTTTCGAAAGAAAGGTTTTAAAGTGTTTTGGAAGGCAGATGTCTAGAGTTTTTAAAAGTAGATTTGAATACTTTCGGAAGGAATTTTTTCAATGGTTTCGAAAGTAAAGATTAAATGTTTCAAAAGCCTTAGTTTTCAAAGCAAATAACCCTATTTCATTTTAAAGGAAAAACCATGACATAATGAAAGAGTTTTGAAATGATTTTAAGTATGGAGTTTTTGAAGAAGTTTTCCTTGATTAATAGGTTAAAGAGATTAACCAAGTTTTATATAAAATGATTTCAAGGATATTAAACCATGTGTGTTGATATTATTATGTCATTATGTTCACTTCTTCATATATATATATATATTCACATTGTAATGGACCCATAACTGTATGTTGGGGAAGGGTAGAATAACCAGCTAGGTTGACCTAGTAGTGATTATAAATTAAGTTAACTCCTGTATGAGTGGAATTACATCCAGGAGGTCAGCTAGACCAGAATATAGAATGCCTAAATATGGATTAAAGAAGTTGTTAGGTAGACATGTTCATAGTAAACCCATGAAAACTATGGTTGGAAAGAGTTATTGGCAGGGGCTAATAGGTTTGTAGTGAACCCATGAAAACTATATCCGGATTAAGTTATTGACAAAAGTCAATATGTTCCTGGTCAACCCATGAAAACTAGGATAAGGGGGAAGTTATTGGAGTTACCAATAGGTTCAAGGGGAACCCATGAAATTGTAAAGTTATTGGCAAGGGCCAATAGGTTCATAGTAAACCCATGAAATCTATGATTAGATTGAATTATTTGCCGAGGCCGATAGATTCTTAGTGATCCTATAAAAATTATAAAATCGGACAGGGAATCCATAAATAGTAAACAGGTTATTAGTAAGCCCATGAAAACTAATAGGTTAATTGTGATCCTAGAAATTATAAATGAGATAGTTAGTCAAAATAAATGGGGATCGAAAATCCATAATTGTTTGACTTGTATGTATATCATCATAATATTTCGAATTGTTATGTTTTTAACCATTGTGGATGTAGGAGCATAGTATATGGTTTTATTAAGTTTTTAGGACACTAGTGAGGGGAAAACCTTTTCCATTAAGTAGCCTAGTCTCATTTGATATCTAAATGGTTAGAGATGGTAGATTATTATTCATATTAGGCTTTATTTTTGACTCGAAGTTTATGTTTTCCCCTTAAACTCTTCGGTGCTTAATTGATTTTGAGTAGTTTGAGGGTTAAGGTTTTCAGGTTCTCCTTAGGACGAATAAGCTTCCGAAGACATGCAGGAGGCAAGCTAGTTAATAAGATGTCTTTTATTCCGTTGTGTTTTTTATTATAAAGGAAAATTCGTTTTATTGCCTAGATATATACTCTGATCATCCAAGGTGCATCTTTATATGTCGCTCTTGACGTATGTTGTATTAATTATTATCTCAACGTGATTTGCATGTTAGGATTATGTAATAAACTTGAAATGTTTTGAAATGAAATATGAAAGCTATTTATTGATTTTAAATTTTTTCATATTCATGTGTTTCTGTGTATCAATGTATCTAACAGTACCGTATTTTGGTCGCCGAGAATTAATGACTATGGATGGCTGCAACATCCATATCTGTTAGTTTTTGGCCTCCAAGTAGGAGATGTTACATTAGTGATTTTTAATTTAGTTAGGATGTGGTTGTCAATTTGGGAAAAAAGAGATCAAATTTTTTAGGAATCGAATGTGACTCGGATATGTTGTTAAGGGGAGTTTGGGGAGTCTACAGTTCTGGTCCTAGGTGGTTTGGAGTTTAGGGAGTCTACAGTTCTGGTCCTAGGTGGTTTGGAGGAGCTTTGGCTTGTCAACTTATGTTGGTAAGAATTGCAGTTCCATTCTGCGAAGTTGTAGAATCAGGTTGGTGGGGAAGTTGCTCTAGGATTTTTGGCTAAGGATGTAACGAACGAATAATCTTTAAACAAAGAACTATATCAGTTATTACATTACATTACATTACATCATCAGAGTGTACAACAACAAACAACATCAACAGCGGAGAAGAAATACTATATACTAGTAATACGCCATGCCATCCAGCTTGCTTCCAGAAACTCCTAAATTCCAGAATATCCTGATAAACCTAACTCCTGACTGCCCGTGTGGAAATTGGTGGGCACCCAGAGTTTAGGAAGGAAAACAATAAACTCCGAGTCAGTCATGTGACTGGTGTGAGAACTCAAAACAGTTTATTTATCTTTAAAAATCAAAATAGAGGAATATTTTTAAAGTCAATTCGCAATGCTTTTAAAAAATGAGACTACCATAAGGCCTCCCGCACACACACACAATGCAAACGCAGAATCGGAGGAGATTTCTCCTTATGATAGTCAAAGATTCTTGATACGCATTTAAAAGAAACATTTGATATTATTACTAGTGCATAGTGTAGGAAAACATTTCAAAAGTAGAATATTAATCTTAGCCAGCATAGACATTTCGAACTATGCCTACTATAGCTACCATCTAAACAGTGGTGACCACCATAAGTAAATGACAGGTTCTACAACTAAAACCGTACAGGGTTTCGTATTGGGAATTGGATTTCCAACAAATGGTGCGGCCAAGGAACTTCCCATTGCCACATGGAAACGCCTCTGGAATGACGTCCCGAGAACCAAACCGGATCTCTGCCAACACAAGGCCGGGTTACCCCTAACTGGGTAACTACTGACACGAATATGTCATCCCCCGATCGTAACCGATCTATCCGAGGATCCTCGATTTCCAACAACCACAAAATATGCAGCAACAACATAGGTTAAATATCTGGGCTCCATACCATGATACCAGCTCTATCCATAAGGAATGGCATACACTAAAGGGGCGCTACCCCCTAATAACCTTGCCGCATCCTTCCTGTTTTGACCATTTTCTGGGTGTGATGTCCGACGAAGTCTCGTCCACAAAGCCACACTTTATACAAAAGCCATGCTTTAGGTCAACAAATGATCATAGAAATGATCACCAAGATAAATGATCAAATAAATGATCCTATCACAAATGATCAAACAATGATCATTTCACAGCAACACTCAGCATGCCACACTACCAAATTGGTAGTATATCACTAATAACCTTCAACTATATAACCTCTGAGCTCGTACGTCTCAGAGAAGGGTGTTAAGCTAAAAGAATAAATTCTCCGCCACCAACAGAAATATATTTGAAAGAAATCAGCTTTATATCTCAATTTGTAATGTCAGACATACAATCCATACAAGTCTGTTTCGGGATCGAACAGAACCGAAGGCACTTACAAAGAAGTCCTTGCAATCCGGATATTCACTAATCACGACCGGACTTCCCGTCACTAAAGGTGATAAAACCTCTATATCGGAGATCAGCCAATGTAGAGTAACTCGACGGTAATCCTTCCGTTTTCACAAATATCCGGTCTTCAACACCGGTCATCGAATGCAATCCATTACGACGTATCACATATTCGGAATGGGTTATACGACCCCAAGGTCCTTTCCCGGCTAACCCGAATAGTGAGCGCTTATTCAAAAATAAGTATGGCATTCAAATTCAAACAATCACAACAAATACCTATTTAAAGGTAAATATTGATAGTCGGATATTTAACTATCAATGGACGTGTTCAACATCACCAAATCCAAATAATTTCCCAAATTATTTATTTCTCAAAAATATCTTTACTAGATATAAACTTCCACACTTCAACCATTTGAAAACAATTTTTCAAATCACTTTTCAATCCTTTACCATTTTTGAAAACAAATTTCAACCATTTTCCTTTCTCGAAAATATTTTTTATTTCAAAATGGTTTATTTAAACCAATTAAATAAATCCTTAACGATTTACTTTATATTTACGTTCCAAATCCATAATTTAATTCCCACACTTCAAAAATAAATCAACGTTTATTTTGAAGCAAATTTCCTTTCTTTTATAAATTCCAAGTGAATTTACATTCTAAAATATTTAAGAATATATGATTCCCAGATCGATTTCTAATATTCATTTTCAATTTGTCTTCAAAAAGATAAATTCTCAAAACGTTTCATTTCACATTGGAAAAATATTTCCATACTTATTTAATAATAAGTAGTTCCCAAATCTATTTATTTTCAACACTTGGAAAATATTCAATATACTTAAATCGAAATTAAGTATATATTTCATTCTTTAAGGAAATCATTCGTTTAAACATATTTATTTGGGCCAAAACGAATGTTACGTAAAACATCGTTACGACGACCCAAAATCACTAGTATAGGGATTCAAAGTTTAAATAGATATATAAATCCCAATACTATACAAAACATTTCCTTTCGGAAACCATTTACTATAACAACAGTGTTATAGTCCACCATTTCTTCTATTTCTCGAAAACGTCTATTTCAACAATGAATGTTGAAATCTATGTATTCGATACTTAATGCATTTTAAAACGTCTTTAAAATCATTAACTTCATTTCATAATGTTCCTTCCCCAAAAACATATCCATTTCATTTAATAATATATTCACTGTCCAAAATCGTGAATATAATTCCTTCATATATTCCTATATCCAACTTATCAAATTCAATTGATTTCGGATTTATAAACAACGTTTATAAACTCCATTTATATTTTTATAAACTTCTATTTATAAAAATCTTTTTTTATATCTCATTTTAAATGCCAAAATCCGATTTATAAGTTGATTACTTATAAATCTTATATTTTACAAAATCTATCCATTTTATAACTTCTCAATTTATAAATCTATAAATTTCGTTCACTTATGAAATCCATTTTTATTTCATTTTTAATACTTATAAAACTTGTTTTAATATTCCAATATTTTTAATTTATAAAATATCAATTTTATAAGTCTTTTATACACATCTTTTTTAATAATTCAAAAATCCCAATTTAAACCAATTTATTCTTTTAATAGCTTAAAAATCGTTATTTAAAGCTTATATACTTCAAAATCATACTTAAGCATTATTTTCCAAAAATCATAACTTTTATGAAAATAAAATTTTAACGTTTATTTATTTTAACAATTCAAATTTAAATAAAACATATGCTTTTGAAAATCACTTTAAAAATTCCTTTTAAAACCAAAAATCATTATTTTAAAACTTCAGAAATGGATCTGATGATGCAACAACACCAAATAGTCAATCACGACATCCAAATATCATATATCGATATGATAATCAACAAATATCAAAATATCTGTAAATAAATCAATACAGTTGAGGAATCCAGTTAGATCCCTCCAACCTGTTTTCCTGCATCCAAAAACATTAGCACAATACCAATTCCGCTCCAGTACGGAATTATCGCGGTATATGGGATTTATAAAATATTATCCGCTTAATAGACGACGCAATAGGGTCTCATCCGCTATACAATGCGGGAAATCAACAACTGCAACATATACATATGCCAATATATATATTGTTATTATATACAATACCAATTTCACTGTTTATGAAATATTCGCGGCACATGTTTTTAATAAATAACATCCACTTACTAACGGCGCATAATGTCTATTTTAACAATCAATAGATAACAATCATCATTCAAACATACATTCAAGAATTTTAAATATAACTATTTAAAATATAAATCGAAACTATTCGATTGAGTGAGAAGTTCTCACCTTGATTTCAATTTCGTTTTAGCGATTTATTTCGAATAAAATTAAACGGACGTTTAATTTTACCCAAAATTCTCACTAACTCCATACAACTCCAATCCAATTCCATAGCGTAGTGCTCGTCCATACGATTCCAACGCAAAAAGTTTCGTCGAATTTCGACCTCGTACGAAAGAGTTATGCTATTTAGAAGTTTACACAATTTATAATTATAAAATTTACAACTTCTATTTTAATTTCTAACCCAAATGAAATCATGGCCGCACGATCCTCTGCCTTGAATCAAGGCCGCACGCGAGTGCTTCTTCCCCATCAGGAAGATACGTACGCAACATAACCCATACAAGTCGAAATTAGGGTTAAATATTGCAACCTCCTCATGTAGATTGAAGACGATCAACAAGTGCCATTTCGAAGAGCGTCGCCAACACTATGCTCGGCCCAAGCATGGAGGAGCTCGGCCGTGCCTAGCGCCCTTGAATTTCGTGCGAACGGCCGGTCTTTATGTCCAAAATCCCATCGATTTACTCCACTATTTTCGATCATACCCGTATGAAATCAAAGCTCTCACTTCGCTCTTCAATGTTGTAGTTGATAATTTTCTGTAATTGTTTGTGGACTGGAAGAAAAAGGAGGGAGAAGGATATGATTTTCTGGCCATTGGTTGAGGGGGTGGCGGCTAGGGTTTTAAACCTATTTTTTTTTTTTTTTTTTTGTTTTTTTGTGAAGAGATAAGGGTCTATTTATAGAAAATCGAACGACACACTATTCATTTTGGATTTTCCAACTCCGATTTACGCACGGTGACCAGCGTTTCTAGGGTTTACCCCACGTTCCGGACGCAATGGAATAGGTTTCGGAAGCTAATTCGGCCATCTGTGCGAGTTATGGCAATAAACGTTCAATTTAAATTTAAACCGATTAAACGATTTTCTAGGCGTTTTAGCTTGCACCGGACAAAGGGTAAATCCGATTGACATGAAATTTGAAACCATACAGTAATATCACATTACAGATCCGATGAAACTGGTTTCGTCGAAATCCGAGACTGTTTGAAAAATGGCTATTTTAACTCGCCAATTTAATATTAAAAACAATTTCGATGTATTTCGAGCTGCCACGATCAAATGATAACTCCAATTGCTACGAAAATTGAAATCCGATAATAACTAACTATTACGGATCCAATGAAACTAGTCTCGTCCAATTCTGAGACTGTTCAAAAATTGGCTAATTTCACTAGTCGATTAAATATTAAAATATTCAATTTTCACAATTAAACTTTTAATTCAAATTTTAAAAGTTCTATAACATCATTCTAACTTCAATATGATATAATAAAATTTTACAAATCCTTTTCAATCATATTTAACTCAATTTTCAATTATTTCCATAATTTGACATATTAAATTATCGATTTAATTATCCAATTATTCGAAATAAAATTTATTTGACTTATAATTTCACTTATTAATTTTTAAAATAAATTAAATATTCAAATTTTAATTAATAAAAATTCTGGGTCGTTACAAAGGAACTTTGGGAAAGCTTCAAGAAAGGCCAAGGAAGAGTTCTGGGAACTTAGCTTTAGAAATAAGAAGTGAAAAGAACTCGATACTGATATCTTTTTGGTCGGTACCGATATCTTCTCTTGTTACTGGAGTGGGCCAAAGAACCTGGTAAGTTATGGTATGAGGAGAAGGAATTCTAGGTAAGAAAAAGAGGAAGTGGTCGGGGTATGAAGTACATAGCCATATATTTGGCTAAGTAATTTATATTGGTGCCAATATGATCTCTTTCATGTTGGTACCAACATGAATTGGAGTGGCTAATTATGGCTAAACTCCTAGGGGATGCTGAGGAGGTCCTAGAGGTCATGCTGAAGGTGTTCATTCGTTTGATATTCAGCTGCAATGTGGCATCGAGATGAAGGGTGATGACTAACAAATGAAGCAGTGTTGTAGTTCTTGGACGTGGGAGCTTCAGAACTTTGAGAAGATGATTCTACGGGTAGTGATAGACGTCTTGAGATATTTTGGGCATTGGTGTATCGATGTGTAAATCATTTTGGTTGATTACTTCGGGTGAGAAGTGTATGTGGGCATACTGATGCTTGGGAAGGTATAATTGTCTATGTGAACTTGGTGATGTCCAAGGAGGCACGTTCGATTGGTGACACGATATGATAGGGCATAGTGTGCTACGGTATTGAGTCATATGCAAGGAATATAGTGATAACTCTGGATGTGGAAGGTGTTTCATGAGGCAAGGTTATGTGAGGATGCTCACCTGTGTACCCTAGACCTTGGTGATGGTCTATCCTACTTTGTTGATGGCAGCACCTTGTTGTTGGTACGTGATTGAACGTTGGGATCTAATAGCGACGTGGTATGTCACCAACCTTGATGGCAGTCATAAGAGTTATCAAGAGTTTGGAGACATCTTGGTGGTGATGCAAAACTTTAGTGGTGGTCGACTTTAGTGAGGGCAAGAATGAAGGGAGACATAGGTGACGGTCATTATTGCTTGTCGTGATTGTTGTTGTTATTGGCGTGATTGTTATATATTTGTCATGGATGACTTATGATGTAGGTATATCGTGTTAGGTACCCCGATGCCTATGTTATACTTAGTGTAGTATGCCCTTATGATGATAGTACTGTAGCATATATGGTATCATGTGCTAACTTGTTGGATGCTTGGATAGGTCGTGTAATGATTCTTTATACCATTGTTCCTTACTATATGCACTTGTATAACTTTTTGAGATTTGCTAATTATCGCTCACACTAGACTATTGTATGACTCAAGGTTTTATGCTTTGCTTATTATTATCTCGGGTACTCTTAAATGAGTAGACTATATAGTAGGTTTAGGTGGTATGAAGTATTGTAGAGGAAAAGCAGAAGTGGAGCTTTCTTATATTATATATGAACTTACTACTGCTTATTCCACCTTGCGACACTGTAGAGCCTAGACATCGTCTACTATATCATGCGACAACTATATTTGAGTTTATTTTCATTTGTATAAACTTTATTACCATCTTGTATAACTCTATAGATCTATGCTCTGATATTTGGATCATTTAGTTTTTATTATCTCTCCTATTTTATATATGTGATGACTATTACGTTTTATTCGATGCGACATGAGTTATACAAAAGGTTCTGTGATGGTTTTGTTTTCTTTTCACCTCTAGCAACCATCCTACATCGGTTGAGCATCATAGCAGCGTACTCTATATGTATATATTGCGCTAGAGGTGTAAGGTGGTCGACACATTTGGTACGAGAACTTAGGTTGCATAGTTAGCCTTAGTTGATACTGTGATCCAGTAGAGATAGATAATGAGTTATCACCCTAGATTGGATCGACTGTGTGTGTGTACAAGACAGAGGTGCTTGTTATATATTTTGGTTTTTAGAACTATATAGTATTATATTATAGTATATAAGTCACACTGCACACATGAGTACTAATGTTACAGTTTTCTTTATGGAAGATCGATCATTCTTGTTACAGATCAAGAATGAGCCAGCATACAATAAACACTACGAGGAACTCCATTTTAGGAATCATGGAAGGAGTAGGCTCGAGGGTTGCTAACCTTGACTTGCAGGTAATATTCAATACGATGACGGTGAACATGCAGCAAAATTCGCAAGCAGTTGCTTTGAATGTTGATGTTGGTGCTCCGATGCAAGTGCTCAGAGTCGACTTTGCCTAGCTAAATAAGGTCTACTCTAGTCTTGGAGGCAAACCGTTCCCTGGAACGAAAGCGGCCGTGGAAGTGCAGGATTGGCTGGATACCTACGAGCACATATCTTCAATGACATACAGCTAGAAAAATCAAGATTATTTCATGGGCAATTACATCGATCTTAACACTAGTGCTTCATCCCGTTGGAGGGACGAACAACATCATGGGCGAATGAATTGGGACCACGATGTGGGTAGTCATGCCATGTAACACCCTCAATTTTTATTGCACATTATATGAATATTTAATTATAGGATAATTAAATGGGAAGTTGAAAATGTAGGATTTTCTAAATAAATAAATTAATTAGTTTGGGTTAGCCATAAATAATATAATAAAGAGAATATTTCAAAAGAGACATAAAATAAGTATAGACACATAAAAAATAAAGAGAAAATATTATACCGCCCTCTCCCCTTTCCCCTATACAATTCATTTCATTCCCAAATTTAACTAAGAAAAGGGTCGACCACCATTATTCACTAAGGAAAGAAGAAAAGATAAAGAGAGAAGCTAAGAAAAATTCCATCATTTCAACAAGATTAAAACATCAATAATATGCATTCATCTCTTTATGTTTTAATGTGTTTGGTTTGAATTTGATGTAGATTCAATTTTGATTGTTGTATATCATGTATATGGATTCATGTATATTGTTAATGGTTATTATTTAGGAATTTATGAGATTTTCCTAATGATGTGAAAAAATAAGTTTTTGATCTTCAAATATTCTAAAATTTTGATATGATGTTTGAAATACTATTTTGGAGATGTATTTTCAATTTCACAATTTTTGGAGACATTATGAATTTTCTAAATGGGAAAATTGTTGATTTCACAATTCAATTATTTAAAACATTAGGAATAATTATTTTGATTCAAAATTTTGATATGTTGTTAAGTAAACAAATGTTGATTTATGAATTTTTTTGTGGATTTTTCCCAAGTAATTACAATTTGATATAAATTGTTTTGTGCAAAGAGGACTTATTTGCAAAATATAATAAATGATATAATTTGAGGAAAAATCATATTTGAAAATAAAAGCAAGTTTTCCATTTTGAAATTCTGTAAGAATACTAAAAAGATTATGTTAGGCAATGAAGCATTTAAAATAATGTGGGTTTGGTAAAAATATTATGCTTTTAAAGGCAAAGAAACAGTTTAGTAGAGAATTACAGTAATGCCACTTTAACACGCTATGATTTCCTTTCTATTTACTCACGATGGCATCGTTTTATCAATTTATGATGGTTTTATCTTTACACATGAAGGCTATATTTTATTAACATACGAAGGCTATAATTCATCAACTTACGATAGCTTCATTTTATCAACTTACAAAGGCTACATTTTATTAACTCATGATGATTACATTTTTATAAAGGCACGATGACTATACTTTTCAAGGAGCGATGGCTATGTTATTATATAAATGTGCAATGACATTGTTATGTTAAGGCACGATGGCTACATAGGAGTCAACATATAAAAGCTAACTTTTGTTCAGGCTCGACAGCAATATTTTTCTTAACATACGAAAGTTAGATTTTATCAAGGCACAAAAGCTATGTTTATATTAACCTTTAAAATTTATATCTTAGCTTTCGAAAGCTATATTTTTGATGTGTGATAGCTTTATACTTAGTCAACTTGCGTTGGCTAAGTATGTTTTGTCAATGTGCGATGGCTATATTGGTTGATATGCGATAACAATATATACATATATATACCTACACACACACATTCAGATAACAGCTATGATTTTTGGCATGTGATGGTCTATGTTTTAACATACGAAAGCATGAGATTTATCAAGGTGCAATAGCACATGATTTTGAAAGGAAAGATGGAAATTTCTATAACACTTGAAAATTTTCAACTCTACGTTGGGCTAAGTTTTGCATAAACGAAAATGATGATTTTGTTAAGTATTTTATGGGTTCAAAGGAAAGGAAGATTATTTAACTAAAGGAGTTTTAAAGGGGAAGATTATTAATTCGAATAAGTAATTTTATGTATAAATGGGCTATCACATTGAACATATATTTGATGACCGCCAGTGTGCTATATGCTCATCTGTAACACCCTTAATTTTTATTTAACATTATTTAGGACATTTAACTAGATAGATTAAATAGAATAATGTATATAATTAAGGAGAATGAGATCTGGTTAATTAGTGTGGTCGTGCCAAACTTAATGAACTAAGTAAGATTGTTTTAAAATTAATACACATATATGAATACATGGGAGAGGCAAAATAGGCAAAGACAAATCCTTCATTCATTAAACCCTCACCTTTTACATCATTCTCATATTCACAACAAAAACAATTAAAATGAAAGTTCAATTAAAGCCGACCATTAGGAAGTAATAGGGAAATCAAAATCTAGGATTCAAGGAAAAGCAAGCATAGGATAAATAGCCACATCAAATCTCAACTCCAAACATTAATCTAAGTTGAATAATAACACTTATCATCTCTTAAATCTTTTTTTGATTCAACCATGGGTAATACCTGAACTTTATGTGTTTAATTAGTCGAGTTATGATATAATAATCATTATTTGGATAGGATACTGGTTAATGGAAATTTTTGAAATTTATTAAAAATGGCCTATTTCGGTTTTGGGGTTAAATCCAAAGTTTTTATCCTCTAAATGATTTGAAATTTCAATATGTTAAGGAAAACATTATTTTGGAGACGATTTTTTAATTTCACAATTTTATGAATTATAGAGATTATTTTATCAATTTCCTATGGAGGAAATGGCTTAATTACGGTTTTCAATCACTTTAAATAATTAAATGAGGTTTTGGTCTCCGAAGTTTCATATGATTCAGAGAAAGGTATTCTCTAATTTCTATGATTTTTTTTCTTTTTTCCCATATAATTTTGGGTTATGAAGAATAGTCTATGCTAGAATAATCTTATAAAAGTTTAATTAATTATGGTTATTAGTTAATTGTTTGAAATAATGTTTTGGATCTTGGAAATAGAGTGCGGCAATTTTTCAGTAAAGAAAATCGAGAAAGTTTTGCTAGCCAATAAGCTTTTGACAAATTATATAGGTTTAGTGAGAAGTAATATCTTTTTATAGAAATTTATCAGTTTTTAAGTTAATTACAGTTTTACCATGTCGATATTGGCTATGTCGGGCCATATCTCCTCTTCCTAGTGTCATCAACGTGGAACAAAATAATGCCACATGATGTCAATGAGTTTGGCATGTAGAGGATTGGTTTTGAGCCTCGTCGATGCTAAAGTTACAAAGAGATAAATGGATAGGCTCGACATGGTGATGTCGATGTTTATAGTCGCCAACCTTTAGAACATTGATGTTGCACTGTTTTATAAGTGACTTTGAGCTTTGGGCCTTGAAGACCCAGATTGTCATTGAGCCTACCCTATGCCACTTTCAACTAATTGTTGAGCCAATGCATGCTGCTTTTGACTTGTCATTGAGTTTACCCTATGCCACTTTTAACCAATTATCGAGCCTACGTCATGCCGATTTTAACTAGTCTTCGAGTTCCTTATAGGTAGATAACCTATGTATCATGAGGATCGATGACTTTATTGTCATCGAGGCTCATGATGCCGCATGTTTTAGTTGGCAAGTCTTAAAACAGGCGGAAAGCCTTATTCTTTTACATTTACATGGTATGAATGTCGACGTTAATGCATATCGAGCTTATAAATGGTGGAGAGCCATTTGTTACATGATTTTAACTTCGAATCTTAGGGACACTAAGATATATCTTAATGAGTTGACATGAAATATATTGGAGGTTACCAATGTATGTCATTGTGAAATTTAAATAACTAAGAGGAAATAACTTAATTGGAAACACCAATAGAAATAAGTTATACATGTGGATAGCATGAATTAATGTTGAATATGTGAGTAGCATGGAGTAAAGTTAAACATGTGGGCAACATGGGATAAATAGAAACATGTGGATAACATGAATTAAGTGGCTAAGTGATGGGTTTATAGTCATTTTAGGAGGGATAAATAGAAACATGTGGATAACATGAATTAAATGGCCAAGTGATGGGTTCATAGTGATCCTAGAAAAACTATGGGATATATGATGGATAATTTGCATCATGTCGGAGATGGATAGTCTCTAACTGGTTAATTTAAGGGTTCCTGGTCATGTTAGAAAAACTATGAGATGTGAGATGGATAGTCCACATCAGTTTAAATGACAAAATGTGAGACGGGCAGTCCATATTAGTTTAAGTAAAATAAAATGTGGGATGTGTAGTCTACATGAATATAAGACAGGTAGTCAATAAGAACTTAGATTGGTAGTCTAATAAATGAGGGATGGGTAATCTGGTATATATGACATGTTTATACGCTATTATATTATTCTGTTATAACCTTTGTAGATGCAGGAGCATGATATATGGTTAAGATGTTTAATTGGATACGAGTGAGGGGAAAATTGGTCCATACAACGACATGGGGTCTTGTTAGATATCTATTGGTTTGAGATGGTAGATTGTTATTGACACCAGACTTTTTGTCTAACCCGAAGTTTTTTCCCTCAAACTCTCGGGTACTCATTTGAATAGGTTGGAAGCAAGGGCTTTTCAGGTTCTCTTTAGATCAATAAACTTCCAGAGACGTGCATGAGGCAATCTAGCTAGTAGGAGCAATATATCTAATTTTTGCTAGTTTTTTATTCTGCTTTTGTATTGTAATGATAAGTTGTATTAAATGCCCGATATTTGACTCTAATCATCCAATGGGGCATCTTCATATGTTGCTCTTGGAATATGTTGTAATAATTAAATTTCCTTTAAATGTAGTTTGTGAAATGGGATTACGTAATGAAATTAAAATCTTATTGTGCAAAAAGATAAGAAAATTTATTTTAAAAATTGTGTTGAATTTCCATATTCATGTGTTTCTGGTATTATCAAAATGATTAATATAGCCGCATTTTGTCACCAGAAATTAATAACTATGGATGACTGCAACATCCGTATCACTTAGTTTCGGGCTTCAAAATGGGGGTTGTTACAGTTTGTTATCACAGCCAGGTTTATGTAAACTTAAAAGGAATTTAAACCTAAAAGATTTTGAAAACATAAGCCAATGAATCAGAGAATAAGATTGGGGTTGAGATAATGCAATAATAACATAATTGTATTTTGTTATATATAGGTATGTATTTTCCTCTCTCTTAGACCATTCTTCTATATCTCACTAAGGCTCGTATGCAGATTTACAAGAAAGAACGGTATGGAAGCAAAAAATGGAAGAGTGAATCTTGGTGGAGGAAGCACCACAACTAATGGAAATTCTCAACCCAATGCCATTAGAAACTTGGATCGACATGCAAATGCTAACATAGGTGCTGGAACCCCACCAGTAGATCTGGCGACGATGTATCAGTTTTTCGTTAACTTGATGCAAGCTGGAGCGACTGCTGGAGTAGTTGGAGGAAATGCTATGAATGCAGGAGGAGTAAATCGTGTGGCGGTAATTGGTAATAGCCAGGCCAAGCTGAGTGAGATTTTACCTGTTTAGGTGGGAAGCCTTTTTTTGTGGACTGAAAATGTTGTAGAAGTGGAAAATTAGCTTTTGTGAGAGAATTTTTGCCGATCTTGGTTATGGGCGATGGTCAAAAGAAAAGACTGGCTTTGTGGAAATTGCAAGGTGTAGCATTGTTCTGGTGGAATGGAATTATCGTGGGTGTGCCAGAGGAAGAGTTACTTGGGAAGATTTTCGAAGGAGATCAGAGGAGAGATTTTTTTTTCCAAGATTGCTAAGTCTTCTTTGCTCAGAAAATTTATAGATTTGAAGCAGGAGGAGATGTTAGTGCTGGAGTATTCTAGGAAGTTTGGCGAGCTATCTAGGTATGGATATGCCACTATGGACATTGTCATTAAGAGGAACGAGAAGTTTTTCTGGGGCTATGGTCAAAAATCGCTAGGGCAACCATGTCACATCTCCAATATCCATCAAATGTAGTAGTGGAGATGGAAATTAGAAATAAAGAAAAGCTTTCTACCTTCAAGAAGGAGAAGTCAAAGGAGACTCAAGAACCGGAATAAGAAAAAAAATTCTTTAAGAAGAAGGGTGCTCAAAAAGGAGGAGGAGCTAAGAAGGGGAAGGTGGATATGGTCTGTTATAAGAGTGATAAGAAGGAGCACTATGCTAATGAGTGTCGCTCGGATGATGGAAAGGTGGTTGTGGGGAAGCAGAATGTGAAGTGCTTTAAGTGCGACCAAGTGGGGCATTACAAGAACAAGTGCCTAGAAGCAGCCAAGGCTGAGAAGGGCAAAGTCTATGCTTTGGAACTATCATCCTCTTGAACAACAACAGCTAAGAAGGGAAAATCAATGATGGAAGGTATGCTTTTGATCCATAGTATACTAGTTAGGATACTATTTGATACCGGTGCATCGCATTCTTTTATATCTTAGTGTTTGGTAGATAATTTATGCTTAGAACCTTCATATCTAGTTACTTCCTTAAGGGTTGTCAATCCAATAAGAGGTTATGAAACTCTAGGGATGAGATGTGACCGGCTAGAACTTAATTTGTTAGGTCATAAGTTTGCATGCAATTTGTATGTCTTTGATTTCATAGGCTTTGGGATCATTCTGGGTGTGGATTGGTTAGATATGTATGGTGCTAGGATATTTTGCCAGGATGGGGAAATATCATTGAGACATCTTAGTAGTAGTGACTGAGTAGTATACTTAGTCGAGAATTCAAGTCCACGAATTTATGCTTTGCCGAATATTATAGAAGCAGAGGAAGAGTTGAATCGGGTTTTGATAGCGAAAGAATTTGCAGATGTTTTGAGCCAGTCACAGGACTACCACCGAAAGGAGCTATCAAAATTTCAAATAGATCTTGTGCGAGGAGTAGAACCTGTGTGTAGACCACCTAGTAGGATGGAACCTACCGAAATGTAGGAGTTAAAGGTGCAGCTAGTGGACTTGGAAGGAATGATTTTTATCAGACCATGCAGTTTGCCTTGGGGAACAACAAGGTGTTCGTGAAGAAACCGAACGGATTGTTAAGGTGTGTATCGACTATCGTAAGTTAAATTAGAAGACGACTAAGAATAGGTATCCTTTTCAAATAGTCGAAAACTTAT
Organism: Allium cepa; assembly: GCA_030765085.1. NCBI lineage: Eukaryota > Viridiplantae > Streptophyta > Magnoliopsida > Asparagales > Amaryllidaceae > Allium > Allium cepa. Next base: position 210,073,499 of record CM060940.1, on the reverse strand, counting down.
TCGATCAGTTGAGTAAAGTGTTTTCCCAGTTGGTTTTGGCCATAAGGTTCCATTAGCTAAGAGTGGTGGAGAACAGTATTCCGTTGACCGTGTTTTGAACAAGATATGGTTCGTACGAGCGGTTAGTAATGTCACCCGGGCTAACGAATGCGCTAGCTTTCTTCATAGATTTTATATATCAGATTTTCCAAGAGCACTTGGATAGGTTTGTATTGGTGTTCATAGACGACATTTTGATATATTTTAAGGATGAAAGAGAGCATGAGGTTCATCTTAGAATAGTTTTAGAGACACTGAGATGACATTGGATGAAAGCAAAGTTTTCAAAGTGTCATTTCTGGAAGAAAGACGTAAAATTTCTTGGCCTTTCTATCTCAGGAGAAGGGTTATCAGTTGATCAAACTAAGATTGAAGTGGTTAATAGTCGGAAGAGACCCGATATGGTGACCGAGATAAGAAGTTTTCTTGGATTGGCGAGATATTACTAGAGATTTATCAGGGATTTCTCATGGATAGCAGCACCCCTGACTAAGCTAACCAGAAAGGACGTTAAGTTTGTTTGGTTTGACAAATGTGAGGACGAATTCCTTAGGTTGAAGCATTTATTGACCAATGTGCCCATGTTAGTTGTACCAGACGGTAATCAAGGGTTAGTGGTGTATATAGATGCATGTGGGAATGGATTAGGAGCTGCATTGATGCAGAAGGGTGAGGTAGTTGCCTACGCTTCTCGATAGCTCAGACCACATGAAGTAAGATATTTGACCCATGATTTAGAGTTGGCAGCGGCAATCTTTTCATTGAAAGTGTGGAGACATTATCTTTTGGGAGAAAGATTTGAGTTATACATAGATCTTAAGTCTTTGAGGACCTTATTTTCTCAGATGGAATTGAAGATGAGACAGAAGAGGTGGCTATAGTTTTAAACAGCTTATATTTCAGTTTAGTGTATACACCGGGGAAAGGTAATAAAGTAGTAGATGCTTTTAGTAGAAAACATCAAAATATGGTTTAGCTATGCTGGCAGAATGGATGGATTTTGAGGCATTAACTAAGTATAATATGCAGTTAAGATCTACTGCTAGTTCTAGTCAGAATACTGCCATGATATCCTGTTTGGAAGTTCAACCAATTTTATCCAAAGGATTACCTCTAAGCAGAAAGATGATCCATTATCGGTTGAGAAGATCAGAATACTTGAGATACGAATTGAGATTGATGATGTGAGAGATTTTATCCTTGACCAGAAGGGATGGTTGGCAAAGAAATGATGATTGTGTGTTCCGAATGTTGGGACCCTAGGGAATGTAATTCTTAGGGAATATCATCGATCGAAGTTTACGATTCATCTTGGAGGAACCAAGATGTATCAGGATATAAAGAGAAGTTTCTTCTGGGAAGGTATAAAGAGGGATGTTGGCTTATGGGTAAAGCAATGTTTGAATTTCCAACAAGTAAAAGCCGAACATTAGAAGTCGAGTGGGTTGCTTTAGCCTTTAGATATAATAGTTTTGAAATGAGATTCGATATCCATGGACTTTGTTGATGGGTTGCTAAAGACGAATCGAGGAAATGAGATTATATGGGTCATTGTGGACAGATTGACCAAGAGTGCCCATTTTATTCCCATTAAGTCAACTAGGACGACATCTATTTTGGCTAAGTTATTTATGAAGAACATAGTTAGACTACATGGGATTTTTAGTAGTATAGTCAACGAAAGAGATACATTATTTATAAGTGAGTTCTGGAAGAGTCTATAGGAAACTTTAGGTACCAAGCTTAAGATGAATATCCTTATCACCCTCAAATAGGGAGAGTAAATAAGGTATTCGAGGATTTGTTCAGAGCTTGCGTACTAGATTTTGGTGGATCATGGGAGGACCACCTACACTTGGTTAAGTTTTCCTATAATAATGTTATCAGATTAGCATAATAATGGCGCCTTTCAAAGCTTTGTATGAAAGGCCATGCAGGTCACCAACATGTTGGTTGGAAACCGTAGACAAGTTAATCTTAGTTATAGATTTGGTGAGAGAAGCAATATAGAAAATTGAGTTAATCCGAGGTAGGATGAGAGAAGCCCAGTTTAGACGAAAAAGTTACGCGGACAGAAGGTGTAAGGATCTAGAGTTCTTAGTTGAAGATAAGGTTTTTATTAAAGTATCATCGATGAAGGGTGTGGTATGTTTGGAAAGTCAGGGAAACTAGCAACGGGATATGTTGGACCATTTCTAGTTATAGAGAGGATCAAGAAGCTCGCATGTCGAGTAGAATTACCGAGCAGTTTGGCAGGTGTCCACAACGTTTTTCATGTTTCTCATCTTTGAAAGTATGTGCATGATCTAAAGACTACTGTCACTCGACTGCATTAGAAGATTTAGTAGTAGAACCAAATCTGACTTTTGTTAGGAAACCGGTTCGGGTCGTAGCAAGAGGTGAGAAGAATTTTAGGAACATGACAGTCAAGTTGGTGAAACTTCAGTGGAGCAACAACGAGAAATGCTATACTTGGAAGACAGAGAACAAGAGTAGGGATACTTATCCTGAATTATTGTGAGGGTATGTTCTATATTTGTTGTATATAGATTTTATAGCTGGAAGGATATACTAGCTTTGGTTGCATGTTTGTTATGCTTATTTGTATTTCTTATTGAATTTTGAGGACGAAATTCTTTAAGGAGGGAACCAGTAATATCCGTAATTTTTGGTTAACATTATTCAAGACATTTAATTAGATAGATTAAATAGAATAATGTATTAAATAGGGAGAATGAGATTTGGTTAACTAATGTGGTTGTGGCAAACTTAATGAACTAAGTAAGAATGCTTTAAAATTAATACACATAGAAGAATACATGGGAGGGGCAAAATAGGCATAGATAAACCCTTCATTCATTAAACCCTCACCTCCTACATCGTTCTCATGTTCATAAAAAAAACCCAAAAGGAATGCTCAATCAAGGCCGTCTATTAAGAAGAAATAAGGAAATCAAAATCTAGAATTCAAGGGAAAGTAAGCTTAGGATGAAGAGCTACACCAAATCTCAACTCTAACCATTAATCTAAGGTGAATAATAGCACTTATCATCTATTAAATCTTTGTTTTGATTCATTCATGAGCAGTACCCAAGTCTTATGTATTTGATTGGTCAAGTTATGGTCTAATAATTATTGTTTGGATAGAATAACGGTTAGCGGGAATTTTCGGAATTTATTAGAAATGGTTTAATTCGGTTTAGGGTTAAATCCAAAGTTTTTATTCTTTAAATGATTTGAAATTTTGATATGTTAAGGAAAATAGTATTTTGTAGAGAGTTTTTAATTTCATAATTTTCCGAACTATAGAAATTATTTTATGAATTTTCTAGGAGGAACTGGCTTATAGGTTTTAATCATTTTAAATATTTAAATGAAGTTTCAGGACTCAAAATTTTATATGATGTAGAGAAGGTATTCTCTAATTTCTATGAATTTTTGGGATTTTTCCATGTAATTTTAAATTATGAGAATTATTTATGCTAGAATAAGCATATAAAAGTTTAATTAATTATTGTTATTATTTAATTATTTGAAATAATGTTTTTGATCTTGGAAATGGAGTGCACCAGTTTTTCGGTAAAGAAATTTGACAAAGTTTTGCTAGCCAATTAGCTTTTGACAAATTATAGAGGTTTGGTGAAAAGTAATACCTTTCTATAGTAATTTGCAAGTTTTTAAGTTAATTATAGTTTTACCATGTCGATATTGGCTATGTCGAGCCATATCTCCTCATCTTAGTGTTATTGACATGGAACAAAACAATTCCGTATGATGTCAACGAATTTGGCATGCAATGGACTGGCTTTGAGCCTCGTCAAGGCTAAATTAACAAAGAGAAATGGGGATAGGCCTCGCTGTGACGATGTCGATGTTTATACTAGCTAACCTTTATAACATTGATGTCGCACTATTTTTTAAGCGACTATGAGCTTTGGGCCTCGAAGATCCAGATGGTCATCGAGCTTACCCCGTGCCACTTTTAACTTGTTGTCGAGCCTAGCCAGGTCGCTTTTGACTTGTCATCGAGTTTACCCAATGCCACTTTTAACCTATTATCGAGCCTACCTTATGCTGATTTTAACTTGTCTTTGAGTTTATTATAGGTGGATAGTCTATGTAATATGAGGGTCAATGACTTTAATGTCATCGAGGCTCGCGATGCCGTATGTTTTAGTCATCGAGTCTTAAATTAGGCGGAGAGCCTTATGCTTTTACATCGACATGGTATAGATGTTGATGTTAATGCATATCAAGCTTATAAATGCGGAAAGCCATTTGTTGCATGATTTTAACTTGGAACCTTAAGGACACTAAGGTATATTTTAATGAGTTTGACATGAAATCTTTTGGGATTTACCAATGTATGTCATCATGAAACCAAATAACTAAGGGAAATAACGTAGATGGGGACACAAATAGAACTAAGTTATGCATGTGGATAGCATGGATTAATGTTGAACATATGGGTAGCATGGAGTAAATTTAAACATTTGGGTAACATGGGATAAGTAGAAACACGTGCATAACATGAATTAAATTACTAAGTGATAGGTTTATAGTCATCCTAGGAAAACTATGGGATGTATGATGGATAGTCTACATCAGGCCAGAGATGGATAGTCTCTAATTAGTTAATTTATGGGTTTATATTCATTCTCGAAAAACAATGAGATGTGGGATGGATAGCCCGCATCAGTTTAAATGATAAAATGTGAGATGGATAATCCACATTAGTTTAAGTAGAATAAAATGTGTGTGGGTAGTCCATATGAATATAAGACCGGTAGTTATTAAGAACTTAGATGGGGAGTCTAATAAATGGGGGGTGGGTAATTTGGTACATATGACATGTTTATATATCATCATATTATTCTATTATAACTATTATGGATGTAGGAGCACAGTATATGGTTAAGATATTTAATTAGGTACTAGTGAGGGGAAACCCGTTCCGCATAGCCGCATGGTCTCACAAGATATCAATTGTTTGAGATGGAAGATTATTATTCATACCAGACATTTTATCCGACCCGAAGTTTTGTTTTCCCTTTAAACTCTTGGGTACCCATTTGAGTAGGTTGAGGTAAGGGCATTTTAGGTCCCCTTTAAATGAATAATCTTTTGGAGACTTGCAGGAGGCAATCTAGCTAGCAGGAGCTATGTATCTATTTTCTGTTTGGTTTTGATTCTGTTTTTGTGCTGTAATGGAAAGTAGTATTAAATGTCGGATATTTGACTTTGATCATCCAAGGGGGTATCTTTATATGTCGCTCTTAGAATATGTTGTAATAATTATATTTTCTCTGAACGTTGTTTGCGAAATGGGGTTACGTATTGAAATTGAAATCCTATTGTGAAATGAGATAAGAAAACTTATTTTAAAAATTGTGTTGAATTTTCATATTCATGTGTTTTCGGTATTATCAAAATGATTAACATAGCAGATTTTATCACGAAATTTAATAACTACGGATGACTGCAGCATCCATAGCACTTATTTCAGGTCTCAAAATGGGGGATGTTACATCATCCTTATGCTTTGATCAGTTGTTATTGCATATGATAAATTATTTACATACTCACCTATGTTTTAAATGCTATCACCTAACATTTTGACCTTGGAGATCTGGGAACTGTTGACCAGTTAGGGTTGTTCCAATAGTGGGTACGATCAGATTTAACTCTCAAGTGAGTAAATTTCATTTAGGAGATCGAGAAGATTAGATTGTGTTAGGATGCCCTGGACTGATCAAAAGACATGACTAAAACTAGTTTAAACCAGATTTGGATTGAGATTGGGATAGTATCGCACCCTATCCTCCAAATGTTAAGCCCTCATTTAGTAAGGTTTGCGATTCCAATGCGTAGGGCTTTGCCTATTAAAGCTAAAATTTAGAGTTACACATCCGAAGAAGCCTGTAGCAATTCTCTCACCTACCTTTTTTTTCTATCGTTTTTAGGAGACTACTTTTATTTTCTCATACCATTTTAGGAGACAATTGTTATTTTCCCCTAACATTTTATGGAGACCGTTATTATTTTCTCCTATCATTTTTAGGAGACCATTATTATTTTCTCCTACTAATCTTAGAAGAACATTAATATTTCTTATGAATGAACTAAAAGACCGTTGGGTTAACTGATATATTTTGGCCTGAGTTAGCCAATAGATTTTTGGTTTTCCTAAGAAAACAAATATAGGTTCATAGTGACCATGGAAAAATTATGCCATTGAACGGACCATTCTATGGGATTGGGTAGTTATGAAAATGCATAACCTTTAACCCTTGTGAATGATAGATTATCCATTTTGACCCATACATGCATGATATGTTATAAGTTTATGATTATGTCCTAACCATTTTTAGATGTAGGATATGTTATGGACGACATATTGTTTGATAGGATATTAATGGGTGAAAAACCCATTTTTGCTAAGTGGTATGGTCTCACTAAGTACCTATATTTTGGTTTGAGTTGGACTAATATTATTCACACCAGATTTTATGTCTGACTCAAAGTTTTTATTTTCCCTTAAACTCTCAGGTACTCAATTTGGAATAGAGTATGCTGAGAGTAGTGTATTTTAGGTTTTTGATGAATAAGATTCCAGAGAAATACAACAAGCAAGCTATTATTTAAGGTTTATTTCTACCATATAGTAGTTTAACTACTATTTATTGTTTTTGGATGCATTTAATGATGGGTACCATAACCATCTAAGAAGTTAATATTCTAATCATCTAAAGGGGCATATTCATATGCCACTCTTGAGATTATACTTGTAATTATTATATTTTATCTGAACGATGTAATCATGGGTTTATGAGATTTAAATGTAATGAATTTGTAAATTAATGAATGAAACTATTTTGTGAAAATTTATAAATTCTTATGCTCTTGGTTTTACTAATATAATAACCGATCTCATTTTGTCTTTAGGAAATAATGTTAAGAATGACTATAACATCACCAGTATCTATATTCGAGCCTCAAAAATAGGGATTTACATGCCAGTTGTTCAACAATGCCATTGGTCTGGAAAGGAGTGTTGTTTGGCTTGCTCATCTTCATAGAGTAGCATTGCGGGTGCTAGTTTCAAGATTAATTTGTGGGTAATCTCGCCCATCTTAGCACTAGTGCCCTGTTCCATTAGAGAGACAGCCAACGTCATGGGCAAAAAAATCGAAACCATGATGTGGATGGTTGCACCATCTTCTCATTGATGCCTTGGCACAGAAGGGAGTGTTGTTTAGCTCAGGCATCCTCGTAGAGAAGCACCATGGGTGCCAAATTCAGTGTTACTTCGTGGGTAACCATGCCCATCTTTACACTAGTGCTCACCACGTTGAAGGGAGAGGCAACATCACGGGCGAAAGAATCATAACCATGGCGTGGGTGGTCATATCATTTGTTCTTCGATGCCTCCAACATGGAAGGGAGCATTTTCTTGCTTTCACATCCTCATGGAATGATACACCACAGATGTAGGATTTAAGACCATAATGTGGGGGTTGTGTCATCCATGCAGCGGTGCCCTTAGCATGGATGAGGGCAGCGATTATCTCGTGCATCCTTACAAGGCTTGTTTTATCATTCCTCAGTGCAAAGGAGTATGGCCTGGCTTTACCGGATGGACTAGTGTTCCCCAATTGAGTCGGTAGCATTATATGGCTTGATCTGGTCAGATAGCCATGTTGCTATTGTTAACATTGCACGATGATTTCTTTGGAATGTTTTGTTTATGTTTCATGTGAATAAAATATTACATAACGTCTCCTGCCGTATAATTGCGGCTTACACGATTTTCTAGACATTGTTGCTCGAAGATGCTTCGAGTTCCAAGTATGCGCACGTGGGGTGTCGTCCGAGTGCGAGAGGTAGTATGCCTCACTGGCTAGCATGATACTGATTACATAAGACCTTCCCAGTTTGGCCACATCACTCCTTCAGTTGGGTTCTTTGTATTTGCAAAGACCCACCATAGAACTAGGTCATTGACAAGGAATTGGCGAAGGTTCACCCATGCATTGTAGTGCTTAGCAATCTTTCCCTTATAGGCCTCGGTGTGGAGCTCTGCCTCCACTCTTCTTTCTTGCGTGAGGCTTAGTAGTTCTTCATATTGCTTGGGGTCATGAGTAAGGCATCGGGGAGATGGGATGTCTACTTCAATGAAAAATATAGCTTCATACCTATGGTCCAAGGAGAAAAGGGAGCATTTGTGGAAGTTTGGCTCGAGATCTGTATGATCAAAGCATGAGCAGAAGGTCTTTGGCCCAATTTCTCTTTGCTTTTGTGAGGCGCTTCTTCAATGTTAACTCGATGGTCTTGTTTATACCTTAATCTACCCATTTTCTTATAGATGGGTGACTAATGAAAAAAATTTCTCGATCCTATTCCTCTCGCAAAAACCCTGAAATAGTCTGCTTTCAAATGACATGTCGTTATCAGCGATGATCTTCTTCGGACATCCAAAGTGGAAACGATGTTTTTAATTATGAAATTCATAATTTTAGTGCAGTGACTTCAATGACAGGATCTTCCTCAACCCACTTTATGAAATTTTCGATGACTTTAATAACATGATTATATCCTTCCATAGCAGAGAGCTTCCCAATATGGTCAATCCCCCATGTGTTGAAGGACCAAGGGAATGTCATGGTGGTTAGCAGGATTGGGGAGGCTCAAAGAATCCTTGCAAAACGCTGATGTTGGTTACATGTTTTGACGAAGATAATCACATCTTTGATTATGGTCGGCCAATAGTGACCTTGGTAGACAATCTTTTTTACTAGGCTTTACCCGCCGACGTGATCTCTGCAGAATCCCTTATGCAGCTCTTCTAGTATTTGGCTAGCATTTCGTTATGCATTGCCAAAAAGGGAACAGAGTACCCCGATCGATGCAGTTCCCATCTAAGATAATATAGTGGGGTGCCTGACAAAGAACTTTTTGGGCCTCTTTCCTGCTCGTGGATAAGTCACTGGCCATAAGATATTTTAGCAGTGGGGTCGTCCAGGTATTGGTTTGGGCTTTATCCATTTCAATGGTGGTTGCCCCTTTCTCAAAGAAAGGGGCAGTCCATAACCCTAACGGGACCCAAAGGATATTTTCTTCAGGGTCACTTGCTGCCATAGCAAGTTGGTTGGCCTTTGTGTAACAACTCGAAAGTTCAGACACTTCGTATTTAAATATCCGAATTATTTAAATATTTGTGTCTAAGATTTAATATGATTAAATATGATTATATAGCCTTGTTAAATAATTTTTAATTAATAATTAATGTTAGAAAACTTATTTTTGAAATGTTTTTACAACCGTGTATACTTTGTTGAAATACTAAAAATATGGTCGAAAAATATTTTGTTAAAAATCAACTTTTTGTTCAATACAAATTGCAACAATGTTTTGGAAATTTGTGTCGCAACAGTGTTTTGGAAATTTGTATAGCAATATGGCAACATATAAATAACAACTTAAAAACTCTCTTTAGCTAATCAAACTTGGTATAGGCTTGCATGTTTTGATTCATTTAGGGCCGAACTTAGAGGGAGGGTACTGAGGTCATTTGGCTTCATTTTTCAAGGCTATAAATAAGCACCAGAGTCCTCTTTCCTTATTCCTTAAATCTCAAATCAACAGTTCATGTTCTTGCACTTCTTTTTCTTCTCAACTTTCATAAGTCTAAGTAATTCAAACTAAGACAAAACTCCTCCAAACTCTTGGTACATCCTAGTATAGCATATCATAACCTTCCATCACCTAGAAAACCAAAAGAAATAGGAGCCATCCCTTTTATTTCTACCTAGGCCGTACCCATTTAAGGGTGATCCAAGCATGGTCGTGCACTTCTAGGCCTCCTTCCCTCTTGCTCATGTTTGTTCTACCTTAGGTTGTGTTCTTTTTGGTAGTGGTGTGTTAGTGCTTGCTAGTGGTAGCTTCATTCTTGGAATTAAAGTAAGTAATATCACTTTGAATTCAACTGTAAACTTGTCACAACTTAAGTCAAAAAATTATTTAATGTTTCTTGTTAAAAACTATGATAATATACCCTAACTAATTATCCATGTAGTGTTGTATCTTTCTTGACTATCATTTATTCCGCATTGACTTGTTACTTGAGTTTGTAGAAATGACTATTATTGTCCCACTCATCAGAATTGTGTAGAAGTAGATTTATTAGATTTATATTTGGTATGTATTAAAGCACACCCTATAGAACAAATGATTACTTTAATAAGTTGTATTATTAAAATGGTATCTATACATTTAGTAGTGTTATATATTTATCAAATAATATTATGTATCAAATTTGCAGTTGTCATTAGTTAGTTTTAAAACAGATGGGTTTTGGGCAATTTTGATTGGTCCGAAAATCCGGATCATTACCGCTTGTATCAGAGCTAAAGGTTAAGCGAGAAAATCCTTTGGTGGGGTATAATTCATTAAGAGATAGGATAATGGAATGGCTTATTATGAGTTGAGTTATTATATATATATGAGAATGCTTATTTGTTAGTGCTATAAGATTGTTTTATTTTTTGTTAATTTGTCTATTGAGTGCTTATGGATTCTGATTGATGTGCCTAATCAACGTTATCGATAGAGAATCCTAAACACTTGAACAAGCCAAATCGACACAATATTGTTTTTAAAAAATTGGTAAATGAAATAATTTCACGTAGGATTATATTTTATATATAAAATAATAATTTTCAAATAATTGAGATAGTTATTTATGATATGTATGTTTGTTAGGAAATGATAATATCCAATTATTATCATTTATTGTTTGATTAGTTAATGCTCGACCAGTTTATAGACATTGACTATTGTTTAATGAATTGTAAGTAAATTACCTTTTCACAAGATAGGATAGGTAGATAGTAATTTATGAGAACATTGAAATGAACACCTTATGATTTAAGTTTCACGGTTTGACTTAGGCAATATTGTTGGGTTAAAAGTTAACTTTAATAAAATTTGTGTAGTATAGTTTTAAAGTAAAGGTAAGATATTTAAAAGATAAATAGCCGTGATGATTTTATATAAGAAAGTAACTTTATATAAGTATAGTTTACAAAATATGATCTATAAACAAAGAAGATTTAAGATTAAAAATTTGAGAACTTAAATCCCGATGTTTTTGAAAAATGGTTCTAAAATTTTTGGAGTAAATAATAATAGTATTATTTAAAGGTATTTTGAAAGACTAATGTTTTGAAAGGATTTTTTAGATTTGTTCGAGTTCGGGGTTACTCTCGGGATCAATGAATCGATTTGGGAAATAGCTAGTTTGAGTGACTTGAAAGTGACTAAAATGGGCAAAATATTTGTTCGGATTGTAAATACTTCTCTTAGATATTATGTTTTTTAGTAAAAGGGATATATGATACTTCTTGGTAGGACCTAATTCCTTGTATCAATTTGTTGTTACTCGATTTATATGAATATTTTCCATGGGTTTTTTTGGTAATTGGTTTAAAAAATGATTTTAGTTTAATCCTAAAAAGTATGATTTGATATCCAAAAGGATATACTTACGTATTATTTTTTCAAATCATTTGAAATAAAACCTAGTGTTTTATTCTTAAGTTTTCTGTTAAGTTATATTATGGATGCATGTATCCATGCATTAGAGTAGTTTGCTTATGCATACTATTATGAGATGTTGTTTTTTAATTTCCAATCACTAAAATAAAATGCAATTTTTGGCCATTTTGGACGGTTGGAAACTTCCGAATTGATATAGAAATTGAAGCCAGGTATTTTCATAAAATTATAAAAGTTTAATTTCTATAACTCTCAGTTTGAAAAGATAATAAGCTAAAACAAGTTTAAAATTTCATTTAGCATTCTGGTTAAATAGAACATTTGATGTTATTGGACCAACTAATAAACATCTTTACTTTAGGGTTTTTTAAGGAAAGTAGACCCTAGTCTTAGGTTTGGGTACCAAAGTTTTACTCTACCTAGTTACTTGCCTAACCTGATGCATAAAGAAGTCTAGAAAGTTGACTCGATTATAAGATCCAAATTTAATTTTGACCTTCATTGAAATTTTAGGAAGTAAAAGAATGTTTTGTATATACTCACAGGATGTAGTAGAGTATTACATGAGTAAGGAACTTAAGTCTTGAAATGTTTTCAAATGAAATTTTGTTTTGATAAAATGTTTATAAGTAAAGGTAAGTATTTATGAAATGTTTATAAACTAAAGTAATGTTACATAAATGATTTTAGTATTATATAAGAAATTATTTTGTGTAAATAAATGAGAATAGATCATTTTATTCACATGACTATTCCTGATCTTGGATTCGAGTACATGACTTCGGGCTGATTTACATCGGTCCAAACAAGCATTTATTACTTGATTCTTGACGGCAACACTTGATATAGATTTTCAATATGATTCTAAAGTTTTCTATCATAGTATATGGCTATGTGAGGAGAACATAAGTATCTAATCAAGAAACTGGATCGAGTTTGCACTAGAGAAGTCAAGTGAGAAATACTAGTTTAGAAGTGAAATTTATGTAGTTGAGCAAGGGATTGAAATTTATATGTGTACGGATGACTATGTACATCGTACATGCTTTAGTGTAATTATGTGCTATGTTTTTTTGGCTTATGGAGAGTTTAGGAATGAACTCTTCAAATTGTTTAAGGTAGTATGAATAATCGACTAAGTAACAACCTGAGGCGGTTGAGTGAAAGGTACACTTAGTAGTTTATTCATCATCCTCTTAAAATGAGAAGATTTATTTTAATATTTTTTATATTATAACTTATATTTGAGTGTTTTAAGATTGGTTTCATGTTTAAATATATTTATAATAATTATATATGTTTTTTCAAAGTAAAGAGGATTTATAATATAAAGCATGTTTTAATCAAATTATAAATTAGTCATTTCCAAGTAATATTTTACATAGATATTTAAAATCTATTTACAAGTATCTTTTGAAAAAGGTAATTGAATATGCTTAACACTAAAAATTGACGAGTAGATTTATTTATTTGTGAGATTTAAGAATGAAGTGCCTAGGCAAGGCTTTGACACAACCAATGCTCTAATTTACTTGGCATCACTTTTGGGTGAGGAACAGTAAGTTGAAATGTCAAAAATGAGTCAAGTATACGAACATTGATTTACATAAGCAATTATTTTAACTAGATTGTCGATTAGTTGACTATTGAACTTAACCAAATATTATTAATTTAGATCTTTAAAATGAATGTTTTAAAGATGATATTATTATAGAAATAGTTTTGGGTTGCAGTAAACAATATTTTAGTAATATTTGTTTTTAGCCCTTATCGTTAATAATACTTCATTGATGACTCCTATTTAGCAGAATAAATCCCTATTCTGCTATTATATAATTATGGACATTTATTTATGTATACTAGTTAATTCTAATTTATGTGTTGTTATTCAATATGTTGAATTGTTGATAAAATATGTTGTAATTATTGTTTGGTGGTTGTTTGAATTATGCTTGGAAAGTTTATGAACAATAAATTTCCATATGCATGGGTTGGGTAGATATGAACACCGTGCGATTAAAATTGCACAGTTTGAATGTAAGGTGTTCGATGAAAATAATTGATTAAGCAATTGCTACAATAAAAGATATTTATTATAATTTTAAAGACATTTATCTTTTAAATGAAATGGTTTCTTTGAAAATAAATAGAAATATTTGGAATTGAATATTTTTGAAGTAACTTTATATTCAAGAGATTTATATAAAAGTGGTTTATAAAATGTGTTTTATAAATGAAGAAAATTTTGAGAACTTAAATCCCAATGGTTTGAAATTTATTTCGAAAAGATTTTTGGAAGAATAATAATAGTATGATTAAAAGCATTTGTGAGACATTATTATTGTGAAATATAAATTTGTTAGTGAAAGTATATTCACATTTATTGATTTGGATCTTTGGGTATTGTCCATTCAATGGGATCTATAATCGTTTAATATCTACCATTTTTTCTACTTTCATGCAGCGATTGGCAACGACCATATTATATATCCAAGTAGGGATATTATCCTAAGAGACATTTATTATTTTAGTGAGCATTTGCCTTTGGTGGAATTTACGTTGAGTGGTACTCACAATCTATCTTGATACACTTTTATTTATGTATTTTGATAGATGAATATTTAGGAAATTGGTTAATACAAATTGTAGGTTTTGATTAAAACTAGAAAATATGATTTGATATAAAAGATATATGTTATTATTTCAAAAGGATTTGAAATGAAATTGGGAATTCAGTTTGAGAGATTGTTTTCTAATAGGATTATATACTAAATATAATAAAATTAATTAGATTTAGAAAATCTAATGTGAATATTAATCTTAAGTGGATAGTTTAAGAATTGCATATTTGTTTGTGCATTATAGGCTCCTTGAGTCCTATTTGTGGTAGGATAACTGCATTGGCTTGATCTTGTATCTAATTGTGTACCCAATTAAACAGGGACACGTAGGCAGTCAGAGGTGGTAGTGATGCAACCTTCATAATAATATATCTTTTTCCTGTTTATTATTTGCTATTTATCATGTGATGTTATATCTTTCCTGCTTACCATTTTATTTTGCATTGACATGTTTATTGAGTTTGCATGAATGACTATTGTTTCTCTCTCTCATCAGTGTTGTGCAGTGGTAGATTTATAGTATTTGATTTTAGTTTGTATAAAGCACATGCTGTAGAATAAATGATTACTCTAATAATTTTTATTATTGAATTTGTATCTTATACATTTAGCACTAATACATATTTATCAAATGATATTGTGTATTAAATTGGTAGTTTTCATTGGTAGTTTTAAAACGGATGGGTTTTCGACGATTTTGATTGGCCTAAAAAATCCGGGTTGTTACAGCTGGTATCAGAGCAAAGGTTAGGTTCCTAACTAAAATTCAACTATGGTTGGTAAATTAACGAGGAATTTCAAAATAAAACTACCTTAATTCCATAAATAAAATGGATAGGATAAGGCACCGTACCTCCAACCGGTGTTATGGGTAATATTAATTTTGGTGTACTTAGCTTTTGTTAATTGTTTGGATTTCATTATATTCTCCCATCCTTGAAATTTCAAGGATGAAATTCTTTTAAGAGGGAAGAATGTAACAACCCGAAATTTTAAACACTTTGTATTTAAATATCTGAATTATTTAAATATTTGTATTTAAGATTTAATATGATTTTATAACCTTGTTAAACACTTTCTAATTAATAAATAATGATAAAAAACTTATTTTTGAAATGATTTTACAAAAATATATACTTTGTAGAAATACTGAAAATGTGTCGGAAAATGTTTTGTTAAAAATCAACTTTTTGTTAAATAAAAGTTGTTTGAATATTTCTACACTTATATGGTAACGTATGAACATATTAATAAAAATTAAACATTTTTCTTTTTATAACAAAACATTAATTAAACTAACTATTAAATTAGTAGCGGTAAGAGAGGAATAAAGGTCCCTTAAATCAAAGAGTGATTTAAGTCATGGATTAAGGACAGTATGGCGTGTAAGGGTATGACTTTGTCATGTGGAGTCCTTTTGTTTCATGGCTGGGGTGGGGGTGGCTTTTTCGATCATTTTCCATGGATTCCTAAGCTTATAAATAGTTGGAAGAGGCCTCTTCATTTCTACACTACTCTACTTTTAAACCAATGTCTTCTTTCTCTCTATCCCATCTTCTTTCCCACGACCGTGAGCACGGGAGGTGATGTAACGATCAAGAATTTCAGTCATTTGAAATTCATGTATATAATTGATTTTAAATATGCATAAGTTTATTTTATAAGTCGAATAACTTATATTTGAAATATAAGGATTTATTTGGATAACTAAATTGATAATTTAATATTAGAAATTACAGAAATAATTAGAAATTGGATTTAATGCGAATAAAAATGATTTATAAATATGAATTAAATTATATTTGAATTAGAATGATGTTAGAGAACTTTTAAAATTGAATTAAAAGTTGTAAAAATTGAATATTTTAATATTTAATTGACAAGTGCAAATAGCTATTTTTCAAACAGTCTTGGATTTTGACGAAACCAGTTTCATTGGATCCGTAATGTTATATTATTCTAAGATTTCAAATTCCGTGTCAATCGATTTACGGTTTGTCCGGGGCAAGCTAAAACGCGCAGAAATCGGTTTAAGTGAATTTTAAATTTAAATTAGTCGACTTGAAAACCTATCTTTCAAATACGATCGAATTGGCTCCCGATATATATTCCATTGCGTTCAGAATAGGGGTAAAACATTATAAATGCCAGGCGGCATGCTTCGTTTGGAGTTTGAAAAAAATTCGGGTGAATAGTGTCGCACAATTTTCTATAAAAGGACGTTATTTTCTTACATTTGCAAACAAATCTAGGGTTTCTAACCCTAGCCGCCACAAAAAATTCTAATGGCCAAAAATGCATCCTCTTCTCCCTCAATTTTGTTCAAATCCGTCAATCGATTCGCAAAACTCTCAACTACCAAAACGAAATTTCGAGCTTTATAATCTCAATGATGGAGATCTGAAACAACGTCGTATGGAGGCTATAATTTGCTCGCATTCGTATGACGTTTGCGCACGAAATTCAAGCAAGATAAAGGGCCGAGCTTCACCATGCTCAGGCTGATGGTGGTGCTCGAGTAATGCTTCGATATGTCGGTGTTCGATCGCCTTCAAGTGGCCTATGGTAGCCGCGAAAATTCAGCAAGCATTGGCGGCTGTGGGTTAGGGTTGCACGACTTTGAACGAATGGTGGAAGAAAGGTAGCATCGACCCAGGTTTGAACGAAGAAGAGGCAACAACGAGCGACCGAGATGGGATGAAGCAAATCGAATGGCTGCAGTGAAACAAAGGTTTAAAAATATAAAATAGAAAATGAAATTGAATTATATTAAATCGTGTAATCTTTGTAACATCATAACATTGTCAAACGAGGTCGAAAATTCACGAAATGAATTGTATTGGATTCGTATTGTTAAATACTACATGATGGAGCTGGTTTGAAATTGATTGGAGCTAGTGTGAATTTTGAGTAAAGTTAAACGCTCGTTTAATTTTATTCGGAATAAAACACTGTAACTGCTATTGGACGCAATGTGAGTACAACTCACTCTTTTTGACTCACTGATATTTTTATATAAGTGAGAATAAATATTATTTATGATGATTGATGATTGTTTGGATGGTATATGATATATTGATTGGTATTTGGATATATACCTGCCTATTGGAGCAGATGAGACCCTATACGTTCACGTGTATATGAGCGGATGACCCTTTGTACGCGCGTCTGCCTTGAAGCAGACATTGTACACATATTCTAATATGTATATTTGTTGTAGGTGACAGGTTGGAGGGATCCAACTGGATTCCTCAACAGTATTGATTTATTTACAGATATTGTGATATATTCTGTTATCATATCGATATATGATGTTTTGGATGTCGTGATTGATGTATCTGGTACTGTTACAGCATTGGGCCAATATTTTGGAATTTTAAAAATGTTAAAGTGATGATTTCCAAATTTAAAAGGATTTTTAAGTGATTTTGAAAATAAACGTTTTATTGAATTTGGATTGTTAAGTGAATTGATTTATTTTAAATAAATGAAAGTTATAATTTTATGTTATAAAAATTATGATGTTTTGGGAAATATAATTGAAATGTGATTTTTGTGAAATATGGAGTTAATGATTTTGTGAAATAGTTTAAACTGGGATTTTTGAATTATTATAAATGGTTTTATATATAAGATTTATAAAATTGAATTTTTATAAATCAGAATGAAGGAATTATAAATGAGTTTTGAAAATGTTTTAAAATAATGTTAAAAATGGATTTTATAAAAGAATAGAATCTACGATTTGTGAAGTTATAAAATGAATGAATTTGTAGAGAATTATAAGTAATTTGCTTATAACTTGTATTTTGGCGTGTAATGGGATATGAATAGAATTTATTAATAAAGTGATTTTATAAGTTGAAGTAGTTATATATTAAAGCTTATTAAAGGAGATATATCCACGATTTTGGACAGTGGATAATCCTTTAATTGAATATGTAGAAGTGTTGAATTTGGTAAACGATTTATATTCACGATTTTGGACAGTGAATATTATATTAAGTAAAATGGATATTTTTGGGAAGTTATATTTTAAATGGATAAAATGATTTGAAGTTGTTTTAAAACTTGTTAAGGATCGAAACCATAGATTTCAATATTCATTCTTGAAATAGACGTTTTTGAGATATAAGGAAATGATGGACTATAACACCGTTGTTATAGTAAATGATTTTCGAAAGTAAATATTTTGTATAGTATTGGAATTTATAAATCTGTCTAATTTTCAAATCCCTATACTATTGATTTTGGGTTGTCGTAACGATGTTTTACGCAACATTCGTTTTGACCCAAATAAATGTGTTTAAAGAGAACGTTTTCCTTAAAGAATAAAATATATACTAAATCGTGTTTTAAATATATTGAATATTTTCTAAGTAATGAAAATAAAGAGATTTGTGAATTACTTATTATTAAATAAGTATTTGGAAATGTTTTCCAAAGATTGAAATGGTTTTGAGAATATATATTTTTAAAAGATAAATTGAAGTGAATATTTGGCAAGTTATTTAATTTATGGAAGATTAACAAAAGGGCCTAGTGATTGTTATGGTGCTAAATATTTGTTTGTTTGCTTGCTTTGATAGTTAAATAACTGACTATC
Source organism: Allium cepa (assembly GCA_030765085.1). NCBI lineage: Eukaryota > Viridiplantae > Streptophyta > Magnoliopsida > Asparagales > Amaryllidaceae > Allium > Allium cepa. The sequence continues at coordinate 210,054,677 of CM060940.1, read as the reverse complement.
AAATTGCCCAAAAATTTTGGTTCCTCGACTTGATGTGGGAACCATTTAGTCGTACACTTAGTACGTAGCCTTCTGTGTAGGCTTGATTATCGTTTGTGTTGAGGATGTTGAATCGTATAGTGCGGAGTATTACTCCAATCTATCGAGCTTCCTTCTTGGCCCGAAGGATAGCAAGTTGAAAGTTGGAGATGTGATAAGTTTACGAGACTTAGTTTCTGTGTGAGGTTGAGAAACGCTTTTGCGTTGTTGGTGCGAAGAGACCGGGATCGGATTTATCCGAAAACCACTTCGGACCAACGTATATGCGACGATTGTACAGATTGCTTGTGATGATATTGATTTTCGGAGTTTCATAATGGGGGACTGCTTGTTGATCATTTGGAGTTAAAATCCTAATATACATCCAGTGGCAGTGGTCTCTTTATTATGAAATATCCAATGCGAGGACTATTCGCTACTAATCCTAGGGATTTCCCGACAGGATGTGGTAGCAAAGTACCTTCGGTTTGTCCTGTTCCTGGACAACTTGTATGGATGTTTGTCTGACATTGCATTTCTAAAGATTACGTACATTGGTTTTTACAAACGTACATCAGTGATGGCGGAGAAGACAATTTCTCTTAGCTTAACACCCTCCTTGAGACGTAGGTGCTTAAGGGTTGTATTTTTGTGGAAGGCAATTAGTAGTCAACGGAAATGACTGTGTGGCATTTAAAGTGATGTGATTGTGCTTTGTGAAAGGTAATCTTACCTCTAGCCTCATCAACCGGAAATGACCAAAACAGGGTTAGATGCAGCAGGGTTAAGTGGGTCATTCCCAATTAGGATATGATCATCCTCTTCTAGATATATCTTTACACGCTATGACGTCGTGTATCTTATTATTGTGGTTTGTATGCTATGAGGGCCCTCGGTAAAGGTCGGTAACGACCGGAGGATGACATACTCGGTAACATCTAGTATAGAGGTGGGCCGGTCATGTATTGGTAGAGGGCAGATGTTCTGTGCCTCGGGACATCCATCTATAGGTGTACCCCTTCGGAAGGTAGTCCCTTCACCTGGTCATTTGTATGGAAATCCAAACTCCTCTACGTACCTGCCAATTTATTTGTAGAGCCTAGTATGCTGGAATTTAATAATGGTAACAATTTCGGCTATTTTGAATATTATTTGTATACTAGACACTAGTATAATATCACATGAGTTTGATATGAAATGTTTTAGTTATCGTAAGGTAAAAACATGTCTGTGTTTATGTGTGGACTTGTCTTACGAGATACTTTTGTTTTGATAAAGGAAAAGTTTGGCAATTTAATAAATTCAGTTGAGTGTGTTTCTCACGCTGGTTTACTAGACTGATCCGGACGTTCTTCCCTTTCAATGCTCGGGTCAGACCGAGTATATTTAAAGGTTTAGATTTGGTGCTTTTGGAGCTTCAGCAGGAGAGCTAAAGATCTTCATTTCGTATACGCGTATCTGTTTTGATTATTGATTATCCGCTGTTCTTAGTTGTTGTTATTATCCGCATTTGTGAGGACAGGTTATTATAACTGTTCAGGCTGATAACTCTGATTGATTGTTGAACTCTGATTTATGTACGTATATATATACGGTTTCTGTTTTATAAAGATCATTGACATGATATTATATATTTTCCGCTGCGATGTGAGATTCTGTATTGTTCTGCTTGGTTGTATCTTCTCTCTTTCTTCTCTTCTCTTCTTCTCTCTTCTTTTCTTTCTCTTTACCTTCCGTCAGTTTGTGCTTTTTGGGTCGGACATGTATGGATTATTGTCGATTCAAAGGGTATGGATTTTCGGCATGTTATACGTGGTATCAAAGCTTAGATTTCGTATATTGCTAAGCTTTGATATGTACTCAGTATAGATAGCGACAGTAGCACCATAGATTGAGTTTGAATGTATTATATATGAGCGCGTATTTGTTAGTGAATATAAAATGTTGTATATTGTGTTTGCTTATCCGTTTAGCTGTTTGTGAATTCTGGTGTGATGTCGATAGGGATTTCCAAACTCTTAAACGAGGCAAGTCAACATAGTATTATTTTAAATTGGATAAATGAAATAATTTTACCTCGATTATATTTTATATATAAAGAAATGATTTTTCGGAAATTATTAAAGCATATATAAACTGATTGTTTGGTTGTTTGAAAATGCAAATATATATAAGATAAATGAAAGATGTTTGAATAATCTAAATACAAACAACAACTGTAGAAAGAATAAATTATATAAGTAAATGAATTATAAGTATTGAATTATAATTAAAGTGATGTACATTTGTGAAATTTGAATCCCGTTTATTTTGAAAGTTTTTTTTCAAAGTTAAAGAGGTTATATTATTATAAAATAAATAAATTTAGAATGATCTTATATAAGTAAAGTGAAATAGTGAAATTGTATAAGTATAAGTTTGAAAATGTGATTTATAAATAGAAAGAATTTTTAAAAGAATATAAAGCACTGAATTCACTACTGTTGCTAGAAAATAATAAGGGTGATGACTACAACATCATCAGTATCATTTTCGAGTTTCTGTGTGATGGATTTGCTACCAATAGTAAATTGAAAGTGAATTTTTGTTTAGACAAACAAATTTGATTTAAAATCCAAGTTTTAATTGATAAATATAAGTAAAATAAGTTTTGGACTTATAATATGAAATAAAGATTTTTAGCTTAAGAAAAGTTAAATTGAATTGAGTTAGTAAGTGAACTATATGATTGAAATTTAACTAAGGTAGGTTAAATTAAATTGAATTTTAACTGATTAGATAAGTTATTGAAATCGAAATTTAACTTAAGATGGTAAGTGATTACATAGTATGAATTTGGTAGTTTATAAAATAGGTTGTATAACATATAAAATGAGATAAGGTAAGTAAAACCAATTGTTAAAATGGTTAGGCAAAACAAAATCTAAATTTGAATAAGTGATATGATTTTGACTTAAGTAAAAGTTAAATAAAATAGAATTTGAAATGAATTAGAAGTGAACTTAAGTTGTATAGTGAAAGTGAATGCAAATGAAGTTGAAATATAAGTTAAGACAAATAGAATGAAATGTTGTAAAGAAATATAACTTAAGTGATGTTGAATCAAGTTGATTTTGGTATCGAAATAAATTAATAAAGTGTAACTAAATGAATACGAACTTGAGTTATATACAATAAATTCAACTTTAGTTGTAAGAATGAATTAGCAATTGAATTAACGAATGAATTGATTTAACTAATGGAATATATTAGTAAATGAAATATGAATTGAATATTAATCAGTCGAATGTAAGTAAATTGATATGGTAAGGGATGTAAAGGTTAATTCATTAAAATCTAATGAAACTGAGAATTGAATAATTGAATGAAAGTCAATTGAATGTTAAACCGATTTGAAATTAAAAGTGTGGAACCAAATTGAATGAATGTAAAGTAAATAAATTTGGTTATGTTGGATAAGCATTGATTGTTAGATGGATGCTAGTGGTTTAAATAAAAATTCATATGGAATTGAATTAATGAAATTGAAAACTATAAATAATTGAATTCAAATTGGAAGTGGAAGTAAATAGAATTGAATTTTATTTGATTTGAATTGGAAGTAAACAAACTTGAATATGAATTAGTGAATGTAAACTAATTGAAAATGAATGAATGAATGTTAGTAAAATCCAACGTTAATGAATCAAATGGGATTTAAGTTGAAAATCAATTCAATGAATGTTAATGAGAAGTGAATGAATATTGATTTGGTTATGGATGTTAGTTGGATGATAGTTGGTTGATGGTTGGATTTGTTGTGGTGGTTTCATTTGCTATATTGGCATATATAGTTGTTGTAGGGCATATGTTATATATTGATATTACTTTCATATATACATGTTTCTCATGGTTTGTTGAGTGTTTAGTAGGTGCGGATGGTGCTTGCTTCGCTTTTGGAGCTCGCTTTCGTGCTATATTAATCGTATATACTCGCTAATAATATGTAAGGTACATATCTCGGATTACATATCGTACTTTTATACTTTTTTCCCTTCGAGATGCCTCATCCTTGATGATGAGATGTATATTTGTGATATATATTGTTATTTTTTTCGGATTGAACCGTGCAAAGGAGACTATGGCAATTTTTTTTTGAAAATTTAAGGCGTTAGAATTTTTTTGGGGAAATTGGAAAAATTTGCGAGAACTAAAAGTTTGATTTTTGAGTTAAAAGTTAAACGATAGTAGTTGGTTTTGAAAAGATAACTAAGTAGGTTTGAAAACTTAGAAAAGTTTTTGTAAGAAGTTTAATGAATTGTTTTGAAAAGTTAATGGATATTGTGACTTTTTCTTATTTAGTAATTTCGAGGATGAAATTCTTTTAAGTAGAGGAGAATGTAACGACCCAGAATTTCAGTCATTTGAAATTCGTATATATAATCGATTTTAAATATGCATAAGTTAATTTTATAAGTCAAATAACTTATATTTGAAATATAAGGATTTAATTGGATAATTAAATCGATAATTTAATATTAGAAATTGCAGAAATAATTAGAAATTGGATTTAATGTGAATAAAAATGATATATAAAGATGAATTAAATCATATTTGAATTAGAATGATGTTAGAGAACTTTTAAAATTGAAGTAAAAGTTAATTTGTAAAAATTGAATATTTTAATATTTAATTGACAAGTGAAAATAGCCATTTTTCAAACAGTCTCGGATTTTGATGAAATCAGTTTCATTGGATCCATAATGTTATATTATTGTAAGATTTCAAATTTCATGTCAACCAGATTTACGGTTTGTCCGGGGCAAGCTAAAACGCGTAGAAATCGGTTTAAGTGAATTTTAAATTTAAATTAGTCGATTTGAAAACCTATCTTTCAAATACGATCGAATTGGCTCCCGATATATATTCCATTGCATTCGAAATAGGGGTAAAACATTATAAATGCCAGGCGGCACGCTTCGTTTGGAGTTCGAAAAAAATTCGGGTGAATAGTATCGCAGAATTTTCTATAAAAGGACGTTATTTTCTTTCATTTGCAAACAAATCTTGGGTTTCTAACCCTAGCCGCCACAAACAATTCTAATGGCCAAAAATGCATCCTCTTCTCCCTTAATTGTCTTCAAATCCGTCAATCGATTCGCAAAACTCTCAACTACCAAAATGAAGAGCATATTGAGCGCTATAATCTCAACGGTGGAGATCTGAAACAACGTCGTATGGAGGCTATAATTCGCTCGCGTTCGTATGACGTTTGTGCATGAAATTCAAGCAAGATGAAGGACCGAGCTTCACCATACACAGGCCTATGGTGTTGCTCGAGTAATGCTTCGCTATGGCGGTGTTCGATCGCCTTCAAGTGGCCTATGGTAGCCGCGAAAATTCAGCAAGCATTGGCGGCTATGGGTTAGGGTTGCACGGCTTTGAACGAATGGTGGAAGAAAGGTAGCATCAACCCAGGTTTGAACTAAGAAGAGGCAAAAACGAGCGACCGAGATGGGATGAAGCAAATCGAATGGCTGCAGTGAAACAAAGGTTTAAAAATATAAAATATAAATTGAAATTGAATTATATTAAATCGTGTAATCTTTGTAACATCATAACTTTGTCATACGAGGTCAAAAATTCACGAAACAAATTGCGTTGGATTCGTATTGTCGAATACTATGCGATGGAGCTGGTTTGAAATTGATTGGAGCTAGTGTGAATTTTGGGTAAAATTAAACGCTCATTTAATTTTATTCGGAATAAAACACTACAACTGCTATTGGACGCAATGTGAGTACAACTCACTCTTTCTGACTCACTGATATTTTTATATAAGTGGGAATAAATATTATTTATGATGATTGATGATTGTTTGGATGGTATATGATATATTGATTGGTATTTGGATATATACGTGCCTATTGGAGCAGATGAGACCCTATACGTTCACGTGTATATGAGCGGATGACCCTTTGTACGCGCGTATGCCTTGAAGAGGACATTGTACACATATTCTAATATGTATATTTGTTGTAGGTGACAGCTTGGAGGGATCCAACTGGATTCCTCAACAGTATTGATTTATTTACAGATATCGTGATATATTCTGTTATCATATCGATATATGATGTTTTGGATGCCGTGATTGATGTAGCTGGTGCTGTTACAGCATTGGGCCTATATTTTGGAATTTTAAAAATGTTAAAGTGATGATTTCCAAATTTAAAAGGATTTTTAAGTGATTTTGAAAATAAACGTTTCATTGAATTTTGGATTGTTAACTGAATTGATTTATTTTAAATAAATGAAAGTTATAATTTTTATGTTATCAAAATTATGATGTTTTGGGAAATATAATTGAAATTTGATTTTTGTGAAATATGGAGTTAATGATTTTGTGAAATAGTTTAAATTGGGATTTTTGAATTATTATAAATGGTTTTATATATAAGATTTATAAAATTGAATTTTTATAAATCAGAATGAAGGAATTATAAAGGAGTTTTGAAAATGTTTTAAAATGATGTTATAAATGGATTTTATAAAAGAATAGAATCTACAATTTATGAAGTTATAAAATGAATGAATTTGTAAATAGAGAATTATAAGTAATTTGCTTATAATTTGGATTTTGGCATGTAAATGGGATATGAATAGAATTTGTTAATTAGGTGATTTTATAAGTTGAAGTAGTTATAAGATATATAAATGTGAATTTATAAACATTGTTTTATAAATCCGAAATCAATTGAATTTGATAAGTAAATATGAAAGCTTATTAAAGGAGATATATCCACGATTTTGGACAGTGGATAATCCTTTAATTAAATATGCAGAAGTGTTGAATTTGGTAAATGATTTTTATTCACGATTTTGGATAGTGAATAATATATTAAGTAAAATGGATATTTTTGGGAAGTGATATTTTAAATGGATAAGATGATTTGAAGTTGTTTTAAAATGTGTTAAGAATCGAAACCATAGATTTCAACATTCATTGTTGAGATAGACGTTTTCGAGATATAAGGAAATGATGGACTATAACACCGTTGTTATAGTAAATGATTTCCGAAAGGAAATATTTTGTATAGTATTGGGATTTATATATCTGTCTAATTTTCCAATCCCTATACTATTGATTTTGGGTTGTCGTAACGATGTTTTACGCAACATTCATTTTGACCCAAATAAATGTGTTTAAAGAGAACGTTTTCCTTAAAGAATAAAATATATACTTAATCGTGTTTTAAGTATATTGAATATTTTCTAAGTATTGAAAATAAAGAGATTTGTGAATTACTTATTATTAAATAAGTATTTGGAAATGTTTTCCAATGATTGAAATGGTTTTGAGAATATATCTTTTTAAAAGATAAATTGAAGCGAATATTTGGAAACTTATTTAATTTATGGAAGATTAACAAAAGGGCCTAATGATTGTTATGGTGCTAAATGTTTGTTTGTTTGCTTTGATAGTTAAATAACCGACTATCAAATTGCCCAAAAATTTTAGTTCCTCGACTTGATGTGGTCGTACACTTAGTACGTAGCCTTCTATGTAGGCTTGATTATCGTTTGTGTTGAAGACGTTGATTCGTATAGTGCGGAGTATTACTCCAATCTATCGAGCTTCCTTCTTGGCCCGAAGGATAGCAAGTTGAAAGTGGGAGACGTGATAAGTCTACGAGATTTAGTTTCTGTGTGAGGTTGAGAAACGCTTTTGCGTTGTTGGTGCGAAGAGACCGGGATCATATTTATCTGAAAACCACTTCGAACCAACGTATATGCGACGATTGTACAGGTTGCTTATGATGATATTGATTTTTGGAGTTTCATAGTGGGGGACTACTTGTTGATCGTTTGGGGTTAAAATCCTAATATACATCCAGTAGCAGTGGTCTCTTTATTATGAAATATCCAATGCGAGGACTATTCGCTACTAATCCTAGGGATTTCCCGACAGGATGTGGTAGGAAAGTACCTTCGGTTTGTCCTGTTCCTGGATAACTTGTATGGATGTTTGTTTGACATTGCATTTCTAAAGATTACGTACATTGGTTTTTACAAACGTACATCAGTGGTGGCGGAGGGGGCAACTTCTCTTAGATTAACTTGAGACGTATGTTCCTAAGGGTTATATTTTTGTGGAAGGCAATTAGTAGTCAATGGAAATGGCCGTGTGACATTCAAAGTGATGTGATTGTTCTTTGTGAAAGATAATCGTTACCTCTAGCCTCATCAACCGAAAATGACCAAAACAGGGTTAGATGCAGCAAGGCTAAGTGGGCCATTCCCAATTAGGATATGATCATCCTCTTCTAGATATATCTTTACACGCTATGATGTCGTGTATCTGATTATTGTGGTTTGTATGCTATGAGGGCTCTCGGTAAAGGTAGGTAACGACCGGAGGATGACATATTCGGTACCATCTAGTTATAGAGGTGGGCCGGTCTTGTGTTGGTAGAGGGCAGATGTTCTGTGCCTCGGGACATCCATCTAGAGGTGTACCTCTTCGGAAGGTAGTCACTTTACTTGGTTATTTGTATGGAAATCCAAAATCCATTACGTACCTGCCAATTTATTTGTAGAGCCTAGTATGCTGGAATTTAATAATGGTAACAATTTTGGTTATTTTGAATATTATTTATATACTAGACACTAGTGTAATATCACATGAGTTTGATATGAAATGTTTTAGTTATCGTAAGGTAAAAACATGTTTGTGTTTATGTGTGGACTTGTCTTATGAGATACTTTTGTTTTGATAAAGGAAAAGTTTGGTAATTTAATAAATTCAGTTGAGTGTGTTTCTCACGTTGGTTTACCAGACTGATCCAGGCGTTCTTCCCTTTCAATGCTCAGGTCAGACCGAGTATATTTACAGGTTCATATTTGGTGCTTCAGCAGGAGAGCAGGAGATCTTCATTTCGTATACGCGTATCTCTTTTGATTATTGATTATCCGCTGTGCTTAGTTGTTGTTATTTCTGCATTTGTGAGGACAGGTTATTATTACTGTTCAGGCTAATAACTCTGATTGATTGTTGAACTCTGATTTATGTATTTATATATATACAGTTTCTGTTTTATAAAGATCATTGATATGATATTATATATTTTCCGCTGCGATGTGAGATTCTATATTGTTTTGTTTGGTTCTATCTGCTCTCTTTCTTCTCTTCTCTTCTTATCTCTTCTTTTCTTTCTCTTGACCTTCCGTCAGTTTGTGCTTTTTGGGTCGGACATGTATGGATTATTGTCGATTCAAAGGGTACAGATTTTCGGGACGTTATAGGTGATAATGGCATTAGGCCGTGAGTATTATGAAGGGGAAGATTGCCTTGGGCCGTGTAATATGATGGAGTAGAAGGCAAGGCCATGAGCTAGGAGAGAGAAGGAGGTGATGGACGTGAGCTAGGAGAAGGCAGGAGGTGATGGCCATGTGCAAAGGAAGTGACAGTGGGAGTGTTTGATTGATTAAATGTTAGTAAGAAGTGTATGGGTTGAATGAAAGTGAGTTATTTTGTAAATTAAGATAACTTGATAATTTCTTGTTGAAATTGCTTGTCACGAATTATGATAATATACCCTAATTGCTTAAAATTATAACCCTTAATTGTATGCTCTACAAAGCCTGTGATTTGTTTAAATAGCTGCATTAAAAGCTTTTACTTATGTTGTTTAAATTAAGTACATTTAGACATATAATATGGACATGTTAATTAAATACATATGTTAATATATGTTTTTATAGTGATGTGGTTTGAATTTGTAAATCATATATGTGAATAAAGTAGAATGATATTAGATATAGAATTGAACACGGAATTGTTCGTATAACAATATTCGCAATAAACGCACTTTGAATCTCTTAATTTAACTTGTGTAATTTGGTGATCTGTGAAGATATTTTAATATAAATTGTTTTGGTTATTATCTACACTTTTACAAGTTACTTGGAAAGTAAATGATATGTTCAAAAAGTTGTGAAACAAATCAAACAAAGCTAAGAAAGTTTTAAGTAAAAAGCTCGCTATATCGATACTTTTAAATAACTTGTTTTTGGGAAATAACGTTTATTTTTGTAACAAATTTCTTAGGGATTTCTTAACCATCTAAATACGTAAATAATATATTATTCTTATTGTAAATGTTTGAATCTTAAATCATTTGATAGCTAGTTGAACGAAGAGGCAAAAGTTATAGCGAAATATTCGTTATATGAGCACTTCGGTAAAATACCTTATTTTCGAGAATTTCTATAAAATAATTACTCTTTTAGGATTTTTCTTCATGATTTCTAAGTACCCAAAGTATAATAAATATTGTAAAAAGAATAGTTCTATAATCATTTGTTAAGGCGTCGAAAACTAGACACAGAATTGTAGCAAAATATGTTAAAACTGGTAACAAAACTTTAGACAGCATTTCTAGAAATGCTAAGGTTGCTATCGGAAACTATAATTTGTATAAAAATGATAATTAAATTAAGTATTTTTCACCAACATTTTTAGGGTTGTTTTCTAACTTATATCAGAGTGTTTTAAAATTAGTTTCAAGTTTAAATATATTTTTAACAATTAATTATGAATTTTTAAACTTAGTGGCTTTTAAAATAAAGCATGTTGATTTTGGTTTTTCTATTCATTTCAGGATTTTTTATTTTTACATAATATCCTATATAAATAATTGTCGTTTATATTAAATTAGTTTTAAAAGTGTTTTAACATACTAGTAAATATTTATAGGTATTCCTATGTACATAATTTTTAAATATTAAGTTATGTGTCTCATTAATTTAATAAAGGAAGTTTGAGTTTTAACACTTAAGTTAAAATAAATGATTTTTTTGAAATTAATTAAAAGTGTATTATCTTAATTAATAAGTGTGGACATGATCTTTAAAATAAATATTTTAAGGTTAATGATGGATATAAGTAAAAGGTTTTGGGTTGTAGTAAACATTGTTTTAGTAACAATTATTTTTAACCCTTATTGTTAATTATGCTTAGGATTATAATTGAATATTTACTAATGAATATTCAGTACATAACTACAATTAAAAGGTTTTAGGTTTGTTGTGACAAACATTTGAGTAACAATTGTCTTTAACCCTTAAATGTAGTTTAAAGAGAACTATTTTAAGTATGAAATGACTTGGGTTTGTTATGACAATGTTTGATTAACAATTGTCTTAAGCCCTTATAAATATAACTAAATCTTTAAAAGAGAGCTGTAAAGATAATGATTAAATGTGAAGTGTTTTGGTTTTTTAGTAAACAATGTTTAAGTAACTTTTGTTTTAAACCCTTAAATTATATTTTAAAGTGGAATAATATCATAAATATTATTAGATCTTTAATAATTAAATTTTAAAGATAATAATAAGTATTGAAATCTTTTATAAAAAAGATAGAAAATGTTATATGTTTAATTCATAAAAGAGAAGGGGTTTATAGTAATAATGCTTTAGTAACATTTGTTTTTAACCTCTTTTATTATATTTTAAATGTAAGTAAAACTTGCTAAGTGATTTATGAAAATATTTATACTGCTGAGATAAGTATATAAATACTTCTTAAGAAGTGAAAAGAGAATAATTGAATAGTGAAATATTAGAATTCAAATATATACCTTTTATAAAGAGAAATTGAATATATATATACACACACATACACGCACAAATATATAAAGGAAGTTTTATTTAATAAAGGAGTATTAATTAATAAAGAAAAGTTTTGGTCAATGAAAGACTTTTTTATTAGATAAAAAGTGTTTTACTAATAAAAAAGGTTTCCCATTAATAATGGATAAATTAACTAAAAAGGGATTAAAATTCGTTTGTGTGACTTAATCGCGCTTTGGATGAATTGATAGTGCTTGTATGTTTATTTGCTTATGGAGAGTATACAGGACTTAGTTTCCTTAAGCGATCATTCACATTAACGTTGAATAAGACTAGATTCATCAATTCAATCTTGGAGAGACCGGGATCGGTAAGTGTTCTACTTATCTAAAACCAGTTCAAGACCGAGATATGTGTTCAATGTTTTGAAAGTGGAATGATGCCATATGTGGTTCTGAATTCTGTTGAGATGATGGAATCCGTGTTTATTTGTTTTAGTATTAATGACTCATGTGAAAGATGCCAAACAAAGCCTCGACGTCGAAAAATAACTAAAGACAGAGTAGGATGCACAATCCAGGTGTTTTGCTAACCTAGAGCGGTACGTCAACTCCATTATCTAAATTACGATTATCGATATGATAGTCGACCGAAGTTGATGATGTTGTGGTTCCACGTGGTTCGAGCTCACACGTTAAGGCATATGCCAATTGTATTTACCTTATGGTATATTTTATCTAGAGATATATGACACTCGGAAGGTAGTTTCCGATCCTTATCTTAAGAGATCCACTTCTGTTTTTAAGCTGGAAGCATCTCTATGGAAAATTCATTTATACGGACATCCCTTAGCGATATTATTTGTATGCTAAATATGTTGGTGAATTTAACCAATGTAACCATTGTAGTTATGTTATATATTTATTTTTTAACCCTTAACATTATTATAATACCACTAGAATTTCTTGTGAAACAGTTTGGTTATTGTAAGGTAAAAACCTATTCGTATTTATTTGCAATATGGTCTTACGAGATTCCTTTATTTTGAAAGGTTTTAAATCATTAAATAATTCAAATGACTTGAGTTTGTCATGCTGGTTTACCAGATTGATTCATGTGTTATTTTCTTACAATGCTTAAGTCATCCCCAAGTATTTTCCAAATTTCATTGATGTTCATTGGAGCTTTTGGAGAGGAGCTGGATAATTAACCTTGTAGTTTTAATTTTTGCTGCGTTGCTTTGTTTATATATCAACAATTGCAAGGGTAAGCAGTTATAACTATGTAGCCTGATGATATGTTAGTTTGCTCTGATTGTTGTATCCATGCAGTTTTCTTTGTAAAAGATCATTTTAATATTATATATCACTATTCTATTGTGAGATTCAAATGTTTTTATCCTTTCTTTCTTTTTCTTTTTTCTTCATTTTTTCTTTAACATAACGTTCTATCTTTTTGGCACTTGGGTGCTTAGCATGTGAATACCATGGATGTATTAGTTAGAAAAATCTAGGAATTTTAAAATGAAACTACGTAAAGTTGATAAATAAAAATGGATAGGATAGGGCACTACATCCCCGACCATGGTTATGGATGATATTATTTTTGGTGTGCTTAGCTTTTGTTAATTGTTTAGTTTTTGGTATATTTTCCTATCTTTGGAATTTCGGGGACGAAATTATTTTAAGAAGGAGAATGTAACAATTTAAAATTTTAAATACTTCATATTTAAATATTTGAATTAAATATTTGTGTCTAAGATTTAATGTGATTAAATATGATTTTATAGCCTTTTTAGACAATTTTTAATTAATAATTGATGTTCGAAAACTTATTTTTGAAATGTGTTTACAACAATGTATACTTTCTTGAAATACTGAAAATATGATCGGAAAACATTTTTTTTTTCAATACAAATTGCAACAGTGTTTTGGAAATTTGTATAGTAATATGGCAACATATAAATAACAACTTAAAAACTCTCTTTAGCTAATAAAACTTGTTTGTAACTAAGTAATACACAAAGTACTAAAGGACCCTTGATTTAAAGAGGGAATAAAGGAGAGACTTTTCTAAGTATGGTAGGAAGTGAGAGGTGGTATGGGCTTGCATGTTTTGATTCCTTTAGGATCGAACTTATGGGGGTATGGAGGTCATTAGGCTTCATTTCTCAAGCCTATAAATAAGCACCTGAGGCCTCTTTCCTTATTCACTAAATCTCAAATCAGTAGTTTCATGTTCTTGCACTTCTTTCTCTTCTCAAATTTCATAAATCTAAGTAATTCAATTTAAGAAAAAACTCCTCCAAACTCTTGCTATCATCCTAGTATAGCATATCACAACCTTCCACAACTACAAAACCAAAAGAAATAGGAGCCATCCCTTTCATTTCCATCCAGGCCATACCCATTTAAGGGTGATCCAAGAACGACCATGCATTTCTAAGCCTTCCTCCCTCTTCCTCATATTTGTTCTAGCTTGGGTTGTGTGCTTTTTAGTGGCGGTATGTTAGTGCTTGCTAGTGGTAGCTTCATTTTTGGAATTAAAGTGAGTTGTCTCACTATAAACTTGTCAGAAGTAATGTCAAAAACTTGTTGAAATTTGCTTGTTAAAAACAATGATAATATACCCCAACTACTTAAAGTTATGACCCTTAATTATGTGCTCTTCAAAGCATGTAGTTTTTTAAATAACCTGCCTTAAAAGCTTTAGATTGTGTTGTTTAAATTAAGTACATTTGGGACATCTTAATTAAGTACATATGTCAATACGTGTTTCATAGTGACATGGTTTGAATTTGGAAATCACATATGTGAATAAAATGGAATAATATTGGATATTGAATTGAATATGGAATTGTCCGTATAGCTATAGTCGCTATAAACGCACTTTGAATCCTTTAACTATAACTTGTGTGATTTGGTGATTTGTGAACATATCTTAAAAACAACTTGTTTGGTTATTATCCACACTTTTATAAGTGTTTTGAATATATATATATATATATATAAATATGTATGTATGTATGTATGTATGTATGTATGTATATATTTGAAAAGTTATGGAATTAATTGAATAAATTTGTGAAAGTTAATAGCAAAATAGTCGCTATATCGACACTTTTAAATTCCTTGTTTTTAGGAAATAACATTTACTTTTATGGATTTTTTTGGGATTTATTTACCATTTTAACAATTAAATAATATATTATTCTTATTGTAAATTTTTTGAATCTTTGATAGCTAGTTGAATGAAGTGGCAAAATTTATAGCAAAATAGTCTCTCTATGAGAACTTCAGTATTATACCTTGTATTCAGAAATTTCGATGAAATGAACAAAATATATTCTTTAGCATTTTTCTTCATGGTTTCTAACTAACCAAAGTATACTAAATTTATAAAAATAATGTATCTAAAAATCTTTTTCTTAAGGCATTGAAAACTAGGTGCAAAGTTGTAGCAAAACATGTTAAAAACATGTAATAAACATTTGACAACATTTTTGGAAAGGCTATCTTTTCTGTTTGAAACTATAAATTCTATAAAAATGATACTAAAATTAAGTATTTTTCTATAATATTTTAGGGTTGTTTTCTAACTTATATTAGAGTGTTTTAAAATTGATCTTATACTTAAATATTTATCTAACAATTAATTATGAATTTTTAAAGTAAGCGACTCTTAAAATAAAACATGTTTATTTTCGTTTTTTTAGTTATTTCCAAATTGGTTATTTTTACATAATATTCTTCATAAATAATTATAATATATTTTTTAGTAATTTAAAAGTGTTATAACATATCAATAAGTATTTTAAAGGTATTCATATATATATATATATATATATATATAAGTTTTGAAAAAGGTAATTAACTAGGGTTAACACTAAAAGCCGACGAATAGACTTAACTATTTATGAGATTCAAGAATGAAGTGTCTAAGCAAGGCTTTGATGCAACCATTGCTTTAACTTATATGGCTTCTCTCTTGAACGAGGAATGGTTAAGTTGAAATATCGAAAACGAGTGAAGTATACGAACATTGATTTACATAAGCAATTGTTTTAACTGGATAGTCGATTAGTCGACTGTCAAATATAACCAAATATTATTAACTTAGATCTTTAAAATGGACGTTTTAAAGATAATACAAGTATTGAAATATTTTTTGGTTGTAGTAAACAATGTTTTAGTAAAGTTGTTTTTAACCCTTATCATCAATTATACTTCATTGATGATATATATTTAGCAGAATAAATCCTCGTTTTGCTATTATGTAAATTTAGACATTTATTTATATATGCCAGTTTAATTCTAGTTTATGTATTGTTATTCAATTTGTTTAATTGCTGATAATAATGTGTTGTTATGATTGTTTGACTTATGCTCAGACAGTTTATGAGCAATAAATTTCCATATGCATGGGTTAGGTAGATACAAACACCGTGTGATTAAAATTTCATTGTTTGACTATAATGTATTCAATGAAAATAATTGATTAAATTATTTTTATAATATAAGCTGTTTATTATAATTTTAAATATGTTTATCTTTTAAATGAACTGGTTTCTTTGAAAAGAAATAGAAATATTTGGAATTGAAATTTTTTGAAGTAAGTTTATATTAAAGAGATTTATATAGAAATGGTATTTAAAATGTGTCTTATAAATGATGAGAATTTCAAGAACTTAAATCCTGATGGTATGCAATTTATTTCGAAAAGATTTTTGAAAGAATAATAATAGTATGATTGAAAGCATTCATGAGATTTATTATTTTGAAATATGAATTTGGTAGTGAAAGTATATTCATATTTATTGATTTGTATCTTTGGGTACTGTCCGTTCAATGGGATCGGTCGTCAGTTAGTATCTGTGATTTTTTCTATTTTCATGCAGCGATGGGCAATGGCCATGTTATATATTTGAGTAGGGATGTTTTCTTAAGCGACGTTTATTATTTCAGTGAGAATTTACATTTGGTGGCATTTACCTTGAGTGGTATTTCACAATCTATTTTGATACACATATGTATTTTGGTAACACAAATTATAGGTTTTGATTTAAATTAAAAAGTATGATTTGTTATAAAATATATTTTTTATTATTTCAAAAGGATTTGAAATGAAACCAGGAATTTAGTTTGAGAGATTGTTTTCGAAAAGGATTATATTTTGAATATAATGAAGTTAATCGAATTTCAAAAAATTTAAATGTGAAGATTAAGCCTCAGTGGGTAGTTTGAGAATTGCATCTTTGTTTGTGCATTGTAGGCTCATGGAGTCCTATTTTTGGTAGGAGAACTATGTTGGCTTGGTGTTATATCTATTTGGATATCCAATTAGATAGGGGTACATAGGCAGTCACAAGTGGTAGTGACGCTGCCCTAATAATAGTATATTGTTTTCCCTGTTTGTCGTTTGTGATTTTATCATGTGATGTTGTATCTTTCCTTCTTATCATTTTTCTCCCCATTAACTTTGAGTTTGTAGGAATGACTATTACCGTCTCTCTCATCAGAGCTATGCAACGGTAAATTTACAATATTTATATTTGGTATGTATTAAAGCACACCCTATAGAATAAATGATTACTCTGATAAGTTGTATTATTAAAATTGTATCCTATACATTTAGCAGTGTTATATATTTATCGAATAATGTTATGTATCAAATTAGCAGTTATCATTAATTAGTTTTAAAATGGATGTGTTTTTGACGATTTTGACTGGTTCGAAAATCTAGGTCCTCACACTTGGCGTTCTTTTCGTGCATCTAGCCTGAGTTCAGAGATCATGTTGATAAGCTTCTTGGCATCAACAACATATAGGGCCAATGTCCTACCCTTAACCTGGAGCCCCCGATATGATTGACGATAAACTATGAATTATTGAACACATGTAGAGAATCTATTCATAGTTCTTTAGTCATCCTAAGGCCGAACATGAAGTCTTCATATTTGGCTTTATTGTTGGTCGCCTTTGAAGCTAAGGTGGATGGCAAAGCAAAGTACTTTTCCTTCAGGTGTGACTAGGACCATAACGGCCCTAGCCCCATTCTTATTTGATGCACCGTCGACATATAATTTCCATGCTTGTTGGCCATTGGTTGTTTCTTCGTGCTGTTGTCTGGGCTTAAGCACTCCGCTATAAAGTTAGCCATAACATGTCCCTTGTTGGAAGTGCAGGATAGAAGGAAATGTGATGTTTTATGAGTTCCAAGGACGACTTCAAGAGTTGGCCCACTATATCAGGGTGACCCGACTCTTCCTTTAGAGGTTGGTTAGTGAGAAATTTAATCGGCTGAGCTTATAAATATGGTTAAAGATATCGGGAGGCCATCATAAGGAAAAAAGATAGCTTTAACAACTTGATATACCTTATCTATAAACCTGATAGCCTCTTGTTGACATAATAATCCGATGTTGAATTTTCTATTCATCCCAGTCCAGGGAAGCACTGATCGCATGGTCGGTGACTATGAGGTATAAGTGTAGATCTTTCATGCCTACGGGCCTGGAAAGTATGGGTTTGTTGCAGGTCCGCTTTAAATATAGTCTTTAAATATTTTGGTGCACTCTTTGTTCTAAGCGAATGACTTTCCCAACTTGATAAGGTCAAATAGGAGTACATACCGATCCATTGCTTTTGACACAAAGCAGCTAAGTGCCGTGACTATCCCATTCAAACTCTGCACTTGTTTAATTGTGAAAGGGGTTTACATATCATGGATCCCCTGAATCTTATCGAGGTTGGTTTTGATTCCGTTGGTGCTAACCACAAACCCAAGGAACTTCCCTGACCCGATAGTGAAGTAACACTTCTTGGAGTTCAGATTTATATCATACAGAAGAAGGATGTTGAAAGTATCGGCCAGGTACTTTACATGCCCGCAGCCCTTTTGGACTTTATTATCATGTCATCTATGTACACCTATATGGACCGTCTAACCTCTTCTATTGACATTCATTGGTGGGTCGCACATGCATTCTAGAGCCTAAATGGCACGACTCTATAGCATAGAGTCCTGCATTTTTAAGGAATGAAGTTTACTCTTGGTCTGGACCATGCATTGCAATCTAGTTATATCCGTTGTAGGCATCCATGAATGTGTGGTGCTCGTGCTCGCTGGTCGCATCCACAAGTTGATCAATGCGAGGTAGCGAGAAACTATCTTTCAGGCAGGCTTTATTGAGGTTTGGGAAATAAACGCATGTTCTCCAAGCCCTATTTTTTTGTGAACCAGTATTGGGTTAGCTAACTAGATTGGTACTTTAATGCATGAATGAACCTATCAATGAGGAGCTTTTCCACCTCCTCCTTGAGTGCTCTATATCTTTCTGGATTAAGAGGTCTCCTCTTTTATCGGATAGGGTGAGATTTTGGGTCGGTGTTAAGGACATGGCAATAATAGAGTAGTCTATGTTGGTCATATAGGAGTTCCCCTAGGAAAACACATCCATGCTTTGCTTTAGGAAGCTTATTAGCTCATCCTTCATTTTAAAGAAATTTTTTGGATGACCTTGATGGTGTCATCATTGTCAATTGATATTGCCTCGAGGGAGTTACCGACCCACCATTGAGGTTTGGATCTCCTCTATAGGGGTCGAATGGGTCATCGGCATTTTCTTTCGTGTTGGTTTCTAGATCGCATTGATCCTGCATATGAACTATGCACATATGGTTTCCTCGACCAGGATGGGCATCCGTTCTCGAGCTTAGGGGCTATGGTCTCCCTCGACTCTCACATATGAGTCCGACAACGTTGAAAGGGAAGGAGTTGTGGCGTCTGCAATTCCTGCCTATCAATTAGGGTAAACTAGCTCATTCTAGTTGCTATGAGCTTCCTTGTCTTACGTGAGCTGGCAGGGAAAGATAGTCCTCCTAAACCTTATTATTTGGCTCTTAGCATGAACGGGATCGTTGAGTGGCTCACGTGTTCTCTTTGGGTGGTAGTTGATGTTGATGCTTCTTCGATGGCTTTACCCATTGGGTGGTCCTGATGCGAATGGGAGAGTTACATGACTCTCGTGTTCTCTCCGATTTAACGCCATTGAGTGTAGCTACTCCTTATTGTAACATGAGAACCCCTTTATTCATTTTTTGCAATGATATGTTGTAATAGCCTCTAGCGATCTATTGATTACTTCAGATGCATCCTCTGCCCCCACTTTGATCAGGAACTTCATCATGAGCCGCTGATAGGCTATGATAGTGCCATTTCTACAAGTATCAGTCTTCCTTTAAGATGTTATAAGCAGATGGATAGTCTACTACCACAAATTTTAATCGTACCTTAGCCGGGAAGGTTTCCTGGATGATGGTGACCACCTGCACAGTCATTCCCAGAGGAACTATGCCAACAACCCCAAATCCATAAATGGGTAGTGCACAAGGAGTGAGGTTGGAGGTAGGAAGCCTCATCTTGTCGAACCCACATTTGAACATTATGTTGACCGAGCTCCCCTCATCGATGGAGACCCAGTGCACTTTTATATTAACCATGTTAATTGAAATGACTATAGGGTCATGACGGGGAACATGATTCAACTCTTGTCTTTGATGATGAAAGTGATGTCTGTTTCCTCTGCTTTAACCTTGGGAGCTTTTGCATCTCAAAGCTCGACCAATTATATTTAGTCATTTGACCTAAATTCTCTCTTGTAGTAGATTTGTGCCCCTACTACTTCCTACCACATATGGGCGTCCCTAAGTGGATAATATTCTGGTGTTGATGATGGCTACGTTGTTGTTGTCAACCTATTGTGGCTGGATAGATAGGTTAGCTTGGGCTGCTCTTTATTCAACCTACTACCTTACATATTGCACTAGTATGCCCTCGTGGACCAACTTCGCTATCTCATCCTTGAGATGCTTTCACTTGTTAGTTGAGTCGTCGAACTAATGGAACTCGCAATAATTTCTGCTACCTCTGGACTGCTCCCTCTACCCAAATTAAGAGAGGGAGGCCGGTGATATGGCATATGATCTAATGTGGCGAGAGAGATGGTTTCTATGTCATGATTCAATGTCATATAGTTTATGTACCTAGGTTTGAAGCATGAGCTTTCTTCAAAACTCTTCTTGTTATTCTCCCTTCGACCATTCCTTTGGTGGTTGTTGTCTTCCTACGTGCCATGTTTTTTGTTTTGCCTATTCTTCTTCTTGTTGTTGGGGAGATCGGCCTCTTCCACCCTCATAATGCCATTCCGCCTTTGGAGAAAGTCTGTCAAGGACGGACTGGTTGTTTCTACAGCTTTCTCCTCATCCAAGGTCGGTACATCACCCTTAAACGCAAGGCAACTACCACGGTATTATTATTTGTTCCTCTTGCATATGTTGAATCTTTGTTGAAACAGTTCACATATGAATGGAGGGACTCATTCAGGCCTAGATGTTTCCTAGCTCGCTTGCCATCATGGAATGCAAAGAAGCAAGTTTTGAAGCCATTGCACAATTAGGCATATGAGCGAATATCGCCAGCCAAGAGGTAAAGGAACCGGCGAGAGCCCAGTCCGACCAAGTTGGAGGGAAACATAAGACAAATGGTGGTGTCAAAAAACTGGTCGGCATGGGTTATTTAGGTTAAAGCCGTAATATGGTTAAATGGATCGGTGCTTCCATCATACTTCTTAGTGGGAGGCAATGCATAAGTCCGATGGATGCAGGTACTTAGAACAGAGATATTTTCATCGTCTGATAGACCCTTGCCGTTAGTGTTTTTAGCTTGGATTTTGTTCTTTTGCTTGGCAAAGTCATTATTTCCTCTAGGAGACCAACCTCTATAAGCCACCGGTGGCATTGGCCACCAGCTACGGTTGGACTCCCCTAGTATATAGCTGGAGATAAGGACCAAGGATGATGGTAAGGAGAGGGTAAACGATGATGGCAGACCGAGATAGGGGAAGTTGTTTCGATTGACCGAGGATAATTTTGACTTCTGTGCCGCCTTTAAGAGGATCTAGGTTGATACCTCCCTTTGGGACTGAGAGTGGATCATTGGTTTTGTATGTTCGAAAATCTCTAATTAACAGATTGATTATGTGAAAAATGGTTTAAATCATTTAACTATTAAATTAAATATTATAACGTGATAAGTATTTGAGTGTACATTTAATTGTCAAAGGTAATGTTAAAAAAATTGAACTTGAGTGAATTAAGTAAAAGAGGGGAATGATGGGCCGGTGGCCCATAGGAGTCAATAATACAAATCTTTTTACTAATCCAACGTAACCCGATACCCACTCAAACTAAAAATAAAAGCTTGAGCTCTTTAATGATGGTCGTAGCATAATTAAGAAAAGAGGAAAAGAAGATGATCAAAGCTAAAAGAACCAGAGGCTTCATTAACTACGAAATATAGGTGAGTATTATATTCTTTTATCCATTTTCTTTCCTAAATCTCTTACAGCGAAATTTATTAAGCTTGAATCTCACACTTCTTGTAACCTTTAAAGTATGAGAATTTAGTAGGATGTTAGACATATTTTTATTAGAGATGGGTTTTGATTTATAGAACTTTATCACAAGTAAATAAATTGTTATGAATTAATTGGGTGTCATATAATGTAGAATTGGTTAGAAATAACGAGTTTGGGAAATTGCATAGAATACTTGATTAATGTTTTCTATAATTTTATAGTACTAAATTAAGAAATTTCTAAAAGAAACAAAGCTTGGTCAAAGGTTTATAATTGGAAGTCGGTTATAATATAATTATTGTCTGAAGGTAATTTAATTTAATTAAATGTTAATCAATTGGTCAAGGGAACAGATCCACAATTTGTGTTGAACGTGTTAGTAAGGTATTTAATAACGATCAAAAGGACTAAGCCAAACAAATCAGAATTTGACATATGTAAAGTGGGTGTTAGACGTGTAGGGTAGTTCACAACATGACTGAGAGTAGTAGTGTCAGACCTATAGTATTAAATCGAAACCTAAGTAACATGACTTTGTGGGTTACGTGATGCGATACCCTGATAATGTGCAGAATGGATCTTTAGGCTAATGTAAGACTAAAGGGGATTAAATAGTGTTTTTAAGCTTATTACCAGTTTACTTTGTGATTATAAAATTTAGCAATACAGAATTAAAATCACATGCAGTAATATAATAAATGTAGAAAGTAAAAGTGGTAAAGTAAAAAGAAGACACCAAGAATTTTATACTAGTTTGGATTTCCAATCCTACATCTAGTCATACACCCTGTATATAATTTCACTATAACCAACCGAAAATCCACAGATGGCTAGCAAACCTTTACAACATGACTTTGAATTAGGTGGTAGGTAACACCTATCCGAATTTCCAGGGGTTCCAGGATACACCTTGACCTTTTTGACTTTGGACTAGTATGCAAGAGCACATATCCTGACTTTCCATGAGCGGCAAGACACACCTATACAACCCGACTTTCTACGGGTTGCAGGACACACCTATATAAAAAAATAGTAGAGTAATATCCACAAAAAATTGAATATATGGATCATAATTTCAAGTAGTCTTCAATACTACTTCATATAGATCTCCAGTAGTAATATAATTTGGATTTATTTAAGGAACTGGACAAGAATAGAGAGAAAATGATAGAGAATTGAATGCAGACTTTCTAGCTTTTTAGTAGGTTGCAATTATAAAGAAATAGAGAGAAAGAGAGTGGATTCATAAAGTATAAGTACATGTAAGCATATGACTATTCTGTAAAATGTGAGAAAGAAGAGAGTAAGAGAAATGGTGGAGAATTTTGTTAAAAATTCATTCACTAGAGTCTTTATATAGAAGATGAAGAGAAGTGACTTTTCACAAAGGGTGGAAGGAAGTGTCCGTTCGTTTAAAATGAAAAGTTGCATCCAATGGCTAGTATGTCGACATACTTAAAAGGATATGTCGACATATCCTAGTTCAAAATTTCAATTTCTTTATAATTTTTTTGAACTCTTTTAATTTATAAAACCAAAATAAAACTTCTATAAAATGATCATAGGGAATAAAATAAAGAGTTTCAAAAGAGATAATTCAAAGAATTGCTTCTAGATCATTAACAATTAGTTCTATGACTCGAAATACTATAATTCTAGGCAAACATTGTAATATTAGTGTGTTCTATCCTTTCTTTGTTTGTTTGTAATTAATGTCTTTCGATTTCGTTTTATTCTCTTTGTTGGATTGGGACTGGTCGTCCACAGACTAGATTATTAGATATCCCGCTTTCGTTACCCAAAACTCGAATTTTGCTCTACAGAGTAAAGGTTTAAACAACTCTTTACATTCTATTAAAAGTTTAGAGTAGAAAATGAATTCCACATGTCAGCATTAGGAGAGAAATAGAAGAATAAAGGAGAAAGAAAGGGTGAGATCTCAGCTTTAATATTATAGTATTGATGAGGGTACTAATGAATATAGTTAGAAAGAGAAATATGTAAGTAATTAAAACTAATAAAGATAATAAGAACAGTTCTATTAATTATTACATAGTTTTTATAATACACCCTTTTTCAGTTTAAACTTTCGTACAAATATCTTTACTTAACAAACTATCGGTAGAAAAAATCTTCATGAATCTGTGGATGAAATTTTACCCATCCATTGTTGGATCCAAAAGTATAATCAAGTGAGATAGAATCCTAATCATTAGGAAAATCATCATTCTATCCTTAACCACATAATCAATGAAATAACAAAAGGAAACAAATTGTCCTTCTTGCTCGAACCCTATTTGGTTTTGATTCATATCTAAATTTTTCTGGTTGCTTAAGATGGTATGAAGTGCTCTGTTGAAGTTTTACAAAAATTTCTTTGAATTTCCACTCATATTTTAATTGGAAATCTTTTTTCCTTTATTCACATTTTAGTATTTTATATGAAAAGAATGTGATTGCCTAGAGAAGAAGAGAATTGTTTTTCTACTCTAAAATATTGTTTTTACAATGTCAAAATCATTTATCCATTCCCACTATAATTAACTAACTAATTTAAATTTGAATTCTAAAAACCTGTTTATACCATTGTATTTTAACATAATCTATGGTGTATGTCGACAAAAGAACATTTATTGCTAGTATGTCAACATATAATCTATGTATGTTGGCATATAGACAATTTTCAGCCTACTTAAATTTTCTTTTATTTTCTGCTTTTGTTATTTAAATTTTTATTAGTTTTTATTTTTATTTTATATATTTTAGAGAATATAATATGCATAATTATCATATATTTGATCATTCCAACTGATTGAATTCATTAGAAATAAAGTATACTTAAAGAAAAAGAAGATATAAATTAATAGTAAACAGAAATTAAGATGCAAAGTCTAGAAAGAAGTAAATGAATGTGGAGAGTAGCCACCAAGTTTTCTTGTGGCTTTCCCAAATAAATTATCCATCTTTATTGAAAGCTTCGAGAACTTTTTGCTAAAAGACCTCTTAAACTTCTTTGGATTTTTAAGAAGATTCTCTTGATTTCTCTGTAAATCATAGTTGCTAGGCCAGTTCTTTATTTCAATGCCTTCAAGAGTAGTTTCTTCTTCCTCGTCTTCTTCTTTCTCCTCTTCTACTTCCATGCCTTCTTCTTCCTCTTCTTCCTCCTCTTTTACTTCCATGCCTTATTCTTCCTCTTCTTCCATTTTCTCTTAATGTCTTCCATATCCAATCTTTGCACTTTCACTGCAAGAGTTTCATATAGTATAAATTCATATGGAATATTCATACGAGAAAGTTTTTTCTTGTCAAAAAACTTTCTTTTGCAAGTCGGTCCTCCGTTTAAATTAATTCTAAAATAATTGATGATTCTTGCTGAATACACTTCGTGATAAAGTGTATATTCATGTCTAGAAACATCTTTGGCTACAAAATTGGAAAGAATAACTTGTTCCCAATTTATACTCCATTTTTCGAAATTGAAAACAAAGCTTTGTAAACTCTAGAAGTAAGGCCATCATAATTCTCGGTTCGGAGAGTTATACCGTTTTAAAATCAAACTCATAAGCCTTGCTTTCGGTTAAGATTTTTCCCTTTGAATTCAAAATTCAAAATCAGTTTTAATCAAATCATGTAAAACTTCATGACTTTCATAACTAAGATTCTCTTTCAAAAGATCATTGCCACTATTTTTGCAACCCAAAATTTCGCTAAGTAAGTTTGCATCTAGAATAATAATAGTGTCTTTCATACTGCTCCAAATTTGATCATCAT
Organism: Allium cepa; assembly: GCA_030765085.1. NCBI lineage: Eukaryota > Viridiplantae > Streptophyta > Magnoliopsida > Asparagales > Amaryllidaceae > Allium > Allium cepa. The sequence continues at coordinate 210,028,858 of CM060940.1, read as the reverse complement.
TTCCTTGATAAAAGTTTCCATTTAAATTCACATAAACATCTTGACAAGATTAGGATAAAAAGAAAAATTATTTTGAGTAAAGAATCAATCCATAGAAAGAGAAAGTAACCATAAGAAGGAAAATCATCAAATTATGCAAATCTATGAGAAAATAAATTAGCATATTCTTTGTAATCAACGAAGTTATTCATTGATTCATCATCATTATAAAGCCAATTTCTGATCTTCGAGGCAAGTCTAAGAGTTCGAGAAGATGAAATCGTTGATTTTATAGAGAAAATAGGGGAGAAAATATTATTTTGCCTTTTAGTTTTGAGATAAAGCGATGTGTGAATGAATGAATGAGATAAGATGAATAAATTTACATTGAATAAATATATGATAATCAATAAAAGTGTCTTCCTGAATTCTAAATTGATAAAAATGAGAGAGAATTTCAAAAGTTAGAAATTTGAAAATTTGTACCATTTTAGACATGAGTATGTTGACATATATGCCCAAAAGATTCCAATTCATTTATTTTCACTTCTAAAAATATATTTTTATTAATTTAACCATTATTCGTATGTGTCGTTGTCCTTAATAATTATTCAAAATTATATGTTTGTATTTTTTAAATAGTTATTTTATTCCATGTTAATTTATTTATGAATTTTTTATTTTAATAAATTTTTTAATTATATGCATTTTAAAAAATTGCAAGATTTATTAATAAAATAATAATTCTTTTGTATATTTAAAAACATATTTGATTCTTGAATTTATATATCATTATCTACTTGAAGCATCATTCCATTTTAATTTAATTTAATTAGTTTTTATAATTATTTTAAATGTGCATATACTATCATGAATATTCCTAATTATTAAAATGAAAACAAGTAGAGTTTTAGGGTTACCGAATTATGTAGAATTTTGTTCTTTATCTACCATAAAGCACAAATTTGCATTTTCTGAATATGAGCCTGTTTTACTTCATGTTTTATTGGAATCATCCCTAGTTTCTGTGAATGCTCATTTCCTCTTTTTGATTGAATCCGCGTTTGGAGAGTCCTTTGAATTCTTTAGTGTTGGGAAGTCCCTTTTTAGATGACTAGCCATGCTGCATTTGAAATATTTTACATAACTTCCAGAGTTGTTGTCGTAGTTGTTGTTGTTTTCAATCCTTTTGAAATTGTTCCTTTTTTATACTTCATAAATCTTCTAAATTCCTTGCTATAAATGTTATCTCTTTATTGTTATCATCTAATCCTTGTTCATCAATTGTTGCGCTGACAGCGAGTGACTTCTTTTCATTTGTCTGGGTTTTTTTCTTTCCAGCAATGGAACTTCATATGGTATTAAATTACCTATTAACTCTTCTACTTTCATAACACTTATATCATTATTCTCTTCTATTGTTAAAGTTTTTGATCTCATTCACTTGAAAGTGAATTTAGAATCTTTCGAACACGATCTTCCTCTATAAAGATTTTGCTTAATGAAATTAAAGCATGCAATATATCTTGAAATATAGAATACATGTCATAAATATAATTTTTGGGATTCATTTTAAATAAATGAACTTGTTAGTTAACATTGAGATCTTTATTTGTTTAACCTTACTAGTGCCTTCGCATGTAACTTATAACGTTCTCCAAATTTCATATACACTTGGAAAACAGGCATTCTATTGAACTCATTTCTATCCAGGGTATAAAATAAAATATTCATTGCCTTTTAATTGTTAAGTGCTTGCGCCTTTTGCTCATTAGACCATTATGCATAATTGTTTAGGACTTGATAAACTTAGTTTGGATGATATTCGATATATTTAAATCACTAGACTGTAAATAATTTTTCATTCTACATGACGAACAAGCATAATTGCTACCATTAAAAAGTGGTGGTCTTACAATAGATCATCCTTCTACAAAAGCATTAAATAGGGATTTCTTTTACTAGCCATTTAAACATTTCAAAACCTATATTACGAAATTGTGAAAACCAAAAAGCTCTGATACCATATGTGGGGTACGTGACACGCTACCCTAATAATGTGCATAATGAATTTATAGGATAATATAACTCTAGGGGGATGAATAATTTTTTAATTTATTATAAATGTACTTATGATTATCAAATTTAACAATACAGAATCAGAATCATAGGTGGTAATATAATAAATACAGAAAGTAAAAACATTAGAAGTAAAGAGAAGAAGCCAATAATTTTATATTGGTTTAGATTCTCAATCCTACATTCAGTCATGTACCCTGTATAGAATTTCACTATAGTCAATTTGCACTTCCACAGGTACCAAGCAAACCTTACAACTTGAATTTGAATCGGGTGGCAAGCAACACCCATTTTGACTTTCCACGTGTAACGGGACTCGCCTAGACGTGCTTGACTTTGAATCAAGTGACAAGAACACATATTCTAACTTTCCATAGGTGGAAGGACATACTTATACAATCCCGACTTTCTACGGGAGGTGGGATACACCGTTACAAACAAATAGTAGAGTAATATCTACAAGAAATCGAATCTTTCGATCATAATTTCAAGTAATCTTCAATTCAATTTCCTATAGACCTTCAGTAGCAATATATCGTTGACTTCTTTGAGGAATAGGATAAGAACATTGAGTAAATGACAGAAAATTGAATGTAGACTCTCTTACTCCTTAGTAATTTTATTCGGCTTTTTGACCCGGCTATATCCTGACTGATTAGACAGGTCAGACTCAATGATAAACTAGGCAAGTAACCTAGAGGGATGATTATGGAGTCCAGAGATCTTGCGCAGACAGTGGTGTAAAAAACAATGATCATGTAATATCAAGACTCTTTGGAATATTCTAAGTATTAACTATTACCTCCCCTAGGAAGGGGATCGATACCTATTCCTTTCCCTAGGTAGGGGATCGTATCGTATAACTTTGGCGACCAACAACTTAAACTAGCAGTTCAGCTCAATGGAAATTAATTGATATCTCTATAAAACATGTAGGAGGCTATGTAAAACAACTTTGGAAACACGAAACTAGCATGGAGGGGGATCCACAGAAGGGATCATGTGACATCATGTGGCCATCTAAACCAATCAGCACCGATCGCCCATCTTTAGGAGTTGGACTACGAAACTTTTTGGGTGACCTCGTCTGCATCGTGTGAGTCTGTTGGTGAAATTTCAGGAAGATATTTGGTCGTCTACATCTATAATTATAGAGTTCATATTTTATTTTAAGGATCTTTATGCTATTGTTTTACCTTAACTCTATTATAAAAATGATATATTATAACCCGATCCTCTATAATAAGAAAAGCAAGTGTTTAATAAAGCAATTCCTTTAGATGGATATAGGCAATCAATGTCGAACCACTGTAAAATTTTTTTTTTCGTGTTTTTTACTTGTTTACTTTCTTTTTTAAGTTTAATTCTTCACTTTATTTCTCTACTTTCAATTTATTAGGTGTTTGTGCCATCTTTGGTGCAAACATTTTGGCGTTTTCACTGAGAAGTAATTCTCAGCTTGATTGGACCTTATCATCAACTTGTGGATTCCCATATTCACTAGATAAATCCAGATTTCTATCAGTAAGTTTCTGTTTCTTTTCATATTTGAAGAAGATCTATAAGGATCCTATTAGCATGGCCAAAAGAAACAGGTCCTCTACTTCTTGTGCCGCTGAAGGTAATGAAGATACTAGCATTTAACAGATTGACCAAATGTGCAACTGATGGCTACCGATGCCCCAAATCCAGCTGATTACATCACCAAAGCTGACTTTAAACTCTCGATGAAGGAACTGTTAGATAACCATCAACATCTCAATCAGAAAATCTAGTCCAATATCGACCATATGAACCAGTTGAAAGACTAATGTGGGAAACAAGGAGGGAGCCTACTCTATACTCCGGATCAGAGCGCTTCTCTAAATCTGGTGACTAGCACTGGAGTAGATGACACAAGATAGATGTGCTTGATGTTGGAATGTCGAGGGTCAACTATGTGATCGTCTATCACCAAGCTACTTGGATCGGCACCAAACCCTTCAATAATTGGGTGAACCTTCATACTGGTGGAAGAGCGAACTCTGGACGCCACGACCGACCAAGGCGCTGGAACCTACGACAACTATTCTTTAAACGATTCGAATTTTGGACAACAAACTTTTCAAAACGATGACCAACCCTCGACTCTTGAAAATAACATTTCATCTTTACTTGAACTCTCTACACAACAAAACCAAAAGATAAATGATTTGTGTAATTCATATTTGTGTAATTCATATTTGTGTAATAACTCGAGTCAAGGGTTTCAAAATTTGAATTAAAATCAAAATTCAAACGATTTCGATTATAACCCATGCCAACTCAATTTCGAACTTCAAAATGAATTTCAAAATCAAAACGAAAGTGGAAATAACTTTTCAAATAATTTTGATATTGGAAATAATCTCAATTTCAATGCAATTGATAATTTTTGTTCTCAATAAATCCAAATCGAGAATTTTCAAGTGAATAACTATAAATTGGATTTTGTTGAGCAAATGAATGAAATTTATGATGATCACATGGATTTGTTGATTGAAACATATATGAAACAACGTGAAAAATAAAATCAAATTCCAACGTGTGACGAGTCAAGCGATAATCCGTCTTTTACCCAAATCGACGATTTTCAAATAACAACTATTGAAATTGAAAATGAAAATCTTAATGAAATTGTTGAAAACACGGTAATTGAGTTGGATTTCAATTCTTTTGAGGGTGTGAAACTTGATTTAAACTTTGATCTTCCTTTCTCTGAAAATTTGAATATGTCAACTTTGAACTTTAAACTCGATTTACACGATGAAGTTGTTGTTAATCCAACAAAGGAAGTCGAATTTAACGAACATAAACTTTTTGGAATTTTCGAAAATGAGTTGTTAAATTCCGAAAGGGAAGAGTTAAATCACCATTTCAATTTTGAAATCGATAATCTAGAAAAATTTGTTGATAATGAGCTTAACTTTCAATTTGGTGAAAATAAACTTGAATTTCAATCAATTGTTTTATCAACCCCGAAAATCATCAAAAATAAAACAACTCATACGGTTCTCAATAGAACGACATTCGTTTTTCCAAATCAACAATCAACTTCGGAATCTTTTTAGAATTGGTTTTTCATGCTTAAGCCGTGTCTCGTATACTTGACGAGACAAATGAATCGGTCTTTGGAAGACCGTTTCATTTACTCTTTAACTGTATATTTTCTGATCTCTTGTAAATAATAACCTTTTCATTTTCATTTAAATAAATGTCATGTTTTAATTTTTATTTTTCTCCTTCCACTTGGGTTGACTGTGGGGACACAGTCAAAATCAAGTGTGGGGGGAGACTCATCTTCGTTTTTAATTTTTCATGGTTCATTTTTGCTTTTTCTTCCAAAACTCAAAAAAAAATTCGAAAAAACTAATTTTTTTTTAAAAACATTTTGATTTATTTTTAAAGAAACACTATAGGATAAATATATGGTTTTGGTTTATTAAATTAAAATTTTTGAAATTTTTTTTTGTCTTAACAAAAATAAAAATGAAGTTTGATTATAAATAACAATGGTTTAACTAGTATATAGGAAGATTCATACGTGTTAATTATGAAATACATCCTAATTGAAAATCTTTGTTTGAAAAGTGGTGAATTTAAAGTAAAGGATATAACATTTTTTTTCTTCTAAGTTAAATGGTGCTAAGATGATTTGCAAAACTCACCATCCTCCCTGACAAACAAACAAACAAGCTGCCATAATATCCACTCACCATCCTCCCTGACAAACAAACAAGCTGCCATAATATTCACATACTCCACTACCTACCAACCACAACTCCACATAACTTCTACATCCACTGCCCCTATCACCAGTTCAACTTGCTTCCAAACTGATCATCGAACCAGTCCACTGCCTGTTTGCCTGACCCACCGACCAACCTCCCTGTCATACAATTCCAATACTGATCATACCAAGCCAATACTTCAAGTCCATACTCATATATCACCAACCACCCCCATTACTGCTGCATCAACACTTCAGCCATTATAGCAAAACCACCACCCATTGCCTAACAGTCCTCTCTCATCCACATTTGCATTCATCCACCTTGCTCATTCAACAACAACAACTTCCTACCTCGTTCAAGCTCCCACCAGTCAACACCACTGCCAACAGTTTCTCTTCGCTCTTCACCTTCACCAAAACACACCACTGTGTACTGCACCAAACCTTCACAACATCCACCATCATTTCATTGCCAAACCACCACCGTACCACAGTCTTGTAACATATCCTCATATCACTCACTGCCCAAAGAACGCAACCAACCCCTGACATTTGACAAACTTGAACATACCCTGAAACATCTCCACAAACTCTACAGCTTCATACATACCACGCTATAGAAACCAAACCCACAATCGAAATCAATCACCTCAGCAAATCTCATCACAATTGACCACAATCGAACAAAATTCCCAAATTCCAGCAATCGCAACTCGTCCACGAACCTAGATCTCTCCTCGGTCCCCAGATCCACCAATCTCATTCGCCCTCCCCAATTCTACGGCCATCACAATCGAACTCTGGAATTCGATAACCTCGAACAAAACAGCAACCCTCTGCATCGCTCCTCCTTCCATGTCCGCGCGCAACAACAAACAACTCAGCAGCGACCAAAATCACGAATTCGAACTCGACTCGTCTCCCACCAATCACTGCATCGAACGACCAATCGCATTTATCCCCAATTGCAACCGCGACCACCTCCTTAGATCGCCATCAACTGTAGAGTGTTTGCGATTGTAAATTAATTTCGGGTTGTGGGGATTTTGATTTTGATTTTTTGAGATTTTGATTTTGATTTGTTTGAATTTGTTTCATACGGGTGCATTTATTTTGTGTTGAAATTTAAGTGTCGGGTCCGGTCTTTTGTTTGGGCTGAGTGTATGTGGTTTGGGCTGAGTTCAACTTTTTTTTTTTGGTTTCTAATTTGTGTAAGTCCAATCTTATAGTTAATTTTTTTTTTGAATTTGTTTAATTTTTTTTCCGTCCAATCCTTAAAAAAAAAAGAATTTGCTTCCTTTGAGTTTTGTTTTGTGTTATCCCTTCAAAAAAAATGATTTGTTTTGGGTTCGTTTGTTTTAAGTTGCTTCTTTGATTTAAAAAATAAAATAAATAATTGTATATATCTTGTTTTTATTTCAGATTGCAAAGTAGAATTTCAGAAGGAGGACTGCTGCCCAAAAAAAATTGCTCTGCTTGCTAGCCCGAAAAAAAATTCTGCTTTCATTTCAGTTTTATTTGAATTGCATTTTGGTTGCTTGCATTTGCATCTTTTAAAAAAAATTCATCTACAGTTGCATTGTCACTTTTAATTTCTGTTTTACATTTCATACTAGAATTTGTTAATAATAACGATTAGACATCAATAACACTTAATTGTATATTGACAATTTGTCTTCTTTGAACAATTTAATTTCTTCGTGTCTAGGCTACGACAGAGTAATAACCATTTATAAATATTACGGTGATTTGTAAATATTATTGTGGTTGTTCCTCTGAAGGTACTTAAACCTTCGGTTGCATTGCTACGGTGATTCGTGGTGCACCGATAACTCCTGCCCGTTACCTGGCCGAGAACTATGTTGTTTATCTAAGACAATTTGTGATTATACAATTTTGGGTTAACTTAGGATAAGTCATTTGTAATTAACCCTTGCATTCATTTAGTTGCATTAGTTCATGCATATTTAAAAAAAAAATTCAAAATCCAAAACTAAAAAATTTTTGTAAATATTTCTTGACTTAGTTTTATTCCTTTTGGTTTGAAAATTTTCAAATCAAAATTCCAAAAGAAAATCCAAATTTTTTTTTACTTAGATTTTTTTTAGAAAATCCAAAATCCAGAAAAAAATATAAAATCTTTTCAAAAACAAATTTGAAAAATCAAAAAAAAAAATCAATTTTCCATTTGGAAAAATAAATTCTATCTGTAAATATTTTTCTTTATAAAAAAAAACCAAAAAAAAATTCTTGAAAATGTCTGAATTTCCATATTCACTTGAGTTTTAAATAGCTTTGAAAATCAATGCAATCCATATAATTTCACTTCAAATTCGTATGGATATTTTAACGACAACTATTCTTTAAACGATTCGAATTTTGGACAACAAACTTTTCAAAACGATGACTGACCCTCAGACTCTTGAAAGTAACATTTCATCTTTACTTGAACTCTCTACACAACAAAATCAAAAGATAAATTATTTGTGTAATTCATATTTGTGTAATTCATATTTGTGTAATAACTTGAGTCAAGGATTTCAAAATTTGAATTGAATCAAAATTCAAACGATTTCGATTATAACCCATATCAACTCAATTTCGAACTTCAAAATGAATTTCAAAATCAAAACGAAAGTGGAAATAACTTTTAAAATAATTTTGATAATGGAAATAATCTCAATTTCAACGCAATTGATAATTTTTGTTCTCAACAAATCCAAATCGAGAATTTTCAAGTGAATAACTATAAATTGGATTTTGTTGAGCAAATGAATGAAATTTATGATGATCACATGGATTGGTTGATTGAAACATATATGAAACAGCGTGAAAAACAAAATCAAATTCCAACGTGTGACGAGTCAAGCGATAATCCGTCTTTTACCCAAATCGACGATTTTCAAATAACAACTTTTGAAAATTGAAAATGAAAATCTTAATGAAATTGTTGAAAACACGGTAATTGAGTTGGATTTCAATTCTTTTGAGGGTGTGAAACTTGATTTAAATTTCGACCTTCCTTTTTCTGAAAATTTGAACATGACAACTTTGAACTTTAAACTCGATTTACACGATGAAGTTGTTGATAATCCAACAAAGGAAGTCGAATTTGATGAACATAAACTTTTTGGACCTTTTGAAAATGAGTTGTTAAATTCCGAAAGGGAAGAGTTAAATCACCATTTCAATTTTGAATTCGTTAATTTTGAAAAATTTGCTGATAATGTGCTTAACTTTCAATTTGGTGAAAATAAACTTGAATTTCAATCAATTGTTTTATCAACCCCGAAAATCATCAAAAATAAAACAACTCATACGGTTCTCAATAAAACGACATTCGTTTTTCCAAGTCGACAATCAACTTCAGAATCTTTTACGAATTGGTTTTTCGTGCTTAAGCTGTGTCTCGTGTACTTGACGAGACAAATGAATAGGTCTTTGGAAGACCGTTTCATTTACTCTCTAACTGTATATTTTCTGATCTCTTGTAAATAATAACCTTTTCATTTTCATTTAAATAAATGTCATGTTTTAATTTTTATTTTTCTCCTTCCACTTGGGTTGATTGTGGGGACACAGTCAAAATCAAGTGTGGGGGGAGACTCATCTTCGTTTTTAATTTTTCATGGTTCATTTTTGCTTTTTCTTCCAAAACTCAAAAAAAATTTCAAAAGAACTAAATTTTTTTTAAAAACATTTTGATTTATTTTTAAAGAAACACTATAGGATAAATATATGGTTTTGGTTTATTAAACTACAATTTTTGAAATTTTTTTTTGTCTTAACAAAAATAAAAATGAAGTTTGATTATAAATAACAATGGTTTAACTAGTATATAAGAAGATTCATACATGTTAATTATGAAATACATCCTAATTGAAAATCTTTATTTTAAAAGTGGTGAATTTAAAGTAAAGGATATAACAATTTTTTTCTTCTAAGTAAAATGGTGCTAAGATGATTTGCAAAACTCTCTCTCTTAAAAAAATACAAAAGAAATAAAAAATTATCCAAAGTATTCACTTTCATTTAAAAGTCCTTACGGTTATGCATGGGTGCATTACTTGGAATCTTTGATTATGTGCTTTCATACTCATTTAAAAGTCCTCACGGTTATGCATGTATGGAACACATGTAAAAAAAATAGACTTAATAAAAACCACCTACGGTCGATATGTGTATGCACGAAAGTGTGTGCACTCGCTACTCTGTACTCTCCTCACATAAGCCCGAAAGGCAGTGCATGGGTGGTATATCTGGCCTCAGTTTACCTGAGCTAGGTGTGTAATTTTTCTTGCAAATAACGAGAGAGCAAGCAATTGAAAACCTAGCACTATTTTTACTTAGTTGATTTGATTTGTTATTGAAAAGAAATGAAAATACCACTTTGATAAACTTTGATAATCAACTGAGGATCTATTTCATAGTTACATTTTGTTATTAACCAAAACAACGAGTTAAACTATAGTCTATTTGTTATGATAACTTGATTTTTGTTGGAAATTTTGACAAGCAAATGACATAAATTTTCAAGATAATAGCCAAAATCTATATTTAATTATTTGTGTCGATTTAAAAATAAATCCTTCATTTGTAAATATTTTCAATAACTTGCATTCATCTCTTTGTAAATAAATCTTGAATTTTGTAAATATTTTCATCCTGCATTTGGATTTTGTGGGTAGTATCCGCTGAAAACCCTCAGGAGACAACACTCGTCCTACTGGGGACACCGAGAGGTTTAACGGCTTGTTGCATACGCTCAATGCAATCGTGCTTTCTACGAAAAAGGATTTGTCTTAGTTTTAGTTTATTCGAGGACGAATAAAAAGATAAGTGTGGGGGTATTTGATGTGCACGTAAATGTGCATATTTTTACCACCATATTTATTCTATTTAAATTAAATAAATGATCATATTGGGTATTTTAACTTGTTTTAACCAAAATTCATATTAATTCCACATTTTCACACATTCATCTTCATATAAGGGCAAAATGGCCATTTGTGCGTGCATATTAATTTGGGAGAATTTAATTGGAAATTTCTATAATATTTTGTAAGAATTTAGCTTCTCATATTAGTGGGTTCATGAAGAAACATGCATGCACAAAATGGATATAAAGGAATGAAGATGGAAATAATTCAAAGTGAAGATCATAGAGGACCCCATCTACCTTAATGTACAAATTAAAGGCTAATGCACTTGCTTATGGAGTTAATGGTTTCATGTACACTTAATGGGGGATTAAGACATGTTAATGATTACTTGGCCTTCACACTTCCTAAGGGGCATTTTGTGCATTCCGCAAAAAGTGAATTAGGGTTTTAAAAATTGTATATATACCCCTTATGTTTCATGTAATCTCACCTCTTCTCTTAGTCTCTCTTAGGCCTCCTTCTCTTTTGTTTAGTTTAGATCAAAAATAAAATGAAAGCTCCTCTTTCCCTTTTCATGCCTACTTAGCCATTTTTATTTTATGTAACCTTTTTTATTTTATGCTATTTAATACATGCTCTTTCCTTTTCATGTTCATTTACTTTCATGTTGTAGTTTAGATCTTTTCTCTTTTATGCAAGTTGAATAATTTTTTCTTTCATTTTTTCTCTTTTTCCTCTTCTTTTTATTCAATGTTGCTTGCAACATTTGTTCATATGATGACAAATATGAGAGGCTAAACCCCTTCAATTTAGGGGTAATGAAGCTCTCTAATTATTGTAGCTTCAACATTTTGTTAATTCATGCTCTCTTTTTGTGCTTAATGACAATGCTTGAAGTGGTTTAATTTGTTGTCTTTTCTTTGAATTTGATAGTCTATATTGTTGACACCAAATATGCTATGCTTAAACAATCACTAACACAAATGCCTCTTCATGAATATATGATTATGGCATAAGAAAGTGATTTGAAATTAAAATTTGATGGTCTATGTTTCTAATCAATAGTTAATAGGCCATACTTAAAATAGATTTCATTTTCATTTTCTTTGTCAAGTTTCATGAAAGTAAGTAAGTGTTTTAAGGGTGTGTTATAGTTTGATGACTAATGTTGGCTAATCAATAGCTCAAATATGCCATACTTACGATAAACACATCAATTAAAACATTAATGACCATAAAAGAAAGATCATGATTTCATATGTTGAACTACATGATCTGGAGAGTGGATTTATTCTCTAAATGGACATTTGACTCTCATATTTGCATTTCTTTTCTTTTTGTTAGTTAGTTCATTTTCTCATTTTATAGCTTAAATACACTCTCGACTTTGGTATAATTTGATTGAGTAGGAAATTTAAATCAACAACTCCCCACGGATCGACCCGTATTTGCCACGTGCTACATTCGTACACCGTGCGCTTGCGGTTATTTTAATATTTAAATTCGTTCGACGGTATTCTAATTCCTTAGAATTTCCGTCGACGAACAAGTTTTTGGCGCCGTTGCCGGGGAATTGCTTTGATTTTGATCTTCTATTCTTCGAATTATTTTGTTTGATTTTTTGTGTGTAATAATTTTTGTGCGTTTGCATAAAAAAAATTGTGTGTATGTTTGTCATATGATTGATTTGTGTGATTGTTTATTCGCATTGCTTTTGAATATTTTCTAAAAAAAACCACGCTTTCATTAAAAAAGAAAAAATATATTTCATTGCAATTCGCATTTTATTATGTACATACATTTAGCAGTGTTTTACATTTTACTTTGTTTTCACACTCTGTTTACAAAACTGTTTTCACTCTTTGTTTTCATTAACCCTGTCACAAACTCTACTGCTTGCCTTCCAGATCCCTCAAATCACAACCAACAGTCCAACAACTCCATCAACACAAATTCTCCATACAAAACATCACTACCAGTCAACTGAACACAACAATCCACTCACCATCCTCCCTGAAAAACAAACAAGCTGCCATAATATTTACATACTCCACTACCTACCAACCACAACTCCACATAACTTCTACATCCACTGCCCCTATCACCAGTTCAACTTGCTTCCAAACTGATCATCGAACCAGTCCACTGCCTGTTTGCCTGACCCACCGACCAACCTCCCTGTCATACAATTCCAATACTGATCATACCAAGCCAATACTTCAAGTCCATACTCATATATCACCAACCACCCCCATTACTGCTGCATCAACACTTCAGCCATTATAGCAAAACCACCACCCATTGCCTAACAGTCCTCTCTCATCCACATTTGCATTCATCCACCTTGCTCATTCAACAACAACAACTTCCTACCTCGTTCAAGCTCCCACCAGTCAACACCACTGCCAACAGTTTCTCTTCGCTCTTCACCTTCACCAAAACACACCACTGTGTACTGCACCAAACCTTCACAACATCCACCATCATTTCATTGCCAAACCACCACCGTACCACAGTCTTGCAACATATCCTCATATCACTCACTGCCCAAAGAACGCAACCAACCCCTGACATTTGACAAACTTGAACATACCCTGAAACATCTCCACAAACTCCACAGCTTCATACATACCACGCTACAGCAACCAAACCCACAATCGAAATCAATCACCTCAGCAAATCTCATCGCAATTGACCACAATCGAACAAAATTCTCAAATTCTAGCAATCGCAACTCGTCCACGAACCAAGATCTCTCCTCGGTCCCCAGATCCACCAATCTCATTCGCCCTCCCCAATTCTACGGCCATCACAATCGAACTCTGGAATTCGATAACCTCGAACAAAATAGCAACCCTCTGCATCACTCCTCCTACCAAGTCCGCGCGCAACAAAAAACAACTCAGCAGCGACCAAAATCATGAATTCGAACTCGACTCATCTCCCACCAATCACTACATCGAACGACCAATCGCCTTTATCCCCAATTGCAACCGCGACCACCTCCTTAGATCGCCATCAACTATAGAGTGTTTGCGATTGTAAATTAATTTCGGGTTGTGGGGATTTTGATTTTGATTTTTTGAGATTTTGATTTTGATTTGTTTGAATTTGTTTCATATGGGTGCATTTGTTTTGTATTGAAATTTAAGTGGCGGGTTCGATCTTTTGTTTGGGCTGAGTGTATGTGGTTTGGGCTGGGTTCAACTTCTTCTTATTTTTTGGTTTCTAATTTGTGTAAGTCCAATCTTATAGAAAAAAAATGTTTTGAATTTGTTTAATTTTTTTTCCGTCCAATCCTTAAAAAAAAAAGAATTTGCTTCCTTTGAGTTTTGTTTTGTGTTATCCCTTCAAAAAAATGATTTGTTTTGGGTTCGTTTGTTTTAAGTTGCTTCTTTGATTTAAAAAATAAAATAAATAATTGTATATATCTTGTTTTTATTTCAGATTGCCAAAGCAGAATTTCAGAAGGAGGACTGCTGCCCAAAAAAAAAAATTGCTCTACTTGCTAGCTCAAAAAAAAATTCTGCTTTCATTTCAGTTTTATTTGAATTGCATTTTGGTTGCTTGCATTTGCATCTTTTAAAAAAAATTCATCTATAGTTGCATTGTTAATACACTTTTAATTTCTGTTTTACATTTCATACTAGAATTTGTTAATAATAACGATTAGACATCAATAACACTTAATTGTATATTGACAATTTGTCTTCTTTGAACAATTTAATTTCTTCGTGTCTAGGCTACGATAGAGTAATAACCATTTATAAATATTACGATGATTCGTAAATATTATTGTGGTTGTTCCTCTGAAGGTACTTAAACCTTCGGTTGCATTGCTACGGTGATTCGTGATGCACCGATAACTCCTGCCCGTTACTTGGCCGAGAACTATGTTGTTTATCAAAGACAATTTGTGATTATACAATTTTGGGTTAACTTAGGATAAATCATTTGTAATAAACCCTTGCATTCATTTAGTTGCATTAGTTCATGCATATTTTTTAAAAAAAAATTGAAAATCCAAAACTAAAAAAAATTTGTAAATATTTCTTGACTTAGTTTTATTCCTTTTGGTTTGAAAATTTTCAAATCAAAATTCCAAAAAAAAATCCAATTTTTTTTTACTTAGATTCTTTTTAGAAAATCCAAAATCCAGAAAAAATTATAAAATCTTTTCAAAAAAAATTTGAAAAATCAAAAAAAAAAAAAATCAATTTTCCATTTGGAAAGATAAATTCTATCTGTAAATATTTTTCTTTATAAAAAAAAACCAAAAAAAAATTCTTGAAATTGTCTGAATTTCCGTATTCACTTGAGTTTTACAATAGCTGTGAAAATCAATGCAATCCATATAATTTCACTTCAAATTCATATGGATATTTTAATGACAACTATTCTTTAAACGATTCGAATTTTGGACAACAAACTTTTCAAAACGATGACCAACCCTCGACTCTTGAAAGTAACGTTTCATCTTTACTTGAACTCTCTACACAACAAAATCAAAAGATAAATGATTTGTGTAATTCATATTTGTGTAATAACTCGAGTCAAGGATTTCAAAATTTGAATTAAAATCAAAATTCAAACGATTTCGATTATAACCCATGCCAACTCTACCTCAAAATGAATTTCAAAATCAAAACGAAAGTGGAAATAACTTTTCAAATAATTTTGATAATGGAAATAATCTCAATTTCAACGCAATTGATAATTTTTGTTCTCAACAAATCCAAATCGAGAATTTTCAAGTGAATAACTATAAATTGGATTTTGTTGAGCAAATGAATGAAATTTATGATGATCACATGGATTGGTTGATTGAAACATATATGAAACAGCGTGAAAAACAAAATCAAATTCCAACGTGTGACGAGTCAAGCGATAATCCGTCTTTTACCCAAATCGACGATTTTCAAATAACAACTTTTGAAAATTGAAAATGAAAATCTTAATGAAATTGTTGAAAACACGGTAATTGAGTTGGATTTCAATTCTTTTGAGGGTGTGAAACTTGATTTAAACTTTGACCTTCCTTTTTCTGAAAATTTGAATATGACAACTTTGAACTTTAAACTCGATTTACACGATGAAGTTGTTGATAATCCAACAAAGGAAGTCGAATTTAACGAACATAAACTTTTTGGACTTTTCGAAAATGAGTTGTTAAATTCCAAAAGGGAAGAGTTAAATCACCATTTCAATTTTGAAATCGATAATTTTGAAAAATTTGTTGATAATGAGCTTAACTTTCAATTCGGTGAAAATAAACTTGAATTTCAGTCAATTGTTTTATCAACCCCGAAAATCATCAAAAATAAAATAACTCATACGGTTCTCAATAAAACGACATTCGTTTTTCCAAATCGACAATCAACTTCGGAATCTTTTACGAATTGGTTTTTCGTGCTTAAGCTGTGTCTCGTATACTTGATGAGACAAATGAATCGGTCTTTGGAAGACCGTTTCATTTACTCTTTAACTGTTATTTTCTGATCTCTTGTAAATAATAACCTTTTCATTTTCATTTAAATAAATGTCATGTTTTAATTTTTATTTTTCTCCTTCCACTTGGGTTGACTGTGGGGACACAGTCAAAATCAAGTGTGGGGGGAGACTCATCTTCGTTTTTAATTTTTCATGGTTCATTTTTGCTTTTTCTTCCAAAACTCAAAAAAAATATTCAAAAAAACTAAATTTTTCTAAAAACATTTTGATTTATTTTTAAAGAAACACTATAGGATAAATATATGGTTTTGGTTTATTAAATTAAAATTTTTGAATTTTTTTTTGTCTTAACAAAAATAAAAATGAAGTTTGATTATAAATAACAATGGTTTAACTAGTATATAGGAAGATTCATACGTGTTAATTATGAAATACATCCTAATTGAAAATCTGTGTTTTAAAAGTGGCGAATTTAAAGTAAATGATATAACATTTTTTTTCTTCTAAGTTAAATGGTGCTAAGATGATTTTGCAAAACTCTCTCTTTAAAAAATATAAAAAAATAAAAAATTATCCAAAGTATTCACTCTCATTTAAAAGTCCTCACGGTTATGCATGGGTGAATTACTTGGAATCTTTGATTATGTGCTTTCATACTTATTTAAAAGTCCTCACGGTTATGCATGTATGGAACACATGTAAAAAAATAGACTTAATAAAAACCACCTATGGTCGATAGGTGTATGCACGAAAGTGTGTGCACTCGCCATGCTCTGTACTCCCCTCACATAAGCCCGAAAGGCTGTGCATGGGTGGTATATCTGGCCTCAGTTTACCTGAGCTGGGTGTGTAATTTTTCTTGCAAATAACGAGAGAGCATGCAATTGAAAACCCAGCACTATTTTTACTTAGTTGATTTGATTTGTTATTTGAAAAGAAATGAAAATACCACTTTGATAAACTTTGATAATCAACTAAGGATCTATTTCATAGTTATATTTTGTTATTAACCAAAACAACGAGTTAAACTATAGTCTATTTGTTATGATAACTTGATTTTTGTTGGAAATTTTGACAAGCAAATGACATAAATTTTCAAGATAATAGCCAAAACCTATATTTAACTTATTCGTGTCGATTTAAAAATAAATCCTTCATTTGTAAATATTTTCAAAAACTTGCATTCATCTCTTTATAAATAAATCTTGAATTTTGTAAATATTTTCATCCTGCATTTGGATTTTGTGGGTAGTATCCGCTGAAAACCCTCACGAGACAAC
Organism: Allium cepa; assembly: GCA_030765085.1. Taxonomy (NCBI): domain Eukaryota; kingdom Viridiplantae; phylum Streptophyta; class Magnoliopsida; order Asparagales; family Amaryllidaceae; genus Allium; species Allium cepa. The sequence continues at coordinate 210,011,435 of CM060940.1, read as the reverse complement.
ACTCGTCCTACTGGGGACACCCAGAGGTTTAACGGCTTGTTGCATACGCTCAATGCAATCGTGCTTCCTACGAAAAAAGATTTATCTTAGTTTTAGTTTATTCGAGGACGAATAAAAAGATAAGTGTGGGGGTATTTGATGTGCACGTAAATGTGCATATTTTTACCACCATATTTATTCTATTTAAATTAAATAAATGATCATATTAGGTATTTTAACTTGTTTTAACCAAAATTCATATTAATTCCAAATTTTCACACATTCATCTTCATATAAGGGCAAAATGTGAAAGTGCGGTGTGTATACGATTATATGTGCTAATATAGTATACACGGATCGTGTAATATGGACTACAATATAAATGCGGAAATAGATGATAATTGCATAGTAAATAAAAATAGAAAAATCACACCAGAGATTTTTATACTGGTTCGGAGCACCGTCTTACGTCCAGTCCCAGACTTCTATCTGGATTTTCACTATTAACTACCTCGCTTCACCCGAGGAATAGGTTTACAATACCCGAGCAACCGAACAGGATTTCACGCCTCTAATACACTGAGGACTTCAACACTTGCCTCTTACAACACAGAGGACTTCAACAAAAGAACAAATACAATTGTTGTTGACAACTTGTGCTCTTGAAAACACGGATTTGTCACTAGCAGTACACCCTTCCTATAATCTTATCCTCATAGTATGCGAATGATGTTTTGAAAAGATTAAGGAAAGTATATTACTTATTGAATCAAAAGATATGAAATAGTTTCAATGATTCAACAAGTAATTGAGAGCTTTTAGAATGCAGGAGTATGTAGAAAGTAAGATCAGAGATTAGAGTAAAAAGCATATACAATTATGTTGTTTTAATCAACGATTTAGATGAGTTTATATAGATAAGAATGGTTGTAACTCTTTGTGAGCAGTTGCCATTAAGAGATATGATCTTTGATGAAAGGTAAGAGATGCAACCTTTGGAGAAAAGAAGTGTCTTTTGGAAAATTGCTTTCTGTTTAAAAACGGTCGACAGGTAAAAAAGTGACCAGTAGACAGGAATTTAAATATATATACGTTATGTGCATGTGTGCACGTTCAGTGTGCAAATTATGCAGGAACGGTCGACCGCATATATTGTGACCGGTCGACCGGTCCCTGTAAAGTTGCACACTGAATGTGCAACTACATTCTAATCGTATATATATTGATTTTCTTGAAAATGCATGATTATTTGAGGATAGATTTTAACAAGTTTATCACTATTATAATATCAAATAATCAACCTACAATCTAGAGTACCATATGTAGCTCTTTATAGCCATAATGACCTTGTTTTGTCGATCGCCTTTAGTTATTTGTCAGAAATCAAAACCTTCATAAAACTTGTGACTCAACATTCTCCCCCTTTTTGATTGATGACAATATATATCTGCAAATCTGAATCTCCCCCTGAGTATGTGATCTCTCTCTTTGAATTCTTATATATGTACGTTCCTGCAAACAATTGTTAGCCCTTTCTCCCCCTTTGTCATCGACAAAAGGAGTAACAGATACTAGAATAGTAGAATTAATATGATATACATAGCAAAATAAAACATTAACACATCTAAAACATAACAGAGTATAATACAGACCATAATGTCAAACGAAAAATAAGAATAACGACACTATTTAGTACAAGTGTCGATGAATGTTTTTAAAGTGCTAAACCATAATAGAATCTAAGATGAAGCAGATCGTATCTCCTCTTCTTCATCATCATCGTCGTCATCATCATCATCTTCTTCTTCTTCTTCCTCATCATTGTTCCCTCTAGATGATTCTCCATGTCCATGACCACTCATACCAGTAGACTCGTCAGATGATGTCCAGGTGAAAACAGGAGCAGCAGGACGTTTTCCTGGGTCTTGTGCTTGAACAGAGGTGGATGTGGAACATGATATAGCATCCCATAGCATACCAAAGAATGACTTGACCTTATTGAAGCGCTTATCAATTTTAGAGTCCATGCGCTTGAGACGTGATTCAAGCAAAAATTGGTTACGCGCAATAGTTTCAAGTGATTCTTTTGTGGATGATTTTGATTTTAATAGTTTTACTTCATCGGAACGAGGACGAGAGGAAGTTGCTTTTTGTTTTCTTGGTCCTCTTTGTTGCCATTCTTCAAAAGGCATAATCTCAAGATAAGGTGGAGGAAGCTTCATTCGTTTGATGGTTATGGAATCAATGCATTTTGGTTTTGAGGTTGCAGAATCAGGAGGATTTACCCCACAAGCTAACAAAAGTCGCATGATATATTCATTGTAGAAGAAATGAGGTCGTGTAGAGTTATTTACCTTGAGAATTTCATCAAAAAGCATGTGTACCCAATTGATTTGGATCTCACCATAAATAGCATAGAGAGCTTTGAAGTTTTCTTTATATACTGCATCATAATTTCCAAGTCTAGGAAAAAGAGAATGCATCAAAACACGATGAAGTAGTCTGGCTGTCGGTCGAAGTCCAATAGACTTTGTGCCATCACTATTGTCTTCTATGAACTGATGACTGGTAATATTGCGAGTGAAGACTTCGCAGAAAGTAGATGAAAACTCATCGCCTCGATTTGGTATACCAAGTATAGAGGCAATTCTAGCATGAGTAAGAAAAATTTGCTTGCCACAGACCACAGACCAGATGACTCCGTTTGGATTATCAGGTTGATACTCATCGAGATTCATGTTGGCGTAAAACAATTTGATCATCAAATGATTTATCTCCACATTATTTTCTGAAAAATCTATCAATGGAGTAATGTTGGAATTATTGGCTAACCTCCGAACTCCATAAGCCGTGAAATCATCAAATTTGATGAAAGAGCCTGGATGAAACTTGTAATTTGTCATCTGATTCCATCTTGTTACAGCAATTGGACTTTGAAGCCACTTTTTGGCGGAGATGCTCAGAGATGAAGTTTCAGAGGTTGTTCCTTTCTTGGATTTCTTTTGAGGAGGAGCCATTGTTGAAAGATTTGAGATTTGGGAATTGAAAATAGGAAACTAGGGTTTGTGATTTTGGGAAAAAAAGAACAGCTTGAGTCAAAAGAGAAAGAGGGTAGAAGGAAAAATGACGCATAGATATATATAAAAAAACTGAAAATACGACAACCGGTCGACCAAAGAAATATGGCCGGTCGACCGTTTTCAACCAGGGAGCAAACGGTCGACCGGCTATAAATGGGGCGGTCGACCGGTTTTGCCTGCTGAGTAATAACATGTTATTTTGCAATTTTTTATAATATATCAACCTATATATATTATATTTCCTTCTTAATACAAAATATAACCGTTATTACACAAGTGATAGATAAATACATAATAACTATATATAAATCTAATGAGAAGGGGAAGGTTTGTCATTAGAATTATCGTTGTTTCCTTCAATACGTTTTGACCATGGACTCCAGTGTTTCTGAGCACCTTCATTCTTCTCATAGTTCCGATCCCAAGAGTTAGGACTTTTAGATGTTGATGGTCTAGACGGCATTGGTTCATGCACGTCATGCTTGTTGGAACCACAGAAAAATGTTGCCAACTTTTCTAAAACGGATAATCGTGCCGATGTCCGTTGTTGCTCATGATAAAGTTGACTTTGCCCATAATGGAGCTGTCTCTGAAGGTCTATCTGATGTTTCTGATAGTGGTGTATCTCATCGATTTGTGCTTTGGTACGAGGAGAACAGAACAATGTCCTCTTCACTCGTTTTGAATTTGGAGTATTATCAGAAATACGAGAGCATTGATGATGACAACTTGGTTTTTGTTTTGGTGTTGTAGGAGAATAATATTCCTCCGACTCAGAACTCGTAATAGAAATGTATGATTCTTGAGCACATTTATCACAAATGTGAGCCATAGGGAATGTTGTATAGAATATTATGGTTAGACAAAGAAAAGATGAACAAAATATGAATTTTTTTGCAAGCTTATATACAAGTTTCTTATGTATAAACCTATGGATGTGAGTTAATAGAAAATTTTGACCAAGAAAACATAAGCAGAAATTTTATGTTAACTCTAAAAATAGCTCTCCTTTTAAAACTGAAATTATAAAATAAGAAAGGAAAGGACGATCACTAAAAGAAAAGAATGAAAAAAATGAGTAAAGAGAATTAACCATTAAATCAAGCAGTGGCTTATATTTAATGTAAAAAAATAGTTTATGCAAAAGTTATGGTTAAAGAATAACTAAAAAGAAGACGTTCTTTAGAAATTACTTAGTCAAGATTTTTTCTTGAAATTAAACCAAGCTCTCTTCATAATCTAATAAAATTAGATTCGAGCAGAGGCTTAGTAAAAATGTCCGCTAATTGATTGTCAGTATGGACATATTCAAGACATATATTTCCTTTGTCAATATTATCTCGAAGGAAATGATGACGGATATCAATGTGTTTGGTTCTAGAGTGATTTACTGGATTTTTAGAGAGATTTATAGCACTAGTGTTATCACAGTATATAATAGAATTTGATAAATGAATATCAAAATCTTGAAGTGTTTGTTGCATATATAGTACTTGAGTACAAGCGAGAGCTGCTGATATATATTCAGCTTCACATGTTGATAGTGAAACACAATTCTGTCTCTTACTGAACCAAGAGACAAGTGATTTTCCAATAAAATGGCACGTACCACTTGTACTTTTTCTATCCGTTCGTGAGCCACCGAAATCAGCATCACTATATGATACTAATTCAAATGGACATTCTATTGGATAAAAAAGACCGAAATCTTTGGTATTATTAAGATAACGAATTATACGTTTCACTGCTCGTAGATGTGATTCCTTTGGATCGGCTTGAAAACGAGCACATAAACAAACACTCATTATTATATCTGGACGACTAGCTGTAAGATAAAGAAGAGAACCAATCATGCTTCGATATAATTTCTGGTCAACATTCTTACCACTTTCATCTTTTTCAAGATTTGTAGTTGTACTCATAGGAGTTGGTTTACCAGATGTATTTTCTAATCCGAAGCGTTTGATAAGGTTTTCACAGTATTTTTCTTGATTGATAAAAATACCGTTTGAAAGTTGCTTTATTTGAAGTCCAAGAAAATAAGATAGTTCTCCCATATGAGACATTTCGAATTCTTTGGTCATAATACTTGCAAATTCCTTGCAGAGTTTATCGTTTGTTGAACCAAAGATGATATCGTCTACATATATTAGGATAACTAGAATATCTTTTCGAGAATGTTTAATAAACAAAGTTTGATCGACTTTGCCTATTTGAAATCCTGAGTTAATAAGATAGCTACGTAGTCGTTCATACCAAGCACGAGGTGCTTGTTTTAAACCATACAGAGCTTTCTTAAGTTTGAACACATGGTCAGGATATTTTTCATGTACGAACAAAGAAGGTTGTTCGACATAGACATTCTCTTTGATAAATCCATTGAGAAAAGCACTTTTGACATCCATCTGATAAAGTTTGAAATTATGGTGATAAGCAAAAGATAATAGGATTCTAATAGCTTCTAGTCGAGCAACTGGTGCAAAAGTTTCTTCATAATCGATACCTTCTTCCTGATTATATCCTTGTGCTACTAATCTTGCTTTATTTTTGGTGATATTTCCTTGTTCGTCAGCCTTATTTTTATAGACCCATTTAGTACCAATTACTGACTGATCAGTTGGTCTTGGAACAAGTTCCCAAACGTCATTGCGCTCAAACTGATTTAGTTCTTCCTGCATGGCAATGATCCAGTAATCATCTGTAGCAGCTTCTTTTGGATTCTTAGGTTCAATATTTGAGAGAAAAGCGACATGACCCATTTGATTGAGTTGACTCCTTGTTCTGACATGTGATGTTATTTCACCGATTATATTTTGAGCCGAATGGTCTCTTAATATTCTTGGTGGTGATTGTAACTCACATATTTGAGGAATATTCTCAATAATTATTTCCGAGTCAGAATCAATATTTGTGATGATTGGATTGTCAGTGACTATTGATTCGTCATCATCTGATATAGTGTGAGGATGCTGATAGATTTCATCAAAAGAGACATGAAGTGATTCTTCAATAGTTTTGGTTCGTTTATTAAATATCCGATAGGCCTTACTTCATTCCGAATAACCGACAAATATTCCTTCATCGGCTTTTGGATCGAATTTGCCAAGCTGGTCTTTCGTATTTAAAATAAAGCACTTGGAACCAAAAACTTTGAAGTATGAGATTTTAGGCTTCCTTTTGTTAAATAATTCATAAGGAGTATTCTTGGTAAGAGGTCTTATGGATACACGATTTAAAACATAACAGGCAGTTGCCACAGCTTCCGCCCAAAAATGTTTTGGTAAGGTGGTTCCATTCAATAATGTTCTTGCACATTCTTGTAAAGTTCGGTTCTTCCGTTCTACAACTCCGTTCTGTTGTGGAGTTCTGGGAAACGAAAAATTATGATATATACCTTTCTTTGTACAAAAATGTTCAAATTCATTATTTTCAAACTCTCCACCATGATCACTTCTTATATTTTTAACTTTAATCCCTTTTGATTTTTGAATTCTTTTGACGAAAGATTTGAAATGATCGAAAGTGTCACTTTTATTTTTTAAGAAAATTGTCCATGTATAACGAGAGAAATCATCAACAATTACAAGCACATATTGACTGTGATTTATTGATTGAACCATAGTAGATCCAAATAAATCCATGTGTAGTAACTCAAGTGGTTGTAATGTTGATATGACTTTCTTGGATTTAAAAGATGATTTGGTCAATTTTCCTAATTGACATGCATCACAAATGTTGTTAACTTTAAAACTCATTTTGGGTAGTCCTCTAACTAGATTGTTTTTGGCTAGCTTGTCAATAGTTCTGAAGTTTATATGACAGAAGCGTTTGTGCCATAGCCATGGATCATTGTCATTAGCCACAAGACACATATCTGAATTATGATTAATATTCATATTCAGAATATATATATTTCTGTCTCTATAACCTTCGAAAACCAAATTATGGTCTTTATCTAAAATACTATACTTATTATTCGAAAATGAAATTATAAAACCCTTGTCACATAACTGACTAATACTAAGCAAATTGTGTTTTAAATTTCTAACTAGCATGACATTAGTAATAAGAGGTAAGTTAGATGTACCGCAATTGCTCACATCGCCTTTGCCGATGATATAGCCTTTTGAATTGTCTCCAAAAGTGACGGAGCCACCATCTGAATATGTAATATTTGTTAATAAACTCTTGTCTCCCGTCATGTGCTTTGAGCAACCACTGTCCAATATCCACTTTCCTCTTTTCTTAAGTGGGACCTGCAAAAAATAGAATTAAGTCCATGGTACCCACTTTTTATAGGGTCCTAAGAGTTAGGTCTTAGGAGTCCAAACCCATTTGGGTCCGGTATCCCCTTTTTATATATAATTATTATTAAAATGCACAGTATTCATGAATTGCTGAATGTATTTGTTCCTAATCAAATTGTTATTTGTTTTAGGAACCCATATTTTGATAGTCTTGACATTTTTCTTTTGAAATTTCACAACTGGTTTTGGTTTGGAATATAATAAACTAAGATTTTTCTTAGCTTCAGTTTTTTGTACTTTCTTCTTCCTTTTGTTTCCAAGATGTTTCTTGATTTCTTGTTTGCTATATCCCAATCCTTGTTTGTCTGAAATAGATTGTGAACTTTCAATGATTTTTGTCAAATTTTCTCGACCTTTGTTAAAGTTAGAAACATTTTGAGTAATGTCATCAAACTTTGTTTGTAAGCTAGCTTTTTCTAGGTCTAGAATTTTGACTTTTGCTTTAAGCTCATGATTTTCAGTAGTGAGAGCATTATTTTTCTCTTTTTGAGCTTCTATTTCTTGACTCAAAAGATATATTTGAGAGTCAACATTAGATGATGATTCTTGAATATTTTCAAGTTCCTCTTCTAATATTTTCTTCTCATCTTTTAACATATCTCGTTCAAACTCTGCTCTACTTAAATCTGCTTTGACTACTTTTATTTGACGTTTTATGTCTTTATATTTGACTATTAATTCAGCATTAATATCAAGTAATTCATCAAATGTAGGAATTTGTACCTCATCTTCCGTTGCCATAAAACAAACATTAGCTTGTTCATTCTCTGAATCACTTTCACTTTCTGATGAAGATGACTCTGAATCGTCCCATGTTACTGAGAAGGCTCATTTCTTAGATTTGTCCTTCTTATGTTTGAATTTGTCATTTTCTGACTTCTTCTTTTGTTCTGGACAATCCTTCTGCATGTGTCCCTTTTTGTGGCAGTTGAAACATTCTATAGCAGATGAAGATGGTTTATTTGATCCAGGTTTCCTTTTATTGTAACGACTGGCATTTCGATATTTTAGGAATTTTTTGAATCCTTTCGCAATGAATGCCAAATTTTCGTCTTCAGAATCTGATTCATTTTCATCTTTCTCAACATGAAATGCTACATTTTTCTTTTCTTCTTTCTGTTCTTTTCTAGCCTGCAAATTTGCTTCATAGGACATTAAATTTCCTATCAATTCATCTGGCTTCATGACGGAAAGGTCATTAGCTTCTTCAATTGCTAATACTTTTCCTTCCCATTCACTAGTCAGAGAATGTAGGACTGTTGAAACAACATCGAAATCAGAATTGTCCTAAGCCAATAAGTGCATGGTGAATAGTTTGAAACCGTGAATACATGTCATTGATTGTCTCATTTGGTTTCATTTTGAAATTTTGAAATTGACTTTTCAGCATGGTTATTTTGGCTTGTTTAATCTTGTTAGTACCTTCATGAGTGATTTTTAGTGTTTGCCAAATTTGATATGCAGTAGTGCAGATACTAACACGGTTATATTCATTTTGGTCTAATGCACAGAATAACATATTTATTGCTCTTGCATTTACGGCTGCTGCCGTTTTCTCAGCTGCAGTCCATTCTGAATAATCAGTTGTTGGATTCACTATTTCTCTTCGAGTGGCATTCCAAGCATCATAGCTATTTGATTACATAAAGAATGACATACGTGTTGCCCAATAACTATAGTTAAGACCATTGAAAAATGGAGGTCTTTGTGTCGATTGACCCTCCGTGTAAGTGGTGTTTTGAGTGCTAGTACTTACGTTATTTGCCATATTACTATAATATATCAAATAACTGTGTTACGGTTATATGATGACCGTGCTCTGATACCAAATGAAAGTGCGGTGTGTATACGATTATATGTTCTAATATAGTATACATGGATCGTGTAATATGGACTACAATATAAATGCGGAAATAGATGATAATAGCATAGTAAATAAAAATAGAAAAATCACACCAGAGATTTTTATACTGGTTCGGAGCACCGTCCTACGTCCAGTCCCAGACTTCTATCTGGATTTTCACTATTAACTACCTCGCTTCACCCGGAGGAACAGGTTTACAATACCCGAGCAACCGAACGGGATTTCACGCCTCTAATACACTGAGGACTTCAACACTTGCCTCTTACAACACAGAGGACTTCAACAAAAGAACAAATACAATTGTTGTTGACAACTTGTGCTCTTGAAAACACGGATTTGTCACTAGCATTACACCCTTCCTATAATCTTATCCTCAAAGTATGCGAATGATGTTTTGAAAAGATTAAGGAAAGTATATTACTTATTGAATCAAAAGATATGAAATAGTTTCAATGATTCAATAAGTAATTGAGAGCTTTTAGAATGCAGGAGTATGTAGAAAGTAAGATCAGAGATTAGAGTAAAAAGCATATACAATTATGTTGTTTTAATCAACGATTTAGATGAGTTTACATAGATAAGAATGGTTGTAACTCTTTGTGAGCAGTTGCCATTAAGAGATATGATCTTTGATGAAAGGTAAGAGATGCAACCTTTGGAGAAAAGAAGTGTCTTTTGGAAAAATTGCTTTCTGTTTAAAAACGGTCGACAGGTAAAAAAGTGACCAGTAGACAGGAATTTAAATAGATATACGTAATGTGCATGTGTGCACGTTCAGTGTGCAAATTATGCAGGAACGGTCGACCGCATATATTGTGACCGGTCGACCGGTCCCTGTAAAGTTGCACACTGAATGTGCAACTACATTCTAATCGTATATATATTGATTTTCTTGAAAATGCATGATTATTTGAGGATAGATTTTAACAAGTTTATCACTATTATAATATCAAATAATCAACCTACAATCTACAGTACCATATGTAGCTCTTTATAGCCATAATGACCTTGTTTTGTCGATCGCCTTTAGTTATTTGTCAGAAATCAAAACCTTCATAAAACTTGTGACTCAACAAAATGGCCATTTGTGCGCGCATATTAATTTGAGAGAATTTAATTGGAAATTTCTATAATATTTTGTAGGAATTTAGCTTCCCATATTAGTGGGTTCACGAAGAAACATGCATGCACAAAATGGATATAAAGGAATGAAGATGGAAATAATTCAAAGTGAAGATCATGGAGAACCCCACCTACCCACCTACCTTAATGTACAAATTAAAGGCTAATGCACATGCTTATGGAGTTAATGGTTTCATGTACACTTAATCGGGGATTAAGACATGTTAATGATTACTTGGCCTCCACACTTCCTAAGGGGCATTTTGGTCATTCCCCAAAAAGTGAATTAGGGTTTTAAAACTTGTATATATACCCCTTATGTTTCATGTAATCTCACCTCTTCTCTTAGGCCTCCTTCTCTTAGTTTAGTTTAGATAAAAAATAGAATGAAAGCTCCTCTTTCCCTTTTCATGCCTACTTAGCCATTTTTATTTTATGTAACCTTTTTTATTTTATGTTATTTAATACATGCTCTTTCCTTTTCATGTTCATTTACTTTCATGTTGTAGTTTAGATCTCTTCTCTTTTATGCAAGTTGAATAATTTTTTCCTTTCATTTTGCTCTCTTTTTCCTCTTCTTTTTATTCAATGTTGCTTGCTACATTTGTTCATATGATGACAAATATGAGAGGCTAAACCCCTTCAATTTAGGGGTAATGAAGCTCTCTAATTAATGTAGCTTCAACATTTTGTTAATTCATGCTCTCTTTTTGTGCTTAATGACAATGCTTGAAGTGGTTTAATTTGTTGTCTTTGCTTTGAATTTGATAGTCTATATTGTTGACACCAAATAGGCTATGCTTAAACAATCACTAACACAAATACCTCTTCATGAATATATGATTATGGCATAAGAAAGTGATTTGAAATTAAAATTTGATGGTCTATGTTTCTAATCAATAGTTAATAGGCCATACTTAAAATAGATTTCATTTTCATTTTCTTTGTCAAGTTTCATGAAAGTTAGTAAGTGTTTTAAGGGGTGTGTTATAGTTTGATGGCTAATGTTGGCTAATCAATAGCTCAAATATGCCATACTTACGATAAACACATCAATTAAAACACTAATGACCATAAAAGAGAGATCATGATTTCATGTGTTGAACTACATGATCTAGAGAGTGGATTTATTCTCTAAATTGACATTTAACTCTCATATTTGCATTTCTTTTCTTTTTGATAGTTAGTTCATTTTGTCATTTTATAGCTTAAATACACTCTCGACATTGGTATAATTTGATTGAGTAGGAAATTTAAATCAACAACTCCCCACGGATCGACCCGTATTCGCCACGTGCTACATTCGTACACCGTGCGCTTGCGGTTATTTTAATATTTAAATTCGTTCGACGGTATTCTAATTCCATAGAATTTCCATCGACGAACAAGTTTTTGGCGCCGTTGCCGGGGAATTGCTTTGATTTTGATCTTCTATTCTTCGAATTATTTTGTTTGATTTTTTGTGTGTTATAATTTTTGTGCGTTTGCTTAAAAAAAATTATGTGTATGTTTGTCATATGATTTGATTTGTGTGATTGTTTATTGTTTTTTATTCGCATTGCTGCCTTCAAGAATCGGAGATTGCTTAGAAGACTTGTGTATATCAAGCTGATCTGGAGTGTAGCCTGTATCCTTTTCAGGGGCATGAGAAGTTGAGGCACCAATCGCCTGACTTGTAAGAGGGTCTTCAGGACCAGACCTAGAGGCTTCACCACCTTCTTTCTCCTGCTCGGTGGTCGTTAGGTCACAAAATATGCTAACCCGATTAGGCTTGAGTTCATCAAGCTCTTCATCGCGTACGATTTCACACATAAGATGCTCCTCGTCAACCTCGGCGCCACCAAGAGATTTCTTTTTCAGCTCCACGACATAGTCCCAAGCCTCGACTAACGACTTCGGGTATCCCTCTCCGAGGAATTAGAGATTAAGGTTAAGGAGGACACTTACATTGTAATATATCAATAAGGGATCAAATTATCCTTTATATTTGCTCTACCAACCACCTTAGCCTCTTCTTTGATGGTCGCTGTTTGCTTACGTTGTTTCTCAGACTTCTACTTAGTCATGTGAGCCATAATGATATCCTCACAATATTTTGAGATTCTTGTTAAGCTTCAATCTTATCCTTCTTTTCCCTTTCAAGCTTCTCCTCAAGTTGTAAAACAAAGAGTCAAAGCATCGTTATTTTTTTTAAAGCATCCTTGTCTTTCTACAAGGCATCCTTCTCGAGAGCTATAGTACCGTTGCGACGAATGGCACCGTCCAGTTCAATTTGATTCTCTTTCTTTATATGCTCAGCTAATTTAGAAGCTTTGCTGGCTCTTTTTTCAACGTCAACTAGCTTTGTGTTCAACCCCTTAACTTCCTCGTCCAGGTATTTGATGGTTCCTTTATCGTGAACCGCCCCGAGAGTTAAGCAATCGATCTCATGTTACCTTTTCATCGACACTTTATAGATTCGCCTAGCCACATGTAGAATTGTGCTATGTTGGCCGTAAATGTCACTGACATAAGAAAGCGTTGTGTGCTTGGTCTCTGAAGGAATCGGGTGAAAGTAGGGACGAATTAAAACCCATCAAAGCATATTTTTGAAATGTGGCCTTTAGCGCGGCCATCCTTTCTGTGTCAATGGCATCAAGCGCTGTTGGAGATTCTAGAGTAGCTAAAGCTACAAGTGACTATTTTCCATGTCTATGAAATGATGTACCGAGGATTTTTGTGCTAGACCAGATTTTGAGGATCATTCGGCGTCGGAAGAATTCGAATGTTGCTCGGGTACTATAGCCGAAGTATATGCATGAGAAAATGACTTTCTACTGCTATATATGGCGGGATGTGGTTCGACGTCCTTGTGATGAGAAGACTGAGACTTCGAATTTTGTCTAAACGATGAATCCTTGAACTAGTAGCATCTGTCCCGATCATCGCTTCTGTTATGCCCTTCCCTCTCTTGGCCAGATTGTTGGCCAGAGTCTGGACTTCGACTAGGCCCGAAGTAAGAAGGTTGGAAGCATGTTGACTTCTTTAAGTGATCGAAGTTAAGAGAGTGCGTCATGAAACCTATAAGTAAAATGAAGATGTATCAGCATCATGATGGAAAAATGTCATGTGGTTTAGTGCGCATGTATGTGAGTATCCTAGTGTCCCTCGATCGACCGGGTGCTAGAGCTTTGCTAATCAGAGTGACCTATCCCATGCTAATGGGAGGAATATCAACACCAATTTAGAGAGGATAATCAAACACCTCAAGGCTCATACTGGTAAAATCATAACCCCCGACATCCCTTATTAATGGGATGTTCGTTAGTCCCTCAAATATATCTTCTAAAGGCAAGGAAGTGGATTGATCAATAACAGTAGTGGCTGGCATGGGCTGCTTGGCAGTTTTCCCTTTGAGAAACTTGTATACGAGCTTCTTCCTATTTCTCTTCTTTGAAGCAAGGAGCTGCGTGTCATGAGATGACCCGACTATAGGCTCGTGGTTTGAACCCATGTCGTTGAGACCATTTTTATTAGCTTCTTACCAAATTGCCTCTTCCACTTACCATTTTCTCTTTAGCATTCCTTGATAAGCCGGTGTATGACCCTCTTCTAACAATTCGAAAGCAAAAAGGCACTTATCGATAGTAAGGGACTTGATACCTCTATCTTCCACTGGTATATTCCTAAGCTTTATATGAAATCAACAATCAAATCAAGTTGTACAGAATTACGAATCATTAGGGTTAAAGAAGAAGAGGTAGAAGAAGAAAATTGAAAACAACAACAGAATCTAACCATCGCAGCGGAATAAAATATAATAGATAATAAATGATCTTTACTCAAAATCAAATATATCTGTTTATATATTACATCATCAGAGTACATCAATCACAGATCACATCAATAACATACAAATGGATACATAGCAACTCAATACAGCGGAAAATATATAAATATAAACAAGTACGAGAGTACGTGTCGTCATCCAGCTCATCTCCTGAGCTTCACAGCATCATCCTGTATCCTATAATACTCGGTCTGACCTGAGCATTACAGTTAAATAACACCTGAGTCAGTCTGGAATACCAGCGTGAGAAAACCACACCCAATTGATTATTAAAGTTTCAAAAATCCTTTGAAAATAAAAGCATCTCGTAAGACCACACCACAAATAAACATGTCGGGTTTTTACCTTACGATAGCTAAAACATTTTTATTAAAGTCCTCTGATATTATAATAGTGTCTATAGAAAGTAAATAGAATCTAGCTGAAATGCTTGCATCTCACATTTCAGCAATAGTTGGGCACAATCAAAACCGTATGGGCGCGTAGGGAAAATGGATTCCAACTAATGGCTAGGCACTGGGGTACCACCTGTCACAGTACCTGGTCTAGATCAGCATACCGATGAGCCACCCTAACTCCCCTGCAACACAAGACCGGAACCATCCCTTACTGCACAGTCCCGAGCAAGATCACCCCGCGGTTGGGATCAGCAACCGCCCACTAAGCCGAAATAAAGGGACATCTAGACAGGGATGACCTCACCCTCCAGTGGGGGCTACCCACGAAGCCTTGCTGCATATCCCCTGATTTTCATCCATTCCCATTTGATGAGGCTTGAGGCTAAGCGATACCTTTTTAGAATATATCTCTTAGAATGCCCATCGTCCACCTGACGATGTTTTCGCAAGCATTCATCCATACAAGTCCGTCCCGGGTTCGAACGGAACCGAAGGCACTACTCCTACTACATCCATTATGGAAATATCCTCAGGATTAGTAGCGACTAGCCCTTGCACTTCACTGCTCCATCTTCGAATCCAACATCGTTTATACGAAACGTACAAACCGGATCGAAGTGGTTTTCGAGAAATAAATCTCGATCCCGGTCTCTTCGAAACGATCAACGTATTTGTCCAATATTGATAGTCGGTTATTTAACTATCAATTAATATTCTCAAACAACCATCAACCCATAAATAATTTTTCCCAAATTATTTATTTATCTCAAAGATATCTTCACAAGATATATTTCTATTTTCAATCCTTTGAAAACAGTTTCAAAACCATCTTTCCTTTAGAATAAACTTTCCCAAATATTTCTATCTCCTCTGAAATTACCAAGCACAAAAATAGATTTTTAGAATAATTTAAAACACTTTACTTTGAAATATATATACTTTAAAACACTTAGGATAAAACTACTTAAATAATTTGTTAAAAATACATATTATATGAATTTGAGAAAATAAGGTTACTTTATAAAATATAAAATCAGGTTTTCACTTTTAAAACAAATACTAAGTCACTTTTAAAATAATTAATGCTATAATATATTAAAAGGAAATACTTGCTTTAGGAATTATATATTAGAAAAAATAAATTTTACGAAACATACCTTTTAAACAATTGTAAACTATTAACTTATATTTGAAAATTTATATTTGAAAACGTACTTGGTTATTCAGAAAGAAATTTCCAATCTCAATCACTTAAATCAATTTTCCAAATTGATTCCCAATTTATCCCATTTGAAATAAATTTCTTTACTTATCAGTTCATTTCAAACTTCATTAATTATGGATTTTATTATTATTTTCAATTTGATTTTTAACTCCTTTAGCTGAAATATACAAATCTCAGGTTATTCCCAATTTCTTCTTTATTCTTCTTAAATAATTTAAATCCTCAATTTAAAATAAATGTTTTGTTCTTTTAAACAATAATATTGAAATTTACGTTCCATGAAGTTACTTTATTTCCTTTCCAGTTCATTTGTAACTTTATTCAACTTTTCAATAATTACTTTACTTACAATTTTACTTCTTTTATTTCATTTCCAAACTCAAATTATATATTTGGGTAATTCATTATTTCCCAATTATAACAATCGAGCCATAACATTTAATATTGCCACATAATTCATTATAGAATATCAAATATTCAGAATAGAGAATATTAAATAATTAAATAAAGTTGAGGGGTCCAGTTGGATCCCTCCAACCTATTTTCCCTGCATCCACAGATGTTAGCACAATATAAAATGCCAATTCCAATTATATACCACACTACAGCACATCATCCAATTTTCACCCATTCAAACAATTATTTCAATTCAATCGCTTAAATTAAAATCTAAATCTAAATTAAACTGAGTGAGATTAACTCACCTTTGACTTAAAATTTGCAGACCATCCTAATTCATTTTCAATCCAGCTTGTTTCTCTATTTTAGACCTTGAATAACATTACGTAATTTATTAATATATGAGATAATCAGATAAACCGTTACTATTTATTAATTTTAATTTAACTAATAATTTTCCTATAAAAATCGCTTGGTTTAAAAATAATTAATATAAGTTAATTACGCTAATTAGTCTCCTTACTATTTTCAGACCTTGTATAGATATTTATATCATTTATTAATATTCTAAATAGATCGAAACATTTATCTCACTTTATAAAAATAATTTTCCTATTTTCTAAAAATAGATATATATATATATATATACATATATACATATATATAAATTAGGATTAACCATATTTTAACTTACTGTTTTAAATTTAAAACAGGTATGAGAATACATAAATTCATTATATTAAATTTAAACTGAAAGCAATATCTCTACTCTGTAGAATGTATACATGTAAAAATAATTTATAGATCACAGAGAAGAATCTAATTTTACATAACTTTCAAATTTTTTTTTTAAAATTCCCATCTCCAAAATCTTACATTTATATTCTTACTGTTAGAAATAAAAATATGTATATTTATTAAATTAAATGTTGAAAAAGAAGGATAAAATTACTACAGATTAAAACTTATCTAACCTATATACTGTTTTTATTATCATTTGTCCAATCATTAAATATATTAAGTTAAAAATATAATTCATACCTTATTGCTCTGAACCCCCCTCCTAAAGCTTGCTCGAATCCACAAAAACGACGACTGCGAAACGCCGCAGCAACCCTAGAATCCCACCCAAGCTCCTCGGCAATCTCAACATCTCGCGACTTCATGCTTCCTCTCGACCTCAATCGTGAGTCGATCGCGAGTCTCACCGCCGCAGCCACTCGCGACACACTCCACGGGTTTGTGATGCCAACCCTAACTCGACGTCACTACGGTCCCACGCCCAAACACGCTCAAGCGTATGCTCGAAACCCAACACTTGCGAATCCCACTAGTCCAATTGCAATTGAGTTCGAACGCGAGAGACGAGGGGAACCGGCGGCTGTTAATTTTTTTTTAAACGAAAACGTGGATAAGGAAATGGCTCGTGCTTAAGCTGATTTAAGTTGAAGAAGTAAATATTGTTGCCGAACATCCTATAACCCTTTTTTTTCCAATTTGCGTTTCATTAGAAAGGAAAAAAAGGGAAGTATTAATTTGAAGAGGATGGCTTCACAAAGAAGATTAATACGTGAATTCTTGAAGAAGGCTTAGCCGAAAAGAAAAGAAGGGGCGACGATTTGAAATAAAT
This sequence comes from Allium cepa, assembly GCA_030765085.1. Taxonomy (NCBI): domain Eukaryota; kingdom Viridiplantae; phylum Streptophyta; class Magnoliopsida; order Asparagales; family Amaryllidaceae; genus Allium; species Allium cepa. The sequence continues at coordinate 209,993,602 of CM060940.1, read as the reverse complement.
AAAAAAAAACAACGTATACAAGAAGGCTCGATTATTTAAATTAAATTTCATCAGACTATTTATCAATTAAATTTCCAGCACGTTTATATTTCGTGCACTCACATACTAACTCCGATCAAAACGAAATTTGAAATCCAATAATAATTCAATATTACGGACCCGATGGAACTGGTTTCATCGAATTCCGAGACTACGCCTCGGAAGGCTATTTTTAAATTCAATTTAAACAATAAAATTTCAGAACTTAACAAAACGTTTCCAAATTCAATTTTAACACTCTTACTATCTTCAGTATTATCAATATCGACTTTTCTAGCCTTCAAATAATTTTAACAGGCTTAACATTCCAGATTCAATAATTTACCCAACTCCGATAATTAAATTTAGCAATTAAGTATCCAATAAATATTGATATTTGAAATTCAAGTTAAAAATTATCTTTTAAATATTCAAAATCAATTGAATATTCCAATTTCAATTGCTCAAAAATTTCGGGTCGTCACATTATAACTGCCTCTGAATACCTGTTACCGTTGGGTCGTGGATAGTTGCCAATAAGATTCAAAGAATTTCTTAGTTTGAGGTACGAGTTGAATAAATGCACGCAAGATTAAGTTCCAAACGACACTTACGTCCTTCCAGCCATCGTCCTATGAAACTAGGTGGGCAATGCACATAAAACCATTCGTTCATAAAAGCACTCAGCTTATTCCTAACACTAGTCGTGACCTAGAAGTTACTGATTAACTTATGAAAAGTGTACGAGAAGCTTCCCTATCGTCTCTTAAAATTGTAAATGAATTTAGTGTTCTCTGGGATCAGTTCACGATATAAGAACTCAAAAAATATCATATATGTGCTATGCAAAAATGCATAGCAATTTAGGTGCAACTAGACTGGAGCTAATCTCTAATAATGCAGCATCTTCAGATGAATCGATTAAAAGGCGAAACACATCTTGCCTAGCACATATACTTGTTACAGGCCGTGTACCCTTCTGGAGGAAAGTGAGCTCTATCATTACGAGACATGATTCGTACATTCTTATATGCGATTCCGTGCTTAATGCAAATTCTACAGAGAGAAGCCTCATTAACTCTCGAAGCTACAGAGCCTTCAAGATTCTCTAAAAGTGTGGCATCTTCCAGAGTGTCAAGGGCTGGTTCATTTTCTGCTTTTGGACTTGGAGGCATTTCCGAAATTCGATGCGAGTTTTTAGGTTGTTTTGATTGTTGACCCACGGAATAGCGAGCAGAAATTGTTGTCGGGCTTAATTTAGCATAGATCCATCGTGTGTAGCAGCTTGCTCAGCCATAGCAGCCAAATGCTCTGAGCTTATGGAACTCATAAACTGTAACATCCTTAAAATTATCACTTTAAAATTAGTAATTTATTTGAATTTCTGGAATTTAATTTGAATTTGATTTGAAAATTTTCAAGATAAATAGAACTAGTATTGATTTATACATAAATAAATGGATTGAAATTCAAATTTGAATTTGAATTTAAAATTTTAAAATAAAAATCTTAGTAAAACAATTTGAATTTAAAAATAATATATGTGTGATTTATTTAATGAATGATTTGTTCTAAAACATATTCTTTTAAGATGTGTATTTAAATAAAGAAGAAATGTGTTTATGAAAAAAATGTGATATAAATTTATTTAAAACCTTTAATGCATTATTAACATGCAAATTACATTTGAAAGAAAGATGGTGTGAAAATAAACAAGTGTAATAATCTCATAATTAAATTTAACAAGTGTCCTTTTGTTGTTTTTTTTAGAAAATGAATAAAAATAAGCAACAAATATACATAAACTTCCTACCCTCTCTCTCTTTTCTTTATCTTATTTTCAAAAGCCTGTACAATCTAAAGAAAACAAATCGGAGAAAGATTAAAAACCAAAAAATAAATAATCTTTATCAAATTTAAAAACATGAAGACCAAATTCCTTTCATACCTAAATCAGGTAAATCAAAGTTTTTCAGCAATCAAGAAAAACAGAATTTCAAAGTTCAAATCTGTAAGAAAAATCTAAAGCAAGCAGTAGTTCAACCATCAAGCACTCAAGATTTTCAAGTTCAAGATCAAAAAGACTCGGAAATCACCAGCTTTCAAATTTTAAAAGAAAAACCCCAGACAAGCTCTCTGTTTCAAAGTTAAAGGTGAGTAAACTTCTTTAAAATTTTGGGGTGGCACTTGTTGTTTGTGATGATGCTTGAGATAAAATTGTAAAGGGTTTATATGTAATCAAATATGTCTAAATATATGCAAGATTACTATGCATGCCTAATATCAGGCATTTTGCCTCTGTCTGGAAACAGGTTTTCAAAACCTATTTGAAACTAAAATCCATCTTCCCTGATTCTTGTTTAGCCTTAGGATTCAAACAAAAATTGTTCGTATGAATATGTTTAAGCTCTAAAAATAAATCCAAGCATAATTAACTTAAGAATTTCCCAAAAATCGGGAAATATATATAAGCATATAAAATATTAAAAATCTCGAGAATCATATTTTCTGATTTCAGGTATAATATCTGAATTGTTTTCAAAAATGAAGATTTTTAAAAGTAAAATTAAAATTTTTAGTGAAGTATTTATCAAGAAATTTGGGGTTGAATGTATTTGAATTTTTAGCAATTTCTGGTCATCGGCGAATTTTAGTATGTCGCGATCGTGGCTGAAGATCGTTGAGGGATCGGGAAGCTTGAGAAAATGCTCGGAATAATTTATGGTCAATGTGGATGATGATCGAGATCGATTTAGGGTTTAGGACCTGAAATGAGTTGAGGACGAATATCTCGTCACCATGGCGTCGCTGGTGATTCGATTTGCTCAAGATTTGGGGGAAAGCAGTGTAGAAGACTGGCGAGGGCATGGCCGGAGATTCGGTGTTCCAGTGGTCGAAAACGTGAGTTCGAGCAAGATTCTGGCAATGAGTTTTGGGTTCCTATTTCGACTAAATATCTCGATTTCGATTTGGTCTTTGTGTTGTTGAATTAATGGTCGGGATGGACAGTAGGGATAATCATCGATGTGCGAGAGGTGTCAGCGATGGTCATGGCGGCGTAGATCGTCAGTGCATGTGCATAGGCCATAGGGATGTATCAGTTGCCTGGGATGAAGAAGAAGGGTTTCAACTCAAAGACAACTTCGGGAATTCTTGTTTCTAGCTCGAGTTTGAGTCCGGGTATTTTCAAGTGTGTATCGGGTTTTATAAAAATTTAAACAAAAATTAAGGTTTCGAAAAGTATACAGGTGTGTTTTGGGAAAACTCAAAGCAATTAAACATGTGGCCCAGGTGAAGCTCGAAGTAGGCCTTATATCGTCATTCAAAATAGCTTTCTTGACTTTAAAACAAAAATTCAAAATTTTAAACATTTTAATCTCTGTTTTAAAGTATGGTTTTAATTTTAATATTGGGTTAATAAAAGTTTTAAGTAAGATATTTCTAAAGTAATTAAGTTTTAATTTATTTAATTTTGTAAAACTTAATTATTTTAATTAAGATGAAATGTTATTTTTTTAACCTTAATGTTTTGGAACTAATGTATTAATGATAATTAATTATAAATTCTATTAAGTAAAGATTTTTATAATAATTGAATAATTAATTAGGATAAATGATTTATAATCACTTAATTAATAAAGGTTAATTAAATATATATAATTAAGGTTAATTAATTATTGACTTAAGTTAATTAATTTATAATCAAAGATTAATTAAGGTAATAATTAAGAATTAATCAATAAATAATAATTAATTAATTAATAAATAAATAAGAATTAATTAATAAATAATTAAGGATAATTAATTTAAAATTAAGAATAATTAATCTTTAATTAAGGATAACTAATAAAAGTAATTATGCGATTAATGAATTATAATCACACAATTAGTCCATCTTAACTATAGATGATTGATTATTGTTGAATGCTTTGCATTGATGAATGTCTTTGACATGTGATTGTAATCTTTGTGATATGAATTACTTTGCGCTAAGCCGTTATATCTGTGACTTGTTTCTTTATGAATGTGAAAACCCATTGGCCTGTAAAACAGCATTTAAATCTCGATGTGACAGGGAGTCAGATTCCAATTGGTTATCTGAAACCCATATCGAACCTTGAAAGTGAATCTTTGTGAATGATATATCCACGTGTTTATAAATTGAGCGCTCACTATTCGGTTTAGCCAGGAGAGGACTTTGTGTCATATAACCCATTTCGAATAGTGATACGGTGAAATGGATAGCATTTGAAGACGGTGGTGAAGACTGGGTGTCTTCGAGAATGATAGGATAACCTGTCTAATGACTCTACACTGAGTTGCACTGGTATAGAGATCTCCATATGTGATGTGGAGTCCGATCGGGATTGTGGATACCCAGATTGCAAAGGCTTCTTCCTTTGTTGGACAAAGTGCCTTTGGTTCTGTTCGAACCCGGAATAGACATGTATGATTGTATGTCTGACATTACACTTTGAGATATAAAACTGATCTCTATCAAATACATTTCTGTTTGATGGTGGAGAATTTATTCTCTTAGCTTAACACCCTTCTGTGAGATGTACGAGCTCAGAGGTTATGTAGTTGATGGTTATTAGTGATATACTCCCAATTTGGTAGTGTGGCATGCTGAGTGCTGCTGTGTGTTGCTGATCATTTGTTGATCAAACATAGCTTTTGTGTAAAGAGTAGCTTTTTGGACGAGACCTCGTCGGACCTCACAAACCAGAAATGGTCAAAACAGGAAAGATGCAGCAAGGTTATGAGGGTCGCGCCCTTTATGTTATGTCATTTCCTTCTGGAAAAGGGTGGTATCATGGTATGGAGCCCAGATATTTAACCTATGTGGTTGCTGCAAATTTATTACATTGTGATTGTTGCTTTGTGGTTGAGGATCCTCGGATAAAGGTCGCAAACGATCGAGGGATGGCATACTCGAGTAGTAGTTACCTAGTTACCGAGGTAACCCGGCCTTGTGTTGGCAGAGATCCAGGTAGGTTCTCGGGATGTCCCTCTAGAGGCGTACCATGTGGCATAGGAAGTTCCTTAGCCTGACCATTTGTTGGAAATCCACTCACCAATACGCGTCCAGTATGGTTTTAGTTGTATAACCTGCCATTTACTTATGATAGCCACCACTGTTCAGATGGTAGCTATAGTAGGCATAGTACGAAATGTCTATGCAGGCTAAGATTAATATTATACTTTTGAAATGTTCTCCACACTATGCACTAATAATAATATCAAAAGAGTTTTCTCATATCAAGCATGGTTGGCTATCATAAGAAGAAATCTTCTCCAATTCTGCGATTACATTGTATGTGTGGCAGGAGGTCTTATGGTAGTTTCATTTTCCATAAGCATAAACGAATTTTTTTATAAACTGTTTTTGTTTACTCATACCAGTCCCATGACTCACCCGGAGTTTATTGTTCCTTTCCTAAACTCTTGGTGCCCATAATTTCCACACGGGCGGGCTAAAAGCAGGTTATCCGTGTTTTGGAACTAGCTTGGATTTTGAAGTCTTTTGATTTGGAAGCTATAGGATTTCGAAAGTTTTTTACTTGGAGATCTTTTGGAAGTTTTTTTGATCTAAAGGTGCTTAGTTTGGAATCTCATCATCGCTCTCTTTCTTTTGAAGACTTTCTTGATGCTGTAATAACTCTGTTATTCCGCTATAGAGTTATCATTTTGTTGTTGTATCTTATGAGTAGTACTCTAATGTTCGTGATAAGTGTTGTAATGAATATTGTATCAGTATTGTATCTACGATGTTGATTAATGTAATCATCTTTTGTTCCGTTGTTTATTTTCATCTAATGTTGTTATAAGCTCCATCCGAACTGGAGTTCAACATTTGAATCTCCGGCAGTCGAATACAAGTGAGGTATTTGATGTCGATTTTCAATCGCTGAATTTCGGGCCATGACAAGTGTTATCAGAGCTAAAGGTTGAGTAAGAACTTTAGCTACGGATTATAACACATTAGGTGGCTCATTAGAGATAGGGTGAAGTATACCCTAGAATGAGTATAAAACGAGAGACCGCAACCCTAAAAATTTCTTGGTCTATTTCTTTTAATTGTTGATATTCCCTTAGATAATACCTAAATCAAGTTTTCTTACTATTTACAAATAGTAAGAATGAGCGGGCGAAGAGAAATAGCTAGGGTACGGGGAGATACCACTTCAACTGGTCAAGTCCCCGCAATAGCTGAAGCAATTTTACCTACTCAACCTCGGCCGAATCTGGCTGATCTATATAAAAGTTTCTCGAGACTTGGTGGTAAGCCATTCACTGGCAAGGAATCTATTATCGAAGCCCAAGCCTAGATTAGATCGTGTGAAAGAATTTTTAAAAGGCTAAAGTTGGAAGACGATCAAATGCGACTAATAGCTTCTTGGCAACTCCAAGAAGAAGCCCTGGTCTGGTGGGAGACACTTACAATGGATGAGACAGAAGATGAATTCACATGGGAATGATTTAAGGAAATGTTTGAGAAATGCTATATGCTGTCAGCTGGTATCTCCCGAATGTACAAGGAATTTATGGACTTGAAGCAGGGGAGTTTAACATTTGAGGAGTACTTAAACAAATTCAATGAATTATCTCGTTTCGGTCCGGAGTTGGTAAACACACCTCTAAAGAAAAATGAAAGATTCATTCGTGGGATGAATAAGAAATTCCATGAAAAAATGACCGCCCACGTTAAAGAATCTTTTTCTGATCTGATCGATATAGGGTATATATATGCTACCCTGGATATGCAAGAAGCCCTGGAGGAGAAAGTAAATACGAGCAATCCAAATTGGAAAAAAAGAAAGTTCGGAGGCAAGAAACCATATGAATAAGGAGAAGAAGAGCAATCAAGAAAACCCGACGAGGAATGTTACTTGTTTCAATTATGTAGAAAAAGGCCATTATTCAAAACAGTTGCAACAAGCCAAAGAGGGATCAATCCGTACAAACAAGACCCAAGAAATGCAATTATTGTCAGAAACCAGGACACGAAGTTAAAGATTTCCCAAGAATGAAGCAGTCTCAGGCAGCAAAGGTGTACACAATCAAAGGTAAATCTGCAACCTCTAAAGCAGACAAAGGGAAAGGAGTTTTAGAAGGTAACCTTACTACTTATGATAGAGTTGTTAGAGTTTTGTTTGACACGGGCGCTACCCATAGTTTTATCTCCCAACATACTGTAAATGAATTAAATCTTGAACCTGAATTTATCGACGAGCCCATTTGTGTAAAAAATCCAGTTGGTGGCCCTGCGAACCTTTGTCTACGATGTAGAGACGTTCCTATCTCGTATTCTTGCTATCAATTTCCTATCAATCTCTTTGTCCTCGATTTTAATGAGTTTGAAATCTTACTCGGAATGGATTGGCTAACAAAATACGAAGCCAAATTAGATTGTAACATCGATTGATTTCGATCAAAACCAAATTTGGAGATTTCATGGAGATTTCTTATGAGGATTCGAGTCCTAAAAGAGATGATTTGATGTATACCTTGGGATGTCTTGAACCTAGTCTGGAGACCATACCCACTGTCTGGGAATTTTCAAACGTGTTCGAAGAAGTCAAATCTTTACCTCCACGCAGATAAATGGAATTTAGAATTGACTTAGTACCTAATGCTCGTCCTATTGTTCATGCTAGTCGCAGGATGGCACCCAGGAAAGGATAGAGTTAGTCAGGCAAACTCGAGATTTGCTAGAGAAAGGACTAATACGTCCAAGTGTTTCTGATTGGGGTTCAGCTGTGGTGTTCGTAGCCAAATCTGACGGATCTTTGAGATTGTAAGTGGACTACCGCGATCTCAATAAATTAACTCTCAAGAACAAATTCCCTTTACCTAGATTCGACGACTTGTTCGATCAACTTCATGACGCTTGATTCTTTTCTAAGATGGATCTAGCTCAGGGATTCCATCAGCTACGAATTGCCGAAGACTGTATTCACTTGACTGCCTTAGGAGTCCTGACACATTCTACGAATGGTTAGTCATGCCTTTCGGACTAACCAATGCTCCCGCATACTTCGTAGACTTAATGGCCCGTGTGTTCCGAGAAGCGTTGAACAAATTTGTGCTTGGGTTTATTAATGATATACTGGTCTATTCCAAGACCGAAGAGGATTATGCGGTGCACTTGAGAATTGTTTTAGAAATATCGAGGAATAACATTCTAATTGCCAAATTTTCTAAGTGTCACTTTTGGGTCAAGGAAGTCAGGTTTCTTGGGCACATTGTTAATGAAGAGAGAATCTCTGTAGATCCTAGCAAAATTTCCACCATTCTAGACTGGAAGTGACCCACCACTCCAAAAGAGGTTTGAAGTTTTCTGGATTTAGCGGGATATTATCGGAGGTTTGTTTAGAATTTCCCTAAGATAGCTAGTCCACTGACCAAGCTAACAATGAAGAATGACAAGTTTGATTAGACTCCAAAGTGTGATGAAGCGTTCCAGGAGTTGAAAAGGAGATTGACTACCGCTCCTGTACTCGCTATTATCAACGAGAATCAAGGCTTATCTGTTTATACAGATTCTTGTGGTGATGGTGTCGGTACTGTGCTAATGCAGAATGGTAGAGTAATTGCCTAGGCAAGTAGATAATTACGTCCACATGAGAGAAACTACCCAACATACGATCTGGAGCTCTTGGCTATTATTTTTGCCTTAAAAATATGGCGACATTATCTTCTGGTAAGAATCTCCTTCAGCTTTTCTAAACGAAAATTTAAGAGTTTAACATAACTTAATGTATGCTTAATAAATCCTTCTTGTTTTAGGTGAAAAATTTGAATTATTCACCGACCACAAATCTTTGAAACATCTATTCAACCATAAAGATCTAATTCTAAGGCAACAAAGTTGGTTGGAATTTTTGGCATCCTATGACATGGATATTCTATGTATACCCGGAAAAGCCAATGTAATTGCTGATGCTTTAAGTAGAAAACATGCTATTCTTGCCCATCTTGTTATCGCTTTTACTCTTCTTAAGAGGATCGCAAGAAAGCAGAAAGAAGACGAGTTTCTTCGAGGAATTTATAAAAGAATATGCCAAGGTGAAGATACTAGTTTTGAGGTTGATAATAGAGGAGTTATAAGATTGAAAGACATGATCTATTTCCTAGACATTTCGGATCTGAAACGTGAAGTTTTGGATGAATGTCACAAGTCTAAACTCAGTATCCATCTAGGAGTTAATTAGGTGTATAGAGATATCAAAAGAACTTTATGGTGGAGGACAATGAAGAGGGATATATATGTGTGTGTGTGTGTGTGTGTGTGTGAGTCCTTGTGCTACCTGTCAACAAATCAAAAGTGATCAGAAGAAAACGGCGGGTTTACTCCAACCATTGGAGGTACCAAAATAGAAGTGGGATCATGTATCAATGGATTTCATCGACGGGTTGCCACATACTCGAAAAGATAATGAAGCAATTTAGGTTATTGTGGACCGTTTAACTAAGACAGCCCATTTTATCCCCGTAAAATCTTCCCGGGCAGCAGCAAGTTTGACTGAATTATATATAAAAGAAATTGTTTGCCTCCATGGTATACCCAGCAGTATAGTGAGTGATTGTGATCCGATCTTCACTAGTAGATTTTGGTAGGCATTTCAAGCCGCATTGGGAACCAAACTGAACTTCAGCACTACTTATCACCTGCAGTCTGATGGGCAGACTGAAAGGATAAACCGAATCTCAGAAGACCTTCTACGTGCTTGTATATTTGACTTTGGTGGTTCTTGGGAGGACCATTTGCATCTGATCGAATTCTCATATAACAATAGCTATCAACCCAATATCGAAATGGCTCCTTTTGAAGCTTTATATAGTCGGCCGTGTCGATCACCTGCATGTTGGATCGAGTCAGGTAATAGACTCGTCCTTGGACTAGATATGATTAAGGAAGCCATTGAAAAAGTTGAATTTATTCGAAAAAGTTGAAAACAGCTCAAAGTCGTCAGAAGAGTTATTATGACCGTAGAAGAAGGGATTTGGAATTCCAGGTTGGAAATTCTGTTTTCTTAAAAGTATCTCCAATGCGTGGAGTGTTAAGGTTTGGAAAGACTGGTAAGCAAGCGCCGCATTATATTGGTCCTTTTTCTATACTAGAGAGGATCAGACCTTTAGCTTACCGAGTGCAGCTACCCAGTTGGTTATCTGGCGTACGCGATGTATTTAACGTTTCACATCTTCGAAAATATGTGCATGATCCAGATAGTATCATTGAAGAGGCTACTCAGCAGGATTTGGAGATCACACCAAATCCGGTAGTAAAGGGAGATCCATCGAAGATCATTGATCGTGCGCAAAAGCAGTTGAGGAATAAAGTTGTGAAACTAGTCAAAGTGCAATGGAGTGGTGATCCAAACGACTGTACTTGGGAAATAGAGGATAGCATGCAAAAGTCCTATCCCAATTGCAGAGTGGATATTTCGGCTTAATCTGGTAAGCCATTTTCTATCTTTTTCTGTTCTTTGTTTGTCTTTCTCTCTTTCAAATTTCGAGGACGAAATTTTCTTAAGGGGGGAATATGTAACATCCCCAAATTTTATCAATTCAAAATTAGTAAATTATTTGAATTTTTGGAGTTTAATTGGAATTTGATTTGAAAATTTTCAAGATAAATAGAATTATTATTGATTTATACATATATAAATGGGTTGAATTCAAATTTTAATTAAAAATTTTAAAATGAAAATCTTAGTAAACAATTTGAATTTAAAAATAATATTTGTGTGATTTATTTGATGAATGATTTGGTTTAAAACATATTCTTTTAAGATGTGTATTTAAATAAAGAAGAAATGTGTTTATGAAAAAAAAAAGTAATATAAATTTATTTAAAACCTTTAATACATTATTAACATGCAAATTACATTTGTAAGAAACATGGTGTGAAAATGAACAAGTGTAATAATCTCATAATTAAATTTAACGAGCGTCATTTTTGTTGTTTTTTAAGAAAAGAATAAAAATAAGAAACAAATATACATAAACTTCCTACCCACTCTCTCTCATTTCTTTATCTTATTATCAAAAGCCTATACAATCTAAAGAAAACAAATCTGAAAAAGATTAAAAACCAGAAAATAAATAACCTTTATCAAATTTAAAAACCTAAAGACCAAATTCCTCTCATACTTGAATCAAGTAAATCAAATTTTTTCAGCAATTAAGAAAAACAGAATTTCAAAGTTCTAATCTATAAGAAAAATCTGAAGCAAGAAGCAGTTCAACAATCAAGCACTCAAGATTTTCAAGTTCAAGATAAAAAAGACTCAGAAATCAACAGCCTTCAAATTTTAAATGATAAACCCCAAGCAAGCTCTCTATTTCAAAGCTACAGGTGAGTAAACTTCTTTAAAAATTTGGAATGGCACTTGTTGTTTGTGATGATGCTTGAGATAAAATTGTAAAAGGTTTATATGCAAGCAGATATGTGTTAATATATGCAATATTACTGTGCATGCCTGATATCAGGTATTTTGCCTCTGTCTGGAAATAGGTTTTCAAAACCTGTTTGAAAATTAAAATCCATCTTCCCTGATTCTTGTTTAACCTTAGGATTCAAACAAAATTGTTTGTTTAAACATATTTAAGCTCTAAGAATAAATCTAATTATAATTAACTTAAGAATTTCCTAAAAATCAGGAAATATAGATAAGCGCAGAACATATTAAAAATCTCGAGAATCATATTTTCTGATTTCAGGTATAATATCTGAATTGTGTTCAAAAATGAAGATTTTTAAAAGTAAAATTAATTTTTTTAGTGAAGTACTTATCAAGAAATTTAGGGTTGAATGTATTTGGATTTTTAACAATTTTCGGTCATCGGTGAATTTTGGTATGTCGCGATCATGGCTGAAGATCGTTGTGGGATCGGGGAGCTTGAGAAAAATGCTTAGAATAATTTATGATCAATGTGGATGATGATCAAGATCGATTTAGGGTTTAGGACATGAAATGAGTTGAGGATGGATATCTCGTCACCTCGGCGTCGCTGGTGATTTGAGTTGCTCAGGATTTGGGGGAAAGCGACGTAGAAGACTGGCGAGGGCATGGCCGGAGATTCAAGTGTTCCGGTAGTTGGAAACATGAGTTCGAGGAAGATTCTGGCAATGGGTTTTGGGTTCCGGTTTCGAATAAACATCTCGATTTCGATTTGGTCTTTATGGTGTTGAATTAATGGTCGGGATGGACAGTAGGGATGATCGACGATGTGTGGGAGGTGTCAGCGATGATCAAGGTGACGTAGATCATCAGTGCATGTGCACAGGCCATGGGGATGTGTCAGTTTCCTGGGATGAAGAAGAAGGTTTTCGACTCGAAGACAACTTCGGGAAGTCTTGTTTCTAGCTCGAGTTTGACTCCGAGTATTTTCAAGTTTGTATCGGGTTTTATAAAAAGTTAAACAAAAATTAAGGTTTCGAAAAGCATACGGCTGTGTTTTGGGAAAACTCGAAGCAATTAGGCATGTAGCTCGGGTGAAGCTCGAAGTAGGCCTCGGGTCGTCATTCAAAATAGCTTTCTTGACTTTAAAACAAAAATTCAAAATTTTAAACATTTTAATCTATGTTTTAAGTAATGGTTTTAATTTTAATATTGGGTTAATAAAAGTTTTAAGTTAGATATATCTAAAGTAATTAAGTTTTAATTTATTTAATTTTGTAAAAATTAATTATTTTGATTAAGATGAAATATTATTTTTTTAACCTTAATCTTTTGGAACTAATGTGTTAATGATAACTAATTATAAAGTTTATTAAGTAAAGATTTTTATAATAATTGAGTAAATTATTAGGATAAATGATTTATAATCACTTAATTAATAAAAGGTTAATTAAATATATATAATTAAGATTAATTAATTATTAACTTAAGTTAATTAATTTATAATTAAAGATTAATTAAGGTAATAATTAAGATTAGTTAATAAATAATTAAGAATTAATTAATAAATAAATAAGAATTAATTAACAAATAATTAAGAATTAATTAATAAATAATTAAGAATAATAAATTTAAAATTAAGAATAATTAATCATTAATTAAGGATAATTAATGAAAATAATTATATGATTAATGAATTATAATCACACGATTAGTCCATCTTAATTGTAGATGATTGATTATTGTTGAATGCTTTACGTTGATGAATGCCTCTCATATGTGATTGTGATCTATGTGATATGAATTACTTTATGCTGAGCTGTGATATCTATGATTTGTTTCTGTGTGAATGTGAAAACCCATTGGCTTATAAAACCGCATTTGAATTTCGATGCGACAGGGAGTCGGATTCCAATTGGTTATTCGAAACCCACATCGAACTCTGAAAGTGAATCGTTGTGAATGATATATACATGTGTTTTTAAATTGAGCGCTCGCTATTCGGCTTAGCTGGGAGAGGACTTTGTATCATATAACCCATTCCGAATAGTGATACGACGAAATGGATAGCATTTGAAGACGGTGGTGAATACCGGGTGTCTTTGAGAACTATAGGATAACCTGTCGAATGACTCTGCACTGAGTTGCTCTGGTATAGAGATCTCCATATGTGATGGGGAGTCCGATCGGGATTGTGGATACCCGGATTGAAAGGGCTTCTTCCTTTGTTGGACAAAGTGCCTTTGGTTCTGTTCGAACCCGAAATAGACTTATATGGTTGTATGTCTAACATTACACTTTGAGATATAAAACTGATTCTATCATATACATTTCTGTTTGGTGGCGGAGAATTTATTCTCTTAGCTTAACACCCTTCTCTAAGACGTACGATCTCAGAGGTTATGTAGTTGATGGTTATCAGTGATATACTCCCAATTTGGTAGTGTGGCATACTGAGTGCTGCTGTGTATTGCTGATCATTTGTTGATCAAAGCATGGCTTTTGTGTAAAGCGTAGCTTTGTGTACGAGACCTCGTCGGACCTCACACCCCGGAAATGGTCAAAATAGGAAAGATGCGGCAAGGTTATGAGGGACGCACCCTTTAGGGTATGTCATTTTCTTCTGGAAAAGGGTGGTATCATGGTATGGAGCCCAGATATTTAACCTATGTCGTTGCTGCAAATTTATTACTTTGTGATTGTTGCTTTGTGGTTGATGATCCTCGGATAAAGGTCGCAAACGACCGGGGGATGGCATACTCGAGTAGTAGTTACCTAGTTATAGAGGTAACCCGACCTTGTGTTGGCATAGATCCAGGTAGGTTCTCGGGAAGTCCCCCTAGAGGCATACCCATGTGGCATAGGAAGTTCCTTAGCTTGACCATTTGTTGGAAATCTAATCACCAATATGCGCCCAGTACGGTTTTAGTTGTATAATGTGCCATTTACTTATGGTGGTCACCACTGTTTAGATGGTAGCTATAGTAGGCATATTATGAAATGTCTATGGTGGCTAAAATTAATATTTTACTTTCAAAATGTTTTCTATACTATGCACTAATAATAATATCAAAATAGTTTTCTCGTATCAAGCATGTTTGACTATCATATGAAGAAATCTCCTTCAATTCTGCGATTGCATTGTGTGTGTGGCGGGAGGTCTTATGGTAGTTTCATTTTCCAAAAGCATAAATGAATTCATTTTATAAACTGTTTTCGTACAAACAACTATTTTTTTTACTCATACCAGTCCCTTGACTGACCTAGAGTTTATTGTTCCCTTCCTAAACTCTGGGTGCCCATAATTTCCACATGGGTAGCCTAGAAGTAGGTTATCCGTGTTTTGGAACTAGCTTGGATTTTGAAATCTTTTGATATGGAAGCTATCAGATTTTGAAAGCTTTTGACTTGGAGATCTTTTGGAAGTTTTTTTGATCTAAAGGTGCTTAATTTGGAATCTCGCCATCGCTCTCTTTCTTTTGAAGACTTTCTTGAAGCTGTGGTAACTCTGTTATTCCGCTATAGACTTATCATTTTGTTGTTGTATCTTATGAGTAGTACTCTAATGTTGGTGATAAATGTTGTAATGAATATTGTATCAGTATTGCATCTGTGGTGTTGATTAATGAAATCATCTTTTGCTCTGCTATTTATTTTCATCTAATGTTGTTATAAGCTTCCTCCGAACTGGAGTTCAATGTTTGAGTCTCCGGCAGTCGAATACAAGTGAGGTATTTGATGTTGATTTTCAATCGCTGAATTTCAGGCACTGACATAAACTATCACACTCAGTAGATAGTTACTGTTAGAGAACAAAAGCTGTTCTCCCTGGGTAAAGTGTAAGCTAGTGCGGTACGGTGCAGTATTGTGCGATGCAGTGATAAACATGTTAGTATTAAACAATAGTTATAGCAGGACCCTTGAATTCGACTGTAGTGAACATCATCGTTGACCGTCCCAATCGTCTTTCACATCAATTGTTGTGTATTTTACATAAGCTTTGGGATGAGCTGCAAAAGTGCGATAATTTGGCATTCCTATTCAAGTTCATGTACACAATCAGATGTATGCGAGAAAATGTGTTCATCTAAAAGTTTAATTTTTAGTCTGGGATCCATAAGCACAAGTCATGTGCGTTCAAGTCATATGCATTCATGCCAAATCTGTTCAAGTTCTAATTCATGCTTATGTTTGAGTTCAAGGTCATATACGAGTTTACATTCAAGTTATAATTGAACTCAAATGTTCAAGTCCAAGTGCTGAAAATGCCTAAGTCCCCATAGGCAAGGGATCATGACCGATCCCTTGCTTAGGCAGAATTGCCTCGTGTAATTTCAAACCCATATAAACCAGTAACTGATCCCATTCTAGGCTGCTTCTCCACATTATCTTCACTGACCATTTCCACACCAATCTCATGCCTGTATCGAACCCTAACATGTCCCTTATACTTTGACATTCCACTTCACCTTCTCCACATTAGTACGATCCCACACATCATGACTACACTGATCCCTCCATACCAGCCAACAATTGATCCCATCCTTAACCTACGATTCTACTTCCTTTCCTCCAATCCAACATCGAACCCCAAGTTCACAACCACCAACGTGAATTCCACTACTCAGTTCGACCTCACCTTCACCCCATTTAAAATCGCCATCTACTTAAGTACCTACCTTGAACACAAATGTGCAGCTTGAGCATTTAAGAGTGGATACGATCTAGGGCTTGAATTTAACTAGGTTAAAATCAATTGAAGTGCATGGAGATGTTGCTTAAGATGGAGGCATAGGCGTTAGAGAGGATGATTGAGTGGATCGATGATTGATTTGAGGCAATTGAATGGATTTCTCAAACTCAAGAATTCTAATGGTTGAGGCGAAAAGATGAGTGGGTTCGGTTAGGTTTGTGAGGAAAATGAAGAAGTGAGAAGAAGAGAAGCTAAGTTATTGAATGTATTACCGTGCTACCATGCACACTCAATTGATTTGAATGGGCTACATTCACACCTACGCAAATATAACTAGAGTCTAATGGTTTTTCCAAAGTTAATTTCTTGATCTTTGGACATAACGGATCCTACTGCCTCTCCGATAGCACTTTGATCTTTGGTTAAGAGATATGATTGAAATCATATAGTAAATTGTAGAGAATCAATACAATGAAGATTGAATTGATTCTGGTTGAAACTGAGAAGTTTTGAATAAGTATTTCGCTAGAAAATTTGGCAGAGTAAGAGGAGAGAAAGTAATAAGAAGTAGTTGTTAAAAATTCATTTGGAATCCCCTATATATAGAGAATAAATGGACATGTTCATTTGCAAAGAGTTACGACAAAATGATACTTCATTTCAAAATTTTAATTTCAAAATTGCAGCATGTATATCGACATATCGTCTGCCTATATTTTGACATATGCTAGTGCTATTGGAAAACTTGTTTATTTAAAATGTTTTGGAAATCCTATACTATGTAAAATAATTTGATACTTTGAAAAATAGTTTAAAATAGCTTATAAATATTTTGAACTTTATAAAACTTGTATAAAATATTTTTAAATCTATTTTAAATATATATTATTTTTAAAGATAAAGGATTTAGAAAATGGAAAATAGAGATCAAAGGTTGCTAGTAGGGACTTCTATAGTATTCTTTGACTGCATACATTATACTATAGTCTTGAGATCTTTATGTCCTGGTCTTTATACTCATGAGTCTTCATGTCCATTCTTTGAGTCTTTTATACTATACAGTTTTCGGTTCAGTACTATTTAGTATCCTACACTATATACTATATGACTTGGCAAAACATTAGTATCATATTTTTATATGAACGTTTTATTGTTATCGAAGTTGTTATCATCAAAATCAATAACTGAGGTATTAACAATCTTCCCTTTTTGACGATGACAACCATAAATATCTTGTATAAAATATGATATAATTCCCTCTATGTTAGATAACTCCCCTCGAATAAATGCATATGTATATTTTATATTTTCTCCCCTTTTGTCAATGACAAAAACGGATGGAACAATAAACTAAAAACTTCCCCTAATTTAAAAACTTAGTGACTATAGATTCAAAATCAATAATCTAAGTTAAAATGATATAAATGATGATATATGGTAAATGTTATATGGCCTTTTGGCTCGGCTATATCTTGACTGATCAAATGCGGTAGACTCAATGGTCATCTAGACTGATGCATCAGATTAACGATCATGAAGCCTAGAAATCAGAACAGATGATAATATGAAGCAGTGGCAAAGTGGAAGTTGAAGGCGAACTCAATAGAACACTCAAAGTATGAAAACTCACTACACCATGGAGATGGATCAAAGACAATCTATATTCATTACTATGGATCGTATCGCATCGATTCCAACAGCATAACTCAATGATGATCGATTGATATCTTAGAATCTACAAATCCATTACACAAGAAACTTTAGGAACAATAATATATTGAAGAAAGGAGACTTCAAAATCGATCACATGCTTACATGAGCACAAATGAATACATCGTTCATGATCGATCAGATCATTTCGGTCAAAACGATTCAACTCAATGAACATCAGCCAATATCTCACTAACACAAAGTCGAAACGACACCAAACTTTGGGAGCATGGACTAGAGGCATGGGGGAGTTTATAGAAATGATCGCATGTTCTTTGGAGCACAAATGAATGGTTGGTACCGATCGTTCCAACGATCGAGATGGGACCTGTGATCATTTTGTGGGCCCTTACGGATCTAGAGATTCTTTTGGCGAATTTTTAGCCCGATCCATGCACATCTTCTCCTATAAATACAACAGCCATTTTCCATATTGAGGAACCTTCTTTTTGCTACCCAGGCTCCACCATTTTTATTCTTCATTCTTGTATGAATGGATCCCTATCGATCCAAACTTTCTTGTAATCATAAATAAGTGCAAGATTAATAAAATTACAAAGTTGACGTAGGCCAGGATTGCTGAATCACTATAAAAATCTATGTGTTCATATACTTTATCTGCTCTGTTTTAATTTCATTCATCATTTTAATCTCTACGAGATACTATTGGGTGTTAATGCCCATTTTTGGCATCAACAGTAAACAATTATATATATATTAAGAATGATGACAAAGTAAGTCTTTATTTTTCGAATTTAAACTATACATATACATACAAACAAATCCAATTATGTACATGCCAATAAAACCAAATCAAATGCAAAAATTCAAACAATCAAAACCAATCAAATTCAAACCAAATTCTAAGAGTATGTATGTATGCAGGTCTGTGTCTGTGTGTATACACATATCAAATTCAAACCCAATGACTAGATGTTTCGCGGATCTTCAACCTCATCGGCGGACCCAAAGATAGGATCTGCTTTGATGGCAGCCCAATCGTCATTATCTTTGTTAATAGCGCACTCTGGATTGTTGGATGGTTCGTCCTTGAATAAGGAAGAGATCATCCATCGAATTGTGTCAAAACGCTCTCATTTTTTCTTGATCATCTGCATTTCACTTAACTTTAAATGCCATTGATTTATTAGGATAAAAGTGAGAATATCCTTGAA
The DNA here is from genome assembly GCA_030765085.1 of Allium cepa. NCBI lineage: Eukaryota > Viridiplantae > Streptophyta > Magnoliopsida > Asparagales > Amaryllidaceae > Allium > Allium cepa. The sequence goes on along the minus strand of CM060940.1, from coordinate 209,974,595 downwards.
AGATTGAAGAGTTCATTCAAGATTTTCATATAATTTTTGATGTGAAGAAGCTATATTTGTAAAAATATGCTTGATAGTGAAAAGAGAGTATAGAATGAAATGATGAATGAACTTTCTAGAAGAAATAAGCTTATGTGGAAGTAGAAAGTTGTTTGGAATGAATGGATAGATGGTGGTTACTTATATTTTGAAATTTAAAAAATTTGTTTTCTGCCCGTCATATGTCGACATATAGGTAATATATGTTAACATACATACATAAATTTTGAAAATAAGAGTATTTGCTTATACATTTTGTTTTTATCTTATACCGTTATATATTTATAACTTCTTGAGACTAATAAACAATATAAGGCAAGAAGAAATATATTTCATTACTTAGAATAAAAGGATACATGGATATCAATGATTAATAAAAGAAAATACATAAAAACGACATGAATTTAAACTAAAAGGAATACAATACAAAGCTAGATATCATATAGAAACAATTAGATAGGCTTATAAAGATGTAGATGATGATGAAGAGCCACCAAGTTTGCGAATGATTTTTCCAACATATTTGCCCATTTTGTTGGAAAGAGAAGTAAACTTTTACTAAATGAGTGCTTAAGCTTCTTTTGGTTTTTAGGAAGCTTCTCTTGGTTCACTAGTATCTCTTTGTTGGTAGAGTGGGCTGGTGTTACAAAACTTTCCAAGGAAGAATTCATTTCTTCCTCCTCCTCTTCTTCTTCCACTTCCATCACATCCCCTTCTTCTTCTTCCTCTTCTTGTTGAATTTTTTGTTCTTCTTCCCATGCTAACCTTTACTCCTTTTGGATGGAGTCTCATATGATACGAAAAATGGTGGAATATGCATAAGAGAGATGTTGGCTTTGTTGAAAACTTTTCGATGAATGGATTTTTTTCCTCTTAAATCGACACAAAAATATAAGAAAATTCTAGTAAGATACACACCATGAAAAAGTGTGTTCTCAAGTCTGGAAATGTTCTTTTGAACAAAGGCGTCTAAAATAACTTGTGCCCAATTGATGTTGTAACGACCATAAATAGAAAAAAGAGCTTTAAAAACTTTTTGGTGGGGTTATTATAATTACCTGTCCTCGAAGTAAGACTTTGTTGTAAAATGAGACTCATAAGTCTTGATCTTGGTCGAAGATTCTTGTGTTTAAATTCAAAATCTTTGTCATTTTCAAAAAGATCATGAATAACTTCATGATTTTGTTCATCAATTATAAAATTAGAGAGGTAAATTCCACTAGATTTACAACCAAGAATATTACCCAAAAGCTCACAATTTAAAACGATTTGATTACTATTAACACTACTCTAAACTTGTCCTTCTTCTCCTTGATAAAATTTTCTATTTAAATTCACATAAAACATTTTGACCAAATCTAGATAACAAACAAAATAATTTTGAGAAGATTCAATTAAACCAAGAATTTCATTTTCAAAACAAAGATCCCATTAACCATAGGAAGAAAAATCTTCAAATTTAGAAAATCTTTTAGGAGAAACGTTTCAAGAAGTAGTATACTTCACATAGGCTTTAATAACATCTTTTTCATTGAAGTGAAAGCTTTTAGTTTTCTTAGAGAGCCTTATGGTTCTATGGTTTTGAATAGAGGAAATCATTTTTAAGTTTCTGAGGAGATAAGATAATCAAGAGGTATTTGAATTTTAAAATAAAGCGAGTGAATGAATGTGTAGAGATAAATTTAATTAACAGAGAGTGACGAGTCATGTTCTCTAGCCAAAATGGTATCTTCTCAGAATATAGGAGTAAGTGCAAAAGAGAGGGAAATTTGAGATTTGAATTGAAACTTTAAATTTCTGCTTTTTGGCATGTATGTTGCCATATGACACGGGTATATGTCAACATATAGCCCGAAATTTCTAAAATAAAAAATATGCTAATATATATTCTTATGTATACACACACACAAATTTATACACTTATATTCATCTAATATTATTATTAGTCTATATGTTACTCTTAAAAACCAAAATCAATCAAAAAATAAAATAAAAATTATTAAATAAAAGGTACTTATTTTGCTGCTTTTTGTTGATCAGTTTTGACTAGTCTGTTATTGCCATGAAACAATCTTTACATTCTCAGTGTCTAGTTCGTTGTCGCTAGAGGAAGTGTCTGAGTCATCTAAAGTTGCTCTATAAGCCCTTTTTCTTTTTCTAGATGATTCATTTGCTAGTGAGATATGTGATTTATTTAGATGCGGGCAAACTCTTTGAAAATGACCAGGTTCATCATAGTTAAAGCATCGGGTTTTCGAAATTGTTCATCTTTCTATATTTCAGAAATTTTAGAAAATTTCTGATCATGTAAGTAATTTCTTCGTCATTGTCATCGTTCGAATTCTGATCATCGGTTATAGCATTGAAAGCAATGGATTTCTTTTCTATTGCCTTGCTTTCTCTTCTGCCACGCAATTAGCTTCATAGGACATTAAATTGCCTATTAATTCTTCAATTTTTAAAGTGTTAATATCATTAGCCTTTTCAATTACAGGTGTCTATTGATCCTATTCTAAAGTGAGTGAATTAAGGATTTTTCTCACTTGACCCTCCTTAGAAAAGTTTTTACTTAATGTAAGCAATGAATGCACTATATCTTTAAACCTACCGTACATGTCAAAAATAGACTCATTTGGATTCATTTTGAATAATTGAAACTGACTAGTTAACATGGAAATTTTAGTCTATTATAATTTACTAATGCCCTCATGTGTAACTTGTAGTGTTCTCCAAAATTTTATACGCAGACTTACAAAAAGAGACTTTATTAAATTCATTTTTATCGGGTGAACAAAATAGAATATTCATAGCTTTATAATTATTCTATGCAAGTGCCTTTTGGTCAGCAGTCCGTTGTGCAAAATTAGTTTGTGGTTCAGTGTACTCATTTTGTGTAACATTCCAACTATCTAAACCATTCGATTGTAAATAAATCTTCATTCTACATGACCAATATGTGTAATTACTACCATTAAAAGTAGGGATCTAGCAGTAGATTGCTCTTTGACAAATGTGTTAACAAATGTAGCAACAGTGTTGCTAGCCATTAAAACTTAAAAAATAAATAAATCAAATTATGAGTTTTTGAAAACCTAACACTCTGATATCAAATTTGTGTTACTAAATTATGGAACTTTAGGCTAATTAAATACAAGAGGAAGGTGAATAGTGTTTTCTAATTTTTATGAATCATTTTAAAATTGTTTCAAGATTTTTATTAAACAATGCAGAATGAACAATCACATATGTAAACACAGATAAGTACAAATGCAATCAAGTAAAAGTAAAGAATTATAGAGATCACATAAGGAATTTTTATACTGGTTTGAAGTTATCTTACATCTAATCCTATGCAATTTCTTGTATAGATTTCTTTTCAGGTTCTAATCTTTAAATGGGTAGAAGGCAAACCCAATTACAATCTCGATTCTGAGGCTACAAGGCACACCCTTATGATTTTCCAGGCTCAACATACACCTAGTTAATTTGGAGGGGCTATAAGTACACCCACTTGGATTTTTGAACTACGAAGCACATCCAATTGATTTGAACAGGCTATAATTACACCCATATAAATACAACTAGAGTTTGATGTTTTTCCAAAGTCAAATTCCTGATCTTTGGATACAATGAACCTATAGCCTCTTGGGCAGCACTTTGATCGTTGATTGAGAGAGAGATGATTGAAATAAGATAGTAAATAGTAGAGAATCAATACAATGAAGATTGAATCGATTTTAGTTGAAATTAAGAAGTTTTGAATAAGTTTTTCACTAGAAATTTTGGCAGAGTAAAAGGAGAGAAAATAATAAGTAAGTAGTTGTTAAAAATTCATTTGAAAACCTGCTATATATAGAGAATAAACAGACATGTTCATTCACGAAGAGTTACAATGAATAGACACTTCACTTCAAAATTTGAATTTCAAAATTACGGCATGTATGTCGACGTATCATCTTCCTATATATCGATTTAGGCTTGTGTTATTTGAAAACTTGTTTATTTAAAATGTTTTGAAAATCCTATACTATTTAAAATAATTTGATACTTTGTAAAATAGTTCAAACATAGTTTATTAACATAATGAATTTTAAAAATATTTATAAAATATTTTTAAATATATTTTAAATATATATATTATTTAAAAAAAATGGATTTAGAAAATGGAAAATAGAGATCAAAGATTGCTACCAGGGACTTTAACAATATTTCATGATTCTATAAAATATACTATAATCTTAAGATCTATATGTCTTAGTCTTTACACTCAAGAGTCTTCATGTCCATTCTTTGAGTCCTTTATACTATACAGTACTCAATTCAATACCTGTACAAAATCCTACACTATAGGCTATATAACTTGACAAAACATTAGTATACATATTTTGTGCGAATGCTTTGTCATTGTCAAGGTTTTTGTCATCAAAATCAATAACTGAGATTTTAATAGCATGGTATTACTATGGATGGTTAGGAAAAAGATTTTACTTATATCAGGCTTTTTGTTTGAGCTTGTTTTATTATTTCCCATAAACTCATGGGTACTCATTCGAATAGGCTAAGTTTACAGAGTAGACATGTATCTATTAGGAGGATGAGTAAAGGTTTCAAAAATGAAACCAAGAGGTTTACCTAGAAAATAAAAATGTTTGAAATTTCCGCTCTGTAAAATCAGGAATTATAACTGGTTATATGTTGTGTTTGCATCTTCATATGTCGGACACATACTATTCTTATTTCCTATTATATTTATTCCTATGTGGTAATGAAATGGATAAAAGATGTTGTAATGAACAATGTAATTATAATTAATGTAATGGAAAATTATTTAGCTGCTCCGTTTACTTATGTTGTGCAAAACGTACCGAACTCACTCTGTCACCAGCATCACCGGTGTTTATTTTTGGGTCTCGAAGCAGGGGATGTTACAACATGGTATCAGAGATTATGTTAGGGGAAACGCCTTTGTAAAATAGAACTAAGTAAAAGATGGAGTTAATTAAATCTATATCAGAAGGGTGGAAATAATTAAAAAGGAGGTTAGGCTTAGGGAGATGGAGTTCAGAGGCCAAATATGGCATAGATTACTTGTTTTAAATGCAGTCTGAAGGGGCACTATTCCACTAAATGGACCTAACTGAAGAACAAGGACATGGCTAAGTGCTTTATTTGTAATAGGTCTAGCCATAAGAAGAGGGATTGCTTAGAAGCAAAGCAGGAAAATATTTATGCTTTGGAAGGACCTTCGATTGGTCCGACTGTTGAGGAGAAAGGAAAGGGTGTGCTTAGTGGTATGATTTTTATTTTTGGTATATAAGTCAGAGTTCTATTTGATACTAGTGCTACTCAGACTTTCATCGAGAGATTTGGTTGATAGGTTTAAAATAGACATTGTCTATTTGATTATGTCCTTGTGTGTTATTAATCCAGTCGGTAGGTACACCACTTTCGGATTAAGGTGCACTGGCCTTGAGTTTGATTTGTGTAGGCACTTATTTGTTTGCGACCCATATATGTTTAACTTCATAGGGTATAGGATGATTTTTGAAATGGATCGATTAGTGTGTAATGATGCTAGGATTTGTTGTGTAGATAGGATTACCGCCGTATGATTTTCTAGGAAAGGAGAAAGAAAGATGTAGCATTGGATTAAGTGAAGGAGAAGTCGAACTTGATGTTATATGCTTTACAAGATCAAGAAGATGAGGTCAAAAGAGTATGTGTAGTCCAAGAATTTGCAAACGTTTTCGAACCTGTAATGGGATTACTGCCAATAAGGGCAATTGAGTTCCGAATAGACCCGATGCTTGGGGTATATCCTGTTAGTAGACCACCTAGCTGAATGTTACCAAAGGAGAATGAGAAATTGAAGAAGAAACTAGTGGAACTTGAGGATAAAAGTTTCATTAGGCCGAATAGTTCACCATAGGGAGCATCCTCGGTATTCATAAAGAAGTCGGATGGATCTTACCGATGTGCATAAATTATCAGAAGCTGAATGAGTGGTGAAGAATGATTATCCTTTGCCCAAAATAGAAAACTTATTTGATCAGTTGAGTGGAACTCGAATGTTCTCGCAGCTAGACTTGGCAACGGGTTTTCGTCAACTAAAAGTAGTAGAAGATTGTGTTCCATTGATTGCATTTCGAACAAGGTACGACTCATATGAGTTGTTAATGATTCCATTTGGACTGATCAACACCCCTCCATTCTTTGTTAATCTTATGAACCAAATCTTTCACAACCAGTTAGATAGATTTGTATTAGTCTTCGTTGATGATATCTTGGTATACTCTAAGAATGAGAGAGACCATGAAGTCCATTTTAGATTGGTGTTGGAGACCTTGAGACAGCATAAGTTGAAGGCAAAGTTTTCAAAGTGCCACTCTTGGTAAGGTGAATTTTCTTAGGCATGTTGTTTTAGAAAATGGATTGGTTGCGGTTCCATTGAAGATAGAAACCGTTAATGGTTGAAAGATGCTAGAGACGGTCATGAGGATGCAAAGTTTATACAGCAGATTCATTAAGGATTTCTCGCATATAGCATCACCCTTGACTAAGCTAACCAAAAGAACAAGAAGTTCGAGTGGACGATAAATATGAATGGTCATTTTAGGAGTTAAAGAAGTTATTAACAAATGCTCATTTCTTGATCGTGCATGAAGGGAACTAGCATTTGGTAGTTTTATACTAATGCTTATGAAATAGGTTTGTGGGTGGTGCTGATGCAAAGAGGGTGAGTGATACCTTATGCATCAAGGCAGTTAAGACCGCATGAAGTTAGGTATTTGAATCTTGACTTCGAGTTGGCAATGGTAGTGTCCTCGTTGAAGATTTGGAGACATTACTTGTTGGAAGAATAATTCGAGTTGTATAAAGATCACAAAATGTTTAAGTATCTATTCTCTCAGAAGGAGTTTAATATGAGGTAATAAACATGGCTAGAATTCTTGACGACATATGATTTTGGGATAATATATGTCAAGAAAAGGGAACACAGTTGCCGAATCTTTGAGTAAGATTCATCAGAATGGAAAGTTAGCATGATTGAAGAATGGAAAACGTTAGAAACATTAGCTTCTTATGGAGTGCAACATAGGCAAATACTAGATCAAGCAGGGTCCAGACATGTTAGCAAGGTTGGAGGTGCGTCCAACACTTGTGGATAGGATTGTTGTATGGTAGAAGGAAGAACCACTAATTGTAAAAGAATTAGGCGATTATAGATGTGGGCAGATGTTAAGGATCTGTAAGGATTTGAGATAGATTCGAAGGAATGACTGAGAAAGAAAGGAAGACTATGCATTTTGGATATTGGAGATCTTCAAAAGGAAGTCTTAGATGAAAGTTCTTTCGAAATTTACTATTTATCCAGAAGACATGGCGATGTATCATGATACGAAGACAATCTTTTTTTTGGGAAGGGATGAAGATAGATATAAGAGAATGCATGAAGAGGTACTTCACCTATCAGTAAGTGAAAGCTGAGCATCAGAACCCGAGTGGTTTACTTCAACTTATGGAAGTGCCAACTTAGAAGCGGGATTTCATGTTTATGGATTTTGTTGATGGGTTATCTAGGTCGAGGATGGGAAATGATTGCATTTGGGTAATAGTCGATTGTGACAACTCAGATTTTTGGACTTGTCAAAATCGCCGAAAACCCATCCGATTTAAACTACAAATGAAAATTACCAATTTAATTCCTAATATCGTTTGATTAATATTTAACACTACTAAATGTATAGGATACAAATTCAGCTTATACAATATATTAGAAGAATTTATTAATTCTGCAAGGTGTGTTTGATACACACCAAATACCAATGTCCATAATTCTACCGCTGCATACTCTAATGAGAGAGGCAGCAATATCCTTACCTGCGAACTCAATAATGTCAATGTGGAATAAAATGATAAGCCGGAAAGATACATGAACATCAAGTAAATAACAACCCATAACAAATAAATAGGAAAGGGTTATATTATTTTTGGGCCTGGATCACTACTGCTTATGATTTCCTATGTACCCATAGCAAGCCAATGTAGTTCTCCTACCATAAATAGGACTCATAAAGCCTACGATGCAACAAATAAATATGCAATTCTCTAATTAAATACTTAGGCTGAACTTCATGTTTAGATTCTTCAAACCCAATTTACTTTATTTTATTCAAAAGCCTTTTGAAACGAAAAGTATCTAATAAGACCATGCCACGCATAAACATAGACAAGTTTTTACCTTATGATAACTTAAATCACTGTATATGTAAAATCATTTAGTATTATTTTTAGTGACATTCTTTGAAAATATTTGCAAATAAACTTATAAACCTTAGCTGAAATGATTGCATCTCACATTTCAATATTTGCACAACTAAGTCCGTACGACACTTATTGGATATTAGATTTCCAACTGAATACCGAGGTAAGGGAGTACCTCCTGTACAGTGGATTTCTAGAGGAATGCACTTGAGTCCTTTATGTTGGCCCTCATGCAAATTAAGACCGGCCTATCCGAATATATAATATACGAATAGAACCGAGTATTACATCACCTGGCCGTTACCGACCTATCAGGGATCTCGAGTATACACCACATAATTTAAACACGACCTTGTAATGGGCAAAAAAATTTATGTCTAGAAAGGTGATTTCATACCCTGATGGTAGCGAGCCACTTTGCATTAAAGAATCCCCTATTTTACTATTCCCAGATATGAGGTTTTGAGGTAATGCTTGCCTTTCATATAGCACATATTTTACTTGGAATGTCACTTTGCAATTCACCAATCATACAACTGATTTCTATAAACGTATAACTCTAAGCTCGTACGCCTCAGGAAAGGGTGTTAAGCTAAGGGAAGTTGTTTTCTCCACCACCAAACAGAGGATACGTTCATAGAGATCAATCAATGTGATTTAGAAATTAAACATCAGACATTCGTCCATACTGTTGCCCATGAATAAGAAAAACCAAGGGCACTCTCCTACCACATCCTGTCGGGCATACCCCTAGGATTAGTAGCGAGTTTGTCCTTGCATACAAAGATTTTAGAATGAAGGGACCACTGCTATTTATTATTTTAGGGGGTCACTCCAAAATTATCGACAAGCAGTCCTTCCGTTATGATGATCCTCGCCATCAAATCAAGGTCTTCAACATATATTTTCTTCACTTTCAAAACGTAAATTGGTTCGAAGTGGTTTTCGAAAAGGAATTATCCAAATCCGATCCCGGTTCCTTCGAATTAAATTTCAATAAAAAAATCTTTTATAAGTAGGTGATTATGATTTGATTTGTTCATTTTTTAATCAAAAAATATCTTAGATATATATATATATATATATATATATATATATATATATATATCTTTAAAACATTCTTGTTAGTATATACGGAATCATTAAACCTCTCTTTATTAAATTCTTTGGTTTAATTAAACCCTTTTAAACTTGGAATAATTCCAAAAAATTTTACTTAGGAAAATATTTCCAAATTATTTATTTAAATCTTAACAAATATTTTTATTTTCAAAACATAACTTTTTAATAAGTTGAAAACATTTTATCTATGATGGTAAATCCAAATTGTATTAAATTTGGAAATTTTAAAATACTTAACTCGTTTTCGACATTTTGATCTTATCTATCCCTCGCTTGAGGGAGGCCAGGTGAGCCAGGGCACTGGTTGCTCCTGGACATCTCCTTGGTTTAAGCACCTCATCCGGATCTTATGAATAGAAAAATCAGGTGTACTCATCAGTTATTAGAGCCAAAATTAAGACATTTGCTTATAACAGCTTTTCTTTAATTCATTTATTTAAATTCTTTTAAATGAATTGTAAAATCTTCAAATCATCTTCAAAATACTTAACTATTTATTTAAAATGATTTATATAAATTTGGGAAAGAACTGTTAAGTTTAAAACCATATTTTAATTGTTGTTGAAAACCACTGCAAATAGTGTTGCGAATAGTATTATTAAAGTTATATTGATCAGAACGACATTTCTACAATTTGAAAATTTATTTATAAACTCAAATATCTTTAAAAACATTTAAAAGATATATAAAGATTTTTATTTTATGGAATTTGAAAATATAAAATTTATATCATTTTTAACTTTGGTCATTAAAGTGCAAAACCGTAATATTTTTGAAAAGTTGTTTGACTTATATTTCAATATCTACTTATTGTAATCTCAATCCTTTTCTTTTGTTTGAGAACTATGGATACAATAGTTTGGAATATTCTAATCACAAAGAATTCCAAGCTATATTCCACTTTATATACTCATTTAAATTTTACGGTGCGAAATCGCGAACTACCGTTACGCGATGCGCATAGTTTTGGCTTTTTTCATTTCTTATTCAAACTTCACCAAATTTGTTTTTAGTGTTTGTAAAGCACTATTAAATCATTTTAAACCATTTTCAAGAGGTTTAACATTTAATATATACCATTTCATTAATAAAAGGAAACTGATTTCCTCTGTGATTTTTGACATGTATTTAACGTGACTTGTTAATGAAATCAAACAATCATATTAAACTACCAAACATGATAAGAATCATAACAACCAAGCATAGCTAACAATATTATATCATCAAATATATATATATATATATAATAGTATAAATGAACTTATCTCACCCATTTCCTAGTCCAATTCTTCCTACCAACATTCAAATGAATCGATATTTTATTAAATCATCACTAAAACAATTCCACCACCCTCCTTGCTCTTGGCTATCCTTCCTCCACTACCATAGCTCATGTCACATGGGTCTAAGGTCAAAGAGCACGACCATTGAAAAAAGAAGAGGTCTTTAGTTCACAATATTTGGACCTGAAAATGAGTCATTTTCTCTCGATTTTTCAACTATGTTGCACTTAAAATTTGGAAAAGTTGTCGACTAAAGTTGTTGTTAATTCTTTTCTCTATTATTTTAAAAAAACTACTTAATTCCAAGTTTTTTTGAAGGAGATATGATCAAAAGAAGAAGTGGTATTATTAGATTCACAAAATCAAACCCGAGAATGCACCGGAAAGAAGTGGTAAATGTGAAAGTTGTAGCCACTGGAATTTTAGAGGGTTTGAAAAAAAGAATTTCTCTATTTGGTTCTACTTTGGAGAGGTTATGGAAGATGGAAAATGAGCTAAGGAGGTGGGTATTTATAGGCAAGCTCATTAAAATATCTACAAACATCATCATGAGCTATCACCTCACCATTCCCTCCACCACCTACCATGACACTTCCCTTATACACTACCCTAGCATGGCCAGAATTCAACTCAAGCATAGAAAAGGCCATATGCCCCCTGGATGTGACATTTAATGTGACAAATGTTGATAATTACCTTAGACATTTTAAGTATTTTCTCTCTCCATCATCATTACCACTATGTTCCACCTCCTCCTTCATCATCACCTAGCATGGCCAAGTCCCCTCCACCATCACCTAGGCATAGCTGACATGACCCCCTCCCAGTGCATGTGATGATGGTTATACTTTGATGCGTAGTGTTAGCTAAGGTTGCTTAAGTGTTAAGGAGTAATTAAAATATCTCTCATATATATTTTTGATTTTGCATATAATTAGTATATACCTATATGTTTGTATTCATTTGCATGTGTACATGTATATATACATCGGTATGTTACATTTAATCCGCAACGTTGTACAACTTCTGTATGTTGAATCATTGCAAATCCCGATTTCGATTTTCGATCACATTTTCATTTCTTAGTTAATACATACATACATATATATATATGTGTAAACAAAGTTTGAAAAATAATTTCTTATTATTATCAGTTAATTAAAAATATCCCATTTGAATTATAATACTATATAAATCAATATTGAACAATTGTTTTCAAAAAGCATTTTTATATCTATAAATCGATATCAGTTCTCCTTATATTTTCAAACTAATGATATATCTTTATAAAACCATTACAAATGATTCATTATCACTTTAAAGCTAATTAGAATGAACGATTCTCATTTTAAACTATTATTTGAATAATAATTATATTTATTATCACTTAAAGAATATGATTTGTTTTATAAACCTTTTATTCGAATATTTTAAAAATACATATAATCAAAGTGGTAAAATTTTGGGCCGTTACATCGATAAATTGTCTAAAAGTGCCCATTTTATCCTGATAAAGTGTATAAGGATGGTAGCTAGCTTAATGAAGACATAAATGAAGAATGTAGTGAGACTACATGAGATACTGAGCAATATCGTAAGTGATGGAGACCCATATTTTACCGGTGAGTTCTGGAGAAGTTTGAAGAGCGCCCTAAGTATGGAGTTGGACTTAAGCATGGCTTACTACCCATAGATTGATGGTCAAACCGAGAGGGTGAACCGTGTACTCAGGGATTTGTTAAGAGCATGTGCTTGGGATTCCGTGGATCTTGGAAAGATCATTTGCATATAGTAGATTTTTCCTACAATAATAGTAACCACTCGGGTATCAGGATGGCACCATTTAGGGTGTTGTATGGTAGATTACGTAAGTCCTTTGTTTTTTGATTAGACATGGGAGATAGACTTATGTTAGGGTTCTATTGGGTAAGAGATGTTATCGAGAATGTAGGACACGCTAGGATGATGGTAGCGCAATCAAGATTCTAGAGTTATGCCGGCAAGCGAAGGAAAGAGCTTAAGTTCATGGTAAGCGATCATGTGTTCGTGAAGATTTCTCTAATGCCATGAGCTTTGCACTTTGGGAAGGCGGGGAAGTTGTCACCTAGATACGTAGGACCATTTCCAATAATTGAAAGGATTGGTAGACTCGCCTATCGAGTCGAGTTACCAAGTAGTTTGGTGGGTGTAAACAATGTTTTTCATATATCGCATTTGAGAAAAAGTGTGCACGACCCAAGTTCGGTAGTGGAACCAAAGGCGATAAAGGATTTATTTACATATGTAAGATAGCCGAAGGGGTTAGTAGGTCGTTATACGAAGGAGTTAAGGAACAAAGTTATTAGGCTTATTCGTATCCAGTGGAGTGGTGGCAAAGAAGATTATACCTACAAGGTAGTGGATAGAATTAAAATATTAATCTCGAGTTGTTTTAGATGTTTATATATATAACATAGTGTTTTTTTGTCTATTGTATGGACTAGTATGGCACTAGATATTCATATATGATATTATTGTGTATTAGTTGCTATATTGACACATTTAGTTTGGTGGTTAATGGTTTACATTAGTAGGGTATAATTCATAATTTTTTGTGCTTATGTATACTTATATGATGATAACTTTACATTTTCAGGGTGTTGGTGTTAATTTTGTTTTCCTCATCGAAATTTCAAGGACGAAAATTTTGTGAGTGGAGACAATAACATCCCGTATTTTGAAGAGTCCATAATATGGGAAATTAAATTAGATTAATAATAAGAAATTATAAAATGATGGATAAAATAGTTTAATTGTAAGAAATGCCTGAGGGAGATTTAATTGATTAAGTATGGAACACTTTAAAAAAAGTTAATTGAACTGACCAAGGGTAATTAGAGAAATTAAGGATGGTATTGTTAATGAAAATAAATAATTTAGATTTTTAATAGGAAGGGTTGTGTTAAGGGAGGTGTAATGGTATGACTAGGCTAGAATGAAATATTAGCCTAAGCCAGAAGCACAAGCTCACTTTCTTTGGCTACATCCCCTCAACTTCATTTCATTTTTCAAAACAAATCCCTAGAATTCTAAACTAATGTCGGCCACCATTTGGAATGGAAGAAGAAGAAGAGATTAAAGCTTTCAACTTTAAGGAACATAGAAGATTAAACAAGATTTTTTTAATCAAGGTAAGTAAAAACTTTCCCTAAAACACCATAGTGGGTTTGGATTTGATCTTGTATGGCAAACATGTTTAAATAACTGGAACATTGTAGGGTTATATTTGAGAATTTTAATAAAGTAAATTTGTTCATATTTAAGGGTAAAACATGAATTAATCTAAATTAGATTCAAAATTTAGATTTGATGTTTATAATGATGAAACAAAGCTGGGTTTTTAATTTCATAATTTTGAAATTTATTTTGGATTATTTTGAATTTGCTAAGTGGAGAAAAGGGTTAATTTCGAGTAACCAATTATTAAAAATGATGAAAATAATTATTTTGCCCTGAATCTTTGGGATAAGGTAAAATATGATATATTTGGATTTTGGTGAATTTTTTTATTTTTCCCATTAAATTTTGATTTTCTATGAATTAATTGGTGAAGGAAAGAACCGGTTAATTAAGGTTAGTTAACTAATTGATTAGAGATGTATCTAACAAATTCTAAAAAGTAAACCATAAAGCAAGAAATTAGCCAATAAGAATTCGACACCAAATGAGATTAGGTGAAAATTGCTACCTAATAAAGCAAGGAATCGGTTTTCAAAATAATTACAAATATGCCATTTTTATGCTCATGATAGTCTATATTACTAACCCAATATGGCTTCGTTAAAGTCATAACATGATAACTCTTTGAGCCCAACCCTCGAAATCTATCAATACATGATGGCTATTTGTAGTTATCTCACGGTAGCATTGGTAGCTGTCAACTCTAGGTGGCTACTTAAAATCAACTCACGATGACTATTTGATGTCAAGATGTAAAGGCTTAGTGAAGCTATTAACATACGATGGCTTTGAAATAGTTAACACACGATGGATATAAAGAGGTTAACACACGATGTCTATAGAGGGGTTAAAATGCAATGGCTCTAGGAAAGTTATCCCTCATCGCTACATGAAGTTCAATATGCGACTGCTTTTAAGAAGTTGACACACGATAGCTAAAATAACCACATGATGGCTTAGGGTTGAAATAAAGAAGGAATTTTAAAAGGTTAAATTCATGTTAACTTATTTTTGAAATAAAGGAAAGCATAGATAAGTTAATAAATGATAGGATATCATTTAAATTAAAAGATAAAAATGTTTTATCTAAAGAAAGTGAGGATACACTATAAAAACAATAAAAGAAATAGGTTGACTTATGATCATAATGATATACCAGCTCATAGAGTTAATGAATGGCAGGGTGCCTTAACTATTAGTCTAAAGTCCAATGGTATATGACAGGGTGCCACGATAGGTTTCATTCCTAAAAGATTTATAAACTCTGAAGGGAAGTTATGGCAGGATACAATGGCAGGGTGCTAATACATCAGGTTAGTGTTAAAACAAAAATAAATAAATCGGAATGAACGATAGCGGTTTTGGGACTAATAGAGGCTATTGACACATAGTAAGGACGATTTCTATAATGTATTCAGGGTATTTACATTCAACCTCTTACAAGAGTCAGGGTGGCTCTAGTCAAGGTGGCCGCCATTGGTGAAATGAGTGGTCATATCATTAGGCGCTGTTGTTCGAGAAAAGATAAACCCGTGATAAATAGACATAGGGATGCAATCACTAAACAAGTTAGTGATAACTCAATGATGGAAGCCTAAAACAAGATATTAGGTGATATTTGATTGGATAATGAATGATTGTATGACATGTTCATAATGGGATGATGAGTATAGGTATACTCAATCTAAATTGATATATGACATGGTTCATAACTGGATAATAAGTTAGGGTACACTTCTTGATTGAATGTATGCACATGGTTGCTTTTTATGTAAGGGTGTTCACATATATCATGTATTTTGATGATGATGATGATGTTAGGGGAAAACCCATTCCCCATTAGCAGCGCTGTCTCACTATAGATGAGGAGGATGAATATTTTACTCATACCAGGCTTTATGTCTGATTTGTGTTGAATTATTTCCAATAAACTCACAGTTACTCATTCAAGTATGTTGAGTTTATGGAGTAAACATGTATCTATTGGAAGGATGAATAAAGGTTTCAAAGACGAAGCAGGAGGCTTACCTAGTGAATGAAAATGTATTTCAATTTCTGCTATGTAAAACAGGGAATTATAACTAGTTATGTGTTATGTTGGTATCTTCATATATTGGACAAAAAACTATTCTTATTTTCTATTATATTTACCCTTACGTGGGAATGAAATGGGTAAAGGAAAATATAATGAACTATGTAGTTCAAATTGATGTAATGGAAAAGTTATTTGGCTCCTCAGTTTACTGAACTCACTTTTTGTTGGAAAATGATTCGGTGATGACCGCAACATCATCGACATCTATTTTCGAATCTTGAAGTGGGGAATGTTACAAATGTTTTCTATGATTTTTTAAAAGCAAATTAAGAAAATTTTAAAATAAATTAAGACGGCCGAATGGTTATGATAGGGAGCCGACAGGCAAATAATTATTGACGAAAGATAGTTTAATTAAGTGTTATTTGATTGGTCGAGAGACCAGATCCACAATGTATGTTGAACGTTTAGTAAGGTACTTAATAATGTTCAAAAAGGACTAAATCAAACAAATTAGAAGTTGGCACATATAAAGTGATTGTTAGGCATGCAGATTGTATATTCAGATGTGTGCTAAGCATAGTAGTGCCAAACTTAATTAAACTGAAACCTAAGTAACAAGACTTAAGTAAGAAAATTTATGAGGTGTTCCTTTAAGTTCACTAAGCGAAATAGACCTCGAGGGCCAAAGGCAGACCGAGTGCATGAAGGCGCTTAAAGGAACAGCTATAAGTTGAGGAGGAGATTTTAGAAATTTAAAGATCTAAATATCATAAGTCACCTAAGCTTAACTAATATAGGCTTCCTAAACACAATCAGATCTAATGATTGACGATGGTGTTTAGCTCTTAGTAGAGTGTTTGAAACTGGAACTAGTAACTTCCAAAGGATGAAATGCATGCTAAGGTTTAGATAACTGAAATAGGTACTTAAACATTAACGATAATGTAATAAGTAGTAAATGATGACCAAATAAAAACCGGACTTCCTCTAGCTTGATGATCAGCTAATTGGAAAGCCTGATAATGAATGGTTACGTCATTTATTTGGTTGATGATGTAAGGCATGTGCCTGTCAAGAGACTGACAACATTGATGTAAGGCCCGATCCGATGACCTAGACGAAGTAGGCGTGAGGCAGGGTGTGGCAGTCAAAACAAAAAGGAGAAGGTATAAGGCCGTGCATGGCAACCAAAACCAAAAATGTGGTGCAAGGCTCAAGGTGGAAACCGTTTGAACATGAAAGCAATTGATGTAAGGCCTAGAGTGGCAATGGTGGAAGATGCAAGGCTAGGTATGGAAGTTAAGAAATCAAGAATGAAGTAAATGTAAGGCTTAGAGTGAAAGCCAAAATACGAAAGCATATTAATGCCTAGAGTGGCAGCTGAAATATGAAAATGAAGCATGCATGAGGCTGGGAGTGGTAGTTGAATTGTAATAGTAATGGTATAAGGCCTAAGTAGCAACCAAGACCGTTAGTGTGTTTGTAGGAGTTAAGTAAACTATGCAGGCATAAGGCCTATGAAGCAAACAAAGGTTAGGACTTTAAGCATACATCTTTTGTAGTGAGATTAAGGCCTTAATAGCAGCCGAGACTAAGGTATTTGGTTATAGTTAGTTTCATCAATGGATATGGTTTTGTACTCTTAATAGTTTAGTTTCAAATATGGCCATAATAAATGTGTAAAACACTTAATATTGTGTATGCTTATACTTGAAGTTAATTAAATGAGTATTTTTTTATAATGAGTTGAAAACCCATTCCATGCTTTAGCGTTGTGGTCTCATTATGTTTTATGTTTAGGATAATATGTTACTCATACCAAAATTTATGTCTAGCCCGTATTTTTATTCTTGTTTCCCTATAAACTCTCAGGTACTCGTTCGAGTAGGCCGAGCTTATGGGCTTAGACAAGTTGCTTTTAGGATTCAAGCTTAATATGAAATTCTATAGGATCTTGAGTAATATGAATAAATCTTAACTTAAGCGAGTTAATCTAAAAATGGAGATAATAACTAGGAAAAGTAAAAAGTACGATCACGCTAGGATTTTTATACTGGTTCGGACCTCCCGTCCTATCTCCAGTCCCCAAGCTCTTCCTAGGAATTTCATTATCCAAAATACCTCACCTAACTCGGAGGAACAGGTTTGCAACCGCTTGCGCAACCGAACACGACTTCTCAAAATTCTAAAGAAAAATCTTTGCTTATTGACTTTAAAGTGTTCCTCACAACATGGATAAGTTCAGCTACACCTTTCCCATAATCTCTCTTAATGATGGATATATGATGTATAAGAAGTAGAGAATTTGTTTTTGAATGCATTTAAAACCGTTTAGAAATCAAGATTTGAAAGAACAAAGAATAGAATGAAAAATTATATTTAAAACTAAAAAGAAAACTATATTGATAGAGTTAAAAGGTTGCAATAAAGAGTTATAATTGAAAGAAATAGCCATTAAAAAGAGGTGCAACCTTTGGAAGAAAGAAGACTCCAATTTAAAATTTGTTATTAATGCCGTCTAGACGTCTAAATTCTGATTTAGATGTATAAAACAAAATTTAAAGAGATACTTCTATGTTTTAAAAACTGGCTATTTTTAGATATTTAAAAAGTTCAGTCGGATCTCAGAATCCATGATTGGATTTCTGGTTGAAATATTCAAATGTCTGAAATAAAAATAAGTTATAAAGAACAGGAATATTCGGACATTTGAGGCTTTTATTCAAACGTATGAATATTCAATCAGATGTTTGAAAAGTTATTTTAGACGTCTTATTTCAGTGTTTTTGGAACCCAAGAGTAAATAATTTAAGAAGCCCATGGTTCATACGTCCGAAAAATGTTTGTTAGACATCTAAATTACAATCCGACTTTTCATTTTAAATTTTTTTATAAAAAAAATTAAATATTTAAAATATTTTTCTAAGTAAAATCAAGTTATAAAATATATGTATGCATGTGTAACATCATCAAGGAGATTGTACAATGTAAAATCATCTAAGACTTACAAAAGACGATGACTTTATTCATATACTTCTATAGTTCTTCAAGCTTGAAAACTCATCGATCATTTTGAGTTTTCCTTCATAAGTTTGTCTTCTTTGATAAGAAGCTATACATTTACATTTGCATAGTTGTCATAAATCAAAAAACAAGAAGGTAGGCTTGAACATTCTTCCCCTTTTTGATGATGGCAACATACACTTGAAAATTTATAAGACATGGATCTATGCACATGAACAATACTCCACCTATCAGTATGCCTGGTTTTTCTCCCCCTTTGTCATCAACAAAATGAAATATATGTGAGAGAAAAAACAAATATAAGGAATTATGCACATACATATGAATAATTTCACAAGTGGAACAAAAAAATGCTTCACAACATAAACAACCAAATGTGCAACACCAGAATGTTTTACAAACCAACTGCAAACTAGCACAGGTGGAAGACCGATATTGTTTCGTAAAGTTAAACATAACCAGCTATAAAAAAACATAAGTTCCATAGGAATTATTACAAATACAAGATTTACAAAGAAAATAAAGCAAAATAAGAGGAAAGATACCTAGCTCTATAAATTAAAAAGAAAGTTGAATGACCAGAAGTAGAAGATGACATCCTCTAATCTTCTCCTCTGCTTTGACTTCCTTGCTTACCTCCTGAAGAGGATGAACAAGACATTCCACTAAGCTTCTTTCAAATCTTTCCAATAAATGACATCATTACATTCATCTTTTTCTCCATTTTGTTCATTCTAGAGCTAAAAGACCTCATACTGTTACTCATTCTTTTATCTATTTTTATTTGATTTTTTGATGTAGTTACTTGGGCTTCATAAATTTTTTTCCAATCTCCTTTATTTTCATCCACTTATACTTCTTTACTTGGAGAATCACTTTCATTACCCTCTTCATCACTCTCTTAATTTCTTCAATTGGTTTCTCTCCTTTGTCGGGTCAAGAGGATGATTCTACCATGGATTCGTATGGATTTAGCTTTACAAATAGATTTTGTATGGGTCATATAAAGGAGGATCTTTTGGCCAATGCATCAAGCTAAAAAAATTTCTTTCCAGATTATTTAACTTTTACCAAAATGGACCGAGGACCTTAAACTCCTTGAGATCTCAAGAGACACACAATATAAGGGCTATAAAAAATAGTTATTCGCCTTTGCTTGAAATAGAATCTAATTTCATAATAGATAAATAAAGCCTACACAATTTACTTGAATATTTCCAAAATTAGCGTACAAGGCTTGAAAATCAATATCATATTTTAACTCAAGACTACCCATCCTTGAGATAAAGATACCGATCATCATCCTTGCTAGAAGTCTAGGCCTGGGCATAAATCTTTAGAGGTTTTATTGGCCAAGGTAGCATTTTTATTTTAAAGTTGATAATTAATCTCGTCTCGTCCTCATTCATTGAACTCCACATCTTAGAGATCGATTCCCTCATAAACAAAATTTAAAATATGTCCAAAATCGGTCTTGTGAAATTTTAAAATTCTCCCATAAACACTTGCCCAAATCCATCTTAATTCATTGTTTAGTTTAATACTTTTGATGTTGAGATTAACCATAAAAAGTTGAATAGATAAATTATCAATCCCAACATTATTGTCACCAAAATTAATCAAAGAGGCGATTCTTTCTATTAATTGGATTTTTAATCCAGCAGAATTCTACAGGAGTTAGAACACCCAGACTATGCCAGAATGACTTGAAACTTGAACAAAGCATCCAAAGGAACAAAGCAATAACACTCAAGGAAATTCAATCAAGAATAAGCTAAGGAGATGGATCACTGGCGATCCATCACTTATGGATCGCTAGCGATCCATAAGGATGCAGTGTGAGTCATCCTAACCTCTTGCATAATGATCTACTACCTCTCTAAGAATACTTACCAAGTTTCATAGCATTCCAAGCAGCATAGTTCAAAAAGTAAATACTTATCTGATTCAAACTGTTTACCCACTTTTTGACCAAAGCAGCTAACTTACAATGGACCTAGAGAACTCATATAGAGTCGGATTGATTTAAAATTTTGGGAGAATACTTAGAAGACAGAGGAGAAGGCTCACACAAAAATAGCATGATTGGAGAAGGTATGATGGGTCATTGGCGATCTATCTTGATGGATCGCTAGCGACCAATGTAGCTTCGTCTCCATCACTTGAAATTCATGGTGTTGGTCCACACACTCTCTAGAGTGTTCCTGCAAAGTTTCGTATGATTTTATTAAGTTTTGAGTGAGTTTTGGATGATTCATTTGGACCAGATGACCCATGAAGATGGATGATCAAACAAACTCCAAACGACTTGATATTTATACAAGACACTCAAATAGAAGATAGGAAGACAACCAAATGGTATTATGTTGGATTGTTGTTACATTTTTAGAATGGATGAAGCAAAAATATTCCAAGTAATTGGATCGCTAGTGATCCATCAGCTATGGATCGCTAGTGATCCATCAGATTGGCTTGAGTCGCCTTCAAACTTTCTAAGCTCCTTCGTGGCATCATGTGCAGGCTACTGGCAATGTAGGCCTAGCCTAATAGCTCTCCAACCCCTATAAATACTCACCTATCTGCAACATAGATAGCTGCTGAAACTCTGCAAAAACTACACTTCTCCTTCCATACAACAGTCATCTAGAGGGTTCATAGTGATTCTCCAGTGAACTCTAACACTGGTGACTTGATCTAAGTTACAAGATTCATTTGCATTGTAACCAGATTCAACTTATAATTGATGTCAGTCAATAATAAAAGATATAAAGTGGACATAGTCTTCATTAATAGTCGAACCACTATGAAAATATTTTTATTTTTTTACTATTTCTTCTCTTTTACATTGATTCTCTATAATATTGCTCTGTAAGAACAGGGCTGGTGCTTTCACACTCGATCTAGGATGTTGATTTATTTTTTGGGTTAACATTTTGGTGCTTTCACTGAGAACCCAACTCAGGCTTAGATTTAGCTATCTACCTTGGATTGAATAGGTTCAAAAATTAGATCCTCAGTCTCTACTTAGAAGATTTGCTGTTGAGAATTAATGGCATCAGAAAGAAAGAGAACTACCTCTGGAAGATCCAAAGGAGCTATTGTTTTTAGAGAAGAAACAAACCCTCGACAAATTGAAGTCAACAACCCTAACAACCTGCTGTTAGAAGCCAACTTTGGAGATTGGGTTCCAGGATCCTCCGCATAGAATGAAGTTGTGACTAAGACAGAATTGAACAAGATGGTTGATGAAATTAACCATAAAATGACAAATAGTCAAAAGGATCTTATGGAAAAGATATATTCTCTCTTAGCGCTCCAATCACTAACTACTCCTAGAACGGTGCCTGAAGCCATGGCTGCTATGGAGTAAGAGCATGCTTCTGTTTCTGGCTTGAACGGAAGATATAGAAGGCTAAAGCAAAAGGAAGCAATGGGCGGAGCTCTAAGAATCAAGATGGAAGAAAATGTTAACACTCCACCAACTACAAAAGCACTTGCTACAAACTCGAACTTAGGGGTAAAAACCCCATAGGAAGTTATAACGATGGCTCTCTTCGGTTCTGAATATGACAAACAATTTAAGGAAGACAAATTGGATAAAAATGCCAATATGCAAAATGCTAGAGAAGCTCTAAAACCCGTGTCGCAGCATAGTGCCCAACAATGAACAAGGAACTGCTACTCAAACGGTACTCCTGGAGGAAGGAGAACCAAGAAGTTATGATACAAATCAAGATCGATTACAAGGCTAAGCTCCCATGGTATATTGTGATGGCTCCCAACTGACCAACTTCCAATCCTATCCTGGAGCTCCCATCGTCGAATCACGAATGGTCGAAAATCATCAAAAATGGTCGTTGAAAAATTTACTTTAGGGTTGACTCGATGTCAAACTCAGGTAACCGCCTATTTGACTCGAAGTAGAATCTGGAAGTCCTAACTCGAAGTTGAACTCAGGCAATCGCCAATTTGACTCGAAGCAAACCGAGAAAATTCTAGCCTGAAATCAGAATCGGGCAAAACAAATATTTTCTCCAAGCAAAAATGCAAATGGCTCCATGCAACGTTTGTCAACAACCCAGCACTTCACTCTAAGCAAACCATGTACTGACTCCAAGCAAATGACAAATTTTCTCCGGTCGGACTCCAAGTGAAATACCACCGATTCATCAATACCGATGGATCTTCTTTTTCACATAACTCGAAGATGCGAACTCCGAATCCCTTGAATTTTGGAATGCAACCTTATGGGGCCTTCTTTGTAAGCCCAGACCGATCTTACCTAGTTTGAAATTTTTGTGGGATCGTCGCTAATCCACGACCGCATTATAAGTTATTTTTCATTCATTCGGCATTTCCAATCATCAAGCATAGACAATCATGCATATATCATTCTCAAGCATTATAAACAATCGTAACTTGAAAACGGATTGGTCTGACAACAATTAGAGCATCTTCCCCAATCAAGACCCATTCACCGAAGCCATTCAACATGAAAAATATCAAAAGATGTTTATCATGCCAACTATACCTTTTATACAACTGTACAACTGATTCGAAATTGCTTTTTTTTTACAGATATGACTTGCATGTGGTCAAAGTAAGTTCTACGGGTGCAGTCTACTACAAGGCCCTTGGGAATCATCATTAAAGGATGAAACAATCTACTACCCTTGAAGAATTCTTGGAAAGGCAAACCAGTTCTAAAGACCAGAAGTAGTGCAATTGGAAGGAAGCAAACCCAACAATTTTCCAAAAGACATATCAAATGGTGAAGGAGCCACAAGACCTCAGGGACCTTCTGCCCAAGCAAGGCTATTAAGACCCAGTAGAATAGCGCCCTAGCTAACTAACAAAATTAGACGAAAGGATGATTATCAAAAAACACTCTAACTAGCTAGAAACTAAGGAATAGGGAAGCACCTAAAGCAATTCCTTCTCAACCATCCTTGTCTACTTTCCATTCTAAATGAGCCGTATGGGACATTGGGGCAGTGTAGATAGCATGGCAAAAGAAATGCTTCTATACCTTCGATGAGTCATGTCGATCCCTCTCCTAAGAACTGTTGTTACTCTGGTAGCGTCGAGAAGTCTTGTCCAAAATAACGTCGCACAAACAGATCCAATCCCCTAGTCTCTAGGAACCGATAAAACTGTGTTCTCGCGAGCAGAATCCTAAAAATTCCACTTGAAGTCATTGAATCATTGCTTTAATACCATTAGACCATTAGACACGTGATCCAAAAACTCTTTGGAGTCGATTAGTTATCGCTGCAAGGCCGTCTGATCATCGGACATTCGACCAAAATTTCTCTCAGAATCGATAAATTATCATTCCAAGGCCGTTTGGTTGCCGGACTTCCAACCACAAATCCTTCATGAACTAAAGTGTTGTGAAGATCTTCCATGAATTAAAGCATCACGAAGGCGAACTATTAGATCAACAGTTATTTGATCCAAAAAAACCCTTCATGAACCTGAAGATCTTTTATGAACTAAAGCATCATGAAGGTGAATTGGTAGATCAGTGGTCATCTAATCCAAAAATCCCTTCATGAATATGAAGGTTTTTACGAGCTAAAGCATCATGAAGGCAAACCGGTAGATGCACAGTCATCTGATCCAAAAAACCCTTCGCGAACGTGAAGGTCTTTCATGAACTAAAGCACCGTGAATGCAAACTGGTAGATCAACTGTCATCGGATCCAAAAAACCCTTCGCCAACATGAACGTCTTTCACAAACTAAAGCGTTGTGAAGATAAACCGATAGATCAGAGGTCATCTGACCCAAAAAACCCTTTCGTGAATGAGAATGTCTTTCACAAACTAAAGCATCGTGGAGGCGAACTAGTAGATCAGCGAAATTGATGTACAACTGATATCCGCATAGGTGAACCGGAAGATCAGCTGTTATTTGATCCAAAGCCCCCTGAAGTCATGCTCCGGGGCCACAAATCGACAATCATATCGGTCACTCCACATAATTGACAGAATCATTTCCAACAACCAATGAAACAAACAGTGCTGAACTCCGGAGCTTCAAAGTCGCTCAAATGAACTAAGCCAAAACTGAACCGACCTTGTGGTTAATCAGAGGCTGACTCGAATCTAACCAAGACTTAGAACTCGGGAGAACCACAACCACTGGACTGTGGGCAACTAGAGGAGTTGCAGAGAGATCCTAGGTACAGTTCAAGTGCGCCAAAATCCCTATGGCATGGGGGGAACCGCACACACTTGAATAGCCATAGGAAGGTCGAGACTAATCATACCACAGCTCTGTTATGCCCAATCAAAAATTATGGCATTCTGACAACTACTGACTTAACGACCTCGCTAACGCAATAAACGAAATAAAAGATGATACTTGCTTACTTCTTCCTAACTCCTCCTTTACCACCCTTGGTGACTAGATCCTTTTCCTCTTAGAATGTATGCTAGTTAAAGACCAATTCTCTTAAGGCAGTTTGGACCAACAACTGAGAGTCTTGCCTTGAGCTCCCATAAGCTCTTTCATTATAACCATCTCCATACGGTCGTCTTTCGATCTCTCCACCATGGCAAATTTATTTTTGTGGCCATGCACATCTTTTCGAAATATCAAAGGATCATCCAAGCCATGGTTACCCAATCAAAAAACCAATTATCTCTCAGAACTGATGAAATCATGTTCCAGCGAAGTCAAATCGCCGGATTGGTAAGAAAACTCGATCCTTACCTTCTAAGAACTGGTATCGCTCCTCAGCCACTGGGAAGGCCCAAACCATTATGCGCATCCCGTAAGCCACATACTCCGCCGCATATCACTTCTTACGCCGTGGAACCACACTATCGACGCACGAACTCCACACGTTACCCAAAGACTGGTAATGTCAAAAAGTTCCAAACCATTCTAGATCGATGGGTTGTATCAATCTAATAATCCACGAATTTCGTAAGCCACGCACTGTCAAAAGCCGCATAATCCACAAGTCATGCACTCTCAAAAGCCGCTCATTTTGTAAGCCTCACACTCTCAAAAGCCATGCATTTTGTAAGCCACGCACGCTCAAAAGGCATGCATTTCGTAAGCCATGCACTTCGTAAGCTGTGTACTCTTAAAAGCTGAGCATTTCATAAGCTGCACAATTACTGCTTGTTGTTGCTCTAGCATCATCAGCAAACCGTTAAAATTTCCGAAGTACCAATGTGGTCCCAAAAATACCAGGAAACTTGTATATTACAGGATTAACAGGGATGAACTCCCGTTACTCGAAAAACCAACATTTCTCCGGTAGTGCCACAAAGTTCACAAACCAAGAAGTCAACAAAGAATTATGATCTTTGACCAAAGTTAATGTACAAAATATCTAAATTCAAGATATCCAAGACACGAGTTCCCAGAGATAGGAGCTGCAACGTACTTTTGACACGTGGCTTCCAAAAAGGGACTTAGAACATTAAGTCTCACATCAATTGTTTAGAATAATCGGCCCTACGGGCTGAGGGACGCATAACATATTAACACTTCATCAGGA
This sequence comes from Allium cepa, assembly GCA_030765085.1. Taxonomy (NCBI): domain Eukaryota; kingdom Viridiplantae; phylum Streptophyta; class Magnoliopsida; order Asparagales; family Amaryllidaceae; genus Allium; species Allium cepa. The sequence continues at coordinate 209,948,087 of CM060940.1, read as the reverse complement.
TAGAAAATTGCTCCAACTTGCAATAAAAGGAGGAACTTACCATCGTCTAGAGATAGATGACGACGGAAGGCATTTCCAGAATCAAATCATCAACGCACAAGTCTCAAACCCCAGCTTGCACAAAACCAACTGTTATCCAAAGAAAGACAATGACAAGGAGAGAATGCTCGAAACCGAGCAGCTAAACCATTGAATCTTTAAGATTGGAACCAACAAATAAAGTTAGTATCTACAATAATGCTATTAGCCAACCATAACGCATATGGCCTGAAATAAGAAAGGTTAAGTGTCATAGATTCAAGACAAACACTACCGAACTCTATCGGTCCGTGATCAGGATAGGAACGAGTGCGGTCATACTGGAGACAATGTGATGGATCGCTCCATAATTTTTAAATTTTCTATAAGAACCTGAAATTTGACACCTAGAAATGAAGAGTTCCGCCTAGAAATGAAGGGTTCCGTAGATGAAGTCAGATCATGATATAAATCGGTTAGAGGAAATCCGATTTTTCATGAATAAGAATAACCATGGAATTGATAAAGAAACAACCTTGCATTCCCAAGGGTAACACTTTACAGTGATGAACAAGGCTAGGAAATGGAAATGCTTGGGATTCCCATCCTTCCAAAACACGGTGTATCCCGAAGTTAAGCAACATTGAGAAAAATAGCCACATTTGGTTGAAAGGGATCTACTCAACTATACAGGATCAGATGAATGATTCAATACTAACCAACATGACTCTAACATTGCACGAAGACAGGTAGTATTAAGAAAAGGCTTCCACAATCCAATCATCGAAGTGAAAGTTTTTGAAGACTGAAACTAGTGCCCTCTTGGATTAAAAGCATAGCCGGATCGATAGGGAAAATCGATTCCAACCTCCTGAGTGTTGGTGTTGCTCGGGAAACGCTAATGCCTTTTCTCATTTCCTAAGTACCGATGTTGCCCCAGCAATGTTGGGAAACTTTCTATTTCATAACTATCGATATTCCTCCAGCAACGTCGAGAACCCCTCTATTACCTAAGTACTGACATTGCGCTAAAAATATCAAGAAATTCGCTATTCACTATATACCGATATTGCCTCGGGAGTGCCAGTAAAACTTTAATCTACAGGTTCGATGTGAAACACTCACCATATTAAACCATCAATGCACTAGCTTCTGGACATAGAAGTTGGTCCTCAACTGAGATTCTACGCTTGTCTTCATAAAACTATCATTGCCCAAAAATGGGCAACAACAGGAAGGCATAAACTTTCATAGGTCAGTCGGATGGTTTGACCTTTCATCACAGAAATCGACCACTGCACAGGAAAAAAAGCAGCGTCGAAAGGAAACTTAGGATTGAATTACTCATGTGCTAATTTCTATAGATGAAGCTAGTGAACAACCGAATTTTCGAATTCAGTTTAGAAAGAATTTAGATACAGCCAAAAGATAGGCAGCCACGAGGAAGTGTTGCTTGGAACCAAGTAGCTAGGTTATCAATTCCCTAAGACAAGAATTAGCATTTGAACATAACTTTCGTGATGACAGGAATCAAGCAATGCATGCACAGCTAAGGACATGTAGGGATAATCATGGAAGGTCGAAACTAAAACCATCGGACTTCCTCAATCCTAGAATAGGATTGAGAGCCAGACCAGGGGCAATCGAATCATTTGTCACAAACCTCTCCATCTCTCACAATCGCCCAAATACTGGCATTCAAAATAGTTAGTCCCTCGAGCAGGGATAGACATATAAATAATTGATCAAAAGAAATGTTGCAAAGTCGAAACAAAAATAACTATGAGGTTGGTTAGATAACGGTTCTATATCGCAAAACAACGCATTTTGGCAGCAAAATCGCCAATAAAGAAAATGAATGATTTAACATTTAGAAATCAACGTCGCTCACAGTTTGGCACTAGCGATAAAGACCGATGACCTACTTACATTTTAACTAGATCATTTGGTTCCAACTTGAAGTAATATGCCACTACTCGAAGTTTGTTGATGCTAAGGAGAAACCCCCAGATTGAAACTATCAATACATCGGCTTACGAAAACAGAAGCAAGAGTTTGATTGAATCTTCAGCCCTACCTTCTGGCATCTCATGCTATCTGAAGATTCACAACATGAAGGAAAATCCATAGAGTTGAGTCATCCATGCATGAGTTTCTAAAGATAGAAACCTATACATGATTAGGTTCTCAACACTAGACCTGGAAGAATTCACTCTAGCAGAAGATGATGGCAACGCGTCCTTGCAGCATATGTACCCAGAATGACATTGGATGACGATGTCAACTTAGAGGAATTCAATTATAGTCAAGAAACATACATTATTGAAAAAAAATCAGAGCTTGGAATCAAGCATCAAAGTCCCTAGTTCCTAGAGATAGGAGATATCGTGTTAATCAAACTGGGGTAATCGAACATATTGCCGAGGAGACCTCGTCTCCTAAAAACATATGGACGTAATATTAAGAGAAATAAGCCCTATGAACTATGGCATATACAGCAACACTTTGTTGAAACAAACTCAATTGAGCATAAGTAGGGATTAGCTACAGAACTGTCTAAATCAAGTGCCCTCATAGTTCTGAACAAAGCTATGAAATAGAATATGCCGAAATGACCGCAGAAGTACTATTTACATGTATAGAATTACAGTAAATGAGTATGCTGCACATGAACACAAGAGGTGTAACAATGAGAAAAAGCAATGATCGAAATCGAGCAATTAAATTAATAGTCCTTGGAGACAAAGGCTGGTGTGCAGATTGAATTCCAAAAAGCGTAAAGGAAGGATAACTGCAATCGAACAAGTCATGCGCTAGTTTTCAAAGATTAAAACTGTGCCTGATAGAACTTCAACTCTACAAGAGTAGCTATGCCTTGTAATTTAACTATAATCAATCATACCAACATGACATGAATAATATGTGAAGCCTAGGTTATGAAGTAGCCAGCTTCTACAGTAGTTGAAGTCCCTTCGCCAGACTAAAGATTATATGACCGAGAAGTCATTTTTGATGATAAAACTTGGCATTCGACCATATCGAGATCACTGGAGATAGAAACGGGAAGAGCGATATGATTGAATCATCCACTATATACGATTTTGGAACAAATTGTTGCATTAGAATTCAAAATGGCAACAGGAACTTAACCAAGTCCTCGAAAAGAAACCGTTAAAGACAAAGATCAAGATTTCACTCCAGAAGGGCATGCAATTGTTCGAGACAAAACTTAGCTTCATCGCTGGTCGAGTTGAAACTATATAGCTCGACTCCAAAACTACATCATGCACCCACTTACCGACCTAAACCTTGTGTAGACTATGGAGCAAAGATTGCATCCTCAATACTAGGAATTGAAATTCAGATCGAAATCAAAAAATGAATTGTTATCAATAGTCAGTCAATTGAAAATAACATCTTGAAATGGACTCCAATGATTCACTGAAATTCATAGAGTACTAATCTGAAAATTTTCTTATTCCAGTGCACACTCTGTTTCCAACGAAAGCATACTACGGGGGAAAAATGTTAACTGGATTTTTAACACAGCAGAATTAAATAGGAGTTAGAACACCCAAACTATGCTAGAATGACTTGAAAATTGAATAGGGCATCCAAAGGAACAAACTAGCACTCAAGGAAATTCAGCCAAGAATAAGCTAAGGAGACTGATCGCTAGTGATCTATAAGGATGCATTGTGAGTCATCCAAACCTCTTGCATAATGATCAACTACCTCTTCTAAGAATATTTACCACGTTTCATAGCATTCCAAGCAACGTAGTTCAAGAAGTAAAGACTCATCGAATTCAAACTGTTTATCCACTTTTTGACCAAAGCAGCTAACTTAAAAGGACCTAGAGAATTCATATAAAGTCGGATTGATTTAAAATTTTGAGAGAACACTTAGAAGACATCTTGATGGATGATGGAGAAGGTATGATGGGTCGTTGGTGATCCATCATGATGGATCTTTAGGTACCTATGTAGCTTTGTCCCCATCACCAAAAATTTATGATATAGGCCCCACACACTCTCTAGACTGTACCTGAGAAGTTTAGAATGATTTCATTAAGTTTTGAGTGATCTATGAATGATTCTTATGGACTGGATGACCCATGAAGATGGATGATTAAACAAACTCCAAACGGCTTGATATTTATACAAGACGCTCAAATAGAAGATAGAAAGACAACCAAATGGAGACCACTCAAAAATACCCTAAGTACATGGATCGCCAGCGATCCATGCCCCTTGGATCACTGGCGATCCATGGAATTATGTTGGATTGTTATGACATTTTCAGAAAGGATGAAGCAAAAATATTCTAAATAATTAGATCGCTAGTGATCCATCACCACAGGTTCACTAGCAATCCATCAGATTGGCTCGGGTCACCTTCAAACTTTTTGAGCTCCTTCGTGGCATCATGTGTAGGCTTCTAGAATAGTAGGCCTAACCCAATAGCTCTCTAACCCCTATAAATACTCACTTATCTACAATGTAAAGAGGATCTTCTGGATTGGCTGTTGAAACTCTTAAAAAACTACTCTTCACTCTTCTTCTTCCACGCAATAGTCATCTGTAGGGTTCACCGTGATTCTCCAGTGAACTCTAACACTGGTGATTTGATCAACTTACAAGATTCATTCGCATTGTAGTCAGATTCAACTTATAATTGATGCTAGTCAATAATAAAAGTTATAAAGTGAACGTAGGCTACGTTAACAGTCAAACCACTATAAAAATCTTCTTTTCTTTTTACTATTTCTGCTCTTCTTACATTTATTCTCTATATTGTTGCTCTACAAGAACAGGGATGATGCTTTCACACTCAACCCTGTGTGTTGATCCTTTTTTTGGTTAACACTTTCTCTATATGTTAAATTTCTAAGCCTATATGATGGAAAATCTTCAAATTTATAAAACAGTAACCGTAAAAAAACTTCCCTTTTCCAAGGTCTTTAAATCTCGTAGTGCTTTCTTAATCATGGTAAAGCCACTCCATAAGTTATTTTTGAGTGATTGTGGAGCTTTCAGCCTTCTCTACCTTTCTCTTCTTTTGGGTGCTTTTGGTGGCATAATGGTAGAGAAGATTGAAGGATTAGAGGAGATTAAAAATTGATAGGAAATTTTGGCTTGGAATTAGAAATTGAGGCCTAAAAATTCAAATTAGGGTTTGCAAATTTTGAGAATTTCTGTTTTCAGGGGATAAAGGTAAATATAAAATGAGGAGGAGAGATAAAATTTATCTAAAAAGCAGTGGGGGAAGTGGATAACAAACGATAGGTGGAAAAGTTTTTCTATCAGGTTACCAAATGTCAAATTTTTTCATCCAGATGTCTAAATTTTCATGCATACTTTTAGTTGATGAATTCAGACATCTAATTTGGTCTATGTACCAACACGAGAGAAAGGAAGAAATTAAAGGCAATATTTAAGAATTCTGACCCAATTTCTCAAACGCCTGAATGTATCTATAAATTAACCTGAGAGGTCACTTGCCCATTAAAGCATTTTTCAAATGTATAATGGTATTTTCAAATTCTTAGTTGAATGATAAAATAATTTCAATAGCTACAAGCAACCAGATATTCGAACCTGACATTCGATTTTCTAATCAGTTGTCTGGGAGATCATTCAAAGATCTGAATGATAGATTGAATAGGAAAATTAATCAATTATTATTTAAATCTTTTTATTGAAGCAAGATTTATACACATAAATTTCAATTTCAATTATCGAATAACCTATGTCAATCACGGTATCAGGGAAGAGTGGTTGGATGAGCTTCAGAGGAAGGAGATTTCTTTCGATCATAGATTTTCAACGGTTTTGATATTACCATAGGAAGACTACATTTACTATTGATTTCGATATTACCATAGGAAGACTACATTTACTATTGATGTTTGTTTCTCATACGTGTTGCACCACAGAAGGCAGTCAAAGTCTTTCGATAAAATTTAATTTCTCCCCTGTCTACATTGCTCCATCCTCATCTCTCTTTACTCCTAAATGATTGCGTCCTATTGCTCTATTAATTTACATCGAGCATATTTGAAATTATTTTTTGTATTAAGTAACAACTGGAAGTAAATTTTTCTTTAACTCTTTTTCCTTGAGACGAATATTCACTATATTCTTCCGATGAAGAAGAATTTATTTTAATAGAGGAAGAAGTGCTATTTTTGAAAGCCATCCTTTATATAGAGAATATTGATTTCAAAAGCTTTCTAAGGCGAGATATACGTAGATAGGAAAAACTAAAAACAAATAGATTATTTTAATTTGATGATTTAGATTTAATTTTTAATTTTATCTAGAAATTAATTACCTTTATTATTTTAAGGTAAATATAAGATTATTTCATTAAGAGAACAAATTTTCTAATTTTCTTCTTAGGTCCATAAAAACAGTTTCGCCAAGGGGCATTATGAAAACGTCTGCAATATATTTTTCATAGTTGGCAAATTCAAGTGATATGATGCCTTTCTCAACATCATAACATAAGAAATCATGTCTAATGTCAATGTATTTCATACGTAAGTGATTGATTTGATTTTTTGATAACTTAATAACATTAATGGTGTTGTCATACTATATGGGTGAATGTTTTAACAATACAATAATGTCTTGAAGTGGTTTTTTCATGTAGATAACTTGCACACATACTAAGGCCGTAGAAATATATTCTGCTTCATACATTGAGAGTGAAAAAAAAAATTCTCCTTACTAAACCAAGACGTAGGAGACTGATCAATGAAATGGCATGTAGCACTTACACATTTTCAATCCATTTTGCACCCTTCAAAATCCACATTACAATAAGATACGAGTTGAAAAGGACAATCTTTCGAATAGAAAAGTCTATAGTCTCTTGTATTTGGTAAGTACTGCAAAATTCGTTCCATGGCTCGTAAGTATGTTTCTTTGAGATTCGCTTGAAATCTAACACAAAAGCAAACACTCATCATTAAGTCAGGTCCACTAGTCGTTAATATAATAAAGAACCTATCATACTTCTATATGGTTTCAGATCAACTTCTTCACCATTTTCAACTTTTCTAAATACACACTTGTACTTACAGGTATTGGTTTACTAGATCATTTTCCTTTCTAAATAGTTTTAATAAATCATCACCATATTGTCTTGATAAATAAAAATCCTATCATTTAATTATTTAATTTATAACCCAAGAAGATATGTTAGTTCATCCATCATTACAATATTTTCAGTAAATGGTAGTGTTTTTGTGATTTTACAGAAGTGAATAACCAATGTATATTGTTACTGTTTTGGAGTTGCATCGCTGTTCCAAGCGCGATCGTATTTTTGTTTTATCGTTCTAAGTTCTCAAGCGAATAAAAAACTGTGCGGTTAAATGCTGGATATTTTAAATAAATATAAGTCAATACTTATGTACCCAACATACTCTCTACTCCTTATCTTTGCCTCTAAACTTACCACTCCATTTACTTATGTTCAGAAATAAAGAAAAGCAAGATCCGCCCTCATTGTGAAAATAAAAATCAATTCAAATACTTCATTATAAATTTTAAAACTTGGACCCTTGGGTTCTATGAGTCGAGATCTACCTTAAGCAAGAGTATTAGATGTGATTTTGTATTTTGAGCTCGATTATTTTTATTGGAATTATGGTTTGGCCTAATGGGAATTGTAGGTGGATTTGATTAAATCAGAGATTGGATTTGAGTTCATGGAAGAGTTTGTCATCAATGGCCGGTTTTTGGTGGAGTTTAGGGGTGATAAGTATTGCGCGTCTATTTAGGGCCACTTCGACTAGGCCAAATAGCAAATGAGGGAGGAGGTGCGAGCTTATTAAGATGGAGTTGGGTATGTTGCTCTTGCATACGGGTGTACTATGCAATTGTCGGTGGGTCGGATCATGGAGAGATGAGTGCATGAGGGAAGGAGGGAAGTTCGACCATGTCAGTTTTGGGGTATTGGAGTTAGGTGGGAAGAAGGATTAGGCGGCTTGGGTTTGTAATTGTAGGATCGATTTCACCCTAGAGGGGGGGGGGGTGAATAGAGTGATACTAATAATTATAAAAATTTAATGCCTAAGTATATAAAATAATTTCAATAGAGATATAACAGAGTAGCAGCAACACAGATAATACCAGAATAATAAATGCAGAAATAGAACAGCATAGATTTACTCAGCTTCGGCAAAACCCTACCTACGTGCTACCCCCAAGGTTTCTACTAGAAATTAAGTAGTCAGATGCTTAGACATGTAAACTCACGATACCCACTACCGACTAACCTAATTCTATGCTCAAAACCTTACCACAACTTAGCCATTGAGTTGCGAATTCTCGAACTACACCACCGTAGTTCATCCCCTAGTCAAACGATTAAAATTTACAAAAGCTTAAAGGAAAAATACAAATTTAAAAAAAAATTAAAGTAACACAAAACCTTAATTTAAATATAAGCCTTAAAAGGTTGGCCCAAAATAAGTAAAGTAATAAAAGTAAATCCCTTTCTCGTTTATTTCTTCTGCCCGTCCTTGTTTCATTTTCGTTAAAAGTATGGTTGCATTCTTCTGCTTGTTTGTTTCCCTTGATAAAATTAGGGATTCTATGAATTGAAGAAGCCGACTTTGTTGATCGATCAAGTGGGTGTTTTCATGATTGCTTTGACAATCGATTCTTTCTCCACTTTGCACACTGCTGCTCCAATTCGATCGAGTTTGTTTAAAGTGGTATGTGATTTATTCTTTTTGCTTTACTGGTTAACTTGCTTGATTTTGACTTGATTCGAGTGTTGATGATTTATTATTCGTCTGTTTTACTTGAACCCAAATGAATTATGGCCGATGATGTTAAAGGGTTTATATAGGGTTCGAATCCCTTTATTTTCATTTGAATATATTATTCGAATTCATTTGATAATTTTTCTATGGCCGTTCAATTCAACTTGAATGTTGGTGATTTGTACGAACTTTTTCAATTCATTTATCTTCGTTACTTGATTTTCACGGCTTGTTTGATTTTGCTTTGACGATGTTTTCTTGGTCATCACAGTTTAGAATTTGCTGATTTGAAACTATCCTAACTTCGGCACTTTGATTTTGTGATGATATTTTTGAGATGAGAATTTTATCTCTGACTTGTTCAGTTAGTATTCCTTATATTATCTGACTTTGGTTATTTTCGAAGTTCCTTGCTTGATTTTGTCTCGGCCTGTACTTGTGCAACTTGAAATTCCTTATGTAAGTTTCGATCTAATGCTTGTGTACATGTTTACTGCATCCCTATATTTCATGTTGTCCGGTCTTGTTTCACATCACAGTTCGCATTTTGTTGTACTATAATTTAATTTGTATTCTGGACCTTGGTGTTTGCATTGAATCATGTGCAGTTTCACTTGGTATGTTGTATTTGCATTCACCACTTTGCACTATCTACTTGCTCTGTTCACTTCGAGTTGTTTATGTATATACATGGTGCACTGCACTGTTGAGACTACACTTGTATCCCACCTTGTTTGGTTAGATGCACATGTATATATTGTTTATTTTGGTTTTTCTTTGATATTGAGCCGCAGTTATCTTTGTTTGAGATTGAATGCACTTGGCTCTGGTATGTGCACACTGCTTTGACCATTCATGTGTGCTTCAACTTGTTTAGTTCTATGTCACCTGCTAGTTACCTTCTGACAGCATTCAAAACTCCACCTTGGTCAATAGTTCTTTAGTACTTGAATGTATGTTGAACTTGGTATCCTTGCACCTGTTACATTATGTGCTTTATGGTTGATTTAGGTCTAGTCTTGCTTCTCTTGTTCATTTTATTGAACTTGCACCTGTGTTGAATCTAGCTTATAACTCGGGTTTGACCTTATGCTCGTGTCATGACTTTATTTGTATTGCACTTGAGTTGAAAACGGCTTTTGATTTGGTTTGACCTTGTGCTCAACTGTCCCTTTAATTTTATCAAGTGTATATCAGTGTGCACGGCCTTGTGGCACGTACTGTGATACACTGTGCATGTCACAAGTTTTTCGTGTATGATGAATTTAAAATTAAATGATGACGAAAAACCCAATTATTTGAGGCAAATAATATTTTCAAAATACATCTTATTTTGCACAGCAAAAATATTTCTTTTTCAATTTTACTGTAGGTAATTCAGATGCTGGATTCAATCTGGACTGGAGTTGAAGAAAAATATAAGTAAACGAGTGATATGTAATGAGGTAAAATTTTAAGTGATTATTGTATGTGACAAATTGTATTATAACTGAAACTTGTGTGTATATATATACTGAGAGCACAAATTTTACTATTTAAAATTGTAATAAAATATTCATTTGAATAAATATCTATTTGAATTTAAATTCTGTGTTATTTACTTTATTCAAAAAATATTTATTTAATTATGTGAAGGTTAAAATAGTACATTAACAAATACATTTAAATGAATATATATATATGTGTGTGTGTATATGTTTATAATAAACAAACAAAAATCATATACTTGCATATTTAACAATCTCCCCCTTTGATGATAACAAACATATATTTAAGATTTTGAATTTAGTAAATGTATTTGATCATTCAATTTTCTCCCTCTATTTGGATGCTCCCTCTCTACAATAACGATCCCCCTTCATATATGCGTGAGAATAAATAAAAATATGCAAATGAACCTAGATGCAAATTGAAAATACAAAATAAAATATTTGACCTATATTTGTCAAAATCTTAACTTTTCTCTTCCCCTTTTGTTATCAGCAAAAGAGTAATAGTGTTAGAAAAATAGAGATAAAGTGATAGATGTTAGTACAATATTAATACCCAATTGGGTATAAACATTAAATTTCAATAGAAAATCAAACAAAAATCATAAATACTCTGTTAGGTGCATATTCCGCTTTAGAATAATATGGATGATGCCAAACCATATAGCTGTGTCTATTTGTGGTATCTTTATTTCAGGAATTTGAATATCTACTAACCATGCATAACCGCTAGGACTTTTAAATGAGATTAGTATTTTTAAAACAAAAATAAACGAATTCAAGTATCTTCTAACCATGCATAACCATAAGGACTTTTAAATGGGATTAGAATCAACTTGTCTATTTAACTAATCAATCTTGATACGCGTTCCATACATGCATAACCATGAGGACTTTTAAATGAGCATGAAAGCACATAATCAAAAATTCCAAGTAATTCAATCGTGCATAACGGTGAGGACTTTTAAATGAGCATGAAAGCACATAATCAAAAATTCCAAGTAATTAACCCATGCATAACCGTGAGGACTTTTAAATGAAAGTGAATACTTTGGATATTTTTATTTCTAAAAATATAATAAAATGAAAGCAAATAATTTCCCGTTTAAAATACCACATATTGACATACTATATTGGATTTTGATAAGTGATGGTCGATAGAAATATGATAGAAATTGAAATGGTCATGGAATTTTTAACATCAAAAAGTTTTTATAACTCTTGTTTGAATTTCTAATGAAATTTACTAATTATACTGTCTCAAGTTATAATATATGATTAATATCAGCAATCATCATTTTTTTCAATCACTATTTGTCTTTTCGATAATCATTAGGGAGTTAGACTAGTTATGAAGCCATTTAAGATCAAATCCATAAATAATCAAATTTTTTAAAATGACTAATCTGAACAAGGTCAACAAAAATCTATTTTCTAGAAGGGGTTTTACGAAAGAAAAATGTCTGCTAATTGAGAATTATTTGAAATGAAAAATATGTAGATATTTTCTTTGAAAAATGTGATGTAGTTAATGAGTGTTTCTACATAAAACACATTCCACTAGTAAATTTTCTATCAACTAGATTACCAGTGTAATCTGCATCTGAATTTCTTGTTGACTCAAATTTATCATTAGTTTGATACCATAGACCAGACCGTAAATTTGCAACAAATTTCTTAAAATCATTTTTAATCGCTTTTACATGAAATTCTCTTAAATTTGAATTGAAATCGTGCAAATTTACAAACAATGACCATAATGTTAGATCCAGAAGTAGTAAGATAAGCAAATATATCCACCTGTGTCATGAGTAATCATCAATTAATAAAATACCAAAATGATTTCAGCATGAGATGATATAAGATACCACTTGTATTTTAGATATTCATAGTTATATATAGTGGTATAAAAAGAACGTAAATTCCTTAACACTTGATTTTTTTTGAAATTTTCTACACATCCATTTATATCAAGCACAAGTAATCTAATTTGAGCAAAAACATATATTCAGAAAAATTTGTCAAAGTCGTTTTTCATGACATTCCAAAGTGAAATCAAAAGTCAAAGAAGTTGTAGCATTATCAATTAGTTTTCAAAAGTCAAAGTTGAGATGATCAAGATATGTCAGAAATACTTCAACAATGTCGAACAAAACATAATTAACAATATGTGAACAGAAATTGAGTTGAGAGATCATACCCCTCTTTCCTTCTTTTCTGTGATATCGAAAATGCGATGATCTCCATCCAATCTTTATAGGCTAAGGAACGTTTAAATTCTGTTTATCAAACACTTTGAACAACACGAAATCTGTCTCCATGAAAGTTGTTCCTTAGCCCACTTGTGTGTCTAAATTTTGCGGAAGACAAGTGGTCTAACTAGGGATGTAGGACCACTGTTATTATCTACTAAAATCTTTGATACCCAAATTTGTCTACATAGCAAACCGTTAGCATTAACAATTGTACCCTTGGGAATCCAAATCTGTTTAAATTTCAAACCATTTATATTCGAACCTTTTGGAATCCATATTTGTTTAACGGTTTTGTGTTTGTATATATTTCGACAATTATTCTTGCTATGTCCGATATTTCCACACTCTACACCTTTGGATGTCACATATTTCCCCTTGACAGTCTTATTAGTTGTTTGTTCATATTTGACACTTTTTCAAATCCAAGTCCTTTCCTTTTATTCATAAAGAGTCGATTTTCTAGCAGCATATTAAATGATTTTTCTTTATGGAAATTTTTGAGAGCAATCAACTTAAGTTTATTAACTTTGGATTTTTAAAGTTTATTTTCATTCATTAGCATCGAACAACAACTAATGGTATTATCTCTCATTTCAAAATTCTTCATTTTCAAGTCCATAGTTTTTTTTAAGCTTTCTAATTTTATTCTCAAGTTCAAACATCTCGGTTTCAAAGAGTTGGAGTTTTTTATATTTAATTTTTGCAAAATCCTTGAATTCTTCAATCTCCTTTTCAAACTCATGATTTAATCTAATAATTTCAGAATTGCTCATAATCATGTTTTCTTTTTCAAGAGTTTTTAAGTTTCCGTTGATCTTATTTAATTTCTTTTCAAAAGATGACTTCTATAACTTTCTGAATTCGTAAAACTATCCAACTCTTTTTGCAAAATATTATTTTTACAAATCAACCCAGTTTTGTTTTTCTCCCGAATTAAAATTTCATTTTCCAACTTTTCCATGAAAACAGGAAAATTCCTTTTCATAGTTCAAACATATTTTGCAATTAGAATTTTCATTTGCCTTGATATTTTTAAGTTCATTTTCAAAATCATTACTTTTCTGGTGAAGTTTAGCTTGCTCCCTTTTCAAATTACTATTTTTCATATCATGCGCTTTATTATTTTCAGTTAATTTTCTGCACAAGAGAACTAAACCATTGAATGAAAAATCACTTATCTCATCGGCTATTGAATCTTCATCACCACTGCCTTTGCCAATCCTGCTAAGCACATTTCTTTAAATGAGTCGATTTTTAAGGATTCCTTATCGTTGTTGACTTTTGCACCATATATTGCATCAAAAGTATTCCAGATTTCCTGTGCATTTTCACAGTGAGAGATAAAGTTAAATTTATCTTGATTAATATGAGAATATAGTATATGCATAGCAAGAGCATTAATCGAAGAATTTTTCTCATCTATTATATCACATCCATTTTCAATAATATTGCAACATTTAACATTAATAGATTTTAAATAAAATTCCATTTGTAATTTCCAATTCAAAAAATCTGTTTCATCAAAAACATGAGGAATAATATTGGACCGACCCTCAGTAAAAGCATTATTAAAAGAAGCCATTTTAAAAATTCAAATAAAAATTGGTTTTTGAAAAGTCACTTTTTTTAAAAAAAAAATGGCTTTTGTTCCTGGCTTTGATACCACTTGTAAAACCCGCTATTGCAATGTATCCGGTTCGGTTTTGTACCATTTGCTGTTCACTATTGCTGTTCACTGGTCTATCTAGTTCATATTGTGCATATATGCTTGTGATTTTGCAATTGGTTTGGTATATTTGAGTTCATTTGAGTCTCCATTGGATAGTTGCTGTGCACTTGATTTGTACTTATGGTTTGTGTTTCACTTTGGTATATGCAGTCTTTGTTTCTGTTTGGTTGCCATGTCTAATTGCTTCATTCTTATCACTTCAAGTCTGAGTGTTATTCATGCATGTATATCGATCATGCTGAAATTTGTGGCCTTGGTTTCACTCGAGAATTATTTGCATTTTGAATTTTGTTGATTTGCGAATATGTTAACTTCGCACTTTGATTTTATGATGATATTTTTGAGATGGGAATTATATCATTGACCTTTTTAGTTCTTATTCCTTATATTATTTGACTTCAGTCATTTTTGAAATTCCCTACTTGATTTTGTCTCGGCCTGTACTTGTGCAATTTGAAATTCCTAATGCAATTTTCGAACTGATGCTTATGTACATGTTTACTGCATCCTTGTACTTTATGTTGTCCAGTCATGTTTCACATCACTGTTCCATTTTTTGTATTGTATATTTTATTCGTATTCTGGAACTTGGTGTTTGCATTGAGTCATGTGCAGTTTCACTTGGTATGCTGTATTTGCATCTACCACTTTGCACTGTCTACTTGCTCTGTGCACTTTGAGTTGTTTATGTATGTACATGGTGCACTGCACTATCGAGACTACACTTGTATCCTACCTGGTTTCGTTAGATGCACATGTATATTTTGTTCATTTTGGTTTTTCTTTGATATTGAGCTGTAGTTGTCTTTGTTTGAGATTGAATGCACTTAGTTCTGGTATGTGCACACTGCTTTGACCATTCATGTGTGCTTCAACTTGTTCGGTTCTATGTCACCTGCTAGTTACCTTCTGACAGCATTCGAAACTCCACCTTGGTTAATAATTTTATGGTACTTGAATGTATGTTGAACTTGGTAGCTTTGTACTTGTTATATTGTGAGTTGTATGGTTGATTTGGGTCCAATCTTGTTTCTCTTGTTCATTTTATTGAACTTGCACCTGTGTTGAATCTAGCTTATAGCTTGGATTTGACCTTGTGCTCATATCATTACTTTATTTGTATTGGACTTGATTTGAACCTGGCTTTTGATTGGGTTTGACCTTGTGCTCACCTGTCCCTATAATTTTATCAAGTGTATATCAGTGTGCACTGCCTTGTGGCATGTACAGTGATAAACTGTGCGTGTCACATGTTGTTCGTGTATGACGAACAACCTAATTAAATGAGGCAAATAATATTTTCAAAATACATTTTATTTTACACTACAAAAATATTTCTTTTTCAATTTTACCGCATCAGTGTTTTCTTTGCAGATAATTCAGATGCTGGATTCAATCTGGACTAGAGTTGAAGATAAATATGAGTGAACGAGTGATATGTGGTGAGGTGCAAATGTAAATGATTATTGTATAGTGACAAATTGTATTGTAATTGAAACTTGTGTATATATATAGTGAGAGCACAAATTTATACTATTTAAAATTGTAGTAAAATATTTGTTTGAATGAAATATCCGTTTAAATTTAAATTCTGTGTTATTTATTTTATTCAGCAAATATTTATTTAATTATGTGAAAGATAAAATAGTACATTAACAAATACATTTAAATGAATATATACATATATATATTTATATATATATATATAAATATAGATGTTTATTATCATAGAATAAATCGTATACCTGCATATACAATAGTAATGAAGAGGATTAAGGGTTAAATTGTGATTAGTATTTAATCAAGTGATTTAAAGAAATTGATGATATTATTTTACATCGAAACTTATAAATTGTATAACTTATTCATACAAGGTTCAAATCAAACGTGGTTAGTCGCGTTGCACTCAAAGCGTCGAACACCACGCTTTGAAATTGGATTGGTAGGACCTAGAGCTATTGGAATGTTGCGATAAAATGGAACACTGTTTGATTTTAGCCGAAACCAGGGCGCTTCAGTTATAACTGGAATTTCGGTAAGTAAAACTCATGGTTTTGGTTAATCAGTATGTTATATTATAGATCAAAATTATTTATTGTCTGCTTGGATGTTGAATTGATGATTGTTTGGTTTTGGATAAATTATCATTTTTTGAAAATGGACAATGTATAAAGTGATAAGATAATTTTGATTTAAATAATTATGTTGTTTAAATAATAACTAGTTAATTTAAACATACCTCTTTAGTGTTTTCTGTTTGGCGAAATAAACACCGTCTAATTATAAATGGAAGAGTTTATTTTGAACGACATTC
Source organism: Allium cepa (assembly GCA_030765085.1). Lineage (NCBI taxonomy): Eukaryota > Viridiplantae > Streptophyta > Magnoliopsida > Asparagales > Amaryllidaceae > Allium > Allium cepa. The sequence continues at coordinate 209,931,499 of CM060940.1, read as the reverse complement.
ATTTAGAAGAAAAAATTTCCATTCTGCTATTATATTAATTTGGACATTCATTTAAGTGCCAGTTGATTTATATTGGATAAATGATGTGTTAACAATAAATTGTTAATTATGAATTTGGTTTACATATATGCCTGCTTATGTAAATCCCTGTAATTTAATTTGAGAAGTTAAATCGAATTTGATGGTAGCTTGTTTAAGTACCATTACAGTCGCTAAGCCACTTTCTGGATTTGGAAAGTTATGCATTTAACTAACTTCAAATTTTATAATTTGAAGTAAAGTGTTTTATTAATTACTACTTGAAGCAAAGTGATTACTTAATTATTATTTTAAGAAATTGTTTTTAAAATTTCTAGTTTGTAAAGTCTTTTGTAAAATTATTTCTTTAGTAAAGTTTATTATTATATTTATAATGTTTTAAAACTAATTACTCTATTAATGTTGTTTTAAAGATAATTGATTACTTATCAAGGTTGTCTAAAGACAATAAATTATTGATTATTTAAAACTACTTGATTATTTTATTAGAAACGTCGCTTGAAAGTTAATTAATGATAATTTGAAAGTTATTTAAAGTTATTTTATTTTATTTATTAAAATGTTTTAAAAGCTAATTCTATATTATTTAAAATGTATTTAAACTTTGTTATTATATTATTTAAAAATGTTTAAAGTTTATCTTTATGACGTTAAAGTTTTTATTTATCATAATTAAATAGTAAATTATTTATAAAAGGATTTATTTATAAAAAGGATTTATTTAAAGGAGTTTATAAATTTGAAAGAGGTTTGAAATTTGAAAAGAAGTAGGGCTTTGAACAATTTTAGAAAAGAGATTTATAAATGATTTAGCGATTTTAAAGGGAAGTTTTATAAATGGGTTTTTCACATTTATAGAAGAGTATTTTTAGAAATAGATTAGAGATTTAGAAAGAATCTTTATAAATAGATTTGGTGATTTATAAAGGAGATATTTATAAATAAAGGAGATTTTTGAAAAGGATTAGTGTTTTGGGTAATTATTATCTCCGTTTTAATGACAATTGGGTTTAATCATTTTAATACAATTTTTAAATAGAAAATTTCTCGAAGTGTTTGGCAAATATACTTATACCATTTTATAAGTATGTGAAATATATTTTCTAAGTTTTGCAAGGAATAGTTCGGTTAATAAACTTATCTCGGTGAGTTAAGTATATAAATATTTTAATAAATATTATTGGAAAGAGATTTAATTAATGAAAGATTAATTTTGAGAGGCTTAGTAGTTTCCATGGGAAATGTAATCTCTGTTTTGATTGTTTGTTTATTTGATAGTTAAATATCCGACTTCAAAGTTTGGCCTAAATATGTAATCTTTCTTAATTTTGGTGGTACAGAAATATTCCCTACTTAACACCCAAGAATTTAACTCTGGAAATCTCTAGGAGAAACAAGGGGATAATATGGTACAATTACCGTCAGTAGTGCTATAATGTATGTATAAACTCATTTTGTTCTTCTAAGACAAATGATAAGGAGATCCATCCATATAAATAGCTGGGGGTAATCCCTGCTCTTATGTATTGTCTGATTATTTCCTAAAGAACCAGTATTGAGCATTTCAGAAAGCAATCGTTTGGTTTTGGAACAATCGATAAGCGTTGTAGTGTACTTGTAAGAAATGACTCAGAACCTAAATAATCCAAAACTATATATAGGTTTTATGCTTGGAGGTGATTCCGAGATCTACTTTAGATGTTGGAATCCACGTGTATCTCTAGGACCTATTGGGGTATGGGAATCCATTTGTGATTCCAAGATTTGTTTTGGATATCGGCATCCTCGTGTGATTTTATGATCTGTTTTAGATATTGGAATCCATGTGTGATTCCAAGATCTGTTAGGTGTGGAAATCCATGTGTGATTCGGAGATATTCGTTGAGATGTAGGAATCCATGTGGGGTTCCTAGACCTATTGGGGGTATGGGAATCCATGTGGGTTTCCATGTGGGATTCCATGATTTTTTCAAGTAGCGTTGTGTGATCTGGAATGTCAGTTGTCGCCTCACAAGCGGTGATGACTAAAACCAAAGATGCGATGCATGAACAGGGGTTTAGCTAACCTACATGGTTGCATTCGTCCCCTTCCAAGAGTTACTTACAGTTACTATGCATGCATGGAGCGATGCACTTGGCTTGATCATTTTGGGGCCAGCTATGTATTTCCTATTGTATATCACCAGGGATGAATTATTGATTTGGAAGGATAACTCTGATTCTTGTGCAGGAGCACCATTCTTGAAGTATGGAGGGCATCCCCATGGAATCCTGCACAGTTAGCGAATATGCTTCAATGGTTTTTGATTATATACCTATTTTTATTGTGGTATACACTCATGATCATCACAACTACTTGATTATTGATATCATTATATCACTAGATTTTCTATAGAAATTCGTTATAGTAAGGTAAAAACCCATCCATGTTTATGTGCGGCGTGGTCTTTAAAGATGCATTTATTTTAAAGGGTTTTCATAACAGTAAAATCCAATTGAGGTATGTTTCTCACGCTGGTTTACTAGATTGTTCCAGATGTTATTTTCTTATAATGCTCGGGTCAAGCCGGGTATATTTACAGATTTAGTTTTGATGCTTTAGAGTTTTGGGAGATGAGCCGGATGTCTCCAAGATGTATTTACGTATCTTTTTATTTCCGCTGCATTTTATTTTTGTACTTATCAGCAATCATAAGGACAGGCTATTATAAGTATTCAAGCTAATGATTGTTTAGGTTACTTTGCTCGATGCATGTAATATTACATTTTGTCTTTTGTAAAAATGATTGTCTGTATTATAGATTACTCATTACGGTATGAGATTCTATTCTGTATTTTATTTTATTTCCTTCCAATAATCCGTCTTTCCAGCACTTGAATGCTTGGCACATGTATACCATTGATGAATTATTGTCGACTTTCGCGGGTCAAAAAGGCGGGTCGTTACATGTGGTATCAGAGCTTACGTTGAGCAAACACCTAGGCTTTGGTAGGGATTACTTATTTGAGATAGGATAAGTGAGACCTTAGGACAAATTTTAGTGTATTATATATAAAGTGCATATTTGTTAGTCCTATAAGTTATTGTATATGCTGAGTGGCTTATGAATTCTAATCGAGATATAGGACACCAAGGTATCGATAAGATTTCAGTACGCTTGATCAAGGCATACCAACATGCTATTGTTTTAAAATTGGTAAATGAAATCATTTTACCTAGAATTATATTTTATATATATCATGGAATAATATTATAAATTTATGCAGTTATTACTAATGTGTTATTTGTTAGGGAATGATTATCGTTTATTGTTTGATTAATCATACTGTTAATCCGTTGCTTGGCCCAGCTACAACATGCAAATTATAGAGGTTTTTAATCGAGATGAAACTTAAGCAAAGAAAGGATGGGGAACATGAAGGCTTGGTGTAGATTGAGGGGCTCGGTATATTTATATGGGTCGGCCTACTTACATGGTTCGGTACCAACTGGTAGTTCAGTTGAGATAGATAAGTGAACAGTGGATCAATCAAGGCAGTTGAGTTAAAGTGGACTGGTCAGGGTAGACGAGTAGCTGGGGAACGACCATGTTGATTCGGCCTAATTGGCCCGGTGTAGATGTGGATCGGCATGCATATATAAGCTGAACCTTAGTTCGGCAATTGTCGTTCGGCTTCAGTGGTTCGACGTATACCGCTTGGCACATACGGGTCGATCAGGCATGGATCGGCCTTAAAACGGCATACGTGGGTCGGCAGCTAGGCTCGGTCATAATAGTTTGGCATGCCTAGTTCGTTGCATGCCTGGGAGTTAACATGTTATTAGGTCTACAACAAAGTGAGGTGATCGACATGACTTCACTTCGAGTCACGCCGCTATTTGCTTCGTGTCTCTTGAGAAGTTGCTTTGAGTCATTTATGAGGAAACCCCAATTCGGCACTTACCGCTCGGCCAATGTCGCTCGGCAAATGTGGCTTGGTCTGATGTATAGGAGTTATCAGCGATGGGCCGAAGTACCTCATTCTTGGGCCTGCGTAGGGAGTCCAGTCTATTTTCGTCGATAAATAGAGGGGCAGGGTTGCAGTGAAGGGGGACCTTTATCGAGAACTCTGAGGACACTCTGCCATTTTATACACTAGGTTTCTTTCAGTTCAAACTTGTATTCGAGCTATTTTTTTACGAATTGTATATGTATTCAAGTTTTTGAGGAAAGCAATAATGATTATATTCACAGTGGACGTAGGCAGTTATGCCGAACCACTGTAATTCTGGTGTTCTTCTTTCTGCAGTTAGTTTTGTACACATTTCTATATTTTAATTTATTTTCTTCATTAATCTCTCTACATAATTCTACTCAAGGGTGTTAGTGACCAATTTTGGTGCGAACATTTTGGTGCTTTCATTGAGAAAGTGTCCTCAGGCTGTTAGTATCTACTTTGTTGCTACTGGACTGAAGAAATCCCCCAAAGAAGATCCAAGGTCGTTCAAAAGAAGTTCATAGATTCTACTCAGAGTTTCTACCGATAACTCTATAATAGGAAGACCACATACCAAATCAGCCTCCCATAATGCGGATGTCAACGAGTCCACTAGCATCCATCAAGTAGGACCTAGCAATCAACAAGCTAATCCAGGTGCAGGGACTGCCACCATCCTAAACCAAACAGAATTTGTCACTAGAACAGAGTTCAACGAGCTGATGAGAGAACTCGTGGAAAGCAGGAGATAACTTAATGAGTAGATTCAAGCTAACACCAATATCATGACCTAACTTACTCAACAACAGCATCAGAATGCTAGACGAAGTCCCGCTATTTACTCATCATTTGACAGCTCAACTTCATCAAATGAACATCCTAGGCGTAGACGCCATAGAATTGAAACAACGCAAATAGACGTAGTAGATCAATCTAACAGGAATATTCTAGGTTCCCTACTTGGAGCCATGACCCCTCACTTACATCTAGGAAACCACTCACAAGTTGGAATGGGAAACTTAGGATCTGGAGCACGAGTGGAAGCTGACCGACCGGCTCACCAAGGATGCAATGAAGCCGCTCCCCAAGGTGCTCGTTTAGGAGATCATCAATCAAGGAGGCACCAGCTGGGATGGTCACGTAGGACGGAGTCCAACTCACCACCTCCCATCCAGACCCCAGACTTGTAGCCATGGTTAGACAACTGATGAAGGAAAATCAGGGCTTATCCAACGATGATTGGGGCATAGATAAAAGTCATACTCCATTCACAAATTCTATCCTACAGGCTGAATACCCCCGAAAGTTTAGTATGCCGACTTTTCTAGCCTATGAGGGAAAGACTGATCCCCGACAACATGTAATGAGGTACGAGTGGATAATGGACTCGGCTAGGGCGAATGATGCGACTAAGTGTATATGTTTCCCAATAACCTTATCTAGAATCGCTGCCATCTGGTTCACAAGACTCCTCCATGATCAATCTTTGGACTTGATGAGTTAGTAATGACATTTGTGGAGCAGTTCAGAATTCATACCACTCATCCAAAGGACGTGATGTCTTTATTTAGTGTAGTCCAGGCTATGGGGGAGTCGTTAAAGGAATATTTGCAAAGATTTCATGTTGCTGCAACCGAAGTTAGCAACCCGAATGATCACGCTATTCTTATGGTCGTGATTCGTGGAGTAGATCCGAATTCGGAGTTCGGTGATTGGCTGGCAAGAAAACCTCCGGCTACCCTAGAACATCTTTATTCAAAGGCACTCTAGTTCATGAAAAGGGAGGAAGCCAGGTGAACGAGGTCAGGCAGTGCGCTAGGGCATGGCAAAGAGATGGTGCAAAGCAACATTGCAATAAAATAGGCTGGCGACAATTCTAGAAAGGTCAAGTTTAATGTTCAAAACAAGCCCGAGTAGCTTAAAACATCTGGAAGGGAAAATTCAGGAAGAAAGAGGGAAGCCAGAAAGTAGAAGCTAAGGATACCGACCTATAGTGAATACACTCCTCTGAACGCATCTTTGGAGAATATTTATTTGTCAACTTGTAACACAATCCAATATCGAAGCCGCGCTCAAAGGAATCCACCAAGGAACAAAAGCAGACTGGGAAGTATTGCAGATTTCATAAGACCTATGGGCACAACACTGAGGAATGCAGACACCTCCATGACGCTATAGGGAAATTGATTCAGAAAAAGAAGTTACAATAGTTTGTTAAGAATTCGCAGGAAGGCAGACAAGGAACATCAGACCCCGATCGTTGGCAAGCTCCACGCCATCCTAAGGAACTTGCTCGGACTGTAGGTAGACTAACCATAGACGCAATGGTCGAAGTGCCTCATCTAGCATACAAGAGTTGGCAAGAAATGGAGCCCTATGCTAGTTCATTGAAACATGCGGACTTTGAATGCTGCTTGAACTCGGAAGAAGGGATTCCATCAAAACAACAGCGAATGCTGACTGATGATATAGTGTTTAGAAGTAGAGATGCCGATCAGGTAGAGGCACCTACCATTGATCCAATGGTAATCTCAGCAATGATTGGGCTAGCGTTTGTGAGAAGGATATTGATTGATTACGGGAGTTCTGTCAACATTATATTCAAAAAGGCGTATGACCAAACAAAGATGGAGGCAAAGGATTTCAACCATCTAAAGCTTGCATTCACAGTTTTAATGGTGCAGCCACCGATGCGATAGGTTTTATTGAATTACCAGTTGAATTAGGAAAAGGTGAACGTAGGAGGGTATAGATCCTACCATTCGTTGTGTTGGATGTTGATTCCCCGTATAATGTTTTTCTGGGCCGACCGACCCTTGCAGAGTTTCGGGAAGCTTTGACCCCGTGGTGTTTGACTTTGAAGTTTCTGATGGATAGAGGAGTTGGAGTTGTACATGGTGATCAGGCGATAAGTCGTGCATGTTATGTGGATGAGCTGAGAGAGTCCCAGCGGAGAAAGAAGGGAAAGGTTGTGGACAACTTTGTCCGCATCCAGGTGGCACAAAATTGACAAGTAACACCCGAGCCTTGGCTCGGGTAGCAGGGTCGGATCTACAAAGACACAGATCTAAGAGACGATGATGAAGAACCTAAGGAGCCTAAAGCTACACTGGCTGAACTAACGATTGTCATTTTAGTCAGCCACAATGAACCATCACTGGTGCTTAAGATTAGATCATAACTCACTCCCTCGATGACTGTGGACCTAATTGATTTTCTTCGAGCGAACCTGGATGTTTTCACTTGGACCCACTCTGATATGTGCAGGATTTCTCCCGCCATCGCAAGTCACATGTTGAACATTGACCCAAAATATGTACCAGTGAAACAGAAAAGGAGAGATATAGAGCAGGAGAGGTCTACTGCTCTCAAAGAGGAGGTGGACAAACTCAAAGCCAATGGATTCGTCCACGATGCCCTCTACCCTGAATGGGTTTCTATCCACGTACTAGTGAGAAAAGAAAATGAGAAATAGAGGACTTGTGTTGATTATTTGGACCTAAACAAGGCATGCACTAAGGATAGTTTCCCTTTAACCATAATTGACCAGTTGGTTGACTCAACAGCCGGACACGAGTGATTGTGATTTATGGATGCGTATTCGGATACAACCAAATCTCGATGCACATTCTAGATCAGGAACACACTAGTTTTTCATGGACGTCGGGCTATATTGTTATGTGGTGATGTCTTTTGGGTTAAAGAACGCAGGGGCGACTTACCAGCGCTTGGTAAATCGGATGTTGAAAGAACAAATTGGTAGAACAATGGAAGTCTATGTGGATGAAATGCTCGTGAAGTCATGGCAGTCAAACGACCACATTCGAGACTTAGCGGTGATGTTTGATATACTTAAATACTATAGAATTAAAATCAATCTGCTAAAGTGTTCCTTTGGTCTTGCGTCAGGAAAGTTTTTGGGATTTATTGTCAATGCACGGGGAATTGAAGCTAATCCAGAAAAGATTCAGGCTATTCGAGACATACAAGCACCCAAAACTATAAAGCGAGTACAAAGCCTGAATGGAAAGGTCGTCGCGTTGAGTCAATTCATATCTAGAGCGACTGACAAATGCATTCCCTTCTTCGATGTGATAAAGAAAGAGAAGAGAAATTTTGAATGGACACCTGACTGTGAGGGTGCCTTCTGAGCTTTGGTGAGACATTTGAAAAGTCCCCCAGTTTTGTCAAAGCCTGTAGACCATGAAGTGTTATATGTGTACCTAGCCGTGTCTCAACATGCCATCAGTACGAGCCTTAGATTGTAAGGAGGACCGAATTCAAAAGCTAGTGTATTATGTTAGTAAACATCTAACGGGGGCAGAGAGAAATTGTCCTAAGATTGAGAAGCTAGCCTACTGCTTGGTGATTGCATCACGCAAGCTCCGTCCATATTTTCATGCACACTCGATCTGCGTTTATACCGATCAGCCTCTACGACAGGTGCTCCAAAGACCAGAAACCTCAGGAAGGTTGCTCAAATGGAACACTGAGTTGAGTCAATTCGTTATCACCTACCTTCCACAAAAGGCTATCCAAGGGAAAGCATTGGCATATTTCATTACAGAATTTACCATGTCATACGAGCCGATTAGTGGTGATGTCGTTCCCCCCATTCGATGGAAGTTGTACATCGATGAGGCATCCAATGATCATTATTCTAGGGCTAGTGTTATTCTTGTAACTCCTGAAAACCAATCCATTTGTTATGCTTTGAATCTTTATTTTCCAACGTTGAATAACGAAGCTGAGCATGAAGCATTGCTTGCTGGCTTAAAACTTTTCAGGGAACTCGGAGTAAGATCGGTTGAAATCTTTTACGACTCGCAATTGGTGGTGTACTAGGTGCGGGGAGACTATCAAGCAAAGGGGCAGAGACATGCTCCATACCTCGCCCGGGTTCAAGAACTATTGGAAGACCTTGAATATTATAGTATTTCACACATCTCGTGTGAACAAAATGGGGAAGCCGATTCATTAACAAAGTTCGCAAGTACTGGTGATGCACAGCGGATGGGCTTGGTTCCTATCGAAATTTTACAATATCCAAGTATAAATGAGATTGAAGTAGATTTTGTGTTTGAAACAGAATTTTAAAGGGAGTTATGGGTAACCCCAGTCAAACAATACCTATTACATGGGACTTTTGCCCGATAGAAAGAATGAAAGACGACAAGTCATTCGCAAAGCTTCACGATATATAATGCAGGACGGAATAATGTTTCAAAGAGGATTCTCGGTTCCCTTACTTCGGTGCATCGCCCAAGATGAGATAAAGTGGGTCTTGAAAGAAGTTCATGAAGGAGAATGTAGTGACCATACCGGGGGGCAGACACTAGCTAAAAGATCCTCCGCTATGGGTACTATTGGCCAACTGTAAATCGAGACGCTGCGGACTATGTGCGAAGATGCGACAAATGTCAAAAATATGTGAAAATCTCGAGAGCTCCGCCAACAAAACTCACACAAATGGTTAGTCCTTGGCCGTTTTCAATATGGAGAATTGATATAATCGTTTCCTTGCCAATCTCCAAAGGTGGTGTAAAATAAGCAATTGTTGCAGTCGAATACTTTACCAATGGGCGGAAGCAGAGCCCTTTGTTACAATCACCACCAAAAAGGTCATTAATTTCATCGTGCGAAACATCATATGCTATTTTGGCTTCCCACGAGCTATCACTATGGATATTGGAACTCGGTTCAAAAGTAGGGAGTTTAAAGAATTTTTTCAAAAGTACGACATTGAGAAAAAGTTTGTCGCAGTTGCTCATCCTAAAGCCAATGGATAAGTAAAAGCCGTAAAAAAAAAATCAAATCCATATTGAAAAAATATTTGGAGAAGGCTAGAGGCAAGTGGGTGGATGAGCTTCCGACAGCACTCTAGGCTTATAGAACAACCCACAAGTCCACGATTGGCCATACTTCATTTAATTTGGCATACGGCATGAAAGCTGTGATACCCGTGGAACTTGAAGTCCCTTCACATCGGGTAACTCAATATGATCCTAAGACGAATTAGGATCTCTTACTGGAATCATTGGACTTTGTTGACGAAAAATACGAAGAAGCTGATTTAAGGGCGGCTGCATATAGGCACCGAGTCGCTCGATGTTATAATGAAAAAGTCCGACCGAGATTCTTTGATGTGGGAAAGTTTTTTCGATCCCATCGTATATGAATCCCATATGGGAAGGTCCATATGTCATTGAACGGAAGCTTGGATAAGGAACCTTCAAACTAGCGATTGTCGATGGCATGACGCTCCCAAGAGCGTGGATTAGTGAGCAGTTGCATCGTTATTACACTTAGTTATTTCCTTTGCATTTCTGTAGTGTTGAATCAAAAGATATGAAATAATTTCAATGATTCAATAAGCAATTAAAATAATTGAGAGCTTTTAGAATGCAGGAGTAGTAAGATCAGAAATTAGAGTAAAAAGAATATGTTTTCATGTGTCTTGAATCAATGATTTAGATGAGTATATATAGAGAAAAATAGTTGTAACTCTTTGTGAACAGTTGCCATTAATAGTTATGATCATTGATGAAAGGTAAGAGATGCAACCATTGGAGAAGGAAGTGTCTTTTGGGAAAGGTTGCCCTCTGTTTGTTTCTTTGGAAGGATAACTTTGATCCTTATGCAGGAGGACCATTCTCGAAGTATTGAGGGTACCTTCATGGAATCCTACACAAATAGCAAACATGCCTTAACGGTTTTTCGATTATATACCTATTATTGTTGTGATGTACACTCACAAGCATCACAACTACTTGATTATTGATATTTCCACCCTTAGACATTATCATAATATCACTGCATTTTCTATAGAATGTTTTAGTTATCGTAAGGTAAAAACCCGTCCGGGATTATGTGCACCGTGGTCTTACGAGATACTTTTATTTTGAAGGGTTTTCATAGCATTAAAATCCAATTGAGGTGTGTTTCTCACGCTGGTTTACCAAACTGATCCGTGCGTTATTTTCTTATAATGCTCGGGTCAGACCTAGTATATTTACCAATTCAGTTTGGATGCTTTAGAGCTTCAGGAGACAAGCCGGATACCACCAAGATGAATTCATGTATCTTTTTTTATTTCCGTTGCATTTTATTGTTGCATTTATTAGAAATTATAAGGACATGCAATTAAGTTGTCCAGGCTGATGATTGTTTTAGTTGACTCTGATCAACGTACATATATTACAGTTTTTCTTTTGTAAAGATCATTGTGTATATTATAGATTATACGTTATGATGTGAGATTATGTTCTTTTTTGCTTTCTTTCATCCCAACAATCTATCTTTTCGGCACTTGATTGCTCGACACATGAATATCGTGGATGTATTAGTGTCGATTTTTGAGGGTAAAAAAGGTGGGTCAGTACAGCAGGAAAATGCATGCAAGATTATAATAGCTTTTAGTCTAGTGATGGGGTTTATATTTCTTCATAGTTGATACCTTCTTCTTGATTATATCTCTGAGCCATAAGTCATACTTTGTTCCTGATTATATCATCATTTTTGCCTACTTTTTTTGAAAACCCATTTCGTACCCATTACGGTTTGATCATTTGGTCTTGAAACCAATTCCCAAATGTCATTTCGTTCAAATTAATTTAATTCTCCATGCATTGCTAAAATCCAAAAATCAACTTTTGAAGCTTATTTAATATGTTTTGGTTCTAAAATTGAGATAAATGCAACCTATCCCATTTTATTTAATTGATTTCTAGTTCTAAATATATATTTTACTTCACTGATAACATTATCTATAGGATGGTCTTTTAAAATACGTGGTGGTGACTTTTAAGTATTATTTACATTTTCATTTTGTTAAGGGGGGTTTTCAAAAGTTATTAGTTGATTTATTAAAATATTTTCATCTTCATCATTTTTAACTTTGAAATTTTCATCAAAATTTACATGCAAGGTTTCTTAAATAGTATTAGATATTTTCTGTTAAAAATTCTATATGCTTTATTATTTTTCGAATATCGGACAAACATACCTTCATTGGCTTTTGGAACAATTTCCTAAATTATATTTTGTATTAAATATAAAACATTTAGAACCAAAAATTCTAAAATATAAAACATTCGATTGTTTTTCGTTAAATAATTCATTAGGAGCATGTTTCATGAATGGCCTTTTAGAAATGTGAATGAGAACGTAGCAAGTAGTAGCCATAGCTTCAGTCCAAAGTAGCCATAGCTTCAGTCCAAAGACTCTTTGGTAACTGACTACTACTTAATAACGTCCTTGCACATTCCTGTAAAGTCGTATTTTTCTGTTCTATAGCACCATTTTGTTATATGTTCTAGGAAAGGAAAATTTATGACTTATACCAATTTTATTATGAAAATCGTTAAATAAATCATTATTTTTCACCACCATGGTCATTTCAAACATTCTTAATTTTTAAAATTTCAAAATTTTGAATTCTTTGTGAAAAAAATCTTTAAAACATCAAAAATATTACTTTCATGTTTTAAAAATAAGGTCTATGTATATCTTGAAAAATCATCCACTATGGCAAACATATATTATTATTGTTAAGTGACCTTACTTGAATTGGTCCAAAAAGGTCCAATTGAAGCAATTCTTAGGGTTGAAGCGTGGAAATAATTTTCTTATATTTGAATGAGGATCTTTTTAATTTTTCTAGCCGGCTTGCATCACATTAAATATTTACTTTGAAACCCATTTTAGCTAAACCTTTTACTAGATTGTTTTTAAAAACCTTGTTAATATATTTAAAATTTATGTAACATATCTTTTATGCTATAGCCAAGGATCATGATCGTTGGCTAGAAGACACATACCATTATTATAATTAGTTTTCATGTTTAAAACATAAATATTTTCTTTTCTAATACCTTCAAAAATCAAAATTTTATTTTGATATAAAATATTGCGTCTATATTTTTCAAAAGAAATTGTGAAATCTTTATCGTAAAGTTGACTTATACTAAGCAAATTATGTTGTAAATTTTCAATAAGTTGGACATTTGTAATAAGAGGGGAGTTGGATATACCATTATAGCTGGCATCCCTCATGCTAATGACATAGCCTTTAGAACTATTTTTAAACGTGATGGTGCCTCCATCCATATATTTAGTATTTGTAAGCATATCCTGATTCAATATCATATGTTTGGAACATCCGCTATCAAGAATCCATCTCTCCTTTTTATTGTTAGGTACCTACAATAAATAAGAGTGTTTTTGTACCTACTTTGTATGTTAATGTCCTAAGAGTTAGATATGAGGAAACTATATCAAGAGGGTTTGGCATTCCCCTTAAATATAAAATTCTCACTATTATGGAATCCTTTATATATTTATTTTTAATCAAGTTATTGCCAATCTTTGGTAATCATACTTTTATTTTTTATAGTGGTTTTAGTTATGGGCTTTTCATGATAACATATTTTTCTAAATTTTGTATATAATGAACTATTTTTAATTTGGGAGGATTTTTTTATTTTTAGCAAAACCTAAGCCTACTTTATATCATAATGGTTCTAAAGTATTTATAATTTTAGGTGAATTTTCTCTACCCTTATTAAAACTAGAAACATTTGTAGAAAGTAATTAAAAATTATTTTTAAGATCCTTGATCTCGTTACTAAGACAATCAATAGTAGAATCCAATTCACAATTTTCTTTAGCCAATTTGAAATTCTCACTTTTATAAATTTATATTCACTATCTACGGTAGTAATTTAAGAAATTAATTTTGCACAAGAAACTTGCAATTTTTGGAGTTCTTCTTCCAAAACATATTTTTCATCTCTAAGCATCCAATTTTCAACTCAACTCTATTTAATTTTCCCATAATGTCTTTCTTAGCCTTCTTGAGAGTTCTTTATTTTTCAAGTACTTCTGAGTTTATTTCAAATAAGTCATCATAAGGAATTTCAAAACTACATCATTGTTTGTAGTCATGAAGCATATATTAGCTTGCTCTGCGTTGCTCTAACTATTCAATGAAGAAGATGAATTCAAATCATCCCATATTACTTTAAAAGCTTGCAATTTCTTTCTGAATTGTTAGTCATTTTTGCTTCTAAAGTTTTGCTTCTCCATTTGTAGGTTCAGAAAATCCTTTTTGATGCAGTAGTTTTGTTGCATTCATAACATTTTAGAGACGATGAGTTGTTGTATTTTCCAAAATGCTTATTTTTACCATATTTCACAACTTTTCAATTTTTTTGGCAAGAAACATAAAATCATTTTCCTCGATGTCTAAACCATCTTCAGCTTGAAAAACAATAGTCTTTCGTTCTTGAGCTTGAGATCTTTCAATCTGCAAATAACTTTGTAGGACATTAAATTATTAGTTAACTCTTTCGGCTTAAGCGTTGAAAGGCCATTGGCCTCTACAATGGCCAACAACTTCCATTCCCACTCATCCTACAGCAACTTAAGAATTTTTGATACTGTATTAAATTTAGAAAAAAATTCTCCTAAGGCTATTAAAGCGTGAGTGACATCCTGAAATCTTGAACACATGTCAATAATGGTTTCGTTTGGTTTCATTATAAAGTTTTGAAATTAATTCTTTAGGATTGAAATTTTTCTTTGTTTAACTTTATTAGTACCTTCGTGTGTAACTTGTAAAGTATGTCATATATCATAAGTGGTTTTGCAAACACTAATTCGATTAAATTCATTTTTGTCTAAAGAGAAAAATAATATATTCATAGCTTTTGCATTGTTAGCAACATCATCTTTTTATGAGTTAGACCATTTGTCATAATAAATGGTAGGTATGACATATTCGACTTGTGTTGCATTCCATATTTAATACCCATTCGCTTGCATACATACGTATGTACATACATGTGTATGCGTGTGTTTGTATATATGTTTGTGTGTATCATCCCAATGGACCAACATGCATAGTTAGAGCTAGTGAATAGTGGTAATCGTGCGGTGGATTGACCTTTAGCGAAAGTGGAAATTGTGTTATCCATATGACCTTACAAATACCAAAAACTTTATTTTGGTTCGATGAAATCCTGCTCTGATACTAAATGAAATCCTATAGGATCTTGAGTGACATGAATAAATCTAAACTTAAGTGAGTTAATATAAATGTGCAGATAATGACCGAGTAAATTAAAAATACGATTGCACCAGGATATTTATACTTGTTCGAACCACGTAATCTACGTCCAGTTCCTATGCTCTCCTTAGAAATTTCACTATCCAAAAGACCTTACTTCATCTGGAGGAATAGGTTTAAAACCTCCTAAGAAACCGAACAAGAGTTCTCAAAACTCTAAAGCAAAATCTTTGCTTATTTACTTTAAAGTGCTATTCACAACACAGATAAATCGAGTTCAAGTACACCCTTCCTATAATCTCTATCGATGATTTGTATTGAAGGTGCTAGTGTAGAGGAAGTAGAGAATTTATTTGAAAATTTTAAATTATTATGACGTTTTTATTTGAGTACTAGGAGGCAATACTGCTTTGAGGAAGGATTCGAGCCATACATCAATTATGGAATTGTTAGGAATATATCTTCTCACAGAAGGACTGTCGATGATAATCGAGTGATTCAAGTTCCTTACTTCCCATGACTTTAGTATTTCCTTCCTTATAGAGGGAAATCAAATTAGTAGACACATTTATAGTTAGGCATGCTACATTTGGTTTGAGGTTCATCTTGTAACGAACCGTAGATTTTAATAGTTTTTAATTGGTTTTATAATGTATTTAATTTGGATTTTGAGAAATTTTAATAATAATATTTTGAAATAAAATTTTAATATTTGGTTTACGTATAATTAAATATAGCAAATGGTAAATTTTCAATTAATTTTATGAAATTTTATTTATTTTGTGAAATTCTATTAAATTCATGCTGACTTGCTAATGATATGTAATCCAAATTTTAATAAAAGGATCTGCAACATCGTAGTTGTAAATTATGAATGTTATTGTTTATAATCATACATGTAACTCTAATGATACGATTTTAATAACAAATTCCGTGTTCAAGATATGGATTTCATAATAGTATTTTCTTAATATTCTTAGCTTTCAACAATAATCAATTAGCGACCTTAATTTTAATAGGATTTGAAAATCATCAACATTCGGATAAGTCAAATGATATTCTAAATGTTAATAATAATCCTGAAAAAAAAAACCTTTATCAGAAGAACATTTTAAGTACACATAAATTTTTATGGGATTATGTTAATATGTATTCATTAGGCATATGCTAACAACCGCTCAAACAAGAGATAATCACTAATACACAGTGTTAATTGTTAAAAACTTAAACTATCTATATTTATCATGCAAAAATGCAAAATCATAAAGGTCATTAGTGAAATTATGCAATCTTAACATGTGCGTAGAAGGCACATGCTGATATTTTCCGATTTTGTGCATTGCACTAAGAATTATTGGATCCTATTCATCGTTAATTTGCTACCATTTCACGACTTTGACCACCACCTTAATTTGTTGAATGCCACGAATGCCAAAATGATGAATGATGTTGCAAGTCAGAAGAAAATGCATGCTCCTATATGCGTTTTTGCGTTAAATGACATTAGATGCCAACAATATTATCATGCATTTTCATTATCTTAATTCTTTTATCAATTAACCTCTTCACTTTTCTTTCCAATCTGATTTATAACCTGCCTATTTACTTTTCTTAGCATATTTATTATTTGCTAGAATCTAACCGTTTCATAATTCCCTTTTTCAGCATTTGTTATGTCTTCTCTAAATCTAAGCGGAAAATCTAGCTTACCCCTTTTATTCATTTACATTTTTTTCTGTTTCAAATTTCATCGTGACTGACACGCAACCTTACTTTAATCACTGCATCAATCAAGCATCCATCTATTAATTTTCATTTATTTTATATTTATTGCCAACGTTATAAATTTGAAAGATCACTTGCTTCCCTTGTCTCCCTGATTTCACGTCTCTGTGCCTATCCTTTTGAGTTTCTTACTTTTATATTCTATTATTTGCCTGAACGTGCATTTTGACTGTTGCCATCCCCGTATTTATTTCTTTCCTTTTTGAAATTAAAACGTATACGTTTTACATTTATTTATTTCTAAACGATTCATTGCCTTTCCTTTAAATCAATCCATTCCCTTCTTATTTGTTTTAATTTATTTCCTCTTTTCACCAACGCTCAATCTTTATACATATTTGTTTTAATTCATTTTCTCTATATATGTGCATTCAATCTTTATACATATTTGTTTTAATTTATTTTCTCTTTTCACCAGCATTCAATGTTTATATACATATTTGTTTCATTTTATTTCCTCTGTTCACCAGCATTTAATCTTTATATATTTGTTTTAATTTATTTCCTTTTTTTTTTTACTTCTCCTTAATTTATAGGAATAAATTCTTAAATTTCCTCTAGCCAATACTATCTTTATTTCTTGCCACTTTAAACAAAATTTCTTTCCACTTTATCAATGTGAGGCTTCTCTTATAAATAGAAATCACTCGTACATACCCTACTCAATATCAATAGACCTTCATCTCCTCTCTTGCGTGTGAAGCTTCTTCTGTAGGTAAATGGCTGCACTAAATTTTTTTTCTTCTTATTTCTTTTCTTTTTCTTCTTCTTTTTCATCCTTTTCTTTTGTTTTATTATTATTTATATTGCTTTTGCTTTTCCTTTATTTTAAGCATAACATGCTTCAAGTATATATTTTACCTTATAAGTATGTTTATATAGTGCAGCACAAGTATACATTAAATTTAAAGTTATAAACATTTGCATTTGTTCTATGGTTAGTTTTATATGAGTATTTATTGAAATTTGTATAGTCTGACTTTTGAATATACATTGGGTTATTTCATACGGTTTATATATAATATAAGATGTTTAGCAGTCTGCATATATGTTACAGTATGTAAGATTTTTACATAAAAAAAAGAAAGGTGTTAATTTTATATTGTATTGTTTATAAAAAGGTGTTAATTTTATAATATATATATTGTGGGACAGTATACATTTATAAACATATTAATATACAGTAAGTTATAAAACACAAGTTTGATATATAGGTAGAGTTTGCATGGGTTTAAATTTTCCTTCTGTTGTTTAAAATATAGTTATAGAGTTATTAAATTTTGGGGAGAATATATAGTATAATATATTTTAAGTTAGTTGTGTGTCTGTCCAGAGATGAATTATTATACAAATACAGTTTTATAAGATCTAAGATCTGTTGTTTTAAAATGTAAGTTTATACTAGTGATTATATGGGTTAAAATTTGACATTGATATTTTTAAGATGATAAAGAAAGTTTAATGTAAGTGTTAACATGTAAGAAATGCCTGAAGCCTGTTTTAATATTAAAGAAAATACTGGAATTTAAATTGGTAAATTAAGTTGGAGTTGTGCTCTCGCCCTTCTCTTTCTTATAAATATTTTGCAATAGGTAAATTTATATCAAGTATAAGGTGTGCAATGTTTCAGCAAATCAAGGAAAGTCGATATTGGTCTTAATAATAATAATGTGGAATTTTGACTTAAATGTTGATTTAAATATGATTATAAAAAAAATTATGTTAATATTGGTTTTAAACATAGTTTTGCAGTTTTCTATTATTTGCATTTGTTTGAAAACGTATGTATGTATATGTAATTTTAATGCGTTTCAAAACTAATATTGGTTAAGAGAGTAATATAATAGAATAATATTTGTATTTCATTTCGGTCTACATAAAGCAGTTTCTGATCTATTTTCATCGATCTCTATTTATCAGTTGCCCATCGTATTCGTGCCAATCTTGCTTCGCTTTTAAAATTTTGTTTGGACTTGTTCGATGTCTAGATCGTGATCCAGCGTAGCTCAATTCTTTGTCCAATCTATCTAGCCTCGAAAGGTGAGCAATCACTCACGATTTAACATTCTTATATTTATTAAATTTGATTTCAATTGAAACGACAATTGAAATATGCTGTTATTAGTTATTTAAATTGTTTATATGCTATTATTTGTAACTGTTCACCTGTGGGATATGACATCATATCCTGTTGTTTATATTATACTGTTATTGATGATATACGCCTGTTATATTATTATTATATGTTATCACTCTGCAAGTTCCCTGTAGTTTAGAATTCACTATGGGTTGAAATGATACATACCCGAATGGACTTTAGAATAGGAGAATTTCGTTATGAGTTGAAATGATAGACCCAAGCGATTTTCATTTAATTGAATTTGGGATTACGGGTAGAAATGATATCCACCCGTATATATTTAGTGTACGGTTTGAAATGATAAATATCCGTAGCACTTGACCATATGATAGGAAATATATACAGACACCGTTGGTCCATATATATAAAAATATTTTGAAATAAATTCGTTGTTTTGGAAAGAAATATATGGTCTTAGTAAATATTAATTCTTAAATTATTATATATAAAGGGTAATGATATATATATAGATTTAGTAATATTTAATTCAATTAAGATTGATTTAATACATAAATTATGTTAATTATTTAGGTAAATTATAGTTCAAATAGATTTTTGCAATAATTGGGATAAATTAAGATTGGGAGATAAATTTGAGTTTATTAGAAATGGTATTTAAATAAGGATTTATTTAATTAAATCAATTTGAAATTTTGAATGGGAAATTTAAGGGTATGATTTTGTAACTGGATATTTGATGTAAGTGATTTAATGAATATTTCACGTTTAAATATATTAAAGAAAATATTGAGTAAAATGTAATTAAGGTTACTTAAATGATATTGAATCTAATAAGGGAGTATTTCAAGACTAAATAATAATGAGGTTAAATCAAGATCTATATGAAACTGTTATATTGAACTTTTAAATATTAAAGCCTTGAACTATATTGGAATTTAAATGGTTTATTTTGAGATTCGGATCTGTATTTGAAATAAATATAGTTGAATTCGTTATTTAGAAACTAAATTGAATTTAAATTGATAAATTAAGATTGGATTTAATTTGAATAGGAAGGTCGGGTTGATGTTGAAACAATTGGTTAAGTTGAGGAAATTGAAAATACTTTACTCTATAAATTATTTAATATATATATATATATATGTATATAAATACTATTTTGGGAAATATAGACATATTTGAAGTGAAAATGATATTTGGTTTTGAAGTATAAATTAAGTTGAAAGGACTACGGTGTTATAGTGTATATTTCTACCTTGTAGATAGTTCTATGGACCCTTAGAGGATGGTTATCCCAAACATCCTTTAAGTTAATTATATTTTAGTTAATATTTCACTTGAATTGGATTTATTTAGATAAGAATGTTAATCCTGACTCGAGTGTTTTTTGTTTTGCTTTACGCTCGGGTCAGACTGAGTGATACAGCATTTGAGACTCACCTTCGAAGTTGGAGTTTGCTTGAAGATCCAGCTATCTATCCTTTCAGTCATCCAGTTGATTGGTCCAGAGAAGTCTTCCGCACGTACTGGAGACTTCACTGTATCTGAGATATTCTATTGTACTTTATCTCTAACTCTGATTTTTTTTATAGTAGCTTCATGAACTACTATCTATTTATTCCGCTGCGTATTTTTGTACTACTCTGTATCTGTGATTCTGTGTTTGATTTATTTACTGTATATGTTGGGTTTTGCCAAATTTTAATTAACAATCTGATATTTTAAGCAATTCAAGTCCGACATCTGCAGATGCGAATGGTTGAAAATAGCGGATCGTTACAGTTGGTATCAGAGCTTTGGCTCTAGGCAAAACTTATCATATATGCTAAATTTATTTACAGAATCACTTTCGTTCGAGTTGAATCTCTTCCTTTCTGACTCGATTTCCTTTGAATTTTGGAATGTCCCTCGGTTTCGAAATTCATTCTTGTCTCTCCCTAATTATATTCGTTCGATTCTGGAGTATTCCATAACTCCACTGAATGATTCGTAAAAGGGGGTGAAAACACCTTTTCAATTGGCATTGATTCACCGAAGATTTTTTTGTATCATCGGTTTACGATGCTGTTGTATCTTGGTATGCCGAATTCTATCTCTGGCGATCGAATGTCGATTTGTTTTGGAATTCCGCATCGATTATATTCCTGAAGTCACGGTTGACTCGGTTAAGGTCGCCCGCGATTTGTAGAAGTATATCCATCTTCTATTTTGTAATTTAATTATCTCATCTTCGATCGAGTCTATCTTCGAATCAGGATTCTATTGATTGGAGTTCCGCTAATTTAAATCTCTATCTTTGTTTGAAACCCATTCTTTGAAAAATCGGGTATGTTGTATTTTTGAAATTGTTTATACCGAAATTATTATTTTGATAACTATGATTTTATTCTATATATAAAAGTGAAAATGTTTTCGATAAGGATTATATACCTATATAAAAAGGTTTTGAAAGGATTTGAAATTTTGAAAAATTATAGGAAATTGATTTATATAAAATTGATTTATAACTGTAGAGTTAAATTTGAAATTCGAGAATTGAATTCCGGTATTTTGAAATTGGTTTTAAGATTTTGGAAGATATATAAAAATAATATGATTTAAAAGTATTTTTCGAATAAGAAATGTTTCTAATGAATTTTTAATAATTTTGAAGAAATTTCAAAGAATTTCTCAAGAAAATAGAAGTCCAGAACTCACTTATGTCGCTGGAAAATAATTTCAGTGATGAGTGCACGCATCATCGACACTGATTTTCGAGTTTCAAAGTGGGGGAGAGGCCACTTTAATAGCTTCGCTATGCAAGTGATTTTGTAAAACCTTTTTGATTACAAATTCCGAAGTATAATTTGATATTTAAGAAAGATATAGGTATATATTTTAAAACAATTTAAAATGAGACCGGTGTTCAGTCCTCGAGTTTCAGATTTAATAATTGGTTTATTGATTTATGTTGATTTTCAAATCTTGAATTTGGAAATTTGATTTCCCTAACTATTATGAATGTTCAAACACTTCCAAATCGAGATTAAATTTTTAAAGCTAAGAAATTTCGAAGAGTACAAAATGTTTGATAAAGCATATAAGTTTTGTTTTGTATGTTAAGTTTGAAACCTTTTGTTAGGTAAATGAATATGACTATTTTGAAATTATACTAATATGGAATTTAGTTTTAAATGTTTTGAAAACCTATTAGTTTTAAATAATGGTTTTCAGAAAGGAAATTTTGATATTTCAAATAAAAAAATAAATACTTTAAAGGGTTTAAAGGGATAATTATAAATTTAGAAACCATTTGAGTATAATTAATTTTGAGAAAATTTTTGGTTTTGAAATTAAATTGAAATTAAAAACCAGTACTTATATTGTGATTTTGGAAATGAATTTGTTTGACTTGAATTATTTTAATTTGAAAACTGGGATAATTTTCTAAACCTATTATTTTGGGAACTTTGAAATTTAGATATTTAATCTGGAAGAAAATTTGGTGAAATCATATATGATATTGAAATTATTTGAAATTGAGAACCTTATATTATTAAGCACTTGATTTGGGAGTGGTCGAACTTATATAAAATGGACTTGTATAAGTATAAAGTTGATTTGAAATCTATTGATTTGAAAGGTACTCAATTTGGAAAGAGAATTTTATATAATCAAAGTCTATATAAGTATGTTTTGATATACTATTGATTTGGAAAGTATTCGATTTAGAAAGGAATCCTATATATATGGACTTTATATAAGTACGATATTTGAAAGTATTTGGAAAGGTACTATATGATATATATTTTCGAAATAAAGATATGGAAAGTGCCTTCTACTTGATATCCGCTTTGTGGCCACATCGTGGATTCATTCTATCGATATTATTCTCTCTGATTTTTGGTTTTTCGGATATAATACTCGAGTGTTCCCACCGTGGCGTAACCCATGGTTTTTTTTTTCTCTCATGAATGCATAGCGGAATTGCCTGGCTGAGTCTTGCCTAGGTGTACGGATTGTTTCCTGGGGGATCCAGGCGTAACCATTGTGTATCCTGCAATCTGTGTAGGTCGCGAATAGTAGCGCAAGTGCCTGGCTGAGTCTTGCCTAGGGGTACGGATTGTTTCCTGGGGGATCCAGGCGTAACCATTGTGTATCCTGCACTCTACTAGTCATCATGGCGTAACTCGCAGGGCTGAAAAAGCTTACGGATATGGATTGTTTCCTGGGGGACCCAGGCGTAACCATTGTGTATCTGCGAACCATGATCGGACAAAGGTTTTGGTTTGGTTGTTTTGTTTGGATTGTACTTTCCATATCCGTTTTTTTAAAGGTTTTTCAAGTATTTTCACTGGGTGTTGAAACGGGTCTACCAAGTACTTGAAGAATTCTAGCTTTGCGCCTGATCAACGCATGGCCAGAGTCTGCAAGAACGAGGATAAACTTGTTGAAACATCGAGTTATAAAAGTATTTTCGAAAGGAAAATTTATATCGATATAATAGTATTTTATTATAAAAGTATTTTTCCCAACAAAGAATTTTTGAATTAATATTTGAAATTTAAATTCTTATGGTTCTAGATTAATTATTCGTGCCCGATACTATTCCTTGCATCTACCTTATATGCTCAGTTTAGTTATTCACCTTGATTCTGTTTTCCAAACCTACCTTCCTTTGCTTTTTGAATATAATCTTTAAAATATTGTAAATATTTTGAAGTTATTAATTTAATAAAACATATTTAATTCCAATGGGTTTTGAAAACTTAAATTACTAAAGATAACTGAATTGCAAATGAAGTTTTCAAATAAATATTTCAAATAAAATGTATATAGTTAAATAAATTGTTAATCCTTATCTTTCAATCTATCTTTCCTTCCGGTTGTTTCTTTTCTCCTACCTCCTTCCTTTTCGGGGACGAAAAGTTTTGAGTGGGGGAGAATGTAACGACCCGTAGATTTTAATAGTTTTTAATTGGTTTTATAATGTATTTAATTTGGATTTTGAGAAATTTTAATAATAATATTTTGAAATAAAATTTTAATATTTGGTTTACGTATAATTAAATATAGCAAATGGTAAATTTTCAATTAATTTTATGAAATTTTATTTATTTTGTGAAATTCTATTAAATTCATGCTGACTTGCTAATGATATGTAATCTAAATTTTAATAAAAGGATCTGCAACATCGTAGTTGTAAATTATGAATGTTATTGTTTATAATCATACATGTAACTCTAATGATACGATTTTAATAACAAATTTCGTGTTCAAGATATGGATTTCATAGTAGTATTTTCTTAATATTCTTAGCTTTCAACAATAATCAATTAGCGACCTTAATCTTAATAGGATTTGAAAATCAACAACATTCGGATAAGTCAAATGATATTCTAAATGTTAATAATAATCCTGAAAAAAAAAACCTTTATCAGAAGAACATTTTAAGTACACATAAATTTTTATGGGATTATGTTAATATGTATTCAGTAGGCATATGCTAACAACCGCTCAAACAAGAGACAATCACTAATACACAGTGTTAATTGTTAAAAACTTAAACTATCTATATTTATCATGCAAAAATGCAAAATCATAAAGGTCATTAGTGAAATTATGCAATCTTAACATGTGCGTAGAAGGCACATGCTGATATTTTCCGATTTTGTGCATTGCACTAAGAATTATTGGATCCTATTCATCGTTAATTTGCTACCATTTCACGACTTTGACCACCACCTTAATTTGT
Organism: Allium cepa; assembly: GCA_030765085.1. Classification (NCBI taxonomy): domain Eukaryota; kingdom Viridiplantae; phylum Streptophyta; class Magnoliopsida; order Asparagales; family Amaryllidaceae; genus Allium; species Allium cepa. Next base: position 209,906,794 of record CM060940.1, on the reverse strand, counting down.
TGAATGCCACGAATGCCAAAATGATGAATGATGTTGCAAGTCAGAAGAAAATGCATGCTCCTATATGCGTTTTTGCGTTAAATGACATTAGATGCCAACAATATTATTATGCATTTTCATTATCTTAATTCTTTTATCAATTAACCTCTCCACTTTTCTTTCCAATCTGATTTATAACCTGCCTATTTACTTTTCTTATCATATTTATTATTTGCTAGAATCTAGCCGTTTCATAATTCCCTTTTTCAGCATTTGATGTGTCTTCTCTAAATCTAAGCGGAAAATCTAGCTTACCCCTTTTATTCATTTACATTTTTTTCTGTTTCAAATTTCATCGTGACTGACACGCAACCTTACTTTAATCACTGCGTCAATCAAGCATCCATCTATTAATTTTCATTTATTTTATATTTATTGCCAACGTTATAAATTTGAAAGATCACTTGCTTCCCTTGTCTCCCTGATTTCAGTCTCTATGCCTATCCTTTTGAGTTTCTTACTTTTATATTCTATTATCTGCCTAAACATGCATTTTGACTGTTGCCATCCCCGTATTTATTTCTTTCCTTTTTGAAATTAAAACGTATACGTTTTACATTTACTTATTTCTAAACGATTCATTGTCTTTCCTTTAAATCAATCCATTCTCTTCTTATTTGTTTTAATTTATTTCCTCTTTTCACCAACACTCAATCTTTATACATATTTGTTTTAATTCATTTTCTCTATACATGTGCATTCAATCTTTATACATATTTGTTTTAATTTATTTTCTCTTTTCACCAGCATTCAATGTTTATATACATATTTGTTTCATTTTATTTCCTCTGTTCACCAGCATTTAATCTTTATATATTTGTTTTAATTTATTTCCTCTTTTTTTTTACTTCTCCTTAATTTATAGGAATAAATTCTTAAATTTCCTCTAGCCATTACTATCTTTATTTCTTGCCACTTTAAACAAAATTTCTTTCCACTTTATCAATGTGAGGCTTCTCTTATAAATACAAATCACTCGTACATACCCTACTCCATATCAATAGACCTTCATCTCCTCTCTTGCGTGTGAAGCTTCTTCTGTAGGTAAATGGCTGCACTAAATTTTTTTTTCTTCTTATTTCTTTTCTTTTTCTTCTTCTTTTTCATCCTTTTCTTTTGTTTTATTATTGTTTATATTGCTTTTGCTTTTCCTTTATTTTAAGCATAACATGCTTCAAGTATATATTTTACATTATAAGTATGTTTATATAGTGCAGCGCAAGTATACATTAAATTTAAAGTTATAAACATTTGCATTTGTTCTATGGTTAGTTTTATATGAGTATTTATTGAAATTTGTATAGTTTGACTTTTGAATATACATTGGGTTATTTCATACGGTTTATATATAATATAAGATGTTTAGCAGTCTGCATATATGTTACAGTATGTAAGATTTTTATATATAAAAAAAAGAAAGGTGTTAATTTTATATTGTATTGTTTATAAAAAGGTGTTAATTTTATAATATATATATATCGTGGGAAAGTATACATTTATAAACATATTAATATACAGTAAGCTATAAAACATAAGTTTGATATATAGGTAGAGTTTGCATGGGTTTAAATTTTCCTTCTGTTGTTTAAAATATAGTTGTAGAGTTATAAAATTTTGGGGAGAATATATAGTATAATATATTTTAAGTTAGTTGTGTGTCTGTCCAGAGATGAATTATTATACAAATACAGTTTTATAAGATCTAAGATCTGTTGTTTTAAAATGTAAGTTTATACTAGTGATTATATGGGTTAAAATTTGGCATTGATATTTTTAAGATGATAAAGAAAGTTTAATGTAAGTGTTAACATGTAAGAAATGCCTGAAGCCTGTTTTAATATTAAAGAAAATACTGGAATTTAAATTGTTAAATTAAGTTGGAGCTGTGCTCTCGCCCTTCTCTTTCTTATAAATATTTTGCAAAAGGTAAATTTATATCAAGTATAAGGTGTGTAGTGTTTCAGCAAATCAAGGAAAGTCGATATTGGTCTTAACAATAATAATGTGGAATGTTGACTTAAATGTTGATTTAAATATGATTATAAAAAATATTTGTTAATATTGGTTTTAAACATAGTTTTGCAGTTTTCTATTATTTGCATTTGTTTGAAAACGTATGTATGTATATGTAATTTTAATGCGTTTCAAAACTAATATTGGTTAAGAGAGTAATATAATAGAATAATATTTGTATTTCATTTCGGTCTACATAAAGCAGTTTCTGATCTATTTTCATCGATCTCTATTTATCAGTTGTCCATCGTATTTATGCCAATCTTGCTTCGCTTTGAAAATTTTGTTTGGATTTGTTCGATGTCTAGATCGTGATCCAGCGTAGCTCAATTCTTTGTCCAATCTATCTAGCCTCGAAAAGTGAGCAATCACTCACGATTTAACATTCTTATATTTATTAAATTTGATTTCAATTGAAACGACAATTGAAATATGTTGTTATTAGTTATTTAAATTGTTTATATGCTATTATTTGTAACTGTTCAACTGTGGGATATGACACCATATCCTGTTGTTTATATTATACTGTTATTGATGATATATGCCTGTTATATTATTATTATATGTTATCACTCTGCAAGTTCCCTGTAGTTTAGAATTCACTATGGGTTGAAATGATACATACCCGAACGGACTTTAGAATAGGAGAATTTCGTTATGAGTTGAAATGATAGACCCAAGCGATTTTCATTTAATTGAATTTGGGATTACGGGTTGAAATGATATCGACCCGTATATATTTAGTGTACGGTTTGAAATGATAAACATCCGTAGCACTTGACCATATGATAGGAAATATATACAGACACCGTTGGTCCATATATATAAAAATATTTTGAAATAAATTATTGTTTTGGAAAGAAATATATGGTCTTAGTAAATATTAATTCTTAAATTATTATATATAAAGGGTAATGATATATATAAAGATTTAATAATATTTAATTCAATTAAGATTGATTTAATACATAAATTATGTTAATTATTTAGGTAAATTATAGTTCAAATAGATTTTTGTAATAATTGGGATAAATTAAGATTGGGAGATAAATTTGAGTTTATTAGAAATGGTATTTAAATAAGGATTTATTTAATTAAATCAATTTGAAATTTTGAATGGGAAATTTAAGGGTATGATTTTGTAACCGGATTTTTGATGTAAGTGATTTAATGAATATTTCACGTTTAAATATATTAAAGAAAATATTGAGTAAAATGTAATTAAGGTTACTTAAATGATATTGAATCTAATAAGGGAGTATTTCAAGACTAAATAATAATAAGGTTAAATCGAGATCTATATGAAACTGTTATATTGAACTTTTAAATATTAAAGCCTTGAACTATATTGGAATTTAAATGGTTTATTTTGAGATTCGGATCTGTATTTGAAATAAATATAGTTGAATTCGTTATTTAGAAACTAAATTGAATTTAAATTGATAAATTAAGATTGGATTTAATTTGAATAGGAAGGTCGGGTTGATGTTGAAACAATTGGTTAAGTTGAGGAAATTGAAAATACTTTACTCTATAAATTATTTAATATATATATATATATATATATATGTATATAAATACTATTTTGGGAAATATAGAGATATTTGAAGTGAAAATGATATTTGGTTTTGAAGTATAAATTAAGTTGAAAGGACTACGGTGTTATAGTGTATATTTCTACCTTGTTGATAGTTCTATGGACCCTTAGAGGATGGTTATCCCAAACATCCTTTAAGTTAATTGTATTTCAGTTGATATTTCACTTGAATTGGATTTATTTAGATAAGAATGTTAATCCTGACTCGAGTGTTTTGTGTTTTGCTTTACGCTCGGGTCAGACTGAGTGATACAGCATTTGAGACTCACCTTCGAAGTTGGAGTTTGCTTGAAGATCCAGCTATCTATCCTTTCAGTCATCCAGTTGATTGGTCCAGAGAAGTCTTCCGCACGTACTGGAGACTTCACTGTATCTGAGATATTCTATTGTACTTTATCTCTAACTCTGATTTTTTTTATAGTAGCTTCATGAACTACTATCTATTTATTCCGCTGCGTATTTTTGTACTACTCTGTATCTGTGATTCTGTGTTTGATTTATTTACTGTATATGTTGGGTTTTGTCAAATTTTAATTAACAATATGATATTTTGAGCAATTCAAGTCCGACATCTGCGGATGCGAATGGTTGAAAATAGCGGGTCGTTACACATCTTATGATAGAGATTAGGGTAAGAACTGTGTATGGTTTTCCACCTTGATGAGAATATGTACTGAAAGTTCTAACATTTGCAAAAGAGATATGAAGTGAGTGTTGTAGCATTTGTAGAGGTGTTGGTCATGGGGATCCTACAGTGGAGTCACGGTAGCTACCATTGACACAAACTTGAGAGAGTGTGTCCAAATAGATCGGTCATCTGTTTAGATATCATTTTGATTTCTTAGCCTTTGGTTGAGCAGACCGGGGGTACTACCATTAAGACTTAGTACATGAGCACTTATGTTGAATGGGTCCGTGACGACCCATAAATCCATACCGTTTGAATCGATAATAAACCATACATGCTCGACCCAAAAGGCACAAACTGGAGGTAAGTCAAGAGAAAGAAAAGAAGAGAGAAGAAGAGAGGAGAAGAAAGAGAGAAGAGAAGAAAAAAAAGAACAATACAGAATCTCATCACAGCGGAAAACATATAATATCATATTAATGATCTTTACAAAACAAAAACTGTATATACATATAGAGTTCATCAATCAATCACTAGTTATCAACCTGGACAGTTGTAATAACCTGACCTCACAATTGCTGATAATATGCAACAACTAAGTAGCGGATAATAAACAGATACGTGTATACGAAAATGAAGATCTCCAGCTCTCCTGCTGAAGCTCCAATAGCACCAATCTGAACCTGTAAATATACTGGATCTGACCCAAGCATTGAAAGGGAAGAACGGCTAGATTAGTCTGGTAAACTAGCGTGAGAAAGACGCTCAAATGAATTTATTAAATTACCTAACTTTTCCTTTATCAAAACAAAAGTATCTCTTAAGGCACGCCCACACATAAACATGGAGATGTTTTTACCTTACGATAACTAAAAAATTTCATATCAAATTATCTTATATTATACTAGTGTCTAGTATACAAATAATATTAATCATAGCTAAAATTGTTACATTGATTAAATTCCATCATATAGCCCAAAATGGGTAATACAATCAAAATGGAAGACATGTAGTGGAGTTTGGATTTCCATACAAATGACCAGGTGAAGGGACTACCTTCCGATGGATACACCTCTAGATAGATGTCCCGAGAAACCATCACAAAGTTCCTTTACCAACACAAGACCGGCCTACCTCCATAACTAGATAGTACCAAATATGTCATCCTCAGATTGTTACCGACCTTTTTCGAGGGCCCTCATAGCATACAAACAACAATAATCGGACACACGACGTCATAACGTGTAAAGGTATATCTAGAAGTGGATGATCATATCATAATAGGAGCGACCCACTTAGCCCTGCTGCATCTAAACATGTTTTGGTCATTTCCAGTTAATGAGGTCTGAGGTAACGATCACCTTTCATATATCACATAACTTTGAATGCCATACATCCATTTCTGTTGACTACTAATTGTCTTCCACGAAAATACAACCCTTAAGCTCATACGTCTCAAGGAGTGTGATAAGCTAAGAGAAGTTACCTTCTTCGCCACCACTGATGTACGTTTGTAAAAACTAATGTACGTAATCTTTGGAAATGCAATTTCAAACAAACAACCATACAATTTTTCCAGGAAAAGGACAAACCGAAGGTACTTTCCTGCCACATCATGTCGGGAAATCCCTAGAATTAGTAATGAATAGTCTTTGCATTGGATATTTCATAATGAAGAGCTATTACTACTGGATGTATATTGGGATTTTAACCTCAAACGATCAAAAAGCAATCCTCCATTATGAAAATCCTGAATATCAATATCATCACAACCAACCTGCACAATCGTCGCATATTGGTCCGATGTGGTTTTCGGATAAACCGATCCCGGTCTCTTCGCATCAACAACGCAAAAGTGTTTCTCAACCTCACATAGAAACTAAGTCCCATGGACTTATCACGTCTCTAACTTTCAACTTGCTATTCTTCGGCCAAGAAGGAAGCTCGATAGATTGGAGTAATACTTTGCACTACACAAATCAACATCCTCGATACAAACGATAATCAAGCCTACATAGATAGCTACGTACTAAGTGTACGACTAAATAGTTCCCATATAAAGTCAAAGAACCTAATGGCCAAATTTTATATTCCATTATTTAACTATCAAAGCAAACATCCAAATATTTAGCACCATATGCAATCACTAGGCCCTTTTAATTAATTAAATCACTTAACAAATATTCACTTCAATTATCTTTAAAAAGGATATATTTCCAATCCCATTCAATATCCTATATTGGAAAAAATTTCCATAAACTTATTTAATAATAAATAATTCACAATTCTCTGTATTTTCAACACTTAGGAAATATCACATATTCTTAAATCACGGTAAAGTGTATATTTTATTCTTTAAGGAAAACATTCTCTTAAACATATTTATTTGGGTCAAAACGAATGTTGCGTAAAACATCGTTACGACAACCCAAAATTACTAGTATAGGGATTCGATAATTAGATAGATATATAAATCCCAAATACTATACAAAACATCTCCTTTCGAAAATAATTTACCAAAACAACAATGCTATAGTCCATCTTTTCCTTTCTTCTCAAAAATATTTATTTCAACAATGAATGTTAAAATATATGTATTCGATACTTAACACATTTTAAAACATCTTCAAACCGTTTAAATCCATTTAAAAATATCAGTTCCAATATCCATTTTATTTAAAAGGTTATTCACTGTCCAAAATCATAAATACAATTCCTAACCAAATTCATTACTTCTATATATTTATTAAAGGATTATCCACTGTCCAAAATATTGAATATAATTCCTCTAATAAACTTCCATATTTAACTTATCAAATAAGTTGATTTCACATTTACAAAACAATGTTTATAAATTCCATATATATTTTATAAAAACTTACAATTATAAAATTCCATTACCAACCAATTCCATTTATCTCATTTACATGCCAAAATCCGATTATAAGTTAATTACTTATAAATCATTTATTTTACAAAATCCATTCATTTTATAACTTCACAATTATAAATCTTATTCACTTATAAGGTTCGACTATAACATCATTTTAAACATTTACAAAACTCCTTTATAATTCCATCAGTTTGATTCATAAAAATATCAATTTTATAAATATATATATAAACCGTTTATAATAATTCAAAAATCTCAATTTAACTTATTCTAGAAAATAGTTAACTTCATATTTTAGAAATCACATTTGATATATTTCACAAAAATCATAATATTTATAACATAAAAATTATAACTTTTATTTATTAAAAACAAATTCATTTCCTAATCAATTCAAAAATATCAATTTTCAAAATCATTTGAAAATCCTTTTTAAATTGAAATCATCACTTTAATATTTTTAAATTACCAAAAAACAGGCCCAATGCTGCAACAATACCATCACATCAATCCTGACATCCAAAACATCATATATCATATGATAACAGCATATATATCAATATCTGTAAATAAAACCAATACTGGTGAGGAATCTAATTGGATCATCTCTAAGCTATCACCTACAACAAATATACATATTAAAATATGCATACAATGTCCGCTTCGAGGCAGATGCCCGTATAAAGGGTCATCCACTCATACATGGGAACGTACAGGGTCTCATTTGCTCCAATAGGCAGGAATATATCAAAATACCAATCAATATATATACAATATATCATATATCATCCAAACAATCATCAATCAGCATAAATTGAATTTATTCTCACTTATATAAAAAAAATCTATGAGTTAGAAAGAGTGAGTTGTACTCACCTTGGTTCCAATAGCAGTTGTGGTGTTTTCTTCCGAATAAAATTAAACAGGCATTTAATTTTACGCAAAATTTACACTAGCTCCAATTAACTCCAAACAAGCTCAAAAATGTAGTGCTCGTCAATACAAACTCGATGCAATTCGTTTCATAAAAACCGGACCTCGCATAAAGAAGTTATGGCATTTTAAAGATTATACGAATTTATACATGAATTTACAATTATTTATTTATTTTTTATTTACCCAAACACATCTGGGCCGCACGATTTGCTTTAGAGATCTGATCAAACGTTACTTTCATCTTCTCCCAGGCTATGTTCGAATGCAAACAATCCATATGGTCATTGTTTTTTTTTTGAATTTTCACTCCCTCCACGATCGCTTTGATGATGATCCACTACTGCCAAAAGGAAGAGCGACCTCCACTTCATCAACACTGTGAGCATCATCAAACTCGATCGCCAATCTCGATCGAAAAATGTGTGCAAAAGACAAACGAAATGCAGTGTTTTCTAGCTCTATTTGAAGACTATAACGAAAATCCACCGTAGGATGTATAGATCTCTCCAATCTCTTCAACTTTGTAGTTGGAAAATTTTTGAATTGATTGATGGATTTGAAAAAAATAGAGAAAGAAAATTCGTGCATTTCTAGCCATAGAAATTGAAAGTGGCGGCTTGCCCTAGTTGCTTTAGGGTTTATGCAAATGTAAAAAAAGTTGGCCTTTTATAGAAAAAATCGCGACATTATTCATCCAAAAATTTTTCGAACTCGAAATGAAGCACGCCGCCTGGCGTTTATAATGTTTTACCTCTATTCCAATACAATGGAATATACATCGAGAGCCAATTCGATCATATTTGAAAGATAGGTTTTCGAATCGACTTATTTAAATTTAAAATTTACTTAAACAAATTTCTACATGTTTTAGCTTGCCACAACTAAACCGTAAATTCGATTGACTCAAAATTTGAAATCCTATAATAATATAACATTATGGATACAATGAAACTGGTTTCGTCGAAATCCGAGACTATTTGAAAAATGACTATTTTACACGTTAATTAAATATTTAAATATTCAATTTCTGTAATTTAACGATTTGTTCAATTTCAAAAGTTCTCTAACATCATTATAATTCAAATATATTTTATATCAATATTATAAATAATTTTTATTCGCATTAATCCAAATTCTAATTATTTCTACAATTTCAAATATTAAATTAATAATTTAGTTATCCAATTAAATTACTATATTTCAAATATAAGTTATTCAACTTATAAATTTTACTTGTGAATATTTAAAATCAATTAAATTTTACTATATTTCAAATATTAAATTTTACTTGCCAATTCAAGGCTAGGGTATTGTCGGTGAGGTATTTCATTTTTTTATTTAATGGAATGAATAAATGTTATATACACAGGAAAATATAAAATCAAAGAGGTATATGAATGTAGTTTTCTATATATACACACACATATACAGAAAGCAGAAAGACATAATTGTTGTAAAGTATAAAATAATTTTGTATATATATATAAATATATTCACATACATATTTTATTTTAAAACAGTAAATATATATAAAGTAAGATTTAAAAATGGAAAATTTTAAAATGTTAGAGTTTATATAAAAATGGATTTTTAAATCTATATAGACTATTTTATAAGTATATATATGAAGTTTCAAGAATAAAATTAAATATATATATATATACACACACACACATTTAGATTTACCAGTTTATTTTAAATTAACGAATTTAGCGATTTAAATTGTCAAATCAACTTATTGAATTTATTGTAGTTACTAAAAGATTTTTAAAAAGGGAAATTATCAGTTTAAATTAAATTGTCAGTTTTGATTATCTGATTATTCAGAGAGTTAATAAATAATATAATGTTTATACATTGTCTGAAACCGTGAGGAAGTGGTCGAGATGGAAATGGATTGCAAATAAAAATCAAAGGTGAGTTAATCTCACTCATTTGGAATTCCATTTAAATTTAAATAGTTAAATTATTGGTTGAATGATTGAACTGACAGAATGTGGTATATTATATATAGTAGTATATATGTTGAAGTGATTGATTTCCCGCATTATATAGCAGATGAGACCCTATGCGCCCCGCATAATAGCGGATGACCCTATGCACAGCGATATTCCACCTCGAAGTGGAATTGTTATTTTTATATTGTGCTAACTTCTGTGGATGCAGGGAAACAGGTTGGAGGGATCCAACTGGATTCCTTAAAATATTTAGATTATTTAAATATTTTAAGATATGATTTATGTGACAATCTGAGATAGATTATTTGGTAATTGAAATATTGAATGTTATGGTTTGATTGAATATATTTGGGTATACTAAGTTATCAAAAGCATATAGATTGGATTTTTGAAGGGAAAATAAAAGAGCGAATTTTTAAGTAAAATAATTATAGAGAATTTGGATAAATTAAAGATGAATTGGAAAAGGATAAAATTTGATTTTTAAATCCTAATAAATAATTCCGAGTATGGGAAAGGAGATTTTTGAATAAATGGGAATAAATGAATTTTTAAACATAAGTGAAGTTATTTAAAGGGACAAAAGATTTATTTTTAAATTTAGAATTTAGACGATTTAGGAAAAACTAAAAGAAGAATTTGAAATAAATATGAAATTTGTATTTTCAGTTTAAATAAGATTTTAAATCATAATAAAGATGTTAAATCTGAAATTAATGGGTTTTGAAATAAAATTGTGTAAATAAAAGAGTTTATTTTTTAAAAAATGGAGCAAATTTTGGAAATCGATTTGGTAATTGATTTAGTGTTTAAAACTCTATTAAAAGAAGGATAAGACTACGGAATTTATAAACTGGGTTTATAAAGTGAAATAATATATCAGTGGATATTTGAAAGTATAAATCCACGGTAGGAATTTATAAAGGAATGGGTAATTTGTTTTAAAAATAAATAGTGGTATATTTTTAAAGGTGCGAAGGGTAGTGTATTTCCCTGAAAAGCCAAGAACGTTTTCGAAGCAGATTTTTAAGTATAAGTAAAAAGTTTTAAAGTTGTTTTTAAAAGAATGCTTTTAAGGAATTATTATTTAAGTGGTTTAAAATTTTTAAGGGTAAATATCTTTAAATTAGTATAGCAGCAATTATTTTAAAAGGTTAATTTGTATTATGATTTAAAAGTTAATTATTAATATTTATATTTTATAGAGTAGTTTTATTTTAAAGATAGTAGGGCTAAAAATTTTATTTGAAACTTGCATAGAATTTCATAATTTTTATTTTATTTTTATTTTTATTTATTTTAAAATTTGTTTTGACTTATGTTTTACTTGAGAATTTATAGAAAATTTCATAGTTAGTATTTTAAATAAAGTGTTTTAAATAGTTTTTATTTTAAGTATTTTAAAGTGTATATTTTGTATAAAGTGATTTAAATTTATTTTAAATCTAAAGTATTAGCACTTGGTGATTTTCAGTGGAAATAAAACAATTGAGCGGAAAAAAATTTCGCGAGAGAAAGTGATTTGAAAACTATTTTTCAAAGGGTTGAAATGTAGAAAATATCTTGCAAAAATATTTTGAAATAAATAAATAATTTGGAAAATTATTTAAATCCGACGATTGGTTGTGAATGTTGTTTGATAGTTAAATAACCGACTATCAATATTTGCCAATGCGCTGATCGTTTCGAAGAGACTGGGATCAGGTTTAATTTCCCGAAAACTATTTCGATCCGGTTTGAACGTTTTCATGAGGAAGTCAAGTGCTTGGAGCTGAAGATGGAGCAGTGAAGTGCAAGGGCTAATCGCTACTAATCCTGAGGGTGGTTCCGAAATGGATGTAGTAGGAGCAGTGCCTTCGGTTCTGTTCGAACCCGGAACAGACTTGTATGGACGAATGCTTTCATAATATGGTTAGGAGGACGATGAGAATTCTAAGTGAATGTGTGCTAAAAAGGTAACGCATAGCCTCAAGCTTCATCAACCGGGAATGGCTAAACCAGAGGAGGTGCACACAAGGCTAAGTGGCTAGCAATCAATTAGGGTAAGGCCACCCCTGTCTAGATGTCCCTTTATTTCGGCTGAGTGGGCGGTTGTTGATCCCAACCGTGGGGTGAATTTATTCAGACTATCCTCCAGTGTGACGACCCGCCAATCCGTAACCTTTGAATCGACAATAATCCACACATGTCCGACCCAAAAAGCACAGAGTGACGGAAAGTCAAGAGAAAGAAAAGAAGAGAGAAGAAGAGAAGAGAAGAAAGAGAGAAGATAGAACAAACTAGAACAATACAGAATCTCACATCGCAGCGGAAAACATATAATATCATATCAATTATCTTTACAAAACAGAAACAATACACATACACACATATCAATCAGAGTACAACAATCAATCAACAGTTATCAGCCTGAACAGTAACAATAACCTGTCCTCACAATGGCTGATAATATAAACAAATAAGCACAGCAGATAATTAATAATAATAGACACGCGTATACGAAATGAAGATCTCCAGCTCTCCTGCTGAAGCTCCAAAGGCATCAACTCTAGACCTGTAAATATACCCGGTCTGACCTGAGCATTGAAAGGGAAGAATGCACGGATCAGTTTGGTAAACCAGTGTGAGAAACACACTCAACTGAATTTATTAAATTACTAAACTTTTCCTTAGTTTTCAAAACAAAAGTATCTCGTAAGACAAGTCCACACACAAACACGGACATGTTTTTACCTTACGATAACTAAATCATTTCATATCAAGTTCTCTTATATTATAGTAGTGTCTACTATATATAAATAATATTAATCATAGCTGAAATTGTTACATTGATTAAATTTCAGCATATAGCCCAATTGTGTAATACAATCAAAATGGCAAACACGTAGTGGGGTTTGGATTTCCATACAAATGACCAGGTGAAGGGACTACCTTCCGGCAGTACATCTTTAGAAGAATGTACCAAGAAACCATCACAAAGTTTCTCTACCAACACAAGACCGGCCCACCTCTATAACTAGATGGTACTGAATATGTCATCCTTCGTTCGTTACCGACCTTTTCCGAGGGCCCTCTAGCATACAAACCACAATAATCAGATACACGATGTCATAGCGTGCAAAGATATATCTAGAAGAGGATGATCATATCCTACTTGGGAATGATCCACTTAGCCTTGCCGCATCTAACCCTGTTTTGGTCATTTCCAGTTGATGAGGCTAGAGGCAACGATTACCTTTCACAAAGCACAATCACATCACTTAGAATGCCACACGGCCATTTTCGTTAACCACTAATTGCCTTCCACAAAAATACAACCCTTAAGCTCATACGTCTCAAGGAGGGTGTTGAGCTAAGAGAAGTTGCCTTCTCCGCCACCACTGATGTATGTTTGTAAAAACCAATATACGTAATCTATAGAAATGCAATGTCAGACAAACATCCATACAAGTTGTCCAGGAACAGGACAAACCGTAGGTACTTTTCTACCACATCCTGCCGGGAAATCCCTTGGATTAGTAGCGAATAGTCCTCACATTGGATATTTCATAATGAAGAGACCACTACTGCTGGATGTATATTGGGATTTTAACCCCAAACGATCAACAAGTAGTCCCCCACTATGAAAATCCGAAAATCAATATTATCACAAGCAACCTGCACAATTCTCGCATATACGTTGGTCCGAAGTAGTTTTCAGATAAATCTTATCTCGGTCTCTTTGCACCAACAACGCAGAAGCGTTTCTCAACTTCACACAGAAACTAAGTCTCATAGTCTTATCATGTCTCCAACTTTCAACTTGCTATCCTTCGGGCCAAGAAGGAAGCTCGATAGATTGGAGTAATACTCCGCACTATACGAATCATCATCCTCAACACAAACGATAATCAAGCATACACAGAAGGCTATGTACTAAGTGTACGATTAAATAGTTCCCACATCAAGTCGAGGAACTAAAATTTGGCTAATGTTTGATAGTCGGTTATTTAACAATCAAAGAGAACAAACAAATATTCAGCACTATAACAATCACTGAGTCCTTTTAATTAATCTTTTATTAATTAAACCATTTGCCAAATATTCACTTCATATTAGCTTTAAAAAGATATATTCCCAAAATCATTCCGACACTGGAAAATATTTCCAAATACTTATTTAATAACAAGTAATTGTCAAATCAATTTATTTTCAACACTTAGAAAATATTCAGTATACTTAAAACACGATTAAGTATATATTTTATTATATAAGGAAAACATTCTCTTTAAACACATTTATTGTGTCAAAACGAATGTTGCGTAAAACATCGTTACGACAACCCAAAATCACTAGTATAGGGATTCGAAATTAAGATAGATATATAAATCCCAATACTATATAAAAACATTTCCTTTCGAAAATCATTTACTATAATGACAATGTTAGAGTCCATCATTTGCTTATTTCTCGAAAACATCTATTTCAACAATGCATGTTGAAATCTATGGTTTCGATATTTAACACATTTTAAAACAACTTCAAATCGTTTAAATCCATTTAAAAGATCACTTTCAAAACATTTACTTAATTTAAAATATTACTCACTGTCCAAAATCGTGAATATACTTCATTTACCAAATTTAATGTTTCTACACATTTATTAAAGATAATCCACTGTCCAAAATCGTGGATGTAATTCATTTAACCAAATTCAATATTATTACCATATTTAATTTAAAGGATAATTCACTGTCAAAAATGGTGAATAAAATTCCTTTAATTAACTACCATATTTAACTTACGAATTCAATTGATTTTGGATTTATAAAACAATGTTTATAAATTCCATTTATAACCCAATTATATACTAAAAATCCAAATTATAAGTTAATTACCTATAAATTATTTATCTTACCAAATCCATTCTTTTTATAACTTCACAAATTATAAATCTTATTCATTTCTAAGATTCAGTTACAACTTCATTTGAACACTTATAAAAACTCATTTTTAATTCCATTATTCCGATTTATAAAAATTCAATTGTATAAACCTTATATATAAAACCATTTACAATAATTCAAAAACCACAATTTATACTATCTTACAAAATAGTTAACTCTATATTCCAAAAATCATATTATGGTTTTATTTCACAAAAATCATAATTTCAATTATATTTCCCAAAACATTTCTTTAATATATTTTTCAAATCGCTTAAAAATCCTTTTTTACTTGAAATCATCACTTTAACATTTTTAAATTTCCAAAATATTGCCTAATGCTACAACAACACTAAATATAACAATCACGGCATCCAAAACATCATATATCATCATATGATAACAGCATATATATACATATTTGTAAATAAATCAATACTGGCGGGGAATCTAGTTGGATCCCTCCAACCTTTCGCCTGCAACAAATATACATATTAGAATATGTGTACAGTGTCCGCTTCAAGGCAGACGTGCGTACAAAGGGTCATCCGCTCATACACGGGAACGTATAGGGTCATCTGCTCCACTAGGCGGGTATATATCCAAATATCAATCAATATATCGTAAATCATCCAAACAATCATCATAAATAATATTTATTCTCACTTATATAAAAATATTAGTGAGTCAGAAAGAGTGAGTTGTACTCATATTGCTTCCAATAGCGGTTTCAACGTTTTATTCCGAATAAAATTAAACAACCGTTTAATTTTAGCCAAAATTCACACTAGCTCTAATCAACCCCAAACTAGCTCCATCATGTAGTGTTCGTCCATACGAACCCGACGCAATTCGTTTCGTACGAAACGAACCTTGTATGAAAAAGTGACGCAGTTTAAAAGTTTATACGATTTTAATATATATAAATTTACAACTTTTATATTTTTAAAACCCAACATCATCTCTGTCATTCGTTTTTTCAGCTCCACCATCAGGCCATTGCCTTCTTTTTCCAACCCTACGTTCCCTCACGTGATTGACCCACCTAGCCGCCGATATACATTGAATTTTCGAGCCCTCCTCGTTGCCTTTGAAGTCGATCGGCCAATGCCACAACGTAGCCCATCGTCGACACTACCCACGGCCTGAATCTAGTTGAACTCGACTGCCCCTATAGTGTGCGATTTGCTGATGGATGACGTGGCTTTGACAATGAATTGTCGTTGATCCATTTCGTATTTTTCGATCATGACCGTTGGTTCCAAAGATCTCGAGCTGATCTACAACATTGTAGTCGAATGTTTTTCGAATCGATTTGTGGATTGGAAGATTATAAAGGAGAAAGAAGGAAAATTTCTTGCCATTAACAGCAAAGTGGTGGCTAGACCTAAGTCATTAGGGTTTAGGGTAGAATGAAGAAAATCAAGGGCTTTTATAGAAAATATTCGTGCACTATTCATCCAGAAAATTCCCGAACTCGAAACGAAGCATGCCGCCTAGCGTTTATAATGTTTTACCCCTATTTTGAACGCAATGGAATATATACCAGGGGCCAATTGATCGTATTTGAAAGATAGGTTTTCAAATCGACTATTTAAATTTAAAATTTCACTTAAACCGATTTCTACGCGTTTTAGCTTGCCCCGGACAAACCGTAAATCCGATTGACACAAAATTTTAAATCTTACAATAATTTGACATTATGGATCCGATGAAATTGGTTTCGTCGAAATCCGAGACTGTTTGAAAAATGACTATTTTTACTAGTCAGTGAAATATTAAAATATTCAATTTTTACAAATTAACTTTTAATTTGATTTTAAAAGTTCTCTAACATCGTTCTAATTCAACTAGGACAAACAACTTTATAAATCATTTTCATTCACATTAAATTCAATTATCAATTATTTCAGTTATTTCAAATATTAAATTAACAATTTAATTATCCAATTAAATCCAGATAATCGAAAATAAAATTTATTCATCTTATAAAATTATCTTGTGAATATTTAAAATCAATTAAATATACAAAATTCAAATGATTGAAATTCTGGGGCCTTACATCCAGTCTTGTGTAGCATAGGATCAGGGTGGATCCTCGGTACGGTGATCTAAACCACGTACTGCGACGGACAGTACCTCAGTAGCCCTGCCATTGATGGAAATCCGTTCTCCCTACGTGCGTTTATGGTTTTGTTTGTAGAATACACTTTATGGCTAGTATTGCTGGAATTTAATAATGTAACAATTTAGGCTATTTGAATAAGTATTTGTATATAGACACTACTATAATATCAGAGGATTTATAAGAAATGTTTTGGTTATCGTAAGGTAAAAACCCGACATGTTTATTTGTGGCGTGGTCTTACAAGATACCTTTGATTTTAAAGGATTTTGAAAACTTTAATAATCAATTGAGTGTATTTCCTAACGCTAGTTTTTCAGACTGAATCAGGTGTTATTTAACTATAATGCTCGGGTCAGACCGAGTATTATAGAGTATAGATTCTGGATGGACTGCTACGGAGCTCAGGAGACGAGCTGATGGCGAGACGTATCACCCGTATTTGACGAATATTGCGCTGTGTTTGATTCATTGCATAGTCAGATTTGTGAGGATAGGTTATGATAACTGCCCAGTTGTGTGCTATAAATTTTGTTGTACTCTGATGACGTAATGTATAAGTAGATATAGTTCTTTTTGTTTAAAGATTAGTCATTTATCTATTATATATTTTTCCGCTGCATTTGTGAGATTCTGATGTTGTTTTCTATTTCTTCTACTACCTTATTTTTCTTTAACCCTAATGGTTTGGTTTTTCGGCATTCAATTGTATGACATTTGATACAGTGGATTGTATTGATGTCTATTTTCGGGAATTGAAAATTTGAGTCGTCACAGTTGGTATCAGAGCTGAAGGTTAAGCGAGAATCTTGGCTCTGGTGGGGATTACTCATTGAAATAGAGTCCGTGGTACTTTAGAATGAGTTTGAGTGTATTAATAGATATGAGTATATTGTGTTGACTTATCGGTTGAGTGTTTGTAGATTCGTGTCGGTGCAATCTGGCTAACTAAATCGATAGAGATTTCTAAATTCTTAAACAAGATAAACTGACACAGTATTGTTTTAAAATAGGGTAAATGAAATAATTTTGGCCAAATTATTTTTGAATATAAAAGAAATTATTTTGTAAATTATTATAGTATATGGTTACTTGGTTGTTAGGAAGTAATAATATTATAATTATTATCATTGTTGTTATGATAATTGAAATAAGGACATAAGGGTATAACCAAAGATTTGGAGATAAATTCACTCAATGAATAAATGTGAATTATAGTATGATTTATAATTAAAGTGAGATAAAATTCCAGAGTAATGTTCGAATATGAGTTGAAAGGATTTGGAATTTGAAAATTTAGTTCCTTTTGAGTTTGAAAATGATTTTCAAAAGCTTTGGAGAAATAATGGTGATATTATTACGGAAATATTTTTGAATTGGATATGAAATCTGGTGAGATTTGGAATTTACAAATATTTGAAGGGTTTTAAAGAGATAAAAGCACTAAATTCTCTTCAATCGCTAGAATATAACTTCGGTGATGACTACAACATCATCAATGTTCGTTTTCGAGTTTTCAAGAGAGGAATTGCTACCAAATTATTTTAAATTGGAATTGTTTGCAAAACTGGGTATTGTTTTCAAATTCAAAGGATGATTTGATTTGCTAATGAATTATGTATATAATTGATATTAAAATGCTTTTGAAATATGAGTAATTGTTTAAAATACTTTGGAGTTGGCTTGAAATTGTTTATAGAATGTAAATGGGTTGATAGTTTGTAAAATTTTAAATATGTTAGAGTAATAAAATTTTAAATATGTTAGAGTAAAATTTAACTTAAGAAGGATTTGATAAAAGTAAGGGTGAAACCCAAATAATTTGAAAGGTAAGCTAATTAATTGAAGTGAATTAAAAGAATTTAGCAAATGAAATTTAAATAAGTGGAAAACTTATAGAAGGTTTAAAATTTAAATTGAATCGAAATATAAGTGAATCTAGTTAAGTAAAAGTGAGCTTTGAGGGAAATGTTATTGAAAATAAGTTTATTAAGATTGTAAATAAATTTATAAAGAAGCAAAGGAAATTACATTTGTAAGTAAGTAAAATGAAACTGAATATTGGAATCAATTTGAATTATGTTAAGTAAAGTGGAATTGGAAAATATAGTTTGAATGGATTATAAGAACAAAGTTCTAAAATTAAATTTATTGGAAATTGAAATAAATTAGTAGATGGAAGATAGTTGATAGAATTCAATATTTAAGAATGGGAATTTAGCCAAGTTAAACTAAATAAAACAAAGGATTGAAAATAAAATTTGTAAGCAAACTAATTAATTCAAATAGGTAAGAAAATGAATTGAAATTGAATATCGAGACAATATTTAATTTAAAAATTTTGTAAAATAAAGTAAGTTGTAGAATTGATTCAAAGTGAACTAAAATAATAAAAGTTTTGAATGGTTAGTTGAATATGGATTGGGATAAGGTGAATAGAATTCAATATATAAAATTGGAGGGTAAATTGAATTCAAATGGAATTGAAAATGCAAAGTTGAATGGAAATAGATATATAACTTCAGTAATGAAGTGGAAATAAATATTTAAGTGTTTTTAGCTTGAACTTAAGAAATGGATGGTAAATTCTTAAGTAAAAATCGGAATTGAGAAATATACCAAGTAAAAATTTGGTATTGCAAAAAAATATTCTAAGTTAACATTAATAAGGGTTAAAGTAAAGTTGTGAAATGGGATAATTGTGAATAGGTGAATGAAAATAAAAATAATTGTGAATAACAAGAAAATTGATTTAGCTAATAATCAATTGGAATAAATATGTAGGGCATACATATATTATTCTACTCCCATAGCGATTCGATCTAGAATTCAAGCATAGGATTTCACGGTAGTTATACCGATCCGAGTTGAGATTTTTCACTCGATTTTCGATGGCGAACCCTAGATATGGATTTTTAATTGATTCTGGAAATTTTCTATCATAGTTTGTGGCTACGCAAGGAGAACGACGGTTTCTGATCAAGAAACCAGATCTGAGTCCGCACTAGGAAGTCGGTGGACGATACTAGTTCGGAAGTGAAATTGTTTGATCAAGTGAGCGATCGGATTAGATATTGCATACGAATGATATGTATGCATCATACGGATTTTAATGAAATAGATATTGAAAATTTTGAAAAGAAGTAAATAAAATGGTTTTGGATTCTGTGGTTGAATATGATTGCTAAGTAGGATATACAGGTTTTTAAAAGCAAAGGAAAATTGGAATTTTTTATTTCAGATGGTAAATGGAATTGCAACAAAAGGTATGTATTTTAATTCCGTATGAAATTTGATGATTTTCTTGTCTAGCCACTTGGCTTTTTGTTTTCTTTTGAAATTTGGGGGCCCATAGAGGTATTTTGTAGTTGTACCGAGCTAGCCGCGCAAAGGAGACGCTAGCGAAAATTTTCGAAAATTTAGGCAGTTAGAAAATTTTTGAGAAAATTTGATAATTTAAATTTGGTTTTAAATTAAAATTTGAAATGGCTAGAAAAGTAATGTTTTGTGGAAACTATGAATGAGTTTGAAAAGTTAGTAAGAGTCATAAAATGTCTTTAATAAAAATATTGTGTTGGGAAAGTTATTGGGAACTATTTGGATTGGGAAATAGTAACGGATTATGGATCATTCTTCTTAACTAGCAATTTCGAGGACGAAATTTTTTAAAGGAGGAGGAATGTGATGGACCGGAATTTCTGGATATTTGAAATTTTAATATTTAATTGATTTTGAATATTTGAAAATTTGTATAACTTGAATTTTAAATATCAGAGTTTATTTGGCAATTAAATCATTGAATTTAATAATTGGAAATTGGTTAAAATAGTGAATCTTGGTTTTAAGCTTGTTAAAAATATTTCAAAGGCTTGGGAAGTTTATATTTATAATACTAGAGACAATAGAAATTTTGAATTTGAATTTGAAAGTGTTTTGTTCGGTTTTGAAAAATATATCGTCTAAATCAATATTTAAAAATAGTCTTCCGAGGCACAGTCTTGGAATTCGACGAAACCAGTTCCATTGGACCAGTAATGGTGTATCATTATCATATTTCAATTTTTGTTGTGTTTGGAGTGATCGTTTGGCCGTACGGTAAGTAAACGCGCTAACATTTATATCGAAAATTTTATATAATTACTGGGTCCAAAAAAGCTATCTTCTTCATACGATCGAATTAGGACTCGAAACTTTTTCCATCACGTTCGGAATAGGGATATAACCTTGTGAACGCCTAGTGGCATGCCTCGATAGGATGTAAGAATTTTAAGCATCGATTTCAAGACAATTTAAAATTTAAAATTAAAATTAAAAATAATATATATGTTTATCCCTTCAGTTTACTGTGGACACACCCAATATGTAACGACCCGTATTTTACGTGTTGATATATTGTAGAATTTACAGGTCGTTAGTGTTGTTTATGTCGTTCATAACCTAAGTCGTGTGGGGAGTTAACTCGTGGATAGTTTGGACCGACTTAAGAGGTTTACGACCTTAGGGAGTTAGCTTAGGTCGTGAGCGAGTTAGCTTAGGTCGTGTGAGCAAGTTATGGGTTTCTGACCGACCTATAGTTATGTAGTGGACGACTTAAGGTGGTTGGACGAGTTAAGGTGTTAGCATGTTACGACCTAGTGGTTTGGACGACCTAAGAAGTAGACGAGTTAGAAGGCAACGACTTAAGAAAATTGTCGGGTTACGACCTATAGGTTTGAACCGAGTCAGGGTAGTAAGCGACTCATAGGTAACGACTCAAGGAAGGTGACCGACCTAAGTGATTGACCGGGTTAAGATGTTAGCGGTCTAAGGATTGGGACGGGTTATGGTATAAGTCGTGGGTCGGCCATACTGTTGAGTCGATAGGTCGGCAGGGGATAGGTCGGCAGCGACCTAAGTTAGGTCGGAGGCTTTTATATCGTGTATAGTTGTTAGGTCGTGTGGCCCGTGTTATTGTTAGGTCGGCAGGAAGAAGTTTGCGACTTAGTGGTTAGGTCGCATGAGTCTTGGGTTGGCCATGTCTTTAGGTCGGCTGTGTTGTGTTGGTTAGGTCGTAGGTCGGGTTGGTTGAGACGCTAAGTTGCAAACGACCTAAGGCTTAGGTCGTTAAGTCGTGAAACGACTTATGGTTAGGTCGGTGACGACCTAAGGGGCGGACGACCTAAGGGAAATTCAGCCTATAAATAGAGGGGTTTGGCTCACTTTTTGGCACCGGTTTTTGAAGCGACGAAGTGCTGCCATTTTGAGAGCTCGACTACAACATTTCTTCATCTTCTTTTCTCCATTCCAATCTAATTCTAACATCCATCCAAGATCGAAGATCGAGATCGAAGATCCAAGTGCCAAAGTTGAAGATCTTCATCCGTTCGAGCTAGAATTCATCGATTGGAGCGAGATATTGCCGGATCAAACCTTGATCTTCGCTGTCCAGATCTGAAGTGTTTAGTTTTTGAGGTGTTTAGGTGATTTGGTGAGTGGTGGTTATCTCTCACGCGGACCCAAAGGAGTATATTGGATTGGTGGTTTGTTGGAGTGTTGTAGATAGTGATTTTGTGCATTTTCCTTAGATCCAAGTATAGATCCATTGTTTGTGAAGATGTTTACCTATGCAAGCTCATTTATTAAGTTATAGAAACAAAACCCATGTTTTATATTTGCTAGATCTATGCTAAAAAAAACCATGATTTCACATATGTTGGACTTTTGCTCGTTTATTTACGAAATTCCCATTATAGTTGATATTGCTTAAATTGCTTAATAGATCTTGTTTGAATGACTGATTATTTGAATGTATGATTGATTTGATTGTTTCCAAGTTAGCTAGTAGTTGATTTGGAACAAGATGATGAAAGAGGATTCAAAAGCTATGGAAGAAGGCTCTTGAATGGTGAAAGCTGCTTAAGGCATATGTAGCGGATGTTGAAGCTCATATGTATAGATTGGATGATGTTGAGATGGGACTTTGCCATGATTTGATGAGGCAAACCATGTTGTTGAGTTGAGACTTTGCTTTGATGCGATGAAGCGAAGTATGATGTGAGTCTTGGCTTAATCCAAGCAGGGATCATTCCAAGCATGTTGATAACTTGAAGAGTAGTTCAAGTTGGTTGATAATGGATTGTTCAAGAGGTAGCTTGAGCTTGTATGAGGATAGTCGTCAAGAAGGATGGCTAGGAGGCTTGGATTTCGTCGTTGTTGAAGGTTCTAGCATGCTCAAAAGCAAGAGTACATGGGGCGCCCATAACGACTACAGGTAGGTAGTCGGGACACCCAAAAGACTACAGGTAGGTAGTTGAGTACTCTGGGCAAAGTAGATAAGTCCTAGGCACAAGGCAGTGTGCGGAGTTATGGTTAGAACCGGGGTTACCATTAGCCCTTGACAGATGGTCATTCAACTAACGGTGAAATCGAGGCAAGGATGACAGTGATAGCCAGAGTCATGGATGTTTGGTTGTATTATCATTCGGCTTCAAGAGCGGTGTTTTCTGGGTGCTTATCTGATCTTGGTTTAGGCCTTGGGGGTTTGTATTTGGAAAACATCGTCCTTGACTCGAGTGGTATTCGCTTTACCTTAATTGTCTATGTTGTTATGCCTGCTTCTCCTTAGTGTATGTCTGGGGCTATCACTGTAGAAAGAGGTGGAGTGGGATGGTTTGGTTCCTATTCCTTTTATCCTTTATGCTCTTTTGGTATGTTGGATAGTTAATTTACTGCTCACTAAGACTTTGTCTGACTCAAGGTTTTATGTCTCCTCTTATTACCTTGGGCTGTTCATCCATGTTTGGGATGGGCAGACTAGGTAGCAGGTGACAGGTGCTGTGCTAGGAGTTCTACGCTGAAGATGACGAAGACGAGCAGGAGGCTTTGCATATTAGTTTTCTTACTATATGTACTGGGTATCCGCTGCTGTATTTGGTTGAGTGATTTGTAGTGAGGCTTTCATGTATGGATTTGAGTAGATGGTTGTACAAAACTACTGTGATGCTTATATGATGATGTTCTGTTCTATGGAGCTTCACTATATTATATTCCTCTATTGTATTTTATCCATGCGCTGTGAGTTATGCGATAGAGATTCTTTTGTTTTGTTTTACCCTGACTGTCGTCCATGGCTGCCTGGCACGCCTTTCAGCGCATTATTTCCTTGTTTTGGTGCGGGAGTCATGGGCGGTCGTCACATTTGGTATCAGAGCTTTGGTTAATCGATTTTAGCCAACGCTCGCTGATGTAACTACGTAAGAGAGACGTAATTGTAATTTGATGGATGATTACTATATATAATATAGTAGTTTAAAAGGATTTGAACTCCTTATGCAGTTGTTACTTAAGGTGTTCTAATCATTCTTATTACAGATATTAAGGATGAGTCGAAGAGGGAGACCAGCTGCAAGGGAAAGCCGTGCTACTGAAGGAGCTGTTGATTATGGAACTATGTTCGAAGCGATGATGACTTCGATCATGAGAAGGATACCAGCTCCAGGGCCATCTGTAGATGTGGGAGTTCAAGTCCAAGCTCCAAGGCCGGTGGATTTTGCTAAGCTTTGTAAGGATTATACTGCTCTTGGAGGAAAAGCTTTCTTGGGGACGGAGTCGACTATTGAGGTGCAGAGATGGATTGATGCTTGCAAAAGAATCTTTGGTGACTTAGGGATTGAGGATGCAACTAAGAGGAAGCTTGCATCGAGACAGCTTCAGGGAAGAGCTGCTGATTGGTGGAATTCTATCACCATAGATACACCAGAAGAAGAGATTACTTGGGAGCAATTCCAAGTTAGATTTGAAGCTAAGTTCATCTCTACTTCCCAGAAATCTGTCTTGTTTAAGAGGTTTGTGGAGCTCAAGCAAGGGGGAAGGCCTGTTCTTGAGTACATTTCTGAGTTTGAAGCTTTGTCTAAGTATGCCAGATCGTATATTGATTCTCCCTACCAGAAGAATGAAAAGTTTGTGACTGGTCTGGATGCTTATCTTGGGAGGCAGTTAGTGGATCATCTGGACGATCCATTTGAGAAGCTTGTGGAAAAAGCTTTGAGGCATGAGAATTTGTTCCCTAAGGAAAGTTCTGTTGTTGCTGTAACCAGGGAAGTATCTAAACCACAGCAGAGTGGCAACAGGAAGAGGAAGCAGCAGCAACAGAAGGGTAAGGATGGCCAGAAGAAGCCGAAGAGCGAAATGACTTGCTATAACTGCCAGCAGAAGGGCCATCTTTACAAAGATTGTAAGAATCCCAAAGTGCCGGGAAAGTGTTACAACTGTGATAAGCTGGGACATATCAAGAAGGATTGTCCAGAACCGAGGAAAGATAGGCAGGTTGTGCAAGCCTATGCTTTGGGGGCTGTTCCATCGTCTTCGAAAGCTCCTACTGCTGAAGAGAAGGGGAAGAGTGTGGTTGTTCAAGGTACTCTTTCTATTTGTGGTATTCCAGTTAGAGTGTTGTTTGATACTGGAGCGTCGCATTCTTTTGTTTGTGATGATTTGGTAAGCCGGTTAGGTATGAAACCGGATATTGTTGATAGGCCATTGGTTGTGACTAATCCGGTAGGGGGTTCGTCATGTTTGTGTATGTTATGTCGTGGTCTAGTTGTGTCGAGTCATGATTGCTCGTTTGTTTGTGATTGCTTTGTTCTGAACTTTGCGGGGTTCGGAATTATTTTGGGTATGGATTGGCTTAGGAAGTATGCGGCTAGGATTGATTGTGAGAGGCTTGAGGTGACAGTCGGGAATGTGGAAGGGCGAAAGGTTGTGATACGATGTAAGCATGAAGAAGGCGTCTTCATGAGCTTCATGTATTCGCTAGTTGTTCCACGGGATGGACTGTCATCAGTGCCTATTGTGAATGAGTTTGGTGATGTCTTTGAGGAAGTCAAAGGGTTACCGCCGCATAGGGAGATCGAGTTTCGTATCGATCTAGTTGAGGGAGCCAGACCTGTTGTGATGCCTCTTAGGCGGATGGCACCGAGGGAGCAGCAAGAGCTGAAGGTGCAAGTTGATGACCTTTTGCAGAAAGGATTCATTCGGAGAAGTGTGTCCGAATGGGGTGCGCCAGTTGTGTTCACAACCAAAACGGATGGATCGTTGAGGTTGTGTGTTGATTATCGTGAGCTGAATAAGGTGACTAAGAAGAACAAGTATCCATTGCCGAGAATAGATGACTTGTTTGATCAGCTTCACGAGGCTAAGGTGTTTTCTCAGATGGATTTGGCAACGGGATTTCACCAGTTGAGAGTGGCAAAGGATAGTGTGCCGAAGACTGCTTTCAGGACACCATCCGGGTTTTATGAGTGGCTGGTAATGCCGTTTGGATTGACTAACGCGCCAGCATATTTTGTGGATCTTATGAATAGGGTATTCAGAGATCAGTTGAATAAGTTCGTGCTTGTGTTCGTGGATGATATTTTGGTTTACTCCAGAACCGAGGAAGAGCACAAGACGCACTTGAGGATTGTTTTGGGAATTTTGTGGAAACATCAGCTGAAGGCTAAGTTTTCGAAGTGTCACTTCTGGAAGAGTGAAGTGAGGTTCTTAGGCCATGTTATCTCTGGAAATGGAATAGCGGTTGACCCCGCTAAGGTGGCAGCGATCCAGGATTGGGTTAGACCTAAGAATGCATCTGATGTGAGAAGTTTTCTTGGATTAGCAGGATATTATCGTCGGTTTATCAAAGACTTTTCCAAGATAGCTGCACTGTTAACAGGATTGACAAAGAAGAACCAGGTGTTCAGATGGGATGATAAGTGTGAGCAAGCTTTTGTAATCCTGAAAGAGCGATTGACGAGTGCTCCTGTTTTGACTATTCCAAGTGGGAATGATGAGATGGTGGTTTACACCGATGCATGTGGCACTGGACTAGGAGCGGTGCTAATGCAGAAGGATAAAGTTGTTGCGTATGCAAGTCGACAACTGAAGCCGCATGAAAGGAATTATCCGACTCATGATTTGGAGTTAGCGGCGATTGTGTTTGCTTTGAAGATGTGGAGACACTATCTATTGGGAGTTAGATTTGAGCTGTTTACAGATCATAAGTCGTTGAAGTATCTGTTTTCCCAAAAGGATTTGAATCTTCGACAGCAACGGTGGCTAGAGTTCTTAGCATCGTATGATTTTGGTATAGCCTATACTCCAGGGAAAGGTAACGCAGTGGCTGATGCGTTAAGTCGAAGACATGCAGGATTGGGAGCCATGTTTTCGGAATGGAAGAGTCTTGAGTATTTGGCTGGATTTGATTTCAGGCCTAGATGTGAATTGGAACCTGAGATGTTGGCAAACTTATCGATAAGGCCTACTCTTGTGGAAAGAATTGGTGAGAGGCAAAGGGGAGATGATAAGCTTGTCAAGATTATCTGTGATTTGGAATCTGGATTGGACCCGGAGAAGGATAAGGGATTCGAGGTCGATCGAGAGGGTTGGCTTCGAAAGCAAGGGCGACTAGTTGTTCCCGATGTAGATGGATTGAGAGATGAAGTTCTGAGGGAGAGTCATCACTCGAAGTTGACAATTCATCCAGGTGGAAATAAGATGTATCGGGATATGAAGAGAACCTACTACTGGGAAGGTATGAAGAAGGATGTTGGAAATTTTATTTCCAAGTGTATGAATTGCCAGTTGGTGAAAGCTGAGCAGAAGAAGCCCAGTGGATTGCTTCAGCCATTGGAGGTTCCTACATGGAAGTGGGAGCAAGTGTCGATGGACTTTATCGATGGTCTACCTAGGACAAGAGCAGGGAATGAAGGGATTTGGGTCATAGTAGATCGTTTGACCAAGAGTGCAAGGTTCATTCCTGTTCGATCGACTAGGACTGCATCGAAGTTGGCTGAATTATATGTGAAGTGGATAGTTCGTTTCCATGGTGTTCCGAAGAGTATAGTGAGCGATCGAGATCCATTGTTCACTAGTAGATTTTGGAAGAGCTTCCAGGAGGTTTTGGGAACTGAGTTGTGTTTGAGTACAGCTTATCACCCTCAAACAGATGGTCAGACTGAGAGAGTCAACCGAGTTTTGGAAGATCTTCTTAGAGCATGTGTTTTGGACTTCGGAGGATCATGGGAAGATCACCTTCATTTGGTGGAGTTTGCTTATAATAACAGTTATCAGTCGAGTATTGGTATGGCACCATATGAGGCATTATATGGAAGACCGTGTAACTCTCCGACATGTTGGTTGGAAACTGGAGAAAAGCTGATACTTGGGCCAGAGATGATTCGACAGACTTCGGATTGTGTAGAGATCATTCGGCAAAGAATGAAGGCAGCCCAAGATCGTCAGAAAAGTTATGCCGATAACCGTCGTAAGGATTTGGAATTCGACGTGGGTGATATGGTATTTGTGAAGATTTCTCCTCTGAAGAGTGTCATTAGATTCGGGAAGAAAGGAAAGTTAACTCCGAGATTTGTTGGACCATTCCCGATTATCGAGCGAATTGGAAAGCTTGCTTATAGGTTGGAGTTACCGGAAAAGATGGCGGGTGTGCACAATGTTTTTCATGTATCTTATCTACGGAAGTATGTGCATGACCCAAGTACGGTGGTTTCTGCTGATAGCTGTGAAGATTTAGAGGTTGATCCAGTGGTTTCGAGACCTCGTAAGCCGCTTCGTATTGTTGAAACCGATACAAAACAGCTTAGGAGGAAGACGATTACGTTGCTCAAGGTACAATGGAGTGATGATGTTAACGACTGTACGTGGGAAGAGGAAGAGAAGATGAAGGCAGCTCATCCCGGACTCTTCGAGGTTTGGCCCTAAAGTGTCGTGACATCTCATGAATTTGTAGCTTGTTCTAAGCCTTAGAATTCTGCATGCTAGGCTAGAATTGGATGCATGGTTTGTTGATTGCTATGGATGGTAGGCATGCGGATTATCTTTGATTGCTGTTGTTTGCTTGGAATTTCGGGGGCGAAATTCCTAAGGGGGAGAGAATGTAACGACCCGTATTTTACGTGTTGATATATTGTAGAATTTACAGGTCGTTAGTGTTGTTTATGTCGTTCATAACCTAAGTCGTGTGGGGAGTTAACTCGTGGATAGTTTGGACCGACTTAAGAGGTTTACGACCTTAGGGAGTTAGCTTAGGTCGTGAGCGAGTTAGCTTAGGTCGTGTGAGCAAGTTATGGGTTTCTGACCGACCTATAGTTATGTAGTGGACGACTTAAGGTGGTTGGACGAGTTAAGGTGTTAGCATGTTACGACCTAGTGGTTTGGACGACCTAAGAAGTAGACGAGTTAGAAGGCAACGACTTAAGAAAATTGTCGGGTTACGACCTATAGGTTTGAACCGAGTCAGGGTAGTAAGCGACTCATAGGTAACGACTCAAGGAAGGTGACCGACCTAAGTGATTGACCGGGTTAAGATGTTAGCGGTCTAAGGATTGGGACGGGTTATGGTATAAGTCGTGGGTCGGCCATACTGTTGAGTCGATAGGTCGGCAGGGGATAGGTCGGCAGCGACCTAAGTTAGGTCGGAGGCTTTTATATCGTGTATAGTTGTTAGGTCGTGTGGCCCGTGTTATTGTTAGGTCGGCAGGAAGAAGTTTGCGACTTAGTGGTTAGGTCGCATGAGTCTTGGGTTGGCCATGTCTTTAGGTCGGCTGTGTTGTGTTGGTTAGGTCGTAGGTCGGGTTGGTTGAGACGCTAAGTTGCAAACGACCTAAGGCTTAGGTCGTTAAGTCGTGAAACGACTTATGGTTAGGTCGGTGACGACCTAAGGGGCGGACGACCTAAGGGAAATTCAGCCTATAAATAGAGGGGTTTGGCTCACTTTTTGGCACCGGTTTTTGAAGCGACGAAGTGCTGCCATTTTGAGAGCTCGACTACAACATTTCTTCATCTTCTTTTCTCCATTCCAATCTAATTCTAACATCCATCCAAGATCGAAGATCGAGATCGAAGATCCAAGTGCCAAAGTTGAAGATCTTCATCCGTTCGAGCTAGAATTCATCGATTGGAGCGAGATATTGCCGGATCAAACCTTGATCTTCGCTGTCCAGATCTGAAGTGTTTAGTTTTTGAGGTGTTTAGGTGATTTGGTGAGTGGTGGTTATCTCTCACGCGGACCCAAAGGAGTATATTGGATTGGTGGTTTGTTGGAGTGTTGTAGATAGTGATTTTGTGCATTTTCCTTAGATCCAAGTATAGATCCATTGTTTGTGAAGATGTTTACCTATGCAAGCTCATTTATTAAGTTATAGAAACAAAACCCATGTTTTATATTTGCTAGATCTATGCTAAAAAAAAACCATGATTTCACATATGTTGGACTTTTGCTCGTTTATTTACGAAATTCCCATTATAGTTGATATTGCTTAAATTGCTTAATAGATCTTGTTTGAATGACTGATTATTTGAATGTATGATTGATTTGATTGTTTCCAAGTTAGCTAGTAGTTGATTTGGAACAAGATGATGAAAGAGGATTCAAAAGCTATGGAAGAAGGCTCTTGAATGGTGAAAGCTGCTTAAGGCATATGTAGCGGATGTTGAAGCTCATATGTATAGATTGGATGATGTTGAGATGGGACTTTGCCATGATTTGATGAGGCAAACCATGTTGTTGAGTTGAGACTTTGCTTTGATGCGATGAAGCGAAGTATGATGTGAGTCTTGGCTTAATCCAAGCAGGGATCATTCCAAGCATGTTGATAACTTGAAGAGTAGTTCAAGTTGGTTGATAATGGATTGTTCAAGAGGTAGCTTGAGCTTGTATGAGGATAGTCGTCAAGAAGGATGGCTAGGAGGCTTGGATTTCGTCGTTGTTGAAGGTTCTAGCATGCTCAAAAGCAAGAGTACATGGGGCGCCCATAACGACTACAGGTAGGTAGTCGGGACACCCAAAAGACTACAGGTAGGTAGTTGAGTACTCTGGGCAAAGTAGATAAGTCCTAGGCACAAGGCAGTGTGCGGAGTTATGGTTAGAACCGGGGTTACCATTAGCCCTTGACAGATGGTCATTCAACTAACGGTGAAATCGAGGCAAGGATGACAGTGATAGCCAGAGTCATGGATGTTTGGTTGTATTATCATTCGGCTTCAAGAGCGGTGTTTTCTGGGTGCTTATCTGATCTTGGTTTAGGCCTTGGGGGTTTGTATTTGGAAAACATCGTCCTTGACTCGAGTGGTATTCGCTTTACCTTAATTGTCTATGTTGTTATGCCTGCTTCTCCTTAGTGTATGTCTGGGGCTATCACTGTAGAAAGAGGTGGAGTGGGATGGTTTGGTTCCTATTCCTTTTATCCTTTATGCTCTTTTGGTATGTTGGATAGTTAATTTACTGCTCACTAAGACTTTGTCTGACTCAAGGTTTTATGTCTCCTCTTATTACCTTGGGCTGTTCATCCATGTTTGGGATGGGCAGACTAGGTAGCAGGTGACAGGTGCTGTGCTAGGAGTTCTACGCTGAAGATGACGAAGACGAGCAGGAGGCTTTGCATATTAGTTTTCTTACTATATGTACTGGGTATCCGCTGCTGTATTTGGTTGAGTGATTTGTAGTGAGGCTTTCATGTATGGATTTGAGTAGATGGTTGTACAAAACTACTGTGATGCTTATATGATGATGTTCTGTTCTATGGAGCTTCACTATATTATATTCCTCTATTGTATTTTATCCATGCGCTGTGAGTTATGCGATAGAGATTCTTTTGTTTTGTTTTACCCTGACTGTCGTCCATGGCTGCCTGGCACGCCTTTCAGCGCATTATTTCCTTGTTTTGGTGCGGGAGTCATGGGCGGTCGTCACACAATATTTGTTCACCTTGAGGACACGTTTCTTGCATCTTCTAACACGCATCTCCTTTAATAATTATCATAGCCGAGTCATTATAATAAAACAATGGCCAAACATAGTTTTATAAAAAAATCAAGCTCGGATAAAAATCGTTATTCCTTTCGTCCTCCCCAATTCATTTCGAATACACACATATACAGAACGCAGAAAGAAATAATTACAGTAAAGTTTAAAATAATTTTGTAAATAAATAAATATATATTCACATACATGTTTTAATTTAAAACAGTATATATATATATATATATATATATATATATATAGGTAAGATTTTGAAAATGGAAAATTTTAAAATGTTAGAGTTTATATAAAATTGATTTTTAAATCTATATAGACTATTTTATAAGTATATATATGAAGTTTCAAGAATAAAAGTAAATACATATATAGACACACACACGCATTTAGATTTACCAGTTTATTTTAAATTAACGAATTTGATGATTTAAATTGTTCAATTAACTTATTGAATTTATTGTAGTCACTAAAAGATTTTAAAAAGGGAAATTATCAGTTTAAATTAAATTGTCAGCTAATTGAATAAAATAAATGATAATTGATTATCCGATTATTCAGAGTGTAAATAAAACATATAATGTTTATACAAGGTCTGAAACCGTGAAGAAATGGTCGATATGGAAATGGATTGCAAACAAAAATCAAAGGTGATTTAGTCTCACTCATTTGGAATTCCATTTAAATTGAAATAATTAAATTATTGGTTGAATGATTGAATTGACTGGATGTGGTATATTATGTGTACTAGTGTGTGTGTGTGTGTGTGTATTGGAGTGATTGATTTCTCGCATTATATAGCAGATGAGGCCCTATGCGCCCCGCATAATAGCAGATGACCCCATATACGCGATATTCCACCTCGAAGTAGAATTGATGTTTTTATATTGTGCTAACTTCTGTGGACGTAGGAAAACAGATTGGAGGGATCTAACTGGATTCTTCAAAATGTTTAGATTGTTTAAATATTCTGTGATATGCTTTATTTGACAATTTAAGATAGATTAACTGGTAATTGAAATATTGAATGCTATGGGTTGATTGAATATTTTTTGGTATACTGAGTTATGAAAAATATACAGATTGGACTTTCGAAGGGAAAATAAAAGAGAGAATTTTTAAGTAAAATAATTATAGAGAATTTGGATAAATTGAAGAATGAATTGAAAAAGGATAAAAGCTGATTTTTAAATTCTAATAAATAATTCTTAGTATGGAAAGGAGATTTTTAAATAAATGGGAATAAATTAATTTTTAAACTTAAGTGGTATTATTTAAAGGGATAAAAGATTTATTTTTAAATTTAGAATTTAGATGATTTAGGAAGAAATAAAAGAAGAATTTTGAAATAAATAAGAAATTTGTATTTTTAGTTTAAATAAGATTTTAAATCATAATAAAGAAGTTAAATTTGAAACTAATGGGTTTTGAAATAAAATTGAGTAAGTAAAGGATTTTTTTTAAAATAGAGTAAATTTTGGAAATCAATTTAGTGTTTGAAACCGTGTTAAAAGAAGGTTGAGGCTATGGAATTTATAAACTGGGTTTATAAAGTGAAATAAGATATCAGTGGATATTTGAAAGTATAAATCCACGGTGGGAATTTATAAAGGAATGGGTAATTTATTTTAAAAATAAATAGTGGGTTATTTTTAAAGGTGTGAAGGATAGTGTATTTCCCTGAAAAGCCAAGTACGTTTTCGAAGAAGATTTTTAAGTATAAATTAAAAGTTTTAAAGTTGTTTTTAAAAGAATGTTTTTTAGAAATTATTATTTAAGTTGTTTAAAATTTTAAAGGTAAATACTTATTAAGTTAGTACACCCGTAATTAGTTTAAAAGGTTAATTGGTGTTATGATTTAAAAGCTAATTATTAATATTTATATTTTATAAAGTATTGTTATTTTAAAGATAGTTAGGCGAAAGTTTTATTTGAAACTTGTATAGAATTTCATAATTTTTATTTTTACTTGTGTTTTAAAATTTGTTTTGACTTATGTTTTACTTGAGAATTTTAGAAAATTTCATAGTTAGTATTTTAAATAAAGTGTTTTAAATAGTTTTTATTTTAAGTATTTTAAAGTATATATTTTGGATAAAGTGATTTAAATTTATTTTAAATCTAAAGTATTAGCACTTGGTGATTTTCAGTGGAAATAAAACAATTGAGTGAAATTTATTTCCTCGAGAGAAAGTGAAAACTATTTTCAAAGGGTTGAAATGTAGAAAATATCTTGCAAAGATATTTTGAAATAAATAAATAATTTGAAAAATTATTTAAATCTGATGATTGGTTGTGAATTTTGTTCGATAATTAAATAACCGACTATCAATATTTACCAATGCGCTGATCATTTCGAAGAGACCGAGATCGGGATTAATTTCTCGAGAACCACTTCGATCCAGTTTGAACGTTTTCATGAGGAAGATAAGCGCTTGGAGTTGAAGATGAAGCAGTGAAGTGCAAGGGTTAATCGCTACTAATCTTGTGGGTGATTCCAAAATGGATGTAGTAGGAGTAGTTCCTTCGGTTCCGTTCGAACCCGGAACGGACTTATATGGACGAATGCTTTCAGAACATCTTTAGGAGGACGATGAGCATTCTAAGTGAATGTGTGCTAAAAAGGTAACGCACAACCTCGAGCCTCATCAATCGGGAATGGCTAAAACACGGGACGTGCACACAAGGTTAAGTGGCTAGCAACCAATTAAGGTAAGATCACCCCTGTCCAGATGTCCCTTTATTTCTGCTGTATGGGCGGTTGCTGATCCCAACCGCGAGGTGAACTTATTCGGACTATCCAGCAAGGGGTAGCTTCGGTCTTGTGTAGCAAGGGATCAGGGTGGATCTTCGGCACGGTGATCTAGAACACGTACTGTGACGTGCGGTACCCCAATAGCCCTGCCATTAATGGAAACCCATTCTCCCTACATGCCTTTACAGTTTTGTTTGTAGAACCCACGTTGTGGCTAGTATTGCGGGAATTTAATAATGTAAAAATTTCGGCTATTTGAATTAGTATTTGTATATAGACACTACCATAATATTAGTGGATTTTATAAGAAATGCTTTAGTTATCGTAAGGTAAAAACTCGGCATGTTTATTTGTGGCGTAGTCTTACAAGATACTTTTGATTTCAAAGGATTTTGAAAACTTTAATAATCCAATTGAGTGTATTTCCTCACGCTGGTTTTCCAGATGGAGGTGTTATTTAACTATAAAGCTCGAGTCAGACCAAGTATTATAGAGTACAGATTTTGGATGGACTGCTATGGAGCTCAGAAGACGAGCTGGGTTGCAAGACATATCACCCGTATTTGATGAATATTCCGCTGCGTTTGATTAACTGCATAGTCAGATTTGTGAGGACAGGTTATGATAACTGTCCAGTTGTGTGCTATAAATTTTGTTGTACTCTGATGATGTAATGTATAAATAGATATAGTTCTTTTTGTTTAAAGATTATTCCTTTATCTATTATATATTGTTCCGCTGCGTTTGTGAGATTCTGATGTTGTTTTCTATTTCTTCTTCTACCTTCTTCTTATTTAACCCTAATGGTTCGGTATTCCGGCATTCAGTTGTATGGCACTTGATACAGTGGACTGTATTGATGTCGATTTTCGGGCATCGAAAAATTGGGTCGTCACAGTTGCCTATCTCGATCGAAAAATGCATGTAATAGACAAACTAAATGCAGCGATTTCTGGCTCCATTTGACGACTATAACTAAAATCTACCGTAGGATGTATAGATCTATCCAATCTCTTTAATTTTGTAGTTGGAAGATTTTCGAATCGATTGATGGATTTGGAAAAAATAGAGGAAGAAGATTCGTGCATTTCTAGCCATAGAAATTGAAAGTGGCGGCTTGCCCTAGTTTCTTAAGGGTTTGTGAAAATGTTAATAAGTTGGCCTTTTATAGAAAATTTTGCGACATTATTCATCCGAAATTTTTTTGAACTCGAAATGAAGCGTGCAGCCTGCCGTTTACAATGTTTTATTCCAATTCCAAACACAATGGAATATATATCGAGTGCCAATTCGATCGTATTTGGAAGATAGGCTTTTGAATAAACTTATTTAAATTTAAAATTTACTTAAACAAATTTCTACACGTTTTAGCTTGCCACGACTAAACCTTAAATCCGATCGATCTGAAATTTGAAATCCTACAATAATATAACATTATGGATCCAACGACATCGAAATCCAAAACTGTTTGGAAAAATGCTATTTTTACACGTTAATCAAATATTAAAATACTCAATTTCTATAATTAAAATTTTAATTCAATTTCAAAAGTTCTCTAATATTATTATAATTCAAGTAGAATTTATATCAACATTATTAATCATTTTATTCACATTATACTAAATTCCAATTATTTCTACAACTTCAAATATTAAATTAACAATTTAATTATCCAATTAAATTACTATATTTCAAATATATGTTATTCAACTTATAAATTTTACTTGTGAATATTTAAAATCAATTAAATATATGAATTTCAAATGATCAAAATTCTGGATCATTATAGGGCAAGTCCGAGGTGAGTAACTTGGAGTTAGTTTCCAAGTAGGATTTGTTAATTTCTCGTTTGCAAGCAACAGATGAGAAAGCGAATGTTAATTTTTTTTATTTGAGTCGCTCTTGTTTAGGGTGTTCGGTATTGAGTTGTCGAACCTTATTTACAAGGCTACCTAGGTTATGTTTTTTATGCCATTGTATTGTAACATATAGGACATTTCTTGGTATATTGTTGAATATTGTAAGTGACATTGTAATTCATGGTGTATCT
Organism: Allium cepa; assembly: GCA_030765085.1. Classification (NCBI taxonomy): domain Eukaryota; kingdom Viridiplantae; phylum Streptophyta; class Magnoliopsida; order Asparagales; family Amaryllidaceae; genus Allium; species Allium cepa. Next base: position 209,870,090 of record CM060940.1, on the reverse strand, counting down.
ATGCGATACCATAGTAAGATAAGGGATAAGACCCTAAGTTATTGCCACAAAGTTTATAAGAATAGATGCATGGGCGTAAGTGGACTATCTCTACGATGCTGCCCGTTAGACAAGATCAACTGAAGGCAGTTCTCATTAGGGATGATTAATTAAAGTTAAAATTATTTAGCTTAGGGATGGTTTAGAGGAAGACTTCTCTAAATTTCATGGTTGGTGGGTAAATTTTCCAAGTGGCAATCTAATGCTTGGTTAGGCAAGCATTGTGCCACACTTAGTAAATTCTCTTGGTTATCATTGTGCAATCGAGGTGAGTTTGAACTTAAACAAACAATAGGCATTAGCTCTAAGAAAGTAGATAATAAAATGGTTTGTTAAGCTTTCATTTTGAAAGAACGAGTTTGATTCGAAAGAATAGGAAAGCTGGCACATGGAATGTTGGATTATCCATAATCATTAGAATTGATAATATGATATATAAGGTTATCTCACCTCTTTGATAGAAGGTGTGCGCTTCATCTTCCATCTAATATTAAATGGTTAGGTTTGATGATCGCCCTACACCTCCAATGCCTACTATAACATGTAGAGTGCACTGCGACGGTACCCGCTCAATGTAGGACAATAGTCAAGGTGGTATAAAAAAAATAGAACCTGTCCTATATCTCACAGCATGAGCAAATCAATCGCAAATATAAAACATGCGACACAGTAATATAATCAAATGAACCATAAATAAGAACATCAAAGTGAAATAGGTTCACAAGATTATACAAAATTGAAATAATAAAGTCTATACATTCCAATATACCAAAATAAATTATTATAATAACTATGTCTATTAACATAAGTACTGACATAGCTCCACGATACAGCTCCATGCGCCATCCAGACCTGTTATCCCTATTATATTCATCTAAGAGTACCTGAAATAATAAGAAGCAAAGAATAAAGTCTAGAGTCAGGCAACAGTATAGTGTGAGCGATACATTACCTTAAAACACTATAAAAACACTATATAGTAATAAGGAGTTAGGGTATGTAGAACTATACATGACCTATCCCTGCACCCAACAAGTTAGCTAATAACATTATAACGGTACACAATAATCATCATCATAAGGGCATACAACACTACGTATAATGTAAGTGTCAATGTACCTAAGTCAATATTACCTACATAATAAGACATCCATCAAAATAACATGGAAATCGCCAATCATAGAAACCATAGAAAATCATATAGCAAACACACATATTATTAATCGCGCTAAACTATAACATCCCGAATCTAGAGGCCCAAAACTAAGCGCTACAGATACTGCAGTCATCTATAGTATTAGCTTCCGGTGACTAAATATGTCTATGTTAATGGTATCTATAATATCAGAAGTACTTTAATATGAAACAAAACACAGATTTCAAAACAACATTTCTTCATTAAATTTCGAAACAGATGTTCCATATTCTTAATACATAATCCCAATACGCTCCTATGCATAGATAAAATATACTTATAACAAAATACGCCTAGAGTGATATATGAATATACCCCCTTGGATGATTAGAGTCATATAGTCATAATAGACTAACTAAAAACATAGCGGAAATACAACAAAACATAAAACTACAACACCTAAATAGCTATCCGATTGACTCCTTCATGCCTCCGACAGCCTTATTTGTCATCCTATTAAAATCTAAAAAAGACCTTAACCCCTCAGCCTACTCAAATCAATTTTGAGCACCCGAGAGTTTAAGGGGAAAACATAAGTTTCAAGTCAGACATAAAGCCTGGTGTGAATAATACTATACATCCCGGTTTAATATGTTAAGTGAGACCACACTGCTTAGCGGAACGGATTTCCCCTCACTAACATCCTTTTACAACATATCTTTGCAAAACCTTTTCTTACAACCAAAACTGATTAAATACTGTAAAGCATCATTATGTAAACATACATAAGTATCAGATAATAAATGAACTATCTGTTCAACGAATAAGTTTTGTTTGGCTAACTTTTAACTTTTGGCTGACTCGGGTCTACCAAACAATATAAACAAAATTAATCTAACATTTATTAGACACTCCTCTTCTGGACGATCTGTTCTTAACTATTTGTTAAATACTTCCCTTCTAGACGGTCTGTCCTTAACTTAATCATCTCCCAGGTCTGCCTGATCCAAATGGTTTTTCAGGCTCACCAATAACCTACCTGTATACAAACATATATTCCTTTCGGTGTGTAATCATAATTTTAGTCTATCTATGACCAAGACCCACACACTAGAATTTCGGACAACAATTAGTTAGGGTCAATAAATAAAGTATAAGTCGCGATCCTATACCAGTCCTATCCGGTATTCTAATATCTGAGTCATTTTGCATAGGGACCCCTCCCATAATTCCTTGAAAACCTTTTCAAAATGAATTAAAACCTTTAAATCAAACTAATACAAGGAAAATATATAATTCTTATGCTTTACATAAAATCACATTGCCATGTAAAAAAAATATATACTTTACTCAAACCTTTATTGATGAAAATATTTGAACATTTGAAAGTACCCCTTTTGATTCCGTTGAAAGTTCCCCTTCTAAATCCTTTAAAAGCATTTCTTTCAAAACCAAGTAGAAACCTTTATTTATCTAGGCCAAAAGGCCAAAATCTTCCATTTCGAACCCATACTTCAAACCTTTCAAAACCATTGAAAATCTTCCTTTTGAAGGCATTAAAAACCTTAGACATCCTTCCTTAAAACACATTAAAATATTGCCATAGAAAACCTTGCAAAAACCTTCCATTACAACCCTTTCAAAATCATTCATAAAATAGAACCTTTCGACCTTGTCGAAAGCTACCTTTCGACCCATTCAAATGCTACCCTTCGACTCCATCGAAAGCTTTGCTTTTGACACATTCGAAACCATTTAGAAAATAGTACCTTTTGAAAGCATTAAACCGTTTAAAACATAAAACCTTCGAAAGCTCTTTAGTCTCAATTTAAAAACATGTGGAAAATCATCTTTTTAAAACCTTTTGACCTCTTCGAAACCAACCTTCTGACCTTATTGAAATCTTTGCTTACGACAGCTTCGAGAGCTCCCATTTAAAAGCTTTAAACCTTTGTTTTAAAATAATAGGCTCTAGCCTTTTTAATACAAAAAAATACCTCTATCGTAACCTTGGGTTATACTCCAAATTCTTATTGGTTAATAAATATTTTTTAGAAAAGATGCTGCCAATAATTTCAGTAATGAACAATGGTTTTATTTTTAAAAAGGCCCCTTCTCCTTAATTAAATATATAAAACATTTAAGTCCCATACTTAAATTAATTTTATATATTCATCAAAACACTTCGAAAAATCCCATAAAATATATTCTAATATGTTTTCCAACATATAAAAGTTTCAAACCCAAATAATTATTTATTTATCCGTAAATAATTTATAACCCAATAATTTATTTTCTTTAGTAGAAAATTTTTATAAAATCTACCCTAACTCATAAAATTATGAGAATTGGAATCCATCTCTATAACATCATTTCTGATCTATATTTAAATTTTCATGGCATTTAGTTGTCATTTAATAGGGTTTTCATATCAAACATATCATAAAAACTAATATGAACATGTATAATTCATCAATAAGTATACATATAACTTTAATCATCCAAAACATGGCATAGACTTGCAAAAACATTTTGGGTCATATCTTAAAGCCGAAAACCAAAATAAAATGTGATGTAGTAATCATTCACCTTAGCTTTGAGATTAAAAGATGTAAGATTTAATATTGAATAAGTTGATTAACTTCTTTCCTTTTAATCCTAGCTTTATCTTCTTCTTGAGAATGGAAATGGTGGCTGGCCTTGATATATTTTAGTTTGTTAGAATGAAATGAACGTGAGTTTCATTTCCTAATGGTTTAGGGTATAAGGCTCTCCTATTTTTCATTCTGTCCGTATCTATTTTATAGCACATTAATTTATGTTATTTCATTTTAATTAACGTATTAACATGGCACAGCCACCTTTAGTTAAATCAAATCTCAACCTATTAATCTTCACATTATTTTATTTTATTTAACTAGTTAAATATCCTAAATAATGTTATAAAAATATGGGGTGTTACAGACTCCCTTTCTTAAAGAATTTCATCCTCGAAATTATGACAAGTTACACAACAAAACAATCAAAGGTAAAACATACCATCAAAACAGATCAGGATAAGCGTCTTTAATCCTGCTCTCAGTCTTTCAAGTACAGTCTTTAGCATTGTCACTCCATTGGACCTTTACTAATCTATCTGTCTTGTTCTTTAACTTCTTCTCATCTCTCTCGATTATCTGAATTGATTTCCTAACAATAGTCAAATTCGGCTCCACTACTAAATCTTCTAACACTGTAGGTGCTATAGTAGTCTCCGGGTTTCTAGCGCACTTTCTAAGATGAGAGATATGGATAACATCAGGGAATCCTACCAAACTATTTGGTAACTCTACTTTATATGTGAGTTTCCCGATCCTCCTAACAATGCGAAAAGGCCCAACAAATCTAGATGCTTACTTTCCTGATTTTACGAATCTAATCACACCTTTCATCGGTGATGTGTGATGACCCAGAATATTTAAGCATTTAAAATTGGAATATTTAATTGATTTTAGATATTTAAAAGTTAATTTTTAACTTGAATTCCAAATATCGCTATTTATTTGATAATTAAATTTTTGAATTAAATAATTTGAAGTTGGATAAAATGTTGAATCTGGATTTTTAAGCCTGTTAAATTTCGAAGGCTTGTAAAATTTATATTGATAGTGCTGAGGATAATTAAAGTTTTTAAAATTGAATTTAACACTGATTTGTTCAGTTTTGAAATTTTATCGTTTAAATCGATATTTAAAAATAGCCTTTCGAGGAGTAGTCTCGGAATTCGACGAAACCAATTCCTTTGGATCCGTAATAGAGTATTATTATCATATTTCAATTTTTGTAGTGATTGGAGTTATTGTGTGAGCGTACGATACATAAACGCACTGGAATTTATATTGAAATTCAATTTAATAACAAGATCCAAAAAGCTATCTTCCCATACGGTCGAATTAGGACTCGAAACCTTTTCCATTTCGTTCGGAATAGGGGTATAACGTTATGAACGTCTAGCAGCATGCCTCAACAGGAGTTTGACAATTTGAGTTGCGGAACCGAGACGATATAATTAAATAGTTATATATATATATATATATATATATATACAAAATTGTCACTTCAGCCATTCTAAAGGCCAAATCATATTCCTTTAGCTTGGTCAAACAAGCAAGCCAACATGTGTACGACACCTTCTTTAATTACGCACGCAAGGCATCACTTCCTTCCCCAGTTTTTTTATTTTATTTTTCACGAAGCCTTTCACTGGAAGATTCAGAGAATAATAAATAACAAGTATGATCTGTTTCGTTCTTCATAAACCAGCCCTTTTTCAGTGGGCGCATCTCTGGCGATTACTATATGTTTTGTTTCATCTGTAGTCTGACTTCGATTCTTTCCTTTTTGTGCCTCGTCCCCCATAGCCAAGAAGAAACGTTTGCCCCTCAAGATCTGGAACAATCCTTAACAATCTCTGGCATCCTTTTCAATGCTACTACTCCGTTGACCAATGACGTTGTGCCTCAAAGTGAAGTTTCTACCGCTACCTCTTCGATCTTGAGTCCTGAGTGCGCGCCACCATCGCAAGCTTTTGTAATCAATGATCCATTTTTAGGGCTTCTTAAGGACATTAACTTTCTTCGTCTCTCTGTGCCATTGTATGGCAATCAATCGACATCCCGTGAGAGCCCTCTGGCCTTTTTATTAGCTGTCGCATGCTGTAACCCTTCATTATGTGAGGAAGTGGGATTGCTGGCTGAGATAGATTTGGGCATTGTTGAACCTACGCATAATGAAAATAAGGATTGTGCTGATGTATCGGCTGTGGCAGTCGATGCTTCGACTGCTTTGTTTGTATCGGCTGTGGCAGTGGATCCAGGTAATGGAACTGTCGTTGTAACGAGGGGGCCATTTCTACCGACATTGGCCCGTCGAGTTGTAGCACTCCATGTGCTCGAGAAAATGAAAAACATAATTTCCCCTCTCCCAGTATAATCCCTTACAGTTCTAAGCCTTTGCCTAAGAAGAGATAGAGGGAGTTATGATTCCACTGGTGGAAGTGCTTGAGGCCGGTGTATATTTCTAGAAGGATTAATTGGTGGGATTTTCTCAACTCCAATCTACCCTATCAGCTTATTAAAGCGTGATGCAACCAGGTCAAAAATCAGGAAAAAAAGAAAAAAACCAAGGCAATATTGGAATGGATTGCAAATAAAAGCAAAGGTGAGTTAATCTCACTCATTTGGTTTAATTTAAATTTAAATGGTTAAATTTAAATAATTGGTTGAATGGTTGAATTGATTTGATGTGCTATATTATAGTACATAATACATCTTGGAATGATTGACTTCCCACACTATATAGCAGATGAGACCCTATGCGCCGCATAATAGCGGATGATTTATATTAATCCCATATACCGCGATATTCCACCTCGAAGTGGAATTGGTATTTTATATTGTGCTAACGTCTGTGAATGCAGGGAAGCAGGTTGGAGGGATCCAACTGGATTCCTCAACATTTATTTAAATTGTTTAATATTCGCTGTTGTGATTATTGGATATTCTATGATGAATTATATTGGAATATTGAATTCTATGGTTTACTTGAATATTTCGGTATACTAACTTATCAAAGTATATAAATTGGATTTTTGGAAAGACAATAAAAGAGTGGAGTTTTAAGTAAAATAATTATAGAACATTTGAATAAATTTAAGAATGAATTAGAAAAGAAATAAAGTGATTTTAAAATTCTAATAAATAAATTTTGAGTATGGAAAAAAAGGGATTTTGGATAAACAGAAATTAATAAATTGTAAACTTAAGGGATATCATTTAAAGGAATAAAGAATTATTTTAAAATTTAAGGTTTAAATTTATTTTGAAGGATAAAGAAGTAATTTAGGAAATCTAAAATTGGTATTTCCAGTTAAAAGTATTTTAAATCATAATTAAGGAATAAAATCTGAAGTTAATGAATTTTAGGATAAATGGAGTAAATTGGAAATAAATTTGGGAATTGATTTAAGTGTGTAAAACCAGGATTTTTAAAGGAGAATGTGACCTTGGAATTTATAAACTGGGTTTATGAAAGTGAAGTAATATATCGGTGGATATTTTGGAGAATAAATTCAAGGTGGAATTTATTAAGAGAATGAGAAAATTTGTTTAAAACTAAACAATGATTTATTTTAAGAATGTGAAAAGAAGTATATTTCCCTGGATAGCCAAGTACGTTTTCAAAATAAATTTTTAAATATAAGATAAAAGTTTTAATGTTGTTTTAAAAAGCATGTTCTAGGAAATTTATTATTTCTAAATGTTTAAATTCGAAAGTAAGTGTTTTTCAAAGCTATTGTATTAGTAATTATTTAAAAGGGAGCTTAGTATTTTGTTTTAAAGGAGTAAATCTAGTTTTATATTTTATTAAGTAACCTTATTTTAAATATTCCTAAAGTATTATTTTTAATTAAGTATTAAAGTAGTTTTTCTAAATTTAAATGTTAAAGCATATTTTACAATAGAGTGTTTTTAAAATATTTTAAAAATCTAAAGTTTTGTGCTTGGTGATTTCAGTGGAAATAGAAAATATTTGGGAAAGTTTATTCTGTAAAAGGAAGGTAATTTGAAACCGATTTCAAAAGGATTAAAAGTGGAAATATTTCTTGCGAAGATATTTTGAGAATAATAAATAATTTGGAGAAATTATTTATGTTGATGGATGTTTGTGAATATTAATTGATAGTTAAAAAACCGACTATCAATATTGGCCAAATACGTTGATCGTTTCGAAGAGACCGGGATCGGATTTGCTACATTACAGCATGATAGGGTGTTCTCGCTTTGCGTTAGGTGGCGAACGGGAGACTCTTACCCCTACATGTCCCCGGGGGTAGTGTAAGGCCTTTTGGGGTGGTTGCGAGTCGAGAGGCTGGCCGTAAAAGTAAACCCGAGGTATCACTGTGAGCCACGGCGGGGCAAGGATGGTTGAAAAGCCTACCAGTCGACTGAGCCGCTACCGACGGTTGAAAAGCCTAGGTCGTCACAGTTGGTATCAGAGCTTAGGTTGGTGATAACCTTGGCTCTGGTGGGGATTACTCATAGAATAGAGTCTGCAGTACTCTAGAATGAGTTTGAGTGTATTAATAGATATGAGCGCGTATTTGTTAGTGGATATAAAAATTGTTTTTATACTGTGGTGATTTATCGGTTAAGTGTTTATGAATTCTGGTCGATATGTGGGACGCCATTTTATCGATAGTGGTTTCTAAACTCTTAAACAAGATAAACCGACACAATATTGTTTTAAATAGGGTAAATGAAATAATTTTACCCAGATTATTTTTGTATATAAAAGAAATGGTTTTTCGTAAATTGTTATTGTTATATATGGATGCTTGGTTGTTAGGAATGATAATATTAAATTATTATCATTATTGTATGAGAATTGAATAAGAAATTGAAAATAATAACCAGAAATTAAGGAATAAATTAATAAATAAATGGAATTTGTAAATGTGACTCATAATTGAATAAGGAATTGAAACCATAATTAAAAACTAGAAACAAATTCATATACAAATGAAATTTGTAAATGTAAACTATAAATGTGAATTATAGTGTGATTAATAATTAAAATAAGATAAAATTCCAAAGTAATGTTTGAATATAAATTTAAAGGATTTGGGATTTTGGATTTAGAAATTTAAATTCCTTTGAAATTGAAAATGATTCTCAAAAAGTTGGGAAAAATAATATATATTTGAGAAATATTTTTGAATAGGATTTGAAATCTAGAGAGATTTGGAATTTAAAAATATTTGAAATGTTTTAAAAGAGATAAATGCACTGAACTCTTTCGGTCGCTGGAAAATAACTTCGGTGCTGACTACAACATCATCGATGTTCATTCTCGAGTTTCCAAGAGAGAAATTGCTACCAAATTATTTTAAATTTGAATTGTTTGCAAAAGTTAGAAATGCAAGGAATTTTGGATATAGGTGATTTCAAAGGGAATTTTGAAATGTTAAAAGACTGTTTAAACTCTAGAATCTTAACTAAGAATGTTTATGGCATATAGTAAGTTTGGTAACTTGTAAATTAGGAATTTGTTGAAATAAAATTCAACTTGAAAGAGTTAAATTAAAGGAAGTAGGAAACAAAATAAAATAGTAAACCAATAGAATGTACTGAGTTAAAAAGAAATGGGAATGGAATATAGATAAGTTGGAAACGTAAAGAAGTAAAAAAAATTGAATGGAAATAGAATGTAATTGAACCTAGTAAATAAAAGTAAAAATTTACTGGAAGTGAATTTGTGGAAGGACAAATTTATTCAACTTTGTAAGTAAGTAAAATGAAAACCGAATATTGGAATTTAAAATTGAATTGCATTAAATTATGTGGAATGGGAAAATTAGTCAGGTTGGACTAAATTAAACAAAGTATTGGAATTAAGATTTGTAAGTACTAATTGATTCAAGGGAGTAGGCACATGAGTTGAAAATTTGTATACTGGAATGATATTAAATGGAATTAAGTCCTTGCTTAACAAAATTCAAAAAGAATGGTGTGTAGCTAGATTTAACTGGAGTTAAGCTAAATAAAATTGGGTTGAAATAAATTTAGTTGAGTTATAGATAATATTGAATGGAGTAAAATTCTTACTTAAATAAATAAATGTAAACTAAGTAAGTGTTGTATTGGATTAAAATAGTTTTGGTGTGAGTTGTAAACAAATCCAATTCAAGCATAAATTGAATGACCTTATTATTATTAAATTCAATAATGAATTGTTAATGTGAATTAAAATTTAAAAATGTATAAAGGAATAATCTAATCGAATAAATTAGTAAAATGGTTGGAGATTTGATCAAAGGAAAAATCAAATTAAAGATTTAAATGGAAGTTGGTTGAATAAAATAAACTTAAGTTTTGGGTGGAATAGTTTGAAGAAAATAAATAACCTAAGTAAATTGTGAGATGGTTGTTTAATATATTGGTTATCGAGTTTAACAAAATGGTTTGGAATCAAACTTTTTGGAAATGAAAGAAGATGCAATGAAAGATTGTGAATAAATTAAAATGGAATGGAATCAAGTGTAAATTGAGTTGGAATCAATTTAAATGATTATAAAGCTTAAGTAATTATTTATTTACATTAATATTGTCGAATTGCATAAGAAAATGGATTGTTTGTTGTAAATGAGATTAGATAAAATCCTATGAGTTATTAAAAGTGAAATAGGATGATTTTGAAATCAATTGGAATGAATATGAGTTTGTTTTTCTTAGAATGAATTAAATAAAAGCGAGTTAGTTGTATATCACTTAAACTGAATGGAATGGTTTGAGAATTGGTTGTAAGTAACTGTATGAGTGTCGGAATTTTATATGTGCTTATGGAAATTATATAACTTGCATATGTGAAATTTTCGTGTTTACTATTGAAAGTAAGAGAACTGTTAATAAATTTGCATATATTTAGTACTTATATGTTTGAATTGAGTAAGTACAGGTACTGGGAAGCCATTTGGCTGGATTTGGACGCGCTAAATGCTAAATTAATGAGCCGCTTGCTTAAAAATGCTAAATAAAGGTACACCTATGCAATAAAAATAGGAAATATGAACTTTTTTTGGTTTTTCCGACCGTGTGGGTCGATGTATGTATATTTATATCTTTTGTCAAATTGCTAAAGCTCCTCCATACAAAGGAGACTCTGCCAAAAAATTTCGGAAATTTTGGGAGCTAGAATTTTTTTTGAAAATTTTAGAAAATTTTTGTTAGCCATAAAAGGATTATAAATTGGAAATTGAAATAAATTAGTGAATGGAACTAATTTAAAATAATGATATGAATCGGTATAAATGGAAGATAGAATCCAATATTCAGAGTTGAAGATAAATTGAATTCATATGGAAATGGGAAAACCAATTTGAATAGAAATAGATATAAACTAAAATGGTGAAGTGAAATTAAATATTTAAAGTATATAAAATATTTATATTAAACTTAAGAAATGAATGGTGAAATCCTTAAGTAAAAAAAAAGAATTTTTTTTATTATTCTAGGTGAATAATTGAATGAAGATTAAAACTGGAAGTGGTGAAATGGGATAATTGTGGATAGTGAATATTGAAATTTCGTAAAGGAGTCAATAAATGTTTTTGAATGATGTGATTGGATTTTATTACCATGTAGAATTTACAGGTATTATAAAGGAAAAGGAAAATTGGTTTTGATTTCCGAAGATAAATTTGATTTGCTTGACAAAAAGTTATGTGTTTAAATTTCTGTATGAAATTTGATTGGGTTTTTGATCTAGCTACTTGGCTTTTGTTTTCTTATGAAATTTGAGGGCACGTAGAGGCATTTTGTAGTTGTACCGAGCTAGCCGCGCAAAGGAGACGCTGGCGAAATTTTTCGGAAACCTTGGGAGCTAGAAAATTTTTGAGAAAATTTTGATAATTCGAAATTTGGTTTTAAATTGAAACTTGAATGATTGAGAAAATAGTATTTTTTGTAAATCATGGGGGAGTTTGGGAAGTTAGTAAGAATGGTAACGGGTCTTCTATAAAAGAGATAGTTGGTAGGATGTTGGATTGTTGGTTTTGGGAAAAGTAAACGGGTATTGGACCATTCTTCCTAACTAGTAATTTCGGGGGCAAAATTCTTTTAAGGGGGGAGGAGTGTGACGACCCAGAATTTTTAAGCATTTGAAATTGGAATATTTATTGGTTTTAAATATTTAAAAGTTAATTTTTAACCTGAACTCCAAATATCACTGTATATTTGATAATTAAAATTTTGAATTAAATAATTTGAAGTTGGATAAAATGTTGAATCTGGAGTTTTAAGCCTGTTAAAAATAATTTGAAGGCTTTTAAAATTTATATTGATAGTGCTGAGGATAATAAAAGTTTTTAAAATTGAATTTAACACTGATTTGTTCAGTTTTGAAATTTTATTGTTTCAATCGATATTTAAAAATAGCCTTCCGAAGGGTAGTCTCGGAATTCGACGAAACCAGTTCCATTGGATCCGTAATAGAGTATTATTATCGGATTTCAATTTTTGTAGTGATTAGAGTTGTTGTGTGAGCGTACGATATATAAACGCGCTGGAATTTATATCGAAATTCAATTTAATAACTGGATCTAAAAAGCTATCATCTCCATACGATCGAATTAGGACTCGAAACCTTTTCCATTTCATTCGGAATAGGGGTATAATGTTATGAACGTCTAGCGGCATGCCTCAACAGGAATTTGACAATTTGAGTTGCGGAACCGAGACGATATAATTAAATAGTTTTATATATATATATACAAAATTGTCACTTCAGCCGTTCTAAAGGCCAAATCATAGTCCTTTAGCTTGGTCAAACAAGCAAGCCAACATGTGTACGAAACCTTCTTTAATTACGCACGCAAGGAATCACTTCCTTCCCCGGTTTTTTAAATTTTATTTTTCACGAAGCCTTTCACTGGAACATTCAGAGAATAAAAAAAAAATAACAATTACGATTTATTTCGTTCTTCATAAACCAGCCCTTTTTCAGTGGGAATTTCTCTGACGATTTCTATCTATTTTGTTTCTTCTGTAGTCTGATTTCGATTCTTCCCTTTTTGTACCTCGTCCCCCATAGCCAAGAAGAAACGTTTGCCCCTCAAGATCTGGAACAATCCTTAACAAGCTTTGGCATCCTTTTCAACGCTACTACTCCGTTGACCAATGGCGTTGTGCCTTAAATTGAAGTTTCTACTGCTACCTCTTCGATCCTGAGTCCTGAGTGCGCACCACCATCGCAAGCTTTTGTAATCGACGATCCATTTCTAGGGCTTCTTAAGGACATTAACTTGCCTCGTCTCTTTGCGCCATTGTATGGCAATCAATCGACATCGGGTGAGAGCCCTCTGACCTTTTTTTAGCTGTCGCCTGTCGTAACCCTTCGTTACGTGAGGAAGTGGGATTGCCTGCTGAGATAGATTTGGGCATTGTTGAACCTACGTATAATCAAAATAAGGATTGTGCTGAGGTATCGGCTGTGGCAGTCGATGCTTAGACTGCTTTGTTTGTATCGGCTGTGGTAGTGGATCCAAGTAATGCAACTGTCGTTGTAACGAGGGGGCCATTTCTACCGACATCGGCCCATCGAGTTGTAGCATTCCATGTGCTCGAGAAAATGAACAACATAATTTCCCCTCTCCCAGTATAATCCCTTGCAGTTCTAAGCCTTTGCCTGAGAAGAGATAGAGGGAGTTATGATTCCACTGGTGGAAGTGCTTGAGGCCGGTGTTGATTTCTAAAAGGATTATATGGTGGGATTTTTCTCAACTCCAATATACCCTATCAGCTTGTTAAAGCGTGATGCAACCAGGTCAAAAATCGGGAAAAAAAAGAAAAAAACCAAGGCAATATTGGAGTGGATTGCAAATAAAAGCAAAGGTGAGTTAGTCTCACTCATCTAGTTTAATTTAAATTTAAATGGTTAAATTTAAATAATTGGTTGAATGGTTGAATTGATTTGATGTGCTATATTATAGTACATAATACATCTTGGAATGATTGACTTCCCACATTATATAGCGGATGAGACCTTATGCGCCGCATAATAGCGGATGATTTATATTAATCCCATATACCGTGATATTCCACCTCGAAGTGGAATTGGTATTTTATATTGTGCTAACACCTATGGATGCAGGGATAAAGGTTGGAGGGATCCAACTGGATTCCTCAACATTTATTTAAATTGTTTAACATTCTCTATTGTGATTATTGGATATTTTATGATGAATTATATTGGAATATTGAATGCTATGGTTTACTTGAATATTTCGGTACACTAATTTATCAAATTATATAAATTGGATTTTTGGAAAGACAATAAAAGACTGGAGTTTTAAGTAAAATAATTATAGAAAATTTGAATAAATTTAAGAATGAATTGGAAAAGAAATAAATTGATTTTAAAATTCTAATAAATAAATTTCGAGTATGGAAAAAAAATGGATTTTGGATAAACAGAAATTAATGAATTGTAAACTTAAGGGATATCATTTAAAGGAATAAAGAATTATTTTAAAATTTAAGGTTTAAATTTATTTTAAAGGATAAAGAAGTAATTTGGGAAATCTAAAATTGGTATTTCCAGTTAAAAGTATTTTAAATCATAATTAAGGAATAAAATATGAAGTTAATGGATTTTAGGATAAATGGAGTGAATTGGAAATAAATTTGGGAATTGATTTAAGTGTGTAAAACCGGGATTTTTAAAGGAGAATGTGACTATGGAATTAATAAACTGGGTTTATGAAAGTGAAGTAATATATCAGTGGATATTTTGGAGAATAAATTCAAGGTGGAATTTATTAAGAGAATGAGAAAATTTTTTAAAAATAAACAGTGATTTATTTTAAGAATGTGAAAAGACGTATATTTCCTTGGATAGCCAAGTACGTTTTCAAAGTAAATTTTTAAATATAAGATAAAAGTTTTAATGCTGTTTTAAAAAGCATGTTTTAGGAAATTTATTATTTTTAATGTTTAAATTCTAAAGTAAGTGTTTTTCAAATCTATTGTCCTGATAATTATTTAAAAGGGAGCTTAGCATTTTGTTTTAAAGGAGTAAATCTAGTTTTATATTTTATTAAGTAACCTTATTTTAAATATTTCTAAAGTGTTATCTTTAATTAAGTATTAAAGTAGTTTTTCGAAATTTAAATGTTAAAGCTAATTTTACAATAGAGTGTTTTTAAATTATTTTAAAATTCTAAAGTTTTGTGCTTGGTGATTCCAGTGGAAATAGAAAATATTTGGGAAAGTTTATTCTATAAAAGGAAGGTAATTTGAAACTGATTTCAAAAGGATTAAAAGTGGAAATATATCTTGCGAAGATATTTCGAGAATAATAAATAATTTGGAGAAATTATTTATGTTGATGGATGTTTGTGAATATTAATTGATAGTTAAATAACCGACTATCAATATTGGCCAAATACGTTGATCGTTTCGAAGAGACCGGGATCGAGATTTATTTCTCGAAAACCACTTCGATCCGATTTGTACGTTTTCGTGGAAAACGAGTTTGGATTCGAAGTTGGAGCAGTGAAGTGCAAGGGCTAGTCGCTACTAATCCTGAGGATGTTTCCAAAATGGATGTAGTAGGAATAGTGCCTTCGGTTCCGTTCAAACCCGGAACGGACTTGTATGGATAAATGCTTTTGGAACATCGTCAGGTGGACGATGGGCATTCTAAGGGATGTGTACAAAAAGGTAACGCTTAGCCTCGAGCCTCATCAACCGGGAATGACTGAAAATCAGGGGTTATGCAGCAAGGCTTGGTGCGCAGAACCCATTTCCGAGTAAGGTCATCCCTGTCTAGATGTCTCTTTTATTTCGGCTTAGTGGTGCGGTTGCTGATCCCAACCGTGGGGTGATCTTACTCGGGATTATCCAATAAGGGATAGTCCGGGTCTTGTGTTGCATGGGGTCGGGAGTGATCCTCGGTACCGTGATCTAGACCACGTACTGTGACAGGTAGTACCCCAGTGCCTAGTCATTAGTTGGAAATCCATTCTCCCTATGCGCCTTTTACGAGTTTTGTTTGTATTACCCACACTGTGGTTAGTAGATGGAATTTAATAATGTAACAATTTCGGCTATTTTAATAAGTATTTGTATATAGACCCTATTATAATATCAGAGGATTTTAATTAAAAATGTTTTAGCTATCGCAAGGTAAAAACCCGACATGTTTATTTGTGACGTGGTCTTACGAGATGCTTTTGTTTTCAAAAGAATTTTGAAACTTTAATAATCCATTTGAGTGTGGTTTTCTCACGCTGGTATTCTAGACTGACTCGAGTGTTATTTAACTATAATGCTCGGGTCAGATCGAGTATTATATAATACACGATATGATGCTGTGGAGTTCAGAAGACAAGCTGGATGGTGATACGTACTTTCGTATTTGATTATTATTCCACTGTGTATCCAGATGTGTTATTGATGTGGAACTCTGATGATGTACTCTGATGATGTATGTATAAACAGATATAGTATTTGTTTCGGTGTAAAGACTATTGAATATCTATTATATTTTATTTCCACTGCAATGGTAAGATTCTGTTGTTGTTTTCTGTTTTCTCTTCTTCTTTAACCCAAATGGTTCGTATTTTTGTTCAACTTGAGTTGATTGATGTAGAATAGTGTTGACTCAAGAGGTTCGGATTTGCGGGTCGTTACAAGTGAAATCTTAATAAACAATAATCTCCAATAGAGAATTCCAAGTCTTTCCTTCTTCCATCTGCATAACTTTTTAGCCTAGACCGAGCTTCCTTCAACCTTGCTCGGATCAACTCAATCTTCTCTGTGGCTTCTTTCACCAAATCCGGACCAAGAATCAATATATTGTCGGTCTCTAACGAACATAAGAGAGATTTGCATGGTCTTCCATACAAAACTTCAAATGGTGCCATTCCAACACTAGTCTGATAACTATTGTTATACGAGAACTCGACTAAATGAAGATGGTTTTTCCATGATCCCTCGAAATCCAATACACAAGCTCTTAACAAATCCTCCAAGACTTTGTTAGCTCTTTCAGTTTTCCCATCAGTCCATGGATGGTAAGCGGAACTCATGTTGAGCTTGGTTCCTAAAGCTTCCTATAGACTCTTCCAGAACTCACTGGTAAACAAAGAATCTCTATCACTGATAATATTACTAGGAATCCCGTGCAGTCTAATCACATTTTTTATAAATAACTTTGCCAAAACAGGTGCCGTCCTAGTTGACTTTACCATAACGAAATCGACGCTCTTGATTAATCTATCAACTATAACCCATATACCATCATTTCCTCTACTAGATCTTAGCAACCCAACAATAAAATCCATAGAAATAGAATCCGGCCCACTTCCACATCGGAACATCCAACGGAAGAAAAATTCACTTGGCTTCTAGTGTTCAACCTTTGCCTGTTGGCAATTCAAGCACTGCTTAATGCATAAACCAATGTCGTGTTTCATACCTTGCCTAGAGAAACTTCCATTCATATATTGATACATCTTCGTTCATCCAGGATGGATAGTGAACTTCAAATGATGGCACTTATCCAAAACCTCTTTCCTCATGTCTCCTACATTCGGAACACGCAACCTCCCTTTCTTCCTCAACCACCCATTTTGGTCAAGACTATAATCTTTTATGTCATCGCTCTTTGTTCCTTCCCTTAGCTTTCTGATCCGTTCAGCGAAAACTGGATCCTCCTTCTGTTTAGAAGCTATCTTCTCAATCATTACCGGTCTAACTTCTAAATAAGAGAATATGGCACTTCCTGCGCTAGAACCCGTCCTGGATCTATACTGCACTCTACAAGCTGACAATACTTCCAAATCTTTCCATTCAGCAATCATAGCCAATACCGCATTCTGATTTTTCCTGCTACGTGCATGCGCTACCTTGTTTCCTTTTCCGAGTGTGTACTCAATTCCAAAATCATAAGTAGCAGTAAACTCAGCCATCTATGCTATCTCATATTCAGCTCCTTCTGAGAAAACAAATACTTCAATTACTTATAATCCGTATAAAGCTCAATTCGCTCTCCAAAAAGATAATGCCTCCACAACTTCAAAGCAAATATAATGCCAGCTAATTCCAAATCATATGTTGGATACCTAACTTCAAGCATTCTGAGTTGTCTAGAAGCATAAGCAATCACTTTATCTCTTGGCTTCAAAACAGCTCCCAATCCAGTTCCATACGCATCAATATAAACAACTAAATCCCGATCCCCTCCGGACAATAAGTGTTTCAAGCTCTGGAATCTTCCTCACACTTATCAGTCCATACATACTTCACATCTTTTCATGTAAGCTTAGTCATCGGTACAGCTATCCACGAAAAATCTTTTACAAACCTTATGTAATATCCAGACAATCCAAGAAAGCTCTTTATTTCGATCACTGTCTCGGGTCTTTCTAATTATTCATTGCTTCAATCTTAGTCGGATCTATAGACAACCCTTTCCTATATACTACATGACCAAGGAACTTCACTTCCTTCTTCCAAAAATGAAACTTCAAACACTTAGCCTTCAATTGATGCTCCCTCAACGTCTCAAGCACAACTCTAAGATAACTTCATGCTTCTTCTCATCCTTATAATATATCAAAGTGTCATCTATGAAGACCAATAAAAATCTATCTAAGTTCTCCTGTAAAATTCGACTCATCAAATCTTCAAAGAATGCCTGCTCATTAGTTACTCTGAACGGCATAACTAACCATTCGTACGATCAAAACCTTATCCTAAACGGCGTCAAAGGAATATTATCCTTTGCCACTCTAAGTTGATGAAATCCTTTTGCCAAATCCAACTGAGAGAATACCTTAGATGCACTTACCGTATCGAACAAATCATCAATTCTCGACAATGGATATTGGTTCTTTATCATCTTCTCATTAAACTTACGATAATCGATATACATAGCCTCAACGGTCCATCCGGCTTCTTAGCAAACACTATGGCAGCTCTCTATGGTGAACTACTTGGTCGAATAAAAATCTTGCCCACCTTCAACTCTTTCATATTTTTTGGTATCATTCTGCTTGGCAGCCTACTCATCGGTACTACTTCATGCACTAAATCAATCTGAAACTCAATGGCTCGTTTCAGTGGCAACCCAACTAATGGCTCAAACATATAATCAAATTCTCTAACTACGAAGACTTGATGCAACTCATCCCCTATCTCCATTATACCCAACAAAGCATTCACGTCACAACTAGGATTTTCTACGGTATAAACCATCCGACCACTACAATTCGGGTGTCTAAGTGATATCTTCTTATTATGGCAAAATATCCTAGCATCATATTTACCTAACCAATCCATTCCAAGTATAATCCCAAACCCCACAAAATCAAATACATGCAAACAGCAATCAAAAGTATGACCTAGTAAATCAAAATCTAAATGGTCACACCTCATCCCAAGTGCTGCATAACCTCCAATAGGATTTGCAATCCTTGAGGAAGTAACTAAATGTGAGGGCTCTAGGTTAAACTTATCTAGCCCAAACTTCGAGAAATAAAAGAATGTGATGCACCAGTATTAAACAGAAAGCTAACAGATATACCGTGAATCTTTAGCGAACCTCCCAGAGCATCCTTCGATTTCTCTTGCATAACTGGCCTTGAACTTGTGTGCTACTGTAACGACCCATAAATTTTCAATAATTGAAATTGTTAATTTAATGAGATTTTGAAATTTTAAAATTTTAGGAAAAAAATGTGAATTTTTAATAAAAGTTGTGATGCAATAGTGAATATAGTTAAGAGGAAACGTAACAGGGTTATTTATAGTTAATAATTTATGAATTTGAATGAATTCCAATTTAAAGAAAAGTAATTAACTGTTACTTTATGAGGATTTATAAAGTAACGGAAAGAGTGAATAATAAGTGAACGTAATTAGTAGTATGAAAATAAATGGCAACACTGATGTGTAAGTAATAAAGGCTTATTTATGTGATTAAAGGGTAGCGGTAATGTTAATTGTATGTTACTTATTGTTAATTGAAATTTGAAATCAATTTTTAATAAACGCAAATTAAATAGGAACATAGATTTATTTATAAGGTAGTAATTGATGTATGAAATATTGAAGTATGTAATGCAATGGATATCATAAATAGAATGGAATAAATTAGTGTATATATGGAATAATCTGGGTTGATAAGTAACGAATTTATAAAGGCAATGGAAAGCAAATAGGTGACAATTAATATAGGTTTATTTATTTTATGTGTAAATAAACTTTGGTAATCAATTACAATAAATCCTAATTTAACGTTTTGTTAATATAAATTTAAGTAATGTTAATTTTACTCATAATACGAATTGGTTGATTTAATAAATGGAAACTTTAATTTGTGAATAATAAAAGCTTATTAATGCGACTAAAGTATTAACGGTAACGATTATGGACGTTACCTATTTTGTAGCTGGTTGATTTTAAATTGAAAATCAGTTACAAAAATTTATAATCTAATATGACGTTAATGTAACTAAGGTAATTATTAATAAATTGAATGCAAGTCAAATCAATGGAAATAATGCAGATGTATACTTAGTTACAAATTGAATATATGAAAGCAAAATGTAAGCAGTGGATTAAATTAAGGAATTTAAAGTATAATAAATGGTCATTGAATAAAATCAATGTCCGTTAAGTAATTATAATGTTTATGGTTGATAATAAACGTTACTTTAGTGATTATTAATATAATAACGGAAGTGTGAATCGACCAAAATATAGTAAATGGAGATATAATAGTCGATAAATAAAAGATGAAATAGGAGCACTAATGTAATGAATGTAAAACAATTATTATAAGTGGACCATTGATTTAGTCTATTGAATTAAAATGGGTATGAAATTGCAATAAAATTCAAATTGAATGTTACGTTAATATAAATTAAATGTTGTGCAATTGAGATAAAGAAATTGGAAAAATGTTAATGTATCTGGATATATACCAAAATAAATGGTACCTAAGATGATAATATGATAAATAGTGAATTTAAAAAATGGGAATCGGGATTTATTTATTTTAAATTAAAGTTAAATAAATGAGTTTATTTAAAATAAGTGGAATTAAACATTAAATTTTTCGTTAATTGAAATGAAGATGGAATAAGAAAATATTAATGCAATAGTTTTGAATCCAATGATAAATCCATCTATTTGACAATAATGAATGGATATAATTTTGATTGATGTAATTAAATGGAATTTGTGAAAATTTATTTATAAATTCTAAATTCAATAAATTGAGGTTAATGCTGGAATTGATGAATTAATTAGCTCTAAATGGACACCTAAATTGTTTAAATTAGTATAAAGGACAAAGAAATTTAAAAATGATTAAATTTGTCAATTATAGAATTTAAAATGAAAATTTGATTTAATCAATCAATTATTTATTTAATTAATTAATGGAAAAATAGCCATTTTGGCCACCGACTCGGATTCGACGAAACCAGTTTCATCAGATCCGTAACGGTGAATTATTATAGGATTTCAAGTGTCGTAGCGATCGGACTTGTCGTTTGATCGTACGGACTCGAAACGCATTGAAATTAATGAAATTGAAATCAATTTGAAAAATATTGATTTGAGCATAACTTCTTCATACGATGGAATTTGGACTTGAAACTTGTTCCATCGCATTTAAAATATTTAAGAACATCTATTTTGATATATGGGTTGACCCAATTTCATTCCGGAGTCGAAATGGGCTTTTTGGGCCACTTTGGCGTTAGCGTGTAAATCTATCTTATCCATCCATTCAAATGTCAACCCTGCCTATATATATATCCTATTATAAATCCTAGCAGCCTCTATTCGTCATTTCTATACGTTCTATTCACCTCCTCACTTCAATGGCAGACAGACCCTAATTCCAATTTCAATCCCAAATCCAATCCAAAGCTAAAATTTCAAACTCCACAACATATGCCAAATTTTATATCAATTCGAAGCCCTCAAAGAGCATACCTCGGATCTGCAACTCGTTTTTCAATTCGACGCATTTTTTTCTAGAAATCAAAGAGCAATTTTTGACCGTTCGATGGGTTGCGATCGACTTCGACCGATCGTCGAATCGACAACATAGGCTTGTAGAGATTCTCGAGCGTAATCCATCCATGCAAGTTTTATGGCGAGTTAACGGTTAGATTTATCGATTTAATTCGATTAGGGTTTCTAGAACCGGTGGCGGCAGCTCTCGTTTTCGGTCGACCGAAGCTTCTGGGCGAACGTAGAGGGTCGCAGGGGGATAGGCGGCGACGTCAAGCTCCAGAGATCTGGCCATGGCGCGGCGATCGTGCGTTGTGGAGTGATCGGCGGCGGCTAGGGTTTTTTGCATGCAGTAATTCCTGTAGCCGTGTGCATGATAATAATGGAGGGTGACATGTTGTTCTGTGTTCGGTCAGTTATTTATTTTATTTTATTTTGTTTTAATTTTGATTTCAAATCTTTATAACACGAATAACTTTTACATACGATGTCAGATTTACGTGCGGTTTTCTTCGTTGGGATCGTGGTAAAATTTCGGACACTGTGTCACTGGTTTGGACGAATTTGGAGAATGTCTAATTTTTGAGTTTAAATTGGATTTAAATTCGATTTAAATTCAAAAGGTGAGTGTTTTAACCCACTCACAACTTCTAAAATTTCTTATGTTTGTTAAATTAATCTATGGTGTGATTAGAAATTTATTTATGACTGTTTGGCATATTTTTAATCATATCTCAGTTAAATTGCATTTATTTAGTTAAATTGTTATTTAACTATTCATTGCATATAAACTAACAGTTAAATTGTTATTTGTTTATTTTTGCATATAAATTTGCCAGCTAAATAGTTATTTAATTTATTATTAAATACTAACTGCTAATTAATACCTGTTTTTTTCGTTCTATATTAATGCTATTGTTTGAATTGGATGATGATTGTGATAAATGGTTGATGGTTGATATTGGATGAATGGATGCTGTATTTTATATTGTTATAAACTGAAAGTTATTATGCATTTTCATTTCATTTGGGATTGCGGTTTGAAATGATATATAACCGTAATTTTTATTTTAAATTAAGGATTGAAATGATAAATATCCGTATCACTTGACCATAGGATAGAAAATTATATACATACACCACGGTCTATATATAAAATATTTTGAAATGATTTTCTATGGTTTTGTAAAGAAATATTATATGGTTTTATGAGATATTGATGCGGATATTTGATAAAGGTTATTTTATATATAGTTAATTTCTTGGTTTTAGGCTATGTATAAAATTGTTTAAAGTATGAAATAAGTTTGATTTTGTTAAAATATATTATGGATAAGTATTTAGTTAAATTATATTTTAATATAGAGTTATATTGATTTTTATAAATCAAAGTTGAGAAGATAGTTTTGAAATAGATTTGAGATTTTATTTAATTAAGATCTTATTGAAATTGAGATTTTTAAAGAATATGGTTTTATAACTTAATTCGGGTTTAAGGTGATTTAAGTGAATAAATTGAGAATTATTCGGTTATTGATATTTGAAGTTTTATTTAAAAAATATTGGATTTAGTAAGTAAACATTTCAAATTTAAATAATAGTAGTTGAAATTAATACATATATGAAATTATCAAAGAATAAATTTGAAATGGTTTATTTGGGAACTTAAATCTGTATTTGGAATTGATTTGGGAAATTGAAGTAGCTATTTCATTATATAAATAAATTTAATATTTAAGCCATTTAAGCGGTGTAGTTATGTTTCAAAGATATGAAATTCAGAGTTTTATGTTTTGAAAGGTTATATTTCAAGTATTTGGTTTAAAATATTATAACTTTGAAAGCGTTATGATTTTTTAAAAAGGACATATTTGAAAAATGAAATCATATTTATTTGGTTTTTAAAAGGGAAAATGATATAGTAATTTTATGGTTTTGAAATGAATGTTATATCCGGGTTTTGAAGTATAAGTTATTTTGAAATAACCACGGTGTCATAATAATGGTTGGTTGTTGAAGAGTCCGGGATCAGAAGTTGTCATATTCTTTGCCAACTCCGAAAACCACTTTGACAACCGTGTACGCGGTGGAGATTCTAGAATGAAGTAGGATGGCGGTGGCGTTTCCTTTGAGGTAAATACGTGGACCCAACTCCCGTGAGTTGGCATAAGGTGGCTAAAACATGAGCGATTGACGGGTTAATGAGGTAGCACCTTTGATCGGACACATCCCTTCGATATTATACTTTGACTTTTGGATTGATTCGGTGGCCACTTTTGATTTTTATTTGGGGGTGTGGCTCAAGGTGGGCGGTAGCTGCGGCTATGCGTTACCACCGACCCGGAAGCGTAATTGGTATATCTACCCTGGCATTGCATAGTTGTGTCGTGTCACCTACCCTAGCGGCCTTATACGATTTTTTTTTGTACCATACCTATGGAGTGCCCTCTGATGACACTAGTACTGGGTAGGCTACGGTACTGTATAGACTATGGGAATATAAAAATGTGTTATGGGCTATATGGGTAACCCCTTAACGTTATTTTCAATATATTATACTTTACTGTAGGCATTATTATAATAGCGTATATTACTACATAGCAGATAGTTTAACGGATCCTTAGGAGATGTGAATCCCGAACATCTTAAGTTATTGCACTCACGTTAGACACTGGATAGGAGATGTCAAATCCCGTAAACATCTCTGACGTCGTTTCACTCATATTATTTATTATTGATTTAACTTACATAAGATCTTTTAGTTCTAACTCGAATGTTTTGTCTTTTCAATTCGCTCGGGTCAGCCTGAGCATTTCAGGATTTAGAAGACCATACCCGGGAGGACGAAGACAAAGATTTATTATTATTTATAATAGTATTCCTCTACACCATTTTATTCCGCTGCATTATTATTATCCTTTGGTATGTGAACTCTGATATTTATTGGATAAAGAAAAAATCAAATGTTTTGTAAAACAGTTTTATGACCTGTATATTGATTATTATATTTTATCGTTCCGCTGCAAGATTCTGTTTTGTTTTTTTCTTCTCTGCTTTTCTTATTTACCCCATAACAATCTGCTCTTTTGTATGTTTTAAGTCTGACGTATATGGTTTATTGTCGATTTAAAGCGTACGAAGAGGTGGGTCGTTACATCTGGTATCGGAGCTTTGGTTTAGCGATAAACCTTAACTTTATGGGGTCTGACTCTTTATTAATAGGGTAGTAATACCCTATGGGAGTCGCTGAGCGTATATATATGAGAGAGCGTATTTGTTAGTGTTATAAAAAGGTTTTAATATTGTGTTATTTTGTTCCGTTTTGTATTTATAAATTATGGTTGATGCATAGGACGCTATGACATCAATAGGGATTTCTAAACACTTAATAGGACAGACCGACACAATATTTGTTTTGAAATATAGGTGAATGAAATAAATTTGTCTATTATATTTTCTATATATAAAGTAATAAATGTTTATAAATGATATATATTTGGATGCAATGTATTGGTTGTAGGTAATGGAATTTATAAATAATAGTTGAAATAAGATTGAAAATGAAAATTGGAAAATTAGAACTTAAGTTCCGGGGTTTTGAAAATTTCTTTTGAATGATTTTGAAATATAATAATAATATTATTAGAAGTATTTTTCGATATAAATATTTTAATTTAATTTGAAAGAATTGTTTTAAAGAAACTCTAGAAAGAAATAAGTTGTACTCCCCTCTCTATCGCTGGAAAATAATTTCGGTGATTAGTGCACGCATCAACGACATTCATTTTCGAGTTTCGAAGTGGGAAGGCCACTTAGTAGTTTACTGCAGATCTACTTTGATAAACCAAATATAAATTTTTAAATTGTTAAGTTACAATTGAATATATAAATTATATGTATATATTTATCTGTTATTTTAAAATGATTTGAAATTTAAACCGGTATTTATATCTTAGGTTTCCAATTGATTAATAGTTTTAGTTAGTACAGTGAAATGGAATTTAACTAGTAATTGAAACCTCTAAATGAAATAAGAAACGTAATGCTAAGTTATAAATGAGATTAATAGAAAGTTGAAATTATAACTTATAAGACAAAAGTAGAATTATTGAACATCTAATTAATTAAAAGAAATAAGATAAACTTGTATGATTTCAATTACATTCTTTAGAAGCTTATAGATAACTTACCAATATAGAAAGTTGAAATGTTTAATAAGAAAATGTAATGGAAATTGTACAAGCAAAAGTATGTAATGAAGTGTTCAGTAAATTGCTTTTATAAATAAATATTGAGGTTATAATTGTTATATACTTAAGTAAATAAGTTGAAGTTATTTCTAAATAAAATTGAAGAAATAAATGTAAATTAAAAAGATAAACCATTATATGAATAAAAAGGAAATCAAACAAAAAATGTTAAGAAATTTAATTTTTTTTGCTTGATTTATTATTTGAAATTGTTGTTTGTTTGGTTTAAGGTTGTTTGGGGAAAGGATACTTTAAAATTGTTTTGATGTATGGATAATCAATTTAGTTTCATCTAAGACTGTTGAGTAAATGGTGCATTAATTTGTTTATCTTCATTCTGTGCAATTTAAAGTTTGAACCCGAACAACTATTTGTTGTTGATGTGGATGGTTGATTTTATTTGGCTTCATATTGTGGTTGTATGTTGTGATGGCAGGTGATTGTTGTTGGATTGATTTGGTTGTTTATGGTTGAAGCAACTTTAAATATTCCATTTTATATAACTGTTAACTCTTTTCAGATTATATAAGTGAAATACAGGTTATGGAAGCAATTGCTACAACTTTTGGTTCCATAAATAAGCGTTATTTGCCTGACAAATAGGTACGTTTTCGGATACGGTTTATAACGATATTATATTGTTTTCCCGTGTTGGGATATATATTATGTTGAAAAATATATGTTGTATATTGTTATATTGATATTTTATTTTCTTCCGAGCCTCTCCGTAAAAATGAGACTTTGCCGAAATTTTCCAAAAAATTTGGACTTAGAAATTTTTTGAAAAATGATTTCCAAACTTTATTAATTTAAGTATAAAAAGATTTAATGGTTACAAAATAGTATATTGCATTCAAATTAATTAATTGTGTAAATCTATTTGTTTATAAATTTAATATTTTAAGTAAGATATATTGATTTCTTAATTCTTCTTTTTCCTTTTCGGGGACGAAAAGTTTTGAGTGGGAGAGAGTGTAACAACCCGTAAATTTTCAATAATCGAAATTGTTAATTTAATGAGATTTTGAAAATTAAAAATTTAAGAAAATAAAAAAATTGTGAATTTTTAATAAAAGTTGTGATGCAATAGTAAAAATAGTTAAGAGAAAACGTAAAAGGGTTATTTAAAGTTAATAATTTATGAATTTGAATGAATTCCAATTTAAAGAAAAGTAATTAGCTGTTACTTTATGATGATTTATGAAGTAACAGAAAGAGTGAATAATAAGTGAACGTAATTAGTAGTATGAAAATAAATGGCAACATTGATGTGTAAGTAATAAAGGCTTATTTATGTGATTAAAGTGTAACGGTAATGTTTATTGATGTTATTTATTGTTAATTGAAATTTGAAATCAATTTTTAATAAATGTAAACTAAATAGGAACATAAGTTTATTTATAAGGTAGTAATTGATGTATGAAGTGTTGAAGTATGTAATGCAATGGATATCATAAATAGAATGGAATAAATTAGTGTATATATGGAATAATCTGGGTTGATAAGTAACGAATTTATAAAGGCAATGGAAAGAAAATAGGTGACAATTAATATAGGTTTATTTATTTTGTGTGTAAATAAACTTTGGTAATCAACTACAATAAATCCTAATTTAACCTTTTGTTAATATAAATTTAAGTAATGTTAATTTTACTCATAATATGAATTGGTTGATTTAATAAATGGAAACTTTGATTTGTGAATAATAAAAGCTTATTAATGCGACTAAAGTATTAACGGTAACGATTATGGACGTTACCTATTTTGTAGCTGGTTGATTTTAAATTGGAAATCAGTTACAAAAATTTATAATCTAATATTACGTTAATGTAACTAAGGTAATTATTAATAAATTGAATGCAAGTCAAATCAATGGAAATAATGCAGATGTATACTTAGTTACAAATTGAATATATGAAAGCAAAATTGAATATATGAAAGCAAAATGTAAGCAGTGAATTAAATTAAGGAATTTAAAGTATAATAAATGGTCATTGAATAAAATCAATGTCCGTTAAGTAATCATAATGTTTATGGTTGATAATAAATGTTACTTTAGTGATTATTAATATAATAACGGAAGTGTGAATTGACCAAAATATAGTAAATGGAGATATAATAGTCGATAAATAAAAGATGAAATAGGAGCACTAATGTAATGAATGTAAAACAATTATTATAAGTGGACCATTGATTTAGTCTATTGAATTAAAATGGGTAAGAAATTGCAATAAAATTCAAATTGAATGTTACGTTAATATAAATTGAATGTTATGCAATTGAGATAAAGAAATTGAAAAAATGTTAATGTATCTAGATATATACCAAAATAAATGGTACCTAAGATGATAATATGATAAATAGTGAATTTAAAGAATGGGAATACGATGGAGTTTGGACTTGAAACTTGTTCCATCGCGTTTGAATTTGGATTTGAGCATAACTTTTTGGGCCACTTTGGCGTTAGCGCGTAAATCTATCTTATCCATCCATTCAAATGTCAACCCTGCCTATATATATCCTGCTATAAACATAGCAGCCTCTGTTCCTCATTTCTATATGTTCTATTCACATCCTCACTTCAAAGGTAGACATACCCTAATTCCAATTGCAATCACAAATCCAATCCAAAGCTAAAATTTCAAACTCCACAACATATGCCAAATTTTATATCAATTCGAAGCCCTCCAAGAGCGTAACTCGGATATGCACTCATTTTTCGATTTGATGCTTTTTTTCCCCAAAAATCAAAGAGCAATTCTCGACCGTTCGATGGGCTACGATCGGCTTCGACCGATCATCGAATCGACAACATGAGCTAGTAGAGATTCTCGAGCGTAATCCATCCATGCAAGTTTTATAGAGAGTTAACGGTTAGATTTATCGATTTAATTCGATTAGGGTTTCTAGAACTGGTGGCGGCTGCTCTCGTTTTTGGTTGACCGAAGCTTTTGGGCGAACGTAGATGGTAGGGGGGTAGGCGGTGACGTCGAGCTCCAGAGCTCTGGCCATAGCTCGGCGATCGTGCGTTGTGGAGTGATCGGCGGCAGCTAGGGTTTTCTGCGTGCAGTAATTCCTATAGCCGCGTGCGTGATAACTATGGAGGATGACGTGCTGTTCTGTGTTCGGTTAGTTATTTATTTTGTTTTGTTTTAATTTTGATTTCAAATCGTTATAACGTGAATAACTTTTACATACGATGTCAGATTTACGTGCGGTTTTCTCCGCTAGGATTGTGGTAAAATTTTGGACATTATGGCACTAGTTTGGATGAATTTGGAGACTGTCCAATTTTTGAGTTTAAATCGGATTTAAATTCAATTTAAATTCAAAAGGTGAATGTTTTAACCCACTCACAACTTCTAGCTTTTTTTTATGTTTGTTAAATTAATTTATGGTGTGATTAGAAATTTATTTATGACCATTTGGCATATTTTTTATCATATCTCGGTTAAATTGCATTTATTTAATTAAATTGTTATTTAATTATTCATTGCATATAAACTGCCAGTTAAATTGTTATTTTCTTAATTTTGCATATAAATTTGCCACTTTAAGTTATTATTAGATATAAACTACTAATTAATACCTTTTTTTGTTCTATATTAATGCTATTGTTTGAATTGGATGATGATGGTGATAAATGGTTGATGATTGATATTGGATGAATGGATGTTGTATTTTATATTGTTATAAACTGCAAGTTATTATGCACTTTCATTTCATTCGAGATTGCGGTTTGAAATGATATATAACCGTAATTTTTATTTTAAATTACGGATTGAAATGATAAATATCCGTATCACTTGACCATAGGATAGAAAATTTTATACAGACATCGCGGTCTATATATAAAATATTTTGAAATGGTTTTCTATGGTTTTGTAAAGAAATATTATATGGTTTTATGAGATATTGATGCAGATATTTAATAAAGGTTATTTTATATATAGTTAATTTCTTGGTTTTAGGCTATGTATAAATTTTTTTAAAGTATGAAATAATTTTAAAAATAAGTTTGATTTTTTTAAAATATATTATGGATAAGTATTTACTTAAATTATATTTTAATATTGAGTTATATTGATTTTTATAAATCAAAGTTGAGATGATAGTTTTGAAATAGATTTGAGATTTTATTTAATTAAGATCTTATTGAAATTGATATTCTTAAAGGTATGGTTTTATAACTTAATTCGGGTTTAAGGTGATTTAAGTGAATAAATTGAGAAATATTCGTTTATTGATATTTGAAGTTTTATTTAAAAAATATTAGATTTAGTAAGTAAACATTTCAAATTTAAATAATAGTAGTTGTAATTGACACATATACGAAATTATCAAAGAATAAATTTGAAATGGTTTATTTGAGAATTTAAATCTGTATTTGGAATTGATTTGGGAAATTGAAGTAGCTATTTTATTATATAAAGAAATTTAATATTTGAGCCTTTTGAGCGATGTAGTTATGTTTCAAAGATATGAAATTCAGAGTTTTATGTTTTGAAAGGTTATGTTTCAAGTATTTGGTTTAAAATATTATAACTTTGAAAGCGTTATGATTTTTTAAAAAGGATATATTTGAAAAATGATATCATAATTATTTGGTTTTTAAAAGGGAAAATGATATCGTAATTTTACGGTTTTTAAATGAATATTATATCCTGGTTTTGAAGTATAAGTTGTTTTGAAATAACCGCGGTGTTATAATAACGGTTGGTTGTTGAAGAGACCGGGATCGGAAGTTGTCATACTCTCTGCCAACTCCGAAACCCACTTTAACAATCATGTACGCGGTGGAGATTCCAGAATGAAATAGGATGGTGGCGGTGTTTCCTTTGAGGTAAATACGTGGACCCAACTCCCGTGAGTTGGCATAAGGTGGCTAAAACAGGAGCGA
Organism: Allium cepa; assembly: GCA_030765085.1. Lineage (NCBI taxonomy): Eukaryota > Viridiplantae > Streptophyta > Magnoliopsida > Asparagales > Amaryllidaceae > Allium > Allium cepa. The sequence goes on along the minus strand of CM060940.1, from coordinate 209,839,196 downwards.
TTGATGGGTTAATGAGGTAGCACCTTTGATCGGACACATCCCTTCGATATTGTACTTTGACTTTTGGATTGATTCGGTGGCCACTTTTGATTTTTATTTGGGGTGTGGCTCGAGGTGGGCGGTAGCTACGGCTATGCGTTACCACTGACCCGGAAGCGTAATTGGTATATCTACCCTGGCATTGCCTAGTTGTGCCATGTCACTTACCCTAGCGCGCCTTATACAATTTTGTTTTGTACCATACCTATGGAGTGCCCTCTGACGACGCCCGGTACGAGGGAGATTATGGTACTGTATAGACTATAGGAATATAAAAGTGTGTTAAGGGCTATATGGGTAACCCCTTAACGCTATATTCAGTATATTATACTTTACTGTAGACATTATTATAATAGCGTATATTACTACATAGTAGATAGTTTAATGGATCCTTAGGAGATGTGAATCTCGAACATCTCTTAAGTTATTGCACTTACGTTAGACACTGGATATGAGATATCAAATCCCGCAAACATGTCTGATGCCGTTTCACTCATATTATTTATTGCTGATTTAACTTATATAAGATCTTTTAGTTCTGACTCGAGCGTTTTGTCTTTTCAATTCGCTCGGGTCAGCCTGAGCATTTCATAATTTAGAAGACCGCACCCTGAAGGACGAAGACGAAGATTTATTATTATTTATAATAGTATTTCTCTACACCATTTTATTCCGCTGCATTGTTATTATCCTTTGTTATGTAAAGTCTGATATTTATTGTATAAAGAAAAAAAATCAAACGTTTTGTAAAATAGTTTTATGAACTATATATTGATTATTATATTTTATCGTTCCACTGCAAGATTCTATTTTTTTTTCTTCTCTGCTTTTCTTATTTACCTCATAACAATCCGCCCTTTTGTATGTTTTAGTCTGACGTATGTGGTTTATCGTCGATTTAAAGTGTACGAAAAGGCGGGTCGTTACAGCTACAATGCATACATCTGTCCCTTTCCTTCTCTAGAAGGCTCTTTGCATTAGTTTTTATAGTGACCGATCGGATCACAATTAAAGCATCAGATATTTTTCTTTCCAACTACCTCTTTCCTTTTTCCTTTTCCAGTACGACACTCATGAGTATAGTGCCCCTTCTTATCACATTTATAACAAACCACTTCAGATTTTCCCTTCTTCCGTGCTTCTTCCTTTTGTTCTTGCCCCACCTGGACTTCCGCCTCTTTCTTCTTCTCCAAACAAGCTAACGCCTCTTCCTACCTTAGCGCCATTTCTACCACTACATCACATGGATCTCTTAAGTGCGTAAGGTAGCATTTTCCAACTCCGACTTCAAGCCTCTTATAAACTTCTTATTCCTCTTTATCACCATATCAACCATGACATACCCATATTGGGCTAACTCTTCAGATCTTCTTGCATACTCTAGAACAGACATCCCTCCTTGTTCTAGTTCACCAAACTTCCTAACCAACATAGACTGCGCCATCACTGACATAAACCTTGCTTGAAACCTTCTCCTAAACTCCTCCCAAGTCATGGTTTCCTCATCAACACTATCTACAATAGTATTCCACCAGAATAGAGAAACTCCCTGAAATCTATCCTTAACTATCTGTTAAATACCTATCTTCTGGATCGTCTGTCCCTAACTTAATCATCTCCTAGGCCTACTTGATCCTAATGGTTTTTCAGGCTTACCAGTAACCTACCTGTATAAAAACATATATTCCTTTCGGTGTGTAATTATAATTTTAGTCTACCTATGCCAAGCCCTACACACTGGAATTTTGGAAAACATTTAGCTGGGAACAATAGCTAATATATAGGGCGCAACCTTATACCAGTCCCATTTGGTATTCTAATATCTGAGCCATTTTACTTAGGGATCCTCTCCCATAATTTTCCTTGAAAACCTTTTCAAAATGATTTAAAACCTTTAAATCAAACTAACACAAGAAAAATATATAATTCTTATGCTTTACTCAAAATCACATTGCCGTGTTAAATACACATGCACTCACTTTACTCAAACCTTTATTAATGAAAATATTTAAACATTTGAAAGTGCCCCTTTCGATTCCGTTGAAAGTACCCCTTCTAAATTCTTTGAAAGTATCTCTTTCGAAACCAAGTAAAACTCTTTATTTATCTTGGCCAAAAGGACAAAACCTACCCTTTCGAACCCATACTTCAAACCTTTCGAAACCATTGAAAATCTTCCTTTCGAAGGCACTAACAACCTTAGACATCCTATCTTAAAACACTTTAAAACATTGTCTTATAAAACCTTAGAAAAACCTTCCATTTCAACCCTTTCAAAATCATTCAGAAAATAGAACCTTTCAACCTTGTCGAAACCTACCTTTCGACCCTTTCAAAATCTACCTTTCGGCCCCTTCGAAAGCTTGGCTTTTGACTCCTTCGAAACCATTCATAAAATAGTATCTTTCAAAAGCATTAAATCTTTTAAAACATAAAACCTTCGAAAGCTCTTTGGGCTCAATTTAAAAACATGTGGAAAATCGTCTTTTTAAAACCTTTCAACCTCTTCGGAAGCTACCTTCCAACCTTGTCAAAAGCACTGCTTTCGACCCCTTCGAAAGCTTTTAAACCTTTCTTTCAAAATAATAGGCTCTAACCTTTTTAATACTTTAAAACACCTCTTTAGCAACCTCGGGTTATACTTCTAAAAAGGGTAAAACTTCTAAGTTGAAAGCTTCCTTTCAAAAGCATAGGAGAAGCGGCTAGTTTTTAAAAGACAAGTATACCTTTCGACCTTTTTGAAAGCATGACTTCAAAAGGTTGAAAGGCGACAGCTAGGGATTTCGACCCCTTCGAAAGCATATTTACCTTTCGACCTTGTGGAAAGCTTTAAACCTTTATTTTGAATATTTGACCTGGTCGAAAGCAACCAAGTCGAAAATCCTCTTCAAAAGCAAAGCAAGCATTACTTCTGGCTTATAAAACAAACATACTCCAACCTCTTTGGCTACTAAGGTTTTGATCAAATACCCTTTGACCTTATCCAATACGTTACGTACCAAGTAAGTTGATACAATCTGCATTGGCTTCGAAAGCAATGATGTCGGAAGATCTGGGTCAAAGGCTTTCATGCCGTAAATGACTGAAACATGCTTAAAGCATGATTTTCTTGTTTTCAACTTAAAAGAGATAGATTTTCAACTAATCTACCTTTGTTTGTCATATTCTTATTGGTTAATAAATATTTTTCAGAAAAGTGCTACCAGTAATTTCAGAAATAAACAATGGTTTTATTTTATAAAATGCCCATTTTCCTTAATTAAATATATAAAACATTTAAATCCAATACCTTTTGTATATTCATCAAAACACTTAAGAAAAATCTAAAAAAATATATTTTAACATGTTTTACAATATATAAAAATTTCAAACGCAAATAATTATTTATTTTTCCGTAAATAATTTATAACCTAATAATCCATTTTCTTCACTAAAAAATTTATATAAAATCCTCAGTAATTCATAAAATTATGAAAATTGAAAACCGTCTCTAAATTATCATTTCTAAACTATATTTAAATTTTCATGGCATTTGGATGTCATGTAATAGAATTTTCATATCAAATATATCATAAAAACTAATATGAACATGCGTAATTCATTAACAAGCATATACATAACTTTAATCATCCAAAACATTACATAAACTTGCAAAAACATTTCGTGTCTAATCTTAAAACCAAAAACCAAAAGTAAATGGGATGTAGTAATTATTCACCTTAGCTTTGAGATTAAAAGGTGTGAGATTTGATGTTGAATAAGTTGATTAACTTCTTTCCTCTGAATCCTAGCTTTATCTTCTTCTTGAGAATGGAAATAGTGGCTGGACTTGATGTATTTTAGTTTGTTAGAATGAAATGAATGTGATTTTCATTTACTAAGGGTTTAGGGTATAAGACTCTCTTATTTCCTATTTTGCCCTTATCTATTTCCTAACACATTAATTCATGTTATTTTATTTTTAATTTACTTATTAACGTGGCACGACTACCCTTAGTTAAATCAAATCTCAACCTATTAATCTTCATATTGTTTTATTTTATTTAACAAATTAAATATCCTAAATAATGTTATAAAAATATGAGGTGTTACATAAGGTCTCACTTTACTCCTACCATCACTGAGTTATGGTATCACCCGACTACCACAAAGGTCTCTTATCATCTGACCACGACTAATGTCCTGCATCACCAACAGGATGCCTCCTAATCTCTGATAACTCTTATGACCATCACCAAGATCGATAATGCACTATGTTGCTACTGAATTTGGTGTTTGTTCTCACACCATTGCCAAGGTAGTTCCATCATCAACGTAGGTTAGACCATCACCATGGCCAAGAGTACACAGGTGAGCTTCTTTACATACCTTACCACATGGAACGCACATCACATCCGTAGTTATCACCATCATCTTGGTAGACTCGATACCAGAATACACTATGTCCTATCACATCACTTCAGCCGTTGAACGTGCCTCCTCGGACTGTCACTAAGTTAATATACACTTTCCACCTAAAGTACTCGATCAAAATGATTCACCTCATTGATAGTCGAAGTCACTTCACTTCTTTGGTTGCTAAATAAAACCCAAAGCCATCTCGAGTCATTACGGAGTCATCCACCTCAACTCCAATTCAACTTCCAAAAACCTCCAACTCCAAGGTTTGCCCTAAAGCAGCCCCATGCCAGACTCAAAGTTTCCCTAAAGCACACCCATGTTGCAGCTCTACCCGGTATCTCTAAGGACTGACCTAAAGCAAACACACTACCAGCCCGAAGCAAAACATTGGACATAAACTCTAGTTCATGACCTTGCTTGCCCGAGGTTTTTCATTCATTGATTCGAAGTAGTTACCGGACATGAATTTTACTCCGATCTTCCAACCACGAACGCCTTACTCAAAGCAAGCTCCTCCCCACCTTGAAGCCAATAAGTATATGCCACCAAGCCTGGACCAAATACACGTAGCACTTTCAATACCTCAATATTGTGCTGATTCCATCGCTACACTTACTATTTAAACCCGTGTGCATCCCCTTTGCATCGATACAACCCTAATTTATAAGCTCAAGAGTTAATCCATCGAAGTTTAATTCTATGTTTATGCATCTTCCACCCTTTGTGCTTCGTATCGGAAAGCACGTCCTTACTCTTATATGAAGATCCTCGACTATAGAATTGATCATCGTCTATTTCGCTTCGATGAGTGTTTAGAACCATCCAAACATATAAACAACATACAAACAAGCGTCGACAACATCTAATCATCATCAAAATATACAAACATATATTATATCATAGAAAATCACCTTAAAATACATCTATAACATAGCCTAGAATCTGTACGGTTAATTATACATCATCACAACATGATTACATCAATTTAAACCATTTAAATATCATTTTTTTTTGATTCAGTTTGGTTTACAAAACAACATAAAAACATAAATTTGACTTTAATAATAGATCCAAAACATGTCAAAACATATTGATACATATACAATATGTTGTGAGATGATAAATCACTCATCATACACCAAAATCAATGATGTGCATGCAAAACGATGCAAATCAGCGAATAGATAGTAAAGCCCAAAGTTTCCTCTTCAAAAATGTTGATTTGGAAGTATTTTGCTAATCTACCATTAATCTATGGATTTGGCTTGATATGAAAGAGATTAGGGAAAGCTTTGGCTAAGGAGAAATTTAATAGAGGTTTAGATCTATTTTGGGATAAAGGAAATTGATTTAGGAATGAACATATCAGCCAATATAAGATTTGAACCTGGAATGAGTTATTGGGCATATCCCTAACTTTACTACTTACCCACTAAACTGTCCTAAAAATTGTCTAACTTCAAACAATCATATCTTCCAAACGTAAGTCTAATAGCTATTATGACCACTCCATGGAAAGAGAAACCATCATATCTTTCCAATGGAAATGGCCTCAGACCCTAATTTGGCTCATATCAAAAGTTATATCCATTACAAGTTTTCAAGAGAAAAATCATCCAATAAAATTATCAAGGGTTAAAAATGTTACTCAACATCACCTAAAGTTATAGCGTCATACGACCTAATATGAATTTAAAAATAATATTTTACGATTCTTCAATATGTAAAACACGAGTCCTTATACCTTCCCCTCCTTTAGGAATTTTGTCGTCGAAATCCCCAACCCGACTATGGTAAAGTCAAATATAGTTACTCCGTAGGTCTAACAACCATAAACAAGCATATCAAACCTCAAACATGCACATATGAATAAGAAATAATATCTACGCTTGTCTTAGCATGTAGGATACTAAACTACACAATATAAACATCAAATGTGATATCAAACGTGAAAGCTAACACGACAGACAAAATGTCTTACCAAGTAAAGAGCTCCGGATAAGCGGTCACTGCTCTCCTTTACCTCTCAAGCCATTTTGTATCATATCCAACTGTACGAATGAGCTTATGAGGTCCTAAAGCTTCCAGTCCACTCTTGATATTACGTTGTTGATCCGATGCCACTTTTACTAACGCCTCTTTTAAGCTCTTCCCAGAATCTACTTGTGGATAACTGGTATCTATCACTTACAATGTCCCATGGGCATGCCCTATGATCACTTAGCTCACTTCACTTACTACTTAATCGGTTCCACAACTGTTCCACTTGACTTTATAGGTATAAACTTAACATTCTTTGTCAATCTACCGACTATGACTCAGATGATACCATACCATCCTCTATTCCTTTAGTAGTCTATTAACATCCATTGCCTCATCCACTTGGGAATTCCTAGAGGTTGCAACATCCTACTAGGCTCCTCTGCTCCGCTTCTACTATTGGCAGTTGATACACCTTTATCCCGACATTCATTTCATCCCTTTCCAATAAAATGTTCATCCTATATATTCTATCCCCACTGGGATGTATATCTACCTCGAATAATAGTTCTCTCGTAGTGCCTTATTCCTAAGTCCATCAATGTTAGGTATACTCAATCTATCTACTACATGGGGCCAACCTTCTTGGTTGAGTGCACAATACTTCATCTCCTCATATCCAAACCCATCTCTAACTTAGCGATTATCCTTTCTTGGCTTGCATTTTCCCTCTGACTAGCTTCAATCTTCTCTATCAGATTAGGCCTAATCACCTATTTACCAAACATTCCTGGCTACAGCTCTTTTTTTTGTGAAAAACCATAACTTGTAATATACTCAAGTCATATTTATACTAGGAACAATACTCCTAAACTAGTATGTCTCCTTTATGTATCCTACCCCATTCCCAAGTGCGTCTCGTACTTCTCTCTCAATAGAAGACAAGAGTATCACTTAGAAATACCAATACTATCTCACCTAGCTCCCAGCACTTCACACTACCTCAAAGAATCATCCACTCGCTATGTTAATACTACAGGTACTCCTCATATAAGTTCCTACAAATGAACTCACTTTTCCATAGGTCATTCACTAAGATCTCCATCCCATGTTACTCGTTGAGTGCCACCCTTTGCAAAGGTATAACAGCAGGCCTCTAGATCGATATAGAACCCGATCTCTCTACGTGGTGATAGTTCGATCACCCATAGATATTTCCTCACCATGGCTAATGATGATGATTCCTCATGCGAAATCTCTAGAGAATACACCAAGCTAACCGTAAATGTATTCTTAGGGGTATAATCCCAATCTAGCTTTTGCCCTCCTCCGGTCCTAATCATCATCTACATCATCTCACAAATTACATCAACTCTGTATCACTTCGGTCTCTCCATTCCCAAACAATACCAGACCCAACAAAAACTAAGCAAAGCATTTCACATCAAAAAATCATCCATGACCCGACAAAACTAAATCTTGACAAACCACACCATAGTCAAACTATCCAACAAGTGTGAAACAAGCAAAGGTCTACCTGCTACGTCAGGACATCACCCTAACCTACTCACTAAGTCATTGGATACAAAGATTCTAACATATAGATCTCAAATAAATATGCATAGGTGTAACATAAATGGAAATCATACCTCAGATAAAGACGCCGTTCCCTTTCTCCCTCGTCGGTGGAGCAATTGATGAAGTACGAACACTGCTAAATGCATAAGTAGACACGTCCTGCCTATTCCTATGCAGTTTTTGACAATCCTTCTTCTTATGTCCAGTCCTATCACAACTGAAGAATTTTTTTTCCAAGGTCATGTAGTTTTTGCCAAGATGACCTATCTTATTGCAATTAAAGCATACTGACTCGCACTGCCATTGTTCTAGTCATCCTCTTCCTGAGATGCTTCTTCTCCTAGTAGTAGTTGTTGTTATTCCACTTCCTCTTACCTCCCCCGCTCACTTTGGATTAGGTTCTACCTTAGAAACAATAACATCATCTTTTGATTTTGGATACGTTCTCTAGTTCCGCAAAAGACCTTTTTGAAGGTCTCATGGATATGGATGATCATACTCTCACTCGGATACTCATTTAAGACAACAAGAACTTCTCAATGTCGATAAAGGACAAACCATACATTGACAATGTTACTTCACCTTTGGCAAGGCCGTAACACCAAGAGCTTGATTAGAAATCAAGGACAATACATCTTATAGATCGGCCATGCACGGGTTCACTATGGATGCTGGTGAATTTTTTCCTAGTCCGGATCAAGCTACAATCGATAAGGTACAGCAAAAAAAGCTATAGGAGCCAACATTTCAAATTTCAAGTCAATTGTAATTCATATGCTCAATATATTGATCGATTAAGGTCAAGAAACCCCCTTTATTCGTATCCATCAAGTCCCTTCATATACGTCCTCCAAGCCACTTTGGTTCATATCCATCAACCGCCTAGGTCGCTTTGTAATGATCCACTACCAAGAATGCTTTGTATCGATCAGCCATAGATCGATACAAAGTCAACATCCTTCATCGATAGAGAATCAGCACCTCCTATCAATACGAAGAACATAAATTTGTATTGATACGAAACATCTATAAAGGATCGATATGAAAGTCAGCCAACCATTGGTACAAAATGACCCATGGCTATCGGTACGAATCCACCAAGTGCCATCGATACAAAGCAACATCCATGGATCGATGTGAAGGTACTGTCAGGCATCGATACGAAGGAGTTGCCAAATCATCGATATGAAAAGGAATGCCCTTGATTGATATGAACAAAGCCTATAGAAGTGGAAGACTCGGTCACTCGACATGAAAGTGGATCGATCCTAAGATGTAGTGCTACTTCATCTAGTCAGCACGTGCAAATAGGGACATGAACAGAGCGATGCGAACAAGTATCGAGACGAGCTCATTTGCACATTGGAGATCCAAACTTGCATCGTTCATAACTCAAGGTATGCAAGTCCAAATGTCACCAAATTTTCACAGGAGCTTTCCTATAACCTCAAGAATGTACCTGTTATCCTACTTTTTAGCAAGGCCATAGACATGCAGATTTAACTAAATTGACTGCTCGTTTGTCAAGATTGGAATACAATGGGTTTGAGCTAGTTGAATGGATAAACGATTGCTCATGGATGGTTCAGTGTGGGCCGTTCGACAAGGGCGACTCATTCTTATATTGCTCGGTCATTGGTGGTGTAGGTCGGCATGTTGAAGTTGATCGGCACTAGCAGGTCGGCTAAACTCAGTAAGCTAAGGTCGGTCGGCTTTGGTGGTTGTTTGGTATGGGAGGAATTGTTCGATCGACTTTGGTGGTCGTTCGGTCTGGGGGGAATAGGTCGATCAAGTAGGTTCGGTCAGGGTAGGTAAGTCAGGATGTCGGCTGGGGAGGATTCATCAGGAAAAGTTCGGTCAGGGTGTGAAAGTAGAGGTGGGTCGGCTAAATATGGATCAACCGTAGTTGGATCGGCAGGTGTCGCTCAGTCAAGGATGGAAGTTTGCGCATGGATCGGCCTAGGTGGGTCGGCAGGTGCCGCTCGGTGAAGGATGGAAGCTCGTACATGGATCGACATTGGTGGTTCGGACTAGATGGTGTGGATCGGTCATCGGTGGAGTGGATCGACATGTTGAAGTGGATCGGCTACTAGAGTATGGAGTGGATCGGCATAGGTCGGTCGGCATGGCAGTGTGGGTCGGTCATGATGAAGGATGTTGGCTCGGTTATGGTCCTGATGGGCCCGGACTACTCAGGAAACCTAGTAACTCACGATTTGCCTATAAATACAACATGTGGGGTTCAGAAAAGGGATCTCCATTCAGTCTCACTTCACCTTCTATACTAAGGCTGCTCTGCCATTGTTGTTCTGAAAACTCTTAATTGTAATACTAATTGATTCAAACATCAATAAAAAGGAAATTTATGGACTGGACGTAGGACGGAGTCAGCCGAACCACTATAAACCCTCTGTTATTACTGCTTTCTTTTTAATTTTTATTGTTCTTCATATTTATACTCTCTACATACATTCTATCCATGATTTGTGACTGTGATTTGGTGCTTTCATCTGGATTTGGATGTTAGCGATCAATTTTGGCGCTAATATTTTGGTTCTTTCACTGAGAAAGCTAGCACTCAGGGATTTAAAAGCTTGGATTTTGGATTTAAAGGCTTAGGAACTTGGATTCTGGAGACTATGGAAAAGAAATCAGCTAGGAGAAAGAAGATGGAAAGAAGTCAGTAGGAGGGAAGTCAGGAGGCTTCCTCTGAATCTAATCTAGCCTCCATCTACATCACTAGGGACGAGATGCAGGTCATGATGAATTCCATGCAGGAACAGTTGAAAAGGCAAGAGGAAATGATGCATGCACTTTTCAAACAATTTGGACGAGCAGGAACTCAGGAGCTATAGGAGCTCAGATCCATGGAGCTGGATCAGAAGGACTCAACATGCAAGCAGATGGAGTGGTTCAGCAGTGGGTAGCCCCCAATCAGCAAACGACTAATAACCTGGATGGACCTAGACTTGGCGGCACACCACCAGGAAATGTTTAACCAATCCATGGAGTGATAACAGATGACGTTGCGTAGCCCCACGCCAACAGAAATACAGGAGTACGCGATGAGGAGTATGTACCTGGATTCCCTCGAGGACTTGGAGGGCAGTTAGGAAATGTAAATGGGTGGCAACCCTTGGTAGGTAATGCTGGATTGACAGACATCATCAGGCGAACCATTCGTGGAGGTCTGACTAACAGGGATTTGGAGGAGTCAACAAAAGTTCGTTTACCCGGAACATCAGGATGGCTAGGAATCCACCCGATTTCAACCTACCCACTCTGGATGTATAAAATGGTAAGACAGATCCCACTGACCATTTGATGAGGTACACAAGGCATTTGGAAGTGCTGGGGGCATCAGAGGAGGTCATGGCCTGATGTTTCCCCTTGTACTTCACCGATATAGCTGCTATGTGGTTTAGACAGCTAGAGGATGGATCCATTGGAACATGGACAGAACTGGAAGATAAATTCTTAAGTCAGTTTTGAGTTCACATAAAGAGGCCAAAGAATGTGATGACGTTAACGTCAGTTGAGCAAAGGGCGGATGAATCGCTCAGGACTTTCTTAACTCGGTTTAATGCAGAAGTTGCTTCGGTTGATCGGCCGAATCCATTAATGGTTCTGATGGGGGCAGTGTCAAGAGTTAGGGATGATTCGGATTTCAAAGTATCATTGATACGAGATCCACCACTGGATCTTGGGGAATTCCTTCACGAAGTTGAGAGATTTCGTCGACAAGAGGATGTATGTTTGGATATGAAGTCAAAGGAAGTAATCATGGATAAGGATGGAGGACTGCCTGGTGAAAGCTCGGGTAAAGACAAGGATAAAGGGAAGAGGAAGCGCTGGATAGAACCAAAATTCTCTAATTACACAAGATTGAATACAACATTGGAGCGGATATTCTTGGATACTCGGGATCGCCTCCCTTATCGAAGGCCGGCAAGGAGGGAACCTAAGAACATGAAAAGGCATCAGGAAGGCACGGTCTCTTTCATGACCTGGATGATCATGATACTAACAGCTGCCGACATCTAAAGGATATATTGGAGGAGCATCTAAGGAATGGTCAATTGCGACAATATGTCAAAACTTGGAATGCGGCAGTGGAACAGGAGAAGCCACGACCTACCTTGAATGATGATGTCACGAGGCCCAAGAATGGTGGCCGTTTGGTCATCAACTAACCGTGATGGTTTGGAATAAGTGACAAACTTCGAGAAAATGGCTAAATCACTTACTCATGTACGGGGTCAGAGATAACCCTTAGGCATGCTCTGAGATGATGGTTTACCGAGACGCTCTGGTTTGTGAAAATTGTTTTTTCCTTTTGGCTTCGATATTTGCTTTTTCTGCTTTGGTTTTGGAATTCGGTTTGAACTCTCGGTTTTGTTAGTTTCTTGGTTCGGATTTTGGTTTGGATGCTTGCCTTTTGATTTGGACTTTTGATATGGATTTTCGATTTTCTTGTTTGAATCTGGATTTTGGAATTTGGATTTTTGTTTACATTTTGTTTGGTTTTTGGTTAAAAGGTCATTGAGCATGGACTATGCTTGGAAATGGTCCGGAGAGACTAGGATTTGGCCTAGGATTTAGGCCCCATTATTGTCTATCGGTTACTATTTCAGGTCATCGGGTATAGACTATACTCGGCAAGGGTCCGGAGCGACAAGGATTTGGTTTAGGACTGAAGCCATGGCATTACTCAACGTTCACAGACACGGAACCAGGAAGACCATGGCATTACTTGACATAGGTCGTCAGGTGCAGGTTGCGCTTAGCAAGAACCCGGAGAGGTTACAGATTTGGATATTGGCTATGAACAGCTAAGGATTTGGGCATGGACCCGGAGCTGTCCTGGATTTGGATATCAACTCGTAGAGGTCATGAATGTGGTTATTGGTTATTGGATATGGATGGATTAGAAATCTGGTGTCGTGTTCGGATGGACGTGGAATTGGATAAGGATTTGGTTACTAGATAGGAATCAAATATCGACTCGGAGCAGTCGTAGATTTAGATAAGGATACAGCAGTGGCACTTAGATAAAATGGTTTGGATTATGAATCGGAAGGTATGGCTATGGATAACATATGGTCTTCGGACATCGGATCTGAGTTTATTCAAACCATACCTTTTAGTAGAAAGGCATGTTTTGGAGGGAAAATGTTAACCCGTCCTTTTGGCAAGGACATGGACAGGCGGATTTAATTAAATTGACTACTCATTTGTCAAGGTCGGAATACGATGGGTTTGAGCTAGTCGGATAGATAGACGATCGGCCATGGACAGTTCGGTATGGGCCATTCTGCAACGGCGGCTCGGTCCTATGTAGCTCGGTCATTGGTGGTGTGGTTTGGCATGCTGAAGTTGATCGGCACCAGTGGGTTGTCTAAACTCGATGAGCTAAGGTCAGTCGGCATTGGTGGTTCTTCAGTTTGGGAGGAATTGTTCGATCGGTAATGGTGGTCGTTCGGTCTGTGAGGAATGGTTCGGTCGAGTAGGTTTGGCCAGGGTAGGTAAGTCAGGATGTCAGTTGGGGAGGATCGGTTGGTAAAAGTTTCGGTTGTGGAGTGAAAGTAGAGGTGGATCAGCCAGATATTATCTGGCTCGGCCGTAGTTGGATCCGTATGTGTCGCTCGGTCAAGGATGGAAGTTTGTGCATTGATCGACCAAGGTGGGTCGGTAGGTGCCGCTCGGTGAAGGATAGAAGCTCGTACATGGACCGGCATTAGTGGTTAGGACTGGATGGTGTGACTCGGTCATCGGTGGAGTGGATCGGCATGTTGAAGTGGATCGGCATATTGAAGTGGATCGGCATGTTGAAGTGGATCAGCATACTAGAGTACGGAGTGGATCAGCATAGATTGGTCGGCGTGGCAGTGTGGGTCGATCGTGATGAAGGATGTTGGCTCAGCTATAGTCTTGGTGGGCCTAGACTACTCAGGAAACCTAGTAACTCAGGATTTGCCTATAAACACAGCATATGGGGCTTTAGAAAAGGGATCTCTATTCTGTCTCACTTCATCTTCTATACTAAGGCCGCTCTGCCATTGTTGTTCTGAAAACTCTGGATTGAAACTATAATTGATTCTAACATTAATAAAAAGGAAATTTCTAGAGTGGAGTAGGCCGGAGTCATCCGAACCACTATAAACCCTCTGTTATTACTGCTTTCTTTTTAATTTTTACCATTCTTCATATTTATACTCTCTACATACATTCTATCTGTGATCTGTGACTGTGATTTGGTACTTTCATCTGGATTTTGGTGTTAATGACCAATTTTGACGCTAACAATACTTGATAAATTTCAGCCCTAAAGGATCATTTATGGATCGATACGAACTCAATTTGCATCACTCTCGGATCAAGTCGAAATCACCTGAACTCGATCCCATAGGCCCGCCCACATGAGAGAAGAAGTCTTCCGAGATCTGGGCGAGATATTTGCTGCTTACGCCTATAAATAGTGACCTTAGACCTATAGAAAAGCGACTTTTTGGGATTTTCTACGTTGATATTTTACTGGAATCATTTCTAGACTACTGCTATACTGTTGTAGCTTCTTGTAATCAATGAGTGAAAGTCAATAAACATGGATGTAGGCAATCCGCCAAACCACTCAAAATTCGTGTGTTTCTATGCTTTTTATTTTATTTTTTGATGGGTGTGTGTTAGATCTACCTCATTTTACATTTATTTCTTCATTTTATTCTTCAAACACATCCGAAGAGTGTTGTGCCCAATTTTGGTACAAACACTTTGGTTCTTTCACTGACAAAACCCAGCTTTTCTCCTGCTCGTTGGATCTACTACCGATATCAGATTGCAAGAATCTAAGGAGGAGACCCAGATTTCAAGCCTAGAAGTTCTTCCATCCTATTCAGATTTGTACAAGGTTTAGGAGAGAACTTTGATATCCACCATGGTCAACAACAGGACTACTTCAACAGCTGCAGATCCAGAAGGAAGGGATAGACCAAACCCCACACAACTTCCTCCTACCGACCAGAATGCAGCCGGACCTTCAGATCCGCAAGGCCCTGTCACCAAGGTAGAATTTCAACTACTAATACAAGAGCTGATTCAAAGCTGCTAGTAGATTACTCAACAACTCCATGCCAATGTGGAGTTGACCAATCGGTTGAACCATGAAAGACGAAGGAGATCCAAGAGGGATCAGGCTTTCTATTCTTCTACTGAAAGTTCAGCCTCTTATGACTACAATCGCAGATCCACGTGCGCATGGCTGGATGGAAGCTATATATAGGCTACTGGACATCAGCGCACATTCAATCTTTGGCAATCGAGAGCTGGCCTATCAACTAGCCATCAGACTGGACCCTCCTCTCGAGGTGGTACTTTTCCTTGTCATATGACTGACAACCGCACTACCGCCACTGCTACCGAGTCGGGAGCTAACGCCCGAAAATGAACAGATCCAAACCGTCGCCAACATAAGTATACTCATGAGCCTTATGTTCTTGAAAATCTAGAACCAAGGAGGCGAGATATGGACTGTCGACTGCGACCGGCCCATGCTCGCATTATGGAAGCTGACCATACCTTGTCTCAGCATGCCCAAAATGTCTAGATGCCAAACATCCCGACAATGATATGTCAAATGATCCGTGATAGTTAGGGTCTCACCAATGACGACTAGGTAATCTCCCGAAGTCATACCCCTTTCACTGATGATATCCTCTACGTTGAATCGCCTCGGCTATTCAGAATATCAACTCTACCTATTTACAAAAAGAGCTCTAACCCCTAACTAACACATTTTAAAGTACAAACGTATGGGTTGATGATGCGGTCAAATGTTGAAGTTTCTTGATCTTCCTAGGGGGCATTGCAACTATGTGGTTTACTTGCTTACTACCTCGATCTATCTTATGTTTTGACCAGTTGCCAGTGGAGCTTGTTGAACTGTTTCGCATTTATGTCACAAGGCCTAAAATGTTAATACTTTGTCCAATGTCACTTAAGCTCCCAGAGAGACACTCAAATGTTATTTGGAGAGGTATCATGCTGCATGCGCTGAGATTAGTAATCCTAATGACAACTCCATTCTGATGACACTGACTAAAGGGATCGATCCCAATTTCGAATTCGGTAACTAGTTGGCCGGAAAACCCCCTATGCCATTGGATCGTTTCTATTCCAACGCAGCTCAGTTTTTGAGAAGAGAGGATGTGAAACAGTCTAGGAAAAAGGATGGCGCAGGGCCCAATGGGGAAGGAATCCAAAGCAATGTCGCTGTTAAACAAACCGGGAAAGTTCCAAAAGGTACAGTTAAACATACATAATAAAAAGAATCAATAGAAAGCCAATGGAAATCAAAACAACAAACGAGATCAGAATCGTGGGCCATGACGTAAGGCTCATATGTTTGGCACTTATACTCCTTGAAATACGTCGCTAGAAAATGTGTACTTGCAGAGCTATAATATTATTCAATATAAGAAACCTGCTCCAAAGCAATCATTAGAAAAATAGATTTAAACGGGGAAGTTTTGTAGACTACATGATAGTTATGGCCACAACACGAACGGGTATCGTCATTTATTGGATATTATCGAGAAGTTGATCCGAGAAAGAAAGTTGGAGCAGTTTGTTCGAGCTCCACAGTTTAGAGATGCGGTCCCATCGAATCAAAACCAAATACCAAATCTGGCTAGACCAGAGGAACCCGCTCGTACCGGCGAGAGGTTGGTGTTTAATACTGTCAGTGGTGGTCCCCATCTAGCAGATCGGAGCTGGAGGGAAATGGAGTCATACGCCAGCTCTATTAGGCACGCAAGCTTCGAATGTTGTATTCATTTGGAAGACGGGGCTCCGGTAAAACAGCAGAAAATGATGACAGATGACATTGTATTTCGAAACAGGGATGCCGACAAATTGGAACCCCAACCATTGAGCCACTCGTCATTTCAACTCAAATAGGTCCTTCTTGGATGAAGAGGATCTTTGTAAACGGTGGAAGTTCAGTGAACATATCATTAAGTGAGCTTACGATCTGATGAAGATGAAGTCGAAATATTTGAAGCCTTGGCAGTCTCGTATTGATGGCTTCAATGGAAGTGTGACTATACACACTGGGATGGTGGAGCTACCAGTGGAGTTGGGAATTGAGGAACGCTGGAGTGTTTGGACATTACAGTTTATTGTATTGGATATAGACTCACTGTACAACGCTTTCTTGGCCGACCCGCCCTAGCTGAGTTTATGGTTGCCATTTCCCCTTGGTGTCTAACTTTAAAATTCCCTACCGACAATGGAGTTGGAGTCGTTCAAGAGGACTAGGCTATTGGACGAGTCTGTTATGTTTCTAAGTTGCGGGAGGCGCAGCGAAAAGGAAAGGGAAAGGGCGTAGAGGAATCTCCCTGCCTCCACTTTCGGAGAATTGAGAGTTAAGCCTAGGCCAAGGCCCGGGTACCCCAACAAATTCCTAAGGGATCTTGATCCTAGAGATACCGAAAGTGAGGATGAAGTCAAAGACAGTCAAGCTTCCTCGGTAGAACTGATGATCGATGTCCCAATCATTGATGACGACGACTCCAAAATGGTAAAGATCGGATCTCAGCTAAGCCAACAGATGAAGGAGGAATTGGTTGAATTTCTCCAGGCAAACCTCGACATGTTTGCCTAGACACATTCCGAAATGTGTGGGATCTCCCCAGACATCGCGAGCCACACATTGAATATCGACCCACGGCATGTCTAGGTCAAGCAAAAAAGGCGTGGTATGGATCCAGAAAGATCTTCCCCCTTACGGAAGAGGTAGATAATCTCAGGTCGAAATATCCGAGATGCGTTATATCCGAAATAGGTGTCCAATCCTATACTTATCAGAAACCCTAATGGGAAATGAAGAACTTGCGTTGATTACCCAGATTTGAATAAAGCTTACCCTAAAGATAGTTTTCCACTTCCCTAAATCTATCAGCTCGTAGATTGAACGGGTGGACATGAACTCATATCCTTCATGGACGCGTATTTTGGCTACAACCAAATACCCATGCACATCCCCAATTAGAAGCATACTAGCTTCATCAACGATATGGGACTTTACTGCTACAAAGTCATTCCGTATGGACTCAAGAACGCCGGAGCAACTTACCAATAGCTAGTTAACTGAATGTTCGCTAACCAGATCGGAAAAATCATAGAGGTACATGTGGACGATATACTTATGAAGTCACAATTCTCCACCAATCATACCAATGACCTAGAAATGATGTTCAATATCCTCCAAGAATACAGAATGAAAATCAACTCGTTGAAGTGTCACTTTAGGGTCACATCTGGAAAATTTCTTGGATTTATCATCAATGCTCGAGGAATCGAAGCCAATCCCGAGAAGATCTGGGCAATCAAAAATCTTGAGACTCCAAGAACTTTAAAGAAAGTCCAAAGCCTCAACGGAAAAGTAGCAGCACTGAGCAGGTTCATTTCAAAATCCACTTATAAGTGCATTCCTTCTTCGATCTGATCAGAAAAGGGAGATGGAATTTTGAATAGACTACGGAATGTGAGGGGGCATTCCATGCACTGGTTCAACATATGCCCACACCACCCATTTTGTCAAAGCCTATTGATCATGAGAGATTGTACATCTACTTTACGGTGTCAGAAAATGCAATCAATGCCGCCTTAATTAAGGAGGAGGACCGAATACAATGCCCAGTATATTACATTAGCAAACGACTAACCAGAGCAGAGAGAAATTATCCAAAGTTGGAAAAGTTGGCTTATTGTCCTGTCATTTCCTTGAGAAAGCTCTGTCCGTATTTCCAGGGTCATGCTATCACTGCATACATCGACCAGCCATCACGACAGGTCCTTACGCGGCTTGAGACGTCTGGTAGGTTACTCAAGTGGAATATTGAGCCAAGTCAGTTCGACATCACCTACACATCAAGGTTGGCCATTCAAGTACAAGTCCTAGAAGACTTCATCGCTGAAATCACTATCTTGGAGGACTTGTCCAAAACTAGTGAATCTCCCAAATATGTCTGGAAGCTACATACTAATGGCGCATTAAATGACCGTTGCTCAGGTGTTGGTGCTGTACTTGAAACTCCTGAAGGCCGACCTATATGTTATGGTTTAGAATTCAATTTTCATGCGACCAATAACGAGGCCGAATATGAAGCCCTGCTCGCTAGATTAAGGCTAGCCAGAGATTTGAGAATTATTGCTATGGAGATTCATTGCGATTCACAATTGGTCGTATGCCAAGTTCGGAGGGAGTACCGGGCCAAAGACCGAAGGCTAACTACTTATCTTGCTTAGGTTCAAGAAATATTGAATCAATTCAATTATTATGCCATCTACTACATGCCCCGAAAACACAATCAGAAAGTCAATTCCTTGGCAGAGTTAGCCATTACCGATGAGGCACATCAAATGGGGCTCGTTCCCATAGAGACATCATCTTCCCCAAGCATTGATCAGATAAAGGCAGACTGGGTGTTTGAAGTCATTCTCGATAATGAGTCATGGATGACACCGTTCAGAAACTATCTCAAGCATGGAACACTACCAGATCACAGGAGTGAAAAAAGATAAGTTCTTCAAAAGGGTTCATGGTTCACTATTCATAATGGAGTCATGTATAGAAGGGGGTACTCTATTCCTTTACTCCGGTGTATCGCCTACAATGAAATCAATCAAGTATTGCACGATACACGAAGGAGTATGTGGCGATCACACGGGGGTTAAGCTCTTGCTAAGAAAGTGCTCCAATATGGTTACTATTGGCCGACTGTAAATTGCGACGCATCGTATTATGCAAGAAAATGTGACAAATGTCAGAAACATGCTCGGATTCCGAGTGCCCCGCCTGCCGAAATAACTCAGTTTGTTTGTCCGTGGCCATTCGCAATATGGGGCATCGACATCATTGGGTCTCTACCTCTAGCCAAAGGTAGCACGTACGCTATCGTTGCAGTTGACTACTTTACCAAAGGTGGCACATACGTTATCGTTGCAGTTGACTACTTTACCAAATGGGCAAAAGCCAAGCCCCTTGCTACTATCATAATGAAAAAAGTGATCAACTTTGTTATATGCATTGTTATCTGCGAATTTGGCCTACCACATACCATCATCACTAACAAAGGAGCCCAATTCGACAGTGTTGAATTTAAGAATTTTTGTAAATGA
The DNA here is from genome assembly GCA_030765085.1 of Allium cepa. NCBI lineage: Eukaryota > Viridiplantae > Streptophyta > Magnoliopsida > Asparagales > Amaryllidaceae > Allium > Allium cepa. The sequence continues at coordinate 209,819,018 of CM060940.1, read as the reverse complement.
TTCCACATCCAAAAGAAGTTCTCTGCAGTTGCACACCCTCAAGCGAATGAGCAGGTTGAAGCTATTAATAAAGTTATAAAGTCCATTATGAAGAAACGACTGGAAAAGGCAGGGGCAAATGGGTCAATGAACTTCCTATGGTCCTTTGGGCTTATCAGACAACCCAGAAGTCCACGACTAGCCACATTCCATTTTCTCTTTCCTACGATTCAAAAGCCATTATTCCAGTCGAGAAGGAAGTACCTTCTCATCAAGTGACATATTATGATCCGAAGATGAATGCTATATTACTTGTCGAATCTCTGGACTTATTGTATGAGAAGCGAGAAGAGGCTGATTTGAGGGCAGCCGTGTAACAAAGTGAAGTCGTTCGATTGTACAATGCCAAGGTCCGACCCTGAACCATTGAACTCGGCGATCTCATCCTTAAGAGAATCTACCCGGTTCCTTCACATATGAAACCAATGTGGGAAGGGCCATATGTTATTGAACGAAGAATTCGAGATGGCACATTTAAATTATCGACCGTTGATGGTCTCACTTTACCAAGAGCTTGGAATAGCGAAAGTCTTCATCGCTACTACATATAAAATGCTTTATTTATTCATTCAGTCTGCTTTTTAGTTACAATTTTTTTATGCATTTCAAAATTTGAATTTGTAATAAGGCAACTGACTTTCTTGTATTTTCTTATTTCATCAGTAAAATGCAATCTCTTCGTGCCAGAATAGTGATTCTTAAAATGTATCAAACGACCATTATGATGCATGGAGAGCTAAGTTCCACCATACATTGGGACTTATTCAAATAGAGAGTGACTGTGACATGAATGGTCAATTGCTAAATGAAACTCGTGCTCTGGGTCAAGTCATTACATTAAAGCCAAAAAAGGATTGATACACGACAATCCTCTAACTAACTCCAGATTCTCAGAGTGCGAGCTAGAGTTTAAACTTAAAAATGCGGGCTCAAAGAGGGTGGATCCGTCTACCTATAAACTTCGCCCATGTTTATACCAAGCTCGAGGAGGATGGACCCATCCATCTATTGACCTCGCTTGTTAACTCAGGGTGAATGTGATCCGACCATCCATGATCTTGATACAACTACTATTCTCGGAGTGCGAACGAAATCCTAAAACTTAGAACAGATGTGATCGACCATCTATTAACCAACTCCAAATTCCTAGAGTGTGAACTGGAGTGTAAGCATCAAAATAGGTGTAACCGACCACCCATCGGCTAAATCTAAGTCCCCGTAGTGCGGGCCAGAGTATAAATGCAAATCAGATGTGACTGACCACCCATGAATCAATTTGAGTCCCCAGAGTGCAGATGAAATTAAAAATATTAAACGGGTGTGACTGACCGCCCGTAAAATAACTTAAGTCCCCAGTGCATGGACATATCTCCAAACCTTAAGTTGGCGTGACCGTCCGTTGACATACAAGCACAATCCCTAGAGTGTGGATGCGATCACCGATAGATGAGGGAGTATGATTCAACCACCTGAACTCGTTTTGATTCAGCCTAGTTTCACAAAGTTAAGCTCGATGTATTAAAGGAAAAAAGCAATTGCTGACCATTCTTTTCAATTTGTCCCCAGGACTGTGGGCAAAGCTTAAGTATCGGCTACTGATCGAGACAGTGCAGTATTAGAATTCGACTTAACGTTCGATCATGACCCGAAGCCGTGGCATTAGGACTTTTTGACTAAACTCAAGTCCGATTCGAAGACTAAAACTTCACAAGTACATTTAATGGAAATTCGAGCGCTAAAATACTTAAACAAATATACGCAAACTATGCTGAAGACAAAATGGAATTTTATTTCAACTATTCTTTGAAAAAGAAGGATAAGTACAAAGCATCCTACGTAATCCTACTAGCAGGGGCCGAACCTTCTTCTAAGCCTATAGGAAACAAAAAGAAATTTCTATTTGTACCAAAAATGAGGCGAGAAGACATGTCTATTCTCTCGTTTTCTTCTTCTTCTTCTTTGGCGTTGACCCGCTGGAATTACCACTCGGATGCCTCTTCAAGCCCTTGCTTTTTGGCGGTAGATCTCTAGCCGGGGGAATTATGGTAACCTCTTCCTTCGAACTCCCATAAACTGGAATACTTTTTGAAGACAGATTCAAAGGGATAGGATCAAAGTTGGAAGGCGAGGGAGGCACACCGATGTCGACGACCATGCCTCCTGGAGAAATCATTCACAAAGGGGCTGGACCAGGACCCACCATCCCACCTCCAATACCGTTGACCTACGCGGTCGCCTCGATCTCGGCATTGATCTTAGCTATTATCTTCTCCTCATGGATCTTTTGGGCATCTTCAGGGATACTAGTAGTTGGGCCCGAGGAGCTGATCCACCTATGACAAATGGCGGGTCGGCAAAACGGTCACTTTGATTACTAAGATGTTCCTCCATCATCTGTTCATCGAAAGTAAAAGTGCTCCATTGCGATCTATCGGTTGGGGCAGTGGACATTGTGGTGGTAGCTTCTGTTATGAGGACCTCCTGCTCATGATGTGGCTCTTGGGTTGCATCGGGCACGACTGATGCAACTCCTATCACCGAATAGAGACAAAGAAAAAACGGTTAGTGATTAATTAAAGCAGCACTCCCAACTTTGAATAATCGCAAGAAATGTTCAGAATACCTTCCTTAGAATGACTTGTAGGCGAAGCCGGAACAGCTTTAGTGATGTACTTACGGATTGGAGACAACTGCAGTTGATCAGGATTGTATGTGGGTATAGATTGAGGATCTACTGCAGAAGTATATTCGGGCAGGGTTGGCATAAGGATTTCGGAACCCGCATCATGGCAGAACCCTCTCCAGCCTTCGGATGTTGAGTACCGAGTCTCTCCTTTTCATATGTTATAGTGATGTCGTGGAGTACTCTTCTCTCATCCTCATTCAACATCCGTTGTTCACTAGTTCAAATTCATCAATGGATTCAGCTTATTGCTATGCTTTTTCATCTTCCACCATGCGACACCAAACGTTGTATAGGTGTGATGGATAGTTTTCAAGCCAGGTTAGATTTCAATGCTTTAGGACATTGGCATTGTACGTGATAAGAAGATCTTCAATGTCAACTTCCAACCTGGTCTCCGCCGCTTTCACTTCATTCTCAACCCTGGCTTCGGCATCCTGAACTTTAAGCATTGCCGCATCCCTCTCATCCCTAAGCACCACAGCCTGTTCACACGCTTCCTGGGCATCTTTGCTTACATCGTCTTTCTCTTTGACGACTTTAGAAAGTTTGGCTTTAAGCTCCTCAAGCTCTTTAAGTGCCACATCTCTTTCGGCCATGACTATGGTGGTCCGATGTCCCATCTCCTCAACCAGGGCTAAGTGTGTTCTCCTCATTTCTTCCATCCTCCGAGTTGCCTCATCGGCCCTTCTATTGGCCTCTCCCTTTGAATTTCTCACGAACTCGTTCTCATTGTTAAGCACCTGGATTATGTGGTCCTTTTGAGCGAGATCGGTCCCTAATTTTCAATTGTCTTCGCCCGCTAAAAGGCCACCACTTATACTTTATCCGCGGTCTTCATCCATTCCCAGTATTGGCCATAAACGTCATGAATATAGCCATGCATTGTCTGCTCTACCTCGACGGGAATTCGCTTTAAGTGTGGGGGAAAGTTGAAGCCATCAAAGCAAATATTTGGAAATTCATTTTTAGCTTGGCGATCTAATCACTCCCTCCCCAATGGGCTCTATAATGGATTTCTAGATGATAATGGGAGTTTCATTTCCGGTCCTCTGAAACTGTGGATCGGGCCTTGATGCTTGAGAAGGTGGTATTTAATGCGAGGTTTCCAAGGGCTATTTACCAAAACCAGAAGTTGTGCTGGACCTCGAGGTGGCGAAGAGCATGACCGAGGGTGATGCATATATTCTCTCTCTATCCCTTTCCCTTTTATAACGCTCCCTCTCCTGATTGGGGTAACCGCGATCATGGTCTCTATCAGCCTCACGGCTGTGGGGCTCAGAATATGAGCTGGATAAACGGCGTCCAGAGCGAAGGCTGCCTAGCATAGAGTCCCGCCTTGACATCGTATCTGTGAAATAAAAAGAGAAATAGATTTGGTATTCTCCAAAGATGAATATATTATTGGAAATTGTGTAATGTCATGAAGTGTGTGTATGCATGTGCAAACCCCCAACTAAACAGTTATATCGGCCATACTCGAAGGAATTGGGTCACCTAGATCTAAAGCGCTTTGAAGCCCCTCCAATCCAATATCTTGTTGGGGTGACACATAATCCAGAATTGGAATGCCTACAAGCCCTTCAAAGGGATTCTCATTGTGTGAGGGAGGAGTCTCCTAAATTATAACATTGGTGGCTGGTAGGGAAATGACTACATATTTCCACCTTATAAACTTGTGAAGCTTATAAGCAACCGCATTACCTTTCCTCTCTCCCTTTGAATGTCAAGGACTATCTGAGGACCCGACTATGGGTTCATCTTTAATGGGCATTGCTCTTCACCACCCTGCTCAACGATTACAACTCCGGGTGCCCTACGCTTAAACCATTTTCCTGGAGCTGCCCTAAGAGATCCTTTAAGCCCTATGCTTTGGTCTCTGTCAATCAGCCCGGCAGCCCGCAAATTTTCGTCTGTATGCACCAAGTCGATCTCTCTAATTTCGCCAGGCACCTCTTAAAGAATTCGCACTATTTCCTTAAATCGAGCAACTTCGGGTCGTGGAATTACGGCTTCAAAGGAAAAAAGATGTTAGACCCGATGTCGATTACAATTACCTCGTTAATCGCCAGAGAAAATGCAGCACTTACGTCTAACCAGCCACCGTCTAGCGAATCCTGACGGGCACCGGACATAGAACCAATCAGTTTTGAAGTAGCAAAGTCTGGTCCAAGTTCCAATCATGATTTGATATTTTTGGCTCCCTCTAAGAATGTGAAAGACGGATTATTTATAAACAAGAATCCGACTTCCTTTGGAATTAGGGCCGAAAACGGTGCTTCATGAAGATGATGAATAAGCTGTTCAGAAGAACATAACCATTCGAAAGTAACTTTGACGGAGTAAGTCCTAAGTAATATAACACCTCCCTGATTACTGATTGAATGGCAGAAGTGTTCCGGATGTGTAGGAAACTCGGTTAAAAGCATTGTACCTTTCCAAGGGAGTACGGGGCCTGTCGTTCGGCCCTGGTAACTGGACATCATCCAACGATAGCCCGTGCCTCAAGCAAATTCTCCCCAACATATCTTCAAAGACATTAGATGGTACAGAATCTTATGGATTCCTAATAAAGATTGCTTCTGGAAACTCGTCCGGAGTTGGACTTATGACTTCGGCCGCAATAGTCAGCATCTCTTTTATTGGAAGAGGTAAACTTTGAGCCTCTTGTTGCTGTGAACTCCTGGGTTCCACAGCTAATCAAATCATCGAAAACCATCATTAGGTGATAATAATCCCGTGTGTTCCCCAGTGTGAAATGCATGAATGTGTTATGCAGTGCTGTGCTGTGAGTTACTTAAGAAGATTGTATAAAGATTAACAAAGTGTTCGAGCAACAAGACTTCAAAATTCAACTGGGGTGACCGTCATCGTTGACCATCACAGTCGTGCCATCCAAACTTCGAAAATCAATCCTAATAAAATTTCGTCATATTTTGTTAAGTTACAGTTCCATCGACGAGCTTCGAAAGGCAATCAGATATGCAGTGAAACGATCAAGTCCAATTATGCAAGATTGAAGCTTGTCCGAGTCAGATGTTCGATTATGCAAGATTTCCTACCCATCACGACGTGTACTTGGATCAATCACTAGGGATGTGTTCGTATCGGTCATGACAAGCAGCAGTTCGTATCGATCCTAGAATTGCATTTCGTATGGGTCACCTAAAGCTCAGTTCATATCGATTAAAGTCCTCTGATTCGTATCGATCTCCAGGTCCAACATTCGTATCGATATGAATGACCATCATTAATTGATCAACATGAATACCCACCATCTATCGGTATGAAGTGATTCACTCATTCTGTATGAAGCATTGCCGCATCCGAATCAATAAGAATTCGCCCAACATCCGTCATCGATATAGAGCTCTTCCTCGTATCCCTCCATACTTCATCTTCTCCAATCAACATGAATGCCACCGCAACCTTCCTTAACAAAGCTCCGGCCTAATTCCAGCCTTGGCATCACCAAAATCGGACATCAACATGGATGGATTAGCGATTGAATTTGAATCTCATCGTTTTTAATGTGAATTCATTAACTAATTACCTAAAATAAAGTGTAGCTTCGAGGTATTATGGAGTTGTATTAATTTGGATGAAGCCAATTTTTCTCCTCAGTTTCTCAATCGATACAAAGGAAAACTGGAAAGTAAAAGCAAGTGAAAAAATTCAAGGTACAAAACATAATTATATGGGTGTATTGCTAGGAAGAAACGATTCATCTCCCAGTGCCAGTGACCGATAGAAGTAGTTTGCACATCACCAATACGAAACCTCATGTTTGTATCCACTTATTGTCAACCTAAAGCCACAACTATTCATATCCTCCACTGATCCATCGATGCGAAGAAGCCTTCTTCGTATCCATCCACCATCCATCTAATGCAATAGCCATTTATATCCATTGGCTCCCATCGATACAAACGCCACTACCAAGTCATGTTTGGACTGCCCAACTCCATCGAAATGAAATATTTCAGGGAACTATTGACTCGTATTGACCGTCGTCGATACGAAGCATATTTTCCAATCTCTCAAATTGATCTAGGAGAAGATCGATACGAAGGGATACTCTAAAATGACCATCAAGCGTTGTTGTGACTCAAATTTCACATCGGTCTAGGAGAGGATCGATACGAAACTCGGTAAAAAAAACTTGACAACGACTCATGAACGTGCAAACGTTAACAGGAATCAAGTTAACATACATCGAACAACAAATTATTAGCATCCGACACTTGGTTACAATAATACACAACATAAACGTCGGCAGTCAACAATTTAGCATTTATATTATTGGCAAATCAATCGAAGGTTACATCTTTTGACAAAATGACAATGACCGTTCAGCAAATCGAACAGAATTTTTTAGAACAAACATTGCAGCTTTTCAAATCACGTCATGTTCACACAAGACTTTGGGGGGCAAATGTCATGCCGCCTTTTGGCAAGGTCGTAACACCAACAGCTTGATTAGAAAACAAGAACAATACATCCCGATGATCGGCCGTGCACAGGTTCACTATGTATATTGGTGAATTTTGTCCGAGTTCGGATCGAGCTACAATCGATAAGGTAGAATAAGAAAAGCTATAATAGCCAATGGTTCAAATTTCAAGTCAATCGGAGTTCATATGCTCAAGATATTGATCGATCAAGGTCAAGAGACCCCACTCTATTCGTATCTGTCGAGTCCCTTCGTATCTGTCCTCCAAGTCACTTTGGTTCATATCCATCAACCGCTCCAGGTCGCTTCGTAATGATCCACTACCAAGAATGCTTCGTATCGATCAGCCACAGATCGATACGAAGTCAACATCCTCCATCGATAGAGAATCAGCACCTCCTATCAATATGAAAAACATAAGCTCGTATCGATACGAAACGTCTATAAAGGATTGATACGAAAGTCGGTCAACCATTGACATGAAGTGACCTGTAGCTATCGATATGAATCCACCAAGTGCCATCAATACGGAGCAACATCCAAGGATCAATGCGAAGGTACTGGTAGGCATTGATATGAAAAGGAATGCTCTAGATTAATACGAACAAAGCCTATAGAAGTGGAAGACTCAATAACTTGGCATGAAAAGTGGATCGATCCTAAGATGTAGTGCTACATCATTTGGTCAGCATGTGAAAACAGGGACATGAACAGAGCGATATGAACAAGTATCGAGATGAACTCATTTGCATATTGGAGATCCAAACTTGCATCGATCATAACTCGAGATCCACAAGTCAAATATCACCAAATTTTCAAAGGAGCTTGCCTACAACCTCAAGAATGTACCTGAAAAATTTCATCCCCAAAGGACCATTTATGGATCGATACGAACTCAATCGGTTTCGCTCCTGGATTAAGTCAAAATCACCTAAACTCAATTCAGTGGGCTCGCCCACGTGAGAGAAGAAGTCTTTCGAGATCTGGGCGAGATATTTGCTACCTACGCCTATAAATAATGACCCTGGACCTATTGAAAAGGGACTTTTAGGGCTTCTCTACACTGACATTCTGTCGAAATCATTTCTAGACTACTGTTGTACTGTTGTAACTTCTTGTAGTCAACGAGTGAAAGTTAATAAACATCAATCATTTCATAGTGAACGTAGGCAATCCTCCAAACCACTCTAAATTCGTGTGTTTCTACACATTTTCCTATCTGTTGATTGGTGTGTTTGTTAGAACTACCTTATTTTACATTTATTTTCTTCATATTATCTCTTCAAACACATCCGAAGAATGTTGCGCCCGATTTTGGTACAAACGTACAACATGTCGAGCTCAGCCACGTACTTGAAAAAAGTCTTCTCTCCCTGTTTCAACTCAGCAAACCTTTTAAATAACACCAATTTTTGGATATGAACTCCTCGAACCGGGCTATAAACTACTCCTAGGTAAACTAGTCCTCAAGAGTAACGATCTTCATAGAATTCCACCATCTTCTAGCCCGACCATGAAGGTTCTTAGAAGTAAACTTCCTTTTGATTGCATCTTCTAATTCCATGTCCTTGAAGATATGCTTGCAGGTATCCAGTCAATGCTACACTTCCACGGCCAATTCTGTTCTAGGGAATGGTTTGCTTATAAGGCTATAAAAGTCTCTGTTTATCTTGGAAAAGCTAGCTCTGGGCGCTTGCACCAAAGATGTGTCACCATCATTAGCAATAGTAGGAGCAATACCATGAGCATTTTGCAACATGTTCCTCATCATCTAAGTGAACATGGTCTGCATATCAGGGTTAGCTGCCCACAAGCCCGCTCTTTCCTGTTCCAAAGATAGAGTTTCTAGCAATGTTCCTTATATGTCGCTCATTCTTGAAATCTATAATAAGAATGGTCTATCTCTCATAAAGGGAAGCTACCTCAATGGAATCCGTGTGTGCAATTCAACTTATACTATATATACTACTAATATATAATTTTGAAAACCATAATACGTAACAAGTACGCGTTTTCATATATCACTCAAGCCATCCTGGAGTATTCCAATTACTCTTTCTTTGATGGTCATGCATCAACTTAAGTTAACTATGCAATCTAAGCTCTGATACTAATTGTGACAACCGTCCTACACCTTCAGTACCCAATATGACCTATAGAGTGCACTATGACAATACGCGCTTGATGTAGGATGATAGTTAAGGCGGTATAGTAACTAAAACAATCACATTATCCATTGTCTGTCTCACAGTGCAGAATAAAATATAATAATCAATCATGGATATAAAACATATGAGAGAGTAATATAATCAAATCAATCATAAATAAAAACATCAGAGTGCAAAATGTTCATAAGATTGTACAAAACTGAAATAATAGACTATAAACATCTCAATATCCCAAAATAAACTCTAATGATTGTCTTTAATAGCATAAGTACTAACATAGCTCCATAGTACTACATAGCAAAATATAAGCGATGGTAAGCTCCAAAATATAAATATATGAAAATGTAGCCTACATTTTAAATTCCATATAGCTCCATGCACTATCCATACTTGTTATCCCCGGTCTACTCATTTAAGAGTATCTGAGATAATAAGAAGTAAAGCATCAAAACCTCGGGTTAGAAAATATCTGGTGTGAGTGATACATCACCTCAAAACAATATAAAAACCATATATAGTAATAAGGAAATAGGGCATGTTAAACAATACCTGACCTGTCTTTGCATCCAACAAGTCAGCACATAATACCATGTATGCTACACCATAATCGTCATCATATGGGTACACTACGCCAAGTATAATATGGGTGTCAAGATAACTATCTCAATAGTACTAACGTCACAAGACCTCCATCAAAATAAAATGGAAATCACTACTCATGGCAACCATAATAAATCATATAGTAGACATGTATAACAATAACCATCACCAAGGTCTTACTTCGTTCCTACCATCACCAAGGCCTCATATCACCCGACCACCACCAAAGTCTTTTATCATCCTACCACCACCAAGGTCTTGCCCCACCACCAATATGCCTCCTAATCTCTGATATCTCTTATGACCATCACCAATGTTGACAACACACCACGTTGTTATTAGATTTGGTATTTCTCATATACCGTCACCAAGGTCAGCTGAACCATCACCAAGGTCTAGGATACAAGGGTGAGCGTCCTCACATACCCTTTTATTATGAAATAAACATCACATATATAGTTATAACCGATTTCTTCTGTGCATGACTCAATATCAGAACACATCATATCCTATCACATCGCTTCATTAGTCAAACATGCCTCATCAGATATCACCAAGTCAACATATACGCTTCCCACCTGAAGTACTCTATCAAAATTATTCACCTCATCGATACAATGAAGTCACTTTGCTTCTTTGGTTGCTAAACAAAACCAAAGCCATCTCGAGTTGTCACAAAGTCATCCACCTTAACTCCAAGTCAACTTCTAAAAACACCAAGCAACTCCTAGATTTGCACCAAAGCATCCCTATGTCAGAATCGTAGTTCCCCTGAAGCACCCCCATTTCTCAGCTTTGTCCGGTATTTACAAGGACCAACTCGAAGCAAACAAACTACCGACCCAAAGCAAAATATAGGATAGAAACTCTGGTCCGGTACCTTGCATGCCAGGGTTTTTTCCTTCACCAACCTAGAATAATTACCGGAGAAGAATTTATGTCTAGTCTTCCACTCCAAATCCTTACTCGAAGCAAGATCCTCACCAGCCCAAAGCCAACCACTAGATGCTACCAAGCGAACACTAAGCCTGGACCAAATTTTTGTAGCACTTTCAACACCTCAATTTTGCATCAATTCCATCGCTACACTTACTACTTCGACTTGTGTGCATCCCCTATGAATCGATATGACCCTAAACACTTTAGAGCCAATCCGTTGAAGTTTGATTCCACATTAATGGGTCTTTCATCTTCTGTACATCGAATCTGAGAGCATGTCGCTACTCCTTCTACATGGAGATCCTCGACCATAGAATCAATCGTCACTTCCATTTCCCTCTAACGAGCGATTGCAACCATCCAAACATACCAACAACATTTAGACAAGCATCAACAACATACAAATATATATATATATATATATATATATATATATATATCAAATCATGGAAAATCACCTCAAATTACATCTATAACATTGCCCAACGTCTATATGATCAATTAAGCATTGAAACAACATGAATAAATCAATTTAAATCTCATTTTTACTTCAGGTTGGATTTCAAAACAACGTAAAACATAATATTGACTTTAAAAATGGATCCAAAGCATCTCAAAACATATAGATACATATGTAATAAGTTGTGAGATGATAAATCATTCACCAAACACTCAAAAATAAATGATTTTCACATAAAACGAGCCAAATCCGAGAATAAACAGAAAGCCCTAAAATTACCTCTTCAAAATATTGATTTGGTAGTCTCTTGGTCTATTGATTCGACGTGATTTAGAAGAGATTGGAGAAGGCTTTGGCCAAGGAGAAATTTAATGGAGATTTAGATCTTTTTTGAGATAAAGGAATTTGGGAATGAACATATCAGCCAATATAAGCTGTAAACATTAAATAGGTTGTTAGCCCTATCCAAACTTTACTACTTACCCACTATGCTATCCCAAATACTGTCTTACTTTAAACAACCGTATCCTTCAAACTATTAGTCTAAAAAGCTATTATGACCAACGAAAAGAGGAACTATCACATCTTTCTAATGGATGTGATCTCGGATCCTAATTTGGCTGCAATCACATTTTATAGTTCTTACAAGTTTTCAAGGGAAAAATCGTTCAATAAAATTACTAAGGGTAAAAATGTCAATACTCATCATCACCCAAACTTATAGCATCATATGACTCAATATGAATTCAAAATAAAATTTTACAATCTTTTTGTGAATAAAACATGGGTCAATACACTAGGCATTTAATCTTACATGGATTATCATTAAGAATTTAATACAATAGCAGGAAACTTAGGCATTTATTTCTACATGGATTTATCTAATAGTTACGCTGTGAAGTCGAATGGACGTAGAGGTGACAGTAGTCAAACTTAGGAAAGGTGGACAAAGGTTTTAAGTCTTATTTGAGGTGTTTTTTTTGTTAAGATCACCAGGTGTCGGCTCATTGTCCGTTGTAAATAGTGAGCGTTTGTAGTTTTCATTTCACGGCATGCTATGCTTACATATTTATGCTAGTGGAAAGTCACATATTTTTTTGCACATTTTCTTGATTGTTGTTTGTTGATAGTTTATTTGCTCTTTTTTTTGCTTGATAATTGGTTGCTTAGTGTTTATGTACCTTTTTTTCTTGTTGTCTGCTTGTTTATTGTTGCTTATTACTGTTGCGTGTGGTTTAGGGTGCTAGGTTAGTTGGGTTGAGATGTTCTGTGATGACTCACTATTTTTAACATCTAAATTAATGACAAAGACCATCAAAATATGCTTATACACTAATCTCAGACATCAAAAGTAGTGGACCATTGGTTATGAAATGTTAGAAATCTAAAATCAATATGGGCAAATAGAAAAACCTCGCATAGGAATTAAGCAACGATATGATAAATTATCAATAAATAATAAACTTGCCTGATACAATAATTTTTTCCCATAGCTCATTTATACATCAATCGTTATCGAATTTGCACAATGCAATAATAATAACAAAGATATACTTTAAGTGAACAACCTGTAGTATTCCATACAACCAAAGCCATTTCCTTTTCTTTTGCTTTCACTTATAAACTCTAAAAATAAATATATACAAAAAGTAAAAAGTATTAATTATGTTTGGACTATGCCTTATAATATACACTTCGCTCAGGGGCTCGAGAGTTATTGCATAGGGCAATGTTGCTTACATATCCTTTCGAGGATCAAGCTCAGTAGTTTTATTTTTTTGCTCTTCTCCTACATCAAATACTTGTTAGTGCATAACATTTCACAACCATGACAACCATATAGCTAATGCAAGAAGCAAGCATCACTTTTACTAAGCCATTACAACCAATCATCATAAATACAATAATAATAATAATGATAACACATAGTCACTAAACATAGCACAAGTTTGATAATACCCAATGTCAAACCAAACATCAAACAAACTAACAATGAAAAAACATTCACATATGTACTAATCATCAACTTCTAGTAATACATCATCAATGCAAGTAGAAATCAAACAAATATGCACTAATTACCTCATATTAGTAACACAACATCAATCACATATGCTCTAACCGATCAATATTAGCAACACAAACATCAAATTATAAAAATGTATACAAACCAATAACCACTAGTAATATAAACATCATCCAAATAACCAAAACCATAATTAACTATCCACTATTCAGTAGTAATAATGGTAGAATATCGCATACTATTCCTAATGTGATTCCATCATAATACAACAAACGTATATAATAATTTCAATCAGTGATTAATCACATATATTACAACCATTCAAAATAAGATATTTATTATTTTGTTTTAAGTATAAAATTGTTTTATTATTGTTTAGTATAATAGCTTCTATTTATTTTATCTCAAAATGATAATAATCCATCAAAAACAATAATATAGTTCAAAATTTCTATATTATACATTTATTACTTCAAATTTTCATTGTGAATTAATCAAAAAACATTAATTTTCATTGACTTATTTTTCAAAACAATAATATTATTTTCTTACTCAATACAATTAAATATCCTTAAACCACTTTAATATTTTTCAAAACCAATTTATTACTATTTATCTCAAAAATAACAATATTTTAATTTAAACATCAAAACACCCTTTTACTACTATTTGTCACAAAATAGTAAAAATTTGACCCTAAATATTTTTAGTACATATCTTCCCTATTGTTATTATTTCAAAAATATCTGTTAATTAGCTACTCGAACAATAATAATAGTATATTTTCCATAAACTCCATAAAGTTAACTATATTCTGTCATTTACTTAAAACAATACATTTTTACAAAAATCATGTTATTATATATGAAATCTCATCTAATTTTCAAAATAATAAAAATAATAAAATCCCTAATATCTATTTAAAATAGACCTATAATTATTGTTTAAGAATTCATAAATAATAATCTTATTAAATCTCTCACATTAATTACAGTTTAGTTCGTTAAAGCACTATTATTTACAAATCTGATACCACTCAAAATCTACAAATAACATTATCTTTCAATTATTTATTTTTTTCCTATTACTTCATAATTTTAACTATTTTATTTTAATTCATTATTTTTTCATTCAAATTCATAATTAATTATAGTTACACGTCCGTTACCCAATAATATTGTAATCGACAATAAGCAATCAAACCAAGGCAGAACATATCCAAATCATTTGCAATATCCAAAAAATTATTAATAGAATATGGAACACATCAACAAATAAATTTCTTATCGATAGATTTCTATTTAATATTTTTAAAACTTAGAATAAAATAAATAAATTATAACAGTGCGCTTTTGGAAACAACTTCAAAACTCAATAATAAATCATTTGGAATTTCAATGTGAGTCCAAAAGAACAAACCGTGTATGAATCTGAGTTCGTATACAAAAGTTATAGAGGTTGGAAGTGAATGGAGATTATTGTAATTTAATAATTAAAAATAAAAATATACCATATCTCCTTCAGTATCTACCCCTTTACTCATATGAAATCGAACCCATTAAAGCCGACTGCTACCTCATTCAACTCCCCCTAGCCATCGCTATAGTAACCTAGATGCTAATCGAAGACCACCTCTGTACCCCCTCGAACCGTCGATCAGAACCACCCATCGGTCGACTACACCGTCAACGGTAGGCCATTGTTGCCTAGCCAATTCGGATGCCTTCTCTTGATTTTATGTCCATTTGATGCCTATTTTGTTGATCCAACCATATGAATCAACTCTCCTTGACTTCCTCTAAACGATTGTGCCCTTTGATTGTCCAATTGTCGTCATTTCAGCATTGATCAAAAAATTTTTAAGCGGATGGCTGAAACATCTTCATCAACTTTCGACCACCTCGAGCCCTTTTTTAGAAAAGAACACTTGCTGCCTCTTCTAGTAGTCGAGAGCTTTAAATTGATATTTATATGGTAGGGTTTGAGCACTTCAATTCTAAATGATTTTTAGGTAATTGATCAATCTTCCATTAAAGAGAGATTAAAGAAATATCAGTATTAGGGCTAAAAATTAAGGGTGGAGGTAACGACTAGGGTTATATAGCTTCACTTATATAGTCGTGAAGTTGGATCATGGGCTGTGCACCCAGTTTGACTCGAAACAGTCATGTACATTGTTTCTAACTTGTACAACTCCTATCACCCAAATCGCAACTCCTAATTTAACAAATTTATAGTCAAAACTAATCAGCTCAAAAAGACTTACTGTAATAATACTCATTTTTAGGCTCGAAAATAGATAATAGTGATGTGGTAGTCATCCTTAGAATTATTTTTCAGTGACAAAATGAGATCAGTTATTATGTCATTAACATCAAGAGCACTAAAATTCATAAATTTACACAAAACAATTTCATTCATTAATTTTCATATTCATCACAATTTAATCTCATAACCGCACATCTTTTTGATAAAATATAATAATTACAAATATAGTCTCAAGCGTGACATTTGAAGATGCCCCCTTTGATGATCAGAATATTAACTACTATTATGGTGCCCGTGGTTACATACACCTAACAATAATAAAGCAATTAAACTACTGCATAGTAGAAATAATCTTTAATTAGTAGCTTCCCTCCTACACATCTCCGGAAGCTTATTCGTCAAAACCTAAAATACCCTACTTTTAGCCTACTCAATTCCAAATTGAGTACCCGAGAGTTTAGGGGAAAATAAAAAAACCTTGGGTTTGACTAAAAGTCTAGTGTCAATAATATTTCTGTAGCATCCCTTTTTGTATATTGTAAGTTGACGATAAACCACACACGTCAAACTTAAACCATACAAAAGGGTAAATTGTTATTGGGGTGAATAAGAAAAATGAAGAAAGAAAGAAAACAAACCGAATCTCGCAGCGGAATGACAAAATATAATAATCAAATAGCAGTTCATGAAGCTATTTTACAAAACATTTGATTATACTTTACAACAGATAATCAGAGTTACACATACAGAAATAATAAATACTACAGCGGAACAGTATGAATGTAGTGGAATAATATAATAAACGATAGTAATACAATCTTCATCTTCATCCTTCAAAAATAAGGTCTTTGAATCCTGAAATGCTTAGGCAGACCCGAGCGAATTGAAAAGACAAAACACTCAAGTCAGAACTAAAAGATCTTATGTAAGTTAAATCAATGGTAAATAATATGAGTGGAACAACATTAGAGATGTTTACGGGATTTGACATCTCCTATTCAGTGTCTAACGTGAGTGCAGTAACTTAAGAGATGTTCGGGATTCACATCTCCTAAGAATCCGTTAAACTATTTACTATGTAGTAATATACGCTATTATAATAATGTCTAAAAGTAAAATAAACTTACTTTAAAATAGCATTAAGGGATTACCCATATAGTCCTTAACACATAATAGTGCAAATTATCTATACAGTACCGTAATACTACCTGATCGGGAGGCTACCAGAGGATATTCCATATGTACGACACAAATCAAACTCGTACAAGGCACGCTAGGGCAGGTGACACGGCACACAAGGTAATGCCAGGGTAGATATACCAATTACACACACGGGCTACGTGTAGCAGCTACTACGGCCCACCTCGAGCCACACCCCAAATCAAAAATCAAAAGTGGCCACCAAATAAACCTCAAAGTTAGAATGTAATATCAAAGGAGTGTGTCCGATAAGAGGGGCTACCTCCTTGGCCCGAGATCGCTCCTATTTTAGCCACCTTATGCCAGCTCACGGGAGTCGGGTCCACGTATATACCTCAAAGGAACGCCGCCACCATCCTACTTCATTCTGGAATCTCCACCGCGTACACGGTTGTTAAAGTGGTTTTCAGAGTTGGCAGAGAGTATGATAACTTCCGATCCCGGTTTCTTTAACAACCAAACGTTATTATAACACCATGGTCATTTTCAAAATAGTTTATGCTTTAAAACCAAATATCATTATCTTTTCGAAAACGAAATCAACACGATATCATTTTCATTTCAAATATATCTTTTCTAAAATCATAACACTTTCAAAGTTATAACATTTCGAAATCAAAACACTTGAATATAACACTTTCAAGTTATAAACCTCAAGACTCATAACTTTGTAACATAACTTCCACCACTTAAATGGTTTAAATATTTAAAATACTTTATATAATAAAATAGCTTCTTCAATTTCATAAACCAATTCCAAAACAACTCGAATTTCGTTTAACCAAATCTCAAATCATAAATTTCAATACAATTCAGTTTCCAAATGAACTATACCAAATTATATCGATTTCAAAACAGATTTGATCCGCAGAATAAAACATTTCAAATTCAATATATTTCAAACTTTAAATATTCACAATTTCAAACTAAGTTTGGTAATTACGATTCAACAATTCACTCTTCTATTATTTAGTCTGAAATATTTTACATAAATAATCCATTATCATCTAAATAAAACTCAAATTACAAATAACTAAATATTTCTTTCAATTTATTTATACTTGAAATATTCATTAAATTCACCCTAAACTAAAATCAAGTTATAAAATCATACCTTTTAAAATTTCAAATTTAATAAATTTTACATCAACTTATTTTAGTTTAATTCTTAAATAAATCCTATTTCGAATAAATTTCCAATTTATCTTCCAACCTTAATTTATTTAAATCATTATAAACTCTATATTAAAATAAAATTTAAATACTTATCAATATTATCTCAATGGAAATCAATCTTATTATTAAGCTTATTCTATATTAATTTTTTTTATACATAGCTTAAAATCAAGGATAAAATAACATTTATATAATATCTAAAATCAATATTTATCTAAAACCATATATTTCTTGACAAAACCATAGAAATCATTTCAAAATATTTTTATATATAGACCACGGTGTCTATATATAATTTTCTATCCTATGGTCAAGTGATACAGATATTTATCATTTCAATCCGTAATTTTAAATGTAAATATGATTATATATTATTTCACACCGTAATCTCGAATGAAATAAAAATCCATAACAACTTGCAGTTTATAACAATATACAATACAACATCCATTCATCCAATATCAATCATCAAACATTTATCACAGTCATCATCCATTCAATCAATAACATCCATATAGAATATATAATAAATAACGGGTATTTACTGGCAGTTTATATTCAATAATAAATTAAATAACTATTTTATCCAAATAAATTCAAATAAACTGAGATGATGATTCAAAATATGTCAAACAGTCATAAAAAATTTCCAATCACATCATAAATCAATTTAACAAACATAAGAAATTTTAGAAGTTGTGAGTGGGTTAAAACACTCACCTTTTGAAATTAAATTGAATTTAAATCCAATTTGAATCCAAAATTTGAACAGTCTAATAATTGGTCCAAACAAGCGCCAAAATGTCCAAAATTTCAATACGATCATAGCAGAGAAAGCCGCGCTTGAATCGAACTTTATATATAAAAGTTATAAACATTAGAAGTTCAACGATTTTAAAGTACAAAAATAAATAAAAAAAAGAACAGACCAATAGGACTGCGCCACTTCCTCTTGCGTGAAACCCTAGTCGCTCACGTTAACACCAGTTCGAACATTATCTGCCGCCACGACCAAGCTTCACCAAATAATTATCGCGCCTCCATCGATCTTCAACAAGATCCAGCACTATCGTCGACTTCCCCATGGCCGACGGCCCTTACAGCCCCCATGCGCGCCCACAAAAACCACTCCCAATGTGGTTCAAACGTAGATGAACAAGCCGCGATTTCTAGCGATCCAACTACCCTTGAGACATATGAATCATGCCGATGTACCCAACTCGACTACCTCTACGAGCCTACGCTCCCTGATCGACGCCAGACTGAAGATCCACCGTTGGATCTTAATGGCCATAATGAACGGCCGACATTATTTCAAGAAATCAAAAAACTATCAATAGATTTAACTTGCGCTCGTCGAGAGCTTCAAATTGATATATAATTTGATATAGTTTGGAGGAGTTTGAATTTTTGATTTGGTTTTAGGATTGAATTTGAGGGTTTGGAGTTTGAATCTGTTTCTGCCATTGAGAAGGAGAGGAGCAGAAAGAATAGTACATATTGTCAATGAGTAATAAGAAATAATTAGGGTTTATAACGAGGTATATATAGGCAGAACACAATTGAACAAATGGGCTTGATTGGTTTGAAGGTTGAGCTTACGTCCCAAAAAGCCCGTTGCGACTCCTAAACGAAGATGGATCAACCCATATATCAAAATAGATGTTTTAGAATATTTTAAAATCGATGGAATAGGTTTCAAGTCCAAATTCCATCGTATGAAGAAGTTATGCAAAATTTAGTTTATTTCAAATTGATTTCAATTGATTTCAATTAATTGATTTCTAGGCATTTCGAGCCCGTACGATCAAACAACAAGTCCGATCGCTATGAAACTTGAAATCCCACAATAATTCACCGTTACGGATCCGATGAAACAGGTTTCGTTGAAATCCGAGTCAGTGGCCAAAATGGCTAATTTTCTATTAATTAAATAAATTAAAATTAAATTAAATCACTATTCATTCAAATTCTAAAATCTATAATTTTTATCGCCTTCGATTACTCTAGAAATTTATAATCCCTTATAGAAAATTTTCTATATCAATTCGATATAAATTATTTTACCCATTACAGTGTTAAATTTCAATATCAATACATTCATTAATTATCAATTGGACTTCCAATAAATCCATTTATTTGATATCCCAATCTTATTATATTAATTCAATTATCATATTATCATCTTAGGTACCGTTTACATTGGTTTATATTCTAATGCATTAATATTTTTACCATTTCATCTTTATTTCAATTGCGTAGTATTTAATTTCAGTTGCTACAATAATTCCATTTATTATAAATTGAATTTCAATAAATTGGTTTGTTTCAATTCCAATCTTCTTATTAAGTTTATTACTACTCTATAACCTAGTTAACCTTTGTTTAAACCTTTTATTACCTTAATATACTCCAATCTAACAACTCCTAAACATCGTATTACATTTCCCATTAATGTAACATTTATTTATATTTATAAAATTTTATTTTCAATTCAATCTACTAATTAAACAGGTAACTTATACTAATTGTTTACAAGCCAATGTTACACTTAAGTTTATTATACTTCAACCAATCATTATAATTACCTATATACTACTGAATTCATTCAGTTACCATTAATTATATATAAATTCCTCTATTTATACAACACTTACATTTATTTACCTATATTCAATTTTATAACCAAGTGCAATAATTTACACTATTTCATTATTGAGATTTCACTTCAATTGTCAATAATTAGTTTTAATTACCATAGCTACACTTCATTTTAGCGTTCATTTCATTATAAAGTTTTTATTTCTTTCTAAATTTAATTACAAAAATCTTATTAAATTAACCAATTTAATTATCGAAATTTACGGGTCGTTACACTCTCCCACACTCAAAACTTTTCGCCCTCGAAAAGGAAAAAGAAGGGAAAAGAAAGAATTGAGTAAACAATACATCTTATTCAAAATATTAACTTTATAAAAAAATAAATTTACAAAATTAATTAACTTAAATAAAATATACCAATTTATAACCATTAAATCTTTTTATACTTAAATTAATAAAGTTTGGAAAACATTTTGAAAAATTTTCTAAGTCCAAAATTTATGGAAAATTTCGGTAAAATCTCTTTCGTATGGAGAGACTCAGGAGAAATTATAATATCAAATATAATAATATATATCACAATATCTCAAAATAATATATCCTAGCAACGGGAAAACAATATAATAACGCTATAAAACCGTAATCCAAGAACGTGCCTATTTGTCGGGCAATTTACGCTTAATTATGAAACCAAAAGCAGTAGCAATTGCTTCCATAACCATTATTTCACTTATATAATCCAAAAATAACTAATAATTATATAAAATGAAATATTTAAGTTGTTCACCCACTAACAAATAAACCAATATAAACAACAATCACTTGCAACCAATATACAATCAAAAATCAACATAATCAATTATCCATTCATATCAACAAAACTAATAGTTGTTCGGGTTCGAAAACTTCAAATTATACAGAATGAAAAATAAACTACTAAGAGTACCATTCACTCAACAGTCTTAGATGAAAATAAATTGATTATTCATACATCCAAACAATTTTAAAGTATCCTTGCCCAAACAACCATAAGCTAAAAAACAATGACCCCAAGCATAAATTAAATTCATTCTTATAAATTTCATTTTACACATTTATTGCTTCATTTCCTTTACACTCATATAATGATTCATCTTTTTAATTTACATTTTATTTCTAACAAATTTTTATTTCCATACATTGGTTTAGTGTTTATTTCATTTATTTTCATTTATTATTTACAAATTCATTTTCATTTATTCAGGTCATACCAGTTTCTTTTTATTGCATTACATTTATTCATTCATTACTTAATTTCATTTATTTGCATTCATTTATTAATAGTGTTCATGTTCAATTCAATTACCTAGCGCTTCAATTCACTAACTTAAGTTTATAGTCATCTACTTGCAATATTTACTTTCTATCACATTTTATTATGGTAATATTTCAATTATAACTTAAGCTTATAATCAATATACATCAAATGCTTATTTAGAAAAGAAATACATTGAACACTTTCATTCATAAGTTTACTTGTACAATTTCTATAACATTTTCTTATTAAACATTACAACTTTTAATATTTGGTAAGTTATATATATGCTAAAGAATGAAAATTGAAAATTACACAAGTTTAACTTATTTCATTTAGAGGTTCCAATTATTAATTAGTTAGATTCCATTTCACTAAAATAATTGAAACTGATAATTAACGGAAACTTCAGAACTAAATACCGGGTTGAATTTCAAATCATTTGAAAATAATAGATAAATGTATATACTTACAACTTATATATCCAATTATATTTAAAACAATTTGAAATTTATATTTGTTTATCCAAATAAATCTGTAGTAAACTACTACAGTGGTCTTCCCACTTTGAAATTCGAAAATGAATGCCAATGATGCGTGCATTCATCACCGAAATTATTTCCCAGCGACATCGAGGGGAGTACAGAACTTATTTCTTTTCCAAAATTTCTTTAAAACATTACTTCCAAATTATATTAAAATATTTATATCAGAAAAATACTTCTAACAATATTATTATTATATTCCAAAATCATTCGAAAGAAATTTTCAAAACCCCGGAACTTTAAGTTCTAAATTTCCAGTTTCCATTATTTTTTTCCCTACCAATATTTATAAATTTTGCTACCTAACAACTAATATATTACAACCAAATATAACCTATATTCAAAACAAATATTGTGTCGGTCTGTCCAATTAAGTGTTTACAAATCCCTATTGATGTCAAGCGTCCTATGCACCAACCAGAATTTATAAATACAAAATGGAACAAATTAACACAATATTAAAACCTTTTTATAATACTAACAAATACGCTCTCTCATACATATACAACCAACGACTCATCATAGGGTATACTACCCTATCAGTAAAGAGTTAGACCCCATAAAGCTAAGGTTTATCGCAAAACCAAAGTTCTGATACCAAATGTAACATCCCTTTTTATACGTTTTAAATCGACGATAAACCACACACGTCAAACTAAAACCATACAAAAGGGCGAAGTGTTATTGGGGTGAATAAGAAAAAGGAAGAAAGAAAGAAAACAAACAGAATCTCGTAGCGGAATGAAAAAATATAATAATCAAATAACAGTTCATGAAGCTGTTTTACAAAACATTTGATTATACTTTACAACACGAATCAGAGTTACACATAAAAAAATAAAAAATACTGCAGCGAAACGGTATGATTGTAGTGGAATAATATAATAAATGATAGTAATACAGTCTTCGTCTTCATCCTCCAGAAATAAAATCTTCAAATCCTAAAATGCTCAAGCTGACCCGAGTGCATTGAAAAGACAAAACACTCGAGTCAGAACTAAAAGATCTTATGTAAGTTAAATTAATGGTAAATTATATGACTGGAAAGGCATCGGAGATGTTTATGGGATTTGACATCTCATATCCAGTGCCTAACGTGAGTGCAGTAACTTAAGAGATGTTCGGGATTCACATCTTGTAAGGATCCGTTAAACTATTTACTATGTAGTAATATACGCTACTATAATAATGTCTAAAAGTAAAATAAACTTACTTTAAAATAGTTTTAAGGGGTTACCCATGTAGCCCTTAACACGTAATAGTGCCACTAGTCTATACAGTACCGTAATACCTCCTGATCGGGAGGCTACGGTATAGGTACGACACAAATCAAACTCGTACAAGGCGCGCTAGGGTAGGTGACACGACACACAAGGCAATGCCAGGGTAGATATACCAATTACGCACACGGGGTGGTGGTAACGCGTAGCAACTACTACCGCCCACCTCGAGCCACACCCTAAATCAAAAATCAAAAGTGGCCACCAAATAAACTTCAAAGTCAGAATATAATAGCGAAGGAGTGTGTCCGATAAGAAGGGCTACCTCCTTGGCCTGAGATCGCTCCTGTTTTAGCCACCTTATGCCAATTCATGGGAGTCGGGTCCACGTATATACCTCAAAAGAACGCTGCCACCATCCTACTTTATTGTGGAATCTCCACCGCGTACACGGTTGTTAAAGTGGTTTTCGGAGTTGGTAGAAAGTATGACAACTTCCGATCCCGGTTTCTTCAACAACTAAACGTTATTATAACACCGCAGTTATTTTCAAAGTAGTTTATGCTTTAAAACCAAATATCATTGCCTTTTCAAAAACCAAATCAATACGATATCAGTTTCATTTCAAATATATCCTTTTCTAAAATCATAACACTTTCAAAGTTATAACATTTCGAAATCAAAACACTTGAATATAACATTTTCAAATTATAATACCTCGAAACTCATAACTTCGAAACATAACTTCCACCACTTAAATGGTTTAAATATTCAAAAACTTTATATAATTAAATAGCTTCTTCAATTTCATAAATCAATTCCAAAACAACTCGAATTTCTTTTAAACATATCTCAAATCATAAATTTCAATACAATTCAGTTTCCAAATGAATTATTCCAAATTATATCGATTTCAAAACAGATCTGATCCACAGAATACACCATTTCAAATCCAATATATTTCAAACTCTAAGTATTCACAATTTTAAACTAAGTTTGGTAATTACGATTGAACAATTCGCTCTTCTATTATTTAGTTTGAAATATTTTACATAATTAATCCATTACCATCAAAATAAAACTCAAATTACAAGTAACAAAATATTTCCTTCAATTTATTTATACTTGAAATATTCATTAAATTCACCCTAAACTAAAATCAAGTTATAAAATCATACCATTTAAAATTTCAAATTTAATAAATTTTACATTGTAACGACCCGTAAAATTCGATAATTAAATTTCTTAATTTAAGAAGATTTTGGTAACTTAATGTTGAAGAAAATAAAATTTAGTGAATTATTAATGGAAATAATAACTTGGATAAGACTGGTAAGTTAATTTTTAATAACTTGAATGTAACAGTATAAATGTAAGTTAATTGTTAATAACTTGGATGTAATTCCAATAAGTGAAACAATGTAAATGTTAATTATATTCTTATTGTAATAAAAGAATGTTACCAAGATGAAGTGATTAATTTGATTTAAAATCTTAATTAATGTGTGCATTAGTTTATAATAGGACATAAAAGGTAAATTAATAATTTAAAACGTTGGCTTACTAATAAAATAATGTATAAGGAATGGAAATGGAATAAATTAGTGTATGAACTAATGGTAGCACTTATTGTAAGCAAATAAGTAAATTTAAAATGTAACAATGCTAATTTCGGGTAATAAATTAATAGGTTGAATGAAATGACAATTAATGAAATTATTTAAATTGTAAAGTTATAATATAATAGATGGTAATTGGTTGGGAAGAATGAACATACAAGTATTATAAAAGGTAAAATGGTGACAAATGGTTGTTACCAGTTAATTCACCAATTACAAATAAAGATAATTAAATGACTTTAACGGTAATTAATATTATAACGGAAAGTGTGAATGTAAATTAAAAAGGAAACGTAAAATTTATTTATAAGGTAGTAATTGGTGTAATAGAAAGCATGAGACCAAGTAAATAAATTTATTGAGAATATTAATTGTAGTTAATGAATCAAAGAAATAGTAGCGGTCGTAAGTTACTATTTATTTGTCCTATTAATTTGTTGTAACTGTTATATTTGGGAATAAGATTTTATTATAAGTAAACAAAGGTAAGTATTGTATGAATATATGACTTAATGTATGATTTATGGTAATAGAATGAATCCATATGATGTGAGTAATTTTGATAAATAGTTGAAATAATAAGCCTAAGTGAAATTTTAAGGCTATGGTAACAATCAACATAAATTACCAGAATATATATAGTCTACCAAATTAATTGTAAAACAATTACATTTAAATGAAAATAAATGTCTCATTTATGAGGGTAAGAACTGTAATTGTAAAGTGCAAATGTACGGAAGTGCATATTTTATTCATAAGATAATATAAAGGAATGAAACCTATTTGAATGAATTAATTAAGGTTCTAACTATAATAAATATATATATTTGACAACTTCAATATATTTGGAAATAATAGTTAATACAAAGGGAAGTTGGAAATTTGAATATACTAATGGAATGAAATGTGAGACAGTTGTTAACTACATTACAAAGTAATAATGGACTCAGTTAAAGGGTTGGAATTTAATCTAATCATTTTAATTGGAATATATTAAAATTAATTGGATTCAATTTATAATAAAGGGATTATTTTAAGTAAATGAAATAAATACTATAATTGGTGAATTAATTTACTTTAAATTGATATGGGAATTGGTTTTAAAGGATTATAAATTACTAAAGTAATACTAGATGATTAAAATTATGAATTATAGAGTTTGAATTTAAATAGTGAATTAATTTATTTAATATTAATTTATATAATGTAACTGGAAAAATAGCTATTTTGGCCACTGATTCGGATTTCGACAAAACCAGTTTCATCGGATCCGTAATGGTGAATTATTGTAGGATTTCAAGTTTCATTGCGATCAGACATGTCGTTTGATCGTACGAACTCGAAACGCCATGAAATCAATTGAAATCAAGTTGAAAAATATTAATTTCAGCATAACTTCTTCATACGATGGAATTTGGACATGAAACCTTTTCCATTGCGTTTAAAATATTTTAAAACATCAATTTTGATATATGGGTTGACCCAATTTCGTTCCAGAGTCGAAACGGGCTTTTCGGGCCATTCATCGTTCAGCGCGTATATCCAACCGTGTCCATCTATTCTATTCGAATTTGTCTATATATATCCGGTTATAAACCCTAGCCTACTTCTATTTCTCATTTGTCTGTTCGTATAGTTCAACTATCTCTCTTCCTCAATGGCAGACAAACAAATTCTAGATCCAAATACAATTCCAAATCAAATCAAAAGTTAAAATTTCAAACTCCACAATATATGCCAAATTTTATATCAATTCGAAGCTCTCGAAGAGCGCATATCATTTCTGTTTTTAGTTTTTCGATCTGGGCCTTGATGTGATCGGAACTGGGCGAATTAGCGTCGGCCGTTCATCGCGTTGTGATGAACGTCGATGGATCGTCGATTGAATGACATGGGGTCGTGGAGAACATCGAGTGGAGCGCATCAGACTGAGGCGTTCGTCAAGCCAACGGTCGGATCGACGAGAAAATTCGATTAGGGTTTTAAAAATCAAGGTGGCGGCTGTTCATTTTGGACGAGGTCGAGGCTCGACGCGGCGATGGGGGAAGCTGCGCGTGGGTGGCGACGTGAACCAGGGCGTGCGGTGATGACCGAAATCGATGGCGGCCGTTGATGTTGCGGAGCGTGTGTGAAGCGAACGTGAGCTGGGTAGGTTAACTGGAAGGGACGAGTTCCTGTAGCACGTTGTGATGTAGGGGTGACGTGGCATGGGATAAAAGTATACGTTTTTTTTTTGTTTTTTTCTTCTTTTATTTTTAATTTTAATTTTGAATTCAATTGTTCAAACTTGAATATCTTTCGCATACGATGTCAGATTTACACGTGGTTTCCTCCGCTAGGTTCGT
Organism: Allium cepa; assembly: GCA_030765085.1. Taxonomy (NCBI): domain Eukaryota; kingdom Viridiplantae; phylum Streptophyta; class Magnoliopsida; order Asparagales; family Amaryllidaceae; genus Allium; species Allium cepa. The sequence goes on along the minus strand of CM060940.1, from coordinate 209,791,382 downwards.
ATTGGAATTCCGGACATTGTGGCGCTGATTTGAATGAATTCAGAGGCCGTTCAATTTTTGGGTTTAAATTGGATTTAAATTCAATTCAAAGTCAAAAGGTGAGTGTTTTAACCCACTCACAACTTCTAAAATTTCTTATGTTTATTAAATTAAATTTTATTGTAATTATGCATTTATTTATGACTGTTTTTATATTGTTTTAATCATCATCTCAGTTATTGCATTTATTTAAATTAAATCATTATTTAATTTATTATTGAATATAACTGCCAGTTAATTACCTGTTAAATATTATCAGTTATATATTGATAGTTGATTGATTATTTGGATGATGATTATGATGGATATATGATTTTATTATGGGTGAATGGATGTTTATTTATATCATCATAATCTGCAAGTTCTTTATTGCTTTGTCATTATTGATTCGGGATTGCGGTTTGAAATGATATATAATCGTATTTTTATATTAAATTACGGATTGAAATGATAAATATCTGTATTACTTGACCATAGGATAGAAAATTATATACAGACGCCGTCGGTCTATATATGTATATATAAATATTTTGAAATGATTTCTATCATTTTGGAGAGAAATATGTGGTTTAATAAATAATAAATTTTAATATTATATAAATATTATTTTTATATATATAGTTAAATTCTTGAATTTAAGCTATGTATAAATTTATGTAATAAAAATAAGTTTATTCATGGAGGTTGATTGTTTTATATTATATGGTTAAGTATTTGTTTAAGATATTATATATATATATAGAGATTTTTAATGACTTAAATAAAAATTAAGTTGGAAGATAAATATGAAATTGGTTTAATTTGAATTAATTAAGAATTTTACTCGAATAAATGTGATTTGAAATCTAAATAAAATTGGGATTTTAAAGGGTATGATTCTTATAACTTGATTTGGTTTAAAGTGATTTAAATGAATATAAAGTTAAGATAAATGTATATATCAAGTTAAACAAATTGAAAGAATATCCAGTTGTTTGAAGTTAAAAGTTTTACTTAAATTATATTGGATTTATTAAGTAAACATTTCAAATATAAGTAATAGTAATTGAAATTAATATATATATGGAATTATCAAAGAACTAGTTTTGAAATGGTGGAATATGTAAAGCTTTGATATATATAAATTGAAATGGTTTATTTGGAGGTTCAAATCGGTATTTGGAATTTATTTGTGATATTGAAGAAGCTATTTTATTATATAAAATAATTTAATATTTAAACTATTTAAGTATGAGAAGTTATGTTTCAAAGCTATGGGTTTCGAGGTATATAGATTTGAAAGTGCTATGATTTTGGAAAAGGATATATTTGAAATAAAAATGATATCATATTGATTTGGGTTTTTAAAAACAGAAATGACATCGTATTTACATGGTTTTGAAATGGATATTATATTCTGGTTTTAAAGTATAAGTTATTTTGAAATGACCGCGGAGTTATAATAACGTTTGGTTGTTAAAGAGACCGAGATTGGAAGTTGTCATACTCTCTGCCAACTCCGAAAACCACTTTAACAACCGTATACGCGGTGGAGATTCCAGAATGAAGTAGGATGGCGGCGGCGTTTACTTTGAGGTAAATACGTGGACCTGACTCCCGTGAGTTGGCATAAGGTGGCTAAAACAGGAGCGATCGATGGGCTAATGAGGTAGCACCTTCGATCGGACACATCCCTTCGATATTATACTTTGACTTTTGGATTTATTCGGTGGCCACTTTTGATTTCTTTTATTTGGGGGTGTGGCTCAAGGTGGGCGATAGCTGTGGCTATGCGTTACCACCGGCCCGGAAGCGTAATTGGTATATCTACCTTGGCATTGCCTAGTTGTGCCGTGTCATCTACCCTAGCGCGCCTTGTACGAGTTTCTGTTTTGTCGTACCTATGGAGTATCCTCTGGTAGCCTCCCGATCAGGAGGTATTACAGTACTGTATAGACTATTGGCACTATTATGTGTTAAGGAGTATATTGGGTCACTCCTTAATGCTATTTAAAAGTAAGTTTATTTTACAATAGACATTATTATAATAGCAAAATGTTAATAATAGTAAATTGTTTAACGGATCCTTAGGAGATGTGAATCCCAAGCATCTTTTAAATTACTGCACTCATATGTATTTCTGTTGATTTAACTCACATAAGATATTTTAGTTCTGACTCGAGTGTTTTGTCTTTTCAATTCGCTCGGGTCAGCCTGAGCATTTCAGGATTTTGAAGACCTTACTTCTGGAGGACGAAGAAGATTTTAGTACTATTATATATTACATTAGTCCACTACATCACATTTGTTCCGCTGCATTATTAGTTGTTTTCTCTGGCATATGTAACTCTGATATGTATTGTATAAATATAATCAAATATTTTGTGAACAGCTTCATGAATTGTATATTTGATTATTATATTTTATCGTTCCGCTACAAGATTCTATTTTGTTTTTTTTCTTCCCCTGTTTTTTCTTATTTACCCCATAAAAATCCACCCTTCTGTATGGTTTAAGTCTGACGTGTGTGGTTTATCGTCGATTTTAAGCGTACAAAAAGTCGGGACGTTACATCTGGTAACAAAGCCTAGTTTAGCGATAAACCTTAGCTTTGTGGGTCTGACTCTTTATTAATAGTGTAGTAATACCCTATGGGAGTCGCTGAGCATATATATATGAGTGAGCGTATTTGTTAGTGTTATAAAAAGGTTTTTAATATTGTGTTAATTTGTTCCGTTTTGTATTTATAAATTCTGGTTGATGCATGGGACACTATGACATCAATAGGGGTTTCTAAACACTTAATATGACAGACCGACGTAATATTTGTTTTAATATAGGTGAACGAAATAATTTTTCCTACTATATTTTCTATATATAAAATAGATTTTATAAATAAGATATATATATATATATATATATATATATATATATGGTTGCAATATATTGGTTGTTAGGTTATGAAATTTATAAATAATAGTTGAAATAAGATTGAAATTGAAATAAATAAAATTGGAAATTTAGAACTTAAGTTTTGGTGTTTTGAAAATTTATTTCAAATGATTTTGGGATATAATAATAATATTTTAGAAGTATTTTCTGATTTAAATATTTCAAAATTATTTGAAAGAGTTGCTTTAAAGAAACTTTGGAAAGTAATAAGTCTTGTACTCCCCTCTCTATCGCTGGAAAATAATTTCAGCGATGAGTGCATGCATCATCGACATTCATTTTCGAGTTTCAAAGTGGAAAGGCCGCTGTAGTAGTTCTACCGCAGATTTATTTTTGATAAACAAATATAAAATTCTAATTGTTTTAAATATAATTGGATGTATGAATACGTTTATCTATTATTTTAAATAATATGAAATTAAACCCGGCATTTAGTTCTTAAGTTTCCGTTAATTAATAGTTCAATTATTGTAGTGAAATGGAAAGTAACTAATTAATAATTGGAACCTCTAATGAAAATAAGAATTAAGTTAATGTTTAAAGTTATTTATAAATAATAAGTACAAAAGATGGATAGTAAGTAAAACATCTTGAGTTTAAGATGAGTATTTGAAACCATTGATAAATAAGAAGATTTAATGCTAGGTTATAAATGGTATTAAATGAAATTTGAAATTGTAACCTATGAAATAAAGGATATAATCATTGAACATTAAATTAATTAAAAGAAATGGGATAAACTTGTATGATTTTCAATTACATCCTTAAAAGCATATATATAACTTACCCAACAATAAAAGTCGCAATGTTTAATAAGAAATGGTAATAAAATATTATATAAGTAAAAATTTGAAATAATGAAAGTATTCAATGAAATTCCGTAATAAATGAGAATTTGGTGTTGTTAGGAACTTAAGTGTAATTGAAAGACCGCTAGTTAAAATAGAAAGGTAAGTACTATAAATGGAATTTAGTAATAAATGAAGGTAAATAAATGAAAACTGTAAGAAATAAAATGTAAAATAAAAATATAAATCATTATATGAATGAAAAAGAAATCAAACAACTAATGTATGAAATAAAATTAATAATAAGTAAATTTGATTTGTTGTTTGGAATTGTCGTTTGTTTTGGTTTATGGTAGTTTGGGCAAGGATACTTTAAAATTGTTTGGATGTATGAATAATCTATTTAGTTTCATCTAAGACTGTTGAGTAAATGATGTACTTAGTATTTATTTTCATTCCGTACAATTTAAAATGTAACGACCCGTAATTTTCGTTAATTCAATTTAGTCATTTTAATAGGATTTAAATAATTTAAGTTAGAAAGAAATTAAGATCTGTGATTTTTTTGAAGCAAATGACTAAATGAAATGAAACCATGGGAATTTAAGTCTAAGAATTTCCAGTTGGAACAAAATGACGAGAAATTTAAGTGCTGTAAATTGTTATTTATAGGCTAAGAAATTAATATAAGAAAACAAATGGGAAGATTTCATTTATTTCATGGTTTTAATTCGTTTTTCTTTAATAAGTTGTAATTGAATTTAGTAGAAAATAATATGTATTAAACCTACTTATAGAATTCGAAGCTAATTCAAACGAATTTAAGTAGTGAAAAGGCTTTACCTGTATATATATTTAATATGAGAAATAAATGGGAATATTAAATTAATTTAATGCAGTAAAGGAATGAAAACGGTAATTAGAATAAATTAAGGAATTCTGTAACGCAAGTAATAAATCTGTACCTTGAATGAACGTTTCACTTTGATAAATTATTTAAATGAGATGACTTAATAAATAAATAATTAGGTCAATTGGTATGTGGTGAAATTTGATGTTGAAATATTTTGTAGATAAGGGTTTAGGTGGAATGGGTTAATTTATTAAATAAAGGATAGAAATCATATAAAACGTTAAGCAAGTTGATTAATGTTGTAACGTAAGGTGTAAATGTAAATTCCAATGGAAACGTATCCTTATTTTAGGTAGAAATTTCAGGTATATTGATAAAGTGGAGTATATACACTTAGTAATAAATTTAGTACAGGAAAAACGAAATGGAAATATTGAATTTATTTAATTCGTATATATATTACCTATTTATATGGCCTATTAAATTTAATCGGATATCAATGGCAATTAATTCCTTAAATTAGTGCAATCAATGTATGATTAATTGATAACGATGAAAAGGTTGATTATATTCAGTGTGAACAACGTAAAATATCATCATAGCATGATACTTGGTTTGAATAGAAGGGTGAAATTGGGAATCAAATTTTATTTAATGATAATAACGTTAGTATTGGTTAATAAATAGATTTCAATGCAGTAACCAAATAAATGGAATAAGATGAGTATATATTGCATAGAAATGAAATGTAAATTGTCACATTTGGTAGGAGCTAATTTTTAGAAACATATAAATGTTGAATCAGTAAATATTAAATTCCATTTAATATAAGAATTCAAAAGTGGAAGATTTACATTTGGATTGGAAATTGGATAGTTATTAATTAAAAGTGACCATTGAATAAATTTATGCAAACGTGATATAATGTTAATAGATGGGGATCAACTTTTATTTATGTGGTTAAGGGAATTTAATTTCTATAGTATGATAATCGAAATTAATGGAAGATATAACCATGTCAATTATGCATATAAGGTAATAAGGTAATGAAACCGAGGTAAATTAATTAATTGAGACTTTAAGTAAAATTAACGTGTGGAATTGACCAAGGTTCAATAAAATGAGAATTTGATTGGTTATATTTATTGGTTGAGAAAGGTAAATGTGTATTTGGGGAATAAATTTAGTCAGACTTAAATATTGAATTTAATTAATTAATATATATGATAAATGATGATTAAATAAAAACCCAATACTCTATATATATGTATAATATTTGAGTGAAAATAATAATACACTTATAAATGTGGAATTAAGAGTTTACAACAACTATTTTGAGTAAAGAAATTGTTCATTCAAGTAAATTTGAAACATCGCAATAGGTGTAGATTAAGTGTTGCGTTAAATAAATTATAAATGAATAAATTTATAGAAACGTAGGAACGGAGGAATGAACATTATAGTAACGTAAAACGTATTGTTGGATAATAATTAAGTATAGACTTGTAAATTTGATGTATGACAATAAATTTTGTACGAAAATCTTTCTATTAGTTGATAAGTCTTATTTTGATCAATTTAAAGGAATACACCAAATTTTGTAGTTAGTACGGAATATTGATGAGTGAATGAATAAGATGAAACAAAGGTGGAATGTATTAGTTGAGGTTTTAAGTTATTTATGTGATAAGTTACCAAAATTACAATTTTATCTAAATACAGTAATTTATGCAAACAAAAGATGAACATTTTGAAATATTACCACAGTGATATATAAAAGAAACGTTAACTATGTAGTTGGAGAAAAATTGATATATTTTGATTGGATAATAGAAATCAAGTTATTTATATAATTAGATTTAAGATGAGAGTATAAGTATATGATTTAATAATTGGGTTTTGCGAATAAAATTTATAATTCCCAAATAATAAGAAAACGCAGAGGTTAACACTGCGAAATTTATATACTTATAAATTTTAATTCACATCCAAGCTTGCTAAATTATTTGAAATTGATTGGATTATATAAGTAATGAAATTTGGCCAATATTTAAAGTTGAAAGAAAATTTGGATTTTATGATTTATTTTAATTTATTTAATAAATATTAAAAATAGCCATTTTTGTCACGGACTCGGATTTCGACGAAACCAGTTTCATCGGATCCGTAACGGTGAATTATAATAATGTTTCAAGTTTCGTAGCGATCGGACTTGTCGTTTGATCGTACGGACTCGAAACGCCTTGAAATTTACGCATTTTGAAATCAATGTGAAATTTTTGTTTTTTTGGCATAACTTCTTCATACGATCGAATTTGGTCGCGAAACTTTTTCCATTGCGTTCAGAATATTTTAAAACACCTATTTGGATATATAGTTTTAACAAATCCGACTCCGGAGGCATAGCGGGCTTTTTGGACCATGGTTTGTCACGAACGTTCGCGTATCCAGTCTAGCTACCCTACCTCTAGCCTATCTATAAATATACATCTATAAACCCTAGCTCCTTTCTTTTTCATTTGCTGTACGTTCATTTCTTCACTCTTTTCTCTTCCCCAAATGTATACATCTCAGATCCAATTCCAGATCCATCCACAGTTCAAAATCAAAAGTCAAAACTCAAAAATTTCAGAAAATTCCAGAAAAAATATATGTTGAAGTATTCGATACGCGTAATATACTGGTGAAATTCGTTTTTCAATTGGAGCTGTCGTTCATCCAGAATAAATTCAAACAGCCCCAAAACCGTTCATCATCGCCGTAACAAAAGTTGTCGGATCGGAAAAACATTTCTGGGTTTTGACGAGGGAACGAAGGTGATCGCATCCATGTGATTTGTTTCGCGAATCGACGGTTGGATTGACGGCAAAACTCGACTAGGTTTTCAGATTTAAGGGCGTGCGTGCGTTCCTGGGTTGGTGCTTACTGGGGAAAGGAAGGGTGCGTGGATGAAGAAATTAAGTGAAGGTGAATATGTGTCGTTTTCTATTTATTTTCAATTTGAATTCAATCATCATTTTTCGCCATAACTTTCTCATACGAAGTCGGATTCACACGAATTTTTTTTTTGTTAGGATCGTAATTTAATTCCGGACTCGATGACGCTGGTTTGGACGAATTCTGAGACGGTCAAATTTTTGGGTTTAAATTGAATTTAAATTCGATTTAAATTCAAAAGGTGAGTGTTTTAACCCACTCACAACTACTAGAAGCTTTTATGTTTGTTAAATAAATTTTAGAAATGAATAGAAATTTAATTATGAGCTTTGGTATGATATTTCATTTATATCTGTTGAATTGCATTTTATTGAATTTAACTGTTAATATAATTGATTTATTGCGTGTTAACTAGTTGTTAGAAATTATTGTTGCATATGAATTGCTAGTTAACAGTTGTATAAATCATTACTGAATAAACTGTTAGATTAATAGTTGATAAATTTAATTTGAATAAACTGCCAGTTATCCCCTGTTATATATGATCATATATATATATATATATATATATATATATATATATATATATATTGTTATTGATTGATATTGGTTGATGGTTGCGATTGGATGATGGATGTTGTTGATGAATGGATGTTTATTGCATATCATTAAATTGCAAATTATCATGCATATTTCATTTTTCGGGATTGTGGTTTGAAATGATATATAACCGCAAATTTTTATTTTTAAATTGCGGATTGAAATGATAAATATCTGTATCACTTGTCCATAGGATAGAGAACTATATACAGGCACCGCGGTCTATATATAACTATTTTTAAAATGTGATTTCTATGGTTTGGATGAAATACGGTTTATAAAATCTTAAATTTTATACTGAATAAATGTTTTCTTCCATATTTATATACATATGAAGTTGAAAATTTTGAAATAAAAAGGTGTATAAATCTCTTTATTAAAATGGAAGAAAATTTAGAAAATGGAGTTTGGTAAATTTATATCCTATGTTTAAATGTAAAATTGGAAATTTTAAGATATGATATTTGTAATTGGATTTTCCCAAAATAAATAGAAAGGGATATTCTAGTATAATTTGAAGTGGAAAAATTCTATATATATATATATATATATATATATATATATATATTACTAGAAATTGAAATCTTATTAATTATGGATTTTATATGAATGGTCAAGATTAATTAATAGAATAGTGATTTTGAAAGGATAAAAGAAAATCCAATTTTAGTTGAAATATTAATGCTCAAAAATGGATATAAATATATATAAAAATTGAAATGGTTTTGGGACTTGAAGTAATATTTCGGATTTTGGTTTAACTTTAAAGATAATTTATTTCTTTATAAAGCAACAGTAAGGTTAAACCTTTTTAATTCGCATACCGTTGAATATCCAAACCATTTAGTTTTGAAAATAATGGTTTTAAAATACTATGAATTTTCGAAGAATTATGTTGAAAGTTACAAACAGAATATTGATTACATGGGATATTAAATAATAAAAAGTGACATAATTTTTGGAAAGGAATATTTTATTTGGGATATGATATCATTGATTTGGGTTTAAAAAAAAAAATAATATCAAAATGAATCTTTTTGGGTTTTAAAGAAGAAATGATATCGTAATATTATGGTTTTGAAATGGATTATATTCTGGTTTTAAAGTACAAACTATTTTTAAATGACCGCGGTGTTATAATAACGATGGGTTGGCAAAGAGACCGGGATCGGATATGGACATACTCTCTGTCGATACCGAAAACCACTTTGACTAACCGTGTACGCGGTGGAGATTCCAGAATGAAGTAGGTGGTGGCGACGTTTCCTGTAAGGTAAATACGTGGACCCAACTCCCGTGAGTTGGCATAAGGTGGCTAAAACAGGAGCGATTCTCAGGCCAATGAGGTCATTCCTCTGATCGGACGCTCCTCTTCGATATTATACTTTGACTTGGATTTGATTCAGTGGCCACTTCTATATTTTGATTTTGGGGAGTTAGTCCGAGGTGGGCGGTAACTGCGGCTACGCGTTTCCACCAGCCTGGATAGCAATTGGTATATCTACCCTGGCATTGCCTAGTTGTGCCGTGTCACCTACCATATCGAGCCTTTACTACGAGTTTCTATTTGTGTCGTACCTATGGAGTATCCTCTGGTAGCTTCCCGATCAGGAGGTATTACGGTACTGTATAGACTATTGGCATTTTACGTGTTAAGGTGGAAAATGTAAAGCCTTAACGCTATTTAAAAGTAAGTTTATTTTATAAATAGACACTATTATAATAGCGCAATATACTACATAGTAAATAGTTTAACGGATCCTTAGGAGATGTAAATCCCGAGCATCTCTTGAGTTACTGTACTCATATTTATTTCTGTTTATTTAACTCACATAAGATATTCTAGTCTGACTCGAGTGTTTTTGTCTTTTCAAATTCGCTCGGGTCAGTCCGAGCATTTCAGGATAGCAGATTTAGCTTGGAGGACGAAGACGAAGATTCAGCATTACTTTATATATAGTATTGCACCACACACTCTTTATATTCCGCTGCATTGTTGTATTGGTATGTGTAACTCTGATGTTCATTGTATAAGTGAAATAACTGTTTTGTAAACTGTTTGAACTTTATATTTATTATTATATTTTATCCTTCCGCTGTGAGATTCTATTTTGTTTTATTCCTTCTCTGTTTTTCTGATCTACCCCATAACACTCCGTCCTTGCGTAGGCTTTGAATTGGCACGTGTGTCGTTTTAAAGTGTGCGAAAAGGCGGGATGTTACAGTTGGTATCAGAGCTTTGGTTTAGCGATAAACCTTGGCTTTGTGGGGTTTGACTCTTTGTTAATAGGGTAGTAATATCCTATGGGAGTCACTGAGCGTATATATATGAGAGAGCGTACTTGTTAGTGTTATAAAAAGATTTTTATATTGTGTTAATCTGTTCCGCTTTGTATTTATAAATTCTGGTTGATGCATGGGACGCTATGTCATCAATAGGGATTTCTAAACACTTAATAGGACAGACCGACATAATATTTGTTTTTAATATAGGTGAATGAAACAATTTTGCCTATTATATCTTCTATATATAAAAATAGTTTTATAAAGATATATATATATATATATATATATATTTGGTTGCTATAGATTGGGTGTTAGAAAATAAAAATATCTATAATAACTGAAGCTAAGTTGAAATTATGATAAATCAAATTGGAAATTTTAGAACTTAAGTCCGGGATTTTTCCAAATATGTTTTCAAAGAATTTATGAAAAATAATGGTTCGGTTTATAAGTATTTTCTTATATAAATATTTCGTATAAATTGGAAGAATTGTTTGAAAGAAGATTTTGGAGAAAATAAATTTTTGTACTTTCCTCTCTGTCGCTGGAAAATAAATTCGGTGATGACGGCCGCATCATCGACTTTCATTTTCGAGTTTCGAAGGGAAAAGGCCACTGTAGTAAATTCTACTGCAGATTTATTTTGAAATTTTCTAAAAATTTTCTTTTATTGTTCTAAATATAATTAGAGATATAAAAGTTGCAAGAAATTAATTATCTATTATTTTGAAATAAATTGAAATTTAACCCGGTATTTAATTCTAAATTTTTCCGTTAATTAATTGTTTAAAATTTGTTAGTGAAATAAAAGTTAAGTAATAAATGAATTGAAACCTCTAATTGAAATAAGAGAATAACTGCAAAGCTATAAAGAGGAATTTGCATACATATGAGACAAAGGGTAATATGAATAAACATTAAATTTAATTAAAAGAATGGAGACTAAACTTGTATAAGTTCAATTGCAATTTCCTTAACATAAATAACTTACCCAAATATAAAAGTTGAAGTGTTAAATGAGAAACTGGAATTGAATATTTTACAAGTAGGAATTTAGGAAAAATGAAGTATTCAATAAATTACTGCTATAATAAGAATTCAATGGTATAAACTTAAGTTATAATTAAAATTTTGCTGAAAATAAGTTAAGAATTATTAATAGGTGAAATGAACTTAAAGCAAATAAAATGAAATTCTAAATAAGAATTGATTGTAGGATTATTAGTTTAAGATGTCTTAAGTCTCCCCTATTCCAATATAATGGAAAGTAGGAAAAATTGAAATGACTACAATTAATAGTTGATGAATAAATAAAAACTTCCACTTATAAGAATGAATGTTAGCAGATTAAGAATTTAAGGGAAATCTTACAAGTGAAGAGTAAGGAAATGAAGATATTCAAAATCTTTGTTGTTATTAATGAGAATTATTTTATAAACTTAAGAAATAAAAAGGAAATACAAATATAATAAATTTGGTGATAATTGGAAAATAAAACTTGTAAGAACAAAGAAATCCCTCATAAATGAAGGGAAGAAAATCAAACCACTGAAATATGAAATAAATGTATAATAAGCTATTTTGGTGTTGATTTGAATTGTTTGGTTGATGTATGGTTATTGGGTAAGGAATTTTGAAGTTGTTGGATGGAGAAATAATCTATCTTTGTTCCATCTAAGACTGTTGAGTAAAGGATGCACTTGATAGTTATTTCTCACTCCGTAAAATTTCAGAATTTGAACCCGAACAACTAATGGTTGTTGATGGAATGATTGTTGTTTGTGGTGTGTGCTGTTTGTTAAAAGGTATGGTTGTTGCATTTGATTTGGATATGAATGATTGAATCTACCCAAACATTTCACTGTAATATAGATATTTAACCTTTAGATTATATAAGTGAATACAGGGGTTGGAAGCAACTGCTACTGCTTTTGGTTCCAAAATAATAAGCGTATTGCCTGACAAATAGGTACGTTTTCGGATTACGATTAAAGCGCTATTTATATATTTTCCCCTGTGGGATATTTTATTTTGGATATATATGTAATATATTTGTATATTTGGATATTATATTTTCTCCAGAGTCCCTCCGTACAAAGGAGACTCTGCCAAAAATTTTCGTAAATTTTGGACTTAGAATTTTGTTGAAATTGTTTTCCAACTTTAATAATTCAAGTATTAAAAGACATAATGATTATAAAACAAGTGTAATTCATTAAAGGAAATTAATTTAGTAAATTATTGTTATAAGTTAATATTTGAAATTAGATATACTGTTTATTCTTCCTTCTCCCTTCCTTTTCCTTTTCGGGGACGAAAAGTTTTGAGTGGGGGAGAGTGTAACGACCCGTAGTTTTCGTTAATTCAATTTAGTCATTTTAATAGGATTTAAATAATTTAAGTTAGAAAGAAATTAAGATCTGTGATTTTTTTGAAGCAAATGACTAAATGAAATGAAACCATGGGAATTTAAGTCTAAGAATTTCCAGTTGGAACAAAATGACGAGAAATTTAAGTGCTGTAAATTGTTATTTATAGGCTAAGAAATTAATATAAGAAAACAAATGGGAAGATTTCATTTATTTCATGGTTTTAATTCGTTTTTCTTTAATAAGTTGTAATTGAATTTAGTAGAAAATAATATGTATTAAACCTACTTATAGAATTCGAAGCTAATTCAAACGAATTTAAGTAGTGAAAAGGCTTTACCTGTATATATATTTAATATGAGAAATAAATGGGAATATTAAATTAATTTAATGCAGTAAAGGAATGAAAACGGTAATTAGAATAAATTAAGGAATTCTGTAACGCAAGTAATAAATCTGTACCTTGAATGAACGTTTCACTTTGATAAATTATTTAAATGAGATGACTTAATAAATAAATAATTAGGTCAATTGGTATGTGGTGAAATTTGATGTTGAAATATTTTGTAGATAAGGGTTTAGGTGGAATGGGTTAATTTATGAAATAAAGGATAGAAATCATATAAAACGTTAAGCAAGTTGATTAATGTTGTAACGTAAGGTGTAAATGTAAATTCCAATGGAAACGTATCCTTATTTTAGGTAGAAATTTCAGGTATATTGATAAAGTGGAGTATATACACTTAGTAATAAATTTAGTACAGGAAAAACGAAATGGAAATATTGAATTTATTTAATTCGTATATATATTACCTATTTATATGGCCTATTAAATTTAATCGGATATCAATGGCAATTAATTCCTTAAATTAGTGCAATCAATGTATGATTAATTGATAACGATGAAAAGGTTGATTATATTCAGTGTGAACAACGTAAAATATCATCATAGCATGATACTTGGTTTGAATAGAAGGGTGAAATTGGGAATCAAATTTTATTTAATGATAATAACGTTAGTATTGGTTAATAAATAGATTTCAATGCAGTAACCAAATAAATGGAATAAGATGAGTATATATTGCATAGAAATGAAATGTAAATTGTCACATTTGGTAGGAGCTAATTTTTAGAAACATATAAATGTTGAATCAGTAAATATTAAATTCCATTTAATATAAGAATTCAAAAGTGGAAGATTTACATTTGGATTGGAAATTGGATAGTTATTAATTAAAAGTGACCATTGAATAAATTTATGCAAACGTGATATAATGTTAATAGATGGGGATCAACTTTTATTTATGTGGTTAAGGGAATTTAATTTCTATAGTATGATAATCGAAATTAATGGAAGATATAACCATGTCAATTATGCATATAAGGTAATAAGGTAATGAAACCGAGGTAAATTAATTAATTGAGACTTTAAGTAAAATTAACGTGTGGAATTGACCAAGGTTCAATAAAATGAGAATTTGATTGGTTATATTTATTGGTTGAGAAAGGTAAATGTGTATTTGGGGAATAAATTTAGTCAGACTTAAATATTGAATTTAATTAATTAATATATATGATAAATGATGATTAAATAAAAACCCAATACTCTATATATATGTATAATATTTGAGTGAAAATAATAATACACTTATAAATGTGGAATTAAGAGTTTACAACAACTATTTTGAGTAAAGAAATTTTTCATTCAAGTAAATTTGAAACATCGCAATAGGTGTAGATTAAGTGTTGCGTTAAATAAATTATAAATGAATAAATTTATAGAAACGTAGGAACGGAGGAATGAACATTATAGTAACGTAAAACGTATTGTTGGATAATAATTAAGTATAGACTTGTAAATTTGATGTATGACAATAAATTTTGTACGAAAATCTTTCTATTAGTTGATAAGTCTTATTTTGATCAATTTAAAGGAATACACCAAATTTTGTAGTTAGTACGGAATATTGATGAGTGAATGAATAAGATGAAACAAAGGTGGAATGTATTAGTTGAGGTTTTAAGTTATTTATGTGATAAGTTACCAAAATTACAATTTTATCTAAATACAGTAATTTATGCAAACAAAAGATGAACATTTTGAAATATTACCACAGTGATATATAAAAGAAACGTTAACTATGTAGTTGGAGAAAAATTGATATATTTTGATTGGATAATAGAAATCAAGTTATTTATATAATTAGATTTAAGATGAGAGTATAAGTATATGATTTAATAATTGGGTTTTGCGAATAAAATTTATAATTCCCAAATAATAAGAAAACGCAGAGGTTAACACTGCGAAATTTATATACTTATAAATTTTAATTCACATCCAAGCTTGCTAAATTATTTGAAATTGATTGGATTATATAAGTAATGAAATTTGGCCAATATTTAAAGTTGAAAGAAAATTTGGATTTTATGATTTATTTTAATTTATTTAATAAATATTAAAAATAGCCATTTTTGTCACGGACTCGGATTTCGACGAAACCAGTTTCATCGGATCCGTAACGGTGAATTATAATAATGTTTCAAGTTTCGTAGCGATCGGACTTGTCGTTTGATCGTACGGACTCGAAACGCCTTGAAATTTACGCATTTTGAAATCAATGTGAAATTTTTGTTTTTTTGGCATAACTTCTTCATACGATCGAATTTGGTCGCGAAACTTTTTCCATTGCGTTCAGAATATTTTAAAACACCTATTTGGATATATAGTTTTAACAAATCCGACTCCGGAGGCATAGCGGGCTTTTTGGACCATGGTTTGTCACGAACGTTCGCGTATCCAGTCTAGCTACCCTACCTCTAGCCTATCTATAAATATACATCTATAAACCCTAGCTCCTTTCTTTTTCATTTGCTGTACGTTCATTTCTTCACTCTTTTCTCTTCCCCAAATGTATACATCTCAGATCCAATTCCAGATCCATCCACAGTTCAAAATCAAAAGTCAAAACTCAAAAATTTCAGAAAATTCCAGAAAAAATATATGTTGAAGTATTCGATACGCGTAATATACTGGTGAAATTCGTTTTTCAATTGGAGCTGTCGTTCATCCAGAATAAATTCAAACAGCCCCAAAACCGTTCATCATCGCCGTAACAAAAGTTGTCGGATCGGAAAAACATTTCTGGGTTTTGACGAGGGAACGAAGGTGATCGCATCCATGTGATTTGTTTCGCGAATCGACGGTTGGATTGACGGCAAAACTCGACTAGGTTTTCAGATTTAAGGGCGTGCGTGCGTTCCTGGGTTGGTGCTTACTGGGGAAAGGAAGGGTGCGTGGATGAAGAAATTAAGTGAAGGTGAATATGTGTCGTTTTCTATTTATTTTCAATTTGAATTCAATCATCATTTTTCGCCATAACTTTCTCATACGAAGTCGGATTCACACGAATTTTTTTTTTGTTAGGATCGTAATTTAATTCCGGACTCGATGACGCTGGTTTGGACGAATTCTGAGACGGTCAAATTTTTGGGTTTAAATTGAATTTAAATTCGATTTAAATTCAAAAGGTGAGTGTTTTAACCCACTCACAACTACTAGAAGCTTTTATGTTTGTTAAATAAATTTTAGAAATGAATAGAAATTTAATTATGAGCTTTGGTATGATATTTCATTTATATCTGTTGAATTGCATTTTATTGAATTTAACTGTTAATATAATTGATTTATTGCGTGTTAACTAGTTGTTAGAAATTATTGTTGCATATGAATTGCTAGTTAACAGTTGTATAAATCATTACTGAATAAACTGTTAGATTAATAGTTGATAAATTTAATTTGAATAAACTGCCAGTTATCCCCTGTTATATATGATCATATATATATATATATATATATATATATATTGTTATTGATTGATATTGGTTGATGGTTGCGATTGGATGATGGATGTTGTTGATGAATGGATGTTTATTGCATATCATTAAATTGCAAATTATCATGCATATTTCATTTTTCGGGATTGTGGTTTGAAATGATATATAACCGCAAATTTTTATTTTTAAATTGCGGATTGAAATGATAAATATCTGTATCACTTGTCCATAGGATAGAGAACTATATACAGGCACCGCGGTCTATATATAACTATTTTTAAAATGTGATTTCTATGGTTTGGATGAAATACGGTTTATAAAATCTTAAATTTTATACTGAATAAATGTTTTCTTCCATATTTATATACATATGAAGTTGAAAATTTTGAAATAAAAAGGTGTATAAATCTCTTTATTAAAATGGAAGAAAATTTAGAAAATGGAGTTTGGTAAATTTATATCCTATGTTTAAATGTAAAATTGGAAATTTTAAGATATGATATTTGTAATTGGATTTTCCCAAAATAAATAGAAAGGGATATTCTAGTATAATTTGAAGTGGAAAAATTATATATATATATATATATATATATATATATATTTTACTAGAAATTGAAATCTTATTAATTATGGATTTTATATGAATGGTCAAGATTAATTAATAGAATAGTGATTTTGAAAGGATAAAAGAAAATCCAATTTTAGTTGAAATATTAATGCTCAAAAATGGATATAAATATATATAAAAATTGAAATGGTTTTGGGACTTGAAGTAATATTTCGGATTTTGGTTTAACTTTAAAGATAATTTATTTCTTTATAAAGCAACAGTAAGGTTAAACCTTTTTAATTCGCATACCGTTGAATATCCAAACCATTTAGTTTTGAAAATAATGGTTTTAAAATACTATGAATTTTCGAAGAATTATGTTGAAAGTTACAAACAGAATATTGATTACATGGGATATTAAATAATAAAAAGTGACATAATTTTTGGAAAGGAATATTTTATTTGGGATATGATATCATTGATTTGGGTTTAAAAAAATAATAATATCAAAATGAATCTTTTTGGGTTTTAAAGAAGAAATGATATCGTAATATTATGGTTTTGAAATGGATTATATTCTGGTTTTAAAGTACAAACTATTTTTAAATGACCGCGGTGTTATAATAACGATGGGTTGGCAAAGAGACCGGGATCGGATATGGACATACTCTCTGTCGATACCGAAAACCACTTTGACTAACCGTGTACGCGGTGGAGATTCCAGAATGAAGTAGGTGGTGGCGACGTTTCCTGTAAGGTAAATACGTGGACCCAACTCCCGTGAGTTGGCATAAGGTGGCTAAAACAGGAGCGATTCTCAGGCCAATGAGGTCATTCCTCTGATCGGACGCTCCTCTTCGATATTATACTTTGACTTGGATTTGATTCAGTGGCCACTTCTATATTTTGATTTTGGGGAGTTAGTCCGAGGTGGGCGGTAACTGCGGCTACGCGTTTCCACCAGCCTGGATAGCAATTGGTATATCTACCCTGGCATTGCCTAGTTGTGCCGTGTCACCTACCATATCGAGCCTTTACTACGAGTTTCTATTTGTGTCGTACCTATGGAGTATCCTCTGGTAGCTTCCCGATCAGGAGGTATTACGGTACTGTATAGACTATTGGCATTTTACGTGTTAAGGTGGAAAATGTAAAGCCTTAACGCTATTTAAAAGTAAGTTTATTTTATAAATAGACACTATTATAATAGCGCAATATACTACATAGTAAATAGTTTAACGGATCCTTAGGAGATGTAAATCCCGAGCATCTCTTGAGTTACTGTACTCATATTTATTTCTGTTTATTTAACTCACATAAGATATTCTAGTCTGACTCGAGTGTTTTTGTCTTTTCAAATTCGCTCGGGTCAGTCCGAGCATTTCAGGATAGCAGATTTAGCTTGGAGGACGAAGACGAAGATTCAGCATTACTTTATATATAGTATTGCACCACACACTCTTTATATTCCGCTGCATTGTTGTATTGGTATGTGTAACTCTGATGTTCATTGTATAAGTGAAATAACTGTTTTGTAAACTGTTTGAACTTTATATTTATTATTATATTTTATCCTTCCGCTGTGAGATTCTATTTTGTTTTATTCCTTCTCTGTTTTTCTGATCTACCCCATAACACTCCGTCCTTGCGTAGGCTTTGAATTGGCACCTGTGTCGTTTTAAAGTGTGCGAAAAGGCGGGATGTTACATAAAATTTTGAACCTGAACAACTATTTGTTTTGTTTGATATGAATGGATAATTGATGTGTGTTGATTTATGTGATGGTTGTTTGATTGTTGCAAGTGATGGTTGATATGTTGATTGTTTGTTGTTATTTGAAACAGCTTTAAATATTTCATTTTATATAACTGTTAACCCTTTTTGGATTATATAAGTGAAATACAGGTTATGGAAGTAATTGCTACTGCTTTTGATTCCATAAATAAGCGTTAGTTGCTCGACCAATAGTTACATTTTCAGATTACGTTTTATAGCGTTATTATATTGTTTTCCCGTGTTGGGATATGTATTATTTTGGAAAAAATATGTTGTATATTGTTATATTGATATTATATTTTCTTCCGAGCCCCTCCGTACAAAGGAGACTCTACCGAAATTTTCCGTAAATTTTGGACTTAGAAAAAAAAATTTGAAAATGTTTTCCAAACTTTAAATATTTGAGTATAAAGGGATTTAAAATCTATAAATTTATATTTTATTTAAATTATTAAATTTTTTAAATTTATTTGTGTATAAATCTAATAGTTTAAGCAAGGTATATTGATTTCTTAATTCTTCTTTTCCCTTCTTTTTCCTTTTTGGTGATGAAAAATTTTGAGTGGGAGAGAGTGTAACGACCCATAAAATTCGATAATTAAATTTCTTAATTTAAGAAGATTTTGGTAACTTAATGTTGAAGGAAATAAAAATTTAGTGAATTATTAATGGAAATAATAACTTGGATAAGATTGGTAAGTTAATTTTTAATAACTTGAATGTAACAGTATAAATGTAAGTTAATTGTTAATAACTTGGATGCAATTCCAATAAGTGAAACAATGTAAATGTTAATTATATTGTTATTGTAATAAAAGAATGTTACCAAGATGAAGTGATTAATTTGATTTAAAATCTTAATTAATGTGTGCATTAGTTTATAATAGGATATAAAAGGTAAATTAATAATTTAAAACATTGGCTTACTAATATAATAATGTATAAGGAATGGAAATGGAGTAAATTAGTGTATGAACTAATGGTAGCACTTGTTGTTAGCAAATAAGTAAATTAAAACGTAACAGTGCTAATTTAGGGTAATAAATTAATAGGTTAAATGAAATGACAATTGATGAATTTATTAAAATTGTAAAGTTATAATATAATAGATGGTAATTGGTTGGAAAGAATGAACATACAAGTATTATAAAAGGTAAAATGGTAAAAAATGGTTATTACCAGTTAATTCACCAATTACAAATAAAGATAATTAAATGTACTTTAACGATAATTAGTATTATAACGGAAAGTGTGAATGTAAATTAAAAAGAAAATGTAAAATTTATTTATAAGGTAGTAATTGGTGTAGTAGAAAGCATGAGACCAAGTAAAAAAATTATTGGGAATATTAATTGTAATTAATGAATCAAAGAAATAGTAACGGTCGTAAGTTTCTATTTAATTGTCCTATTAATTTGTTGTAACTGTTATATTTGGGAATGAGATTTTGTTATAAGTAAATAAAGGTAAGTATTGTATGAATATATGAATTAATGTATGATTTATGGTAATAAAATGAATCCATATGATGTAAGTAATTTTAATAAATAGTTGAAATAATAAGCCTAAGTGAAATTTTAAGGCTATGGTAACAATCATCATAAATTACCAGAATATATATAGTCTGCCAAATTAAAAACAATTACATTTAAATGAAAATAAATGCCTCATTTATGAGGGTAAGAACTGTAATTGTAAAGTGAAAATGTACAGAAATGCATATTTTATTCATAAGATAATATAAAGGAATGAAACCTATTTGAATAAACTAATTAAGGTTCTAACTACAATAAATTTATATATTTGACAACTTCAATGTATTTGGAAATAATAGTTAATACAAAGGAAAGTTGGAAATTTGAATATATTAATGGAATGAAATGTGAGACAGGTGTTAACTGCATTACAAAGTAATAATAGACTCAATTAAAGGGTTGGAATTGAATCTAATCAGTTTACTTGGAATATATTAAAATTAATTGGATTCAATTTATAATAAATGGATTATTTTAAGTAAATGAAATAAATACTATAATTGGTGAATTAATTTATTTTAATATGGGAATTGGTTTTAAAGGATTAATAGTAATACTAGATGATAAAAGTTATGAATTATAGAATTTGAATTTAAATAGTGATTTAATTTATTTAATGTTAATTTATATAATTTAACTGGAAAAATAGCCATTTTGGCCACTAACTCGGATTTCGATGAAACAAGTTTCATCAGATTCATAACGGTGAATTATTGTAGAATTTCAAGTTTCGTTGCGATCGGACATGTCTTTTGATCGTACGGACTCGAAACGCCTTGAAATCAATAAAATTGAAATCAACTTGAAAAATATTGATTTTAGCATAACTTCTTCATACGATGGAATTTGGACTTGAAACCTTTTTCATTACGTTTAAAATATTTTAAAACATCAATTTTGATAAATGGGTTGACCCAATTTCGTTACGGAGTCGAAACGGGCTTTTCGGGTCATTCATCATTCAGCGCGTATATCCAACCAGGTCCATCTATTCTATTCGAATTTGTCTATAAATACCCGGTTATGAACCCTAGCCTACTTCTATTTCTTATTTTTCTGTATGTACAGTTCAACTATCACTCTTCCTCAATGGCAGAAAAACAAATTCTAGATCCAAATACAATTCCAAATCAAATCAAAAGCCAAAATTCAAACTCCACAATATATGCCAAATTTTATATCAATTCAAAGCTCTCGAAGAGCACATCTCATTTCTGCTGTTAGTTTTTCGAACTGGGCCTTGATGTGATCGGAACTGGGCGAATAAGTGTCGGCCGTTCATCGCGTTGTGATGAACATCGATGGATCGTCGATTGAATGACATGGGGTCGTGGAGAACGGCGAGTGGAGCGCATCAGCGTGAGGCGTTCGTCGAGCCAACGGTCGGATCGACGAGAAAATTCGATTAGGGTTTTAAAAATCAAGGCGTTGGCTGTTCATTTTGGACGTGGTCGAGACTCGACGTGGCGATGGGGGAGGCTGCGCATGGGTGGCGACGTGAACCGGGGCGTGCGGTGATGACCGGAATCGATGGCGGCCGTTGATATTGCGGTGCGTGCGAGAAGCGAACGCGAGCTGGGTAGGTTAACTGGAAGGGACGAGTTCCTGTAGCGTGTTGTGATGTAGGGGTGACGTGGCTTGGGATAAAAGTGTACGTTTTTTTCTTCTTCTTTTATTTTTAATTTTAATTTCGAATTCAATTGTTTAAACCTGAATATCTTTCGCATACGATGTCAGATTTACGCCTGGTTTTCTCCGCTGGGTTCGTATTGGAATTCCAAACATTTTGGCGCTGGTTTGGATGAATTCTGAGACCGTTCAATTTTTGGGCGTAAATTGGATTTAAATTCAATTTAAATTCAAATGGTGAGTGTTTTAACCCACTCACAACTTCTAAAATTTCTTATGTTTGTTAAATTAATTTTTTTGTGATTATGCATTTATTTATGACTGTTTGTATATTTTTTTAAGTCATCATCCCAGTTATTGCATTTATTTAAATTAAATCATTATTTAATTTATTATTGAATATAACAGCCAGTTAATTACCTGTTAAATATTATCAGTTATATATTGATAGTTGATTGATTGTTTGGATGATGATTGTGATGGATGTATGATTTTATGATGGGTAAATGGAAGTTTATTTATATCATCATAATCTGCAAGTTCTTTATTGCTTTGTCATTATTGATTCGGGATTGCGGTTTGAAATGATATATAACCGTATTTTTATTTTAAATTACGGATTGAAATGATAAATATCCGTATCACTTGAACATAGGATAGAAAATTATATACAGACACCGTCAGTCTATATATATCAATATTTTGAAATGATTTCTATGGTTTTGGAGAGAAATATACGGTTTAATAAATAATAAATTTTGATATTATACAAATATTATTTTTATATATATAGTTAAATTCTTGAATTTAAGCTATGTATAAATTTGTGTAATAAAAATAAGTTTATTCATGGAGTTTGATTGTTTTATATTATATGGTTAAGCTTCTGTTTAAGATATTATATATATATATATATATATATATAGTTTTAATGACTTAAATAAAAATTAAGTTGGAAGATAAATATGAAATTGGTTTAATTTGAATTAATTAAGAATTTTACTCGAATAAATGTGATTTTAAATCTAAACAAAATTGAGATTTTAAAGGGTATGATTCTTATAACTTGATTTGGTTTAAGGTGATTTAAATGAATATAAAGTTGAGATAAATGAATATATCAATTTAAATAAATTGAAAGAATATCCAGATGTTTGAAGTTAAAAGTTTTACTTAAATTATATTAGATTTATTAAGTAAACATTTCAAATCTAAATAATAGTAATTGAAATTGATATATATATATATATATATATATATGGAATTATCAAAGAACTAGTTTTGAAATGGTGGATTATGTAAAGCTTTGAAATATATAAATCGAAATGGTTTATTTGGAGGTTCAAATCGGTATTTGTAATTTATTTGTGATATTGAAGAAGCTACTTTATTTTATAAAGTAATTTAATATTTAAACTATTTAAGTATGAGAAGTTATGTTTCAAAGCTATGGGTTTCAAGGTATATAGATTTGAAAGTGCTATGATTTTGGAAAAGGATATATTTTAAATAAAAATGATATCATATTGATTTGGGTTTTTAAAAACAGAAATGATACCGTATTTACATGGTTTTGAAATGGATACTGTAATCTGGTTTTAAAGTATAAGTTATTTGGAAATGACTGTGGCGTTATAATAACGTTTCATTGTTAAAGAGACCGGGATCGGAAGTTGTCATATTCTCTGCCAACTCCAAAAACCACTTTAACAACCGTGTATGCGGTGGAGATTCCAGAATGAAGTAGGATGGTGGCGGCGTTTCCTTTGAGGTAAATACGTGGACCCGACTTCCGTGAGTTGGCATAAGGTGGCTAAAATAGGAGCGATCGATGGGCTAATGAGGTAGCACCTTTGATCGGATACATCCCTTCGATATTATACTTTGACTTTTGGATTTATTCGGTGGCCACTTTTGATTTCTTTGATTTGGGGGTGTGGCTCGAGGTGGGCGGTAGCTGCGGCTATGCGTTACCACCGGCTCGGAAGCGTAATTGGTATATCTACTATGGCATTGCCTAGTTGTGCTGTGTCACTACCCTAGCGCGCCTTGTACGAGTTTCTAATTGTGTCGTACCTATGGAGTATCCTTTGGTAGCCTCTCGATCAGGAGGTATAACGGTACTGTATAGACTATTGGCACTATTACGTGTTAAGGGAAATATTGAGTCACTCATTAACGCTATTTAAAGTAAGTTTATTTTACAATAGACATTATTATAATAGCGAAATATTACTACATAGTAAATAGATTAACAGATCCTTAGGAGATGTGAATCCCGAGCATCTTTTAAGTTACTGCACTCATATTTATTTCTGTTGATTTAACTCACATTAGATATTTTAGTTCTGACTCGAGTGTTTTGTCTTTTCAACTCGCTTGGGTCAGCCGGAGCATTTCAGGATTTTGAAGACCTTACTTCTGGAGGACGAAGACGAAGATTTTAGTACTATTATATATTATATTAGTTCACTGCATAACATTCGTTCCGCTGCATTATTAGTTATTTTCTCTGGTATGTGTAACTCTGATATGTATTGTATAAATATAATCAATTTTTTTGTAAACAGCTTTATGAATCGTGTATTTGATTATTATATTTTATCGTTCCGCTGCAAGATTCTATTTTGTTTTTTTTTCTTCCTCAGCTTTTTCTTATTTACCCCATAACAATCTGCCCTTCCGTATGGTTTAAGTCTGACGTGTGTGGTTTATCATCGATTTTAAGCATACATAAAGGCAGGGCGTTACATACATCAACTTATTTGAGTTTAATTCTTAAATAAATTCAATTTTTAATAAATTTCCAATTTATCTTCCAACCTTAATTTATTTAAATCATTATAAACTCTATATTAAAATAAAATTTAAATACTTATCCATATTATCTCAATGGAAATCAGTCTTATTATTAAGTTTATTCTATATTAAAATAATTTATACATAGCTTAAAATCAAGGATAAAATAACATTTATATAATATCTAAAATCAATATTTGTGTAAAACCATATATTTCTTGGCAAAACCATAGAAATCATTTCAAAATATTTTTATATATAGACCACGGTTGTGACGCCCTACCTCTATACTCACGCTAGCCAAGGACACTATGGTATAATGCCGCCAACTAGCATGGAAAATAAGGCGGTTGAGGAGCGACCATCCGTGTAATTGCTTCGTGCGAGCACCAACACGTCAGATAGTACAAGAAAGTCAGTCACAGATATCATATCACAAAGGCGGAAAAAGATATGAATATAACAAATGAAAGTGTACATCAGAGTAGTGGTCAAACAAGATCCACAATATCACAAAAGAATGGTTACAAGTGCTAGACAAAAGAATATTTATACATCAAGGAGTCTATATCTCAAAGGTATACAACAAAAACTACTAATCTAAGTAGTTAGCCAAAAGTCAGGGTGATAATCCCATAAGTGAAGTCAAGCAGAAGCACCTGTAACATCTCGGTCTGACCCGAGTATTATTTAATAAGAAAATAATAAATGGATCAGTCTAGCTATAAATATCCGATAAAATGATATAGAATAAGAGATATGACATAACATATGATAACCATAAAGCCATACTGTGTTAGGATATGAAATTGAAAATCAACAAGAGATTAATCAATATCACCAGAATCATCTCAAAGATCAAAAGGAATGTCATACTCAATATCTTCATTCAAAACAAGTTAATGACATGCAAATTCACCAATGCACAAATATTGATATCACATATCGATGAAAATCATGAAAATTGGTGAAACATAAATTCTAGAAATCATCAATGAAAATCCAGAAATCACAAAAAGGGGGGAGGCCTATCACAAAACGGGAACATGAAAGCTCGCCAACACATGTATCACAAAATGGAACGTTATTCCATGGTGGCTAACCATTAATTTTGAGCCGAAGCTCCACAAAACAGCCCCAAGGCCATGGGTCGCTACCCTACCAAATTTGAGCCCAAGCTCCACAGGAACGGAGTTTAGTCTCCCTCGTAGACAAAGAGACATCGCACATTTGCTAGTCTAAATCACAAAAATGATCATCAACGATGTTTAGAAGTGTTAATTACAGTACGCTAGTAAATATAAAAGCTTAGCTTCATGTCCCATAACCACTAGCTTAACTTAAATATTTACGAACAAATTATAGATCTCCACTCGAAAATTATCACAGGAGATTCAATCGAACAAGTCCAAGAATTAACTGACGAAGTAAACACGAGCGTTTCATACCACTTGTTTTACTAAGCCGTTTAATTAGATTTATCGTACGAGTGAGGTAAAGGTTTGTATATTTTTAAAATGACAAATCACAAAAATGATTGTAGAAACAATAAGTCACAAAAATTCATGTACGAAGACGTAAATGAAATCCAAAGAATTCGATTCCAAGTTCATCAAAGTGGAAATACCCTTGCGATACGACACGGCGCGACCTAGTAGATGAGCGACATTAAGGGATGGTGCGACCTAACATGGCGTGACCTAGCAGACGAGCGACCTAAGGGATGGTGCGACCCAACATGGCGCGACCCAAAAGCACGCGCGACCTAATGGTGCAAAACGGCCTAACAACTAAACAAGGCCGAGCCACGACCTAACGCGAAGACCGAGCGACCTAAAAAAAGGGGGGGTTTGCGACCTAAGGAAGTAGCGGCTCAAGGAGGGCGAGCATACGGCCTAGGTGGTGTGACCTAAGAATGCGCGACCTAAAAAGGGGTAAGCCGAATGACTTAAGGAGTGGAGAATAGGCCGAGCGACCTAAGTGCACGCGACCTAACGACCTATGGCGTATGAGAAGGCCGAGCGACCTAACACGAACGACCTAACTACAGGCCGAGGGAATGGTGCAAGCCGAACGACTTAAGGTCGACCAAGCCGAGCGACCTAACGACCTAATGGTGCACGCGACCTATGTCTATTACCTAAGGCCGAGCGACCTAACGAGCAACGACCTAAGGAGTACGCCGAGCGACATAACGACTAAACAAGGTCGAACGACTTAAATGCAGGACGAAAATCACCATTGTGCAGGCAGAGCGACCAAAGGGTTTTGGAGCTCAAAACTCTCCCAATTTGCAACCGATCGAGCACGGACGCTAGGGGATTATGCCCATAGGCTACCCGATCGTATTGGCTCCTCAATGCATCATCAAATACTTGTTTAAACATCAAAGATTGGATTTTTAAAGATTTGAACCCAAAACACTCAAAATTGGGATTTTCACCAATTCAATCCAAATTAATGGCAAATGCATATGTAAAAGTGTTAGGAATTCATACCCAACAATCAATGATAGTTATAGACAAAGATGTGAGATAAAATTCTCATCTTTACACAAAATCAATGAAAGAGAAGCTTGAAAGCAAAGGAGAATCAACCCAAGAAGCTTGAATCAATGTCTTCTCTTTGAATTTGGAGTTGGAGGTTGGATTTGCAAGTGAACTAGAGCCTGTAGTTTTAATTTCCCATTCCTTCCTCCATTTTTGATGAAGCTTGAGTGTTAGAAAATGAAAGCAAAGTTATGAAGGGAAGGGGGTTGAGCTAGAGTAAATAGTTTAGACTAATGGGCTAAACCAAACCCAAAGTCCAAAGTGAAAAAGTAGCAAAATTCTGCCAACTCCAAACACATTAAAGTTTATACTCAAAAAGATCGCAAATGGCGTTTTGGACCCAATGGAAGTGGTTCCAAGTCCTAATTCGACGGTATGCAAAAAGTAACTTTTCGGACTATAATCCGACTAAAGATAAAATATTTAAATAAAATATTTAAATATTCAATCGTAAAATACGCGGGTTGTTATAAACTCCCCTCCTTAAAGAAATTGCGTCCATGCAATATTTAAGAAGAAAATACGAGGTAACAACCATAAAAGCATATTAACACAAAAGAAATTTTGAAGTAAGAAATTCACCTCAAAGAGCATGGGAAAGTAAGTCCGGATGTGTTCGCTCGATGAGCTCTCTGGATTCCCAAGAGCAATCCTTAGGATTTGAGGACCATTGAACTTTAACAAGCGGGACATCTTTATTTCGAAGGCGCTTGACCTCCGAAGCAATAATTCGAATAGGATGTTGCTCATAAGTTAAATTAGGTGAAACTTCAATTTCTTCCACAACACCGGGCTCAAGAATAGAACGGGAATCTCGGAGTCACTTCCGTAATTGAGAAACGTGAAACACGTCATGCATAGCAGAAAACTAAGCCGGTAATAAAAGGCGATAAGCCACGGTACCAATACGTTCGGTGATGGGAAATGGACCATTATATCGAGGTGCTAATTTTCCCGATCGACTGAAACGTACAACACCCTTCATAGGTGAAACACGAATAAACACAAAATCTCCCACAGAAAATTCTAACTTCCTTCTCCGGTTATCGGCATAGGATTTTTGTCTACTCTGGGCTTCTTTCATCATATGATGAATAAGGTCAATCTTCTATGTGGAATCACGAATAAAATCTGGGCCTAAAACCAGCTTCTCACTGGCCTCAAACCAAAAAGAAGGAGATCGGCATGGCCTTCCATAGAGTGCCTCGAACGGTGCCATACCAATACAAGATTGGAAGCTATTATTATAGGAAAACTCAACAAGAGGAATATGATCTTCCCAACTTCCACCAAAATCAAGAACACATGCACGAAGAAGATCTTCAAGAGTTTGATTCACATGCTCAGTTTGTCCATCGGACTGAGGATGATAAGCGGCGCTAAAGTTAAGCTTCGTTCTCAAAGCTTTTTGAAGACTCTTCCAAATTCCACTAGTAAATAATGGATCATGATCACTAACAATAGAAGTAGGAACTCCGTTCAATTTAACAATTTCTTTGATAAAAAGTTTGGCCAAGAGAGGAACGGTTCGATTGGACCGAACAGGAATAAAATGGGCGGATTTAGTGAGTCTATCAACTATCACACATAAGCTATCATGACTCGAACGAGAACGGGGAAGGCCGTCTATAAAATCCATGGAAATTTGATCCCACTTCCAAATTGGAATTTCTAATGGTTGCAATAACCCACCGGGCCTTTGGTGTTCGGCCTTGACAAGTTGGCAAGTCATGCAACGCTTAACAAAGTTGGAAATATCAGATTTCAATCCCTCCCAATAATAAAGTCGCTTCATATCCGCGTACATTTTACTACTACCGGGATGAACGGTAAATTTAGTACGATGATAATCTTCTAAAATATATTTACGAAGATCACTAATATTTGGCATGATAAGTCTACCAAATTTTCGAATACCGCCACGAGAATCAATATCAAAGTCTCTCAAACCTTCAATATCAATTTTATCCCTAAAATTTTGGCCAAGATGAGCCAATTCGGGATCTAGCTTTTGAGCTTCAAGAATGCAGTCTAAAAGAGAAGGATGAGCCTCAAGGCTACATAAAACAAGAGATGAACATAAATCGAAAACGCGATCTCGAATCTCACAAGTGGATAGAATTCCTAGATCATTCCATTCAGATATCATCATAGATACAACCTCTGGTTGCTTGCGACTAAGTGCGTCCTCAACACGATTTCCCTTTCCGGGAGTATAAAGAATATCAAGATCATAAGGTGCAAGGAACTCGAGCCAATGTTGTTGACACAGATTAAGTTCCTTTTGGGAAAATAGATACTTCAAAGATTTATGATTGGTGTAAAGAATAAACTTTTCCCCCAAAAGATAATGACGCCAAATAGAAGGGCGAAAATAATAGCCGCGAGCTCTAAATCATGAGTGGCATATCTAGTCTCGACTGGCTTCAATTGCCTAGAAGCATAAGCAATAACACGTTCCCTTTGCATAAGAACGGCATCCAAACCAACGCGACTAGCATCGGTATAAACAACAAAATCTTGATTCCCCTCGGAAATAACAAGAATATGGGCATCGGAAAGGAGTTCTTTTAACTTCTGAAAAGAAGCTTCACATTTGTCCGACCAAATGTATTTAGCACCTTTCTTATTTAAGCTAGTAAGAGGAACGGAAATTCTGGAAAAGTCCTTTATGAAACGGAGGTAATATCCTGCCAATCCGAGAAAACTTCGGATCTCCGTCACACTCTCCGGTCTCTTCCAATTTTGAATCGCTTCAATCTTTGAAGGATCCACGGCAATTCCGGATTCGGAAATAATATGACCGAGAAACTTCACACGAGATTGCCAAAAGTGGCATTTAGAAAATTTTGCTTTCAATTGATTGCTCCTAAGAGTTTCCAACACAATCCGAAGATGTTTTTCATGCTCCTCCTTGGTTTTAGAATACACAAGAATATCATCAATAAAGACGAGAACAAACCGATCAAGGAAGTTTTTGAAAAATCTATTCATAAGGTCAACAAAATAAGCCGAAGCATTCGTTAAACCCAATGGCATAACAAGCCATTCATAAGATCCATAAGGAGTACGGAACAATGTCAAAGGAATACTATCCTCTGCAATACAAAGCTGATGAAAACCAATAGCTAAGTCTAATTGTGAAAAGACTCTAGCACCACTAAGTTGATCGAATAGATCATCAATCCGAGGTAAAGGATATTTATTCTTGATAGTAAGATCATTAAGCTTGCGGTAGTCAACGCAAAGCCTAAGTGTACCATCGGATTTCTTCACAAAAATAGCCGAAGCTCCCCAAGGAGAGGAACTAGAGTGAATAAATTGCTTCGTCTCCAATACAGATAATTGTTTGCGCATCTCCTCATTTTCTTTATTGGACATACGATAAGGAGGACGAGTAATAGGTTGAGCTCCAGGAATGAGATTAATTCTGAACTTTATTGCTCGCTTAGGTGGTAATCCTAAAACGGGCTCAAATATGTCAAAAAATCCACGAACAACGTGAATAAGAGAAATAATATCTTCTTCATCATCATTATCGTCATCATGCGGATTTAAAGAATATAAAGATGCAACCAAGCTGGAATCCGAATCTTTAAGATCAATAGAAAGCTGCTTAACAGATTGAGGATGTCGAAGATGGATAGTCCGCTCGGGACAGAGCATTTGGGCTTCATAATGATTAAGCCAATCCATTCCCAAAATTATCCCAAAACCTAAGTAGCGCATGAAATGCAAATCGGCTCGGAAAGAAAAATCACACAAAATAATTTCGACATCTTTACACAATAAACTGATTGTTGCGGATCCACCAACCGGATTCGCAATTCTCAGAGAGGTCATTAAACACATAACATCCAAAGAAAAAGTATCAACAAGTTCTTTTGATATAAAAGAATGGGACGCACCCGTATCAGAAAGAACTCGAATAGGATGATCACGAAATAAAATAAGGCCATCAAGGATGGAATAAGAAATACCTTTACCACGAGATGTGTTTCCAAGGTCTTGAGCAACATTAAGCTTTCCCTCCTTCCTGTTTTGAAGTTTAGGACAAGAAGATAAATAATGATCCGGGCTTTTGCAATAGCCACAAGTATAAGGCTTTGAACACTTGTTCGCATAATGATCCTTAGAACCACAATTGTAGCATTGCCCACTACTAGAAGCAGGAGTCTTAGCTACCGGAGAGGCTTGCTTCCCTTTCTTATTGTTGGGATAAGGACCCTTGAACTTATTGGCCCTTTTCTTGTTGTTGAAGTTTGGTTTGGCACCCACAACTTCAACATCACTCTCTCTATCTTCCTCTTCAAGTCGAAGAGCGTTGTCAATGAGTTGATCAAAAGAAACTTCTAACTTTAGAAGTAATGGCTTCTTGAGATTTTTATTCAAGCCACAGACAAATATTTGGTTCTTCTTCAATGGGGTGTTTATGTATTTGACCCCGTACTTAGAAAGTAACTCGAATGATGCGACATAGTCTGTCACGGAAGATTCACCTTGAACCAGGTCAATGAAACGGCGAGCCAAAGTCACCTTCTCAGCTTCTGGCACAAATTTTAATTCGAAGCACTCCCGGAATTTCTCCCAAGTAAGATCCGCTTTATTTATTTTAGAAATCAGAAGCTCATACCAATCTAATGCTCTTTCTTGGAGCATACTAGAGGCCACCTGTACACGGTTAAGATCAATAAGATTCAGGCGAGAAAAGATTCGATGGCACGATCTCAGCCAAGCCTGGACTTCAATAATGGTTTCAGAACCTTTGAATGGCTTGTATAATCGCTGCACAAACGTGCAAATCCAGACTTAGGGTGGGTTGACTCCGGATTAGATCCGGCTGCTTGAGCATTCCTTACAAGATCAAGAAGCTGTTGAGCAGACATAAATACTCCATCTTGGGGAGTCGCACGAGATTGACTGGCGCTGGGACGGCCTGGTCTAACCATTTCTCTTCCTTTAGAAAGAAGGAAAGGAGAAAGAAAAGGTTATTCACCAAATAAATATCAAGCAATCTTGATAGATAAAACAAGGAATCATATGGAAAATAGGATGAATCGGTACGAAGACTCGAATTAAATCCTAAAGCACAATTCCTAAGATGGACTTAGGACGATGATCCTTGCAAGATTATTCTACATTGTTTCGAAGTTTGGCTTTGATACCAAGCTGTGACGCCCTACCTCTATACCCACGCTAGCCTAGGACACTACGGTATAATGTTGTCAACTAGCATGGAGAATAAGGCTGTTGAGGAGCGACCCTCCGTGTAATTGCTTTATGCGAGCACCAACACGTCAGATAGTACAAGGAAGTTCGACATGCCGATACAAACTCGAAGCTACTACACAGTGGAAATATTTATTCTTCGGAAACAAACATAGAAATAAAGATAACACAAGTCAGTCATAGATATCCATATCACAAAGGCGGAAAAAGATATGAATATAATACATGAAAGTGTACATCAGAGTAATGGTCAAACAAGATCCACAATATCACAAAAGAATGGTTACAAGTGCTAGACAAAAGAATATGTATATACCAAGGAGTCTATATCTCAAAGGTATACAACAAAAACTACTAATCTAAGTAGTTAGCCAAAAGTCAGGGTGATAATCCCAGATGTGAAGTCAAGTAGAAGCACATGTAACATCTCGGTCTAACCCGAGTATTATTTAATAAGAAAATAATAAACGGATCAGTCTAGCTATAAATATTAGATAAAATGATATAGAATAAGAGATATGACATAACATATGATAACCATAAAGCCATACTGTGACAAGTATGAAATTGAAAATCAACAACAGATTAATCAGTATCACCATAATCTTCTCAAAGATCAAAAGGAATGTCATACACAATATCTTCATTCAAAAAAGTTAATGACACACAAATTCACAAATGCACAAATATTGATAACACATATCGATGAAAATCATGAAAATTGGTGAAACATAAATTCTATAAATCATCAATGAAAATCCAGAAATCACAAAAAGGGGAGAGGCCTATCACAAAACGGGAACATGAAAGCTCGCCAACACGTGTATCACAAAATGGAACGCTATTCCATGGTGGCTAACCATTAATTTTGAGCCGAAGCTTCACAAAATGGCCCGAAGACCATGGGTCGCTACCCCACCAAATTTGAGCCGAAGCTCCACAGGAACGGGGTTTAGTCTCCCTCGTAGACAAAGAGACATCGCACATTTGCTAGTCTAAATCACAAAAATGATCATCAAAGATCATTAGAAGTGTTAATTACAGTAAGCTAGTAAATATAAAAGCTTAGCTTCATGTACCATAACCACTAGCTTAACTTAAATATTTACGAACAAATTGTAGATCTCCACTCCAAAATTGTCACAAGAGATTCAATCGAACAAGTCCAAGAATTAACCGACGAAGTAAACGCGAGCGTTTCATACCACTTGTTTTACTAAGCCGTTTAATTAGATTTCTCGTACGAGTGAGGTAAATGTTTGTATATTTTTAAAATGACAAATCACAAAAATGATTGTAGAAACAATAGGTCACAAAAATTCACGTATGAAGACGTGAATGAACTCCAAAGAATTCGATTCCAAGTTCATCAAAGTGGAAATACCCTTGCGATACGACACAACGCGACCTAGTAGATGAGCGACATTAAGGGATGGTGCGACCTAACATGGCGTGACCTAGTAGACGAGCGACCTAAGGGATGGTGCGACCCAACATGGCGCGACCCAAAAGCACGCGCGACCTAATGGTGCAAAATGGCCTAACAACTAAACAAGGCCGAGCCACGACCTAACGCGAAGGCCGAACGACCTAAAAAAAGGGGGGGGGGGTTTGCGACCTAAGGAAGTAGTGGCTCAAGGAGGGCGAGCATACGGCCTAGGTGGTACTACCTAAGAATGCGCGACCTAAAAAGGGGTAAGCCGAACGACTTAAGGAGTGGAGAATAGGCCGAGCGACCTAAGTGCACGCGACCTAACGACCTATGGCGTATGAGAAGGCCGAGCGACCTAACACGAATGACCTAACTACAGGCCGAGGGAATGGTGCAAGCCGAAAGACTTAAGGTCGACCAAGCCGAGCGACCTAACGACCTAATGGTGCACGCGACCTATGTCTATTACCTAAGGCCGAGCGACCTAACGAGCAACGACCTAAGGAGTACGCCGAGCGACATAACGACTAAACAAGGTCGAACGACTTAAATGCAGGCCGAAATCACCATTGTGCAGGCAGAGCGACCAAAGGGTTTTGGAGCTCAAAACTCTCCCAATTTGCAACCGATCGAGCACGGACGCTAGGGGATTATGCCCATAGGCTACCCGGTCGTATTGGCTCCTCAATGCATCATCAAATACTTGTTTAAACATCAAAGATTGGATTTTTAAAGATTTGAACCCAAAACACTCAAAATTGGGATTTTCACCAATTCAATCCAAATTAATGGCAAATGCATATGTAAAAGTGTTAGGAATTCATACCCAACAATCAATGATAGTTATAGACAAAGATGTGAGATAAAATTCTCATCTTTACACAAAATCAATGAAAGAGAAGCTTGAAAGCAAAGGAGAATCAACCCAAGAAGCTTGAATCAATGTCCTCTCTTTGACTTTGGAGTTGGAGGTTGGATTTGCAAGTGAACTGGAGCTTGTAGTTTTAATTTCCCATTCCTTCCTCCATTTTTGATGAAGCTTGAGTGTTAGAAAATGAAAGCAAAGTTATGAAGGGAAGGGGGTTGAGCTAGAGTAAATAGTTTAGACTAATGGGCTAAACCAAACCCAAAGTCCAAAGCGAAAAAGTAGCAAAATTCTGCCAACTCCAAACACATCAAAGTTTATAGTCAAAAAGATCGCAAACGGCATTTTGGACTTAATGGAAGTGGTTCCAAGTCCTAATTCGACCGTATGCAAAAAGTAATTTTTTGGACTATAATCCGACTAAAGATAAAATATTTAAATAAAATATTTAAATATTCAATCGTAAAATATGCGGGTTGTTATAAACTCCCTTCCTTAAAGAAATTGCGTCCATGCAATATTTAAGAAGAAAATACGAGGTAACAACCATAAAAGCATATTAACACAGAAGAAATTTTGAAGTAAGAAATTCACCTCAAAGAGCATGGGAAAGTAAGTCCGGATGTGTTCGCTCGATGAGCTCTCTAGATTACCAAGAGCAATCCTTAGGATTTGAGGACCATTGAACTTTAACAAGCGGGACATCTTTATTTCGAAGGCGCTTGACCCCCGAAGCAATAATTCGAATAGGATGTTGCTTATAAGTTAAATTAGGTGAAACTTCAATTTCTTCCACAACACCGGGCTCAAGAATAGAACCGGAATCTCGGAGTCACTTCCGTAATTGAGAAACGTGAAACATGTCATGCATAGCATAAAACTCAGCCGGTAATAAAAGGCGATAAGCCACGGTACCAATACGTTCGGTGGTGGGAAATGGACCAATATATCGAGGTGCTAATTTTCCCGATCGACTGAAACGTACAACACCCTTCATAGGTGAAACATGAATAAACACAAAATCTTCCACAGAAAATTCTAACTTCCTTCTCTGGTTATCGGCATAGGATTTTTGTCTACTCTGGGCTTCTTTCATCCTATGACGAATAAGGTCAATCTTCTCTATGGAATCACGAATAAAATCTGGACCTAAAACCAGCTTCTCACCGGCCTCAAGCCAACAAGAAGGAGATCGGCATGGCCTTCCATAGAGTGCCTCGAACGGTGCCATACCAATACAAGATTGGAAGCTATTATTATAGAAAAACTCAACAAGAGGAATATGGTCTTCCCAACTTCCACCAAAATCAAGAACACATGCACGAAGAAGATCTTCAAGAGTTTGATTCACATGCTCAGTTTGTCCATCGGACTGAGGATGATAAGCGGTGCTAAAGTTAAACTTCGTTCTCAAAGCTTTTTGAAGACTCTTCCAAAATCCACTAGCAAACAATGGATCATGATCACTAACAATAGAAGTAGGAACTCCATGCAATTTAACAATTTCTTTGATAAAAAGTTTGGCCAAGAGAGGAACAGTTCGATTGGACCGAACGGGAATAAAATGGGTGGATTTAGTGAGTCTATCAACTATCACCCATAACCTATCATGACCCGAACGAGAACGGGGCAGGCCGTCTATAAAATCCATGGAAATTTGATCCCACTTTCAAATTGGAATTTCCAAAGGTTGCAATAACCCACCGGGCCATTGATGTTCGGCCTTGACAAGTTGGCAAGTCATGCAACGCTTAACAAAGTTAGAAATATCAGATTTCAATCCCTCCGAATAATAAAGTCGCTTCATATCCGCGTACATTTTACTACTACCGGGATGAATGGTAAATTTAGAACGATGAGAATCTTCTAAAATATCTTTACGAAGATCACTAATATTTAGCACGATAAGTCTACCAAATTTTCGAATACCGCCACGAGAATCAATATCAAAGTCTCTCAAACCTTCAATATCAATTTTATCCCTAAAATTTTGGCCAGGATGAGCCAATTCGGGATCTAGCTTTTGAGCTTCAAGAATGCGGTCTAAAAGAGAAGGATGAGCCTCAAGGCTACATAAAACAAGAGATGAACATAAATCGGAAACGCGATCTCGAATCTCACAAGTGGATAGAATTCCTAGATCATTCCATTCGGATATCATCATAGATACAACCGCTTACTGCTTGCGACTAAGTGCGTCCGCAACACGATTTCCCTTTCCGGGAGTATAAAGAATATCAAGATCATAAGGTGCAAGGAACTCGAGCCAATGTTGTTGACGCAGATTAATTTCCTTTTGGGAAAATAGATACTTCAAAGATTTATGATCGGTGTAAAGAATAAACTTTTCTCCCAAAAGATAATGACGCCAAATAGAAGGGCGAAAACAATAGCTGCGAGCTCTAAATCATGAGTGGCATATCTAGTCTCGGCTGGCTTCAATTTCCTAGAAGCATAAGCAATAACACGTTCCCTTTGCATAAGAACGACATCCAAACCAATGCGACTAGCATCGGTATAAACAACAAAATCTTGATTCCCCTCGGAAATAACAAGAATAGGGGCATCAGAAAGGAGTTCTTTTAACTTCTGAAAAGAAGCTTCACATTTGTCCGACCAAATGTATTTAGCACCTTTCTTATTTAAGCTAGTAAGAGACATGGAAATTCTGGAAAAGTCCTTTATGAAACGGCGGTAATATCCTGCCAATCCGAGAAAACTTCGGATCTCCGTCACACTCTCCGGTCTCTTCCAATTTTGAATCGCTTCAATCTTTGAAGGATCCACGACAATTCCGGATTCGGAAATAATATGACCGAGAAATTTCACACGAGATTTCCAAAAGTGGCATTTAGAAAATTTTGCTTTCAATTGATTGCTCCTAAGAGTTTCCAACACAATCCGAAGATGTTTTTCATGCTCCTCCTTGGTTTTAGAATACACAAGAATATCATCAATAAAGATGAGAACAAACCGATCAAGGAAGTTTTTGAAAAATCTATTCATAAGGTCAACAAAATAAGCCGGAGCATTCGTTAAACCAAATGGCATAACAAGCCATTCATAAGATCCATAAGGAGTACGGAACGATGTCAAAGGAATACTATCCTCTGCAATACAAAGCTAATGAAAACCAATAGCTAAGTCTAATTGTGAAAAGACTCTAGCACCACTAAATTGATCGAATAGATCATCAATCCGAGGTAAATGATATTTATTCTTGATAGTAAGATCATTAAGCTTGCGGTAGTCAACGCAAAGCCTAAGTGTACCATCGGATTTCTTCACAAAAATAGCCAAAGCTCCCCAAGGAGAGGAACTAGAGTGAATAAATTGCTTCGTCTCCAATTCGGATAATTGTTTGCGCATCTCCTCATTTTCTTTATTGGACATACGATAAGGAGGACGAGTAATAGGTTGAGCTCCAGGAATGAGATTAATTCTGAACTCTATTGCTCGCTTAGGTGGTAATCCTAAAACGGGCTCAAATATGTCAAAAAATCCACGAACAACGTGAATAAGAGAAATAATATCTTCCTCATCATCATTATCGTCATCATGAGGATTTAAAGAATATAAAGATGCAACCAAGCTGGAATCCGAATCTTTAAGATCAATAGAAATCTGCTTAATAGATTGAGGATGTCGAAGATGGATTGTCCGCTCGGGACAGAGGATTTGGGCTTCATAATGATTAAGCCAATCCATTCCCAAAATTATCCCAAAACCTAAGTAGCGTATGAAATGCAAATCGGCTCAGAAAGAAAAATCACACAAAATAATTTCGACATCTTTACACAATAAACTAATTGTTGCGGATCCACCAACCGGATTCGCAATTCTCAGAGAGGTCATTAAACACATAACATCCAAAGAAAAAGTATCAACAAGTTCTTTTGATATAGAAGAATGGGACGCACCCGTATCAGAAAGAACTCGAATAGGATGATCACGAAATAAAATAAGGCCATCAAGGATGGAATGAGAAATACCTTACCACGAGATGTGTTTCCAGGGTCTTGAGCAACATTAAGCTTTCCCTCCTTCCTATTTTGAAGTTTGGGACAAGAAGATAAATAATGATCTGGGCTTTTGCAATAGCTACAAGTATAAGGCTTTGAACACTCACAACTTCAACATCACTCTCTATATCTTCCTCTTCAAGTCGAAGAGCGTTATCAATGAGTTGATCAAAAGAAACTTCTAACTTTAGAAGTAATGGCTTCTAGAGATTTTTATTCAAGCCATAGACAAATCTTTGGTTCTTCTTCAATGGGGTGTTTATGTATTTGACCCCTACTTAGAAAGTGACTCGAATGATGCGACATAGTCTGTCACGGAAGATTCACCTGGAACCAGGTCAATGAAACGATGAGCCAAAGTCACCTTCTCAGCTTCTGGCACAAATTTTAATTCGAAGCACTCCCGGCATGGCGCGACCTAAGGGATGGTGCGGCCCAACATGGCGCGACCCAAAAGCGCGCGTGACCTAATGGTGCAAAACGGCCTAGCAACTAAACAAGGCCGAGCCACGACCTAACGCGAAGGCCGAGCGACCTAAAAAAGGGGGGTTTACGACCTAAGGAAGTAGCGGCTCAAGGAGGGCGAGCATACGGCCTAGGTGGTGCGACCTAAGAATGTGCGACCTAAAAAGGGGTAAGCCGAACGACTTAAGGAGTGGAGAATAGGCCGAGCGACCTAAGTGCACGCGACCTAACAACCTATGGCATATGAGAAGGCCGAGCGACCTAACATGAACGACCTAACTACATGCCGAGGGAATAGTGCAAGCCGAACGACTTAAGGTCGACCAAGCCGAGCGACCTAACGACATAATGGTGCACGTGACCTATGTCTATTACCTAAAGCCGAGCGACCTAACGAGCAACGACCGAAGGAGTACGTCGAGCCACATAACGGCTAAACAAGGTCGAACGACTTAAATGCAGGCCGAAAATCACCATTGTGCAGGCAGAGCGACCTAAGGGTTTTGGAGCTCAAAACTCTCCCAATTTGCAACCGATCGAGCACGGACGCTAGGGGATTATGCCCATAGGCTACCCGGTCGTATTGGCTCCTCAATGCATCATCAAATACTTGTTTAAACATCAAAGATTGGATTTTTAAAGATTTGAACACAAAACACTCAAAATTGGGATTTTCACCAGTTCAATCCAAATTAATGGCAAATGCATATGTAAAAGTGTTAGAATTCATACCCAACAATCAATGATAGTTATAGACAAAGATATCAGATAAAAATCTCACCTTTACACAAAATCAATGAAAGAGAAGTTAGAAAGCAAAGGAGAATCAACCCAAGAAGCTTGAATCAATGTCTTGTCTTTGAATTCGGAGTTGGAGGTTGGATTCGCAAGTGAACTAGGGCTTGGAGTTTTAATTTTCCATTCCTTCCTCCATTTTTGATGAAGCTTGAGTGTTAGGAAATGAAAGCAAAGTTATGAAGGGAAGGGGGTTGAGCTAGAGTAAATAGTTTAGGCTAATGGGCTAAACCAAACCCAAAGTCCAATTCAATTAATAACATCCATGTAGAGCATATAATAAATAACAGGTATTTACTAGCAGTTTATGTTCAGTAATAAATTAAATAAATATTTTATCCAAATAAATTCAAATAAATTGAGATGATGATTCAAACTATGTCAAACAGTCATAAAAAATTTCTAATCACATCATAAATCAATTTAACAAACATAAGAAATTTTTGAAGTTGTGAGTGTGTTAAAACACTTGCGTTTTGAATTTAAATTGAATTTAAATCCAAGTTAAATCCAAAATTTGAACAGTCTTAGAATTGGTCCAAACCAGGCCACAATGTCCGAAATTTCAATACCATCGTAGCGTAGAAAATCGCGCTTGAATCGAACTTCATATATAAAAGTTATAAACATTAGAAGTTCAACGATTTTAGAATACGAAAATAAATAAAGGAACAGACCAATAGGACTGTGCCACATCCTCTCGGGTGAAAACCTAGTCGCTCGCATTAACACCAGTTTGAACATTAGCCGCTGCCACATCCAAGCTTCACCGAATAATTATCGCGCCTTCGTCGATCTTCGGCAAGATCCAGCACCATCGTCGACTTCCCCATGGCCGGCCACCCCTAAAGCCCCCTTGCATGCCCAAGAAAACCACCCCCACCATGGCTCAAACGCAGGCAAACAAGCCACGATTTCTAGCGATCCAGCTACCCTTGAGACATACGAATCATGCCGATGCAACCAACTCGACTACCTCTACGAGCCCACCCTCCCTGATCGATACCAGACTGAAGATCCACCGTTGGATCTCAATGTCCATAATGAACGACCGATACTATTTCGAGCAATTTTGGCCAACCCAATGATCCAAATCCAAATACTATCAACAGATTTGACTTGCGCTCGACGAGTGCTTCAAATCGATATATAATTTGATATAGTTTGGAGGAGTTTGAATTTTTGATTTGGTTTTGGAATTGAATTTGATGGTTTGGAGTTTGAATCTGTATCTGCCATTGAGGAGGAGAGGAGCAGAAAGAATTATATGTACTGTCAATGAGTAATAAGAAATAATTAGGGTTTATAACGACGTATATATAGGCAGAACACAATAGAACAAATGGCCTTGATTGAGTTGAAGGTTCAACTTACGGCGCAAAAAACCCGTTTCGACTTCGAAATGAAGATGGGTCAACCCATATATCAAAATAGATGTTTTAGAATACTTTAAAATCGATTGGAACAGGTATCAAGTCCAAATTCCATCGTATGAAGAAGTTATGCAAAACGCTGTTTATTTCAAATTGATTTCAATTAGTTGATTTCTAGGCGTTTCGAGCCCGT
This sequence comes from Allium cepa, assembly GCA_030765085.1. NCBI lineage: Eukaryota > Viridiplantae > Streptophyta > Magnoliopsida > Asparagales > Amaryllidaceae > Allium > Allium cepa. The sequence continues at coordinate 209,749,533 of CM060940.1, read as the reverse complement.
ACGATCAAATGACAAGTCCGATCGCTACGAAATTTGAAATCCCACAATAATTCACCATTACGGATCCGATGAAACTTGTTTCGTCGAAATCTAAGTCAGTGGCCAAAATGGCTAATTTCCTATTAATTAAATATATTAAAATTAAATTAAATTAAATCACTTTTCATTCAAATTCTAAAATCTATAATTTTTATCATCTTGGATTACCCTATAAATTTATAATCCCTTATAGAAAATTTTCTATATCAATTCAATATAAATTATTTTACCCATTACAATGTTAAATTTCAATTTCAATACATTTACTAATTATCAATTGGACTTTAATAAATCCATTTATTTGATTTCCCAAACTTGTTATATTAATTCAATTATCATATAATCATCTTAGGTACCATTTACATTGGTTTATATTCTATTAGATTAATATTTTCCCCATTTCATCTTTATTTCAACTGCTTAGTATTTAATTTCTTTTGCTACAATAATTCCATTTATTATAAATTAAATTTCAATAAATTGGCTTGTTTCAATTCCAATCTTCTTATTAAGTTCATTACTACTCTATAACTAGTTAACTTTGTTTAACCTTTCATTACCTTAATATACTCCAATTTAACAACTCCTAAACATTGTATTACATTTCCTATTAATGTAACATTTATTTATATTTATTAAAAATTTATTTCCAATTCAATCAACTAATTAAACATGTAACTTATAATAATTGTTTACAAGCCAATGTTACACTTAATTTTATTATACTTCAACCAATCATTATAATTACATACATAATACCGAGTTCATTCAATTACCATTAATTATATATAAATTCCTCTATTTATACAACACTTACATTTATTTACCTATATTCAATTTTACAACCAAGTGCAGCAATTTACACTATTTCATTATTGGGATTTCACTTCAATTGTCAATAATTAGTTTTAATTACCATAGCTGCACTTCATCTTCATTTTAGTGTTCATTTCATTATAAATTATAATTTTTTTTATTTCTTTCTAAATTTAGTTACAAAAATTTTATCAAATTAACCAATTTAATTATCGAAATATACGGGTCGTTACAATTACTCCATCACAAACCAAAATATAGGTACTTAGTAAGACCACGCCGCTGAGTGGAATGGGTTTCCGGTCACTAATACCTTGTCAACAATATGTAATCCATAACATATCATGCATCTAGAATGATTGGAGTATAATCATAACATCAATAAAATATCACGCATCACTGGGCAAAAATGAATAGTCCATCATTTGCAAGGGTCAAAGGTAACTCATTCCCATAATTGCCCAATCCCATCAATATCTGGCTGACTCAGGCCAAGATATATCAAATAATTTAAGGGTCTCCTAGTTCATTTAAAAGAAAGTAACAACAATCTCCTATGATCGGTAGAGAAATAACATCGGTCCCTTATACGTGGTAGGAGAAAATATCAACAATCTCCTAAGGATGGTAAGAGAAAGCATAGATGAGTAAACTGCTGTGAGTTCCTTCGAATGTGTAACTCCAAAATTTAGCCTTAAATGGAAAACCACTACACATTAGAATCGTAGACCTGATTAACTGGAATGACAAGGTGCAACCGTACCCTAATCTCCTTCGAAAATCTGGTTTAAAAATAGATTGAGTCACGTCTGTTAATCAGTTTAGGGCATCCTAACACATTTTGATCTGCCCGATCTTCTTGATGTAATTCTACTCACTCATAAGTTTATGTCTTACCATACCCACTGTTAGAACAACCCCAACTAGTCATCAGTTTCCAAATCCCCAAGGTCAAAATGTTGGGTGATACATATAACATATAAGTGAGCATGTTAAAGATTCAATATATGTAATAATAACTGATCAAAATATGAAAGTGAACATACAACACATGATCAATCAATATAAATAAACGTTTATATGATAGTTAATTTATACGCAAAAATACTTGTAACAAAATATTGATTTCCTCCTTAAAAACTCCTTCAAAAATAGGCTAATACATTTTCCTTTCCTTTGAAATCTGATAAAATACTTAACAAAATTATCATTTTGTTTATGTAAAACTTAGCCCAAAATAGAGTGAAAAACTTCCAACTGTTACAGAAATAGCTATCCCTTTCTTTCAAAACTATTTGCTATCGTGCTTTGATAGATTACATTCTTTCGAGTAGTAAAATATAGACCATTGCGCCATATAAAAGTCATCGCAAGTTAAAATATAGGTCATCGCGCCTTTAATGAAACATAGCCTTCGAGCTTTGAACATGACATAGTCATTGTGACTCAATAAAATATAGCCTTTGTAAGTTATCAATAATGAGAAAATAATAGCCTTCGTGGGCTATTAAAAATGAAGCCCCCGTGAGTTATTGAAAATAAAGCCTTCGTAAGTAAAAACAAGACTTTCAAGGGTTGATAAAACCAAAGCTTTCATCTATTAGACGGTCATGATGAGATGATGAAAATAGAGCCATCATGTGGCATAATAAAAGCAAAGCCTTCATACTTTAGTAAAAACAATAATGAGTTAAAGTAAAAGCTTTCGTGCATTCTCAAAGCAAGCTTTTGAAGGATAGAAAAACATAGTTGTCGTAAGATGATCAAAATGGAGTCATCATGTGTCAAAACAAAAGCATTTAAAGGCTTATTAAAATAAATCTATTGCACGTTATAGACCTCATAGGTTAAATGGAAATTCTATAATTCTTTCCAAAACTATTTCTTTTCCTTTAAAAGTATGTATTCTTTACCAAAACCCACAATATTTGTCGAAATCTCATTGGTCAACCTTACCATTTCAGAATTCGTCTAGCAATTCGATGTGATGAAATTAACTTCTATTTTCCAAAATATAATTTTCCTCAATAATTATATAATCATCATATTTAGCAAACAAGTCCAATTTGCTCTAAACAACTTATTTTAAATTATAAATACTTGGGAAAAATCCACAAAAATTCTCAAAAATCCATATTTACTTAACATCATATTAAAATTTTGGACCAAAATAATTGTCCTTAAATTTAAAATAAATAAATTTTGAAATTAACCATTTTCTTCCGTAGAAAACTCGTAATTAATTCATATAAACAAAAATTATGAAATTTAAAACCCAACTTCAAAAATAATAATTCGAATTAGATATCAAAATTTTAGAACATTTGAAAATCACTTAGTTTTCACATCAAACCCATTAGGAAATTTCCAAAATTCTTAAATATCAACCATTCAATTATATACATGAGTATTACTTTAACAAGCATGATAACCAAGCAATTAAAATTTGGATCTACATCAAACCCAAACCAAATCCGTCAAATCCTAAAGAGATGGATGTATATTATTCGCCTTTGATGTTGTTGAAATATTGGAATTTGCCTTAGCTTTCTTTCTTTAGCTTATCTTCTTTTGTTCTTAAATTTCCTTTCTTCTTACTGGTGGCTGGCCTTATTTAATGAGGTTTTGTTTTGAGAATGAAATGGGCATGAATGAGGGAGAGAGGAGAGCATAGAATATTATTTTCTCTTGCTCTTCTACTCTTCTACTCTTTTATAGTTGTATTTATTAAGTCCTATTTCTTTAACCCGTTCTGTTAGCTATATTTTATAAGGCCACTCAAATTAATTAATAGAACAAATTCCATATTTACAACTTCCTATTTAATTATCATATAATTAAATATTTAAACAATGTGCAACAAAAATTAGGGGTATTACAGACTCCCTTCCTTAAAGAATTTCATCCTCAAAATTGCGATAACGAAAGCAACATCAAGCACATCAATCATACAAACATGTGTCACAAGCATATGAAAGCAACAACACTAGTCATAACTACTAGCCAATGTCTGTATAACAATAGATCATATAATCAAAATAGATTGGGATATGCCTCTTGATCCTATCCTCGGTCATCCAAGTACAGTCTTGTACATCGTCACTCCATTGGACCTTTATCAACTTGACTATCTTATTACTTAATTCCTTTGTATCTCTATTAGGTCGCCTTATGATAATCATATCAAGCTAAACTACTAAGTCTTCCAAAACCATCAACTCTATACTAGTCTATGGATCATGCATGTACTTCCTTAGATGAGACACATGAAGAATATTATGGACTCGCCAAATTGATCGGCAACTCAATACGACACGTAAGTTTCCCAATTCTCTCAATGAAGGGAAAAGGTCAGCATATCTAGGTGCCAATTTTTCCATCTTCCCTAATCGTACAATACCCTTTATTGGTGATACCTTTATGAAAACAAAATCACTAACTGAGAATTCCAATTCCATACACCTTTTATCTGCATCGCTTTTCTACCTTGATTGAGCTTCCTTCATCCTTGCTCAGATTAACTCGGTCTTTTCAGTCGCTTCTTTCACAAATCTAGACTAAGTATCCGTCTATCACCATTCTCCAAGCAACATGCAAGCAATTTGCATGGCCTTCCATAAAGTACTTCGAAAGGTGTCATTTCTATACCAGTCTGATAAATATTATTATAGGAAAACTGGACTAAGTGCAAATTGTATCCCCATGACCCCCCAAAGTCTAGTACATAAGCTCTCAATAATTCTTTGAGTACCTTGATAACCCTTTCCATTTGCCCATCAGTTTCCAAATGGTAAGCTATATTCATCTTCGACTCAGTATGCAATTTATTTTGTAACTCTTCCAGAATTCACTAATAAATAAAGAATCTCTATCACTTATAATGTTACTTGGTATTTCATGAAGCCTCACAACATTCTTCATGAATAATTTGCCAAACTTGGTGCAGTCCTTGTTGACTTAATAGGGATAAAGTATGCACTTTTGGTTAGTCTATCAACCGTGACCCAAATGCTTTCATTTCCCTTATCGACACTGGCAACCCATCTACAAAATCCACACACACACACATATATATATATATATATATATATATATATATATATAATCGCATTTCCATAGTGACACTTCCAAAGGTTAAAGTAATCCAATTAGCTTTTAATGTATGGATTTTCCTTATTGGCATTTCATACACTGCTTCACCCATAAGCCTACATCTCTCTTTATACCTTCCTAGAAGAAACTATTCTTCATATCCTGGTACATCTTCGAACCACTGGGATGAATAGAAACTACGATCGATGACATTCTCTATGAATCTCCTTTCTCATATTATCCTTATTCGGAACATAAATAGTCCCTTCTTTCTTAACCATCCCCATTGGTCAAGCATAAAGCCTTTCAAATCATCAATGCCACTTTCGGCTTCTAGTCTCTTAATTCAATTTGCTAGTATTGGATCATCCCTTTACTTTGTTACAATTCTTTAGACTAATGCTGGTCAAAGTTCCAAGAAAAAAAACATTACGATACTCTGATTAGAACTGGCCACTGACCTCAGTCTAACTCCGAAGCCAACACCCTTTAAATTGTTCCATTCGGACATCATCGCCAATACCACATTCTGATGTCCTTTTCCCGACATACACTCAATCCCAAAGTCATATGCTGCTAAGAACTCCAGCCATCTTTTCTATCTCTTGTTTAATTCTTTTTGAGAGAATAAATACTTTAAGGACTTATGATCCATGAATAGCTCGAATTGTTCTCCCAACAAATAGTGTCTCCACATCTTTAATGCAAAGATCATCGTTGCCAACTCCAAATCATGAGTAGGATATCCAACTTTGCTATCTCTTATTTAACTCCTTTTGAGAGAATAAATACTTCAAGGACTGATCCATGAATTGCTTGAATTGTTCTCCCAACAGATAGTGACTCCATATCTTTAGCGCAAAGATCATCGTTGCCAACTCCAAATCATGAGTAGCATATCTAATTTCATGCGGTCTAAGCTGTCAAGAGGCAAAGACAATAACTTTACCTCTCAACATCAATACAGCTCCTACCCCAGACCCACATGCTTCGGTATACACCACCTAGTCTTAGTTCCCATTTGGAACAACTAACACGGGCGCATTGATCAATAAATGCTTTAGCTTCTAAAATGCTTATTCACATTTATGGTTCTAAACAAACTTTATGTCCTTCCTTGTTAGTTTAGTCATCGATGTTGCTATACAAGAGAAATCTTTAATAAATCTTCGATAGTAGCCACAAATCCCAAGAAACTTCTAACCTTAGTGACGGTCTTGGGGTCATTTTTAGTTATTGGTAGCTTCGGTCTTTGATGGATCTACAGATAGTCCATCCTTCAACAATACATGCCCAAGAAACTTTACTTCTCCCTTCCAAAAATGGCATTTTGAAATTTTCGCATTTAGCTAATGTTGCCACAACGTGTCTAGCACCATTATGAGATGAACTACATGTTCTTGTTCATTTTTAGAATATACCAAAATGTCGTCAATAAACACCAACACGAATCTATCCAAATTCTCTCGGAAGATCTAATTCATCAAATCTATAAAGTAAGCAGGCGCGTTGGTCAGTCAAAAAGGCATGACTAACCACTCATACAAAACATATCTTGTCAAAATGTCATTAATGGTATACTGTGCTCTGCAACTCTCAATTGGTCGAGACCCATTGCTAAATCTAGCTGGAAAACACCTTGGCTCTACTCAATTGATTGAACAAATCATCTATTCTATGCAAAAGATACCGATTCTTTATTTTATTTTTCGTTTAGCATTCTATAATCAACACACATTCTCAACGATCCATTCAATTTCTTCATGAACACCACCACAGCTCCCTAAGGTGAACCACTTGGTCTTATAAAATTCTGACCTTCTAGATCCATTAGTTGCACCTTTGACTCCATCATCTCAGTAGGTGTCATTCCGCTAATAGTCTACTTGCAGGTCCAGTTCCAAGCACGAGTTCTATTCAAAACTCTATAGCTCATTTCGGTAGTAGTCCTATGACAAGCTCAAAATTTTTAGCATATTCCTTTACTACGAAAGCCCGATTGGTTCATTCTCCATTCCTTTTATGTCATTCAACATTGCACAAACATCAAAACTTGAGTCTTCAAATGAGTATACAATTCTGTCACAACAATCAGGCTACTTCAATGATATTACTTTATCCCGATAAAATATTTTAGCATCATATCAGCTTAACCAATCGATATCCAAAATTATCCCAAAATCCATAAAATCAAACACATATAAGTTGCAGGAAAACAAATGACCTAACAAATTAATCTCCATACTGGCACATCTTATCCGAAGAGTTGCATGGCTACCTATCAGATTCACAACCCTCGGAGAAGTAATAAGTTTTGTCGATTCATGGTTTAAATTTATCTACCAAACATTTAGAGACAAAAGAATGTGATGTTCCAGTATCAAATAACACACTAATACGAATGCTATGTGTAACAACCCGCCTCGAAACGAATCCAATTCCAACCCAACAAAAGCCCATCGAACCTTAGGCCCATCTGAAAGCAAGTTGTTAAGAATATATAAATTTGAACAATACATAGTACATAGAGCTTTCTATCTACACTTTCAAAATCTCACAGAGGAATGGATAAAATAAAAAATTTGAAACAAGTACCCATTTCATAAAAGGAAAGCATTTCATAAACATAATATGTAAAAATTACAACATGTTTACATAAAGCCTCTATAGTACAATATTAAAAAAACATAATTGTCTATATTAAAAATATTTAAAACGCATAAATAGATAGATAACCGCCACAAGTCTTTATCTCCACCTTCGTTTGCTAAATCAGCACCGTTTCCTCTAATTTATGTGTTGTACTGAGGAGTGGTTCAAAACGAAAAATGTGAGGTGAAATGAAAATCTCAAGCTTTACCATAATTATACTTGGACAGTATTATTTAGATATGAAATATGTCTTACGTATTTAATACTATACCATACTAATAACTTTAACTATAAGCCCAAAGGACTTTCCAGTCCAATTCCAAAATTCTAACGCAACTAACATCAATGATTTAAGAGAAAGCACCGAAACCAACGAATACCCTTTATTGAAGATTAGGCAAACTCTAACCATTTAGTACCTATAGGCAGGTCCCCATCACTTAATAACTAACACATTTCCAAACTCTAACGCAACTGTCATTAATGATGTGAAAGCGAGAACCTCTGAACCACTTAATATCTCCTTTCTGGGAACTTAGGTAGACTTTGACCATTTAAGACCTATAAAATAGGCAGGTCCCTGTCATTTAAGACCTAACCTAGGCGGTTCCCTACATGGTTCTTGCTAGCTGTCATCGTATGAAATCACATTAAGCCACATAATACTTATCCTAAGAAAGAGGCGGATCCTATACAGCCATTTAATACCTCTAACCCGAAGCGGACCCCTGTTGAAAATTTCTCCTATCTTATCAATAGCATAATTATGACCCATAACCCAAACCGTGATATGTCACATTAATCCGACTGTTCATAGGTATCCGTAGGAAGATTGATTGGGCAGACTTACCCTATAGAATTGGGACTAACCTCGCATCCAGTGAAGTTATTATAGGTGATATCCCACATCAGTCCCTAAAGTTACATTTCCGGTAGCCAGATTTAACTGGACAGACTTCTACGCAACTTTAGACTGATGTCACATTCTTATAACTTAGTCGTCCTTCATATATATACCAATTGTATGTATATACTATCTGTAACGACCCACTATTTTGCACCATTCAAATTCGACAATAAAATAAAACATGTCAAGCTTGAATAGTTCAAAATAATAGATTGCAAACAAATTAGGAGAAAATGAAATCAAATCACATAATCACAGACAAAGAAATCAGAATACTCTCAGCGGAACTTAAAAATATAACTTAGTGGTTCATGAAGCCACTATAATTAGTCTCAAAACAAATAAGATTTTACATAGTCTTTAAAACCCAAATATAGTTTGAATCAACAATAGAAATCTCAATATCCAATAGTCTTGATTACACAAACTAAAATAAGAACTGGAAGGAAAGTTTGCCAGCAGCTTGAAAAGTGATCTATAGAAATCCTAGCTCCGGGATGAAGACTGAACTACAACTCAGGCTGACCCGAGCGTAAAATAAACATAAACACTCGAGCCAGGACATACATACTTATACAGTGTAAGCTAATTCAAGTGTACTGTAATATAGAGCAAGTAACTTAAAGGATGCTTGGGACCGCCCATCCTCTAAGGACCCGTTAACCTATTTACTATGTGGTAATATTTCGCTATTATAATAGTGTTTATTAGTAGAATAAAATTACTTTAAAATAGCGTTAAGGCTTTACATTTTTCACCTTAATGCATAATATAGTGTCAGTAGTCTATACAGTACCTTCATATCTCCTTATCGAAAGACTATGAGAAGATACTCCATAGGTACGACACAAATCAAACTCGTACAAGGCTCGCTATGGTAAGTGACACGGCACAACTAGGCAATGCCAGGTAGATATACCAATTACGCTTCCGGACCGGTGGTAAGGCATAGCGCACAGCTACCGCCCACCTCGAACAACACTCCCATATAAAGGATGCACACAAAAACAAATCACAAAAGTAATAGAATGGCATACGAAGAAGTGCGTCTGATCAGAGGTGCTACCTCATTAATCCGTCGATCGCTCCTGTTTTAGCCACCTTATGCCAACTCACGGGAGTCGGGTCCACGTATTTACCTCAAAGGAAACGTCACCACCATCCTACTTCATTCTGGAATCTCCACCGCATATACGGTTGTCAAAGTGGTTTTCGATGTCGACAGAGAGTATGCCCATATCCGATCCCGCTCTCTTTAACAACCAACGTTATTATTACCCGTGGTTATAAACTTCCAAAAATAGTTTAAACTTCAATCAAAATACTTTATTTTAAAGGTGAAGTTATTATTCTTTCAACCAATATAAATTCCAAAGGTTTAGCCTTAGTTTAATTGCATCATCATTCAGCACTTGGCTAAATGCATAAATATCCTCTTTACAATTAAGAAAATTAAACTTTAGACTTCAATATAGTTTCAATAAAATTTAAACCTTTATTTAAACAAATTTACTTATAAAATTTCCACCTTTATATAGTCATTTAATTCATTCCATATTATATGGTCTTTTATAAAGTAAAATTTGAAAACATATATCTAACTACTTTATACTTTCTTATCAAGTGTAAAATTTCTATGTATTTACTTAACAATTTAGTTTAGTTACCGTTTCAAACATAAAATAATAATTAATTACTGGTAGTTAAATTTTCAATAATGAATTAAATAACTATTTAACTGTAGTTTATATGCAATAATAAATAAATTTAACTAGCAGGTTATATGCAATAATAAATTTTACTAAAATTTTAACTGACAGTTTTAATGAATGAACAAATTAATTAACAATTAACTGGCAGTTTTAAATGCAAAAATGAATTAAATAACGTGTAAATTAAATGAATGCAATTTAACTGAGAAAATGATGAAATATATGCCAAATAGCGATAAATAAAAATTTAAACACATCATAAATCAATTTAACCAACATAAGAAATCTTAGAAGTTGTGAGTGGGTTAAAACACTCACCTTTTGGATTTAAATCGAATTTAAACCCAAAAATTGGACGGTCTCAGAATTCTTCCAAACTCACGTCAAAATATCCGGAATTTTATTACGATCCTAACTAAGAAAATCTCGCGTGAAACGGAGTTCGTATGTGAAAAATATAGCGAAAATTACGCTTGAATTTAAATTAAAATAAAATAAAAAGGAGAACATGTTCACCCCTTTAGCCACGTCATCTCCACACTCCTTTCTTCCCAGAATACATCTACAGGACGCATAAGAAAACCACGCAACTTCCCGAACCCAAGCCCAGTGTCGTTGACCAACTATTAACGTCGTGCGCCACTCCCCTTCGTCAAAACCTCACCTCCATCGGCCGAACGCTCCTGCCCACGCGCTCACTCTGGCCCACAACCCCCTCGCGACGTCTGAAAACAGCCCAGCCGCCACCTATCAAAACCCTAGGTTGAAATTATGCCACCGATCTAACAATTGAATTGCCAAATAAACTGCATGGATGAAGTCCCCTTGGTACTCTCTTCAAAACCCAGAAAGGGTTTCTCGATCCGACGAAGTTCATCATCGAGCGATGAACGGCCGAAACTTCTTCGATTTTTCATATAAATGGTTATAAATTGATATATTATATATAAAATAATTGATTTTGTAATTTGTTCGTATAAAGTTAATATTTTGGATAAGATATATAATTTCCTTGATTCTTTCCTTTTCCCCTTCTTTTTCCTTTTCGGGGACGAAAAGTTTTGAGTGGGGGAGATTGTAACGATCCGTAAATTTCGATAATTAAATTTGTCATATTAATAAGATTTTGGAATTTAATTTTGAATAAATATAATTGTTATGATTGGTAACGAAGTAAATGTTAATAATTAACCTATGAAATATTATATTGATTGTAATAGACTTAATTAAAAAGAAGAAGAAGATGAGATCTAATTTATACTGCTCCTAATTCTCTATTAGATCTTTCCCTCTTTTTAATATGCAATAAATAGACTGTATATATAGATTAGATTTCAGAAATCAAAAGATAGAGAGGAGAAAGTTTGGGAATTTAATTCAAATTACAGATTAGAAATTATAATTGCTTACAAAAAAGTTTACTATTCCAGAAAAACTAAGGGGAAAGATCATGGCAGAGCTTCGTCATTGCTATAGAATTTTTTAAAGGAAAAGTGGGGGTCTAAGAGTCTATTTATAGACATGAGAATGAACCAAAACAATCAGATTAAGATAATTAAATCTGATACGGTCAATTCCCAAAATCCTAGCTGCACCAGACCCTCATTGGTCAACCCCTGGACCTAAGCGGTCGACCGTTGATTATAGGCGGTCGATCTGTCCACACTTGTGATCGTTGATTTCTATGTTGTTTAATTTGTGTTAACTATTTATTAAATACCTTATTTAATTTATACGTTAACCAAATTGTAAGTAATGTTTACTTAAACAACAAAGACTTAACGTTAACTATTATTTAAATTCAAACTTTAATATTAAAACTTCACATTTTTAATTCAAATTCGATTATTTAAAATTTAAATTTAAACCCATTTGAATTATTTTAAATTTGAAAACTTCAATCACTCATAACTTCTCCATTTGAACATAGAATACAACATATTATATATGTAAAATGATCAGAAGACCGCCATGGATGCAATGATGCAACTCCCATAGCCAAATTCTAAAATTTACAGAACATAACGACCCGCAAATCCGTACCCCTTGAGTCAACACTATTCTACATAAATCAACTCAAGTTGAACAGAAATACGAACCATTTGGGTTAGAGAAGAAGAGGTAGAAGAAGACAAAACAGAAAACAACAACAGAATCTAACCAACGCAGCAGAATAAAATATAATAGATAATAAATAATCTTTACACAAAAACAAATACTATATCTATTTATACATACATCATCAGAGTACATCATCAAAGTTCAACATCAATAACATACAACTGGATACACAGCGGAATAATAATCAAATACGGAAGTACGTATCGCCATCCAGCTCATCTCCTGAGCTCCACAGCATCCTTTCCTGTATTTCATAATACTCGGTCTGACCCGAGCATTACAGTTAAATAACACCCGAGTTAGTCTGGATATACCAGCGTGAGGAAATCACACTCAAATTGATTATTAAAGTTTCAAAAATCCTTTTGAAATCAAAAGCTGCCACAAATAAACATGTCGGGTTTTTACCTTACGATAGCTAAAACATTTTCTTATAAAATCCTCTGATATTATAATAGGGTCTATATACAAATACTTATTAAAATAGCCGAAATTGTTACCTTATTAAATTCCAGCTACTAGCCACAGAGTGGGTAATACAAACAAAACTCGTAAAAGACGCGTTGGGAGAATGGATTTCCAACTAATGACTAGGCATTGGGGTACCACGTATCACGGTACGTGGCCTAGATCACAGTATCGAGGATCACTCCTGACCCCCTACAACACAAGACCGAGACTACCCCTTACTGGATAATCCTGAGTGAGATCACCCCACGGTTGGGATCAGCAACCGCATCACTAAGCCGAAATAAAAAGGGACATCTAGACAGGGATGACCTCACCCTGAATGGATGCTACCCACCTAGCCTTGCCGCATAACCCCTAATTTTCAGTCATTACCGGTTGATGAGGCCTGAGGCTAAGCGTTACCTTTATAGAACATATCCCTTAGAATGCCCATCGTCCACCTGACGATGTTCTGAAAACATTCATCCATACAAGTTCGACCCGGGTTCGAACGGAACCGAAGGCACTACTCCTACTACATCCATTTTGGAAATATCCTCAGGATTAGTAGTGACTAGCCCTTGCACTTCACTGCTCCATCTTCAACTCCGAACTCATTTTCCACGAAAACATACAAACCGGATCGAAGTGGTTTTCGAGAAATAAATCCCGATCCCGGTCTCTTCTAAATGATCAACGCATTTGGCCAATATTGATAGTCGGTGATTTGACTATCAATTAATATTCACAACATCCATCACACAATAAATAATTTCCCAATTTATTTATTAATCCTAAAAATATCTTCACAATGTATATTTTCACTTCCAAACCATTTTTGAAAACAGTTTCAAACTATCTTCCTTCCTCAGAATAATTTTTCCAAGTATTTTCTATTTCCACTGAAATCACCAAGCACAAAACATTAGATTTTTAAAATAATTTAAAACGCTTTACTTTGAAATATACTTTAAAACATTTAAGTTAAAACTACTTCAATAATTTGTTAAAAATACATACTATATGAATATTTGAAAATATTGTTACTTATAAAATATAAAACTAGGTTTTCACTTTTTAAAACAAAATACTAAGTCACCTTTTAAATAATTACAACGATAATAGATTTGAAAAATACTTACTTTAGAGTTTAAACATTTAGAAAATATAAATTTTCTAAAACATGTTTGTTTATTAAAACAAATTAAAACCTTTATCTTATATTTAAAAATTTCTTTGAAAACGTACTTGGCTATCCGGGGAAATATACTTCTCTCCACCTTCTTCCTTAAATTTCCAATTTCAAACACTTGAATCAATTTCCAAATTGATTTCCAATTTACTTCCTTTTTATTCCAAAATCCATTAGTTTCAGATTTTATTCCTTAATTATGATTTAAACTACTTTTCACTGAAAATACCAATTTTAGATTTCTCAAATTACTTCTTAATCGTTTTAAATAAATTTAAATTATAAATTTTAAAATGATCCTTTATTCCTTTAAAATAATATCACTTAATTTTATAATTCATTAATTTCTGTTTATTCAAAATCTTTGTTTCCGTTCATACTCGAAGTTATTTATTAGTATTTTAATATCACTTCCATTTATTTTCAATTCATTCTTAATTCATTTGCTATAATTATTTTACTTGAAGCTCCATTCTTTTATTGTCTTTCCAAAATTCCAATTTTATATATTTTTGGTAACTCATTATACCCAAATATATTCAATCAAACCATAGCATTCAATATTCCAATATAATTCATCATAGAATATCAAATAATCACAATATAGAATATTAAATAATTTAAATAAATGTTGAGGGATCCAATTGGATCCCTCCAACCTGTTTTCCCTGCATCCACAGACGTTAGCACAACATAAATATTCAATCCACTTCGAGGTGGAATATCGCGGTATATGGGATTAATATAAATCATCCGCTATTATGCGGCGCATAGGGTCTCATCCGCTATATAATGAGGGAAATCAATCATTCCAAGATGATATATATACTATAATATAGCACATCAAATCAATTCAACCATTCAACCAATTATTTAAATTTATCCATATAAAATTTAAATTAAACCAGATGAGTGAGATTAACTCACCTTTGCATTCGTTCGTAGTCTACTTCAATTCTGCCTTGGTTTCCTTGACTTTTGACCTTGAATAAAAATTTACAGTTTATTAATATTTGAAATAATCCAATAATTTATTTATTTTTTTCAACTTTTTTTAACCATTTAATAAATTTTGATTAACTAGTTCTAAATATAGTTAAACTAACTTAATTTACATTTGGAATAAATAACTTTGGTACCTTACCATTTAATTTTGATAAACAGTTTAATTTAAAAGTTTAAACCAATTTATCATTAGATTAAAATTTTATTAAATTTATATATTTAAGATATCAATATATGTATACTAGTCTCAGTTAGTATCCGATAAGTGAAATAATATCTTCTACTTAATATATATATTTGAATGATTTTAAAACAAAACTGTGTTATATCTTATTGCTAATTCCTGATAAGTGATATATAAAAATTAAAGTAAATTTACAAATTTAAACTATGAATGTGTATACAAATATATTTTTTATATAACACAGACAGTAATTTACTTAACCATAAAGAACATTTTTATAGATGGAACTATGCACCAACGAATACGTCATCAGAATTCAACTTAAGTAACCCTTAAACCTAAGTGATGACAATAGGTTACCTATTCGAAAAATAGAACCCAATAGCGTCGAGCTCCTGCTCCAGATCTACACGTGGTCGAATTAAAGTCACCAAACCGATCACGCCATTGCCTCTCTCACGCGCGCCCAAGCTACGCGAGTTTCCTCTAGCACCGACGCCGCCTCACCGAACCCATCGCGAACGATTCCCCAAACCAAACGTCGTTACAAACTCGATTGACAGGCCCTACTCCTCTGTCGCGATCCACCATGTGCCGCACCCTCGAAGTATCGTGCTCGACATCGCCTCGAGATTGACTCGAAGTCGCGATTTGAATTAGAAGATTTTTTCGGTCAAGGATTAATCAACGAAGACGAGATCGATTGAATTTCGTTGACTAACAGAGCTCCGCCCTTATCTTGGCATATTTTATTTTATAAAATGAACTGTCTTGATTTTTTTTTCAACAAGAAGAAGGGGCTTTGTTAAAAAGAGACGAGCGTTGGAGTATACGGGAAGATAAGGGAAGACGTTGGCGTAGAGTAAAAGGTTGCAGCGATTTGAAATAAAGGAAAGCTGTTGAGGGGAAAGTTTTGACAGTGAAAGAATTTCATCTGATGGGAAGAATAGTTTAATGAGAAAATTTTGACCAGTCAAACAAAATATATATGTTATATTTAAATTTCAAATTTAAATTTAAACCGTCTTCAATTTAAATCTTAAAATCTTGACATCATATGGAGAACATAGCTTTTTGGATCTGTTATTATATTGAATTTCGATATAAATTTCAACGCGTTTATATATCGTATGCTCAGACAACAACTCCAAATACTACGAAAATTGAAATCCGATAATAATACAATATTACGGATCCAATGAAACTAGTTTCGTCAAAATCCGAGACTGTCCCTCGAAAGGCTATTTTTAAATTCAATTTAAACGATATATTTTCAAAACTAAACAAATCAGGGTTAAATTCAATTTTAAAAATTTTATTATCCTCAGCACTATCAATATAAATTTTATAAGCCTTGAAATTATTTTCAATAGGCTTAAAACCCCAGATTCAACATTTTGCCCAAGTTCAAATTATTAAATTCAATAATTTAATTATCAAATAAATAGTGATACTTGAATTCAGGTTAAAATTACTCTATTGAATATTTAAAATCAATTAAATATTCCGATTTTAATTGCTCAAAAATTCCGGGTCGTCACACTCCTCCCTCCTTAAAAGAATTTTGTCCCCGAAATTAATAGTTAGGAAGAATGGTCCAATACCGTTTACTTTTCCCAAAACCAACAATTCAACATCCCACTAATTATCTTTTATAAAAGACGCATTATCATTCTTACTTTCTTCCCAAACTCCCCCCATAATTTGCAAACAATACTATTTGCTCAATCATTCAAGTTATTTAAAACCAAATTTTGAATTACCAAAATTTTCTCAAAAATTTTCTAACTCCTTAAATTTCCGAAAAATTTCGCGAGCATCTCCTTTGCGCGGTTAGCTCGGTACAACTACAAAATGCCTCTGCGGGGTCCCAAATTCCAAAAGAAAACAAAAATCCAAGTGGAAAGATTAAAAACCCAATCAAATTTCATACAAAAAATTTAAATGCATACCTTGCCGAGCAAATTTCAATTTATCCTCTAAAATCAAAATACCAAATTCACTTTCCTAATCCTTTAGTTCCAACTAATCAATTAGTTTAAACTTCCATTTCCAAAATTCCTTATTCAATTCCAAATTTTGAAATCGTTTTGTTGCTGATGGAAAATTTTCCAAAAATTTTCTAACTCCCAAAATTTTAGAAAATTTTTGGTAGAGTCTCCTTTGTACGGAGGAGCTTTTGCAATTTGACAAGAGATATAAATATATATACATCAACCCACACGGTCGGAAAAACAAAAACAGTTCATATTTTCTATTTTTATTGCATAGGCGTACCTTCATTTATCGTTTTTAAGCGAGCAGCTTATTATTTTAGCAATTAGCGCGACCAAAATCCTGCCAAACGGCCTTCAGGTGCCTGCACCTACTCAATTTAAATATGTAAGTGCCCAAAATTATGTAACTTAACAACATTTAACATATTTAACTAGTAAACATACGAGTTTCTATAAGCAATGGAGGTTAAACAATATTTATAAGCAACTTATGAGGTTCCGACATTAATTCTAATTGTTTACAACCAATTCGTATACAACTTCATTCAATTTAAATGGTTGTTGATATAAGCATTGAATGTTGTCAAGCTTAATGAAATGGTTTTAAAATGAAACTAATGCGGAGATGAAATGGAATGCAAATGTATGGTTGGTGAATAAACTAGAAATGGGAGGAAATTTAAAATAAATTGAGTCAGAATCAATTTACTTAGGTTATTTATTTTCTTCAAACTATTCCACCCAAAACTTAAATTTATTTTATTCGACCAACTTCCATTCTAATCCTTGATTTGATTTTTCCTAGGGTCAAATCCCAACCATTTTATTAATTTATTCGATTAGTTTATTCTTTTATACACTTTTAAATTTTAATTCACATTAACAATTCATTATTGAATTTGTTAATAATAAGGTCATTCAATTTATGCTTGAATTGGATTTGTTTTCATCTCAAATCATTTTTATTTTGATCCAATTCCATACAACTTCAATTCATATTTAATTCACTTACAATTCTAAGTTGAATTTCTATTTATAACTTAAGCTTCATTTCCAAAGTCAACTATCTATTCACAATTCAATTCTAAGTTAATAATTTCGAGTTCCATTTCCATATTTCATCAGCTAATTTATTATCTAATTAGTTCTCCTCTGGTTTAAATTCAATACTTGATTGATTTTTTTTTTCTCAGAATCCCTTCATTAAATTTCTTAAGCGCAATTTATTTTACAATTCAAGTTTGGATTTTTCGTTTTATTTTCCAATTCATCAAAAATATTAATTTTTGGTTTTCTAGCCCACTTCTAAATTTTATAAGTCACAACTTATCATTTTACACATTTCCATTCATTCTAGGCTTGTATATATTCATCTTTTATTTTTAACTCAAGATTTACGCTTATTTATAGCCCAAGTATATTTTATTCTATGGATTTTTAATTCTTTTATAAGTTGTTCTAAATTATTTATTCCAACTTATTTCTTATCCAATTTACTTCCATTTATTCAGGTAAGAATCTAATTCCATTCAACATTATCTATAACTCAACTAAATTCATTTCAATTAAATTTTATTTAACTTAACTCCAGTTAAATCGAGCTACATACCATTCTTTTGAATTTTGTTAAACAATGACTTAATTCCATTTAATATCATTCCAATATACAAATTTTCAACTCATGTGCCTACTCACCTGAATCAATTAGTACTTACAAATCTTAATTCCAATACATTGTTTAATTAGTCCAACCTGACTAATTTTCCCATTTCACATAACCTAACACAATTCAAATTTAAATTCCAGTATTCAGTTTTCACTTTACTTACTTACAAAGTTGAATAAATTTGTCCTCCCACAAATTCACTTCCAGTAAATTTTTGCTTTTATTTACTAGGTTCAATTACATTCTATTTCCATTTAAATTTTTACACTTATTTAAGTTTCCAACTTATCTATATTCCATTCTCATTTCTTTTTATTTCAGTACATTGTATTGGTTTACTATCTTATTTTGTTCCCTACTTCCTTTAATTTAACCCTTCCAAGTTGAATCTTACTTCAACAAATTCCAAATTTACAAGTTATCAAACTCATTATATGCCATAAGCATTCTTAGTTAAGATTCAGAGTTTAAACAGTCTTTTAACATTTCAAAATCCCCTTTGAAATTACCTGTATCCAAAATCCTTTGATAAATTCAATTTATCTCTTTGAATTTCAAAACCCACCCATTTTTGCAAACAATTTCGATTCAAAACAATTTGGTAGCAATTTTTCTCTTGGAAACTCGAAAATGAACATCGATGATGCTGCAGTCATCACCGAAGTTATTTTCCAGCGACCATAAGAGTTCAATGCTTTTATCTCTTTTAAAACCCTTTAAATTCTAAATCTCTCTAGATTTCAAATCCGATTCAAAATATTTCTCAAACATATATTATTTTTCCCAACCCTTTGAGAATCATTTTCAAATTCAAAGGAGTTCAACTTTTCCAAATTTTCAAATTCCAAATCCTTTAAATTTTATGTTCAAACATTACTTTGAAATTTTATCTTATTTTAATAATTAATCTCACTATAATTCACATTTAGTTTATATTTACAAATTTCATTTGTATACAAATTGATTTCTTAGTTTTTAATTATGGTTTCAATATGTTATTCAATTATAATTCACATTTACAAATCCCATTTATTTATTAATTTATTCCTTAAACTCTGGTTATTGTTTTAATTTCTTATTCAATTCTCATACAATAATGATAATAATTTAATATTATCACTTTCTATAGACCAAGCATCCATATATAATTATAATAATTTAAGAAAAATCATTTCTTTTTATATACAAAAATAATTTTGGGTAAAATTATCTCATTTACCCTAGTTAAAACAATATTGTGTCGGTTTATCTTGTTTAAGAGTTCAGAAATCCCTATCGATAAGATGGCGTCCCACATATCGACCAGAATCCATAAAGACTCAACCGATAAATCAACACAATATAAAACAATTTTATATTCACTAACAAATACGCGCTCTATCTATTAATATTCTCAATATCATTCTAGAGTACTACGGACTCTATTCTATGAGTAATCCCCATCAGAGCCAAGGTTATTTCCAACCTAAGCTCTGATACCAAGTGTAACGACCCGCAAATCCGTACCCCTTGAGTCAACACTGTTCTACATAAATCAACTCAAATTGAACAGAAATACGAACCATTTGGGTTAAAGAAGAAGAGGTAGAAGAAGACAAAACAGAAACAACACCAGAATCTAACCAACGCAGCAGAATAAAATATAATAGATAATAAATGATCTTTACACAAAAACAAATACTATATCTATTTATACATACATCATCAGAGTACAAAGTTCCACATCAATAACATACAACAGGATACACAGCGGAACAATAATCAAATACGGAAGTACGTATCGCCATCCAGCTCGCCTCCTGAGCTCCACAACACCCTTTCTTGTATTCCATAATACTCAGTCTGACCCGAGCATTACAAAAAAATAACACCCGAGTCAGTCTGGATATACCAGCGTGAGGAAATCACACTCAAATTGATTATTAAAGTTTCAAAAATCCTTTTGAAAACAAAAGCATCTCGTAAGACCACGCCACAAATAAACATGTCGGGATTTTATCTTACGATAGCTAAAACATTTTCTCATAAAATCCTCTGATATTATAATAGGGTCTATATACAAATACTTATTAAAATAGCCGAAATTGTTACATTATTAAATTCCAACTACTAGCCACAGAGTGGGTAATACAAACAAAACTCGTAAAAGGCACGTAGGGAGAATGGATTTCCAACTAATGACTAGGCACTGGGGTACCACCTGTCACGGTTCGAGTCCTAGATCACAGTACCGAGGATCACTCCCAACCCCCTGCAACACAAGACCGGGACTACCCTTTACTAGATAATCCTGAGTGAGATCACCCCACGGTTGGGATCAGCAACCGCACCACTAAGCCGAAATAAAAAGGGACATCTAGACAGAGATGACCTCACCCTGAATGGGTACTACCCACCTAGTCTTGCTGCATAACCCTTGATTTTCAGTCATTCACGGTCGATGAGGCTTGAGGCTAAGCGTTACCTTTATAGATCATATCCCTTAGTTAGCCCATCGTCCACCTAACGATGTTCCGAAAGCATTCATCCATACAAGTCCGCCGCGTTCGAACGGAACCGAAGGCACTACTCCTACTACATCCATTTTGGAAATATCCTCAGGATTAGTAGCGACTAGCCCTTGCACTTCACTGCTCCATCTTCGACTCCAAACTCGTTTTCCACGAAAACGTACAAACCGGATCAAAGTGGTTTTCGAGAAATAAATCCCGATCCCGGTCTCTTCGAAACGATCAACGCATTTGGCCAATATTGATAGTCAGTGATATAACTATCAATTAATATTCACAACATCCATCACACAATAAATAATTTCCCAAATTATTTATTAATCCCAAAAATATCTTCGCAAGATATATTTTCACTTCCAAACCATTTTTGAAAACAGTTTCAAACTATCTTCCTTCCTCAGAATAAATTTTCCAAGTATTTTCTATTTCTACTGAAATCACCAAGCACAAAACTTTAGATTTTTAAAATAATTTAAAACGCTTTACTTTGAAATATACTTTAAAACATTTAAGTTAAAACTACTTCAATAATTTGTTAAAAATACATACTATATGAATATTTGAAAATATTGTTACTTATAAAATATAAAACGAGGTTTTCACTTTTTAAAACAAAATACTAAGTCACCTTTTAAATAATTACTACGATAATAGATTTGAAAAATACTTACTTTAGAGTTTAAACATTTAGAAAATATAAATTTTCGAAAACATGTTTTTTGTTAAAACAAATTAAAACCTTTATCTTATATTTAAAATTTTCTTTGAAAACGTACTTGGCTATCCAGGGAAATATACTTCTCTCCACCTTCTTCCTTAAATTTCCAATTTCAAACACTTGAAACAATTTCCAAATTGATTTTTAATTTACTTCCTTTTTATTCCAAAATTCATTAGTTTCAGATTTTATTCCTTAATTATGATTTAAACTACTTTTAACTGAAAATACCAATTTTAGATTTCTCAAATTACTTCTTAATCCTTTTAAATAAATTTAAACTTTAAATTTTAAAATGATCCTTTATTCCTTTAAAATAATATCACTTAATTTTACAATTCATTAATTTCTGTTTATTCAAAAGCTTTGTTTCTGTTCATACTCGAAGTTATTTATTAGTATTTGAATATCACTTCCGTTTCTTTTCAATTCATTCGTAATTTATTTGCTATAATTAATTTACTTGAAACTCCATTGTTTTATTGTCTTTCCAAAAATCTAATTTTATATATTTTTGGTAACTCATTATACCCAAATATATTCAATCAAACCATAGCATTCAATATTCCAATATAAGTCATCATAGAATATCAAATAATCACAACAGAGAATGTTAAATAATTTAAATAAATGTTGAGGGATCCAGTTGGATCCTTCCAACCAGTTTTCCCTGCATCCATAGACGTTAGCACAACATAAATACCCATTCCACTTCGAGGTGGAATATTGCGGTATATGGGATTAATATAAATCATCCGCTATTATGCGGCGCATAGGGTCTCATCCGCTATATAATGCAGGAAATCAATCATTCCAAGATGTATATATACTATAATATAGAACATCAAATCAATTCAACCATTCAACCAATTATTTAAATTTATCTATTTAAAATTTAAATTAAACCAAATGAGTGAGATTAACTCACCTTTGTATTCGTTCACAGTCTACTTCAATTCTGCCTTGGTTTCCTCGACTTTTGACCTTGAATAAACATTTACAATTTATTAATATTTGAAATAATCCAATAATTTATTTATTTTTTCCCCTTTTTTTAACCATTTAATAAATTTTAATTAACTAGTTCTAAATAATAGTCAAACTAACCTAACTTACATTTGGAAGAAATACCTTTGGTACCTTACCATTTAATTTTGATAAACAGTTTCATTTAAAAGTTTAAACCAACTTATCATTAAATTAAAATGTTATTAAATTTATATATTTAAGATATCAATATATGTGTACTAATCTCAGTTAGTACCCGATAAGTGAAATAATATATTCTGCTTAATATATATATCTGAATGATTTTAAAACAAAACTATGATATATCTTATTGCTAATTCCTGATAAGTGATATATAAAAATTACAGTAAATTTACTAAATTTACAAATTTAAACTATGAATGTGCATACAAATTTTTTTATATAACACGGACAGTAATTTACTTAACCGTAAAGAACATTTTTATAGATGGAACTATGCACCAACGAATACATCATCCGGTTTCAACTTAAGTAACCCTTAAACCTAAGTGATGACAATAGGTTACCTATTCGAACGAGAGAACCCAATAGCGTCAAGCTCCTGCTCCAGATCTACACGAGGTCGAATTGCAGTCACCAAACCGACCATGCCATTGCCTCTCCCACGCGCGCTCAAGCTACGCGAGTTTCCTCTGGCACCGAAGCCACCTCGCCGAACCCATCGCGAACGATGCCCCAAACTAAATGTCGCTACAAACTCGATTTATAGGCCCTGCCCCTCTGTCGCGATCCACCGTACGCCGTACCCTCGAAGTATCGTGTTCGACATTGCCTCGAGATTAACTCGAAGTCGCGATTTGAATTAGAAGATTTTTTCGGCCAGGGATTAATCAACGAAGGCGAGATCGATGGAATTTCGTTGACTAACAGAGTTCCGCCCTTATCTCGGCATATTTTATTTTATTAAATGAACTGTCTTGATTTTTTTTAAACAAGAAAAAGGGGCTTTGTTAAACAAAGACGAGCGTTGGAGTATACGGGAAGATAAGGGAAGACGTCGGCATAGAGTAGAAGGTTGCATGATTTGAAATAAAGGAAAGCTGTTGAGGGGAAAGTTTTGATGGTGAAAGAATTTCAACTGATGGGAAGAAATGTTTAATGAGAAAAATTTGACCAATCAAACAAAATATATATGTTATATTTAAATTTCAAATTTAAATTTAAACCGTCTTCAATTTAAATCTTAAAATCTTGACATCGTATGGAGAACATAGCTTTTTGGATCTGTTATTATATTGAATTTCGATATAAATTTCAACGCGTTTATATATCGTATGCTCAGACAACAACTCCAAATACTACGAAAATTGAAATCCGATAATAATACAATATTACGGATCCAATGAAACTAGTTTCGTCAAATCCGAGACTGTCCCTCGAAAGGCTATTTTTAAATTCAATTTAAACGATATATTTTCAAAACTGAACAAATCAGGGTTAAATTCAATTTTAAAACTTTTATTATCCTCAGTAGTATCAATATAAATTTTATAAGCCTTGAAATTATTTTTAATAGGCTTAAAACCCCAGATTCAACAATTTTTCCCAATTTCAAATTATTAAACTCAATAATTTAATTATCAAATAAATAGTGATACTTGAATTCAGGTTAAAATTACTCTATTGAATATTTAAAATCAATTAAATATTTCGATTTTAATTGCTCAAAAATTCCGGGTCGTTACACAGAATTTCCATGTTTAACCTTATTTTAATTAATAATTTTCTTATTACATTTTTCGAGGTGTTACACTATGATTAAGAAGTGTACCTCCTAACATTGCATTTCCCTTCTCCTCTACAGTCGATCCATAAGCTATGGGTTCTAAAGTGAAAACCTTTCCCTTTTTAGCCTTGACCAGTTCAGGACACTTGTTCTTGAAATGCCGTCCTGTTGTAGTTATAACACCTCACACCTTTCGTATCAACAACTTTCTTGCCCTCACCACAACGATACACATTAGGAAGTGCCCCTTCTTATCACATTTATAACAAGTCACTTTAGTTTTTTCCTTTTTCAAAGCCCCGCCCTTTTAAGCTCCTTTGCCAATGTACTTTCTTTTCTTGCCTTGAAAACCCGTAGTCTCCTCAGGCTTGTTCTTTCCCAATAATGCGAGTAAATTTTCATCCCTCGGAGATACATCCACCATGATATTAAATGGATCTCTAAGGTGTGGATAGTTGCCTTAGAAATCTCTGTCTTCAACCCTCCAATGAACTTCTCATTCTTCTTAAGTAGAGTGTTAATGATGTCCTGCCCATGCCTAGATAGCTCATCAAACTTTGTAACATATTCGAACATAGTTATTTCAACTTTTTCCCACTTTGGAAACTTCCTAAAAAAAGACGACTTAGCTACTTCAAACAGAAACTTCTCCTCGAATCACTCTTAAAAGTCAACCCAAATAAGCTCCTCCTCCTGAACTCCCATGGCAACACTATTCTGCCAACACAAAATAGCTCCTTGCGACTACCTTGAAGCAAACTCTGTTTTCGATCGTCATTCAATCCTAGATCAACAAAGATCCTCTCACGCTTAAGAAGCCAATCCTCTACCTCGATGGAATTCTCTATCCCTAAGAACGGCTTTCCACCTGAGCTAATATAATCTCAGCTTAACACGGCATAATTTTTACGGGCGACCACTCCTGGTGAGGCAGCTCCCGCATTACCAGCGTTACCTTCAGTCAAACCGGCTACTGCTCTGGCTTGGATCATATTAAAAAATAACTGATGCATAGTCCCCATATCAACTGGTGCGGTTCCAACATCCATATTAGAAGTAGCATTTGCGTTTGCGTTCGCATTGGTGGTTCGGTTAGCATTCTTAGCATTGGCTCGAATGTTTCCATTAGTTATGATGCTTCTGCCTCCCAAGTTTAGTCTTCCACTTTTGGTATCTATTTCTCGAAATTTGCATATGAGTCTTCATAAGATACAGAGAGAATTGTCTATGACAAAGGGGAGAGTATAGATAGACATACGTATTTATATATGACTAGTACATCATTATATTGGTATCCTATACCCAAAATTTTCATTCTTTCTCATTTCATTTGGGTTATAATTTTCAAATATTATTGAGTTTTATATAAACTTGTGCTCTTATACCAGTTGTAATATCCCTTATTTTAAGGATTAAAATATATATTAGTGATGCAGCAATCATCCTTAGCACCATTTCCCAGTGACAAAATGAGATTGGTTATTTTATCATTAACGTCAAAAGCACCAAAATTCATAAATTTTCACAAAAACAATTTGATTTCATTAATTTTCAAATTCATTACAATTTAATCTCATAACCCTACGATTACATCGTTCCGATAAAATATATTGATTACAAATATAATCCCAAGTGTGACATATAAAGATGCTCCCTTTGATGATAGGAGTCTTAACTACTTAGATAGTTATAATGCCCGTCATTACATACATACAACAATAATAAAGTAGGTAAACTAACGCATAACGGAAATAAACTTTAAACTGTTGCTTGCCTCGTACACATCTTTGGAAGCTTATTCGTCGGAACCTAAAATACCCTACTCTTAACCTACCCAATTCCAAATTGAGTACCCAATAGTTTAGGGGCAAATAAAAAACTTCAGGTTAGACTAAAAGTCTAGTGTAAATAATATTAGTCCATCTCAAAACAAATTATAGGTACTTAGTGTGACCACGCCGTTGAACGAAATGGGTTTTCCCTTACCAATATTTTGTCAACAATATGTAATCCATAACATATTCTGCATCCAGAATGATTAGAACATAATCATCACATCAATAAAACATGATGCATGTATAGGTAAAAATGAATAGTCTGTGATTCACAAGGGTCAAAGGGTTACTCGTTCCCATAATTGCCTAATCCCATTGAATGGTTCATTCAACGGCAGAATTTTTCCCAAGGTCACTATGAACCTAAATTAGTTTTCTTAGGCCGACTATAAACCTATCGGGATGAATCAAGAGAAGATATATCAAATGATCAAAGGGTCTTCTAGTCTAATTAAAAGAAAATAACAACGCCCTCCTAAGATCGTTAGGAGAAATATCGTTGATCTCCTAAACACGGTAGGTGAAAACATTGATAGTCCCCTAAGTATGTAGAAGAAAACACAGGTGGGCAAACTACTACGAGTTCCTTTGGATGCGTAATCCTAAAATTTAGCCTTAATCGGCAAAGCCCTACGCATTGGAATCATGGACATGACCAACCGGGGGCTTAAATGTAGGAGGATAGGGCATAATCCTACCCTGGTCTTTACCTAAAATATGATTTAAAAATGGAATGATTCTTGTCTTTTGATCCGTTCAGGGAATCCTAAGACATTTTGATCTTCCTGATCTCCTTGATGCAATTCTACTCACTCGGGAGTTTAAGTCTAACCATATCCATTATTGGAACAACTCTAACTAGTCAACAGTTCCCAAACCCCCAAGGTCAAAATATTAGGTGATACATACAACACATAAATTAGCATGTTAATGATTTAAAATATGTAATAATAAATGATGTAACTGCCCGATATTTTCAACCATTCGCATCCACACGTGTTGGACTTGAATTGCTCAAAATGTCAGATTGTTAACTTATATTAGGAAAAACTATATGCAGTAAATAAATAAATTATAGAATCACAGACACAAAGTAATATAATAATATGCAGCGGAAACAAATGAATTGTAGTTCATGAAGCTACTATATATAATAGAGTTAAACAAGATACAACAGAAGTCTCGAATACATAGAAGTCTCAATACAATAGTTAAATAACAAATCTAAATAACAACTGGAGTCAACTGGATAACCGAAAGGTGAAAAGATGTAGATGGATCTCCAAGCGAAGCTCCAAACTCTAAAGGTGAGTCTCAAATGCAGTGACACTCAGTCTGACCCTAGCGTAAAGCAAAAACACAAAACATTCGAGTCAGGATTAACATTCTTATATCAATAAATCCAACTTAAGTGAAATATCAACCGAAATACAAGTAACTCAAAGGATATTTGGGATAACCATCCTCTAAGTATCCGTAGAACTATCTACTATGTAGTAATATACGCTATTATAATAATGTCTAAAGTCAAGTAAACTATTAACGTAGCGTTAAGGCGTTACCCATTTCCCCCTTAACACATTTTTATATATTCCCATAGTCTATACAGTATCGTAACTTCCCGTAAACTGGGGTTATCGGATGGCACTCCATAGGTATAGTATAAAAAAACTCATAGTGGCCTAGCTAAGGTAGGTGACACGGCACAACTAGGCAATGCCAAGGTAGATATACCAATTACACTTCTGGACTGGTGGTAACGCATAGCATCTACTACTGCCCACCTCGAAACACACTCCTAAATCAAAATCAAGGGTGGCCACCAAATCAATCGCAAAGTCAGAATATAGTATCGAAGGAGTGTGCTCGATCAAAGGAATGACCTCACTTAGCCCGTCGAGTGCTCCTATTTTAGCCACATTAAACTAACTCATGGAAGTCAGGTCCACGTATATATCTCAATAGGACGTTGCTACCATCCTACTTCATTCTGGAATCTCCACCGCGTACATGGTTGTTAAAGTAATTTTTTACATTGGCAGAAAGTATGACAATATCCGATCCCGGTGTCTTCAACAACAAATCGTTATTATATCACCATGGTCATTTCAAAATAGTTTATACCTTAAAACCAAAATATCATTTCCATTTCAAAAACCATATCAATACGATA
This sequence comes from Allium cepa, assembly GCA_030765085.1. NCBI lineage: Eukaryota > Viridiplantae > Streptophyta > Magnoliopsida > Asparagales > Amaryllidaceae > Allium > Allium cepa. The sequence continues at coordinate 209,720,688 of CM060940.1, read as the reverse complement.
TCATTTCTATTTCAAAACCATATCAATACGATATCATTCATTTAAATATATCCATTTCCAAAAATCATAGCACTTTTAAAGTTATAACACTTTCGAAAGCGAAACACTTGAAATTATAACACTTTAGAAATCATAACACTTTGAAATCGTAACACTTTGAAATCAGAACACTTTGAAATTATAACACTTGATTACATAATACTTTGAAATTCATAACTTTGAAATCATAACTCCCCCTTGAACGATTTAGATATTAATAATAGTATATATAATAAAGTAGTTTATAAAATAAAAATAGTTTATATAAAATAGTTATAAGTTAAAATAGTTTATATTAAAATAATTAGTATATTAAAATAGTTTATATTAAAATAATTAGTTTACTAAAATAGTTTATATTGAAAATTTAGAAGGTAAAATATATAAATAATTTTAAATATAATTCAAAAATACTTTATATAATAAAATAACTTCCTCGAATTCACAAATCAATTCAAATTAACACGAGTTCCAAAATTCAAATTTAATTCAATCTCAATTAATCAATTTCAATTCAATTCAATTTCTCAATAAACCATTTCAAATTTTATCGATTTCAAATACAGATTTGAACCACAAAATAAACTGTTTCAACTTTAATATATTTCAAATCTTTAAATATTCAACATTTCAAACTAATTTTGATAATTTCATATATATCTTAATTTAACTTCATTTTTATTTATTTTTGAAACATTCACTTAACAAATCCAATATCATTTAAATAAAACCCCAAATTATAAATAAACTAAATATTTCTTTCAATTTATTTAAACTTGAAATATTCATTTAAATCACCTTAAACAGAAATCAAGCTATAATATCATATCCTTTAAAAATCTCAAATTCAATAAGTTTCAAATCGATTTAATTAAATAAATTCTTAATTAAATGCCATTTCAAATCTATCTTCCCAACCTTAATTTATTGAAAATTATTATAAACTCTATATTTGAAACTAAAATTTTAAATAAATAATTAAGCTATTATATATTAATTAAATCAAACTTTATTAAATTAAATCTTATGATCAAATTATTTTATAATAAAACTAATTTATACATGTTTTAAAATAGCAAAATTATAAGTAAATTCTTAAAATTTATAATTTCAAAACTAACTTATAATTTTAAAAAATTTCAAAACATATAAATTTAAAATCAAGAATTTAAACTTTATAAAATACATTTATATATAATATCTTGAAATCAATGTTTATTCAAACCATTTATTTCTTTCCAAAACCATAAAAATCATTTCCAAAATATTAATATATAGACCAACGATGCCTATATATATTTTTCTATCCTATGGTCAAGTGATATGGACATTAAACATTTCAATCCGTAATTTGAATATGTATGGGTATATATCATTTCAAGCTGCAATCCCAAATTCAATTCAGATGAAAATCTCTTGGGTTTAGCATTTTAACCCATAACGATTTTCTTCTATTCTACAAATCGTTCGGGTATGTATCATTTCAACCCATAGGGAATTATATACAAACTGAAAACTTGCAGAATGAGAACAGATATGATAATAATATAATAGGCATATATCATTAATATAAATAACAGATAATGTATCAGATGTCACAGGTGAAAAGATATAGATAATAGCATATATATAACAATGTAAATAACTAACAGCGGCATATTTCAATTGTCATTTCAATTGAAATCAAATTTAATAAATATAAGATGTTATTCGTGAGTGATTTCTCACCTTTCGAGGCTAGAGAGATTCAAGAAATAAAATGAGTTACAAATCCAAGCACGAATTCCAAAGCAAGGTAAGATTGAAACGAATTCGATGACAAAGCTGACAGCATGAAATTAACGAAATCAATCAAAACTGGATTGATGAAGATCAATGGTATAAGTGAATTGATATAGATATAACATATAAAATTTTATATGCATACAAAATCATATCCTAATTTCAAACACATATTAAATAATATATATACACACACACACATGTGTTTCAAAATCATTGTTTAAACTAAAACTCAAATATTAAAGTCAAATATATATATAAAATAAAAAAATACAATTTTTGTATCGGTACATTAGAACTTAACAATATAACATATATATTTATATAACTTATAATGTGTATATATATATAACAACAGGCCAACTTATACTACATACTTGATATATATTAACAAACAACTTATATTATATATTAAACGAATAACTTTTATAACTTTATAAATTTGTAACCGTATAAACAAACATAACTTAGTTACTTCAAACTATTTGAAAAGAAACCATACAGACAAAACATGCATGTAATACAATACCGTTATGAAATAATATATACATCATTACTATATATATACATACAAATAAATAAATCAAAATACATATAATATCTCTTGTACACACTAATATATAACACAGATTTAAAAGCTTATATAAAAACATATATATAAATATACATATATACATCGACCTTCAAGCTCTATAACATCTGTACAAATCTTTAAAACAAAACTCTGTCAATATAAATTATTACTTAACATGCCTATATACACCTACATTTAAAAATCTGTATACATCTCACAAATCAAAACATCCATACATTTACATTTTTAAAACAATACTTAACAAAATGGAACTTTAGATTATATGACTAAACACTTTAACATATATTATGTATACCTAATAACTTATATCTATTTAACAACATAATATATATTGTAAACTGACAAATAATATATACATAAACTAACTGTAAATTAAAAATTTATAAAACTCATATACAAATCTGGAAAACACATATGTATTATAGTGTATAAAGTATAGTTCTTCACTACTTAACAATATATATTACATATAAAATAGAACGCACTAAAAAGTTAGTAAACTAATGTATAAGCAGATTATATAACTTATAATATTTATTTCATAACATACTGTAACCTATTTTGATAAAACATAAACTAGCTGTAAGAAACCATTAAAAATCTCTTATATATACTTTACAAACATCATATATATAAACTAATGTATATGCATAAATATATACTCACCTATATCAAATATAGAGGAGGGAAATGGCTGGTGAGGAGTGACTCAGCACTGATGGAGGAGATGATGGATAGGAGTTGAACGCAAGGAGGGTGAAAGATGGAGAGCAGAAGATAGAGAGGAGGTTGGCTGCTCTGGGTGCATGAGTGGGAGAGGTGGAGTGGAGATGTATCTCGGTGAAGGTGATCGACTTGCATGGCTACATGTTTGGTGGGTAGCGGCCATGGCTAGAGAGGGTGAGGCGTTGCTAATTTGAGGGAGAAGCACGGGTTTCATATGGAAAGAGGAAACGAATGCTCTGATATAAAACATGTATATTCAATTTATTATTTATCTATTTATATATATCAGAACGAAAAACAAAGAGACGAACCAATATTGAAGGAACTAGAAAAAAAATGAAACCATAAGAATGGTAAAAGTCATAATTTAAATATCTAGGAATTTAAAACAGATGGTCATTCGTTTTCAGCAGTTTGAGAAATGAATGGACATAGAAATTCTAGATACTCAAAACGGATATCGATACTGTTGCCGGTTTCACGAATTCTGCTGTGCACCGAACTTCAAAACACAGAATTGAATATACCGCAAAAATCAGCACGATGAGACGATCAAATGGTATACAGATATCAGTGGTACGACCACCATATCAAATGTCGATAATCGTTACCAAAAATGCTGCTAATTTGTCGAAAATAAGATAATCGGAAGAATAACAATCAAATTTTGATGAAACGAAATATGATGTCTCACTCAGAAGATGATTTAAAATTTTATTATATAGAGATATTTAGGTTTGAAAAACATTTTATTTCCACCAAATATTAACTAATTTAAATTGAAATTACACAATAAAATAAACTTCCATGTTTTTAGATGAAAATTTACCATTTGTTATGTTTAATTAAACGTATTCAAAATATCAAATTTTTATTTCCAAAATTTTATAATTCAAAATTTCACAAAAATTCAGTTAATTACGTAAATAAAATTATTACAAAAATTTGGGTCGTTACAAATGATCAAAATATGAAGTTTATCATACAACACATCATCAATCAATATAAATATATGCTCGTATGATAGCCAATTTCTATGCAAAATACTTGTAACAAAGTCATTATTTCTTCCATAAGAACTCTTTCAAAGATAGACTAATTCATTTTCCTATCTTTGAAATCTCATAAAATAATTAAAAATCATCTTTTTGTTTAAGTAAAACTTAGCCCAAAATAGAGAAAAAACTCTTCCAAGTGTTATAAAATAGTTATTTTTCAGTGTTAAACTTAGGTTCGATCTGTATGCTTATTTTTAAGTGAATAAGGACACTTGAGTAAGATAAAGTTCTCAGTCAAGTGGTGCTAGAAGGAGGACAATGAAGGTCATTATGCAAATAGTCATTTGTTTGGGTTCCTACTTGCTAAATCGCAAAATCAAGTTGAGAAATTTGGCCATTAACAACTTTAGCTCAAGCTTTTCTATCTATTCCAAAAAAATGAAAATGCAAAAGAAGATACATTTCCAAAAATTGCCTCTATCTAGAGGGTACATGTCTATTGATAGAAAATTCCAACCTTTAGATTTTTACCACGTGTCACTTAATATGGATGAATGTTGGAGATTTATTCTCGTCCATGAAGCTTTACTAATATATCACGATGGCATGAATTTCTTCATTTCAAATAGACCCGGTTGTTCTGCTTTTCAATTCACGATATCTTTAAGAACGCTTCACAATAGCTTTGAGGAGTTCTTGGCAATGGTTCAGCCTTGAGGAGTTCTTTGCAATGGTTTCAAAATTTACTTTATTTGGCTCTAAAAAAGTCTTACGGTGGCATATTTTAGCACTTCTTCTTAAAAGTATATTTAAGCATTCTTTACGATGGCACATGTAAGTATTCCTTACGAGAGCATATTTTAGTATTCCTCACGATAGCTCTTTCCTTTTTGTTCTTTGACTTTCTTTTGAATTAATCCTTCAACGGTTTCTTATCTCATGATGAATTCCTCGATGTTCTACCTAGGACATCTACTATACAGCCCTCTTTGATAGCTTCAGCACTTATCACTCCTACGTTTCTTCTAATAATGATTTTTTAGACCATTCCACAAAGACGTCAATCCCTCTATTTATGATGACTTCGAAAATTGCTTTATGATGTTCTCAGCAAACGTTTCATGATGACTTGGATATATGTTCTATAAGGGCTTTGGGGAACGTTTCGTGAGTAATTTGAGTAGTGTTACCTTCTAATCATCTTAACAAGTTAACCCACGATGGCTTTGATGAATGAGTCATAGCGACTCAATGTATATTACATGATGGTTCTAATGAATGTCTCACGATGACTTTAATGAATTGTCCCACGATGACTCCTATATTTCCTTCTATAATGACTCCAAGAAATGCTCCACGAAGTCTTTAACATATTGTTTCATGGTTGCTTTATGAGAATACTTTGTCATGGCTTTTTCGTATATGATAGCTTTAATCCTCATAATGGCTTTACCTATTTAACTTCATAATAGTTTTGACGGATTCATCATGATGGATTCAATACTTCACGATGTCTCTAACATCTTTCTTCGAGATAGCTTTAATATCTCATTTCTCAATGACTTTAAGGAATACTTTATGATGGTTTCTATTTAACAGATGAAGGCTCTAATCAATCTGAAGTTTCTGATCAACATACAAAGGCTCTTTCTTTTATCAATTCGTTCTTGGAATTTTAGATGTAACTCTTGCCTACCTATACAAGAAGTTTTCTTATGCTTTAGCTTAAGTAAAACTCTACTCTTTTATTGTTTTTACCTTTTCAAGTTGTCTTTCTTGTTGTTGTATTCCTCATTGTCAATTGCTCGTGATAACCTTTATTCCTTAACATCGTGACTTTCCATAAAGAGTTTTCCAAAACACATAAACCTTTTAACCCTTTTGAAAACGTTTTTATTTGCACTGATTGTTCTCACTAAAAATGTTATTTATGCTAAAGAGTTCCTCACAGACTTAGTTGAAAATATCCTTCGTAATGTAAATGATTTCATAACCTTATTTGAAACCGTTCGCCGCAAAGATCATACGCACACACACATACTTATTAAATTGTGATTTCAAAAAGAGTTAATTTTTGGAAGTAAGGACATCTTCTTTTAACCTCTTGAAAAGAGTTTTTTCAGAACAAATTGACATTACCACAAGGTAGAGATGCATGTGGTTTCGAGAGAATTCATTTTATCCTACATTTGTTCTTAGTTTGGTCATCCACTAAATTAGGAGTTCAGTTGATCATTCTTATTTGAATGGTTGTTTTCGTAGACCTTGCTTGATTATCAAAATTTTCATTGACTATTTTCCTTGGATGGGTGCTTTGACCATGCTCGATGGAGGGATCAAAGGCTTGATTGATCATTGCTCCTTAGATGGTTGCTTTAGCTAGGCCTTGCGGGGGGACCAAAGGCTTCTCGTTCATCTCCCTTAGATGAGTGCTTTGACCAAGCCCAATAGAGGGAATAAAGGACTTATTGATCATCACTCTTTGGATGGTTGCTATGGATAGGCCTTGCGGCATGACTAAAGGCTTCTTATCCATCTCCCTTGTGTGGGTGCTTTGATATGGCCTAGCGGTGGGATCGAAGACTTAATTGACCATCACTCTTTGGATGGTTGCTTTAGCCAGGCCTTGCGGTGGGATGAATGGCTTCTCATCTATCTCTTTGGATGGGTGCTTTGACCAGGCTCGGGGGCGGGATCAAAGGTTTAATTGACCATCACTCTTTGGATGGTTGCTCAAGCCTTATGGCGGGATCAAAGGCTTCTCATCAATCTCCCTTGGATGTGTGCTTTGACCAGGCCCGGCGGTGGGATCGAAGGCTTAATTGACCATCACTCTTTGGATTGTTTCTTTGACCAGCCCTTGTGACAAAACCTAAGGCTTTAGTCCTCTTCCGAGTTTGAGGGGTGCTTTTGTTCAACCAATCTTACCAACCATGTCAGGTTTGAAATTAAGTTAAACATAATGCATCAAAATACAAGGGAAATCACTTGGGTACGGTTTCTTTGATAATCCACTTTATTCATCCAGTGTTGTAAAGTATTGTTTTAAATGCTTGGCATTCCATGTCCTTGATATTACACTTCCATCATGTTTACAAAGCCGATAAGTCCCTAGAGAAGTAACCTCGTGAATGACTAGTGGTCCTTTCCAGTTTGACCCCAATGGACCGTCTGCAGGGCCTTTCGTATTTTCCATCACTCCCTCTTATTACTAAATTTCCCTTTATGTACGCTCTTTCTTTCACTTTATAATTATAGTATTTGGAGATTTTTTTGTTGAAATTCAGTTGTTCGTATTGCATATTGATCTCTCAATTTGTTAACTAGGTCGAGCGATTCTCACTTCATTTCTTGATTTGTTCCGTAAGCATAAGCAATTCTTCGACATGGTTGGACCTCAATTTCGACTGTAACATTGCCTCGAACCTATATCTCAAGGAGTATGGGGTATGCCTTGTGGCTGTTTTCATGGAAGTTCGGTAGGACCATAGGACGAAGGGAAGTTCGTCTACCAGATTTCCTTTGGCTTTGTCAAATTGTTTATTCAAGATGTTTTTAATGGTCTTATTTGCTACTTCAACTGTCCCATTAGCTTTCAGGTGTGCTACTAATGAAAAACTGTTAATTATTCTGTTCATTTCACATAAACGAGTAAATTCTTCACTTTCGAACTGATTTCCATTATTAGAGATGATTTTATTTGCAAGCCCAAAGCTGGTGACTATGTTTCTTATGATGAACCTCAAGACCTTCTGTGCAGTTATATTTAGCAATGGTTCAGCCTCTAAAAGTAGTCAATCGCTACCATGTAAATTTTGCTCCTCCTACTAAGTCAATCCCCCACACATCGAAGGGCCATGGGCTAGTAATGGTAGTTAAATTTCTAGGTGGAAGTTATGGTATCCTAGAAAATCTTTGACATTTGTCACACTTTTTCATAAAATTCGTGGCTTCTTGTGTCATTCATTGCTAATAAAGTCATTGCCTCATGACTTTGTTTACTAGCTTTATCCATTAGATTGATCTCTACAAAACCTCTTATGGGCTTCCTATATAAATTTTTCTCTTATATCTAATGTAACGCACCACAAATAAGGCATGAATACCCCTTCTTGTACAAGATTCCATCAACTGTGGTATATGAAGGAGTCTGGTACCTTACCTTCCTTGCTTCTTTCTTCTCGTTTGATAACAACCCTTCTCAAGATATTCAACTAAGGGCTTCATCTTGTTATCTGTATATCAATTTCATGGGCAGCCACTCATTCAAGGGACTCATTGTTATTGTCATTTCCCTGGAAGCCCTCCTAGTTGCCCGATAGTTGTTGAGTCTGAGATCTGATCAGAACCAAAACTCTATTGTTTAATTTCTCTTGGTATTTGGTGTATGGAAAAATCTATAAATTAGGCTAGCATCTCATTGATTCTTTGGACAAATCGAACCATGCGAGCATCTTTAGTTTGTAATTTCTAAGTTAGTTGATTTATCATTAGTTGTGAATCGCTAAATACTTCGATCCTTGGGATTTTGAGTTGTACTAGAGTTAGTCCCACAATCATAGACTCATATTCAACTATGTTGTTAGTTGGCTATAAACCCAGTTTCATGGCATAATGTAACACGTATCGGTCAGGAGTAATTACAATGTAACCCGCTCCGGCACCTTGTTCATTTGATTCCCCATCCATATACTGTTTCCATTTTGGTTCAAGTTTCTTCTTCTTTTCTAATTGTTTTTCGATGAATCCCGCAGTGTGCTAAGGCTTGTCCTTTAATTGATGTCCTGGGTAAGTACCTAATATTGTAACAACCCAGAAATTTCGAACCCGAAAATTCCAGATAGTTAGAAAAAGAAGAAAAGAGAAAGAAGAAAAAGAAGAACAGAAACACCAACATTTCACATTCGCAGCGGATAAAATATAATATCAAATAAAATAACAGTTTACAAAGAAGAACTGTATCAGTACATTTACATTTTTATATATCAGAGTTACAACATTTCACAACACAAGACAGTTTAAACAACATGTCCAAGACAACTACAATATAAACAGCGGAATATGCTCCATACGTTCCTGCCATCTAGCTCGCCTCCTGAGCTCCAGAACGTCCTTACCTGAAAATCTGTAATACTCGGTCTGACCCGAGCATTACATCAAAGTAACACCCGGGTCAGGCTGGAAACCAGCGTGAGTAAACCCATCTAACATGGAATACAAAAGCATACAACTTATATAAACCAGGGGTAACTTATATCAGTTTACAACTTCACAAGTTGATATAGACATCACCTATTTCACATATCAATTTCTAAGTTCCAAAACATAGAATAAATGGTCCAATCCACTTAAATCATTCCATTTCAGCCTATTAATTTCACATATCAATTTATAAAGAATCGAAGTGCTTTCGGGAATTTCCTAATACCCGACTCCGGTTTCTTCGAATCCAATGTCATCTTTAACCTAAATTATTCAATTAAATACAATTCAACTTTATTTACCAGAGAGCATTTTTTTCCACACCAACTCATAATTGATAGATAATCACATTATCACCATCCATCCAATATATCATATCACAAAGCAATTCATATCAGAGATGTCAACCATTCTAAAGCACTCATCATCATTTAATCATTAACAAGCAAGATTGATCACTTCGTTAATAACATTAATTAATGATCCTCAAATTATTTTCATTAGTTAATTATTATAAAATTTCATTTAATAATTAACCTTTAACTTAATTATATTCATTAATCAATCTTGATTAATCAAAATCATAAACTAACTTTCCTTAATTACTCCATGGATTAAACTAACTCCTTGATTAATTATGTTAATTAATCCTTTAATTACACCGAGTAATCATTACTTAATTTCTTCCATCAAGTAATTATCCTTTAATTACTACCCATCAAGTAATTTCCTTAAATTAATTATATCCAGTAATTATCCACTAATTACTTCACTAAGTAATTATATCTCATTAATTGCCTTAAGTAATTATACTTAACTCAACATCAATTGATTACTTTTAATTAATTAAACTGAATTAATTAACTAAAATTAACCAAATCAACTTAATTATACTGAGTAATTAATTCCTTTAATTACTTCATTAAGTAATTATTCATAATAATTCCTTTATATTAAGTAATAACCTGTTAATTACTTATCACTTAATTATTTCTTAATTGATTAACCTTGATTAATCAATCATTAGTTGTCACTTTTAAGTACAATAAGTAATTAGCCTTTAGTTAATTGCACAAATTAATTTAACTAATCACCCGAATTAATTAATTACTAATCACTACTAATTAATCTTTAATTATTTAATTAATTATCTAATAATTATAATTTAATTTAATTCTTAATTATCAACTAATTAGTCCATAACTAATTAATAATTTAAACTTTATTAATTAATTAATTCAAAATTATTAATAAATTTCACTTTAATTACTTTATTAATTAAAGTAAACTTTAACCATAAAATCCTAATTAACTTTCAAAACAAATTAATTACATTAATTACTTAAAATTATCACATATTTAGACATTTCCAATTTGTTTAAAACTAACTACTTTTAAAAGTTAAATTTAAATAAATATAAAATTAGCTCAAAGTTTAATTATCAGTATAAAATAATTTAAATTAAATAGTTTAATATTTTCATAAAGTAGATTTAAATAAATTTAAATTCAAAACTTAAAACAAGTTTGAAAACCCCCTTTTTTTTTAAAAAAAAAGTGTTGTGGGTTCAACCCGACCAACTCATGACAAACACGGTTCCGATCCTCCCCTTCCTTTCCTATTTCCCTTTTTATTAGTTTAGTTATAAACTTAATCAAATATTGGAGAGTATCACCTAACCATCTTGAGTACAAACTCGAGTACTAACCCAAATCACCCGAGCAACAACCCAAACGCACACGAACCAAACAAAATCCGGCACGTCATCGTTACTGTGCACGTGCACAGTTCACCAACGGCGTCGCCACCAACAGCGACACCCTCTACAAGTCGGAGATCAAGCACACTCCTCTTTCCGACCCTCAAACCAAAATCATAAGGCTCGAGACAAAATCGAGTATCACCGACGAACCTGATCCCAAAACTTCACCAGAAAGCCCCCTCAATCATCACGATTCTGACTATCGATTGCTTCGAAACTTCGGCCATATCACCGCGAGGCCTCTCCACTACTAACCCCATGAACTTGTGCTACTCGATCCACCACAAGTTCTCAGTAACCCATTATTCGAACGCGACCATATTACTGAGCTTAAACCCTACTACTCCCAAATTCTAATCCTCTGATGATCGATTACCTCCTCCCCTATTTTTCTTGGTTTCACCGATCACTACACATGCTCCCATCCAATCCCCGACCTTCGAAATCCACCCAGTCACCAGTACTTGCCCAAAAACCATCATCGAGTCATTACCAAAATATTCCACCATAACCTAACTAAAAATCCTGATTTTTACTTTAAAAATCATGTTTTACAAAATTGATTCCAGTGCAAAATTGAATCAACAAATTTCAATACTTGATTTTATCATGTTATTAAAAAAAATCACTGTAACTTCCTGATTCAGAAGATTTTCAAATAAATTCTTTTTGAATAAAATTTAAACCTTAATTAATGTTTAAATAAACCTACTGCATTTGAAGATTCAGGCTTAACAGTGATTTGTTAGGTAAATTTCGAAATTTTTGTTTAAATTTATTCTGTAACTTGTAAATACAGAGAAGCATCAAACAGATTGAACATGCATAGTTTTAAAACAATATAAATACCAAGATTTCATCTATATATTTATTCATGCAAGACATTCACCAGCTCAAAAATTTCACATGCACAAATTTTCTGATTAAAATTTACTCACCAATTTATAGAAGCAGAGAACACTCTGTTGCATTATCATTTTCCTGAAACTGATTTTGCTCTGGATTTTGAATATGGAGTTTGAACCTGCTTGCTGTTGATTTCTTTGATAAATCCCTGGTTTGAAATTTTTGTTACAGGCCTTTGTTTTGAATTTGTATATTTATTTCAGACTTGAGTTTCTTTGTTTTTAACTTGTTTTAGATTAAGATGTATTCAAGAAAAATGAAGTCGGGCTCTTTTACTTCCAATACATGTAATTAAATTATTTTTTAAAGAAACATGTTTTGCCACTTGTTAATTCATTTAATATTTGTCATACACCAATTTAAATCACTTACACTTGTTAAATTTCATTAATTAAACTTAAATGTGAGTTATGCATGTTTTATTTATTTTTAAAATGGTTTATAAGCTTTTGTAATTAAATTTCTTAATTAATACATATATTCCTAATTTATAAAAAATGAAACCCTTTTTATAAAACAAATTATATTCTAAAAAAAATCATACACATATATTTTTAGATCCAAAATATTAAGATATTATTATATTTTTTCTTTTGAATTTCAAATTCAAATTTAAATTTTAAAACCTAATTTAAAATTAACTAAAATATATATATTTTTAAACAAATATAAGTTCAATTTGTGATAATAATTCTAATGAAAATATATTTATATATATATGAACAATCATTATATTTTCAAATCCATTTACACATCCAGATATCTTTTAGTATCAGGATCTTATCTTATTAACAAACAAATTAATAATTCTAATCCTGTTAATTACCAATTATCAGATGCCTGAAAATTCGGGTTATCACATTTCTTCCCCATTAGAATCTTTTCGTCCTCGAAAAGGAACGAAGCCAGAATAAAATGCTTAAAATCAGATAACTTTTCCTTTGATCATTTTTAAAACACCTTTAAAATCTATATATAGTATTATCAAAGTAGTTTTATAAAAATATCATTCTATAACTCGATGTTTCAACAAGTCCATCTTCGTTCTCACAGAAATTCGATCATTCGTTCATCAAGCGTAGGACTGAAAATCTATAAGTACTTAGCAGACCCATTTTCAACACCCAGTGAAAATACTTGGAAAATAATTTTATTGATATATAGAAAACGGTTTTTGAAAATAGAGGATATATCTTTGGTGAGAATGCTCTGTAAATCATCACCCCCATCCATGGTCGCAGTTACATTCCAGGGTTACGTTGTCGTCATAGCAAAAGTCCATGTAACTGCAGGCTCTCCGCGGCCTCTCGATTACGCCATGGATCCCATGACAGATCGCAGTTACATTCCAGGGTTACATTGCCATCACAGAAAAAGTCCATGTAACTGCAGGCTCTCTGCGACCTCTGATTTTCGCTGTCGAAATGAAACTTCTCCACTCCTACATAGGTCGCAATCTACCGATATGAAATCAAACGCAGACTATTGGCTCTCAGCAGCACACACAACTTTCGCTATGTTACCATAGGTCGCAGTCTACCGATATAAAATCAAACGTAGACTGTTGGCTCTCAGCAGCACACACGACTTTCGCTATGGTATACTCTACTCATAATCCCCAAGAACTTGTTTTGTCCGGACTCCTCACAGGATCAACTTTAGAACCCCTCCTTGGTGCTCAAGGAAGCACCACCCAGTGGTACACCTGAGAAGTTCATTTCAAGGGAGCTCCTTTTTCTCCAGAGCCATCATCAAAACACTTATACTATACATATATAGTATCTTTCAAATCATACACCTAGTATGATCTCATATAAAGCTCCTTTATTCAAAATCGATTATCCCAAAATCGATAATTCTCAAACTAGGCTTTCCAAATTTTAGAATTGATTTTACCCAAAAATCAAAAGCCTTTCCAAATCCGAAGGTTTCCAAAACACTTTTCCAAAATCCTCATAAGATCCTTTATATATATTTAGATATATATAATTTTAAAAACTTTGGATCATTTCAAACTTGTATAAAACTCCTTTTATACTTCAAAAAACCTTCAAAATCCTTTTCTTCTGGCAATAGATTCAACAAGGGGAGATTTATCTTATATATAACAAAGATATATAACTTTATTTATTCCAAATCAAATATTTAAATTTGATTACTCTATAAAGTTATTAACCATATTATTTACTTTCAAAAAGTAAATTTCTATCATAGAAATATCCAATTTCCATTTTACTTCATCATATACTTCAAAAAATATAACTTTCATTTCAAAAACCATTTCACATTTCTAATCCATAAATTCCCAATATCAATTTTATTCAAATCCGTACGATGTGCATATATCATCCATACGCTATACCAATCTGATCGCTCACTCGATCACACAATTTCATTTCCAAACTAGTATCGTCCACCCGACTTCCTAGTGCGGACTCAGATCTGATTTCTTGACCAGAAATCGTCATTCTCCTTGCATAGTCATAACTATGATAGAGAATGTCCAGAACCAATCAACAATCCATATCCACATTCGCCGTCGAAAATCGAGTGAAAAATCCCAACTCGGATCGACATAATTATCTCGAAATTTTGTGCTCAAATCTGGATCAAATCACTAAGCGAACAGAATAACATTGGTACACCCTACGTATTTATCTTTATTGGTTATTAGCCAAATCAATTCCATTTCTATTCACATTCACTTTGATTTTCATTCACTTACTCACAATTGCTTCAATCCATTTGGATTATCACCTCTATTCATATCTTGATTGGGTATTTAACCAATATCAGTTTAAACTCTGTCCAGTTAAATTTAGAAATAATTTGAAAAGTTTAAAAATAAATAAGTAGTTGGAAAATAATTACTAGTTTGTAAAATAGGTGTAAAATAGTTAGAAAATGGCTAAAATAATTTAGAAATTTTAGATAATTGCAAAATAATAGTAAGATAATAGTTAGTTTTGTAAAATAGTTGAAAAATGGGTAAATAGTTCCAAAAATAATTGTAAAATAAGTATAAGATTGTTTGGCCTTTAAAAAGAAAGACTGCATAGTAAGTAATTTGAAAAAATAGATTTATATTAAAACCATTTATTTTGAAAATAGTCCAGAGCCAAACTGTTCAATTCCAATATCCATTCCCATTACGTCAATTTAAATGTGACTTCACTCCAATAACTTCAATTTCCATTGAAATTGATTCAATCCTAATTCAAGTTGAATTAATCTCAATTTCTTTCCAAATTCAATTCAAATCCCATTTGAATTTAAAACTATTCAACTTTTAATCACAATTTCTAAATATTCAAATCAAATTTCAATTTGAACCAACTTCAAATTCCATTTCACTATGAACCATTTCGAATTACATAAATTCGAGTTAATACTTCAAATGTTGATTTAATTCTTTTAAATCAATTTACCTTTAATGTTTTTAAACAATTTAATTTTGAGTCAAATTCTCAGAATTCCATTTTAAATTATCTTTAGTTAACTTTTTTCAAATTTCAAATAAGAGTTCAAAACAATTTTATCTTAAATTTTTTTAATTAATTACTCCATTTTATCTTCCAGTTAAAAACTAGTTCCTTAAACAATCTTAATTTACAAGTGTAATTATTCAAATTTTCGGTTCAAAATAATTCCTTTTATCTCAATAATGGATATATTGCCACAATTCATTTCTCATTTATTTAAACAAATCCAATTTCAGCTTAAAGATTATTAATAACAACAGGATGGTATCATTCAAATTATTTTAAAACATCCATCCATTTCTAATTTTCAGATCTTAAACCCATTTTGAGATCACTCAAACTCCTAATTCAAATCAACCATTCAACTTCCCAAGTTAAATCTTAATTTCGTCTTGAAATTCCTACTTCAGGTTGATCACTCAAACTTATTTAACTTCACATTAATAATTTTCCCACTTATAAGTTCAAAAGCTTATCACTTTGGGTTATACATCACCTTCCAAAGTTAAAACCCAACATTTAGAGTTTATTTCAAACCATCTTTAATATTATGTATATCCACACATATACATATTTACTTCTTGGCTCACCAAGCCAAATTTTAAAATTTAAACCACCTTTGGTTTCAATTCAAAACAAATTCCCTTTAAAATTTTCAAACATTTCTTATTTTAAAATAAGATCATATTCAAAATAGTTTGAATAATATTATTTCCTTTAACACTTTGAAAACAATTTAAAATATTTAGATTTAGAATTCAGAACTTCACAATTGGAAACCCACTTTAATTTACATCCTTTCTAATTTACAAGTTATTCTCATTAAATGGTTACTTCCTTAAAACATTTTATTGTTTATTTGAAAACAATCATCTTATTATTAAACACAACAACCATTCTATTTCTCTGGTATGAAACCAATTCTAATTAATCTTATTTTGAAATTCTTCCCCAACTTCTAGATTTAATTTCAGTTTGAATCCATTTCAAACTTATCCTTGATTTAATTTTAATTTGGTTGTATTTTTATTACCACTTAATGTAATTCCAATAATTTAACAACCAATTACCTTAATGTTTATTAGAAAGAAATATTGCTATATGTATCAAAATATATTCTTATAAAATCATTTAAAATCTTTATATAAGAAAATAACAAGTACGCTCTCAAATATATATATATACACACACACACACACACACACACACACACACACACACACACACACACATATACACTCAACTCATCCTAGAATACTACGGACTCTATTTAAGGAGTAATCCCCACCAGAGCCAAGGTTCTCCTTAACTTTTCTGCTCTGATACCAAATGTAACGACCCGGAAATTTCGAACCCGAAAATTCCAGATAGTTAGAAAAAGAAGAAAAGAGAAAGAAGAAAAAGAAGAACAGAAACACCAACATTTCACATTCGCAGCGGACAAAATATAATATCAAATAAAATAACAGTTTACAAAGAAGAACTGTATCAGTACATTTACATTTTTATATATCAGAGTTACAACATTTCACAACACAACACAGTTTAAACAACATGTCCAAGACAACTACAATATAAACAGCGGTATATGCTCCATATGTTCCTGCCATCTAGCTCGCCTCCTGAGCTCCAGAACGTCCTTACCTGAAAACCTATAATATTCCGTCTGACCCGAGCATTACATCAAAGTAACACCCGGGTCCGGCTGGAAACCAGCGTGAGTAAACCCATCTAACATGGAATACAAAAGCATACAACTTATATAGACCCGGGGTAACTTATATCAATTTACAACTTCACAAGTTGTTATAGACATCACCTATTTCACATATCAATTTCTAAGCTCCAAAACTTAGAATAAATGGTCCAATCCACTTAAATCATTCCATTTCAGCCTATTAATTTCACATATCAATTTATAAAGAATCGAAGTGGTTTCGGGAATTTTCTAATACCCGACTCCGGTTTCTTCGAATCCAATGTCATCTTTAACCTAAATTATTCAATTAAATACAATTCAACTTTATTTACCAGATAACATTTTTTTTCCACACCAACTCATAATTGATAGATAATCACATTATCACCATCCATCCAATATATCATATCACAAAGCAATTCATATCAGAGATATCAACCAGTCTAAAGCACTCATCGTCATTTAATCATTAACAAGCAAGATCGATCACTTCATTAATTACATTAATTAATGATATTCAAATTATTTTCATTAGTTAATGATTATAAAATTTCATTTAATAATTAATCTTTAACTTAATTATATTCATTAATCAATCTTGATTAACCAAAATCATAAATAACTTTCCTTAATTACTTCATGGATTAAACTAACTCCTTGATTAATTATGTTAATTAATCCTTTAATTACACCAAGTAATCATTACTTAATTTCTTCCATCAAGTAATTATCCTTTAATTACTACCCATCAAGTAATTTCCTTAAATTAATTATATCCGGTAATTATCCACTAATTACTTCACTAAGTAATTATATCTCATTAATTGCCTTAAGTAATTATACTTAACTCAACATCAATTGATTACTTTTAATTAATTAAACTGAATTAATTAACTAAAATTAACCACATCAACTTAATTATACTGAGTAATTAATTCCTTTAATTACTTCATTAAGTAATTATTCATAATAATTCCTTTATATTAAGTAATAACCTCTTAATTACTTATCACTTGATTATTTCTTAATTGATTGACCTTGATTAATCAATCCTTAGTTGTCACTTTTAAGTACAATAAGTAATTATCGTTTAGTTAATTACACAAATTAATTTAACTAATCACCCAAATTAATTAATTACTAATCACTTATTAATTAATCTTTAATTATTTAATTAATTATCTATTAATTATAATTTAATTTAATTCTTAATTATCAACTAATTAATCCATAACTAATTAATAATTTAAACTTAATTAATTAATTAATTCAAAATTATTAATAAATTTCACTTTAATTAATTTATTAATTAAAGTAAACTTTAAGCATAAAATCTTAATTAACTTTCAAAACAAATTAATTACATTAATTACTTAAAATTATCACATATTTAAACATTTCCAATTTGTTTAAAACTAATTACTTTTAAAAGTTAAATTTAAATAAATATAAAACTTGTTACCCGACCTTTTGGCAAGGCCGGGATACCAAGAATCGAACGAGAGCCAAGTTTGACCTGCTATGGATATCGGCGAATTTTGTCCGAGCCCGGATTAAGCTACAATTGATGGAACATGACAAGAAAGGTCATAGGAGTCAGCATCTCAAATTTCAAGTAAATCCGAGTTCATACGCTCATGTTATGATCGATTCAAATTGAAGGGAAAAGCCCCGGGTTTCGTATCCATCAATGTGGGTAATCTCGTACCCATCGCAAGACCCTGGTTTCGAATCGATCGCTTTCGTATCGATCGGCTTCGAATCCATCAGCGGATCATCTACTTCGTATCGGCCAACTCCCATTAGTTCGTATCGGTTAGGAGCGGCCGTGTTCGAACCCGTCAATATCTTATTAACAGATCTCGTAGCCATCATGGAAACCTTTCTTCGTGTCCATTAGGTTACCAGGCTTTGTATCCACCGAGAGGCTCCAGTTCGCATCAGCGGTTCGTATCCATCAGTGACTGCATTTCGAATCCATCATTAGAGCCGTATTCGATCCCAGGTACGAACAATTGTTCGTATCCATCTAAGTCCCGCTCTTCGACTTCACCATAAGATCATACTTCGAACCCATCAGGGGCTCTTCATTCGAACCCATGGGCAACAGCTAGTTCAAGTCAAAAGGACCTAGTCCATCGCAATTTCCTTCGCATCAAATGAGGCGAAATATATGGGTACGACGCGGGCAAACCGGAGAAAAGAGGGGATTGACTCGAGAAACGCGTGCCACCTCATCACGAAACACGTGCAGACGATCGAGTCGAAACAATCAATTCGAACGAGTCGGTTCGAAGCAAACAAGGGCCGGAAAACACAATTTCGTATCGATCATATCTCTCGATCCACTGATCCAAATGCTATGAAATTTTCGGGGGAGACTACACACATGCCGTAGAAGCTTCACACCAAATTTCAGCTCAATTGGATGTCATCTTGATCAATGCGAAATGGTTTCATATCGATCTCAGATTGGACCGAAACTTTCAGAAAACGGTCGCATGGGCCCCCTCACGTGCCAGACCAAGTCTCACGAAGTTTGGACGAGATTTTAGCTTCCTACGCCTATAAATAGAGCCCCAGGGCCAACAGAAAAAGGATCTTTCGACTCTCAAGCGCCCAGACTCTGCCGGATCGAGATCTTCATCATACTACATCATACACTTGCTGTTGATTTCGAATTTCCAGTTGTAACTTGTTGTTGCTTGCTGTAATCGCTTGTAAATGTTGAAAGAGAATCAATAAAATTGCTAAAACTTCACAGTGGACGTAGGCAACGAGCCGAACCACTATAAATCGCTTGTCTTTGTCTTTATTTTACTGTTATTTGGAGTTTTTGTTAGATAATCCTCATTTTCAATTCATATTCTTCATTTATTATCTCTTCAAAAACTTCCGAAGAGTGTTGTGCCCAATTTTGGTGCAAACACTTTGGTGCTTTCAATGAGAAAACCCAGTTTTTCTCCTGCTCCTTGGATCTGTCGCCGATACCGGATTGCATAAATCTAAGGGAGAGATCTAGATTTTAGTTTGAGATTCCTTCCGTTCTATTCAGATTTGCCAAAGTCTAGGGAAGGAGTTCACTATCTAAAATGGTTAGCACAAGAACCGCATATGCCGCTGGTCAAGAAGGTCGGGATAGACAGAATCCTACGCAACTGCCTCCACCTAACCAAGATGATACCGGGCATTCCGACCCACCAGCTCCGGTTACCAGGCAAGAGTTCCAGACGTTGCTCCAAGAACTAACTCAAAGTCGGCAACAGCTAGCCGAGCAGTTGCGCGTTAACACTGAGTTAGCCAACCAACTAGATCGCCAAGGGCATAGAAGATCCAGGAGGGATCATGCGTCTCATTCCTCCACGGAAAGTTTTGCTTCATCCGACTACAATCACAGATCTACCCGTCCTAGGCTAGAGGGAAATTATGCACAGGCCGTTGACCACCAGCCAGCATTGACCGTGGGACAGATAAGAGTTGGTCCATCTGCTAGTTTTCATATAGGGCCCTCCTCCCGAGGAGGCGCTGTTCCGCAACATACCGCGGATAACCATGCCACCACCACTGCGGTTGACATAGGAGTTGATACCCGAAATCACTCCAACCAGAATTACCACCAGCAGGAACGAGCACCAGAACCATATGCCCCGGAAGACATCGTGCCAAGGAGGCGAGATACGGATCGTCGACAGCGCCCGATCCCATCACGCACCGTGGAACCCGACCACACTTTGGCTCACCACCCTCAGAATGTAGCAACGACAGACCTCTCAGCCATGGTACGCCAAATGATTCGCGAGAGTCAGGGCTTAACAAATGACGATTGGGGAATCTCCCGAAGTCATACTCCGTTCACCGATGACATATTATATGCTGAACCTCCTCGGAGATTCAGGATGCCGACTATGCCCATGTATGAAGGAAGTTCCGACCCTAACCAACATATTCTGAAATACGAATGGTTGATGACTGCTGCAAGAGCTGATGATGCAGTAAAGTGCCGTAGTTTCCCCATTTCTTTAGGGGGGATTGCGACAATTTGGTTTACACGATTACCTCCACGATCTGTCTCTTCGTTTGATCAATTGGCTACTAAGTTTGTTGAACAGTTTCGTATGCATATCGCCAGGCCTAAAGACGTCAATACTTTATCTAGTGCCACTCAAGCTCCTGGGGAGACACTCTGGCTATATTTAGAAAGATTCAATGCCGCTTGTGCGGAGATCACTAACCCCAATGATAATTCAATCCTGATGGCCTTGACTAAGGGGATTGATCCTGATTCTGAGTTTGGAAGTTGGCTAGCTGGGAAGCCTCCCGCATCATTGGATCGTTTCTATTCCAAAGCCGCTCAATTCTTAAGGCGCGAGGATGCGAAACAAACTAGGAAACAGGATGATGCGAGACCCAGCAATGAAGGAATTCAAAGTAATGTTGCAGTTAAACAATCTGGTGAAAGTTCAGGAAAAGTCCAGTTAAATATTCAGAATAAACAAACTCAACAGCCGAGGAATGGTGATAGTCAGAGTAGAAAACGAGATCAGAACCGTGGCCCACGACGTAGGGCCCCGATGTTTGATACTTATACACCGCTGAACACGTCGTTGGAGAACGTGTATCTACAGACTTGCAACGCTATACAGTATAAGAAGCCTGCTCCAAAACCATCGTCGGAGAGGCAGATCCAAATAGGGAAGTTCTGTAGATTCCATGAAAGTTATGGACATAACACTAATGAGTGTAGACATTTGCAAGACCTCATTGAGAAATTGATCAGAGAGAGGAAGCTGGATCAGTTCGTTCGGGCGCCGCAGTCTGGTGATGCGGGCCCATCCAATCAAAATCGTGTGCAAACTCAAGAGAGACGAGAGGAACCTGTCCATACAGGCGGGAGGTTAGTTATTAATACAGTCAGTGGTGGTCCCCACCCGGCAGACCGAAGTTGGAAGGAGATGGAGTTATATGCCAGTTCGATCAGGCATGTTGATTTTGAATGTTGTAGTAGTTTTGATGAAGGGGCTACGGCCAAACTACAGAGAACGATGGCAGACGACATCGTATTTAGAAACCGAGATGCTGATAGGGTCGAAGCCCCAACCATTGACCCACTAGTCATATCGGCCCAGGTTGGTCCTGCTTGGATGAAGAGGATCCTGGTGGACAGTGGGAGTTCGGTGAACATTTTGTTTAAAAGAGCATATGATCAAATGAAGATGGAAGCCAAAGATTTAAAACCTTGTCAATCTAGAATCCATGGCTTCGATGGAAGTGCAAATATACCCACTGGAGTGGTGGAGTTGCCAGTGGAGTTAGGAGTTGGAGAACGCCGAAGGGTTCGGATGCTACAGTTTGTTGTTTTAGATATTCACTCTCCGTATAATGCTTTCTTGGGCCGACCGACCCTTGCAGAATTCAGGGCGGCAATCGCCCCGTGGCGTTTAACGTTGAAGTTCCCCACTGATCGTGGGATTGGAGTCATTCAAGGAGATCAGGCTGTTGGAAGAGCATGTTATGTTGTGGAGCTGCACGAGGTGCAGCGAAAAGAGAAAGGAAAGGGCGTAGAGGAATCTCTCTGCGTCCGTTTTGCGGACAATTGACAATTGGTGCCCGGGCCTTGGCCCGAGCACCACAACCAATTCCAAAAAGATCTTGACCCGAGAGACAATGATAACACAGAGGAATCCACAGAGAGTCAAGCTTCTCCGGCTGAGCTGACGATTGATGTTCCAATCGACAATGATGATGATGGTTCAAGAATGTTGAAGATTGGGTCTCAGTTAAGCCAAGAAACGCAACAGGAATTGGTTGATTTTCTCCGGGCGAATCTCGACGTATTCGCCAGGACGCACTCTGATATGTGTGGAATCTCACCGGACATCGCGAGCCACACCCTGAATGTTGACCCGCGGTATATCCCGATCAAACAAAAAAGACGCGGTATGGATCCAAAGAGATCTGCCGGCCTTAAAGAAGAAGTTGATAAGCTGAAGGTGAATGGGCTTATTCGAGATGCTCTGTACCCAGAGTGGGTATCCAACCCTGTGCTTGTCCGAAAACCAAATGGAAAGTGGAGAACGTGCATTGATTATTCTGACTTAAATAAAGCTTGTCCGAAAGACAGCTTTCCACTCCCTCGAATTGATCAACTTGTGGATTCAACAACCGGACACGAATTGCTATCATTCATGGATGCTTACTCTGGCTATAATCAAATACCCATGCATGTGCCCGACCAAGAGCATACGAGATTCGTAACCGATCTGGGACTATACTGCTACAATGTCATGCCCTTCGGATTGAAAAACGCTGGAGCAACTTACCAACGATTGGTTAACCGGATGTTCACCGACCAGATCGGAAAAACAATGGAGGTTTATGTGGACGACATGTTGGTGAAATCACGATACTCTACTGATCACATTAAAGACTTGGAATCGATGTTCAATACCCTTCGAAGATACGGGATGAAGCTCAACCCGCTTAAGTGTCATTTTGGAGTCGCATCCGGAAAATTCCTTGGGTTCATCGTCAACGCCAGAGGAATAGAAGCCAACCCCGAAAAGATCTGGGCTATCAGAAATTTACAAACTCCGAAAACTATAAAGCAAGTCCAGAGCCTCAACGGAAAGGTGGCAGCACTGAGTAGGTTCATATCAAAGTCCACCGATAAATGCATCCCATTCTTCGATTTGATCCGAAAAGGGAAGCAGAACTTCGAATGGACCACGGAGTGCGAAGACACATTCAAGTCATTGGTCCAACATCTTTCCACACCGCCGATTCTTTCAAAACCGATCAACCACGAACAGTTGTATCTTTACTTGGCGGTATCAGAAAACGCGATCAGTGCCGCCCTTGTTCGAGAAGAAGACCGAGTGCAGAAACTGGTCTACTATGTTAGCAAACGACTCACCAGAGCTGAGAGGAACTATCTGAAGCTAGAGAAATTAGCCTACTACCCAGTCATTGCCTCAAGGAAGCTCCGTCCATACTTTCAGGCTCATCCCATCACTATATACACCGATCAGCCGTTACGACAGGTCCTCATGCAGCCTGAGACGTATAGTAGGTTACTCAAATGGAACATCGAACTGAGTCAATTCGATATTACTTACACTCCAAGGAGGGCTATTCACGGTCAAGTCCTAGCAGATTTTATAGCCGAGCTCACTGTCCCTAAAGACTTACCTGAGACCAGCAAATCTCCTGAGTACATCTGGAAGCTACACACTGACGGTGCATCCAACGAATGGTGCTCGGGCGCTGGGGTAATACTTGAAACCCCCGAGGGCCGATCCATATGTTATGCTTTAAAGTTCGAGTTCCATGCAACCAATAATGAAGCCGAATACGAAGCTCTACTTGCTGGTTTGAAGCTGGCTCGCGATCTGAAAATTACCGTGGTGGAAATTTACTGTGACTCCCAACTAATCGTATGTCAGGTCCGGGGAGAATATCAGACTAAGGATCGAAGATTAGCTGCTTACTTAACTCGAGTCTGGGAGGATCTTGATCAGTTTGATTATTATGCCATTTTCTACATTCCCCGGGAGCATAATCAGAAGGCCGATTCATTGGCAAAGTTAGCAAGTACGGGCGAAGCTCAACGGTTGGGGCTCGTTCCCGTTGAAACTTTATCTTCTCCGAGCATTGGTCAGATGGAAACTGGTTGCACATTTGAGGCTACTACCAGCAGGGAATCGTGGATGACCCCCTACCAAGATTACATTGAACATGGCACACTACCCGAGCGTCGAAGTGAGAGAAGACAAATTCTTCGAAAAGCTTCGTGATTTGTCATTCAGAATGGAGTTATGTATCGAATGGGATATTCTATTCCTCTTCTCCGGTGTATCGCACACGACGAAATCAAACGAGTGTTACACGATGTGCACGAAGGAGAATGTGGCGATCACACTGGGGGGCAAGCACTTGCCAAGAAAGTACTCCGATATGGATATTATTGGCCTACCGTAAATCGCGACGCCATGGACTATGTCAAAAAATGTGATAAATGACAAAAACACGCTCGGATTCCTAGAGCCCCACCTACTGAGATAACCCAAATGGTTAGTCCATGGCCATTTGCAATACGGGGGATTGATATAATTGGTACATTGCCTTTGGCCAAAGGTGGCGCGAAGTATGCCATCGTCGCAGTCGATTACTTCACAAAATGGGCGGAAGCCGAACCTCTTGCAATAATCATGATGAAGAAAGTTATCAACTTTGTAATGCGCAATATCATCTATCGGTTCGATCTCCCACATACTATTATCACCGATAACGGAGCCCAATTTGACAATGCTGAATTCAAGAACTTCTGTCTGCGATTCCATATCCATAAGAAATTCTCCATAGTTGCACACCCACAAGCGAATGGCCAAGTCGAAGTCGTTAATAGGGTTATCAAATCTATTTTGAAGAAACGACTGGAAAAGGCCGGGGGCAAGTGGGTTGATGAACTTCCTATGGCCTTATGGGCTTATCGGACGACTCACAAAACTGCAACCGGGCACACTCCATTTTCTCTATCTTATGGCTCTAAAGCCGTTATTCCAGTTGAAATGAAAGTTCATTCTCATCGTGTGACATATTATGATCCGAAAACGAATGCCATACTACTTGTCGAATCTCTAGATCTGCTCGATGAGAGGCGCGAAGAGGCTGATTTAAGGGCAGCCGCATATCGGAGTCGAGTCGCCCGAATATACAATGCCAAGGTCCGACCGCGGACCTTCGAACTTGGCAACCTTGTACTCAAAAGAATTTATCCGGTTCCTTCTCACATGAAGCCAAATTGGGAACGACTGTATGTGATTTCACAAAAGCACGGAGATGGCACATTCAAGTTATCGACCGTCGACGGTCTTACTCTGCCGAGAGCCTGGAATAGCGAGAGTCTCCGTCGCTACTACACATGACAAGCTTTATTTGTTTTAGCCCGTTATTTCCTTTGCATTTTATTTTCGCATTTTGAAATTTGAACTTGTAATAAGGCAGCTGACTTTGCCATATTTTCTTATTTCAGCATTAAAATGCTATCTCTTCAAGCCAGAGCTGTGATATATCGAATACGCCGCAAAACATCACAATGCACGGTGAGCTAAGATCCATCATACGGTGGGATTTAATTCAAGTATGGAGTGACTGTGATACGACTGGTCACTCACTATGTGGAACCCAAGCTCGGGGGCCTGTCACCACGTTAATATCTAAAAGGATTGATACACGACAATCCTCACACTAACTCTAGATTCCCAGAGTGCGAACTGGAGTATAAACATTGAAATAACTCTAAGTCCCCGGAGTGCAGACTGGAGTGTAAACACTAACTCCAGATTCCCAGAGTGCGAACTGGAGTATAAAAATTGAAATAACTCTAAGTTCCCGGAGCGCGGACTGGAGTGTAAACACTAAGTCCAAATTCCCAAGTGCGAACTAGAGTATAAACATTGAAATAACTCTAAGTCCCCGAAGCGTGGACTGGAGTGTAAACACTAACTCCAGATTCCCAGAGTGCGAACTGGAGTATAAACATTGAAATAACTCTAAATCCCCGGAGCGCGGACTGGAGTGTAGACACTAACTCCAGATTCCCAGAGTGCGAACTGGAGTATAAATGTTGAAATAATTCTAAGTCCCCGGAGCATGGGCCGGAGTACAAGCCTTAACTCCAAGTTCCCAAAGTGTGAACTGTATCATAAGCATCGGCAATCATCGGGCTCTCAGAGCATGAACCGAATTATTACTCACAAATTATTCTGAGTCCCCGGAGTGTAGACATGCGCTCAAAATTCGCAAAAAAAGCACGGTCGTAAACCAATCATCACAACACTTATAAAAAAACAGCTGGGACTAGAAAGGCAATATTTTATTTCAACTGACTAGAAACAAAGACTTACATGCAAATAAGTTCTTCCAAAAAAGAATTCCTACTAGCAGGGGCCGAACCTGCATCTATACATGACCTACTAAAGGAGAACGAAAACAAGTTCCTATCTACCAAAACGTCTTCTGGAGTAGCCGATCTATTTCTTCTTTTTTGGCCTCCTTATCAGTGGTTCATCATCAGAATCACTAGGAATAGAAATCCTTCGTTTGGATGGCCTCCTCTCCGGTGGCTGCTCTTCGGTCGGGGGCATAATGTCAACGTCCCCCTCAGGACTTGAACTTAAATGAAGGCTTCCCGCCGGAGGAGTTGAAGGGACCGGACCTGCAACAGAAGACGGAGCGGACACCCGAGTACCGACCACAGAGCCACTTGGCAATATCACACTTAGAGGCGTTGGACTATGCACCGTAGTACTAACTCCAGCGCTGCCCTCACGCCCCGCAGCCTCTATTTCGGCGTTGATCTCGGCCAAAATTTCCTCGTCTCGAGCTGATTGGGCTTGGCTGGGGGCAGCTGTGGTCTGCATTACGAAACTAGAGGCCGGTAGAAGATCACTGATGATAAATGGCAAGTCTGTAAAAGGGTCACCCTGTTAGCCAAGCAGCTCACTCACCATTTGTTCGTCGAGAGATAATGATCTCCCCTGCGCCGTTTCAGTAGACAGTGTCGTCGTCACGACAGTCGTTTCAGTGGTGATGGCCTTTTGCCCTTGAATAGACTCCTGAGCCGAAGATGCCGGAGTAGTTTCGGTTAATGAGCAAAGGAGAGAAGGGGTTATAAGAAATCACTTCAAAAAAACGCTCTAATGAAAACATACTTGAGATATGTTTAAAGTATCTTCCTCAGTTTGACTCGTTGACGGTTGGACGGCCCCGGAGACGTGCTCCCGAATAGGAGATAACCGCGGCTGTTCCGGGTCATAAGTAGGAACGGATTGTGAATCGGCCACAGATACAGGCTCTAATGGAGGTGGAGTGGTGATCTCAAGAACAGTGGTGTGATGCTCAACACCTGATCCCTCTCCAACCTATAGAGATCGACCACCAATCATCTCCTTCTCATGAACAATAATAGCGTCATGGAGGATCTTTTTCTCATCATTTGTCAACAACTGGTTTTCGAGTTCAAATCGATCGACCGATTCATCCGGATGCGCTTCCTCTTCCTCCTCAACCAATCGACCCCAAGCGCTATGGAGGTGTACCGGGTAATCCTGAAGCCAGGCCAAATTTCTGTGTCTCAACACATTGGAATTGTAAGTGATGAGCAGATCTTCAATATCGGCCTCCAGCCTGGCCTTCGCTTGTTGAACTCTCTCCTCAACCTCCGTCTCGACCGCCTTGACCTTGGCTACTGCCGCATCCCGCTCAGTCCGAAGCATCACGGCTTGTTCACACGACTCCTGGGCTGCGATGTTCGCATCATCCCTATCCTTGGCGATTTCGGCAACTTTGTACTTAAGTTCATTTAGCTCCTTCAGGGCTGCGTCCCTCTCGGTAGTGACCATGGTGTTTCGATGGCCCATATCCTCTACCGTGGCATAATGCTCACGTTTCATCCCATCCATCGTTGCCTGGGCTTCGTCGGCTTTTTTAATAGCCTCCATTTCAGATTTCCAAGAAGATTCAGCTTCAGTGTTTAGCACCTCAATAATACGGCTCTTTTGAGCTAACTCGGCCTGCAACTTCTCGATGGTGGCCCCACGCTCAAAAGCCAATGTCGACGCTTTGTCAGCCGCTTTCGCCCACGCTTTGTACTGGGCATAAAAGTCATGCACGTAGTCGTGCACTAGTTGCTCGGCTTCCTCTGGAATCCTTTTTAAGTGTGGAGGAAAGATATAGTTATCGAAGCAGATGTTTGGAAAGTCTTCCTTTTGCTGAGCAAGCCTGATTGCTCCTTCCCCTGAAATTTCCACGGGGGGCTGTTCTGTAACGACAGTAGTTATTGTCTCGCTTCTAGAATGGCGGGATTCATGCCTAGAAGATTGTGAAGCCGACTTGTGGTGAGAAGATTCGGAGGGACGAGAGACGTAAGCAGGAGGTTGTATGGGATCTCTGGGAGGAGGAGGAGGAGGAGTGCGCGACCGAGATCGACGCTCATAGCCTTTATCTTTATCATATCTTTCTTGACCAAAATACCCAGAATTTCCCTGGTCGTAATATCTGTCCCCTTCTCGTCTGCGCGACTCGTAATATGAAGACTTGCGCGCATGTCGGAGACTCCCTAACATTGAACCTCGCCCGGACATGGTATCTGCAGAACAAAATAAAGCAGAGTTAACCACCTTCCGAAACAGATAGTTTACAGTCAAAGGCTATGCAGTGATGTGAAATATGTATGAATATGCAACCCCCCGACCAACCGGATGTGTCTGCCACACCAGTGGGAAGACTCGCTTAAAACTAAGGCTTGTGAGATTTCGTCCAATCCGACGTCCTGCCGCAAGGACGTGTCACCCGGAACCAGAAGATCGGCACATCCTTCGTGAAGATTCTCCACTCTAGGGGGAGACATTTTCGAAATTCTAACTTCGGGAGTGGACCAAGACGTAACCACATATTTCCATCTTCCTTTTTTAGATGGTTCAGAGACGGCTGCCTTGCCTTTTCTTTGCTCATCGATATCCTGGGCTGTGTCTGCAGGTTCACCCAAAGGTTCTTCATCAGTATGAGTCCTCTCGGAGTCAGCTTCTTCAATCAGAACAACCTTGCACTTTTTCCACATAACTTGTTCCTTCGAGGCGGTCTTTAATACGCCATCAAGAAGTATGCTTTGTCTTCGCTCGATCAGCCCAAGAATCCGAAGATTCCTATCAGTCAAGGGCAGTTCAATGTTCCTATCTTCACTTGGGATTTCTTGAAGCACCCGAACTATCTCCTCGAAATGTCTACCTTCGGGTCGCTGAATTACGGCCGTACAAGAGAAAAAAGATATGAATTTTACTTCAGCTGTAAACGCCTTAGTAATTACTTGAGAGTTCATGGTTACTCACGTCTGAATAACCATCGCCGGGCGAACCCTGGAGGGCATCGGATATAAAACCATTCTGTCCTATAGTAGCTTAGCCTAGTCCAGGACCTGGTAACCACTTGACATTTCCTAACCGCTTCTAAGAATGCAAAAGATGGAGTATCGTTTCAGCTTTTGAAGTTGAACAGATATCTGATCTCAGTTAGGATTGGCGGCCGATGAAGGTATTCCACGAAGACGATAAACAAGCTATTGAGCGATGCATACCCATTCGGGTGTAGTTGAGATGGAGCAATTCCAAAGAATGATAACGCTTCTCTTATATAATCGTTAAACGGAGGTAGCGTTCCAGCGGCACATGCATGACGGTTAAATGCAGTGTATCCTTCCAGTGGATTATGTGGCCTATCATTTGGTTCCGGTTAAATGCAGTGTATCCTTCCGGTGGATTATGTGACCTATCATTTTCTCCCCAACATATCTTCAGAAATGTGAGACGGGACAGAATCTCGTGGATTGGGAATGAATGATGCATCAAGTAGTTCATCCGGGGCTGGACCAACTACATCGGGCTCAATATCCGGAACCTCTAGTCTCGGAGGAACTATATTTTGAATTTCTTGTGGGTTTTCTTGTTGCTACGAACTCGAAGGCTCCATAACTAGCTAACTCATGAGAAACTATCGTTGGACGACAAGAGACCCGTGCATTCGCCGGTGTAAAGTGTATGAGTTGTGTTATGCAGTGCTATGGTGTGCATTACTTGAAGAATGTTGAAGAGTTAAAAAGAATATGTGGGCGGTTAAAGTTGTCACAATTCCATCGACGAGCTTCTAAAGGTAGTCAAGTATGCAGTTTAATCATTATTAAGTCCAAATATGCAGAAATGAAGCTCGTCGGAGTTATGCTGAGAAAATGCTAAAGTCTCATATCCATCATAAGAGGTTTCGAATCGATCAAAAGGGGCTTGTTCGAACCCATCCGAAGTCAATTCCAATCGATGCCGGAAGCATACTTCGAATCGATGTTCCAAAGCCCGACTTCGTATCGATCAGAATAGGGTACTTTCGCATTGATCTCTGGTTGCCCGGTTCGTACCGATCAGTAGATCCTTAACTTGAGATCGATTACCTTCGAATCAACGCCCTTCGTATCGGTCATAAACCATAATTCGAATCGATCTAAAGTTGAAGACTCCGAACCAGCCATGAGCTTGTTTTCGTATCGATCGTTTCGAATCGACACGATCTAACGCCGAAGCCATCGGTACGAACTACATTTTCTCCATCGAAGCATCCCAGAGATGGATGCAAAAATCAACGAAAGAGATTCTCATCTTCCTCAACACAAACGCTGAACCCCCAGATCGATTCGATCCTACCTTGTCCACTCCCTCTTCTCCAAACCATATCTGGTTTTACCTAAGCCCAGAACAGATGGTCGAAGGAAGAAGGATGGATCTGAAACAATGGTTGTTGCTTGGAATCGCGTTTGATTACCTAATTTAGAAAAAGGATTCGAGGAGTAGCGAACTCGAAATCGAACGAATAGATGGCGTGATTGAGTTTTTTTCCCTTCTGATATTTCGAACCAAGAAGCGAAAAATGGAGGCAGTTGTAAAAAAGGTAAAAAGTGAGAAGGCCGAAGTATTCATAGGGGAGCTTGTGTGCAACCGGGTCGTTCGCCTTCCGGTACGCGTAACCGGCCACATCCAGTCCCAGCGGACCTTGATTCGAATGGTTCTTTCGAGCCCGTTGGGCCTTGCTTTCATCGAGGCGAGATTCCCTTCAGACCTCATCGTTTCGAAGCCACTGCTCGACTCGATTCCATCCACAGGCCATTAATACAAACCATATCGATCGAATCATGTCCTAGGGACACTTTCG
The DNA here is from genome assembly GCA_030765085.1 of Allium cepa. Lineage (NCBI taxonomy): Eukaryota > Viridiplantae > Streptophyta > Magnoliopsida > Asparagales > Amaryllidaceae > Allium > Allium cepa. Next base: position 209,688,745 of record CM060940.1, on the reverse strand, counting down.
AGCGCCAACATCCATCGATATGAATCCACCCAACCTAGATCAGTTTGAAATCTCCATCTCGCAACCATTGAACCAGAAGCGGTACAGACATATCGATACGAACACTGGTAGTTGCGTATCCATCACAACTCAACCGTCTTGATCGATACAAACGCACGTTTCGCATACAACAAATTCCTTATCCATCGGTACAAAGCCAACCATTCAACCTCCTACATCAATTCAGGAGAAGATCCATACAACATCTGACACAAGAGATTCAACGAACAGCTAAACATTGTAATACAAGATTCGATCACATCAACGCAGGGTTGCAATGTTTGACAAAAGAGAAATGGCTGTTCAGAGAGGGAAGGCAGCTTTTCAAAGCATGTCATGTTCCCACAAGACGTACTTTGGGGGGAAAATGTTACCCGGCCTTTTGGCAAGGCCGGGATACCAAGAATCGATTGAGAGCCAAGTTTGACCTGCTATGGATATCGGCGAATTTTGTCCGAGCCCGGATTAAGCTACAATTGATGGAACATGACAAGAAAGGTCATAGGTGTCAGCATCTCAAATTTCAAGTAAATCCGAGTTCATACGCTCATATTATGATCGATTCAAATTGAAGGGAAAAGCCCCAGGTTTCGTATCCATCAATGTGGGTAATCTCGTACCCATCGCAAGACCCTGGTTTCGAATCGATCTCTTTCATATCGATCGGCTTCGAATCCATCAGCGGATCATCTACTTCGTATCGGCCAACTCCCATTAGTTCGTATCGGTTAGGAGCGGCCGTGTTCGAACCCGTCAATATCTTATCAACAGATCTCGTAGCCATCATGGAACCCTTTCTTCATATCCATCAGTTTACCAGGCTTTGTATCCACCGAGAGGCTCCAGTTCGCATCAGCGGTTCGTATCCATAAGTGACTGCATTTCGAATCCATAAGTAGAGCCGTATTCGAACCCAGGTATGAACAATTGTTCGTATCCATCGAAGTCCCGCTCTTCGACTCCACCAGAACACCTTACTTCGAACCCATCAGGGGCTCTTCATTCGAACCCATAGGCAACGGCTAGTTCAAGTCAAAAGGACCTAGTCCATCGCAATTGCCTTCGCATCAAATGAGGCGAAATATATGGGTACGACGTGGACAAACCGGAGAAAAGAGGGGATTGACTCGAGAAACACGCGCCACCTCATCACGAAACACGTGCAGACGATCGAGTCGAAACAATCGATTCAAACGAGTCGGTTCGAAGTAAATAAGGGACGGAAAACACAATTTCATATCGATCATATCTCTCGATCCACTGATCCAAATGCTATGAAATTTTCGAGGGAGACTGCGCACATGCCGTAGAAGCTTCACACCAAATTTCAGCTCAATTGGACGTCATCTTGATCGATATGAAATGGTTTCGTATCGATCTCTGATTGGACCGAAACTTTCAGAAAACGGTCGCGTGGGCCCCCTCACGTGCCAGACCAAGTCTCACGAAGTTTGGACGAGATTTCAGCTTCCTACGCCTATAAATAGAGACCCAGGGCCAACAGAAAAAGGATCTTTCGACTCTCAAGCACCCAGACTCTGCCGGATCGAGATATTGATCATACTACATCATACACTTGCTGTTGATTTCGATTTTCCAGTTGTAACTTGCTGTTGCTTGCTGTAATCGCTTGTAAACGTTGAAAGAGAATCAATAAAATTGCTAAAACTTCACAGTGGACGTAGGCAACGAGCCGAACCACTATAAATCGCTTGTCTTTGTCTTTATTTTACTGTTATTTAGAGTTTTTGTTAGATAATCCTCATTTTCAATTCATATTCTTCATTTATTATCTCTTCAAAAACTTCCGAAGAGTGTTGTGCCTAATTTTGGTGCAAACAAAATTATCTCAAAGTTTAATTATCAAAGTATAAAATACTTTAAATTAAAAAGTTTAATATTTTCGTCAAGTAGATTTAAATAAATTTAAATTCAAAACTTAAAACAAGTTTGAAAACCCCTTTTTTTAAAAAAAAACTTGCCATGGGTTCAACCCGACCAACTCCTGACAAACACGGTTCCGATCCTCCCCTTCCTTTCCTATTTCCCTTTTTATTAGTTTAGTTATAAACTTAATCAAATACTAGAGAGTATCACCTAACCATCTCGAGTGCAAACTCGAGCACTAACCCAAACCACCCGAGCAACAACCCAAACGCACACGAACCCAACAAAATCTGGCACGTCATCGTTACTATGCACGTGCACAGTTCACCAACGGCGTCGCCACCAACGACGACACACTCTACAGCTCGGCGATCAAGCACACTCCTCATTCCGACCCTCAAACCAAAATCACAAGGCTCGAGACAAAATCAAGTATCACCGATGAACCTAAACCCAAAACTTCACCAAAAAACCCCCTCAATCATCACGATTCTGACCATCGATCGCTTTGAAACTTCGGCCACGTCACTGCGAGACCTCTCCGCTACTAACCCTACGAACTTGTGCTACTCGATCCACTACAAGTTCCCAGTAACCCATTATTCGAACGCTACCATATTACTGAGCTTAAACCCTACTATTCCCAAATTCTAATCCTCTGATGATCGATTACCTCCTCCTCTATTTTTCTTGGGTTCACCGATCACTACCCATGCTCCCACCCAAGCCCCGACCTTCGAAATCCATCCAGTCACCAGTACTTTCCCAAAAACCATCATCAGGTCATTACCAAAATACACCACCATAACCTAACTAAAAATCCTGATTTTTACTTTAAAAATCATGTTTTAACAAATTAATTCCAGATGCAAAATTGAATCAACAAATTTCTATACTTGACTTTATCATGTTATTAAAAAAAATTCACCGTAACTTCCTGATTCAAAAAAATTTCAAATAAATTCTTTTTGAATAAAATTTAAACCTTAATTTATGTTTAAATAAACCTACTGAATTTGAAGATTCTGGTTTAACAGTGATTTGTTAGGTAAATTTTGAAATTTTTGTTTAAATTTACTCTGTAACTTGAAAATACAGAGAAGCATTACATAGATTGAACATGCACAGTTTTAAAACAATATAAACACCAATATGTCATCTATATATTTATACATACAAGACATTCACCAGCTCAAAAATTTCACATGCACAAATTTACTTTACTTAAATTCTTTGATTAAAATTTACTCACCTATTTATAGAAGCAGAGAACACTCTGTTGCATTATCATTTTCCTGAAACTGATTTTGCTATGGATTTTGAATCTGGAGTTTGAACCTGCTTGCTGTTGATTTCTTTGATAAATCCCTGGTTTGATATTTGTTTCAGGCCTTTGTTTGGAATTTGTATATTTATTTCAGACTTGAGTTTCTTCGTTTTTGACTTGTTTCAAATTAAGATGTATTCAAGCAAAATGAAGTCTGGTTCTTTTACTTTCAATACATGTAATTAATTTTTTTTTAAGGAAACATGTTTTGCCACTTGTTAATTCATTTAACATTTGTCATACACCAATTTAAATCGCTTACACTTGTTAAATTTCATTAATTAAACTAACATGTGAGTTATGCATGTTTTATTTATTTTTAATATTGTTTATAAGCTTTTGTAATTAAATTTCTTAATTAATACATGTATTCCTAATTTATAAAAAATGAAACCCTCTTTATAAACAAATTATGTTCTAAAAAAACCATACACATATATTTTTAGGTCCAAAATATTAAGATATTTATTATATTTTTTCTTTCTTTTGAATTTCAAATTCAAACTTAAATTTTAAAATATAATTTAAAATTAACTAATATATATATATATATATAAACAAACATAAGTTCAATTTGTAATAATAATTCTAATTAAAATCTATTTATATCTATATATATTTATGAACAATCATTATATTTCCAAATCCATTTACACATCCAGATATCTTTTAGTATCAGAATTTTATCGGTTTAACATGCAAATTAATAATTCTAATCCTATTAGTTACCAATTATCAGATGCCTGAAAATTCGGGTTATCACAAATATCGTATTGACTTAACTTGATTCCCCATTTCACCAATCTCCAGATACTTCAATTTACGAAGGACTTGTCGTAATAGGAAATTAGTCAAAATGTTTACTGGATGTGCTTGAAAGTATAACCTTAGCTTCTAGGCCATCAATAATAGAAAATGTGCTAGCTTTTCTATATCTTGGTACTTGGTTCAGCATCGTTCAACCTTTTACTTATGTAATAAACTGAGAATCGAATGTCATTTTCCTCTCTCATCAAGACTAAGCTAATTGTGCATTCATAGACCACCATATATAAGTATAAATGTTCTCCTTCCATAGGGCTTGAACGCATCGATATCTTTTCTAGATGATCTTTTAATTCCTGAAAAGAATTTGGGCATTCTTCTATCCATTCAAAGGTTTTCTTTTTCCTGATTACAACAAACAAAGGAATACACTTCTCCGTTGCCTTGGATGTAAATCAGTTCAGAGCTGTAACTCATCTATTTAGCCTCATTATATCCTTACATGTCTTTAGAGGTTCCATATCCCAAATGACCTTTATTTGGTCAGGATTATCTTTGATTCCAATTGCACTTATAATGTATCCTAAAAACTTACCAGATTGAATTCCAAAAGACCATTTTTGCAGGTTCAACTTCATCTTGTACTTTCTTAATATGTCAAACATTTCCCCTAAATCCTCTACATTTCCATCTTCCTCTTTAGATTTTATCAATATGTCATCCACATAAAACTCCATGTTTCTCCCAGTTTAGTCTTTGAATATTCTATTCACTAGCCTTTGATATATGGTTCTTGCGTTCTTCAACCCAAATGGCATTACCTTGTAGCAATACATCCCCTAGTCCATTACAAAACTAGTATGCTACTCATCAGGCTTAAACATTGGAATTTGGTTGTATCCTAAATAGGTATCCATGTAAGATAACAATTTATGACCACCAGTTGCATCGACTAACTGATCGATCCTAGGAAGTGGCTAACAATCCTTAAGACATGCCTTATTTAGGTCTGTGTAATCAACACATATTTCCATTTTTTTGTTTGACTTTTTTTATTAACACCGGATTTGCAAGCTATTTTGGGTAAAGACTTCTCAAATGAACCCGTTCTCTTATAATCTTTTTACTTTCTCCTTCAGTGTCGTAGCCTAAATTTCGCCAAATAGCCTCTTCTTTTGCCTTACTGGAACAAATGTAAGATTAACGTTAACAGCATGACACATTATAGTTGGGCCAATTCCATCAATGTCTACATGAGTCTATGCGAATACATCCATGTTTGATTGTAAAAATGAAACCAATCTCCCTCTTGTATCTTTATTCATTCCTCTGCCTATTTTCATGATCTTTGTAGAATCTTAAGAGTCTAGCTTTATTTCCTCTAGGTCCTCTATAGACTATTTACTCTCTCATCTGTCCTTGTAGTCCATGTCTAACGCAACTTCTTTTGAATCTTCACCCTTGTCTTTAATAACTCGGTTTAATCGTTCACACTTTCTCTTCCTAGTTTTGAATTCGATCCACTTGTTGATCTCTTGATTTGTCTTTGGTTAAAATGGTGACTTATTTGCCATGGATATCGGTTTTCGCAGATTAATATGCAAGGTTGTATGCCCCACCTCTATACTCACACTAGCCAAGAGCACTATAGAGTAATGCCGTCGACTAGCACGAAGAATAAGGCTGTTGAAGATCGACTATCTGTGTAATTGCTTTGTGTGAGTACCGATATGTCAGATAGTATTACATGCATTTTGTTTCAAGAGGAAATCTGATACATCAATTACAAACTCAAAACTACTACACAGTGGCTATGTGATCTTCGAAAATAAATATAAAATAAGAATAACACAAATTAGTCACAAATATTCATATCAGAAAGGCGGAAATAGATATGAATATAACACACAGAAGTGTACATCAAAATAATGGTCATACAAGATCCACTACATCACAAAAGAATAGGTACAAGTGCTAGACAAAAGAATATGTATACATCAAGGAGTCTCTATCTTGAATGTATAAAAACAAAAAATACTAAGCTAAAGTAGTTAGCCAAAAGTCAGATGACGGTCTCTGATAAGAAGTCAAGTAGAAGCACCTGAAACACCTTGGTCTAACCCGAGTATTATTTAAGAAGAAAAATAATAAATGGATCAGTCTAACTATAAATATTATATAAAATGAGATACGATAAGAGATATAATAGAAATATATGATAACAATGAAAATCATACAATATCTCAAATCTTCTCAAAACATAAAAAAGAATATCATATTCTTTAGCTTATTCACCAAACCTCAAATGTTGTCAAAACATATCAATGCAAATTGCAATAAATGGTGAAACATATATTCCAGAAATCCATGATAGAAAGTCTAGAAAATACAAAAAGGAGAAGGGCTATCATAAATGGGAGCATTAAAACTCACTAACGCGTGTATCATAAATGGGTTGCTAACCCATAAAATGAACCGGAGCTCCTCCAAACAGGGTATAGTCCCCCTTTGCGGACTATGAGTCGAAGCTCCTCCAAACAGGGTGTAGTCCCCCTTTGCGGACTATGAGCCAAAGCTCCTCCAAACAGGGTATAGTCCCCCTTTGCAGACAATGAGCCAAAGCTCCTCCAAACAAGGTACAGCCTCCTTTTTCGGACAAAGAGACATCGCACATCGCTAGTCTAAAACTCAAAATGATCACCATTGATCAATAAGAAGTGTAAATTACACTAAGCTATTGAATAAATGAGTTTAGCTTCATGTCCCATAACCACTGGCTTAACTTAAATATTTACGAACAAATTGTAGATTTCCACTCGAAAATTATCACGTAATTTCAATCGAACAAGTCCAAGAATTAACCGACGAAGTAAACGTAAGCATTTCATACCACTTTTTTTGTTAAGTCACTTAATTAGATTTCTCATACGAATGAGGTAAAAGTTTGTATATACTAATAGATTGGAAAATGGTTTCAAAAACGAGATTTGTATTAAAAATAACATTGAAATCATTTTTATGAAAGAATTTGAGTATTTACTACTAGTATAGAAAGCTTTGTATTTTAAAGTGACAAATCATATAAATGATTGTAAAAACAATCAATCACCAAAAATTCACATTCGACGGCGTGAATTGAAACCATAAAAACCAATATTAAATCCATTAAATGGATACTCCAAAAATCTAGAAAAGAAGTCATCAAAGTCGATACAAGTGATAACAACTAATCGGATCAACCAAAAATCTATATAAATGGAAACGCACATAAGATAGGCAAATTGGCAGAATTCAACAACTCCAGACGTCTGGTGGTTATCCCAGACGTCTGAGCTGAAAGACTGGAATTTTCTTCCAGATCGCCCAGACGTCTAGGAAATAAGCTCAGACGTCTGAGCTGTACATCTGGAAATTTTATTCCAATGGCCCAGACGTCTGAGTGTTATACCAGATGTTTGAGCTGAAGCTCAGGCAACAATTAGCCTAGGCCATTGATGGCCAAATTGGTTTGCAAGCGATCGGACGAGCAACGAAGGCTAGGGATTTGTGCCAAATGACAACCCAGCCCTATAGGCTCTTCAATACACTCCAAACAACATGTCCAAACATCTGTACAAGGATTTTCACAGATTTTGACTTCAAAATGCCAAAAATTAAAAAATTCGCCAAACCAATTCAATTCAAAAGCAAATGGACATGAAATAGATGTTAGGAATTCATACCTAACAACTATCAAAGGTATAGACATAGATGTGAGTTCAAGAACTCACATTTAAACCCAAAAACAACGAATGGGAAGCTCAAACATAAAGGAAAGATCAACCACTCTTCAGCTTCAACTCTAGAAGCTCCAATCTAAGCTCATAAGAAAATATTTCCTAAGCTAGATTATAGGAAACTTTCTGAAAATTGAAGAGGAATTGAAATGGAGAAGATGAAGAGGACACTTACCTGAGCTTCCCTTTGATTTTGGACTAGAATTTGAATTTCCTAGTAAAACTAGGGTTTAGGAATTTTAATTTCCCATCTTTTCCCCATTTCCTTTTAGCTTGAGAGTGTTAGGAAATTAAAAATGAAATGAATGAATATGAGTGGAGTTAGGATACTTGATAGAGGAGTTGGGTTTCTTGTTAGGTTAGTGGGCTGAAACCGAAACCCAAAGCCCCAAATGAAAATATCAGAATTATGATCAACTCCAAACATTTTGAAATATTTGATAGAGGAGTTGGGTTTTTATACTGTGTTGACTTATCGGTTGAGTGTTTATGAATTCTGGTCGGTGCGGGAAGTATAACCGTATCGATAGGGGTTTCTAAACTCTTAAACAAGATAAACCGACATAGTATTGTTTTTAAAGTGGGTAAATGAAATAATTTTACCCAAAATTATATTTTGATATAAAAGAAATAAATTTTCTGAAAATATTATATATTTGATTGTTTGGATGTGGATATCTTAATTAAATAGGAATCTAAAATTTGAAATGGTTATAACCGAATAAATTCCATTAGTATAAATTATACAAAAGAAGAATAACTAAATTTGAATTAAACCATAATTTAAATCCCGGAAGTTTTGGAAAGGATTTTAAATGTATTGAAAAAACAAAGGTTTGGAAATTTAAAATCTTGGGAATGTTTGGAAATGTTTTCCAAAGTGTTCGCAGGCAATGATGGAATATTATTTTGGAAAGTATTTTTGAATGAGAATTGTTTTGGAATGAATTTGGGAAAGTAAGGAAGCACTGAACTCACTTCAGTCGCTGGAAAATAATGCTGATGATGATGGCCACCTCATTAGAATTCATTTTCTAGTTTCTAAAGTGATGGATTGCTACCAAAGTGGTTGGTTATGATATTGTTTAGACTTGTTGGGTATAACGGTTGTTTTGGAAATTTCAAAATGGGGAAATTGTTTTGGTACAACTAAGTTGTTTTGGAAATCCAGAGATTTGATTTGGTATACCAAGTAGGTATGAGTAGATTATTATTTCAAGATGGTTTTGAAATAAAACCGGGTAATTGAATTCTGGAAAATTCTATTTAAATAATGTGTAAAGTTAAAATGAATCAACTATTGAACTTATTAAGCGAAGTTGATATTAATAAGAAGGAAATGAAAATTTTAATCTTGGAATTAAAATTTAATTTGAGTATATGGAAGTGAATAGAGAATTTGAAATTCAACTTGGGATAAGTTAAATAAAGTGGACTTAGAATCAAATTGATTTGGGGTTAAACTGAAAGTGTAAGATAACTTTGTAATTATGGGTCATTGTGTAATAAATTGTACCCATAAGCTAGTACGTGTTATATTTATAATCTGAAATTGTGGATTTAAAATTTGCAAAGGACTAAGGTGAAAGAAAATTTTTTATCCTTAAGAATTCAGAGATACATACATACATACATACATACATACATATATACATATATATATATATATTGGAATTGTGATTATAAGATGTAAATGGATTAAAATGAGCAATATAAACTTTGAAGTAAATAATTTGGTGAACTTATAAATAGGAAATGGAATTATAATCGAAAATGGGAAATAGTTGAATGGTATGGTGAATTCAAACTTAATCTCAAAGGAAATGTGAACTGAAATAAGATGAAGAAAATATAAAATATAAAGGACGTGAATGAACTTAAGTCAGTAAATAAATTTAGAACTTGTATATGGAGAATTAAAATTGGATTTAAATTCGATTAAATAGAATTAAGCTGAATTTGGAATAAATTAAAATTAAAATTCAGTTGTGTTATGAATAAAAATGAATGTAAATAAATTCTTATTTAAAATAGTAAAGGAAATGGTATAAATTCAAGATGGCTAAATAGATTTGGGTGAACTTGAATTAGAATTGGAAAAGAATTAAATTGAAAGGAAATTTAATTTAGAAAAGTAAGAATGATATTGTGTGAATAAAATTTTAACTCAACTAAATTCAAAGGAATTGTTTGAGAATGAATTTAGCGTAAGCTAAATTAAATAATGAAAAGCTTGAAAATGAATTTAGTGTAAACTATAATTAAACGGAATTTGTGTTGGCATGGATGAAATTTTGGTGGTTTGTTAAGAAAATTTGGAAAAGAAAAAAATGAAAATCCAGTTCTAGTATGGGATTCAGTTTTGACAATGAAAATTGAGAGTGTAAATGAAAAATGGAATTAGATTATAATAGTGATGGTTTAAATTGTAAGTAAGTTCAAATGAGTGAAATAATTTAAAGTGGTCTCATTTGTCAATAAAATAAATTTAAAATGGATTGAAGAAATAAACAAATTGACTTAAAATTTGTTAACGAACTGGAATTTGGTAGGATGAGAATCAAATGAAAATAAAATAAAATTGATATAAGAAGAAATGGAAATATTGTGTGATTGAAACAACTTAAGAAAATTGAAAAATAATTGTGATCGAGCTTTATAATGTGGTCTTGGATAAACTTGTATAGATAATAAAATTTAAATGCAAGTGAAACGTTTTAATTAAATATTGTGATGAAATAAGTATGTATGAATTAAATATTACAGAATGGGGTGATATTAATATAAACTTTAGTTGGATGATGAACTTGAAGCGAGAATAAGAAATTGAATTAAAAATTGCAAGGGAATAAGAATATTTGGGTTGTGAATAAATCCGAATGGAATAAAAATAATGTAAATTTGAACTGGAATTAATTTTAATGGTTATCAGCTTAAGTGATGGTTACTTGCTTGGATGACATTAAAATTTGCATATAAATTGGACGTTTTGTTGTAAACAAAAATTTAATTGACTTAAAGAAGCAAATTGAAATTTTATTAAGTGATTTTGCATATGAATGAAAATGGATCAGAAAAGAAATGCAAATGCTTCAAATTGAAAATAAGAAGTTGATTGTGAATCAATTTGGAATTGAATTGGAGTAGATTGATGTTAGTGAAGCACATGTTAATCATATTGATGAGAATATGGTTTGAGAGTAGTAAACTTAAATTTAAATCATTCAAGTGAAATAAAAGTGAAGTTTGGATTTGTCGAGAAATTAAATGGTGATTGAAATCTTTGAAGTACTGATAAAATATGGTTAACATTGTAAAATTATGAAGTTTGCTTGATTAAGCTGTGAAATTGATATGTTTGATTAAGATTAATGAATGGAATGTTAATAAATTCTCATGTTATTGAAAACTGATGTGTTTGTTTGAGTAAGTACAGGTATGGGAGGCGATGGATAGAGTTGGAGCGCGCATATGCGATATTATTTAGCTACTTGCTTTAAAAATGCTAATAAATGAACGCCTACGCAATAAAAATAGGAAATATGATCTGTTTTTGGTTATTCCGACCGTGTGGGTCGATGTGTGTGTGTGTATATATATAAAAGCTCCTCCGTACACGGGAGACTCTGCCAAAATTTTCCGGAAATTTTGGGAGTTAGAAAATTTTTGAAAAATTTGAAATGTTTCATTAACGACAAAAATTGATTTCAAATAACAATTTAAAATAAAAAGGATTTTGGGATAGGAATTGAAACTACTAGTTTCGATTTGAAACTAAAGAATTTAGACAAAGAGAATTTGATATTTTCACTAAGTAGATTTTGCTATTGGGTTTGGAACATTATTCTACCTTAGCAAATTTCGAGGACAAAATTTTTATAAGGGGGGAGAATGTAACGACCCGGAATTTTGGGTCGCTAGATTTGAACATTTAATTCATTTTAAACGTTGAATATGTGTTATAATTTGAAATAAAGGATTTTGGTTAAATTGATAGAATTGGTTAAATTTCAAATACAGGAATTTAATTGAGATTTGAAAAATAATAATTTAATATTATAATTGGAATAATTGGTAATTCTGAGTATAAATAGATATAAAATTTGATTCTAAATTTATTTAAAGTCTAATTGGATTTGAATTATAATATTGACTGTTGGATGAAATTAGAAGTCGATAGGTTGAATTTGGAATTTTATATTAATTGAATAATGAAATTTAATAATATAATAATGCAAATAATCAGATTTTGATTTAAACTGAATCAGAATGATTTCTAATGTGAATATAAATCCTATATGATTTAAGTCAGTAAAGTTTTAAAAGTGAAATTTTAATTGATTTCGACGATTTTGAAAATCGCTCGAATTCAATGACGAGTTACAATAGCCTCCGGGGCACAGTCTCGGAATTCGACGAAACCAGTTATTAGATCCGTAATAGTTAGTTATTATCGGATTTCAATTTTCGTAGAGTTGTCATTTGACCCCGACAACTTAAAACGCATAGAAAATACTTTAATCGATTTAATTTAAAATTGATTGTTTATTTCCGTAACTCGCGTATATGATCGAATTAGCCTCCGTAACACGTTCCATGGTGTTCGGAACATAGGTAAAACCTTAGAAACGCCAGGCGGCACGTGTGATTTGGAGAGCGTTAGAATAAGTTGCTTTATAATGGTTTTAATATTAAATAATATAACTAAAGGTTTATATATATATTAAAATTAGGGCCGAAACCATAACTCATTCCAGCAGCCGTCATTATCCTTTCTAATGGCCGAAACTCATCGACCTCCACCTTCAATTTGCGATCAATCCACGCGATAATTCCAAAAAATTCAACTGCAAAGGTGGAGAGCTCGTTGAGCACTTCGATTTGTGCGGTGGCGATCGTCTGTCGTTCACCAGAGAGGAGGCAGAGGGGCTGCGTTCATCAGTATATTGCGCTCGTTTTTCTCGTCGAGCCTAACACCGAGCTTGGCCGCAACTTGAGCGATGGTAGAGGGAGCAATGGTCTTCGTTGCGGTGGTGGCCGATCGTGGCCTTGATGATCGAGGATGCGGCGGTTCGCAAACCTAACGAAGAGGCTAGTGGATTCTTTGAGTCGTGTATTCGCATGAGGAAGAAGGTCCAACGTGCGGCATAGATTTATTGATTGGTATTAATGGCAGATCTAAGGTTTATAAAACAAAAGGAAATATTTGTTTTAAATTTTATATTCAAACTTTGAAAATTCATATCTAGTACATACTTTATCATATTCCGAAGAAACGGGCGACGCCGGAATCGCAGAGACGCATACTACGCAGTGGAACATTTTTGGAATCGTTCTGGGCAAGTAAAAATTTAGGTTATATCGAATGCCGTTCGATTTAATTTAAATTTGAACGCTCGCTGAAAACCCATGGTGAGTTTAACTCACTCACATCTGCAATACTGGTTAATTTAAATAGCCAATATCTAAATGATTGCTTGATTGGTTGAATATGATAATTATTATCAAATTGAATCGATATATATATATATATATTGTTGTGCTAATATCTGTGGATGCAGAAAAAAAGGTTGGAGGGATCCAACTGGGTTCCTCACAAATAGGAATTTATTTATATTCTGTAATATACCACATTTATATTCTATGATAAAATTATTTTAGATCCTGTTATGCTATGCTCTATTTATTTACTGTGATAGATAAATTGGAAATTTAACTATGTTGTGCTCTGATTTGGTGAATACAACCTGGGAATTTAAATATAAATAAATTGGGTTTAAAGGAAAATTAAAGAAATTCTTAAATAAAGAATTTGAAAGGAATTAAATTCAAGTGATTGGTTGATAATATGAAGTGTTTGAATTTGTGGTTTAAAAAGGGGAACTGAGAATTGTTAAAAATAATAGCGAGATTTATTTTAAAGAATGGGAAGTGTGCTTTCTCCTGAAAATTTTATTTTGTTTTAAGAAAGCTTACAAATTATAAATTTGCAGTTTAAATATGTTTAGAATATTTTTAGAAAGAAATATTATTTTAAAATGTTTTTAAGTGAAAGCAAATATTTGATTAAGTAATTATGGTATTTAATTGTTTTAAAAAAAAAGGTAAAGTAGCATTAAGTTTTCATATTTGATTTAATAACCTTACTTTAAAAGTTAAATTTTATTTAAAATACTTAGGAAACCCCTATATATTTCCTTAAGTATTATTTTCAACAAAAAAAATTTCTAGAAGCTTTATTTTAAATATTTTAAACATATGTTGAAAATGATTTCCAGGAAATAACAAAGTGTTTAAAAATAAAAGGGGCTATTTTTAAAAGTATGGAAAGGATTTTACGGGATGAACGGAAAATTGAATTGGGGTAAATCGTGTTAGATTGATAAAAGAATTCTTTGGGTTATCATAAATGGAAGGATATTTCCCTGAAAGGCCAAGTACGTTTTTAAGCTGACTTTTGAAAGGTTAGAAGTTTGAAGGTATATTAAGAACGGTTTCAAGAAAATCGTTTAAGTGATAAAAAATTTAATAGTGAACATTTATCAAGGTAATTATAAAAGAAATTATTTTAAAATGTAATTAGCATTTTTATTTAAAAGAATATTATTAACATTTATACACTAAAATGGTTTTATTTTAAAGATAATCAATTAAAGTTTTATTGAAACTTGTAATAGAATTTCATAGCTTATTTTAAATCTTGTATGACTTAGCTTTATTTTAAAGATAATAGTTTATATTTTATTAAGTAGTTTTATTCAATATATTTCTAAAGGATATATATATTTTAAATCGATATGTAGGAAGTTTTAATATGAATGTTTTGATGTATTTTCAAGAATAAAGTATTTAAATTATTTTAAACCTTAAATATTGGTACTTGGAAGTTTCAAAGGAAGTAAAGATTTGAGAATCTATTCTACGAGAAGAATTGGATTTGAAAGTGTTTCAAAGGGGTTTTTGAAATGGATTTACATCTCGCAAAGATATTTTTTAGGAAAATTAATAATTGAGAAATTATTTATTTTGTGATGGATGTTGTGATTGCTAATTGATAGTTAAACCCCCGACTATTAATTTGGACAAATGTGTTGATCGTTTCGAAGAGACCAGGATCGAGATTTATTTCTCGGAAACCACTTCGATCTGGTTTATACGTTTTCGTGGGAAAACCGAGTTCAGAGTCGGAGATGGAGCAGTGAAGTGCAAGGGCTAGTCGCTACTAATTCTGAGGATATTTCCAAAATGGATGTAGTAGGAGTAGTGCCTTCGGTTCCGTTCGAACCTGGGACGGACTTGTATGGACGAATGCTTTCGAAACATCGTCAGGTGGGCGATGGGCATTCTAAGTGAAACGTTCAAAAAGGTAACGCTTAGCCGCAAGCCTCGTCAACCGGGAATGACTGAAAATCAGGGGATATGCAGCAAGGCTTGGTGGGCAGCACCCATTTCCAGGTAAGGTCATTCATGTCTAGATGTCCCTTTTATTTTGGCGTAGTGGTGCAGTTGGTGATCCCAACCGTGGGGTAATCTTACTCGAGACTATCCAGTAGGGGGTAGTTCGGGCCTTGTGTTGCAGGGGATCGGGCATGGTCCTCGGTACACTGATCTAGACCAGGTACTGTGACAGGTGGTACCCTAGTGCCTAGTCATTGTTGGGAATCCATTCTCCCTACGAGTCTTTTACGAGTTTTGTTTGTATTACCCACTCTGTGGCTAGTAGCTGGAATTTAATAGATGTAACAATTTCGCCTATTTTATACCCTATTATAATATCAGAGGATTTCTATAAAAGGTGTTTTAGCTATCGTAAGGTTAAAACCCGACATGTTTATTTGTGGCGTGGTCTTACGAGATGCTTTTGTTTTCAAAGGATTTTTGAAACTTTAATAATCAATTTGGATGCATTATTATCAGCTGGTATTCCAGACTGACTCGGGTGTTATTTCATTATAATGCTCGGGTCAGACCGAGTATTATATGTTCAGGACAGGATGCTATAGAGCAGAAGAGGAGCTGGAGTCCGAGACGTATTATTCGTACTTGTATGTATATCCGCTGCTGTGATTGTATGGGTTTGTCTGTCTGGTAAATGTTGTTTGTTGAGATACTCTGATGATATATTGTATAAATCAGATATAGTTTTCATTTTGTGTAAAGAGTTGATATTATATATTATATTTTATTCCATTGTGACTGTAAGATTCTGATATTGTTTAGTTCCTTCTTTCTTCTACCTCTTCTTCTTTAACCCTAATGGTTCGTATTTCTATTCCACTTGAGTTAATTGATGTAGATTGACTCAAGGGGTACGGATTTGCAGGCTGTTATAGATGCACAAAATAACATGGGTACTAATAATAACAATGCCATGAATGTATCATTTTTTTCACTAGATAAAAATAAATTTTTGCGGGTTATGTTTGCATAATGGCATATGATATATGGCACACTTTAAAAGTTACTCATGAAGGCACAAGTAAAGTCAAATAAGCAAAAATCTCTATATTACAAAACCAGTTCTCATCTTTTAAAATGAATGAAAATGAATCTATTATTGACATGTATGCTAGATACTACCCCTACAACACAATCTCATGGCACTTGGGGTCAAACTCAGAGATTTTGATTTAGTCACACGAATTTTAAATTCTTTGATTATTAAGTGGGAAAGAAAAGTTTTAGCCATCGAAGAGGTTAATGATCTCTCTCTACTCAAAGTCAAAGACAATAGGAAATTTGATGTCGTTTGAAGCTAACTTGCAAACTAGAAAATAGAGAAATCAAGAAAAGAAGAATATTGCCTTCCAATCAAATAATAACTTTGGAAAAAAAAGAATTTTTGTTTATTGCAGTGAACTATAATAAATTTAAGAAATTCAAGAAGACGACAAAATCTTATAATGGTGGTAATTCGAATTCATCAAATCAAACATCAATCAAATGTTATAGATGTGACAAATTTGGCTATATAAAGAAAGAATACCACAACTCAATAATGACAAAAAGAAAAACAAAGTCGAGAAATTTAAGAAAAAACGAAGACCTTTCAATTAACTTGGGATGTCTTCGACTCATCTTCTTCATTTGATAGTGATAATAAGAGCGACTTAGAACAAGCGAATGTCTGTTTTATAGCTAGCATGGATGAGGTACATCCTGAACTAACATATAATGAGACTTTGCAAATTAGCATAGAATTAGATGATAAGTATATAAAATCTAAGAAACTAAATAAGGAATAATTAGGAAAATTGAATAGAGCAGAGCTAGAAATTAGTTTATTAAAATATGTGAAAACAATTTTAGAAAAGAAATTAGAAATAGCACAAAAGGAATGTAAAAGATTGTCTTCTCAAAATTCTACATTATTACATGATTTAGAAAATAGCAAATTAAAGAATGATAAACTTGAAAATGAAAAACTTGGACTGAAAAAAAGTTTAGGTTCTACTAATGTTGAAATTTCTAATCTTAAGACTAAGTTAGATCAAATTATCAGTAATTTGTCAAAATTTAATCAGAGAAAGAAAAACTTAGAGTATTGGTTAAAGTATCAAGACCATCATGAAATCAAAATAGATTTGGAATTTAAAAGTGAGAAAAAGAAAAGGAAATGTAGTACATTATATACTACGTTCAAGAAGCCAAAATCTAGAATTAAGATTAATGCTTCTAACTCGAATACGGTCAAAATATCGATTCCTAAATCAAATAACAAGTTGATTAGGTAGAAACACGTAGATGAATACTTGAACAATATTGTATATAATGATAATTACATTTTTAAAGGTCACAATCTCTCTTGGGTCCGCCTTCAGTCGATACTCTCTCAACATCTCAAGCACGATCCTCAAATGTGTATTATGTAACATCCCGCATTCCAAGGCTTAAAAATAGATATTATTAATGTAGCAGTCATCCTTAGCGCTTTTTCACAATAACAGAATGAGATTCGCAATTGAATCATTAACACTAAGAGCACTAAAATTTACAAAGTTTTAACAAAAAATTTCATTCATTAATTTGCAAATTCATTACATCTCATTTCCATAACCCCACGCGTAGGTCATCCAGATAAAATATAATAATTATATAAAGTTCTAAGAATGACATATAATGATGCCTCCTTGGATGATCAAAGTCTTAACTACTAAGAAGGTTATAGTACCTATCATTATATACATTCAACGAAATAAAATGCTGTTAAACTACATCGCAATGGAAATAAAATATTCATATAGTAGCTTGCATTCTGTACATCTCTGGAAGCTTATTCATCTAAACCTGAAATACCCAACTCTTAGCCCACTCGATTCCAAATTGAGCAACCTAGAGTTTAGGGGGAAATCAAAAACTTCGGTTTAGAAAAAAAAAGTCCGATGTGAATAATGTTATACCATCTCAAATAAAAATAGATACATAGTGAAACCACACTGTTAAGCGAATGGGTTTCCCCTCACTAGTACTATTAAAATTATATCATATCATATCTACAACCAAAATGATTTTAACATTATCGTAATATAATCATGCAATATTAGGTAAAATGAATAGTCCTACATTCATTGAGGTCAAAGGGTTACACATTCTCATAATTACCCAATCCCAAATTTGTCAATGGCATGTTTTCTCAATACTATGAACCTATATTAGTTTTCTCAAGCTGATTGGAATATCGGGCTGACTTGGGCCAAAAATATAACCGGATAATCCACAAACTCTTGTCCAACGAGTGGAAATAACGTCATATTCTATGTTACAGAAGAAAACGATGGTGAGCATACTTTAGCTACAAGTTCCCTGCTTTACGTAATCCAAATTTCACCAATCCTTTGAGTAAGCCCTATGCAATGGAATTTGCGAACATGACTAACCATAGGCTAAGCGGTTGGAGCATAGGGAGCGAACCTACACTATTCTCCAACCTTAAATCTTATATCTGGTTTTCAAAATGTCAATGACTCACGTCTTTTGATCTATTTGGGATCCTTACACAATCTTGATCTTCATGATCTCCTGGATGCAATTCCACTCACTTGAGAGTTTAAGTCTAACCATAACTACTATTGGAACAATTCTAACTAGTCATTTTTCCCCAAATTCTCAAGGTCACAATGTTGGGTAATATCATATAACATATAAGTACGCATGGCAACAATTCAATATATGTTATACTAACCGATCAAGATATAAAATGAACATACAACATATCAACAATCACTTAAATATATGTTCAATATGATAGCCAATTTATATACATTTTACTTTTCCAAAGTAATAACTTTCTCCTTAAATACTCTTCCAAATGGGCTAATACATTTTCCTTTAGATTGAAATTTCATAAAAATTACTTAACAAAATCATTTTTTTGTTTAAGTAAAATTTAGCCGCAAAATAGAGTGAAATCATCCAAGTGTTATAAAATAGTAATCCCTACTTTTTAAAACCATAGGTACCGTTTCTTAAAATTTTACTTACAATCGTGCATTAAAATATAAGCCATCGTGCCTTAAAAATTTCGTAGTCATCACTTGATAAAAGTAAAGATCATCATGTATTTTAGTGAACAGCCGTCACACGTTAACAACCCAATAGCTATCGCATTCAAACCTGCTTGGAGTCATCGCGTTCAAACCTGCTTGGAGTCATCGTGTCTAATTTTGAAGCCATCGCACGCTATCATTCCAGAAGCCTTTGTTCTTTATTGAACTCCAACCTTCGAACCTTATTTTTCTAGCCTTTGTGTACTAGTTAATTGATAAAATCCCTAATTTGGTTCCTTTGCTTTCTTATGCCCTAGCCTTAGTGAATTTGCTTGCATGTGGGATGGTATTGTTATATTAGTCTTCGTGAATAATTTGTGGCCTTCGTATCCAATTCAAGCTTATATTTCACTTGTTTAAATATAACAGTCGTGTTCCTTCATGCCTTCGCTAGGCATTTCGCCTTCTTATATTTCAGAAAGCCATTATTTATTTATTTTACTTCAATCTTTCATGTGTTGACTAGTTTAATTTATTTAAGAGCCTTCATGTGTGTTTGTATATATATGCATTTGCAGCGCTATTGAATTTGATAGCCTTCATGCTCATTCATTTTCCCTTTATGCGTTGGCCATTCGTTTCATTTAAATTGTGCTAGCCTTCATGTGTTTTACATATACCTTCGTGTATGTATTATATTCAATAATAATGTTGCATGGCACTATGCCAACCATACATGTGCCCATCTTTTCATGTGTTGTTTCTTTCTAGGCCATCGCAAACAATATACTATAGCGAGCTATATGCCATTGTGAGTTATCATCAGGGGTTACCCTAAGGAATTCCACACCTTCGTGCCTTTACGAATTAGAATACCAGGTCCCCATGTGGTGTCCATTTTTCTATTATAGTTTTTGGCATAGTTTTTCTTGATTCAATATAAAGTATAGCATTGGATGGTTAGATTTACTTGATCAAAAATAGTTCAATAGCAGTTTTATAATTAAATTAAAAACCGATTTGTTACTCTCTTAATCAACTTCTTTTTACCTAACCCAATTTAGCATTGAATTTCTATTGACCAAATTCATTCATTTTAGCTCCCATTTTAGAAAATGTTAAGCCCCAAAATTAAAACAATTAATTAATTTTCTTCGTAATTAATTAGCATTTTCCTTCACTAAATAATTCATATATAATGGAAAATTGCTGGAAAAAATCCTCAAAATTCACCAAATATCTCTTTTATCATTTTCTACCTATTTTGTAAATTTCGACTTAATTATTTTTCATATTTTTAATAATTCATTTCAAAATTTTAACTATTTTCTTACTTAGGATATTTGTAATAAATTCATATAAATTTCAATAAATATGAAATTAAAACACTATCTCCAAAATAATAATTCAAACATTATAAATTTTTAAGACCATTCGAAGATCCAAAACTTAGTTTTTCATAATAAAACCGTTTAGGAAAATTTCTATATATAATATAATTAATATCCAAACACCTGTAAATCCATATACATGATTACTCAATCTAAATGCAAGATATAAACATCTAAAAATACAGGTTTGTAGCAAACCAAATTTAAGTCACACAAATACAATGAGGTGGACGCATGTGGTTCACCTTAACCCTTATTGAAATGATGGAATTTGCGATAAGCTTTCTTTTCTTCTTCTTTTCCTTTGAATTCGCTTTTTCTTCCTTAGTTTAGTTATGGCTGGCCTCCCTTTCTATGTTTTGTTTTGAGAATGAAAAATGAAAATAAAAGAGGGAGAGGAGAGTGTGGTATGTTAATCATTTTGCCGCCTTTACCCTTTCTTATTCCTTTTTGTTAATTCCTTTAAACTATTCTCTTTATTATACTTACTAAGGCCAACCCACACTATTTAATTAATTAGTTGATTTTAGAAAAGCCCATTATTTTAACTTCATATTTAACCATACCATGATTAAATATTTAAATTATATGCTATATAAAAATTAAGGGTGTTACATCTTTTGTTCCTTCTCTATCCATGAGTAGACAAGAATATCATTAACGAACATAAGCAAGAATTTTTTTAGCTGACCCCTAAAGACACGGTTCATAAGATCAATAAAGTACACTGATGCATTGGTCAGGCCAAATGGCATAACCAACCACTCGTAGAATCCAAACAGTATACAAAATGTTGTAATCTGCACAATCTCTCTAGCCACTCTCAACTGGTGAAATCCTATCACGATGTACAACTGAGAAAATACTCTAACACCATGGAGCAGATCAAATAAGTCATCAATACATGCGAGTGGATACTTGTTCTTCTTTGTCACCTTATTTAGCTCACGATAATCGACACACAGTCTAAGGGAACTGTTCGAATTTGTGGAAAATACTACAGGCGCTCCCCATTCAAAAATACTTCGGCAAATGAACATTCGTCATAACAGGTCACTCATCTGCACATCGAGCTCTCTCTGCTCTGTAGACGCTATCCTCCTTAAAGGCATAACTATTGATTTGGTGTCCTTCACCAAATCAATACAAAATTCTATCTCTTTTTGCGAAAGCGACCGAAGTTCGATCACCTCCTCAAATATGTTCCGATACATCCTAGCAATAGGCACTGATAACATGTGGGATATTAAGCGAATATACAAAACCGACCATCACATCATCATACGATAGGCAGTCTAACACTATTTTCCATCCATCATCTACTCCTATCATTACCAGTGACATCTCACAATCCATCATGACTCTATCAATATAATATCGAACCCCACAAAACCCAAAACAAAAAAGTTACAAGCAAAAAAACATCTGTGACTCGATATGACCGAACCATGATAAACATATACATGCTAGTAGAGCCTCTAACAGGGTTCGTCACAACCAAAAGTCGGTCCAAAATTTTAGGTTCCTATCCTAGTCTACCTATCAAATCACTATATATAAAGGAATGTGAAGCCTTGGTATTGAATAAAACTCATATAGGAATAACATAAATGGAAAGAATACATTGAATAACGATGCCTTTTCTCTCCTCTTTCATCGATGGAGCATTCGACGAAGTTGGAATGGCATTAATAGCATATGCTTTCACCACTTTTTTTTGCTTCAGCAGCTCTGTACAGTCCTTCTGAATATGCCCTACCTTACTACAATTATAGTATTTCTTCACCTCGGCCTTGCAGTGTCTATAATAGTGGCCCTTTTCACCACAATTACAACAGATTAGTGAGATCTTACAGTTCTTCTAGTCGCCTTGAAATTCTTTCTCTTGTTGTTACACTTCTTAAATTATAGCTCTGGCTCGTTTTTGGGAACAGTAATCCTCGGTTATGGATAAAGACGCAAATGCTTCAGGGCCTTCTCCACTATCGCCTCAAAGGTCTTATCCATATGACATACAAATCTTTCTCCCAGATAGTCATCCAAATCAATAATGAATTTCTCATTCTATTTCATATGGATGTCAAGGAAGGACATCCTATATTTCAATAGAGCATCAAATTCAGTATCATACTTGGAGGCCATTGTAATCCCTGCTTCAGGTCCACAAACTTACGAAATAAGACCGTCTTTTGACTCGTTGGTATACATTTCTCTTTAAATCAGGCTTTGAACTGGTCCCATGTGAACCGATCCTTGGAGATACCGAGCCTCATAG
Source organism: Allium cepa (assembly GCA_030765085.1). Classification (NCBI taxonomy): domain Eukaryota; kingdom Viridiplantae; phylum Streptophyta; class Magnoliopsida; order Asparagales; family Amaryllidaceae; genus Allium; species Allium cepa. The sequence goes on along the minus strand of CM060940.1, from coordinate 209,665,799 downwards.
AGTTTCACCAATTCAATTCATTAACCATCCTTGAAGCTGGCATGAGAACAACCTCCTCTTCTCGAATCATTCAATTCAAGATCTTCAAGAATTCTTTCGCAGGCGTCAAGTCAATCCTACACCTTCGTAGCTTATTGTATTCCCTGGAATAGTTTGCCACCTAGACTGCCAAAGTCCTTGTTCGGCTTGGCGAAGTTAGTTCTGGGCGCCTGCATTGGAGCACCTCCATCAACATCAACATTTGCAGCATCTACTTGAGATTTTGCAACATGTCTATTGTAACATTCTTGAATTTAGCCGAGTTTATTTTGACAATTTATTTAATTTTGAAAATTAAATTGTGAATTTAATTATGAATTAATTTGAAAATTCTTGAATAAATGAATAAATTGGATTATAAATAAACTTTATTTTGAAATTTAAGAATAAGTATTTACAAGAAGATTTAAAATGCTTAAAGTTAAATATTTTTGAATTGTTTTAATAATTGGATTGTAAGTAATTAAAAAATTATTACTTAATTTCAAAAGAATTAATTTATAAAATTGATTAAAGGTAAATTTATTAGAATGATAAATTAGAGGTTTATTTATCAATGTATAATTTTATTTTAAATAAAATTTTCTTTTGAAAGATTATGCAAGTATAATTTATATGCATATATATACAATATCTAAGTTTAACAAAAATGTTTAATGTTGTTTCTTTTAATAAAAAATAATAATATATACATTTTAATAAAGGTTTGTGAATGTATTTAAAACATTAAACCATTTAAACATAATAGTTCATCTTGAATAGGATTTGATAGTTTGATTTCAAATCATGTGTTACTAAATTGTAAACAAAATATGTGTTTTATAAAAAAAAAAGATTAAAAAAAACTTAAAAATTTAGATCCAAAATTAGAAGGTGTATATGTATGTAAAAGAATTAATACAAAGTTTAAAATATTTATATATATCTTCTAAAATAATTAATAATAAAACATGAACATGATTCGTAAGTTAAAAATAAAACAAGGTTTAAAAACAATTTGCAAATAAATTTATGAAAAAGGACTTTACATAATTTTGTTTAAACATAACAAATGTAAGAAATGGATTAACAAGTGTATAGACAAGTGGTAATATGTTTTAACAAGTGGCAAAGAGGAATTTTCTCTTAATTGGAAATTGTATAAACATGTTTTAAAATAAATAAATAAAACTTAAATCTGGAAACAAAACAATCATCTTCTTTCCCAAAATTGGAAAGAAAAAAAAAACATATTGAAAACAAAAGGAATCAAAACCTGAAAGCAGATCAGAGTCCAAACTGCAACTTAAATTGGAGTAAATCAAAGCATACTCAGAACCTGAAAAACAACTTGGACAAAGTTTGATCAGGCAGCAATTCAACTTCAACCTGATTAAGTTTGAATCTGGAAAACAAAGCAATATCAAAACAAGTTGCTAATCAAAACAGTTTAAACATCAAATCTGGAAATTTGCTGCTACATGCAAATCTTTCTTCCTGGCCTTTGTTTCAAAATTCCATCAGTTGAGCAAAACTGCATCCTTCTTATTTTTGAGGTGAGTAAACTTTACCTTGTTCTGATTGAATCTGGATGCATGAATAGAAATTAGAAGGTTGATGAAAATTTGTTGCATGCATGTGAATACATATTTCAACTCTATTCTTTAGTTTTCAGGTTTAACTAAATCAAAACAAATGTATATCCCTTCACGTACATAATATTAGGCCATGATAGTTGGAAGAGATTTGTTTGTATTTGTCAAATACTACTTTTTAAAATATTTATAAGAAAAGTTAGCCAGCCATTTTACTTAAAGAAGAAATATGCAGTAAAATTCAAATCAATGTCGAAATTCAGATATCATTAATTTTTGATTCACTTATACGACATGATTTACTTTAAGAAATCATGATTTTTAAAAGAGAAACCACGATTTTTAATTTAGTAAATCATGGAAACTTGCTGGTTGAACTTAAATTGGGTTTTAACAAAATTATGATGCTCGGAAGTTTTTTTGATCTCAAGATTGAAGCCAAAGCTTGCTGGTAGGTTAGGGACCATTAAAAAAATATTCGATAATTCTACAATTTATCATGGATGGCGAACGAAGTTGATTTTGAATTTAACCCTAGTTTTTAGAAAGGGGTAAAAACTGGTCACAGTGTTTTCGTTAAGGCTCCGGAGCACATCGGCCGTAGGGGAATCGACTTGGGGGTGATCGAAGGAGCTTCAGCCGTAGTCGCAAGATTTCTGGTGGCGGCATGTGGTGACGCGAATTGTTTTTGGTGGGTCGTGTTAGTGCCAGGAGTGGTTGGTATGGCTCGATTTTGATTCTCAGACAATTTTGAAATTATGAATACACGGGGTTGTTCTCATGATCTCTGGCGACATATGGGTGATCGGAATGATGGTCAGAGGCGGTTCAACCCATTGTGCATGTGCACGCGTGTTATTGGATGCCTGCGTGGATTTAAGATTGGGGAAGATGAAGTTCATTTGGAGACAAACTCGAACAATCATACTCGGGCAGGGAAGCGTTTTGCTCGGGTCTTGCTTCATGATGATCGCGTGAGTGCTTATCTGCGTTAACAGTTTAAAAAAAATTAAACTAAACTGAGTTTAAAAAAAAAGCAAAGGTGAAAGGAAGGAGAAGGAGGGTGTTTGGGGTTGTTCTCGGGAAGAATGGGATGTGGCCTGAGTTCCTGATCGTGATTTCTGGGTTTGGTCCAGGAATATTTGTAATGTTTTAAACAAAATTTTAAAAGTAAATGTGTTAAACAAATTCCCAAAAGAAATATTGACCACGATTTCGAATTTAAATTTTAAGAAAGATCCAAAACAAGTTTCAAAGAATTTGAAAGTCGAGCTGTTTTTTTTCGAAAATTTGTTTTGGTGATTAATAATTTTATATTAGTTAATTAAATTAAAGGCTGAATAATTAATCAATTAAGGATAAATTAATTAATTCCATAAATGAATATTAAGTGATTAATTTAGGTAATTGATTCATGGATAATTAATTTATAATTAAAGTTGATTTATCAAGTAATTAAGGTATGATTACTTTAATGAAATAAAATGTTGATTAATTTATAAAGGTAATTAATTTTAGGTTAATTAGTCAGTCCAATTAATTAAAGACAATCAATTAAAGATAATTAATTATAATTAAGATTTAATTAATAATTAAGGATCTATTGATTAAAGTAATTAATTAAAGATTAATTAAAAAGGTTAATGAAAGGCTAATTAATAAATTAATAATTAAAGGTGGATTAATTTCTAAATTTTTAAGGTAATTAATTAAGGTAAATTAATTACTATTTAATTTATGGTTAACAATGACTAAGTGACTAAGAATGATCACTTATTATAATTAACTATGGGTAATTAATTAATGTGATAAATTAATTTAAAGGTTAATTAGTTTATGAAAACAATTAAGGGATGATTATTAATTAAGAATTAATTAAATAAATCTTTGTAATAATTAAGAATAATTAATCAGAGGATTAATTATAAATTAAAATTCAATTAATAAATGATTAAGGAGTAATAAATCAAATTGATTCGTAATTAATTAATATTAATTAACCAAGATTAAAAATTTATTCATAAGCAACTGACCTGATTTAATTTAAATCAGATAATTTAATTTAATTTGACTTATGAATGTTTGGATTCTATTTGTTGTTTGGAGGGTTAATATTCCTCAATATGTGATGCTTTTTGATGTGAGTTGCTGAGTATTGATCTATGATGTTCGTGATATGTAACTGTGTAAATACTCCTTGGCCCGTAAAACAACATTTGAATTTCGATGCGACAGGGAGTCGGATTCCAGTTGGTTATCCGAAACCCACATCAAATTGTAATATTAAATCTTTGTGATTGATAAATTTATTTTATCTGTGATCCGTGAATGAAGATAAGCGCTATAAGTTATTCCACTTATCGATATATCTGTGATGATTGTTATTGCACTATTGTGTGTAAACCCCTGGACCACACTTATACACACACAATATGGATTTCACAAGGAAATCGGTTAAGTCACATATTTTTAAAATTGTTTTGAATTTGAATTTTAAATTGAAATGGTTTTGGAAATGGTTTGGGTTTAAGTGAAAAACTTTTGAAAAGGTGTGTTAAAAATGAAAGTTATTTTGAATAACTTGATAAAGTTTTGAAAATTGGACGGTTTTGAAAAGCTATAATTGAATTTTGTAAAAGATAGTTGAACCCTAATTTGAAATTGAAGAAGATTTTAAATGGTGTATCTTTTCTATGTAAAATATTGAAACGGGAACTGTTTTGAAAGTTATGAATGAATCTTTGGAATTTTTTTTTTGAAAGCTATAAAATGAGTCTTTTGTTTAAAAGACCGGATGAGTTAATCCAATTGAAATGGAATTGTTTTGAAAGGCTATGAATAAATCTTTGTGAAAGATTGGCGATCCTTATTTTAAATTGAAAAGATGTTTTAAAGATAAATCTTTTGTTTGGAATGATTTAAGTATGGAAATTGTTTAAACCACTGAAGGTTTTTGAAACGAATCTTTTTGTTTAAAAGATTGGAAATGGTAATTTGTTTTAACCATTTGAATGAAAGGTTTTGGATTTTTAAGTTGTGACTTAACTGAGACCCCATATCCATATGTTTTTAAATATTGAGCTCACTATTCGGTTTAGCCGGGAGAGGATCTTTAGGTCATATAGCCCATTCCTAATATGTGATACGACGTTATGGATAGCATTTGAAGACCGGTGGTGAAGACCGGGTATTTGCGAGAAGATAGGATGACCTATCGATTGTCTCTACACGGAGTAGCTATGGTATAGAGATTCCCAAAGTGATGGGAAGTCCGATCGGGATTGTGGATTCCCGGATTTGCAAGGGCTTCTTCGGAAGTGACTTCGGTTCTGTTCGAACCCGGAACAGACTTGTATGGAAGTGTGTCTGACACTACACTTTGAGATGCAAAACCGGTTTCTATCAAATACATTTCTGTTTGGTGGCGGAGATTTATTCTCTTAGCTTAACACTCTTCTCTGAGACGTACGAGCTCAGAGGTTATGTAGTTGATGGTTACCAGTGATACATTCCCAATTTGGTAATGTGGCATACGAAGTGCTGCTGATAATTTGTTGATCAAAGCATGGGCTTTGTAGCTTCGTGGACGAGGCTTCGTCGAACTTCACAACCCGGAATGGTCGAAACAGGAAGAATGCAGCAAGTTTATTTGTAGGCAGCGCCTCCTGAGGGTATGTTCATTTCCTTCTGGATAGAGGTGATATCATGGTATGGAGCCCAGATATTTAACCTATGTGGTTACTGCAAATACATTACTTTGTGGTTGTTGGTATCAAGCGCTCGGATAAAGGTTGGTTACGACCGGGGGATGGCATACTCGTGTCGGTAGTTACCTAGTTACAGAGGTAACCCGGCCTTGTGTTGGCAGAGATTCGGTTAGGTTCTCGGGACGTCCCTTCAGAGGCGTGCCCATGTGGCAGTGGGAAGTTCCTTAGCCCGACCATTTGTTGGAAATCCAATCACCAATACGCGCCTTGTATGGTTTTAGTTGTAGAACCTGTCATTCACTTATGGTGGTCACCACTGTTTGGATGGTAGCTATAGTAGGCATAGTACGAAATGTCTATGCCCGCTAAGATTTATATTATACTTCCGAAATGATTTTCCACACTTTGCACTTATAGTAATAATATCAAAGAAATTTTCTCGTATCAATCATATTCGACTATCATAAGGAGAAATCTTCTCCAAGTCTGCGTTTGCATTGTGTGTGTGGCGGGAGGCCTTATGGTAGTTTCATTTTCTTAAAACCATTGCGGATTTCAAATTTAAATTCTTTTGTTTGTTTAAAAGATAAACTGTTTTGTTTGCCCATACCAGTCCCATGACTGACCCAGAGATTATTGTTCCTTCCTAAACTCTGGGTGCCCACTATTTTCCACACGGGCAATCTAGAGTTGGGTTTTTCAGATATAGATATCGATTTGGTAGCTTTTAGCTTTCTTTCTGGCATTCTCTGGAGATCTTGGATATTGGAGTCTTTGGATTCACACCAGTCCTGCTTGTCTTGGTGAAATGTGATGGTTGTTCGAGCTTGTGGTTTGAAGCCTTAGCTTTGAAGCATTGGATTGGAGTTGTCTCTTGGCTATTCGTTTTCCGCTGCTATATCATATTGTTTTTTTTCCGCTGTTGCATTGTTATCTTGTCTCTGATTTTTTTGGTATCATATATATCATTGTTGTGTCATTCTGGATATTGTATCATTGGTTGTATATGATATTCATTTCTTTTTCTTCCGCTGTGTTGTTTTACTTAATTGTGTTATAAGCTCCGGCAACTCGGATTTGAACGATTGAATCTGCGGCATTCAAGTACAAGTGGAGTACGGATTTCGATTTTCGAACGCGAAAAATCCGTGCCGTTACATTTGGTATCAGAGTTGAAGGTTGAGACTTTAGCTCAGGAGTATGACACATTAAGTAGCTCATAAGAGATAGGGTGGAGTATACCTTAGAATGAGTATATCCCTAAGATATCCATTCGAATGTCTCAGTAAATTCTCTTACTATCCACTGATAGTGAGTATGAGTGCAAGAAGAGGACGAGATAGGGGACAGGGGAATACGACCGCAAATGGTCAATACCCTGCAATAGCGGAAACAATCTTTCTCTATCAATCTCCTTTGATTTGTCCTTTTAATTCTTTGATAATTCCTAGTAACTCCAGGAAGAAGTTTTGATATATTTGCATGGGACACAAACTCCAGATGGGTCAGAATTATTTGCTTGGACGAATTGTTAGCTTTGGTTGCTATGGTTGATAGGTATATTTTGGTTGTTTAAACTAAAAGTTTTGGTATTGCATCCATATATCTGTTGGGTCTCGATATATTCTACGAGTGGTTAAGTTATCCCTCCGAACTAACCAGTGCCCCTGTATATTCGTAGTTCTGGTGACTCGAATATCTTGTGTAATATTGAATGAGTTCGTTCTCATAATTATTAGTGATATTCTGATTTGGTAAGCCAAATGCAGAATAGATACCCAGTTTGATTTGAAAACTATTTCTCTATCTTTGTGTATCTATCCTTTGTTGTCTCTCTCTTTCAAATTTTGAGGACGAAATTTCCTAAGGGGGGGAATCTGCAACATTCTTGAATTTAGCCGAGTTTATTTTGACAATTTATTTAATTTTGAAAATTAAATAGTGAATTTAATTATGAATTAATTTGAAAATTCTTGAATAAATGAATAAATTAGACTATAAATAAACTTTAATTTGAAATTTAAGAATAAGTATTTACAATAAGATTTAAAATGCTTAAAGTTAAATATTTTTGAATTGTTTTAATAATTGGATTGTAAGTAATTAAAAAATTATTACTTAATTTCAAAAGAATTAATTTATGAAATTGATTAAAGGTAAATTTATTAGAGTGATAAATTAGACGTTTATTTATCAATGTATAATTTTATTTTAAATAAAATTTTCTTTTGAAAGATTATGCAAGTTTAATTTATATGTATATATATACAATATCTAAGTTTAACAAAAATGTTTAATGTTGTTTCTTTTAATAAAAAATAATAATATATACATTTGAATAAAGGTTTGTAAATGTATTTAAAACATTAAACCATTTAAACATAATAGTTCATCTTGAATAGGATTTGATAGTTTGATTTCAAATCATGTGTTACTAAATTGTAAACAAAATATGTGTTTTATAAAAAAAAGATTAAAAAAAAACTTAAAAATTTAGATCCAAAATTAGAAGGTTTATATGTATGTAAAAGAATTAATACAAAGTTTAAAATATTTATATATATCTTCTAAAATAATTAATAATAAAACATGAACATGATATGTAAGTTAAAAATAAAACAAGGTTTAAAAACAATTTGTAAATAAATTTATGAAAAAGGACTTTACATAATTTTGTTTAAACATAACAAATGTAAGAAATGAATTAACAAGTGTATAGACAAGTGGTAATATGTTTTAACAAGTGGCAAAGAGGAATTTTCTCTTAATTGGAAATTGTATAAACATGTTCTAAAATAAATAAATAAAAACTTAAATCTGGAAACAAAACAATCATCTTATTTCCCAAAATTGGAAAAAAAAAACATATTGAAAACAGAAGGAATCAAAACCTGAAAGCAGATCAGAGTCCAAACTTCAACTTAAATTGGAGTAAATCAAAGCATTCTCAAAACCTGAAAAACAACTTGGACAAAGTTTGATCAGGCAGCAATTCAACTTCAACCTGATTAAGTTTGAATCTGGAAAACAAAGCAATATCAAAACAAGTTGCTAATCAAAACAGTTTAAACATCAAATCTGGAAATTTGCTGCTACATGCAAATCTTTCTTCCTGGCCTCTGTTTCAAAATTCCATCAGTTGAGCAAAACTGCATCCTTCTTATTTTTGAGGTGAGTGAACTTTACCTTGTTCTGATTGAATCTGGATGCATGAATAGAAATTAGAAGCTTGATGAAAATTTGTTGCATGCATGTGAATACATATTTCAACTCTTTTCTTTAGTTTTCAGGTTTAACTAAATCAAAACAAATGTATATCCCTTCACGTACATAATATTAGGCAATGATAGTTGAAAGAGATTTGTTTGTATTCGTCAAATACTACTTTTTAAAATATTTACAAGAAAAGTTAGCCAGCCATTTTACTTAAAGAAGAAATATGCAGTAAAATTCAAATCAATGTCGAAATTCAGATATCATTAATTTTTGATTCACTTATACGACATGATTTACTTTAGGAAATCATGATTTTTAAAAGAGAAACCACGATTTTTAATTTAGTAAATCATGGAAACTTGCTGGTTGAACTTAAATTGGGTTTTAACAAAATTATGATGCTCGGAAGTTTTTTTGATCTCAAGATTGAAGCCAAAGCTTGCTGGTAGGTTAGGGACCTTCAGAAAAATATTCAATAATTTTACAGTTTATCATGGATGGCGAACGAAGTTGATTTTGAATTTAACCCTAGTTTTTAGTAAGGGGTAAAAACTGGTCACCGCGTTTTCGTTAAGGCTCCAGAGCACATCGGCCGTAGGGGAATCGACTTGGGGGTGATCGAAGGAGCTTCAGCCGTAGTCGCAAGATTTCTGGTAGCGGCATGTGGTGACGCGAATTGTTTTTGGTAGGTCGTGTTAGTGCCAGGAGAGGTTGGTATGGCTCGATTTTGATTCTCAGACAATTTTGAAATTATGAATACACGGGGTTGTTCTCATGATCTCTGGCGACATGTGGGTGATCGAAATGATGGTCAGAGGTGCTTCAACCCATTGTGCATGTGCATGCGTGTTACTGGATGCCTGCATGGATTTAAGATTGGGGAAGATGAAGTTCACATGGAGACGAACTCGAACAATCATACACGGGCAGGGAAGCGTTTTGCTCGGGTCTTGCTTTGTGAAGATCGCGTGAGTGCTTATCTGTGTTAACAGTTTAAAAAAAATTAAACTAAACTGAGTTTTAAAACAAAGCAAAGGTAAAAGGAAGGAGAAGGAGGGTGTTTGGGGTTGTTCTCGGGAAGAATGGGATGTGGCCTGAGTTCCTGATCGTGATTTCTGGGTTTGCTCCAGGAATATTTGTAATGTTTTAAACAAAATTTTAAAAGTAAATGTGTTAAACAAATTTACGAAAGAAATATTGACCACGATTTCTAATTTAAATTTTAAGCAAGATCCAAAACAAGTTTCAAAGAATTTTAAAGTTGAGCTATTTTTTTTCAAAAATTTGTTTTGGTGATTAATAATATTATATTAGTTAATTAAATTAAAGGCTGAATAATTAATCAATTAAGGATAAATTAATTAATTCCATAAATGATTATTAAGTGATTAATTTAGGTAATTGATTCATGGATAATTAATTTATAATTAAAGTTGATTTATCAAGTAATTAAGGTATGATTACTTTAATGAAATAAAATGTTGATTAATTTAAAAAGGTAATTAATTTTAGGTTAATTAGTCAGTCCAATTAATTAAAGATAATCAATTAAAGATAATTAATTATAATTAAGATTTAATTAATAATTAAGGATCTATTGATTAAAGTAATTAATTAAAGATTAATTAAAAAGGTTAATGAAAGGCTAATTAACAAATTAATAATTAAAGGTGGATTAATTTCTAAATTTTTAAGGTAATTAATTAAGGTAAATTAATTATTAATTAATTTATGGTTAACAATGACTAAGTGACTAAGAATGACCACTTATTATAATTAACTATGGGCAATTAATTAATGTGATAAATTAATTTAAAGGTTAATTAGTTTATGAAAACAATTCAGGGATGATTATTAATTAAGAATTAATTAAATAAATCTTTGTAATAATTAAGAATAATTAATCAGAGGATTAATTATAAATTAAAATTTAATTAATAAATGATTAAGGAGTAATAAATCAAATTGATTCGTAATTAATTAATATTAATTAACCAAGATAAAAATTTATTCATAAGCAACTGACCTGATTTAATTTAAATCAGATAATTTAATTTAATTTGACTTATGAATGTTAGGATTCTTTTTGTTCTTTGGAGGGTTGATATTCCTCAATATGTGATGCTTTTTGATGTGAGTTGCTGAGTATTGATCTGTGATGTTTTTGATATGTAACTGTGTAAATACTCCTTGGCCCGTAAAACAACATTTGAATTTCGATGCGATAGGGAGTCGGATTCCAGTTGGTTATCGGAAACCCACATCGAATTGTAATAATGAATCTTTGTGATTGATAAATTTATTTTATCTGTGATCCGTGAATGAAGATAAGCGCTATAAGTTATTCCACTTATCGATATATCTGTGATGATTGTTATTGCACTATTGTGTGTAAACCCCTGGACCACACTTATATACACACAATATGGATTTCACAAGGAAATCGATTAAGTCACTAATTTTGAAAATTGTTTTGAATTTAAATTTTAAATTCAAATGGTTTTGGAAATGGTTTGGGTTTAAGTGAAAAACTTTTGAAAAGGTGTTTTAAAAATGAAAGTTATTTTGAATAACTTGATAAAGTTTTGAAAATTGAATGGTTTTGAAAAGCTATAATTGAATTTTGTAAAAGATAGTTGAACCCTAATTTGAAATTGAAGAAGATTTTAAATAGTGTATCTTTTCTATGTAAAATATTGAAATGGGAACTGTTTTGAAAGTTATGAATGAATCTTTGGAAATTTTTTTTGAAAGCTATAAAATGAGTCTTTGGTTTAAAAGACCGGATGAGTTAATCCAATTGAAATGGAATTGTTTTGAAAGGCTATGAATAAATCTTTGTGAAAGATTGGCGATCCTTATTTTAAATTGAAAAGATGTTTTAAAGATAAATCTTTTGTTTGGAATGATTTAAGTATGGAAATTGTTTAAACCACTGAAGGTTTTTGAAATGAATCTTTTTGTTTAAAAGATTGGAAATGGTAATTTGTTTTAACCATTTGAATGAAAGGTTTTGGATTTTTAAGTTGTGACTTAACTGAGACCCCATATCCATATGTTTTTAAATATTGAGCTCACTATTCGGTTTAGCCGGGAGAGGACCTTTGGGTCATATAGCCCATTCCGAATATGTGATATGACGTTGTGGATAGCATTTGAAGACCGGTGGTGAAGACCGGGTATTTGCGAGAAGATAGGATGACCTATCGATTGTCTCTGCACCGAGTAGCTATGGTATAGAGATTCCCAAAGTGATGGGAAGTCCGATCGGGATTGTGGATTCCCGGATTTGCAAGGGCTTCTTCGGAAGTGCCTTTGGTTCTGTTCGAACCCGGAACAGACTTGTATGGATGTGTGTCTGACACTACACTTTGAGATGTAAAACCGGTTTCTATCAAATACATTTCTGTTTGGTGGCGGAGATTTATTCTCTTAGCTTAACACCCTTCTCTGAGACGTACGAGCTCAGAGGTTATGTTGTTGATGGTTACCAGTGATACATTCCCAATTTGGTAATGTGGCATACGAAGTACTGCTGATAATTTGTTGATCAAAGCATGGCTTTTGTAAAAAGCGTAGCTTCGTGGACGAGACTTCGTCGAACTTCATAACCTGGAATGGTCGAAACGGGAAGAATGCAGCAAGGTTATTTGGAGGTAGCGCCTCCTGAGGGTATGTTCATTTCCTTCTAGATAGAGGTGATATCATGGTATAGAGCCCAGATATTTAACCTATGTGGTTACTGCAAATACATTACTTTGTGGTTGTTGGTATCGAGCGCTCGGATAAAGGTTGGTTACGACTGGGGGATGGCATACTCGTGTCAGTAGTTACCAAGTTACAGAGGTAACCCGGCCTTGTGTTGGCAGAGATCCGGTTAGGTTCTTGGGACGTCCCTCCAGAGGCATACCCAAGTGGCAATGGGAAGTTCCTTAGCCTGACCATTTGTTGAAAATCCAATCACCAATACGCGCCTTGTACGGTTTTAGTTGTAGAACCTGCCATTCACTTATGGTGGTCACCACTGTTTGGATGGTGGCTATAGTAGGCATAGTACGAAATGTCTATGCCGGCTAAGATTTATATTATACTTTCGAAATGATTTTCCACACTTTGCACTTATAGTAATAATATCAAAGAAATTTTCTCGTATCAAGCATATTTGACTATCATAAGGAGAAATCTTCTCCAAGTCTGCGTTTGCATTGTGTGTGTGGCGGGAGGCCTTATGGTAGTTTCATTTTCTTAAAACCATTGCGGATTTCAAATTTAAATTGTTTTGTTTGTTTAAAAGATAAACTGTTTTGTTTGCTCATACCAGTCCCATGACTGACCCGGAGATTATTGTTCCTTCCTAAACTCTGGGTGCCCACTATTTTCCACACGGGCAGTCTAGAGTTGGGTTTTTCAGATATAGATATCGATTTGGTAGCTTTTAGCTTTCTTTCTGGCATTCTCTGGAGATCTTGGATATTGGAGTCTTTGGATTCACACCAGTCCTGCTTGTCTTGGTGAAATGTGATGGTTGTTCGAGCTTGTTGTTTGAAGCCTTAGCTTTGAAGTATTGGATTGGAGTTATCCCTTGGCTATTCGTTTTCCGCTGCTATATCATATTGTTTTTTTTCCGCTGTTGCACTGTTATCTTGTCTCTGATTTTTCTGGTATCATATATATCATTGTTGTATCATTCTGGATATTGCATCATTGGTTGTATATGATATTCATTTCTTTTTCTTCCGCTGTGTTGTTTTACTTAATTGTGTTATAAGCTCCGACAACTCGGATTTGAACGATTGATTCTGCGGCATTCAAGTACAAGTGGAGTACGGATGTCGATTTTCGAACGCGAAAAATCCGTGCCGTTACATCTATCATTATAGTATTGAACATGTTTGTAGGTCAAGATTAGAAGCTCCCGAGCTAGCTCCTTATTCGACTCTAGAGATGGAGTTCCTGACAGCATTCCTTATCTTCAATCTATAATAAGGACGACTAGTCTCTCTATAAGGAATTCTGCTTAAGTTGTACTCATGTGTGTAGTGCAACTTTATACTATATATACTATTATACAGTTTTGAAAACCTAAATATAACAATTATGCACTCTCGATATATATACACTCTCGATCCAGTCCAGGGTGAGAATTCATAACTTATCTCTATTAGATCATGGTATCCCTTAGGTTAAACTACGCAGCCTAAGCTCTGATACCAAATGTGATAATTGTCCTACACCACCGACACCTAATATAACTTATGTAGTGTATTACCAAGATACATGGCCGATGTAGGATGATAGTTAAAGATAAAGAAAAGAAAACCAGTCATAGAACATGTTGTATATCTCATAACGCAAGGATAAAGTAAAATAGTCATCATAAATATAAAACAAGACGAGCATAGGTGATAGAGCTATATGCCAAATAATAACTCATAAATAAACTATCTATAAATAATAAAGGCACTAACTAGCTCCATAGTTTTATGTAGTAGAATAACATACCATAATGGGTAAATATAGTAATATGAGAGTGTGACCTCCTATTTGTCCTCTATCAAGCTCCACGTGCTCACCAAACCTGATATCCCTAATCTACTTATTTAAGAGCACCTAGAATAATACGAAGAAAATCATAGAACTCCATGTTAGACAGGACTCTGGTGTGAGTGGTAAAAAATCTCTAAATACTAATAATCCACTATAATAAGAAAAATGGTATGGAAAATCATACCTGATATGTCCCTGCATCTAAAAAGTCAGCACATAACATAACATATAGGCTACTCTATAACATCAACATCATGAGTGAAGTGTACATATCAGGATTCATATAGGATGTCTAGGTACTTACATCAATATATCTACATCATGTGACATCGTTAGAAAGTAAACAAACATAGAATCAATCATCCATCCTTACATCACTCACTTAGTGCGTTGGATATAAGACCACTCACTCGTCCATCACAGTCAAAGACCAGACTATCCATCATTATAGTTGTAACAACCCAGATTTTTTGGTTGATAAAATAAAATAAATAATAATTTATAATTGGATGATTCAAATCATTAACCTAGAATTTATATTCTTTGTAAAAGATAATTTGTTTTAAAATTGTAAATTCTAAAAAATTATGAAATTAAGTAATATTAGTGTTTTTAAAACATGTAATCATTTGAAAAAAATGTTATTGAGTTTTATTTTAGCTGAAATGAATATAAGATATAATTTGGTTTTAAAACATTTTTAAAACAGAAATATTATTTTATAAAGCAAGGAAATTTTAGAAATTAGACTTTAAGTTAAAAAGAGAGAATTTGGGATTTATAAGCTTCTTTTATAAGTTGTTAATGTTTTAAATATATTTCTAAAAAAATATTTAAACGTTAGGCTTGATCCATGAGGCTGTTATAATTAATTAAACCACGAAGTCATGATTTAATTAGTAATGTTAGTTTCATTCTAAAATTCATGGTTAAGATGGGTTAAAAGCTTTTAAACAATAGAATAAGAGAAATAAAGTTTTATTTCTCTTAATTGGTCCAAGGCTGTTTACAACTTAAATAAGGAGATAACTCCTTCCTTCAATATACTATACGTATACTTCCAGAAAGCTAATATCAAAAGAAAAAGAAACTCCTCTTTCCACTTTCAAACTAGAACTAAAGACCAATCTTTTCAACCCTCTTGCAAATTTAGCCCTTTTAGAAGCTAATAATCAAGGTAACGAATTTAAGCCCTATTTTTACTCTTTAGAGCTAACTATTTCAGATTTGTAGTGTTTAATTTAGTTGCAATTTGGTTTGGGTATGAATAAATTTTCTACGATTTTGTTGAAATTGAGAATTTGGTGAATCAAATTGGGATTCAAGGTGAGTCATCACTCACACTACTATCTCTAGATTATTTGTTGCATGTTGTATATGGCATGGATTAATTAAGCATTTAAGTGTAGATTCTAGTTTATTTAAGGTTAGAAATCTATATTTCATTTTCTCCTAATCCTTTTTGTTGGAATTTAGTTCTAGACCCTATTCTATAATCAAACTGCTTTGATTCAATTTTCCTATGATTGCATGTGTATTTCAGTCATTCTATCAAGTGCAAGATGTCGAAAAGCTAGACATTGTGTCTGAAGCGGTAATGGTCATTGGTGGGAAAACGAACCCTTGGAACTCAATTCCAAACGTCTCACCGGTGGATCAGTCGGAGGCAACCGTTCTACCGGTTGAGTATTTAGAACGTGAGTTCTAGGTGTCGTTTGGTTCACCGATGCGTTGATTCAATGTCGTTTGTTTCCCTATTTTTTGATGGTTTTTTCTGGAAGTTTTGTTCTTTAATTTTCTAAGTTTTGTTTCTCCAACTCGATGATTTTTGGTTTAATGATTTATGAAGCTGTTTATTTATAAATCTAGTTAATATATATACTTTGAGTAAATTAATTTACAAAAGTTAGTTTATTTACAATTACCAATTTTAAAACCAATTTCTATTTCAAATTCAATTCCTTCTTGTAAATGAATTTAAAGAAACAATATATATTGAGTATTATTTGTAGAAATGATTTATGGGTTTTAAAATATGGTTTTGAGTATAAACCTGTCTTACTTCTAAAGTACAAGGGGTGTGTGTGTGTATAAATATAGCTTTTGGAAAAAAATATAGTAAGTTGAATTATATAGCTTTTATGGGATTTTCAATCAAATATAGATTTATAAATTTGTTTCGACATCCATTTGGACTTATATTATATCAAGTGATATATATATATATATATTGAATAATAAACGAGTTATGTATTTTAAAGTGTGAACTTTGAAATAATAAATGAATAAAGTCTTATAAAAATCGTTTCTTACTTGTAAAATGATATTGTCTGCTTTCTAGACCGTAAGTCCTGCTTGGATTTTATAATGTTCTAGCTTTTGGCTATTCTCATGCTATTTTGGCATTTTGTGTGATTTCCTCGATTATTGTTTTCTTGCAATTTTGCTTTCAATTGGATGAGAAATTTAATTAAATGGTTTAGCAATACAAGTGGTATGGAACATTCATATCACTTTATCAGTTAATTATTGGACTTGTTCGCTTAACAATTTTAACCGAGTAGGACTTACAATCCTTTAATAAATATTGCAATATCAAAAAGTGGTTATGGCACATTAAACAATATTCATTTATTTACTATATGAGAGTACATAACACTTATATCGACAAGTTTATGACTTGCCCTTGGAGTTCTATAGGATTTGTTCCTATCTTGGAGTTTTATCAGTCATGTACCTATCTTGGAGTTTATAGGACTTGTTTCTATTTTGGAGTTTATAGGTCTCACAACTATCTAGGAGTTTTATAGGCCTTGTACCTATCTTGGAGTTTATAGACACATATGTCTATCTTGGAATTACATGCATATATGTGAAATTATTCACCAAACTTGGATTTTGGCGCTTTTTCCCCCTTTTTTGAGATTTTTGGATTTCCATTTGTGATTTCTGGATTTGATGTTATTTAAGGTATCACCAAATAGTTTCGAGGATTTTTTTATTTTAGAAGTTACTTTAATTTTTTATGTTTGGTGATTTCACTCTTGGAGTTAGTGAAGTATTCTTATTAGTTTCCAATACTTAACTTTCTACTTATATTTGAGAAGTATTATCATTGACTTATTTGTGGCTATTTCTAGTTATTGAGATCATGCCTTTTTTAGCCATTATTAAGGAATTGGAACCTATTTAGTTGATATACTGCACGATTTCTATACCATCATTGTTTATGCATGGTTATTACATGTTCTTGCCCTTTTGGACATTTAAAGATAGTCTAACCCGTTTAATTTATATTATTTAGGTCAGACCGAGACATTTCAAGTTTAGGGACATTAACATGGGTCCATGTGCATGTTTGGAGTTTGAGGTGGTTTTGTATCACGCTTCCTTTTACTATCTCGTCATTAGGCTTAGCAAGATTTTCATCTATTAAACACTTGGTTAGTTATATCCTATGTGTATGTATATACGTGTCTGATATTTTGGATCTGGGTAGTGATGGTTATATGATGTACATTTTTGCGTAAAGAGCTGTGTATTATATTTTGAGATTCACTTTCTATGGGTATTGTGTATAAGTGTAAGTCTAGTATTTCCATTTTGTAGACTCATACTTTTGAAGTGTTGTTGATGTATATATGTTGGTTCCATTTCGACATTTGATTATATGTTGCATATCATATTATGTATTGTTCTAAATGAGACAAAACCATTGTATTAATGTATGCGCCTGGATCAGATATGTTGAATTACTACTCGTCGAAAGAAAATAAAAATATATATCGTCACATTATTCGACGTATTCGATACTCGCCCAAATCAATTTTACAAATGGTCGCTCCTAACTAATCCTATTCTCTACACTAACAGACAGTATTACTCAGTAATACCCTTTGTTAGTGTGGGTCTTGGGATGGAGCATCATAGATTTCTATCAATGCATAGGTTCAGAACAACATAGAATATTAGAAACATGAATCTTGGCCTACACAGGATTAGAGTCCCGTCCATTCTGTGTGTCGGGTAGAAATTAGGATTTATTCCTCATATATAATAGAAGTATAAATGATTATTGGGAATAATTATTGGTATGGATTTTTGGAAGTTTTGAGTTATTTTATAAATTATTTTTAAAAGATGATTTTAAAAATGAAGTGTTGTCTAATAGTGTACTAGTCAATTAGTGATCAGAATTGCACAGCAGAAGCGGATAGGCTGTTTTCATTGAGCATAATAGTTCGTTGTTTATTTTATATGATTAAATATTATACGCATGAATAAACGATTGCATCTTTGAATTATTGTTGATAGATTTTCATTTTTATGAGAATTTTGAGATTTATAGATTTTGGAATTTGTTTTGTGTGAAATTACACATTGAGTGCGTTATG
This sequence comes from Allium cepa, assembly GCA_030765085.1. Lineage (NCBI taxonomy): Eukaryota > Viridiplantae > Streptophyta > Magnoliopsida > Asparagales > Amaryllidaceae > Allium > Allium cepa. Next base: position 209,647,322 of record CM060940.1, on the reverse strand, counting down.
GATTCTGGTCGAGGCATGGGACGCCACAGTGTCGATAGGGATTCCTAAATGCTTTGACGAGACAGTTAGACACAGCTAGTTTGTGTTATAATATTTGTAGTATTAGAGATAATTATAAATATGTTGAAAATAGTATTTAATGAGAAGATAAAAATTTAAGTGAGTTAAATATTATTTTAAAATAGGATAAATGTTTTGGAAGATATATATATATATATATATATATATATATATATATATGCCTATGAAATAAATTTTGAAAATAGGAAGATATTTTGTGGAAAAGTATGAATACTTGTATATACAAATGTGATAAGATTTCAACACAAGTATCTTAGAGGATAATAAATATTTTTAAAAGATTATTATGAACTATATGATTATTTGAAAAGGAATGTAATTGAAGTTTTGATATAACAATAATTAGTGAATAAGTTGAAAGTAAATTTTAGTTGTGAAGATAAAATATTTTAAAGAAAGATATTTCGAAAAATAAATTAAAAGGAAAATCTATTTATAAGTATATATGTATTTTAAATTTTGGTGGTTTGGGAAATTAAAAAGGGCAATTTTATGTATTGATTTTGATGACATGTATAACCACCAGGCTTTAACAATTACAAAGATCAGTAGCGAGACCATGTTGATTTAACAATCAACATCGCAGCCATTGACGATGCAATTCGCTAATAAATGGATGGCCACGTAATGTCATTGAATTATTTGATATTTGTAAATTGTGAATGTTAGTTGTATGTCAACGGGAATAGTATGTGCGATTTTGATTTGTTGTTTAATCATTTTATGATTTAAATGGAAGTTTATTCTTGCATTTGGGCCTTAGCTCTACGAAGTTTATTGCCTTAAGAAAATGTTGAAATTAGTTATATATATTTATGTGGCCGTTTTAAAATCATTCTATATGCGGTTGAATTGAAAATAATTGCTTTCAGAACTACAAGCTTGCTTTGGTTTTCATTATTCTTGTCATTGGCTATGAATCCATTTTGAGATACCTTTTAGTGTCCTTTTGAATTATTACTCTTGCAATTTTTCACCGTGTTGTTATAGTTGGGATTTGGAATGGTATGGATTGGTTTGTAGTGTTTTCCTTACTCAACTTTTGGGTTGTTGCTAATCATTATTCGATGCTCTTGTTTAGAGTTTTCCTTTTATGGAAATTGCTTTATAGATATAGCACAATATACCTCCTTGCACTATTTTCAAAATGGATTTTTCAAATGGGCGTATTTTAAACCAAATTGTTTTCTCAAATTGTTGAAACATATACTTATAAACCCTGTTATTGTCTTAAGTGGAGTTTACTAACTTATAGTAAATATCCGAGTAAATAAGTATAATATGGGACGTACAGACATTACTCATTTAGTTACCATTGGCAAGTACATAACACTTAATGAGATAAGTTTAATGACTTGTCTTCTGTGTTTATCCATGTATTAGTGGATCCGTGGAGCTTGTGCTCATCTATAGAGCTTTACGCTCGTCTATGGAGCTTTACGCTCATCTATGTTTTATGGGTTGTCGTATCCATTTATAGGTCATGTAGACCATTTATGTATAACATTTGTGTTCGGTGGGTTTGCATACTCACCAATTTGTGATAATTTTGCGTGTTTTCCCTTTTTGTTTTCTAGATTACTTTTATCTACTTCTAGATTCTATGTGATTGTAGTCTTCACAAAAAAATCTTGAGTTTTATTTTAAATGTAAAAGTAAAATGTTTGGCATTTTGGTATTTTGCCTTGTGTTTCCTAAATTTTCCATTACTGATTTTTGGATTCTTGAAATTTAAGTTTTCACCATAATTTTTGGAGTTTGCTTTTTATAAGCCAACTTAGAATTTTGGATTTGGTGAATAAACTTTTAAGAATATTGATATTCTTTTGTGATTTGCCCTTAAAAGCAAGATTTTAGGTTTTTTAAGTCTATTTCTATAGTTTGCGTAGCATTGTCTATATATTTCTTGTATGCTTAATGATTATTATGGTTTGGTGTTGATTGTCATTTTGATTTGGATAATTCTTAAATTTGATAGTACAAATTATTGATTATGATCCAAATTAAATATCTTTGCAAAATAATAATAAATCCTTAAAGTTCTTGTGTAAGTAAGGGGTTTTATAAATGAGTTTAATTTTTAGTGTAAGAATATGATTTATGCTAAATTAAATTTCTTTTAATCATATGAAGTCTATGAAGATATGAAAAATTAAATAATTGAGTAAAGAAAAGAAAATTTTATTTGTGACATCTCAGAATTTTGACCCTATTATTATAATAAGTTTTTTTATCAAATTTAAATAAAATATGAGATTTTTCATTTATAAATAAATAAGATGTTGGACATTTTTAGTTGTATATGTGTTATAAAGGAATTTATAATTTCAAAATGTAAAATAGACTCTTTTAACAATATTTAAAATTAAATCTGTTTTATTCGATTAAATCAAAAATTATATACTAATGACATTTAATATCAAAAGTATCAAAGCAGTTAATAATAATAAGTATAATAATACAATTCTATTCATATTAAATATTAAATATAAATATATTAATACAAATATAAGTCACAAATCAAATATTTGGAATATTTAACTTTAATGAAAAATAAGATTAAGTAGTGTTTCTAAACAACAATGTTTATAATTAAAATAAAGTAAGCTTATAAATATTTAATATGAGTATAGCATAAAATTTGATTATAACATAAAAGTAGGATTACAGACATAAGTTCAAAATATCGATATTAATATAAGTATGATGACATAAGAAAAACCATAATATATAAACATAAGTGTAAAACCTTGATATGAATATAAATTATAAATAGAAATGTTAACTATGAAAAAATAATATGAAATCAGACAAAGCAGAATTCTTATGCAAAATAAGAATTTGATAGTCTTGCAGCATGTAGAATTAGATAGGTAAGAGTAACTTGAAACATTCATTTGTACAATGTCAATTCTTTAATAAAGACTATAATGGCTGCTGTATAGTTTTGTATGCATAAGAATACATGACATATAGGGTTATTCAAGCAATGAAGACAAACTGAAATCCTGCAAACTTTATATGCATAAGTAAGCCAAGAATTCACAGCAAATAAAACATATCAGTACAAACAAATCTACAAATATCTTTGTACCATATTCATGTGTCAGCAAACATTGATTATGTTAGCATAAGTGAAAACATAAACATGTAATTAGCACACATTCTGTCAAATACAATCTTCCAGCCGAAAATATCCAAAGCATTTCAGGATTTAGTACCTTATTACAAATAAAAATAAAGCAAGTATTATATCAAAGCAAAGCTTGTTCCAGAAGACAACTTGTTCAAAGCCATTTATAAATATGTTTATCATTCCATTTAGTTCATTCCTTAAGAAAAACTTGAGAAGCAAAGCCTAAATAAAAACTGAGATAAGAAAGAAAAATAAACAAAATTTCATATTCAAATAAAGTCAGGAAGCAAAGAAGAGTTACAGCAATTCAAAAACTTTAACTGCAGGTTTCTTCATCAAACATCTAACCTCTGTTTCAAGTTTCAACTGCAATCTTGGTGAGTAAACATATTTTTAAATCTAACTCTTAATATGTATTTATGAAGTATTGTTGATGTGTGAAGTTCTGGAATGTTTTGCTACATTCTGTCAGTGTTGCATATCATATTGTTACAGGTTTCAAACTTTTGCTGAGGCAAAGAAAAAGTGAAACTATATCATGATTCCTATATAAAATACTTATCTTCAATTAGTAACTTAACTAAACAAATTAGTTTAAGTTTAAGATTTAGGTTTGGATTATTTGTTTTAGTAGCTGTGAAATATAAGTACCGTAAACACATATTTTCAGTAAAAATAAAACAAAGATCAAAATTTGAATATCTCAAATTGTAAACTTCAATTGATATTGCAACTACATAAGAAAATATGATTTTTTAAGACAAAATTTATAATTTTTAGTTAACTATGTTTAGAGCAGTTTGACAATTAAACATAAATGCTTTTATATGAAATTCTGATGATTCCTTCAATAATTGTTGATACAATTTGACATGGAGCTTGTGTATTGATGTATGAATAACAGAAAAATGTGAGAAAAAATTTTAAATGCAAGATTTTTGAGGATTTATCAAAAGTAGGGTTTATGGGTCTATATTTTTTAGGTTCGGTTCATCGATGCACGCGACGTCGTTGCATAACCGAGTGCGATGAGACTTGGGTAGGTGCTAAAGTGAGTTGTCAGCAAGGTTTGGCCGAAGTCTTGTCGTCTCTGGCGGTCGCGATAGTGAGAACGAGGTGGATTTTTCCATCGTGTTCGTGGAACAGTTCGACCTTTCAGGCATTATTTTGTTTCTGAGTACTACGTGTATATCTGGATTTCGATTTCGTGTGAGGGGATGCCGTGGGTCTGTAGGTGGGGTCGAGGTGCGATGGCACGGTGGTGAACCGCCGTACACGTGCACGGCGGCGGGGAAGATTCTGGGCATTGTTGACTCGTGTGAAACGCGAGTTGGTTCGCGTGTTGCTTCGGGTTTTTGAGTGGGTGCGTGTGTTAATATGCTTCTATAGTTTTAAACTTAAGCCCTTTAAAAAAAAGAAACAGAAGAGTAAAAACAGGGGAAGAAGAAGAAAGGTAGGGAGGAACGCGAGAGAAGTACTGAGTGGTCTCGAGTTCTACCCAAGTTGAGCACGTTGTTGACTTCGGGTTTTAAGACTCCAGAATTTTACTAACTGTAATTTGAAAGTAAAGGTAAATAAGTTAAGTATAAACTATGTTATTAAGTGTTAAATAATTTTTTTTAAGCCCTGATGAACTTTAAGGCTTTGCTGAAACAAAGTTGAGTAATTAATTTAAAATGGAAGTTAATTATGAATGTAATAAAATTTATAATTGTAATTTAATAAGTAGTTCAAACTTAATTGAATTAGTAATTAAAGATTTTAATAATAATCTTGTATAAAATCATTTGTAATTAAGAATTTAATTTGAAGTTGATTAATTAACAAATCGTAGTTAACGAATTAATTAAATAATTAATGATTGAACGATTAAGTTAATTAATAATTAATGATTAATTAAGAAATTAATAATAATTAATTATGTAATTGAGTTTTATAAATCAATAATTAAGGTTATTGATTAGTAATAAGAATTAATTAATTAAGTGAATAATTAATAAGTAATTAATGAATTTAAATAAGTTAATTAATTAATAATTAATTAAGCAAGAATAAAATATAATTTACTCTTAAGTATATAATTAAGTTTTAAATAAATCAAACTAAATGTTGATATGAATCGATGGTTCTATTTGATTGCCTCTGATGTTTATTTATATCATGTGATGTTCTGTGATATTCTGGATATATCTGTGATGATTGTGTATAATTTATCTGTGTTAAATTGCTATATGATTTATCTGATGTTATTCATCTGTGTTAAAGTGCTTTATGAATTCAATTGTTAAATTTGAACTGTATAAGTTAATTAGACAACTTGGCCTTTAAAATGGTGTTTGGATTTCGATGAGACCGGGATCGGGTATCGATTTGATATTCCGAAAACCACATCGATCCAAATTAAACGTTAGGTCGTGAAAATATCAAGTGAAGATCGAGATGGTGTTTTCAGAATGCAAGGGTTATCGTCGTTAACTCTGAGGGTGATTCCAAAACGAGTGTAACGAGATAATGCCTTCGGTTTTGTTCGAACCCGGAACGAACTTGTATGGATTGAATGCTTTCAGCACATCGTCAGGTGGACGATGAGCATTCTAAGAAATATGTTCTAAAAAGGTAATCGCATCCTCAAGCCTCATCAACCGGGAATGGCTAAAACAGGGGATGTGCAGCAAGGTTAGGTGGGTCATGCCCAAGCAGGACGAGGTATACCCCTGTCTAGATGTCCCTTTTATTCGGCTGTGTGGGCGGTTCGTCTGCAGCCAACTGCGGAGTTATCTTGTTCGGGACTGCTCATAAGGAATGGATCTGGCCTTGTGTTGCAGGGGAGTTAAGGTGGCTCCTCCGTACGGTGATCTAGGCCACGTACTGTGACGGGCGGTACCCCCCTAGCCCTGCCATTGTATGGGATCCAATTTCCAATAAGCGCTGTACGTTTTGATTGTTCCCAACTATGTTGGAATGTGAGATGTAAGCATTTCAGCTATTTCTGTATTTTACTTGAAAACCCTAGACACTATTATAATATCACTGAATTTCCTATAAAATGTTTTGGTTAGCGTAAGGTAAAAACTTACCCGTATTTGTGTGTGGGAAGTCTTACGTGATACCTTTATTTCAAATGATTTTCAAAGTTAAACAACTTTAACCTGTTTACTCATACGAGACCCATGTCTGACCCGGAGTTTATATTTTGTTTTTCATAAACTCTTGGGTACTCAAATTTTTTTACGAGTAGCCAAGTGATAGATATTCGGAGTATAGAGTTTTCTGGAGGAGTTGGAGCAGAAGACCAGACGTATGTAGCTATCTATATAGTTCCGCTGTGTTAGTTAGTCCATGATATTTGGGATGTATGTTCTGACAGATATGTATATGATAGTCATGTTGTATGATATTGTATAACTCTGATGTATATATAACTATGTAATAGTTATGTTGATATATTATATTTTATTCCATTCCGCTGTGAGATTCTGATGTTGTTATTTTTTTTCTATTCTTTTCTATTTCTATCCTTTTCTTTCTTATTGATGACACGTCCTCCTGGGTGTAGGAAGCCGGGTCTTCACAGCTGGTATCAGAGCATTAGGTTGAGCGAGTACCTAGGCTCTGGAGTAATATTTATTTTGAGAGTGTGTATTTGTGTGTGTGTATATATATACCTATCTAAATTTGTTGGCCACCTGAACAGGTAACTTGAAAGGATTGTGTACTTCGATTGATAATGTTCAAAGTCAAATTGCTAGAGAGGGTGTAAATCCAGTACCGCCGCAAGTTAGTTTTGCAGCCTTATGTAAAGATTTCATCGATCTTGGAGGCCAACCATTTAAAGGTTCAGAATCGATAATGGAAGTTCAAACCTGGCTACATTCTTGTGAGCGCATTTTTAAGAGGATGAGAATGTCGGATGATCAGAAAAGGGAAATGGCATCGTGGCAATTGCAGGGAGGCGCAGCAGCATGGTGGGATGTAACAATTGCAAATATTCCTGAAGAAGATATATCATGGGAAAGATTTAAGAAGTTATTTGAGGAGACGTTTATGCCGACAGCAAGGAAGACTCTATTGTACCAGGATTTTCTGAATTTGAAGCAGGAAAGCATGACTGTTTCTGAGTATGAAACCAGACTCAACGAACTTTCGTGTTATGGATCAGGACTCATTGATACTCCCCTCAAGAAGAATGAAAAGTTTGTGCATGGATTGAGGTCCGAATTCCAGAATAAGATGACGGTGCTCTTGAAAGGATCATTTGCTGATTTAGTTGATATGGCATTGAGGTATGAAGATTTGATGAGCAAGAAATTGGAGGCAACGACAACAGTTTCGAGAGGGAATTTCGTTAACCCAAATAAAAGGAAGTTTAATCCACTTTGGAAAAGGCAAGCTAAGGGAAAGAAATCGGGAGGAAGCAATAACGGACCCTGTAAGTGTTATAATTGTCAGCAAATTGGACATTTGGCAAATTAGTGTTCTCAAGGAGGATCTCAGCAACATCAACGTCAGAATAGTCCAGGATTGGCAGTAGTTCAAAGATCGTTGTGTTTTAATTGTCGTCAACCCGGTCATATGATTAAGAATTGTCCACTTTTGCTGAGGACACTGCAGGATAAAGTTTTTGCTTTGGAAGCAGGTTCATCTTCTTCTTCTCAAGGCAAAGGAGTTTTGGAAGGTACCTTACTCTTAGATGGAAAATATATTAAAGTTTTGTTTGATTCGGGTGCATCTTTGAGTTTCATATCTTCGGAATCGGTAGAAAAGTTTTCTCTCAACACTAGTACGGTGGATCGACCCATTATTGTATCTAATCCTATTGGTGGAGCAACAAAATTGGATACGATCTGTAAGGAGTTGAAGCTTTCATATTTGTCTCATAGTTTCTCTTGTGACCCGTATGTGTTAAATTTTAAAGGATTTGATCTTATTTTGGGAATGGATTGGCTCGATAAGTATAAAGCAGTCCTGAATTGTGATGAGAGGACATTTTCATCGGAGGTTGATTTGGGTAGGATTGCCAAAGTGTCGTGCGATAGTTCTGGATTTCACTTGAGCAGTATTTTACTAGGAGTTGAGACTTCTCATGAGAAGGTTGAAGAAATCGATGTGGTTCACGATTTTCCAGATGTTTTTGAAGAAGTTAAGTGTCTACTGCAACATCGAGAGATTGAGTTTCGTATTGATTTGATTTCAGGAGCAGTGCCGGTGATTCAACCCAGTAGGAGAATGCCTCCTAGAGAAAGAGAAGAGTTGATTAAGCAGACACAAGATCTTTTGGAGAAGGATTTGATTTGACACAGTTTTTCTTGTTGGAGCTCTGCTACGGTGTTTGTCACCAAATCGGATGGTTCGCTAAGGTTCTGTGTTGATTATAGAGAATTGAACAAAGTGACCATTCGAAATAAATTATCCTTTTCCTCGCATCGATGATCTTTTTGACCAGCTGCATGGAGCTTCTATCTTTTCTCAACTAGATCTAGCTTTAGGTTTCCATCAATTAAGAGTAGCTGAAGATAGTATTCACTTGACAGCATTTAGGGGACCAAATTGTTTTTATGAGTGGTTGGTTGTGCCTTTCGGATTAACCAATGCTCCTGCCTATTTTGTTGACCTCATGAATCGAGTCTTTAGAGATGTGTTGAATAAGTTCATGCTGGTATTCATTGATGATATCTTGGTCTACCCCAAATCGGAAGAGGAGCACAGGCAACATTTGAGAATTGTATTGGAGACTCTAAGGAAGCATGTGTTGAAGGCAAAGTTTTCTAAGTGCCATTTTTGGAAATCAGAAGTCAAATTTTTAGGGCACATTGTTTCTGGTGAAGGCATTTCAGTAGATCCAACAAAGGTTGAAACTATTTTGCAACGAAAATAGCCGGAGACACCGACGGAAGTTCGCAGTTTTCTGGGTTTGGCTGGTTACTACAGAAAATTCATTAAGGATTATTCCAAAATTTCTTCGCATCTGACCAAGCTGACTAGGAAAGGAGCTAAATTCAAATGGACACCTCAGTGTGAAGAAGCTTTTCAGGAATTGAAGACAAGGCTAACTAGTGCACCAGTACTTGCTATTCCGGATGGAAAGAGAAAATTTGAAGTATATACGGATGCTTGTTTAGTTGGATTGGGAGCAGTTCTGATGCAGAATGGCAGAGTAATTGCGTATGCTAGTCCATAATTGAAGTCACATGAGAAGAACTATGCTACGCATATCTAGAACTGTTAGCTATTGTTTTTGCTTTGAAGATCTGGAGACATTATCTTTTGGGAGAAAAGTTTGAGTTATTCACGGATCACAAACCGTTGAAATATATTTTCTCTCAAAAAGATCTTAATTTTGAGACAGCAGAGATGGGTCGAATTTTTGGCATCTTATGATCTGGATATTCTGTATACTCCGGGGAAAGCTAATGTCGTAGCCGATGCTCTTAGTAGAAATGCTGTTTTATCTCTTTTGGAAGTCGTTCCATCTCTCCAAGAAAGAATCGTTAGTAAGCAAATGGAGGATAAATCTTTTGAGGAAATAATTCTTGGAACTAAAGACGGTCGATATTCGGATTTCACGGTGGACGATCAAGGTGTTTTAAGGATTAATGGTCGTGTGTGTGTGCCTAATATAGATGGACTAAGGAAAGAAGTTTTAGCTGAGTGTCATCGCTCAAAATTGAATATTCACACGGGAATCTCGAAGATGTATAAAGATATGATGAGAGTTTTCTGGTGGCCGAATATGAAGAAGGATGTAGCTGCTTTTGTAAATAGTTGTGCCATTTGCCAGCAAGTGAAGGGAGATCAATAAAAGTCTGCAGGATTATTGCAACCTTTGGAAATTCCATATTGGAAGTGGGAGATGATCTCGATGGACTTCATCGACGGTTTGCCTAGAACCAGGAAAGGAAATGAAGGAATATGGGTTATTGTGGATCGTTTAACGAAGAGTGCCCATTTTATTCCAGTTAAGGCAACTCGTACTGCAGTTTCCCTAGCAGAAATTTTCTTGAAGGAGATAGTCAGATTGCATGGTGTTCCTGTCAGCATAGTAAGTGACCGTGGTCCTGTTTTCACTAGTAAATTCGGGGAAGCTCTGCAATCAGCAATGGGAACAAGTTTGAGATTAAGTACAGCCTATCATCCTCAGATGGACGGACAAACGGAAAGGCTTAATCGAATTATGCTGCGAGCTTGTGTATTGGATTTTGGTGGATCATGGGAATACCATCTTCATCTAGTGGAATTTTCCTATAATAATAGTTACCAAGCGAGTATTAAGATGGCTCCTTATGAAGCTCTGTATGGAAGAACGTGTAGATCCCCATCTTGTTGGACTGAATCAAATGATCGACTTGTACTCGGACCCGATCTAATTCGTGAAGCTTCTGCGAAGGTTGAGCTTATCAAGAAAAGGATGAAAGCTGCTCAAGATCGTCAGAAGAAATATGCAGATAAGAGACGAAGACCATTGGAATTTGGGATCAGAGATTTAGTTTTTATCAAAGTTTCCCCAATCAAAGGTGCTATAAGATTTGGAAAGACGGGAAAACTTGCTCCAAGACATATTGGTCCATTCCGAGTGTTGGAAAGAATTAGAACTGTAGCCTACAGGATTGAATTGCCAGAACGGATGTTTGGGATTCACAATGTATTTCATGTGTCTCATTTAAGGAAATTTATTCATGACCCATCATTGGTGGTAGAACCAGTTGTTTAGAAAGATTTAGAAGTAGAACCCAACTTGACTGTGGTTAGAGATCCTGTTCAGATTGTAGATCAAGACGAGAAGCAACTCAGGAACAAAGTAGTGAAACTCGTCAAGGTGCAATGGAGTGAGGATCCCAGAGATTGTACCTAGGAAACTCTTGATAGTTTTAGAAAAGCTTATCCAAATTTATGTCCGAATAACTAGTAATGTTGTTAGAATTGACTGTTTGATTGTTTGTTTTTGTATGGATGATATGTATGTTTGGATTGTTAATATTAAGCTTTTGAATTAACTGTTGTTTAAATTTCGGGGACGAAATTCTTTTAAGGGGGGAGGAATGTGACATCCCGGAATTTTGACCCTATTATTATAATAAGTTTTTTTTATCAAATTTAAATAAAATACGAGATTTTTCATTTATAAATAAATAAGATGTTGGACATTTTTAGTTGTATATGTGTTATAAAGGAATTTATAATTTCAAAATGTAAAACAGACTCTTTTAACAATATTTAAAATTAATCTGTTTTATTCAATTAAATTAAAAATTATATACTAATGACATTTAATATCAAAAGTATCAAAGTAGTTAATAATAATAAGTATAATAATACAATTCTATTTATATTAAATATTAAATATAAATACATTAATACAAATATAAGTCACAAATCAAATATTTGGAATATTTAACTTTAATGAAAAATAAGATTAAGTAGTGTTTCTAAACAACAATGTTTATAATTAAAATAAAGTAAGCTTATAATATGAGTATAGCATAAAATTTGATTATAACATAAAAGTAGGATTACAGACATAAGTTCAAAATATTGATATTAATATAAGTATGATGACATAAGAAAAACCATAATATATAAACATAAGTGTAAAACCTTGATATGAATATAAATTATAAATAGAAATGTTAACTATGAAAAAAAAATATTAAATCAGACAAAGCAGAATTCTTATGCAAAATAAGAATTTGATAGTCTTGCAGCATGTAGAATTAGATAGGTAAGAGTAACCTGAAACATTCATTTGTACAATGTCAATTCTTTAATAAAGACTATAGTGGTTGCTGTATAGTTTTGTATGCATAAGAATACATGACATATAGGGTTATTCAAGCAATGAAGACAAATTGAAATCCTGCAAACTTTATATGCATAAGTAAGCCAAGAATTCACAGCAAATAAAACATATCAGTACAAACAAATCTACAAATATCTTTGTACCATATTCATGTGTCAACAAACATTGATTATGTTAGCATAAGTGAAAACATAAACATTTAATTAGCACACATTCTGTCAAATACAATCTTCCAGCCGAAAATATCCAAAGCATTTCAGGATTTAGTACCTTATTACAAATAAAAATAAAGCAAGTATTATATCAAAGCAAAGCTTGTTCCAGAAGACAACTTGTTCAAAGCCATATATAAATATGTTTATCATTCCATTTAGTTCATTCCTTAAGAAAAACTTGAGAAGCAAAGCCTAAATAAAAACTGAGATAAGAAAGAAAAATAAACAAAGTTTCATATTCAAATAAAGTCAGGAAGCAAAGAAGAGTTACAGCAATTCAAAAACTTCAACTACAGGTTTCTTCATCAAACAACTAACCTCTGTTTCAAGTTTCAACTGCAATCTTAGTGAGTAAACATATTTTTAAATCTAACTCTTAATATGTATTTATGAAGTATTGTTGATGTGTGAAGTTCTGGAATGTTTTGCTATGTTCTGTCAGTGTTGCATATCATATTCTTACAGGTTTCAAACTTTTGCTGAGGCAAAGAAAAAGTGAAACTATATCATGATTCCTATATAAAATACTTATCTTCAATTAGTAACTTAACTAAACAAATTAGTTTAAGTTTAAGATTTAAGTTTGGATTATTTATTTTAGTAGCTGTGAAATACAAGTACTGTAAACACATATTTTTAGTAAAAATAAAACAAAGATCAAAATTTGAATATCTCGAATTGTAAACTTCAATTGATATTGCAACTACATAAGAAAATATGATTTTTAAGACAAAATTTATAATTTTTAGTTAACTATGTTCAGAGCAGCTTGACAGTTAACCATAAATACTTTTATATGAAATTCTGATGATTCCTTCAATAATTGTTGATACAATTTGACATTGAGCTTGTGTATTGATGTATGAATAACAGAAAAATGTGAGAAAAATTTTTAAATGCAAGATTTTTGAGGATTAATCAAAAGTAGGGTTTATGGGTCTGTATTTTTTGGGTTCGGTTCATCGATGCACGCGACGTCGTTGCATAACCGAGTGCGATGAGACTTGGGTAGGTGCTAGAGTGAGTTGTCAGCAAGGTTTGGCCGAAGTCTTGTCGTCTCTGGCGGCCGCGATAGTGAGAACGAGGTGGATTTGTCCATCGTGTTCGTGGAACAGTTCGACCTTTCAGGCATTATTTTGTTTCCGAGTACTACGTGTATATCTGGATTTCGATTTCGTGTGAGGGGATGCCGTAGGGTCTGTTGGTGGGGTCGAGGTGCGATGGCACGGTGGTGAACCGCCGTACACGTGCACGGCGGCGGGGAAGATTCTGGGCATTGTCGACTCGTGTGAAACGTGAGTTGGTTCGCGTGTTGCTTCGGGTTTTTGAGTGGGTGCGTGTGTCAATATGCTTCAACAGTTTTAAACTTAAGCCCTTTAAAAAAAACAGAAGAGTAAAAACAGGGGAAGAAGAAGAAAGGTAGGGAGGAACGCGAGAGAAGTACTGGGTGGTCTCGAGTTCTACCCGAGTTGAGCACGTTGTTGACTTCGGGTTTTAAGACTCCAAAATTTTACTAACTGTAATTTGAAAGTAAAGGTAAATAAGTTAAGTATAAACTATGTTACTAAGTGTTAACCAATTTTTTTTAAGCCCTGATGAACTTTAAGGCTTTGCTGAAACAAAGTTGAGTAATTAATTTAAAATGGAAGTTAATTATGAATGTAATAAAATTTATAATTGTAATTTAATAAGTAGTTCAAACTTAATTGAATTAGTAATTAAAGATTTTAATAATAATCTTGTATAAAATCATTTGTAATTAAGAATTTAATTTGAAGTTGATTAATTAACAAATCGTAGTTAACGAATTAATTAAATAATTAATGATTGAACGATTAAGTTAATTAATAATTAATGATTAATTAATAATTAATAATAATTAATTATGTAATTGAGTTTTATAAATCAATAATTAAGGTTATTGATTAGTAATAAGAATTAATTAATTAATTAAGTGAATAATTAATAAGTAATTAATGAATTGAAATAAGTTAATTAATTAATAATTAATTAAGCAAGAATAAAATATAATTTACTCTTAAGTATATAATTAATTTTTAAATAAATCAAACTAAATGTTGATATGAATCGATGGTTCTATTTGATTGCCTCTGATGTTTATTTATATCCTGTGATGTTCTGTGATATTCTGGATATATCTGTGATGATTGTGTATAATTTATCTGTGTTAAATTATTATATGATTTATCTGATGTTATTCATCTGTGTTAAATTGCTTTATGAATTCAATTGTTAAATTTGAACTGTATAAGTTAATTAGACAACTTGGCCTTTAAAATGGCGTTTGGATTTCGATGAGACCGGGATCGGGTATCGATTTGATATTCCGAAAACCACATCGATCCAAATTAAACGTTAGGTCGTGAAAATCTCAAGTGAAGATCGAGATGGTGTTTTCAGAATGCAAGGGTTATTGTCGTTAACTCTGAGGGTGATTCCAAAACGAGTGTAACAAGATAATGCCTTCGGTTTTGTTCGAACCCGGAACGAACTTGTATGGATTGAATGCTTTCAGCACATCGTCAGGTGGACGATGAGCATTCTAAGAAATATGTTCTAAAAAGGTAATCGCATCCTCAAGCCTCATCAACCGGGAATGGCTAAAAAAGGGGATATGCAGCAAGGTTAGGTGGGTCGTGCCCAAGCAGGACGAGGTATACCCCTGTCTAGATGTCCCTTTTATTCGGCTGTGTGGGCGGTTGGTCTGCAGCCAACTGCGGGGTTATCTTGTTCGGGACTGTTCATAAGGAATGGTTCCGGCCTTGTGTTGCAGGGGAGTTAAGGTGGCTCCTCGGTACGGTGATCTAGGCCACGTACTGTGACGGGCGGTACCCCCTAGCCCTGCCATTGTATGGGATCCAATTTCCAATAAGCGTCGTACGTTTTGATTGTTCCCAACTATGTTGGAATGTGAGATGTAAGCATTTCAGCTATTTCTGTATTTTACTTGAAAACCCTAGACACTATTATAATATCACTGAATTTCCTATAAAATGTTTTGGTTAGCGTAAGGTAAAAACTTACCCGTATTTATGTGTGGAAAGTCTTACGTGATACCTTTATTTCAAATGATTTTCAAAGTTATACAACTTTAACCTGTTTACTCATACGAGACCCATGTCTGACCTGGAGTTTATATTTTGTTTTTCATAAACTCTTGGGTACTCAATTTTTTTTACGAGTAGCCAAGTGATAGGTATTCAGAGTATAGAGTTTTCTGGAGGAGTTGGAGCAGAAGACCGGACGTATGTAGCTATCTATATAGTTCTGCTGTGTTAGTTAGTCCATGATATTTGGGAGGTATGTTCTGACAGATATGTATATGATGTCATGTTGTATGATATTGTATAACTCTGATGTATATATAACTATGTAATAGTTATGTTGATATATTATATTTTATTCCATTCCGCTGTGAGATTCTGATGTTGTTATTTTTTTTCCTATTCTTTTCTATTTCTATCCTTTTCTTTCTTATTGATGACACGTCTTCCTGGGCGTAGGAAGCCAGGTCATCACAGCTGGTATCAGAGCATTAGGTTGAGCGAGTACCTAGGCTCCGGAGTAGTATTTATCTTGAGAGTGTGTATTTGTGTGTGTATATATATACCTATCTAAATTTGTTGGCCACCTAAACATGTAACTTGAAAGGATTGTGTACTTCGATTGATAATGTTCGAAGTCAAATTGCTAGAGAGGGTGTAAATCCAGTACCGCCTCAAGTTAGTTTTGCAGCCTTATGTAAAGATTTCATCGATCTTGGAGGCCAACCATTTAAATGTTCAGAATCGATAATGGAAGTTCAAACCTGGCTACGTTCTTGTGAGCGCATTTTAAGAGGATGAGAATGTCGGATGATCAGAAAAGGGAAATGGCATCGTGGCAATTGCAGGGAGGCGCAGCAGCATGGTGGGATGTAACAATTGCAAATATTCCTGAAGAAGATATATCATGGGAAAGATTTAAGAAGTTATTTGAGGAGAAGTTTATGCCGGCAGCAAGGAAGACTCTATTGTACCAGGATTTTCTGAATTTGAAGCAGGAAAGCATGACTGTTTCTGAGTATGAAACCAGACTCAACGAACTTTCGGGTTATGGATCAGGACTCATTGATACTCCCCTCAAGAAGAATGAAAAGTTTGTGCAAGGATTGAGGTCCGAATTCCAAAATAAGATGACGGTGCTCTTGAAAGGATCATTTGTTGATTTAGTTGATATGGCATTGAGGTATGAAGATTTGATGAGCAAGAATTTGGAGGCAACGACAACAGTTTCGAGAGGGAATTTCGTTAACCCAAATAAAAGGAAGTTTAATCCACTTTGGAAAAGGCAAGCTAAGGGAAAGAAATCGGGAGGAAGCAATAACGGACCCCGTAAGTGTTATAATTGTCAGCAAATTGGACATTTGGCAAATTAGTGTTCTCAAGGAGGATCTCAGCAACAGCAACGTCAGAATAGTCCAGGATTGGCAGTAGTTCAAAGATCGTTGTGTTTTAATTGTCGTCAACCCGGTCATATGATTAAGAATTGTCCACTTTTGCCGAGGACACTGCAGGATAAAGTTTTTGCTTTGGAAGCAGGTTCATCTTCTTCTTCTCAAGGCAAAGGAGTTTTGGAAGGTACCTTACTCTTAGATGGAAAATATATTAAAGTTTTGTTTGATTCGGGTGCATCTTTGAGTTTCATATCTTCGGAATCGGTCGAAAAGTTTTCTCTCAACCCTAGTACGGTGGATCGACCCATTATTGTATCTAATCCTATTGGTGGAGCAACAAAATTGGATACGATCTGTAAGGACTCATAGTTTCTCTTGTGACACGTATGTGTTAAATTTTAAAGGATTTGATCTTATTTTGGGAATGGATTGGCTCGATAAGTATAAAGCAGTCCTGAATTGTGAAGAGAGGACATTTTCATTGGAGACTGATTTGGGTAGGATTGCCAAAGTGTCGTGCGATAGTTCTAGATTTCACTTGAGTAGTATTTTACTAGGAGTTGAGACTTCTCAAGAGAAGGTTGAAGAAATCGATGTGGTTCAAGATTTTCCAGATGTTTTTGAAGAAGTTAAGTGTCTACCGCCACATCGAGAGATTGAGTTTCGTATTGATTTGATTCCAAGAGCAGTGCCGGTGATTCAACCCAGTAGGAGAATGCCTCCTAGAGAAAGAGAAGAGTTGATTAAGCAGACACAAGATCTTTCGGAGAAGGGTTTGATTTGACCCAGTTTTTCTTGTTGGAGCTCTGCTGCGGTGTTTGTCACCAAATCAGATGGTTCGCTAAGGTTCTGTGTTGATTATAGAGAATTGAACAAAGTGACCATTCGAAATAAATATCATTTTCCTCGCATCGATGATCTTTTTGACCAGCTGCATGGAGCTTCTATCTTTTCTCAACTAGATCTAGCTTTAGGTTTCCATCAATTAAGAGTAGCTGAAGATAGTATTCCCTTGACAGCATTTAGGGGACCGAATTGTTTTTATGAGTGGTTGGTTGTGCCTTTCGGATTAACCAACGCTCCTGCCTATTTTGTTGACCTCATGAATCGAGTCTTTAGAGATGTGTTGAATAAGTTCGTGCTTGTATTCATTGATGATATCTTGGTCTACCCCAAATCGGAAGAGGAGCACAGGCAACATTTGAGAATTGTATTGGAGACTCTAAGGAAGCATGTGTTGAAGGCAAAGTTTTCTAAGTGCCATTTTTGGAAATCAGAAGTCAAATTTTTAGGGCACATTGTTTCTGGTGAAGGCATTTCAGTAGATCCAGCAAAGGTTGAAACTATTTTGCAATGGAAACAGCCGGAGGCACCGACGGAAGTTCGCAGTTTCCTGGGGTTGGCTGGCTACTACAGAAAATTAATTAAGGATTATTCCAAAATTTCTTCGCATCTGACCAAGCTGACTAGGAAAGGAGCTAAATTCAAATGGACACCTCAGTGTGAAGAAGCTTTTCAGGAATTGAAGACAAGGCTAACTAGTGCACCAGTACTTGCTATTCCGGATGGAAAGAGAAAATTTGAAGTATATACGGATGCATGTTTAGTTGGATTGGGAGCAGTTCTGATGCAGAATGGCAGAGTAATTGCGTATGCTAGTCGACAATTGAAGTCACATGAGAAGAACTATGCTACGCATGATCTAGAACTGTTAGCTATTGTTTTTGCTTTGAAGATCTGGAGACATTATCTTTTGGGAGAAAAGTTTGAGTTATTCACGGATCACAAACCGTTGAAATATATTTTCTCTCAAAAAGATCTTAATTTGAGACAGCAGAGATGGGTCGAATTTTTGGCATCTTATGATCTGGATATTTTGTATACTCCGGGGAAAGCTAATGTCGTAGCTGATGCTCTTAGTAGAAATGTTGTTTTATCTCTTTTGGAAGTCGTTCCATCTCTCCAAGAAAGAATCGTTAGTAAGCAAATGGAGGATAAATCTTTTGAGGAAATAATTCTTGGAACTAAAGACGGTCGATATTCGGATTTCACGGTGGACGATCAAGGTGTTTTAAGGATTAATGGTCGTTTGTGTGTGCCAAATATAGATGGACTAAGGAAAGAAGTTTTAGCTGAGTGTCATCGCTCCAAATTGAATATTCACCCGGGAATCTCGAAGATGTATAAAGATATGATGAGAGTTTTCTGGTGGCCGAATATGAAGAAGGATGTAGCTACTTTTGTAAATAGTTGTGCCATTTGCCAGCAAGTGAAGGGAGATCAATAAAAGTCTGCAAGATTATTGCAACCTTTGGAAATTCCAGATTGGAAGTGGGAGATGATCTCGATGGACTTCATCGACGGTTTGCCTAGAACCAGGAAAGGAAATGAAGGAATATGGATTATTGTGGATCGTTTAACGAAGAGTGCCCATTTTATTCCAGTTAAGGCAACTCGTACTGCAGTTTCCCTAGAAGAAATTTTCTTGAAGGAGATAGTCAGATTGCATGGTGTTCCTGTCAGCATAGTAAGTGACCGTGATCCTGTTTTCACTAGTAAATTCGGGGAAGCTCTGCAATCAGCAATGGGAATAAGTTTGAGATTAAGTACAGCCTATCATCCTCAAATGGACGGACAAACGGAAAGGCTTAATCGAATTATGCTGCGAGCTTGTGTATTGGATTTTGGTGGATCATGGGAATACCATCTTCATCTAGTGGAATTTTCCTATAATAATAGTTACCAAGCGAGTATTAAGATGGCTCCTTATGAAGCTCTGTATGGAAGAACGTGTAGATCCCCATCTTGTTGGATTGAATCAAATGATCGACTTGTACTCGGACCCGATCTAATTCGTGAAGCTTCTACGAAGGTTGAGCTTATCAAGAAAAGGATGAAAGCTGCTCAAGATCGTCAGAAGAAATATGCAGATGAGAGACGAAGATCATTGGAATTTGAGATCAGAGATTTAGTTTTTATCAAAGTTTCCCCAATCAAAGGTGCTATAAGATTTGGAAAGACGGGAAAACTTGCTCCAAGATATATTGGTCCATTCCGAGTGTTGGAAAGAATTGGAACTGTAGCCTACAGGATTGAATTTCCAGAACGAATGTTTGGGGTTCACAATGTATTTCATGTGTCTCATTTAAGGAAATTTATTCATGACCCATCATTGGTGGTAGAACCAGTTGTTCAGGAAGATTTAGAAGTAGAACCCAACTTGACTGTGGTTAGAGATCCTGTTCAGATTGTAGATCAAGACGAGAAGCAACTCAGGAACAAAGTAGTGAAACTAGTCAAGGTGCAATGGAGTGAGGATCCCAGAGATTGTACCTAGGAAACTCTTGATAGTTTTAGAAAAGCTTATCCAAATTTATGTCCGGATAACTAGTAATGTTGTTAGAATTGACTGTTTGATTGTTTGTTTTTGTATGGATGATATGTATGTTTGGATTGTTAATATTAAGCTTTTGAATTAACTGTTGTTTAAATTTCGGGGACGAAATTCTTTTAAGGGGGGAGGAATGTGACATCCCGGAATTTTGACCCTATTATTATAATAAGTTTTTTTTATCAAATTTAAATAAAATACGAGATTTTTCATTTATAAATAAATAAGATGTTGGACATTTTTAGTTGTATATGTGTTATAAAGGAATTTATAATTTCAAAATGTAAAATAGACTCTTTTAACAATATTTAAAATTAATCTGTTTTATTCAATTAAATTAAAAATTATATACTAATGATATTTAATATCAAAAGTATCAAAGTAGTTAATAATAATAAGTATAATAATACAATTCTATTCATATTAAATATTAAATATAAATACATTAATACAAATATAAGTCACAAATCAAATATTTGGAATATTTAACTTTAATGAAAAATAAGATTAAGTAGTGTTTCTAAACAACAATGTTTATAATTAAAATAAAGTAAGTTTATAAATATTTAATATGAGTATAGCATAAAATTTGATTATAACATAAAAGTAGGATTACAGACATAAGTTCAAAATATTGATATTAATATAAGTATGATGACATAAGAAAAACCATAATATATAAACATAAGTGTAAAACCTTGATATGAATATAAATTATAAATAGAAATGTTAATTATGAAAAAAAAATATGAAATCAGACAAAGCAGAATTCTTATGCAAAATAAGAATTTGATAGTCTTGCAGCATGTAGAATTAGATAGGTAAGAGTAACCTGAAACATTCATTTGTACAATGTCAATTCTTTAATAAAGACTATAATGGTTGTTGTATAGTTTTGTATGCATAAGAATACATGACATATAGGGTTATTCAAGCAATGAAGACAAATTGAAATCCTGCAAACTTTATACGCAAGTAAGCCAAGAATTCACAGCAAATAAAACATATCAGTACAAACAAATCTGCAAATATCTTTGTACCATATTCATGTGTCAGCAAACATTGATTATGTTAGCATAAGTGAAAACATAAACATTTAATTAGCACACATTCTGTCAAATACAATCTTCCAGCCGAAAATATCCAAAGCATTTCAAGATTTAGTACCTTATTACAAATAAAAATAAAGCAAGTATTATATCAAAGCAAAGCTTGTTCCAGAAGACAACTTGTTCAAAGCCATATATAAATATGTTTATCATTCCATTTAGTTCATTCCTTAAGAAAAATCTGAGAAGCAAAGCCTAAATAAAAACTGAGATAAGAAAGAAAAATAAACAAAATTTCATATTCAAATATAGTCAGGAAGCAAAGAAGAGTTACAGCAATTCAAAAACTTCAACTGCAGGTTTCTTCATCAAACAACTAACCTCAATTTCAAGTTTCAACTGCAATCTTATTGAGTAAACATATTTTCAAATCTAGCTCTTAATATGTATTTTTGAAGTATTGTTGATGTGTGAAGTTCTGGAATGTTTTGCTATGTTATGTCAGTGTTGCATATCATATTCTTACAGGTTTCAAACTTTTGCTGAGGCAAAGAAAAAGTGAAATATCATGATTCCTATATAAAATACTTATCTTCAATTAGTAACTTAACTAAACAAATTAGTTTGAGTTTAAGATTTAGGTTTGGATTATTTGTTTTAGTAGCTGTAAAATACAAGCACTGTAAACACATATTTTCAGTAAAAATAAAACAAAGATCAAAATTTGAATATCTCGAATTGTAAACTTGAATTGATATATTGCAACTACATAAGAAAATATGATTTTTAAGACAAAATTTATAATTTTTAGTTAACTATGTTTAGAGCAGTTTGACAGTTAACCATAAATGCTTTTATATGAAATTCTGATGATTCGTTCAATAATTGTTGATACAATTTGACATGGAGCTTGTGTATTGATGTGTGAATAACAGAAAAATGTGAGAAAAATTTTTAATTGCAAGATTTTTGAGGATTAATCAAAAGTAGGGTTTATGGGTCTGTATTTTCTGGGTTCGGTTCATCGATGCACACGACGTCGTTGCATAACCGAGTGCGATGAGACTTGGGTAGGTGCTAGAGTGAGTTGCCGGCAAGGTTTGGCCGAAGTCTTGTCGTCTTTGGCGGTCGCGATAGTGAGAACGAGGTGGATTTGTCCATCGTGTTCGTGGAACAGTTCGACCTTTCAGGCATTATTTTGTTTCCAAGTATTACGTGTATATCTGGGTTTCGATTTCGCGTGAAGGGATGTCGTGGGGTCTGTTGGTGGGGTCGAGGTGCGATGGCGCGGTGGTGAACCGCCATACACGTGCATGGCGGCGGGGAAGATTCTAGGCATTGTCGACTCTTGTGAAACGCGAGTTGGTTCGCGTGTTGCTTCGGGTTTTTGAGTGGATGCATGTGTTAATATGCTTCAACAGTTTTAAACTTAAGCCCTTTAAAAAAAAGAAACAGAAGAGTAAAAACAGGGAAAGAAGAAGAAAGGTAGGGAGGAACGCGAGAGAAGTACTGGGTGGTCTCGAGTTCTACCCGAGTTGAGCACGTTGTTGACTTCGGGTTTTAAGACTCCAGAATTTTACTAACTGTAATTTGAAAGTAAAGGTAAATAAGTTAAGTATAAACTATGTTATTAAGTGTTAACCAATTTGTTTTAAGCCCTGATGAACTTTAAAGCTTTGTTGAAACAAAGTTGAGTAATTAATTTAAAATGGAAGTTAATTATGAATGTAATAAAATTTATAATTGTAATTTAATAAGTAGTTCAAACTTAATTGAATTAGTAATTAAAGATTTTAATAATAATCTTGTATAAAATCATTTGTAATTAAGAATTTAATTTGAAGTTGATTAATTAACAAATCGTCGTTAACGAATTAATTAAATAATTAATGATTGAACGATTAAGTTAATTAATAATTAATGATTAATTAAGCAATTAATAATAATTAATTATGTAATTGAGTTTTATAAATCAATAATTAAGGTTATTGATTAGTAATAAGAATTAATTAATTAATTAAGTGAATAATTAATAAGTAATTAATGAATTGAAATAAGTTAATTAATTAATAATTAATTAAGAAAGAATAAAATATAATTTACTCTTAAGTATATAATTAAGTTTTAAATAAATCAAACTAAATGTTGATATGAATCGATGGTTCTATTTGATTGCCTCTGATGTTTATTTATATC
This sequence comes from Allium cepa, assembly GCA_030765085.1. Lineage (NCBI taxonomy): Eukaryota > Viridiplantae > Streptophyta > Magnoliopsida > Asparagales > Amaryllidaceae > Allium > Allium cepa. Next base: position 209,624,004 of record CM060940.1, on the reverse strand, counting down.
CTGTGATATTCTGTGATATTCTGGATATATCTGTGATGATTGTGTATAATTTATCTGTGTTAAATTGATATATGATTTATCTGATGTTATTCATCTTTGTTAAATTGCTTTATGAATTCAATTGTTAAATTTGAACTGTATAAGTTAATTAGACAACTTGGCCTTTAAAGTGGCGTTTGGATTTCGATGAGACCTGGATCGGGTATCGATTTGATATTCCGAAAACCACATCGATCCAAATTAAACGTTAGGTCGTGAAAATCTCAAGTGAAGATCGAGATGGTGTTTTCATAATGCAAGGGTTATTGTCGTTAACTCTGAGGGTGATTCCAAAACGAGTGTAACGAGATAATGCCTTCGGTTTCGTTCGAACCCGAAACGAACTTGTATGGATTGAATGCTATCAGCACATCGTCAGGTGGATGATGAGCATTCTAAGAAATATGTTCTAAAAAGGTAATCGCAGCCTCAAGCCTCATCAACCGGGAATGGCTAAAACAGGGGATGTGCAGCAAGATTAGATGGGTCATGCCCAAGCAGGACGAGGTATACCCATATCTAAATGTCCCTTTTATTCGGCTGTGTGGGCGGTTGGTCTGCAGCCAACTGCGGGGTTATCTTGTTCGGGACTGTTCAGTAAGGAATGGTTCCGGCCTTGTGTTGCAGGGTAGTTAGGGTGGCTCCTCGGTATAGTGATCTAGGCCACGTACTGTGACGGGCGGTACCCCAGTAGCCCTGCCATTGTATGGGATCCAATTTCCAATAAGCGCCGTACGTTTTGATTGTGCCCAACTATGTTGGAATGTAAGATGTAGGCATTTCAGCTATTTCTGTATTTTACTTGAAAACCCTAGACACTATTATAATATCACTGAATTTCCTATAAAATGTTTTGGTTAGCGTAAGGTCAAAACTTACCCGTATTTATGTGTGGGAAGTCTTACGTGATACCTTTATTTCAAATGATTTTCAAAGTTAAACAACTTTAACCTGTTTACTCATACCAGACCCATGTCTGACCCGGAGTTTATATTTTGTTCTTCATAAACTCTTGGGTACTCAAATTTTTTTACGAGTAGCCAAGTGATAGGTATTCGGAGTATAGAGTTTTCTGGAGGAGTTGGAGCAGAAGACCATACGCATGTAGCTATCTATATAGTTCCGCTGTGTTAGTTAGTCCATGATATTTGGGATGTATGTTCTGACAGATATGTATATGATAGTCATGTTGTATGATATTGTATAACTCTGATGTATATATAACTATGTAATAGTTATGTTGATATATTATATTTTATTCCATTCCGCTGTGAGATTCTGATGTTGTTATTTTTTTTCTATTCTTTTCTATTTCTATCCCTTTCTTTCTTATTGAAGACACGTATTCCTGGGCGTAGGAAGCCGGGTCGTCACTTTATTAGTTTGAGCATACATATAACTTTTCATTAGGAATTAACTTTCCAAAATTAAGAAATTAACAGGTTGAGTTCGGTTGAATATTTATAATTTTTCAAGTTATGGAAAAAATTAATTATAGAAGAAACAGTTTCTTGCCTATAAAATGAAATTAAACGGTGGAATTTAAATAAGGAAACCTTTATGTTGCTTTCACATTCTTATTCTAAGAGATTTAAATAAGATAAATAATCTTAAGCATCTTGATTGCTTAGAGTTAAAAAATCATAACATTTAAAAAAAGAATGTAAAATATTGGTGTGAACTTATTTTCAATCTAGAAGATAAGGAGGAATGGTAAATTGTTCTTTATAATTAGATTACTAAATTGAAATCAATGTTTTATTTCATGTAGAGCTTGATTAAATTTGGATATTGAAGAGGAATGAAAAGAATAAATTTTTTAAATTATATACTATAGACTTTGTTGCGAGGATGCAATTTCTTTAAGAGGAGAAATTTTTAACAACCCGAATTTTTGGGTTAATAAAATAAAATATAGTAATTTATAATTGGAGAATTTAAATCATTAACCTAAAATTTATATTCTTTTGTAAAAGATAATTTTTTTGAAATGGTAAATTCTAAAAAATTATGAAATTAAGTAATATTGGTGTTTTTAAAATGTGTAATCATTTGTAAAAATGTTATTGATTTTTTATTTCAACTATAATGAATGTAAGATATAATTGGGTTTTTAAAATAGTTTCAAAATAGAAATATTATTTTCTAAAACATGGAAATTTTAGAACTGAAGTTAAAATAAGGGAATTTGGGATTTATAAGCTTCTTTTATAAGTTGTTGATGTTTTAAATACATTCTAAAAAAAGATATTTGAACTTTAGGCTTGATCCATGAGGTTATTATAATTAATTAAACCATGAAGTTAGGATTTAATTAGTAATGTTAGTCTCATTCTAAAGTTCATGGTTAAGAAGGGTTAAAAGCTTTTAAACAATAGAATAAAAAAGTAGAGCTTTATTTCTCTTATCGGGTCTAAGCCCATTTTAAAGTTAAATAAGGAGATAACCCCTCTCTTCAATATACTGTACGTATATTTTCGAAAAGCTAATAGCATAAGAAAAATAAACTCCTTTTTCCTCTTTCAAACTAGAACCAAAGACAAATCTTTTCAACCCTCTTGCAAATTTAGCCCTTTTAGAAGCTAGTGATTGAGGTAATGAATTTAAACCCTATTTTTGTTCCTCAGAGCTAACAATTTTAGATTTGTGCTGTTTAATTTAGCTGCTTTTTTGGTTTGGGTTTGAATAAATTTTCTATGATTTTACCGAAATTGAGAATTTGGCGAATTAATTGGGACTCAAGCTGAGTTAATCGCTTACACTACTATCTCTAGATTATTTGTTGCATGTTGTTGTGGTATGGAATAATTGAGCATTTAAGTGCGGATTTTAATTTCTTTAGGGCTAGAAATCTATACTTCATTTTCTCCTAAACCTTTTTGTTGATATTTGGTTCCAAACCCTATTTTATGATCAAATTGCTTTGATTCCATTTTTGTATAATTACATGTGGATTTCAGTCTTTCTCTATCAAGTGTAAGATGCTAGAAAGTGAAGATAGCACATCGGAAGCGGTAATGGTCATTGGTGGGAAAACGAATCCATGAAACTCATGTTTAAGACATCCCATCAGTGGACATGTCGAAGGCAATCAGTCCACCGGTTAAGCACCTAGAACTTGAGTTACAGGTGTCGTATGCTCCACCGACGCATCGATTCAATGTCATTTGTTTCCTTGTTTGTTAATGGATTTTTCTGGATGTTTTGTTCATCAATTTTCTGAGTTTTGTTTCTCTAAATGGATGATTTTTGGTTTAGTGGTTTATGGAGTTGTTTATTTATAAATCTAGTTAATATATATATAGTTTGAGTTGTAGGATCTAGATTAACCCTAGAGGGGGGGTGAATAGGGTTATAGCAAATTTTCACGATTTAAACACAGAAAACAAACTGCAGAAATAAATATGCTGTAAAGTAAATCACACACAAAATTTGCCCTGCTTCGGCAACCCCTGCCTACTGCTGCATTTCCAGATTTCTATTAGAATTAAACAGTATCATGCTTACAAACACTCTACTAGACTCGCAAACCCTTGCTCCCGCTCACAAACACTCTCATAGACTCGCACACCCTGCTCCGCCTATAAAGTTTCGCAAACTCGTAAACTCTGCTCCCGCCTATAGAGTTTTGTAAACTTGCACACCCTGCTCACTGAACTAATTCTAACTAGACAATCTGACACTACCTACAACCTAGGTGGTGATTTACCAATTCTTTGACTCGAAAAGAAAAACAAACTTAAAAAATAAAAGCAGGAGCAAAAATTAAAATACAAACTTGAATGCTTAATTTTTGCTCAAATAAAAATTAAGAAACCCCCCTTAATAAAACCCTAAATAAAATATACTAAAGCACTTTATCATAAAACAAGCCGGCCCAATTGAATTTGCCCGTTCCTTTTTCTTTTGCTTGTGAAAAATGTCGGCCTCGCTCTGAAATTAGGGCTTGAGTCTTTGATCAAATTAGGGCTTTTGATGCACGCCTATACTGATTGACTTTCTGGTTTGAGTGTTGGCTTGCTTGCTACTTCTTTGATGATTCGCGGCTTGCTTTACTTGAGATTGTTCGCAGCTGCTCCTCTGTTGACCGATTCTCTGATTTGCGTTGCTTACGCTCGTTCGTTCTCTGATGATCGAGTTCGTTGTTGATTCGGTATGTAATTTCTTTCGTTGCTCGTTTAATTGCTTGCTTCAATTGAACTCGATGCCGATGATGAGTTTTGGTGTTTGGTATTTATACGAATTCGAGACACTTGATTTCGTTCGTATCAATTCGATACTTCCCCAATTTGTTGCTTTCCTGATGAGCATGACTTTCCTGATATATTTTTGACTTGTTACTCACGGCCTTGATTTTCAAACATTCGTTTTACTCTTGGTTGATACGGCAAAAACTTTCCTCTTATACTTTTCTTTGACTATTTCAAAGATACGCATCTGAATTTTTTAAACACGAATTTTATCACTTGACTTTAGCATCCTTCCATGATTTTTACTTCACTGTTGCACTCGAGTTTGTAGCTTTCCACTGACTTGTTTGTTACATTGCTGCACTCATGTTGGTATAGATACGCACTTTCTTATTACCGATTTTCCTTTGATCTTGTTTATTGGTTAGTTGTACACTTGTCCGGCCATTTCAACTGCACTTGTACTTCTGGTTCTTCATTCTGGTTGATTTGCATTTTTGGCCACTTGAATACAACAGCTTTCTTTTGTGTCCATGAATATAGTTGAGTTGCGCATTTTTCATGTATCTGCTGGCTTGTTGTAATACACTGCATAGTGCATTGCCTTGCTGAACTTGATTCAGTAGTTTGCTTCATTTTGCACACTGATCATCTGTATACATTGGTGGCATTTCTTTGGTTGGTTTAGCCTGTACTTGTGGTTGCCACTATGTTATTTGAGTAGCTGAACTTAGTAGTTGTAACTGGACATTGCTGGCACTGGTCTATTGTTGAGTTTGTACAACTCCTTCTGGAATAGTTTGAACTTGAATCTATATCATGTTACTGTTAGGATTGGCTTGAATGTGTATTCATGTTACTGTTAGGATTGGCTTGTGGTCTTTGCTGTGTTCACATGTTTCTGGTACATTCATTGGTCTGTTGCATGCAGTCCATTATGTTTGATCTGACTTGAACTTTCATTGTTGTACCTGTTTCTGTGTTGCTTCATGAATTGTGCATTTGTGGTATGGTTTCACTTGGGCTTGTTGTTGTGTTGACTTGAATTGTGTATACTGTGTTATTTGGATTGCTGAATTTTGCTGCAATCTTCATTGAGCTTGTACACCATGTTGCATGCATTGAGTAACTGGTTTTGGTCGAGACTTGATTCTTTGTTGGCACTGGCTGTTTTCTTTGTGGTCTTCTCATTCATGTTGATTTTTGAATTTTCACTTGAGTTGAATCCAGTTTCAAAAACTCGGGTTTGACCTTGTGCTAATGACGTGATTTCATTTGTATTGCACCTGAGTTGAACCTGTCTTTATATTTGGGTTTGACCTTGTGTACACATGTCCCTGTAGCATTATCCAGTGTATATTGATGTGCACGGCCTTGTGGCATGTACAGTGATACACTGTGCATGTCACAGTATTCGGTATGATGAATTCAAATGTAAATGATGACGAACAACCCAAATAACTGAGGCAAATCATATTTCCAAAAAATATATTTTATTTTATATTGAAAAAATATTTCTTTTTCAATTTTACTGCGTTAGTGAATATTTTTGCAGATTGCTCAGATGCTGGATTCAAACTGGAATGCAGTTGAAGACAAAATACGAGTGTGAGTGATATGTAGTGAGGAAATTATGTAAACTGAATTGTGATGTAATTGTGATGTAATCAAAAATGTATATGTATAGTGAGAGCTTGAATTTGTACTATTCAAGATTGTAATAAATATTTGTTTGAATAAAATTTCTGTTTGAATTCAAATTCCATTCAAATTCTGTGTAATTTATTTTATTCAACAAATATCTATTTAATCTATGAAAAATAGAATAGTACATTAACAAATACATTTAAATGAATGTATATATGTTTATTATCATCAAACAAAAATCATATACTTGCATATTCCACAATCTCCCCCTTTTGATGATAACAAACATATGTTTAAGATTTTGACTGCGTTAAATGTATTTGACCAATGATATACACTAATTTCTCCCCCTATTTAAATGCTTCCTCTCTACATGATGCTCCCCCTACATATATGCATATAAATAGAAATATATAAATGAGCCTAGTTGCAAATGGAAAATTATTTGACCTTTGCTTGATTCTATTTGACAAAATCTTAACTTTTCTCTCCCCCTTTTGTTATCAGCAAAAGAATAATAGTGTTAGAGAAAATAGAGATAAAGTGATCAATATTAATCCAACATTAAAACTCAAATTGAATATAAATATTAAACTCCAATAAGAATCAAACAAAAAACATAACTACCCTTGTTAGGAGCATATTCCACTTTTAGAAATGATGGTAATGATGTTCTCATATACAATCATTCAGTTGTATCTACTTGTGGTACTTTTATATCTACTAATCATGCATAACCGTTAGGACTTTTAAATGAGATTAGTAGTATTCCAATTTAATTTTAGAAAATGAAATCAAGTATCTTCTAACCACGCATGACCGTGAGGACTTTTAAATGGGATTAGAATCAACTTGTCTATTAAATCAATTAATTTTGATATGCGTTCCATACATGCATAACCGTGAGGACTTTTAAATGAGCATGGAAGCACATAATCAAAAATCCAAGTAATTCACCCATGCATAACCGTGAGGACTTTTAAATGAGAGTGAATACTTTGGATATTTATTTATTTTTACAAAAAAAATGTGAAATGAAAAACAAACAATCCCTAAATATAGTACCACATATCGACAAACTATATTGAATATTTGATAAACCATGGTCGATAGAAATAATGATAGATATAGAAATGGTCATGGAATCTTTACCCAACAAAAAGTTTTATAATTCTTGTTTTAATTCCTAAAGAAATTTTCCAAATATACTCTCTTGAGTAATGTATGTTAAATATCAACACTTATCACCTTTTCAATCACTATTTATCTTTTTGATAATTAGTAGGGAGTCGGATTAGTCAAAATTTGTCATTTAAAATCAAATAAAATGACTAATATGAAAACATGGTCAAAAATGATTTTCTCGAAGGGGTTATATGAGAAAAAAATTCTGCTATTTGAAATATATTTGCAATGAAAAATATGCAGATATTTTCTTTGAAAAACGATGCAACAAATGAATGTTTCAAAAATTAATCACGTTCCACTAGTAATTTTTCTTTCAACTAGATTACCAGTATGATCTGCATCTGAATTTCTCTTCCAAAATATCACTAACTAAAATTGATAAACCAGACCATGAAGTGTGCATGAAAAATTTCAAACTCAATTTTATCAACAATTTAAATGACATTCTTTGAATTTGAATTGAAGCCATGTAAACAATCAGAAACCGAGGATATAGAGTTCGCCGAATTATGACCAAATGTATCCAACAAAACACAATGTTTAATCCAAACAAATATGTATGAAATAATTCGAAGAATAGTGATTTTGGCATAAATGTAATTGGCCAACTATGTCGAACAAGTTAGAATCAAAAAATCATCTCTTTACAACATCTCAATATTGGCTGATTTCATTCAAAATATGGTTCAGATTATCATAATTAATATATCGATCAGATAAGTATACCTTTACCTGTTTTACCTTTACGATAATTTTTCGTGATTGCCCATTGTGATTCTGTCACCTTTGTACTAGGCTAAGGAACTTTTGCTTTGTTGCCCGTTGTGTTTCTGGAACAACCATAATCCAGAAAATACTGTTGTTGTTCCTTAGTCTGCCACCATACCTACACGATGAAAGATATTTGTGACCTATTTACAGGTCCATGATTGTTAGTGGCAGAAGCATTATGAATAAACAAACCCTTTGGAACCCAAACTTATTTAGTCCTTTTATTCTTGTTCCAATAGACATGAAATTTGTTTGTAGAATTCTTAGGAACCCAAACTTGTATAAATTTTGTGTTCTTGTTCCTATGACTACAATTTTTAACACGATGTCCAATTATTTCACATCTATCAAAGACACTCTTACTTATTGCATTATCCTCAACTTGTGTTTTCCCAAAACCCAGTCCTTTTCTGTTGTTAGCAAAAATTTGATTTCCCAATAGCACGTTGAAAGATTTTTCGCCTCTTGAAAAGTTATTCAAAGATTTCTCAAGATTTTAGACTTTGCTTTTTAGTGTTGTGTTTTCAGTGACAAGTGAGGTGCATCGATTTATAAAATCCTTTTTCCTAGTGTCGATGGTTTCCTTAAGATTCAAGTTTTCTTTTTCAAGATTTTCAGAGTTATTCCTAAGTTTTGATAATTATGAATCTAAAATCTTACAATTTTTACAGTCTAGGTTTTGAATGTTTTCAAGTTCAGTTTCTAACCTAAAATTTTCACGAGCAAGTTCTCTCCTATCAGATTTCAGTTTTTCAATTTTAGATTCAAGAGTATCAACTACTTTAGTAAGATCAAGACACATAAAAACAAGTTCTTTATAAGTATAGTCACCTCCCTCATTAGATTCCTCTGAGCTTGCTTCTGAATCTGATTTCGCCATAAGACACAAGTTAGCCTCCTCTGAGCCGCTATCTGAAACTTCCTCTCCTTCTTTATCATCCCAAGTTGCTGCAAAAGCCTTCTTCTTCTTCTTTTTTCCTCGATTGTTTTTGAGAAGTGGGCATTCTTATTTGAAGTGGACAGGCTTGTTGCAATTATAGCACGTCAATTCATTATCGGAATTGTTAGACTCTCTTGACCTATTACCAGATGTTTTCTTCTTGCGTGGTTTGAATCTTGACCATTTTCTAAGATTATTGACAGCCATTGCAAGCTCGTCAATCGGATCTTCTTCATCTTCATCGCTCTCTTCTTTGCTCTTTAAGGCAATCGTCTTCTTCTTTGGTTCGGAGTTGTTGCGTTCCTCCTTTGCTTTTAGTTCAAGCTCATATGTCATCAAGTTACCGATCAACTCCTCCGTACTTAGTTTACTCAAATCTTTCGATTCTTGGATTGCCGTGACTTTTGCCTCAAAGTTCATTGGTAAAACTCGTAGCACCTTCCTCACAAGCTTTACTTCAGTGAATACCTTCCCGAGCGCTCTAGCGTTGTATACCAAAGTTGAAAAGCATTCAAACATGTCCTTTATGCTCTTGCCTTTGTCCATCACAAAGTTCTCGTATTCATTGCTGAATAGGGCTAGACGAGACTCCTTGACTTGAGAAGTTCCTTCGTGTGTCACCTCCAAAGTGTGCTAAATTTCTTGTGCTGTTGTATAATGAGAAATTTTATTAAATTCATTTTTATCAAGAGCACAGATCAAAGCATTCATTGCTTTAGCATTTGTAGTTTTTAATTTCTTATCGTTAGCATCCACCTATCCTTAGGTTTAGGAATCTCAGTACGACCAACAGTTATATTGGGAGGTTTATAGCCAGTTTCAATGATGTCCCATACATCATAATCAACAGAACTAAGATAAATACCCATCCTAACTTTCCAATAAGCATAATCATTCCCGTTAAACATGGGTGGCCTAACAATAGATTTCCCCTCAGAAAAAGCATTATTTGATGAATTCATGACTCTAGAGTTAAAGAAAAATACCATGCTCTGATATCACTTGTAGGATCTAGATTAACCCTAGAGGGGGGGGTGAATAGGGTTATAGCAAATTTTCTTGATTTAAACACAGAAAACAAACTGCAGAAATAAATATGATGTAAAGTAAATCACACATAAAATTTACCTAGCTTCGGCAACCCCTACCTACTGCTGCATTCCCAGATTTCTATTAGAATTAAACAGTACCCCGCTTACAAACACTCTACTAGACTCGCAAACCCTTGCTCCCGCTCACAAACACTCTCATAGACTCGCACACCCTGCTCCGCCTATAGAGTTTCGCAAACTCGCAAACTCTGCTCCCGCCTATAGAGTTTTGCAAACTTGCACACCCTGTTCACTGAACTAATTCTAACTAGACAATCTGACACTACCTACAACCTAGGTGGTGATTTACCAATTCTTTGACTCGAAAAGAAAAACAAACTTAAAAAATAAAAGTAGGAGCAAAAATTAAAATACAAACTTGAATGCTTAATTTTTGCTCAAATAAGAATTAAGAAACCCCCCTTAATAAAACCCTAAATAAAATATACTAAAGCCCTTTATCATAAAACAAGCCGGCCCAATTGAATTTGCCTATTTTTCATAGAATAAATAGACATTTGTTGAATAAAATAAATTACACAGAATTTGAATGGAATTTGAATTCAAACAGAAATTTTATTCAAACAAATATTTATTACAATCTTGAATAGTACATTAACAAATACATTTAAATGAATGTATATATGTTTATTATCATCAAACAAAAATCATATACTTGCATATTCCACGTGAGTAAAGTAATTTACAAAATTAATTTATTCATAATTACCGATTCAGTACCAATTTCCATTTCAAATTCAATTCCTTCTTGTAAATGATTTTAAACAAGAAATATATATATACATATATATTGAGTATTATTAGTAAAAATGATTTTATGGTTTTAAAATATTGTTTTGGAGTACAAACCTATCTTACTTCTAAAATACAAGGTTTGTGTGTGTGTGTATAGTAAGTTGAACTATAATGCTTTTATGGGATTTTCGATCAAATATAGATATATAAATGGGTTTCGACACCGTTTGGATTTATAGTATATATATATATATATATATTATCAAGTGATATATATATATATATATATATATTGAATAGTAAACGAGTTCTGTATTTTGAAGTGTGAACTTTGAAAGTAATAAATGAATAAAGTGTTATAAAAATCATTTCCTACTTGTTAAAACGATATTATCTACTTTCTAGACCGCTTGTCCTGCTTGGATTTTATATTGTTTTAGCTTTCGGCTATTCTCATGCTATTTGGGCATTTGTGTGATTTTTAAGATTATAGTTTTCTTACAATTTTGCTTTCAATTGGATGAGAAATTTAATTTAACGGTTTAGCAATATAAGTGGTATGAAACATTTGCATTATTTTATCGGTTAATTAGTGGACTTATTCACTTAAACATTTTAGCCCAGTGGGATTTACAATCTTTTAGTAAATATTGACATATCATAAAGTTTTTATGGGAAATTCGGCAATATTCAGTTATTTACTATTTGAGAGTACATCACACTTACATCGATGTGTTTATGACTCGCCCTTGGAGTTATATAGGACTTGTTTCTATCTTGGAGTTTATTGGTCTTGTACCTATCTTGGAGTTTATAGGATTTTTTCACATTTTGGAGTTTATAAGTTTCACACCTATTTTGGAGTTTTATAGGTCTCGTAACTATCTTGGATTTTATAGACATATACATCTATCTTGGAGTTACATGCATGTAGGTGAATTTATTCACTAATCTTGGAGTTTGGGGCCTTTTCCCTTTTTTTGAGATTTCTGGATTTCTATTTGTGATTTCTGGATTTGATGTTATTAAAGGTATCACGTCGCAATCTTGGAGTTTTTTTGAGTTATCTCGTCATAGGCTTAGCAATATTTTCATTTGTTACCCCCTCGGCTAGTTTTATCCTATGTGTGTGTGTATATGTGTCTTATGTTTTGTATCTGGATAGTGATGGTTATATAACGTATTTTTTGGGGTAGTGAGCTGTGTATTTTATGTTGAGACTCACTTTCTATTAGGTGTTGTGTATAAGCATGAGTCCGGTATTTCCTTTTTGTAGACACAAACTTTTGAAGTATTGTTGATGTATATCTATTGGTTCCATTGCAACGTTTTATTCTGTTTTGTATATCATATTTTGTATTTTTCTAAATGAAAATTGTATTATTATTATGCGCCTGGATCAGATATGTCGAATTACTATTTGGAAGTAAGGAAAATTTATGTAGTCACATTATTCGACGTACTCAATACACCCAAATCAATTTTACAGATGGTCGCTCCTAACCAGCCTTGTTCTCTGCACTAACATAAAGTATTGCTCAGTAATACCATTTATTAGTGTGGATCCCGGTGTAGGGCATCACAATAGCCCACATCTTGATTTCTCAATACTCAAATCTATGCCGCTTGGTAAGTCAGGAACCAGATTAACCGTCATGTCAGTCCAAGGCAAAACAAACCTCCTGTTTGAAGGTAAGGACCCATCACTATCCAAATGGACGTCCCTACACTCCCTTGTTTTACAAGTAGCCTCTGAAAAGTCGAGTTTCAGCAATCCCTAAGCATATGTCATAGTAGCACACATCCTGGAACTGGTCTCATTATATGATTCTGGTTTAAAGTCGTCGAAGTTGAGAAAATTCTCGATAGCCATCACAGGTCGTAGTATATCATCATTTGCCCCTCAAACATTCTCTAAAGGTTCCTCAAATATACTCGAAATCATTTGCTCCATGCCTCAAAGTATAGTTATCCATCAGTGAAGATACCACTTTTCACATACCTGGGCAATACCATAAAAATTTGCACTATCCATTTTTGGATCAGTACTGAACTACGACCACTGATCATAGGACCTCAATCCATTTACTTAGTCAAATTTTGGCTAAGTACTTAGATCAATATTGGGTCTACTCTTACTCGATATCTTTCCTTCACTACCTAAGTCACTGCTCCAACTCCATATCATTTCTAGAACAACCCTTCTTGGATTGGTACCGATCTGAGGGTACCGATCTAAGACTTAGGCAATTTTCCCCTTCAAGTTGTAAACCCATGCCAACCATGCTAGGGTCTTGAAGTAAAGCCCGAGGCTTCTCCCCATTTGACTCGAAGAAAAAAATCCGCATCACTTCACTCATTCCAGCACCGACCATGATCATCGACCCTCTCCCAACCAGGCCATGATGAACCATGACACTTCTCCAACTCAAGGTGCTTCACTACTGATCAAGCTACCCTATGGATCAGTACCGATCCATGGTTTACTGATCCCTCACTTACAATTTTCATGCCTCCTTAAGTAACTCCATAACCATAGGTAAGCGACCAGAAGCAACCCTCTTGAGAACTCAAAGAAGCCCTCTCTAAAACATAAGCGCGACCCGACATAATTTTCCATCGATCCCATGCCTTCGAATTCCCACTAATCCATTTCAATTAGGCATAACTTGAGCTAATAAACTCTAAACGACTTGAAACATAGCCTTGTGATGTCCTTCTTGACCTACCCTATAGATCGCAAGTCAATCAAACGACTTAACCTTAACGGGTCAGTAGCGATCCCAAACTTGTTCCTAAAACTATATCGCCATTCGATCGACATTTTCAACCATTCAAACATAAATTACACATTATATATCCTAAAAAGCATACATTAACATATATCCATTTTATAGCCTAAATCTAAGGAAGAAAAATCCATAAGAACAAGGAGATCCGCAAGAATATGAGATTTCACATACTTTTGCAAAATCATTTTAAATTTACGTAGGTGATTAAAGAGGGTTTAAAACATATTTTAGAGTTTAAAAATCATTTAAAACACATCATTAAACATCATATAGTGGCTAAATAGTTAGTAGAGGCGTAAAACCACTTGCCTATGATCTAAAGAAACCTAAATCAATTTTAAAATGTACGATTCCCGAGATGAATAGTAGCCCCAAATGTCTCTAACAACAAATCCCTCAAGTCCAAGTGATAATCTCACTAATCTCCTTTTAATGATAGATTTGGCTAATTAAAGTAAGGTTTAAGGTGGCTTTTGGGCTAAAGATCAATAGTGGTGGTCTCTTTTTTGGGAACTGTGAAATGACTAATGAGAAGTCCCAATAGCCCATATGGGTGCTAATCCAAAAATGGGCCTTGGGCTTAGCTACCAATCTCCTCAATTACCCATTGAGCTGTCTATAATCAAGTGGAATGTCGAACAACCATGTCTTCCAAATGGTAAGTCCGTTTTCCTAATATGATCACTATTCATAAAGGAAATCCATCATCCCAATCTAATGGAGGTAGTTTCAGGCCCAATTTAGCTTTTATCAAAAGTTATAGTCCAAACTTGATTTTCAGGGTCAAAACAGTCCGATAAAAATTTAAAGGATTGAAAATATCTCTATTAGTTATTTTTCAATATTATATAATCATAAGACCCTATATGAAAATAATATTAATAGTTTACGATCATCCGATTTGTAAAATATGGATCGATACATATTTTTACTCGGTTATAATTTCAACTACAATTTGTTGTTACTCATGTTTAGTAAGCAAATAAGAATTACATTTATCATTTTCTTATTTCGTACTTTGATTTTTTTCCTTACTATGGTTATAGGATGCCCTAACTTCTCTAATCGAATATTATTAAAACTGCACTACTACTCATGAAGTTGGTAGCACCTTTGATATTCCTTTAGCTTTGGCTATTGAAAACTGCCAGACCCTTGCTCAAATCACTATTTCTTACAAAGATAGAATTAAAGAGTTAGAAGAGTAGGTTGGTGAAGTGTTGGAAGAGAATAAGCTAATTGCTAGTGCAACTCAACTAGCGATACTTATAGAGTTTGAAGAGATGGTTGAGAATTGAAAGCATACTAAACAAGTCAATAGAAACCAATGTGAATTTATCAAAAAATTAAATGCTAAGCTAGAGGAATCGAAGAAGCATATAAGGGAGTTTCAAACTACTATGGCTACACGTGACCTTTTAAAGGGATGAGCTAACAAAGTTAAGAGCAACCGTTGATGACTTATCTTTGGAGCTAGCAAAGACGTTTCAAGATAAGGAGCCTTCACTCCTTTTAGTATCTCATGACTCCTCAAAGCTGAGGGAGGTTCCTACACAGTCAACAGGTATGAATTTAGTCCTGGCTGAAATTGGAAGGATGAGTTGGCACGTTACTACCAGTTCAAGTTCAATGAGTTAATGACTTCTTATGAAGAAAGACTAGTGATGTTTCATATTGACACAGTGAAGGTGCAAATAACTAAGAATAAATTTTTGGCTCCTTCTAAGGAAAGTCCAAGAAGACTTAGGTGCAGCTTCTCTGTAAGATGGAGCATAAGAGGGAAGCCGCATCTAGACATAACCAAGGTCTCAAGAATGAGGTTGCTACACTAAAATCATAGTCGTTGGTGCAACCCACTAAGATAACTTCTCTAACTATGCCTACTCATCTTACTTTATTAGCGCCTTCTTGGATTGATTCGTCATGTTTTCTTGATGAACTTCATACAAAAAGTTAAGCATTTCATGGTAGATATATAATAGGTTGTTCTCTTGATATCATTCGCTTCTTGTTTGTTGATATCGACATGTAATTTTTGAAAAGCCAGAACCTGCCCTTCAGTGAGAGTTGGGGATCAATGGGTAAGAGCTATGTGTAACCCATGAGCTATGCATGTCCAGGAGCCATAGCGTTCTTATATGATTATCACCGAAGTCTCAAATAATCCTAGGGATGCACCTACTATGCAACCCCGCCGATCATCTCTTTCCATTCTTCCTAAGTTAAGGATTGGGGATGCCGCTGCACCTCAAGCCCCCCAATATTTCTGCCTTTGTGTAGGAAAGGGAAAATGGTTCAAATTGAGGAGCTAAGTTCTGAATTTAATTATGAATTTAAGGGCTAGTTGTATAATAGCATATATACACACACATACACACCTACACTAACACACACACACACATACTCTTTATAACTTGTAATGGAATGCCAAAGAAAAAAGTTAAATAAAGATCCTTTTTATTTATCTTTTCATGCTTTGTGAAGTTTCCTTTTTATACACATCATGTTACAGTGCTTCACGTGCATTTCCATATGTCGCATTTTGCACATGATTTGTTGTTTTCATAACCTAATACAGTTCTAATACCCGTTAAGGGAAGGATACCTGCTTTTTTGGGACTTAACGGGTAATGTCTTTACTTCATTATGTACATCTTTTTTGATGATGGTAACTATGCCACTTGTCGTAATTTTATGAAGTTCTCATACAAGGATTGTACTATAACACCATATACTTTTGACAAGTAATAGGAATTGTTCAACCCTTATTTGCAATGTTAGGGTCAAGGGCATAGTACTTGGTGTGCTTGGTGTAGTTCATTGTATAACATGTTTTCTGAACTTTGCTTTAGGCTCTTAGGCCACATGGTCATTTTTTTGGCAACCCGTTTTTCCTCTAAGCATACGCATTGGCATGAGCCTGCTCTATTTTGAAAAGACTAGTTTTATCATTTCGGTTGAGAAGTCAGGTCATGCATTTGTAATCCTTATTATTTTTGTATATATATATATATATATATATATATATATATATATATATTTTATATTGGTTTAGGCCTTTTGATATTTCTGCATCTAGTTTAGTTTGGTTGAAGAGTCAAGTTATGTTTTTATAACTCTAGTTTGACATCTTGCAAATAATAGATGGAGACACATGAGATTTTTGTACAAGTTTGACTGTTTAATATTCATAATTCATGTTATCATCTTATTAATCTTTATAATTACAAAAATGCATCATACTACATTTATTAACAATGCTCAAATGAAATCCTGAAATGCTTAATTCCATGCTTTAGTTACAATGTTTCCACCTTGTCTTACTAACGATATGCACCATTTGATAACATTTCTGCAATGACTAATAGTCCTTGCCTGTTTGTCCTCGATGTGTCATCTACAAGGTCTTTAGTGTTGGCAGTTACTTAATAACAGATCTACCTTGTTGAATTTTCTTTTCTTGACTAGAGAACTATAACTTTTAGCCATTCTCTATTGATAAACTGCAGCTTTAATGGAAACCTAATCTCTTCTTTTGTTGATGAAATCTAGGGTAGTTTCTTCAGTTTTTGATTCTATTCTACCACATAAGACAAGCATTTAGGCTAAGAGACTTTGATTTTGACATGAAGCATTGCTTCATGGCCATATAATAAATAGAACACTTTGTGTCTCGAGAACAACAAGGTTGTTGTCCTATAAGCCTACAAGACAAGAGAAAACTCTTTTGTTCACTTTCCTTTTCCTTTTTTCAGTCTCTTCTTGAGCAATTTCTTAATGGTTTTGGTTGTTGCTTCAATCTACCCATTAGCCTAAGGATGCACTACTGAAGAGTAGCTTTTAACTAGCCAATTCTTTCACAAAGCCAGTGACATCCTTACATTAGAAATGTGCATCATTGTCAAAGATTATATTGTATAGGATTTCAAATCTTGTTAATGACCAGGAAGTTTGCTATAATTTTAGACACGATGGATGCGAGCGATTTTTCTTCCACCCTCTTTGTGAAATAGTCAATAGCCATAACTGCATACTTAGCTCCTCCTCCAAACATTGGAAGTGGTCTTATCAAACCTATACCCTATGTATCAAACAACCAAAGGTTGCTCATTGTGATGTGTTCATGCATTGGCAATCTGGGGTACTAGCAAATTTTTGGCATCTATCACATCCACAAACAAATTTATGTGCATCCTAGTGAGCCGTAGGCCAGTAATTGCCATGTCTTGGCACTTTCTTTGCTAGTTTGAGTCCTCTATAGTGATCTCTGCAATATCCCTCATGAACTTCCCTTAAGATTCCAACCCTTTCTTGTTCATGATGCATCTCGGGTATAGGGTTGAATATCTTCTCTATACATTATTCTATCGAAGAATGCAAATTATGAGGCTTGATACCAGACCTTTCATGCTACATTATTGTTTATTGGTATTTTCCAATTCAATAAGAAGAGATTAATATGAGTCATCCTTGTTTCTACTTCATTTTCCTACGCTGATAGGGGAGGTAGATTTTTTGTTGAAGTATTTTCATTTTCGTCTTCTATAGTTTGACCTCTAACGCATTGAGCACGGGTTAAAATCATGACCTATTTGTTTTAGGAAATTTTAGGTTTAGGGAAATGCCTCATTGGAACTACTTTCATCTCCTGTGTAGCTTTTATGCTTGCTAATTTGGCTAAGGAATCTGTGAAAGAGTTTTCCTCTCTAGGGATTTGTTCGGTGCTAAACTACTTGAAACAAGAGTACTTCTCTGGATAGCACAACATACTTGGTAAGGGTCCGTTCCTTTGTTTGGTATTTTCTATGCACTTAATTTATAACTAGCTGGGAACCACTATATATTTGAGTATGTTTTACCATCATTACCTGCACTATTTTCAGTCCAGCAATGAGCGCTTCATACTCCACTACATTGTTTTGTTGCTTTGAAAACAATTGGAATATGCCATACAATTTCCGTTTATCAGGCATTATTAGCACATATCTAATACTAGACCCTGCTCACTTGATGCACTATCTACCTACATTTTCCATTGCTATGGTTTCTCTTTGACTTCCTTAATATGTTGGTCAATGCGTTATATGCATTCTACTATGAACTCAGCCAAGGCTTGTCTTTTGATCATGTTTCTTGGGTAGTATAAGATATCATACGAACTCAGTTTGACTGCCCTTTTCAAGCATTGGCCCGAGGTTTTTGATTTGTAAAGGATCCATTTCTGTGGTTTATATGTAAATACTTTGATAGCATAAGATTAAAAGTAGGGTAGAGTTTTCTAGTTGTGAGTAGGAGATTGTATGCTAGCTTTTCTATCAAGGTGTAGTTAGTCCTGTGCCCAACGGGCATATGTTAGTGCAGTATAATGAACGATGCCCCTTCATCCTCCTTTACTACAGCTGCGTTGATACTTGATCAGTTGTAGTTAACTATAAAAATAAATCCTCACACGAGACTATTTTTGAGAGGATAGGTGGACTAGCTAAGTGATCTTTCAGTGCTTGAAACACAACTTTACAATCCTTAATTCACTCGAAGTTCCTTCCACTCTCGTCCTGACATAAGAATGGGATGCATTTTTCTATGGTCACAGAAATGGACATGTTCAATGCAGCTACCTTTTCCTTAAGACTCGTCACATCATTCGACTTTCTAGGGCTTCCCTTTTGATGATAGCATCAATCTTTCCTAGATTGGCTTCAATTTCCACAGCATTTACTACATGCCCGAGGAACTTCCCCGACTGAATGGAAAATGTACACTTGAGAGGTTTCCACTTCATATTGAATCTTTTGAGTGTTATGAAGGTTTTTTCCAAGTCGCGCACATGGCTGGGAGCTTTCTTGGACTTCACAAGCACGTTATCTACATATACTTCAACATTTCTTCGATCTGCTCAGAGAACATTTTATTCACCATTTTTTGGTAAGTTGCTCCAGCATTCTTTAACCTAAATGGCATAAACTTATGGTAGTATAAACCTATGTCCATCGTGAAGCTGGTATGCACCTGATCTGGCTCAAACATAACAATCTAATTATAATCTAAGTATACACCCATAAAGGTAAGAAGTTCATGATCACTAGTCTTATCTACTAGCTAGTTTATTTTGGGTAGTGGAAAACTATCTTTAGGGCATGTCTTATTGAGAGTTGTGAAGTTGATATAGCTTTGCCATTTCCCATCAAGTTTATTCACTAGAAGCTGATTTGCTATCCATTTAGGATAGTAAACTTCCCTGATGAAACCATTTTCTTTTAGCTTCATCACTTCACGATGTAAATTCATCTCTCTTGGTTTAGTGAGCATCACTTTTGCATTACTGGATGTGCATTTAAGTCGATGTTTAGTGCTTGGTAGATTATGGATGAATATGTTCCGACCATAGGTGGTTTGATCCAAAAAACATTAGTTATCTTCTTAAGGAAACTGATTAACTTAGTATGTGGTTCTACACTTAGATTTCTATCTACGTTCACCACTTTGGATGGATCTATGAAGTCTAATTGAATATATTATAATTCATCCATCGGTTTAAGCTCTTTGGCAGTCATTCCAAACCTTGGATACACTTCATTTTCCATAAGATTAGAAGTTGTTGTGCTATTTGAACTTTATGCAACATCACTAAGATACTGTGTATATATAAAAGAATACTCATTCGTTCCAATCATGTATAGATAGTTTCGTTTCTTAGCTTGTACAGACACTATGGTTATAGATTAACCTGTTTTATGTCAGTATTGGTACGAATTAGTGGTGTAGATCCTAGATCTAGCTTGCTATTTTCTACTTTATCATTTTTATATACATTAATGGACACAATAGTATAATTAAAAAAAAAACATTATTGCTAGGGTTTATAGTTACAAATATAATTCCCTAGCTAAAGACTACTCTCCCTAATTCTACTTATTCTGGGGAATGAAACTTCATCGGTAGATCATTTTGGCAGATAACTGCCCCCATGTCTATAAGTTCAGGTCATCTAGGAAAGCATTATATGAATACAACTAAACAATAACGAGGAAACTCGCATGAAATGACTTATGGAGTAACATAGTTCCAGTTGTCACTAGGAGTCTGGTTAAACCCACTAGAACTGTTTCTATATTGTTAAATCTATAGATTGGCTAAGGGCTAGGTTTTAGGATCTCTGATAGTAACTTCATTCGATCATACACGGGTTTAAAGAACACATTGATTTAGATCGAAATTAATAAACACTTTCTTAATAGTGCAATTTACATGTGCACTATTATTACAAAGGGTCCGATGTGGAAACACTACCCCTACTAAATTAGTAGCTATAAGATGATATTTAGAGAGTAAACTTTGGCATATCTCCTTATGATTATAAAAAATTAGCATTAGTTCCCTATAAATTTTCTTTTATAAACAACATCCTTATTTTTTTAATGTTAAATTCATAAGGTTATTTAGGTAATTTCACTAACCTTAACATGTGCTCTTAGAATGTACGTCCTTAACTCATTATCGCCATAATACACTTCTGAGTGGTCTTTTTTAAATTTGGAAATGAGAGAAGTAAAAAAAGAAAGAAATTAAAAAAGTGGGATATAGAAAATAGTTTGTAAAAGGAAAGGATGTAAAACAAATAAGTTTTGAAAAGAGGGATGTGTCCCTAATTTCCACAATTTAGAGTAAATTGTTGTTTGTATGGTACATTGTTCTCTTCTCAGCCTAAACATCTTGGACATATCTATCCATTGACCTTTTTCATTTTCTAACTAGATGAGGCCTAACATGGATGGAGCCTACGAGAAGACTAAGATTCCCGACCTGATTTGCATGTGGGTCAGGTGATTTTTTTATGATGGAGTTGTCACTATAGTTTTTTGAAGGCTTCTAAGATAACCCTTTTAGATTAGCCTTTCAATCTCGTTTTTTAGTTGATGGCAGTCATTCGTGTGGTGCCCATTGACCCTACGGAAGTGACAATAGGCACCACCATTGTTTTCTCAAGTTTGTTCCCATTGTTAAGGAAAGTATATGCCACATCAAACTTTGTTACTTCGAAAATAGGGGCTTTGCATCGAAGGTCCCTATTTTCGATGTTGTTGTAAGAAAAGTCCCTGTGATAATAAGTATGTAAATTAAGTCCCTGTTTTTTGTAAATCAGAAAGCGCAAACTATCTTGCGCTTTTCTTATAAAAGTGCAAGTTAACTTGCGCTTTTCAAAAATTTAAATTTTTTGAAAATTTCAAAAATTTTAATAAAATTTCAAAATAAAAAAGCGCAAACTAGCTTGCGCTTTTCCAATAAAAGTTGCAAGTTAGCTTGCATTTTCTGTCAGAAAAGTGCAAAGCATCTTGCGTTTTCTATTTTAAAAAAAATAGGGACTAAATTTATATACTTATATATACAAGGACTTTTCTTATAACAGCATCAAAAATAGGGACCTGTGACTCGTTTCTTGTCGAAAATATGCTATGGGCTATGAGTAAGAGGGGTAAGTGAAGCAAAGTTGAACTCCCTTTATCTCTTCCTGGCTGATTGTAAGTCTTTGCCCACTTTTTCTATCATTATGAACAGGGCAAGTCTTTTGCTTTGTATATTTGTGGCTTTTTATCCTTTCTCGACTCTGATGTAGCTATTGGATCTTTCATAACAATCCTTCATGCTTTTGCATGAATTTCTGGCATTCTTATCCCAAAATGTTGTATCTTTAATTGTGTTGGAATGCGTTGCCATTAGTAGCGATTCTTGCCTTGCAACTCCAATTTTCTTGGCTTCAACTTTGAATTGGTTAATGAAACCACCCAAGATCTCATTTTTATTGCTTAACATAGGAAAGATCGTTTCGGTCTGGGATATACTTTCTTCCTGATGTTGAAATATAGGTGAAAGTCGATCAACAATTGAGCCCGAGAGTACATCTGCCCTTAGCTATATCTACGAAACCGTCTTGATGCTGCTCCATCCAAGTAAACTGGGAATAGCTTGCAGCAGGCTAATCTTCCAACCGTTTAATATCTATGTGATATTTCAAGGTACATAGGTGCTCAACTAGATTTGATGATCCGTCGTAGCTATCGATAACTGAAGCTCGAAGCTATCATGAAATTAAGACTCCACTATGTCTTTACATAATAGAGTGGAATTCACCTCCCCACTCCTTTCATTAGTCTGTTGTTCTAGTTGTTCAGCTCGAGTCTTTAGCTCCCTTATTTCCTCATATTTGGGTTTGTGCAGCACGCTGAGGACTTCATATTTGCTTCACGTTCGATAATAATGCATTGCACTGCTAATATATTTTTCTGGCTGATACTGTTAAAACATGTCCTACTTTAAGATTGTTGCAGAATTATAGTGTGGAGCCTAAACGGTGCAGCCTGGTAGTGTGAAGCTTCCAAGGCCGTGCAATTCAGCGTGGATTCGTTGGACCTTTATGCTGTATCTAGAACTTGCATAATTCTAGTGTGATGTAGCTTTTGGCTCGTTTTTCTTTGTACTGTGTTGACATACATATTGAGTTCATTTACCTGAGACAACATTAATTACCTAATTGAAAAATGGGTGTAACAATTGTCAATCCTCATAAATGAATCGACAACATGCATAACAATGAATTTTACTAAAAATAGTGGAACGTATAAACTGAAAATTTCTCTACTAGTGAACCATTATATTAGCCGAAGATATAATTCGCATAGTATATACAACATACCATAAACCAAGCCAACTATTGTGAACCAATAAGCATTACACATAAGTTCTATTTGTATAACCAGTTCATAAACATAACTGAACAAGACAGGTAGTTATAATAATGACGATTTGAATGGATTCTATAGTTTATTGGCGACCAATGTTATTACAGTATTATAATTTACTAATTGTAGGGTATGATCATGCAATTGATAAAATATTTAATATTTAACGATTCATTAGTTTAACTCTAAATCCAGAAAAATAAAAGCATTAAAGACATAGGAAAAAAAATAAAAAAATAACATCCTTTACATAAAAACTCAATGAAAATGTTATATTTACACTTCCTTTAGTCCAATGTATATCAATATTTAATCAAATCAAAATAAAATATAAAACAAACGCTAAAATAATAATAGTTGATTCTAATCGTCATGTATGTAGGGCTTGAATTACAATATGGTAAAGAACATATTGATATCTTGCAATCAGTATATGAAAGAAGAATTAGGTTGAATATAAGTGTTTTGAAGACAGGTAATTTTGGAAATTTATAAATGAAGACTTAAAAAAAGTTGTTTAATGGGGTAAATTGTTAAATATGGGAACGAAGAATAAATAGATAGTATAACATGGTTGTGACAACCCACACCTCTGGACATGCAAATTGGAGGCCTAAAATGGCACTTAAACTCGTGTCATGCTAAGAAGTAAGAATTAATGGTTTTTTAAGGTTTCCATGATATGGGGGCAATTGTAAATTTTAAAACATTCTACACTTTCAGATCTCACAGGAGAAGGAAATAAAATATAATGGCAAAAAATAATCCAGATTAATACAGTCTCAAAATAAATGTGGTACATAGAATGTGACATAGATAAATCTCTAAATGGTAGTGCATAATAAGAGTCTGACTGATAATGTAATATAAGTGCATAGAGGAGTAACTATAAGTAAATATCTCTTAGACGCTAGGTCATCTCTCCCACGCACCTTGTCTTACACGCTTCACCTACTGATCTGACAGATATAAAAAGAAAGAAATAGAAGGGATCAACAAAGTATGGTGAATGAATCATACCACTAGTGGTAGAGTGTTGGAAAGTAATTAAATTGCAATTGTAATCTACATAACCTAGGGGTCTATTTATGTTCGTGTTTTACAAATAAAGGATTGGTCACTTTACAGATCATAGGGTATAATTTATATCACATGTACACCAACAACTTACAAAGGTTTCCACCCAAAAGTTGAACAACCAATAAATAAATAACTCACGTCTATCATTATTATATGGTCTTAATAAATAACTGCCTAACCATATATTGAGTTAACATTCTCAATGGTGAAACCCTTAAATCATACATATATAGTGAGTGAACATCACAACGTCTGAGCATGTGTTGAGTATATGACCCTAATGATATATAGCCTACCAAAGTATTCATGTCACGTTCTCAATTGTAAACGTGTCATATGCTCTATATTATTCAACCTAAAGCTAAAAAAACCTTTTAACATGACTCCCCCTTAAGTTCAACCACTACCCGACTGTATATCCCTACTGTTGCGGACGTACCGAGGAGTAACTATAAGTAAATAAATCTCTTAGACGCTAGGTCACCTCCTCCATGTACCTTGTCTTACATGCTTCACCTACTGATTTGACCACCTGTAGTAGATATAAAAAGGAAGAAATAGAGGGGATAAGACAAAGTATGGTGAATGAATCATACCACTAGTGGTACGGTGTTGGCAAGTAATTAGATCGCGATTGTAATCTACATAACCTAAGGCGCCTATTTGTGTTCATGTTTTACAAATAAAGGATTGGTTACTTTACACAAAGTATAATTTGTTTCACGCGTACACCAACAACATGCAAAGGTTTCCACCCGAAAGTTGAACAACCAATAACTAAACAACTCCATGTCTATCCTTAGTATATGGTCTTAATAATAACTGTCTAACCATATATTGAGTTAACATTCTCAATGATAAAACACTTAAATCATACATATATAGCGAGTGAACATCGCAATGTCTGAGCATGCGTCGAGTATATGACCCCAATGATTTATAGCCTACCGAAGTATTCGTGTCACATTCTCAATGGTGAACGTGTCCTATGCTCTATATTATTCAACTTAAAGCCAAAAAAACTGTTTAACATGACTCCCCCTTCGGTTCAGCCACTACCCGGCTGTAAATCCTTACTATTCCGGACGTCTCCTTCTCCCTTCCCCGTTATCCAAGATGTTAAGCATATGACCGGGCCTGCTCTAGTAACAATAAGAGCATCTAGTTGTGTTGCAATCGCACGCCTTGTGAGTTCCACACTATGCACACCATGAAGTGCTGACCTAGGTACGTCATCCGATGTAGAACTGGTACCGCCTATTGCAATTCTCCGTGCAACTATGCGAACTCGTAAAGTTGAGAAAGTGGGAATAAGTTTTCCCAATTCATCCTAATTAGCTTCACCACGTGCAGATTCGATTGGGGATTGTTTCGGCAATTCAGACGTTCGAATAGTTTAATCCAATGTCTCATTTTACTTCAAACGTCTTGATTTAGGTCCAGACATTTGATTATTTTTATAAAAACAAACTACGTTCATCAGATGTCTGACCATCTATTCAAACGTCGAATTAATATTCCAGACGTTTGAATATTGGTTCAGACATCTGAATCGAGTTAAAATTGAATTGTTTCCTTTCTATTTTGCACTGTAAAATAATTCAGACGTCTGGTTTAATTTTAGATATCTGATCTAGGTATTTTTTTGTTTTACTTTCATTTCTACTTCTTTTTTTATTCATCTTTGTTCTAGATTTACATACCACTAAAAGGTCAAACTTTTAACACATAATTTGAATAAATTTCAACCTTTCATATTCACCTATTTATTTCTGTGTACTCCAGCCTATTCGAAATGTATATAATCAAATCCGGGTGATATAGGGAAAACATACATAGATATATTTTTATCGATTCAATTCCATTACCTAAATTAGATTTACATATTTAGTAGTGAATTACACTAGTTTAGCCACCCACCATGTTTCAATAATTATATTATTAAATTATCACCTAAGGTTTTTTCAGCAATTTCCATCCGTATATTATTTAGTGTAAATTATCAATTCAAATTAAAAATTCATATTTTTAATTTACGTAAATTTTAAATAGAAATTTAGCTATTTGTTTTGCAACATAACACATCGTAATAGGTTCACTCGCCTTTTTAAACCTTTCCCTCTTCTTTAAATCTTTGCAAATCTTCTTTCCTAGACCTCCAAGCCTTTATTGGTTCACTCTTCCTTCTCTCTTTCTCTTTTAATTTGATTCTCTCTCTCCTTTGATTTGACATGTTTCATTTTGATTTTGATTTAGAAAATTTGGAGAAGGGAATAGAAACTATAAAGATTTTAGAAGTTTCGAGGAGGAAGAAGAAGATAACAACGTACAAAATTATTGAGGCGACAATTAGTGTTTAAAATGAAAAGGAGTGAGGGTTAGGTCTATATTTATAGTTGAGAGTTAGGGTTATCAGGTTAAATCCCAAAATTAATACTTAGAGAAATGCCACTGGGTTTAGTTTTCACCAATTTTGACCTATTTTATCAAATTCAACAAGTTATATATGTTTTTTTAAACTGTAAATGACATTGCGGATGAAATGGAGTAGATCTCGAGGCCTAATTACATTATTTGTGAAAGTTTACCATCTTATCATTTACGTGAAATTACATTTTTACCCTCATTAGTATTTTCTTTATTATTAAAATTTACGGGATGTTACATTCTCCCCACTTAAAAGGATTTCATCCCTGAAATCTCCAGGGAATGGAAAATTGCAATTCACTTATGACAACCAATATCTACAACTATCTACTCAACCATCAACAACTTGCAAACATTGTCTTTAGTTTCAAAATTCTACTACATCATGTACATATAGGTATGGAATTCATATAACATATTGGTAATCCAAAGTTAGACAGTCTCCTAAATTAGCTGACCTCAGGAAGTGTAAGTGCTTATGCCATGTATCCAAAATATATGCAAATTCCTATATATATATTTGTAGTTCTATAGGATGAGAAATTATTCAATACATACGCAAAATGCAAAACGATCATGTATCTAAAGTGATTTAAAAAAATAAATTCGGTGATGTAATTCATAGGTCAATATGAATATATTAACCCATATGTGCAACACTGAGTAATAAAATACATTCACCAGCAACTGCGATACAAAACAAGTCCTGGTGACATGTTCACATCCATTCTTAACATCCAAACACTCAAACGTATGAAATATACTAAGATAAATACTATGCATTCACTGATTTAAATTGAAACTTATCAAAAAAGCGTTTTGGATGGGTAACTCGAATTTTATCCTCGGGATCCCAAGTACTCTCGGCTAGATCATCTCCCTATCTTACTGGTTTAATTACTTTTTTGTAGAGTCATATTGTACCATACTAAATAATGCGAGCGGGTGCATAGTGAACAAGTGACAAATTCTTCTAACTGACTTAGCTTGACCATAGTAGCCGAATCGTGTAAACACTTCCACAAGTGTAACACATGGAAAACATTGTGAGCCAGCCTTTTAGAAAGCTTCACCCTATAAGCTAACTTCCATACCCTTTATAAGATTATAAAAGTCCATATAAACCTCGGTGCTAACTTTTCTAAACTATTAAACCTTATACCATGTCTAAATGGAGAGACTGTCACAAAGACAATGTCGTCCACTGCGAACTCCAACTCCATGCGTCTTCAATCATCATATGATTTTTACCTATTCTACGTAGTCTTTATCTATCTACGGATCAAATCCACTTTATATATAGTCTCTATAATCATATCTAGTTTAAGAATGATTCTACTCATAGTGTCCTACCAGAATGATAGAGATTCAAATGGCCTATAATACGATGGCTCAAACAGTTCCATCCCAATAATTGCTTGATAATTGTTATTATAAGTAACATCTACCGACAGCAAGTGATCCTCCCAATAACCTCCAAATCCAATATACACATCCACATCAAATCTTCCAATTCCAGACTCATTCTCTCATTCTATCCATCTATTTATGGATGATAAGTGGCACTCAAATTCAGTAAGTGCCTAAGGCCTTCTAAAGACTCTCCAAAGTTCACTAGTGAAAAGCGGATCTTGGTCATTGACAATACTAGAAGGAACTCCATGTGTAACAACTGCCCCGAAACAGGCCTAAATCTCAACTCCAAAAAGGCTCATCGAAACTTAGACTCATTCCAAAGCTGGATGTTGGTTGGTAAAAAGAATAATGCAGAGCTACTTATCTATTATTCAGAACTCACATCAGAAGGATAAAATGTAATATCATAAACAGTACCCATTTTATTTCAAACTTCAAATGTCATAAAAAAAACCATAACGCAATGCCAACAATAACAATTACATCATTTGGTTCAAAAACACATTTTTAACTTCAAATGGTTGTATCAGAAAATTGCACAAATAGATAAAATGATTGCTACCACATGCCCCTCTCATCGTCGTTTCTATCTTGATCATCATCTCCTTCCCTAACATGTGTTGTAACAAGGAGGGAGTTAGAGTAATAATGTCTGGTGAACAAAAAATCTCGAGCCTTCCTATATCAGTACTTAGGCAATATAACTTAAATAAGGATATGTGTTTTGCATTTTAAACTTAATACTTCATATAAGGAAAAGAGGCGGGCCCTTAAACCACCACTTCATATCTTCAATTCCAGAAATAGGTTTTCCCATAATCAATAACCCATAATTATTGTTATTAATGTTTACCAACGCGATATGTAGAACCCAAGCCATTTAATACCTTTTAATGGAAAATAAGCAGACTTTGACCATTTAAGACCTCAATTGTGGTTGTCCCCCATCATTTAATACCTATTTCCAAAGTGGACTCCTCACATGTCTCTATATAGCTGACATTGCACTAAAATCTCCTCAGACACTTAATACTTCAATTAAAATGGACCTTTCCAAGATATTCCTAATCGTGCCTAAACCCAATCCCGACCACTTACTTATAAGGGAAAGAGGTTAGCTCTTAAATAACCCTTTAATTCCCGAAGCAAATCCTTTGTATTATGACTCATACCCATGAAGACATCTGTAACGACCCGGTATTCTCAACCATTCGCATCCGCACATGTCGGACTTGAATTGTTCCAAATACCGCGTTGTAAATAAAATTTGACAAAACTCAGAATATACAGTGAACAAATAATCACAGGTCATAGACACAGAGTAAGAAATGCAGCAGAAATAGAGAAAACTTAGTGGTTCATGAAGCCACTATCTCATAGTCACAAAAATAAGTACAATTTACATAGTTTTAAAACCAATACAGTTTGAAACAACCATAGAAAATCCCAAATTTAATTGTCTCAACTACAAAAGCTAAGATAAAGTACTGAATAGGAAATAGACATCAGCTTGAAAAGGATGATCTTCAAAAGTCCTAGCTCCGGGAAATGAAGTTCGAACTAATACTCAGGCTGACCCGAGCGTAAGAAATAAACACAACACTCGAGTCAGGACATACATACTTATACAGTGTAAGCTAATTCAAGTGAACTGTAATATAATGGAAAGTAACTTAAAGGATGCTTGAGACCGCCCATCCTCTAAAGATCCGTTAAACTATTTACTATGTAGTAATATTTCGCTATTATAATAGTGTCTATTGGTAAAATAAACTTACGTTGAAATAGCGTTAAGGCTTTACATTTTCCACCTTAACACATAATAGTGCCAATAGTCTATACAGTACCATAATACCTCCTAAACGGGAGGCTACCAGAGGATACTCCATAGGTACGATACAAATCAAACTCATACAAAGCACGTTAGTGTAGGTTATACGGCACAACTAGGCAATGCCAAGGTAGATATACCAATTACGCTTCCGGACCGGTGGTAATGCGTAGCTGCTACTATCGCCCACCTCGAACAACACTCCCAAAATCAAAGGTGCGCACCAAAGAATCACGAAGTAATAGAATGACATACGAAGAAGTGTGTTCGGTCAAAGGTGCAACCTCATTAGTCCGTCGATCGCTCCTGTTTTAGCCACCTAATGCCAATTCACGGGAGTCGGGTCCACGTACATACCTCAATAGAACGTCACCACCATCCTACTTCATTCTGGAATCTCCACCGCGTACACGGTTGTCAAAGTGGTTTTCGGTATCGGCAGAGAGTATGTCCATATCCGATCCCGGTCTCTTTAACAACCAACGTTATTATTACCCGTGGTTATAAAATTCCAAAATAGTTTATATTTAAATCAAAATACTTCATTGTAAACTATTTACAAGTGAAGTCATTATTCTTACAAAATCCAATATAAATCCTGTAACGACCTGATAAATTTATGATATTTCTATAAATTTAATTTATATGTTTGCTAATTTAATCCAGTATAAAATTAAAGTCTTAGGATTTTAAAAGGATGAATGTAGGAGTTAGATAGTAACTGTAATTACAGGTAGAGATTTAAAAGGTTATATGACATAGATTTGAAAATAACTGAAAGTTGTGTTGTAGTTATAAGTCTTAATTTGTTGGTTTAATGGTATTAATGTAACAATAACTGAATTGGATTACATACACACAAACATTTGAAAAATTTATTAGGTGGACTAAATTGGTTAAAGTTCATAAGTTGTGCATTTCAATTTAGTAGAAATTCTAAACGATAAACGAAGATTTAAATAAACGCTAAATTAAAACTATGTAAAATGGTGACTTAAGGCCTAGTTATAGGAATTGGAATATAATCCAAAATTTAATTAATGATAGTAACGTAGTATTAGCTAATAAATAGATTTCAATGCAGTAACCAAATGAAAGGAATAGGAATGAATATATATATTGAATAGGAATGAATATATATATTGGTTTGAAATGAAATAAAAATGTGTCACATTTAGATGGAGTAAAATTTAAGAAACCTATAAATGTGGAATCAGTAAACATTTGTAAAAAATATTGCCTAGAATAAAATTCATTTAATATAAGAATTCAAAGGTGGAAGATTTACATTTGGATTGAAAGGTATAATTAATTGAATTGGTGATGTGGGAATTTAATCCAAGGGTTACTCTAAAAATAAATACGGATAAAAAGAGGTTAAACTAAGGAGGGGCATTAATTGATTTTAAGGCTTATTTAATACGTTAATAGGCAAGACTCCGCATTCATACATTTATACAAAGCTAAATAGAAGCACAAGTGTGATATAATGTAAATAGATGGATATCAACCTTTATTTATATGTTAATGGGATTTAATTTCTATTGTATAAAAACCGCAATTTAATGAAGATTGAAATAGCTAATTCATACGTTAGTTGATTTAGCTGGAATATGAAGATATTTAATGGAATAGTGAAATCAAATGGGAATGGGTTTCCATTGTTCATTTGAATTCACATTCATCATAAAAACTTATTTGAAAACCAAAGGAATAATAAAGGAATCAAGACTTAATTAGTAATTTGGATTTAAGACATGGCAATTTGGATTTATTGCAACATTTAATACCATAGAATTTAGTAAAGCTTATTCAAATTTTAGTTGACCATTTGTGATATAACTTTTTGAAAACAAGACTTTATTTATGAATTGAGTATTTGATTCAACGAATGGTAATTACTTCATTTAAAAATGGAATTTAACGTAAATTAGTACGTTATTAAAGTTAAATGAAAGCTGTAAACATTTGACTTAGAGAACAATTGAGTGAAATCTTAACTAATGTAAACTTCATCATATTGACATCCATAACTGTGAATCATAGGAAGAAGGTAAATAAATGAACTTAACCAAACTATTTATGTTGAATATTGAAAATTTGAATAAATAAATAGTTAAGAAAATTAAGGGAATGGGAATAAAAATTTATTTATAATTTGGAATTTTAATTACGGTGAAAAGGGTTAACTGCAATTAAAAGTAAGTTGAGATGGAAATCAAGTTATTTATTTAATTTGGTTTAAGATGAGAGTGTATAAGTATAAGATTAGGTAATTTGTGAGAATAAATTTATAATTCCCGAATAATAAGAAAACGCAGAGGTTAACACTGCGAAATTTATATACTTATAAATTTTAATTCACATCCAAGCTTGCTAAATTATTTGGAATTGATTGGATTATATAAGTAATGAAATTTGGCCAATATTTAAAGTTGAAAGAAAATTTGGATTTTATGATTAATTTTAATTTATTTAATAAATATTAAAAATAGCCATTTTTGTCACGGACTCGGATTTCGACGAAAACAGTTTCATCGGATCCGTAACGGTGAATTATAATAATGTTTCAAGTTTCGTTGCGATCGGACTTGTCGTTTGATCGTACGGACTCGAAACGCCTTGAAATTTACGCATTTTGAAATCAATTTGAAATTTTGTTTTTTTAGCATAACTTCTTCATACGATCGAATTTGGTCGCGAAACTTTTTCCATTGCGTTCAGAATATTTTAAAACACCTATTTGGATATATAGTTTTAACAAATCCGACTCCGGAGGCATAGCGGGCTTTTTGGACCATGGTTTGTCACGCACGTTCGCGTATCCAGTCTAGCTACCCTACCTCTAGCCTATCTATAAATATACATCTATAAACCCTAGCTCCTTTCTTTTTCATTTGCTGTATGTTCATTTCTTCACTCTTTTCTCTTCCCCAAATGCATACATCTCAGATCCAATTCCAGATCCATCCACAGTTCAAAATCAAAAGTCAAAACTCAAAAATTTCAGAAAATTCCAGAAAAAATATATGTTGAAGTATTCGATACGCGTAAAATACTGGTGAAATTCGTTTTTCAATTGGAGCTGTCGTTCATCCAGAATAAATTCAAACAGCCCCAAAACCGTTCATCATCGTCGCGCAAAACTTCGTCGGATCGGAAAACGGTTTCTGGGTATTGGAGAGAGGACGATGGGGAGCGCATCTATGTAATTTGTTTGGCAGTTCAACGGTCAGATTTGCGGCAAAAAATTCAATAGGGTTTCATGCTTTAGGCGGCTGCTGCTTTGAACGCGTGAGGAGGTAGGTACTGTGCGTGCGTTGATTTGTGTGTTGACGTGGCAATGGAGGTGATTGTGTTCCATTTTGTATTTCATTTTAAATTGTTTTCAATCACCATTTTTCGCCATAACTTTCTCATACGAAGTCGGATTCACACGAATTTTTTTTTGTTAGGATCGTAATTTAATTCCGGACTCGATGACGCTGGTTTGGACGAATTCTGAGACGGGCGAATTTTTGGGTTTAAATCGAATTTAAATTCGATTTAAATTCAAAAGGTGAGTGTTTTAACCCACTCACAACTACTAGAAGCTTTTATGTTTGTTAAATAAATTTTAGAAATGAATAGAAATTTATTTATGAGCTTTTGGCATGTTATTTCATTTATATCTGTTGAATTGCAATTTTTTGAATTTAACTGTAAATTTAATTGATTTATTGCGTGTTAATTGGCTGTTAGAAATTATTGTTTGCATATAAACTGCTAGTTAACAGTTATGTCAATTATCACTGAATATAAATTGTTAGATTAATAGTTGATAAATATAATTTGAAATAAAACTGCCAATTATTACCTGTTGTATATTACCAAACATATATTGTTATTGATTGATATTGCTTGATGTTTGTGATTGGGTGATGGATGTGTTATTGAATGGATGTTTTATTTGATATCATTAAACTGCAAGTTAGTATGCATTTTTCATTTCATTCGGGATTGCGGTTTGAAATGATATACAACCGCAGTTTTATTTTTAAATTGCGGATTGAAATGATAAATATCCGTATCACTTGACCATAGGATAGAAACTATATACAGGCACCGCGGTCTATATATAACTATTTTAATGTGATTTCTATGGTTTGGATTGAATACGGTCTATAAATCTTAAATTTATATTGTACAAATATTTTATTCCATATTTATATACCTATGAAGTTGGAATTTTGAAATTAAAAGGAATATAAATTTCTTTATTGAAAATGGAAAAATTTTAGAAAATGGAGTTTGGTAAATTTATATCCTATGTTTAAATGTAAAGTTGGAAATTATAAGATATGATATTTGTAATTGGATTTTTCCAAAATAAATAGAAATGGATATTCTAGTATAATTTGAAGTGGAAAAATTCTATATATATATATATATATATTTTACTAGAAATTGAAGTCTTATTAATTATGGATTTTATGTGAATGGTCAAGATTAATTAATAGAATATTGATTTTGAAAGGATAAAAATCCAACTTTAGTTGAAATATTAATGCTCAAAAATGGATATAAATATATATAAAATTGAAATGGTTGTGGGACTTGAAGTAATATTTTGGACTTTGGTTTAACTTTAAAACAAGAAATATTTGGAAAGCCATGTAATTTATTCTTTATAAAGCAACAGTAAAGTTAAACCTTTTTAATTCGCATACCGTTGAATATCCAAACCATTTAGTTTTGAAAATAATGGTTTTAAAATACTATGGATTTTCGAAGAATTATGTTGAAAGTTACAAACAAAATATTGGTCACATGGGATATTAAATAATAAAAAGTGACATAATTTTTGGAAAGGAAAATTTTATTTGGGAAACGATATCATTGATTTGGGCTTTTATAAAATAATATGAAAATAAATGGTTTGTGTTTTTAAAGAAGAAATGATATCGTAATATTATGGTTTGAAATGGATTATATTCTGGTTTTAAAGTATAAACTATTTTTAAATAACCGCGGTGTTATAATAACGATGGGTTGGCAAAGAGACCGGGATCGGATATGGACATACTCTCTGTCGATACCGAAAACCACTTTGACTAACCGTGTACGCGGTGGAGTTCCAGAATGAAGTAGGTGGTGGCGACGTTTCCTGTAAGGTAAATACGTGGACCCAACTCCCGTGAGTTGGCATAAGGTGGCTAAAACAGGAGCGATTCTCAGGCCAATGAGGTCATTCCTCTGATCGGACGCTCCTCTTCGATATTATACTTTGACTTGGATTGATTCAGTGGCCACTTCTATATTTTGATTTTGGGGGAGTTAGTTCGAGGTGGGCGGCAGCTGCGCGCTGCGCGTTACCATCAGCCTGGATAGCAATTGGTATATCTACCCTGGCATTGCCTAGTTGTGCCGTGTCACCTACCCTATCGCGCCTTGTACGAGTTTGGTTTTCTCCCGTAGCCCGTGTGATATCCTCTAGTTGCTTCCCGAGTAGGAGGAGCTATGGTATTGGATGGACTACTGGGACTATTACGTGTTAAGGTGGAAAATGTAAAGCCTTAACGCTATTTAAAAGTAAGTTTATTTTATAAATAGACACTATTATAATAGCGCAATATACTACATAGTAAATAGTTTAACGGATCCTTAGGAGATGTAAATCCCGAACATCTCTTGAGTTACTGTACTCATATTTATTTCTGTTTATTTAACTCACATAAGATATTCTAGTCTGACTCGGGTGTTTTTGTCTATTCAAATTCGCTCGGGTCAGTCCGAGCATTTCAGGATAGCAGATTTTAGCTTTGGAGGACGAAGACGAAGAATCAGTATTATTTTATATATAGTATTACACCACACTCTTTCTATTCCGCTGCATTGCTTGTATTGGTATGTGTAACTCTGATATTTATTGTAAAAGAAGAATCAAGCTTTTGTAAACTGTTTATGAACTGTATATTTGTTATTATATTTTATCCTTCCGCTGTGAGATTCTGTTTTTGTTTTTATTTCTTCTCTGTTTTTCTTATTTACCCCATAACAATCCGCCCTTGCGTATGCTTTGAATTGGCACGTGTGTCGGTTTAAAGTGTGCAAAAAGGCGGGATGTTACAGTTGGTATCAGAGCCAGGTTTAGCGATAAACCTTGGCTTTGTGGGGTTTGACTCTTTGTTAATAGGGTAGTAATATCCTATGGGAGTCACTGAGCGTATATATATGAGAGAGCGTACTTGTTAGTGTTATAAAAAGATTTTTATATTGTGTTAATCTGTTCCGCTTTGTATTTATAAATTCTGGTTGATGCATGGGACGCTATGTCATCAATAGGGATTTCTAAACACTTAATAGGACAGACTGACATAATATTTGTTTTTAATATAGGTGAATGAAATAATTTTGCCTATTATATTTCTATATATAAAAATAGTTTTATAAAGATATATATATATTTGGTTGCTATAGATTGGGTGTTAGAAAATAAAAATATTTATAATAATTGAAGCTAAGTTGAAATTATGGTAAATCAAATTTGGAGATTTTAGAACTTAAGTCCGGGATTTTTCCGAATTCGTTTTCAAAGAATTTATGAGATATAATGATTCGGTTTACAAGTATTTTCTTATGTAAATATTTAGCATAATTCGAAAAAAAAAAAAAAAACTGTTTAAAGAAGATTTTGGAGAGAATAAATTTTGTACTTTCCTCTCTGTCGCTGGAAAATAATTTCGGTGATGGCGGCCGCATCATCGACTTTCATTTTCGAGTTTCGAAGGGGAAAGGCCACTGTAGTAAATCCTACTGCAGATTTATTTTGAAATTTTCTAAAAATTTTCTTTTATTGTTCTAAATATAATTAGAGATATAAAAGTTGCAAGAAATTAATTATCTATTATTTT
Source organism: Allium cepa (assembly GCA_030765085.1). Lineage (NCBI taxonomy): Eukaryota > Viridiplantae > Streptophyta > Magnoliopsida > Asparagales > Amaryllidaceae > Allium > Allium cepa. Next base: position 209,587,206 of record CM060940.1, on the reverse strand, counting down.
GAAATAAATTGAAATTTAACCCGGTATTTAATTCTAAATTTTTCCGTCAATTAATTGTTTAAAATTTGTTAGTGAAATAAAAGTTAGGTAATAAATGAATTGAAACCCCTAATTGAAATAAGAGAATTAATGCTAAGGATAAAGGAAGATAAATATTTTAACTTATGAATATTGGTAAAGACTTAGTGAATAATCAATGAATTAAAAGAATGGAGATTTAACTTGTATAAGGTTCAATTGCATTTCTTTAACATAAATAACTTACCCAAATATAAAAGTTGAAGTGTTAAATGAGGAACTGGAATTGAATATTTTACAAGTAGGAATTTAGGAAAAATGAAGTATTCAATAAATTACTGTTATAATAAGAATTTGTTGGTATAAACTTAAGTGATAATTGAAATTTTACCCAAATTAAAGGTGAGTATTATTAATAGGTGATTTTAACTTAAGTAAATAAAATGAAATTCTTTAATAAATAAAGATTGATGTGTAGGGTTATAAACTTAAGTATGTTTTAAAATGCTACTAGTAATATAATAAAAAGTAGGTAATATAAATAAATGTCTGTAAACCCTAGATAATGAATTAATAAGATCCTTTATTTATAAAAATGGAGGTTTTAAGGTTAATAATTTAAGTGTAAGTAGAGGGTTACTGTAATTAAATATAATAAAACGTAAACATTAAATAAAGGAATGAAATTAAGGGTAAGTTGAAATTGTAATTTATAAAACGAATATATATTTATTGAACCATTAATAAATAAAAAGGAATTGAGAAGAAACTTGTAAATTTTCACTTGCATTCTTAAACATACATAACTTACCATATAATAAAAGTTGCAATGTTAGTAAGAAAATGTAAAGGGAAATCTTACAAGTGAAGATATTCAAAATATTTGTTGTTATTAATGAGAATTTATTTTATAGACTTAAGTAATAAAAGGAAACTTAAGTAATAAAAAGGAAATACAAATATAATGAATTTGGTGATAATTGGAAAATAAACTTGTAAGAAACAAAGAAATCCCTCATAAATGAAGGAAAGAAAAATCAAAACACTGAATTATGAAATAAATGTATAATGAGATATTTTGGTGTTGATTTGAATTGTTGGTTGATGTATGTTGTTGGGTAAGGAATTATGGAGTTGTTAGATTTACAAATAATCTATCTTTGTTCCATCTTAGGCTGTTGAGCAACGGATGCACTTGATAGTTATTCTTCATTCGTACAACTTCAGAATCTGAACCCGAACAACTAATTGTCGTTTGATTTAAATGATTGGTTGTTGTATGTGGTTGTGCTGTTTGTTAAAATGTATGGTTGTTGCATTTGATTGAGTATGAATGATTGAATCCACTTGAATAGTTCATTTAAAATAAATATTTAACCTTTTAGATTTTATTAGTAAATACAGGTGTTGGAAGCAACTGCTACTGCTGTTGGTTCCAAAATAATAAAGCGTATATTGCCCGACAATAGGTACGTTTTCGGATTACGTTTAAAGCGATATTTTATATATTTTTCCCGTGTTGGGATATAATATTTTGATTATATATGTAATATACTTGTATATTTGGATATTATATTTTCTCCAGAGTCCCTCCGTACAAAGGAGACTCTGCCAAAAATTTTCGAAAATTTTGGACTTAGAATTTTGTTAAATTATTTTTCCAACTTTAATAACTCAAGTATTAAAGGATATAATGATTATAAAACAGGAATATTTCATTTAGGAGGATTAATCCAGGAAAATATTGTTTATAAATTAAAAATTGAAATAAAAAGTACTGTTTATTCTTCCTTCTCCCTTCTTTATTCCTTTTCGGGGACGAAAAGTTTTGAGTGGGGGAGATTGTAACGACCTGATAAATTTATGATATTTCTATAAATTTAATTTATATGTTTGCTAATTTAATCCAGTATAAAATTAAAGTCTTAGGATTTTAAAAGGATGAATGTAGGAGTTAGATAGTAACTGTAATTACAGGTAGAGATTTAAAAGGTTATATGACATAGATTTGAAAATAACTGAAAGTTGTGTTGTAGTTATAAGTCTTAATTTGTTGGTTTAATGGTATTAATGTAACAATAACTGAATTGGATTACATACACACAAACATTTGAAAAATTTATTAGGTGGACTAAATTGGTTAAAGTTCATAAGTTGTGCATTTCAATTTAGTAGAAATTCTAAACGATAAACGAAGATTTAAATAAACGCTAAATTAAAACTATGTAAAATGGTGACTTAAGGCCTAGTTATAGGAATTGGAATATAATCCAAAATTTAATTAATGATAGTAACGTAGTATTAGCTAATAAATAGATTTCAATGCAGTAACCAAATGAAAGGAATAGGAATGAATATATATATTGAATAGGAATGAATATATATATTGGTTTGAAATGAAATAAAAATGTGTCACATTTAGATGGAGTAAAATTTAAGAAACCTATAAATGTGGAATCAGTAAACATTTGTAAAAAATATTGCCTAGAATAAAATTCATTTAATATAAGAATTCAAAGGTGGAAGATTTACATTTGGATTGAAAGGTATAATTAATTGAATTGGTGATGTGGGAATTTAATCCAAGGGTTACTCTAAAAATAAATACGGATAAAAAGAGGTTAAACTAAGGAGGGGCATTAATTGATTTTAAGGCTTATTTAATACGTTAATAGGCAAGACTCCGCATTCATACATTTATACAAAGCTAAATAGAAGCACAAGTGTGATATAATGTAAATAGATGGATATCAACCTTTATTTATATGTTAATGGGATTTAATTTCTATTGTATAAAAACCGCAATTTAATGAAGATTGAAATAGCTAATTCATACGTTAGTTGATTTAGCTGGAATATGAAGATATTTAATGGAATAGTGAAATCAAATGGGAATGGGTTTCCATTGTTCATTTGAATTCACATTCATCATAAAAACTTATTTGAAAACCAAAGGAATAATAAAGGAATCAAGACTTAATTAGTAATTTGGATTTAAGACATGGCAATTTGGATTTATTGCAACATTTAATACCATAGAATTTAGTAAAGCTTATTCAAATTTTAGTTGACCATTTGTGATATAACTTTTTGAAAACAAGACTTTATTTATGAATTGAGTATTTGATTCAACGAATGGTAATTACTTCATTTAAAAATGGAATTTAACGTAAATTAGTACGTTATTAAAGTTAAATGAAAGCTGTAAACATTTGACTTAGAGAACAATTGAGTGAAATCTTAACTAATGTAAACTTCATCATATTGACATCCATAACTGTGAATCATAGGAAGAAGGTAAATAAATGAACTTAACCAAACTATTTATGTTGAATATTGAAAATTTGAATAAATAAATAGTTAAGAAAATTAAGGGAATGGGAATAAAAATTTATTTATAATTTGGAATTTTAATTACGGTGAAAAGGGTTAACTGCAATTAAAAGTAAGTTGAGATGGAAATCAAGTTATTTATTTAATTTGGTTTAAGATGAGAGTGTATAAGTATAAGATTAGGTAATTTGTGAGAATAAATTTATAATTCCCGAATAATAAGAAAACGCAGAGGTTAACACTGCGAAATTTATATACTTATAAATTTTAATTCACATCCAAGCTTGCTAAATTATTTGGAATTGATTGGATTATATAAGTAATGAAATTTGGCCAATATTTAAAGTTGAAAGAAAATTTGGATTTTATGATTAATTTTAATTTATTTAATAAATATTAAAAATAGCCATTTTTGTCACGGACTCGGATTTCGACGAAAACAGTTTCATCGGATCCGTAACGGTGAATTATAATAATGTTTCAAGTTTCGTTGCGATCGGACTTGTCGTTTGATCGTACGGACTCGAAACGCCTTGAAATTTACGCATTTTGAAATCAATTTGAAATTTTGTTTTTTTAGCATAACTTCTTCATACGATCGAATTTGGTCGCGAAACTTTTTCCATTGCGTTCAGAATATTTTAAAACACCTATTTGGATATATAGTTTTAACAAATCCGACTCCGGAGGCATAGCGGGCTTTTTGGACCATGGTTTTTCACGCACGTTCGCGTATCCAGTCTAGCTACCCTACCTCTAGCCTATCTATAAATATACATCTATAAACCCTAGCTCCTTTCTTTTTCATTTGCTGTATGTTCATTTCTTCACTCTTTTCTCTTCCCCAAATGCATACATCTCAGATCCAATTCCAGATCCATCCACAGTTCAAAATCAAAAGTCAAAACTCAAAAATTTCAGAAAATTCCAGAAAAAATATATGTTGAAGTATTCGATACGCGTAAAATACTGGTGAAATTCGTTTTTCAATTGGAGCTGTCGTTCATCCAGAATAAATTCAAACAGCCCCAAAACCGTTCATCATCGTCGCGCAAAACTTCGTCGGATCGGAAAACGGTTTCTGGGTATTGGAGAGAGGACGATGGGGAGCGCATCTATGTAATTTGTTTGGCAGTTCAACGGTCAGATTTGCGGCAAAAAATTCAATAGGGTTTCATGCTTTAGGCGGCTGCTGCTTTGAACGCGTGAGGAGGTAGGTACTGTGCGTGCGTTGATTTGTGTGTTGACGTGGCAATGGAGGTGATTGTGTTCCATTTTGTATTTCATTTTAAATTGTTTTCAATCACCATTTTTCGCCATAACTTTCTCATACGAAGTCGGATTCACACGAATTTTTTTTTGTTAGGATCGTAATTTAATTCCGGACTCGATGACGCTGGTTTGGACGAATTCTGAGACGGGCGAATTTTTGGGTTTAAATCGAATTTAAATTCGATTTAAATTCAAAAGGTGAGTGTTTTAACCCACTCACAACTACTAGAAGCTTTTATGTTTGTTAAATAAATTTTAGAAATGAATAGAAATTTATTTATGAGCTTTTGGCATGTTATTTCATTTATATCTGTTGAATTGCAATTTTTTGAATTTAACTGTAAATTTAATTGATTTATTGCGTGTTAATTGGCTGTTAGAAATTATTGTTTGCATATAAACTGCTAGTTAACAGTTATGTCAATTATCACTGAATATAAATTGTTAGATTAATAGTTGATAAATATAATTTGAAATAAAACTGCCAATTATTACCTGTTGTATATTACCAAACATATATTGTTATTGATTGATATTGCTTGATGTTTGTGATTGGGTGATGGATGTGTTATTGAATGGATGTTTTATTTGATATCATTAAACTGCAAGTTAGTATGCATTTTTCATTTCATTCGGGATTGCGGTTTGAAATGATATACAACCGCAGTTTTATTTTTAAATTGCGGATTGAAATGATAAATATCCGTATCACTTGACCATAGGATAGAAACTATATACAGGCACCGCGGTCTATATATAACTATTTTAATGTGATTTCTATGGTTTGGATTGAATACGGTCTATAAATCTTAAATTTATATTGTACAAATATTTTATTCCATATTTATATACCTATGAAGTTGGAATTTTGAAATTAAAAGGAATATAAATTTCTTTATTGAAAATGGAAAAATTTTAGAAAATGGAGTTTGGTAAATTTATATCCTATGTTTAAATGTAAAGTTGGAAATTATAAGATATGATATTTGTAATTGGATTTTTCCAAAATAAATAGAAATGGATATTCTAGTATAATTTGAAGTGGAAAAATTCTATATATATATATATATATATTTTACTAGAAATTGAAGTCTTATTAATTATGGATTTTATGTGAATGGTCAAGATTAATTAATAGAATATTGATTTTGAAAGGATAAAAATCCAACTTTAGTTGAAATATTAATGATCAAAAATGGATATAAATATATATAAAATTGAAATGGTTGTGGGACTTGAAGTAATATTTTGGACTTTGGTTTAACTTTAAAACAAGAAATATTTGGAAAGCCATGTAATTTATTCTTTATAAAGCAACAGTAAAGTTAAACCTTTTTAATTCGCATACCGTTGAATATCCAAACCATTTAGTTTTGAAAATAATGGTTTTAAAATACTATGGATTTTCGAAGAATTATGTTGAAAGTTACAAACAAAATATTGGTCACATGGGATATTAAATAATAAAAAGTGACATAATTTTTGGAAAGGAAAATTTTATTTGGGAAACGATATCATTGATTTGGGCTTTTATAAAATAATATGAAAATAAATGGTTTGTGTTTTTAAAGAAGAAATGATATCGTAATATTATGGTTTGAAATGGATTATATTCTGGTTTTAAAGTATAAACTATTTTTAAATAACCGCGGTGTTATAATAACGATGGGTTGGCAAAGAGACCGGGATCGGATATGGACATACTCTCTGTCGATACCGAAAACCACTTTGACTAACCGTGTACGCGGTGGAGTTCCAGAATGAAGTAGGTGGTGGCGACGTTTCCTGTAAGGTAAATACGTGGACCCAACTCCCGTGAGTTGGCATAAGGTGGCTAAAACAGGAGCGATTCTCAGGCCAATGAGGTCATTCCTCTGATCGGACGCTCCTCTTCGATATTATACTTTGACTTGGATTGATTCAGTGGCCACTTCTATATTTTGATTTTGGGGGAGTTAGTTCGAGGTGGGCGGCAGCTGCGCGCTGCGCGTTACCATCAGCCTGGATAGCAATTGGTATATCTACCCTGGCATTGCCTAGTTGTGCCGTGTCACCTACCCTATCGCGCCTTGTACGAGTTTGGTTTTCTCCCGTAGCCCGTGTGATATCCTCTAGTTGCTTCCCGAGTAGGAGGAGCTATGGTATTGGATGGACTACTGGGACTATTACGTGTTAAGGTGGAAAATGTAAAGCCTTAACGCTATTTAAAAGTAAGTTTATTTTATAAATAGACACTATTATAATAGCGCAATATACTACATAGTAAATAGTTTAACGGATCCTTAGGAGATGTAAATCCCGAACATCTCTTGAGTTACTGTACTCATATTTATTTCTGTTTATTTAACTCGCATAAGATATTCTAGTCTGACTCGGGTGTTTTTGTCTATTCAAATTCGCTCGGGTCAGTCCGAGCATTTCAGGATAGCAGATTTTAGCTTTGGAGGACGAAGACGAAGAATCAGTATTATTTTATATATAGTATTACACCACACTCTTTCTATTCCGCTGCATTGCTTGTATTGGTATGTGTAACTCTGATATTTATTGTAAAAGAAGAATCAAGCTTTTGTAAACTGTTTATGAACTGTATATTTGTTATTATATTTTATCCTTCCGCTGTGAGATTCTGTTTTTGTTTTTATTTCTTCTCTGTTTTTCTTATTTACCCCATAACAATCCGCCCTTGCGTATGCTTTGAATTGGCACGTGTGTCGGTTTAAAGTGTGCAAAAAGGCGGGATGTTACAAATCCCAAAGGTTTAGCCTTAGTTCAATTACATCAACTACAGCACTTGCAAAGTGCGAGAATATCCTTTACAAAATATTTAAATAAATTAAATTTCTGACTTCAATATACTTTCATCAATAATTAAACCTTAATTTAAACCAATTTAACTTATAAAATCATATTTTCCACTTTGAAATAGTTATTTAAATTACTCAACAATTTATGATTTTTATAAATTAAGTTTTGCAAATAAATATCAAACTTCTCTATGCTTTACTTATTAAAATCAAGTGCACAATTTTCCATAAAATTTTACTTAACAATTAAGTTTAATTATCACTTCAAAAATAAACTTAATTTCCAATATATTTATAACTTTCCTTTATTCTAATCCCAACTTCGCATTTCTAAATTAAGTTATACTTCAACTTCCATTTTTTTCTAGTATTCACCCATCTTACCATTTAATTCATAGGAACCTTAACCCTTTATTTATTCACTTTATATTCAAATTTATACCAATTTATCATATTTATTTCCTAACTTGAATTCCATTTTATTTTACAAAATCAAAGTTTACAAAATAAATTTTATGCTTCAAATTCTAATTTAACCATTCATTTATTTACATATTTAACTTGTATAAAATCACTATACATATAAAAACCATTTTCAATCCAATTTTAAACAAAATATTATAATATACTAATTTAAAATATTTAATATTTCTAGAAAATATATAATAATAACCATGGGTCTGTATGATATTTGCTAACCTAGGTCAAGTGATACAGATAATATATCATTTCAATCTGTAATTTACAAAGAAAATCCGGATTCTGTCATTTCAAACCTGCAATCCCAAGTAATTAAATAAATAGAACAATTAAATTAATATCGTTCACGCCTATCATTTCAGCTTGTAATGATTCTATTCTGCAGAGAACTTGTAGTGATAAATAGTAAATAATAAATAGTAAAACAACATAAATATAACAATATATAATATAACTGGTGATGTGTCAATTTAATAACAGGGTTTTTACTATCATAACATTTAATCATTCTACAATTCCACTTGTTATTAATTTACAGATCTATAAGTATGTTTGTCGGGTGAGAATACTCACCTTTTCTTTGCTGAATATTTTATTCAAAACAACGATATCCACATGGGGAACGCATAGAAGGCACGATCAAATATTGGAAGATGAGACAATCCGATTCAAATCTTGAAACAAGATAAATAAATAAAACTAAGTACTGAATTCAATTAAGATCATAGCAAATTTTTAAATAAATTAAAACTGGAACGAGTTTTAAATAAGAGGATAATTGACAAAATTTGCTCGACCACTTCACCGCACAACTCGCCCTTACATCGAAGGCTCGACCTTGACCAAAAATAAGGCTAGAACACACGCTTGTACCCAAGGCAGTGGAGTGTTGACCTAGTCTAGGCTGAATTAAATGCAAAGGTGGCAAAGGTAGTGCACGAACATACGACTTTTTTTTTCTATTAAGTGGCACGGCCACTTGCATGGCTTGGCCATCATTTCCTAGAGGCGAGGAAAGGTCAGGATGGCGCTAAAGCTGGAGGAGGTGGTTGCAGCTAGTGGTGGTAGTGCGTGGCAGCACAAATGTTGAATGGCCAATGGAAGTAAAACAAGGCATAGAGGTAAAAAAAAGGAAAAACAACAGCCATTTACCTGATGAGCACGCGAGAAAGCTGGACCAATGCTGTGATAGTATTTTTTGTACGCGATGCTTATATATATGAGAGAGGGTGCGTGGGTTTTGTTTTATAAAATAGCTTGCGCAGTGAAGATGAAGACAACTGATGAGGTGATGAAAATTTATTTGCGTACGTGGTTGAGTATTTAAAAGAAAAACTTGTATTGATTGAGTGGAGAAACGACAAGCAATAATTTATTTTGAAACGGTCAGGAGGAATCAAAGACTTTATGCCAATTTAAAACAAGGAAGCAAGGGAAAGTGGAAGATTTTATTCCTATTATACACAGGAGGTAAATGGAATTTTTGAACGTGTTTATATTTAAAAGAAGAACTTGCGTTGATTGAGGGAAAAGAAATGGAAAGAAATATTTGATTTGGACGTTAGTAAAATAGATGGATTTGGTTCCTATTAAAATAGAAGGAGAAAAGGAAAGTGTAGAAAGTTTGTACGTGAATGACAGTGCAAGTAATAAATTTGAATGGCTATAGTTAATTTCTCCCTCTTTTGAAATGCACATCTACTGATAAATTTATTTATTTACAGCTAAGGTAAGAATTTAAGAATGCATACTATAGACGCAATAAATACAACGAAACGTATGCCTAAAAAGTTAACACAGTAACGTACTTTTTTAAACTTTCTCTTTTATATTTGTTTATAAATACGCTAAAGAATAACGTTCCATTGTACACGTGTAATTAAATTAAACAAAATATAGAAATTAAAACGTGTAATTATATAGCTTATTTATACACTATTTATTACTTAATTCAAAATTTGATTTGCTTACATTTGTTTGACTTATTTATCATTTAACTAAGAAACTGATGTATATACATATAAAGAAACGTAAAATTTTATTCCCCTTTTACACAATATTTATTCCCTAATTTTAAATTAATAATTGATTTCATCTATTTAATTTCACTTAAGTTAAATTTTACTATTTCAAATTTCATTACTTCATCTTCCAATTATCTTAAAATAAAAATTTCTAAAATCATAAGTTTGAAAATCATTTGTTATACTCAAAAATGTGTTCAATAAATTAATTTCTTCTTTATTCCTAATTATAATTAAATTTAATTCTCTCAATATATTTTTATCATCTATGTTAAATACGTTTACACTTATTACAACCGCTCAAATTTATTCTTAGTTCCTTTAACATCATTTTACATTGTAAATTATTCCATTACCCTTTTATTCTATTTACCTCTGTTAATCCTTTTATAACTAGAATTAAGTGTATAACATTTATTATAACCACTCAAATTTTATTTATAAAATCCTTTTATATTGTATATTTTCCAATTACATTGTTAACTTCTGAAAATAAAGGTAAGTTATATTGAAAGGCAATTGAATATTATACAAATAAAACTTTCAAATTCAATTATCTCAAGTTTGAATCATTTATTCAAAATTTTGATTTTCTTTTTATAATTGAAATTATTCTTCAAGGTAATATTTAAGAATTAAATTTTGGATTCCTTCAAACCATTTAGAGATAAATAAATATATGTACATAATATGTCAAATCCAATTTAAATAATATATCTAAATATTATGAATCAAATCATATTTTAGAGATACAAATCAATTAAATTCTCAAGGAAACACTATAGCCAGACTATAGAATGGTCTCTTCACTTCGAAACTCGAAAATGAATGTTGATGATGCTGCAGTCATCACCAAATTATTTCCCAGCGACAAAGAGAAGAGCACTGATTTTTAAACCTTCAAAATTCTTTGGAAATAAATTTCTATTCGAAAATGTTTTAAATAATATATCATTTTAAAACTTTAAACACAAGGTTTGAAACCATCGGAAATTGAATTCTCAAGTTCTTTTTTTAGATTCATTTCTGTTTCCAAATTAATTTATAACCATTGTTTATAGTTCACTTATGTGTATGAGACAAAACCCATGGTTTACAAAACCATAAATAAAATCAAAAACTATTATCTCTTGACAACTAGTTAAATTAATTATAAAATTCTGAAAATTATACTTATATATATAATATTAGATTTTTTTCCAAATATAGGAATAAATTATTCAAAACAAGGATAGAGATTCAAATTTGATGGACTCAAATCAAAGAGAATTTTGATTTAAAGATAAGTTGGAACCAGAAGATTTGATGATTAAATAATAGAATAAGGAACTGGATAAGTTTATATAACCGGGTCAACCGTAACTTAAAGAATAAGATCGATGTGAATTTTCTGGGGTAAATCTACATTCGATCTGAAGAGATAGAGTTCGGAATAACCAAAGATACTAGCATCTAAACCGAGGATAAATAAAAATCTCTGGTCAATCAATGCTAATTGTAAAGGAGTTTCACCCCTTTATTAGAATATTGGCGAGACCGCCAATTCACTTTAAAGATCATCCAAAGTGGAGTTATGGGATACTCCAGAATCGAAAGAAGATGAATAGTGAGGGACACGAATGAACTCTGGAACCGTAGAGAACGTTCCAAAATTCAAAGAAAATCGAATCAAAAGGAAGAGATTTAAGCTCGAATGAAAGTGATTCTATAAATCAAATTTACCATACATGCTAAGTTTTGCCTAGAGCCAAAGCTCTGATACCAAATGTAATGACCCGGTATTTTCAACCATTCGCATCCACACATGTCGGACTTGAATTGCTCAAAATACCGCGTTGTAAATAAAATTTGGCAAAACTCAGAATATACAGTAAATAAATAATCACAGGTCACGGACACATAGTAAGAAATGCAGCGGAAGTAGAGAAAACTTAGTGGTTCATGAAGCCACTATCTCATAGTCGCAAAAATAAGTACAATTTACATAGTTTTAAAACTAATGCAGTTTGAAGCAACCACAGAAAATCCCAAAGTCAATTGTCTCAATTACATAAGCTAAGATAAAGTACTGAATAGAAAATAAACATCAGCTCGAAAAGGATGATCTTCAGAAGTCCTAGCTCCGGGAAATGAAGTCCGAACTGATACTCAGGCTAACCCGAGCGTGAGAAATAAACACAACACTCGATTCAGGACATACATACTTATACAGTGTAAGCTAACTCAAGTGAGCTGTAATATAAAGGCAAGTAACTTAAAGGATGCTTGAGACCGCCCATCCTCTAAGGATCCGTTAAACTATTTACTATGTAGTAATATTTCGCTATTATAATAGTGTCTATTGATAAAATAAACTTACTTTTAAATAGCGTTAAGGCTTTACATTTTCCACCTTAACACAAAATAGTGCCAATAGTCTATACAGTACCGTAATACCTCCTGATCGGGAGGCTACCAGAGGATACTCCATAGGTATGACACAAATCAAACTCGTAAAAAGTGTGCTAGGGTAGGTGACACGGCACAACTAGGCAATTCTAGGGTAGATATACCAATTACGCTTCCGGACCGATGGTAATGCGTAGCTGCTACTGCCGTCCACCTCGAACAACACTCCCAAAAACAAAGGTGCGCACCAAACAATCATGAAGTAATAGAATGGCATATGGAGAAGTGTGTCCGATCAAAGGTACTACCTCATTAGTCCGTCGATCGCTTCTGTTTTAGCCACCTTATGCCAACTCAGGGGAGTCGGGTCCACGTACATACCTCAATAGAACGTCACCACCATCCTACTTCATTTTGGAAACTCCACCGCGTACATGGTAGTCAAAGTGGTTTTCGGTATCGACAGAGAGTACGCCCATATCTGATCCCGGTCTCTTTAACAACCAACCTTATTATTACCCGTGGTTATAAAATTCCAAAATAGTTTATATTTAAATCAAAATACTTCATTTTAAACTATTTACAAGTGAAGTTATTATTCATACAAAATCCAATATAAATCCCAAAGGTTTAGCCGTAGTTCAATTGCATCAACTACAGCACTTGCAAAGTGCGGTAATATCCTTTACAACATATTTAAGTAAATTAAATTTCAGACTTCAATATACTTTCGACAATAATTAAACCTTAATTAAAACCAATTTAACTTATAAAATCGTATTTTCCACTTTGAAATAGTTATATAAATTACTGAACAATATATGATTTTTATAAATTAAGTTTTGCAAATAAATATCGAACTTCTCTATGCTTTAATTACTAAAATCAAGCGCATCATTTTCAATAAAATTTTACTTAACGATTAAGTTTAATTATCACTTCAAAAATAAACTTAATTTCCAATTTATTTACTAACTTTCCTTTATTCTAATCCCAACTTCACGTTTCTAAATTAAGTTATACTTCAACTTTCATTTTTTTAGCATTCACTTATCTTACCATTTAATTCATAGGAATCTTAACCCTTATTTATTCACTTTATATTCAAATTTATACCAATTTATCATATTTATTTCCTAACTTGAATTCCATTTTATTTTACAAAATCAAAGTTTACAAAATAAATTTTATGCTTCAAATTATAATTTAACCATTCATTTATTTACACGTTTAACTTGTATAAAATCACTATACTTATAAAAATCATTTTCAATCCAATTTTAAAAATATATTATAATATAATAATTTATAATATTTAATATTTCTAGAAATATATAATAGTAACCATGAGTCTATATGATATTTGCTAACCTAGGTCAAGTGATACGGATAATATATCATTTCAGTCCGTAATTTACAAAGAAAATCGGGGTTCTATCATTTCAAACCCGCAATCCCAAGTAATTAAATTAATAGAACAATAAATTAATATCGTTCAGGCCTATCATTTCAGCCCGTAACGATTCTATTCTACAGAGAACTTGTAGTGATAAACAGTAAATAAATAAATAGTAAAACAACATAAATATAATAGTATATAACATAACTGATGATGTGTCAATTTAATAACAGGGTTTTTACTATCATAAAATTTAATCATTCTACAATTCCACTTGTTATTAATTTATAGATCTATAAGTATGTTTGTCGGGTGAGAATACTCACCTTTTCGCCTCTGAAGATTTTATTCAAAACAACGATATCCACACCAGGAACGTATAGAAGGCACGATCAAATATTGAAAGATGAGACAATCCGATTCAAATCTTGAAACAAGATAAATAAATAAAACTAAGTACGCGAATTCAATTACGATCATAGAATTTTTTTAAATAAATCAAAACTAAAACGAGTTTTAAATACGAGGATAATTGACACAATTTGCTCTACCAGTTCACCACACAACTCGCCCATACCTCAAAGGCTCGGCCTTGACCAAAAATAAGGCTAGAACACACGCTTGTACCCAAGGCAGTGGAGTGTTGACCTAGTCTAGGCTGATTAAAATGCAAAGGTGGAAAAGGTGGTGCACGAAAAAAATACTTCTTTTTTTTCAGTTAAGTGGCACGGCCACTTGCATGGCCCAGCCATCATTGCCTAGAGGCGAGGCAAGGTCAGGACGACGCTAATGCTGGAGGAGGTGATTGCAGCTGGTGGTGGTAGTGGCATGGCAACACAAATGTTGAATGGCCTATGGAAGTAAAACAAGGCATGAAGGTAAAAAAAAGGAAAAACAATAGTCATTTACCTGATGAGCACGCGAGAAAGCTGGACCAAATGCAGTGATAATATTTTTTTTGTACGCGATGCTTATATATATCAAAGAGGGTGCGTGGGTTTTGTTTTATAAAATAGCTTGCGCAGTGAAGATGAAGACAACTGATGAGGTGATGAAAATTTATTTGCGTACGTGGTTGAGTATTTCAAAGAAAAACTTGTATTGATTGAGTGGAGAAATGACAAGCAATAATTTATTTTGAAACGGTCAGGAGGAATCAAAGACTTTATACCAATTTAAAACAAGGAAGCAAGGGAAAGTGGAAGATTTTATTCCTATTATACACAGGAGGTAAATGGAATTTTTGAACATGTTTATATTTAAAAGAAGAACTTGCGTTGATTGAGGGAAAATAAATGAAAAGAAATATTTGATTTGGACGTTAGTAAAATAGATGGATTTGGTTCCTATTAAAACAGAAGGAGAAAAGGAAAGTGTAGAAAATTTGTATGTGAATGACAGTGCAAGTAATAAATTTGAACGGCTATAGTTAATTGCTTCCCTCTTCTGAAATGCACATCTACTGATAAATTTATTTACATACAGCTAAGGTAAGAATTTAAGAATGCGTACTATAGACGCAATAAATACAACGAAACGTATGCCTAAAAAGTTAATACAGTAACGTAATTTTTTAAACTTTCTCTTTATTTTTGTTTAGTAAATACGCTAAAGAATAACGTTCCATTATACACGTGTAATTAGATTAAACAAAATGGATATAACGTACAAATTAAAACGTGTAATTATATAGCTTATTTATACACTATTTATTACTTAATTCAAAATTTGATTTGCTTACATTTGTTTGATTTATTTATCATTTAACTAAGAAACTGATGTATATACGTATAAAGAAACGTAAAATTTTATTCCCCTTTTACACAATATTTATTCCTTAATTTAAAAAGTATATAACCATAATAAATAAAACAATCGCGAAACAAATATTGTACATATATGTATACTTTATATGATAGATTTGAACTGAGAACTTAGAATTTAAAATTTCAATTATGGTTAAACTTAAACCAAAATAAAAATTACAGAAATTGCCTATATACTAAAATTGTGGGCAATGATTTCAAGAAAAAGAAGGAAAAGATTTAAAAAATAGTTTATTAAATTGAACAAGGTTTAAAAAACACACATAATACCACTAGCTTGGAAAAATTTCTACCACACCTTAAAACAAATAAAAATCGGTGAATAAAATAAAACAAAGTGAAATAAAGTGAAAACGAAAATAAATAATTATGTTTTAGGAAAATAGAAAGATAAATGAAGAAAATAGCTTAATTTATTGAAACTAGCTTAAGAAAATTGCAAACACAATTCACTTAACTTTGGGAAATTACAACTCTTCTTATAAATGGTTTAAAATAAATCTTTGAGAAACAAAATAAAGTGAGAATATGAATAAAATAAGTTCTTAAGAAAAAAATAAAAAAAATAAATAAATAATTTCTTAAATTAATTGAAGTTGGAAATTAGAAATTGTAAACAAAATACAACTGACACTGGAAAATGTATATTACACTTTTAAAATGTTTTAAAACCAAAATATATAAAAAAACAAGTTATTTTACCCCTAAAAACATAAATTAGAACATTACATGACCAAATAAAATATTATTTATATAATTTAAAGTAAACAATTTTGTTAAATACAGCAAATTTACACACAATAGTTAAAAAGACATAACTTTCACATTATAAATCAGATTTCAACAAAACGAAAAGCAGTATTCTTAAAATTTTATTTACTTTCAAAATAAAAGATAAAATTCAAAAATTTTAATTTTTAAATTTAGAAGTCAAAGTTTGACCATATTGACAAAATTTACATTTCCGGAAAATATTCTATTAATTCGAGTGTGGAATTCTAATCCACACCAAAATTTATATTTTAAATAACGAAATTATCTAAATTAAATAAATAAAAAATTTATTAAAATTTTGGGTTGATACATAGATAGTTTGGATGGCAAGCAAAGTGAGAGTAAATGCTAAGAAACAGAAAAGGCATAAGTTAAGGAGAAAGAAACGTATATATGTCTTATTCTTAAATGCAAATGAAAATGAGGAGTTTTGAAATGAGAAATAAATCCTCTTGTACATGATTTGCAAATGAGAAATACACGGCTAGGAAAAGAGTTTGTATGGCTAAAGCAAGAAATAAAGAGGCCAAGTAGAAAAAGGCAAGAAATCAAGCAATGACCTGATGGATTTTATTAATTTCTTTCCTTTGTATTAACAGTTGTTCTTAATTATATTGAATTTTTTAAATATGTACATTTATTATGATTGAATCCTCAAATAAATTCATTCAGATAAGTTTCATTATATTACCTTATGAATAATATATGCATTTCCACTTTAACATTCCTTCCTTATTTTATTACAAAGTTTATTTTTCTTCATATTAAATTAACAAAATTTTATCAATTTAACAATTTTAATTATTAAAAATTTATAGGTCGTTACAACGTCTCACATTAGCCTGAATATTCATAGGTACTGATAGCCAGATTAGCTGGGCAAATTTACCCTACGGAATTGGGACTAAATCCACGTTGTCCATGGTTATTTATTATAGGAGATATCTCACATCAGCCCTAAAGTCACACTTCTTGTAGCCAGAATAGCTGGGAAAACTACCGTTTACTTTTGATTGACCATGCATCCCTATAACATAGTCATATATCATAAAATTCTCTAAGTATATTATCACACATCTCACCATATTTATTCTTTATTTCACCTAATTAATTACTTTCCTACGAGGGATTTAAATGACAATTATTAATCTAATTAACTAGGTAATTGTTACGTTACAATTGTACATTATTTATGCTAGTTTATATAAATATAAATTATAGTGTCCTTATTCTGGAGCCCGAAAATAAACGCTACTAATGTTCTAGTCATCAGTAGTATTATTCTACGATGACAAAATGAGATCAGTTAATGGTATCGTTAACATCAGAAGCACATGAATATGAAATTTTTTAAAACACATTTCATTAATAATTTACATATTCATTATATAATCCCAAAACGTTGCCCATGTTCTGATAACATATAATTATTACAAAGTACTCCAAGAGCGACATATGAAGATGACCCTTTGGTTGATCAGAATTACTGCTAGAAAGATACAATTTATGCCATTACATATATTCATAAAAAATGATAACAACATAACAGACATAAATATACACCTATATAGCTAGCTCTGCCTACTGCACGTCTTCAGAAGCTTTATTCATCAAACTAATTCCTAAAAACCTTACCCGCGAACTACTCAAATAACCAACCGATAGTTAAAGTGGGAAAACAAAAACATTGAGTCAAACAAAAGTATGTTGTGAATACTAATCTGTCATCTCGATAATAGATCTAGTGAGACCATGCCGTTGAGCGGAAGAAGTTTTTCCCTCACTAGTGTCTTTTGAAAATATTTCAATCACAACCATGCTCATGCATTCATAGTGGTTAAATAAACATAAACAATTGTATGCATGCATGCCAAATAGGTAAACTTCACCAATCTATCTCAGTTAATTGACCAACGATATCTACTTCATAGTTTTATCAGGGTTACTACAGACCTATATGGCTGAATTGGGCCTACCAGATATACCGAAATCCTCCAACTTATCGTTAGGAGGAAACTGGATTGTCCATTCTAATACAATCATCTTAGTGTTATCCTGACTATCTGTCTATCTTATAGTTTTGCTAGGCTCGCTATGAACCAATGGTTTTGCAAGCCAACCAATAACCTGCATAAGTTATATTCCTTCCTATAGATAATCCTACTTTTAGTTTTACCCTAAACCAAGCCATATTACTAGAATTGCAGATTAATATCAATTAGGGGATAATAGTTGAAGTATAGGGCGCTACCCTACACCAATCCCATTAGTTGGTTTTATATTCTCTAATCCTATCACAATTTATCCTATCACCATTTATCTAATGGTGATAAGAACAATAACCTCTCTAGTAACATCCTGGGCTAAATACCCTTTTCATTTTCTTGAAAACATAATTCTTTATAATCAATTTAAACCCTTGAAATCATAGTTAAAAACAAGGAAATTATAGTCTTTACTTCATCCAAAATATTATGCCAAGAAATATGCTTATGAAATAGCTTTCATTAACTTCGAAACTAATTAAAGGTTATCTCACCTCAAAACTTTAGGAAATCAAGCCTCTTAAAATAAAAGCATTAAATCAATAACTTGTAACATCATTATGGTCGATATACAATGTCACACCTTTATGCCGAAACTGTATAAATTATTCTAATTCATAAATCATAAAACCATAAGGCCAATATCAACTATGTCGCGTAGTATAAAATAAAATTTATAAGTTCTGTATAGTATAAAGCTTTTAAACTTGTAAGTTGGGGAACGTTGACATTGATGCCCTCCGACATCAATACCTTAAGACATTTAATATTGATTTCATACAACTGGGTTACTATGCCGTGTACAAAGAATATTGAAATCATTTACTTAAGGCACTATTGCCATAAGAAAATCAGCGGTATCATATATGCTTTATACCATTAATTTGCGGCATTGCTGCCTTAAAGGAACAATGTCGAAGTTAAGTTATGCGACGTATTATCATAATACTTTTGTCTCAAAAGTGATACTAGCGACATTACCGCCATAATATAGTTGAAGCAAAAATAATATACGCAGCATCATTTCCATTATATGCTAATGTCGGCATAGATAGATTTAGCATTGGTAAGTAGAAAAGGTAAGTGGCATTAATGCCACCTATCCTTAATGTCGAAAGTATGTAGTTATGGGATCAACAACACATGCTTTAGGCATATGTCAGCCTATGTAGTTAAAGTGCTTAGCAGTTCCATAGCGATGGAGGTGCAAAACGTTATAGCAATGATATAGTGGAAAATAGTGGACGTGCAAAAAGCTTAGTTAAATATAAAACCAAGCATTTAAAGATAATTTATTCTTATTTTCGCATCACTTGCGTAGAAAAAATAAATATTGTTTAATCTTGCATAACAAAACCGAAGAATGTCGTTATTTATGCAGTCTAGATTTGGTGATTACGATAGATTTCTAACTTATATTAAGCACTTATGCTTTAAAATTAGGTTTTACTCTAACTTTATTGATTTAGTTTAAAAGAGAACTAGTAAATCAACACTTTTATATTAATGTTGCTAAAGCGGGTGCTAAAAGCCTTAATTTAGCGGGTGTGGTAGAAAATAACAGGGGTTAAAACGGATCTATTGTTCACTAGCTCTATACTGAAAAAGTGTAGCGGTCGAAAAGCACTACTATAGCGGTGATTTGTAGGGATTTAGCAAGGCTTTAACTGAATAGCTGTCGGCATTGGTAAGTCATGAGATTACTCAAGTCGATGTTACTTTATTGCCGAGAATCCCATAATTATGCTTCAAACTGATTGGAATTGTTACAACACAGTTGATACTGTATGTTTCCCTTTTTGCTGAAGACGACATTAATAGCTGCAACATGGATGGACTTCAGTATTGATTATCGGCATCATAACAAATTCGTGATTAACATAAAACTATGTATTTCCTATTTAAAGTAATTTCTTTTCACCTATTCTTAATCCGTGTCCAAGGTCTATTGGCTAAGACTACACATTATCAATTATTTATCTAGAAAATTGCTATAAACCAGATTTATCATTCCTAGAGTTTTTTGCAAACCCTTTAACTTATGTAATTATTTTAATATAATTATTAAGCCTTTCTAGCTTAACAAATTCATATAAAATTATAAATACTTTGGAAAAATCCCCAAAAATAACTGAAAATGAGAAATAATATATTCTTTGAGATATAAAAATATCATGACAAAAAACATTATTTAATTATTTTTAATAATTATAACCCGAAATAAATCATTTTCCTCACTTAGGAAATTCATAAAATATTCATACTTATTTGAAAAATCATGAAATTAAAAGCTCACTTCTAAATTAATGTTATAAATGTCATATCCAAATTTCAAGCTGTTTAGATGTCATAAACTAGTTTTTCACACTTAAACCCTATTATTTAATTCCATAATGTAACACTCTCATTTTTATATAATTAACTAAAATCAATTAAGTTAATATAATTGCAAAACAGAATATGATTGTCAAATATAAGCATTTAAACATCAAAAGGCTAGATAGATTTACGCATGCAATGAGTGTGTGATTAATTGACGCATCAATCAATTAAAAGGGGTAATTAAAAGACATAGAGGCGTTAATTAGTCAGAGAATATGTCACTTTTATAACATTAATTAATTAAGGGATCTTCTTGAAAGAAATGCGGATTACAGATCTTAAGGCTAGGATTAGCACTAGAGGGGGGGGTGTGAATAGTGTTTATAAATAATTACTAAATCTTTTTGAGTTTATGTTAATTTAGACACAGATGTATGCAATCTACATATACAGGGATAATCACAGAAACAAACATAGATGCAGAAAGAAAATAAAAACAGTAAAGGAAAGAACATACCGGATTTTATACTGGTTTGAAGTTACCCTACATTTAGTCCCGCAACACAAGTACGGATTTCCTTTCAAAAGCAATTGTACAATTACACCCTCGATTTCAAAGCTATGTGGTGCTCCCTCCAGAATTTCAATCCTCTGGGTAGAGATACTTGATTTCCGGGCCACAAGTTTACCCAACTGATTTACCAAGGCTACAATCACACCTTTTCTCGCTTGATTGATTTTCAAGGCCACAATCACACCTTTTCTCACTTAATAGATTACAAAGAAGTCTATAACTTTGAATGGCACTGAGAACCTTGTTGAGATAGTGATAGAGAATCAAACTAGAAGTAATCGAGTATGATTCGATATTGATTTCGGCAGAGTAATGGTAAGAGTATGTATTAAGAAATGTGGAAGAAGAAGAGGAGTGAAAAACCAGAAAAATCTGATGTAAAATTCGTTGAAACTAACCCCTATTTATAGAAGAAAAATAGTCATGTCCATTCATGAAGAGTTATGGTGAATAGACAATTCTTTTGAAATTTAAATTTTGAACTCAACTGACACCATGTCGACATGGTCACCATAGGCATGTCGACATCCTAAAGCAATTTTTGATGATTTGATTTTCTTTGAAAATAACTTTTATCTTATATTAAAACTATTTTAAACTTTTCTAATATACTTGACTATAGTTAAAATTCATAGGTAAACATAGAGAATAATATATATATAATTTAACTATAATTTTATATTTAAACCTTAAGTATAAATATTTAAAAGTTAAATATATTATTTTAAAAGATAGTTTAAAATCAGGAGTAATTTTGACTTTGAAATTAAAGATAATTTTGAGGCTAAAATTATTTAAAATCAGGATAGAAGTTTTTGATGCTTTCAAAAGGAAGGTTTTGAAAACATTTTGAAAACATGATATAATTTTGAAAAATCATTTTGAATAAAAATTTAGCGGATACAAAACAATGTTCCACTAGATTTTTCGTAGGTTCCATCCTACTTAGGGTTCCATCCTTTTAACAGGCTCGAAGTGGACTCCATTCCACTAATAAATTGGATTTTAAGATGCCAGTGCTTTTCTATGAGGTTTAAAAAAAATTCTAATTAAAGAATAAATTACTTCAATTCTTGAATTCTTGATATTCTTAATACTCATGAGTCTTCAATATTGATATCTTGAATATCTGTACTATACAGTCTTCATTCTTGGTACCTGCGTGGTTAAATCCTGCATATACATATTTATCTAAACTTATAATGTTAGTATTTATATTTTATAATCTATTCCAAGGTTGTTATCATCAAAACCATCATCTCATGGACTAACAATCTCCCCCTTTTTGATGATGACAACTTTTGTTTATAAAATATTACTTCTATCCTAATAACTCCTCCTTAATCTATAACTCCCTCTTAATTTATGCCTAACTGATCCTATTTTATATTTCTCCCCCTTTATCATCAACAAAAACTAACTCCCCCTCATTCTTGGACTAGAATACCTGTATTAATGAACTATACAATGAAATATATAATAGATATATTAAGAAATAATTATCCTTATGAACATGATAATTAATCAAGGATTATATACATTTCAATGTATATATATACATGTTTTATGTAGCAACCATCAAACCAATTTAAGAAATCAATCCACACCGAGTATTAATCCAAACCAAATCAAATTAATTCAAACAAACAATTCAAACAAAGTAAACAAATAAAAATCAAAAGTTATTTGGAACTTCCACCCATCCTTCTTCTCCAAAGATTGGATTTGCCTTAATTGCATCCCAATTATCATTGTCTTTGGTGAGAGAGACCGGAGGATGTGCTTCGTTATCATCCTTGTGTAGGTTGGAAATCATCCATCGTATTGCATCGAAATGCCTTTCTTGCTCCTTGATCATCTGCATTTGACTCAATTTGAAGTGTCGCTGGTTACGAAGAATGAACGAGAGAATACTCTTGAATGAATTAAGAGTTTCTTCAAGATTTTCGGATAAATTGTGAATTGGATTAGCCATAGTTGAATTTGTGAAAGAAATGAAGAATTAGAAGATAGGAAATAATTTTTAGTGAAGAATTCTGGAAGAAATAGGTATATATAGGTGTAGAAATTCGTTTGAAATGAATAAACATATGGTGGTTATTCAAATTTAAATTCAAAATCAATTGTCATTTCTGACCAGTACATGTCGACATGGTCATAGAGGGGATGTTGACATGGGTTAATGAAAACTTATGACTAATTTGATTTTGTGAATAATTGTGTGTGTGTGTGTGTTAACATTTATTCTGGAGATAAGATAAGGTAGATAGCAGAAAAGAAATTTCATTTCATTGCATACTAAGATGTTACAATGATTAAACACACACCAAACTACATAAACTTTCGAATTAAACAAACTAAAACACATACAACAAGATACGAAATGATAAAACTAGTTAGAGGATGATGATGATGAAGAAAGTCCAAGTTTCTTGCTGACTTTGGAAATGAACTTGTTCATCTTGGATGAAATTTTGTCCAACTTCTTACTAACGGATCGTTTAGGAATCCATTGATTCTCAACAATCATCTTTAGATTTTTGAGAAGGGTTTTGGTGGATGGATTAGGAGGATAATCAATGCTTTCCAAAGAGGTTTCACCTTCTTCTTCTTAGATTTCCATTTAATCCCCTTCTTCTTCCTCTTCGTCTTCTTTCATTTCCTCATGAGCCAAACGCTCTTCCTTTTCGGTAAGGGTCTCATAAGGTTGAAAAACAAATGGAATTTTCATAAGCGAAATGTTGGAATGATTGAAAACTTTTCTAGAAAAAAATTCTTCGCCTTTGAAATCCACTCCAAAATAGTTAAAAATCCTAGTGAGATAAATTCCATGATATAAAGTATTCTCACCCATTTCAAGATTTTTAGGACGAAGTTCGTCCAAAATAACTTGCTCCGAATTTATGTCATAATTTCCAAAAATAGCAAAAAGAGCTTTGCAAACTTTGGAAGTAGGATTGTTAAAATTCCCCGATCTTGGGGTCGAAGTATGTTGCAAAAGAAGATTGACAATCCTTGCCTTTGGTCGAAAATTTCGATTTTTGAATTCAAAATTATCATTCCCTTCGAAAATGTGATGAAATGTCTCGCGATCATTTTCATGGATTTTAAAATTAGAAAGATCCATTCCCATAACCTTGCAATTGAGAATGGTACCTAAAAGATCACAATTCAAAACAATTCTAGTGCCTTCGACACAACTCCAAATTTCATCCTCATTTCCATGATAAAATCCTCGGTTTAAATTAGCGTAGAAAATTTTGATAAGATTTGGATAGCAAACAAAATCATTTTGAGAAGCATCAATAAGACTAAGAACTCCATTGTTTGCAAAAAGAGAATCAAGTTCATAAGAAGAGAAATCTTGAAAAATAGCAAACTTTCTAGGATGGACTTTGACATAATTAGCATAATTGATGTATGCTTTTACTGCCTCTGGATCATTGAATAATTTCTCTTTTATTTTTCTGGAAATTCTCATGGTGGAGGGGTTGCTTGAAGAAGCCATTAAAATAGAGAATAGAGAGCTTGGAATTTTGAAAAGAGAGTTTGAATTTGAAGATGAGAGTGAAAAGATATGATAAAAGATAGCGAATAAATAGATTCTCAAAGGACATATTCTCTGGTCAAAAGGTAGCTTTTCAGGGAATTGAATGAAGTAGTGGAGGGAAATTCAAACATTTGAATTCAAATTTTGAAATTCAAATTCTGGTATCCATGTCGACATCATGGTAGGGACCATATCGACATGTGCCAGTGAATTTTGATAATTTATTTTTCCTAAGTTCTGTAAAATATATATAAATATACTTATTATTTTTGATGTCTATATATATATCTGAAATATTTATAGTACATTTCAGAAAATTATACTATTAAAAAATAATAAAAATAATAAGATAATAAGATAATAGTAAAAAATAAAAAAATAAAAAAATAAATTTTAAAATTCAAACAACACACCAATTCAAAATCAACCAATCAAGCAATCAAGCAACTAATTCTAAACAAGCAATTTCAACCAATTGTATTGTAAACGTGTACCTTTTTCTGTGTCCGTTTCTTTGAATTCGTCGGAGTCGTGAACAGCTGTGAAACGCAAATTCGAATTATCTGTCTTCTAATCATCATCACTTGAGGACGAGTCTGAGTCCTCTAGAGTAGCAGTAAATGCAAGCTTTCGTTTCTTTGCTAGATCATTGTTCATATGAGGATTTTGCCTATCTGGATACTGACAGTCTCTTTTGAAATGGCCTGGTTCATCACAGTTGTAACATTTGACATTATTAGGCACTACATTCTGATTTCCAGAGTTCTTATAGTTGTTTCTCTTGAGATTATTCATCTTTCTGTATTTTAGGAATTTCCTAAAATATCTGGTCATAAAGGCTATCTCTTCATCATTATCGCTGTTTGAGTCTGATCCATCGGTCAATGCATTGAATGCCATTGATTTCTTTTCAGATGCTTTGTTTTCTCTTCTCCCGATCACTTGAACTTCATACGACATTAGATTTCCAATTAGTTCTTCTATCTTTAAAGTACTGATGTTATTTGCCTCTTCGATAGCAAGTGTCTTTTGATCCCATTCTAGGGTAAGAGAATTTAAAATCTTTCTGAATTGATCTTCTTCAGAAAATTCATTTCCCAAAGATATTGGAGAATGCACAATATCCTAAAATCTACTATACATATCTGAAATAGACTCATTAGTATTCATTTTAAATAATTGAAACTGATTTGTGAGCATGGAAATTTTGGTCTGTTTAACTTTGCTTGTTCCTTCGTGAGTAACTTGCAAAGTTCTCCAAATTTCATATGCAGACTTACAAACTGACACTCTATTGAATTCATTTCTATCTAGTGAACAAAACAAAATATTCATTGCCTTAGAATTATTTTGTGCAACAGTCTTTTTCTCAGCAGTCCACTGTGCAAAATCAGTTGTGGGTTTAGAATATTCAGTTTGTGTAATATTCCAAGTATCTAATCCTATAGATTGTAAGTATATTTTCATCCGACATGCTCAATATGCATACTTACTGCCATTAAAAAGTGGTGGTCAGACAGTAGAATGACCTTCTACAAATGAACTAGCGACAGGAATACTAGTGTTAGCAACAGTACCAGTGGTAGCCATTTTGAAAACTTTTCAAAAATCAGATTATGAAACTTTGAAAACCTTGCTTCGATACCAAATGAAAGAAATGCAGATTGCGGATCTTAAGGCTAGGATTAACACTAAAGGGGCTGAATAGTGTTTATAAAGAATTACTTAATATTTTTGAGTTTATGTTAATTTAGACACAGATGTATGCAATCTACAGATACAGGGATAATCACAGAAACAAACACAGATGCAGAAAGAAAATAAAAGTAGTAAAGTAAAGAACACACAATATTTTATACTGGTACGGAGTTACCCTACATCCAGTCCCGTAACACAAGTACAGATTTCCTTTCAAAAGAAATTGTATAATTACACCCTCGATTTCAAGGTTACGAGGTACACCCTCCAGAATTTCAATCCTCTGGGTAGAGATACTTGATTTCTAGGCCACAAGTTTACCCAATTGATTTACCAAGACTACAATCACACCTTTTCTCACTTGATTGATTTTCAAGGCCACAATCACACCTTTTCTCGCTTAACAGATTACAAAGAAGTCTATAACTCTTAATAGCACTGAGAACCTTGTTGAGATAGTGATAGAGAATCAAAATAGAAGTAATCGAGTATGATTCAATATGGATTTCAGCAGAGGAATGGTAAGAGTATGTATTAAGAAATGTGGAAGAAGAAGAGGAGTGAGAAACCAGAAAATCTGATGTAAAATTCATTGAAACTAACCCCTATTTATAGAAGAACAACAGCCATGTCCATTCATGAAGAGTTATGGCGAATAGACACTTCTTTTGAAATTTAAATTTTGAACTCAACTAACACCATGTCGACATGATCACCATAGGCATGTCGACATCCCAAAGCAATTTTTGATGATTTGATTTTCTTAGAAAATAACCTTTATCTTATATTAAAACTATTTTAAACTTTTCTAATATACTTGACTATAGTTAAAATTCATAAGTAAATATAGAGAATAATATATATATTTAATTTAACTATAATTTTATATTTAAATCTTAAGTATAAATATTTAAAATTTAAATATATTATTTTAAAAGATAGTTTAAAATCAGGAGTAATTTTGACTTTGAAATTAAAGATAATTTTGAGGCTAAAATTATTTAAAATCAGGATAGAGGTTTTTGATGCTTTTAAAAGGAAGGTTTTGAAAACATTTTGAAAACATGATATAATTTTGAAAAATCATTTAGAATAAAAAGTTAGCGGATACAAAACAATGTTCCACTAGATTTTTCGTAGGTTCCATCCTACTTAGGGTTCCATCCCTTTAACAGGCTCGAAGTGGATTCCATTCCATGAACAAATTGGATTTTAAGATGCCAGTGCTTTTCTATGAGTTTTAACAAAATTTCTAATTAAAGAATAAATTACTTTAATTCTTGAGCTCTTAATATTCTTGATACTCGTGAGTCTTGAATCTTGATATTTTGAATCTATATACTGTACAGTCTTCATTCTTAATCCTGCATGGTTAAATCCTGCATATACATATTTATCTAAATTTATAATGTTAGTGTTTATATTTTATAATCTATTCTAAGGTTGTTGTCATCAAAACCATCATCTCACGGACTAACACTTCTAATAAAGGAAAATGTATGTGGGGATAAATTAAATGATAATATACATATATTAATTTATAATTGATGCAATCAGTTAATTAAGAAATTAATTAAAGATATTAAGTAAGCGTTAATTAATAAAAGAGGAAAACTTTTATGTCAATTAATTGGGTAATTAATTGGTAGTTTAAATGTACAACTAATAAATGCATGATTGAGTGACGCATAAGAATAAATTTGGATATCGATTAAAATGGGAAAAAGTGTCAATTAATTAATTGGCAATTAGTTGAGCTTTTTAAAAAGGGTGTCAATTAATCAAAGAATATGCCCTTCTTACAATAGCTAATAATGTAACCTAATTATTTTGAAGAAAACGCCAATTATAAGATTATTTGCTTCCAAGTTAAAAAGAAAAGAAAACGAATTGGAATGCGTGTAAAAATCAAACAGAGCGATTAAGTTTATGATGAAGGTTGGTTAATAAGAATAAATTAAAAAAAATACTTTTAAATACAATCAATTAATAGAGGTATTATTGACATGTTCAAATAGGTAAGAAATTTAACATATAAGAATCAATTAATGTAGGATATACATACATATACATACATACATACATATGTATGTATGTATGTATGATCTAATTAATTGGATAATTAATGGGAGAATCTTATTTTGAAGGAAACGTGAATTAATATGATCGTAAAATAAAGGAATAAATGAATAACATTAGAGAATTATACATTGTAAGCTAACGTAAACAAATCAATACATGATGCGGAGGATTGGTTTAGGGTTAATCAGATGTTTCATAGTTGTTTGATAAATTGAACGTAACTTAACCCTAGGCCACACTATTTTCTCCGAATCAGCTGCAGTCATTTACAGCAAACTCCTCTTCTCTTCTCCATGTTCCTTTCTCCTATGTCAATCAAATCTTTCCCTAAATAAGAAATAAAATTAAGCAAGCAAATACATACAAGCAAATTAGAGAATTGCGTAAACAAACCAAGGAATTTACGGCAAATTAAATTAAGGGAAAAGCGGAGAAAAGCATAGCAATCTAAAAGGGATAGAGATTGAAGCTAAGGACGACATATGAGTGGATTTATTTATATATCTTTTAAGTTTATGGTATACTATCATTAAATTCCCGTTTAGATAATTTTATTCAATAATTAATCCTATTAATTAAGTTATGCTAAACTATAAGGAATTTATAGTTTATTTACAATATCAGTTATTTACATCTGTTTCTACGTTTTGGATTTCTATGCAATGGTCATTCTTCTTCTATTTTCTCCTCTTTATTTGCGTATGGATTAGAATAGATTAAGCGTGAATATGGATTAAATAATTAAGAGTACTAAAATGAAAGAAATAAGATGTAAAGTAAAAAAAAAGTTTGAGGAATGGAATTACTGTAATAAATTACGTTAAAATGAGAAAAGTTTATTAATCTAATAACTGGATTTGGGATTAACTAAAAGTTTAATTGGTTGGTTTAGAAAATATGATACATTTTTATAATTTAATATTTAAATGACAACAATGAACGTAATTGCTAGAATAAAAGAAAGAAAATGAGAATTAGTGTAAAATAGAGAAACCACTTTATTTTACACTATTCCAAAATAGTACAAGAAATACCCAGCAGTTACGGATTATTGTTTATAGTATTATTTAATATTAAAATATGAAAATGGATTTATAAATATAGTTTTCATAACCAAACAAATAAAATAGAATTACTTCCTAGAATAGAAGACAATAAAGCAAAGTATGACAAGAATCAAGTAAATTATTAGGTAAGAACTTGAAGCTGTAAATGATAATGAATCTAGGTCTGCACTCACTGCGTAGACTATTTAAGAAGATAGTTGTTATGATAAGTGAATTATATAATATATGAGCATATTCTATATCATATCAAAAGAAGGCAAATTAGAACAAGAAAGAAATGCTGGAATTATGTACAGACTATAAAAGAAGAGAAAATGACAATTACAAATAGAATTATAACATAGGTTATAATTAAGTAATAAGAACGGAAAAGCATACTTTGAGACTTTGAATAAATTAATGAGCAATAATAATAGTAGAAGCTTATTTAAATAATTTATATTCAGTCAACAAGCAAATAAAGCAGGAATGATAAAAGAGGCTTATTTTTATGAACTTAAGATTTATATTAAGTTAAATAAGCAAGATAGTGAATGTGGCTCACATCAACATCATTCCCTGTTAAATAAATGGAAATCTCACAATAGATAGAGGTGAGACGTAGGTAATAATGTGCTAATTAGAGTAAATAAGTAGCTAACAGAATATGAAAGTAAACTAAATGCGAATTAAAAAATTAGACTTAGGGTCTAATAAAAGAATTGACATGCGTTTGGAGTAGCCCAAAGGATGAAGCGTCTAACGAAGCAGTTCATCATGGATTTCCGAAATGGAGAAGCACGTCGAACTTAGTATTTTTGGGTTTCAAGGAAGTACGAAACTTCAATGGGACGTGAGGATACTCTAGGATGGCCCTCTGGGTAGGCCTAACGAAGCTGCACCCCTGGAGGTAGGTCTGTAGGCGTTCCATCAAGAGAGTATGCCTTGACTGCATTTGCATCGTAGACCTAACAAAGCAGAAATTTGTAGGCAGTCAAAAGGGTTGGTGTTCGGAGTAGAGTTTTCATATATCTAGTACTTGCAAGTAGGTTAAGGATAGTTTCATGCGGATATCGGCCAGCATCAAGACCAAGAGTGATTTTGAGAAAGACTAGGGTTAAACCAAAATGCCAATGATTCTTTCACTATTGAGACATTGTATGAGGGACACCTCCATTTGGATGTTAGATTGTTTGCAGTGAGGCACAGCCACTTAATTCTTTAGAAGTCTTTCGGTTAGATGATGGGTGGCTGCATAGGGCCATATCCACGATGAAAAAGAGACAGACCAACTAGAATATCTATTGTAGGCCTAATGATGTAGTCCTTTACAGAAATAGAAAATCCATGACTGAATTCCGTACAAGCTAGACCTCGTTGGCAGGATTCAAATAGTAGACAGAATGATTACATGGTCCTCAATGTACGCATTAGGTGGTACATTGTGAATGTCCGAGCACTGGCATAGACTAGTGCGGACGTGATTTACGTTTTAATAGTAAGTAGTAGAGCATCTATATTGTAGGCCTTAAAAAGCAGTCCTTTACAGATGTAGTTGTGGAATGCTCATGGAGCAAGACGATGGAGTATTTGTATTGTGGGCCTTACGAAGCAGTCCTTTACAGATATAGCTATGTAGCAAGATGATGGAGCCCTTTTGGAGGAGGATATGAAAGGTACTATGGGTGGTACTTAGGACCAATATGGTCATTGGGCATATAACTACATATATGTATATATTAGTTATTCGGTTTTAATCTACTATGGAGTAGATTGGCACGGTTTACTAACCGAGCAAGAGTATTGTAACCTAATGAACCTAGTATAAGAGTAAATGGAAATAAAATGATATATGTAGAATTAAACCTAGAAGTATATAATTTATTCGTTCATCAGAACTTTTGTTCTGACCCGCTCCTCATAACATCCTACAGGTTAGGTAGACGGTAGAGACTTCTCATCTTTGTGACACTTGTTTAGAAAGTGTTATCATTTGATGAGTATTTATTTACTGTTATATTTTAGTCAATTCCACTGTGAGCTAAATTACCGTGCTCTAATATATTTGTCTTTGACTATTTGCAGGATACTAGATACCCAACTCGAGATTCAGTGAGTTTGGTTTTTAGCATTTTTGTGAAAAATCCAAGCCACTGGAATTCGGGTTGTTACACATTATAAATCCAATAACCAACCATTCCAGCATATAATCAACCAATCAATCATAATATGGCATAAAAACAACATATGATTTAGGTTTAATCATAAATTGAAACAAACATACAATTGTGAGATGGATAACTATTATTCACCTTGAATAAATAAAGTGATTGAGATTTAACCGTTGATTTGATCCCCTCAAGCTTTATCTTTTGATTTCCTAGTTTTTTCGCTTCTTAATTCTCCTAGCAATGGCCTGCTTTCTCTTTGTTTTAGTTTATATGAAGTACGTGAATCAGAAAGTGAGAATGGAAGGGTTTATGTTTAGGAAATATGGCTTTTTTCTATTTTCCCCTCACATTATTCATCCTTCTTATTTAAGTTATAATCAATCTTATTAACTCGTTAAGTAAGGCACGACCTATTTAATTATCAAATCTTATTCTTCTTATCTCAATAAAATATTTTATTTAGTATCTAACTAAATATCCTAAATAATGTTATTTTAAATTAAAGGTGTTACAAACTCCCCTCTTTAAAGAATATTTCTTCAAAATTACGATAAGGCACATAATAAACATATAACACAGTTATAAAACATACCATCATAAAAAATCATGATAAGTATCTCTTATCCCATCCTCTATTTCCCAAGTGCAGTCTTTTTCATTGTCACTTCATTGAACTTTCACTAATTTGACTATCTTTTTCCTTAACTTCTTTTCATCCCTAGCTACAATACGAACTGGATATCCAACCAAAGTCATGTTCGGTTCCAACGCTAAATCATCCAATGAAATCGGAGTGATAGTAGTCTCTGGATCACGAACACACTTCCCAAGATTTGAAACATGAAGAACATTGTGAACTCTTGCCAAAATGCTTGGTAACTCTATCCTATTAGCGAGTTTCTCTTCCTTTCTATGATAGGAAATAAACCAATAAAACTAGGTGCCAATTTCCCTGATTTCTCAAATTGGAGTACACCCTTCATCAGTGATACCTTGATAAAAACATGATCTCCAAATGAGAACTCCACGTCCTTAGGTCTCTTATATGCATAGATTTCTATCGAGACTAAGCTTTCTTCATTCTTACTTGCATCAACTCAATATTTTCTATGGCTTCTCTTACCATATCCGGAACTTGAACTAATCTATCTTCGGTCTCTAACCAATATACAAGAGATTTATGTGGCCTTCCATACAAAGCTTCAACAGGTGTCATCCCTATACTAGTTTGATAACTATTATTATAGGAAAATTTGACTAAGTGTAGACGGTCGTCTCATGATCCTTCAAAATCTAATGCATATGCTCTTAACAAATTTTCCAAGATTTTGTTAACACTTTCCATTTTCCCATCAGTTTGTGGGTAGTAAGCAGTACTCATTTTGAGCTTGTTGCCCGAAACCTCTTATAGACTCTTCCAGAATTCATTGGTGAATAAAGAATCTCTGTTGCTGACTATATTACTAGGAATCTCATGTATTATGACAATATTCTTCATGTAACTTGCCAAAACATATGTCGTCCTCTTGTCGAATTTACGAGAATGAAATGTGCACTCTTTTACAATCTATCCACCATAGCCCAAATACTCTCGTTCTCCTATTCGACCTTGGCAACCTCGTCAATGGAATCCATAGGTATAGAATCCTATTTCTATACTGGTATATCTAAAGGTTGAAGCAAACCACTTGGCTTCTAATGCTCAGCTTTCACTTGTTGGCAATTTAGAAATTGCTTTACCCATAAGCCCACATCCCTTTTCATAACTTCCTAGAAGAAACTTCTCTTTATTTCCTCGTACATCGTTGTTCCTCTAGGATGAATGTTAAACTTCGATCGATGACACTCCCTAAGAACTTCCTTCCTAAAGTCTTCCATATCCGAAACACACAATCATCGCTTTTTTCTCAACCATTCATTTTGATCATGGTAAAAATCTTTCAAATCATCAATCTTAGCTCCACCTTTGAGTCTTTTGATTCGTTCAGCTAATAATGGATCATCTCCCTGTTTAGAAGCAATCCTTTTGATTATTGCTGTCGAACTTCCAAATAAGACAATATAGCAGTATGCTGACTAGAACTAGCCGTCGACCTCAACTGCACGCTACAAGTAGTCAATGCTTCTAAATATTTCCACTCTGCTAACATTGCTAATACTACTTTTTGATTTTTTTTGCTAAATGCATCAGCTACTTTGTTTCATTTCTCTAGCCTATAGTCAATATCAAATTCATAAGCTGTTATGAACTCTAACCACCTCTGTTGTCTCATATTCAACTCCTTCTGAGAGAATAAATATCTCAAAGATGTGTATAAAACTTGAATCTTTCTCCCAAAAGGTAATATCTCCACACTTTCAAAGCAAAGATTAATGTTTCCAACTACAAATCGTAAGTCGGATGCCTAACTTCATGCGGTCTAAGCTGGCGAGAAGCGTAGGCAATCACTTTACCTTTTTGCATCAACAGACCTCCTAATCATGTTCCATATGCATTAGTACACACCATTAAATCTTGATTCCCATTCGGAACAACTAATATGGGTGCCTTAGTCAATAAAAATTTTAGCTTCAGGAGCGCCTCCTTACATTTATCGATCCTATAACAACCCATAAATTTTAAACGGTTTTTAATAACGTATTTAATTGAATTTTTGAGAAATTTTAAATAATAATATTTTGAAACAAAAATTTAATGTTTGGAATACATATATTTAAATATAGAAGATGGTAAAGTTTCATCTGATTTTATGAAGTTTATTTCACTGTGAAATTCTTTTAAATTCAGGTCAGTTAATAATTGTTGATAATAAAATATTTTTTCAAACCTGAATATTTTTACAAAGAAAAATTCTAAATCATCTTCTGACTAAGACGTCATTTTTGTTTTTTTTTTTAAATTCGGACTTTTTTAGCTCCGTCGATCTTATTTTTCTTGCGTTTTGCTGCATTTTCCGCTAGTAGAAAATTCGAATCTTTATAATTAAATCTTACCATCTGTATATGTATACCGTTTTGATCGTCTCGTCGTGCTGATCTCAATGGTATATTTATTTCTGTATTTTGAAAACCGGTACGCGACGGAAGTAATAACTGTTCGTTGTAAAGATACCATTAACCTAAACGGCGACTTATCTTTTTCCTTTACGTTTCAAGTATGAAACGTGCGGTCCAATCAGCAATAAATTGCTTTAATTTCTCAACTAAATCTTAGAGTGACTGTTCCCATCCTATAATTATTTTGAAAATCGAAACGTATAGATTTGTATACGTTTACATTCATTTTGGTCAGATCATTTCTTCTGTTTTAAAGTAATATAATTTATTTATTTTGAAAACGGTTGCATTGTGAAACACATCTCTTCCAAATCTTCACGGTGCAGCCCAAACGATATAATAAATTTCTTTAATAACGTTGCT
This sequence comes from Allium cepa, assembly GCA_030765085.1. Classification (NCBI taxonomy): domain Eukaryota; kingdom Viridiplantae; phylum Streptophyta; class Magnoliopsida; order Asparagales; family Amaryllidaceae; genus Allium; species Allium cepa. Next base: position 209,551,977 of record CM060940.1, on the reverse strand, counting down.
GAATCAACGGTCATTTCAATTTATTATTTATTGTACATTTCCTTTTTGCTTAAAATTTGGCTACGTAAACATTAATTCAAAAATAGAAAGAAATCATTCGTTTTCTGTAGCCACTTCATTTGCTTTTATTTTTCAGCTTAATCTAAGATACCCGTTGCTATTAAAATCGTTACTTTTCTATAATATTCATTCCTACTTTCACTGACCTTTTATTTCTTCATTTTTCCACCGTTTAAATATATATATATACATAATGGTTATTCGTTTTATTTTATTCAGTAATTAGCGTGACTCTTGCCATTTACACCGTACCATATTTGACTGTCGATTTTCGTTCAGCATTCTTATTTTAAAAATAAAACGTAGAGTAACGTTGCCTTCACATTTAATTGTTGAATATGCGCTTATATGATTTTTGTTTGATGATAATAAACATATATACATTCGTTTAAATGTATTTGATAATATACTATTTATTTTTCACAGATTAAATAAATATTTGCTGAATAAAATAAATAACACGGAATTTGAATTCAAACGAATATTTTATTCAAATAAATATTTATTACAACTTTGAATAGTACAATTTCAAGCTCTCACTATAACTATACAACTTTGATTACAATTACATCACATTACATATTTACAGTTCACCTCACTACATATCACTCACACTCGTATTTATCTTCAACTCCATTCCAGTTTGAATCCGGCATCTGAGAAATCTGCAAAAATATAAACTAACGCAATAAAATTGAAAAAGAAATATTTTTGCAATTCAAAAATAAAATATGGTTTTTGAAAATATGATTTGCCTCAGTTATTTGGGTTGTTCGTCATAATTTAAATTTGAATTCATCATACACGAACAACTTGTGACATACACAGTGTATTACTGTATATGCCACAAGGCCGTGCACGCCGATATATACACTTGATTGATTTACAGGGACATGCGAGCACAGGTCAAACCCAAATGAAAAACCGGGTTCAACTCACGTGCAATAACATTGAAAATCACGACACGAGCATAAGGTCAAACCCGAGCTGTGAAACTGGATTCAACACAGAATGAAGACAAGTACACTTGAACAAAATGAACAAGTGGAGCATCTGTGTAAACTGGGCAAGTATGGTCAAGCACAGTTGAAACTCAAGCAAATGAAAACATCACAGTGACATGCTACAACTTCAAATGTGCAAGTGCTAACCAGAGTAAAGTCCAACACAGTTACAACTGACTACATGCAGGAGAACAAACACAACACTGCAGGCTCAAGGAGATAGGGTCGACCAAAAATCCAAATGCACAAATGAACAGCTAAGGATAAGAGGTCAATACAACATAAAGAGTGCAACAGGTTATACTACAGAAATGAACACAGTAGGCATGTACAAACTGTAGTGAATGCAGATGGTAAACCAGAGATCAGACAAGACTAAACGAGCAAGGCATAGCTACTGCACAACAACATGAATGAAGACTACAGGTCTCGATGTAAATGAAATGCACATGATAACATCACTGCAAATTATTCATTCAATAGGCAACAAAGAATGGCAAGACACAAGACATGGGGGCACTGGACTACAGCTCGACCAAATGGCCAACATGATCAAGAAATATAACATGCAGTGTTGTGCAAACACAAATGGAATGCAACAGTGAAGCTCAATATCATCAGAGAGCATATGGAAGGGTCAGACCAACAATGGAACAATAGTTCATATGAACAAGTGTACAAATACAAAGACCAGTGATATAACTCAGGTGCAACAACCATGGTCAAGTCAACATAAACAATGTCAAACTCAAATGAACACTACAAGTCAGACAAAGCCAAACTGCAACACTGCTTCACTAATTCATGACAAATGGAGTATATATATATGAACTCAGACAAAAGTCAGAGAGTAGTTCAAGTGATGAAGTACTACAACTCAAAGAGCATCAAAATGCAAATCATGGAAAGGAAACTACAAAAATGTTATACACAGCAACAACCATCAAAATCATACAAGACAAGATGCAGTGAAGCATGTACATAGGCCACTGTTGAAACAACTCATATACAAGAACCATTGAATAACATGGCAGTAAGGATGTAATGGCTGTGAACAGCAAGAGGCATGCAAGCATCAAGCTGCAGTTTTCAAAACAAATGACCAAAGTCGAGTATGCTACAAAAATAGCAAATCAATTTTATCAAGCATCAGAATTCAAAGCCGTGGATACAATGAACAAGTCAAAATTGACCAAGTTAAAAATCAACACCGTGGTCATAACGAAATAATTCAAAACCGTGTCAACCAAGGAGTTGAAATTGATGCCGTGAACATCAAGTAAGCAAGCATCACAAAATATATACGAAGTGACAAAGTCAGAGAGATCATAATCGTTCAAGGATAATCATACGGCAGAAAAAAAAATTTGACAAATTCAAATCATCAGAACGAACGAGAATATAGGAATTCGATTCCTATTTAAACATAATCATCATCGGCATTTAATCTATCGAATTCCAAAAAGCATAAAATCAGTAAAAGAAAAAGCATACAATTACATACCGAAGAAGGAATTCGATCAACGAAGCAGCCGCAAAGAGCATCGAAGTCGAACAAGTATCAAAGGTCGGCGCTTCAATTTGAAAGCCCTACTTTGCATCAAAGGGACGAAGCCCCAATTTGATCAAGGACGAAGCCCTAAAAAGGAACGACCGCCATTACAAACAGAGAAATAAAAGAGACGGGTCAAATAGCAAAGGAGGCCGACCTACTTTCAAAGGGAGTTTGTTTTAAGGGGTTTTTTAAATTTATAATTAGGGTTCAATTTTAATTTTAATTGTTTTTTATTTTAAACTGTTTTATCTCTTTCTAGTCGTGTGACTAGGGTACAAACTACGTGTTGTAGTTTGGGAATTCGCAACTCGTAGTTGAGTTGTGGCAGGGTTTTGAGCGTAGAGTTAGATTAGTCAATAGCGGGTATAGCGAGTTTACGTGTGTAAGCGAGGGACTATCTAATTTCTAGTAGAAACCTTGGGGGCAGCACGTAGGCAGGGTTTTGCCGAAGCTGGGTAAATTCTGCGTTGTTCTGTTTTATTCTGTTATTTATATTATGCGATATCTGTGCTGCTATTCTGTGATCTGAATTGAAATTAATTAATAAGCTTCCGCGATTAATTTTTATAATTTACACTATCACCCTATTCACCCCCCTCTACGGTGAAATCGATCCTACAAGTGGTTTCAGAGCTAGGAACAAAAGCCATTTTTGTTTTAAAAATTTGTTTTTACAAAAACCAATTTTTGTTTAAAAATTCGTGTTTCAAAAATCAATTTTTGTTTTAAAAATTCGTGTTTCAAAAAATCGGTTTTTGTTTTTAAAAATTTGAATTTTTTAAAATGGCTTCTTTTAATAATAATTTTGAGGGTCGTTCCAATATTATTCCTTCTATTTTTGATGGAACAGATTTTTTGAATTGGAAATTGAAAATGGAATTTTATTTAAAATCTGTTAATATTAAATGTTGGGATATTATTGAAAATGGGTGTGATATAACAGATAAGAAAATTATCTCGATTAATGCTATGGCTATGCATATATTATTTCTCATATTAATCAAGATAATTTTAATTTCATCTCTCATTGTGAAAATGCACAGGAAATTTGGAATACTTTAATTGCAATATATGGTGCAACAGTCAACAGCAATGAGAAGTCCTCCACAACCGACTCAGTTGAAGAAATGTGCTTAATAGGATTTGTAAAAAGCAGTTGTGATGAGGATGATGATGATGGAGCAGCTGAGCTGGCGTTAATAATGAAGAAATTCAAAAGATGGAACAACAAATACGGAAACCCAGCTCTAAATCAAAAATTGAAAAGCAGAATAATTAAAGCACTAGACAACTCTGAAGAACACAGGATCATCTGCAACAAACCCGATGATATCAAGCCCAATTATCCCCGATTTCAACTCGACAAAGAAAAGAATTCAAAAAGGAAATTTGCAGCCACGTGGAATAAAAGCGATAGCAGTGAAAGTGAGAAAGCAGATATATGCCTTCATGGAAATATAACCGATAGCGACGATGACGAGCCAAGCGAGGTATCAAAACTTACTCACTCTGAATTACTTATTTATTTCCATGAAGTAAATGGCTGTTTTGAAAGACTTAGGGAAAAATACGCTAAACTTGAATCACAAAAAGACACTTTGATAGATTTAAATAAACAACTTGACCAATTAGTTAAAACCTATCAAAGTAGGATCCCTAAGTGTGATAAGTGTCCAACATTCGAAGATGAGAATAAAAAATCAGAAATTAAAATTAAATCGCTTGAAAATGAAATTCTGATTTTAAAAGAGAGTGAAAATACTAGAAGAGAGAATTCTATTAAAAAGTGCACACAATTGTTAAACGAAAATGAATCTCTCAAAACACAAGTCCAACAATTGTCAACGACTTTAGATAAATTTTCAAAAAGTGAAAAATCGTTGAATATGCTACTAGGAAAGCAAACTGTTAATACGGTTAGACAAGGACTTGGATATAATAATTCGAAAATTGTTGAAAGCAATATTAATCAAGTTAATTCTATGTGCACAATTTGTAGAAAATTTGGACACGATCACAATAATTGTTGGTATAGACCCAAACATGTGAAAACTACACCGATTTGGGTTCCAAAAGGCAAAAATATAAAATCTCTCAAAGTTAAACAAATTTGGGTGCCAAAGGGAACAATTATAAATAGTTTTGGTTCTACACAAAATTATTTTTCAAAGTTTTCTGCCACTAACAACCATGGACCTATAAAAACAAATAGGTCACATAAATCTTTTCCCGTGTAGGTGTGGTGGCAGGCTAAGGAACAACAATAGATTTCTCTGGATTTTTTGGCTGTTCCAGAAACACAACGGACGACGAAGCAAAGTTCCTTAGCCTAGTATAAAGGTGACAGAATCACAAACGGACAACAACGAAAATATCGTAAAGGTAAAACGGGTAAAGGTATATTTATTTGAACGATATATTAAATGTGATAATCTGCACCATATTCTGAATTAAAATCAGCCAATATTGAGATAATGAAAAGATGATGATTTTGATTCTGATTTTTTTTTAAATAGTTGGCCAATTATATTCTTATGCCAAAAACACTATAAAAATTTCTAGATTCTTTGAATTACTTCATATATATCATTTTGGACTAAAAATAGTGTTTTGTTGGATAATAATACATTTGGTTATAATTCGGCTAACTCTATATTCACGGTTTTCGATTATTTACACGGCTTCATTTAAAATTCAAAAGAATGTCATTTAAATTGCTGTAAAAATTGAGTTCGAAATTTTTGGTGCATACTTCATGGTTTGGTCAATAAAATTCAATTGATGATAATTTTGAGTGAAAGAGAAATTCAGATGCAGATTACACTGGTAATCTAGTTGATAGAAAAATTACTAGTGAAACGTGATTTTTTGTTGAGACATTTAGTAACTGCATCGTTTTTTCAAAGAAAATATCTGCATATTTTTCATTTCAAATAATTTTCAAATAGCAGAAAATTTTCTTATAAAATCCCCTGGAGAAAATCATTTTTGGCCATAGGTTCAGATTAGTCATTTTTGAAAAATTAATTTCATAATTATTTTTGAATTTGATTTTAAATGACTATTTTGACTAATCTGACTCCCTAATGTTTATCGAAAAGAAAAATAGTGATTGAAAAAGTGATGAGTGTTAATGTTGATCAAATATTATGACTCGAGACGGTATAATTAATGAATTTCTTTAGAAATTTAAACAAGAGTTACAAAACTGTTTGTTGGTAAAAATTCCATGACCATCTCTATATCTATCATATTTCTAACGACCATCACTCATCAAAATTCTATATAGTTTGTCGATATGTGGTACTTTAAACAGGAATCGTTCGTTTTTCATTTTCACATTTTTTTTAAAAAATAAATAAATAAATAAATACCAAAGTATTCACTCTCATTTAAAAGTCCTCACGGTTATGCATGGGTGAATTACTTGGAATTTGTTATGTGCTTCCATGCTCATTTAAAAGTCCTCACGCTTATGCATGTATGGAACGCATATCAAAAGTTGACTTGTAAAATAAACAAGTCGATTCTAATCCCATTTAAAAGTCCTCACGGTTATGCGTGGTTTGAAGATACTTGAATTCATTTTTTTTAAAAATAAAATTGGAATACTACTAATCTCATTTAAAAGTCCTAACGGTTATGCATGGTTAGTAGATATTCAAATTCCTGATATAAATATACCACAAATAGACACAACTGTATGATTTTATATGATGACATCATTTCCATCATTCTAAAAGTGGAATATGCGCCTAACAAAACATTTATGATTTTTGTTTGACTTTTTATCGAAATTTAATATTTATATTCAATTGAGTTTTAATGTTGGATTGATATCGATTACTTTATCTCTATTTTCTCTAACACTATTATTCTTTTGCTGATAACAAAAGGGGGAGAGAAAAGTTAAGATTTTGTCAAATAAATTCAAGCAAAGGTCAAATAATTTTCTATTTGCATCTAGACTCATTTGCATATTTTTATTTGTATGCATATATGTAGGGGGAGCATCATGTAGAGAGGAAGCATTTAAATAGGGGGAGCAATTAGGATATATCAATGATCAAATACATTTAACATATTCAAAATCTTAAATATATGTTTGTTATCATCAAAAGGGGGAGATTGTTGAATATGCGCTTATATGATTTTTGTTTGATGATAATAAACATATATACATTCGTTTAAACGTATTTGATAATATACTATTTATTTTTCACAGATTAAATAAATATTTGTTGAATAAAATAAATAACACGGAATTTGAATTCAAACGAATATTTTATTCAAATAAATATTTATTAACACTTTGAATAGTACAATTTCAAGCTCTCACTATAACTATACAACTTTGATTACAATTACATCACATTACATATTTACAGTTCACCTCACTACATATCACTCACACTCGTATTTATCTTCAACTCCATTCCAGTTTGAATCCAGCATCTGAGATATCTGCAAAAATATAAACTAACGCAGTAAAATTGAAAAAGAAATATTTTTGCAATTCAAAAATAAAATATGGTTTTTGAAAATATGATTTGCCTCAGTTATTTGGGTTGTTCGTCATAATTTAAATTTGAATTCATCATACACGAACAACTTGTGACATACACAGTGTATTACTGTATATGCCACAAGGCCGTGCACGCCGATATATACACTTGATTGATTTACAGGGACAGGCAAGCACAGGTCAAACCCAAATGAAAAACCGGGTTCAACTCACGTGCAATAACATTGAAAATCACGACACGAGCATAAGGTCAAACCCGAGCTGTGAAACTGGATTCAACACAGAATGAAGACAAGTACACTTGAACAAAATGAACAAGTGGAGCATCTGTGTAAACTGGGCAAGTATGGTCAAGCACAGTTGAAACTCAAGCAAATGAAAACATCACAGTGACATGCTACAACTTCAAATGTGCAAGTGCTAACCAGAGTAAAGTCCAACACAGTTACAACTGACTACATGCAGGAGAACAAACACAACACTGCAGGCTCAAGGAGATAGGGTCGACCAAAAGTCCAAATGCACAAATGAACAGCTAAGGATAAGAGGTCAATACAACATAAAGAGTGCAACAGGTTATACTACAGAAATGAACACAGTAGGCATGTACAAACTGTAGTGAATGCAGATGGTAAACCAGAGATCAGACAAGACTAAACGAGCAAGGCATAACTACTGCACAACAACATGAATGAAGACTACAGGTCTCGATGTAAATGAAATGCACATGATAACATCACTGCAAATTATTCATTCAATAGGCAACAAAGAATGGCAAGACACAAGACATGGGGGCACTGGACTACAGCTCGATCAAATGGCCAACATGATCAAGAAATATAACATGCAGTGCTGTGCAAACACAAATGGAATGCAACAGTGAAGCTCAACATTATCAGAGAGCATATGGAAGGGTCAGACCAACAATGGAACAACAGTTCATATGAACAAGTGTACAAATGCAAAGACCAGTGATATAACTCAGGTGCAACAACCATGGTCAAGTCAACATAAACAATGTCAAACTCAAATGAACACTACAAGTCAGACAAAGCCAAACAGCAACACTGCTTCACTAATTCATGACAAATGGAGTATATATATATATGAACTCAGACAAAAGTCAGAGAGTAGTTCAAGTGATGAAGTACTGCAACTCAAAGAGCATCAAAATGCAAATCATGGAAAGGAAACTACAAAAATGTTATACACAGCAACAACCATCAAAATCATACAAGACAAGATGCAGTGAAGCATGTACATAGGCCACCGTTGAAACAACTCATATACAAGAACCATTGAACAACATGGCAGTAAGGATGTAATGGCTGTGAACAGCAAGAGGGATGCAATCATCAAGCTGCTGTTTCAAAAGAAATGACCAAAGTCGAGTATGCTACAAAAATAGCAAATCAATTTTATCAAGCATCAGAATTCAAAGCCGTGGATATAATGAACAAGTCAAAATTGACCAAGTTAAAAATCAACACCGTGGTCATCACGAAATAATTCAAAACCGTGTCAACCAAGGAGTTGAAATTGATGCCATGAACATCAAGTAAGCAAGCATCACAAAATATATACGAAGTGACAAAGTCAGAGAGATCATAATCGTTCAAGCATAATCATACGGCAGAAAAAAAAATTGACAAATTCAAATCGTCAGTACGAACGAGAATATAGGAATTCGATTCCTATTTAAACATAATCATCATCGGCATTTAATCTATCGAATTCCAGAAAGCATAAAATCAATAAAAGAAAAAGCATACAATTGCATACCGAAGAAGGAATTCGATCAACGAAGCAGCCGCAAAGAGCATCGAAGTCGAACAAGTATCAAAGGTCGGCGCTTCAATTTGAAAGCCCTAATTTGCATCAAAGGGACGAAGCCCCAATTTGATCAAGGACGAAGCCCTAAAAAGGAACGGCCGCCATTACAAACAGAGAAATAAAAGAGACGGGTCAAATAGCAAAGGAGGCCGGCCTACTTTCAAAGGGAGTTTGTTTTAAGGGGTTTTTTTAATTTATAATTAGGGTTCAATTTTGATTTTAATTGTTTTTTATTTTAAACTGTTTTATCTCTTTCTAGTCGTGTGACTAGGGTACAAACTACGTGTTGTAGTTTGGGAATTCGCAACTCGTAGTTGAGTTGTGGCAGGGTTTTGAGCGTAGAGTTAGATTAGTCAATAGCGGGTATAGCGAGTTTACGTGTGTAACCGAGGGACTATCTAATTTCTAGTAGAAACCTTGGGGGCAGCACGTAGGCAGGGTTTTGCCGAAGCTGGGTAAATTCTGTGTTGTTCTGTTTTATTCTGTTATTTATATTCTGCGATATCTGTGCTGCTATTCTGTGATCTGAATTGAAATTAATTAATAAGCTTCCGCGATTAATTTTTATAATTTACACTATCACCCTATTCACCCACCCTCTAGGGTGAAATCGATCCTACATTAATTGCCAGCGTGACCTTTGTTTTTTCAAAATTTACTCCCTCTTTAACGTTGTTTCCCTGCTTACAAGATATGTTGCCACTCCACCTTTATTTATTTCAATCAGTTACTAAAAAAAATCCAGCTGTTGTAATCTTATAGCCGTTGAGAAAAATCAAACATAACATTTGCATTTATTTTTTTAAAAACGGTCCATATTTTAATGTTTTACTTTATTTGTTTTCATTGCATCCCTTTATATGGCCTGAGAACAGACTCTATCCTTTCTTCTGCAAATTTAAACTACAGAGAGAACAATATATATATATATATATATATATATATATACATAACAAAATTTTGTTCGAAACCATATTTACGTTCCACCTCCTTCTCACTAGTTCAGCCACGCGTTCTCCTTCTCCCAGCCTCTGCCGCTCTCAACAGCTGTGGCCCATTCGTGTATGTGCATGATAATCTTAGGTAACTATAATTATATTTATATAAGTGTTTATAATATATATTACGAGTCATATAGAGTTATGTATTTATAGGCAGTTGTATTTTTTTGGTTAGAAAGTTTTAAAAAGTTATTAAGGTTAGTTTTAGTATATATAATTGTTACATAAAGATTTCACAGGAAAGGTTATATAAAGATGATATATATATAGGTTTGCTTACCGTTATATTATACTTATAAAGTGTTTGTTGCTTATAGAATTTGACATGTCAAGAGGTGAAATATAATATCAGTTTATATAGGTTAGATATAGGTTCAGTTCATATCATTTTCATAGTTGCTCAGTGTTTAAAGTCTACCGTGCTACATATATTAATTATACGTATAAAAATATGCCTTGTTTTGTCACAACATATGTACGAGGTTGCGCCTATATTACAACTTGTTTTTCTCTATTTTTTTACATGTTTTGATTTTCAATATAACATAAAAGTTTATAATTTATTTTCAATGTAGCATAAAAGTTTATAATTTACACGTATAAATATATTTAGAAAGGATCGCTTTATATTAAGGTCACATGGTATTTGGAGAAGTATGTTTAAACTATTTTGTCACTTTCGTTTATATTTTACAGTCCCGGTCCTAGGAGCATTTGATTGTTGGCTATATATTTTGGGTCTAAGTATTTACATTTAAAAGATAATGTTTAAATCTATGTAAAGGAAGGCAAAGTTTTGATGTATAAACTGGGATAGTTTAACATATATAGGCGATGCCATCATTAATTCATACTTTCTATTTTCATCAGTTTTGGTTTATGCATTTAGTAATGCTAACTAAGCTATGCATATATAATTGGTTTTGCAAGATCTATAGTTATATAATATAATATGTCGATTATATGGATTTTTTGTTTACAGTAGTGCTTCACTTTTGGTTTTAAAACATAAATAGTTATATGTTTGGCAAGTTCACGTATTGCTGTTTTGTAAGTTCACGTATAATATGTATGTACTTTTTTATATAGACGAGAACTTGGTTTTCAAATTTTTTTTTATTTGATATAGTACGTTTTGGGATTAACTATTTAATTTAAACAAATATATATTATTTTAAGTGTATGCTTGATTTTTAATAAATGTAAGCTTGATTTATTTATTTATTTATATGTTTGTAACGCTTGTAAATTAAATTTGTGGTGTTTAAACTTAGAATATAAATTTCATATGTATATATAGTGTAGGTGGTTATATAAGTTCGCTTATACCGTTTTTCTTCATCGTTCTAGTTCTGATCTGATCCAATTTCATCAATTCGTGCCAATCAGCTTTGATCGTTGAATTCGTGCCGATTTTGCTTTGCTTGGATTCAAAATTCAATCAATGTCTGTATCAGTGTGCGTATCCATGTCGTTGAATTCTAGCCTCGAAAGGTGAGTAATCACTCAAGATTAATGTTCTTTTATTTATTAAATTTGATTTCAATTGAAATGACACTTGAAATATGCTGCTGTTAGATTTTACATTGCTATATTTGTTATCTGAAATTGTTCACCTACGGAATATGACACCATGTCCTATTGTTTATATTTTATTTAAATTATTGATGATATATGCCTGTTATTTTATTGTATTATCTGTTATCACTCTGCAAGTTCCCTGTAGTTTAGAATTCACTATGGTTTGAAATGATACATACCCAAACGGACTTTAGAATAGGAGAATTTCGTTATGGGTTGAAAAGGTAGACCCAAGCGATTTTCTTTTAATTAAAGTTGGGATTACGGGTTGAAATGATATCCACCCGTATATATTTAGTGTATGGATTGAAATGATAAATATCCGTATCACTTGACCATAGGATATGAAACGTATACAGACACCGCTGGTCCATATATAAATGTTTTGAAAATAATTTCTATGGTTTTGAAAAGAAATATATGGTTTTTAATAAATATTGGTTCTTAAAATATTATACATATAATGATAACTTTATGTATATATATAGATTTAATAATAATATTATTGAGATTGATTTAATTCATAAAATATGTTTAAGTAGTTATGTAGATCTATACGTCGAAATAGATTGTGTAATAATTTGAATAAGTTAAGGTTGAGAAGATAAATTCGAATGAATTGAATGGTATTTAATTAAGAATTCTACTGAATTAAATCGATTTGAACTATTTAAGTTGAAGTTTATGGTTTGATTTGATAACATGATTTTTGATTTAAAGTGATTAAATGGATGTTTCAAGCTTAAACAAATCGAATGGAATATTTGGTTTAAAGATAAATTAAAGTTATTGAAATAATACTGAATTTATTAAGTGAATATCTCAAGACTAAATAATAATGAGGTTAAATCGAGTTCTATAGGAAATGGTTAAATTTAACTTTGAAATGTTGAATATAAAGCTTGAAATATACTGGAACCTAAATGGTTTATTTGAGTTTAGATCTGTTTTTTTTAAATCAATATAACTTTAATTCGTTATTTAGAAAATTGAATTGAATGAAAATTGATAAATTGAGACTGAATTAAATTTTGATGGGAAAGTCAAGTGATTTTTGAAGCGATTTGTGAAATTTGAGGAAATTGCAAATACTTTACTTTATAAATTATTTCATATATACATATGCTATTTTGGAAAATAGATATATTTGGATGGGGAATGATAATTGATTTTGAAGTATAAATAAATTAAATGACCACGATGTTATAGTGTATATTTCTACCTTGTAGATAGTTTCATGGACCCTTAGAGGATGGTTATCCCAAACATCCTTTAAGTTATTTGTATTTCAGTTGATATTTTGCTTGAGTTGGATTTATTGATATAAGAATGTTAATCCAGACTCGAGTGTTTTGTGTTTTGCTTTACGCTCGGGTCAGACTGAGTGATACAGCATTTGAGACTCACCTTCGAAGTTGGAGCTTTGCTTGAAGATCCAGCTATCTATCCTTTCAGTCATCCAGTCGTTTGGTTCAGAGAAGTCATCTGCCCGTACTGGAGACTTCACTGCATCTGGGATATTCTGATGTATTTTATTTCTAACTTTATTTAAATAGTAGCTTCATGAACTACTATTCATTTATTCCGCTGCGTATTATTGTACTACTCTGTATCTGTGATTCTGTGATTGATTTATTTACTGTATATGTTAAATTTTTGCCAAATTTAAATTAACAATTCGGTATTTTGAATTATTCAAGTCGGACATGTATGGTTTTATTGTCGATTTGAATGGTCCCAAATAGTGGGTCGTTACAGGTCCAAACATACTTTACATCCTTCCTTGTTAGTTTAATCATCGGTGCTGCTATACAAGAGAAATTCTTGACGAATCTCTGGTGATGGCCAGCTAATCCAAGAAAACTCTTTATCTCGGTCGCCATCTCAGGTCTCTTCTAATTATTAATAGCCTCAATCTTAGTTGGATCTGCTAACAACCTTTTTTTTAAGACCACATGACTAAGAAACTTCACTTCTATCTTCCAAAAATGACATTTCAAAAACTTCAATTTTAATTGATATTACCCAAACTTCTTAAGCACTATTCTAAGGAGAGTCTCATGCTCTCGCTCATTTCTAGAATATATCAGGATTTAATCTATAAATACTAACACGAACTTATCCAAATGCTCTCGGATGATTCGGTTCACCAAATGTACAAGGAAAGTAGGTGCAATAGTCAACCCGAATGTCATTGCTAGCCACTCTTAAGAACCATTTCTTATTTGATACGCCATCAAAGGAATATTGTCCTCCACCACACAATTGATGGAACCCTATCGCCCAATCCAATTGGCAAAATACTTTAGCTCTACTCAACTGATCAAAAAAATCATCTATTCTTGGTGAGGAATATCTATTCTATATTATCTTCTCATTTAGTTTACGATAGTCAATACACATCCTTAATGACCTATCCGGTTTCTTTATGAATGCCGTGACCACTCCCCAAGGAAAACTGCTTGGTCTAACGACACTCTTTCCTTCTAAGTCCACCATTTATACCTTTAACTGCTTCATTTCAGTAGAAGTTATTCTGTTAGGTGGTCTACGTATTAGTTCGGCTTCATGTAACATCCCCCATTTTGAGGTCCAAAATTAAGTGTTATGGATGCTGCAGTCATATATAGTTATTAATTTCTGGTAAAAAAATACGGCTGTGTTAATCATTTCGATAATACCATAAACACATTAATATGGAAAATTCAACATGGTTTTAAAATAAATTTTCTCATTTCATTTCACAATAAGATTTCAATTTCATTATATAATCCCAATTTGCAAACCACATTCAGAGAAAATATAATACTTTAATATATTCTAGGAGCGATATATAAAGATGCCCCCATGGAGATCAAAGTCAAATATCTGGCATTTAATACAACTTGTCATTACAAAACAAAAGCAGAATCAAAACACATCAGAAATAGATATATAGCTCCTACTAGCTGGATTGCCTCCTATATGTCTCCGGAAGCTTATTCGTCTAATGAGAGCCTAAAAAGCTCATACTCTCAAATTACTCAAATGAGTGCCCAAGTGTTGAAGGGGAAAAAAAACTTTAGGAAAGGAAAAAAGTCTGATTTGAATAATAATCTACCATCTCAAACCAATAGATAACTAGTGAGACCACGCTGTTGTATGGAATGGGTTTCCCTTCAGTAGTACCGGATTAAACATCTTAACCATACACTGTGCTCCTGCATCCATAATGGTTATAACAGAATAATATGATAGTGAATAAACATGACATATGTGCTAGATTACCCATCCCTCATTTATTAGACTAACCATCTAAGTTCTTATTGACTACTCGTCTAATATTCATATGGACTACTCATCCCACATTTTATTTTACTTAAACTAATGTGGACTTTCCATCTCACGGTTTATCATTTAAACTAATGTGGACTATCTATCTCACATCTCATAGTTTTCCTAGGATTACCATGAACCTTTAAATTAATCAATTAGAGATTATCCATCTCCAGCATGATGCAGACTATGCATCATACATCTTATAGTTTTCCTAAGATCACTATGAACCCATCACTTGGTAATTTAATTCATGTTATCCACATGTTTCTATTCATCATATGTTACCCACATGTTTAACTTTACTCCATGCTACCCATATGTCCAACATTAATCCATGCTATCCGCATGTATAACTTATCTCTATTGGTGTCCCCAATTAAGTTGTTTCACTATAGTTATTTAAATTTCACAGTGACATACATTGGTAATCTCAAAAGATTTCATGTCAAACTTATTAAGATATACCTTTGTGTCCCTAAGTTCAAAGTTAAAATTTTGCAACAAATGGCTCTTCATTGTTTATAAGCTCGATGTGTATTAGCGCCGACATCCATCTCATGTCGATGTAAAAGCATAAGGCGTTCCGCCTATCAAAACTCGAAGACCAAACATGCAGCATCATGCCTCGATGATAATGAAGTTGACGATCCTCATGATACATAGGTTATTCGCCTATTTAAAAACTCGAAGACTAGTTAAAGGCATTAAAAAGGCTTGATAACAATTAAAAGTGGCATAAGGTAAACTCGACGACAAGTTAAAAGCGACAAGGGTTAGGCTAGAAGACAAATTAAATGCGGCATAGAGTAGGATCGATGGCTATTTGGGTAGACAAGGCAAAAATATTGACTAATATATATGGCAGCATACTTTCTAGTATAAAACATGGCAACAAGCCTATTGGTGTAAAACGTGGCATACATAAACATCGACATGCCTATGTCGAGTCTACCACTTTGTCTTTGTTACTATGACCTCGACAAGGTTCATAACCAATCCATTTTGTGCCAAATTCATTGACATCATACGTCTTGTTTTGTTTCATGCTGATGACACTAAGATGCAGTGAGCTGTGGCTCGACATAGCCAATATCGACATAGCAAAGGTTTTATTATTCTGAAAACTGCAAAACTACTACGGAAAGATATTACTTTTTCACCAAACCAATATAATTTGTCAAAAGCTTGTTGGCTAGAAAAACTTTATCAATTTTCTTTACTGAAAAACTATCACACCCTATTTCCAAGATCTAAAACATTATTTTCAAATAATTAATCACTAACCATAATTAACTAAACTTCTATATGCGTATTCTTGCATAAATAATTCTCCATAATTTAAAATTACATGGGAAAAATCCCAAAAATTCACATTAGTTCCAAAATTATATTTCTTTTAGCATATAAAATATTCGAGTCTAAAACCAACTTTTAATTATCATTAATAAACTAAACCCAAATTTATGCTTATTTAACCTCGGAAAATTCATAATAAATTTCTATCGCTTTGGAAAATTATCAAATTAAAAACTCATCACGTCACATATATAAATTTTAGATCATTTAGAGAACAAGAATTTCAAATTTACTCACCAAACCGAATTAATCGATTTATAATCAATTCCAAAAATTCTCGTTAACTATTCTTATATACAAATAATGATTATTAGATGATAACTTGATCGATCAAATACATAAGATTCGGGTATTACCCATAACCGAATCAAAAAAAAAACTTAGTGATGATAAGTGTTATGATTCACCTTAGATTAATGGTTGGCGTTTGAGATTTGGTGTTGTTTTGATTTCCTAAGCTTCTTCCCTTCGATCACTAGATTTTGACTTCCTTTCTATGGTCGGCCTCTCTTCGTTTTCTTTAGTTGTTTTGTGGATGATGGAAAATGAGAATGGAGTGAAGGGTAAGGGTTTGAGCGAAAGGGTTTAGATTTATTTCTTAAGATGCCCCTCTTAATCATTCTCTTATTTGTTTAATTTTTAAACACTTATTTTGATTCATTTAGGCACGTCAAGATTAATTGCCCAAATCTCATTTTCCTTAGTTATCTATATTATTCTATTTAATATATCCAATTAAATGTCCTCAATAATATTGAACAAAAACTAGGGGTTGTTACCCGACATCTTGGCCCGTCTACAAAACAGAGGCTGTAGAAGTTATAATTGAACATAAGCGAACGTAATGTCAAGGATTGGTCAATTTTGAGTCATAATGGTGATTATTCTGAGTCAGACTCGATGGATAGGGGTTAATATGTGATGGATGATAGGTCATTACTTGGAGTGCCGTTCGACTATTATTGGTCGGGTTATTCTAGATCGGCTATAAGCACTAGGTCGGGTCAGCGATAATGGTTTGGTCAAAGTAGGCCGGCTATAATGAAAGAATGCATTGGGGTCGATCTTGATGTGATTGGCATGTATAGGAGGTTCGATTTGGATGGTTTGGCCTTGGGAAGGTCAGATCATGTGGATCGGTCATAAGTAGTTCGCCTTTTGTGGGCCGGCTAGATATGGTTCGACCTTAATGGGTCGGCACATATGGATCGGCATACCTGAATCGGTGCAAAACAAGAGAGTTAGCATATTTTTGGGGTCTACAGCAAGGTGATGTGATTGGCATTGTTTTGCTTCGAGATACACCACAAGTTGCTCCGGGTCCCTTGAGAGCTTGCTTTGAGTCAGCTACGAGACGACCTCGGTTCGGCCTTAGAGGGTCGACAGCACGTGGTTCGGCATTGCCTGGGTCGCTCAATTTGAATTAACTCCTGGCCTTGGGAACTCCAGGTATACTATGCTACTTTTTGTACTATTTCCTTTCTGTTCAAACTTGCACTCAAGCTGTTTGTTTACGGATTGTATCTATACTCAAGTGATTGAAAAAGTAATAAAGACAATATTCAAAGTGGATGTAGGCAATTATGCCAAACCACTATAAATCTGATGTCTCATTTTCGTTGTTCTTTTTGCACTCATTTGCGTTATTTCTGTGTTTTAGTTTACTTTCTTCATTAATCTTTCTACATAACTCTATTCAAAGGTGTTCATGACCAATTTTGGTGCTAACATTTTGGTGCTTTCACTGAGAATTGAATTCTCAGCTTGATTGGATCTCATCGTCTACTAGTGGATTTCCATATTTGCGAGATAGATCAAGTTGTTTACCAGCAAACTTTTTATTATACTTAGATTTGAAAGATAATAAAGGAAGTTATTAGCCATGGGATTGGATTCACTGATGTACGCAAGTTTTTAAGATTGGATGTTGAAGTTTGCACATGAGTTATATAAAGGTCGATCCCTCTATGAAGGCAATTTCAGCCAATCTCTCATATAGCCAACCTCTCACTCAATGTAGATGTCTGATCCCTCACAAAAAAAGCTTACGTACCAATCGGTCCTGTCTCGATCGCTCTAAAGACTGTATGCGTCGATCGCTTCAAGAACCATATGCACCGAACGATCCAGTGTATACCGACCTAGAGTATACCGACCCAGTGTGTACCAACTTGGTGTTACCGACCCAGAGTATACCGACCCAGTCTTACCGAACCAGTGTATACCGACCTAGTGTTACCGACCCAGTGTCTACAGATTCTTCTAGTGTATACCGATCTCACTACCGTATACCGATCCCTCTCTACAAAAACTATCTGATCGATCCCTATACCCAAAAAAATATAGATCGCGTACGACCCCTATTTTCGAAAAAAAAAATTGGGTATGACCCAAATTTAAGAAAAAGGCTCTAAATTTTTTTTAACCCTATCCGTAGCGCAGCGCCTCCATATAGTGAATTCAAATCTCAACTTAATGAAGGAACATTCTATCCACTTTCCTTATATCATATGCCAACCATTCCACACAGACCGTGTTCGGACCTGTGGAGTTTCATCAAGACGAGCATGATTCAACCGCTCATCATCAACTATATGCCTTTGATTTGGAACCATGGACTAGAGATGGAAAATCACATCACGGTCAGAGCCCTGTACTAAGCATACATGATTGACCGTCCATTCATCGACCTCCATATTTAATTTAGTAGCCTAAGCAAGGCTTGGAATGAATGTGGCCCGATCATCCATTCCTCGATTCATAAAGTAAAGTTCGATAAAATAAATATACCTCTCTTGAAGCACAGTGATGTCGGGATCTAATTAGAGCGGACGTGATTTGATCATCTACACATCAACTCCTACCTATAACACAAGAGGTAGTTTGAAAGCCCAACTTGAAGTAGCTGTGATGGACCGCCTACTCATTGCCATCGCTCTCAATACATGGACATGACTGCACTTTGGAACATATACAACTTAGTTTGTCTACTCAATAATCCATTATCCTCGTTTTCTAGAAAGAGAAACAAAGAAAACTGTGCGAGACTTGATTATCCAACCCCAGGATGGATATGAATCAACCATCTATCATATACCTCCTTCCTTGACTTGATTGGAAGAGCTACAATCACCAAGTGGATGAGAATCAACCATCCATTTTTCAAGTTTCGTCCTTGATGTTGGGGGCATAGTTCCACACCATAAGAAAAAGCGGTTCGATAGTTCATTTGACAACATTTGCCTCGACACGGTAAATGAAATACAAATCAAACGGGTGGAAATACGACTACACTCAACAGAAATCTCTAAGTCCCTAAAATAGACTAGAGCACTCTGAGTCCTTAGAGGGCGGACTAGAGTATAAACGACTTGAGGAAAATCTCTAAGTCCCTGAAGCGGACTAGGGTACTCTTAGTCCCTAGAGCATGGACTAGAGTATAAACGACTTGAGGAAAATATCTAAGTCCCTGAAGCGGATGAGAGTACTCTCAATCCCAATAGCGTGGACTAGAGTATAAAACATTTGGGGAAAATCTCTAAGTCCCTGAAGTGGGCTAGAGCATTCTAAGTCCCCAGAGCACGGACTAGAATATAAACGACTTGAGAAAAATATCTATGTCCCTAAATTGGACTAGAGTACTCTCAGTCCCCAGAGCACGGACTAGAGCATAAACGATTTGAGAAAAATCTCCAAGTCCCTGAAGCGGACTAGAGCATTCTGAGTCCCCAGAACGTGGACTAGAGTATAAACGACTTGAGAAAAATCTCTAAGTCCCTAAAGCGGACTAGAGTACTCTTAGTCCCCAAAGCATGGACTAGCATATAAATGATTTGAGAAAAATCTCTAAGTCCCTAAAGCGGACTAGAGTACTCTAAGTCCCTAGAGTGCGAACTAGATTATAAACGATTTGAGAAAAATCTCTAAGTCCCTGAAGTGGACTAGAGTACTCTCAGTCCCCAGAGCATGGACTAGAGTATAAACAATTTGAGAAAAATCTCTAAGTTCCTGAAGCAGACTAGATTACTCTGGCGGACTAGAGTATAAATGATTTGAGAAAAATCTCTAAGTTCTTGAAGCGGACTAGAGTACTCTGAGTCCCCAGAGTGCGGGCTAGAGTATAAATGATTTGAGAAAAATCTCTAAGATCCTGAAGCGGACTAGAGTAATCTCATTCCCCAAAGCGCGAACTAGAATATAAAGGACTTGAGGAAATATCTAAGTCCCTAAAGCAGACAAGAGTAGTCTCAGCCCCTAGAGCGTGGACTAGAACATAAACGATTTGGGAAAAATCTCTAAGTCCATGAAGCAGACTAGAGTACTCTGAGTCCCGAGAGTGCAGACTAGAGTATAAACGATCTAAGAAAAATATCTAAGTCCCTGAAGCAGACTAGAGTACTTTGAGTCTCCACGGTGTGGGCTAGAGTATAAATGATTTGAGAAAAATCTCTAAGTCCCTGAAGCAGGCTAGATTACTCTGAGTCCCTAGAGCGTGGACTAGAATATAAACGATTTGAGAAAAATCTCTAAGTTCCTGAAGCAGACTAGAGTACTCTGATTCCCCAGAGTGCCGACTAGAGTATCTAAGTCCCTGAAGCGGACTAGAGTACTCTCAGTCCCCAGAGCACGGACTAGAGTATAAACGAATTGAGAAAAATCACTAAGTCCTCGAAGCGGACTAGAGTGCTCTGAGTCCCCAGAGAGCGGACTCGAGTATAAATGATTTGAGAAAAATCTCTAAGTCCCCAAAGCCGATTAGGGTACTCTGAGTCCTCGGAGTGCGGACTAGAGTATAAATGACTTGAGAAAAATCTCTAAGTCCTGAGGCGGACTAGAGTAATCTGTGTCCCTAGAGCGTGGACTAGAGTATAAACGACATGTGAAAAATATCTAAGTCCCTGAAGCGGACTAGAGTACTCTGAGTCTCCAGAGTGCGGACTAGAGTATAAACGATAGGAGAAAAATATCTAAGTCCCTGAAGCGGATTAGAGTACTCTCAGTCCCTAGAGTGCGGATTAGAGTATAACGATTTGAGAAAAATCTGTAAGTCCCTGAAGTGGACTAGAGTAATCTGAGTTCACAGAGTGCAGACTAGAGTATAAATGATTTGAGAAAAATCTCAAAGTCCCTAAAGTAGACTAGAGTACTTGATGTCCCCAGAGAATGGACTAGAGTATAAACGACTCGATGAAAGTCTCTGTCCTTGACTGTGGACTAGAGCACAAACCGTTTGGCAAATCTCTAAGTCCCTAGAGAGTGGATCAAAGAATAAACAAAATTAGGCATGAGTCGAACGGGGGAAGGATAAATCAAAGTCAACAGAATGCAGAGTGGCATATAAACATCGATAAGTAGATGAGTGGATTCCGACCGTTCTCTATTCCGCAAACTTTGGCCTGAAATCGACGTAAGGAGTATTTACTCGCTAAGGATGGATTTTGGCCATCCAATTTGTGTCCTGGTCAAATCATGCTGAGGGCAGGAGTACAAATCACTGAAAGCTAAATATGATAGCTCATTATAGCTCTAGCTTGGAGTTCTTTACAACCTAAGACAATGGCTGCAAGGAGGCCTCAATACGGAACTAATCGAAACGACATCCAAAGCTACGGGCAACCAACTATATCATACCTCATATCGAGGGTCAATATCGATGTGCATCAAGCATATACGAATGTGACCCGAATGTCCCTTGAAGAACTATGACCACAAGAGTGCGGAAAGGAGAGTAAACCATGAAGACTTGGTTATTAATTCTCTAGCGCACTCCTTCGATCCGTTAGGAGGAGTATGAAACTGGATGAGCATGACCCGACTGCACTTGAGCCTACTTTACTCCAAGATTTGATTATGGAACATGAACCAAAGTGGATGTGCCTGACCACCCAGTACTTGACTTATGCCTAGAAATTGAGAGGCTTCAAATTATTCCCCTTGGAATGAAAAACAACAATACAATCCAGAATAGGCGAGATTCGGCCTCCCATCAACTAACCTGATCCTATGATTCAACGGGAAAAAGAGTAAAGCTAAAGTGGGTATGTCTGGCTTTTTACTTATCGGTATATCCCCTAGACTTGGGGGCACGAGCGAGAAGCAGGAAGAATGTGAACCGACTATTCTCCAATCAACTCTATGTTTTTGGAGTTTAGATGGGGGTATAAACATAGCTAGGACAAGACTCAACCGTCAACACAGTACATTTATCAACCTGAGACTGGGAGCAGAAGCGTGATCATCCAAACACTGGCGGCGATAGCTCAATATTGAAACTTATATATAGTGTATACAACTACTCAAGGCTATGACCAAAAGAATGCCTAGAGATTGAACCATTAAATCGATGCCATAGCTCATGGGCAACTGATTATCACTCCAACCCGAAAGACGAGTAAAGGATCATGAATGCGTTGAATGGAAAGCGAATTACAAATATATACTAGCAAATTTAAACTCAAAGAAAGATCCAGCTATGCCGCTTCATGCAACTCGAGGCTGATCCCTACTCGACATTTTCTTAAACATGCTTCTAAGCCCGATCTTTGGCCATTTGCAGATAATCGATCAGAGCATTCATATCACTATCAGACTTAATAACTCATGACAAGACTCTAGGATTCGACCAGACAAACCATCAACATTGACCGTCCCAAATAGTTTTCACATTGAATGTTATGCGAAATAGTTACATCTGAATTCAAAGAATCCAAGACTGCACCCGCTGAGATGATAGTTAACATTACAGTCGGCCATGGTGACTCCTCACGGGTGCAAAAGGTCGGATCACCGCTTACTGCAATGATGATGAAAGAAGGATTTCTTTAAATAAATAATGATATGTTCCGTTGGACCCATTCTGACACGCATGTGTGATTTCACCAACAATCGTGAGCCATGCACTGAATAATCAACCTAAAGCTACAAAAGCTAGCGTAATGTCTATTGATTTCATCATGAAAGCTCCGCTCTTACTTTTAGGCTCACCCCATTAACGTCTATGCTTACCAGCCATTATGACAGGTCATACAACGGCCTGAGACGTCTGAAAGACTACTTCAATAGAATATCGAATTAAGCCAATTCAATATCACTGATTTCCCTTGAAGAGCTATCCAAGGATGAAAATTAGCAGACCTCATATTTAATTCACTACATCGGACGACTACTTGAAGAGTGGTGGAGAAACAACCAACAGATGGAAAATGTACGTGGATGGAGCATTCAATGATCAGTGTTATAGCGCAGGAGTCGTATTAGTGACTCTTGAGGAACGATCGATCTGCTACGCCCTGAAACTCGATTTCCTTGTAACAAACAACGATGCTTAGTATGAGCCTCGACCGCTAGCCTCAAACTTGCTAGAGAACTTCGAGTGGAAACTTTACATATCTTTTGCCATTCTTGATAGGTAGTATGCAAAGTTAGGGAAGTTGATCTTGCCGGGGGCCTTATCTTGCTCCTTATCTCGAGCTACTAGCAGACTTCATGTATTACATCATTACACGCATTCTGAACGAATGAAATGAAAAGAATCAAGTCACTGGCCAAGCTTTATATTTTATGGACGTGCAATGGACATAATTTGTTTCGGTTAAAATATTTAAAGCATTGATGGATGAAGATCGGCTAGATCTTGGAGATAGAGCCAGAAAAGGGGCCATGAATGACTTCTATCAAAGACTATCTACAATGAGTAATTCTTACCGAACGGAGGAATGGAAAACGATAGATCCTCCTTAAAGCTTCACGCTAAATCATCCAAGAAGAAGTCATGTGAAGAAAGGAGTTTATCCATTCTTATGCTTTAGTGTATCACCTATGATGATATCAAATGAGTCTTGAGCGAAGTCTATGAGGGGAAATGCGACGATTACATCAAGGGGAAAACCTAACAAATAAAAATATCTACTACGGGAATTACTGTCCAACTATCAATCAAGATGCGGTTGATCATGCTAGACAATGCGACGAGTGCAAGATGTTTGCAAAAAATCCAAGTGCCCCGTCGATGGAAATGACTAAAATGGCTAGTCCATAGCTGTTTGCCACTTGGGGGCATTGACATCATCGTCTTCTTGCCGATCCTAAAAGTGCTGCGAGATAGCCATTGTAGCAGTTGACTACTTCACCAAATGGGCAGAACTAGAACTTTTAACCATGACCAAGATGAAGAAAATAATCAAATTCATTATCTGGAATGTCATTTATCATTACAACCTTCCCAAACCATTATAACTGGTAATGAAGCCTAATTCGACAATGCTAAATTTCAAAACTTCTACTGCCAGCATCATATTGAAAAGAAATTTGTGGTATTTGCTCGCCTTCGAGCAAATGGATAGGTTGAAGCTGTAGACAAAAACATAAAGTCTATTCTGAAAATAGGTTTAGTAAAGGCTAGAGGTAAATGGGTGAATAAGCTCCCAGTAGCATTATTGGCTTGTAGAACCACTACGAGTCTGCTACTTTCCATACTCCATTCAACCTTACTTACAGCTCCAGCGTCGTCATCCATGAAGAACTTGGAGTTCCTCTCATCGAGTGGCTGATTACAACCCTTATTTCACATAAAATATAAATAAGAATTATAATCACATTAGAAAAAATATGTGACGGCTCATGAGCATGTAAAATACATCCGAGAACCAATGGCAAAAGCATGTACCCAAACGTGCACGTGAATATTCAAAAAATTCGATTTCTTGAAATCGATAGAAATTGTTTTTCCGCTTGGAGCTATTAAAGAAAAGACAGGATCATGCAGCCAAAGCTTACTAGTCATGTAGAACCGAACACAGATGACCAATGATGGAATGCAATCATGGATTCATACTATTAGAAATCGACCAAGCGTCAAGTCAACCAAAGAGGGATACGACACATTGGGAGGATGAAATTGAAGGATAATGACTATTCAGGGAACATGATGGATTTCTTTATGGAGACTTTAAATTGTTTCAATTCAAAGCACGTCATGTATGCAACAAGATGTAATTTGGGGGCAAGTGTGACCCAACACCTTGGCCCCGCTACAAAACGAAGGCTGTAGAAGTTATAATTGAACATAAGAAAGCATAACGTTAAGGATTCGTCCACTTTGTATCATATTGGAGATTATTCTGAGTCAGCCTCGATGGATAGGTGTCGATGTGTGATGGATGATATGTCGATATTTGGAGTGCGGTTCGGCTATTCTCGGTCAGTTATTCTTAATGGCTATATGCACTAGGTCGAGTCAACAAAAATGGTTTGGTCAAAATAGTCGGCTATAATGTGAGACTACATGGGGGTCGGTCTTGATGTGATTGGCATGTTTAGGAGGTTCGGTTTGGGTGGTTCGGCCTTAGGGAGGTTAGATCATGTGGAGCGTGTAGGATCGATTTCACCCTAGAAGGGGGTAAATAGGGTGATACTATTAATTATAAAAATTATTGTGGAAGTTTATAAAATAATTTCTACACAGATATAGCAGAATAATAGCAGCACATATAATAGAAGAATAATAAAAGCAGAAAATAGAATACACAGATTTAACCAGCTTCGGCAAAACCCTACCTATGTACCGCCCCCAAGGTTTCTACAAGAAATTAAATAGTCAGACGCTTACACACGTGAACTTGCGACACCCGCTGTCGACTAACCTAACCCTACGCTCAAAACCTACCACAACTCAGCCATTGCACTGCAAATTCTCGAACTACACCATCGTAGTTCATCCCCTAGTTACACAACTAGAAATTACAATATTTTTAAAAGGAAAATATAAATTAAAAACAATTTAGAAACAAAAACCCTAATTTTTAAAAATAGAAGCCTAATGTTAATTTAAAGCCGGCCTAAAAAACAATTATTCCCCCTTTTCTTTTATTCCTTCGACCCAACTTCATTGTGAGTAATGGTTGCTTTATCTTCGTTTGTTCCTTTTCCAAATTTAGGGTTTTGCTTTATTGAAGCTGCCAACTTTAGTTGGTTGATCGAATATGTGATTTCGCTTTCCTTGCTCTGTCGATCGATTGTCTCCTTATAGCTTACTTCAGCTGCTTCGATCGAGTTCGATTTTACTGGTATGTTATTCCTTTTTCTTTTCTGGTTGATATGCTTGAACTTGATGGTTTCTGAAAGCCGATGATGAATGGGTTAAATAGGAATCGAATTCCTATAATTAAGCTAATTTGAATTTGTCATTTAATTTAGCTCATCCATTGATTTTGCTTAAATGCTTGAGATTGATCACTGACTTTTCAAAATTATGTAGTTTGTTTGCTTGTTTCTTACGGCTTGATTTCGTTCGTGGCCACCATGGCTTGTTTGATTTCTAACTTAATTCATTCTTTTTTCCTTGGTCATCGCGACGTTGATTTTGCTGGTGACTTCGGCTATGTTTGTACCGTGACTCTGACTTGTTCGATATTATCTGACCACGGTTTTGAATTTATGTTGACTACTGCTTTTTTCTTTGTTTGGCATCGGCTTCTTTGATTTCGTGATATGATTTGTTCAATTGCTGTAGTGTTGCCATCTGTTGAACTATGTCTGGTTTCAATGTGCTTTCCACTTGAAATCTGTTCCATGTCATCTTGAAGTCTGACTACATGTATATATGTATACATGTTGTTTCACACATGTATGTATGTTAGCTTATGAGTTGCATCCCTGGTTTGCATTGGATTTTTACTGCTTCGAATTGCATACATATATGTTACTTGGTTTTGTTCATGTACAGTCTACTTGGCTTGATTACTTGATGCAGTCTTGTTCTTGTTTGCCAATGATGCTCTGATTGTTGAGGCAGTGCCATTGATATTCGAGTTGCTGTGAATTGCATACATGTGTGTTCGTATATGTATGTGTTAGCTTTGGGTTTCATTTTGAGGCCTGGTGAACTGTTTTGATACAAGTCCATACTTTTATACTTCTGATCATGCTACTTGCTTTGCATACAGTCTTCATTTCTATTTGGTTTGTATCGAGTCAGTTGTGTTCCTGGATTTAATTCTTGCCTCTGTTGTTGCTGGATTCATGTGTACACTTTCAGTTGCTAGTTGAGCTCCGTTAGCACTTTAGTCTTGTTCATGTCTTCACTGCGTACATTTGTCTGCACTTTTATTCATGAGTTCATATGCATTTGTTTCCCTTTTGAATATCATCATGCAGTCTTCATTGTGTAGCCTGGTCAACATGCATATATGCATACTTTCTTTGTTCAATTCCTTGAGTCTAGTTTGGACAGTCTAGTCTCTGCTTCATGTGAACATCACCGAACTTTTTGGTCGAAGCTTGTTTTCATTTTCTTGACCATTTTCTTGAACTAGTACATTTGGATTGCACCTGCGTTGAATCCAACTTATAGCTCGGGGTTGACCTTGTGTTGATATCGTGACATTATATTTATTTCACTTGAGTTGAACCCAGCTTTTGGTTTGGATTTAACCTTGTGCTCACATGTGCCTGTAATTTCATCAAGAGTATATCGGTGTGCACGGCCTTGTGGCATGTACAGATTGATACACTGTGCATGTCACAGGCTGTTTGTGTATGATGAATTCAAAATTAAATGATGAGGAACAACCCAAATAACTTAGGAAAATAATATTTCCAAAATATACATTTTATTTTACACTACAAAATATTTTCTGTCATCCCAACTTTGGTCAAGGCTAGAATATCAATAAAATAGCTGGAAAGGATGGATATTTGGATTGGAGATCATTTGGAAGCAAGGCTATGGTCGATTCACCAAAATTTGGTCGAGTACCAATCAAGGCAAGATCGATTAGGAATAGTGATCAAGGCTAGGAAAGGCTACGTTTCAAATTTCGGGTCAATCGGAGTTTGTATACTCAAGATATGATCGATGCAAACTCGGGAATTCGTATCCATCACTCCACCCTCTTCGCATTGACACTCTTCGTATCCATCCGAAAGTGGCCGCATCGTATCGATTAATTCGTGTCGGTCTCTCACGCGTCTAGTTCGTATCATCGACTATGGCATGCATTTTGTATCGATCGTACTTCAAGCATTTCGTATCGATCGTACTTCAAGCATTTCGCATCGATCAGACTTCAAGCATTTCGTCTCAATTGGACTTTCGTATCGATCAACCAAAGATCGATACGACGCGTGCATAAAACGTCGTAACCGATCGACACGAATGAAGCAACACAGCTGATCGATACGAACAAGACAGAACACGATCAATACAAAATCACCACGATCGATCGATACGAACAATACGTTATTTCCTTATAAGCGATCGATACGAATAAAACTTTATAGCAGTCGATACGAACTAGGCAAGCGCACAAGGAAGACTCGATCGTTCGGCACAAAAAGTGGATCAATCTAGGATTTTCGTACCACGTCACCTTGCCTACACATGCTCGACATCGAGTCAAATAGGCCGATACGAAATATATCGATATGAACGCGACGACCTAGGAAAACCAAATTTGCATCGATCATATCTCACAACCCTCAAGTCCAAATGCTATGAAATTTTCACAGGAGCTTATGTACGACCTAAGGAATGTTCATGTCAAATTTCGACTCAATTTGACACGATCTTGATCATTGCAAAGTTGGTTCGTATCGATCACGGATCGAGTCGAAATCATCTAGAATAGATCGCATGGGCCCACTCATGTGCCAGAAGAAGTCACCCGAAGTTTGAGTGAGATATTTTCAAGGAGCACCTATAAATAGCACCTCCGGGCCTACAGGAAGAGGATATTTTGGCCATTTGACGTCGAGACTCTGTCGAAAACATCTTTGCACTACAAGGCTACTGTTATACTCAAATTTTATCACTGTAATCATTTGTAACCAGCAAGGAAAGTCAATAAAAGATTAATTTTTGAAGTGGACGTAGGTCGGAGATAGCCGAACCACTATAAATCCTATGTCTCTTTCTGTTTCTTTCCATTTTAAGTTACTATTCTTCATAGTCTTTGTCTGTTTTCTGTTTTAAGTTACTGTTCTTCATTTCTTATGCTCTACATTACCTGAATCTGTGATCTGTTTTTATATACTGGTGCTTTCACAACATTTAGGGTATGTAACCAATTTTGGATCAAACATTTTCTTTTCAATTTTAGTGCGTTAGTGTTTATTTTGTAGATTTCTCAGATGCTAGATTCAATCTGGAATAGAGTTGAAGAACAAATACAAGTGTATTAGTGAAATGTAGTGAGGAGGACATTGTAAATGATAATTGTGGTGTAATCAAAATTGTATTTTAATTGAATTTGTGTATATATAGTGAGAGCTCAAATTTGTACTATTTAAAATTGTAATATTTGGTTGAATAAAATATCTGTTTGAATATAAATTCTGTGTTATTTATTTTATTCAGCAAATATTTATTTAATTATGTGAAAAATAAAATAGTACATTAACGAATACATTTAAATGAATATATATATATGTATTATCATCAAACAAAAATCATATACTAGCATATTCAACAATCTAACCCTTTTGATTATAACAAACATATATTTAAGATTTTGAATATATTAAATTTATTTGATCATTCAATTTGCTCCCCCTATTTGAATGCTCCCTTTCTACACCAAACTCCCCCTTCATATATGCATAAAAATAAATTAAAATATGTAAAAGAACCCAGATGCAAATAGAAAATATATTTGACCTTTATTTGCCAAAATCTTAACTTTTCTCTCCCCCTTTTATTATCAGAAAAAGACTAATAGTGTTAGAAAAATAAGATAAAGTGATAGACATTAATATAACATTAAAACTTAAATCGAATATAAATATTGAATTTCAATAAAAAATTAAACAAAAATTATAAATACTCTGTTTGACGCATATTAGACTTTAGAATGATAGGGATAATGTTATCATGTAAAACCATATAGTTGTGCCTATTTGTGGTATATTTATACCAGGAATTTGAATATCTACTAACCATGCATAACAGTTAGGACTTTTAAATAAGATTAGTAGTATTCCTAATATTTTTTAAAAGAAATGAATTCAAGTATCTTCTAACCACATAGAACCGTGAGGACTTTTAAATGGGATTAGAATCAACTCGTCTATTAAATCAATTAATTTTGATATGCGTTCCATACATGCATAATCGTGAGGACTTTTAAACGAGCATGGAAGCACATAATCAAAAATTCCAAGTAATTCACTCATGCATAACCATGATGACTTTAACATAAGAGTGAATACTTTGGATGTTTTTTATTGCTAAAAATATAATAAAATGAAAGCGCATAGTTTCCCATTTAAAATATCACATATTGACATATTATATTGGATTTTGATGAGTGATGGTCGATAGAAATATGACAGAAATAGAAAAGTTTATGGAATATTTACCAATAAAAAGTTTCTATAGCTCTTGTTTAAATTTCTAAACAGTCTCAAGTTATAATATATGATTAAAATCAACACTCATCACTTTTTCAATCACTATTTATCTTTTCCATAATCAGTAGTGTAACGACCCAGAATTTCAGTCATTTGAAATTCGTATGTTTAATTTATTTTAAATATTCACAAGTTAAATTTATAAGCTGAATAAATAATATTTCGAATATAATGACTTAATTGGATAATTAAATTATTAATTTAATATTTGAAATTATAGAAATGTAGCGGCCTTGACTCGACCTTCGAAAATGGCACCGAATACGACACTCGTATTCAATTGCCGCAGATCCAAACGTCGAATCTGGTTTGCCGGAGATTATAACACATTAAGTACAACATAGCGGAAGAAAAATAATAATACATATGATATACAACATTTGATACAATATACAATGATGATACAATGAATATCAATATACAGTAGAGATATGATACAAGACAATAGCAACGGATAGAAAAGATAACACCAGTAGCGGAATAATATCTACAATACGGTCTTCAGGAGAGAACTCCAGCATCGGTAATCTCCATCTCCAAAGCACCAATACAGAAATAGCTTGAACTCCCAATAACGATGCACAAAGATAAGCAAGTGCAGTCCTGGTCCAAAGACTAAACTAGCTCCAGATAATCTACTAAACCTGACTATCTGAAAAACCCAACTCTAGACTGCCCGTATGGGAAAATTGTGGGAACCCAGAGTTTAGGAAAGGAACAATAAACTCCAGGTCAGTCGTGGGACTGGTATGAGCAAACGATAACATTCGGTCTTTAAAACAAACAAAAGAATTTATATTTGAAATCCGCAATGCTTTTTGGAAAATGAAACTACCATAAGGCCTCCCGGCGCACACACAATGCAATCGCACGCTTGGGGGAGATTTATCCTTATGATAGTCAAATATGCTTAATACGAGAAAAATTCTTTGATATTATTACTAGTTCATAGTGGAAAACCTTTCGAAAGTATAATATTAATCCTAGCCAGCATAGGTACCATGATATTATGCCTACTATAGCTGCCAGGTTAAATGGCAGGTTCTACAACTAA
The DNA here is from genome assembly GCA_030765085.1 of Allium cepa. Taxonomy (NCBI): domain Eukaryota; kingdom Viridiplantae; phylum Streptophyta; class Magnoliopsida; order Asparagales; family Amaryllidaceae; genus Allium; species Allium cepa. Next base: position 209,520,284 of record CM060940.1, on the reverse strand, counting down.
AACCATACAAGGCGCGTATTATTTTGATTGGATTTCCCACAAATGGTCAGGCTAAGGAACTTCCTACTGTCCATGGGTACGCCTCTGGCGGGACGTCCCGATAACCTAACCGGATCTCTGCCAACACAAGGCCGGGTTACCTCTGTAACTAGGTAACTACTACTCGAGCATGCCATCCCCCGGTCCTTTGAGACCTTTATCCGAGGACTCGATACCAACAACCACAAAGCAATCACAAAATAATAGATCTGCAGTGTCCACATGGGTAAGTATCTAGGCTCCATACCACGATACCACCCTTTTCCAGAAGGGAATGACACACCCTAAAGGGAGCGACCCTCATAACCTTGTCGCATCTTTCCTGTTTCGACCATTTCTGGGGTGTGAGGTCCTGATGCAGTCTCGTCCATAAAGCTACGCTTTATACAAAAGCTATGCTTTGATCAACAAATGATACACAGCAGCACTCAGCATGTCACACCACCAAATTGGGAGTATATCACTGATAAATATCAACTACATAACCTCTGAGCTCGTACGTCTCAGTGAAGGGTGTTCAGCTAAGAGAATAAATTCTCCGCCACCAAGCAGAAATGTATTTGATAGAGATTAGTTTAATATCTCAGAGTGTAATGTAAGATATACAACTATACAAGTCTGTTCTGGGTTCGAATTGAACCGAAGGCACTTCGTCCAAGGAAGAAGCACTTGCAAATCCCGGCATCCACTATTCCGATCGGACATCCCATCACATAGGGAGAACTCTATACCGAAGCAACTCAGTGCAGAGTCAATCGACAGGTTATCCTATCGTTCTCGAAGAAACCCGGTCTTCAACATCGGCCTTCAAATGCAATCCATAACGTCGCATCGCTATTTGGAATGGGCTATATGACACAAGGTCCTCTCCCGTCTAAACCGAATAGTGAGCGCAATATTTAAAAATATATGGATATGGGATTTAGTTAAGTCACAATTTTTAAAATCCAAAACTTTACTTTCAAATGGTTTAAACCAATTACCATTTCAAATATTAAAAAAAAAGATTTATTTCACAAAGTTCACCCAGTTTCACAAAGATCCATTCATAGACTTTCAAATAAATTTCCTTTTCAATTGGGTTAACTCATTAAATCTTTAAATTAAAGATTTAACTTATAGCTTTCAAACCGTTTCCAAGATTTTACTCATAACTTGGAAGACCATTTTCATTTTAGACTTGAAATCCTTTTAACGCAAATTGGAAGTTCATTACTTATATGAAAGCTTTTATTATTTGAAAACAAATAGTTTTCATTTCAAAAAAATTCGATTTCATTTATACAAGTTAAAATCTTTGGATTAAATTCAAGTTCCAAAAACAACACTTTAAAAATGGTTTAATACCTATATAACTTGTATAACCTTTTTAAATTATAAATTCTCAACATAGAATTCAATTTCAAATTTTGAATTCAAATTAAAACCAAATTTCATAACTAAATTAAGTTATTCAAAAATAACTTTAATCTTTGAAATTCAAAAACTTTTTATTTTAATCCCAATCCATTTCCAAAACCATTTGGATTCAAAATTTAACTTTTAAAAAAAAACATTTCAAAATATCTGTGACTTAAAACGATTTCCCGTGAAGTCCATATTTGTGTGTGTATAGTGTGGTCCAGGGGTTTTACAAAATAAAAGAGCAACATCATCAATCAGCACATATTCAAATATGGCAATTTATTTGATAAGCGGTATAAACTATAATGCTTATATATTGATAAGCGGTATAAACTATAACGCTTTTCTTTTATTCACAGATCACAGATATATATCACAGATAATAAATTACATTAAACCCAGCTTAAATCAAAACATAGCATCACATATCAGGGATATCAGACAATTCAATCATCCAATAGAATCCAAACATTCATAAGTGAGATTAATTAATCGTCTGATTAATTCAAATCAGATTAATTACTTATGAATTTTTTTACTAATCCTGGTTAATTAATATTAATAAATTACAATTCATATTGATTAATTATTCTTTAATCATTTATTAATTAACCATTAATAATAAATTAATTAAACTTTAATTTTTAATTAAACAACCTTAAATTATTAAATAGTTATCCTTTAATTAATTTATTATCCCTTAATTAATTACATTAATTAATTACTCCATAATTAATCATCATTTCTTAATCATCCTCATTAGTTAACCTTCAATTATGTAATTAATTATCCTTAGTTCATTCCTTAATCAATTCCATTAATTAATTAGCCCTTCATTGATTCCTCTTTAATTTTTTTAATTAATTATACTTAATTAAGAAATAAATTATCCTTTAATTAATCCATTTGAGTAATTATCCTTTAAATTCTTTAATTAATTAATTATACTTTATCAACTACCTTAAGTAATTGTACTTTATTTACTTAAAACTTTAATAAATCAAAGGTAAGCCATTTATTTTTCTTAATCACTTAATCATCATTTGAATCAAATGCTTGAAATCCTTTTAATTTTGAAATGAATTAGAGGTCAAATAAGATAATTGGTATAATACAAAATTTTATAAACCAAAACAGTTTTAACGTTTTCCTTTTTAAAAATTAAAATTTGAACCTTGTTTAATCCAATCTTCTTGGTAAATTTGGCTTTGTATTTCTTTGAAAAACTTACTTATTTTAGATCGACTTTAAAATTTTGTTTTAAATAGATTGCTTAAGAAAACTTAGTCATTTAAAATAACTCTTAAGTTTGTTCATGCTTTATAAATGAAACCTGGTAACAAATTTTCTTTCAGCTTTTTAAAACCTGGTAACAAATAACTCTAAAATATTACACATCTAAACCCACATGAGCTGCATCGAACACGACCCCGAGCAAAGATCCATTCCTCCCGAAGTTGTACCCGAGTTCTCATCATCTTCGTCTATTTTTCTTTTCTTCTTTAAAGCTTAAGTTTTTAAACACTACTGCTGTTGATATCCACACGAATTCTAGCCCATCGTCCGTTTTCTTGGGCTCAACTTCGAGGGTTTCTTCATCTTCCCCGAGCATTTATTAAACCAGATACGCGCATCAACTCGTGCACATGCACAAGTGGCTGCCGATGTTCTGACCAACGTCGCCGATGCTGGCAAGTCAACTTCGATCACCATATTCAATTACGACTACCAAAATCACAAGACGTTCACGAACGTGGATTTGAGCCTATCAGCTACCTCCTGGAACAAAACCAATCGCTAAAAACAACTTCATCGCGACGACGCCGACCTCCAGTCACCCTGCCTTCGAGTCTAAACCCTCCCCGTTCAACCACGAAGATTTTCCCCTGGGCGCGATTGACTTCAGTGCACCATAATTAACGAAACTGCTACGTCTTCCTCGTCGAACACAACTTTGTTGAAAACCCTAGTCCGTCGATTCCGAAGCACCACCGCAATTAATAAATTCAATCATTATTTTTCTGATGACTACCAACAACCCATCTACCACCAGAATCAAACTCTATAACCAACTCCTCGTCATTCTCCTGGAATTGACGAATTGCACGAATCTAATCATCCCACGAATTCCCATTATTCCCAATTTTAAAAATTATGGTATGTACATCAAAAATCGTATTTTTCCCATGCGAATCACATTATAGAATCAAAACAAGAATTCGAGGCATTTGATTTTCCTGATTTATATTGATTATTACTTTTAATCCCTTATTTTGAAAAAATTATCTAATATAAAACTCTGAAACCATTTTTTTTTTGCAAGGCCAGCCGGTTTTGTAGTGGGCCGTCCACTTTTTATTATGAACGTAATAAAAATATGAAGTACAGGAGTAAGGTTGAGACACCCTAACTGCTAAAAGAAAGATAAAATACGGCACAGGAGTGTGATTGACATGTCACAGCTACAAAATACTACTAACAGGTCTAAGACTCCTCCGAAAAGGTAGTAACACCAACTACAATATCCGCTTGTGAAGAAACCAGTGTGTCATTCCCAAAAAGACCAATAAAGGGGCGAAATAGGAGAGCAAGAGACGGATCGTAGATCTCAGCATCAGAACAGTATATAAAGGATCGATCCCAGGTAGTATCAGCAAACATAATAGAATTTAACTTAGCATACTTACCATCCATGTCAAGAACCAAGGAATCACCAGACTACCTATAAAATAGGCAACAAAGGTCCATTAGATTAGCAAAAACATATCTAAAATAGGAATCATCCACTGGGTTGAATCTCATATAAGAACAACGTTCAACCCAACAACTCTCAGACTTAGCCCAAACAACTGACCGAGGCAGAGCATGAACCGGGACATCGACAGTATCCAAAAATACATCAACAGGAACAAAGCACGCAGGAGGGGATGCAGGCGGAGAGATTGAAGGCGGCAGACCAGGGTCAGAAGGAGGAACTACAGGAGGAGGAATAACAATTTTGGGAACCCACTTCCTGAGCGGTGGTCGAGGCAGAGGAATCTTTGGCACAGCAGCGGAGACAACAGAATGGGTGCAGGCGGAATCTAAGTCGCCAAAGGAGTGACAGGAGGAACAAATATCTGGGACCCAACCATAGCGAACACGTACATCGACAACATGGCCAATAGCAAGCTGAACTAGAATAGAGGAAGGGTGAGGCCTATGGAGGGTAATCTCAATCAGAGCCTTAGCATACACCAGTTTTTCACGAGCAACCGTATTAGCATCAAAGCATTTCAATTTACCAATATTGCAAGCAATCCAATTCAATCCAAGCAGAGGCTGAAGAGCGGAAGGAATCTGAGAAAAATAAGCCTAAATGGGGATAGATAGAACCTGTTCACGCGCACTAGCAACCGTAGTGGACCAGGGAGTAATGATAAATGTGAAACCATTTTTTTAATTTTGCATTACATCATAAAAATCATTTTACTTTCAAGGATCATAGTCTAAATTTCATTGCATGAGAAGCTATGAGTTTATAAACAGATTTTTAAAACCTGTAGAGTATGAACAGAGGCATGTTTTATTATTATTATTTTTGCCTGTACACTATTATACACACAATCATTCGTGTATATATATATAAAAGCATGCAAACACATTCACATATTCATTCAAGCATCATTCATATCATACTTCAAAGACAAATCCAAGCATTAATAGACATAGCAGGCTAAGGGATTTGCTCAACTGTTGGTTTTACAGGGAGGAATAGAGACAGTTGTAAAGCCGGAATTTTTGACCTACTTTTGTTTTGACTCCCAGTTTGAACTTGAATGTATTATTCTTTGTTTCCGGATTGAAATAGGTTGAAGTTGTCGTCTGGTTCAAGATGAAGATTGTTTAGACTTTTGATTTTCATTTCTGTTTCTACTTTGAGTTTACAGGCTTTTGATTTACCCTTGTTTTGATTTTGATTTGTTTTAGAAGATCATCCGCTAAGTGATGATTGTTGAAGTTGAATCGCTTTGCATCATTTCGGGCTTGATTATCTTGTTTTTTTTCATCAGATTGAACTTGCATTAGCTTTTCCTTTGTTTTACCGGGTTTTGAAATTTTCCTTGAATTGCTTTGCTCTGTTTTTTTGACCAGGTTGAACAGAGAAGCACTTGCATGCCTCAGGTTACTTTGATTTTTTTTTTAAATTGAATTCCATAATTGTTTGATCTGAGTTGAATCAGCTGCCTTGCTTGAGATTTCCAGATTTGTTCAACTGGTTTTATTTTTCAGGTTTCAGAAAAGAATGGCAGTTTTTTTTTCTTTTTTATGGTTTTTCATTCTGTTTTTTCCAGATTTTGTAAGTTTGATTGCCTTTGATATTGAGATGTGTGATTCTCTATCCATTTTACTGTTCTTTTCAGATTTGCTGACAAGTTAAATGATTGCATATGGGGAGATGAAAAGTTTTTTGTAATTTTTAAATCTTAATATTTTTTCCTATTAATTATATTGAAGTCCACATGTAAACAAAAAAAATCATGAGATCTAACGCTTGTAAAAGTTACCCCATCTCCAATATGTATGTATATTTAGCATTTGTAGTTTTACAAGATAAAAGAATGTTTTAATAAATTAATTTTTTTTATATCATATACACTTTATAAATAAATGTATCCCTTTATTATATGTATATATATATACACACACATTGTTGAAAGAAAAATTATTTTAACCAATATTTATATTATATAAATTTCACCTTAATGATTTTAAGAGCAAATTATATTTTTTTCTAAAATATTTTTTTTTAAACATTTATTTTAAATTTAGATTCAAAGTCCAATTATACTTATTATGGTTTAGAGGTTGCACACTTTAAAAAAACCTTATGTGATAAATTTACAAACCAATATTACATATATATGCTTTCTTATTAATTCTTTATTCAATTCTTATTTAAACTTAAACTTAAGTTAAAATATTTTTATGCATAAGTACACATTTTATTTAAATTTTAAACTCACGTTACTATTATATTTTTTAAATAAATAATTATATATATATATGCAATATACATATATTTATAAAATTTTAGACTTAAATGACTTTTTAAAACACTCATTATTTTAAAACTTTAAACTCAAAATAAATTAGAATTTATTCATATATGATTTATTAATCATTTTATTTGTTTGAGATTTTTCAACATATTTTCAAATTAAATTTCAAAAGTTTAAAATATATTATTAATTTTAATTGATAAATTTTTGGGATGTTACCTTTTATTTATAAGATATTAAATATATCATTTCAAAGCCCCAATTAAATTGTAAAATCAATGTCCAAATAAATAAATATCCTATTTACTTTGAAAAATCCAAATTAATTTACAATTTTATTCGAAAATTTATTTTATTATCAATTTAAATTTAATTAAAACTTGGGATCATTACAGATTCCCCCCTTTAAAAAAAATTCGTCCCCGAAATTTGCTAAGGAGACAACAAAGCATAGATGAAAGACAGAGAAATATCTTTCTAAATCATTTTGGATATGAATTCTGTATTTGGCTTACCAATTTAGAATATCAAAATTATGAGAACAAACTCATACAATTATTTCACAAGATACTTGGGTCCACCGGTCTACGAATATGCAAGGGCATTGATTAGTACGAAGGGATAACTAATCGTTCATAGAATATATCGAGATCTAAATGATAGATAAATGGATTTAATCTTCCACAACTCTCAAACACTAGATATGGATTCAAAAATTAAGTCAAAATATCCCAAAGTATATACCAACTTGTCTCTCTTCGAACTTTGATATACACAAGACATTGAAATAGAATTTAAAATTTGGTTTTAATCGATATCGTTTTATAGATTCAATTCAAATTTATCCTTATATTTGTCAACCAATTTTATTTCAACTTAAAATTCCTAATTTATTTAATATTTTTCAATTTCAAATTTCAAATTCATTAAAGTTTAGATGGAAAAACTGATAAGAAACCAATGAAGATACGAAGTAAGGGTTTTCTACAACGATTCGTAGGGCCACCATCACATTGAAACTTCTTTTGGAGATGCTACGAAGCAATCAAAAGAATTTGGAATCGAATCAAAGGAGATTGATAGAGAAAATTGTTTCCACTGTTGCAGAGTATTGACCATTTAGTGGTACTCCCCTGTCCCCTATCTCGTCCTCTTCTCGCACTCATACTTAGTATCAGTGGATAGTAAGAGAATTTACTGAGGCATTCGAATAGATATCTTAGGGATATACTCATTCTAGGATATACTTCACCCTATCTCTAACGAGTTTCTTAATGTGTTATACTCCGAGCTAAATCTTTAACCTTCAGCTCTGATACCAAATGTAGCGGCCCTGACTCGACCTTCGAAAATCAGCACCGAATATGACACTCTTACTCAAATGCCGTAGATCCAGACGTCGAATCTGGTTCGCCGGAGCTTATAACACATTAAGTACAACACAGCGGAAGAAAAAGAATAATACATATGATATATAACATTTGATAAAATATACAATGAATATCAATATATAGCAGAGATATGATACAAGACAATAGCAGCGGGAAGAAAAGATAACACCAGCAGCGGAACAATATCTCCAATATGGTCTTCAAGAGAGAACTCCAGCATCGGTAATCTCCATCTCCAAAGTACCAAGCCAGAAATAGCTCGAACTCCCAATAACGATGCACAAAGATAAGCAAGTGCAGTCCTGGTCCAAAGACTGCACTAGCTCCAGATAATCTACTAAACCTGACTATCTGAAAAACCCAACTCTAGACTGCCCGTATGGGAAAATTGTGGGCACCCAGAGTTTAGGAGATGAACAATAAACTCCAGGTCAGTCGTGGGACTGGTATGAGCAAAAGAAAACATTTGGTCTTTAAAACAAATAAAAGAATTTAAATTTGAAACCCGCAATGCTTTTTGGAAAATGAAACTACCATAAGGCCTCCCGGCACATACACAATGCAATCGCACACTTGGGGGAGATTTCCCATTATGATAGTCAAATATGCTTAATACGAGAAAAATTCTTTGATATTATTGTTAGTGCATAGTGGAAAACCTTTCAAAAGTATAATATTAATCCTAGCCAGCATAGGTACCATGATATTATGCCTGCTATAGCTGCCATGTTAAATGGCAGACTCTACAACTAAAACCGTACAAGGTGCGTATTGTTTTGAATGGATTTCCAACAAATGATCAGGCTAAGGAACTTCCTACTGTCCATGGGTACGCCTCTGGAGGGACGTCCCGAGAACCTAACCGGATCTCTGCCAACACAAGGCCAGGTTACATCTGTAACTAGGTAACTACTACTCGAGCATTCCATCCCCCGGTCCTTAGGGACCTTTATCCGAGGCCTCGATACCAACAACCACAAAGCAATCACAAAGTAATAGATCTGTAGTGTCCGCATGAGTAAGTATTTGGGCTCCGTACCATGATACCACCCTTTTCCCGAAGGGAATGACACACCCTAAAGGGAGAGACCCTCGTAACCTAGCCGCACCTTTCCTGTTTCGACCAATTCTGGGGTGTGAGGTCCTGATGCAGTCTCGTCCACAAAGCTATGCTTTATACAAATGCCATGCTTTGATCAACAAATGATACATAGCAGCACTCAGCATGTCACACTACCAAATTGGGAGTATATCATTGATAAATATCAACTACATAACCTCTGGGCTCGTACGTCTCAGAGAAGGGTGTTAAGCTAAGAGAATAAATTCTCCGCCACCAAGCAGAAATGTATTTGATAGAGATCAGTTTAATATCTCAAAGTGTAATGTCAGACATACAACCATACAAGTCTGTTCCGTGTTCGAACAGAACCGAAGGCGCTTCGTCCTATAAAGGAAGAAGCCCTTGCAAATCCGGGAATCCACAATTCCGATCGGACTTTCCACCACATATGGAGAACTCTATACAGGAGCAACTCAGTGCAGAGTCAATCGACATGTTATCCCATCGTTCTCGAAGACGCTTGGTCTTCAACACCGGTCTTCAAATGCAATCCATAACGTCGTATCACTACTCGGAATGGGCTATATGACACAAGGTCCTCTCCCGGCAAAACCGAATAGTGAGCGCAATATTTAAAAATATATGGATATGGGATTTAGTTAAGTCACAACTTTTAAAATCCAAAATTTTCCTTTCAAATGGTTTAAACCAATTACCATTTCAAATATTTAAACAAAAAGATTTATTTCACAAAATTCACCCAGTTTCACAAAGATCCATTCATAGATTTTCAAAACAATTTCCATTTCAATTGGGTTAACTCATTAAATCTTTAAATTAAAGATTTAACTTATAGCTTTCAAACCGTTTCCAAGATTTTACTCATAACTTGGAAGACCATTTTCATTTTAGACTTGAAATCCTTTTAACACAAATTGGAAGTTCATTTCTTATATGAAAGCTTTTATTATTTGAAAACAAATAGTTTTCATTTCGAAAAAAATCCGATTTCATTTATACAAGTTTAAATCTTTGGATTAAATTCAAGTTCCCAAAACAACACTTTAAAAATGGTTTAAAACACATATAACTTGTATAACCTTTTTAAATCATAAATTCTCAGCATAGAATTGAATTTCAAATTAATTCAAATTAAAATCAAATTTCAAAAATAAATTAAGTTAGTCAAAAATAACTTTAATCTTTGAAATTAAAAAACCTTTTATTTAATCCCAATCCATTTCCAAAACCATTTGGATTCAAAATTCAACTTTAAAAAAAAACATTTCAAAATATCTGTGACTTAAACCGATTTCCCGTGAAGTCCATATTTGTGTGTGTATAGTGTGGTCCAGGGATTTTACACTATAAAAGTGCAACATCATCAATCAACACAGATTCAAATATGGCAATATATTTGATAAGCGATATAAACTATAACGCTTATATATTGATAAGCGGTATAAAATATAACGCTTTTCTTTTATTCACAGATCACAAATATATATCACAGATAATAAATTACATTAAATCCAGCTTAAATCAAAACAGAGCATCACATATCAGGGATATCAAACAATTCAATCATCCAATAAAATCCAAACATTCATAAGTGAGATTAATTAATCGTCTGATTAATTCAAATCAGATTAATTACTTATGATTTTTTTACTAATCCTGGTTAATTAATATTAATAAATTACAAATCATTTTGATTAATTATTCTTTAACCATTTATTAATTAACCATTAATAATAAATTAATTAAACTTTAATTTTTTAATTAAACAACCTTAAATCATTAAATAGTTATCCTTTAATTAATTTATTATCCCTACATTAATTACATTAATTAATTACTCCACAATTAACCATCATTTCTTAATCATCCTCATTAGTTAACCTTCAATTATGTAATTAATTATCCTTAATTCATTCCTTAATCAATTCCAATAATTAATTAGCCCTTCATTGATTCCTCTTTAATTATTTTAATTAATTATCCTTAATTAAGAAATAAATTATCCTTTAATTAATCAACTTGAGTAATTATCCTTTAAATTCTTTAATTAATTAATTATACTTTATCAACTACCTTAGGTGATTGTACTTTAGTTACTTAAAACTTTAATAAATCAAAGGTAAGCCATTTATTTTTCTTAATCACTTAATCATCATTTAAATCAAATGCGTGAAATCCTTTCAATTTTGAAATCAATTAAAGGTCAAATAAGATAATTGGTCTAATACAAAATTTTATAAACCAAAATAGTTTGAACATTTGCCTTTTTAAAAATTAAAATTTGAACTTTGTTTAATCCAATCTTCTTAGGAAATTTGGCTTTGTACTCCTTTGAAAAACTTATTTATTTTAGATTGACTTTAAAATTTTGTTTTAAATAGATTGCTTAAGAAAACTTAGTCATTTAAAATAACTCTAAAGTTTGTTCATGCTTTATAAATGAAACCTGGTAACAAATTTTCTTTCAGCCTTTTAAAACCTGGTAACAAATACTCTAAACTATTATACATCTAAACCCACATGAGCTGCATCGAACACGACCCCAAGCAAAGATCCATTCCTCCCGAAGTTGTACTTGAGTTCCCATTATCTTCGTCTATTTTTCTTTTCTTCTTTAAAACTTAACATTTTAAACACTACTGCTATTGATACCTACACAAACTCGAGCCCATTGTTCGTTTTCCCGAGCTCAACCTTGAGGGTTTCTTCATCTTCCCCGAGCATTTATTAACCCAGATACGAGCGTCAAATCGTGCACATGCACAAGTGGCCGCCGACGTTCTAACCAACGTCGCCAACGCTGGCAAGTCCAATTCGATCACCATACTCAATTACGACCACCAAAATCACAAGACGTTCACGAACATGGATTTGAGCCTATCAGCTACCTCGTGGAACAAAACCAATCGCCAAAAACAACTTCATCGCGACGACGCCGACCTCCGGTCACCCTGCATTCGAGTCCAAACCCTTCCCGTTCAACCATGATGATTTTCCCCTAGGCGCGATCGACTTCAATGAACCATAATTGACAAAATTTCCACATTTTCCTCGTCAAACACAACCTTGGTAAAAACCCTAGTTCATCGATTCCGAAGCACCACTGCAATTAATAAATTCAATCATTATTTTTCTAATGACTACCAACAACCCATCTACCACCAGAATCAAACTCCATGACCAACTCCTCGTCATTCGCCTGGAATTAACGAGTTGCATGAATCTAATCATCCCATGAATTCCCATTATTCCCAATTTTTAAAATTTTTGGTATGTACATCAAAAATCGTATTTTTCCTATGCCAATCACATTATAGAATCAAAACAAGAATTCGAGACATTTGATTTTCCTGAATTATATTGATTATTACTGTAAATCCCTTATTTTGAAAAAATTATCTAATATAAAACCCTGAAGCGATTTTCTTATTTTGTATTACATCGTAAAAATCATTTTACTTTTAAGGATCATAGTCTAAATTTCATTGCATGAGAAGATATGAGTTTATAAACAGATTTTAAAACCTGTAGAGTATGAACAGTGGCATGTTTTATTATTATTTTTGCCTGTACACTATTATACACACAGTCATTCGTGTGTGTGTGTGTGTGTGTGTGTGTGTATATATATATAAAAAGCATGCAAACATATTCACACAATCATTCAAGCATCATTCATTTCATACTTCAAAGACAAATCCAAGCATTAATAGACATAGCAGGGCTAAGGGATTTGCTCACCTATTGGTTTTACAGGAAGGAACAGAGACAGTTGCGAAGCCTGAATTTTTAACCTGCTTTTGTTTTGACTCCCAATTTGAACTTGAGTGTATTATTCTTTGATTCCAGATTGAAATAGGTTGAAGTTGTTGTTTGGTTAAAGATGAAGATTGTTTAGACTTTTTATTTCCATTCTTGTTTCTACTTTGAGTTTACATGCTTTTGATTTACCCTTGTTTTGGTTTTGATTTGTTTTAAAACACCATCTGCTAACTGATGATTGTTGAAGTTGAATCCCTTTGCATCATTTCAGGCTTGATTATCTCGTTTTTTTTCTTTAGAGTGAACTGGCATTTGCTTTTCCTTTGTTTTACCAGGTTTTGAAATTTGCCTTGAATTGCTTTGCTCTGTTTTTTTGACCAGGTTGAATAGAGAAGCACTTGCATGCCTCAGGTTTACTTTGATTTTTTTAAATTGAATTCCATAATTGTTTGATCTGAGTTGAATCAGCTGCCTTGCTTGAGATTTCCAGATTTGTTCAACTGGTCTTAGTTTTCAGGTTTAAGAAAATAATGGCAGTTTTTTTTCTTTCTTTTTTTTGGTTTTTCATTCTGTTTTTTTCAAATTTTTTAAGTTTGATTGCCTTTGATATTGAGATGTGTGATTCTCAATCCTTTTTATTGTTCTTTTCAGATTTGCTGAAAAGTTAAATGATTGCATATGAGGAGATGAAAAGTTTTTTGTAATTTTTAAATCTTATTATTTTATCCCATTAATTATATTGAAGGCCATTTGTAAACCAAAAAAAATCATGAGATCTAACATTTGTAAAATTTACCCCATCTCCTATATGTATGTATATTTAGCATTTGTAGTTTTACAAGACAAAAGAATGTTTTAATAAATTAATTTTTTTATATCATATACACTTTATAAATAAATGTATCCCTTTATTCAATGTGTGTGTATATATACATTATTGAAAGAAAAATTGTTTTAGCTAATATTTATATTATACAAATTTCACCTTAATGATTTTAAAAGCCAATTACATTTTTTTCTAAAACATTTATTTTTTTAAACGTTTATTTTAAATTTAGATTCAAATTCCAATTATACTTATTATGGTTTAGAGGTTACACACTTTAAAAAAAACCTTATGTTATAAATTTACAAACCAATATTACATATATATGCTTTCTTATTAATTCTTTATTCAATTCTTATTTAAACTTGAACTTAAGTTAGAATATTTTTATGCATAAGCACACATTTTATTCAAATTTTAAACTCACATTACTGTTATACTTTTTAAATATATATATATATATATATATATATATATATATATATATATATATGCAATATACATATATGTATAAAATTTTAAACTTAAATGACTTTTTAAACACTCATTATTTTAAAACTTCAAACTCAAAATAAATTGGAATTTATTCATATAGGATTTATTACTCATTTTATTTGTTTGAGATTTTTCAATATATCTTCAAATTATATTTCAAAATTTTAAAATATATTATTAGTTTTAATTGATAAATTTTTGGGATGTTACTTTTTATTTATAAGATATTAAATATAGCATTTCAAAGCCCCAATTAAATTGTAAAATCAATGTCCAAATAAATAATATCCTATTTAATTTGAAAAATCCAAATTAGTTTACAATTTTATTTGAAAGTTTATTTTAATTATCAATTTAAATTTAATTAAAAATCAGGATTGTTACAAGAAATAATTTGGAAATTGGATTTAATGTGAATGCAAATGATTTATAAAATTGAATTAAATCATATTTGAATTCGAATGATGTTAGTAAACTTTTGAAATTAAATTAAAAGTTAATATGTAGAAATTGAATATTTTAATATTTAATTGACGAGTGAAAATAGCTCATTTTCAAACAGTCTCGGATTTCGACGAAACCTGTTTCATTGGATCCGTAATGTTATATTATTGTATGATTTTAAATTTCGTATCAATCGGATTTACGATTTATCCTGGGCAAGCTAAAACGCGTAGAAATTCGTTTAAGTGAAATTTTAAATTTAAATAGTCGATTCGGAAAATCTATCTTCCAAATACGATCGAATTGGCTCGCGATATATTCCATTGCATTCCATATAGGGGTAAAACATTATAAACGCTAGGTGGCATGCTTCGTTTGGAGTTCAAAAGTTTTCGGGATGAATAGTATCGCTTAATTTTCTATAAATGGACGTTATAAATTTCATTTTTCACTTAGAAACCCTAGCTAGGGCAAGCCGCCCCTTAATTTTCAATGGCTGGCATTTTTATTCTACTACCCTCAATCTCTCTATATCCGTGCCTTTTCAAGATTCGAGTTCAATAGGGAAGTTGTGGAACTAGCCGAGCTCTACAAATCCATATGGTGAAGATGCGTTTTCGAGTATGGTACAAAGAGGATGTGGCTCGCGTTCATCACCGGTTTGCACGTGATTTTTTGAGGCATGGGACGACCGAGTTCATCATTGTCAAGGCAGGAGGCTTGCCGTGCGTAGGCGCATCAATCCATGCTCGTTGATCATCGTCTAGCATTGCGTGGTGGTCGTACTAATTCAGTATAGAATAGCGGCCGATTGGGTTAGTTACGTTCGAATTTATGGAGGGTGGAGAAGAAAGAATTCATGGCCGAGATTGAATCAAGTTGTTTCGAAAGGCCTGGATTGATTAAAGTTAAAATTATAAAATAAAATTGTAAATATTTATATATTAAATCGTTCAAACTTTAAAACACTATAACTTTTTCATACGGGGTCCGTTTCGCACGGAACGTATTGCGTGTGGTTTGTATTGACGAACATTACGCGATGGAGCTAGTTTGGAGTTGATTGGAGATGGTGTGAATTTTGGGTAAAATTAAACGCGCGTTTAATTTTATTCGGAACAAAACACTGCAACTGCTATTGGAGCCATTGTGAGTACAACTCACTCTTTCTGACTCACTGATATTTTATAAGTGAGAAATAATTTATTATATGATGACTGATGATGTTTGGATGATATATGATATATTGATTGGTATTTGGATATATACCTGCCTAGTGGAGAAGATGACCCTATACGTTCCCGTGTATGAGCGGATGACCCTTTGTACGCGCTTCTGCCATGAAGCAGACATTGTACACATATTCTAATATGTATATTTGTTGCAGGTGACAGGTTGGAGGGATCCAACTGGATTCCTCACCAGTATTGATTTATTTACAGATATTGTTATATATGCTGTTATCATATGACATATAATGTTTTGGTTGCCGTGATTGATGTGTTTGGTGTTGTTGCAGCATTGGGCCTATTTTGGAGTTTTAAAAATGTTAAAGTAACGATTTCGAATTTAAAAGAATTCTAAAGTGATTTTTGAAATAAATGTTTTGTTGAATTTTTGAATCGTTAAGAATTGATTTATTTTGAATAAATAAATGTGATAATTTTTATGTTATAAAAATTATGATGTTTGGAAAATATAATTGAAATGTGATTTTTGTGAAATATGGAGTTAATGATTTTGTAAAATAGTATAAATTAATATTTTTGACTTATTTTAAACGGTTTATAGATTAGATTTATAAAATTGATATTTTATAAACCAAAGTGATGGAATTATAAATAACTTTCAAAAGTGTTAAAATGAAGTTGTAAATGGATTTATAGGTAAATAAGATTTTTAGATTTATAAATTGATGATGATATAAAAGAATAAATTTGTGAATAATTGAACTATAAGTTATTAACTTATATTTTGGCTTTTTGGTATATAATTGAGTTATAAATGGAATTGGTTAGTAAATGAATTTTGTATATTGAAGTTTTTATAAAATATAAATGGAATTTATAAACGTTGTTTTATAAATTCGAAATCAATTGATTTTGACAAGTTAAATATAGAAGTTTATTAATGAGATATATCCACGATTTTGGACAGTGGATAATTCTTTAATAAAAATGTGAAATAGCAATGAATTTGGTATAGGAGATATATTCGCGATTTTGGACAGTGAATTATCCTTTAAATTAAATGTGTAGAAGTATTGAAATTTGGTTAGGGAATTATATTCATGATTTTGGATAGTGAATAATATATTAAATAAATGTTTTGAAAAGTGATATTTTAATTGAAGTTAAATGGTTTAAAGACATTTTAAAAATGTGTTAAGTATCAAAACCATAGATTTCAACTGTGACGACCCGGAAATTTTAACGATTTAAATTGGAATAGTAAATTGATTTTAAACATTTAAAAGGTAATTTTAAACTTGAATCTCGAATATTAATATTTTCTTGATATTTAAATTATGGAATTATATGATTCGAAATTGGGTAAATGGTTGAATCTGAAGTTTTAAGCCTGTTAAACATAATATGAAGGATTATAAAAAATTTAATGATGATACTGAATGTAGTAAAGGTGTTAAATCGAAGTTGGAAGTGTTTTGTTACGTTTTGAAAATATATCGTTTAAATCGATATTTAAAAATAGCCTTCCGAGATACAGTTTCGGAATTCGACGAAACCAGTTCCATTGGATCCGTAATAGTTAGTTACTATCGGATTTCAATTTTCGTAGCAATCGCAGTTGTCGTTTGACCGTGGCATCTCAAAACGCTTCAAAACTATTTTAATCAATTTAATTTTAAATTGATCGTTTTCTTCTGTAACTCGCGCATATGATCAAATTAGCCTCTGAAACATGTTCCATTGTGTTCGGAACGCTGGTAAAACCTTATAAACGCCTGTCGGTAAGTCTGATTCAGGTTCGGGTTTTCGCGTAAGCTTAACGAGACGTTTTGAAAATTTTATAATATAATAAAATTTAAAGTTCTTATGTCAGAGATATTTTTAAGGAGTATTCGTGAAGCTTCCCCATAATCGATATTTTATTTCCGTCTTCCTCTTTCATCTTTCAACAGAAGCCAAATCAAAAAAAAAAAGGAAGTCCATGCCGTTCGAAATTGGAGTTCTTTTGCTTCCTTTATTTCATTTTTTTTTAAAAAGGGAATTGAAACTAGGCCGTGCTCGTTCTTTCTCGTCAAGGGCCGAAGTCGACTTCATCCTCATTCCAAATCAAAATCGATTCGCTCCTAATCGAGTTGGCCGCTGCTACTCTTTCGACTCGAAGCCGATTTTTCTAGAGTCATCACGAATTCGATTCGCGATCGAATAGCCTTAAGGAGTGAAGGGTTCGTGTGGCAGGGCGTGAGCATTTGGGGAAGTCGTGAGAGCTAGGGTTTTTGATGCGGCAGCTACAGTCTCGGGGAGGGCCGCGAACATGGAAGCGTGTGCGATCTGGAGGTGATGATCGAAGAGCATCGTGATGCTTGATGAAGTCTGGGGCGGCTGATGCTCGATTCGAGCGAGGGTTAGTGCGGCAGGCGAACTCGTGAAGGCAGTTGTGGCGGGTGCAGTAGGAGGCCTGCGGCGGTGACATCGTTGTGAGGTGAGCATTCCCTTGTTTCTTTCTTATTGTTTTGAAATTTAAAGGGTTCAACTTTGGAAATAAATGTTGGCCATAAACTGTTCATCAGAAAATATGTATATAAAAAAAAAGTTAAATACATAAGTTTTATTTAGTCAGGGGTTATTATTGAAGATGTAGGGAATAGGATTGCAAGTATGTAAAGCTTATATAAGATTTCAAATAAAACTTTAAGTGGCAGATAGTTTTAAATTTTATGGAGTTGGTGAATAAGTGATTAATTAAATTATTTGGTTATTTTTTTTACCAAGATAATTTAAATTAATGGAATTTAGTTAAAATTAATTTAGTAGTTTAAAACCAAATGTTTATTTTTAATTAGATTGATGGCCAATTTAATTTATTAAATAGTATATCATTGTAGATTATCTTGGATGTTGATAAATTATCAATATCTATACAAGGTCAAGAACATTGAGAAAACCCCAGCAACATGAGAATGGATTGCCAAACAAAAATAAGAGGTGAGTAAAATCTCACTCTGTTGGATTCTATTTAAATTTAAATGGTTAAATTTAAATATTTGGTTGAATGGTTGAATTGATTGATTTGCACTGTGAATTGATGATCTGATGATTTTGGTATGGATGGTTCTCGAGTTAATTGTTGCTTAACTCGAAGTATCGGGGTTTTAAGTTGTATTAAACTTAAATCATAAATGAGAAGATGTCTTCATTTTAAATTTAATTAAGGAGAAATTTGATTAATGAAGTAAATAAATGGGTAATTAATTACAAGTTGAGATTAATCGAGAGTGATTAATACTGTGGTTTAATTCACGTAATTAATTTAGATTCGGAATTAAAATTAAAATATGAATGGCAAATAATTAATTAATATAATTAATGATGAAATTTAAAGATTGATTAATTAAGATGAATTAATCAGAATAAGTGACTTATGAGAAGTTAATTAGTATAAGTAATTAAGGATAAATGTAATTAAATAATTAATTAATCCATGAAGTAATTAAAGTTACTTAATGATCTTGGTTGAGACTAATTAATATTGCGTAGTTAATTTAAGATAATTACTTGAATGTAGTTGAAATATAATTAGTCCAGGGTGATTAATCAGGATGAATAATGAAGGGTTGACTAATAAATTGATTTGGAATTAATTAATATTGAATGTGGTTAGAAATTTAATTAGAATCAATTGAATTGATTTGTATGTAATTAAGCTTTGTTTATGGATGATGGAATGATATTGGATGTTTGAATGAATTGATATCTCTGATATGAAATGTTGTATATTTCATTTAGATAACTTGAAATATGATGATATGAGATTCAAAGAGACCGAGGTCGGGTATTGGAAAATACCCGAAACCACTCCAATATTTATAAATTGATTTGAGAAATCAATAGGCTGGAATAAATTGGATTGTTTATCTAAGTTTGATACTTAGAAATTTATATGGGAGATAAGCATTGCTTATAGTAAATTGTGAATTGATTAAATTGATATAAGTTACCCCGGGTTTATATAAGTTGTTTGTTTGGGTATTCCATGTTAGTTGGGTTCACTCGCGCTGGTTTCCAGCCTGACCCGGGTGTTACTTTGGTGTAATGCTCGGGTCAGACCGAGTATTACATATTTTCAGGTAGATACGTTCTGGAGCTCAGGAGGCGAGCTGGATGGCTATCACGTATAGAGTATTTCCGCTGTAGTTTATTATTGTGTATCTGTGACATGATTTGTATATGTCCAGTGTCTGTATATATGTGTAACTCTGATGTATATTAAATGTAATTAACAGATATAGTATTTTCTGTAAACTGTTATTTATTATTATATTTTATCCGCTGCGAATGTGAGATGTTTGGTGTTCTGTTCTTCTTCTTCTTCTTCTATCTCTTTCTTCTTTTCATAACTATCTGGAATTTTCGGGTTTGAAAATTCCGTGTCGTTACATTTGGTATCAGAGCTGAAGGTTAAGTGAGAACCTTGGCTCTAGTGGGAAATTACTCATTGAATAGAGTCCGTAGTACTCTAGAATGAGTTGAGTGTGTGTGTGTGTGTGTGTGTGTGTGTGTGTATATATATATATATATATATATATATATATATATATATATGAGAGCGTACTTGTTATTTGCTTATAAAGATTTTAAATGATTTTATATAAAAATATATTTTGATATATAAAGCAATATTCCCTTCTAATGAATATTTAGGAGATTGGTTGTTAAATTATTGGAATTAAGTTAAGAAGAAAAATAAAATACGACCAAATTAAAACTTATAACCAAGTTGAAGAATAAACTTATATAACAAAATGGAATTTGAAATATAGATTGTAAATGTAATTTATAAATTGAAATAAACTTCATAAATAAATGAGACAATAATTTGAAATAGAATTCCAGAGAATATTTGGAATAGAGTAAGATAAAAATTCCAGAGTAATGTTTAAATATGAATTTGATGGATTGGGAGTTTGGAATTTTGGGAAAAATTAAAGTTCCTTTAGGTTTGAAAGTGGTTTCCAAGGGTTTTAAAGAAAGAATAATATTATTTCAAAAATATTTTTGTGTTTGAAATTTGGGAGATTTGAAATTAAAAATATTTGGAAGTGTTTTTAGAGAGATAAAAGCATTGAACTCTTTTGGTCACTGGAAAATAAAGTCGGTGATGACTGCAGCATCATCGATGTTCATTTTCGAGTTTCTAGAAGAGAAATTACTACCATATTGTTTTAAATTGGGATTGTTTGTGAATTGGGTTTGGTTTTGAAATTCAAAGGGATAATTAAATTCGCCAAAGAATTTTGGATATAGTTAAATTCTAAGGTGATATTGAAATTTGGAAATTTGTTTAAACTCTGGAATCTTGATTAAATGTTTATGGGATAATAAAAATATATTGGCTAAATAAAATGTATAATTCCGAGTTAAAAGCAAAATGTGAATGTAATTGATTATAAATAGAAATTGTAAAATTTAAATTATAATTAAAGTTGTACGAGTTTAAAGATCAAATAGAATTTGATTTGAAGTTGGAAGGAAATTGAGAATCAATTTAATTTGAATTGGGAATGAATCAAGTCTAATGGAAATTGGAGTTAATTAAATTGGGATTGGGTTAATTTAAATGGAGTGGAAATTTAAATTGGATTGTTGGGGAAGTGAACAGTTTTGACTCTTGACCATTTTAAATGTAAATTGTTTTAATATAAATAGTTTTAAATCTATTTTCTTATCTACTTACTATACAACTTTATTTTTAAAACCTAAACTATTTTATACTGGTTTTGCCACTACTTTTGGAACTCTTTACCTATTTTACAACTGTTTTATACACTAATTACTAATTTTCAACTAACTTACGAATTAATTTCTATTTTACAACTATTTCGCAATTATTTAATATTTTTATAACTATTTAACTATTTTCCAACTATTTTACAATTAGTTAACTATTTTACAATTATTTTGCAACTAATAATTATTTTTCAACTACTTACCTATTTTTAAATTTTTCAAGCTATTTTTCTAAACTGGTCGGAGATCAAACTGTTATTGATTAAATATCCAACTGAGATAAGGATTGAAGTAATAATCCAAATAGGGATTAATGTAAAGGTAAATAAGGAATGTGAAATGGTTCTTTTGAACTGAAAGAATATTTTGAGAAATATGAAATGAATAAGGATGGAAATTGGATATTTCTATGGTTTTGAGAGTGTTTGGAGTATAAAAGGGTTTTATACAAGAAAGTAAGGATCCAAAGTTTTAAAAAATTTATATATATATCTGAATATATATAAAGGATCTTATGAGGATTTTGAGAAAGGCTTTTGATTTTCGGAAAAAAATCAATATTGAGTTTTGGAAAGCCTATTTTGAGAATTATCGATTTGGGATAATCGATTTTGTGTAAAGGAACTTTGTATAATATCATCCTAGGTGTATGATTTGAAGATACTATATATGTATAGTATAAAATGTTTTGATGATGACTCTGGGGAAAAAGGCGCTCCCTTGAAATGAACTTTTCAGGAGTGCCACTGGGTGGTGCTACCTGGAGCCCGAGGGGGTTCTAAAGTTGATCCTGTGAGGAGTCCGGACAAAACTAGTTCCTGAGGATTATGGGTTGAGTTTACCATAGCGTAAGTCGTGTGTGCCGCGGAGAGCCAACAGTTACATGGACTTTTGTTGTGACTGCAACGTAACCCAGGATGTAACTGCGACCTATGGCAACATTGCGAAGGTCGTGTGTGCCGCTGAGAGCCAACAGTCTACGTTTGAGTTTATCTCAGTAGACTGCGACCTATGTAGGAGTGGAGAAGTTTCATTTTGATAGCTAGATCAGAGGCCGTGGAGAGCCAACAGTTACATGGACTTTTGTTGTGACTGCAACGTAACCCTGGATGTAACTGTGATCTGTAGTGTGGATTCCATGGCGTAATCGAGAGTGCCGCGGAGAGCCAACAGTTACATGGACTTTTGTTGCGACTGCAACGTAACCCTGGTATGTAACTGTGACCATGGAATGGGGGTGATGATTTCCAGAGCATCCTCAGCAAAGATATTTCCTCTATTTTCAAAATAACTGTTTTCTTTATTTTCAATAAAATTGTTTTCCAAGTATTTTCACTGGGTGTTGAAAACGGGTTTACCAAGTACTTATAGATTTTCAGTCCTACGCCTGATCAACGTATGATTGAATTTCTGTGAGAACAAGGATGGACTGGTTGAGACATCGAGTTATAAGTAATATTTTATAAAAAGCTATTTTAATTATATTATCTGAATTTAAAAGCATTTCTAAATTGTAAAAAAATAAAAGTGTTGAAATTTTGGGGAAAATAAAGGGGAATCCAAACTGGAATTATAAAATAAAAATTGGACTCGGGAATAATTTAAATGATGTAATTTTTATAATAAAATCGAATCTTGGTAAAATTAGAAGTAAGCTAATGCACTAAATAATTGTTTGATAGAGTATGTTAATAAAATTTAACCCGGATAACCAAAATGGATTGTAAGTAGATAATGAAGTTTGGAAATGAATTCGAGTTATAAATAGAATTCGACTTGGGTTTGATAATGAATTAAATAAGAGGAGATATGGTAAAATAAAAATGAAATAGAGTTGGATTGAAAAATGTGATGGTTTGAATTGCAAATAAAATCCAAGTGTGATTTGAATAATATTTAATGAAATTTGCAAGTAAATTTTGATAAAAGGAAGTGTTGTTGAATGAAATAAGTGAATTATAATAGAAATGGTTTGGGTTGCACACAAAACCTAAGTGGATAAAAATAAATTGAGAATGACCATGTATTAATAAAATAAATTCGATAACGAATTAAGTAATTGAATTAAAAATTAAAATGGGTTAGTTGAGTTAAATAATAAATGGATGAAGTCTAATTGAATAAAAACAAAACCACAGTAGTGATTGGAATTGGATTATCAGACTGAACTTAAGTTTGGTGGTATATTAATTTGGAGCATAAATGAGTTCAGTATGTGGTCGGATATTATTTTAATAAATTGAGAAGATGAATTAAAATTAAAATTTAAATGGATGGGCTTACTGAATTTAATGGAAGTTGATTAAATGTGAATCAAATAAAAGTAAACTTAATTTTGATGTTGGAATAAATTAAAGTAAATTAACTTAAGTTTAAAAATTTATGGAAGCTTGGCTTCGAATAAGGGTGAAAGCCCATTCAATAAAAACTTGGATTGAATTAATTTGGGAATTGGTTATTAATTTATAAGTATTGAATGTGCCAAGCTCAACAAATGGTTTGAATAAATCCAATGCGGAGATGAAATGAAATGCAATGTATGGATGGTAAATAAATTAGAAATGAAATGAAATTAAATTCAGAATGAGTTGAAAATTAATTTAAAGTAGATTATAAACTGAAATGGATACTCTTTAACCGAGTATCGCCGATTTTATATAAAAACAATTGTCGTTGTTGCAAACAAAAGAAATTAAAATTCTTTGGGTTGAGAGAAGATTAAATAAATTGTTTTTTTAAATTAATTGAAGTAAATATGAGCTCGTTTGGGTTAAAAATTAATGGAATGTAAGAAATTGAGTTGCAAACCATTGAAATTGAATAAAATGGTTTATAAATTGGATGAAAGCAATTGAATTAGCTTTACGATCATATAAATCGCTTATGGAAAGGTTTTGGTGCTTGTTGCTTATGATTATCATGCGTAGCTATTGGAAATAAATGATATGCCAATAGATTTTATTTATATGGCACTTACATATTCAAATTGAGTAAGTACAGGTACCTGAAGGCCGTTTGACTGGTTTGGATTGCGCTAATTGCTAAAATTTATAAGCTGCTTGCTTAAATGCTAAATAAGGTACGCCTACGCAATAAAAATAGGAAATATGAACTGTTTTTGCTTTTTCCGACCGTGTGGGTCGATGTATACATATTTATATATATTGTCAAATTGCAAAAGCTCCTCCGTACAAAGGAGACTCTGCCAAAAATTTTTCAAAATTTTGGGAGTTAGAAATTTTTTGAAAATTTGGGAAAAGTTTGGTTAACGACAAAACGATTTCAAATTAAAGTAATGTAAATTAGAAGATGAAATTAATATGATTCGGTTATAAATGGACGATAAATTCAATAATTCAGAATTGAAAGTGAATTGAATTCATATGGAAGGGGAAAACTAATTTTGAAATAGATATGAAACTTATGTAGGGAAATGTATAAATGATTTGAAAGGTTACGATTGAATATTGTTGCTAAGTAAATTATGCAGGTATAAAAAGGTAAAAAGAAAGTTGGATTTGATTTCCAAAGATAAATGTGAATTGCCCGACAAAAAGGCATGTATTTAATATTATGTATGAAATTGGATTGGGTTTTTGATTTAGCCACTTGCTTTTGTTTTCTTTTTGGTATTTGGGAGCCCGGAGGGGCCTTTTGTAATTGTACCGAGCTAGCCGCGCAAAGGAGACGCTGGCAAAATTTTTTCGGAAATTTAGGGAGTTAGAAATTTTTTGAGAAAATATTGATAATTCAAATTTTGAATTTAAATTGAAATTTAAAAGGATTGAGCAAAAGGGGGTGTTGCATGAAAACTATAGAAGGTTTTGGCAAGTTAGTTAAGGATAGTGGGTCTTTAATAAAAGATTGTTGATAGGAGGTCGAATTGTGAGTTTTGGGAAAGGGTAAACGGGTTTTGGACCATTCTTCCTAACTAGTAATTTCGGGGACGAAATTCTTTTAAGGGGGGAGGAATGTGACGACCCGGAAATTTTAACGATTTAAATTGGAATAGTAAATTGATTTTAAACATTTAAAAGGTAATTTTAAACTTGAATCTCGAATATTAATATTTTCTTGATATTTAAATTATGGAATTATATGATTCGGAATTGGGTAAATGGTTGAATCTGAAGTTTTAAGCCTGTTAAACATAATATGAAGGCTTATAAATTTTTTAATGATGATACTGAATGTAGTAAAGGTGTTAAATCGAAGTTGGAAGTGTTTTGTTACGTTTTGAAAATATATCGTTTAAATCGATATTTAAAAATAGCCTTCCGAGATACAGTTTCGGAATTCGACGAAACCAGTTCCATTGGATCCGTAATAGTTAGTTATTATCGGATTTCAATTTTCGTAGCAATCGCAGTTGTCGTTTGACCGTGGCATCTCAAAACGCTTCAAAACTATTTTAATCAATTTAATTTTAAATTGATCGTTTTCTTCTGTAACTTGCGCATATGGTCAAATTAGCCTCTGAAACATGTTCCATTGTGTTCGGAACGCTGGTAAAACCTTATAAACGCCTGTCGGCAAGTCTGATTCGGGTTTGGGTTTTCGCGTAAGCTTAACGAGACGTTTTAAAAATTTTATAATATAATAAAATTTAAAGTTCTTATGTCAGAGATATTTTTAAGGAGTATTCGTGAAGCTTCCCCATAATCGATATTTTATTTCCGTCTTTCCCTTTCATCTTTCAACAGAAGCCAAATCAAAAAAAAAAAGGAAGTCCATGCCGTTCGAAATTGGAGTTCTTTAGCTTCCTTTATTTCATTTTTTTTTAAAAAGGGAATTGAAACCAGGCCGTGCTCGTTCTTTCTCGTCAAGGGCCGAAGTCGACTTCGTCCTCATTCCAAATCAAAATCGATTCGCTCCTAATCGAGTTGGCCGCTGCTACTCTTTCAACTCGAAGCCGATTTTTCTAGAGTCATCACGAATTCGATTCGCGATCGAATAGCCTTAAGGAGTGAAGGGTTCGTGTGGCAGGGCATGAGCATTTGGGGAAGTCGTGAGAGCTAGGGTTTTTGATGCGGCAGCTACAGTCTCGGGGAGGGCCGCGAACATGGAAGCGTGTGCGATCTGGAGGTGATGATCGAAGAGCATCGTGATGCTTGATGAAGTCTGGGGCGGCTGATGCTCGATTCGAGCGAGGGTTAGTGCGGCAGGCGAACTCGTGAAGGCAGTTGTGGCGGGTGCAGTAGGAGGCCTGCGGCGGTGACATCGTTGTGAGGTGAGCATTCCCTTGTTTCCTTCTTATTGAGTTTGAAATTTAAAGGGTTCAACTTTGGAAATAAATGTTGGCCATAAACTGTTCATCAGAAAATATGTATAAAAAAAAAAGTTAAATACATAAGTTTTATTTAGTCAGGGGTTATTATTGAAGATGTAGGGAATAGGATTGCAAGTATGTAAAGCTTATATAAGATTTCAAATAAAACTTTAAGTGGCAGATAGTTTTAAAATTTATGGAGTTGGTGAATAAGTGATTAATTAAATTATTTGGTTATTTTTTTTACCAAGATAATTTAAATTAATGGAATTTAGTTAAAATTAATTTAGTAGTTTAAAACCAAATGTTTAGTTTAAATTAGATTGATGGCCAATTTAATTTATTAAATAGTATATCATTGTAGATTATCTTGGATGTTGATAAATTATCAATATCTATACAAGGTCAAGAACATTGAGAAAACCCCAGCAACATGAGAATGGATTGCCAAACAAAAATAAGAGGTGAGTAAAATCTCACTCTGTTGGATTCTATTTAAATTTAAATGGTTAAATTTAAATATTTGGTTGAATGGTTGAATTGATTGATTTGCACTGTGAATTGATGATCTGATGATTTTGGTATGGATGGTTCTCGAGTTAATTGTTGCTTAACTCGAAGTATCGGGGTTTTAAGTTGTATTAAACTTAAATCATAAATGAGAAGATGTCTTCATTTTAAATTTAATTAAGGAGAAATTTGATTAATGAAGTAAATAAATGGGTAATTAATTACAAGTTGAGATTAATCGAGAGTGATTAATACTGTGGTTTAATTCACGTAATTAATTTAGATTCGGAATTAAAATTAAAATATGAATGGCAAATAATTAATTAATATAATTAATGATGAAATTTAAAGATTGATTAATTAAGATGAATTAATCAGAATAAGTGACTTATGAGAAGTTAATTAGTATAAGTAATTAAGGATAAATGTAATTAAATAATTAATTAATCCATGAAGTAATTAAAGTTACTTAATGATCTTGGTTGAGACTAATTAATATTGCGTAGTTAATTTAAGATAATTACTTGAATGTAGTTGAAATATAATTAGTCCAGGGTGATTAATCAAGATGAATAATGAAGGGTTGACTAATAAATTGATTTGGAATTATTTAATATTGAATGTGGTTAGAAATTTAATTAGAATCAATTGAATTGATTTGTATGTAATTAAGCTTTGTTTATGGATGATGGAATGATATTGGATGTTTGAATGAATTGATATCTCTGATATGAAATGTTGTATATTTCATTTAGATAACTTGAAATATGATGATATGAGATTCAAAGAGACCGAGGTCGGGTATTGGAAAATACCCGAAACCACTCGAATATTTATAAATTGATTTGAGAAATCAATAGGCTAGAATAAATTGGATTGTTTATCTAAGTTTGATACTTAGAAATTTATATGGGAGATAAGCATTGCTTATAGTAAATTGTGAATTGATTAAATTGATATAAGTTACCCCGGGTTTATATAAGTTGTTTGTTTGGGTATTCCATGTTAGTTGGGTTCACTCACGCTGGTTTCCAGCCTGACCCGGGTGTTACTTTGGTGTAATGCTCGGGTCAGACCGAGTATTACATATTTTCAGGTAGATACGTTCTGGAGCTCAGGAGGCGAGCTGGATGGCTATCACGTATAGAGTATTTCCGCTGTAGTATATTATTGTGTATCTGTGACATGATTTGTATATGCCCAGTGTCTGTATATATGTGTAACTCTGATGTATATTAAATGTAATTAACAGATATAGTATTTTCTGTAAACTGTTATTTATTATTATATTTTATCCGCTGCAAATGTGAGATGTTTGGTGTTCTGTTCTTCTTCTTCTTCTTCTTTTATCTCTTTCTTCTTTTCATAACTATCTGGAATTTTCGGGTACGAAAATTCCGGGTCGTTACATCAACATTCATTGTTGAAATAGACATTTTCGAGAAGAAAGGAAATGATGGACTATGACAATATTGTTATAGTACATGATTTTCGAAAGGAAATGTTTTGGTACAATATTTGGATTTATATATCTATCTAAATTTCGAATCCCTGTACTTGTGATTTTGGGTTGTCGTAACGATGTTTAACGCAACATTCGTTTTGACCCAAATAAAGATGTTTAAAAGAATCTTTTCCTTAAAGAATAATATGTATACTTAATCGTGATCTAAGTATATGTAATATTTTCTAAGTGTTGAAAATAAATAGAATTTTGGGTTACTTATTATTAAATATATATTTGGAAATGTTTTCCAATATTGAAAAGATGAAATGGTTTGAGATTATATCTTTTTAAAGATAATTTGAAGTGAATATTTGGCAAGCAATTTAATGAATAAAAGATTAATAAAAGGGTCTAGTGATTGTTATGGTGCCGTATTTGTTTGTTTGTTTGATAGTTAAATAACCGACTATCAAACTTGGCAAAAAAAATTAGTTCCTTGACCTGATATGGGAACTATTTAGTCGTACACTTAGTACGTAGCCTTTTGTGTTGGCTTGATTATCGTTTGTGTTGAGGATGTTGATTCGTATAGTGTGGAGTATTACTCTAATCTATCGAGCTTCCTTCTTGGCCCGAATGATAGCAAGTTGAAAGTTGGAGACGTGATAAGTCTATGAGACTTAGTTGCTGTGTGAGATTGAGTAACATTTTAGCGTTGTTGGTGCAAAGGGACCGGGATCAGATTTATCTAAAAACCACTTCGGACCAACATATATGTGATGATTGTGCAGGTTTCCTGTGATGATATTGATATTCCGGAGTTTCATAGTGGGGGACTGCTTGTTGATCATTTGGGGTTAAATTCCCAATATACATCCAGTAGCAGTGGTCTCTTTATTATGAAATATCCAATGCGAGGACTATTCGCTACTAATCCTAGAGATTCCCGACAGGATGTGGTAGGAAAGTACCTTCGGTTTGTCCTGTTCCTGGACAACTTGTATAGATGTTTGTCTGACATTGCATTTCTATAGATTACGTATATTAGTTTTTACAAACGTACATCAGTGGTGGCAGAAAAGGCAACTTCTCTTAGCTTAGCACCCTCCTTGAGACACATGAGCTTAAGGGTTGTACTTTTGTGGAAGGCAATTAGTAGTCAATAGAAATGGCCGTGTGGCATTCTAAGTGATGTGATATGTGATCTGAAAGGTAATCGTTACCTTGTCAGGCCTCATCAATCGGAAATGACGAAAACTGGGTTAGATGCAGCAAGGCTAAATGGGTCATTCCCATTAGGATATGATCATCCTCTTCTAGATATATCTTTACATGCTATGACATCGAGTATCTGATTATTTTGGTTTGTATGCTATGAGGGCCCTCGGTAAAGTTCGGTATCGACCGGAAGATGACATATTCGGTTCCATCTAGTTATAGAGGTGGGCCGGTCTTGTGTTGGTAGAGGGCAGATGCTCTGTGCCTCGGCACATCCATCGAGAGGTGTACCCCTTCGAAAAGTAGTCCCTTCACCTGGTCATTTGTATGGAAATCCAAACCCCACTACGTACCTGCCATTTTATTTGTAGAGCCTAATATGCTGGAATTTAATAATGGTAACAATTTCGGCTATTTTGAATATTATTTATATACTAGACACTAGTATAATATCATATGAGTTTGATATGAAATGTTTTAGTTATAGTAAGGTAAAAACATGTCCATGTTTATTGTGTGGACTTGTCTTATGAGATACTTTTGTTTTGATAAAGGAAAAGTTTTGGTAACTTAATAAATTCAGTTGAGTGTGTTCTTCGATGGTTTACCAGACTGATCCGGGCGTTCTTCCCTTTCAATGCTCGGGTCAGACCGAGTATATCTACATGTCTAGATTTGATGCCTTTGAAGCTTCAGCAGGAGAGGTGGAGATCTTCATTTTGTATACGCGTGTCTGTTTTGATTATTGATTATCCGCTGTGCTTAGTTGTTGTTATTACTAGAATTTGTGAGGACAGGTTATTATAACTGTTCAAGTTGATAACTCTGATTGATGTATGTATATACAGTTTCTGTTTTGTAAAGATCATTGATACGATATTATATGTTTTCCGCTGCGATGTGAGATTCTGTATTTTTCTTTTTGGTTCTATCTTCTCTCTTTCTTCTCTTCTTCTCTCTTCTTTTCTTTCTCTTGACTTTCCGTCAGTCTATGCTTTTTGGATCGGACATGTGTGAATTATTGTCGATTCAAAGGATACGGATTTTCGGGTCGTCACATCTAGTATCAGAGCTTAGATTTTGTGTATCCTAAGCTTTGATGTGTACTCATTATAGATAGGGACAGTAGCATCCTAGATTGATTTTGAGTGTATTATATATATGAGCGCGTATTTGTTAGTGATATAAAATGTTTTATATTGTGTTTAATTATCCGTTGAGCTGTATGTGAATTCTGGTCGGTATGTGGGACGCCATGTTATTGATAGGGATTTCCAAACACTTAAATGTGGCAAGTCGACATAGTATCATTTTAAATTGGGTAAATGAAATAATTTTACCTCGATTATATTTTATATATAAAGGAAATAAATTTTCAAAATTATTAAAGTGTATATAAATTGATTGTTTGATTGTTTATAAATGTTAATATATGAAAGATGTTTGAATAATCTAAATAAAAGCAACAATTGTAGAAAGAACAAATTATATAAGCAAATGAATTATAAAGTATGGAATTATAATTAATATGATTTACAATTGTGAAATAATCTTATGTATAGGAAAGAAAACAACATGAGTATAATTATAGATATGAATTATAAATAAAAATGGATTTAGACTAATTATTTGATAATTTGAATCCCGTTGATTTTGAAAGTTATTTTTCAAAAATAAAAGAGATTATATTGTTATATTATTATAAATCTAAATAAGATGAGTAAATTTGGAATGATCTTATGTAAGTAAAGTAAAATAGTGAAATTATATAAGTAAAGAATTATAAATGTGATTTATAAATAAAAGGATTTTTAAAAGAATATAAAGCACTGAATTCACTACTGTTGGCGGAAAATAATAATAATAAGGGTGATGATTGCAGCATCATCAGTATCATTTTCGAGTTTCTGTATGATGGATTTGCTACCAATAATAAATTGAAATTTAAGTTTTGTTGTGATAAACAAATTCGAATTTAAAATCCAAGTTGAAATTGATAAATATACGTAAAATGAGTTTTGGATTTATAATATGAACTAAGAATTTACTTTGGTAAAGTTGAAATAAAATTTGAGTTAGTATAATTAAATATACGATTTGAAATTTAACTGAGGAAGGTTAAATAATTTGAACCAGATTAGTTAAGTTATTGAAATGAAATTAAACTTAAGTGGTAAATGTTTATAATATGAATTTGGAAGTTTAAATAAACCTAAGTTGTAAAGTGATTGTATAATCATGAATTGAAATTATAAAATGAGTTTTGTGAATGGAAGTAAACTTAGGTAAATGTTTATGAAACTTGAATAAATAAGTTGTCTAACTTATGAAGTGAGAAAATGTAAGTAAAAAAAAATTGAATTTGAATGATGATATGATTTTGACTTAAGTTAAATAAAATGACTTTAGAGATAAAATGAAATATAGCTTAAGTAATGTTGAATAAAGTTGATTTTGGTGTCGAAGTAAATTAATAATGTGAAATAAAATGAATATGAACTTGAGTTGTATAAAGAAATTCAACTTTAGTGGTTAAATGAATTGGCAATCTAATTGAAAATGAATTGATGTGGAATAGTGGATGTAAGTGTAAATTCATTTAAAGCTAATTAAAAGTGTTGAACCAAATTGAATTAATTTGAATTGAAAGTGAACAAACTTGAATGTAAATTAGTGAATGTAAATTAATTGAAAATTAATAAATGAATGAATAGTGATATCCAACATTAATGAATCAAATGTGATTTAATTGAAAACCAATTCATTGAATATTAATGAGAAGTGAAAGTATATTGATTTGGTTATAGATGTTAGTTCGATGATAGTTGGTTGATGGTTGGATTTGTTGTGGTGATTGCATTTGCTATTTTGACATATATAGTTGTTGGTATATGTTGTATATTGATATTACTTTTATATATACATGTTTCTCATTTGTTTATTAAGTGTTTAGTAGGTGCGGATGGCGCTCGCTTCGCTTTTGGAGCTCGCTTCCGTGCTATATTAGCTGCATATGCTCGCTAACAATATATATAAGGTACATATCTCGGATTACATATCGTACTTTTACACTTTTTTCCCTTCGAGATGCCTCATCCTCATAGATGAGATGTATATTTGTGATACATACATTGTTATTTTTTTCGGATCGAACCACGCAAAGGTGACGCTGGGGAAATTTTCTGAAAATTTGAGGCGTTAGAATTTTTTTGGGAAAATTGGTATTTTTTTTATAACTAAAATTTTGATTCGAAGTAAAAAGTTAAACGATGTAGTTGATTTTGAAAAGATAACTAAATATGGATTTGAAAACTTAGAAAAGATTTTATAAGAAGTTTAACTGATGATTTTGAGAGAGGTTAAAATGTTTAAATTGGATTTGATATCTAGTTTTAACGAATTTTTTTGAAAAGTAAATGGATATTATGACTTTTTCTTACTTTGTAATTTCGGGGATAAACTTATTTTAAGTAGGGGAGAATGTAATGACCCAGAATTTCAGTCATTTGAAATTCGTTTATTTAATTTATTTTAAATATTCACAAGTTAAATATATAAGCTGAGTAAATAATATTTCGAATATAATGACTTAATTAGATAATTAAATTATTAATTTAATATTTGAAATTGTAGAAATAATTTGGAAATTGGATTTAATGTGAATAAAAATGATTTACAAAATTGAATTAAATCATATTTGAAATAGAATGATGTTAGTAAACTTTTGAAATTGAATTAAAAGTTAATTTGTAGAAATTGAACATTTTAATATTTAATTGACGAGTAAAAATAATCATTTTTCAAACAGTCTCGGATTTCGACGAAACTAGTTTCATTGGATCCATAATGTTATATTATTGTAATATTTCAAATTTCGTGTCAATCGGATTTACCATTTGCCCGAGGAAAGCTAAAACGCGTAGAAATTCGTTTAAGTGAAATTTTAAATTTAAATAGTCGATTCGGAAAACCTATCTTCCAAATAAGATCGAATTGGCTCCCGATATATATTCCATCGCATTCGAAATAGGGGTAAAACATTATACATGCCAGGCGGCATGCTTTGTTTCGAGTTCGAAAATCTTCGAGATGAATAGTGTCGCGTAATTTTCTATAAAAGGACGTCATAAATTTCATTTTTCACTTAGAAACCCTAGCTATGGCAAGCCGCCACTTAATTTTCGATGGTAGATATTTTTCATTCTTCTACCCTCAATCTCTCTAAATCCACGCCTTTTCATGATTCGAGTTCAACTGGGAAGTTGTAGAGCTAGCCGAGCTCCACAAATCCATATGGTGAAGATGCGTTTTCGAGTATGGTACGAAGAGGATGTGGCTCGCGTTCATCACCAGTTTGCACGTGATTTTTCGAGGCATGGGACGACCAAGTTCGTCATTGTCGAGGCAGGAGGCTTGTCGTGCGTAGGCACATCGATCCGTGCTCGCTGATCATCGTCTAGCATCGCGCGGTGGTCGTAGTAATTCGATGAAGAATGGCGGCCGGTTGGGTTAGTTACGTTCAAATGTCTAGACGCGGGGAGAAGAAAGAACTCATGGCCGATATTGCATCAAGTTGCTTCGAACGGCCTAGATTGATTAAGGTTAATAATATAAAATAAAATTGTAAATATTTATATATTAAATTCATTCAAACTTTAAAACACCATAACTTTTTCATACGAGGTCTGTTTCGCACGAAACGAATTGTGTTGGGTTCGTATCGACAAACACTACCCGGTGGAGCTGGGTTGGAGTTGATTGGAGTAGTGTGAATTTTGGATAAAATTAAATGCGCATTTAATTTTATTCGGAACAAAACACTGCAACTGATATTGGAACCGTTGTGAGTACAACTCACTCTTTCTAACTCATTGGTATTTTATAAGCGATAAATAATTTATTATACGATGTTTGATGATTATTTAGATTATATATGATATATTGATTGGTATTTGGATATATGCCTACCCAGTGGAGCAGATGACCCTATACGTTCCCATGTATGAGCGGATGACCCTTTGTACGCGCGTCTGCCTTGAAGCGGACATTGTACACATATTCTAATATGTATATTTGTTGCAGGTGAGGTTGGAGGGATCCAACTGGATCCCTCACCAATATTGTTTTATTTACAGATATTGTTATATATGCTATAATCATATGATATATGATATTTTGGTTGCCGTGATTGATGTGTTTGGTGCTGTTGCAGCATTAGGTCTATTTTGGAGTTTTAAAAATGTTAAAGTAACGATTTCGAATTTAAAAGATTTTTAAAGTGATTTTTGAAATAAACGTTTTATTGAATTTTTGAATCCTTAAGAATTGATTTATTTTGAATAAATAAATGTGATAATTTTTATGTTATAAAAATTATGATGTAATTTAGGAAATATAATTGAAATGTGATTTTTATGAAATATAGAGTTAATGATATTGTGAAATAGTATAAATTAATACTTTTGACTTATTATAAATGGTTTATAGATTGGATTTATAAAATTGATATCTTATAGGTCAAAGTGATGGAATTATAAATAACTTTTAAAAGTGTTAAAATGAAGTTGTAAATGGATTTATAAGTAAATAAGATTTTTAGATTTATAAATTGATGATGATATAAAAGAATGAATTTGTGAATAAATGAAATATAAGTTATTAACTTATAATTGGCATCTTGGTATGTAATTGAGTTATAAATGGAATTGATTAGTAAATGAATTTTGTATATTGAAGTTTTTATAAAATATAAATGGAATTTATAAACATTATTTTATAGATCCAAAATCAATTGATTTTGACAAGTTAAATATATAAGTTTATTAAAGAAGATATATCCATGATTTTGGACAGTGGATAATTCTTTAATAAAAATGTGAAATAGTAATGAATTTGATATAGGAGATATATTCACGATTTTAGACAGTGAATTATCCTTCAAATTAAATGTGTAGAAGTATTGAAATTTGGTTAGGGAATTATATTCACGATTTTGGACAGTGAATAATATATTAGACAATAATTTTGGAAAGTGATATTTTAAATGAAGTTAAATGGTTTAAAGACAGTTTTAAAATGTGTTAAGTATCGAAACCATAGATTTCAACATTCATTGTTGAAAAAGACGTTTTCGAGAAGTATGGAAATGATGGACTATAACACTATTGTTATAGTAAATGATTTTCGAAAGGAAATATTTTTGTATAGTATTAGGAATTATATATCTATCTAAATTTCGAATCCCTATACTTGTAATTTTGGGTTGTCGTAATGATGTTTTACGCAACATTCGTTTTGACCCAAAATAATAATGTTTAAAAGAATCTTTTCCTTAAAGTATAATATGTATACTTAATCGTGATTTAAGTATATGTAATATTTTTAATAGAATTGTGGGTTACTTATTATTAAATAAGTATTTGAAAATGTTTTCCAATATTGAAAAGATGAAATGGTTTGAGATTATATCTTTTTAAAGATAATTTGAAGTGAATATTTGGCAACCAATTTAATGAATAAAACATTAATAAAAGGGCCTAGTGTTTTTTATGGTGTTGAATATTTGTTTGTTTGTTTTCATAGTTAAATAACTGACTATCAGACTTGGAAAAAAAATTTAGTTCCTTGACTTGATGTGGGAATTATTTAGTCGTGCACTTAGTACGTAGCCTTCTATGCAGGCTTGATTATCGTTTGTGTTGAGGATGTTGATTCGTAAAGTGCGGAGTATTACTCCAATCTATCGAGCTTCCTTCTTGGACTGAAGGATAGCAAGTTGAAAGTTGGAGACGTGATAAGTCTATGAGACTTAGTTGCTCTGTGAGGTTGAGAAACACTTTTGCGTTGTTGGTGCGAAGAGACCGGGATCAGATTTATCTGAAAACCACTTCGGACCAACGTATATGCGACGATTGTGCAGGCTGCTTGTGATGATATTGATATTTCGGAGTTTCATAGTGGGGGACTGCTTGTTGATCGTTTGGGGTTAAAATCCCAATACACATCCAGTAGCAGTGTTCTCTTCATTATGAAATATCCAATGCGATGACTATTCGCTACTAATCCTAGGGATTTCTCGACAGGATGTGGTAGGAAAGTACCTTCGGTTTGTCTTATTCCTGGACAACTTGAATGGGTGTTTGAGTGACATTGCATTTCTATAGATTACATACATTGGTTTTTACAAACGTACATCAGTTGTGGCCTAGAAGGCAACTTCTATAAGCTTAACACCCTCCTTGAGACACACAAGCTTAAACGTTGCACTTTTGTTGAAGGTAATTAGTAGTCAAAGGAAATGGCCATGTGGCATTCAAAGTGATTTGATATGTGATCGTGAAAGGTAATCGTTACCTCGTTAGGCCTCATCAACCGGAAATGACCAAAACAGGGTTAGTGCAGCCAGGCTAAGTGGGCCATTCCCATTAGTATATGATCATCCTTTTCTATATATATCTTTACACGCTATGGCGTCATATGTCTAATTATTGTGGTTTGTATGCTATGAGGGCCCTCGGTAAAGGTCGATAACGACCGGAGGATAACATATTCGGTACCATCTAGTTATAGAGGTGGGCCAGTCTTGTGTTGGCAGAAGGCAGATATTCTATGTCTCGGGACATCCATCTAGAGGTGTACCCCTTCGGAAGGTAGTCCCTTCAATTTTTATGGAAATCCAAACTCAACTACGTACCTGCCATTTTATTTGTAGAGCCTAGTATGTTGGAATTTAATAATGGTAGCAATTTCGGCTATTTTGGATATTATTTGTATAATAGACACTAGTATAATATCATATGAGTTTGATATGAAATGTTTTAATTATTGTAAGGTAAAAACATGTCCGTGTTTATGTGTGGACTTGTCTTACGTGATACTTTTGTTTTGGTAAAGGAAAAGTTTTGGTAACTTAATAAATTCAGCTGAGTGTGTTTCTCACACTGGTTTACCATACTGATCCGGGCGTTCTTCTCTTTCAATGCTCGGGTCAGACCGAGTATATTTACAGGTCCAGATTTGATGCCTTTGGAGCTTCAGCAGGAGAGCTGGAGATCTTCATTTCGTATACGCGTATCTGTTTTGATTATTGATTATCCGCTGTGCTTAGTTGCTGTTATTATCAGCATTTGTGAGGACATGTTATTATAACTGTTCAAGTTGATAACTCTGATTGATGTATGTATATACAGTTTCTGTTTTGTAAAGATCATTGATATGATATTATATGTTTTCCACTGCGATGTGAGATTCTGTATTGTTCTTTTTGGTTCTATCTTCTCTCTTTCTTCTCTTCTCTTCTTCTCTCTTCTTTACTTTCTCTTGACTTTCTGTCAGTCTGTGCTTTTTGGGTCGGACATGTGTGGGTTATTGTCGATTCAAAGGGTACGGATTTTCGGGTCGTCACAAATAGGGAGTCAGATTAGTTAATATATTCATTTAAAATCAAATCCAAAAATAATTGTAAATTCAAATTTTCTAAAATGACTAATCTGAAACAAGGTTAACAAAAACGATTTTCCGGAAGGGGTTTTATAAGAAAAATATGTGCTAATTTGAAAATTATTTGAAATGAAAAATATGAGGATATTTTTTTTGAAAATGCGATGCAGCTAATGAATATCTCTACAAAAAAAACGTTCCACTAGAAATTTTTCAATCAATCAGATTACCAATGTACTCTGCATCTGAATTTTCCTTTCACTCAAGATTATCATTAGTTGGATATCGTAGACCAGACCACGAAGTGTGCAATAAATATCTTAAAACTGCTTTTAACAGCTTTTAAATGAAATAGAATTGAAGCCGTGCAAATAAACAAATAGCGAACATTATGTCAAATATATCCACATGTATCAAGAGAAATCATCATCATTAAACCAAACAAATCTATATGAAGTATTTCAAGGATTGTAGTGTTCTCGGCATAAAAAGATAATTGGCCAACAGTTTTCATAAGTCGGAATCATAATCAAATTTATTATCACATAGCTAGCTGAATTAATTTAAAAGTATGGTGCAGATTGTCACATTTAATATACTATTCAGAATGAATATATCGTTACCTATTTTACCTTTACGATAATTTTTCGCGGTTGCCCATTGTGATTCTACCACCTTTGTACTAGGCTAAGGAACTTTGATTTATTGCCCTTCGTGTACTTGGATAGTACTCTTGTTGTTCCTTAGCCTACCACCACACCTACATGAGAGAATATTTTTTGACCTGTTTGTTTTTATAGTTCCATGATTGTTAGTGGCAAATGATTTTGAAAAATAAGTTTGTGGAGACTCAAAACTATTTATATATGTTCCTTTCGGCATCTAGATTTGTTTAAATTTAAGAGATTTTACATTTGTGCCTTTTGGAACCCAGATTGGTATGGTTTTCACATTTTTAGGTCTATACTAGCAAATGTTTTGATTGTGTCCAATTTTTCTATAAATTGTGCACATGGAATTGAGTTTTTTAATTTCATTTTTAACAAGTTCAGATTGATTATACCCAAGTCCTTACCTAATAGGATTGACAATTTGTTTCCCTAATAGCATATTTAATGATCTTTCTCCTTTGGAAATTTTTTCTTAAGTTGTAAACAATTGTTGGACTCGTGTTTTGAGGGATTCATTTTCGTTCAATAATTGTGTGCACCTTTTAATAGGTTTTTCTCTTCTCGCATTTTCACTTTCTTTTAAAATCAAATTTTCATTTTCAAGCAACTTAATTTCTATTTTTTTTTAATTCTTCTTCGAATGTTGGCCACTTATCACACTTAGAGATCTTACTTTGATAGTTTTTAACTAATTGATCAAGCTGTTTATTTAAATCTATCAAAGTATCTCTTTGTGATTCAATTTTGGCATATTTCTCCCTAAGTCGTTCAAAGCAGCCATTTACTTCATGGAAATATATAAGTAATTCTGAATAAGTAAGTTTTGATACCTCGCTTGGCTTGCCATTGAGTTTTCATACCTCGCTTGTCTTGTCATTGTCGCTATCTGGTATATTACCTCGAAGGAATAGATCTCTCTCTCACTCTTACTGCTAGTAATCTTATAATCATTATCGCTTTTATTCCACGTGGCTGCAAAACTTTTCCTTTTTGATTTCTTTTCTTGACCACGTCAATTTTAAGGATAATTTTTCTTGATGTGACCAAGTTTGTTGCACTTGTGATAGATGATTTCCTATTCTTCTGGGTTGTCTAGTGCTTTGACTATTCTGCATTTCAATTTTTGATTTAGATATGGATTTATGTATTTGCGGTTCCACCTTTTGAATCTCTTCATTAGTAATCCAGCTTAGCTGCTCCAACATCATTGTCATCACTAATGTCTTTTACCAATCCTGCTAAGCACATTTCTTTAACAGAGTCGATTACGGTGGATCTTTCACGGTTGTTGACTTTTGCACCATATATTGCATCAAAAGTATTCCAAATTTCCTGTGCACTTTCACAATAAGAGATAAAGTTAAAATTATCTTGATTAATATGAGAATATATTACACGCATAGCAAGAGCATTGATCGAAGTAATTTTTTTGTCTATTATATCACATCCATTTTTAATAATGTCCCAATATTTAACATTAACAAATTTTAAATAAAATTCCACTTTTAATTTCCAATTCAAAAAATCTATTCTATTCAAAATAGAAGGAATAATATTGGTCCGACCCTCAGCAAAAACAATATTAAAAGAAGCCATTATAAAAATTCAAATAAAAATTGGTTTTTGGAAAATCAAAATTTTTAAAACAAAAATGGCTTTTGTACCTAGCTTTGATTCCACTTGTAGGATCGATTTCACCCTAGAGAGGGTGAATAGGGTCCTACTATTAATTATAAAAATTATTTTGGAATTTTATAAAATAATTTCAACATAGATACAGCAGAATAATAGCAGCACAGATAATAGCAGAATAATAAAAGCAGATAATAGAACACATAGATTTATCCAGCTTCGGCAAAACCCTGCCTACGTGCTACCCCCAAGGTTTCTACTAGAAATTAAGCAGTCAGATGCTTACGCATGTCGTGACATCCGCTATCAACTGACCTAACTCTACGCTCAAAACCCTGTCACAACTTAGCCATTGAGTTGCGAATTCTCGAACTACACCATCGTAGTTCATCCCCTAGTCACACAACTAGAAATTACAACAGTTTTAAAAGGAAAATACAAATTAAAAAAATTAAAAAACGAAAACCCTAATTTTTAAAAATAGAAGCCCAATGTTAATTTAAAGCCGACCAAAAACAATTTCCCCTTTTTCTTTTATTCCTTCGGCCCAATTTCTTTGTGAGTAATGGTTGCTTTGTCTTCGTTTGTTCCTTTTCCATATTTAGGGTTTTGCTTTATTGAGGTTGCCGACTTTATTTGGTTGATCGAATCTGTGATTTCTCTTTCCTTGCTCTATCGATCGACCATCTCCTTGTAGCTTGCTTTGGTTGCTTCGATCGAGTTCGATTTTACTGGTATGTTATTCCTGTTGCTTTTCTGGTTTAATTCTTGAACTCGATGGTTTCTAAAAGCCGATGATGAATGGATTAAATAGGAATCGAACTCCTATAATTTTGTTAATTTGAATTTGTCATTTAATTTAGCTCAGCCATTGATTTTGCTTGAATGCTTGAGATTGATCACTGCAAAATTGTGTATTTTTTTTGCTTGTTTCTCATGGCTTGATTTCTTTCGTGGCCGCCATAGCTTATTTGATTTCTGACTTGGTTCGTTCTTTTTGCCTTGGTCATCATGGCGTTGATTTTGTTGGTGACTTTAGCTATGGTGTATCTATCGTGACTCTGACTTGTTTGATATTACCTGACCACGGTTTTGAACTTATGTTGACTACTGCTCTGTTCTCCTTTTGGCATCGGCTTCTTTAATTTCGTGATATGATTTGTTCATTGGCCGTAATGTTGCAGTCTGTTAAACTATGTCTGGTTTCAATGTGCTTTCCACTTGAAATCTATTCCCTGTCATCTTGAAGTCTGACTGCATGTATACAGGTATGCATGTTGTTTCACACATGTATGTATGTTAGCTTATGAGTTGCATCCCTGGTTTGCATTGGAGTTTCACTTCTTCGAATTGCATACATATATGTTACTTGGTTTTGTTCACGTACAGTCTACTTGACTTGATTACTTGATGCAGTCTTGTTCTTGTTTGTTAATGATGCTCTGACTGTTGAGGTAGTGCCATTGATATTCGAGTTGCTGTGCATTGCATACATGTATGTTCATATATGTATGTGTTAGCTTTGGGTTTCATTTTGAGGCCTGATGAACTGTTTTGATACAAGTTTGTACTTTTGTACTTCTGATCATGCTACTTGCTTTGCATACAGTCTTCATTTCTGTTTGGTTTGTATCGAGTCAGTTGTGTTCCTAGATTTAGTTCTTGCCTCTATTGTTGCTGGCTTCATGTGTACACTTTCAGTTGCCAGTTGCGCTCTGGTAGTACTTGAGTCTTGTTCATGTCTTCACTGTGTACATTTGTCTACACTTGTATTTATGAGTTCATATCCATTTGTTTCCTTGTTGGATATCATAATGCAATCTTCATTGTGTAGCTTGGTCGACATGTATATATGCATATTTTCTTTGTCCATTCCCTTGAGTCTAGTTTGGACTATCTAGTCTCTACTTCATGTGTACATCACTGAACTTTTTGGTGGAAGCTTGTTTTAGTTGTCTTGACCATTTTCTAGAACTTGTACATTGGGATTGCACCTGTGTTGAATCCAGCTTATAGCTCGGGTTTGACTTTGTGTTGATATCGTGACTTAATATTTATTTCACTTGAGTTGAACCAGGATTTTGATTTGGGTTTAACCTTGTGCTCACCTATCCCTGTAATTTTATCAAGCGTATATAGGTGTGCACGGCCTCATGGAATGTAAAGTGATACACTGTGCATGCCATAAGCTGTTCGTGTATGATGAATTCAAAATTAAATGACGATGAACAACCCAAATAACTGAGGCAAATAATATTTTCAAAATACACATTTTATTTTACATTGCGAAATATTTTCTTTTTAATTTTATGCGTTAATGTTTATTTTGCAGATTGCTCAGATGCTGAATTCAATCTGGAATAGAGTTGAAGAACATATACAAGTGTATGAGTGAAATGTAGTGAGGAGAACAGTGTAAATGAAAATTGTGGTGCAATCAAGATTGTATTGTAATTGAATTTGTGTGTATATAGTGAGAGCTCAAATTTATGCTATTTAAAATTGTAATAAATATTTGTTTGAATAAAATATCTGTTTGAATATAAATTCTGTGTTATTTATTTTATTCAACAAATATTTATTTAATTATGTGAAAAATAAAATAGTACATTAACAATTTCATTTAAATGAATATGTATATGTTTATTATCATCAAACAAAAATCATAGACTTGCATAT
Source organism: Allium cepa (assembly GCA_030765085.1). NCBI lineage: Eukaryota > Viridiplantae > Streptophyta > Magnoliopsida > Asparagales > Amaryllidaceae > Allium > Allium cepa. The sequence continues at coordinate 209,476,958 of CM060940.1, read as the reverse complement.
TCAATAAATCGGCTATAAGTAGTTCGGCTTATTTGGGTCGGCCATATATGGTTCGGCCTTAATGGGTCGGCACATATTGATCGGCGTATTTGTTTCGGTGCACAACAAGGGAATTATCATATTTTTGAGGTCTACAGCAAGGTGATGCGATTGGAATTGTTTTGCTTCGAGATACACCACAAGTTGCTCCTGTTCCTTTGAGAACTTGCATCGAGTCAGCGATGAGACGACCCCAGTTCGGCCATAGAGGGTCAGCAACATGTTGTTCAGCCAAAGGGGTTTGGCGTTGCCTGGGTCGGTCAAATTGAATTAACTCTAATGGGTCGAGCTATCTTGTCATAGGCCTACACAGGGTAGTCAGCCTATCTTCGTCTATAAATAGAGAGGAAGGGGTCACAGTTGAAGGGACCGTTTTTGAGAAACTCCAGGGATACTCTGCCACTTTTGTACTCATTTCCTTTTTTCAAACTTGCACTTACGGATTGTATCTATACTCAATTGATTGGAAAAGTAATAAATATCATATTCAAAGTGAACGTAGGCAATTATGTCGAACCACAATAAATCTGGTGTTCTCATTTTCGTTGTTCTTTTTACACCCAATTGCATTATTTCTCTATTTTAATTTCTTTCTTTATTAATCTCTCTACATAACTCTATTCAAGGGTGTTAGTGACCAATTTTGGCGCTAACAGGGGTGTTGCAGGCTCCCCTTTAAAAAAAGTCATCCTCGAAATTCAGTAAGGACTACAAACTAAGCATAACAAACATGCAACCAAAACTAGTATGTCCTAACGGCTGTAAAATCTATATAGAACAAATATAGAACATACCCTCACAATAGCTCAGGATAAGTATCCCTAATCCTGTCCTCTGTCTCCTAAGTATAGTCCTCATTTTCGTTCCATTGAACTTTCACCAACTTGACTGTCTTGTTCTTTAACTTCTTTTCATCTCTTTCCATAACCCGAACTTGTTGCCTAATAAAAGTTAGATCTGGTCCTACTATCAAATTTTCCAATACAGTCAGAGTGATAGTAGTCTCTGGATCATGCATATACTTATGAAGATGAGAAACATGAAATACATTACGGACACCTGCCAAACTACTCGGTAACTCTACTTGATATGTGAGCTTTTTGATCCTCTATATGACTATAAATGGTCCAATATATATTGGTGCTAATTTCATGTCTTACCGAATCTCACCAGACCTTTCATTGGTGATAACTTGATGAAGACTCCGTCTCTAACCGAGAATTCTATATCTTTATGCCTCTTATTTGCGTAACCCCTTTGTCTAGGCAGAGCGCCTCTCAACTTACCTTGGATTAACTCAATTTTCTTTATTGCCTCTCTCACCAGATCTGAACCTAAGACTAAGTTGTCTTCAATTTCCACCTAACATGTGGTGACTTGCATGGCCTTCCATACAAAGCTTCCAAAGGCGCCATTCCTATGCTAGTTTGATAACTACTATTATAGGAAAACTAAACCAAGTGTAGGTTGTCTTCTAATGATCCACAAAAATCTAGTACGCAAGCTCTCAATAACTCCTCGAGCATATTAATGACCCTCTCTGTCTACCCATCTGTCTAAGGGTGATAAGCGGTACTCATCTTAAGCTTGGTACCAAACAATTCCTGTAGATTCTTCCAGAACTCACTAGTAAACAATGTATCTCTACCACTGACATATTACTAGGAATCCTATTCGGTCTAACTATGTACTTCATAAATAACTTAGTTAAAACAAGTGTCATCTTGGTTGACTTAATGGGAATGAAATGGGAACTCTTGGTCAATCTGTCCACTATGACCCATACACTCTCAATTCCTTGACTCGACCTTGGCAACCCTTCGGTAAAGTCCATGGATATTGAATCTCATTTCCAAACTGGTATATCTAAAGGCTAAAGCGACCCACTCGGCTTCTAATGCTAGGCTTTTACTTACTGGCAATTCAAACATTGCTTTACCCATAAGCCAACATCTCTCTTCATACCTTCCCAGAAGATACTTCTCTTCATATCCTAATACATCTTGGTTCTCCAAGATGAATCGTAAACTTCGGTCGATGATTTTCCCTAAGGATACTTCTTTCCTTAGGTCTCCAACATTCGAAACACACTATCATCCCTTCTTTCTCAACCATCGCTTCTGGTCAAGACTAACATCTTTCAGATCATCAATCTCAGTTCCAATCTCAAGTCTTCTAATCTTCTCGGCCAATACTGGATCCTCTCTCTGCTTAGAAGTAATTCTTTTGATCAATATCGGTCGAACTTCCAAACAGGATAACACTGAAGTACTTTGACTAGAACTAGCATTCGATCTTAACTGCACACTACAAGTAGTCAATGCCTATAGATCCTTCCATTCCATCAACATAGCTAATGCCATATTCAGATGTTTTCTGCTAATATCATTCGCTACTTTATTTCCTTTTCCCAATGTATACCCTATACTAAAATCATAATCTTCTAAAAGCTCCAGCCTCCTTTGCTATCTCATATTCAACTCCTTCTGAGAGAATAAATATCTTAAAGACTTATGATCCATGTACAACTCAAATCTTTCTCCCAAAAGACAACGTCTCTACACTTTCAATGAGAAGATCACCGCTGCCAACCCTAAATCATGGGTAGGATATCTTACTTCATGCGGTGTGTGCTGTCAAGAAGCATAGGCAATTACTTTACCATTTTGCATTAGCATAGTTCCTAATCCATCCCCACTTGCATCTGTACACACTATTAACCCTTGATTATCGTCTCGCATAGCTAACATGGGCAAATTGGTCAATAAATGCTTTTACTTAAGGAATAATTCCTTGCATCTGTCGGACCAAACAAACTTAACATCCTTTCTGGTTAACTTAGTCAAGTTGCTGCCATCTGCAAAAAATCCTTCATAAATCTCCTGCAATATCCAGACAATCCAAGAAAACTTCTTATCTCGATCATTATCTCAGGTCTCCTCCAACTATTTACCACTTTAATCTTAATTGGATCAACTATAATCCTTCTCCTAAAACCACATGGCTAAGAAACTTTACTTCTTTCTCCTAGGATGACACTTCGAAAACTTCAATTTCAGTTAATGCTATCTCAGTGTCTCAACACTATTCTAAGATGAACCTCATGTGCTCTTTTATCCTTAGAATATATCAAAATGTTGTCTATGAACTCCAACACGAACCTATCCAAGTGCTCTTGGAAAATCCGGCTCATCAAATCTATGAAGAAAGTTGGTGCATTAGTTAACCCAAATAGTATCACTAACCACTTGTACAAACCTTATCTCATTCGAAATGTCGTTAAAGGAATAATGCCCTCCACCTCCCTTAACTGAAGAAACCCAGTAGCTAAATCCAATTGGAAAAACACTGTATCTCCACTCAACTAGTCGAATAAGTCATCGATTCTCGGCAAATTACCTATTCTCAATCATCTTCTTATTCAACTTAAGATAATTGATACACAACCTTACCGACCCATCTAATTTCTTCACGAACATCGCGGTTGCACTCCGAGGCGAACTGCTTGGTCTGATAAAGTTCTTTCCTTCTAAGTCTACTACCTGCAACTTTAACTCATTCATCTCGGTAGGTGTCATGCTGCTAGGTGTTCTACTTATGGTTTTCCTCCTGGCACTAGATTTATTCGAAACTCTAGCTTGTTTCGGTGGTAGTCCTGTAACTGGTTCAAAAACAGCTGCAAAATCTCTTTCTACTAAAACCTTATTCAAATCTTCTTCTACTTCCATAGCACCCAACAAGGCACAACCATTCAAATCTGAATTATCCACCAAGTATATGATTTGGTTATGATATTAGTGTGTCTTAATAATATTTTCCTATCCTGGCAAAATATCCTAGCATCATATCTATCTAACTAATCCATACCCACTATAATCCTGAAGCCCAGTAAATCAAAGACATACAAACTGTATGCATACTTATGACCTAACAAATCAAGTTCTAACTAGTCACATCTCATCCCCATAGTTGCATACCCTCCTATCGGATTCACAATCCTTAAGGAAGTAATAAGGTATGATGGTTCTAAGCATAACTTATCTACCAAACACTAAAATACAAATGAATGTGATGCACTGGTATCAAATAGTATCCTAATTGGTATATTATTGAGAAAAAGCTTACCTTCCATCATAGATTTTCCCTTCTCGGCTGCTGTTGGTCCATAGGATGATGGTTCCGAAGAAAATAACTTTTCCCTTGCCTACTCTGATTAGTTCTGGAAACTGATTCTTATAGTGCCCAATTTAGTCATAGTTGAAGCATTTCAGTCCTTTCTTGTCAGCAACTTTCTTTCCTTTGCCAGACCGGCACTCATAAGAAAAATATCCCTTCTTATCACATTTATAGCAAACCAAATCAGCTTTCCCTTTCTTGGCAGACCCTCCTTTCTAAGCTCCTTTATTTTTAAAGAATTTTCTTTTCTTATTCTAGGATTCCTGATTCTCCGTTGACTTCTCCTTCCTGAAGGCAGAAAGCATTTCTTCGTTTCTAATTGCCATGTCCACTACTATAATCCAACACTCACATCTCCCCCCACTCAAAATCCATAAATTTCCTGAGCAAAGCAGACTTAGCAACCTCAGGCAAAAATCTCTCCTCGAATCTCATTTGAAAATCTGCCTAAGTTAACTCTTCCTCTGGCACACCCATGGTAACTCCCACCAGGACAATTTTGCACCTTGCAATTGCCTCAAAGCCAAATTTTTCCCATCAACCAAACCAAGATCAGAAAATTTTCTCTCATAATGAAAAAGCCAAATTTCCACGTCTACAACATCTTTTGTTTCAAGAAAAGGCTTCCCACCCAAACTGGTATAATCTTGACTCAGCTTGGCATAGTTATTGCCAACTGACGCCACGGGATTTGTGCCTCGTGCATTCACAACATTTCTTCCAACTACTCCTGTAGCTGCTCCATCTTTTATCAAGTTAATGAAGAACTAATACATCATCCCCATATCTATTGTTGAGGTTCCATCACCTATATTGGTATTTGCATTTTGATTAGCATTCGCCTGTCGACCTTGGTTTCTCCTGGTTTTGGGTCGAGCATTTCCGTTAATTGCGATGCTTCCTCTAACTAGATTCACTCTTCCGTTTCCTATTTCCATACCTTTCTTTCTCGTAAATTTTCATATGAGCCATAGTAAGATACAAAAGAATGGTCAAAGAGAAAGGGGAACACGTATATATATATATATATATATATATATATAGCAAAATACAAGTACGTTATTATAGCGTTATCCCAACCCCAATTTTATTCTCTAATTCATTAGATTATGTTTCAAAATCTTTTTAGTTTGAAACTTCATATAAGTTTACATAAACTTATGCTCCAAGACCAAACTGTAACATTCCTCATTTTGAGGCCCGAAATTAAGTGCTACAGATGATGTAGTCATTCATAGTTATTAATTTCGTATGACAATATACGGCTATGTTAATCATTTTGACAAAAACATATGAATATGGAAAATTCAACATAGTTTTAAAATAAATTTTCTCATTGCATTTCACAACAAGATTTCAATTTCTACATAATCCCAATTTGCAAATCACGTTTAGGGAAAATAAAATTAATACAATATATTCCAAGAGAAACATATGAAGATGCTCCCTTGGATGATCAAAGTCAATATTTGGCATTTAATACAACATTCCATTACAACACAAAAGCAGAATTAAAACAATCAGAAATAGACATATAGTTCTTATTAGCTAGATTGCCTCCTGCACATCTCCGATGTCTAAAGAGAACTTGAAAAGCCCTTACTGTCAACCAACTCAAATGAGTACCCAAGAGTCTAAAGGTAAAACAAAAAAATTCAAGTCAGACAAAAAGTCTGATGTGAATAATAATCTACCATCATAAACTAATAGATATCTAGTAAGACCATGCCACTATGTAGAACGGGTTCCCCTCACTAGTACCCAATTAAACATCTTAACTATATATTGTGCCCCTACATCCACAATTATTATAACAGAATAATATGATAGTGTATAAATATGCCATATGTATCGGATTACCCATCCCCCATTTATTAGACTACCCATCTAAGTTTTTGTTGACTACTCATCTTATATTCATATAGACTACCCATCCCATATTTTATTTTACTTAAACTAATGTGGATTATTCATCTCATAGTTTATCATTTAAACTAATGCAGGCTATCCATATCACATCTTATAGTTTTCCTAGGATGAATATAAACCCTTAAATTAACCAATTAGAGACTATCCATCCCCGGCATGGTGTAGAATATCTGTCATACATCCTGTAGTTTTCCTAGGATCACTATGAACTCATAACCTGGCCATTTAATTATATTATCCATTTATTTTTATTCATCCCCTGTTTTCCACATGTTTAACTTTACTCCATGTTACCCACATGCCCAACGTTAATCCATGCTATCCACATGCATAACTTATCTCTATTGGTCTCTCCAGATAAGTTGCTTCCCCTTAGTTACTTAAATGTCATGGTGACATACATTGGTAACTCCAAAATATTTTATGTCAAACTTATTAAGATATACCTTAGTGTCTCTAAGGTACAGAGTTAAAATTATGCAACAAATGGCTCTTCACGTTTATAAGCTCGATGTGTATTAGCATCGACATCCATCTCATGTCGATGTAAAAGCACAAGGCTTTCCGCCTATTAAAAATCAAAGACAAAACATGTGGCAATATGCCTTAATGATAATGAAGTTGTCGATCCTCATAATACATAGGTTGCCTGCCTATTTAAAAACTCGAATACTAGTTAAAGGCATTTACAAGGCTCGACAACAATATTAAAAGCAACATAAGGTAAACTCGAGGACAAGTTAAAAGTGGCAAGGGTTAGGCTCGATGACAAATTAAATAGGGCATTGGGTAGGCTCAATTACCATCTGGGTCGACGAGGCAAAAATATTGAGTAGTATATAGTAGCATGCTTTCTAGTACAAAACGCGGCAATAAGCCAATTAGTTTAAAATATGGCTTGTATAATCATCGATATGCCTATGTCGAGTCCACCTCTTTGTCTTCGTTACTTTGACCTCGACGAGGTTTATAACCAATCTATTTTATGCCGAATTTGACAGGATTAGCCTATTTCTCCAAGCGAAGTGAGGGTTATTTGGTCAAAGGAAATACTGAAGGAGAGCTTCGGGACTGGATGTAAGACGAGAGGTCCGAACCAGTGTAAAATATCTTGCGCGCTCACTTTTATTATCTATCTTATTTAAACTCTATTCATTTACTATACTTAGTATAATTATTAGTACATACTCTCACATTAATATATAAGTTGCATTATATAAGATCCTATATGTTTACATTTGGTATGAAAGCATGGTCATTTCAATCTACAGTAGCACATAGTTGAAAAATCATTAATATGGCAAACACTTTTCAAGAAGGTCAATAAATTGCTTGTCCTCCACTATTAAGTGGTTCTAATTATGCTTATTGGTCAACTCATATGAGAATTTTTATAAAAGTAAATGGGTTAGAAATATAGCTAGCAACTCAAAACAAATATGAAGCACCTAACACAAGCATTAGCTCTTGGACTGATGCACAAAAAGCAGTGACATCTAACAATGTCAAAGATATGAATGTATTGTTTTGCTCACTTGACAAAAATGAGTTTCCACTGTCATGCTTTGCACCATTGCATATGATATATGATGCACTTTACAAGTCACGCATAAAGGCACAACAAAGTCAAGCAAACTAAATCTCGATTTTGCAAAAGCAAATTTCATCTTTCAAAATGAAAAAAAATGAATCAATTATTGATATATATATATATATATATATATATATATATATGCTAGATTTCAAACCATTCAACACGATCTCATGGCACTTGGAGTCAAATTCATAGATTTTGATTTAGTCACACGAATTTTAAACACTTTGACAAATGAATGGGAAATAAAAGTTTTACCTATCGAAGAAGCTAATGATATTTCTCAACTCAAAGTCAAAGAGCTAATAGAAAATATGATTTCATATGAAGCTAACTTGCAGTCTAGAAAGGATCAAAATCATGAAAAGAAAAACATAGTATTCCAAGCAAGTGATGAAGATTCGAACTTAGACGAAGATGTGATTGTTCTTATTGCCAAAAACTACAAAAAAATCCAAGAAGCTCAAGAAGATGACCAGATTTCAAAATGGTGGAAAACTAAACTCCTAAAATCAAACATCAATTAAATGCTATGACTATGACAAATTTGGTCACATGAAGAAGGGTTGTCTGCAGCGCAATAATGGTTAAAAAAAGGCAAGTTTGAAAAATTCAAGAAAAAGAAAAGAGCTTTTTAAGGAATATGGGATGATTTAGATTCATCTTCTTAATCTGATAGTGATAGTGACAGCGACTCGGAACAAGTGAATGTGGGTTTAATGGCTAACACCAATAAGGTACGTCTTAAACTTACTTATGATGAAATAATGGAAATTAGCATTGAATTAAATGATAAACATGGAGAATCAAAAAAATTAAATGAGGAATATGTAGAATAGTTAACTAGAGCAGAACAAAGAAATTGGATTATTAAAAGATGAAAAAACAATCTTAAAAGAAGAAAATTACTCAAAAAATATGCAATGTTATTACCTCAAAATGACATCTTATTACATGATCTAGAAAATTATAAGTTAGAAAAATTTAATCTTGAATATAAAACTAGAATTACAAGAAAGTTTAGATTTTAGCAATATTGAAATTTGTGATTTTAAAAGCAAATTAGATAAAATAACAAATAATGTGACAAAATTCAACAAAGGAAAACAAAATTTAGAAAATTGATTATATTATCTAAAGCATCTAGAAATCGAAATGGATTGGGTTTCAAAACCAAACAAAAGTCAAAGAATTATAGCACATTATACACCAAATTCAAAAGGCCAAATTTAGAAGCTAAGATTAAGAATTCATACACAAGTATGGTCAAAATATAGATTCCTATAACAAATAATAAACTAATTTGACAAAGTATATCGATGAACATTTAAAGAAAGTTGTGTATAACAATAATTACATTTTTAAAGGAACAAAATCCCGGCGGATGTGGCTACCTTCTTCCACTAACATGTAGGATCCTAAACAAAGAATGTGGGTACTAATTAAATTTTTCTTATTTTGCAAGTATCAAAAATTAAAATTAAAAGTAAAGAGAAATGGATACTTGATAGTGGTTGCTCCAAGCATATGACTGGAAATGCTCATATATTATCTAATATAACACATATCGATGGTGGCACTGTGACATTCGGAGATAAATCAAAAGGATTTTTCATCGACATTGGAGTTGTCATCAATATATGTATTCTAATTCTCCTATTATTACTAATGTTTTATTGGTAGAAAATTTGAAACATAACTTATTAAGTATAAATCAATTATGTAATAAAGGATCTAAAATTGATTTTGAGAAAAACAAATGCAATATCTTTGACCAAAATAGAAATCCAATTTTTGAAGGATTTAGAAATCAAAACATATATGTTTTAAAGATGAATGTAAAAAACAACTCTAACTTATGCTTAGCCGCAAATCATGATGGTCCATGATTATGGCATAAATGTTTTTGTCACATAAATTTTAAGAATATCAACAAAATAGCTAAAATTGAATTACTTAGAGGATTACAAAAAATAAAATACAAGGTTAAAAACCTGTGTGATTCTTTTCAATTTGGTAAAATAAAGAAAATTTCTTTTAAATCTAAAAAGGAAATCTCTATAAAGCAATCTCTCGAACTACTTCATTTAGATTTATTTGTAAGACTCAAGTACGTTCAACAATCATAACAAATACGTTTTTGTAATTGTTGATGATTTTTCAAGATATACTTGGACATAATTTTTAAAACATAAAAGTGATACTTTCGAAATGTTCAAAATTTTTGCTAAATGAATTACAAATTTGATGAACTTAAAAATTAAAAGTATACGAAGTGATCATGGAGGTGAATTTGAAAATGAACTATTTACAAATTTTTGCGATAAAGTGGTAATTAGTCATAATTGTTCATTTCCACGTACACCATAACAAAAAGGTGTTGTAAAAAGGAAAAATCGAACTTTACAAGAACATGCACGAACTTTACTGAATACTAGTAACCAGCCAAAAAAGTTTTGGGCAGAAGCTATTGCTACTGCATGTTATGTATTAAATCACAATGTTTTATTTTAAACACAAAAGACTATCTAGGAAAATTCGATTCTAAAGCTGATTAAGGAATTTTGTTGGCTATTCGGATTGAAGTAATGCATATAGAATTTTTAATAAACAAACAAACATTATAGAAGAAAGTATTCATGTTTTGTTTGATGAAAACTTTAAAAATGATGATGATGAAGAAGTAATAAATAAAATTAATCTATGTGTACATGAAAATAATAATAATAATAATATCAATAACAATAATGATAATGTGATAACATCACCACCTTGGATATTAAAAGACCATCCAATTAATAATATTATCAATGATTCAAATACAAAAGTATCAACCAAAAAAAGTTAAATCAAATGAGTCAAGTTACTTATATATCAAATTTTGAACCTAAAATTTATAAAGAAGCATCAAAAGATGATTTTTGAATTATTGCAATGCTAGAAGAATTTAATCAATTAGAAATAGTTGACGTATGGGAACTTATACTAAGAATAAACGATCAATCCGTAATTGGAACAAAATGGGTTTCTAAAAATAAAGTGGATGAAAATAGCTTTCCAAGGGCTCTCAATTCAAGAAAACAAAGAATATAATTATGAAACTCAATGGCCAACCGAATACGAACAAGAGCCATCTGCATACTGGGAATATTATGACAACTATGGCAGACTGTCCTATTCTTCAAACCGATATCACTAGTTTCTTTCATTTGCTCTTTTCTTTCTTTTTTGAACTATGTTATTTAACTTTTATTTAGTTGTGTATTACTTATTTCTCTTGTTAAAACTCGTGTTTGTTCTCATTAACTTATCATATGTTTTATTTTTTATCTAACATGTCTATGTTTATATATCTATTTTATGTATGTATAATTTCTTTTTTTGTTTTGATAATGATAATGGAGAAGAAATATATGTATATACATGGGCTGAGGGAAAATTAAAGGCGAGTTATTTTTATCATAACTAACGAATGTATAGCTGTCATCGTCAAAATGGGGGAGAATGTTAGAACCTCCATTCTATGGTTTCAATGACTAGAACTATACAATCACATATATTATATATCAGTTTACAAGTATGTACTTCAAGAGATTATCATGCTCAAAGATATTGGACTCGAAGACAAACAAAGACTTATGGACCATGTTATGATTAGTAAGGTTATACTAGTGTATTAAGAGTCTTAGATAAACATTGTAATGTCTCCTTGAGTATATGTACACATATAATTCATATACATAAAATTGGCATAAAAACATTCGAAATTGGCATTAAAAACTTTTATAATTTGAAAATGGCATCCATAGATGTCTATGGTAAATCCAAAGACGTCTGTGAATAGGTTCGATAAATTTTATCCTGAAGCCACAAACATATGTCATCTGGCAACTGGTATAATTTGAAAGGATGTTTCATTTCATATTGAATAATCACATCTCTTCTTCATGGTTGCAGCCATTAAAATCAAATAGAGTTTATTTAATAGTAACAACTCATTATCTGTATCTTTTTAATCCTATAAATACTTCAAAGATTGAGAATTATAAATAGTATATTCTCTTGATTTCTTATTAACTTTCTATTTACATATTCGTGCATCTCTTGCTTACATAGTCTCAATCTACCATAATCAAAATACCGTTTTGGTTAAACCACTTCCTATAACTCAAAATATTCACATTCACATACTCATAGGAGGTCACAGGAAGAATCGTACTATTAGTCAAAACCCATGTTATATCGAACACAAGATTGTCGGAGAAATACTTTTGTATTAGCCTATTCCATCGGGCAAAGTGAAGGGGTCAAAGGAAATACCAAAGAGGAGCTACGTGACTGGACATATGACGGGAGGTCCAAACCAGTATAAAATATTTGATGTGTTCGCTTTTATTATCTATCTTATTTATACTCTATTAATTTACTCTACTTGGTATAATTATTAGTACATACTCTCACATTAGTATATAAGTCGCATTATATAAGACCATATACATTTAAAGTTTCACATCACATATTAGAATTTTAAATCATTTGGAGGACAAGAATTTTCCCAAAGCCGAATTAAACAGTATCTGATAAATTCCAAAAATTCCAGTTAACTATTATTATATCCAAAAATGATTATTAGATCATAACTTGACCAATCAAATACATATGATTCAGGTATTACCCAAAACTGAATCGAAACAAAGATTTAAGAGATGATAAGTGTTAGGTTCACCTTAGATTAATCATTGGAGTTTGAGATTTGGGTTTCTTTGATTTCCTAAGCTTCTTCCCATGAGTCTCTAGATTTTAACTTCCTTTCTATGGCCAACCTCCCTTAGTTTCCTTTAGTTGTCTTATGAATGATGGAAAATGAGAATGGAATTTGGGGTAAGGGTTTGAGACAAAGGGTTTAGGTCTATTTCCTAAGATATCCTATTTAATCATTCTCTTATATGTTAAATTTTTAAACAAATACTTTAATTCATTAAGGCACAACCAGATTAATAGCCCAAATCTCATTCTCCTTAATTACCAACATTATTCTATTTAATCTATCCAAGTCCTGAATAATGTTGAACAAAAATTAGGGGTGTTACACTCCAGTTACAAGATCCATTCAAAACTCAATAGCTCATATTTTGAAGTAATCTTGTGATTGACTCAAAGACATTTACAAACTCTCTAACAATAGAAAATCGATTCAACTCGTTTTCCTCTTCCATTGCACCCAATAAAGCACAAATATAAAAATTCGAGTTCTCCACTGAGTATATAATTCGATCGCTACTATTAGGGTGTATTAGTAGTATTTTCCTATCTTGGCAAAATATCCTAGCATTATATTTTTTTAACCAATCCATACCCAATATAATTCCAACGCCCATAAAATCAAACACATGCAAACTACAGGCAAATATATGACCTAGCAACTCAAACTCTAAATGGTCACATCTCATCCCAAGAGCTGCATACCCTCCTATCAAATTTACAACCCTTAAAGAAGTAACAAGGTATGATGACTCTAATCTAAGCTTATCTACCAAACAATGAGAGATAAAAGAATGTGATGCACCAGTATCAAACGATACTCTAACCAGTATGCCAGGAATCAAAGGTGTACCTTACATCGTAGTCTTTGCCTTCTCCTTCATTGTTAGTCTCGAGGAAGACGGCTCCAAAGCAAACAATTTTCCTTTCTCAGCCTTAGCTGGTTCTCTACACTGATTCTTGTAATGTCCTATATGGTTACGGCTGAAACTCTTGATGTTCTTCTTTTCAATGACCTTCTTCCATCCCAGGAATGATACTCATTAGCAAAGTGTCCTTTGTTGTCACACTTGTAACAAACAACATTAGCTTTTTCCTTCTTGGCACCTGCACTCTTATGAGCTCTCTTTATCTGAAAGAACTTTCTTTTCTGACTTTGACGACCTAGAGCCTCACCGACTTGTTATTACTAAATAACACAAGCATCTCTTCATTCCTCAATGTCATCTCCATTACTACATCATAAGATTCTCTAATGTGCGGTAGTTTTGCTTAGTTAAGCTTTGGTTTCAATCTAATAATGAACTTTTCATTCCTCTTGATTACCATATCCACGGTGGCATATCCATATCTGGATTGCTCTTAAAATCTGGTTGCATACGCAAGCATTGACATATCACCTTGATCCAACTCAGAAAACTTTCAAAGTAAAGTTGACTTGGCTATTTCATACATGAATCTCTCATCAAATCTTCTCCTGAACTCAGCCCAAGTCAAGTTCTCCTCTAATACCCCCACAATTACTCTATTCCACCCAATGTAGCTCCTTACAATTGCCTAAATGCCAATCTCCTCTTCTACTCATCATCTAGGCCTAAATCAGCAAAAATCCTTTCATGGTGCAACGGCTAATTCTCGACTTCTATAACATCCTCCGTTCCAATAAATGGCGTTCTTCCAAGTCTTACGTAATCATGACTCAGCATAGCATGGTTGTTGACAATTGAAACTTCGAGATTTGCTCCTCCAACTTTACTACCAACTAATCTAGTTGCAACTACAGCTTGTATCATGTTGACTGGTACATAGCTCCCATTCTACCATTAGTGTTCACACACCCTAATAGCAGTTGTTTGTCGATCCGGATTCCTCCTAGTGTCGAGCCTGACATTTTCATTGGTTGTGGTGCTTCCTCCACCGAGATACACTCTTCCATTTTCTATCTCCATATCTTACTTTCCTTAATTCTACATTCGAACCTTTGTAAGACATGGAGAACACTTTAAGAAAGGTGGAAGAATTGCAATAAGATATATAGCTATATATAGCAAATACAAGTACATTACTATAGTGTATCCCATACCCCAATCTCATTCTCTGATTCAATTGGATTATGTTTTCAAAACTCTTAAAAGTCTGAAATCCTTTAGAAATACATAAGCCTTTGTGCTGATACCAAATTGTAACATCCCTTATTTTGAGGCTCGAAAATAAGCACTACTAATGCTGCAGTCATTAATTGTATTATTTTCCGATGATAAAATGAGGTAGGTTAATAGTATCATTAACATCAGAAGTATGGGAATATGAAAAAAAATTAAAACACATTTCATTAATAATTTCCATATTCTTTACATAATCCCAAAACATTGCCAAGTTCAGATAAAATATAATTATTAAAAAATATTCCAAGAGTAACTTATGAAGATGCCTCCTTGGTTGATTAAAGTTTACTACCAGATAGATACAATTTCAACCATTACATATATTCAAACAAAATGATAACAACACAGCAGACATAAATAGACTCCTATATAGCTAACTCTACCTATTGCACATCTTCGGAAGCTTTATTCGTCAAACCTAAACTGGCAAACCTTAATCTCGAATTGCTCAAATGAGCACCCAAGAGTTAAAGGGGAAAAACAAAAACTTTAGGTCGGACGAAACGTCCGGTGTGAATAATAATATGCTATCTTGATAGTAGATATCTAGTGAGACCATGCTGTTGAGTGGAACGGGTTTTCCCTTACTAGTATCTTTTGAGAATATTTCAGTCACAATCATGCTCCTACATTCACATTGGTTAAATAAACCTAAACAATTATATGCATGCATGTTAAATGGATATACCTAACCAATCTTTTCTAATTAATTGACTGTCTATATGTACTTTATAGCAGGGTTACTACAAACCTATATGGCCGACTCGGGCCTACCAGATATACTAGAATTCTCCAACTTACCATTAGGAGGAAACTGGACTGTCTGTCCAATCACCTTAGTGTTATCCTGGCTATCTGTCCATCTCATTGTAACGACCCAGAATTTTGGGTCGCTAGATTTGAACACTTAATTCATTTTAAATGATTGGATATGGATTATAATTTGAATTTTTAAGTAAAAGACTTTGGTTAAGTCAATAAAATTAGTTAAATTTCAAATACGGGAATTTAATTGAAATTTGAATAATAATAATTTAATATTAGAATTGGATAATGAGTGAATCTAGGTGTAAATATATATAAAAATGGTTTCGAAAAATTTATTTAAGTTTATTTTGATTTAAATAGTAATATTGGACCATTGGATGAAAATATAGTCGATAGATTGAATTTGGAATTTTATATTAATTTAATAATGGAATTTAATAATATAATAATACAAATAATCAGATTTTGACTTAAACTGAATCAGAATGATTTTTAATGTGAATATAAATTTTATACGAGTTATAATAGAGTTAGTAAAATTTTAAAAGTGAAATTTTAGATGATTTCAATGATTGTGAAAATCACTCGATTTAATCGACGAATTAAAATAGCCTTCCGGGGCACAGTCTCTGAATTCAACGAAACTAGTTCCATTGGATCCGTAATCGTTAGTTATTATCGGATTTTAATTTTCATAGAAATCGGAGTTGTCGTTTGACCCCGGCAGCTTAAAACGCTTAGAAAATACTTTAATCGATTTAATTTAAAATTGATCGTTTATTTCCGTAACTCGTGCATACGACCGAATTAACCTCCGAAACATGTTCCATTGTGCTCGAAACGTAGGTAAAACTTTAGAAATGCCAGGCGACACGTGAGATTTGGAGTTCGTTTGTAAAAGCATGTTAAAATTGAATTTAATATTAAAATAATATGTTATACGTATATATTCACGTTTAAGGAACCCTAACCCTAAGATATTTCCTCAGCCGCCGCTTATAATGTTTAATAGTTGAAAAACAACGAACTTTCTCTTCAATTATCGATCAATCCACGCATTTATTCACGAATCTTCCAACATTAAAGTTGTAGAGAGTGAGAAGACCTTCAGATCCAACGGTTGATCTCGTGTGAAGCTGTCGCTTGGAGGTGCTAGATGGCCGCGTTCGTCTCACATTTCTACACGCATATCGAGGTCAGGGACTGGCCGAGCTCGCGTGCGCTTAGCATGAAGGTAGAGGCCGAGTCGAGTTGCTCCGTGGTGGTATTGGATCTGGTTCTTAGCAATGATGGGAGGCACGACATCTAACCCTAGAACGTGGTTTTGGGTTCGGCTAGCTAAGTATTCGCGTGCGTGAGGAAGATAGGAGGGACGGCTTAGATTTTCTGATGCTTTGTGCGACCGTGATCGTTTGTGGTAAAATAAAAAAATATAATAATGGAAATTGTTTTTAAATTGGTGATTTAACTTTGAAAAGTCATATCTTGTACATACGTTGTCAGATTCAGACGAAACTGGTGACGCCGAAATCGCAGAGACGCGTACTACGCAGTGGAGCAGTTTAGGACTCATTCGGAGCAAGTAAAAATTTAGGTTAAATCGAACGCCGTTCGAATTCATTTAAATTTGAACGCTCGCCGAAAACCCAAGGTGAGTTTAACTCACTCACATCTGGAATATTAGTTAATTTAAATAGTCAATATTTAGATGGTTGCTTGAATGGTTGAATATGATAATTATTATCAAATTGAATCGATATATTATTGTGCTAATATCTGTGGATGCAGGGAAAACAAGTTGGAGGGTTCCAAATGAATCCCTTACAAATAGGAATTTAGATTTATATTCTGTGATGTCCTATTTATTATTCTGAGATACATTGCTTAGATCTTGTTATGCTGTGTTTTACTTATATGCTGTGATGGATTAAGTTGAAATTTAAATTGTGTTGTGATGTGGTTGGGTGAATATAACCTGAAAACTTTAAATATAAATAGACGAATTGGGTTTAAAGGATATAAAAGAAATTCCTACGTAAAGAATTTAAAAGGAATTAAATTCAAGAAATTTGTTGATAATTGAAATGTTTGAAGATGTGATATATAAGGGGAATATGAATTGTTTAAAATAATAGCGGGATTTATTTTTAAAGGATGGAAAGTATTCTTTCTCCTGGAAATTTTAGTATGTTTTTAAGAAAAGTTTTAAATATAAATCTGCATTTTAAATTTGATTTGGGGTATTTTAGAAAGAAATATTGTTCTAAATTTGTTTTTAAACGAAAGAAAATATTCGATTATGTAATTATTGTGATTAATTATTTTTAATAAGTAAAGTAGTATTAAGTTTTCAAAGGAAATTTTAATATGAATATTTGATTTAATTATCTTGTTTTAAAAGTTAAATTTTATTTTAAAGCACTTAGGAAACCTCTATATATTTCCTTGAGTATTATTTTTCAATTAAATAATTTTCTTGAAGCTTATTTTAGATATTTTAAACATATTTTTGAAAATGATTTCTAGGAGATAGCAATGTGTTTAAAAATAAAAGGAGCTATTTTTAAAGTATGGAAAGGAATTTTACGGGATGAACGTAAAATTAAATTGGGTAAATCGTGATTGGATTGATAAAGAGAATTCTTAGGTTATCCTAAAATGGAAGTATATTTCTCTGAGATGCCAAGTACATTTTTAAAGTTGATTTTTGAAAAGTTAGGAGTTTTATTTAAAGAATGGTTTCAAGAAAAGTTTTAAATGGTAAGAATTTTTAAAGTAAACACGTATTAAAGTGGTTATAGAAGTAACTATTTTTAAAGGGTAATTAGAATTACGTTTTAAAGAATATTATTGTCCTTATATTTTATAAATGGTTCTATTTTAAAGAAAATCAACTAGAGCTCTATTTGAAATTGTATAAGGATTCATAACTTTATTTTTAAATCTAGTATGTCTTAACTTACTTTAAAGATAATAGTTTATATTTTATAAAGTAGTTCTATTCGAAACATTTTGAAAGGTATATATATTTTAAATTAACTATGTAAGTAGTGTTAATGTAAACGTTTTAATGTATTTTCAAAAATAAAGTATTTATATTATTTTCAACCTTAAATATGGGTGCTTGGATGTTTTCAGAGGAAGTAAAGATTGGGAAATCTATTCCATGAGAAGAATTGAGTTTGAAAAGTGTTTACAGTGGGATTTAAAAATGAAAATATATCTTGTAAGAGATATTTGGGAAAATAAATAATGTGGAAATTATTTATTGTGTGATGGATGCTTATGAATGTTAATTGATAGTTAAATCACCGATTATCAATATTGGACAAATGCGTTGATCCTTTCGAAGTGACCGGGATCGAGTATTTCTCGAAAACCACTTCGATCCGGTTTGTACGTTTCGTGGAAAACCGTGTTCGGAGTCGGAGATGGAGTAGTGTCGGAGATGGAGTAGTGAAGTGCAATGGCTAGTCGCTACTAATCCTGAGGATATTTCAAAAATGGATGTAGTAGGAGTAGTGCCTTCGGATCCATTCGAACCCGGGATGGACTTGTATGGACAAATGTTTTCGAAACATCGTCAGGTGGGCGATGGGCATTCTAAGTGAAATGTTCTAAAAGGAAATGCTTAGCCTCAAGCCTCATCAACCAGGAATGACTGAAAATCAGGGGATATGCAGCAAGGCTTGGTGGGCATCACCCATTTCCAGGTAAGGTCATTCCTGGCTAGATGTCCCTTTTATTTCGGATTAGTGGTGCTGTTGCTGATCCCAACCGTGGGGTGATCTTACCGGGACTATCCAGTAAGGGGTAGTCCGGGCCTTGTGTTGCAGGGGATCGGGCGTGGTCCTCGGCACACTGATCTAGACAAGGTACTGTGACAGGTGGTACCCTAGTGCCTAGACATTGTTGGAAATTCATTCTCCCTACGCGCCTTTTACGAGTTTTTTTTGTATTACCCACACTGTGGCTAGTAGCTAGAATTTAATCATGTAACAATTTTGGCTATTTTATAAGTATTTGTATATAGACCCTATTATAATATCAGAGTATTTCTATAAAAGGTATTTTAGCTATCGTAAGGTAAAAACCCGAAATGTTTATTTGTGGCATGGTCTTACGAGATGCTTTTGTTTTTCAAAAGGATTTTTTGAAACTTTAATAATCAATTTGGATGCATTATTATCAGCTGGTATTCCAGACTGACTCGGGTGTTATTTCATTATAATGCTCGGGTCAGACCGAGTATTATATGTTCAGGATAGGATGCTATGGAGCAGGAGAGGAGCTGGAGTCCGAGACGTATTAAGCGTACTTGTATATATGTCTGCTGCTGTGAATTGTATGGAATTGTCTAACTGGTAAATGTTGTTTGTATGAGATATGATATGATGTATAAAACAGATATAGTTTCACTTTGTGTAAAGATCTATTATTTACCATTATATTTTAATCCGCTGCGACTGTGAGATTCTGATATTGTTTAGCTTCTTCTTCTTCTTTCTCTTCTTCTTTAACCCTAATGGTTTGTATTTCTATTCCACTTGTGTTAATTATTGTAGAATAGAGTTGACTCAAGGGGTACGAATTTGCAGGCTGTCACACTTGGTATTAGAGCTTAGGTTGGCGACAACCTAAGCTTTGGTGGGGAAAACTACTCATTTAAATAGAGCCAATAGTACTCTATAATGAGCTGAGTACAATAATAGATATGAGAACGTACTTGTTAATGAATATAAAATTATTTTTTTATACTGTGTTGACTTATCAGTTGAGTGTTTATGAATTCTGGTCGGTACGGAAAGTACAACCGTATCGATAGGGGTTTCTAAACTCTTAAACAAGATAAACCGACATAGTAATGTGTTTAAAGTGGGTAAGTGAAATAATTTTACCCAAAATTATATTTTGATATAAAAGAAATAATTTTCTGAAATTATTATAAATATTTGATTGTTTGGATGTGGATATCTTAATCAAATAAGAATCTAAAATTTGAAATGGTTATGACCAAATAAATTCTATGAGTATAAATTATACAAAAGAAGAATAACTAAATTTGAATTAAACCAGAATTTAAATCTCGGAAATTTTGAAAAATGTTTTAAATGGGGTGAAACCCAAAGTTTGGAAATTTAAAATCTTTGAAAGGTTGTCCAAAGATTTGAAAGTAATGATGGAATATTATTTTGGGTATTATGTTGGAATGGAAACTGTTTTGGAATGAATTTGGGAAAGTAAGGAAGCACTGAACTCACTTCAATCGCTGGGAAATAATCCTGATGATGCTGGCCACATCATTAGAATTCATTTTCGAGTTTCTAAAATGATGGATTGCTACCAAAGTGGTTGGTTATGATATTGTTTGGACTTGTTAGGTATACAAGTTGTTTGGAAATTTCAAAAGGGAAAATTGTTTGGTAAAAACAAGTTGTTTGGAAATCCGAAGATTTGATTTGATATACCAAGAGAGTATGAGTTATTTATTATTTCAAAATGATTTTGCGATAAAACCAGGTAATTGAATTCTGGAAAATTCTATTTAAATAATGTGTAAAGTTAAAATGAATCAACTATTGAACATATTAAGTGAAGTTGATATTAATAAGAAGGAAATGAAAATTTTAATCTTGGAATTAAAATTTAACTTGAGTAAATAAAATATATGAAAGGAAATAGAAAATTTGAATTTAACTTGGGATAAGTTAAATAAATTGGACTTAGAATTAAATAGATTTGGGTTAAATAGAAATGTAAAATAATTTTGTAAGTGTGAGACATTGTGTAATAAATTCTACTTATAAGCTAGAAAGTGTTATATTTATAATTTGAAATTGTGAATTTTAAACGGTGCAAAGAGTTAAGGTGAAAGAAAATTTGTATCCTTAAGAATTCAGTGATATATATATATATATATATATATATATATATAATTTGGGATTGTGATTATAAGATGAAAATAACTCAAATGAGCAATATAAACTTTGAAGTAAATAATTGGGTGAACTTATAAATAGGAAAATGGGATTATAATCACAAATGGGAAATAGTTGAACGGTACGGTGAATTCAAACTTAATCTCAAAAGAAATGTGAATTGAAATAAGATGAAGAAAATATAAAATATAAAAGATGTAAATGAACTTAAGTTAGTAAATAAGTTTTGAACTTGTATATGGAGAATTAAAATTGGATTGAATTGGATTTTACTTCAATTAAATGGAATGGAGTTAAACTTGGATTGAATTAAAATCAAAATTCAGTTGTGTTACAAATAATTATGAATAGTATTAAATTCTTATTTAAAATAGTAAAAGAAATAGCATGAATTTAAGATGGCTAAATAAATTTGGTTGAATTTGAATTAGAATTGGAAAAGAATTAAATTGAAAGGAATTTTAATTTAGAGAAGTAAGAATGATATTGTATGGATAAAATTTTAACTCAATCAACTAAATTCAAAGGAATTGTTTGAAAATGAATTTAGCGTAAGCTAAATTAAATAAAGAGAAGCTTGAAGATGAATTTAGTGTAAACTAAATTAAATGGAATTTGTATTGGCATGGATGAAATTTTGGTGGTATGTTAAGAAAATTTTGAAAAGGAAAATAAAAACCCAGTTCTGGTATGGAATTTAGTTTTGGCAATAAAAAACCGAGAGTGTAAATGAATTATGGAATTAGATTATAATAATGATGGTTTGAATTATAAATAAATTCAAATGAGTGGAATAAGTTAAAAGTGGTCATGTTATCAACAAAATTCAGAATAAATCGAGGAGATGAATTAAAATTCCAAATGGATAGAACAAATAAACAAATTGAATTAAAATGTGTAAATGAAATGGGAATTAGGTTGGATGAAAATCAAATGAAAATAAAATTTATATAAGAAGATAATATTGTGAAAGAACTTAAGCAAACTGAATAATAATTGTGGTCGGGCTTATAAGGGGTCTTGAATGGAATGTGTTGAGACAATAGAATTGAAATGCAAGTAAAAAGGAATTTTAATTAATTATTGTGATAAAATAAGGATGTATGGGTTGTAAATAATCAAGAATAGAATGATATTAATATAAACTTGAATTGGTTAGTGAAATTGAATAATTGCAATGTGATAAGAATGTTTGGGCTGTAAATAATATAGAGTGGGATGTTATTAATTTAAACTTAAATGATGAACTTGAAGTGAGAATAAGAAATTGAATTAAAAATTTCAATGGAATAAGAATGCTTGGATTGTGAACCATGCAAAGTTGAATAAAATTAATTTTAATGTTTATAAGCTTAAGTGATGGTCACTTGCTCGGATAACCTTAAATTTGCATAGAATTGGTCGTTTTGTTGTATTCGGAATTGAGTTGGTTTAAAAGAAGCAAATAAAATTGTTTTTTGAATAAATTGGAATGGTTGGAGTTGTATTAAATGATTTTGTATCTATATACTAGTGAATCATAAAGAAAATGTAAGTATATAAAATTTAAGAATAAGAATTTGATTGTGAATCAATTTGAAATTGAATTGAAGTAAATTGATGTAAGTGATACACATGTAATCATATTGATGTGAATATGGATTGAGAATATTAAACTTGAATGTAAATCATTCAAGTGAAATAGAATGAAGTTTGGACTTGTATAAGAAATTTAAAAAGGTGATTGAAGTCTTTGAATTGCTGATAAAATATGGTTAACAATGTTAGACTATGAAGTTTGGGTTTGTAAAGAGGATTTAAATGGTGTTGAAGTTGTGAGTTGCTTATAAAGGAAGTTAACATGCATAATTATGAAGTTTGCTTGTTTAAAACTTGTAATTGATGTGTTTGGTTAAGATTAATGAATAGAATGTTATTAAAATTCTCATATTATTGAAAACTGATGTGTTTGGTCAAGTAAGTACAGGTATGGGAGGCAGTAGATAAAGTTGGAGTGCGTATATGCAATATAAATTAGCCGCATGCTTTTAAAATGCTAATAAAAGGTACGCCTATGCAATAAAAATAGGAATTATGAAATGTTTTTTGTTTTTCCGACCGTGTGGGTTGACGTATATATATTATTTCTATTATGATATTGCAAAAGCTCCTCCCTACAGGGGAAATCTGCCAAAAAATTTCGAAAATTTTGGGAGTTAGAAAATTTTTGGAAAATTTGAAACGTTTCATGATAAAGTTGATTTCAAATAACAATTGAAAATAAAAAGGATTTTGGGATAGAAATTGAAACTAGTAGTTTCGATTTATAAATAAAGAATTTGAGCAAAGTGAAATTGAGATTTCCCTAAGTTTTGCTTTTGAGTTTTGGCATTCTTCTACCTTAGCAAATTTCGGTGACGAAATTTTTATAAGGGGGGAGAAATTTAACGATCCAGAATTTTGGGTTGCTAGATTTGAACACTTAATTCATTTTAAATGATTGAATATGGATTATAGTTTGAATTTTTAAGTAAAAGACTTTGGTTAAGTTAATAAAATTAGTTAAATTTCAAATACGGGAATTTAATTGAAATTTGAATAATAATAATTTAATATTAGAATTGGATAATGAGTGAATCTGGGTGTAAATAAATATAAAAATTGTTTCTAAAAATTTATTAAGTTTATTTTGATTTAAATAGTAATATTGGACCATTGGATGGAATTAATAGTCGATAGATTGAATTTGGAATTTTATATTAATTTAATAATGGAATTTAATAATATAATAATACAAATAATCAGATTTTGATTTAAACTGAATCAGAATGATTTCTAATGTGAATATAAATTTGATACGAGTTATAATAGAGTTAGTAAAATTTTAAAAGTGAAATTTTAGATGATTTCGACGATTGTGAAAATCGCTCGATTTAATCGACGAATTAAAATATCCTTCTGGGGCGCAGTCTCGAAATTCAACGAAACCACTTCCATTGGATCCATAAAGTTAGTTATTATTGGATTACAATTTTCGTAGCAATCGGAGTTGTCGTTTGACCCCAGTAGCTTAAAACGCTTAGAAAATACTTTAATCGATTTAATTTAAAATTGATCGTTTGTTTCCGTAAGTCGTGCATACGACCGAATTAACCTCCGAAACACGTTCCATTGTGTTCGGAACGTTGGTAAAACTTTAGAAATGCAGGCGGCACGTGAGATTTGGAGTTCGTTTGTAAAAGCTTGTTAAAATTGAATTTAATATTAAAATAATATGTTATACGTATATATTACGTTTAAGGAGCCCTAACCCTAAGATATTTCCTCAGCCGCCAGTTATAATGTTTAATGGCCGAAAAACAACAACCTTTCTCTTCAATCGTCGATCAATCCACGCATTTATTCCGAATCTTCCAACATGAAAGTTGTAGAGAGTGAGAAGACCTTCAGATCCAATGGTTGATCTCATGTGAAGCTGTCACTTGTAGGTGCTAGATGGCCGCGTTCGTATCACGTTTGTGCACGCATCTCGAGGTCAGGGATTGTCCGAGCTAGCACGCGATTAGGGTGAACGCAGAGGCCGAGTCGAGTTGCTCCATGGTGGTATTTGATCTGGTTCTTAGCAATGATGAGGGGTACGACATCTAACCCTAAAACGTGGTTTTGGGTTTGGCTATCTGGGTATTCACGTGCGTAAGGAAGATAGGAGGGATGACTTAGATTTCCTGATGCTTTGTGCGGCCGTGATCGTTTGTGGTAAAATAAAAAAAATATAATAATGGAAATTGTTTTTAAATTGGTGATTTAACTTTGAAAATTCATATCTAGTACATACGTTGTCAGATTTAGACGAAACTGGCGACGCTGAAATCGTAGAGATGCGTACTACGCAGTGGAGCAGTTAAGGAATCGTTCTGAGCAACTAAAAATTTAGGTTAAATCGAACGCCGTTCGATTTAATTTAAATATGAACGCTCGCCGAAAACCAAGCTGAGTTTAACTCACTCACATCTGGAATATTAGTTAATTTAAATAGTCAATATTTAGATGGTTGCTTGAATAGTTGAATACGATAATTATTATCAAATTGAATCGATATATTATTGTGCTAATATCTGTGGATGCCGGGAAAACAGGTTAGAGGGATCCAACTGGATCCCTCACAAATAGAAATTTAGATTTATATTCTGTGATATCCTATTTATTATTCTGAGATAAATAGCTTAGATCTTTTTATGCCGTGTTTTACTTATATGCTGTGATGGACTAAATTGAAATTTAAATTGTGCTTTGCTGTGATTGGGTGAATATAACCTGAAAACTTTAAATATAAATAGACGAATTGGGTTTAAAGGATATAAAAGAAATTCCTAAGTAAAGAATTTAAAAGGAATTAAATTCAAGAATTTATTTGATAATTTGAAATGTATGAAGATGTGATATATAAGGGAAATATGAATTGTTTAAAATAATAGCGGGATTTATTTTTAAAGGATGGAAAGTATGCTTTCTCCTGGAAAATTTAGTATGTTTTTAAGAAAAGTTTTAAATATAAATCTGCAGTTTAAATATGATTTGGGGTATTTTAGAAAGAAATATTATTTTAAATTTGTCTTTAAACGAAAGCAAATATTCGATATGTAATTATGGTGATTAATTATTTTTAATAAGTAAAGTAGTATTAAGATTTCAAAGGAAATTTTAATATGAATACTTGAGTTAATAACCTTATTTTAAAAGTTAAATTTTATTTTAAAGTACTTAGGAAACCTCTATATATTTCCTTAAGTATTATTTTTCAATTAAATAGTTTTCTAGAATCTTATTTTAGATATTTTAAACATATGTTTGAAAATGATTTCCAGGAGATAGCAATGTGTTTAAAAATAAAAGGAGCTATTTTTAAAGTATGGAAAGCAATTTTACGGGATGAACGTAAATTGAATTGGGTAAATCGTGATTGGATTGATAAAGAGAATTCTTGGGTTATCCTAAAATGGAAGTATATTTCGCTGAGATGCCAAGTACTTTTTTAAAGTTGATTTTTGAAAAGTTAGGATTTTTGAGTTTTATTTAAAGAATGGTTTCAAGAAAAGTTTTAAATGGCAAGAATTTTTAAAGTAAACACGTATTAAAGTGGTTATAGAAGTAACTATTTTTAAAGGGTAATTAGAATTACGTTTTAAAGAATATTATTGTCCTTATATTTTATAAATGGTTCTATTTTAAAGAAAATCAATTAGAGCTCTATTTGAAATTGTATAAGGATTCATAACTTTATTTTTAAATCTAGTATGTCTTAACTTATTTTAAATATAATAGTTTATATTTTATAAAGTAGTTCTATTCGAAACATTTTGAAAGGTATATATTTAAAATTAAGTATGTAAGTAGTGTTAGTGTAAATGTTTTAATATATTTTCAAAAATAAAGTATTTATATTATTTTCAACCTTAAATATGGGTACTTGGATGTTTTCAGAGGAAGTAAAGATTGGGAAATCTATTCCATGTGAAGAATTGAGTTTGAAAGTGTTTTCAATGGGATTTGAAAATGAAAATATATATTGTAAGAGATATTTGAGAAAATAAATAATGTGGAAATTATTTATTGCGTGATGGATGCTTATGAATGTTAATTGATAGTTAAATCACCAACATCAATATTGGACAAATGCGTTGATCGTTTCGAAGAGACCGGGATCGAGATTTATTTCTTTAAAACCACTTCGATCCGGTTTGTACGTTTCGTGGGAAAATGTGTTCGGAGTCGAAGATGGAGGAGTGAAGTGCAAGGGCTAGTCGCTACTAATCCTGAGGATATTTCCAAAATGGATGTAGTAGGAGTAGTGCCTTCGGATCCGTTCGGACCCGGGACAGACTTGTATGGACGAATGCTTTCGGAACATCGTTAAGTGGGCGATGGGCATTCTAACTGAAACGTTCTAAAAGGTAACGCTTAGCCTCAAGCCTCATCAACCAGGAATGAATGAAAATCAGGGGATATGCAGCAAGGCTTGGTGGGCAGCACCCATTTTCGGGTAAGGTCATTCCTGTCTAGATGTCCTTTTTATTGCGGCTTAGTGGTGCGGTTGCTGATTCCAACCGCGGGGTGATCTTACCCGAGACTATCCAGTAAGGGGTAGTCCGAGCCTTGTGTTGCAGGGGATCGGGCGTGGTCCTCGGTACACTGATCTAGACCAGGTACTGTGACAGGTGGTACTCCAGTGCCTAATCATTATTGGAAATCCATTCTCCCTACGCGCCTTTTATGAGTTTTGTTTGTATTACCCACACTGTGGCTAGTAGCTGGAATTTAATCATGTAACAATTTCGGCTATTTTATAAGTATTTGTATATAGACCCTATTATAATATCAGAGGATTTTTATAAAAAGTGTTTTAGCTGTCGTAAGGTAAAAAACCGACATGTTTATTTGTGGCGTGATCTTACGAGATGATTTTGTTTTTCAAAAGGATTTTTTGAAACTTTAATAATCAATTTGGATGCATTATTATCAGCTGGTACTGACGAACACTCTGATTACTCGAGTATGGAAGGACAACACTACCATTAGAAAGAAAGTCAATAGCCAGAGCATTTGGACCAATTCCAGATTGAGTTTGCTGATTGTAAGTGAGGATGTGACTCAGGATAGCACCATGCTTCACCCATGGGTCATTCCAGAAAGACACACGACTATTAATACCAATTCTACATCTAGCACATGGGAGTATATCAGTTCTAAGATTCAGAATACACCTCCACGTCCAGCTACAAGATTGCGGTACATGCATAGTCTAGAAATTCTTATTTCGAATTATATACCTATGCGACCATATCACCCATATATTCTCTTTATGATTCAGAAGGTTGTCAATGTGATTCACCATGGCAGCACGATTCCATGGAAGCATATTTTTGATACCAAGTCCACCTCTGGACTTCGAGACTTCAAGTTTGTAGAAGGCACACGGAGTTAGCTTATTAGAGTTCATAGATCCATGCTAGAAAAAGTTAGACATAGCATTCTTTATCATATTAATCAGCTTGGTAGGAAGAATGAAAGATCTGGCCCAGTACACTGACATGGAGAAAATAATTAAGTTGATAAGAGTAAGCCTTCCTACCTGATTAAGCAACCTATTGGACCAAAAAAAAAGTCTAGCAGTGATTCTCTCAAATAGAGGAATACATTGAGCGTAAGAGATTCGTGAATAGCCATAGGGATACCAAGGTACATAGAAGTATCAGCTCTTCGGGTTATAGAAGTTAGGTATGATATTTGGGTTATAACATCAATGCTTACTCCAGCTATCATGAGATCTGACTTGGATAAGTTAATCGATAAGCCAGTGATGTTGTAAAACTTGTTAAGACCATCCATTATAGATGACACAGTCATCAAACTTGGCTTGAAAAAAATAACCAAATCATCGGCAAACATTAAAGATGTGATGAGAGGATTCTTACATTTAGGGTGAACTGAGTAACTACCATCATGCACAAGCGGAATAAGAATTTGTGTTAATACCTCCATAACCAGAATGAATAAATTGGCAGACATAGGATCTCCCTGCCTAATTCCCTAATTGCTTCGAAAATAATCCTCATTACATTTATTGACCATAACAGAGAACCTGGTAGTAGAGATGCACGCTTCAATCCATGCCACAAAGTGTTTGGGAAACTTCATTAAGCCAATTATCCGAAATACAAAGTCCCATTGCAACGAGTCAAAAGTTTTAGAAATGTCAAGCCCGAACATGGCTCTGGGAGAAACATGAGAGGTGTTGTATCCTTTCAGAAGTTCATGCGACATCAAGACATTATCAAGGATACTCCTGCCGCTATGAAAGGCAGCTTGATTGGAAGAAATGACCTTAGGCAAGACTAACTTGAGCCTATTAGCGATAATTTTAGATATACACTTATAAATGGTGTTGCAGCAAGAGATAAGCCTAAAGTCAGAGACATGACAGGAGTTTTTAACTTTAGGGATGAGAGCTATGTTCGTTGCATTGACAGATCCAATCATCTTGCATTTATTAAAGAAATTATAGACAGCCTTCAAGAAAGTTGGGCCAACAATATCCCAACATGAGGTAAAAAAGGTGACATTAAAACCATCAGGACCTCCGGTAGAGTTAGCATTGAGAGAGAACAGAGCAGATTTAATCTCATTGTCAGTAATTACAGATGATAGCATGACATTGTCTGCAGTAGAAATTCTAGGAAGGCTAACAGCGTCAAGAAGCTCAAGCAAAGGAGCAAAATTATTACTATTACCAAGTAACTTGCTGAAATAATCAAGAAACATGTTAACAATACGAGGAGGGTCGGAGACATACTCACCATTTTCATCAGTCAGAACGTTAATTGTCTCTCTAGACTGTTTAGCTTTAAGAGCAGAATGATGGAATGAAGTGTTTCGATCTCCATCCTTGAACCAATTCTAGTCTTTTGTTTAACCATTTTCCCTTCCTGTCTTAAGGCATCAAAGAGTTGGTAAGATAAGGCAGCCTCCTGAGCCACCAAGTCAATGTTTAATGAGTCAGACATCATAGCCTCCTGAACTTGATAAAGTTTGTGACTGATAGTGGTAGACGCGAGGTTGCCTTTGCCAAATTTACTCACCGACCAAATTTTCAATTCAGCTTTGACAACTCTAAGTTTACATTGCAAGATAAACATAGGATTACCAAAAGAAAAGGAGGACCACACCTTTTTAACAGTATCAAAAAATTTCAGTGAACGATCCGAAAATTACGATCCCGAAATTTTCAGATAGTTAAGAAAAGAAGAATAGAGAAAGAAGAAACAAAAACAAAACACGGATTCTCACATTCACAACAGATAAAATATAATATCTCATAAAAGAACATTTATACGAAGAAGTTGTATCAGTGAAATTTCGTACAATACAACAGAGTTACGATATTTACGCAAACACTGGACAGTTAAAAATTAACTAGTTCCATATAACCTACAACATGTCACAACGGAATATACTCCATATGTTCCTGCCATCCAACTCACCTCCTGAGCTCCAGAACATCATTACCTGAAAATCTGTAATACTCGGTCTGACCCGAGCATTACATCAAAGTAATACTTGGGTCAAGATATACAAAAAACATACAACTTATATAAACCCGGGGTAATTTATATCAATTTACAACTTCACAAGTTGTCATAGACATCACCTATTTCACACATCAATTTCTAAGTGTCAAAGGTTAGATTAAATGGCCCAATTCACTTAAATCATTCCATACCAGCCTATTGATTTCACATATCAATCTATAAAGAATCGAAGTGGTTTCGCGTATTAACTAATACCCGACCCCGGTCTCTTCGAATCCAATGTCATTTTAGCCTAAGTTATTAAATACAATTCAACTTTAATTATTGGATAATACTTTCACACAGCAATTTATAAATGATAGATAATCACATCATCATTGTCCACCCAAACATATCATATCACAAAGCAGTTCCTATCAGAGATATCAACCAATCCAAGGCACTTATCATCATTCAATCATTCATAAGCAAGATTGATCACTTTTATTAATTAATCCTTAGTCAGCCACAATCAATCATTAACTTTCCTTATTTACTTCATCAATTAAATCATCTCCTTGATTATAATTAATCCTTTAATTACACTGAGTAATTATAACTTAATTTCTTCTACCAAGTAATTATCCTTTATTCATTTATCATCAAGTAATTTTCTTTAATTAATTCCTTAACCATTCCTTTATAATTAAACTAGTTAATTAAACTTAATCTCTTTAAATTAACTTAATCAAAATTAAGATATCAAAACCTTAATTGAGATAAAACATTATCTTGTAAATGCTTTAATTACCCTTAACATATTTACATCATTTACCTTACATAAATATATTTACTTAATTAAATTATCAATTATGTATCTAAAATAAAACAATCATTTTACTTGATAAAATTAAAGTTATCAAAACACAACTTTAAATATCTTAAATATTTATCATTTATTAGTTTTTGAAAACTATTTTCAATTTGAATTTAAAATTTGTTTGTTATATAAACTTTTAAAATTTGCTTTCAAAACTCGATTTTAAAATCACTTTAAAATTTCTTAACGAAGGTTAAATTTAACAAACTTCAAAACTTCTTAAAATATGTTTAAGAAAACGTTTATTAAAACATTAAGTAATTTACATAAGAGTTTTAAACTAATTTAAATTTTTAAAAGCCAAAACACAAGTTTTAAAAACTTTTAAAATCTTAATTACAGTTTTACTTTAGCTGCTTCGGTCAAACCCGTTGCTTACTTGGGTCATACCCGAGTTTCACTTCTTCCCCCTATTTTTACTTTTAAACTTTGATTAAATTCAAGATTCTAAAACTACAGGCAATCCACTTCCAACATACTCGAGTATGAACTCGAGCTTCCCACCCCAAAACTCGAACTCGACTCCGATACTTCACAGCCAAACCCTTCTGACATGCAACCACCATCACGTGCACACGCACGCCGCCGTTGGTCACCTCCGACCACCGCCTATGCCTCCAGCATGTCACCCAACACCACAGCATTACAATCTGACCACGCAAACATTCACCCGCACCTCGAATTGAAATCAAGCACCGCTGATGGACTTGAACCCAAATACGACCTTCAGCAAATCTCCTTGACGCCTCGATTCCAATCACCGGAGTCATTACAACTCCTGTCGTACCATGCCCTGCCTCCACGCTTCCATTCACCAAAGTTCCAAGCAGCTCGCATCATCAGAGAAGATGCGACAACCCCAAACCCAACTTCAACAAAAGCTAGGGTTAAAAACTTAACCCGACCACTAACGAAGCCACGGTACACAGTTGCCTCGACCTTCGTTTTTGCCCAACAACCTGATCGTCCACCTTGCTTCAGACGAAAACTCAACCACTCAAAATCCTCTGACCAACAGAAAATGCTCACGAACCATATTCCTGATATTTCCCAAATTCACATCCATTTCATCACTAAAAATTTGGATTTTTGTTTTAAAAATCATAATCTTCAATGATGATTCAATACATATACATAAATCAATATAATTCAACATTTGGTTTATTACATTTTACAAATTCCCTCTGCAATTTCTTGTTTACAGGTAATTTTCCAAACTTAAATTACTTAGACATATCTTTTTATAATCTTGATGAGTTTAAACTTGATTAATATATTTGAAAATTCAAAGCTGCAAAGTGTTTATATGGGAAATTTGAATTTTTGTTTATTTATAAATTTCTGTAATTCAAGAATGAACAGAGGAACAAAAACTTCAGGCATGCAGATTCAAATGCATCCCTACCTATAGATTTACGTACAACTGCATACAGGCATCATTATCAATTTTTGTATTTTTCCATATTTTTTTAAATTTAGAACTTGTTGTTTTAAACAACCTTTGTTTGAACATTTCAACATGAAACTAACCAGAGAAGTAACATACTGGTTTTGAATTTATTTTACACACTGCAGTTTCAAAAAAACAGAAAAACTAACATGCACACATATTAACACATTCATATATATATATATATATATATATATATATATATATATATATATATATATGCAGTATTATCACAAACAAGCATCATTATCACAGAAATTACTTAAGCAACAAAATTAACCTACTTAAGTTTTAAATTAGTTGTTTACTCACTCTTTTTAAAACAGAGGTTGATTCCCGAAAGTTTTGAATATTACTAATGTTGACTTATGAAAGCTTATGTTGCTTGGTACCGAATTTCTTTAAAACGGGAATCATGATGATGATCAAGACTTTTGAATATTTTTTGTTTCCAGGTTCTTGATAAAAGAAAGTTCTCAAGCTTTTTTTTTTCTAATGCTTCTACAGGTTTTGAAACTAATTCTGGTTTCAGGCTTATGATAAAAGAAGATTTTCCAGGCCTTTGATTAATGCTTGACAAAAGAGAATTACAGAGTTGATTATTTTGTTTGAGGAATGAACTTCAGATTAAAGGAAAACATTTAAGGTTTGCAGTTTTGAAAAGGCTACAGGCTTGATAAAAACATTACAGGGTTTGGTTTTTTTTTTGACAAATTTGGGTTGAAGATTGGCTACAATTTGTTTTTGAGGGAATTAATATTTGAAAAAAAGATACAGGTTTTTGAACTTGAGGATTTGAATATGGTTTCAGACTTGAAGTTATAGGGTTTGGTATAAATGGTTCTAGGATTTGGTAATGCTTGAGGTTACAGGATTGTAAAAATGTTTTCAGTTTTGTGGCCGTGGATTCTTGCTTGGTTTGAAGGAAAAGAGATACGAAGAAGAAAGAATGGAAGTTTATAAAATTTGTGGTTATTAAAATTAAAGAAAAAAGAAAAATAAGACACTTGTTTAAATTTCTTACATTTGTCATTTTTATGTTATATCTATCTTACATTTGTAATGTTTATGCATTAATATATTTTTATGTGTATTTATATATTTATAAAAATATCTATAATTTAGTATATATATATCCATGTCTTTAACCTTTCTTTTATTAACCTATATTCACTTTATAGAAATTGAAATAAAATCCCAATTAAATAATTAATAAATTTTTTTAAATATAAATTTTTGAACCAACTTATTCTAAGATGTTTGAATTTTCAAAACAAACCCTATTGCCAACTACTTATACATACAAAAACAACAATTAATTTATTTGTTTTTGAAAAGATAAAATTTTCCCATTTATTAAAATGATTATCTTAGTATGTTTACTAGGATTATATTTCCTCAATGAATTTATATATGTATATACTTAAGATTTTCATCATTATGGAGTTTACACATATCTATTTATAAAATTAATAATTTACTTTAAGATCCATTATTTACTTCAACTATTATTATAGTTTCCAATCCACTTAAATATACATTCAGACATCTTTAAGTAGCAAATTTTATTTGTTTTAATTTGAAAATTATTATTTTAATAAATCAAATTCTGCTAATTACCAATTAATAGATGTCAAAAATTCAGGGCTATCACATTCCTCTCCCCTTTGAACCTTTTCGTCCCCGAAAAGGAACGAAACCAGAAGTTATTAAAATACTTAATATCAGTTAAATTACTTTTTGATTATTTTTAAAACAATTTTAAAATCCACATGATATTATAAAAATAGTTTTTATAAAAATACTTTTATAACTCGATGTTTTCAACAAGTCCATCCTTGTTCTTACAGAAATTCGGTCATACGTTGATCAGGCGTAGGACTGAAAATCTATAAGTACTCAGTAGACCCATTTTCAACACCCAGTGAATATACTTGGAAAATAATTTCATTGAAAATATAGAAAACATTTTTGAAAATAGAGGAAATATCTTTGGTGAGAATGCTCTGGAAATCATCACCCCCATCCATGGTCGCAGTTACATCCTGGGTTACGTTGCCATCATAGCAAAAGTCCATGTAACTGTAGGCTCTCCATGGCCTCTCGATTACGCCATGGAACCCACGACAGATCGCAGTCTATCGATATAAAATCAAACGCAGACTGTTGGCTCTCAGCGGCACACGCGACTTCCGCTGTCAAAATAAAACTTCTCCACCTACATAAGTCGCAGTCTACCGATATAAAATCAAACGCAGACTGTTGGCTCTCAGCAGCTCACACGACTTTCGCTATGTTACCATAGGTCGCAGTCTACCGATATAAAATCAAACGCAGACTGTTGGCTCTTAACGGCTCACATGACTTTCGCTATGGTACACAATACTCATAATCATCAGGAACTAGTTTTGTCCTGGCTCCTCACAGGATCAACTTTAGAACCCCCCTTGGGGCTCACGGCAGCACTACCCAGTGGTACTCCTGAGAAGTGCATTTTAAGGGAGCGCCTTTTTCCGCAGAGCCATCATCAAAACACCTTATACTCTACACATATAGTATCTTTCAAATCATACACCTAGTATGATCTCATACAAAGCTCCTTTACACCAAAATCGATTATCCCAAAATCGATTATTCTCAAACTAGGCTTTTCAAATTTCAATATTGATTTTACCCAAAAATCAAAAGCGTTTCCAAATCCAAAGGTTCGCAAAACCTTTTTCCAAAAACCTCACATGATCCTTTCTATATATATATATATATATATATATATATATAATTTTTAAAACTTTGGATCATTTCAAACTTGTATAAAACTCATTTTATACTTTAAAACACCTTCAAAATCCTTTGCTTCTGCAATAGATTCAACCAGGGGAGATTTATCTTTTATAACAAAGATATATAACTTTATTTATTCCAAATCAAATATTTTTTATTACTCTATAAATTCATTAACCATATTACTTACTTCCAAAAAGAAAATTCTATCATAGAAATATCCAATTTCCATTTTACTTTATCATATACTTCACAAAATATAACTTTCATTTCAAAAACCATTTCACATTTCTAATCCACAAATTCCTAGTATCAATTTTATTCAAATCTGTACGATGTACACATATCATCCGTACGCTATACAAATCTGGTCGCTCACTCGATCACACAATTTCATTTCCGAACTAGTATTGTCCACTTGACTTCCTAGTGTGAACTTAGATCTGGTTTCTTG
Source organism: Allium cepa (assembly GCA_030765085.1). NCBI lineage: Eukaryota > Viridiplantae > Streptophyta > Magnoliopsida > Asparagales > Amaryllidaceae > Allium > Allium cepa. Next base: position 209,440,978 of record CM060940.1, on the reverse strand, counting down.
ATCTGAAACCATTATTCTCCTTGCATAGTCATAACTATGATAGAGAATATCCAGAACCAATCAACAATCCATATCCAGGTTCGCTGTCGAAAATCTAGTGAAAAATCCCACTCGGATCGATATAACTATCTCGAAATTCTGTGCTCGAATCTGGATCAAATCACTATGTGAATAGAATAATATACGTACATCCTACATATTTATCTTTGTTGATTTATTAATCAAATGAATTCCCTTTCTATTCACATCACCTCAATTTCATTCACTTATTACAATTGCTTCAATCCCATTTGCATTATCACTTCAATTCTTATCCCAAGTGATAACAAATCATAAACAGTTTGAGCTCTGTCCAGCTTAAATTTAGAAAATAGCTTGAAAAGTTTAAAATAGATAAATAGTAGAAAAATAATTATTAGTTTGTAAAATAGCTGTAAAAATAACTAAGTAATTGCAAAATAGTTGGAAAATAGTCAAAATGTTATAGAAATTTTAAATAATTTTAAATAATTGTAAAATAGTAATTAGTTATAAAGTAGTTGAAAAATAGAAATTAGTTTATAAAATAGTAGAAAAATTGTTAAATAGTTCCAAAGAAAATTGTAAAATAAGTATAAGATAATTTGGATTTTAAAAAGAAAAGTTGTATAGTAAATAGTTTAAAAAAATAGATTTGTACTAAAACAATTTATTTTGAAAATAGTCCATAGTCAAACTGGTCAATTCCCAACCTCCATTTCCAATCAATTCAATTTAAATTTCTACTTCCATTTAAATTGACTCAATTACAATTTAAATAACTTCAATTTCCATTGAAATTGATTTAACCCCAATTCAAGTTGAATTAACCTCAATTCCATTCCAAATTCAATTCAAATTCCATTTGAATTTAAAACTATTCAACTTTTAACCACAATTTCTAAATATTCAAATCAAATTTCAATTTGAACCAACTTCAAATTCCAGTTCACTATGGACCATCTCGAATTATATAAATTCGAGTTAATACTTCAAATGTTGATTTAATTCCTTTAAATCAATTTACCTTTAAAGTTTTTAAACAGTTCAATTCATAGTTCAGACCTAACATATTATAACAAATCAAATTAACCTTTATTTTTACATCAATAACCCAAACCTTTAAACAATTTAATTTTGAGTCAAATTCTCAAAATTCCATTTTAAATTACCTTTCCTTAACTTTTTCCAAAGTTCAAATAAGAGTTCAAAACAATGTTTTCTTAAAAATTTAATTTATTACCAAATTTTATCTTCCAGTTTAAAACTAGTTCCTTAAACAATTTTAATTTACAAGTGTAATTATTCAAAATTTTAGTTCAAAGTAATTCCTTATCCTTAATTTCAAATTAAAGTGTGATTTTCCTTTTATCCCAATAATGGATATATTATCACACTTCATTTCTCATTTATTTAAACGAATCCAATTTCAGCTTAAAGATTATTAATAACAATGGGATGGTATCATTCAAACTATTTTAAAACATCCATCCATTTCCAATTTTTCGGATCTCAAAACCATTTTGAGATCTCTCAAACTTCCTAATTCAAATCAACCATTTAACTTCTCAAGTTAAATCTTAATTTCATCTTGAAATTTCCAAATCAGGTTGACCATTCCAACTTATTTAACTTTTCCCCAAGTTAAACTCAGTTCACTTAATCCAGTCAACCTTACCCAAATTTGAACTTCCATTTCAAATTTTGAACTTCTCATAAATAATCTTCCCACTTATTAAGTTCAAAGACTTATCACTTTGGGTATCACATCTCATTCCAAATTTAAAACTCAACCTTAGAGTTTATTTCCTTTACACACCTGGTTACTTTTAAATTTTAAACCACCTTTGGTTTTAAATTCAAATAAAATTCCTTTAAAATTTCAAACAACCCTTGTTTGAAATAGGACCCCTTCATTCGAATATATTAAATAACATCTCTTATTTTAAAATAAGATCATATTCAAAATAGTTTGAATAATATTATTTCCTATAACATTTTGAAACCAATTCGAATGTTTAAATTTAGAATTCAAAACTTCACAATTTGAAACCCACTTTAATTTACATCCTTTCAAATTTACAAGTTACTCTTTTTAAATGGTTACTTCCTTAAAACATTTTATTTTTTTATTGGAAAACAATCATCCATTATTAAACATAATAACCATCTTATTTTTCTGGTTTGAAACTAATTCTAATTCACCTTATTTTGAAATTCTTCCCCAACTTCAAGGTTTAATTTCAGTTTGGTTGGTTTTCTATTACCACTTAATTTAATTTCAATAATTTAACAACCAATTACCTTAATATTTATTAAAAAGAAATATTGCTCTATATATCAAAATATAATCTTATATAAAATCATTTAAAATCTTTATATAAGAAAATAACAAGTACGCTCTCATATATATATATATATATATTTATATACACTCAACTCATCCTAGGGTACCACTTACCCTATCCTTAATGAGTAATCCCAACAGAGCCAAGGTTCTCGCTTAACCTTCAGGTTTGATACCAAATGTAACCACCCGAAAATTACGATCTTGAAATTTTCAGATAGTAAAGAAAAGAAGAAGAGAGAAAGAAGAAGAAACAGAAACAAAACACAGATTCTCACATTCGTAGCGGATAAAATATAATATCTCATAAAATAACATTTATACAAAGAAGCTGTATCAGTTAAATTTCGTACAATACAACAGAGTTACTATATTTACGCAAACACTGGACAGTTAAAAATTAACTAGTTCCAGATAAACTACAACATGTCACAGCGGAATATACTCCATACGTTCCTGCCATCCAACTCGCCTCCTGAGCTCCAGAACGTCCTTACTTGAAAATGTAATACTCGGTCTAACCCGAGCATTACATCAAAGTAACACCTGGGTCAGGTTGGAAACCAGCGTGAGTAAACCCACATATCAAGATATATAAAAAACATACAACTTATATAAACCCGAGGTAATTTATATCAATTTACAACTTCACAAGTCGTCATAGACATCACCTATTTCACACATCAATTTCTAAGTGTCAAAAGTTAGATTAAATGGTCCAATTCACTTAAATCATTCCATACCAGCCTATGGATTTCACATATCAATCTGTAAAGAATTGAAGTGGTTTCGGGTATTAACTAATACTCGACTCCGGTCTCTTCGAATCCAATGTCATTTTAACCCAAGTTATTAAATACAATTCAACTTTAATTATTGGATAACACTTTCACACAACAATTTATAAATGATAGATAATCACATCATCATTGTCCACCCAAACATATCATATCACAAAGCAGTTCCTATCATAGATATCAACCAATCCATGGCACTTATCATCATTCAATCATTCATAAACAAGATTGATCATTTTCATTAATTAATCCTTAGTCAACCACAATCAATCATTAACTTTCCTTATTTACTTCATCAATTAAATCATCTCCTTGATTATAATTAATCCTTTAATTACACTGAGTAATTATAACTTAATTTCTTCCACCAAGTAATTATCCTTTATTCATTTCTCATCAAGTAATTTCCTTTAATTAATTTCTCAATCATTCCTTTATAATTAAACTAACTAAATAAACTTAATCTCTTTAAATTAACTTAATCAAAATTAAGATATCAAAACTTTAACTAAGATAAAACATTATCTTGTAAATGCTTTAATTACCCTTAACATATTTACATCATTTACCTTTTATAACTATCTTTACTTAATTAAATTATTAATTAAGTTTTTAAAATAAAACAATCATTTAACTTGATAAAATTAAAGTTATCAAAACACAACTTTAAATAGCTTAAATATTTATCAATTATTAGTTTTTGAAAACTATTTTCAATTTGAATTTAAAACTTGTCTTTTATATAAACTTTTAAAATTTGCTTTCAAAACTCGATTTTAAAATCACTTTCAAATTTCTTAACAAAGTTTAAATTTAACAAACTTCAAAACTTCTTAAAATATGTTTAGGAAAACGTTTATTAAAACATCAAGTAATTTACATAAGAGTTTTAAACTAATTTAAATTTTAAAAAATCAAAACACAAGTTTGAAAACTTTTAAAACCTTAAAAACTGTTTTACTTTAGCTGCTTCGGGTCAAACCCGTAGCTTACTCGGGTCATACCCGAGTTTCACTTCTTCCCTCTCTTTTTTTAAACCTTGATTAAATTCAAGATTCTAAAACTACAGGCAATCCACTTCCAACATACTCGAGTATGAACTCGAGCTTCCCACCCCAAAACTCGAACTCGACTCCGAGACTTCACAGCCAAACCCTTCTGACACGCACCCAACATCACGTGCACATGCACGCCGCCGTTGGTCACCTCCGACCATCGTCAATGCCTCCAGCATGTCACCCAACACCACAGCTTTACAATCCAACCACCCAAACATTCACACGCACCTCGAATTGAATCGAGCACCTCTGATGTACTTGACCCAAATACGACCTTCAGCAAATCACCTTGACTCCTCGATTTCGATCACCGGAGTCATTACAACTCCGGCCGTACCATGCCCTGCCTCCACGCTTCCATTCACCAAAGTTCCAAGCAACTCGCATCACCAGAGAAGATGCGACAACCCCAAATCCAACTTCAACAAAAGCTAGGGTTAAAAATTTAACCCGACCACTAACGACGCCACAGTGCATAGTTGCCTCGACCTTCATTTTTTCCCAACAACCTGATCGTCCACCTTGCTTTAGATGAAAACTCAACCACTCAAGTATTATCACAAACAAGCATCATTATCACAGAAATTACTTAAGCAACAAAATTAACCTACTTAAGATTTAAATTAGTCGTTTACTCACCCTTTTTAAAAACAGAGCTTGATTCCTGAATGCTTTAAATATTACTGATGTTGATGACTTCTGAAAGCTTATGTTGCTTGGTACTGAATTGCTTTAAAACCGGAATCATGATGATGATCAAGACTTTTGAAAATTTATCGTTTCCAGGTTCTTGATAACAGAATGTTCTCAAGCTTTTTTTTCTCTAATGCTTCTACAGGTTTTGAAACTAATTCTGGTTTCAGGCTTATGATAAAAGAAGATTTTCTAGGCCTTTGATTAATGCTTGACAAAAGAGAATTACAGAGTTGATTATTTTTTTTGAGGAATGAAATTCAGATTAAAGGAAAACATTTTAGGTTTGCAGTTTTGAAAAAGCTACAGGCTTGGTAAAAACATTACAGGGTTTAGTTTTTTTTGACAAATTTGGGTTGAAGATTGGCTACAATTTGTTTTTGAGGGGATCAGTATTTGAAACAAAGCTACAGGTTTTTGAACTTGAGGATTTGAATATGGTTTCAGACTTGAAGTTATAGGGTTTGGTATAAATGGTTATAGGATTTGGTAATGCTTGAGGTTACAGGATTGTAAAAATGTTTTTAGTTTTGTGGCCATGGATTCTTGCTTGGTTTGAAGGAAAAGAAATATGAAGAAGAAAGAATGGAAGTTTATAAAATTTATGGTTACTAAAATTAAAGAAAAAAGAAAATTAGGAAAAATAAGACACTTGTCTAAATTTCGTACATTTGTCATTTTTATGTTATATCTATCTTATATTTGTAATGCTCATGCATTAATATTTTTTATGTGTATTTATATATTTATAAAAATACCTACAATTTAGTTTATATGTATCCATGTCTTTAACCTTTCTTTTATTAACCTATATTCACTTTATAGAAATTGAAATAAAATCCCAATTAAATAATTAATAAATTTTTTTAAATATAAATTTTAGAACCGATTTATTCTAAGATGTTCGAATTTTAAAAACAAACCTTATGTGCCAACTACTTATACATACAAAAACAACAATTAATTTATTTGTTTTTGAAAAGATAAATTTTGCCCATTTATTAAAATGATTATCTTAATATGTTTACTAGAATTATATTTCCACAATGAATTTATATATGTATATGCTTAAGATTTTCATCCTTATGGAGTTTACACATATCTATTTATAAAATTAATAATTTACTTTAAGATCCATTATTTAGTTCAACTATTATTATAGTTTCCAATCCACTTACATAAACATTAAGACATCTTTAATTAGCAAATTTTATTTGTTTTAATTTGCATATTATTTTAAAAAATCAAATTCTGCTAATTACCAATTAATATATGTCAAAAATTCAGGGCTACCACATTCAGGGTGATGCACCAATGCATTAAAAAAATTTAAATTAGTTTTTCTTGTCCTCATGGCAGCTCCAAAAGATAATATTTGGGGAGAGTGATCGGAAAGCCCAGGCATAGGAAGAAGATTAGACATATTAGGCCATCTAGTTAGAGCAAACTGATTAGAAAAAGAAAAAATCAATTTTAGAGAAGGTACGAGGAGAAGATCTTCTAGATTATTCCATGAGAACGGGGCTCCCATAGAGTTGATTTCAATCAGGTTTGAATGCGTGATAGAACAGTTAAGAGTTCTTATTTCTCGAAGAGACATGGGGTTGCCACCAAGCCTATGAGATAAAAGGAGGGAGAAGTTGAAGTCGCCTATCATTATCCATACATGAGTTTCTTGTCTAAGCGATGGGAAGAGGTCAAGGTAGGATTGCCTGGCTAAAATAGAATTATGGCCATAAATAATAGTAAGATAAAAAGAAGTAGAGGAAGGAATATGGATACAATGCATGTGAATGAGCTGAGATGTTGAAATGATAGGAGAAGATGAATAAATGGAGGGGTCATAAATAACAAGAATTCTACCATAAGGCGCCTCAGAGAGATTATTAATTGACATCCAGTTCGAATTAATGTAGTTAGCAACCTTGGAAGTAAGAGAAGCATTAAGCTTGGTTTCCAATATGGCAAGAATGCTCAAAGCATGAGAAGTGATTAAGTTCTTACATTGATTTAATTTGATTTCCGAGTGTGCACCACTAATATTCCATACACCAATATTGTTCAACATTGTTCAACTAATTGGTTAAGGAGAAGTTTCTTTTTGCTACCCCTGGTTAGAGGAGTGGTTCGGACGTTAATTCCAAGGAAGGTATAAGAGGATGTGGTACCATCACAAGGGTTGAGGTCCATTTCAGGATGCATTTTAGAAGATTTGATTGCTTTACCGTTACTAGACGAGGTATGGCCATCAAGTTGGACCATGAGATTTGATGTGTTGGATGGTGTTTCAGTGGGAGGGGAGAGAGAAGGGGGAGGAGGTTTCCAGGCCTAGGGAGCTTTAATATGTCGGTATGGATGATCAGATTCCATGCAAGCTGAGTTATTAATGGTCGGAGAGATAATAGCATCAGAACAACATAAATTATCACTCTGAATGTGCACAACGTGCACGTGCACAGAGGGAACTAGAACTGAATTAGATTTTAATGGTGACGGATTAGATACTGTAGCAGATGAAGTTTGATTGCTAATACGAGTTGGAGATGAAGACGAAGGGAGAATTTGAGCGCTAATAGCAGGAAGAGAGAGATATGGCAAAGAATCATTTTCATGGGGGAAAGGACATCAGCAAAATTACTAATGCAAGGTAGAATAGAATGAAGATTGTTTTCCTTGTTTTTGAATGCAACTGGGGAGGTAATATTACGTTAAGAATCTTGCTTTGTATGGTCACACATTTCCTTGTTATTAGACGGGTCATTTACTTCTCTTGTACCATCTACAATAGTCAAATCATTTTCATTATCGTTTAAATTGCATACATCCACCTCAGCATTTATCTCTCCTATTTCAGCAATAGCATGGTATTCATTTACTTCCAGAACACTAGAATTACCAATAACATTAGTCACCTGACCAACATTTGCTGCCTTAATATTTAGAATAGTATCAATTTCCCCTTCCTCTAACTCTTCCCTTTACATAACCTTATTCCTATCACGATTATTTACTTCATGAGAGTCCTCAATATTGTTTTTTGTAAAAGAAGGAAGAATCCTTAGTTTCTTGCTTTATTTACAACTTGCCATTTTTGTTTTCTCTATCTCAAAGTTTTAACAGTTTCTTTCTTTTTAATTTCAGTCTCATTAACATCCTTACCCACAACTTCATTTTTCTTCTCTTTCTTCTCATAGACTACAGTAGAGATAAGCTTTTCACAGTTGGTCATAGTGTGACTAAAAACACAACAACTCGAGCATATATCAGGCTTCCAATGGTACTCAATACGAATGATTTGGGTTCCTCCATCAAGTAGCTGAACAGGAAAGGAGTCAATTAATTCCTGATTAAGTTTAATTTCAACTAAAAACTTAGCAAAGGATAGCCTCTCCAAATTCTCTGTTGATTCATCCACACATACAAGCTTACCTAATCTGCTAGCTAGCCAGTTTATTCCAATGTGAGACCAAGAAAACATTGGAATATTGGAGAATTTCACCCATACTGGTACAGAAGAGATTGTTTCACAAGCATTTCCTATATACGTATCCCACTGCTTAACAATAAAGTGCTTATTTCGCATTACAATGGGATCACCTTGCAGAATCCTGTTTTGGTCTTCATCATAGGATAGAAGAAATAAAAACAGGAATCCATTTGATCGAATAGAGATCGATCCTTTTAACTTCCAATATTTTTTCAGGAAGTTAATGACAGTTAAATAAGACAGTGGTTTATCAAGGAAAATCCGACCAGATAGTTGCACCATACTTTAGTTCCAGCATCAATAACATTAGAAGGAGAAAGCATAATCTCATTTTTGAATTCAGGAGACATCTCAACAGGAATGTACTTCCGCGCGTTACTCGGCTTGTGCTTGAAAAGGGAAGTCCAGGCCTGTTGAGAAGGAGTAGGGAGCAGAGGCGGAAGCAAGGATCGCGGGAAAGTACATATATTTGAATTAGATTAAAACAAATAGGATCGCAAATACCTCACCGCCGAGCTCTAGGGACTCGAGCACAAACCATCGCGAGCCCTGGCTCAACTTGCAATCGAACGCGACCCCCCTTTCGACTGCCCTCTCGCCACTTCCCTGAACTTTTGGAAACCCTAGAACGCCCAACAGACATCGCGGCCTCAACCACGAAGTTCGTTGCTCCAGCCGCCGCTTGCGTGGCTTCGCCCTCCTCGACGAAGTCGAAATCGACTTCGGTTTAAATTCAAATGGCTAACGATTGAAGTCGAACGAGATCATGAGTATCGCCGCGATCATCCCTTCCAGGCACCGCCGACCTTGAAACCCATATCCCAACGTGCTAGCCTCAAGGTTGCGTTCAAACTCGAGATTACATTAGGCAACGCAATTAGTTTGAATTGATCTCGAATCGGTCTGTGTGTGGACGATTTATTTGATTGCTTGCTTGTTTTGAAAAATAATCTGCCATTTTCATTTTTTTTATTTTGAATGCTCTAATTGATTTCACGCAGCCATTGATTTTGAAACGAAGAAGATTTTCGAGTAGATGTTTATTTTTATTTTTTTCCTTCATTTTGTTTTACTTGTATACGTATATTTTTTTTTATTTTACCTTAAACGAACGCGTGCCTTAAATCTTTGCATGTATGACAAATGTTGAGAGCCATAAGACAAGTGGTCATGATCTGACGTGAATTTTTTTTGACTAGTCAAACTATTGGTTAATTTCAAATTTAAATTTTAAATTTAAATCATCTCTAACCATGCAACTCCAAATTCTCGACATCCTATCGAAGCGTGCCGCCAGGAGTTTATAATGTTAAACCCCTATTCCGAACACAATGGAAAAGGTTCCGAGTCCAAATTCGATCGTATGGAGAAGACAGCTTTTCGGACCAGTTAAAACACTAAATCTTCAATTTAAATTTCAACGCATTTGCTTATCGTATGGCCGTACAAAAACTCCGAATTCTACGAAAATTAGAATCCGGTAATAATACAATATTGCAGATCCAATGGAACTGGTCTCGTCGAATTCCGAGACTGTGCCTCAAAAGGCTATTTTTAAATATCGATTTAAACAATAAAATTTCAAAACCGAATAAATCATTTTCAAATTCAGTTCTGAAGCTTCCATTATCTTCAGTATTCTCAATAAAAATTTCTAAGCCTTTGAAATATTTTAAATCAGCTTAAAACTGAAGATTTAAATTTTTACCCAACGTAAACAAATTAAATTCAAAAATTTAATTGCCAAATTTATATTTATATTTGAAATTCAAGCTAAACCGTCATTCAAATATTTTAAAATCAATTAAATATTTCAATTTCAATTATTCAAAAATCAGGGTAGTTACAGACTTCCCCCTTAAAAGAATTTCATCCCGAAATAACGAGTTAAGAAGAATGATCCTTAACCCATTATCCTTTTCCCAAAACCAAATAGTTTTTAACAACATGTCAAACAAAATATTTTTTTATTAAAGATTCATTATCATTTCAACTAACTTTCCAAACAGTTTCATAGTTTTCAAACAACATTGTTTCTTTAACAATTCGAATTTAAATCTAAATTCAAAATTTAAATTTTCAAAATTTTCCAACTCTTAAAATTTTAGAAAAATTTCGCCAGTGTCTTCTTTGCGCGGCTAGCTCGGTAGGACTACAAAATGTCATAACGGGCCCCCAGATTTCAAAAAGAAAACAAAAGGCCAAGCGGCTGGACAAGAAAATCATCAAATTTCATACTGAAATTCAAATACACACCTTTTGTCGAGAAATTTAAATTATTTTCGAAATCAAAATCCCACTTTCATATTCTTTTAACACACCTGTATATCCTGCTTATCATCTTGCACATTACTTTAGAAAATGTCAACATTAATTCATTCCTATCCGTACGATCTACTTACATCATTCGTACGCAATACCAAATTCGATCGCTCACTCGATCACACAATTTCACTTCCGAACTAGTATCGTCCCCTCGACATTCTAGTGCGGACTCAGATCTGGTTTCTTCATCAGAAACCGTTATTCTCCTTGCATAGCCGTAAACTATGATAGAGAATTTCTAGATTCTATCAAAAACCCATATCCAGATTCGTCGTCGAAAATCAAGTGAAAAATCCTAAATCGAATCAATATAATTATCTTGAAATTCTATGCTCGAATTCTGGATCAAATCGTTATGCGAATAAAATAATATACGTACATCCTACGTATTTATTCTAATTGATTATTAGCTTTATCAATTTTCTTTTCTTTTATTCACATTGATCTTTCATTCCAATCCAGTTATTCACAATCATCATTTCACAATTTCCAGTTTAATCTTCATTCACTTATCAATTTAGAATGTTTTCTCAATTCCAAATTTTACTTAAGAATTTCACCATTTTGGTTTATAACCGTTTATATTTAAACTGGATTTCAAATTCCATATGAATTCAATTTACCTTTCATTTATAATTATTGAATTAAATTCATTTCAAACCATATTAAATTTGTCATTCCTTCAATTAGTTTCACTTACTAATTTTAATTTCAATACCTTATTTATTTTGGTCCAACTTGACAAATTTTCCATTTTTTCTTTGTTTATCACAAATCAAATTCAATTCCAATTCCAATTCCAGTTATATTTACTTGCAATTGTAAATTTATTTATTCATTCACAATTTTATTTTCCACCTCAATAAATTTTATTCCATAACTATTTTTATCAAATTCTAGGGTTTTTCCAACATTTCAAAAATAATTTTTTTGAAATCAGTTCAAATTATCTTTTGAATTCAAAACAAAACCCAGTTTGCAAACAATTTTAATTTAAATTATTTTGGCAGCAATTCCTCTCCTGGAAATCTGAAAATGAACATCGATGATGCTACAGTCATGACCGAAGTTATTTTCCAATGACCGAAAAGAGTTTAGAGCTTTTATCCCTCCAAAACATTTTTTCGAAACCTTTGAAAACCATTTTCAAACTCAAAAGAATTTAATCTTTTTCAAATTTCCAAACTTCAATTCTCAAATCCTTTCAATCTCTTTCAAATATTTCTCTGGAATTCTATTTCAAATTATAAATCACATTGACAATTTTATATTTACAAATCCCATTTGCATATGGATTTTATTTCTTAACCTTTGGTTTTAATTTATTATTCGTTAATGATAATAATGTAATATTATCATCTCCTACCATCCAAACAACCATGTAATTTACGGAAAATTATTTCTTTTATATGCAAAAATAGTTTGGGTAAAATTATCCCATTTACCCGATTTTAAAACAATATTGTGTCGGTTTATCTTGTTTAAGAGTTTAGAAACTCCTATCGACATAGTTAGCTAGACTGCGCTGACCAGAATCTATAAACAATCAACCGATAAGTCAACACAATATAAAACAAAAAAAATTTATATTCACTAACAAATATGCGCTCATATCTATTATTACACTCAAACTCATTCTAGAGTACTACTGACTCTATCTCTAATGAGTAATCCCCACCAGAGCCAAGGTTATCGCTTGAACAAATGGTCTGATACCATATTGTAACGACCCGATTTTTCGACGCCCAAAAGTCGACATTAATACGTCTACTGTATCAAATGCCGCACAGTCGAATGCCGAAAAACCGAACCGTTAGGGTTAAAGAAGAAGAAGATAGAAGAAGAAACAGAAACAATAACAGAATCTCACATTTCACAGCGGAACAACATATAATATATAAATGAATAATCTTTAAACAATGAAATACATATATTATTACAATACATCAACAGAGTTTACAACCATTAACAACAAATTGGACAGTTATATAAACTTGTCCTTACAATTGAACACACAGCGGAAAAGATAATAGTATACGGAAGTATGCTTCGCCATCCAGCTCGTCTCCTGAGCTCCACAGCAACTCCTGAATTCCAGAATGACCTGATAACCTAACTCTAGGCTACCCGTGTGGAAAATTATGGGCACCCGTAGTTTAGGAAGGGAACATTAAACTCTAGGTCAGTCATGGGGCTGGTGTGAGAACTTAAAAACAGTTATTTTCACAAAGAAAATAAAAAGAAACCGCTATGCTTTTGGAAAATGAAATTACCATAAGGCCTCCTGCCACCCACAATGCAAGCGCACACTTGGAGGAGATTTCTCCTTATGACAGTCAAAAATGCTTGATACGCGAAAACCATTTGATATTATTATTAATATTATTATTATGAGTGCATAGTGCAGAAAACATTTCAAAAGTACAATATTAATCTTAGCCAGCATACCACATTTCATCTTATGTCTACTATAGCTACCATGTTCAATAGCAGGTTACCGCCACATTCCATGGCAGGTTGTACAACTAAAACCGTACAGGGCGCGTATTTTTTTGTTTGGATTTCCAACCATGGTCAGGCAAAGGAACTTCCTACACTGAAATGGGTACGCCTCTAGAAGGATGCCCCGAGAACCTAACCGGGCCTCTGCTAACAAGGTCGACGTTACCTCACGCTTTAACCAAGCTATAACATGGGTAACTAACACACAAGTATACCATCCCCGGTCGTAACCGACCTTTATCCGGGGATTCACCAACAAATAGAAACAAAGAAATAAATTTGCAACAACCACATAGGTTAAATATCTGGGCTCCATACCATGATACCTCCTCTTATCCAGAAGAAAATGGACATACCTAGGGGCTCGACCCCTAAAAACCTTGCCGCAACATTCCTGTTTCGACCATTTTCGGGTTGTGAGGCTCAACGAAGTCTCGTCCACAAAGCTACGCTTTTTACAAAAGCCATTTTTTGATCAACAAAAGATGATCAGCACTTAATATGCCACATTACCAAATTGGGAATGTACCACTAGTAACCATCAACTACATAACCTCTGAGCTCGTACATCTCAGAGAAGGATGTTAAGCTAAGAGAATAAATTCTCCGCCACCAACAGAAATGTATTTGATAGAAACCAGCTTTACATCTCAAAGTGAAACGTCAGACACACATCCATACAAGTCTATTTCGGGTTCGAATAGAACCGAAGGCACTTCCAAAGAAGCCCTTGCACATCCGGATAATCCCTAAACACGTTTGGACTCCCCATCACAAAGGGTGGTAAAATCTCTATACCAGAGCAACTCGGTGCAGAGACATTCGACTGGTAATCCTTTCGCTTTCGAAAATACCCGGTCTTCAACACCATCTTCAAATGCAATCCCATTTCGTCGTACCATTATTCGGAATAAGTTTTATGACATAAAGTCCTCTCCCGACTTAAACGAATAATGAGCGCTTGTTTTGAAAATAAATTCAAGTGCCATTTCAAAGGCCAACATTGATAGCGGTTATTGAACTATCAACAACATTCACAAAAATCATCATATTTAAATAATTTCCCCAAATTATTTATTTTCTAAATACCTTCACAAGATATATTTTCACACTTCAATCCTTTTGAAAACAAATTTCAAGACATTTTTCACACGAGGAATAAAGTTCCCGAAATCATTTATTTCCATTGAAAATCTTCCAAGTCCGAATACTTTTAAAAACAATTTAAATCACTTATCCAAATGTATATTTGGAAAAATTTAAAATAAAAACTATTTTAAACACTTTACTTAAAATATTTAAAATAAAAACTATTTTACATTAAAAAAATTTAAGTCCAAACTAATTTCAAAATAAAATTAGTAGATAGAGTATAAATATTTAAATAACCATTTTCTAAAACAATTATCAATTAAATTTTTAAATAATCACTTCTATAATTTACTAAATAAATCTTTACTCTAAAGATTTTCAAAATAACTTAAGAAAACTAATTTCTCCAACATATTCTTTTAAAACCAACTTTAGAACTTTTAATTTATACTTTAAAAGCTACTTTGAAAATATACTCGGCTTTCCAAGGAGAATACACTTTCATTTCAAAATGGTCCATTTAAACCAATTAATAAACCCTTCTCGATTTATTTCAATTTACATTTCAAATCTGTAAATTCCTTTCCACACTTTAAAAATAAAGCAATATTTATTTTTAAAACAAATTTCCCTTTCCTCTTTAAATTCCCATTGTGAATGTACATTTCCAAATATCCATTGACATACGATCTTCAAATCGATTTTCAAATGTTCACTTTCAACACCAAATCAAATTTCAATTGATTTCCAAATTTATTTTCAAACACCAAATCAATTTCAAATCGATTTACCAAATTTGTTTCAAATACCGAAATCAATTTCCAAATGGAATTCCAAAAGGTTTATTTTCAATCACCAAAATCAATTTCCAAATGTATTCCCCAATTTATTTCCTTTTTTAAAATAAATTTCTTTATCTCTTCCAATTCATTTAAAAATCCGAATTTTAAACAAAATTTTCAACTATTAAACAATATTATTCAAAACCAATTTATTAAAATCTTTTCCCATACTTTAGAATTTATTCAATAAGTTTTCAAAAATAAAACTTTATCTATTTAAATTTCCTCTTTTAAATTCACCCAATTCTTTAAATGATTTTGCTTAAAGCTTCTACTTTAAATTCCAAAAATTCAATTTCATATTTCTGGTATCCTACGATACCAAAAATATATTCGGTTAAATCATAGCCTTCAACGATTTCAATCACAGATATAATTACACATAGATTTTCAATAAATCAACATACAACATATGAAACAAATTCAAATGTTTGAGGAATTCAGTTGGATCCCTCCAACCTGCTTCCCTGCATCCATAGATGTTAGCACAATAATTAAATACCCATTCCACTTCGAGGTGGAATATCACAGTATATGAGATTTATAAAATATCATCCGCTATTATGCGGCGCATAGGGTCTCATCCGCTATATAATGCGGGAAATCAATAACTCCAAATACATATATAATACAAATTCCACTTCGAGGTGGAATATCGTGGTATATGGGTTTAAATATAATATCATCCACTGTTATGCGGCGCATAGGGTCTATTTCAATCCAGTTGACAATAATAGTCGTCCAAGCACACAAATCAATAGCTTTAAATCTATATATTTAATATTAACCAAGCATCAACTTCTTTGAGTGAGAAGTTCTCACCTTTTACTACGCATGCAATTCCATTTCCATTCTGGACTTGATTTCATCATTGTATTTGACCTTGCATAAATAATTATACAATTTATTAATATTCGAAATAATCGAATAACCAATTTTCGTTTGGTAAATTTAATTAACTAAAAAATTATTTTAGACTAACAATTTTCCTTTTAAAAATTTTTAGTAATTAAAATAATTACCTAGGTTAACTAATAAATTAATTTCCAAAAGTACATTATTCTAAAATAATCTAATAAATTAAAAATGTGTAAATGCATATCTTTTTTTAATTTTTCTTTTCTCTACATATACTTAGAAATCAAAAATTAATTTATATGTATACTTTTCAATAAATAACCTACAGGATTTCTTTACTATTAACCTTTTTTTCTTTTTCTGTTTTCTTATTTACAACATATATTTGAATTAGATTAAAACAAACAGGATCGTAAATACCTCACTACCGAGCTCTATAGACTCGAGCCCAAACCATCGCGAACCCTGGCTCAACTTGCAATCTAACGCAGCCCCCCCTTCAACTGCCCTCTCGCCACTTCCCCGAACGTTTGGAAACCCTAGAACGCCCAAAAGACATTGCGGACTCAACCACAAAGTTCCTCACTCCAGCCACCGCTGGCTTGGCTTCACCCTCCTCGACGAAGTTGAAATTGACTTCGGTTTAAAATCGAATGGCTCACAGTTGAAGTCGAACGAGATCATGAGTATCGCCGCGATCATCCCTTCCAGGCACCGCCGACCTCGAAACCCCTATCCCCAACATGCTAGCCTCTAGGTCACGTTCGAACTCCAGATTACATTGGGCAACCCAATTAGTTTGAATCGATCTCGAATCGGTCTGCATGAGGACGATTTATTTGATTTCTTGCTTGTTTTGAAAAATAATCTGCCATTTTTTTTGAATGCTCGAATTGATTTCACGCAGCCATTGATTTTGAAGCGAAGAAGATTTTTGAGCAGATGTTTATTATTATTATTTTCTTCGTTTTGTTTTACTTGTATACATATATAATTTTTTTATTTTACCTTAAACGAACGCGTGCCTTAAAATCTTTGCATGTATGACAAATGGTGAGAGCCAGAAGACAAGTGGTCATAGCCTGATGTGAATTGTTTTTGACTAGTTAAACTATAGGTTAATTTCAAATTTAGATTTTAAATTTAAATCATCTCTAATCATGCAACTCCAAATTCTCGACTTCCTATCGAAGCATGCCGCCAGGTGATTATAATATTAAACCCCTATTTCGAACACAATAGAAAAGGTTTCGAGTCCAAATTCAATCGTGTGGAGAAGATAGCTTTTCGTACCAGTTAAAACATTAAAACTTCAATTTGAATTTCAACGCGTTTGCTTATCGTAGGGCCACACAACAAATCCGATGCTATGAAAATTGAAATATGATAAATCAATATTACGAATCCAATGGAACTGGTCTCATCGAATTTCGGGACTATGCCTCAAAAGGCAATTTTTAAATATCGATTTAAAGAATAAAATTTCAAAGCCGAATAAATCATTTTCAAATTCAATTCTAAAGCTTCCATTATCTTCAGTATTCTCAATAAAAAATTCTAAGCCTTTGAAATATTTTAAATCAGCTTAAAACTGAAGATTTAAATTTTTACCCAACTTAAACAGATTAAATTCAAAAATTTAATTGCCAAATTCATATTTATATTTGAAATTTAAGCTAAACCATCATTCAAATATTTGAAAATCAATTAAATGTTTCAATTTCAATTGTTCAAAATTCAGGGTTGTTACAAAAAAGTTCTAATATTGGAATATTTTTCATCGTCCCCAATGATTCATGCTATGCTAAAAATGTGATATTTGGTTTTATATGTTGTGTTTTTAAGTAAGAATCGAAATAATGAATCATAATAAAAAGATGGAGGTGCCAAAATACAAAGTAATAAGACCATTTTCATTTGTCATAGTTACTGAAAAAATTATCTATGTCACATAGTATTGTTTTTCATTTTATTATGATAAAAGTGTAACCCTCATATTGAGGAGAGTACATATGATACTTTAGTATTTAAAAAACATAAAATTACCAACAAGCCTAGTGGTCAATAGTGCAAAAATTATGTTAAAAAATTATGTTAAATATGAAGCATATTCAATAGTGTAACTACGCTATAAGGTCGTCTAACTGATAATAGACAAAGCGAAATTAATACAGGCCATATTTAAATCATTTCATGATCATCAAAATCTAAGAATTACATAATATATCTAAAGGAGCCATTTGGCTATTCCTTGTAAGGGTAATGAATTCAAATTATATCATTTGATGGAACATCGACAAACTGGCATATCCAAATCATTGTTAGCTAGAATATAATGAAACAACATATGGAGCTAATTTCAATATTGAAGTAGAAGAACATGTATCAAAGGAGCTAGCTAAAGAAGATGGTCATAGAAAACCGTTGTGATATAAACAGAACTAAAATAATGTAACAATGCAGAACTTTTAACATTTCAAATAGGAAATTTAAATTATTTATATATTCAGATTTGATTAAACTCTAATAAATAATACGAAAATTAATTGTCAAGATGCGATTTTTGTTAATGTATTTTTATTTTAATTTATTTGGTTTTTCCATAATTTTTAATTTAAAAAATATTTAAATTTCCGTTTGATAATTTTTCGATAAGGGGTTCTTAGGCTTAGGAAAAAGTTGGAGAAAAATTTAGTTTCAAGAACAAGAAGTTTGCTTTTTAAGTTGAAAGACACCTTTTATTGTAAATCATAGAATGATAGTTGTGAAAGTCTACGAGGTGGATCGTATAGTGTATATGCAAATATATGTGACAAAATATATGATGCAACTAAAAACAATATTAATCTGAGTAAATATAGAATAAGCACACTAGGATTTTAGAGTGGTTCGAACCACCCGGCCTACGACCAGTCCCGAAGCTCCCCTTCGGAATTCGACTATCAAACACCCTCGCTTCGCTCAGAGAAATAGGCTTGATTACAATAAGTTGTTCTTGTCAAATGTGTGTTCTATAACACAGATATTGACTAATTAGTACAAATGCTTCCAGTATATATCTAGAGAGTATTGTCAGTGAAGAATTGAATATATGAAAGAGTGAATAACAAGTATAGATTGCTAGAGATTAAGAATATATGATAGAGTATGTAATTAGAGAGCGTAAGTAAGTGAGATTGTTCTCTTGATTCTTGATGATATATATAGTTGTAGAGAAGTTCCTTGAGTAGTCGCATCCATTAACAAGTGCTTTGCAGTTGCTTCTATTGATGATGAAGAGTTACAGCGAAGAGAAGTGGATATGTCTATTTGAATATGGCAGTTGAAGTTTAAATCTAGAATCCTAGTTTGAAATCAGATGTCTGGTATTTGTGTCAGACTTCTGATACTATATATTTTTTGTACATAGTAGATTATCAGATGTCTGAGTGCTACTACCAGACGTCTGGTTCAGTCAGTTTTTTGTTCCAAAGGACTTCTCCAGACATCTAGCTTGTGCACCCAGATGTCTGAAACTTGTACATGTCTGTTCTGTGCATCTTTCCTATTGTTTCTTTGTAACAATCGACTTGTAGTCTCTTGTAGTGTTGTTTGATCCTTATTCTTGTCTTTCTAGTGATGATGTTCAAGTAAGTACCTGTATATATCAATATATATGCATATTCAATTTCCATTGTATAGTTATTGTCATTGAAACAGTAGATGTGTTTTCCTAATAATCTTCCCCTTTTTGATGATGACTACTATACAATGCACTTATATATAATTTTATAAATCTCTGAATATGTGCTTTCCATCATTTATTGTGGCCTTCAATATTTCTCCCCCTTGGCATTATCAAAAAGGATTTATAATATTTTAATTGTAGACATCATGTTCATTTCATTAAGTATTTACCAGTCCTTGTAGGATTCATAAATATACAAGAAATAACATACCAAAAAAGGAAATTTCATTAATTATATTAATCGATTACATTCATAGATTTGTATCATTTTTATACAAAAGATGGAATCCTAAGAAATCTAAGGATCTTTTAGGCAAGCTTTATCTTGATCATCTCCTTCGTCTTCTTTGTTGGAAGAGCTAGCTTGTTTTTTAGGAGATGTTGAATTTTGTGTGAGAGGTTCTTTCTCCTCGT
Source organism: Allium cepa (assembly GCA_030765085.1). Taxonomy (NCBI): domain Eukaryota; kingdom Viridiplantae; phylum Streptophyta; class Magnoliopsida; order Asparagales; family Amaryllidaceae; genus Allium; species Allium cepa. The sequence continues at coordinate 209,420,818 of CM060940.1, read as the reverse complement.
CAAAAAGTTTGGAATGTTTTGAAAGAGGAGGAGAAGGCACTGGAGTTGGCCAATCTTCTTAAGGTGGTGTAGGACCACGAACCCTTTAAAGAACCTCCTTTAGAATAGATAGTTGAAAGTGACGTTTCAACTATGGCTAGGAGAGAAGCAAAAGATGTTTCAAACTATCAATGCGCTTAGCCAACAATTTTTGATTTCAAGACAAAATAAGCTGATTTTGGAGAGTTAGGTCGCGAATACTCTCATTTGGATTCGTCTCTTTGCGAGTTTCCAAAATATCATCTTGGCATGTATAATCAAATGGTGTAGGAGGAGGAAGAGTAGTCTCGCGACGTTGCTCCACCTCTTGTGATCGTTCAGGTTGTGTTTAGGGTGGAGGCCCAACTTGTCTGGCTTAAAGACATTGCATCAACTCTTCAAATGATATAAAATCCAGAGGGTTTTTCGGTAAGTGCATTAGGGAAAAAAAATTTGTGGATGCATATTTCGGAGAATTTTTTTCAAAAGTGGATAAATATGAGGGGATTTTGTGAGCTCGTAGAATTCTCATGATATATGTAGGGCAGATGATGGATGGGCGTGATCGAGTCCAAAAATGTTTGAGCTCGTCAAATATAATTTAGCCCAATTGACCCTTGTTCCACTGAATATAGCATATAGGGCCTTGTGCTCAAGTTCCGTGATTTGTTCATGACTACCAAGGCAAGGAATGATAATATTGATAATCATTCTAGTGAGAAGTCTCACCTTAGGTCGTAGGTATTTGGATGCAAATCTAGGCATTTCATCTTCCCATATTAGATGTGTTATATTATCTCTTGGTTTCAGACGCATATCCAGAATACTATATAAATCTTCTCCAATGTCAGAACATCCGAGAGTTCGGCCTATGATCCCTGGAGCAAGCCAAATTTTGTTGCCATAAACACTAGACCATAGTTATCGTCGTCTTTCAGTGTTCCAATCTGTTGTGCTATCCAAATTAGCAAAGAAGAGAAATATGGCTAACTGATCAATTTGGATGCTATTGGGATTAAAGCATATCAAAGTTTCTAAACCAACACTTTCACACATTTCGTCTAAATTGTACATTGGGAACTTTAGAAAATTATAAAATGGACCTGTATGGAGTTTCTTCTTTTGAATATCCTAGTATCTCTTGAGTGAATGTGGTACATGATTCATCCATCGTTCAATTTGACCGTTAGAGCAAACTTGGGGGTTGGAGGAAGTTGTTTGGTCTTGTTTTCACTTAGATATCTTAGGATTTTTTGTTTTAGGAGCCATTGAATTTTAGCAGGTTTGGAAGAGGAAGTATTTTTGAGAAATAAGGAATTGATTTTGCAGTAGAAATGAAATGAAACGAAATGAGAGAAGTAAAAATAGACATTATCTGGGCATATAAGAGCGTCGATTGAATTTCAGACATCTGGAAGGTAATTCAGACATTTGATTAAACCTAGTTTGAAGACAGTAAATAGAATCAGACGTCTGGTTGTTTGTGGTAGATATCTACAATTTATCGATTTGTAAATTTTGATAGTCAGAGAGAATCAACATATGTCTGTTTGTAGAATCAGATGTCTGGAATAGATCGAAATGTTATTTTTATAGGACAGATAGTTTTCGTAGATGTCTGGATATAATATCAAGTCTGAAAATGGTCTGAGTTTTATTTTATAGAGGTAGAGACTTTGTTCATACGTCTAGTCATTGGTTCAGACGTCTGAAATAGACTGATTTCTATTTTTATTAAGCAAAGGTAATTTTCAGACAGCTGGAAGGATTTATTAGACGTTTGATATATGCACGATGATTAAAAATTTGTATTATACTAGAGTGTCAGACGTCTGATGGCAAAGTTCAAACGTCTGAAAATACCAATTTGTCTTAAAATAGCCAAATTTTGAAGGGTGTTGCTTATTTTTCAAGAGTCTGATTTTAATAAAACACAGTATTATTAATATTTGTGAAATAGAATATAAATATACGTAGATAAAAATACGAGGTGAATAATTAAATTATTTTGATGAGATAGAGCAGTGTGATCTTCAAACTTGTCATCCCTCCATGGCTTGAGTGGAGACCATATATTTCCTCATTCTTGGGTTCTTGGGGAACCAGAGAATCGCCTAGGTGAAGGACCCAAAGGTGTATGATAAGGGGCAGAAGGATCCAAAGGATTACAAGGAATCGGAAGTGGTTCATGTACATCCTTCTTTTGTGAATTACAAAATTTTATCGCTACTTGCTCCAGAAAACTTAGTTGTCGCGCAGTAACATTTTGTTCAAAGTATAATTCACATTGTAAGTCTATTTGTTGTCTTTGGTAGTGATGTATCTCATCGATTTTCTCCTCGTATTAGAAGAGACAAATAGAGATCGTTTGGACTTCTTTTTATTAGGAGTGAATCCCGTGTGGTAAGAGGACATCTTATATGTCGGGTCCTGATTTGGTGTAGGAGTAGGAAGGCGATGAGGTGTATCCATTGATGGCGTCGAGAAGGAGAGATGAGAGTTATTGGAAGGCATGCTTATATTTTTCTGTTGTAAAAAATATGAAATATATATAATTTTTACCTTTTGTTTTGTAAAGAAAAATTATTTATATATGAATTTAAAGGTTATTCATAGGTAATTTTCAAAAATCAACTACCTAAAAAAATTTAAGGTGAAGGAGTTTAAAAATTTTAATTTGTGGATAAAAAACTATTAGCTAAAAATAGAATAAATGAAAATGTAGTATTAGTTTAGAAGATCATTAAGAGAGCATATTCCTAAGTCGCGTCGCAATTTAACAAATGTTTGTTCATTTAGTGGTTTTGTAAAAATATCTGCTATTTGATTCTCGGTATTTACGTATTCTAATGTAATATTTTCTTTTTCTACAATATCATGTAAAAAATGATGTCATATATCTATATGTTTATCATGCGAGTGATTTACAAGGTTTTTTGATGGATTTATTGCACACGTTTTATCGTAATATATTGGTGATCTATTGATAATTTTGCCAAAATCCATAGTGTTTGTTGCATATATATCACTTGTGCACATGCAAGAGCTGCTAAAATATATTCAGCTACGCAAGTCGATAAGGTGACACAATTTTTCTTTTTGCTAAACCATGAGACTAATGATTGTCTAATAAAGTGAAACGTTCTGCTAGTACTCTTACTATTTGTTTTACATCCATCGAAATCCGCCTCACTATATAAAACTAGTTCAAACGATGATGCCTTAGGGTAAAACAAACCGTAATCTCTGGTACTCGATAGATATCGTAAGATACGTTTAACAGCTCTTTGGTGAGATTCTTTTGGCTTGGCTTGAAATCGGGCACACAGACATACACTCACGATAATGTCGGGTTGAGTAGCCATCAAATAAAGTAAGGATCCAATCATACTACGATATAATTTTTTATCAAAATCTTTTCCGTTATCATCTTTCTCCAAGTGAATACTAGTACTTATCGGTGTTGGTTTGCTTGAAGTTTTATCCATTTCAAAGCGACGTAATAGATCGTTACAATATTTTTCTTGATGGATAAAGATACCATTTTCAAGTTGTTTTATTTTTAAACCTAAAAAGAAGTTTAATTCTCCCATTTGAGACATTTCAAATTCAATTTTCATAATATTTGAAAATTGATTACAAAGATATTCGTTTGTTGAACCAAAAATAATATCGTCTACGTAAATTTATACAAATAAAATGTCATTATTTTCTCGTTTAATAAATAAAGTCATACCGATTTTACTTATTTGGAAACCATATATAATTAAATGATTTTTAAGACATTTGTACCAAGCACAGGGGGCTTGTTTTAAACCATGTAAGGCTTTTTATAATTTAAAAACATGATTGGGATAACTTTCGTCAACAAACAATGGAGGTTGTTCAACATATATGTTTTCTTTAATAAAACCATTTAAAAAGCACTTTTGACATCCATTTGAATTGCAAAAGCAATTAATGTACGTATGGCCTCGAGTTTTTCTACTGGAGCGAAAGTTTCATCATAGTCAACATCTTCTTCTTGATTATAACCTTGAGCGACTAGACGTGCTTTGTTTCTAACTATATTTCCATTTTCATCTGTTTTTTTAATACCTATTTTGTTCCAATAACCAATTTATTTTCTAGTCTTGGTACTAATTTCCAAACATTATTATGTTAAAATTGATTTAATTCTTCTCGCATAGATATTATCCAAGAATTATCGTTTGAAGCTTCTTTATAATTTTTCGGTTCAAAATTTGACGCAAATGTTATATGACTTATTTGGTTAAGTTGATTTCTATTTACTCTAGAGTAAAGATATCCAATGATGTTATCTTTTGGATGATTTTTTAGAATTCTAAAAGACGATACTAAAGTATTATTTTATGCATTTGTCTCATTATTATAAGAATTTGTTATATTTGTTATTGGAATTATTTCCACATCGTCCTTAGTTTGATGGTTAAGAAAATTTTCATCGAATGAAACATATAAACTTTCTTCAATTGTGTTAGTTCATTTATTAAAAATTCTATATTCCTTGCTACGATTCGAATATCCAACAAAGATTCCTTCATCGGCCTTCAGGTCAAATTTTCCTAAATTATCTTTTGTATTTAATATAAAATATTTTGATCCGAAAATTTTAAAATATGAAACTTTAGGTTTTCTTTCAAATTTTTTTCAAAACAAGTATGTTTAGTTATAGGTCGTATAGTTACTCGATTCAAAACATAACAAGCCGTATAAATAGCTTTAGCCCAAAAATGTTTTGGTAGACCGCTACTATTTAATAGTGTTTGTGCACATTCTTGTAACTTACGACTTTTTCTTTCTACTACACCTTTTTGTTTAGGTGTGCGGCAAAAGAAAAATTATGAATTATACCTTTTTTATTACAAAAATTGGTAAAAAGATCATTTTCGAATTCTCCACCGTGATTACTTCGAATACTTTTAATTTTCAAATCCATTTGAGTTTTATTTCTTTTAGCAAAAAATTTAAACATTCCAAAGGTGTCACTTTTATGTTTTAAAAATAAAATCCATGCATATCTTGAAAAATCACCAACTATTACGAAACATATTTGTCATGATTTATGGATTGTACTTGGGTTGGACCAAATAAATCTAAACGTAATAATTTAATGGTTGTTTTGTAGAAATATTATTTTTAGATTTAAAAGATCTTTTCTTTAGTTTTCCAATTTGACAATCGCCGCATAAATTTTCTAATTTGTAATTTATTTTAGGTAAACCTCTAACTAGCTCATATTTTTCTAATTTATTAATATGACAAAATTGTTTATGCTATAATCATGGATCATCATGTTTGGCGGTTGAACATAAATTTAAATTTTGATTTATATTCATATTTAAGACATAAATATTTTTTTTTCTAAAACCCTCTAAGATAAGTTGTTTGTTATTGTCAAAAATGTTACATCTGTCTTTTTTGAAATTAATTTAAAAACCTTTATCACCTAATTGGCTAATACTAAGTAAGTTGTTTTTTAAATTTTCTACTAACAAAACATTTGTAATAATAGGAGAGTTAGAAATACCTGAGTTGATGACTTCTCCAATGTCAACGACGTATCCTTTTGAGTTATCTTCAAAAGTTACCGTTCCACCATCGATGTATATTATATTTGATAACATTTTTGAGCATCCACTATCAAGTATCCATTTCTCCTTGTTTTTCATTTTGGGTACCTACAAACTAAAAGATGATTTAATTGGTACCCGTATACATTATTAGGGTCCTAGATGTTAGGAGGAGCAGGTAGCCATACCCAAGACGGTTTGGTACCTTTATGAATATAATTTTTATTATAGACTACATTATCTAAAAAGTTATTAATATGATTTTATCTAATCAAACTATTATCTGTCTTAGGAATCCAAATTTTTATATTTTTGGTATTTGTATTAAACTTAGGTGATCTTCTAATCTTTTGATAAATACAACTATATTTCTTAATATTATTCCATTTTTGTTTAGGAATATTTTTAAATCCTATTCCATTTCTATTACTTGATGGTTTTGAAGTTTTGATAAGGTTTTTCAAATCTTGTTTTCCTTTATTAAATTTTGATAATTTTATCTAATTTTTCTTTTAATTCTAAATTTTCAATTTTCAATGTTTCTACATTACTCTTCAAGTTCATATTTTCTATAAACAAGTTATCCTTTTCTAGTCTAGTTTATCAAAATCAATAGCCATAGTCTCATTTTCAACCAAACTATTTTTAATTATTTCTTGAGATAATTGTGTTTCTTCCTATAAAATAAGTTTTTCATCTTTTAACATTCCTACTTCAAGTTCTAATCTATTTATTCTGGCTATATATTCTTTATTCAATTTTTTAATTTGTCTAAATTTGTCATTTAATTCCATGCTAAGTTCTAATAATTCATCATGTTAAGTTCGGGACATACCTCATCAGTGTGTGCCATAAAGCATACATTAGCTTGTTCTCTGTCACTATCCTGTCACTATCTGATGATGATGGAGAATCTAAGTCATCCGATGTTACTTCAAAAGCTTTCTTCTTTTTGAATTTTTCAAATTTATTCTTCTTTTTTATCATTATTGAGCTTGGGACAATCTTTCTTCATATGTCCAAATTGGTCACATTCATAACATTTGATTGATGTTTGATTTATTGAGCTTGATTTTCTTCCATTCTGAAATCTAGTCATTTTCCTAAACTTCTTGAATTTGTTGTAATTTTTGGCAATAAATACAATTTCTTATTCGTCTAAGTTAAAGTCTTCATTTGTTGCTGGGAATGCAATGTTCTTCTTTCGAATTTTGTTCTTTTCGTGCCTACAAATTAGCTTCGTAGGACATTAGATTTCCTATCGAATTCTTCAACCAAGAGTGTTGAGAGATCATTAGCTTTTTGGATAGCTAATACTTTTCATTCCCACTCTGGAGTTTAAGAATTGAGTATTCTACATATTAATTCAAAATTTGTGAATTTGACTCTAAATGCCATTATCATGTTGAATGGTTTGGAATCTAGGGTATATGTCTACTATAGATTCATTTTGTTTCATTTTAAATGATGAAAATTGATTTTGTAAAATTGAAATCTTAGTTTGTTTAACTTTGTTTGTGCCTTCACGTGTAACTTTTAAGGTACACCAAATATCATATGCGGTGTTACATAACATGACACGTGAAAATTCATTCTTATCTAATAAACAAAATAAAACATCCATAGCTTTGGCATTATTAAAAGCTGCGATTTTTGTGCATCACTCCATATGTTCGTAGGAGTGATAGGTGCTACAATTTATTTGAGCAGCCGACCAAATTTCTAATCCATTAGCTTCCATAAAAATTCTCATATGTGTTGCCCAGTATGCACAGTTAGAACCATTAAAAAGTGGGGTTCATGTAGTGGATTGACCTTCTTGAAAAATACTTGTCATATTAAAGTGATTCAAAAACGTGTTACTGTACTTTGATCAAACTTTGCTCTGATACTAATTGAAAGTCCATGGGGTGGATCGTATAGTGTATATGCAAGTATATGTGACAAAATATATAATGCGACTAAAAACTATATTAATCTCAGTAAATATAAAATAAGCACACCAGGATTTTATACAGGTTCAGACCTCTTGTCCTACGTCCAGTCCCGATGCTCCCCTTTGGAATTTGACTATCAAACACCCTCGCTTCACGCGAATGAATAGGCTTGATTACAATAAGTTATTCTTGTCAAATATCTGTTCTATAACACGGATATTGACTAATTAGAACAAATGCTTCCATTATATATCTTGGGAGTATTGTGTGTGAAGAACTGAATATATAGAAGAGTGCAATACAAGCATAGATTGCTAGAGATTAAGAATATATGATAGAATATGTAATTAGAGAGCATAAGTAAGTACGTGAGATTGTTCTCTTGATTCTTGATGATATATATAGTTGTAGAGAGGTTCCTTGAGTAGTTGCATCCATCAACAAGTGCTCTATAGTTGCTTCTGTTAATGATGAAGAGTTGCAGCGAAGTGAAGCGGAGATGTCTATTCGAATGTGGAAATTGAAGTTTATATTTAAAATCTAAGTTTGAAATCAGATGTCTGGTATTTGTATGAGACGTCTGATACTATATGTATTTTTTGTGCATAGTATATTTTCAGACGTTTGAGTGCAACTACAAGACGTCTGGTTTAGTCTATTTGTTGCTCTAGAGGACTTTTCCATACGTTTGGCTTGTGCACCCAGACGTGTGAAACTTATGCATGTCTGTTTTGTGCATCTTTTCTATTGCTTCTTTGTACCTATCAACTTGTAGTCTCTTGTAGTGTTGTTTGAGCATTATTCTTGTCTTTCTAGTGATGTTGTTCTAGCAAGTACCTGTATATATATCAATATATATATGCATATTCGATTTTCATTGTATAGTTATTATCATCGAAATAGTAGATGTGATTTCCTAACAAGTCGCAACTATCATTTTTTGTTTACACTAAAAAGTGTCCTTCATACTAAAAAAACAAACTTGTTGTCCGTGAGACTAAATTTTTTGCAACTTCTTCTCTGTGCGTATTTTCCAGTTTCGAAAAATGATGTTATTTTTGAAATTTTACCAAGTATGATAACATGTGTATATTATTATTATTTTGGGATCGTATCACATTTTACACGATCGAATTTTCATTTTATTGTTCGCGGTCTGTATATGAACGAAATTCTATACGGAGAGATGCCATAAAATGTAAAATAAACCTACCTCCACCTGAAGACAAATCAACATACACTGACTTTTCTTTGTCCTACCTCTTTTAATTTTTTACTTCTTGTAACCAAATAAAGTAAGTCACTTGAATTTCAAAAATCCAAATTAAGAAAAATACTCTAAAAAATATATATATATAATAGGGATCTTTGAACTCGTATGGATGAGATCTACAAATCCATAGTTTAGTTGAGTTTGGCATTGGTTGGGTTGTTCGATATGTTTTGGTCATAAGGGTTAAAAATTAGGGTTTAGGTTTTGGTGAGATCTAGGCGACAAGGCTAGTTCCATTGCATTCCTTGTGTCGAAGAGCATTGTTGGGAGGAATTAGGCATTTGCGATCTTGCCTTGTGAGATGTGATTTTTGCCTCATCACGTACAGGCTTGGTGTTTTGTGAGTTTATGGAGGCCACCAAGCTTGACTTTAGGCAGTTGGTCGCAAAGCTTACACGTAGTGGAGTTGAATGGAACCGGTTTGGTTGCATTTCGTGGAGATTGTGAATTGTAAATTTTTAATTCCATTTATACCTGTTGATTTTAATTTCAATATTACCATTTATATAAATCGTTGAATGCCAAAATTTGGTAGTTTGGTCATATTGGATGTGATACTAGCACATGTTAAAAGTCAAACCTTTTTAGCAAAAAAGTAGTAATGACATTGATTAAGTGATATGGTAGCTATTGGCCTCAATACAGTATTTTGGAATACTATTGATCTCTGTTTTGATTGGGAAAATTAATTTTAATTTGACATTTTTAGCTTTTTGTGATACTTAATTTAAAAATAGTTTGTTATTTGTCTATTTTACTTCGACTTCTTTTATTATCTTTTCTAATATATGTAGATAGGGAAAATGTTTTAAAATTATTTTAGAAAGTACTTATCTTTACAAAAACGTTATTATAGTAATGGATATTTGTTTTAAATGAAAAATATGGGTTTATTTTTTATTCTAAAGTGATTTTTTTTGAAAAAAGGTAGAAATATTTTGGAATAGATATTTATCAAATGTTTTATGTTAAATGTTATATTAAGAGAATAGATCTATAAATGTTCTTTTATAAATAAAAGAATATTTTTAAAAGGGTATTTTATTAATAGAAAGAATAGATTTATAAATAATTTTTTTAAAAGGGCAATGATACCATTTGAGAAATCGAATGATAAATCATATTTAAGAATTTATAGTAATATGTGTAATGATCAATCTATGTAAAGTGTTTGATTCTATTTGGAAACTCAAAGTTTGTGATAAATTTGGAGATTTATAAACGGTATTTTATAAATAAAAATGATTTAACAAAGGATTTTATAAAAATGAAGGAAGTGTTTAAAAGGATTTTTTTTATAATTATAAAAGGAGATTTATAAAAGAATTATAAATAGAAATGAGTTGTATACGAGAAATTTTATAAATGAATTTAAATTTTATATTTATACTATGAGATTCAAAAAAGGAGTTTTGTAATTATACTTTAAGGTTTACAAAAGTAGATTTATAAATGATATTTTATAAATGAGATTTATAAATGAAGTTTTATAATGATTTACAGCTAAGTTCGTAAATATAAAGAGGTTTATAAAAAGGGGTTTTATAAAGAATAACGTGATCTGATTTCCGCTAATGATCATTTCAAATTACGGTGGTATGGAGAATATTATTTTCATACTTAACATCAAATTTTGAGGTATGGAAACTCGTCTCTATCTTGTGAAATAAGAATGTGTATTAAATCTAGAATAGTTTTCTAACTTGTCTGATTTCATTGGTAATCACGGGATGATACTACTCGAAATAGGAAAGTGGTGATAAGCGTATTTGGTCTAGCATAACGACCCACAAACTTATCACTTTGATAAATTGTATTTATTTTTAAAATATACAAATACATGCTTTTAGCATATATTATATTGTCTTGGACAATAAACAATTATAATAATCTTATTATGGATAAGTATCTATAAAAATATATACTTTGGAAAAATATTTATAAAATGACCGAAAACTGTATTATCAATAAACAGCTCTATAATTATTTGAAGTCTTGCACTATATTGGATACATACACTTATTTATCTATTTAAATAATAATATGAAATAAAATTATTTATTTCATTTTTGGGAATAAAATGTATGTTTGACATCATGAATAATGGCATTATATTTAATAATTGATTTATGAATTTAAATTTAGATTCAATGATTTAGTAATTATAATTATTCAAATAATTGTTCTAAATGATTCTAATTCATTTTAATCAGTTATCTAGCGATAGTAAATCATTTATAATAGTTTTATAAAGTTATGTACTTAATTTGAAAATATAAGAAAATTTGTTTTCATGTATCAATATAATCACACTTTTTATAAATAGTTATTTAAAATTAATTTATATGATAAATTAATTTATATGATTTTATAATTCAAAAAAACTATTTTAGTTAATTAATAATGATGAAAATTAGTTTCTATTTTTCATACATTTATATGTAAATTAATTTATAAGTGAAAAATGAGACCGAAAATCGGCTTCTCGATTTTCAATGGTTTAACGAACAGAAGTTTTTCAAAGTTATTGCAACCTTGTTTATATGTCTTATGCACATATATAACATACACATATACACCCTAAACATATACATGAACACATATATACATAAAAATATACTTATCGTTTATATTATAATTTACATATAGTAAAAAGTATGAATATCCATGATATTTTCTACCCTAAAAAGAAAATATCAACTCACTTGCACACCATCATCATCACAAACATAGAGGTACAAGGGAGGGTAGCATTGCCTTGCACCTCGAGGCGATGGAGGGGTATGGGCAAGGGGCAAAAGAGTAATTATACATATAGATATTTATTTCTAAAGTTTTCCTATAAATACCCACCGTTCTCTCCATAATTTTACATGCTATTCTACTTCATCTTCTTCCTCATTCTCAAGCTTTTCAATAGCTTCCTATTTTAAGGAAATTATAAAGAAAAATATTACAAAAAGAAATTAAATTGATATAAGTAAACATACATAAGCAATCCCCTTCAGAATCAAGGCAAATAACCCTTTTCCTCACTCAAAACCCCACGGCCACCATCTCCTTCAACCAAGGCCAAGCCCATTTTCGTTTGCAAGCATATGTCGAGTCCATTCAGGGGCCAAAGGCTTGATTTTGTACGCTTTAATTTGATCATAGCGAAGTTGTAGCAAATTTCTTAGAAGTTAGAAACCAATGAAGGCGAGAAACTCTATTTATATATATGTGTATAATGATGTGATATGATTGCTATGGTTTTTTACTATGTTTGATCATAAAGCTTGGATGTTGATTATATGTTTATATTGATGTTAAAATAATTCACGTTTAATACAGGTCGAATATTACAATGGAAATCACTTTCCTTTAATAAATGAAATAGTGTATACAAGATTGTTAAACCTCTTAAAAATGGTTTTAAATGGTTTATAAATATTTTATAAACTTTAAGACCACATTTGATGAAGTTTGGACAAGTTATGAAAATTGAGTCAAAAATAGGCACGTTGGGCAATGGTAGTTCACGAATTCGCGCCATAAAATTTTAAATCGACTTATATGATTGATTTGGAGTCGGAATTCTTCGCAATAAGAATTTTTTGAAATATTACAATCATAGTTTTCAAACGATAGAAAATGATCGAGAATTCATTTAGTAGATTTTGAAATATGAGCAAATTAGGTTTTCAAAATAGTCGCGCTTCGACAATTTATAAACCCAAGCGATAACTTCTTTATAAATGATATTTTTAATTCATTAAAAATATAGAATAAATTCTATAAATATTTTAAAATGTTTTGAAAAAATATTTGAGTTATAAAAATGGATTTCTAAATGATAAGAAAGTTGTTTTGATCAAATAAGCCTTAAAAACACTATTCTCAGCACTATTTGCAGCATTTTTAATAACTTTTGAAATATGGCTTTAAAATTAAGTATTCTTTTCCAAATATTTTATAAATATTTTCAAATAAATAACTAAATATTTTAAGATGATTTGAAGGTTTTATAATTTGTTTTAAAAAGTTTAAATAAATGATTTAATGAAAAACTATTAAAAATCAAGTGATTAATCTTGGCTCTAAAAGTCGATGAGTAGACAGGATTTTTTTATTCATGTGATCCAAATGGAAAGTGATTAAACTAAGGAAATATTTAGGAGAAACTAGTGCCCTAGCTCACCTAGCCTCTTTCCTGGACGAGGAATAGATAAGGTCGAAATGTCGAAGACGGGGCAAGTATAAGAAATTTAGCTTTTTCCAAATTTAATACAATTTGGATTGTATAGAAATATATTTGGTATTAAATTCCAAGGAGGGTACCCATACTATCTGTGTGAATTTAAAAGGTAATTTCACCGCTAGTCGAAAGATTGTAAAGGTTGAATATGAAAATTGATGTTGAGTAGAATTAGTATATATGGATCTGTTTTACTTGAATACTAACAAATTTGGACTTACCATCTTAGATAACATGGTTTCAACTTATCAAAAATATATGTGTTGAAAATGAAAGCGGCTGTCAAGATTTAAAGAAATGATTTTGAGTTATTTAAGTTCCCATGGATCCCTTTAGTTAAAATTAATTGTTTTGGGTTTACAGTAAACAATGTCTTAAATAACATGGTTTTTGACCCACTTAAAAATTTATGGTTAGGAAATAAGAAATAGTTGTTAAGGTTTAAATAATTGATTCAGAGATTTTTCCCTAAGTGAAGGATAAAATGATTTAGAATTACTCCAAGATTTAAAAAGGTTTTAGTTAAACTAGTATTTGATAAATGAGATTTGTTGATTCCGTATATACCCAAAAAAATGATTTAAAGATATATATCTCTAGAAGATATTTTTTTGATAAAGAGAAAAGTAATAAATAAAATTATAAGCACCTATATACTTGACATCCTTTTGTCGATGATTGATTCAAAGGAACTGGGGTTGGATTTGGGTGATTCTTATGCTAAAACCAGTTCGAACTAATTTACGAGTTTGGAAGTGAAGACATGTTAAATACAATGAAGTTGAAGGCGGGAGTCTTCATAATAGAAGGACTACTTATTGATAGTTTCATAGTAGCTCTTGAGATAAATAAATACCAGTGGTCCCTTCGTTCTGGGATATTCATATGCAAGGATTACTCGCTACTAATCCTAGGTGTAATTCCTAAAAGGATGTGGTAGGAGAATGTCATTGCTTAGTCCAGTTTTTGGGCAACTTGTATGGTTGAATGTCTGACATTACATTTCGGAAATCATAGTGCACCGATATCTACAAAGGTATATCTATTTGGTAGTGTAGGAGGTTACCCCTCTTATGCTTAACATCCTTCTTTAAGATGTACAAGCTTAGAGGTTATACTTTTATTGAAATCAATATTGTGTTCTTGGAAATGCCAATATGGAATTTTAAGTGAAAATGTTTTAAGAAAGTTAAACATTACCCCTAGCCTTACATTGGGGATATTATGAAACAGGGGTTGCTTTATGGCTAAGTAGATCACAACCATTAAGGTATGATATCACTTTCTAGATCTATTTTGCGCCCGCTATGACGTTGGGTAAAAAAATGTGGTGTATTATATGTGAGATCTCGGGTAGGTCGGGAATGGACGAGGTGATATCATATTTGTTGTTATCTGTACCATCTGCTAGTTTAGGGTAGGCTGGTCTTAATTCGTAGAAGTTTTGAAGATGTCGATCCTCGATTCATTCCTTTGGAAACGTACTGACGGTAGGTAGTCCCTTACCTCGCTATTCAGTAGAAAGCCATTTTCCGATAGGCTCCTATAGACTTAGTTGTAAACATATTATGCCCGCCAAATTTAACCAATGTAACAATTTCAACATTTTGAACAAGTTTATTTGAATGGTTTACCAAGCATGTCAGTAAAAAATAATATCATAGGATTTTGCGTAGAAATGTTTTGGTTATCATAAAGTAAAACCCGTTACACATTTATGTGCGGCGTGGTCTTATGAGATACCCTTTTTTCAAATGCTCGTATTTTTAGTTTCTCATACCAATCGCATGATTGACCCAAAGTTTATTTGCTTTCCCTTAAAACTCTAGGTGCCCTATTTTCCTAGCAGCCTAATAGTCAGAAATAGTTTGGAGCATTTTGAAAGATTTCCGAGTATGGACGTGACGTGACGCCCCACCTCTATACTCACACTAGCCAAGGACAGTATGGGGTAATGCCGTCAACAAGCATGAAGAATAAGGCTGTTGAGGAGCGACCATCTGTGTAATTACTTTGTGCAAGTATCGATATGTCAGATAGTATGACATGCGTTTAATTTCAAGACAAAATTCGACATATCCAATACAAACTCAAAGCTACTATACAGTGGCTATGAGGCCTTTAAAATACGCATAACACAATTCAATCACAGATATTCATATCACTAAGACGGAAACATATATGAATATAACACATAGAAGTGAACAACAAAGTAGTGGTCATACAAGATCCACTACATCACAAAAGAATAGGTACAAGTGCTAGATAAAAGAATATGTATACATCAAGGAGTCACTATCTCTAATGTATAAAAATAAATGCTACTAAGCTAAAGTAGTTAACCAAAAGTCAGAAGCTAGTCCCTGCTAAGAAGTCAAGTGGAAGCACCAAAAACACCACTGTCTGACCCGAGTATTATTCAAGACGAAAAATAATAAACGGATCAGTCTATCGATAAATGTCATGTTAGATGAGATAGGATAAGAGATATGACAAGCATATGATAACAATAATACCATGTTGTGACAAGTATATATCTGATAACAAGTGAAAATCATACAATGTCTCAGAATTTCTCAAATCAACAAAAAGAGTTATCATATTCTTTAGCTTATTTACCAAAACTCAAATATGGACAAAAAATATTGATGCAAATCACTAAAATCAGTGAAACACAAATTCTAGAAATTAATAATTCGAAATCCAGAAAACATAAAGGGGGAGGCCTATCACAAATGAGAGCATGAAAACTCACCAATATGTATATAAAAAACGGGACGCTATCTCATAGGTCGCTAACCCATAATGCCGGTGCAACGACATAGTACAACGATACACCCGAGGAACCTGAAACTCAAATAAGCCGAAACAATGATGTAGTACAATGATATGCATGAGAACTGAACTCCACAAATCCCATAGGTCATTAACCTAACAAAAATTGAGACAAAGCTCAACAGAACGGGGTACAGTCTCCCACGCGGACAATGAAACATTGCATATCGCCAGTCTAAACCTCAAAATGATCATCATAGATCAATAAGTATAAATTACATCAAGCTAGTAAATAGATGAGTTTGGCTTCGTGTCCCATAATCACTGGTTTAACATAAATATTTACGAACAAATTGTAGATTTCCATTCGAAAATTGTCACAAGATTTCAATCGAGCAAGTCTATGAAATAACCGACGAAGTAAAGTCAAACGTTTCATACCACTTGTTTTGCTATGCCATTTAATTGAATTTCTTGTACGAATGAGGTAAAGGTCTGTATATACTAATAGATTGGAAAACGCTTTTAAAAATGAGCTTCGTATTAAAAGAAATGTTGAAATCATTTTTGTGAAAGAGTTTGAGTATTTACCACTATTATAGAAACCTATGTATTTTAATGTGCAAATCATTGAAACGATTGTAAAAAGAATCTATCACCAAAAATTCACAATTGATGACATGAATTAAAACCATGAAAATGATATCAAATCCATCAAATGCATATTTCCAAAAATCCAGAAAAGAAGTCATCAAGGTCGATAATAAATGACAAGAACTAACCGGATCATGAAAAATCGATAAAATAAAAACCCATATAAAAATAGGTAAATTAGTTGAATTTAACAGCACCAGATGTTTGGTGATTTTCCAAAAACATCTGAGATGAAGGTATGGAATTTTTTTCCAGATTGCTCAGATGTCAAGGAATAACCTCAGAAGTTTGAGCCGTAGGTCTGGAATTTTCCATAGACGTTTGAGTGTTTTCCCTAACGTCTGAGCTGAAGCTCAGGGCAAAATTTGCCTAGACCATTGGTGGACAAATCAAATCGGAAGCAATAGAATGAGCGATAGTGGCTAGGGATTTATGTTAAGCGACAACACAGCCCTATAGGCTCTTCAATACACTCCAAACAATATGTCCAAACATCCATAGAAGGATTTTCATAGATTTTTACTTTAAAATACCAAAATTGGAAAATTCATCAAACCTATTTAATTCAAAAGCAATTGAACATACAATAGATTTATGAATTCATACTTAACAACAATGAAAGCTATAGACATAGATGTGAGTTCAAGAAATTATCTTTAATCCCAAAAATAGAAAAGACGAGCTCTAAAGCAAGTTAGGATTTATTTCTCTTCAACTACACCTCAAAGATCTTCCACCAATTGATACATGTAAAGATTTTCCTATGTTAGGTTATAGGAAAAATCAAGAATTAAGAGGAATTGAGATGGACAAGATGAAGAGCATGCTTACTTAAGCTTCTCCATGATTTTAGAACTTGAATATGAATTTCCTAATAGAACTAGGGCTTAGGACTTTTGATATCCTCTCTTTTCCCCATTTTTCATTTTGCTTGAGAGTATTAGGAAATTATGAAAGGAATGAACGAAGAGGAGTGGAGTGGGAGGAATTTGGTAGAAAATTTGGGTTCTCTTATTGGGTTAGTGGGCTAGAACACAACCCGAATCCCAAACAAAATACCAAAATTCTAATCGGCTCCAAACATACCGGTGTTTGTACTTAAACAAGTTGTAAATGTCATTTTAAACTCAATGGAAGTAGTCTTGAGATAGGATTCGACTGTTTACAAAAAGTCTCATTTCGGACTTTAAGTTCAACTAACGATGCTATATTTAAATAAAACAGTTAAATATCTAATCATAAAATTACGGGTTGTTACAGACTCCCCTCCTTAAATAAATTGCGTCCTCGCAATACTTAAGAAGAAAAAATAAAGAGTAACAAACACACTAAGGCATAACAACACAAAAAAAATTGAACTAAGAAGTTCGCCTTAAAGAGCATGAGGGAGTAAGTCCGGATGTGTTCGCTCAATGAATTCTCTGGATTCCGAAGAACATTCTTTAGGATTTACGGACCATTGAACTTTTAAAAGCGGAACATCTTTATTACAAAGGCATTTAATCTCCATAGCAATGATACGAATTGGATGTTGCTCATAAGTCAAATTAGGTGAAACTTCAATTTCTTCAATAACACCGGGCTCAAGAAGAAAATTGAAATCTCTAAGACATTTCCGTAGTTGAGAAATGTGGAATACATCATGAATAACAAAATTGAGCTGGTAATGAAAGGCGATAGGCCACTGAACCATTGCATTTAGTGATGGGAAATGAGCGAATATATCAAGGTGCTAACTTTCCCGATCGACTGAAACACACAACACCCTTCATAGATGAAACATGAATGAATACCAAATATCCCACAGAAAATTCCAAATTCCTTCTTCGGTTATCGGCATAGGATTTTTGTCTACTTTGAGCTTCTTTCATCCTATGATGAATACGGTAAATCTTGTCTATGGCAACACGAATAAAATCTGGACCTAAAACCAAGTTCCCACAGGCTTCAAGCCAACACAAAGGAGATCGGCATGGCCTTCCGTAGATTGCCTCGAAAGGTGCCATACCAATACTAGATTAGAAGCTATTATTATGAGAAAACTCAATAAGAGAAATAAGATCTCCCAACTTCCAACAAAATCAAGAATACAAGCAAGAAGGATATCTTCAAGAGTTTGATCACACGCTCCGTTTGTCCATCGGATTAAGGATGATAAACGGTGCTAAAATTAAGCTTCATTGTAACGACCCAGAATTTTTATTAATTAAAATTTGAATATTTAATTAATTTTAAATATTAAAAAAAGTGAATTTATAAGTCAAATAAATTTTTATTTGATTTATTGGATTTAATTGAATAATTAAATCGATAATTTAATACGTTAAATTATGGAAATAATTAAAAATTGAGTTAAAAATGATTGAAAATAATTTGGAAAATTTTATTTTATCATATTGAAGTTAGAGAGATATTTTAGAACTTTTAAAATCGAATTAAAAATTAATTTGTGAAAATTGAATATTTTAATATTTAATAATCGACTGTAAAATAGCCAATTTTTGAACAGTCTCAGAATTGAATGAAACCAGTTCCATTGGATCCGTAATAGTTAGTTATTACTGGATTTCAATTTTCGTGTCAATCGGAGTTATCGTTTGATCGTGGCAGCTCGAAACGCATCGATTTATTTTTAATTTAAATTTGGCGAGTCAAAATAGCCATTTTTCAAAAAGTCTCGGATTTCGACGAAACCAGTTTCATCGGATCCGTAATGTGATATTATTGTAAGGTTTCAAATTTCAAGTCGTTTGGATTTACCGTTTGTCCGGTACAAATTAAAACGCCTAGAAATCGACTTAAATCGGTTTAATTCAAATTGAGCGTTTTCAGCTATAACTCGCACATACTTCCGAATTAGCTTCCGAAACCTGTTCCATTGTGTCCAAAACGCGGGATAAACCCTAGGTACGCTGGTTACGGCGTCTAAATCGGAGTTCGGAATTCCCGGGATGAATAGTGTTTACGCTAGCTTTTTCTATAAATAGGAGTTAAAATCTAAAATAAAAAAAATAACCTAAAACCCTAATTTACATATGCCAGCCGCCTCCCCCCTTCTAAGGCCAGAAATCACTCTCCTCTCCCCCTCGATTTCTTCCAATCCGTCGACAATTAGCCTTAGGTTTCAACTACAAAGATGAAGAGCACGACGAGAGCTACGAGATCAACGGTGGAGATCGCGAATGGAGCTATGGATTGGGAGATACTTTGGGCCGTTTGCATCAGGTTTTGCACGCCATTCGAGGCTGTACACGTGGCCGAGTGCCACAGGGGTTGGGCCGAACATAGCTCTTGTCGTTGGCTTCGTTTTGGCGGTGGTGTGATCGAGTATCGTCGAGCGAGGAGGTGATAAAGTTTAACCCTAGAATCGAAGGTTATGGGTTCAAGTTGCGTTCCATCACCTGTAGCGTGCGTGTAGGAACGTGAAGAGGGAAGGAGCAAGCTACGGCCAAGATCTGTTGGATCTGGATCTAAGGGCTGTAAAATGGTGGGGGTTAAAATTTAAAGTTATGTTGTAAATTATGTATATAAATCATGTACAAACTTGTAAAATTCGTATCTTTTTCATACGAGGTCGAAAAAATGCAAACTCAGTTGCGTTGGAATCGTATGGACGAGCACTACGCGATGGAGTTGGTTTGGAGTCGTTTGGAGTTAGTGAGAATTTCGGGTAAAATTAAACGCGCGTTTAATTTTATTCGAAATAAAAGCTAAAACGGAAATTAAAACCAAGGTGAGAATTTCTCACTCAATCGAATAGATTTCGATTTTATTTTAAATAGTTAGATTTAAAATATTTGAATGCATGTTTGAATGATGACTGTAAATTATTGATTGTTAAAATAGACATTATGCGCCGTTAGTAAACGGATGTTATTTATAAAAACATATACCGCGAATATTTCATAAACAGTGAAATTGGTATTATATATAATATCAATATATATATATTGGCATATGTATATATTGCAGTTGATTGATTTCCCGCATTTTTTGTTTAGCGGATGAGACCCTATTACGCCGTTATTAAGCGGATAATATTTATTAAGAACATGTACCGCGATAATTTCGTACTGGAGCGAAATTGGTATTGTGCTAATGTTTGTGATGCAGGAAAACAGGTTGGAGGGATCCAACTGGATTCCTCAACAGTATTTATTTAATTTCAGATATTTTGATATTTGATGGATTATCATATCGATATATGATATCGTTATTAGTCGTGATTGACTATTTGGTGTGTAGCATCATTGGACCCAGATTTTGGGATTTTAAAATGGTTTTAAAGTGATTTTTGAAAATATACTATATTTTTGGAATTGATCCATTATAAATAAATAAACGTTATAATTTTTAAAGTTATAAAAATTATGGTTTTTGTGAAATATAGTTAAAAAGCTGATTTTTAGAAATACGATTAAAAGTCGATTTTTGAGAAATATGAACCAATGATTTTATAAAATAGTTTAAACTGGATTTTTGAGTTTATTATTAAAAGTTTGAATATAAGATTTATAAAATTTGATTATTTTATAAATCAAGAGAACGGTGAAATTTTAAAGGAATTTAAAGACGTTTAAAAGAATAATATAAATTAATTTATATTAAGAGATTTATAAATGGATATTTATAAATTGAATTATGGACATTATAAAACGAGTTTTTATAAGTGTTTGAATGTAGTGAAAATGAATTTCCTAAATGAATGAAATTTATGAAATTATAAACTGTGAAGTTATAAATGAAATTTTATAAGCAATAGGTTTATAAAATTTATAAAGTTATCGAAAGAATGAATTTTGGATAAATAAACAATCTTATAAGTTAAGATTAATAATTTGGGAAGTTAAATGAACGATTTTGTAAAATAATCGTTTTATAAGTAATTAACTTATAATATGAACTTGTAGTTTATAATTGAGTTATAAACTGGAATAGGTTAATAAAGGAATTTATAAAAAGGAAGTTTTTATAAATAAATAGAAACGGAATTTATAAACGTTGTTTTATAAATCCGCAAATGACTTATTTTGATAAGTTAATTGTTATAACTTAGAGATAGAGTTATATTCACATTTTGAACAGTGAATAATCCTTTAAGTTAAAGTGAATAGAAATGATGAAATTTGTTAAGGTAGTATATTCACGTTTTTGAATAGTGAATAATACGTTAAAGAAATTGTTTTAGATATGATGTTTTAAACAGAATTAAAACGATCTAACGATGTTTTAAATGTGTTGAGATTCGAAACCATAGATTTCAACATTTATTGTTGAAATAGACGTTTTCGAGAAATAAAAGGAAATGTGGACTATAACACTGTTGTTATAGTAAATGATTTCCGAAAGGAAATGTTTTGTATAGTATTGGGATTTATATATCTATTTAAAATTCAAATCCCTATACTAGTGATTTTGGGTTGTTGTAACGATGTTTTACGCAACATTCGTTTTGACCCAAATAAATATGTTTAAGAGAATGATTTTCTTAAAGAATGAAATATATACTTAATTCGATTTAAGTATATTGAATATTTTCCAAGGTTGAAAATAAAAAGATTTGTGAATTACTTATGAATAATAAGTATGGAAATGTTTTCAAATATGAAGTGAATATTTAGAATTTATCTTTTTGAAGATAAATTGGAAATGGATAGTTGAAATCGTATATGCACGAATATTTTGAAATATAAATTCATTATGGAATTTATAAGTGAAAAGGGAATTTGTTTGAAAATAAATGTTGATTTATTTTTGAAGTGTTGAAATTTTATATCTTGTAAAGATATTTTGGAAAATAATAATTTGGAAAATTATTTGGAATCTGGTGATGTGTGCATATCCAGTGATAGTTCAATAACTGACTATCAGTATTTCCCTTTGAATGGGTATTTGATGTGAATTGATTGAATTTGAATGCACACTTATTTTTGAATAAGCGCTCACTATTCGGGTTAACCGGGAAAGGACCATGGGGTCGTATAACCCATTCCGAATATGTGATACGTCGTTGTAAATTGCATTGAAGATCGGTGTTGAAGACCCGGTATTTGCGAAAGCAATAGGATGACCTATCGATTGTCTCTGCACTGAGTTGCAACGGTATAGAGACTCCCTAAGTGATGGGAAATCCGATCAGGATTGTGGATATCCGGATTGCAAGGACTTCTTTGTAAGTGCCTTCGGTTTTGTTCGAGCCCGGAACAGACTTGTATGGATTGTATGCCTGACATTACAATTTGAGATATAAAGCCGATTTCATTCAAATATATTTCTGTTGGTGGCGGAGAATTTATTCTTTGCTTAACACCCTTCTTTGAGACGTACGAGCTCAAAGGTTATATAGTTGAAGTTATCAGCAATATATCCCATTTTGGTAATGTGACATGCTGAGTGATGCTGAAATGATCATTGTGTTGATTATTTGTGATAGGATCATTTATTTGATCGTCTATCTTAGTGATCATTGTGTTGATCATTTATTGACCCAAAGCATGGCTTTTGTATAAAGTATGTTTTTGTGGACGTGAATTCGTCGAGCCTCACACACCGTGAATGGTCAAAACAGGAAAGAAGCAGCAAGGTTATGAGGGGTAGCACCCTTTAGGATGTGTCCATTTCCTTCTGGAAAAGGGTGGTATCATGGTATGGAGCCCAGATACTTACTCATGTTGAAAACACTTTGTTATGATTGTGTGAATTGATTAGAGAGCGCTCTCGGAAAAAGGTCCCAAAGGACCGGGGGATGGCATATTCGGTCAGTTGTTACTCAGTTAGGAGTAACCCGGCCTTGTGTTGGTTGAGATCCGGTTTGGTTCTCGAGGATGTCCATCCAGAGGCATTCTCAGTGGCAATGGGAAGTTCCTTGGCCTGACCATTTGTTGGAAATCCAATTCCCAATACGAAACTTGTACGGTATTAGTTGTAGAACCTGCTATTCACTTATGGTGGTCACCACTGTTTGGATAGTAGCTATAGTAGGCATAGTTCGAAATGTCTATGTCGGCTAAGATTTATATCTTTATTTTCGAAATGATTTGTTATACATTATGCACTAATAATAATATCAAATGTTATTTTAAATGCGTATCAAGCATCTTTGGCTATCATAAGGAGAAATCTCCTCCGATTCTGCGTTTGCATGTGTGTGTGTGCGGGAGGCCTTATGGTAGTCTCATTTTTAAAAGCATTGCGAATTGATTAAAAATATTCCTCTATTTTGATTTTAAAGATAAATAAACTGTTTTGAGTTCTCACACCAGTCACATGACTGACTTGGAGTTTATTGTTTTCCTTCCTAAACTCTGGGTGCCCACCAATTTCCACACGGGCAGTTAAGAGTTAGGTTTATCAGGATATTCTGGATATTCTGGAGTTGCTGGAGGCAAACTGGATTGGCATGGCGTATTACTAGTTTATATAGTACTTCTTTTTCCGCTGTTATGTTGTTGTATGTTGTTGTACACTCTGATGATTTGATGTAATGAAATGTGATGTAATGTAATAACTGATATAGTTCTTTGTTTAAAGATTATTCATTTATTATTATATGTTGTTCCGCTGCGAATTGTGAGATTCTGTTGTTGTTCTTGTTGTTCTGTTGTTTCCTTTCTGTCCGTTCTATTTTTAAAATTTTCTATCTTCTGTTTTTCTAATTCTCTGTTTTCTAAAAAATTGTCTATCTTCTTTTCCCTCTATTTTTCTTTTTCTTTCTTCTTTTTCTCTCTTCTTTCTTTTCTTTCATTTTAAAACCCATAACATCTCGGTTTTCGGCCTTTGATTTCTCGACAGTCGATAAAGTGAGTGTCGATGTCGAATTTTCGAAAGTCGGAAATTTTCGGGGCGTTACATTTGGTATCAGAGCTGATGGTTAAGCGACAACCATGGTTCTGTTGGGTATTACTCGTTAGAGATAGAGTCAGCAGTACTCTAGAATGAGTTTGAGTGTAATAATAGATATGAGAGCGTATTTGTTAGTGAATATAAAATTGTTTTATATTGTGATGATTGATTTATTGAGTGGCATATGAACTTTCGTCAGCACAGCCTCGAAACTGAGCCGAAGGGGTTTCTAAACACTTGAATAGAACAATTCGACACGATATTGTTTTTAAATTGGGTAAATGGAATGATTTTGCCTTGATTATATTTTTATATGTAAAGGAATAATTTTTCAGAATTATTAAAGTGTATGTAAGTTGATTGTTAGGTTGTTTGGATAATCTAAATAAAAGAATAATTGTATAAGCAAAAGAATTATAAGAATTGAGTTATAATTAAAGTGGATTACAATTGTGAAATAAACTTATATACATAAGAAGTGAAACTTTATGGATATATCTATGAATATGAGTTGTGAATAAAAATGAATTTAAAGTTAAATGGAATATAACTTAAGTGTTGTTGAATGGAATTGATTTTGGTATCGAAGTAAATAATCAAGTGGATTAAATGAATATGAACTTGAGGTATGTAATAGAATTCAACTTTAGTAATTGAATTGAATTAATGGATTGGACGATAATCAATTGAATGTGAATAAAGTTGATATGAAATAATGAATGAAAGTGTAAATTCATTGAAATCTAATGTTATTAGAAGTTGAATAAAAAAATGAATGTAAGTGAAGCGAAGAAATTTGGTTGTAATCAATACACTTTGGTTGTTATATGATTGTTGATTGATTATATGTAATTCATTAAGTGTTAATGAAATTGAAAGCTAATGTAATTGAATTCAAATTAGAAGTAAATAAATTTGAATAGAATCGAAAGTGAATTGGATTTAATTAGTAATGTAAACTAATTGAATTGAGAATGAATGTTGATAAAATCCAATGTTGATGAATCAAATATGATTTAGAGTGAAAACCAATTCATTAAGTATTAATGAGAATATGAATGAATTTGTTGAATGTTAGTTGGTTGATGGTTGAATATATATTGCTATTGTTGCATTTGCTATGTGATATATATAGTTGATATGTTACTATATGTTGTATATTGAGATTATTTGCATATGTGCATGTTCTCATGTTGTTTGTTGAGTGATTAGTAGGTGCGGATCGCGTTTGCTTTGCATTTGGAGTTCGCTTTAGCGCTATATTAGCCGTATATGCTCGCTAATAAAATATAAGGTACATATCTCGGATTAAATATCGTACTTTTACACTTTTTTCCCTTCGGGATGCCTCATTACTTGATGAGATGTATATTTGTGATATATATACTATCATTTTTTTTTTCGGATCGAGCCGCGCAAAGGAGACTATGGCGAATTTTTCCGAAAATTTAAGGCGTTAGAAAAAAATTGAGAAAATTGGAAAATTTTGAAAATTTTAACTTTGATTTTGGAATTGAAAGTTAAATGATATAGTTTGTTTTGAAAAGATAACTAAGTATGATTTGAAAACTTAGTAAAGTATGGTAATAAGTTTAATTATAAATTTTGGGAAAATTAATAGATTCTGTAACCTTTCTTACTTGTAATTTCGAGGACGAAATTCTTTTAAGGGGGAAAGATTGTAACGACCCAGAATTTTTATTAATTAAAATTTGAATATTTAATTAATTTTAAATATTAAAAAAAGTGAATTTATAAGTCAAATAAATTTTTATTTGATTTATTGGATTTAATTGAATAATTAAATCGATAATTTAATACGTTAAATTATGGAAATAATTAAAAATTGAGTTAAAAATGATTGAAAATAATTTGGAAAATTTTATTTTATCATATTGAAGTTAGAGAGATATTTTAGAACTTTTAAAATCGAATTAAAAATTAATTTGTGAAAATTGAATATTTTAATATTTAATAATCGACTGTAAAATAGCCAATTTTTGAACAGTCTCAGAATTGAACGAAACCAGTTCCATTGGATCCGTAATAGTTAGTTATTACTGGATTTCAATTTTCGTGTCAATCGGAGTTATCGTTTGATCGTGGCAGCTCGAAACGCATCGATTTATTTTTAATTTAAATTTGGCGAGTCAAAATAGCCATTTTTCAAAAAGTCTCGGATTTCGACGAAACCAGTTTCATCGGATCCGTAATGTGATATTATTGTAAGGTTTCAAATTTCAAGTCGTTTGGATTTACTGTTTGTCCGGTACAAATTAAAACGCCTAGAAATCGACTTAAATCGGTTTAATTCAAATTGAGCGTTTTCAGCCATAACTCGCACATACTTCCGAATTAGCTTCCGAAACCTGTTCCATTGTGTCCGGAACGCGGGATAAACCCTAGGTACGCTGGTTACGGCGTCTAAATCGGAGTTTGGAATTCCCGGGATGAATAGTGTTTACGCTAGCTTTTTCTATAAATAGGAGTTAAAATCTAAAATAAAAAAAATAACCTAAAACCCTAATTTACATATGCCAGCCGCCACCCCCCTTCTAAGGCCAGAAATCACTCTCCTCTCCCCCTCGATTTCTTCCAATCCGTCGACAATTAGCCTTAGGTTTCAACTACAAAGATGAAGAGCACGACGAGAGCTACGAGATCAACGGTGGAGATCGCGAATGGAGCTATGGATTGGGAGATACTTTGGGCCGTTTGCATCAGGTTTTGCACGCCATTCGAGGCTGTACACGTGGCCGAGTGCCACAGGGGTTGGGCCGAACATAGCTCTTGTCGTTGGCTTCGTTTTGGCGGTGGTGTGATCGAGTATCGTCGAGCGAGGAGGTGATAAAGTTTAACCCTAGAATCGAAGGTTATGGGTTCAAGTTGCGTTCCATCACCTGTAGCATGCGTGTAGGAACGTGAAGAGGGAAGGAGCAAGCTACGGCCAAGATCTGTTGGATCTGGATCTAAGGGCTGTAAAATGGTGGGGGTTAAAATTTAAAGTTATGTTGTAAATTATGTATATAAATCATGTACAAACTTGTAAAATTCGTATCTTTTTCATACGAGGTCGAAAAAATGCAAACTCAGTTGCGTTGGAATCGTATGGACGAGCACTACGCGATGGAGTTGGTTTGGAGTCGTTTGGAGTTAGTGAGAATTTCGGGTAAAATTAAACGCGCTTTTAATTTTATTCGAAATAAAAGCTAAAACGGAAATTAAAACCAAGGTGAGAATTTCTCACTCAATCGAATAGATTTCGATTTTATTTTAAATAGTTAGATTTAAAATATTTGAATGCATGTTTGAATGATGACTGTAAATTATTGATTGTTAAAATAGACATTATGCGCCGTTAGTAAACGGATGTTATTTATAAAAACATATACCGCGAATATTTCATAAACAGTGAAATTGGTATTATATATAATATCAATATATATATATTGGCATATGTATATATTGCAGTTGATTGATTTCCCGCATTTTTTGTTTAGCGGATGAGACCCTATTACGCCGTTATTAAGCGGATAATATTTATTAAGAACATGTACCGCGATAATTTCGTACTGGAGCGAAATTGGTATTGTGCTAATGTTTGTGATGCAGGAAAACAGGTTGGAGGGATCCAACTGGATTCCTCAACAGTATTTATTTAATTTCAGATATTTTGATATTTGATGGATTATCATATCGATATATGATATCGTTATTAGTCGTGATTGACTATTTGGTGTGTAGCATCATTGGACCCAGATTTTGGGATTTTAAAATGGTTTTAAAGTGATTTTTGAAAATATACTATATTTTTGGAATTGATCCATTATAAATAAATAAACGTTATAATTTTTAAAGTTATAAAAATTATGGTTTTTGTGAAACATAGTTAAAAAGCTGATTTTTAGAAATACGATTAAAAGTCGATTTTTGAGAAATATGAACCAATGATTTTATAAAATAGTTTAAACTGGATTTTTGAGTTTATTATTAAAAGTTTGAATATAAGATTTATAAAATTTGATTATTTTATAAATCAAGAGAACGGTGAAATTTTAAAGGAATTTAAAGACGTTTAAAAGAATAATATAAATTAATTTATATTAAGAGATTTATAAATGGATATTTATAAATTGAATTATGGACATTATAAAACGAGTTTTTATAAGTGTTTGAATGTAGTGAAAATGAATTTCCTAAATGAATGAAATTTATGAAATTATAAACTGTGAAGTTATAAATGAAATTTTATAAGCAATAGGTTTATAAAATTTATAAAGTTATCGAAAGAATGAATTTTGGATAAATAAACAATCTTATAAGTTAAGATTAATAATTTGGGAAGTTAAATGAACGATTTTGTAAAATAATCGTTTTATAAGTAATTAACTTATAATATGAACTTGTAGTTTATAATTGAGTTATAAACTGGAATAGGTTAATAAAGGAATTTATAAAAAGGAAGTTTTTATAAATAAATAGAAACGGAATTTATAAACGTTGTTTTATAAATCCGCAAATGACTTATTTTGATAAGTTAATTGTTATAACTTAGAGATAGAGTTATATTCACATTTTGAACAGTGAATAATCCTTTAAGTTAAAGTGAATAGAAATGATGAAATTTGTTAAGGTAGTATATTCACGTTTTTGAATAGTGAATAATACGTTAAAGAAATTGTTTTAGATATGATGTTTTAAACAGAATTAAAACGATCTAACGATGTTTTAAATGTGTTGAGATTCGAAACCATAGATTTCAACATTTATTGTTGAAATAGACGTTTTCGAGAAATAAAAGGAAATGTGGACTATAACACTGTTGTTATAGTAAATGATTTCCGAAAGGAAATGTTTTGTATAGTATTGGGATTTATATATCTATTTAAAATTCAAATCCCTATACTAGTGATTTTGGGTTGTTGTAACGATGTTTTACGCAACATTCGTTTTGACCCAAATAAATATGTTTAAGAGAATGATTTTCTTAAAGAATGAAATATATACTTAATTCGATTTAAGTATATTGAATATTTTCCAAGGTTGAAAATAAAAAGATTTGTGAATTACTTATGAATAATAAGTATGGAAATGTTTTCAAATATGAAGTGAATATTTAGAATTTATCTTTTTGAAGATAAATTGGAAATGGATAGTTGAAATCGTATATGCACGAATATTTTGAAATATAAATTCATTATGGAATTTATAAGTGAAAAGGGAATTTGTTTGAAAATAAATGTTGATTTATTTTTGAAGTGTTGAAATTTTATATCTTGTAAAGATATTTTGGAAAATAATAATTTGGAAAATTATTTGGAATCTGGTGATGTGTGCATATCCAGTGATAGTTCAATAACTGACTATCAGTATTTCCCTTTGAATGGGTATTTGATGTGAATTGATTGAATTTGAATGCACACTTATTTTTGAATAAGCGCTCACTATTCGGGTTAACCGGGAAAGGACCATGGGGTCGTATAACCCATTCCGAATATGTGATACGTCGTTGTAAATTGCATTGAAGATCGGTGTTGAAGACCCGGTATTTGCGAAAGCAATAGGATGACCTATCGATTGTCTCTGCACTGAGTTGCAACGGTATAGAGACTCCCTAAGTGATGGGAAATCCGATCAGGATTGTGGATATCCGGATTGCAAGGACTTCTTTGTAAGTGCCTTCGGTTTTGTTCGAGCCCGGAACAGACTTGTATGGATTGTATGCCTGACATTACAATTTGAGATATAAAGCCGATTTCATTCAAATATATTTCTGTTGGTGGCGGAGAATTTATTCTTTGCTTAACACCCTTCTTTGAGACGTACGAGCTCAAAGGTTATATAGTTGAAGTTATCAGCAATATATCCCATTTTGGTAATGTGACATGCTGAGTGATGCTGAAATGATCATTGTGTTGATTATTTGTGATAGGATCATTTATTTGATCGTCTATCTTAGTGATCATTGTGTTGATCATTTATTGACCCAAAGCATGGCTTTTGTATAAAGTATGTTTTTGTGGACGTGAATTCGTCGAGCCTCACACACCGTGAATGGTCAAAACAGGAAAGAAGCAGCAAGGTTATGAGGGGTAGCACCCTTTAGGATGTGTCCATTTCCTTCTGGAAAAGGGTGGTATCATGGTATGGAGCCCAGATACTTACTCATGTTGAAAACACTTTGTTATGATTGTGTGAATTGATTAGAGAGCGCTCTCGGAAAAAGGTCCCAAAGGACCGGGGGATGGCATATTCGGTCAGTTGTTACTCAGTTAGGAGTAACCCGGCCTTGTGTTGGTTGAGATCCGGTTTGGTTCTCGGGGATGTCCATCCAGAGGCATTCTCAGTGGCAATGGGAAGTTCCTTGGCCTGACCATTTGTTGGAAATCCAATTCCCAATACGAAACTTGTACGGTATTAGTTGTAGAACCTGCTATTCACTTATGGTGGTCACCACTGTTTGGATAGTAGCTATAGTAGGCATAGTTCGAAATGTCTATGTCGGCTAAGATTTATATCTTTATTTTCGAAATGATTTGTTATACATTATGCACTAATAATAATATCAAATGTTATTTTAAATGCGTATCAAGCATCTTTGGCTATCATAAGGAGAAATCTCCTCCGATTCTGCGTTTGCATGTGTGTGTGTGCGGGAGGCCTTATGGTAGTCTCATTTTTAAAAGCATTGCGAATTGATTAAAAATATTCCTCTATTTTGATTTTAAAGATAAATAAACTGTTTTGAGTTCTCACACCAGTCACATGACTGACTTGGAGTTTATTGTTTTCCTTCCTAAACTCTGGGTGCCCACCAATTTCCACACGGGCAGTTAAGAGTTAGGTTTATCAGGATATTCTGGATATTCTGGAGTTGCTGGAGGCAAACTGGATTGGCATGGCGTATTACTAGTTTATATAGTACTTCTTTTTCCGCTGTTATGTTGTTGTATGTTGTTGTACACTCTGATGATTTGATGTAATGAAATGTGATGTAATGTAATAACTGATATAGTTCTTTGTTTAAAGATTATTCATTTATTATTATATGTTGTTCCGCTGCGAATTGTGAGATTCTGTTGTTGTTCTTGTTGTTCTGTTGTTTCCTTTCTGTCCGTTCTATTTTTAAAATTTTCTATCTTCTGTTTTTCTAATTCTCTGTTTTCTAAAAAATTGTCTATCTTCTTTTCCCTCTATTTTTCTTTTTCTTTCTTCTTTTTCTCTCTTCTTTCTTTTCTTTCATTTTAAAACCCATAACATCTCGGTTTTCGGCCTTTGATTTCTCGACAGTCGATAAAGTGAGTGTCGATGTCGAATTTTCGAAAGTCGGAAATTTTCGGGGCGTTACATTTGGTATCAGAGCTGATGGTTAAGCGACAACCATGGTTCTGTTGGGTATTACTCGTTAGAGATAGAGTCAGCAGTACTCTAGAATGAGTTTGAGTGTAATAATAGATATGAGAGCGTATTTGTTAGTGAATATAAAATTGTTTTATATTGTGATGATTGATTTATTGAGTGGCATATGAACTTTCGTCAGCACAGCCTCGAAACTGAGCCGAAGGGGTTTCTAAACACTTGAATAGAACAATTCGACACGATATTGTTTTTAAATTGGGTAAATGGAATGATTTTGCCATGATTATATTTTTATATGTAAAGGAATAATTTTTCAGAATTATTAAAGTGTATGTAAGTTGATTGTTAGGTTGTTTGGATAATCTAAATAAAAGAATAATTGTATAAGCAAAAGAATTATAAGAATTGAGTTATAATTAAAGTGGATTACAATTGTGAAATAAACTTATATACATAAGAAGTGAAACTTTATGGATATATCTATGAATATGAGTTGTGAATAAAAATGAATTTAAAGTTAAATGGAATATAACTTAAGTGTTGTTGAATGGAATTGATTTTGGTATCGAAGTAAATAATCAAGTGGATTAAATGAATATGAACTTGAGGTATGTAATAGAATTCAACTTTAGTAATTGAATTGAATTAATGGATTGGACGATAATCAATTGAATGTGAATAAAGTTGATATGAAATAATGAATGAAAGTGTAAATTCATTGAAATCTAATGTTATTAGAAGTTGAATAAAAAAATGAATGTAAGTGAAGCGAAGAAATTTGGTTGTAATCAATACACTTTGGTTGTTATATGATTGTTGATTGATTATATGTAATTCATTAAGTGTTAATGAAATTGAAAGCTAATGTAATTGAATTCAAATTAGAAGTAAATAAATTTGAATAGAATCGAAAGTGAATTGGATTTAATTAGTAATGTAAACTAATTGAATTGAGAATGAATGTTGATAAAATCCAATGTTGATGAATCAAATATGATTTAGAGTGAAAACCAATTCATTAAGTATTAATGAGAATATGAATGAATTTGTTGAATGTTAGTTGGTTGATGGTTGAATATATATTGCTATTGTTGCATTTGCTATGTGATATATATAGTTGATATGTTACTATATGTTGTATATTGAGATTATTTGCATATGTGCATGTTCTCATGTTGTTTGTTGAGTGATTAGTAGGTGCGGATCGCGTTTGCTTTGCATTTGGAGTTCGCTTTAGCGCTATATTAGCCGTATATGCTCGCTAATAAAATATAAGGTACATATCTCGGATTAAATATCGTACTTTTACACTTTTTTCCCTTCGGGATGCCTCATTACTTGATGAGATGTATATTTGTGATATATATACTATCATTTTTTTTTTTCGGATCGAGCCGCGCAAAGGAGACTATGGCGAATTTTTCCGAAAATTTAAGGCGTTAGAAAAAAATTGAGAAAATTGGAAAATTTTGAAAATTTTAACTTTGATTTTGGAATTGAAAGTTAAATGATATAGTTTGTTTTGAAAAGATAACTAAGTATGATTTGAAAACTTAGTAAAGTATGGTAATAAGTTTAATTATAAATTTTGGGAAAATTAATAGATTCTGTAACCTTTCTTACTTGTAATTTCGAGGACGAAATTCTTTTAAGGGGGAAAGATTGTAACGACCCAGAATTTTTATTAATTAAAATTTGAATATTTAATTAATTTTAAATATTAAAAAAAGTGAATTTATAAGTCAAATAAATTTTTATTTGATTTATTGGATTTAATTGAATAATTAAATCGATAATTTAATACGTTAAATTATGGAAATAATTAAAAATTGAGTTAAAAATGATTGAAAATAATTTGGAAAATTTTATTTTATCATATTGAAGTTAGAGAGATATTTTAGAACTTTTAAAATCGAATTAAAAATTAATTTGTGAAAATTGAATATTTTAATATTTAATAATCGACTGTAAAATAGCCAATTTTTGAACAGTCTCAGAATTGAACGAAACCAGTTTCATTGGATCCGTAATAGTTAGTTATTACTGGATTTCAATTTTCGTGTCAATCGGAGTTATCGTTTGATCGTGGCAGCTCGAAACGCATCGATTTATTTTTAATTTAAATTTGGCGAGTCAAAATAGCCATTTTTCAAAAAGTCTCGGATTTCGACGAAACCAGTTTCATCGGATCCGTAATGTGATATTATTGTAAGGTTTCAAATTTCAAGTCGTTTGGATTTACTGTTTGTCCGGTACAAATTAAAACGCCTAGAAATCGACTTAAATCGGTTTAATTCAAATTGAGCGTTTTCAGCCATAACTCGCACATACTTCCGAATTAGCTTCCGAAACCTGTTCCATTGTGTCCGGAACGCGGGATAAACCCTAGGTACGCTGGTTACGGCGTCTAAATCGGAGTTCGGAATTCCCGGGATGAATAGTGTTTACGCTAGCTTTTTCTATAAATAGGAGTTAAAATCTAAAATAAAAAAAATAACCTAAAACCCTAATTTACATATGCCAGCCGCCACCCCCCTTCTAAGGCCAGAAATCACTCTCCTCTCCCCCTCGATTTCTTCCAATCCGTCGACAATTAGCCTTAGGTTTCAACTACAAAGATGAAGAGCACGACGAGAGCTACGAGATCAACGGTGGAGATCGCGAATGGAGCTATGGATTGGGAGATACTTTGGGCCGTTTGCATCAGGTTTTGCACGCCATTCGAGGCTGTACACGTGGCCGAGTGCCACAGGGGTTGGGCCGAACATAGCTCTTGTCGTTGGCTTCGTTTTGGCGGTGGTGTGATCGAGTATCGTCGAGCGAGGAGGTGATAAAGTTTAACCCTAGAATCGAAGGTTATGGGTTCAAGTTGCGTTCCATCACCTGTAGCATGCGTGTAGGAACGTGAAGAGGGAAGGAGCAAGCTACGGCCAAGATCTGTTGGATCTGGATCTAAGGGCTGTAAAATGGTGGGGGTTAAAATTTAAAGTTATGTTGTAAATTATGTATATAAATCATGTACAAACTTGTAAAATTCGTATCTTTTTCATACGAGGTCGAAAAAATGCAAACTCAGTTGCGTTGGAATCGTATGGACGAGCACTACGCGATGGAGTTGGTTTGGAGTCGTTTGGAGTTAGTGAGAATTTCGGGTAAAATTAAACGCGCGTTTAATTTTATTCGAAATAAAAGCTAAAACGGAAATTAAAACCAAGGTGAGAATTTCTCACTCAATCGAATAGATTTCGATTTTATTTTAAATAGTTAGATTTAAAATATTTGAATGCATGTTTGAATGATGACTGTAAATTATTGATTGTTAAAATAGACATTATGCGCCGTTAGTAAACGGATGTTATTTATAAAAACATATACCGCGAATATTTCATAAACAGTGAAATTGGTATTATATATAATATCAATATATATATATTGGCATATGTATATATTGCAGTTGATTGATTTCCCGCATTTTTTGTTTAGCGGATGAGACCCTATTACGCCGTTATTAAGCGGATAATATTTATTAAGAACATGTACCGCGATAATTTCGTACTGGAGCGAAATTGGTATTGTGCTAATGTTTGTGATGCAGGAAAACAGGTTGGAGGGATCCAACTGGATTCCTCAACAGTATTTATTTAATTTCAGATATTTTGATATTTGATGGATTATCATATCGATATATGATATCGTTATTAGTCGTGATTGACTATTTGGTGTGTAGCATCATTGGACCCAGATTTTGGGATTTTAAAATGGTTTTAAAGTGATTTTTGAAAATATACTATATTTTTGGAATTGATCCATTATAAATAAATAAACGTTATAATTTTTAAAGTTATAAAAATTATGGTTTTTGTGAAATATAGTTAAAAAGCTGATTTTTAGAAATACGATTAAAAGTCGATTTTTGAGAAATATGAACCAATGATTTTATAAAATAGTTTAAACTGGATTTTTGAGTTTATTATTAAAAGTTTGAATATAAGATTTATAAAATTTGATTATTTTATAAATCAAGAGAACGGTGAAATTTTAAAGGAATTTAAAGACGTTTAAAAGAATAATATAAATTAATTTATATTAAGAGATTTATAAATGGATATTTATAAATTGAATTATGGACATTATAAAACGAGTTTTTATAAGTGTTTGAATGTAGTGAAAATGAATTTCCTAAATGAATGAAATTTATGAAATTATAAACTGTGAAGTTATAAATGAAATTTTATAAGCAATAGGTTTATAAAATTTATAAAGTTATCGAAAGAATGAATTTTGGATAAATAAACAATCTTATAAGTTAAGATTAATAATTTGGGAAGTTAAATGAACGATTTTGTAAAATAATCGTTTTATAAGTAATTAACTTATAATATGAACTTGTAGTTTATAATTGAGTTATAAACTGGAATAGGTTAATAAAGGAATTTATAAAAAGGAAGTTTTTATAAATAAATAGAAACGGAATTTATAAACGTTGTTTTATAAATCCGCAAATGACTTATTTTGATAAGTTAATTGTTATAACTTAGAGATAGAGTTATATTCACATTTTGAACAGTGAATAATCCTTTAAGTTAAAGTGAATAGAAATGATGAAATTTGTTAAGGTAGTATATTCACGTTTTTGAATAGTGAATAATACGTTAAAGAAATTGTTTTAGATATGATGTTTTAAACAGAATTAAAACGATCTAACGATGTTTTAAATGTGTTAAGATTCGAAACCATAGATTTCAACATTTATTGTTGAAATAGACGTTTTCGAGAAATAAAAGGAAATGTGGACTATAACACTGTTGTTATAGTAAATGATTTCCGAAAGGAAATGTTTTGTATAGTATTGGGATTTATATATCTATTTAAAATTCAAATCCCTATACTAGTGATTTTGGGTTGTTGTAACGATGTTTTACGCAACATTCGTTTTGACCCAAATAAATATGTTTAAGAGAATGATTTTCTTAAAGAATGAAATATATACTTAATTCGATTTAAGTATATTGAATATTTTCCAAGGTTGAAAATAAAAAGATTTGTGAATTACTTATGAATAATAAGTATGGAAATGTTTTCAAATATGAAGTGAATATTTAGAATTTATCTTTTTGAAGATAAATTGGAAATGGATAGTTGAAATCGTATATGCACGAATATTTTGAAATATAAATTCATTATGGAATTTATAAGTGAAAAGGGAATTTGTTTGAAAATAAATGTTGATTTATTTTTGAAGTGTTGAAATTTTATATCTTGTAAAGATATTTTGGAAAATAATAATTTGGAAAATTATTTGGAATCTGGTGATGTGTGCATATCCAGTGATAGTTCAATAACTGACTATCAGTATTTCCCTTTGAATGGGTATTTGATGTGAATTGATTGAATTTGAATGCACACTTATTTTTGAATAAGCGCTCACTATTCGGGTTAACCGGGAAAGGACCA
Source organism: Allium cepa (assembly GCA_030765085.1). NCBI lineage: Eukaryota > Viridiplantae > Streptophyta > Magnoliopsida > Asparagales > Amaryllidaceae > Allium > Allium cepa. Next base: position 209,383,675 of record CM060940.1, on the reverse strand, counting down.
TGGGGTCGTATAACCCATTCCGAATATGTGATACGTCGTTGTAAATTGCATTGAAGATCGGTGTTGAAGACCCGGTATTTGCGAAAGCAATAGGATGACCTATCGATTGTCTCTGCACTGAGTTGCAACGGTATAGAGACTCCCTAAGTGATGGGAAATCCGATCAGGATTGTGGATATCCGGATTGCAAGGACTTCTTTGTAAGTGCCTTCGGTTTTGTTCGAGCCCGGAACAGACTTGTATGGATTGTATGCCTGACATTACAATTTGAGATATAAAGCCGATTTCATTCAAATATATTTCTGTTGGTGGCGGAGAATTTATTCTTTGCTTAACACCCTTCTTTGAGACGTACGAGCTCAAAGGTTATATAGTTGAAGTTATCAGCAATATATCCCATTTTGGTAATGTGACATGCTGAGTGATGCTGAAATGATCATTGTGTTGATTATTTGTGATAGGATCATTTATTTGATCGTCTATCTTAGTGATCATTGTGTTGATCATTTATTGACCCAAAGCATGGCTTTTGTATAAAGTATGTTTTTGTGGACGTGAATTCGTCGAGCCTCACACACCGTGAATGGTCAAAACAGGAAAGAAGCAGCAAGGTTATGAGGGGTAGCACCCTTTAGGATGTGTCCATTTCCTTCTGGAAAAGGGTGGTATCATGGTATGGAGCCCAGATACTTACTCATGTTGAAAACACTTTGTTATGATTGTGTGAATTGATTAGAGAGCGCTCTCGGAAAAAGGTCCCAAAGGACCGGGGGATGGCATATTCGGTCAGTTGTTACTCAGTTAGGAGTAACCCGGCCTTGTGTTGGTTGAGATCCGGTTTGGTTCTCGGGGATGTCCATCCAGAGGCATTCTCAGTGGCAATGGGAAGTTCCTTGGCCTGACCATTTGTTGGAAATCCAATTCCCAATACGAAACTTGTACGGTATTAGTTGTAGAACCTGCTATTCACTTATGGTGGTCACCACTGTTTGGATAGTAGCTATAGTAGGCATAGTTCGAAATGTCTATGTCGGCTAAGATTTATATCTTTATTTTCGAAATGATTTGTTATACATTATGCACTAATAATAATATCAAATGTTATTTTAAATGCGTATCAAGCATCTTTGGCTATCATAAGGAGAAATCTCCTCCGATTCTGCGTTTGCATGTGTGTGTGTGCGGGAGGCCTTATGGTAGTCTCATTTTTAAAAGCATTGCGAATTGATTAAAAATATTCCTCTATTTTGATTTTAAAGATAAATAAACTGTTTTGAGTTCTCACACCAGTCACATGACTGACTTGGAGTTTATTGTTTTCCTTCCTAAACTCTGGGTGCCCACCAATTTCCACACGGGCAGTTAAGAGTTAGGTTTATCAGGATATTCTGGATATTCTGGAGTTGCTGGAGGCAAACTGGATTGGCATGGCGTATTACTAGTTTATATAGTACTTCTTTTTCCGCTGTTATGTTGTTGTATGTTGTTGTACACTCTGATGATTTGATGTAATGAAATGTGATGTAATGTAATAACTGATATAGTTCTTTGTTTAAAGATTATTCATTTATTATTATATGTTGTTCCGCTGCGAATTGTGAGATTCTGTTGTTGTTCTTGTTGTTCTGTTGTTTCCTTTCTGTCCGTTCTATTTTTAAAATTTTCTATCTTCTGTTTTTCTAATTCTCTGTTTTCTAAAAAATTGTCTATCTTCTTTTCCCTCTATTTTTCTTTTTCTTTCTTCTTTTTCTCTCTTCTTTCTTTTCTTTCATTTTAAAACCCATAACATCTCGGTTTTCGGCCTTTGATTTCTCGACAGTCGATAAAGTGAGTGTCGATGTCGAATTTTCGAAAGTCGGAAATTTTCGGGGCGTTACATTCATTCCCAAAGATTTTTCAAGACCCTTCCAAAATCCACTATTAAATAATGAATCGCGATCGCTAACAATAGAAGTATGAACTCCATATAATTTAACAGCCAAAAAAGATATGGTCCAATTGGACTGAACGGGAAATAAATGGGTGGATTTTGTAAGTCTTTCTACAATCATCCATACTGTCATGGCCTGAATGAGAATGGGGAAGACTGTCAATAAAGTCCATGCAGACTTGATCCCACTTCCAAACTGGAATGTCCAAAGGTTGCAATAACCCACCGGGACTTTGATGCTTGGCCTTTTTGAGTTGGCAAGTCATGCAACGCTTAATAAATTTAGCAATATCATATTTCATTCCATCCCAATAATAAATACGTTTCATGTCCACGTACATTTTACTACTACCGGGATGAATGGTATATTTAGGATGATGAGAATCTTCTAAAATGTCTTTACAAAGATCGCTAATATTTGGCATGATAAATCTATCAAATTTTCGAATGCCATCACGAGCATCGATTTCAAAGTCCTTTAAACCATCAATATTATTTTTATCCTTACAACTTTGGCTAAGATGAGCCAATTCGGGATCGTGATTTTGTGCTTCAAGGATGCAGTCTAAAAGAGAAGGATGAGCCTCAAGGATACATAAAACAAGAGATGAACATGAATTGGGGTCACGATTTCGAATCTCACAAGTGGACAAAGCCTTGACGTCATTCGATCCGGATATCATCATCGAGAAAACCACTTGTTGCTTACGACTAAGGGCATCGGTAACCTGATTTCCCTTTCCTGGAGTATAGAGAACATCAAGATCATAAGATGCAAGGAATTCGATCCAACGTTGTTGACACAAATTAAGTTTCTTTTGAGAGAAAAATTAGGGTTGTTACGGTTGAACCATTCAACCTCTCAACCGTACCAACCGTTCATGCGGTTACCACTTACAACGGTAACGGTTACGGTAACTATTGAAGAATTTGAAAATCGCGGTTAATCATACCAACTGTACATGATTTTTTTGTGTAATATTTAACATTGAAGTATAAAAATTAGTAATTTAAGTTAAAAGAATAGCTTGAAAATTCATAATATGTGTCTAAATGAACTAATAACATATGCATTCATATTGGTCGTTTTATAAACAAACAAATAAATTTGCAAAAAACAGTTAGAGCTATATCAATTTAACATCCATAATGCATATAATTGAAAATATATGTGTGACATGCTTCAAGATTGAAAATACGACGGTTAACCATCATAAGCGGTTGTGGTAACGGTTATAAGAATTATAACCGTCAATAACGGTTACGGTTACGGTTGATAGTAATAACGACGGTTGCCGCAACCGTAACACCCCTAAGAAAAAATACTTCAAAGATTTATGATCAGTGTAGAGAAGAAATTTATCTCCCAAAAGATAATGATGCCAAATTCTAAGGGGGAAAACAATGGCCGTGAGCTCTGAATCATAATGGCATATCTAGTCCTGGCAGGCTTTAATTGCCTAGAAGCATAAGCGATAACATGTCCCTTTGCATGAGAATGGATCCCAAAACAACACGACTAGCATCGGTATAAACAATTAAGTCTTGGTTCCCTTCGGGAATCACAAGAATAGGAGCATCGAAGAGGAGTTCTTTTAATTTCTAAATAGCAGCTTCACACTTGTCTGACCAAATGTACTTAACTCCCTTTTTTGTCAAACTAGTAAGAGGTATGGACATTTTAGAAAAGTCTTTTATTAAACGACCGTAATAGCATGCCAATCCAAAAAACTACTAATTTGCGTCACACTCTTCGGCCTCTTCCACCTTTGAATCGCCTCAATCTTTGAAGGATACATGGAAATTCCCGATTCAGAAATAATATATCCTAAAAATTTCACATGGGATTGACAAAAGTGGCACCTAGAAAATTTTTCTTTTAATTGATTGCTCTTAAGGGTTTCCAACACAATTCGAAGATGTTCTTCATGCTCTTCCTCGGTTTTAGAAGATATTCTTAGAATAAATAAGAATATCATCAATAAAGATGAGAACAAATCGATCGAGGAAGTTTTTGGAAATTCGGTTCATAAGGTCAACGAAATAAGCTGGAGCATTCATTAAACCAAATGGCATAACAAGCCATTCATAAGATCCATAATGAGTAAGGAACGGTGTTAAAGGAATGCTATCCTCTGCAATACAAAGCTGATGAAAACTGGTTGCTAAGTCTAATAGTGAAAAGACTCTAACACTGCTAAGTTGATCGAATAGATCATCAATCCGAGGTAAGGGATGTTTATTCTTGAGGGTAAGATCATTAAGCTTGCGGTAGTCAACACAAAGCCTAAGTGTACCATCAGATTTCTTCAAAAAGATAGCTGAAGCTCCCCAAGGAGAGGTACTAGAACAAATAAATTATTTGCTTCCAATTTGGATAATATTTTACGCATCTCCTCATTTTCCTTATTGGACATATGATAAGGAGGACGAGTGATAGGTAGAGCTTCAGGGATTAGATTAATTCTGAACTCAATTGCTTGCTTTGGTGGTAATCCTAAAATGGCTCAAAGATGTCGTGAAATTCACAAACAACGTGAATAAGGGAAATGACATCTTCCTCATCATCATTATCGTCATCATGTGGATTTAGAGAATATAGGAATGCCACTGAATTGGAATCTGAATATTTAAGAATAATAGAAATCTACTTAACAGATTGGGGATGTCGAAGATGGATAGTCCTCTCGAGACATAGGATGTTGGTTTCATAACGATTAAGTCAATCCATTCCTAAAATCATTCCGAAACCTAAGTAACGCATAACATGCAAATCGTCATGGAAAGAATAATCACATAAAATAATTTCAACATCCTTACAAAATAAACTAAGTGTAGCGGATCCACCAACCGGATTCGTAATTCTTAATCAATTCGTCGAGCCCATAACATTCAAACAAAAAGTATCAACAAGTTCTTTTGATGTAAGAGAGTGAGATACACCCGTATCAAAAAGAAATCAAATGGAATGATTACGAAACATAATAATACCATCAATGATAGAATGAGAAATACCTTGACCAAGCGAACTAGGGGCATGCACAACATTCAACTTTCCTTATTTCTCACTTTTAAGTAGAGATATGAAGATACAAGATGACCTGAACTTTTGCAATACCAACAAGTAAGGGGCTTCGGACACTTATATTTGCATAGTGGTTCTTAGATCCACGTCTGTAGCATTCTCTACGATTAGGGATAAGAGTCTTTACTACCAAAATTGCTTACTTCCCTTTCTTGTTAGGATTAGGGTTGAACTTATTATCTAGATGCCTCTTCTTCTTTTTTATTGAAATTCTTTTTGGGAACCCCAAGATTACCATTACTTTCTTTATCGGCCTCTTCAAGTCGAAAAGAGATATCTACAAGCCGATCGAAAGGAACTTCTAGTTTCAAAAGTAAAGATTTTTTGAGGTTTTTATTCAAACCATAGATAAATCTTTGATTCTTCTTCAATGGGGCATAAATATAAACGACCCCATATTTAGAGAGGGATTCAAATGATGCGACATAATCTGTCACGGAAGATTCACCTTGAATAAGGTCAATAAAGCATAGAGCTAAAGTTACTTTTCTACTTTGGGCACAAACTTCAACTTGAAACTTTCTCGGAATTAGTCCCAAGTAAGATCGGCTTCAACAATTTCCATAATTAAAACCTTATACCAATCCAATGCTCTCTCCTGAAGCATGCTAGAAGCCACTTGGACTCGATGTAAATCTACAAGATTCATGTGAGAAAAGATGCGGTCGCATGTTCTAAGCCAAGCTTGGACTTCTATAACCTTTCGGAAGCCTTGATTGGCCTTCCACCCAAATTGGTATAATCACTACATAAGCATGCAAACCCGGATTTAGGATGAGTAGGCTGAGGAATGGGTCCGATAGCTTGGGTATTCTTTACAAGATCCAAAACTGTTGGAAAGACATGAGTACGCCATCCAAAGGAGTAGCACTAGATTGACCAGCGCTAGGATGACTAGATCTAACCATTTCTCTTCTTTTAAGAAAGAAAGAAAGAAGAGGAAAAAAGGTTATTCTCAAAATGAATATTAAACAAACTTGATTGATATAACAAGGCATCATAAAAGAAAATAAGATAGAACAGTACGAAGACTCGAATTAAATCTTATGGCACGATTCCTAAGAAAGACTTTGGACAGTGGTCCTCATCATAATATCCTATATTGTTTCGAAGTTTGGCTCTAATACCAAGCTGTGATGCCCCACCTTTATACTCACACTAGCCAAGGACACTACAGGGAAATTCCGTCAACTAGCACGAAGAATAAGGCAATTGAGAAGCGACCGTCTGTGTAATTGCTTTGTGCAAGTATCAAAATGTCAATTAGTATGACATGCATTTCATTTCAAGAGGAAATTCGACATATCAAATACAAACTCAAAGCTATTATATTGTGGATATGAGGTCTTCGAAAAAATATATAAAATAAGCATAACACAAATCAGTCACAGATATTCATATCACTAAGGCGGAAATAGATATGAATATAACACATTGAATTGAACACTAGAGTAAAGGTTATAAAAGATCCAATACATCACAAAAGAATAGGTACAAGTGCTAGATGAAAGAATATGTATACACCAAGGAGTCTCTATCTCGAATGTATAAAAAAACTACTAAGCTAAAGTAGATAGCCAAAAGTCAGAAGCTTGTCCCTACTAAGAAGTCAAGTGAAAGCACTTGAAACACCTCGGTCTGGCCCAAGTATTATTTAAGAAGAAAAATAATAAATGGATCAGTCTAGCTAAAATATCACGTAAGATGAGATAGGATAAGGGGTGTGACACAAACATATGATAACAAGAATACCATATTGTGACAAGTATATATTTGATAATAATTGAAAATCATATAATATCTCAAATTTTCTAAACACAAAAAAAGAATTATCATATTCTTTAGCTTATTCAACAACCTCAAATGTTGACAAAACATATCAATGAAATCATAAAAATTGGTGAAACACAAATTCTAAAAATCAATAATTAGAAATCTAGAAAACACAAAGGGAGAGGCCCATCACAAATGGGAGAATGAATTCACCAACACGTGTATCACAAATGGGACGCTATCCTATAGGTCGCTAACCCATAAAGTTGGTGCAACGACGTAGTACAACAATATGCTCGAGGTACCTGAAACTCAAATAAGACAGAACAACGACGTAGTAAAACGATACATCCGATGAACCGAACTCCATAAAACCCATAGGTCACTAACCTATAAAAAAGGGGACAAAGCTCAGGGTACAGTCCCCTACACGGATAATGGGACATCTCATATCGCTAGTCTAAACCTCAAAATGATCGTCATTGATCAATAAGTTTAAATTACATCAAGCTATTAATAGATGAGTTTAGCTTCATGTCCCATAACCACTGGCTTAACATTAATATTTACAAAAAAATTGTAGATTTCCACTTGAAAATTATCACAAGATTTGAATCGAACAAGTCTAAGAATTAACCGACGAAGTAAACGCAAGCGTTTCATACCATTTGTTTTACTAAGTTGTTTAATTGGATTTCTCGTACGAATGAGGTAAAGGTTTGTATATACTAATAGATAGGAAAACGGTTTCAAAAATGAGCTTTGTATTAAAATAAAAGTTGAAATCATTTTTGTGAAAGTGTTTGAGTATTTACTACTAGTATAGAAACCTTTGTATTTGAAGGTGATAAATCATCGAAACGATTGTGAAAACAATTTATCACAAAAATTCACATTCGATGACGTGAATTAAAACCAGGAAAACGATATAAAATCCATCAAAGGATATTCCTAAAAATTTAGAAAAGAAGTCATCAAAGCCGATAATAAATGACAATAACTAATCGGATCAACAAAAACCGATAAAATGGACCCACATAAAAATAGGAAAATTGGCTGAATTTAACAGTGCCGGATGTTTAGTGGTTTTCCCAGATGTCTGAGCTGAAGGTCTGGAAATTTCTTCCAGCTCGCTTAGATGTTTGGGAATAACCTCAGATATTTGAGCCGTAGGATTGGAATTTTTATTCCTTTGCTTCAGACGTCTGAGTGTTTTCCCAAACGTCTGAGCTGAACTCAGGGCAAAATTTGCCTTGTCCATTGATGGCTAAATCAACTCGGAAGCGATCTAATGAGCGATGGTTCCAAGGGATTTATGCCAAGCGACAGCCCAGCCCTATAGGCTCTTCAGTACACTCCAAACAACATGTCCAAACATCCATAGTAGGATTTTCATAGATTTTGACTTTAAAATAACAAAATTAGAAAATTCTCCAAACCAATTCGTGTAAGATTATGTTATGTCTTTATTTTCTTTCTTTCCACAACGATCGGGTTTAAGGCACTTGAATTTGCTGCACGTCAATACCAAGGATGTATTAATGTCGATTTTCAAGGGTCGAAAATCTCGTTCGTCTCATTTGGTATCAGAATTTAGGTGAAGCAAACACTTGATTTTGATAAGGTTAAAATCTCATCAGAAATAGGGTTAGTGATACCCTAGGATGGTTAACTCATTAGAGATAGGGTTAATAACACCATAGAATAAGTTGAGAGTATAATATATAGGAGTGCATATTTTTCAATTATTTAAAAATGATTTTTTTTAGAAAAATATGGTAAATGAAATAATTTTATCTAGGATCATATTTTGAGTATAAAGAATATATTTAAAAAAACATATAATTAGATATGTTATAACTTGAGCGATAGTTTGAAATCAGGATTAGAAAATCTAAGTATGAACATCTTATGATTAGAATTTCATAGTTTAAATAGAAGATGTTCAATAACAACACTAAGAAGATTAAGAGTAATATTTTCGAAAAAGGATTTAGATAATGACAACTTCTATCCAAAAAGAGTTTTTGGGAAGAGAATTTTCAACGAATATTATTTGAAATATTCTACTTATTGTTCTAGGAGAAAAAAAATCATGTGTAACAACCCATAATTTTGGATATTTGAAATTGGAATATTTAATTGATTTTAAATATTTAAAAGTTAATTTTTAACATGAATTTCAAATATAACCATTTATTTGATAATTTAATTATGGAATTTGATGATTGACAGTTGCTTAAAATAGCGAATCCTTTTCGAGGTTTAAATTAAAATTTAACGATTAGGAATTTGTTGAAAAATATATCGTTTAAATTAACATTTAAAAATAGCCTTCCAAGGCACACTCTTGGAATTCGATGAAACGAGTTCCATTGTATCCGTAATAGCGTATTACTATCGGATTTCAAATTTCGTAGCACTTGAAGTTATCGTTTGGCTGTAAGGGATATAAACGTGCTGAAATTTATATTGGAAATTTAATACAATAATTGGGTCCAAAAAGCTATCTTCTCCATATGATCGAATTAGGACTCAAAACCTTTATGTTGCATTCAGAATAGGGGTATAACATCATGAACGCCTAGCGGCATTCCTCCATAGGGTTTTGAACTTACGTGATATGGAAAGTGGGATACTTGGAATAATATATATATATATTTCAATTCAAATACAAATCGTGGTCGTTGTCCTCCAATTGAAACGTATGTATTTCTCTTATCTTCCCAAACATGCCATTTCTTTTAGTAATAACTGCATGTCTTCTCCCCTTATCTCCTCTAAAATTTAAAACCAAAAAGAAACAAGAAAAATGAATTCACAGATCGAAATAAAAGAGAAAACCAAAATCGAATTTGAATAGAAAACATAAGAATAAAAAGGGACTCGTGAATCGAGCTTTGCAGTCTGGAGGATGTCGTCGGCATCCTTGGGCTAGGGTTCGATCAATGAAGGGTGAGGCAACCTGAGGGGATCGCTCGCGTACGCACGTGAGTAGGTGGAAGGGAGAGGCTTGATATCAGGGGCCAGGATAGAGGCGGAAGCGAACGAAGAAGGTGAGCGCGGCTATGGTTGAGTTTTGAAGTAGGTGGCAGCAGTAAGAGAGGTAAGCGCGTGGTTGCGACTGAAGGGGGAGATGATGATGGACCTGAGCATCGATCGATGGCAATTGAGGCGAGGTTGATTGTCTGATGAATCTAGTAAGCGTTCTATGATGATTAAGATTTTGAAAAAAAAATTAGGGAAATTATTTTTCAATGATTTTAAAATCTCATAATTTAATTTATTAAAATTAAATGCTTATAATGTTGTATAACTTGCATACGAGTGAGGTCGAGCGCTTGGAATGGCGTGCACAGACAGTACCGATTTGGGATGAGACCTATGATAGTATAAAGGTCCAAAATTTATAAACCAGTCGGGATTGGAATGGTCTACAAATAAAATCAAGGTGAGAAAATTTATCACTCATTTGGATTATTAGATTAAATTTAAAAAAAGTGAAAATTAATTATTGAATGCCTGATTGATTTAATAATTATCTAATGAATAATATATATTATATATAGTAGTATGTATGTATGTATGTATGTATCTATATATATATATATATATATTAGTATTTGGAGTGATATTCCCGCACATTATAGTGGATAAGACCTTATGTGCCTCGCATAATAGCGGATGACCCTATATACCATGATATCCCCCTTGAAGTGGGATTTATATTTTTATGTTGTATTAATATCTTTGGATGAAAGGAAAACAGGTTGGAGGGATCCAAATGGATTCCTCAAATATGTTGTTTATTTTTCATATATAGTGATATATTGATTGTGTAGAATAATTTAGTATAAATTATTGTAGTGATTGAAATTATTAGATGATATTGTAGCACTGGTCGGAATTTTGATAATTTAAATGCTGTAAATATATTATTAAAATCTTTAGAATTAAGCGGAATTTGATATAAAAATATATATTTTGGGATTGGAGTTATTTAAAAAAAATTGATTTACAAAAAAATATATATCTTTGGTTTTTGATTATACTTAACAGTTGTGAACTATTGAATTGAGATTTTTTGTAAAAAAGAATTATATAAGAGATTTTATTAATGATATTCTAGAAATATAAAAAGAGTTAAAATTAATATTGAAAATAGATTGGAAGTATGAAGGGAATTTATAAGGAATGAATTTATATAATGGAATTTAATAAATAAGTTTTGTTGTATGGACGGGTAAAACAAAGGGGTTATGGAATTTATAAATGATGTTTATAGATAAAGGAATTCGATATTTGATGAAAATTGGGAGAATGGTTAGGAAATCGATAAAGAATCGATATGTCGTGAAATCGGAAGAAAGGTATAAATTAAATTGGTTACTAAGATTTTAAACATATATTTTAAATTTTAAAAGTGAGTTTGTTTAAAAAGTAAAATTTTATTATTTTAAAACTATGGAATTTTAAACTAGATGAGATTGAAATATCTTGGAAAGTAGATTTTGAAATGTTAAGTATTTATTAATAAATTCAAACTTTTAAATTCAGCTTTGGAAATTTATTTGTTCACCTAAAAATGAGTTAAAGACGTATAATAGTATTTTCAATATTTTAAATAATAACTTAAACATATTTTAAATAAACTACTATTCTTTAAAAAAATACTTGTTATTTATAAACTCTCTCGAAATGTGTAAACTGGTTTTTCATAGGATGAGATTTTATAAGAGAAATTTATAAATGGAATGTTAGAGACTTAAGAAAATTTCCGATGCCTAGATGCAATAGCTTCGGGAAGATTTTGAATCCATTAAGGAGTTATAAATGTTGGATTGAGATTATAAACAGGTATAATCAGTTTGGAAATCGTAAGAAGAATTTATTAAAAATTTCGAAGACTTATGATATAAGTATGAAATATTTCCAAGTTAGATATTAAAAAGATTTTGGAAAGTATACGTATAAATATTTTCCTATGTATCGAAAGGAAGGTTTTGGAAATATTTCTAGTGGAAATGATTGGAATAGAAAAAATTTCTAAGTGTTGAAAAAAAAGAAGTTAAAAATATTTCTAAGTATTGAAATGGTAAATTACTCTGTTATGGATGTAAGTGTTGAAATTGTTTTCAAATATAGAATATTGAATAGATTGAATATAAATATCTTGGTGAAGATATTTGAAATAAATATTTTGGAGATTTATAAAATAAGGCCTAGTACTGCTTATGGATGTTTTATTGGTAGTTTAATAACCGACTATATATATTGACCAATTTCATTAATCATTTCGAAGAGACCGGGGTCGGATTTAATTATCTGAAAACCACTTCGATCCTGTTTGAACGTAGGGAATGAATACCGTGAAGATGATGAAGATGGTGATTCAGTTTGTCCAGACCCAGGACAACTTGCATAGTTGAATGCTATCAGAACATCGTCATTGGAGGACGACGAGCATTCTAAGTAAAATTGCTCTTGAAAGCTAATGCTTAGCCTTGAACCTCATCAGCCGGGAATGACTAAAACTAGGGTGATGCAACAAGGCTAAGTGGGTCGCACCAAAGTAGGGTATGTTATCACTTTTCTAGATGTCCTCGAAACCCTATTTGTCTTAGATATGCGTATACATGAAAGAAGAAGCGCTCGATAGTAAGGGTGGGAAATCCTAGGGTGATAACATATTCGGTCTGTCCAAGTTAGGGGTAGGTCGGTCTTGTGTAGCAAGGGATCCCGGCGTGGTCCTCGGTATAATATTGTTCTGTAGGTGTATGGTGATGGGTGGTACCCCAGTGGCCCAGTCATTCATTGGAATCCATTCTCCAATAGGAGCTTACGGCTTTGTTTGTAGAGCCTAGTATGCTGGAATATAATTAATGTAACAATTTTAGCTATTAGAATAAGTGTATTTAGACATTATTATAATATCACTGGATTTTCTATAAAGTGTTTTGGTTATCGTAATGTAAAAACCCATCGTATTTATGGGTGATGCGGTCTTATGACATACCTTTGTCTTTCAAAGGATTTTAATAACTTTAATAATTCAAATTTAGTGTGTTTCTCAAGCTATTTTTCCAAACTGACTCGAGTGCTATTTTATTGTAATGCCCAGGTTAGAATGATATTACTGATTCAGGATAGAGTGCTATGGAGCTCAAGGGACGAGCTGGACGATAGAGACGTAATCCCATACATGGCTTGTATTTCAACTGTGTAAGGAAAATTTATATAACTGACTAATTTGATGTATTGATTGTTGTACTCTGATGATTGTAAATATAAAACAGTTACATATTCTTTTGTATAAAAATCTGTTATTATGTATTATATTTTGTTCTCGATGCAACTATGAGATTCGATGTTGTTGTTTTCTATTTCTTCTTCTACCTTTTCTTCTTCACCCTAGTTATTCGCTCTTTCGTACATGTGGGTTGAACAAAAGTGAATTTTCATCAACTCAAAGGGTAAGGAACTACAGGCCTTTACACATGGTATCCGAGCTGAAGGTTAAGCGAGAACCTTGGCTCTGGTGGAGATTACTCATTAGAAATAGAGTTAGTAGTGCTTTAGAATGAGTTTCACTGTATTAATAGATATGAGCGCGTATTTGTTAGTTAATATAAAATGTTTTATATTATGATGGTTGATTTATCGAGTGACTTATGAACTCTGGTGGACATAGTCCGTACAACTACATTGTTAGGGGTTTCTAAACACTTGAGTGGAGAAATTCGATACATTATTGTTTTTAAATGTCGTAAGTGAAATAACTTTACCCAAGATATATTTTGATATAGAAGAAATAATTTTTTTAAAATATTATATTTATTTGTAGTGTTTGGATGATAATATTATAATCTAATAAGATTATAAAATTGGAAATGGTTTATATAACCAAAAGAAAATTTGTATAAGTGTAAATTATACAACTAGTTTATAATTAAAATTGGATTCAGAACAGAATCTAGAAATTTAAATCCCAGGAAGATTGGAAAAATGTTTTTCAAAGAGGTGTGGAAAATAATAACAAGAGTATTATTTTGAGAATATTTTCAAAAGAAAATTGTTTTGAAATGGATTGTGGAAGAGATATAGCACTGAACTCACTTCAGTCACTGGAAAATAATTCTAGTGATGACTATAGCATCACCAGTATTCATTTTTGAGTTTCTAAGTGACTGATTGCTACCTTAGTAAATTTGATATGGTGACTTTTGTGAAAAACAAAGGTTGTTTTAGAGATTTCGAGGGAATTGTTTTGGATAAAAATCAGGTTGACTTTGAAAACTTCAAAGAAATGGTTTGTTAAACCCAAAAGCTATACTTGGTTTCAAAATGATTTGAAATAAATATAGGGTGTTTGAAAAATTCTAGAATCCTTATTTTAAGGTTTTAGGAAGTACAAGGAAATAAGTGTGAACTTATAAATGGTGAATGATTTCAAAGGAAAAATATGGAAATTGAATTTCGGGAAATAAATTTTAACTTGAGCTAAGTTAAATAAAATTAGATTGGAAATAGTGTCGGTTGGGATTGAGATATAAAATAAATGAAATTTAACTTAAGTTAAGTTGAAAGAATTAAATTTCAAAAATTCAATTGATTGTGATTGGAATGGATAAATTAGTGAAGTGGACTAATTAAATGAATTAAAATGCTTAGTATCTAAGTATTTGTTGTTGATAATTGTAGGAACCCTCAAGCTATAGGAAAGTATTCGAATGGGGAGACCTCAAGAGAAAGTTAGGGTGATATAATGGTTTAATCATTCTTTGTAGTGATGCCGAAGATCCTGAAAAATGGCCACTTAGAAATATTAAGCCCATTATTAAAGGAGAATTAGATCCATTAACCTGACTAGATAAAGACAGTTACCCTATAGTCGATATCCCTATTTCTTATCCAACTCAAGAACTTATTATAGTGTATAGTGATGAATAGACCCCTCAGGCCTTAGAAAGAATGTGGATCACTGACCTAGTAAGTTTAGAACTTGAACCAGAAGAATAAATTCCTGAGGAGGAGCCGATGGAAGAAGAATCTAAACATGAAGAAGATTAGAGTACTATAATATCCCATAAGTCAAGAAACATCAGTAGAGATAGCAACATCATATAGGAGTTTGATGGTGACCATATTATTTGGCACAAGGAGTCGTCAGATTCTCTCATTCATGGGGACAACATGTGACATGAAGTGTAAGAATTTGTGGATCCCGAGGAAGAAGAAGTCTAAGGTTTCGAAGAAATAGAAAAGGAGAAATTATACAAGATATGCCACCCGGACTGGGCCATGTGCTATGGAACCAGCCTAAGTTGCAATATAAAGTGGATGTGATACTTCAAATTGAGGACGATAACGAACCCAATAACGAACAAGAAGATAGTGATAACGATGGAAAAGTCATGTTTGATTTGGATACGAAAGTGGACCATCAACATCAGATACAGAGGAGTAATTATGATATGAGATTGGAAGATTTGGAAACACCTATCTTGTATTAATATTATGTAGTAGTAAGTATGGCTTGTAAGATAGTTATGTTTGTATCTGTATTATGATAACCAAAGTAGGTTTAGAAGGACTTAAGAAAGATTTAAGTATGTAAGGAGAAATGATGTATGGATGTAAAATATTAAGCATGTACAATATAATTATATAGTTTGTTTATAATTTTGTTCAAATGTGAATATGCAAACCAATTAAGAAAATTTCATAAGAATCTTTATGAAATGTTTAAAAACTTAAACCAAGATTTTCAAAACTTTTAGGATAAAAAGTATTTGCATTTTACATGAATTATTTCATAACACAAATTTGGCCTAAAGACTCGAATATAGGATTTCAGTATTCGAAAAGAATTTATCACTCATGCTTTAGGGCAAACATTAATGAGGATTTGTAGTCGAGTAGTTACATTTTTTATCATAGTTGAGCGCTATGTATGGAAAATAGATGTTTCTGAGCAAAATCGAAGTCTGTACTGGAGAATCGAAGGATCGATACTAATTCGAAAGTAAAGTTATATCGAATTGTAGATCAAATCAAATTTTGCATATGTATAATCTATATAAATTATAGAAGTATAAGTTTAAAAATAAATATTTTTGGAAACCGCTTTCGAGCTTTGCGTTGTAATGACGAGGACGAAATTGTTTTAAGAGGGAAGTCTGTAACGACTTGCAAATTTATCACTTTGATAAATTATATTTATTTTTAAAATATTCAAATATACGCTTTTAACATATATTATGTTGTCTTGAGCAAAAAATAATGATAGTCTTTGTAACGACCCGGATTTTTAACGTATGTAATTGGGTGAATAACTGATTTTAAATTATTAGGATATTAATTTTGATTGGTTAAATAAATTAATTTTCTGATAGTTAAAATATTTGTATCTATAAATTGATTAAAAACTATATTCAAATTTTAAATAAAATTTCTGGATTTGATAAATTTTAGAGAAATACAAAACTCCACCTTTTAAAATTCAAGGTAGAATACATTTTTATATAAATGTAAATATAGACAAAACTTATGACGTTTAATAATATATACATAAGTATATAAATATACAAGTATATGAATGTATGCCATAGAAAAGTAATTTATATGAAAACATGTATAAATGTGTATGAGTATGTAAATGGTAGTGAGGAGTTAAATATACATTTGTAAAAATATTGCATGTGTATGTAAATGTTTATACGTGAATGTAAAAGTTTCATAATGACAAGTTTCAAAACATATGAGTATAGTATATTTATATATGTTTATATTAGGTAAGAAATATGTATATAAGCATGTGTATTTCAAAATGTGTAAAATAAATATTTATAAATGCAAGTATGGTAGGATAAATATGCATATGTGAACGTATGCATATCCATACATATACAAAGAAGCACAAACTTTTATAAATAAATAAAAGGACAAGGTAAAAGATAATTGGATATGTATGCTTAAGCTTTGATACCAAAATTTAAAATAAAAATATATGTATAAAGGTAAGAATAATTACATAAGTGGCTAATAGTTTGTTTGTAGTAACATAGCCTTGTGACTTAAATTTATGCTACATATCTTTGGTTAACAAAACAATTTTTTTTCTTTACAAGATAGCACTTCTGGCGCATTTAGTGAAGTGTTAAAGCTTAAAGAGGAGATTTCTTCATTGAATAATTAGGTCGTCAATCTCTCCACGACCAAGGATGAGGTGGCACGTGAAAATGAAAGGTTAAGTATCTCTTTGAAAGAAATCAAATCCATAATCACCAAGGAGGGAGGTGATGAACAAATCTCAGATAATAGAATCATAGCGCTTGCGATAACGCTTGAAGAGGTTGAAAAAGAGAGGAACAAGCTTATTGCCAAATGCCCCTCACTTGAGAAGAGTTACACTTCACTCGAGAAGAGATTGGAGAAGAAAATAATCTTTTTATAAAGGTGACAGATGTTAACCCGCCTTTTTGCAAGGCCATGGACAGGCGAGTTTAACTTAATCGACTGTACGTTCGTCAAGGCTGCTGTACGATGGATTCCATCGACTGGATGGATGGATGACGCAACGTGCTTGGGAGATGGAAATATGATGGATAAAGATGGATCAACTATAATTTGGGTCTAGGAAACATGGTTCGGCATGGTGGAGGTTCGGCATAAATGGTTCTTCTGGCATTCACGTTCGAATAGGATTCAAGAGTAATCGGCATACATAGAGCGTCTGTCATACATGAGTGGTTCAGCATTCCAAGAGCGTTCGGCATTTAGAAGCGCTCGGCATTAGAAATCGTTCGGCATGATGGGCGCTCGGCATTAGAAACTGTTCGGCATCAGACATGGTTCGACATGATGGAGGTTCGGCATTAAGGATCGTTCGGCATTGGATGTGTCGTTCGGCATGTGGAAACGTTCGGCATTGGATGGATCGTTCGGCATCCAGTAGCGCTCGACATCCAGTAGTGCTCGGCATCTAGGAGCACTCGGCATTTAGAAGCGCTTGGCATTAGAGATCATTCGGCATAATGGGCGCTCGACATTAGAAACTGTTCGGCATCAGACATGGTTCGGCATGATGGAGGTTCGGCATTAAGGATCGTTCAGCATTGGATCTGTCGTTAGGCATCTGGAGACGTCCGGAATTGGATGGATTATTCGACATCAGGGAGTGTGTGGCATACGAAGTGCGTTCAGCATGACAACCTTGTTCGACGTACGATTGCGTTCGGTATGGAATTTTGGTTCGGTATGGGCCGTTCGGCCCTGATGCGCTCTGGTTATTCAGAGAGCCCAACGACTACCTGGACGTGTCTATAAATAGAGCATGTAGGGCTTCAAGGAAGGGATCTTCTCTTCTGCTCTCTGACCTTCTATTTTCTAAGGCTGAGGCTAGTTTACAACTTCGTAACTGTAATCAATTGTTACAGCAATAAAAGTAAACTTCTGGAGCGGACTAGGCCGGAGTTAGCCGAACCACTATAAAAATTTGTTGTTCTTTACTGCTTAATTTCTATTTTGATTGTTCTTCACGTTATAACTCTCTACGTATACTCTATCTGTTATCTGTGACTGTTAGTTGGTACTTTCATCTACATTTGGGTGTTAGTGACCAATTTTGGAGCTAACACTTTGGTGCTTTCATTAAGAAGACAAGCACTCGGTAATTTTGGAGTTAGAAACTTGGATTCAAAGGAGCAGGTGGAGCATCCGTCTACATCACCAGAGAGGAAATGGAAGCGATGATGAAAAGATAGGAGGAGATGACGCATATTCTTCTCAGACAATTTGGACATTCGCGAACTACAGGTACTCAAGGTCTTGGAGCTGGACTAGAGGATCTTAACCAATAGGCTGATAGAGTGATTCAACGGGGAGCAGCCCCTAATTGGCAGACAGCTACCAATCTGGAAGGACCAAGGCTCGGGGGCCACCACCAGGAAATGCTAGACAAATTCATGGAGGGATTCCAGTTTGCACTACACAATAAGATGCTGACAGGAATGTAGGAGCGCAGGATGAAGAGTATGTATCAGAATTCCCTCGGGGACTTGGAGGGCAACCCTTGATGGACAATGCTGGATTAGCCGAGATTATCAGGCGAACTATGCATGGAGGTTTGACCAAAAGGGATCTGGAAGGAGTAAACAAGAGTCCGTTCACTCGTGAAATTAAGATAGCTCGGAATCCGCTAGATTTCAAGCTACCTAACGTGGAAACATACAATGGAAAAGCCGATCAAACAGATCACTTGATGAGATATACATGACACATGGAGGTGCTGGGGGCATCGGAAGAAGTTATGGCTCGATGTTTCCCTTTATTCTTAACGGACATAGCTGTTATGTGGTTCAGGCAGATGGAAGAAGGATCTATCGGGACAAGGACGGAGTTGGTAGACAGGTTTCTGAAGCAGTTTCGTGTACATATCAAAAGGCCAAAGAATGTAATGAGGCTGACATCGGTAAAACAAAGGACATACGAATCACTCAGGGTTTTCTTAACTCAGTTCAATGCAGAGGTTGCTCCGGTGGATCGGCCAGATCCATCGATGGTTTTGATGGCAGTAGTGTCAGGAGTTAGGGAGAATTTAGATTTCAAAGTGTCACTGATACGGGACCCTCCAATGGATCTCGGTGAATTCTTTCATGAAGCTGAGAGGTTCCTTCGGCAGGAAGATGCGTGCTCAGATATGAAGTTAAAGGAGGTGAACACGGCTGAGGATGGAGGGCCATCCAGCGGAGGCTTGGAGAAAGATAAAGGAAAACGAAAGCTGGATGACGAATTAAGAAAGGCTAGGAAGTGGTGGAGAGAGAAAAAATTCTCCACCTACACTGGATTGAACGAGATGCTGGAACGGATTTATTTGCAGACTCGGAATCGCCTTCCCTACTGAAGGTCGGCTAGGAGAGAACCCTTCGAGCATGAGAGGGCATCAGGAAAACACTGGCTCTTCCACGATTTGGACGGGCATGATACCAACAGCTTCATGCACTTAATGGACATAAATGAGGAGCACGTAAGGGATGGACAATTGCGACAATACGTCGAAGCTTGGAATGTAGCGTAGGGCAGGAGCAATCACCGTCTACCTCACACAGTGATGGTGCGAGGCACAGGAATGATGGTCGATTGGTTATCAATTGACTGTGATATTATGAAATAAGTAGCAAACTACATGCAAACGGCCAAGTAACTTACTCATGTACGGGGACGAAGATGGCCCCTAGGCATGCTCTGAGATGATGATAAACCGTGACGCTCTAGTTTGTGAAATCTGCTTTCTCTTTTTTAGCTTGGACATTTGCTTTTTGCTGGTTTGGTTTGAACTTCTGGTTTTGTTTGTTTCTTGGTTTGGATTTTTATTTGGATTATTGCTTTCTGGTTTGGATATTGGTTTGGATTTTTGATATGGACTTTTTGCTTACTGATTTAGTCTGGATTTTGGATTGGTTTTTGATTGGATTTTCATCTGGTTTTTGATAAACAGTCGTCGGGTATGGATTGTGCCCGACAAGGGGTAAGTCTCTTCGCCCAAACAAGGTGAATTGGCTTATTCAGGTCATCGAGTATGGACTATGCTCGGCAATGATCCGGAGAGACCAGGATTCGACCTAGGACTTAGGCCCCAAATTATCGGTCACTATTTCAGGTCGTCGAGTATGGACTATGCTCGACAAGGGTCCGGAGAGATCATGATTCGGCCTAGGACTTAGGCCCTGTATTATTAGTTATTATTTCAGGTCGTTGGGTATGGACTATACTCGATAAGGGTCCGGAGTGACCAGGATTCAGCTTAGGACTTAAGCCATGGAATTACTCAACGTTCAGAGACACTGGACCACGGTCGTCATGTGGAAATTGCGCTTGGCAAGAACCCGGAGAGGTTACGGATTCGGATATTGACCCGGAGAGGTCATGGATTCGGTTACCGGTTATTGGAGAAGGTTGGATTAAGACTCGGTTATCGAGTCTGGATGGATAAGGAATTGGCTATGGACTTTAAATATCAGATTCGGAATTATTCAAAACACACCTTCCGACAGCAAGGCATATTTTGGGCAGCAAGTGTTAACCCGCCTTTTTGCAAGGCCATGGACAGGTGGGTTTAACTTAATCGACTGCACGTTCGTCAAGGCTAGTGTACGCTGGATTCCGTCGATTGGATGGATGGATGACGCAACGTGCATGGGAGATGAAAATATGATTTGATAATGATGAATCTACTATAATTTGGGTCTAGGAAACATTGTTCGACGTGGTGGAGGTTCGGCACAAATGGTTGTCTGGCATTTAGTTCGAATAGCATTCAAGAGTACTCGGCATACATAGAGCATCCAGCATACATGAGTGGTTCGGCATTCAAGGAGCGCTCGACATTTAGAAGCGCTCGGCATTAGAGATCGTTCGGCATGATGGGCGCCTGGCATTAGAAACTGTTCGACATCATACATGGTTCGACATGATGGAGGTTCGATGTTAAGGATCGTTCGGCATTGGATGTGTCGTTCGGCATCTAGAGACGTTCGGCATTGGATGGATCGTTCGGCTAGCACTCGGCATCCAGTAGAGCTCGGCATCCAGGAGCGCTTGGCATACAGAAGCTCTCGGCATTAGAGATCGTTCGGCATGATGGGCGCTCGGCATTAGAAACTGTTCGGCATCAAACATGGTTCGGCATGATGGAGGTTCGGCATTAAGGATCGTTCGACATTGGATGTGTCGCTCGGCATCTGGAGACATTGGCATTGGATGGATCGTTCAGCATCAGAGAGCGTTTGGCATACAAAGTGCGTTTGGCATAACAACCTCGTTCGGCGTACGAGTACGTTCGGTATGGCATTTTGGTTCGGCATGGGCTGTTCGGCCCTAATGGGCTCTGGTTATTCAGAGAGCCCAACAACAACTACCTGGACGTCTATAAATAGAGCATGTAGGGCTTCAAGAAAGGGATCTTCTCTTCTGCTCTCCGACCTTCTATTTTCAAAGGCTGAGGCTAGTTTACAACTTTGTAACTGTAATCAATTGTTACAGCAATAAAAGTAAACTTCTAGAGTGGACGTAGGCCGGAGTTAGCCGAACAACTATTAAAATCTGTTGTTCTTTACTGCTTAATTTCTATTTTGACTGTTCTTCACTTTATAGCTCCCTACGTATACTCCATCTGTTACCTGTGACTGTTAGTTGGTGCTTTCATCTACATTTGGGCGTTAGTGATCAATTTTGGACCTAACAATAGACATTAAAAAAGATGCCAAACAAAAGTCTCACTTTCTTGGAGGACCTCTTGATGAGATTATCATAAATTCTTACAAAGATGCACTTCTCGTTGCCTACCAATAATGCAAAAAAACATTCAGATTTGGTTTCTATTCTTTAGATCCTAAGTTGGATGATAGATTTATGGCTAAATTCAAGGGGCTGGAATAGGAGTCTGAAGTACCCGAAAAAGAAGGAATAGATGCGGCCAGGTTATTAGCGTTTGACAATTTCCCAGTGGATGAGGAGACTGATTCAAAATATAGAGGAAAAAGAGAATGACAACGATGATGGTTTAAAGGGCGATGATAAGGATAATGATGACAACAATGGTGGCCATAGTGACGGCCCTGGGGGTGGTGGAGTTGGTCCTTTTAGGCCTTCAGAATATAATGACGGATATGGAGATGCCAATCCTAAATCGAGTGCACAAAATATAAGGGTGACTGAGACTGCTAATCTTCCCAAGATATCCCTTCTTAGGAAAGATGATGTTTCTCAGGGTGAAAGATCCAAAGATAAAGGGAAAGCACAATTGTCTTCCCTTCCAGTTTCTCAGGTATGGGTTTCAGATGTCTTAAGCTATTGAATGATTCTTAGTTAGTACATTGACTGTTTTAGACTAAGAGGGGAACAAAAACTATTGCGATCTAATATTTGAGTAGAGATAGGCAGAAATATATCACTTGAACAGAAAATTTAACAAACAAATAAAAGAGCATAATAAGCTATCAGAATAATACAAAAATCTTCTCAAAAAAAGTTCAAAGCTGAATGACATTAAGGACAGAGAGATTGCCCCCCGACTGAAGAAATTACGTTTTCATCGAGTTGAGCTCATAAAAGAAAATAATGAATTAACAACACTCTTTTGGATGCTGACTAAAGATAGAGACATTTTAGAAGAATTTTAATACGAGGCCTATTGTAGAGGGAAAATTTGTTGACTTTTTTTATTTAGGCAACTATAGTGGAGGCTTACCTATACGTTTCTACAAGAGATATGTGGCGACCCAACTTTTTCTCCATAGAAAGTCTCATCATCTTGAAGAAAGGAAGGGATAGAAAAGAGAAAAGAAAGAGAAGAAAGAAAGAACAACATCAGAATCTCAATAGCGGAATGAATAAATTATATTAATAACATAAGTATTACATAGTATTCAACAATTATCAGAGTTACACAGATAATACATCATATATTAGACAGTTGTAAACACATGTCTAGTTATTACAACTCAATACAATACAAAGAAACCATTCAGAGATACTAACACAGTGGAACACTATATACATTTACAGCGTTGAAGCCTCTTGCTCCATTGCTCCTCCATAATTCGTCAAAGCTAACCTGAATCTCTTGGCTACTCATAAAATTTGAGTACCTAAGATTTTAAGAAAACAGAAATAAACTCCGGGTCAGACATGGGTCTGGTATGAGTAATAGGTTAAGGTTGCTTAACTTTGAAAAAACCTTTGAAAACAAAAGGGTATCACGTAAGACTTCACACACATAAACATGGGTAAGTTTTTACCTTACGCTAACCAAAACATTTGATAGAAAATCCAGTGATATTATGATAGGGTCTAGGGTTTTCAAGTAAATAGAAAATAGCTGAAATTGTTACATTCATTAAATTCCAACTATTAGCCACAAAAGTGGGTAATAAAATCAAAACCGTAACGGTATGTAGGAAGAATGAGCTTCCATCAATGGCAGGGCTACTGGGGTACCGCCCGTCACAGTACGGGGCCTAGACCACCGTACCGAGGATTACTCCCAATCCCCTACAACACAAGGTCGGAACCATTCCTTACTGAACAGTTTTAAGCAAGACAACCCCGCAGTTGTGATCAGCAACCGCGCCGCACAGCCGAAATAAAAGGGACATCTAGACATGGGTAAATCTCGTCCTACTTGGGTATGACCCACTTAGCCTTGCTGCACCTCCCTGTTTTAGCCATTCCTGGTTGATTAGGCTTGAGGCTATGATTACCTTAATCAGGACACATCACTTAGAATGCACATCATCTACATGACGATGTTCTGAAAGCATTCAATCCATACAAGTTCGTTCTGGGTTCGAACGAAACCGAAGGCATTATCTCGTTACACTTATTTTGAATCACCTTTAGAGTTAATGACAATAACCCTTGGAGTTAATGACAATAACCCTTGCACTCTGAATCTTGATCTTCACTTGAGATTCACGACCTATCGTTAATTTGGATCGGTGTGGTTTTCGGATATCCTAATTTGGAAATCCTATCCCGGTCTCATCGAAATCCAAAATGCCATCTTTTAGGTCCAAGTTGTTTTACAGTTTAAAACAATTCAATTCTATTATCTATATACACACAGATAGATAATTCACAGATTCACCATAGATAATTCACATTATCATTACACATAGATAATATGCATTATCACTATAAACAGATAATCCATACAGTCATCACAAATAGATAATCCACATTATCATTATACTTTAACCAAAGCATCCATATCACACAATATTACTTATCTCATAACTGAGATCTTAAACCATTCAAGGCAAATCAATATCATGCATACATACATAAGCAAGGATTAATCACTATCTATAATTAACTTAAAATGAATTAAATTAATTACTTCCATCTCTAATTAATTTAAAGTGAATTAAATTAATTAATTCATTCGATAAATCCTGCTTACTAAACAATTAATTAATTACAAATTAATTAATTGATTATCCTCTAACTATTCACCTTTATTAATCATTCTTGATTAATTATCCTTTAATTACATTCAAGTAATTATCTTTAATTAATTTCACAAATTAATTATACTTAACCAAATACAGTAATTAACCTTTAATTACTTCATAAATAAATTAACCATAATTAATTACATTAATCCTTACTTAATTACATTAATTAATTACTCTTTAATCACTTATCATTGATTAATTAATCTTAATTAATCAACCCTTAATTACATCATTAATTATATAAATTAATGATCGCTAGTTAAATTTTAATTAATTATTCTATTTAAATTAATTACATTAAGTAAATAATCTTAAATTAAACCACATTTATTAATCACTTTTGATTAATCACATTCTGTGATATCCCGGAATTTTAGGCAATATCAATTTAATAATCTGAATTAAAAATTAAATTGATTTGATAATCTTTGTTAATAAGATTGGAATTAATTTAGTAATCCAATTAAAATAAACATTTAACTGATAATTTTAAATTTTTTAATGCTAATAAATTGCTTTCTATTTATAATGTATATAGAATATGTATATATTGCAAATAGATAAACCTTGTTTTAAATTTAATAAATAAATAAATCTTGTTTTCTAAATATATATATATCTTTGGTAAATTAGGAATTATGATTTTATTCAAAGTTAAACTTTTAAAAGTTATTGAATAAATAATATATGGTTTTAAATTGTTAAGATAAAAATTTAATTTGTTTAAATTGATTCTGAGTTTAAATTTAAATAAACTAACAATAAGGTTTATTTTGATTTCCTTTTTAAATATAGTGTGATAAAATAAGTAATTTATTAATAAAGAAACAATTACTTTTATAAATTATTTAAAGTTGTCAAATTTGTTATTTTCAAAATATAATAGTGTATTGTTTTAACAAATAGATTTTAAATAAAAATAGTTTGTTTTTCAAAACTGAATTATGTAGTTATATATGTATATATATATAACTTGATTTCAAAATTTAATTTTAGAATTTGATTTAAATTTGAATTTAAAAGCTTTGAAATTTAATGTATAAATATTTTTAATTGTTTTGGATTTTAAAATGTTTGTATAAACTTTTAATTTATAAATTGGATTTGTTCATTTCAAAATTATCTACATGTAAATAAGTATATATTTTAACTAATTAATTAAATACAAGCTTACATTTATTTTATAATTAACATCTAACTAAATACTAATTAACATTTAATAAATACTAATTACTTAAAAAAGACAAATGTATGTATATTAAGTTGTTTTAAACAAGTGTAAATAAATAAACAAGAGTTTTGACAAGTATCATGTTTTAATTTTATTTTTCTTTAATTTTTATTAAACCATAATTTAAATTATATAAACAAACATCTCTCATTCTTTTTCTTTTCCTAATCTCATTTGTAAACAAAGAAAATAAAAGCAATTCAAGAACAAGAGCAATGCTTGAAAATTTCATCTTCACTTTTAAACCTGTAATCCACTTCTAATATCAACCTGCACATCTTGAAGCATACAAACCATCTATAATTTTCATAAGCCTGTAATTTCATTTCCATATCAAACTCCTCAAGCTAGAAAGCAAATCATTTCCCTGTAAATCTTCAAAACCATGTAAATCTGTAGCATGCAAAGCAAGTTCAAATCAAAAAGCTGAACTCATCTTCAAAAATGCATAGCAAACCTGTAACTTTTGCAAACATGCAAGCAAACCTGTCACCATCTCAAAAAAAATCTGAAGCCTGCATTTCTTTAGAATCTGGAATTTAAGCAGCTGCATGCATGTAGTTCCTTTTAAAAAATCAAGTTTTTAAAGCTCCAGCAACTCAAGCTTTCATCAAGCAATTCAAGATTTAAAGCAAAGAAATTTTCTAGTTTTAAAAGTTCAAATCTTTTTTTCAAAATCATGGCTCTGTCTTCCAATTTAAACATGTGAGTAACATCTATTTTTTTCTGAACTTAAGAATGAATATGGTTGCATGTTATTTCTGTGATAAATATTGTAGTATGTATATATGAAAATGCAATCTGTTGTATGCATGTTTATTCCCATATGAATATTCTCTGTTTTTAATTTCTAGTTTCCTGTTTTGGATTTAAATTCGTTTCCTTTTCAAACAATTGTTGTTAGGACTTGGTTTACAAACAAAAGTTGTTTGATTTATTATGGATTAATGTTTAAAAACTTATTTAAGCTAAATTTCAAGTCTGAGTGTCTCTGGAATATAAAAAACAACAGTGAATGTTATGCAAAGTGAAAAACTCAAACTTTGTAAATTATGTATTCAGTATTATAAAGTGAAAACACAAAGCAAAACATGAATTTCAACACTAAAATCATAATTTATAGTTTGAGGAGGAGGGTGCAGTTCTGTGATGAATAGAAAATGGAAAATTGAAGGTTTCTGGTGATTTATTTGATTTCGGGGGTCGGGCTTTCTTCTGGTGATGGATGGGTGATCGATGAGTGGAGGAAAAATGGTAGAAGCGGAGGCAAATCAAAGTGGAAGTAGTGGTGGTGGAATTTCTCCTGTAACCCTAGTTTTAACTAGGCAACTTGATTGGGTCGGCATGGGCGGTAGGGGTGATCGAGTTCATCTAGGTTTTAGGAGTTGAAAGCTTGGTCGTAGACGAGACTGTGGCCGGTGATGCAGAATTACTGGTGGTCGGAGGGCCGCGGATGAAGCGTTAACAGGTTTGGTGGGGGTTGTTCTGTTCTATCCAGTTGTAAAATTTGAACTCGAATTCAAATTGGAGTTGTATGTGATCGATGTGATGATCAGAATGGAGTGAGGAGTTGTTCGTCGATGGGGGAAGATCATCGACGTTGATCGAAATTAATCAAGAACAGTGTGCAGGTGCACGGTGCTCATGTGTGGATGTTGTTGGTTGTTAGTTTGGGATGATGATTGTACTCGAGTTTGACTCGTGATTTTGGGTAGTTTCCTCGAAGATGGGATTGCTTTGTCTCGAAGCAGGAATTTGGGGTGGCTCGGGTTTGGTATTAGTGACAGGTTTTAAACTGAAACCTGTAATGTTTGTTATAAAAACTTTAACAAAGATTTTGGAATTTGAAATCAGTTTTAAAATAAAGTTTAAACCAGATTTTGAGATATGGATCCAAACAAACTTTTGTATCCTAGTTTGAAATTTAAGAATGTTTTTTTAAATAAAAATAAATTATTTTGAACAACTTTAATGAGTTAAAAGTAAAATTTTAAAATGTTTGTTTAAAAATTTCAAACTGAAGTTTTAAGATGAAAAGCAAAGGTTTAAACTAAATTCAAATCCAAGTTTAAATTCTGGAATTCAAATTTAAGTTTAAATCTCAATTTTGAAATAAATTAAGAGTTTAAACTTGAATTGTTAAATACTTTAAAAATGATTAAGTTGTTTGAATTTTTAAAATAAAGTTTAAAAATGTAAGTAGAGTTTAAAATCTAAAGATTTATCTGAATTCAAATTTAAATATGTATTCCAGTTTTGAATTGAAGGAAAGTTTTAAATTTAAAATGATTTAAATACTTTTGAATGTTAAGGGTGTAATTTAATTATGAATTTGGTTTTAAATCCTTTTAAACTTCTTTATTAATGGGTACATCTTTAACTTGTGAAATGAAAGGTTTTAGAAATGTGTTTTAAACTTTGTTAAAGATAATTTGTATTCATTTTAAATCTTAAATTTAAAATGATATTTGAAAGTAAATTTAAGTAAATTGATTTAAAATACTTTGTAAATTATAACTTGATCCTTATTAAAAACAAAGTTTGATCTTAAAGTAAATTAGAATTTAATGATTTGTAATTCATTAAATTTTTAAGGAATTAAATGGATAATTAATTTAATTCATGATTTGGATTAATTAATTAAATAAGTAACTAAGGTTTAAAATTAATTAATTAAGATTAATTGATTGAGGATAATTAATTTGTAATTAAGAATTATTAATTATAAAATTAATTAATAATTAGAGGTTAATTAATTAAGTAATTATGAATTAATTAAGTTATAGTTAACACTTAATTAATTAAATAATTAAAGGTTAATTAATTATATATTCAAGATTAATTAATTTGATATTGATAATGATTATGTAAGTTAATTACTTAAGAAAAGTAATTAAAGAATGGTTAATAGTTAATGATGGTCATTAACTTAAGATTATTTAACAATTAATTAATATGATCAATTTTAATAATTAATTAGGTTAATTAATTCAATATAATCATTTGTGAATTGGTTAAATATAATTACTTAATGGAAGTGATTAAAGAATTAATTACTTAATGTAATTAATTGAGTTTAATTAATTTTAATCACTGGATGATTTGATAATAATTATTTAATGAAATTAATGAAGTATAATTATTTAGAGAAGTAATTAATGATAATTACTAGATGTAATTAGTGGATGATGGTTTTAAAGTGAAAGTAATTTGGATTGACTTACTTTGTATAATTAATCAAAGGATTAATTAAAGAAATTAATTAAGGAGTAATTAATTTGATGAAGTAATTAAGGTAGTTAATTAGTGAATATGATTAATCAAAGGTGATTAATAATTATGGTTTAATTGAGAATTATTCCTTAATGTAATTAATTTCAATAAGTAATTAATTTAAATTTAATTGAGGATCATTAATTAATATAATTAATGATGTAATTACCCTTAATCACTTATTTAAATTAAGTGATTAAGGTTAATTAAGGTGGATAATTAGTGGATAATTGATTAATTAATTTGTAATTAGTTAATAGTTATGTAAGCAAGATTTATATTGATGTCAGTAATTAATTTAATTCACTTTAAATTAATTAGAGATGGAAGTAATTAATTTAATTCATTTTAAATTAATTATAGATGGTGTGATTGTAGATCATTGCTTATGTATGGATGATACTGGTTGCCTTGAATGGTTTGAAATCTCAGAAATGAGATAAGTAATGTTGTGTGACATGGATGCATTGGTTGCATTATGATGATAATATGGATTATCTATTTTTGATGATAATATGGATTATCTTTTGATAATGATAATAGGGATTATCTGTTGTGATGATAATGATGATTATCTATTGTGGTATGTGGATTATCTATCTGTGTGTATATAGATAATAGAATTGAATTGTTTTAAACTTTAAACAACTTGGACCTAAAAGATGGCGTTTTGGATTTCGATGAGACCGGGATCGGGTTTCCAGATTTGGATATCCGAAAACCAAATCGATCCAAATTAACGATAGGTTGTGAATCTCAAGTGAAGATGAAGATTCAGAGTGCAAGGGTTATTGTCGTCAACTCTGAGGGTGATTCCAAAATGAGTGTAACGAGGTAATGCCTTCGGTTTCGTTCGAACCTGGAACGAACTTGTAGGGATTAAATGCTTTCAGAACATCGTCAGCTGGACGATGAGCATTCTGAGAGATGTGTTCTCTAAAGGTAATCGTAGCCTCAAGCCTCATCAACCGGGAACGGCTAAAACAGGGGAGGTGCAGCAAGGCAAAGTGGGTCATGCCCAAGTAGGATGAGATTTTCCCCTGTCTAGAGGTCCCTTTTATTCGGCTTAGTGGGCAGTTGGATATGCGCACCAACTGCGGGGTTTTCTTGCTCGGGACTGTTCAATAAGGAATGGTTCCATCTTTGTGTTGCAGGGGATTGGGAGTAATCCTCGGTACGGTGATCTAGGCCACGTATGGCGACGGGCGGTACGCCAGTAGCCCTGCCATTGTATGGAATCCAAAATCCAATAAGTGCCATCGGTTTTGATTGTATTACCCACTTTTATGGTTAGTAGATGGAATTTAATCATGTAACAATTTCGGCTATTTCATATTTACTTGAAAACCCTAGACCTATTATAATATCACTGGATTTCCTATCGAATGTTTTGGCTAGCGTAAGGTAAAAACTTTTCCATGTTTACGTGTGGGAAGTCTTACGTGATACCTTTCTATTCAACGGTTTTTCAAAGTTAAGCAACTTTAACCTGTTACTCACACCTGACCCATGTTTGACACTGTGTTTATTTCTGTTTTTCTTAAACTCTTGGGTACTCAAATTTTTACGAGTAGCCAAGTGATTCAGGTTAGCTTTGACGAATTATGGAGGAGCAATGGAGTAGGAGGCTTCAGCGTGTAGATATATAGTGCTCCGCTATGTTTGCTATCTCTGTGTTTTCTCTGAGATGTATTGAGTTGGAATAACTAGACAGGTGTTTATAACTGTCTAGTATGTGATGTATAATCTGTGTAACTCTAATAATTGTTATATACTATGTAATACTTGTGTTATTAAATTAATTTATTAGTTCCGCCGTTGAGATTCTAATTTTGTTTCTTCTTTCTTCTCTTTCTTTCTATTTTCTATCCCTTTCTTTCTTATTAATGATGCGTCATTCTGTGGAGGTGAATGGTGGGTCGTTACACATTCAGTAATTAACTACCCTTAATTACTTCATCAAATAAATTAATTACTCGTTAATTAATTATATTTAATTAATACCTTAATTAATTATACAAAGTAGTTTAATCCAAATTACTTTGATTCTTAAATCATCTTCCATTAATTACATTTAGTAATTACCATTAATTACTTCACTGAGTAATTGCACTTCATTAATTACATTAAGTAATTATATGAACAAATCAATCAGTGATTAAATTAAATTAATTAAACTTAATTAGTTAACTTAACTAGTTACATTAAACTCAATTAATTACATTGAGTAATTAATTCCTTAACTACTTCCCTTAAGTAATTAGACTTAAACAATTCCAAATTGATTATCTTTAAATTAATTAATCTAATTAATTATTATAATTAATCACAATAATTAATTATTAAATAATCTCAAGTTTTTGACCTTCATTAACTACAAACAATTCTCTAATTACTTTTCTTAAGTAATTATACATACATTAATCAATATGAATTACAAATTGATTTATCTTTTAAAAATTCATTAATTAATCCTAATTATTCGATTAATTAAGTTTTAACTGTAACATAATTAATCTTTAAACTTACTTGATTAATTAACCTTTAATTATTAATTAATATTCCAATCTTATCTAATTAATAGTCCTTAATTAATTATTCCTAAATAATTAATCTTAAACCTTAATTAATTAATTTAAACCTTTAATTACTTATTTAATTAATCCAAATCATTAATTAGTTAAATAAGTTAATTATCCATTTTAATTACAAATCATTAAATCTTAATTATCTTAAAGATAAAACATTTTTCTTATTAATGATCAAATTATCATTAACAAAGCATTTAAAAACAATTTACTTTAAAATTTCAGTTTAAATCTAAGATTTAAAATCAATACAAATTAACTTTTAACAAAGTTTAAAAACCAAATTTAAAAACCTTTAAAATCACATGTTTAAAGAAATACTTGTCTTATAAAAGAAATTTAAAGGAATTTAAATCAAATTCATTCCAAATTCAAATCAATTTAAAATATACTTTAACCATTCAAAGTTGTTTAAAACAATTCAAATTCAAAAATTTCCTTTAATTTCAAAATTGGAATACAGATTAAATTTTATTCCAGATTAAACTTTGATTAAAAACTTTACTTTACAAATTAAAACTTCATTTTTTAATTCAAACCAAAATACACTTTAAACACTTAAAAGTTGTTCAAACCATTTAAATTCCAAAAACTTAAATCATTTTAAAACGAAGATTCAAACTAACTTAAATCCTGATTTAAACTCAGATTTAAAACTTGTTTTAAACTTTACTTTACATTTAAACTTCATTTTTAAATTTAAAAATAGAACAAGTTAAAAACCTATAACCAAACCTTACCCGAGCCATCACGTAAATGACTTCGAGTCCAAACCGAAACTGCTTCGAGCAAAAACCTAATTGCTTCGAGAAAAACTCGAGACTACTATTCTATCCAAACCAAAACTTCACCAGAATCCACAGTGCACCGTGCACATGCACGGCGCCTCCAACCATCTCCGGTCAGCACCACACCATCGAGCAAGACGGCGACCATCCTTTCACCAGAATCCGATGATCACATCGATGTTACAAACTCTAAATCAAATTCGAGTTTAAAAACCCAAACCTGGAACAAGATACAGGAAACACCAACTCACCTGGAAACGCCTCGTTCCCACATCTCCGGCCACCAGAGTGACAGCAATTCCGATCACACATTCGCCAACTACCATGCTATCATCACCCAAAATCTTGTTGAACTCGATCAACTCCAAATGCCGTGGTAATTAATTAACCAAGCCTAGTTAAAAACTAGGGTTCCAGACTCAAAACCTCAACCACCACCTTCATCATGCTCTGATCTTCTTCCTACCAACTTTCCTATTATCTACGATCACTCCACTATCATCACTAAAAATCACGACCTCTTTGATCATAAAGATCAACAGAAAATCCCAGTTTACCATTTCTAGTTCAAACAAGAACTGACACTTAACTCTTATTAATAAAATCTTAATTTTTAGTTTTAAAATTCATGTTTTGGTTCAAGGACTCAATTGATGTTCCTGAATTTATGAATTTAGAAGTTTGAATTTTTACTTTATACAAATTTTGCTCTATTGTTCCAGAGTCAATACAAACTTATTTCAATTTGAATAAATTTTAAACTATACTTTATCATGTAACAAACAAGTTTCATTTGAATCTTAACTTTGAACAGAGTCAATATCAAAAGGTTTGAATTTTTAAATCAAAACTGGAAAACTGAAAGGTATAAGTAGAGATTACTCTGAAGAAAGCAACATGCATACCATACATGAATATATACACAACAGATATCATACAATACAGATTCATTTCAAATTAATTAGCATGCAACCAAATTCACATACTTCAATTATTTTTTAAAGTCAGGGGTTTGTCTGTATCTGGTGATTGAGTTTTCATATCGACTAGGATTCCATGAGTGGAACCGATGGTTCAGCTTAGTCGAAGGATGGTTCTTAGAGATAGAGTTTGATGAAGCAGCTCTGGATTTGGTGGAACTTCTGAGTTTTTTTGGTATGGATCTGTTGAACCATATTTCTGGGATGTGTTGACCAGTTTGTGCTCATGTTCTTCATCAGTATTTTCTTCTACTCCAAATCAGAGTTGTGCAGCGGAAGCAAGGTGGCAGCTGTTTGAGAGTGGAAGCAACTGAAAGTTGTAGCGTTTTGGATTGGAAGGTTCCTACAGGATGTTTTTCAGGATCTGAGGCCAAATTGGTGAGTGCACCTGTTTTTCTTTTCCGGATAGGAGAAGTAAGTTCAGTCTTCTGTTGTTTGTGGAGTAGAGTTTGTGTTTTTGGTTTTGGTTGATCTTGAGGAGATCATTGTTAGGGTTGTTTTTGGTTCTTTTTGTTTCTAGAGGCGTCAGCAAGGGTTGGGCTGATCAGGAAGGATGTTGGTAGCCCAGGATCGTCCGAAGAATTTTTGTGGATAAAAGACGGAGGAATTTGGATTCCGGAGTCGGAGATTTAGTTTTGGTTAAGTTTTCTCTGATCGAAGGAGCTATAATTTTTGGTAAGACTGAGAAGCTAGCTCCGAGATGTTTTGGATCTTTTCTGTGTTCTTGTGAGGATAAGTGTTTGGTTTTCAGGATTGAATTGCCAGTTTGGATAACTGGGATTCGATATGTTTCACATATCTTTGAGGGAGTACGTGTATGATCTATCTCTGGTTTTGGAACTAGCAGTTCAGGAGTTTTGTTGTTGAGTCAAATTCATTAGTAGTCTGATATGCTGTATAGTTTTGTGGATCTAGATGAGTAGGAGCTCTGTAGCTTAGTAGTATTGCTTGTTTGGATTTTGTAAGAGCGAGTATACTGATATTTATACCTAGGAAACTCGAGGAAACTCTTTCCAGAATTTTGTCTGTATAATTAGATTGTTTGATTGGATGAATTGGTTGCTATGGCTGTTAGCATATCATTGATATATGCTTGTGTTTTAAAATTTAATCTTTAATGAGATTATTAAATTACCTTTGTTTCAAATTTCGAGGACGAAATTCTTTTAAGGGGGGAAGAATGTGATATCCTAGAAATTTAGGCAATATCAATTTAATAATCTGAATTAAAAATTAAATTGATTTGATAATCTTTGTTAATAAGATTGGAACTAATTTAATAATCCAATTAAAATAAATATTTAACAGATAGTTTTTATTTTTTAAAAGCTAATAAATTGTTTTCTATTTATAATGTATATAGAATATGTATATATTTTAAATAGATAAACCATGTTTTAAATTTAATAAATAAATAAATCTTGTTTTCTAAATATATATATCTTTGGTAAATTGGGAATTATGATTTTATTTCAAGTTAAATTTTTAAAAGTTATTGAATAAATAATATATGGTTTAAATTGTTAAGATAAAAATTTAATTTATTTAAATTGATTCTGAGTTTAAATTTAAATAAACTAACAATAAGGTTTATTTTGAATTCCTTTTTAAATATAGTGTGATAAAATAAGTAATTTATTAATAAAGAAACAATTTCTTTTATAAATTATTTAAAGTTATCAAATATGTTATTTTCAAAATATAATAATGTATTGTTTTTAACAAATAGATTTTAAATAAAAATAGTTTGTTTTTCAAAATTGAATCATGTAGTTATATATGTATATATATAACTTGGTTTCAAAATTTAATTTTAGAATATGATTTAAATTTGAATTTAAAAGCTTTAAAATTTAATGTATAAATATTTTTAATTGTTTTGGATTTTAAAATATTTATATAAACTTTTATTTTATAAATTGGATTTATTCATTTCAAAATTATCTACATGTAAATAAGTATATATTAACTAATTAATTAAATACAAGCTTACATTTATTTTATAATTAACATCTAACTAAATACTAATTAACATTTAGTAAATACTAATTACTTAAAAAAGACAAATGTATGTATATTAAGTTGTTTTAAACAAGTGCAAATAAATAAACAGGAGTTTTGACAAGTGTCTTGTTTTAATTTTATTTTTCTTTGATTTTTATTAAACCATAACTTAAGTTATATAAACAAACATCTCTCGTTCTTTTCTTTTCCTAATATCATTTATAAACAAAGAAAATAAAAGCAATTCAAGCACAAGAGCAAAGCTTGAAAATTTCATCTTCATTTTTAAACCTGTAATCCACTTCCAATATCAACCTGCACATCTTCAAGCATACAAACCATCAACAATTTTCATAAGCCTGTAATTTCATTTCCATATCAAACTCCTCAAGCTAGAAACCAAATCATTTCCCTGTAAATCTTCAAAACCCTGTAAATCTGTTGCATGTAAAGCAAGTTCAAATCAAAAATCTGAAATCATCTTCAAAATGCATAGCAAACCTGTAACTTTTGCAAACATGCAAGCAAACCTATCACCATCTCAAAAAAAAAAACCTGAAGCCTGCATTTCTTTAGAATCTGGAATTTAAGCAGCTGCAAGCATGTAGTTCCTTTTAAAAAATCAAGTTTTTAAAGCTCCGGCAACTCAAGCTTTCCTCAAGCAATTCAAGATTTAAAGCAAAGAAATTTTCTAGTTTTAAAAGTTCAAAGCTTTTTTTCAAAACCATGGCTCTGTCTTCCAATTTAAACAGGTGAGTAACATCTATTTTCTTTTTAAACATAAGAATGAATATGGTTGTATGTTATTTCTGTGATAAATATTGTAGTATGTATATATGAAAATGCAATCTGTTGTATGCATGTTTATTCCCATATGAACATTCACTGTTTTTAATTTCTAGTTTCCTGTTTTGGATTTAAATTCATTTCCTTTTCAAACAATTGTTGTTAGGACTTGGTTTACAAACAAAAATTGTTTGATTTATTATGGATTAATGTTTAAAACTAATTTAAGCTAAATTTCAAGTCTGAATGTCTCTGGAATATAAAAAAACAACAGTGAATGTTATACAAAGTGAAAAACTTAAACTTTGTTAATTATGAATTCAGTATTATAAAGTGAAAACACAAAGCAAAACATGAATTTCAACACTAAAATCATAATTTATAGTTTGAGGAGGAGGGTGTAGTTCTGTGATGAACAGAAAATGGAAAATTGGTGGTTTCTGGTGATCTATTTGATTTTGGGGGTCGGGCTTTCTTCCGGTGATGGATGGGTGATCGGTGAGTGGAGGAAAAATGGTAGAAGTGGAGGAAAATCACTGTGGAAGCAGTGGTGGTGGAATTTCTCCTGTAACCCTAGTTTTAACTAGGCAACTTGATTGGGTCGGCACGGGCTGTAGGGGTGATCGAGTTCATCTAGGTTTTAGGAGTTGAAAGCTTGGTCGTAGACGAGACTGTGGCCGGTGATGCAGAATTACTGGTGGTCGGAGGGCCGTAGATGAAGCGTTGACCGGTTTGGTGGGGGTTGTTCTGTTCTGTTCCAGGTTGTGAAATTTGAACTCGAATTCAAATTCGAGTTGTATGTGAGCGATGTGATGAGGAGTTGTTCTTCGATGGGGGAAGATCATCGACGTTGATCGGAATCAATCAAGAACAGTGTGCAGGTGCGCGGTGCTCATGTGTGGATGTTGTTGGTTGTTGGTCTGAGCTGAAGATTATACTTGAGTTTTACTCGTGATTTTGGGTAGTTTGCCCGAAGATAGGACTGATTTGTCTCGAAGCAGGAATTTGGGGTGGCTCGGGTTTGGTATTTGTGACAGGTTTTAAACTAAAACCTGTAATGTTTGTTATAAAAATTTTAAAACAGATTTTGGAAATTGTAATCAGTTTTAAAATAAAGTTTAAACCTGATTTTGAGATATGGATCCAAATAAACTTTTATATCCTAGTTTGAAATTTAAGAATGTTTTTTTTGAAAATAAAAATAAATTATTTTGAACAACTTTAATGAGTTAGAAGTAAAATTTTAAAATGTTTGTTTAAAAATTTCAAACTGAATTTTTAAGATGAAAAGAAAAGGTTTAAACTAAATTTAAATCCAAGTTTAAATTCTGGAATTCAAATTTAAGTTTAAATCTCAGTTATAAAATAAATTAAGACTTTAAACCTAAATTGTTAAATACTTTAAAAATGATTAAGTAGTTTGAATTTTTAAAATAAAGTTTAAAAATGTAAGTAGAGTTTTAAAATCTAAAGATTTATCTGAATTCAAATTTAAATATGTATTCCAGTTTTGAATTGAAGGAAAATTTTAAATTTAAAATGATTTAAATAATTTTGAATGTTAAGGGTGCAATTTAATTATGAATTTGGTTTTAAATCCTTTTAAACTTCTTTATTAATGGGTACATCCTTAACTTGTGAAATGAAAGGTTTTAGAAATGTGTTTTAAACTTTGTTAAAGATAATTTGTATTCATTTTAAATCTTAAATTTAAAATGATATTTGAAGGTAAATTTAAGTAAATTGATTTAAAATACTTTGTAAATGATAAACAAGAACAAAGTTTGATCTTAAAGTAAATTAGAATTTAATGATTTGCAATTCATTAAATTTTTAAGGAATTAAATGGATAATTAATATAACTCATGATTTGGATTAATTAATTAAGATTAATTAATTAAGGATAATTAATTTATAATTAAGAATTATTAATTAGAAAATTAATTAATAATTAGAGGTTAATTAATTAAGTAATTATGAAGTAATTAAGTTACAGTTAACACTTGATTAATTAAATAATTAAAGGTTAATTAATTAGATATTCAAGATTAATTAATTTGAAATTAATAATGATTAATGTAAGTTAATTACTTAAGAAAAGTAATTAAAGAATGGTTAATAGTTAATGATGGTCATTAACTTAAGATTATTTAATAATTGATTAATATGATTAATTTTAATAATTAATTAGGTTAATTAATTTAAGATAATCATTTGTGAATTGGTTAAATATAATTACTTAATGGAAGTAATTAAGGAATTAATTACTTAATTTAAATTAATTGAGTTTAATGTGATTAGTTTAGATTAATTAATTAAGTTTAATTAATTTTAATCACTGGATGATTTGATAATAATTACTTAATGAAATTAATGAAGTATAATTACTTAGTGAAGTAATTAGTGATAATTACTGGATGTAATTAGTGGATGATGGTTTAACAGTGAAAGTAATTTGGATTGAATTACTTTGTATAATTAATCAAAGGATTAATTAAAGAAATTAATTAAGGAGTAATTAATTTGATGGAGTAATTAAGGTAGTTAATTACTGAATATGATTAATCAAAGGCGATTAATAATTATGGTTTAATTGAGATTTATTACTTAATGTAATTAATTTAAATAAGTAATTAATTTAAATTTAATTAAGGGTCATTAACTAATATAATTAATTATGTAATTAAGATTGACTAATTAAGATTAATTAATCAATGATAAGTGATTAAGGGTAATTAATTAATGTAATTGATTAAGGATTAATGTAATTAATTATGGTTATTAAATTAATGAAGTAATTAAAGGTTATTTACTATTTTGGTTAAGAAAAATTAATTTGTGAAATTAATTAAAGGATAATTACTTGAATGTAATTAAAGGATAATTAATCAAGGGTGATCAATTAAGCTGGATAATTATAGGATAATTAATTTATTAATTTGTAATTAATTAATAGTTGTGTAAGCAAGATTTATATTGATGTAAGTAATTAATTTAATTCACTTTAAATTAATTAGAGATGGAAGTAATTAATTTAATTCATTTTAAATTAATTATAGATGGTGTGATTATAGATCATTGCTTATGTATGGATGATACTGGTTGCTTTGAATGGTTTGAAATCTCAGAAATGAGATAAGTAATGTTGTGTGATATGGATGCATTGGTTGCATTATGATGATAATATGGATTATCTATTTTTGATGATAATATGGATTATCTTTTGATAATGATAATAGGGATTATCTATTGTGATGATAATGATGATTATCTATTGTGGTATGTGGATAATCTATCTGTGTGTATATAGATAATAGAATTGAATTGTTTTAAACTTTAAACAACCTGGACCTAAAAGATGGCGTATTGGATTTCGTTGAGATCGGGATCGGGTTTCCAGATTTGGATATCCGAAAACCACATCGATCCAAATTAACGATAGGTCATGAAACTCAAGTGAAGATGAAGATTCAGAGTGCAAGGGTTATTGTCGTCAACTCTGAGGGTGATTCCAAAATGAGTGTAACGAGGTAATGCCTTCGGTTTCGTTCGAACCCGGAACGAACTTGTAGGGATTAAATGCTTTCAGAACATCGTCAGCTGGACGATGAGCATTCTGAGAGATGTGTTCTCTAAAGGCAATCATAGCCTCAAGCCTCATCAACCGAGAATGGCTAAAAAAGGGGAGGTGCAGCAAGGCTAAGTGGGTCATGCCCAAGTAGGACGAGATTTTCCCCTGTCTTATGTGTTTATGTGTGGGAAGTCTTATGTGATACCTTTCTTTTCAAAGGTTTTTCAAAGTTAAGAAACTTTAACCTGTTACTTACACCAGACCCATGTCTGACCCGGAGTTTATTTCTGTTTTTCTTAAACTCTTGGGTACTCAAATTTTTACGAGTAGCCAAGGGATTCAGGTTAGCTTTGGCGAATTATGGAGGAGCAATGGAGCAGGAGGCTTCAGCGTGTAGATATATAGTGTTCCGCTGTGTTTGGTATCTCTTTGTCTTCTCTGAGATGTATTGAGTTGTTATAACTAGACAGGTGTTTATAACTGTCTAGTATGTGATGTATAATCTGTGTAACTCTGATAATTATTGTATAATACGTAATACTTATGTTAATAATATAATTTATTCGTTCCGCTGTTGAGATTCTGATGTTGTTTCTTCTTTCTTCTCTTTCTTTCTTTCTCTTTTCTATCCCTTTCTTTCTTATTAGTGATGCGTCATTCTGTGGTGATGAATGAGGGGTCTTTACAGTGGTATCAGAGCGCTAGGTTGAGTGAATGCCTAGGCTTTGGAGTGATCTTTTCTTGAGAGAGCGTATTTGTAATTTTAAGTATATTTATATATATTTATCTATTTCTACCTATCTATTCGGTTAACTGTTTAGGTTTTCCAATATTAGATATAAAGGTAGATAAGGTAGTGGTGTGTGTAACACGATTACTACCATTGGTTGTAGTCTGATGTTTGAGGTTGGAAGTGTATCTGTCGAGACTATAGACCCAATACTGTCCCGAGTAAGTTGTGCAGAGTGTAAAGATTTCATCGATCTCTGAAGGAAACCTGTTGAGGTTCGGAGTTCATCTTTGAAGATTGGATAAGTTGAGTTTGGATCTGTCCGTTGGGCAGAAGCAAGTGATGGTATCTTGATACCTCAGGAAGTAGTAGCTGCGTGATGAGATGAAGTGACTATGGATTGTGTCCGAAGAAGTTTCTTTGGAACAAGTTTAGGGTAGTGTGTCTGCTTCGGTGTTCTGGCTGGGTTCAGCAGGATGTTCTGGTTGACTTTGAAGTCCGAGTTTCTTGAAGAACTTTGGATTAGGAAGTTTTTGGCATCTGTGTCGGCAATGCAGCTCGGCGAATTCTGTGTTGGCAGGAAGTTTTTTGGCTGAATAGTTTTTCTAAAGGTGGGGGTCAGAAGCAGCAGAGTGGATCTGTTTCTTCGATGGATTGGCTAGGCCAGTGTAAGCTGTTATGTTGGGAAAAGAGAGGACAGTTTTTTCTTTGGAAATTGGTCAGGGTTGAACGCAAAAGTGACCTGCGATAGTTGAGTGTTCTCTTGGGTTGTCAGAGATTTTTCGGATGTCTTCTGGGAAGTCAGGGGTTTGTCTGTATCTGGAGATTGAGTTTTTTTATCGACTAGGATTCCAATGGTGGAACCAGTGGTTCAGCTTAGTCGAAGGATGGTTCTTAGAGATAGAGTTTGATGAAGCGGCTCTGGATTCGGTGGAACTTTTGAGTTTTTTTGTTAAGGATCTGTTGAACCATATTTATAGGATGTGTTGACCAGTTTGTGCTCATGTTCTTCATCAGCATTTTCTTCTACTCCAATTAGAGTTGTGCAACGGAAGCAAGGTGGCAGCTGTTTGAGAGTGGAAGCAACTGAAAGTTGCAGTGTTTTGGATTGGAAAGTTCCTACAAGATGTTTTCAGGATCTGAGGCTAGATTGGTGAGTGCACCTGTTTTTCTTTTCCGGATAGGAGAAGTAAGTTTAGTCTTCTGTTGTTTGTGGAGTAGAGTTTGTGTTCTTGGTTTTGGTTGATCTTGAGGAGATCATCGTGCAGGGTTGTTTTTGGTTCTGTTGGTTTCTAGAGGCATCAGCAAGGGTTGGGCTGATCAGGAAGGATGTTGGTAGCCCAGGATCATCCGAAGAATTTTTGTGGATAAGAGACGGAGGAATTTGGATTCCGGAGTTGGAGGTTTGGTTTTGGTTAAGTTTTCTCTGATCGAAGGAGCTATAAGTTTTGGTTAGACCGAGAAGCTAGCTCCGAGATGTTTTGGATCTTTTCTGTTTTCTTATGAGGATAAGTGTTTGGTTTTCAGGATTGAATTGCCAGTTTGGATAACTGGGATTCGATATGTTTCACGTATTTCTGAAGGAGTACGTGTATGATCTATCTCTGGTTTTGAAACCAGCAGTTCAGGAGTTTTGTTGTTTAGTCAGACTCGTTTGTAGTCTGATATGCTGTCTAGTTTTGTGGATCTAGATGAGTAAGAGCTCTATGGCTTAGTAGTATTGCTTGTTTGGATTTTGTAAGAGCGAGTATCCCGATATTTATACCTGGGAAACTTGAGGAAACTCT
This sequence comes from Allium cepa, assembly GCA_030765085.1. Lineage (NCBI taxonomy): Eukaryota > Viridiplantae > Streptophyta > Magnoliopsida > Asparagales > Amaryllidaceae > Allium > Allium cepa. The sequence goes on along the minus strand of CM060940.1, from coordinate 209,341,132 downwards.
TTCCAGAATTTTGTCTGGATAGTTAGATTGTTTGATTGGATGAATTGGTTGCTATGGTTGTTAGCATATCATTGATATATACTTGTGTTTTAAAATTAAATCTTTAATGAGATTATTAAATTACCTTTGTTTTAAATTTCGGGAACGAAATTCTTTTAAGGGGGGAGGAATGTGATATCCCGGAATTTAGGCAATATCAATTTAATAATCTGAATTAAAAATTAAATTGATTTGATAATCTTTGTTAATAAGATTGTAATTAATTTAATAATCCAATTAAAACAAATATTTAACTGATAGTTTTTATTTTTTAAAATCGAATAAATTGTTTTCTATTTATAATGTGTATAGAATATGTATATATTGTAAATAGATAAAGCTTGTTTTAAATTTAATAAATAAATAAATCTTGTTTTCTAAATATATATATATATCTTTGGTAAATTGGAAATTCTGATTTTATTTAAAGTTAAACTTTTAAAAGTTATTGAATAAATAATATATGGTTTCAAATTGTTAAGATAAAAATTTAATTTGTTTAAATTGATTCTGAGTTTAGATTTAAATAAACTAACAATAAGTTTTATTTTGAGTTCCTTTTTAAATATAGTGTGATAAAATAAGTAATTAATTAATAAAGAAACAATTTCTTGTATAAATTATTTAAAGTTATCAAATTTGTTATTTTCAAAATATAATAATGTATTGTTTTTAACAAATAGATTTTAAATAAAAATAGTTTTTTTTCAAAATTGAATCATGAAGTTATATATGTATATACATAACTTGATTTCAAAATTTAATTCTAGAATATGATTTAAATTTGAATTTAAAAGCTTTGAAATTTAATGTATAAATATTTTTAATTGTTTTGGGTTTTAAAATATTTTTATAAACTTTTATTTTATAAATTGGATTTATTCATTTCAAAATTATCTACTTGTAAATAAGTATATATTAACTAACTAATTAAATACAAGCTTACAATTATTTTATAATTAACATCTAACTAAATACTAATTAACATTTAATAAATACTAATTACTTAAAAAAGACAAATGTATGTATATTAAGTTGTTTTAAACAAGTGTAAATAAATAAACAAGAGTTTTGACAAGTATCATGTTTTATTTTTATTTTTCTTTGATTTTTATTAAACCATAATTTAAATTATATAAACAAACATCTCTCATTCTTTTTCTTTTCCTAATCTCATTTGTAAACAAAGAAAATAAAAGCAATTCAAGAACAAGAGCAAAGCTTGAAAATTTCATCTTCACTTTTAAACCTGTAATCCACTTCTAATATCAACCTGCACATCTAGAAGCATACAAACCATCTATAATTTTCATAAGCCTGTAATTTCATTTCCATATCAAACTCCTCAAGCTAGAAAGCAAATCATTTCCCTGTAAATCTTCAAAACCTTGTAAATCTGTAGCATGCAAAGCAAAGTCAAATCAAAAATCTAAACTCATCTTCAAAAATGCATAGCAAACCTGTAACTTTTGCAAACATGCAAGCAAACCTGTCACCATCTCAAAAAAAAATCTGAAGCCTGCATTTCTTTAGAATCTGGAATTTAAGCAGCTGCATGCATGTAGTTCCTTTTAAAAAATCAAGTTTTTAAAGCTCCAGCAAATCAAGCTTTCATCAAGTAATTCAAGATTTAAAGCAAAGAAATTTTCCAGTTTTAAATGTTCAAAGTTTTTTTTCAAAATCATGGCTCTGTCTTCCAATTTAAACAGGTGAGTAACATCTACTTTTTTTAAACTTAAGAATGAATATGGTTTCATGTTATTTCTATGATAAATATTGTAGTATGTATATATGAAAATGCAATCTGCTGTATGCATGTTTATTCCCATATGAATATTTTCTGTTTTTAATTTCTAGTTTCCTGTTTTGGATTTAAATTCGTTTCCTTTTCAAACAATTGTTGTTAGGACTTGGTTTACAAACAAAAGTTGTTTGATTTATTATGGATTAATGTTTAAAACTTATTTAAGCTAAATTTCAAGTCTGAGTGTCTTTGGAATATAAAAAAAACAACAGTGAATGTTATACAAAGTGAAAAACTCAAACTTTGTAAATTATGAATTCAGTATTATAAAGTGAAAACACAAAGCAAAACATGAATTTCAACAATAAAATCATAATTTATAGCCTGAGGAGGAGGGTGCAGTTCTGTGATGAACAAAAAATGGAAAATTGGTGGTTTCTGGTGATCTATTTTATTTTGGGGTTCGGGCTTTCTTCTGTTGATGGATGGATGATCGGTGAGTGGAGGAAAAATGGTAGAAGCGGAGGAAAATCACTGTTGAAGCAGTGGTGGTGGAATTTCTCCTGTAACCTTAGTTTTAACTAGGCAACTTGATTGGGTCGGCAGGGGCTGTAGGGGTGATCGAGTTCATCTAGGTTTTAGGAGTTGAAAGCTTGGTCGTAGACGAGACTGTGGCCGGTGATGTAGAATTACTGGTGGTCGGAGGGCCGTGGATGAAGCGTTGATAGGCTTGGTGGGGGTTGTTCTGTTCTATTCCAGGTTGTAAAGTTTAACTCGAATTAAAATTCGAGTTGTATGTGAGCGATGTGATGATCGGAATGGGGTGAGGAGTTGTTCGTCGATGGGGGAAGATCGTCGACGTTGATCGGATCAATCAAGAACAGTGTGCAGGTGTACGGTGTGCTCATATATGAATGCTGTTGGTTGTTGGTTTGAGATGAATATTGTACTCGAGTTTTACTCGTGATTTGGGGTAGTTTGCTCGAAGATGGGATTGATTTCTCTTGAAGAAGGGATTTGGGGCAGCTCGGGTTTGGTATTTGTGACAGGTTTTAAACTGAAACCTGTAATGTTTGTTATAAAAATTATAAAACAGATTTTGGAATTTGAAATCAGTTTTAAAATAAAGTTTAAACCAGATTTGAGATATGGATCCAAATAAAATTTGTATCCTAGTTTGAAATTTAAGAAAGTTTTTTTAAAATAAAAATAAATTATTTTGAACAAATTTAATGAGTTAAAAGTAAAATTTTAAAATGTTTGTTTAAAAATTTCAAACTGAAGTTTTCAGATGAAAAGAAAAGGTTTATACTAAATTTAAATCCATGTTTAAATTCTGGAATTCAAATTTAAGTTTAAATCTCAGTTTTAAAATAAATTAAGACTTTAAACTTGAATTGTTAAATACTTTAAAAATGATTAAGTAGTTTGAATTTTTAAAACAAAGTTTAAAAATGTAAGTAGAGTTTAAAAACTAAAGATTTATCTGAATTCAAATTTAAATATGTATTCCAGTTTTGAATTTAAGGAAAGTTATAAATTTAAAATGATTTATATAATTTTTAATGTTAAGGGTGTAATTTAATTATGAATTTGGTTTTAAATCCTTTTAAACTTCTTTAAATGGGTACATCTTTAACTTGTGAAATGAAAGGTTTTAGAAATGTGTTTTAAACTTTGTTAAAGATAATTTGTGTTCATTTTAAATCTTAAATTTAAAATGATATTTGAAAGTAAATTTGAGTAAATTGATTTAGAATACTTTGTAAATGATAACTTGATCCTTATTAAGAACAAAGTTTGATCTTAAAGTAAATTAGAATTTAATGATTTGTAATTCATTAAATTTTTAACGAATTAAATGGATAACTTATTTAATTCATGATTTGGATTAATTAAATAAGTAATTAAGGTTTAAAATTAATTAATTAATATTACTTAATTAAGGATAATTAATTTGTAATTAAGAATCATTAATTAGAAAATTAATTAATAATTAGAGGTTAATTAATTAAGTAATTATGAATTAATTAAGTTACAGTTAACACGTAATTAATTAAATAATTAAAGGTTAATTAATTAGATATTCAAGATTAATTAATTTGAAATTAATAATGATTAATGTAAGTTAATTACTTATGAAAAGTAATTAAAGAATGGTTAGTAGTTAATGATGGTCATTAACTTACGTTTATTTGACAATTAATTAATATGATTAATTTTAATAATTAATTAGGTTAATTAATTTAAGATAATCATTTGTGAATTGGTTATATATAAATACTTAATGGAAGTATTTAAGGAATTAATTACTTAATGTAATTAATTGAGTTTAATGTGATTAGTTTAGATTAATTAATTAAGTTTAATTAATTTTATTCACTGGATGATTTGATAATAATTACTTAATGAAATTAATGAAGTATAATTACTTAGTGAAGTAATTAATGATAATCACTGGATGCAATTAGTGGATGATGGTTTAATAGTGAAAGTAATTTGGATTGAATTACTTTGTATAATTAATCAAAGGAGTAAGTAAAGAAATTAATTAAGGAGTAATTAATTTGATGAAGTAATTAAGGTAGTTAATTACTAAATATGATTAATCAAAGGTGATTAATAATTACGGTTTAATTGAGATTTATTACTTAATGTAATTTATTTAAATAAGTAATTAATTTAAATTTAATTGAGGATCATTAATTAATATAATTAATGATGTAATTAAGATTGATTAATTAAGATTAATTAATCAATGATATGTGATTGAGGGTAATTAATTAATGTAATTGATTAAGGATTAATGTAATTAATTACGGTTAATTAATTAATGAAGTAATTAAAGGTTAGTTACTGTTTTGGTTAAGAATAATTAATTTGTGAAATTAATTAAAGGATAATTACTTGAATGTAATTAAAGGATAATTAATCAAGGGTGATTAATTAAGGTGGATAATTAGAGGATAATTAATTAATTAATTTGTAATTAATTAATAGTTATGTAAGCAAGATTTATATTGATGTAAGTAATTAATTTAATTCACAATAAATTATTTGGAGATGGAAGTAATTAATTTAATTCATTTTAAATTAATTATAGACGGTGTGATCATTGCTTATGTATGGATGATACTGGTTGCCTTGAATGGTTTGAAATCTCAGAAATGAGATAAGTAATGTGGTGTGATATGGATGCATTGGTTGCATTATGATGATAATAAGGATTATCTATTTTTGATGATAATGTGGATTATCTTTTAATAATGATAATAGGGATTATCTGTTGTGATGATAATGATGATTATCTATTGTGTTATGTGGATTATCTATCTGTGTGCATATAGATAATAAAATTGAATTGTTTTAAACTTTAAACAACTTGGACCTAAAAGATGGCGTTTTCGATTTCGATGAGACCAGGATCGGGTTTCCATATTTGAATATCCGAAAACCACATCGATCCAAATTAACGATTGGTCATGAATCTCAAGTGAAGCTGAAGATTCAGAATGCAAACGTTATTGTCGTTAACTCTGAGAGTGATTCCAAAATGAATGTAACGAGGTAATGCCTTCGGTTTCGTTCGAACCCGGAACGAACTTGTATGGATTGAATGCTTTCAGAACATCGTCAGGTGGACGATGAGCATTCTAAGAGACGTGTTCCCTAAAGGTAATCATAGTCTCGAGCATCATCAACCGAGAATGGCTAAAACAAGGGAGGTGCAGCAAGGCTAAGTGGGTCATGCCCAAGTAGGACGAGATTTTCCCCTGTCTAGAGGTCCCTTTTATTCGGCTTAGTGGGCAGTTGGATATGCGCACCAATTGCGGGGTTGTCTTGTTCGAGACTGTTCAGTAAGGAATGGTTCCAGCTTTATGTTGGAGGGGATTGGGAGAAATCCTCAGTACGGTGATCTAGGCCACGTACTGTGACGGGCGGTACTCTAGTAGCCCTGCCATTGTATGGAATCCAAAATCCAATAAGTGTCATCGGTTTTGATTGTATTACCCACTTTTATGGCTAGTGGCTGGAATTTAATCATGTAACAATTTCGGCTATTTCATATTTACTTGAAAACCCTAGACCTATTATAATATCACTGGATTTCCTATCAAATATTTTGGTTAGCGTAAGGTAAAAACTTTTCCATGTTTATCTGTGGGAAGTCTTACGTAATACCTTTCTTTTCAAAAGTTTTTCAAAGTTAAGCAACTTTAACCTGTTACTCACAACAGACCCATGTCTGACCCGCAGTTTATTTCTGTTTTTCTTAAACTCATGGGTACTCAAATTTTTACGAGTAGCTAAGGGTTCAGGTTAGCTTTGACGAATTATGGAGGAGCAATGGAGCAGGAGGCTTCAACGTGTAGATATATAGTGTTCCGCTGTGTTTGGTATCTCTGTGTTTTCTCTGAGATGTATTGAGTCGTAATAACTAGACAGGTGTTTATAATTGTCTAGTATGTGATGTATAATCTATGTAACTCTGATAATTGTTGTATACTATGTAATACTTATGTTATTAATATAATTTATTAGTTCTGCTATTGAGATTCTGATGTTGTTTCTTCTTTCTTCTCTTCCTTTCTCTTTTCTATCCCTTTCTTTCTTATTAATGATGCGTCATTCTGTGGAGATGAATGGTGGGTCGTTACACATTGAGTAATTAACTACCCTTAATTACTTCATCAAGTAAATTAATTACTCCTTTATTAATTATCTTTAATTAATCCCTTGATTAATTATACAAAGTAATTTAATCCAAATTACTTTCATTCTTAAACCATCTTCCATTAATTACATTTAGTAATTACCATTAATTACTTCACTGAGTAATTACACTTCATTAATTACATAAAGTAGTTAAATTAAAAAATCAATCAGTGATTAAGTTAAATTAATTAAACTTAATTAGTTAACTTAACCAGTTACATTAAACTCAATTAATTACTTTGGGTAATTACTTCCCTTAAGTAAATTCCAAATTGATTATCTTTAAATTAATTAATCAAATTAATTATTATAATTAATCACATTAAATAATTGTTAAATAATCTCAAGTTAATGACCTTCATTAACTACTAACAATTCTTTAATTACTTTTCTTAAGTAATTATACTTACATTAATCAATATGAATTACAAATTTATTTATCTTCTAAAAATTCATTAATTAATCCTAATTATTCAATTAATTAAGTTTTAACTGTAATATAATTAATCTTTAAACTTACTTGATTAATTAACCTTTAATTATTAATTAATATTTTAATCTTATGTAATTAATAGTCCTTAATTAATTATTCCTAAATAATTAATCTTAAACCTTAATTAGTTAATTTAAACCTTTTACTACTTATTTAATTAATTCAAATCATTAATTAATCAATTAATTATCCATTTTAATTGCAAATCATTAAATCTTAATTATCTTAAAGATAAAACATTTTTCCTATTAATGAACAAATTATCATTAACAAAGCATTTAAAAACAATTTACTTTAAAATTTCATTTTAAATCTAAGATTTAAAATGAATACAAATTAACTTTTAACAAAATTTAAAAACCTTTAAAATCACATGTTTAAAGAAATACTTGTCTTACAAAAGAAATTTAAAGGAATTTAAATCAAATTCATTCCAAATTCAAATCAATTTAAAATATACTTTAACCATTCAAAGTTGTTTAAAACAATTCAAGTTCAAAAACCTATTTAATTTCAAAACTGGAATACATATTAAATTTTATTCCAGATTAAACTTTGATAAAAACTTTATTTACAATTTAAAATTTCATTTTTAAATTCAAACCAAAATACACTTTAAACACTTAAAAGTTGTTAAAACCATTTAAATTCCAAAAACTTAAATCATTTTAAAACTAGGATTCAAACTAACTTAAATCCATATTTAAACTCAGATTTAAATCTTGTTTTAAACTTTACTTTACATTTGAACTTCATTCTTAAATTTAAAAATAGAACAGGTTAAAAACCTGTAACCAAACATTACCCGAGCCATCACGTAAATGACTTCGAGCCCAAACCCAAACTGCATCGAGCAAAAACCTAGTTACTTCGAGAAAAACTCGAGACTACTATTCTATCCAAATCAAAACTTCACCAGAATCCACAGTGCACCGTGCACATGCATGGTGCCACCCACCATCTCCGGTCAGCACCACACCATCGAGCAAGACGGCGACCATCCTCTCACCAGAATCCTATCATCACATCGATGTTGCAAACTCGAAATCAAATTCGAGTTTAAAAACCCAAACCAAGAACATGATACAGGAAACACCACCTCACTTGGAAACGCCTCGTTCCCACATCTCCGGCCACTAGAGTGACAGCAACTCCGACCACACATTCGCTAACTACCATGCTATCATCACCCAAAATCTTGTTGAACTCGATCAACTCCAAATGCCGTAGTGATTAATTAACTATGCCTAGTTAAGAACTAGGGTTGCAGACTCAAAACCTCAACCACCACCTTCACCATGCTCTGATCTTCTTCCTACCAACTTTCCTATCATCTACGATCACTCCACTATCATCACTGAAAATCCCGACCTCTTCGATCATAAAGATCACCAGAAAATCCAGTTTACCCTTTCCAGTTCAAACTAGAATTGCACTTAACTCCTATTACTAAAATCTTGATTTTAGTTTAAAATTCATGTTTTAGTTCAAGGATTCAATTGATGTTCCTGAATTTATGAATTTAGAAGTTTGAATTCTTACTTTATACAAATTTTGCTCTGTTGTTCCAGAGTCAATACAAACTTATTTCAATTTGAATAAATTTTAAACCATACTTTATCATGTAACAAACAAGTTTCATTTGAATCTTAACTTTGAACATAGTCAATATCAAAAGGTTTGAATTTTTAAATCAAAACTGGAAAAATGAAAGGTATAAGTAGAGAGTACTCTGAAGAAAGCAACATGCATACCATACATGTATATACACAGCAGATATCATACAATACATATTCATTTCAAATTAACTAGCATGCAACCAAATTTACATACTTAATTTTTTAAAAAAGTGAAGTTACTCATCAGAATTTAAGAAGGAAGACGGGGCCTTCATTTTGAAAAACAGCTTTTGATGCTTTTTAAAACTTGAGTGCTGAAATGCCTATGACTGAGTTAAAACTTGAATTGCTTGTTTGAAAACATTAGTGCTTGATTTGTAAGCTGCATGCATTAGATCTTTCTTCAGATTTCATTATGGAAATGTTACAGGCTTGCTCTTTAAAATGTACAGGTTTGCTCCAGATTTGAAATAGTTTCAGGGTTTTAGATTTGCATTATGACTTGATTTGTTTTTTAGATGGGAGGATTTCTGGTTTTGATTCTCAGATTTGTTTTAGAGTTAATGAGTTTCAACTGAGAATTTTTCTTAGTTCAGAAATGAAAATGAGAAAAAGAAAAAGAGAAAGGAAAAAGGCAAATGCTTATATAAACTGAAATGATTAAAAAATAAAAAAAAAACAAAAAAAAAAACTAAATTTAATGACACTTGTCATCTCCCTTAATTAACTTTTTAACATGTGTGCTTACATTGATTTACTGACTTACTTTTGCGATTTTATATGCAAAATAAATTTATAAATGTGAATAAAGCTTTTATTAATTAATTTCATAATAACTAAATACTTATTTTAATTTATATAAATAAGAATCCTTCTTAAAGAAATAGAATACAAACTACATTTATACAAAATCATTTATGTCGTACTTTTAAATCCAAAACCTATATATTAAGATATATATATATCCACTCTTTTGAAATCCAAATATAAATTTAATTCAATTTTTAAATACAATTTAAAATCAATTTATAAATCAATTGATATATATTTTTAAACAACTACCGTTTCAATTTGAAAACAATATTCTACTTAAAATCTATATTTACATATATATATAACATTATTATTATTGTTCGAAAATAACTCATTTATCAAATTAAAATAATTTATAAAAGAAATTATCTCTTTATTAATAAATTACTTATATTATCAAGCTATATTTAAAAAGAAATAAAACAAACATTTTGTTAATTAATTTTAAATTAACCTTAAGCCAAATCATTTTAAACAATTTACCTTAACAATTTAAAACCATATAGTTATTTATTTAATAGCTTTGAAAAGCTTTATGTCAAATTTAAATCAAAATTTCCAAATTACCAAAATATATATTAGATTTTGAAAACAAGATTTTGTTTATTAAATTCAAACCAAGCTTTTCTATTTACAATATATATATATATATATATATATATATATATATTATAAAAAAAACATTTTATTAGCTTTTTAAAAGATAAACTTCACCTATTAAATATTTATTTAATTAGATTATTAAAACAATTCAAATTTTATTAAAAAAATTATCAAATCATTTTAATTTTTAATACAAATTATTAAATTGATATTGCCCAAAATTCCGGGTCATCACATTCCTCCCCCTTAAAAGAATTTCGTCCCTGAAATTTAAAAACAAAGGTAATTTAATAATCTCATTAAAGATTTTAATTTAAACCACAAACATATACTATCAACCATATGCTAAAAACCATAGCAACCAATTCACTCAAATAAACAAATCCAACTATTCAGACAAAATTCTGGATAGAATTTCCTAGAGTTTCCCAAGTATGTATACCGGGATACTCGCTTTACAGAATCCAAACAATCAATATTACTAATCTACGGAGTCCTTGCTCATCTAGATGTACAAAACTAAACATGATATTAGACCACAGACAACTCTGACTTAACAACCAAATCTCCTGAGCTGCTGGTTCTACAACCAGAGATGGATCATACACGTACTCCCTCAAAGATACGTGAAACATATTGAATTCTAGTTATCCAAACTAGCAATTCAATTCTGTAGACCAAACACTTATTCTCACAAGAAAACAGAAAAGCTCCAAAATACCTCGGAGCTAGCTTCCCAGCCTTACCCAAAACTTATAGCTCCTTTCATCGAAGAAATCTTATCCAAAATCAAATCTCCGACTCCGGAATCCAAATTCCTTTGTCTCTTATCCACAAAACTCTTCGGACGATCCTGGGCTGACTACATCCTTCCTGATCAGCTCAACCTTCGTTGATGCCTCTATAAACAAACTAGACCAAAAACAACCCATCAAAAATGATCTCCTCAAGATCAACAAATGATCAAGAACACCAACTTTACTCTACAAACATCAGAAGACTAAACTTACTTCTCTTGTCCGGAAAAGACAAGACAAATTAACTCCCAAACTACTTCCGTTGCACAACTCTGATCTGAAGTACATAACAATGCTGATGATGAACACAAACACAAACTGGACAACCCATCCCAGAAATATGGTTCAACAGATCCATAAAGAAAAAACTTAGAAGTTCTACAAAACCTGCGCTGCTTTACCAAACCCTCTCTCTAGGAACCATCCTTCAACTAGGCTGAACCATCGGAAATCACTCCTGGAATCCAAGTTGATAAGAATACTCAATCTCCAGATGCGGACAAACCTCTGACTTCCCTGAAGACATCCGAAAAAATCTCAGATAACTCAAGAGAACACTCAAACTATTGCAAGTCACTTTTGCGATCAACCCAACCTAATTCTAAAGAAACTGTTCACTCTTTACCAATCAGAACAGCTTACACTAATCTAACCAATCCATCAAAGAAAAGAATCGACTATGCTGCTTCTGAACTCCTCTTCCAGAAAACTGCTAAGCCAAAAGACCTCCTTGCCAGCACATAGAACACTCCGAGCTACACTGCTGAACAGACGCCAAAGAATTCCTTATCCAAAGCTCTTCGAGAAACTCGGACCTCAAACCAAACAGAAACATCCTACTGAACTCAGCCACGTCACCAAAGCAGACACACTTCCTTAAACTTGTTCCAAAGAAAACATCTTCAGGAACATCCATAGTCACTGCATCTCATCACACAGCTACTACTTCCTGAGGTTGCCAAGATACCATCACTTGCTTTTGCACAACCGACGGATCCAAACTCTACTCATCCAAGTTCAAAGATGGACTCCGAACCTTTAAAAGGTTTCCTTCAAAGATCGATGAAATCCTTATACCACAACAAAGCTTGCTCAAGATGTTATTGGGTCTACAGTCTCGACAGATCCACTTCCAACCTCAAACATTCAAACTCCAACCATTGATAGTCGTGTCACACACACCACAACCCCATCTACCTTTATAACTTTTGTTGGAAAACCCGAACAGGTCACCCAACAAATAGGTAGAAATATATATATATATATATATATATATATATATATATATGCAAATTACAAGTACGCTCTCTCAAGATAGAAAATCACTCCAAAGCCTAGGTATTCACTCAATAAAGCGCTCTGGTACCAACTATGATGACCCGACTTTTTCTCCACAGAAAGTCGCATCATCTTGAAGAAAGAAAGGGATAGAAAAGGGAAAAGAAAGAGAAGAAAGAAAGAACAACATCAGAATCTCAACAGCGGAACGAATAAATTATATTAATAACACAAGTATTACATAAGTATTACATAGTATACAATAATTATCAGATTTACACAGATAATACATCACATATTAGACAGTTATAAACACATGTCTAGTTATTACAACTCAATACAATACAAAGAAACCACTCAGAGATACCAACACAGCGGAACACTATATATATTTACAGTGGTGAAACCTCCTGCTCCATCGCTCCTCCATAATTCGTCAATGCTAACCTGAACCCTTGGCTACTCATAAAATTTGAGTACCCAAGAGTTTAAGAAAATAGAAATAAACTCTGGGTCAGACATGGGTCTGGTATGAGTAACATGTTAAGGTTGCTTAATTTTGAAAAAAACTTTGAAAACAAAAGGGTATCACATAAGACTTCCCGCATATAAACATGGGTAAGTTTTTACCTTACGCTAACCAAAACATTTGATAGGAAATCCAGTGATATTATAATAAGGTCTAGGATTTTCAAGTAAATAGAAAATAGCCGAAATTGTTGCATTCATTAAATTCCATCTACTAGCCATAAAAGTGGGTAATACAATCAAAATCTTAAGGGCACGTAGGAAGAATGGGTTTCCATCAATGGCATGGCTACTGGGGTACCGCCCGTCACAATACGGGGCCTAGATCACCGTACCGAGGATTACTCCCAATCCCCTGTAACACAAGGCCGGAACCATCCCTTACTGAACAGTTTCGAACAAGACAACCCCGCAGTTGTGATCAGCAACCGCACCACACAACCGAAATAAAAGGGACATCTAGATAGGGGTGAACCTCGTCCTACTTGGGTATGACCCAATTAGCCTTCTTGCACCTCCCCTGTTTTAGCCATTCCTGATTTATGAGGCTTGAGGCAACGATTACCTTAATCAGGACACATCACTTAGAATGCTCATCATCCACCTGGCGATGTTCTGAAAGCATTCAATCCATACAAGTTCGTTCCGGGTTTGAACGAAATCGAAGGCATTATCTCGTTACACTCATTTTGGAATCACCCTCAGAGTTAACGATAATAACCCTTGCACTCTGAATCTTCATCTTCACTCGAGATTCACGACCTATCATTAATTTGGATCGATGTGGTTTTCGGATATCCAAATCCGAAAACCCGATCTCGATCTCATCGAAATCCAAAACGCCATCTTTTAGGTCCAAGTTGTTTTACAGTTTAAAATAATTCAATTCTATTATCTATATACACACAAATAGATAATTCACAGATCCACCATAGATAATTCACTTTATCGTTACACATAGATAATCTACATTATCACTATAAACAGATAATCCATACAATCATCACAAATAGATAATCCATATTAGCATTATACTTTAGCCAAAGCATCCATATCACACGGTATTACTTAGATCATAACTGAGATCTCAAACCATTCAAGGCAAATCAATATCATCCATTCATACATAAGAAAGGATTAATCACTATCTATAATTAATTTAAATGAATTAAATTAATTACTTCCATCTCTAATTAATTTAAAGTGAATTAAATTAATTAATTCATTCAATAAATCCTGCTTACTAAACCATTAATTAATTACAAATTAATTAATTGATTATCCTCTAATTATTCACCGTTATTAATCATCCTTGATCAATTATCCTTTAATTACATTCAAGAAATTATCTTTAATTAATTTCACAAATTAATTATACTTAACCAAATACAGTAATTAACCTTTAATTACTTCACAAATTAGTTAACCATAATTAATTACATTAATCGTGAATTAATTACAATAATTAATTACTCTTTAATCACTTATCATTGATTAATTAATCTTAATTAATGAACCCTTAATTACATCATGAATTATATAAATTAATGATCCCTAATTACATTTTAATTAAATATTCTATTTAATTTAATTACATTAAGTAATTAATCTTAAATTAAACCACATTTATTAATCACTTTTTATTAATCACAATCAGTAATTAACTACCCTTAATTACTTCATCAAATAAATTAATTACTCCTTAATTAATCCCTTGATTAATTATACAAAGTAATTTAATCCAAATTACTTTCATTCTTAAATCATCTTCCGTTAATTACATTTACTAATTACCGTTAATTACTTCATTGAGTAATTACACTTCATTAAATACATTAAGTAATTATATTAACAAATCAATCAATGATTAACTTAAATTAATTAAACTTAATTAGTTAACCTAACTAGTCACATTAAACTCAATTACCTACATTGAGTAATTAATTCCTTAATTACTTCCCTTAAGCAATTAGACTTAAACAATTCCAAATTGATCATCTTTAAATTAATTAATCTAATTAATTATTATAATTAATCACATTAATTAATTATTAAATAATCTCAAGTTAATGACCTTCATTAACTTTAATTACTTTTCTTAAGTAATTATACTTACATTAATCAATATGAATTACAAATTGATTTATCTTTTAAAAATCCATTAATTAATCCTAATTATTCAATCAATTAAGTTCTAACTATAACTTAATTAATCTTTGAAATCACTTGATTAATTAATCTTTAATTATTAATTAATATTCTAATCTTATCTAATTAATAATCCTTAATTAATTATTCCTAAATAATTAATATTAAACCTTAATTATTTAATTTAAACCTTTAATTACTTATTTAGTTAATCCAAATCATTAGTTAATCAAACAAGTTAATTACCATTTTAATTACAAATCATTAAATCTTAATTATCTTAAAAATAAAAAAATTCTTATTAATAATCAAATTATCATTAACAAAGCATTTAAAAACAATTTACTTTTAAATTTACTTTAAAATTTCATTTTAAATTTAAGATTTCAAATGAATACAAATTAACTTTTAACAAAGTTTAAAAACCAAATTTAAAAACTTTTAAAATCACATGTTTAAAGAAATACTTGTCTTACCAAAGAAATTGAAAAGAATTTAAATCAAATTCATTCCAAATTCAAATCAATTTAAAATATACTTTAACCATTCAAAGTTGTTTAAAACAATTCAATTTCAAAAACTTCCTTTAATTTCAAAACTGGAATACAGATTAAATTTTATTCCAGATTAAACTATGATTAAAAACTTTACTTTACAATTAAAAATTTCATTTTTAAATTCAAACCAAATACACTTCAAACGCTTAAAAGTTGTGAAAATCATTTAAATTCCAAAAACTTAACTCATTTTAAAACTAAGATTCAAACTAACTTAAATCCAAATTTACACTCAGATTTAAACCTTGTTTTAAACTTTACTTTACATTTAAAGTTCATTTTTAAATTTAAAAGCAGAACAGGTTTAAAACCTGTTGTTATCCCGCTTTTTGGCAAAGCCGTGATACCAAAAGATTGATCGAAAATAAAAGACAGTTCGTCTCAGAGATTGGTTGTACTTCACTTCGCTGTGGATATCGATGAATTTTGTCCGAGCCCGAATCAGACTATAATTGATAGCACATGACAAGCAAAGCCATAGAAGCTAGCACCTCAAATTTTAGGTTAATCAGAGTTCGTATGAACAAGATATGATCAATGCAAGTTAGCCAAAGGGTGCTGTTCGTATCCATCAGAATGTGGAGGAGATGTCCATTTCGAACCGATGGGGTTCGAATCCATCAAAGATTGCCTTGCTCGAATCCATTAGGCTCCACGCATTTCGAATCAATCGCATTCGAATCGGTTAGCAGTGATATTGATCACTTCGAATCGATCGAGTTTGAATCGATCAGATGGACATCCACTCAGCACGTTCGTATCCAGGAAGACCAGAGCAGTTCGAATCCACCGGCATACCCTACTTCGAATCGATCAGTCTCGTGCCCGAGCGCTGCTTCGTATCGATCGTCCTCGCATCCATCAAGAGTGCCAGGTCATTACTTCGTATCCATGAAGTCTTCCTTGTTCGTATCCACTCGGTTCGTCTCGATCCCCTTCGTATCGATCCATGATTCGAATCCATCGATGCGAACTGGGTCGTGGCACACGATACGAACGAGGCGAAATTCATGGATGCGAAGCGGTCAACTCGGAGAAAAAATAGGGTCGATGCGAGGAGTGCGCGCCACATCACCAAAGAACCACGTGACAAGGTCGATTCGAACGTATCGGTTCGAACCGATGGGTTCGAACCAAACAGCCAACCGAAATATATCAACTCGAATCGATCATATCTCCTAAACCGCGAGGCCAAATGCAATGAAATTTTCACAGTTGCTTCCATACAAGGTAAAGATTGTTTTTGCCAAGTTTCAGCTCGATTGGGTCATTTTTTGATGGATACAAAATCACTTCGTATCGATCTCAGATCGAGTCGAAACTTGGTGGGGTCGGTCGCGTGGGCCCACTCACGTGCTAGAAAAAGTCTCCCGAAGTTTGAGCGAAATCTGGACCTCCTACGCCTATAAATAGCACCCTGAAGCCTTCAAAAAAAGGGGATCTTTTTGCGATTCAAAGTCCAGACTCTGCCGGATTCAATTCCCTACTTCATTATCGCTATTGTAATCAGATTTGAAAGCTATCATCAATAGTAATCTGCTGTAATCGATTGGAATCGTCAAGTGAATTAATAAATACATAAGCTTCAGAGTGGACGTAGGCAAGATCGCCAAACCACTATAAATCCTGTGTTTGCGATTGTTATTTGTGAATCATTGTGATTGTTATTGCTTAGATCTGAGTTCCATATTGATTGTTGCTGATTTGTGTTCATAAACGGGTGCTTTCACGATATTGGGTGTTTGTGACCAATTTTGGCGCAAACGTTTTGGTGCTTTAACTGAGAATTGAACTCATGATAAGTTGAATTTGAAGACTTAAGAATTTAGATCTAAGAACCATGATGAGACAAACAAGTAAGAGACAAAGGCCAAAGAGAAGTGAACATCAAGGAAGTCAAGAGGCATCTTCAGGAGCGAATCAAACATCGATCTTCATCACTAGGGACGAGATAGAGACAATGATGAAGAAACAAGAGGAGTTGATCCAGAGTTTATTTCAACAGATAGGGCAACTTGGAGCACAGAATAGAGAAGCTGATGGAGTTCAAAACGGAGCAGGACCATCTGGCATAACACCTGGATTAGGAGGCACGCACATGGAGAATGTTGATCCAATCTCGGAGAGAGAGAGAGGAGCATCTGTGCAACCCGGGAGTAGTAGAGGAATGAACGCTCAGTCAAGGGGGCAGATCCCGGAGTTCCCTCGTCAACTCGGGGGACAGATTGAAAGTGGTGAACGAAGATTGCATCTCGGAGACAATGACAGATTGGCAGAGATGGTTAGAAGAGCTATGAGAGGCGGTTTGGTAAACAAAGATTTGGAGGATGTCAATAGGAGTCCTTTTACTCCAGCAATCAGACGAGCTAGAAACCCACCGGATTTTAAGTTACCATCGTTGGACATGTATAACGGGAGAACGGACCCCACGGTTCATCTGACGAAGTATATGAGGCATATGGAAGTGCTGGGGGCATCAGAGGAGGTTATGGCCCGGTGCTTTCCGTTGTACTTGGCGGATATTGCAGCGTTATGGTTTAGACAACTAGAGAGTGGATCCATCGGAACATGGAATGATTTAACTGAGAGATTTATGAGGCAATTCAGGGTTCACATTACAAGACCCAAGAATGTGATGACTTTGGCAACCCTAAAGCAGAAAGCCGAAGAGACTTTGAGGAGTTATCTAACGCGATTCAATGCAGCAGCAGCTTCGGTGGATCGAGCAGATCCATCTATGGTTGTAATGGCAGCTGTGTCCGGAGTAGCTGATGGCACAGAGTTCAAAAATTCATTGACTAAAGATAAACCTGTGGATCTAGGGAAATTCTACGACGAGGCAAAAAAGTTTTTACGATTGGAAGATGCAAATGCCGAAAGAGAAGAAGGAGAAGGAATCGATATTTATGCGATCAAAGGAGGAAATCTCCCTGAGAAAGGCGCGGAAACTAGTGGAGGCAAAAGAAAGACTGAGAATGACGGGGACAGGTCAAAGCGGCAACGGAGGGAGCCGCGATTCACCACTTACTCTGAGCTGAATGAGAGTCTGGAATGAATTTATCAGGATACCAAGGAGTAGGTTCCGTATCGTAGACCAATGCGAAGGGATCCAACCTCTGACGAAAGAAAATCAGATAAGTTTTGTGTATTTCATGAATTGAACGGTCGCAACACTAATGATTCTAGGCATTTGAAGGACGAGGTGGAAGGGTATATCAGGAACGGTATGCTCCTTCAGTATGTGAGGAGGCGAACTCCAGCAGTGGAACCAGAGCGACCACCGTCTACATCAGCCAGGGGTGGCCTTGAACCGGACATCGTCTGATTATCTATTGATTGAAATAACGATGAACAAGTCGTAAACCTCCCACTAATACAATTAAATCATTTACACATGTATGAGATTGCGAACGATCCCTAGGCATGCTCTGAATGATCATTGATCGTTTCGTAGTGGGAACTTACACTTTGACATCCTTGCTTTGCTTTTGTTTGACTTGGACGTTTAGACTTTGTTTGTTTGGACATTTCTATTTTAAAACTCATCTGTTGAATAGATATTCGATTCTGCTAATTCTGGAATGGCTAAGCTAATTACACATGTACGGGGTCGCGAACGGTCCTTAGGCATGCTCTGAGATGGCGATATGTCGCCTACACAAACGATCCAGGGACCCACTCGAACGTGAACCTGGTATGGACAATACCAAGCCCCCTCCCCGGGCACATTTATTCGCCTCCATTAAGCACACAAACAATCCAGGAACTAACCCGAACGTGACCCTGGCGTTGATAATACCAAGCCCTCCCGGGCACACTTTCTCTCCTCGAACGGCACCTGATCGCGAACGGTCACAATTCGCCTCGAATGGCACCTGATCGCGGACGGTCACAATTCGCCTCGAATGGCACTGATCGCGAACGGTCACAACTCGCCCCGAACGGCACAACTTACCTCACCTCAAATGGCTCGATCACGAACGGTCGTCATTTGAGGTCCGCCACCCGACCGCGAACGGTCACAATCAGCCTTGAATAACACTCGATCGCGAACGGTCGATACCCGCCGCGAATGGCATACGACCGTGAACGGTCCCGTTCCATCCTTTGCCGCGAATGGCATCAACAGCGAACGGTCCCGATTCACCTCAAATGGCACACGATCTCGAACGATCGCCATTCGAGGTCATATGAAATTATCAAGTTCTTTACAGGTTATGGATAGGATATGAACATCCAACTTATGGCATTACAAAACACACCTTCCTATCGCAAGACATGTTTTGGGGGGAAAATGTTATCCCGCTTTTTGGCAAAGCCGTGATACCAAAAGATTGATCGAAAACAAAAGACAGCTCGTCTCAGAGATTGGTTGTACTTCACTTCTCTATGGATATCGATGAATTTTGTCCGAGCCCGGATAGGCTACAATTGATAGCACATGACAAGCAAAGCCATAGAAGCTAGCACTTCAAATTTCAGGTTAATCGGAGTTCGTATGAAGAAGATATGATCGATGCAATTTAGCCAAAGGGTGCTGTTCGTATCCATCAGAATGTGGAGGAGATGTCCATTTCGAACCGATGGGGTTCGAATCCATCAATGATTGCCTTGTTTGAATCCATTAGGCTCCACGCATTTCGAATCGATCGCATTAGAATCGATCAGCAGTGATATTGATCACTTCGAATCGATCGAGCTCGAATCGATCAGATGGACATCCACTCAGCACGTTCGTATCCATGAAGACCAGAGTAGTTCGAATCCACCGGCATACCCTACTTCGAATCGATCGGTCTCGTGCCCAAGCGCTGCTTCGTATCGATCGTCCTGCATCCATCAAGAGTGCCAAGTCATAACTTCGTATCCATGAAGTCTGCCCTGTTCGTATCCACTCGATTCGTCTCGATCCCCTTCGTATCGATCCATGATTCGAATCCATCGATGCGAACTGGGTCGTGGCACATGATACGAACGAGGTGAAATTCATGGATGCGAAGCGATCAACTCGGAGAAAAAATAGGGTCGAGCAAAAACCTAATTACTCCGAGAAAAACTCGAGACTACCATTCTATCCAAACCAAAACTTCACCAGAATTCCACAGTGCACCGTGCACATGTACGGTGCCTCCGACCATCTCCGGTCAACACCACACTATCGAGCAAGATGGCTTCCATCCTCTCACCAGAATTTGATCATCACATCGATGTTACAAACTCAAAATCAAATTCGAGTTTAAAAACCCAAACCTAGAACAAGATACAGGAAACACCACCTCACCTGGAAATGCCTTTTTCCCACATCGCTGGCCACCAGAGTGACAGTAACTCCGACCACACATTCGACAACTACCATGCTATCATCACCCAAAATCTTGTTGAACTCGATCAACTCCAAATGTCGTGGTGATTAATTAACCAAGCCTAGTTAAAAACTAGGGTTGCAAACTCAAAACCTCAACCACCACCTTCACCATGCTCTGATCTTTTTCCTACCAACTTTTCTATCATCTACGATCACTCCACCATCATCACTGAAAATCCCGACCTCTTTGATCATAGAGATCACCAGAAAATCACAGTTTACCATTTCCAGTTCAAACAAAAACTGCACTTAACTCCTATTACTAAAAATCTTGATTTTAGTTTTAAAATTATGTTTTGGTTCAAGGATTCAAATTTAATGAGTTTCAGCAGAGAAGTTTTCTTTAGTTTAGAAATGAAAATGAGAAAAATAAAAAGATAAAGGAAGAAGGAAAATGCTTATATAAACTGAAATGATTTAAAAATAAAAATAAAAGAAAAAAAAACTAAATTTAATGACACTTGTCGTCTCCCTTAATTAGCTTGTTAACACATGTGCTTAGATTGATTTACTAACTTATATTTGTAATTTTACATGCAAAATAAATTTATAAATGTGAATAAAGATTTTATTAATTAATTTCCTAATAACTAAATACTTATTTTAACTTATATAAATAAGAATCCTTTTTAAGAAATAGAATAAAACAAACTATATTTATACAAAATCATTTATGTCATACTTCTAAATCCAAAATCTATATATTAAGGTATATATATATATATATATATATATATATATATCAACTCTTTTGAAACCCAAATATAAATTTAATTCAATTTTTAAATACAATTTAAAATCAATTTAAAAATCAATTGATATATATTTTTAAACAACCACCATTTCAATTTGAAAATAATATTCTACTTAAAATTTATATTTACACACACATATATATAACATTATTATTATTGTTTGAAAATAATACATTTATCAAACTAAAATAATTTATAAAAGAATCTTTATTAATAAATTACTTATATTATCAAGCTATATTTAAAAAGAAATAAACAAACCTTTTGTTAGTTAATTTAAATTTAAACTTAAGCCAGAATCATTTTAAACAATTTACTTTAACAATTTAAAACCATATAGTTATTTATTTAATAGCTTTGAAAAGATTTATGTTAAATTTAAATCAAAATTTCCAAATTACCAAAATATATATTAGATTTTGAAAACAAGATTTTATTTATTAAATTCAAACCAAGCTTTTCTATTTACAATATGTGTATATATATATTATAAATAGAAAACATTTTATTAGCTTTTTAAAAGATAAATTTCACCAATTAAATATTTATTTAATTAGATCATTAAATCAATTCAAATTTTATTAACGAAATTATCAAATCAATTTAATTTTTAATACAGGCTATTAAATTTATATTGCCTAAAATTTCGGGTCATCACAAGATATTTATATGAGTTCAAATCTGATCCCTACCCTAGGGAGTGCCGGAATCTTGCGAGAATACACTCTATTCCTTGCTCACTACCTCTTGAAAACTTAAGGACGACAAGAATAGATTTATTTTTGAGTTTGTTAATAGATCTATTTTGTATGAACCATAAATAAGATTGTAATATGGATTTTGCCCATGAATTATACTGTTTTAGTTTTCTTATTCTTAGTTTTAATTCATTGTGTGATACAGAACAAACTCCTTTCGAGCGGCCTGGTTTTCAAAGATATTTTGAGTAAATATGTCAAGTTAAGAAGAGATTTTCCTGAAAAATCTTCACTTCTCTAAACATCAAAGTTGGCAAGATATTGTTTACTTAGAGATTTACATGCAGTACCCTCGATTTCACTTTAAAATTTTAGGTGAAGAAAAGGAAAAGTTACTTAGGTAAATTTGAACTTATCATACAAAACTGATACGCGGTCGCGATAGTCCTCCAATTGGGGAATGAGACTATAGCGGATTTCCCCCTATTTTTACTCTTGAAGTAAGCAAGGATCCTTTCAAGGCGTCACTCACTTTATCGGCTAAATATTTTGACAAGGTTAAAAATGTTGTTTCAAAACTTTGAATATTATAAGATATAGTTGTGATTATGACCTATCTTTGGTAGGAGAGTTATGTAATTTTAACTTTGTTCACTTTATGTTGTAACCCTTGTTGGCGTAATGAAAGAAATGGTTTTTCATATGCTAATTCTTATTTTTGCTTACTTTGAATAGGAAGAACATTTAACAATCGTGGCTGCCCTTACAGACTCTCATTCTCAACTGATTGATTTGAAGAATAGGTTTGTTGCCAATTTCGAACAATGGAGTTCTTCTAAAGATGCCTCTACAATCAAACTCCCAAATAATTCGAAAGTGTAGGAATGGCATAGGAAGTTCCTACTTCAAAGAGTGATTGTTGGAGGTTTTAAAGAACATATCACTGGCTTGGAAATAGAATCCAAGAAAAAGGATGAAATAATTTCAGGCGTAAAGCAACAAATTAAGTCTGATCCTTCAATTGATTTCGATAATGAGATGGCTAAGCTTTATCAACGAATAAGAAACTCAAAAAAAGAGCTATCAGATAGTCAAGATCATTGTAAATCTTTAGAACGCATTGTTGGATAAAGCATTCTGAATCTTAACCCACTGATTGCTCCTGCCACTCCTAATGTTGGAAGGACAACAAGATCTCGCTTCCTAGTAATCCGTTAATTTCCTTCTATGATAAACCCTCCTCCAGGTTTGAATGAAAAAGTAGCCGGTTAACGGTGTAGGAAGGTTAAATTAAAAATCATGCAACACATGAATAAGCAATAGGAAGAAAAGACATCTCAACACTTCATGAATTATGAGGGCAAGGTTGAAAAACCTGAGCGCGGGAAATATTTCCTCAAAAAGCAAATTGCTGAGATAGAATGTCAAAACAAGACCATTAAGAGATCTAATAAAGCTTACAACTGCGCCTTGAACACTCACATCGAGTCTATTGATGTTGCCAATACACAAGACGAAGGAGAAGAAGCTTAAGGGAGTTCTTTGCAAAGCTATTCGCCATATTGTTGATCCCTTAATTTCTAAGAATTTAGATGAGATAGCACGGGATCTTTGAGCCACAAAATATTTTAAGATTTTTGTACTTGTATCTTGAAACATTGTATAACATATTTTGTAAATGATTTTGTAAATTGAATGGATATTACCTCGTTTGTAATTCTGAACCAAATTCCTATTGTTTTTCTTGAACCTACTCTTTAGCTGTTCTGTAAATTCAGCAACATTTAATTAGCCGAGAACATTCTCCAGAGATCACATTTAGTAGAATCCTCAGAGAAGTCCAGAAATCATCATTTGGAAATAATAGGATAAGTCTTTGATCTTGTGCCACTCTTCCGGCTTTAAATATTTGATGTCTTTGTTTTGCACCATGCATTGGGCTTTGGATGTCTCATTCCTATGATTTGTGCCGCCTTCTAGGCGTTGGATGTTTTAATACTTCATTCTATGCCACTCCTCGGGCTTTGATTTATGCCACTATTTAGGCTAAGGATGTTGTTAATCCATTAATTTGACCCCTTACCACCATCTGAGGTGATGCATCAAGTCATTCGGTACATTTGGTTAGCTTTGATCAAGCAAGACCAAAGAAATACCCAACCTCCCTCTAGGAGGCACTTTAAATAGGCCTTATCGGTGGGAATGAAGGTTGGTTCGGTGTTTTGACCCGACCATCTTAGGCGGGGACCAAAGGCTTATTCCGTTCTCCCTCTAGAAGGTGCTTCAAACAGGTCTTATAGGCAGGAGTGAAGACTGGTCAGTGCTTTGACCCAGCCGTCTTAGGCAGGGACTAAAGGCTTACTCCGTCCTCCCGCTAGGAGGTGCCTTGACCTGGCCTCATATGCGTGATCAAGGTGTTGCAGATGCTTTAGCCTGGCCATTTATGGCGTGGCTAAAGGCTTACTCTAACCGCCTTCTAGGAAGTGCTTTGATCTGGTCATCTTGGCGCGATCAATGGCTTTCTTCCTTTTTAGGTGGTTTTCAAATTTGAGAAGAATCTTACTTCCATCCATGTAGATTTACTTATTCGAATGGCCTTTATTATTGAATTCATTTAAGATATTCTTACAAAGCTATTGAGCTTGCACTATCTAAAGAGGCTAATAATCATTCCTTTCAATTTCTTGCACTGATTATTATTGTGTCCATTGGTTGTATGGTAGTAACAGTATGACCCTCCAAGATTCCTTTCAAAATTAGGCCATTTATTTTGTTATGGCCAATAATTGAGCTCATTCTTGGTCAGGAAATAGATATTTTCCAATGATGTAATGAATTTTCAATCTTTTGGAAGCTTCGATTTGAAGGCCATCTGCCTTGACTTGTATTTAACCCGTTCACTGCTTGGTTAAGGCGCTTTTTTTTCAATAACCGGCTTCCTTTGTAAATCTCTTCGAACTTCATTTGGGGTTAATGAGCCACCCGTGATCGTATGCCATTTTCTAGCAAATATATAGTAATCAGCCCTCGTCTCTTCTTCAAATATGGTTCCTTTAGCACAAAAATGGATGGCTTTCTTCATTTTTACAAACAGATTGTCCTTCTTGGTGCACTCTCCTCCTAATGCAAAAATCGGTGTAGGGTCAATGTGAAATGGATTAATACTCCAATTGTCTGGATCATACAAGTTTGCTTGTTTCTTATTATTTATGATTTGCAGTGCCTTGAATCTGAGTACTTGCTCTTCATAATGTCGAGGGTCACTACTGAGTTGAAAAGTGGAATTAGTTATCCGAGGTTCAAAGGACCCTTGTTCTGATCTTTTGACACAGTTATTCATCATAATAACTAAAGATAGACTTGGTATGGTAAGATAACAAGGGATAACGAATAGTAGTTTTGGAAAAGTAGTCGAAGGTTCGAGCCCTCCTTTTAGCATCAAAAATGTTAAACCACAATATGATCTAACACCCCGAAATATGGAGATGAAAAGGTGCTCAAGTAGAAGTTTTAGTGAAGCTTGGTGAGACAATATTTTCTTATATGTGACCCTATCACAAATATTAAAGTCAGTCATGTTTGAAGAAGCAATCAATCTTTATTTCTTATGCATAAATTACACAAATTATAAGTCACTAAGATCCCCTAAATTTACTTAGTGTTTAAGAGAACTTGATTACAAGAAGTGATTTGGGGAAAGAAAACTTGATCAAAATATGGGCCCCCAGGGTCGTATTTATGGATGCGGGTCCAGGCCCTTCCGCCTCCATGGTGCTGTAATGATTGGTGTCGACATTGTCAAAAGGAGCTTGGCGTTGGTGTTAAAGCGGCTTTATGAGTCTTATATAATGCTTTCACCTTGCTTGAATTGACCTCTTCGTCACTGTTGACAACAAAGTATTTGTGGATGTTGACTTAATACCCTATCAATACCGCTTGTTTGAATGCTTTCGATATTGTTGGAAGGGAGTTGATATGGTATGATGCTGCTGGAAAGTAGGCGAAGGCATGTTGAATCCCTTCATCGTTGTTGAGCTTTGGTGTCGCCGTGGAATGGTACTTATTTGAATTGATGCGGAGGAGTATGAAGGAGCGACACTTGTGGAAGGCGGCGACAATATGCATGCGGAGGGAAGATGTACAAGTGGAGGAAAGTATGCCGAAGGAGGATGCTACAGTGGTGGACCGAGCAACACTTGCGGCAGCAATAAGATTGTGGAAGAACAACGCTTACGGTAGGAAGAACTTCGACGGAAGGAGGCAATAATTGTGGTAGGACGATTCCTACAGAAGGGTAAGGCTTGTGGATTGACTTTATTTGCGTTGGCATCACTGTTGCTTCATTGTTGATGGCGTAACACTTCCATTCGCCACTCTTTGGCGACAATGGGATTGAGTTGATTTTTGTAGTAATAAGTATCTGAACCATATCTTAAATGATGAAACATTCTATTTGTGTATTTACTATTTTGGAAATTAGGGACACGTCCCTAATTTTCAAAATTAATGTAAGTTTTCCCCATTCAAATTCGACAATATAAATTTGATCCCTATAATTTATACTGTACCACCCAAACAACTATATGTTATAATGAGAAGTTAATTTGCAATATTTGAAACAATAGATTTATCGAATTTCAATTTCATTTTCACCATTAAATCATAAATTAATTATTTTTCTATTAAGATTCATCTATAATATGTTTTGACAAAAAAAAATATTTTCAGGGGCAAACATTTGCTATGATGCATGGAAAATACTTGCCGTAAATATGCAAATATTTGTCGTGTTGCTTAGAAAATATTTGTCATGTCGCGTGGCAACCACTGAAGAAAATCTTTTTTGTTGCCTAGCAAATTTACAAATATTTGTCATGTTGGCTGACAAATATCTTGGTCATGTTGCATGACAAATATGAAAATATTTGCCATATTGCCTAGAAAATATTTGCCAAGTTGCCTGGCAACTGTTGTAAATAAAAAAAAAAGTTGCCAGGCAAATTTGAAAATATTTGCCATGTTTTTTGGCCTGAAAATTATTTGGTGCTGAAAATTAAAATTTTTTGTCATAACATATTATATGAATCTTCATAAAAAGATAATAAAATTTGCGATTTATGGGCAAAAAACAAATGTAAAATCTGATAAACGGACTGAAATATATCACGTTTTTGATACTGCAACTTAAATTGTTCATGACAACGAATTTTTGGCCGAGTGGTACGGTATAAATTACATGGACTAAAATTATAATGCTGAATTTGGAGGGATGTGCGTCTAATTTTTTTGTAAAGAGGGATGTGAGCCAAAATTTATCTTTAATATTTTTGACATTTATTTATAGATATTTAAAGGTTAGAGGACATGATTAGTACACCAACAGTTTACTGTACTCCGTGTTAGATGATGCACTCATCGTTGATCAATTATCTGTATGAAATTTCGAACTAGCAGTTAGCAAATATAAATTTTGTTTTGATTTATATGTTTAATCTTAAAACAAATGCTAATAAGTCTTATAGACAAAAGTTGTTATTTATCATGAATGTACAAAAATACAGAAAAAGAAAATGAGATATTATAATAAATAATGATATTTAGTAAATTTCACATAATTGGGCTTTTTAATGGTGTCGGCTTCTATCTGAGCCCAATCTGATTTCGCATCAGTTTTATCGGTATGGGATTGGATGCCAATACCCAAACCCGGATTGAGCCTGATTATTGTTTGCTTTGAGTACTATTTAGTCATTCTCGTATCCTATGTGATTATTGTTCTACTTCTACATTTGCAGCAACCTTGTGTTCATTTTAGACATAAACATCACGAATAATATTAGAGTTGGGATCACTTCTAGCAACAAGAAAAAACAACGGCCATGGCAACAATCTCATTACATTTCAAACATGGTAGTCTCATGATTGTTATAATCAGTTCTAGTTACACTTGGCACATGCAGCAGTAAACCTCTACCCATGAAAATGTAAACGACTTTATATTTTGCTTTATAAGTGGCTTCTATCAATTTTAAAACGAAGAACAGTCTTTAGTATTTTATATATAATAAATACTTGAGTCCAAAGAATATTTGTCATATCAAGATTTATAATAAGTTATTACTTTGTGTCATTACTACAGATGCATTTGTTTTGCAATATTTTGTTCATGCACTGGTCATATATGAAGCTTCTGGCGTATCATTATTTTATAAAAGACATGCACAACATCATAAATTTTTAAACGTGTAATATAATTTGGCATGTTGGGTACCCAGGCATTTACCCGAATCACACATCATCCATTGACTAGTCTACACACAACTCATTAAATGTCGAAAGTGTATAAATTATTTGTCAGTATCATAGATGGAGTTGTAGTGACAAACAACATACTCAACATTGATAGCAATATGATATCAGTGTGAAATAAAATAATATGATGCTATTTCCCCCTTAAATTAATAGCAAAGACAAAGTAAATTTTTGTAATTTTGTTTTTTGGATTATTAATAAGCATGAGACGATTCAATAACGTTGTTACATTGGGCCAAAAACAAACGACAACAATATAAAAAATATGGCATCCATATTACAAGCTTTTCAACTTCTGTTCTTTTGGGAATGTGCCTTTTCCAAATTGTAGAACAAAGTACCATCATAAATAGACCTTATTACTTCCTTTTGCAGCAGTCCATCCTTGTCTTTTGCTAATGAGTACAACAATTTCCACTCCGCTGATGCTGCTTGCCTATTCAGTTGTAACATTCATTAATTTAACGAGGTTAACTAGAATGTTATTAATGAGCGTGTGTGTGTATATATACATGTATATTAGGTTTTGCAACTTTCAAGTTTAAAAAGAAAATTAGCAGCAATAAGATAAGAACTCACGATCCTGCAAAATCATTAGCTTGTTTATTTGACTTGAGCATCTCATTTACTTCGTCTTCACTCAGCGCATTTGGATTTGTATGTGCATGCTTTTTAAAGATCTCCTCAAATTTGGCTTCAACAAACCTATATAATCGTGTTACAAAACATCAAATTGAGGTCCATGATAAAGTAAAACACTGACTAATATAATATTCATTTCATGATGTCCAAACATACACTATTTTCCCCCCTTTTTAGTCAAAATGAATGTTTGAAATTCCAGTATTAGTTTTCAAAAATACTAGATAACATTAGAGGTGCATCCAGATACTGAATATGAGAAAATTTATTTTTCACCTATTTTTCCTTGTTCTTATTTTCAATATTTTGCTAGAGATTAAACTACGATACCATTTTGTAGATAAAATAATGCATCTATCAAAATGAGGAAGAAAATTAAAAATTGTAGCCTATGCATTGCAACGTCCTTATTTCGTGGAAAAAAGAAAGTACAAAGATATAAAGATGCAACAATACCTTCCTTGAGGATCGTATGTACCAGTGTGACTGCCATGAATTCCTTTGTGTATGTTATCTACGTACACTGGAAGACGAATATCTGGCATATTTGACTACGAAAACACAAACAAAAAAATGAACATAGAACTTGTAAACTATATTCAAAGACTAAAAAGAAGTCAAACTGACACACTAAACAAAGCAAAATTTGATTCTGAATATCATACCTCGCTAGTTTTAGGACTATTGAATGCATTAATAAGTGTAGCATCAACAGCAGCTACAACAGCATTTAATCCAATAGCTCGAAGACCTAATAACAATGATCAATAGATAAGTATATGTAATAGTAAGTCACTTCTAAGTTCTAACAATACTAAATTACTACAATACAATGATCACAACCTTCAGCTGTTTCAGAAAGGTAAATTACGCCATCCTTGTTTCTATCAAAAAATGAAACATGCTTTTGTAATGGTGTCATGTCACCTGCCATTAGCAACCGTCATCATAAATATCATCATATTCAAACATTCAAGTAGTGTAAATTAAAGAAGTAGCAACACACCAGGAGCTGGAGCTTGTGTAGAGGCTAAAATTGCAAGAGAAAAGAGAAAAATAAGAGACAAAATAGCATGAGTGTTAACCATTTTGAAAACAAATTATCTTGTTCTAATTTGTCATGTACATCTTGTAGATACTAGAAACTTGAAATATATAGAGCATGGGAAACACGCGCCTCTTTAATGTTTAATTAACAAGGGACAAAAATCTATGTCAAGAAGATGGTAAAACATTGGACCTGTTAAATGAATTCGAATAATATAAGGTGCATGATTTTTTTTCTTCTCTTTTTTATGTGCACTTACATCATTTTCTTAGTAGATACATTTTAGTTTTAATTTTATTGCCTTTAATGATGAACATTGAACCTTTTAAAGTGATACATTTGCAAATTTATAGCTTTCAATTAAAATGTACCATTGAACCATGGCATATATACTGGTACTAATTAATTAGAACAGAATATGGTTTTGTCTATCAACCTATCTATCTATCTGTCTATTAGTAATAGTAATGTAAAGAAATTTTCTACTCCTCTATTAGTTTCACAAATTCCTCCGTCACACCTTAAATCTCTCAAATTATTTTCTTTTCAAATCCCTACAATTTATCATTACTATAATTACTACTTACAGTCCTACAATTTTGTGTTTCAAACAGCAACATTTGATAAAAATACATAATTATTTACAAAATTCACTCAAGTTTTCTCCTATTATGTTACTTTCCAAGTCCATATATTAACATCAATTAAGTGATCTCAAATTTAGACTTGTAAAATAAATTCTATTAACTAACATTTATTTACTAGTCTAATAAATTATAGAAAATGACAATTAATGTGTTTACCATACATACGTACATGCCTACATATGTGTGTGTTTATATATTTACACACATATACATACATATAGTGATGAAAACGGTAAAACTAATTTGTCATTCAACAACATCTAGTTCAATGTTTCCACAGTTATGTACCAAATATCCTTAGATCTTTTACATTATTTTACATTTGGGCTCAAATAATTCATTTCTAAAATTAGTATTCTAATATAACGAAACATATGTACAATTTTATATTACTAAAGTTATTTCCTTACAAACAAACATATATTCTTTTTAAAATTGGTATATCATTTCCAATATGCCCAACGTTTTTTCTTTCTAATATTGTTACATTTTAATGAATAATTTGTCATTAAAAAAATTTGCTTTGATCATAAGACAATAAAGTAATGGTAAGGAATGTCTGTGATTTTTTTAACTTTTGAAATAATAAATATTTTCATTTAATTTGTTTTTGTAAAAATGTAAAAAATTTGTTATTTATGTTCGTGATTCACATTAATTGATGGATAAAAAAATAATGTATTTTTGTTTGATATATCTTTTTTTCTTTTGCACAATTAAAATAACAATATGATATGTATAGATCCTGGTCTTAGTTTCATTTATAATATCTTTTAGTTATTAAATGTCAAATATTTTGTTTATCACTTTGACATATCATACACTTACGATATATATTTCGATATTTACAGCAAAAACGTTAAACCTATAAAAATTTATTGATTCATTAATATTGCACTTTCATTTTATGGTATTTCCACCACTTTCTCACGTAATAGATGAAATTCAATTCATTTATCATATATCTTTAAACAAATGTACTGAAAGCTAAATGTTAAATTAAAAATCTAAGTACATAAATATTAATCTATAGAAAATAATAAAAGTATTAACTTTCAAATTAATGAAGGATACTTACACTGCAATACGTACTAGGTTTAGTGACGGCAAGTAGCCGTCAACGGTCGTTGCTAGCCGACGATGAAAGTCGTTGATTCTTAAATCGTCAATCGAAGAAAAGGTGGCGGCTTTAGCGACGGCCCTGTAAAGCCATCACCCTCGTCGTTAACTTTACGACGGCTAGGGACGACCTAGCCGTGGCAAGCCAATGAAGGTCGATGGACACGTGACATGAATATGTGCACCACGTATGCCAATGCAGGGTAAGTAGTCATTGCTAACCCATACAAATTAGCCGTTGCTAGCCTGTGCCTATATGACGTTGCTAACATATATAACAACTGCTATTAGCACCATCCAACCGCACACATATATTCATCGGTCTATCCACCTCATATATAACACATACTGTTGGGTGCGTTTCCACCACCACCGATCCAAAAAGAAAAGGAGACGCCACCTCTCCACCTCAAAGCCAAACCAACCTCTTCTTGTGCCTGCCGAACCGAGTTCCGGCCTCTACCACCGGACCATTCCCCAGCCGAACCAAAACATCTCCTCAACAACACCGGACCAACCACCGAATCGACAACACCAGACCAACCACTGCCGAGCCAAACCTCACCCTCCACCGAACCACCACATCACCACGTCCTAGCCGAACCAACCATATCAGACCAAGGTCTCATCTCCCACCAACAACCACCGAACCGAAGCTCCACCGGTCCAACCATCTCTAACCATCGGACCAAAGCAAAACTCTGTCAGGCCAGATTGCATCAGCCCAAGCTTGCCAACTGCTATATACATCCAAGACCCCTGCTCCCAGCCTCACTCTATAAATAGAGGTGCAGGGGTACAACAATGGTAGACAAGTTTGAGAGCTCAAGCACGGAAGGAACTTTCAAAAAAATTTACATACTTGTATACAAAGCTTTGTACTTGTAATCAGAAAGAAAAAGGAGAATAACATATAAAGTGGACGTAGACACGTTCTGGCCGAACCACTATAAATCTGTGTGTCTTTTACAGTTTAGTCCATCTATTTTATATGTTTGCATAAATCACCCAAACCACCCAGATCAACATATAATCAACTAAATCATACGACTAGGAGATGTTTGCCCATTTTTTGTGCAAACATTTTTGGTGCTTTCACTGAGAACTGAACTCAGGAGCTCGAAGCTTCAACTTCTACCGCTTAATCCTTTTCCTGTCAGCATCGTTCATTTGGAAAACATGCCTCCCGGGCGGAAGAAAGATACTAAAAAAGGAAAGAACGTTGCAACTGGCAGTATCCTAGATCTAGTGATTAGGGACCAAGACAATTGTCAGGTTCCAACAGCAAATTCAAATCAGGCAAATCCGACAGCCCCCGCTACGGAACAACCAATTACAAGGGTGGATCTGGACAGGATCGTGGCTGAAGTAACTAACCGCTTCGCATCTCAACAAGAAGCCTTGGTGGACCAACTCATGTCACGCTTAAGGGATGCTGAAAAATCCAACCGTAACACTGAATCATGGGGTGAGTCCCGGTCTGGAGGGTCTGGGAGGCGACAAAGGTCTTTCTTCTTCGAAGAGGCTAACAACAGAAACAACCATGGTAGGAGCGAGCCCGGACTCAGCCCGAATTCCGACCCGAGGAAACACTTGGAACCTAACCCAACGGGGGAGGTGCCAGGCAGGGGTCGGATGTGGCTGAGCCTGTCATGCTACCTAACCATGAAAACACCGGTAGACGGGGCCGAGCTGGAGTCCGGCCCGAAGTTGGACCCGAGGAAGTGCTGAGAACAGAACCCAGCAGGGGAAGATCAAGGAAAGGGCCAACTGTGGCTGACCCCAGCATGCTCGCAGAAGACCATAGGCAGCCATTGGAGAATGTTAGGAGGGACAAACGATACCATCCCTACAAGCCGTCTGGACAGAATCAGTCCCGCAGGGAAGAGCCAAACTCATTTCTATCCGCTCCAAGTTCTGATGAAAGGATGGCGCGATTGTTCGGAGAATGCGTCCAACGGGAGCAAAGGGATCGGGGGATAGGCGCTAGAGTAACCAGCCCCTTCACCCGCAATATCAAAACCGCCATCACCCCCTGGGAATGGAAAATGCCAACGATGGAACCTTACAAGGGAACCTCTGACCCCATAGTACACTTACAGAGATACACCCAGCATATGCTCATGAGCGGAGCAACGGAGGGAGTATTGTGCAAATGCTTCCCACTTTTCTTGGTAGATCTAGCTACCTCCTGGTTCTGCCACCTACCCCAAGGGTCCATCAGCTCATGGGAAATGCTGAAAGAAAAGTTCATCAGCCAGTTCCGCATCCATGTGGAACAACCCAAGGACGCTTATTCCTTATCTAATATCAAACAGAAGCCCGGAGAGACAGTGCAACAATATCTAACCCGATTCAACGCCACAGCGGCCGCAGTCCAAGATGCCGACGAGAAACTTTTCCTAATGGCCCTCTGCAGTGGTGTACATCCGGATACTAAATTTGCTAGAAGACTAACCAAGGAAAAACCAACTACTTTACCTGATTTCTTCCATGAAGCTGGAAAGTATATGAGACTTGAAGACGCTGCGACTGAGATGCAGTCAGGGCAACAGGCTAAGACAGCTCCGGACAAGGTTCCCGCTGCAGCAAAGGATGTTCGAAGAAGTGACTCTAGAGACAGTGCTAGGGCAAGAAGGGAGAAAAGCGCTCGTACCGACCAGGACCAAGATTTGACTCCTATACTCCTTTGAATGAAATAATCGAAAACATCTTCCTAGCCACTCAAGACGAAGTTAGATACAAGCGCCCCCCGCACAAGAAGGAGTCAGATAACGCACTCAAGTCTGAAAAGTTCTGCCGCTTCCACGAATCCCACGGACATGACACCAATGAATGCCACCATCTCCGGGACTTGATTGAAGAACACATTAGAAGGAGGAAACTGGAACACTATGTAAAAAACCAGAACAGGACTACGACTCCTGCCAATGAGAATCCTGGGCTACCCCTCCCAGAAGTAGGCGGAGGAAATCGCAACACCAGCGACTCTAGTCAAGAGAAGATAGTGGTCCATACCGTATCAGGAGGACCACATGTCGCCGACAGAAGCTGGGCAGAGATGGAAAGATACGGTAAGTCACTTAGAAACGATGAAGGCTACGTTAACTCTGTTATGGAAGAACGCCACCCGAAACGGAAAGAGAAGGACGACATCACATTCAGTAGGCGTGATCTAGAGGGAAGGCAGTACCCACACATGGATCCTATGGTCATCTCTTCCTGGTTCGGTCCAGCCAAAGTTTTTCGAATTTTAGTAGACACTGGAAGCTCGGTAAATATCCTATTCAAGCATGCTTTCGACAAAATGAAGCTGTCAATGAAGGATGTGTCTCCCTGCAACAAACCACTACATGGTTTCACTGGAGATGCGAAGATGCCCCTCGGGCAACTGGACCTTTTTTGTAACGACCCGCAAATCCGTACCCCTTGAGTCAACACCATTCTACAACAATTAACTCAAGTTGCATAGAAATACGAATCATTTGGGTTTACGAAGAAGAGGTAGAAGAAGAGAAAACAAAATCAACATCAGAATCTAACCATCGCAGCGGAATAAAATATAATAGGTAATAAATAATCTTTACTCAAAATCAAAAATATCAGTTTACATATATTACCTCATCAGAGTACATCAGTCACACCTCATATCAATAACATACAATGGGTACACAACAACTCAACACAGCGGATATATATATATATATATATATATATATATATATATATATATATATATACAAGTACGAGAATACGTATCGTCATCCAGCTCGTCTCCTGAGCTCCATAGCATCATATCCTGTATCCTATAATACTCGGTCTGACCCGAGCAATACAGTTAAATAACACCCGAGTCAGTCTGGATTACCAGCGTGAGAAAACCACACCCAATTGATTATTAAAGTTTCAAAAATCCTTTGAAAACAAAAGCATCTCGTAAGACCACGCCACAAATAAACATGTCGGGTTTTTACCTTACGATAGCTAAAACAATTTTTATAGAAATCCTCTGATATTATAATAGGGTCTATATACAAATACTTATAAAATAGCCGAAATTGTTACATCTATTAAATTCCCGCTACTAGCCACAAAAGTGGGTAATACAAACAAAACTCGTACAAGGCTCGTAGGGAGAATGGATTTCCAACTAATGACTAGGCACTGGGGTACCACCTGTCACAGTACGGGGCCTAGATCACCGTACCGAGGATTACTCCCTTCATCCCCTGCAACACAAGGCCGGAACCATTCCTTACTGAACAGTCCCGAACAAGATAAACCCCGTGGTTGGCGCGACCAACCACCCACTAAGCCGAAATATATATAAAGGGACATCTAGACAGGGGAAATATCTTGTCCTGCTTGGGCATGACCCACCTAACCTTGCTGCGTATCCCCTGATTTTCAGTCATTCCCGGTTGATGAGGCTTGAGGCTAAGCGTTACCTTTTAAGAACGTTTTCACTTAGAATGCCCATCGTCCACCTGACGATGTTTCGTAAGCATTCATCCATACAAGTCCGTCCCGGGTTCGAACGGAACCGAAGGCACTATTCCTACTACATCCATTTTGGAAATATCCTCAGGATTAGTAGCGACTAGCCCTTGCACTCCAATGCTCCATCTTCGAATCCAAAATCGTTTACATGAAACGTACAAACCGGATCGAAGTGGTTTTCGAGAAATAAATCTCGATCCCGGTCTCTTCGAAACGATCAACGCATTTGAACAAGATTGATAGTCGGTGATTTAACTATCAATTATATTCACAAAACAACCATCAACCAATAAATAATTTTCCCAAATTATTTATTAATCTCAAAAATATCTTCACAAGATATATTTCTATTTCCAATCCTTTGAAAACAGTTTCAAACCATCTTTCTTCTCAGAATCAACTTTTCCAAATATTTTATATTTCCTCTGAAATCACCAAGCACAAAACTAGATTTTTAAAAATAATTTAAAACACTTTACTTTGAAACATATACCTTTAAAACATTTAAGTTAAATTACTTCAATAATTTGTTAAAAATACTTACTATATGACTATTTGAAAAGTTACTGAGTACATTATAAAACTAGGTTTTCACTTTTGAAAACAATATACTAAGTTGTTTTTTATGTAATTGCTACTATAATAGATTTGAGAAAAATACTTACTTTTGAATTTAAATATTAGAAATAATAAATTTTCTAAGACTTGCTTTTTACAACAACTTTAAAATCTTTAAATTTATTTAAAAATTTACTTTAAAAATGTACTTGGTTATCCAGAGTAAAATCCTAGCTTCAATCACCTAAATCAATTTCCCAAATTAATTTCCAATTTATCCCCTTTAAATTCAGAATTCATTAATTTCAGATCTCATTTCTTGATTCCAGTTTTTAGATTTCTCAATTTCTTCTTCGTTCCTTTAAATAAATTTAAACTTTAAATTTTAAAATAATTCTTTATTTCTTTAATTGATA
This sequence comes from Allium cepa, assembly GCA_030765085.1. Taxonomy (NCBI): domain Eukaryota; kingdom Viridiplantae; phylum Streptophyta; class Magnoliopsida; order Asparagales; family Amaryllidaceae; genus Allium; species Allium cepa. The sequence continues at coordinate 209,303,737 of CM060940.1, read as the reverse complement.
TAACTTAAGTTTACAATTCATCAATTTCATTTTATTCAAAATTTCATTTCTCTTCATACTCAAAGTTATTTATTATTATTTTCATATTACTTCTATTTCTTTCAATTCATTCTTAATTTATTCAAACTTCCTATAATTATTTCGCTTACAAATTTACTTCTTTTTAATTTCTTTCAACAATCCAATTCATATAATTTGGTAATTCATTATACCCAAATATCCAATCAATCATAACATTCAATATAACTCATCATAAGATATCAAATAATCACAACAGAGAATATGGAACAATTTAAATAAATGTGAGGGGTCCAGTTGGATCCCTCCAACCTGTTTCCCTGCACCCACAAATGTTGGCACAATATAATATGCCAATTCTAAAATATCATACTAGATCACATCACTCAATTCATCCATCCAAACAATTATTTAAATTTAAACATTTAAATTTCAATTAACTGAGTGAGATTAACTCACCTTTGTTCTGCTGTTTGCAATCCATTCCAAACTGGCTTGTTTCGCGATTTTAGACCTTTTATAACATTATATAGTTAATTAACACTTGAATAAATCCAATAATTAACTAATATGTCTTTATTTATTTTAACCTAAAATTTCAACCAAAAATTTTCTTGACAAAGTATGTTTGGTAACTCAATTATTAAATAAGTTAATTAAAATAGTTTTATCATCTAACCCACTTCCATCTTGGCTTGTTCCACCATTTTCTTGATCTTGTATAATATATAAGATGATTTATTAACACTTGAAATAACCGAACGATCAATTATCATTGGAAACGAAAATTAAATTTTCTGATTTAAAATGATAATTAGACCAACCTAATTTAAATTTTCCTTTTTCCCCCAATTTGTAAGTTTTCGTGACAGGTTATATATTTGTATATCATCATTATTGTTATTTCTCTACAGTAAAGGCAAAAGTAAAATGTTACCTTACTGAAATAATGATATATATTATTATTTTTTTATAATTTTCCAAACTGACTATCTATATTGGATTAAATTAAAATAACCAGTTGCAAATTTTTAAACAAACTGTAATTGCTAAATTTATGTTCACCTTAAATTAAATCAAATTTGGGTAGAGTTTTACCTTAATGAGAAAGTTACTTAATCTATCAGTTCACCCAGATGAATGACCCACCACCTCAGATCGGAAACCACCAACCCAGCCCCTCCCTCTCTTCGCTATCCCCTATTGCGCGACTCGGCACATCCAGCCTTGTCTTTGCTCACGAGTTGTACTGCCTTAGCCCTCGAGATCGCTTGATCATAGTTCACGACTTCAAGTTCGAGTTCCCTCCATCGGCTCATGGTTTCCCCCCATCCCCGACTTCGATAACTTCGCCTAGCCCTACCGAGCTCGGCTATCGCTGCCTTCGACGCCCCGACCACAACACCTCCACTCGCGGCACCTCAAAATTACCTTCGAGCACGAGTTGAAACTTGGGTTCATAATCTCGAACGAGTATACACCGATGCAGGGGCATGGGCGCGATTCGATTGATTTCGAATGGCAAATAATCTTTCGATCTAAAGTAAGAGGAGGGGAGGACGAAATTCAATTTGGATGAAAACTGGGTGTAGACATTTGAAAGCGGAAGTTTCGATTCCCCTTTTTTTATGATGGATTTGATTTTAGGCTTCGGCCATTTTCTCTTTTTTTTTTATAAAACGAGGTGGACGAATGAAAGGAGAAGGAGGAATCGGCCAAATACTAAGTTGAGATGAATCTGAAGTGAGGGGTAAAAGAAAAAGGGCTTGCATTAGAAGCTAAAGAGGTGAGGCTTCTTTCAAAAGATTTTGACTATATGTTTGATTTTTCTTTGATATGAATATTTTATTTTATAGTCTCCTAAACAACAAATGTTCTTTATTAACAATGAAGCGTACTGAAGAAGGAAGCACGTGCGTTTTGAATCCAGGTGTTTATATTAGATTTTCGATATAAATTTCAACACGCTTACTTATCGTATGCTCACACAACAACTCCAATCTATATGAAATTTGAAATCCGATAATAATTCAATATTACGGACCCAATGAAACTGGTTTCGTCGAATTCCGAGACTCTGCCTCGGGAGGCTATTTTTAAATTCAATTTAAACGATGAAATTTCAAAACTGAACAAGCTACTGTTAATTTAAATTTTACAACTTCTATTGTTTTCCATGTTATCAATATAAATTTTACAAGCCTTCAAATTATTTTTAATAGGCTTAAAATTCTAGATTCAACACTTTACTCAACTTCTAATTATTAAATTTTATTATTTAAGTATCAAATAAATAACGATATTTGTAATTCAAGTTAAAATTATTATATTTAATATTTAAAATCGATTTAATATTCTGATTTAAATTGCTTAAAAATTTCGGGTCGTCACATTCCTCTCCCCTTAAAAGAATATCGTCCCCGAAATTACTAGTTAGGAAGAATGGTTCAATACCCGTTACTTTTCCTCAAAACCAAACAATTCAATATCCAACCAACTATCTTCTATAAAAGACTATTATCATTCTTATTAACTTTCCAATCCTTTCCCTAGTTTGCAAACCATCATATTCGCTCAATCATTCAAGTTTTATTCTTAAAACCAGTTTTGAATTATCAAAATTTCTCAAAATTTTTCTAACTCTCTAATTTTCCGAATTTTTTTGCCAGCGTCTCCTTTGCGCGGCTAGCTCGGTGCAACTACAAAATGGCTCTACGGCCTCCCAAATCCAAAAAGAAAACAAAAAGCCAATTGGCTCAATCCAAATCCAAGTCCCAATCAAATTTCATACCAAATTTAAATACATACCTTTTTGTCGAGCATTTCAAATTTATCTTCTTGAAATCAAAAACCAATTCTCTTTTCACTTTCTATTACCTGCATATCTGACTAAGCAGTAATATCCAATCACAACATTTCAAAACATTTTATTGACTTCCTTACCAATATCAATATCTATTTATCCAAATATTAACTTGGAATATATTTATATTATCAATTTCCAATTAAGAATTCACTATTCCTTTCTTAAGTTTAGTATAAGTATTTAATATGCTTTTTATATTCATTATCACCTTACCACTTCAGTTTATATCATTTCTATTCAAATTAATTCTTTCATTTTCATATGAATTCAATTTATCTCTAACTTGAAACATTTGAATTTTATTTTTCATTTATTACTAATTCATGTCATTACTTTAGTTAGTTTCATTTACTAATTAATTTCAATTTCTAGTTTGAAATCGTTTTGCTGTTAACTAAATTTTCCAAAAATCTTCAAAAATTTTCTAACTCCCAAAATTTTCGAAATTTTTTGGCAGAGTCCCCTTTGTACGGAGGAGCTTTTGCAATTTGACAAAAGAGATAAATATGTATACATCGACCCACACGGTCGGAAAAACCAAAAAAAGTTCATATTTCCTATTTTTATTGCGTATGCGTACCTTGTTTAGCATTTTAAGCAAGCGGCTTATTATTTTTAGCAAATAGCACATCCAAATCCAGCCACACGGCTTCCAGGTACGTGTACTTACTCAATTTAAACATGTAAGTGCCAAATATATGCAATTTAACTATATTTCACTTATTTACAATAGTTAAAACATATGAATTCTAAAAGAAACTCATACCAAACCTTTTCTGTAAGCAATTGATATAGTTTCCATGCCAACTCAACTGTTTCAATTTATTTATAACCATTTTCATTTAATTCGAATGGTTTTCGATCCATTCGTATACCACTTCATCAATTTGAATGGTTTAGAACTCAATTGCTTACTTTTAATTTATTCTTAAGCAGATTGAACTCATATTTAATTCAATTGCTTTCAAAATCAATTTATTTTACTTCCACCAACTCATAGAATTTTAATTACTTCCATTTACATCCAATGACAATTTATTCTATGCAATTTGACAAGATTTATGTGAATAAATAAGTATTTATGTTTATAACCAATTTAAATTGACTCCAACTCAATTTATACTTAATTCTATTCCATTTCGGATTTATTCACAATCCATATATTCTCAGTTTCATGGCATTTCAATTTTATTAACCAAAATTAGTTCATTCTAAACTATTAACAAATTAGGTACATCTCCATTACCAATTAAATTTTCCTTCTTATTTTAATTCATTCACATCCATTCATTTACATTTAAAACCATTCCGTAATTGTTTATTCCAAACTATTTTATTTAGCTCGAAAACAATCCAGGTTATTATAAAATTTAACTTTCCAGATTCAACTTCATTCCATTTATTACCTGGTTATTTTCCAGGTTATCTTCACTTATTTGGATTTTATTTGCACATTCAAACCATTGCTATTTAATCCATTTACATTTTATTTGATACATTCCCAATTATATTTAATTTGTTAACACTTCAAGTTAAATTTTAAATTTATATCTCAAGTTTTGAATCCACTATTCATTTTCAAATTTCCATTCACTTTTAAATTACCATTCAATTTTATTAACTTACATTGCAATTTCATTCACAAATCAATTAATTAAGTTCAAGGCCACTTTTAATTATATTTTCTTCATCGACAATGTAAGTCAAATTTAATTCTAACTTGAGTTTTATTTTCAAACCTCATCATAAACTCACAATTCAATTTCATTAACTAATTTACTAACAAATTTGTTCTTCCTTTATTTATAATCCAATACTTGAATTTTAACTCCAAATATCACTCCATTAAATTTTCTTAGTTCAATTTAGCTTATAATTTAAGCTTTGATTTTCATTTTATTCTCCAATTCATCAATAATATTTATTTTGGAGTTTTGTGTCTCACTTTCAAATTTAATAAGTCACAACTTATTATTTACTTAATTCCATTCATCATAAGCTTGAATATATTCTTCTTTTATTTTTAACTCAAGCCTGCTATTTATTTATAGCCCAAGCATATATTTTTTTTATGGATTTTTTATTCCTTTACAAGTTATTCTAACTTATTTACTTCAGTTCAATCCTTACCCAATTTAATTTCCATTTATTCAGGTAAGAATCTAATTCCATTCTAAATCTTAATTGAATTCCTATTCCAATTCAATTTAATTTTAACTCAGATTTATTTAATCCAATTCGATTTCAACTTAATTGGAATACACTGGATATTATTTTCAACTTACTCAATCATTCTCAATCCAATCAAATCTTTATTTCCAAATCCAAGTTAATTCCATTTTTAATTTTTTTTCTTTTAAATTTAAATTCCAACATTCAAAGCTTATTTATCCTTCCTGATTTAAAAGAATATCCTAACTTATAAGCTTATAACCCATCTTATCAGGATTTTTAAAATACCGGCTTTTGGTTTCAAAACATTTTGAAATCTCCAACATCTCAAATCACACTTCTCAAAATTTAAACCAATCCTGGTTTTTTCCCAGCAAATTTTCTTAGAAATTTTCAAAAACAACTAGCTTTTCCTGAACAAAACAATTTGGCAGCAATCCATCACTTCGAAATTCGAAAATGAATACTGATGATGCGGCCGTCATCATCAGAATTATTTTCCAATAATCTAGGTGATTTCAATGCTATATCACTTTCAAAATCCATTTCAAACAAATTTCCTTTCAGAAATACCTCCAAACGATGATGCCATCATTCATCTTTAAAAAAAATACTTCCGAATCCCCGGGATTTAAATTTCCAAATCTTGCTTAAATAAGTTTTAACTATATTTCTTTTGTACAGTTTATGCTTAAACAAATTCTCATTTGATTACATTTCAATTTTATAATTACATTTATAATTCATATTTATACATTTCATTTTATAATGAATTTATTTCCTTAAACTTTGGTTATTTTCAATTTCTAGTTAAATTTTCACTTAACAATGAAAATACTCTAATATTACCATTTCTAACATCCAAGCAACCATATATTAGCTAAGACAGTTTACAAAACTTTTATTTATATCAAAATACATTTTGGGTAAAATTATTTCATTTACCCACATTTAAAACAATACCGTGTCAATTGTTCGATTCAAGTGTTTAGAAACCCCTTCAATACAGTTGCGCAGACTGTGTCGACGAAGGTTCATATGCCACTCAATAAACCAATCAACACATTATTAAAACAATTTATATTCACTAACAAATACACGCTCATATTTATTAATACGCTCAAACTCATTATAGAGTACTACAGACTCTAATTTATGAGTAATTCCCACCAGAGCAAAGGTTATCACCAACTTAATCTCTGATACCAACTGTAACGACCCGCAAATCCGTACCCCTTGAGTCAACACCATTCTACAACAATCAACACAGGTTGCACAGAAATACGAATCATTTGGGTTTACGAAGAAGAGGTAGAAGAAGAGAAAACAAAATCAACATCAGAATCTAACCATCGCAGCGGAATAAAATATAATAGGTAATAAATAATCTTTACTCAAAATCAAATATATCAGTTTACATATATTACATCATCAGAGTACATCAGTCACAGCTCACATCAATAACATACAATGGGTACACAACAACTCAATACAGCGGAAATATATATATATATATATATATATATATAGATATATATATATATACAAGTACGAGAATACGTATCGTCATCCAGCTCGTCTCCTGAGCTCCATAGCATCATATCCCGTATCCTATAATACTCGGTCTGACCCGAGCATTACAGTTAAATAACACCCGAGTCAGTCTGGATTACCAGCGTGAGAAAACCACACCCAATTGATTATTAAAGTTTCAAAAATCCTTTGAAAACAAAAGCATCTCGTAAGACCACGCCACAAATAAACATGTCGGGTTTTTACCTTACGATAGCTAAAACAATTTTTATAGAAATCCTCTGATATTATAATAGGGTCTATATACAAATACTTATAAAATAGCCGAAATTGTTACATCTATTAAATTCCAGCTACTAGACACAAAAGTGGGTAATACAAACAAAACTCATACAAGGCTCGTAGGGAGAATGGATTTCCAACTAATGACTAGGCACTGGGGTACCACCTGTCACAGTACGGGGCCTAGATCACCGTACCGAGGATTACTCCCTTCATCCCCTGCAACACAAGGCCGGAACCATTCCTTACTGAACAGTCCCGAACAAGATTAACCCCGTGGTTGGCGCGACCAACCACCCATTAAGCCGAAATATATATAAAGGGACATCTAGATAGGGGAAATATCTTGTCCTGCTTGGGCATGACCCACCTAACCTTGCTGCATATCCCCTGATTTTCAGTCATTCCCAGTTGATGAGGCTTGAGGCTAAGCGTTACCTTTTAAGAACGTTTTCACTTAGAATGCGCATCGTCCACCTGACGATGTTTCGCAAGCATTCATCCATACAAGTCCGTCCCGGGTTCGAACGGAACCGAAGGCACTATTCCTACTACATCCATTTTGGAAATATCCTCAGGATTAGTAGCGACTAGCCCTTGCACTCCAATGCTCCATCTTCGAATCCAAAATCGTTTACACGAAACGTACAAACCGGATCGAAGTGGTTTTCGAGAAATAAATCTCGATCCCGATCTCTTCGAAACGATCAACGCATTTGTCCAATATTGATAGTCGGTGATTTAACTATCAATTATATTCACAAAACAACCATCAACCAATAAATAATTTTCCCAAATTATTTATTAATCTCAAAAATATCTTCACAAGATATATTTCTATTTCCAATCCTTTGAAAACAGTTTCAAACCATCTTTCTTCTCAGAATCAACTTTCCCAAATATTTTATATTTCCTCTGAAATCACCAAACACAAAACTAGATTTTTAAAAATAATTTAAGACACTTTACTTTGAAACATATACCTTTAAAACATTAAAGTTAAATTACTTCAATAATTTGTTAAAAATACTTGCTATATGACTATTTGAAAAGTTACTGAGTACATTATAAAACTAGGTTTTCACTTTTGAAAACAATATACTAAGTTGCTTTTTAAGTAATTGCTACTATAATAGATTTGAGAAAAATACTTACTTTTGAAATTAAATATTAGAAATAATAAATTTTCTAGGACTTGCTTTTTACAACAACTTTAAAATCTTTAAATTTATTTAAAAATTTACTTTAAAAATGTACTTGGTTATCCAGAGTAAAATCCTAGCTTCAATCACCTAAATCAATTTTCCAAATTGATTTCCAATTTATCCCCTTTAAATTCAAAATTCATTAATTTCAGATCTCATTTCTTGATTCCAATTTTTAGATTTCTCAATTTCTTCTTCGTTCCTTTAAATAAATTTAAACTTTAAATTTTAAAATTATTCTTTATTTCTTTAATTGATATAACTTAAGTTTACAATTCATCAATTTCATTTTATTTAAAATTTCATTTCTCTTCATACTCAAAGTTATTTATTATTATTTTCATATTACTTCTATTTCTTTCAATTCATTCTTAATTTATTCAAACTTCCTATAATTATTTCGCTTACAAATTTACTTCTTTTTAATTTCTTTCAACAATCCAATTCATATAATTTGGTAATTCATTATACCCAAATATCCAATCAATCATAACATTCAATATACCAATATAACTCATCTTAAGATATCAAATAATCACAACAGAGAATATGGAATAATTTAAATAAATGTGAGGGGTCCAGTTGGATCCCTCCAACCTGTTTCCCTGCACCCACAAATGTTAGCACAATATAATATGCCAATTCTAAAATATCATACTAGATCACAACACTCAATTCATCCATCCAAACAATTATTTAAATTTAAACATTTAAATTTCAATTAACTGAGTGAGATTAACTCACCTTTGTTATGCTGTTTGCAATCCATTCCAAACTGGCTTGTTTCCCGATTTTAGACCTTTTATAACATTATATAGTTAATTAACACTTGAATAAATCCAATAATTAACTAATATGTCTTTATTTATTTTAACCTAAAATTTAAACCAAAAAATTTCTTGACAAAGTATCTTTGGTAACTCAATTATTAAATAAGTTAATTAAAATAGTTTTATCATCTAACCCACTTCCATCTTGGCTTGTTCCACCATTTTCTTGATCTTGTATAACATATAAGATGATTTATTAACACTTGAAATAACCGAACGATCAATTATCATTGGAAACGAAAATTAAATTTTCTGATTTAAAATGATAATTAGACCAACCTAATTTAAATTTTCCTTTTTCCCCCCAATTTGTAAGTTTTTGTGACAGGTTATATATTTATATATCATCATTATTGTTATTTCTCTACAGTAAAGGCAAAAGTAAAATGTTACCTTACTGAAATAATAAAATATATTATTTTTTTTTTATAATTTTCCAAACTGACTATCTATATTGGATTAAATTAAAATAACCAGTTGCAAATTTTTAAACAAACTGTAATTGCTAAATTTATGTTCACCTTAAATTAAATCAAATTTGGGTAGAGTTTTACCTTAATAAGAAAGTTACTTAATCTTTCAGTTCACCCAGATGAATGACCCACCACCTCAGATCGGAAACCACCAACCCAGCCCCTCGCTCTCTTCGCTATCCCCTGTTGCGCGACTCGGCACATCCAGCCTTGTCTTTGCTCACGAGTTGTACTGCCTTAGCCCTCGAGATAACTTGATCATAGTTCACGACTTCAAGTTCGAGTTCCCTCCATTGGCTCATGGTTTCCCCCCTCCCCGACTTCGATAACTTCGCCTAGCCCTCCCGAGCTCGGCTATCACTGCCTTCGACGCCCCGACCACAACACCTCCACGCGCGGCACCTCAAAATTACCTTCGAGCATGAGTTGAAACTTGGCTTCATAATCTCGAATGAGTATACACCGATGCAGGAGCATGTGCGCGATTCGATTGATTTCGAATGGCAAATAATCTTTCGATCTAAAGTAAGAGGAGGGGAGGACGAAATTCGAATTGGATGAAAACTGGGTCTAGACATTTGAAAGCAGAAGTCTCGATTCCCCCTTTTTTTTATGATGGATTTGATTTTAGGCTTCGGCCATTTTCTCTTTTTTTTTTTTACAAAACGAGGTGGACGAATGAAAGGAGAAGGAGGAATCGGCCAAATACTAAGTTGAGATGAATCTGAAGTGAAGGGTAAAAGAAAAACGGCTTGCATTAGAAGCTAAAGGGGTGAGGCTTCTTTCAAAAGATTTTGACTATATGTTTGATTTTTCTTTGATATGAATATTTTATTTTATAGTCTCCTAAACAACAAATGTTCTTTATTAACAATGAAGCGTACTGAAGAAGGCAGCACGTGCTTTTTGAATCCAGGTGTTTATATTAGATTTTCGATATAAATTTCAACACGCTTACTTATCGTATGCTCACACAACAACTCCAATCTATACGAAATTTGAAATCCGATAATAATTCAATATTACGGACCCAATGAAACTGGTTTCGTCGAATTCCGAGACTCTGCCTTGGGAGGCTATTTTTAAATTCAATTTAAACGATGAAATTTCAAAACTGAACAAGCTACTGTTAATTTAAATTTTACAACTTCTATTGTTTTCCATGTTATCAATATAAATTTTACAAGCCTTCAAATTATTTTTAACAGCCTTAAAATTCTAGATTCAACACTTTACTCAACTTCTAATTATTAAATTTTATTATTTTAGTATCAAATAAATAACGATATTTGTAATTCAAGTTAAAATTATTGTATTGAATATTTAAATTCGATTTAATATTCCGATTTAAATTGCTTAAAAATTTTGGGTCGTCACATTTTTGTTGAAATAGGAAGTCATCCCCGCTCCGTTGTGCGAAAACAAACATTTGTGCTAATAGAAAGCCACTCGGCCTACAACGCCTTTTTGGGAAGACCAGCCTTGTCTGACTTCCAAATTGTCCTAGCCCCATGGTGCCTGAAAATGAAATTCCCAACAGATAATGGAGTAGGAGAAATAGAGGGGGATCAAGACGCTGCTCGAGACTGCTATGTAACTGAACTTCGCAATAACCGCAGAAAAGATAAAGGGAAAAATGCAGAGACTACTCTCTGCATGAAAAACTTGGAAGCATAGCAACTAAAGAAAGCCCCTCCTCTTCGATATACCAGTGACCCTTTCAATGAATTAGACCCCAGGGACAAAGAGGAGGAGGCCACCGCCGAGCCTGCAGAGGCTATGGAATTTGTATCTGTAGACAAACACAACCCAAGTAGACTGCTGAGAGTCGGGTCTCAGTTAAGAGCGGAGTTGAAAGACCAACTCGTCGATTTTCTTCGCCACAACATGGATGTATTTGCGTGGACGCACGCCGACATGACAAGAATCTCTCCAGACATAGCATGCCACATACTGAACATCGATCCCACCAAGGTGCCAGTGAAGCGGAAAAAGAGGAGCATGGGGGCAGAACGATCGACAGCCCTCGAGGAAGAAGTAAAGAACTTACTTGCCAATGACTTCATACGAGAAGCCATCTACCCAGAATGGATCACCAACCCGGTACTGGTAAAGAAAGCTAATGGAAAGTGGCGAACATGCATCGATTTCTCCAACTTAAATGACGCTTGCCCGAAAGACTGCTTCCCACTCCCCCGAATCGACCAGCTCGTGCACAGCACAGCCGGACACGAACTCTTATCCCTTATGGATGCATACTCAGGATATAACCAGATCCCTATGCACGCCCCCGATCAAGACCACACTAGTTTCATCACTGATCGGGGATTGTACTCCTACAAAGTAATGCCTTTTGGACTTAAAAATGCCGGAGCTACTTATCAGCGCCTCGTCAACAAGATGTTTGCGAAATGAATAGGGCGAACTATGGAAGTTTATGTGGATGACATGCTGGTAAAATCAAGGAAAGCCAACGATCATATAAACCACCTGAACGAGATGTTTCAAGTACTTCGCCAATATGGAATGAAACTGAATCCTCTAAAGTGCTCCTTCGGAGTATCGTCGGGAAAGTTCTTAGGATTCATCATCCATGCTAGGGGGATTGAAGCGAACCCCGAACAAGTCCGGGCCTTGCAAGATATCAAGATACCATCCACTCGAAGAGAGATGCAAAGCCTAAACGAGAAGGTGGCAGCCCTAAGCAGGTTCATCCCGAAAGCAACCGACAAATGCATCCCTTTCTTCGAAGCTCTTAAGAAAGAAAAAGGAAAGTTCGAATGGACTGACGAATGCTCGACAGCCTTCCTTAACTTAATCGAACACCTCCAAACACCACCGTACTCTCAACTCCAAATGAAGGCGAGGAACTATACCTATACCTTCCTGTATCGTCCCATGCTTTAAGCGCCGCTTTGGTGAGGGAGGACAACCACGCACAGCGACCCGTATACTTTGTAAGCAAGAGATTCACAGGGCAGAAGCCAGATACCCTAAATTTGAAAAGCTAACATACTGTTCCTTTATATCTTGGCTGCTTGTTAAGCATTATCCTTTTCTGTTGAACGAAATCATGTATAACGACATTTCCGTACTGGAACTTCGCGGCGCAACCTCACCTGGACAAGAACCAACAGGTACTATGCGATTCTATGCACTCGCCAATGAGACACTTTTGCTCCAGCATCCCTCTGCTGCGGGTTAACTCATTGCTCGCGACTGCCCTCAAAGCCAACTGTAATGAGCCGATTATAAGCCATCACGAAGGCCGACTATAGCAGATGGCAGCTCATTACGGCGTTCGGCTCGTCGGCAACTGTGAACCTACTTTAAGCCCCAACATAAGGTGTGGCCAGCCAGGGGTAGTTCACGGTTGATGATCGACACCCACGCTAGCCGGCCACAGTAAATCGAATAATACCCACGATTACGGGCCATAATGGCTCGGATAGTTACTGTGCGCGATCTCGGCTTCGATATGTCTTAAGTGCGGCTGTGGTAAAAAAGATAAACTCCCCGCGGAGGCGTAAGATGGGTGACAAATGTCTCCAAGACCCACAGCTAGGGAAAGTGACTACAAAACCCGTTTGCCACGAACTTAAGCATATCGACGGCCTTCCGTGACTGGAAGTTTTACTTTTCCTATATTTCCATTCCATTTAAATACTTTTCTTGTATCCTACATAACGGTCCCCAAAGTACAGGACACTAAATAGGAGGCATTCGCTCACGAGAATCTGAGCCCGCAAACTGGGTGACAAGGCACTCAGCCGCATCCATGGTTAATTACACAAGATGTCCAAAGCTACCCTCTGCAACCAGAACATGAAGGGCGGATCGGAGCTCCCAGCATGATGACCAAAAGCCCCACCTGTCCAATTCAGGAAAAGAGTCCATTAAACCGACAACGAACGATCAAGTTATGAAAAGATAAAAAGGGAAAACTCACCAACACCCTCTCCTTGGTCCTCATCCCCCAACTGCACACCGTCTTCCTCCGCAGCAAGTAGCCGCATCCCCTCCTTCACCGCTACCTTCTCCTCCTTTGAGAACTGGGCGGTAACCACATCCATCCTGAATGTCGCTCCACCTTCCTTATCCGCATCGGCCTTGGCCTCCTCCAAAGCCTGGAGATATATCCTAGCCGTGACCCGGGGATAGTCATCCATCCAGGATAGATTACCCTGCTTCCAAGTACGAAAGTACATATCCTGCAACATCTCATCCATCATCCCCTCATTCTCCTCAAACTCCCTCACCCAGGCCTCGGAGGACAGCAACTTAGCGATGGCAACATCCCTCTCTGATCGATATCTCAAGCGGTCAGCCTGGAGAGACCTCCTCATTTCCTCCATCTCTTCCTTTAGCCTGGCCTGAGCAAGCTCTGCGGCCTCAAGCCTCCCAGATAACTCCTCTACCTTCTCGAGATCCGCCCTCCGAACCTCATCCACCGTAGCAATGGCTATGTCTATCCGCTCCTTGCAGGCGGCCTCCATCTTTCGTAGTACTACCCTACTAGCCTCTTCCATAGTCTCCTTCAACCGCCTGGAGGCTGCCTTGTGCTGAGAAATCTGAATGGCTTGATCGGCAAACTGTTGGCCTGATCAGCAACCTTTAGCCGCAACCGAATATTAGCACTCCCAATCTCCTCTCCAGCCTTGACCAGACGGGCATGATGCCCCATCAACTTCCTGGTCTACTCCGCAACCCGATCAATATTAGCCTTGGCTTCGTCCCCCATGGTAACTATCCGAGTAGTAAGAAAATCGAGGTTTAAGGACTTAGCCTCATCAAGCACCCGTACCATGGGATTGCGGGGAAGAAGATGCTCACCCGTGGCCTCGTCAAAAGAGATATCCTGAAAACTCGGGTCCAGATCCGAATGGCCGGCAAATGGGTTGCGAACCAAACCAGGATGGTCTATCGGGGTGACGGTTGGATTTTCGGACGGATGTGGGGAAGGCATAAGCTCGGTATCCTCCTCAGTAATATCATGGATAGGCTGGGATGGAGGCTGAGGGCCGGGTGAAGGTTCAAACGAGATCGGCCCCTCTTTCTCCTTTGCATATCTTCTTCAATAACTCCGAGAAGAGGGCGATATCTAACCGCATCTCCAGGACGGCTAACTGACGGCTTTGGTTTGGCGGAAGCTTTGAGTAACTTATACTGTTCAAGGCGGTGCCGAATATATGATGTCTTGGCCACCTTACCCATTCCTGGAATAAAAACCAAGTGTTACAAGCATGCATGAAACTATGACTCACGAAATGTGTGAAGTTAAAAGAAGGAGTTAAGAATTCCCCTTGAACCGCTGGAGTTGCCTTAGCTGAAATACTCTCAGAAGATAGACTGGCACCGGACCCGGCCTTATCAGACCTCTTCGATTTCTCCACCAAGGCTGATCCTTCCTCCAACCCCTCAAAAGCCTGGCGGAAGGCATCATCCGTCCACTCTTGAATCTCGCCTGCTTGCCCAGGAGGCAAAGCCCCGGCGCCATCACCACCACCATCACATTCTCTGTCGTCTCCACTCTCTGCCTCCCTTCCTACATCGCCTCCTTCGCCTTCACCTTTATCCTCCTCCATGTGTTCCTCCCCCGGAGTAAATGGGCACGTGCTAGGGGAAGGGCCGTCGGACTTCTTGAGCTTCTTACCTCCGACAACTGGAGGTTTTGTAAAAGGCCTCCTCTTGCTGCTCTTCGGAGTAGCCCCATCTTTAGCTTTAGCAGCCCTTTCCTCGACTGTATCTCTCTGCTTAACCACGGATTGACGAGGCAGAATCAGGTTGTGCTCCAGGAGAGTGGCATTCCTGATTAGGTAAGAAGCCGACCTGTCCCTTCCAGAGATAGCCTCTATCTCCGCGGCCATCTGTACCAGGCGATCATTCTCCACGACCGCAAAGCCACCTGTCGCTGGCAAGAAATAAAAGCATATAAGAAGAAGCATTGCAGTCGGGACAAAGAAATTACAAGTGGAATTCAACTTATAGCCAGAAGTGAAAAGGCGAAAAGAAACGGAGTCGTCCTTGACGAAGAACCACTCCTTCTTAAACATGGTAAACTTCGAGTATAAGTCCAAGACCGGCTTGAAGGACACGGCTAACTCTAAACTAATGTACGGAGACCCCTTCTTGTAGCCCCTCAGATTGTATAGATATCGGATTTCCCGGTTAGAAGGGGGCGCCCATATCTCCTATGGAAGATAACGAATAGACACATTAAGATGGCGTAGGAGTTGGGCTGAAGCTGAAAAGGAGCCACTTTCAGGTAAGTAATGAAGCTGACTATCCACGCATTGATCGGAGGAATGGCCCCGCACATGCAATGGTACCTACTATCTGCAAAATATCATTCAGGGGGATTGTACGGCATCACTCCGTCCCCCGGCAACAGCATGAGTGCTCTATCAATCCCAAAGGAGCGGGATATAACATCAAGCTGCTCCTCTCGGAGGGAGCTAGAAAAGCAGTCAGGAGGAGAGTTCAAGAGCTCCAGAGGACCATATCCATCCACTAGCGATCTCGAGATGGGCCCCTGTCGTCCCGGTCCTGATTGGGCTGGGGGCACTGCGGAGGACTCTCCTTCGCCCTTGGATTTTCTCTTATCTGATCGAATTTCCACTTTGTGAGACATTATCTGCATCACCGGAAAGACATATTGTTAGAAAAAGGAGTATGAAAATGTAAACGAACAAGTACATGCAGCTTGGAGTTTCATTCACGATTCAAAACACAAAAGGACATCCGACATTTAAGCTCCCGAATTCATTCGGTATTGATAGTCTTTGAGGACATCCGGTAATCGAAGGTTTTTCAAGTTCATTCGGTACACAGGGTCCCCGAACACATCCGGTAGTACAATATCAAAGGGCCATTCGGCACTCAAACTCCTTATCCCATTCGGTAAAACAAGGTTTTCATGTTCATTCGGTACACAAGGTTCCCGAGTCCATTCGGTAGTTGAGAACAAACACACATTCGGCAGAATAAGATCTCACCTGATTCGGCAAGAATGGGATTTTGATTCGGAAATCAATTGGTTCGGCTATCTCGAAAGGTGAAGGAATGACAGTGGCATGATGCCCCTACTTATAGGCGAGCGCAGGGTAACCGGACCAACCGGTTCGACACTCACAACCGAATGAAACCATCCAAACCACGAGAAAACAAAGCACGCCATATACAGGCATATGCCCTACTTTGGGGGGAAAATGTTGGGTGCGTTTCCACCACCACCGATCCAAAAAGAAAAGGAGACGCCACCTCTCCACCTCAAAGCCGAACCAACCTCTTCTCGTACCTGCCGAACCGAGTTCCGGCCTCTACCACCGGACCATTCCCCAGCCGAACCAAAACATCTCCTCAACAACACCGGACCAACCACTGCCGAGCCAAACCTCACCCCCCACCGAACCACCACATCTCCACGTCCTAGCCGAACCAACCATACCGGACGAAGGTCTCATCTCCCACCAACAACCACCGAACCGAAGCTCCACCGGTCCAACCATCTCCAACCATCGGACCAAAGCAAACCGGACCAACTCTGCCAGGCCAGATTGCATCAGCCCAGGCTCACCAACTGTTGTATACATCCAAGACCCCTGCCCCCAGCCTCACTCTATAAATAGAGGGGCAGGGGTACAACAATGGTACGTAACCTTCAAACAACTTTCACATACTTGTATACAAAGCTTTGTACTTGTAATCAGAAAGAAAAAGGAGAATAACATATAAAGTGGACGTAGGCACGTTCTGGCCGAACCACTATAAATCTGTGTGTCTTTTACAGTTTAGTCCATCTATTTCGTATGTTTGCATAAATCACCCAAACCATCCAGATCAACATATAATCAACTAAATCATACGACTAGGAGGTGTTTGCCCATTTTTTGTGCAAACACATACAAAATTAATTTTACTATTACAACCATAGCACAATCTCATACATATCACACACAATAAGTAACAATGCTAGATTTTTATATATATTTTAATTTCGAATTTATTTCAGTTTGAAATTATTTTAAACTTGTTTTATTTCAAACTTTTCATTCGTAAAAATAAATTTTGATTATTATATGAATTATAATTTCAAACTGGTATAAATTGAATATTTTCCTGTAAAATGGAATTGTGGTCAAAACCGGTCAAACTTTGACATTTAAATTTTAAATTTATATATTTAAATTCCTAAACTTTATCTTTTATTATGAAAATAGATTTAATAACTTGAATACTGCTTTTTGTTTCGTTGAAAACGGAGTTATATTGTGAAAGTTATGTATATTTCAATATTGAGTACAATTTGTTTTATTTAGCAATTTTGTCTATTTTAAATTATCTAAATCATATTTTGCTTTTTTATATTTTATTTTAATATGTTTTAATATGTTATTTTATATATATCTTGTCTTTTAATATTTTTAAAGTGATAATAAAAAACTTCCAAAATTTACTGTATTTACGAACCTTTTATTTTATGTTATTATCTTTGTTATAAATATTTTTACAAGTCCATATAAATTTCCCAAAGTGCATTCTGTTTATTTTCCAATTTTTTTAGACTAGTTTGCAATTTTGTGCTATTTTCTTATTTTAACCTTATATAATTAATAAATATTTATATATATTTTATATTTTGTTATATTTTAGAATTTGTGACTGAAATTATTATTATTTCCAGTAATATAAACTTATATAAATAAATTAGTGGAAATTTGAAAGGTTTTAAACTTTTAAAATTCCAGGGTCCTTTTGTCTTCCGACCTTTCACTTTCTCAACTCCTTTCTTTATGATTTTTTCCGTACCTTACTCTATCTTTCAGCCGACTTCTCTTTCATTTTTTTCATGAAAATACTTCTCTTTCTCCTCCAAAAAAATCATGGCTCCTTTGTGTTCAAGGTTTGGTAAAAATTATCATCTCCTTCCTTTGTTTTTATGATTTTTCTATTTAAATTTTGCATATGCTCTCTACTTCATAGCTCCACTCCTCCTCAACCAAGCTTTAGCCGACCACCACCACCCCCTTCCTATGACCATCACCCATCCTAGTAACCCTCCTCCCCAGGCCAAACAAACCCAAGGGCAAGATCTACACAAAATCCACCAAAAACAATCACAACATATCACCTATTGCACTAGCCTAGCCTAGTTTATCATCTCCTCCTTCTACCACCATTAGCCGCCACTACCTCCACCACCACCACCTCTGGCCTAACCTCCACCCTCTGCCACGTCACTCACCACCTCCTAGAGCCACTGGCCATGACCCATAACTTCTGGCCGAACCAAACAAGAGCAAACAAATGATGAATGTTGCATAGTTTTGGCCTTGTACACCTAGTTTTATGTACCTAGACTAAACCCACCTTCAAAACAAATGTTGGCCGACCACTTGCATACTCAAACCAGACCTATAGCACCCCTAGGCTGAGCTAAACACCTGCATAACTGAAGTACATGAGGTAGAGAGCAAGTGAAAAGAAGTTGTTGTTTTGGGTGTTGAATTTTATGTTGTTTGATGTTATATTTGTGTTGTAACTTATGTATGTATATATTGTTGTATGTATATGTTATCAAGTCATATAGCTTTGGCTCTCCACTCTCAAGTCATTTCCATATTGTCGTGCCTTCGTAGTGTCTGTATTGTTTGCTTTGGTAGTTATCTCCAGCTCTGAACAGGTGAGTTATTCTCACCAGACAATATATACATATATAACTAGTAAATTGACCCCTTTTGAATCTGTAAAATGCATTATCATGTTACACCTGCTATATTATGATTATTATATGATGTTCACTCATGCTTAAACACCTGTTATAACATCTGTTACTGTTATTTTATGTTGTTCTATTATTTTATCAGTTTATCACACTGCAAGTTCCCTTTAGATTAGAATCTCTATGGGTTGAAATGATACATACCCGAACGGACTTCAGAATAGGAGAAAATCGTTATGGGCTGAAATGATAGGCCTGAATGATTTTCAATTATTTTCGTTTACTTGAGATTGTAGGTTTGAAATGATCAAACCCGGGTTTTCTTTGTAAATTACGGGTTGAAATGATAATACTCGTATCACTTTACCTAGGCTAAAAAATGAAATACATACCCGTTGTTAAAATATGTTTTTCTAAAAAATTTGAATTATTTTAGAAATGTAAATATTATAATATTTTGATTTAAATTTGATTAGAAATGATTTTTGTAGAGCATTATTGATTTTCTGAAAATTTATAAGTGAAATAAATAAATGGTAAAGTTAGGAAATCTGAAATGTAAGTTATTTTGGAAATTATAATTTGGTGATAAATGGAATTTAAATTAAATATTAAAATATGATAAATTTATGATATTTTGAATTAAATGAATTAAAAATGATTTTTATAATATATTAATGATTTTTGGATAAAGTTAAAATGTGAAATGAATGAATATTTAAGTTGAAATTTTGAAATATAACAAAATTTGGAAACCTGTGAATTTGGCTTAAAAGTGAATTTTAAGTTAAGTAAATAAAAATAAAATTAAGTTATATTTGAAATTTAAACTTAAGTGTTAAGTTAAATTTAATTTAATGAATTTAAATTTAATGTTGGAACTTAATAAGTGAATTATCATTAAATGTTGATTTTTGAATGGAGATTTAACTTTATAAAATCATGAATATAAGGGTATTTAAATGATTGTTTTAAAAGTGAAATTATACGATTTTATGAGTTAAAAATGATTTAAATAAAAATATAATTGTTTGTGAAATTATACTTAATATTTGAAGTTAATTAACTGCTGAAATGCTATTAATTCTAAGGTAAATGATAATACAGTATTTGTAAATGCTGTAGTGGATAATAATGAACCAAATGGCTAAGTTTAATTAAAGGATATTATAGCTTTTTTGTAAATGTTATAATTGTTGAATTTATCTAAGTTTTATTAAACTGATGTAACTCTATTATAGCGTTTTTAAATGCTATCTTTTGTTAAATTGAACTCTTTTGAATGTAACTTTCTGCAGCAATTTCTAAATGCTGCGAAAGTTGAATTTCTATCTGTTTTAATAAATTAAGTGAATAAATGAATTTTGAAAGACTAAAATTTTGAAAATTTAATTATTAAATATAATAACTTCATTTTATGATTTAAAAAGGAAGTAATTTGTTTCGAAATATAAACTATTTTGAAATGTGTTTTGTAATGGTATTTAAATTAAATAAAAATGAATGTGGTTTGGAAGATATGATATTTTTGATATTTTGAATGGATTTTGAATGATATTGAATTTTGAAATGATATTTTATTTTGATGTATAAAATACCATTTTGAAATTTTAACCACGAGATGTATTTAATTTATAGTTTAACCGATTCTTAAAGGATGGGCGATCCCAAGCATCCTTTAAGTTATTGTGTATTTCTACTACAGTTCACTTGAGTTGGTTTACATTATATAAGTATATATTGTCCCGACTCGAGTGTTTTGTGTTTTACTTTACGCTCGGGTTATCCTGAGTATTTACAGCTTAGCTTTGGATTTCTTTTCTGGAGCTAGGAATTGCTGGAGATTCTGCTTGTCTAGTTATCTATCCCTTCAGTTTCAGTTGTTCTATTTCAGCTTTGGTATTGATAAACTACTATGTAATTGAGATTGCTATTGTATATGTTTTTCAGACTGATATTATGTATTATGTTTTGAGAGTTTGTTATAGTAGCTTCATGAACTACTATGGTATATTTCCAGTGCAAGTTATCCTGATATTTCTGCGTCTATGATTCTGTGATTGTATTTCATTTGCTCCAAAATTATTTACAGTGCGATATTTTGAGCAATTCAAATATGGCATGTATGGATGCGAATGGCTGAAAATATCGAGTTGTTATAGTTGGTACCAGAGCTTTGGTTTTTAGGCAAACCTTAGCCTGTGGAGCAAAAACTCATTAGAGATAGGGTAGAAGTACCCTAGAACGAGTGAAATCAATCTCAGAATCCTTTCCTTGTGAGAGAACATATTTTCGAAGTATAAAATGATTTCCAAATGATTTTTAAAGGATTTTCAAAGATTATTTTGGTATAAAAATTTTCTTATTTTGGAATCAAGATTTTCTGAACTTCATTACTTCTGTATCCACCTTATTAGAAATCTCTTGGTTAGGATTCTTATCGATTAGGTTTCCTTAAACTATGGAACGCCCACTTGTTCTGAAATCCAGTCTTGTCTTCCCTATCTTTACCCTTTTGATTTTGGGCATTCCGTAACCCCACTTTGGAATAACCTCTCTAAAGAGCGGTGATTCCATAAATCTTTGAGTGATTTGTAAAGAGGTGAAATTCCTTTATAATTGGCACTGATTCACCGGAGATTTCTGTATCCTCGGAGGTCGGTGCTATCTATCTCTTGCTCTATCTGGTTCCTATATCTGGCGGTCGAATGTCGATTTGCCTCAGATTTCCAATTTGGTTATATTCTGAAAGTCACGAGTTACCGGTTAAGGTTACCCACGATTTTTATAGGCTTACCCATCTTCTGTTCTATAATTAAATTATCTTATCTTTGTTTGAGTATATCTTCGAACTAGAATTCTATTTGATTAGAGTTCCTCTAATTTTGAATCTTTGTTTGTTTGAAATCCTTCCTTGAACCATGCTTGGTTGTATTTTGAAATTGTGCATACATCGAAATTATTAAGGATGACCATATTTTGTATATAAAAAGTGAAATGTTTTCGATAAGGATTATATACCTTTTAAAATGAAAATTGGAAGCTTTGAAAGGATTTGAAATTTATAAGAAACGTGATTTATACAAAAATGATTTATTACTGAAGGGTATTGAATTTGAATTTCGAGGAATCGAATTCCGGTGTTTTGAAATCGTTTTTAAGATTTTGGAAAATAAATAATAATAATATGATTTAATGATATTTTTTTCAAATAAGAAATGTTTCAAATGTATTCGAATGAATTTCAATGATTTCGAAGGAATATCAAAGAAGTTTTTCAAAGTTAATTGAAGTCCAGAACTCACTTATGTCGCTGGAAAATGATTTCGGTAATGAATGCATGCATCATCGACATTGATTTTCGAGTTTCTGAGTGAGGGAGAGGCCACTTTAGTAGCTTTGCTATGCGAGTGATTTTGTGAAACCAATTTTGATTTCAGATTTCGAAGTATGGTTTGAAATTCGAAAGATAGATCTATATATATGTATATTTGAAAAGATTTAAAGTAAGCCGTTGTTCAGTCCTCGAGTTTCAGATTTTGAAACCTAACTTTTGAAATTGATTTACCGATTTAGTGTTGATTTCCAACTCTTGGATTGAAAATATGATTTCTTCGACTATTTTAAGATTCAAGCACTTCCAAATCAGGGTTAACTTTTCAAAGCTAATTTTTTTTGAAAGGTATAAGATATTTGATAAAGAATATAAGTTTAGTTTGTATATTTCAAGTATGAAATAATATGATTTTTATAAGTTGAAACTATTTTGTTAAGTAAACAAATAAGACTATTTTGAATTATACTAATATGAAATTTAGTTTTGAAATGTTTTGGATAAAAATTAGTCTTCAAATGTTTAAGAAAAATTTGGTTTTAAATGTTTTAACTTAGTAACATCTTTATGAAACTATTTATTTAACAAGTTGGAATAGATATATAAGTTGTACGTATGCTGTTCATTCGAATAATTAATTTGATCCAAGTTTGAGTCCACAAGTTCGAGGTGAATTACACCATTCCGTATTAGGATTCTTCATTTGAGTCTTGATGGCGAACATTTGGTACGGATTTTGGGTTTGATTCTAGAATTCCCTATCATAGTATATGGCTATGCAAGGAGACTGATGGCTTCTAGTCGAGAAACCATATCGAAGTCCGCATTAGAGAAGTCGAATGGACAATACTAGTTCGAAAGTGAACTTGTATGACCAAGCGAGCGATCGAATGTAATGTTGCGAAATGATGACATATGTAAGTAATAAAAGTAAAATTTGAGATATATGGAATTATATAATTTAGTTTGAAATATGGTATATTTAAGCCTTGAAACATATTTAAGATTGAATAGTTTATTTTGTAAATCAAATCTATATTTGAAATTTGATAATATTTGAAATGATTTTGTTGGAAAACTAAATTGCATTGAAACTGATGGTTTGAATGGAATTAAAATTTGGAAATTTTAGATTTTGGTTTAATTGAATAAATTTGTGAAATTTAAAGAATTAAGGTAATGTTTTATGATTTCAAATGTATCATTTCAAAATGTTATGATTCTCAAAGTGTAATGATTTCAAGTATTTGGTTTCGAAAGATTTATAACTTTGTAAGTATTATGATTTTTGAAGTGAATATATGTTTGAAATGCAAATGAACTTGTTTGACCTAAATTTTGTTGATTTGGAAATTTGGATTATTTTCTAAATCTATTGTTTAAGAAACTTCAAAACTAAATTTATGTAATTTTGGAAGAAATGATTTGGTGAAATCATATATGATTATGAAAATGAAACCTTATTGAAACGAATTAAAATTGGGAACCTTGATTATTTAAATACTTTGATTTGGGAGTTATCGAACTTATATAAAATTGATTTGTATAAGTATGAAGTAGATTTGAAAACTATAAATTTGAAAACTATTGATTTGAAAAGGTACCCAATTTTGAAAAGTGAAAGAAATCTATATAAGTGTGATTTGATATACTATTGTTTTGAAAGTATTTGATTTGAAATGAAATCTGATACAAAATGGACTTTATATAAGTATGATATTTGATTTTGAAAGGTACTATATGATACGTATTTTCGAAGTAAAGATATGAAAAGTGCCTTCTACTTGACAAGGCAAATCAATATCATCCATCCATACATAAGCAAGGATTAATCACTATCTATAATTAATTTAAATGAATTAAATTAATTACTTCCATCTCTAATTAATTTAAAGCGAATTAAATTAATTAATTCATTCAATAAATCCTGCTTACTAAACCATTAATTAATTACAAATTAATTAATTGATTATCCTCTAATTATTCACCATTATTAATCATCCTTGATTAATTATCCTTTAATTACATTCAAGAAACTATCTTTAATTAATTTCACAAATTAATTATACTTAACCAAATACAGTAATTAACCTTTAATTACTTCACAAATTAGTTAACCATAATTAATTACATTAATCCTGAATTAATTACAATAATTAATTACTCTTTAATCACTTATCATTGATTAATTAATCTTAATTAATCAACCCTTAATTACATCATTAATTATATAAATTAATGATCCCTAATTACATTTTAATTAAATATTCTATTTAAATTAATTACATTAAGTAATTAATCTTAAATTAAACCACATTTATTAATCACTTTTTATTAATCACATTCAGTAATTAACTACCCTTAATTACTTCATCAAATAAATTAATTACTCCTTAATTAATCCCTTGATTAATTATACAAAGTAATTTAATCCAAATTACTTTCATTCTTAAATCATCTTCCGTTAATTACATTTACTAATTACCATTAATTACTTCACCGAGTAATTACACTTCATTAAATACATTAAGTAATTATATTAACAAATCAATCAATGATTAACTTAAATTAATTAAACTTAATTAGTTAACTTAACTAGTCACATTAAACTCAATTAACTACATTGAGTAATTATTTCCTTAATTACTTCCCTTAAACAATTAGACTTAAACAATTCCAAATTGATTATCTTTAAATTAATTAATCTAATTAATTATTATAATTAATCACATTAATTAATTATTAAATAATCTCAAGTTAATGACCTTCATTAACTTTAATTACTTTTCTTAAGTAATTATACTTACATTAATCAATATGAATTACAAATTGATTTATCTTTTAAAAATCCATTAATTAATCCTAATTATTCAATCAATTAAGTTCTAACTGTAACTTAATTAATCTTTGAAATTACTTGATTAATAAATCTTTAATTATTAATTAATATTCTAATCTTATCTAATTAATAATCCTTAATTAATTATTCCTAAATAATTAATATTAAACCTTAATTATTTAATTTAAACCTTTAATTACTTATTTAGTTAATCCAAATCATTAATTAATCAAACAAGTTAATTATCCATTTTAATTACAAATCATTAAATCTTAATTATCTTAAAAATAAAACATTTTTCTTATTAATGATCAAATTATCATTAACAAAGCATTTAAAAACAATTTACTCTTAAATTTACTTTAAAATTTCATTTTAAATTTAAGATTTCAAATGAATACAAATTAACTTTTAACAAAGTTTAAAAACCATATTTAAAAACCTTTAAAATCACATGTTCAAAGAAATACTTGTCTTACCAAAGAAATTTAAAAGAATTTAAATCAAATTCATTCCAAATTCAAATCAATTTAAAATATACTTTAACCATTCAAAGTTGTTTAAAACAATTCAAATTCAAAAACTTCCTTTAATTTCAAAACTGGAATACAGATTAAATTTTATTCCAGATTAAAGTATGATTAAAAAATTTACTTTACAATTAAAAATTTCATTTTTAAATTCAAACCAAATACACTTCAAACGCTTAAAAGTTGTGAAAACCATTTAAATTCCAAAAACTTAACTCATTTTAAAACTAAGATTCAAATTAACTTAAATCCAGATTTAAACTCAGATTTAAACCTTGTTTTAAACTTTACTTTACATTTAAACTTCATTTTTAAATTTAAAAACAGAACAGGTTTAAAACTTGTTGTTATCCCGCTTTTTGGCAAAGCCGTGATACCAAAAGATTGATCGAAAACAAAAGACAGTTCGTCTCAGAGATTGGTTGTACTTCACATCGCTATGGATATTGATGAATTTTGTCCGAGCCCGGATCAGGCTATAATTGATAGCACATGACAAGCAAAGCCATAGAAGCTAGCACCTCAAATTTTAGGTTAATCGGAGTTCGTATGAACAAGATATGACCAATGCAAGTTAGTTAAAGGGTGTTGTTCGTATCCATCAGAATGTGGAGGAGATGTCCATTTCGAACCGATGGGGTTCGAATCCATCAAAGATTGCCTTGCTCGAATCCATTAGGCTCCACGCATTTCGAATCGATCGCATTCGAATTGATTAGCAGTGATATTGATCACTTCGAATCGATCGAGTCTGAATCGATCAGATGGACATCCACTCAGCACGTTCGTATCCATGAAGACTAGAGAAATTCGAATCCATCGGCATACCTACTTCGAATCGATCGGTCTCGTGCCCGAGCGCTGCTTCGTATCGATCGTCCTCGCATCCATCAAGAGTGCCAGGTCATTACTTTGTATCCATGAAGTTTGCCTTGTTCGTATCCACTCGGTTCGTCTCGATCCCCTTTGTATCGATCCATGATTCGAATCCATCGATGCGAACTGGGTCGTGGCACACGATACGAACGAGGCGAAATTCATGGATGCGAAGCGGTCAACTCGGAGAAAAAATAGGGTCGATGCGAGGAGTGCATGCCACTTCACCAAAGAACCACGTGACAAGGTCGATTCGAACGTATCGGTTCGAACCGATGGGTTTGAACCAAACAGCCAACCGAAATATATCAACTCGAATCGATCATATCTCCCTAACCACGAGGCCAAATGCAATGAAATTTTCACAGTTGCTTCCATACAAGGTAAAGATTGTTTCTGCCAAGTTTCAGCTCGATTGGGTCATTTTTTGATGGATACGGAATCACTTCGTATCGATCTCAGATCGAGTCGAAACATGGTGGGGTTGGTCGCGTGGGCCCACTCACGTACCAGAAAAAGTCTTCCGAAGTTTGAGCGAAATCTGGACCACCTACGCCTATAAATAGCACCCTGAAGCCTTCAAAAAAAGGTGATCTTTTGGCGATTCAAAGTCCAGACTCTGCCGGATTCAATTCCCTACTTCATTATCGCTATTATCATCAGATTTGAAAGCTATCATCAATTGTAATCTGCTGTAATCGATTGGAATCGTCAAGTGAATTCATAAAGACATAAGCTTCAGAGTGGACATAGGCAAGATCGCCGAACCACTATAAATCCTGTGTTTGCGATTGTTATTTGTGAATTATTGTGATTGTTATTGCTTAGATCTGAGTTCCATATTGATTGTTGCTGATTTGTGTTCATAAACGGGTGCTTTCACGATATTGGGTGTTTGTGACCAATTTTGGCGCAAACGTTTTGGTGCTTTCACTGAGAATTGAACTCATGATAAGTTGAATTTGAAGACTTAAGAATTTAGATCTAAGAACCATGACGAGACAAACAAGTAAGAGACAAAGGCCAAAGAGAAGTGAACATCAAGGAAGTCAAGAGGCATCTTCAGGAGCGAATCAAGCATCGATCTTCATCACTACGGACGAGATAGAGACAATGATGAAGAAACAAGAGGAGTTGATCCAGAGATTATTTCAACATATAGGGCAACTTGGAGCACAGAATAGAGAAGCTGATGGAGTTCAAAACGGAGCAGGACCATCCGGCATAACACCTAGATTAGGAGGCACGCACATGGAGATTGTTGATCCAATCTCGGAGAGAGAGAGGAGCATCTGCGCAACCTGGGAGTAGTAGAGGAGTGAACGCTCAGTCAAGGGGGCAGATCCTGGAGTTCCCTCGTCAACTCGGGGGGCAAATTG
This sequence comes from Allium cepa, assembly GCA_030765085.1. Taxonomy (NCBI): domain Eukaryota; kingdom Viridiplantae; phylum Streptophyta; class Magnoliopsida; order Asparagales; family Amaryllidaceae; genus Allium; species Allium cepa. The sequence goes on along the minus strand of CM060940.1, from coordinate 209,275,679 downwards.
AAAGTGGTGAACGAAGATTGCATCTCGGAGACAATGACAGATTGGCAGAGATGGTTAGAAGAGCTATGAGAGGCGGTTTGGTAAACAAAGATTTGGAGGATGTCAATAGGAGTCCTTTTACTCCAGCAATCAGACGAGCTAGAAACCCACCGGATTTTAAGTTACCATCGTTGGACATGTATAACGGGAGAACGGACCTTACGGTTCATCTGACGAAGTATACTAGGCATATGGAAGTGCTGGGAGGCATCAGAGGAGGTTATGGCCCGGTGCTTTCCGTTGTACTTGGCGGATATTGCAGCGTTATGGTTTAGACAACTAGAGAGTGGATCCATCGGAACATGGAATGATTTAACTGAGAGATTTATGAGGCAATTCAGGGTTCACATTACAAGACCCAAAAATGTGATGACTTTGGCAACCCTAAAGCAGAAAGCCGGAGAGACTTTGAGGAGTTATCTAACGCGATTCAATGCAGCAGTAGCTTCGGTGGATCGAGCAGATCCATCTATGGTTGTAATGGCAGCTGTGTCCGGAGTAGCTGATGGCACAGAGTTCAAAAATTCACTGACTAAAGATAAACCTGTGGATCTAGGGAAATTCTATGACGAGGCAGAAAAGTTTTTACGATTGGAAGATGAAAATGCTGAAAGAGAAGAAGGAGAAGGAATCGATATTTATGCGATCAAAGGAGGAAATCTCCCTGAGAAAGGCGCGGAAACTAGTGGAGGCAAAAGAAAGACTGAGAATGATGGGGACAAGTCAAAGCGGCAACGGAGGGAGCCGCGATTCACCACTTACTCTGAGCTGAATGAGAGTCTGGAACGAATTTATCAGGATACCAAGGAGTAGGTTCCGTATCATAGACCAATGCGAAGGGATCCAACCTCTGACGAAAGAAAATCAAATAAGTTTTGTGTATTTCATGAATTGAACGGTCATAACACTAATGATTGTAGGCATCTGAAGGACGAGGTGGAAGGGCATATCAGGAACGGTATGCTCCTTCAGTATGTGAGGAGGCGAACTCCAGCAGTGGAACCAGAGCGACCACCGTCTACATCAGCCAGGGGTGGCCCTGAACCGGGACATCGTCTGATTATCAATTTATTGAAATAACGATGAACAAGTCGTAAACCTCTCACTAATACAATTAAATCATTTACACATGTATGAGATCGCGAACGATCCCCAGGCATGCTCTGAATGATCGTTGATCGTTTCGTAGTGGGAACTTACACTTTGACATCCTTGCTTTGCTTTTGTTTGACTTGGACGTTTAGACTTTGTTTGTTTGGAAATTTCTATTTTAAAACTCATCTGTTGAATAGATATTTGATTCTGCTAATTCTGGAATGGCTAAGCTAATTACACATGTTCGGGGTCGCGAACGGTCCTTAGGCATGCTCTGAGATGGGGATATGTCGCCCACACAAACGATCCAGGGACCCACTCGAACATGAACCTGGTATCGACAATACTAAGCCCCCTCCCCGGGCACACTTATTCGCCTCCATTAAGAACACAAACAATCCAGGAACTAACCCGAACGTGACCCTGGCGTTGATAATACCAAGCCCTCCCGGGCACACTTTCTCTCCTCGAACGGCACCTGATCGCGAACGGTCACAATTCGCCTTGAAAAGCACTCGATCGCGAACGGTCGATACCCGCGGCGAACGGCATACGACCATGAACGGTCCCGTTCCATCCTTTGCCGCGAACGGCATCAACCGCGAACGGTCCCGATTCACCTCAAATGGCACACGATCTCGAACGATCGCCATTCGAGGTCATATGAAATTATCAAGTTCTTTAAAGGTTATGGATAGGATATGAACATCCAACTTATGGCATTACAAAACACACCTTCCTTTCGCAAGACATGTTTTGGGGGGCAAATGTTATCCCGCTTTTTGGCAAAGCCGTGATACCAAAAGATTGATCGAAAACAAAAGACAGTTCGTCTCAGAGATTGGTTGTACTTCACTTCTCTATGGATATCGATGAATTTTTTCCGAGCCCGGATAGGTTACAATTGATAGCACATGAAAAGCAAAGCCATAGAAGCTAGCACTTCAAATTTCAGGTTAATCGGAGTTCGTATGAACAAGATATGATCGATGCAATTTAGCCAAAGGGTGCTGTTCGTATCCATCAGAATGTGGAGGAGATGTCCATTTCGAACCGATGGGGTTCGAATCCATCAATGATTGCCTTGTTTGAATCCATTAGGCTCCATGCATTTCGAATCGATCGCATTCGAATCGATCAGCAGTGATATTGATCACTTCGAATCGATCAGCAGTGATGTTGATCACTTCGAATCGATCAGATGGACATCCACTCAGCACGTTCGTATCCATGAAGACCAGAGTAGTCCGAATCCACCGGCATACCCTACTTCGAATCGATCGGTCTCGTTCCCAAGCGCTGCTTCGTATCGATCGTCCTCGCATCCATCAAGAGTGCCAGGTCATAACTTCGTATCCATGAAGTCTGCCCTGTTCGTATCCACTCGATTCGTCTCGATCCCCTTCGTATCGATCCATGATTCGAATCCATCGATGCGAACTGGGTCGTGGCACATGATACGAACGAGGCGAAATTCATGGATGCGAAGCGGTCAACTCGGAGAAATAATAGGGTCGATGCGAGGAATGTGCACCACGTCACCAATGAACCACGTGACAAGGTCGATTCGAACGTGTTGGTTCGAACCGATGGGTTCGAACCAAACAGCCAACCGAAATATATCAACTTGAATCGATCATATCTCCCAAACCACGAGGCCAAATGCAATGAAATTTTCATAGTAGCTTCCATACAAGGTAAAGATTGTTTTTGCCAAGTTTCAGCTCGATTGGGTCATTTTTTGATGGATACGAAATCACTTCGTACCGATCTCAGATCGAGTCGAAACTTGGTAGGGTCGGTCGTGTGGGCCCACTCATGTGTCAGAAAAAGTCTCCCAAAGTTTGAGCGAAATCTGGACCTCCTACGCCTATAAATAGCACCCTGAAGCCTTTAGAAAAGGGGTATCTTTTGGCGATTCAACGTCCAGACTCTGCCGGATTCAATTCCCTACTTCATTATCGCTATTGTAACTAGATTTGAAAGCTATCATCAATTGTAATCTGCTGTAATCGATTGGAATCGTCAAGTGAATTAATAAAGACATAAGCTTCAGAGTGGACGTAGGCAAGATCGCCGAACCACTATAAATCCTGTGTTTGCGATTGTTATTTGTGAATTATTGTGATTGTTATTGCTTAGATCTGAGTTCCATATTAATTGTTGCTGATTTGTGTTTATAAACGGGTGCTTTCACAATATTGGGTGTTTGTGACCAATTTTGGCGCAAACATCTATAACCAAACATTACCCGAGCCATCAACTAAATGACTTCGAGTCCAAACCCAAACTGCTACGAGCAAAAACCTAATTACTCCGAGAAAAACTCGAGACTACCATTTTATCCAAACCAAAACTTCGCCAGAATTCCACAGTGCACCGTGCACATGTACGGTGCCTCCGACCATCTCCGGTCAACACCACACTATCGAGCAAGATGGCTGCCATCCTCTCACCAGAATTCGATCATCACATCGATGTTACAAACTCAAAATCAAATTCGAGTTTAAAAGCCCAAACCTAGAACAAGATACCAGAAACACCACCTCACCTGGAAATGCCTTATTCCCACATCTCTGGCCACCAGAGTGACAGCAACTCCGACCACACATTCGATAACTACCATGCTATCGTCACCCAAAATCTTGTTGAACTCAAAATGCCGTGGTGATTAATTAACCAAGCCTAGTTAAAAACTAAGGTTGAAAACTCAAAACCTCAAATACCACCTTCACCATGCTCTGATCTTCTTCCTACCAACTTTCCTATCATCTACGATCACTCCACTATCATCACTGAAAATCCTGACCTCTTTGATCATAGAGATCACCAGAAAATCACAGTTTACCATTTCCAGTTCAAACAAAAACTGCACTTAACTCCTATTACTAAAAATCTTGATTTTAGTTTTAAAATTATGTTTTGGTTCAAGGATTCAATTTATGTTCCTGAATTTATGAATTTAGAAGTTTGAATTTTTACTTTATACAAATTTTGCTCTGTTGTTCCAGAGTCAATACAAACTTATTTCAATTTGAATAAATTTTAAACTTTACTTTATCATGTAATAAACAAGTTTCATTTGAATCTTAACTTTAAACAGAGTCGAGATTAAAAGGTTTGAATTTTTACATCAAAACTGGAAAACTGAAAGGTATAGGCAGAGAGTACTCTAAAGAAAGCAACATGCATGCCATAAATGAATATATACACAGCAGATATCATTCAATACATTTCATTTCTATTAACTAGCATGCAACTAAATTTACATACTTAATTTTTTTTTAAAAGTAAAGTTACTCACCAGAATTGAAGAAGGAAGACAGAGCCTTCATTTTGAAAAACAGCTTTTGATGATTTTTAAAACTTGAGTGCTGAAATGCCTTTGATTGAGTTAAAACTTGAATTGCTTGTTAGAAAACTTTAGTGCTTGATTTATAAACTGCATACACTTGATATTGCTTCATATTTCATTATGGAAATGTTACAGGCTTGCTCTTGAAAATGAGCAGGTTTGCTCTAGATTTGAAACAGTTACAGGGTTTTAGATTTGCATTATGATTTGATTTGTTTTTGAGATGGAAGGATTTCTGGTTCTGATTCTCAGATTTGTTTTAGATTTAATGAGTTTCAGCAGAGAAGTTTTCTTTAGTTTAGAAATGAAAATGAGAAAAAGAAAAAGATAAAGGAAGAAGGAAAATTCTTATATAAACTGAAATGATTTAAAAATAAAAATAAAAGAAAAAAAACTAAATTTAATGACACTTGTCGTCTCCCTTAATTAGCTTGTTAACACATGTGCTTAGATTGATTTACTAACTTATATTTGTAATTTTACATGGAAAATAAATTTATAAATGTGAATAAAGATTTTATTAATTAATTTCCTAATAACTAAATACTTATTTTAATTTTTATAAATAAGAATCCTTTTTAAGAAATAGAATAAAACAAACTATATTTAAACAAAATCATTTATGTCATACTTCTAAATCCAAAATCTATATATTAAGATATATATATATATATATATATATATATATATATATATATATATATATATATCAACTCTTTTGAAACCCAAATATAAATTTAATTCAATTTTTAAATACAATTTAAAAATCAATTGATATATATTTTTAAACAACCACCATTTCAATTTGAAAATAATATTCTACTTAAAATCTATATTTACACACATATATATATAACATTATTATTATTGTTTGAAAATAATACATTTATCAAATTAAAATAATTTATAAAAGAATCTTTATTAATAAATTACGTATATTATCAAGCTATATTTAAAAAGAAATAAACAAACCTTTTGTTAGTTAATTTAAATTTAAACTTAAGCCAGAATCATTTTAAACAATTTACTTTAACAATTTAAAACCATATAGTTATTTATTTAATAGCTTTGAAAAGATTTATGTTAAATTTAAATCAAAATTTCCAAATTACCAAAATATATATTAGATTTTGAAAACAAGATTTTATTTATTAAATTCAAACCAAGCTTTTCTATTTACAATATGTATGTATATATATATATATATATTATAAATAGAAAACATTTTATTAGCTTTTTAAAAGATAAATTTCACCAATTAAATATTTATTTAATTAGATTATTAAATCAATTCAAATTTTATTAACGAAATTATCAAATCAATTTAATTTTTAATACAGGCTATTAAATTGATATTGCCTAAAATTTTGGGTCATCACAAGATATTTATATGAGTTCAAATCTGATCCCTACCCTAGGGAGTGCCGGAATCTTGCGAGAATACACTCTATTCCTTGCTCACTACCTCTTGAAAACTTAAGGACGACAAGAATAGATTTATTTTTGAGTTTGTTAATAGATCTATTTTGTATGAACCATAAATAAGATTGTAATATGGATTTTGCCCATGAATTATACTGTTTTAGTTTTCTTATTCTTAGTTTTAATTCATTGTGTGATACAGAGCAAACTCCTTTCGAGCAGCTTGGTTTTCAAAGATATTTTGAGTAAATATGTCAAGTTAAGAAGAGATTTTCCTGAAAAATCTTCACTTCTCTAAACATCAAAGCTGGCAAGGTATTGTTTTCTAAGAGATTTACATGCAGTACCCTCGATTTCACTTTAAAATTTTAGGTGAAGAAAAGGAAAAGTTACTTAGGTAAATTTGAACTTATCATACAAAACTGATACGCGGTCGCGATAGCCCTCCAATTGGGTAATGAGACTATAGCGGATTTCCCCCTGTTTTTACTCTTGAAGTAAGCAAGGATCCTTTCAAGGCGTCACTCGCTTTATCGGCTAAATATTTTGACAAGGTTAAAAATGTTGTTTCAAAACTTTGAATATTATAAGATATAGTTGTGATTATGACCTATCTTTGGTAGGAGAGTTATGTAATTTTAACTTTGTTCACTTTATGTTGTAACCCTTGTTGGCATAATGAAAGAAATGGTTTTTCATATGCTAATTCTTATTTTTGCTTACTTTGAATAGGAAGAACATTTAACAATCGTGGCTGCCCTTACAGACTCTCATTCTCAACTGATTGATTTGAAGAATAGGTTTGTTGCCAATTTCGAACAATGGAGTTCTTCTAAAGATGCCTCTACAATCAAACTCCCAAATAATTCGAAAGTGTAGGAATGTCATAGGAAGTTCCTACTTCAAAGAGTGATTGTTGGAGGTTTTAAAGAACATATCACTGGCTTGGAAACCGAATCCAAGAAAAAGGATGAAATAATTTCAGGCGTAAAGCAACAAATTAAGTCTGATCCTTCAATTGATTTCGATAATGAGATGGCTAAGCTTTATCAACGAATAAGAAACCCGAAAAAAGAGCTATCAGATAGTCAAGATCATTGTAAATCTTTAGAACGCATTATTGGATAAAGCATTCCGAATCTTAACCCACTGGTTGCTCCTGCCACTCCTAATGTTGGAAGGACAACAAGATCTCGCTTCCTAGTAATTCGTTAATTTCCTTCTATGATAAACCCTCCTCCAGGTTTGAATGAAAAAGTAGCCGGTTGACGGTGTAGGAAGGTTAAATTAAAAATCATGCAACACATGAATAAGCAATAGGAAGAAAAGACATCTCAACACTTCATGAATTATGAGGGCAAGGTTGAAAAACTTGAGCGCGGGAAATATTTCCTCAAAAAGCAAATTGCTGAGATAGAATGTCAAAACAAGACCATTAAGAGATCCAATAAAGCTTACAACTGCGCCTTGAACACTCACATCGAGTCTATTGATGTTGCCAATACACATGATGAAAGAGAAGAAGCTTAAGGGAGTTCTTTGCGAAGCTATTCGCCCAATCGTTGATCCCTTAATTTCTAAGAATTTAGATGAGATAGCACGGGATCTTTGAGCCACAAAATATTTTAAGCTTTTTGTACTTGTATCTTGAAACATTGTATAACATATTTTGTAAATGATTTTGTAAATTGAATGGATATTACCTCGTTTGTAATTCTGAACCAAATTCCTATTGTTTATCTTGAACCCACTCTTTAGCTGTTCTGTAAATTCAGCAACATTTAATTAGCCGAGAACATTCTCCAGAGATCTCATTTAGTAGAATCCTCAGAGAAGTCCAGAAATCATCATTTGGAAATAATAGGATAAGTCTTTGATCTTGTGCCACTCTTCGGGCTTTAAATACTTGATTTCTTTGTTTTGCACCATGCATTGGGCTTTGGATGTCTCATTCCTATGATTTGTGCCGCTATCTAGGCGTTGGATGTTTTAATACTTAATTCTATGCCACTCCTTGAGCTTTGATTTATGCCACTATTTAGGCTAAGGATGTTGTTAATCCATTAATTTGACCCCTTACCACCATCTGAGGTGATGCATCAAGTCATTCGGTACATTTGGTTAGCTTTGATCAAGCAAGACCAAAGAAATACCCAACCTCCCTCTAGGAGGCACTTTAAATAGGACTTATCGGTGGGAATGAAGGTTGGTTCGGTGTTTTGACCCGACCATCTTAGGTGGGGACCAAAGGCTTATTCCGTTCTCCCTCTAGAAGGTGCTTCAAACAGGTCTTATAGGCAGGAGTGAAGACTGGTCAGTGCTTTGACCCAGCCGTCTTAGGCAGGGACTAAAGGCTTACTCCGTCCTCCCGCTAGGAGGTGCCTTGACTTGGCCACATAGGCGTGATCAAGGGGTTGCAGATGCTTTAGCCTGGCCATTTCTGGCGTGGCTAAAGGCTTACTCTAACCGCCCTCTAGGAAGTGCTTTGATCTGGTCATCTTGGCGCGATCAATGGCTTTCTTCCTTTTTAGGTGGTTTTCAAATTTGAGAAGAATCTTACTCCCATCCATGTAGATTTACTTATTCGAATGGCCTTTATTGTGTCCATTGGTTGTATGGTAGTAACAGTATGACCCTCCAAGATTCCTTTCAAAATTAGGCCTTTTATTTTGTTGTGGCCAATAATTGAGCTCACTCTTGGTCAGGAAATAGATATTTTCCAATGATGTAATGAATTTTCAATCTTTTGGCAGCTTCGATTTAAAGGCCATCTGCCTTGACTTGTATTTAACCCGTTCGCTGCTTGGTTAAGGCGCTTTTTTTTCAATAACCGGCTTCCTTTTTAATGCTCTTCGAACTTCATTTGGGGTTAATGAGCCACCCGTGATCGTATGCCATTTTCTAGAAAATGTATAGTAATCAGCCCTCGTCTCTTCTTCAAATATGGTTCCTTTAGCACAAAAATGGATGGCTTTCTTCATTTTTACAAACAGATTGTCCTTCTTGGTGCACTCTCCTCCTAATGCAAAAATCGTTGTAGGGTCAATGTGAAATGGATTAATACTCCAATTGTCTGGATCATACAAGTTTGCTTGTTTCTTATTATTTATGATTTGCAGTGACTTGAATCTGAGTACTTGCTCTTCGTAATGTCGAGGGTCACTACTGAGTTGAAAAGTGGAATTAGTTATCCGAGGTTCAAAGGACCCTTTTTCTGATCTTTTGACACAGTTATTCATCATAATAACTAAAGATAGACTTGGTATGGTAAGATAACAAGGGATAACGAATAGTAGTTTTGGAAAAGTAGTCGAAGGTTCGAGCCCTCCTTTTAGCATCAAAAATGTTAAACCACAATATGATCTAACACCCTAAAATGTGGAGATGAGAAGGTGCTCAAGTAGAGGTTTTAGTGAAGCTTGGTGAGCCAATATTTTCTTATATGTGACCCTATCACAAGTATTAAAGTCAGTCATGTTTGAAGAAGCAATCAATCTTTATTTCTTATGCATAAATTACACAAATTACTAGTCACTAAGATCCCCTAAATTTACTTAGTGTTTAAGAGAACTTGATTACAAGAAGTGATTTGGGGAAAGAAAACTTGATCAAAATATGGGCCCATAGGGTCGTATTTATGGATGCGGGTCCAGGCCCTTCCGCCTCCATGGTGCTGTAATGATTGGTGTCGACATTGTCGAAAGGAGCTTGGCATACGTATTAAAGCGGCTTTATGAGTCTTATATAATGCTTTCACCTTGCTTGAATTGACCTCTTCGTCACTGTTGACAATAAAGTATTTGTGGATGTTGACTTAATACCCTATCAATACCGCTTGTTTGAATGCTTTCGATATTGTTGGAAGGGAGTTGATATGGTATGATGCTGCTGGAAAGTAGGTGAAGGCATGTTGAATCCCTTCATCGTTGTTGAGCTTTGGTGTCGCCGTGGAATGGTACTTATTTGAATTGATGCGAAGGAGTATGAAGGAGCGACACTTGTGGAAGAAGGCGGCAATATGCATGCGGAGGGAAGATGTACAAGTGGAGGAAAGTATGCCGAAGGAGGATGCTACAGTGGTGGACCCGAGCAACACTTGCAGTAATAATAAGATTGTGGAAGAACAACGCTTACGGTAGGAAGAACTTCGACGGAAGGAGGCAATAGTTGTGGTAGGACGATTCCTAAGAAGGGTAAGGCTTGTGGAATGACTTTATTTGCGGTGGCATCACTGTTGCTTCATTGTTGATGGCGTAACACTTCCATTCGCCACTCTTTGGCGACAATGGGATTGAGTTGATTTTTGTAGTAATAAGTATCTGAACCATATCTTAAATGATGAAACATTCTATTTGTGTATTTAATATTTTGGAAATTAGGGACACGTCCCTAATTTTCAAAATTAATGTAAGTTTTCCCCATTCAAATTCGACAATATAAATTTGATCCCTATAATTTATACTGTACCACCCAAACAACCATATGTTATAATGAGAAGTTAATTTGCAATATTTGAAACAATAGATTTATCGAATTTCAATTACATTTTCACCGTTAAATCATAAATTAATTATTTTTCTATTAAGATTTATCTATAATATGTTTTGACAAAAAAATATATTTTCAGGGGCAAACATTTGCTATGATGCATGGAAAATACTTGCCGTGAATATGCAAATATTTGTCGTGTTGCTTAGAAAATATTTGTCATGTCGCGTGGCAACCATTGAAGAAAATCTTTTTTGTTGCCTAGCAAATTTACAAATATTTGTCATGTTGGCTGACAAATATCTTGGTCATGTTGCATGACAAATATGCAAATATTTGTCATATTGCCTAGAAAATATTTGCCAAGTTGCCTGGCAACTGTTGATAATAAAAAAAAATGTTGCCAGGCAAATTTGAAAATATTTGCCATGTTTTTTGGCCTGACAAATATTTGGTGCTGAAAATTAAAAAAATTTGTCATAACATATTATATGAATCTTCATAAAAAGATAATAAAATTTGTGATTTATTGGCAAAAAATAAAAGTAAAATCTGATAAACCGACTGAAATATATCACGTTTTTGATACTGCAACTTAAATTGTTCATGACAAGGAATTTTTGGCCGAGTGGTACGGTATAAATTACAGGGACTAAAATTATAATGCTGAATTCGGAGGGATGTGCGTCTAATTTTTTTGTAAAGAGGGATGTGAGCCAAAATTTATCTTTAATATTTTTGACATTTATTTATAGATATTTAAAGGTTAGAGGACATGATTAGTACACCAACTGTTTACTGTACTCCGTGTTAGATGATGCACTCATCGTTGATATATTATCTGTATGAAATTTCGAACTAGCAGTTAGCAAATATAAATTTTGTTTTGATTTATATGTTTAATCTTAAAACAAATGCTAATAAGTCTTATAGACAAAAGTTGTTATTTATCATGAATGTACAAAAATACAGAAAAAGAAAATGAGATACTATAATAAATAATGATATTTAGTAAATTTCACATAATGGGCTTTTTAATGGTGCCGGCTTCTATCTGAGCCCAATCTGATTTCGCATCAGTTTTATCGGTATGGGATTGGATGCCAATACCCAAACCCGGATTGAGCCTGATTATTGTTTGCTTTGAGTACTATTTAGTCATTCTCGTATCCCATGTGATTATTATTCTACTTCTACATTTGCAGCAACCTTGTGTTCATTTTAGACATAAACATCACGAATAATATTAGAGTTGGGATCACTTCTAGCAACAAGAAAAAACAACGGCCATGGCAACAATCTCATTACATTTCAAACATGGTAGTCTCATGATTGTTATAATCAGTTCTAGTTACACTTGGCACATGCAGCAGTAAACCTCTACCCATGAAAATGTAAACGACTTTATATTTTGCTTTATAAGTGACTTCTATCAATTTTAAAATGAAGAACAGTCTTTAGTATTTTATATATAATAAATACTTGAGTCCAAAGAATATTTGTCATATCAAGATTTATAATAAGTTATTACTTTGTGTCATTACTACAGATGCATTTGTTTTGCAATATTTTGTTCATGCACTGGTCATATATGAAGCTTCTGGCGTATCATTATTTTATAAAAGACATGCACAACATCATAAATTTTTAAACGTGTAATATAATTTGGCATGTTGGGTACCCAGGCATTTACCCGAATCACACATCATCCATTGACTAGTCTACACACAACTCATTAAATGTCGAAAGTGTATAAATTATTTGTCAGTATCATAGATGGAGTTGTAGTGACAAACAACATACTCAACATTGATAGCAATATGATATCAGTGTGAAATAAAATAATATGATGCTATTTCCCCCTTAAATTAATAGCAAAGACAAAGTAAATTTTTGTAATTTTGTTTTTTGGATTATTAATAAGCATGAGACGATTCAATAACTGTTGTTACATTGGGCCAAAAACAAACGACAACAGTATAAAAAATATGACATCCATATTACAAGCTTTTCAACTTCTATTCTTTTGGGAATGTGCCTTTTCCAAATTTTAGAACAAAGTACCATCATAAATAGACCTTATTACTTCCTTTTGCAGCAGTCCATCCTTGTCTTTTGCTAATGAGTACAACAATTTCCACTCCGCTGATGCTGCTTGCCTATTCAGTTGTAACATTCATTAATTTAACGAGGTTAACTAGAATGTTATTAATGAGCGTGTGTGTGTGTATATACATGTATATTAGGTTTTGCAACTTTCAAGTTTAAAAAGAAAATTAGCAGCATTAAGATAAGAACTCACGATCCTGCAAAATCATTAGCTTGTTTATTTGACTTGAGCATCTCATTTACTTCATCTTCACTCAGCGCATTTGGATCTGTATGTGCATGCTTTTTAAAGATCTCCTCAAATTTGGCTTCAACAAACCTATATAATCGTGTTACAAAACATCAAATTGAGGTCCATGATAAAGTAAAACACTGACTAATATAATATTCATTTCATGATGTCCAAACATACACTATTTTTTCCCCCGTTTTAGTCAAAATGAATGTTTGAAATTCCAGTATTAGTTTTCAAAAATACTAGATAACATTAGAGGTGCATCTAGATACTGAATATGAGAAAATTTATTTTTCACCTATTTTTCCTTGTTCTTATTTTCAATATTTTGCTAGAGATTAAACTACGATACCATTTTGTAGATAAAATAATGCATCTATCAAAATGAGGAAGAAAATTAAAAATTGTAGCCTATGCATTGCAACGTCCTTATTTCATGGAAAAAAGAAAGTACAAAGATATAAAGTTGCAACAATACCTTCCTTGAGGATCGTATGTACCAGTGTGACTGCCATGAATTCCTTTGTGTATGTTATCTACGTGCACTGGAAGACGAATATCTGGCATATTTGACTACGAAAACACAAACAAAAAATGAACATAGAACTTGTAAACTATATTCAAAGACTAAAAAGAAGTCAAACTTACACACTAAACAAAGCAAAATTTGATTCTGAATATCATGCGTCGCTAGTTTTAGGACTATTGAATGCATTAATAAGTGTAGCATCAACAGCAGCTACAACAACATTTAATCCAATAGCTCGAAGACCTAATAACAATGATCAATAGGTAAGTATATGTAATAGTAAGTCACTTCTAAGTTCTAACAATACTAAATTACTACAATACAATGATCACAACCTTCAGCTATTTCAGAAAGGTAAATTACGCCATCCTTATTTCTGTCAAAAAATGAAACATGCTTTCGTAACGGTGTCATGTCACCTGCCATTAGCAACCGTCATCATAAATATCATCATATTCAAACATTCAAGTAGTGTAAATTAAAGAAGTAGCAACACACCAGGAGCTGGAGCTTGTGTAGAGGCTAAAATTGCAAGAGAAAAGAGAAAAATAGGAAACAAAATAGCATAAGTGTTAACCATTTTGAAAACAAATTATCTTATTCTAATTTGTCATGTACATCTTGTAGATACTAGAAACTTGAAATATATAGAGCATGGGAAACACACGCCTCTTTAATGTTTAATTAACAAGGGACAAAAATCTATGTCAAGAAGATGGTAAAACATTGGACCTGCCAAATGAATTCGAATAATATAAGGTGCATGATTTTTTTTTCTCTTTTTTATGTGCACTTACATCATTTTCTTAGTAGATACATTTTAGTTTTAATTTTATTGCCTTTAATGATGAACATTGAACCTTTTAAAGTGATACATTTGCAAATTTATAGCTTTTAATTAAAATGTACCATTGAACCATGGCATATATACTGGTATTAATTAATTAGAACAGAATATGGTTTTGTCTATCAACCTATCTATCTATCTGTCTATTAGTAATAGTAATGTAAAGAAATTTTCTACTCCTCTATTAGTTTCACAAATTCCTCCGTCACACCTTAAATCTCTCAAATTATTTTCTTTTCAAATCCCTACAATTTATCATTACTATAATTACTACTTACAGTCCTACAATTTTGTGTTTCAAACAGCAACATTTGATAAAAATACGTAATTATTTACAAAATTCACTCAAGTTTTCTCCTATTATGTTACTTTCCAAGTCCATATATTAACATCAATTAAGTGATCTCAAATTTAGACTTGTAAAATAAATTCTATTAACTAACATTTATTTACTAGTCTAATAAATTGTAGAAAATGACAATTAATGTGTTTACCATACATACATACATGCCTACATATGTGTGTGTTTATATATTTACACACACATACATACATATAGTGATGAAAATGGTAAAACTAATTAGTCATTGAACAACATCTAGTTCAATGTTTCCACAGTTATGTACCAAATATCCTTCTATCTTTTACATTATTTTACATTTGGGCTCAAATAATTCATTTCTAAAATTAGTATTCTAATACAACGAAACATATGTACAATTTTATATTACTAAAGTTATTTCCTTACAAACAAACATATATTCTTTTTAAAATTGGTATATCATTTCCAATATGCCCAACGTTTTTTCTTTCTAATATTGTTACATTTTAATGAATAATTTGTCATTAAAAAAATTTGCTTTTATTAAAAGACAATAAATTAATGGTAAGGAATGTCTGTGGTTGTTTTAACTTTTGAAATAATAAATATTTTCATTTAATTTTTTTTTGTAAAAATGTAAAAAATTTGTTATTTATGTTCGTGATTCACATTAATTAATGGATAAAAAAATAATGTATTTTTGTTTGATATATCTTTTTTTCTTTTGCACAATTAAAATAACAATATGATATGTATAGATCCTGGTCTTAGTTTCATTTATAATATCTTTTAGTTATTAAATATCAAATATTTTGTTTATCACTTTGACATATCATACACTTACGATATATATTTCGATATTTACAGCAAAAACGTTAAACCTATAAAAATTTATCGATTCATTAATATTGCACTTTCATTTTATGGTATTTCCACCACTTTCTCACGTAATAGATGAAATTCAATTCATTTATCATATACCTTTAAACAATTGTACTGAAAGCTAAATGTTAAATTAAAAATCTAAGTACATAAATATTAATCTATAGAAAATAATAAAAGTATTAACTTTCAAATTAATGAAGGATACTTACACTGCAATACGTACTAGGTTTAGTGACCGCAAGTAGCCGTCAACGGTCGTTGCTAGCCGACGACGAAAGTCGTTGATTCTTAAATCGTCAATCGAAGAAAAGATGGCGGCTTTAGCGACGGCCCTGTAAAGCCATCGCCCTCGTCGTTAACTTTACGACGGCTAGGGACGACCAAGCCGTGGCAAGCCAATGAAGGTCGATGGACACGTGACATGAATATGTGCACCACGTATGCCAATGCAGGGTAAGTAGTCATGGCCAACCCATGCAAATTAGCCGTTGCTAGCCTGTGCCTATATGACGTCGCTAACATATATAACAACTGCTATTAGCACCATCCAACCGCACACATATATTCATCGGTCTATCCACCTCATATATAACACATATTGTTGGGTGCGTTTCCACCACCACCGATCCAAAAAGAAAAGGAGACGCCACCTCTCCACCTCAAAGCCGAACCAACCTCTTCTCGTACCTGCCGAACCGAGTTCCGGCCTCTACCACCGGACCATTCCCCAGCCGAACCAAAACATCTCCTCAATAACACCGGACCAACCACCGAATCGACAACACTGGACCAACCACTGCCGAGCCAAACCTCACCCTCCACCGAAACACCACATCTCCACGTCCGAGCTGAACCAACCATACCGGACCAAGGTCTCATCTCCCACCAACAACCACCAAACCGAAGCTCCACCGGTCCAACCATCTCTAACCATCGGACCAAAGCAAATCGGACCAACTCTGCCAGACCAGATTGCATCAGCCCAGGCTCGCCAACTGCTGTATACATCCAAGACCCCTGCCCCCAGCCTCAGTCTATAAATAGAGGGGCAGAGGTACAACAATGGTAGACAAGTTTGAGAGCTCAAGCACGGAAGGAACTTTCAAATAACTTTCACATACTTGTATACAAAGCTTCGTACTTGTAATCAGAAAGAAAAAGGAGAATAACATATAAAGTGGACGTAGGCACGTTCTGGCCGAACCACTATAAATCTGTGTGTCTTTTACAGTTTAGTCCATCTATTTCGTATGTTTGCATAAATCACCCAAACCATCCAGATCAACATATAATTAACTAAATCATACGACTAGGAGGTGTTTGCCCATTTTTTGTGCAAACATTTTTGGTGCTTTCACTGAGAACTGAACTCAGGAGCTCGAAGCTTCAGCTTCTCCCGCTTAATCCTTTTCCTGTCAGCATCGTTCATTTGGAAAACATGCCTCCCGGGCGGAAGAAAGATACTAACAAAGGAAAGAATGTTGCAACTGGCAGTATCCCAGATCCAGTGATCAGGGACCAAGACAATCGTCAGGTTCCAACGGAAAATTCAAATCAGGCAAATCCGACAGCCCCCGCTACGGAACAACCAATTACAAGGGCAGATCTGGACAGGATCGTAGCTGAAGTAACTAACCGCTTCGCATCTCAACAAGAAGCCTTGGTGGACCAACTCATGTCACGCTTAAGGGATGCTGAAGAATCCAACCGTAACACTGAATCATGGGGTGAGTCCCGGTCTGGAGGGTATAGGAGGCGACAAAGGTCTTTCTTCTTCGAAGAGGCTAACAATAGAAACAGCCATGGTAGGAGCCGAGCCCGGACTCAGCCCAAATTTCGACCCGAGGAAACACTTGGAACCGAGCCCAACGGGGGAGGTGCCAGGCAGGGGTCGGATGTGGCTGAGCCTGTCATGCTACCTAACCATGAAAACACCAGTAGACGGGGCCGAGCTGGAGTCCGGCCCGAAGTTAGACCCGAGGAAGTGCTGAGAACAGAACCCACCAGGGGAAGATCAAGGCAAGGGCCAACTGTGGCTGACCCCAGCATGACCCCAGAAGACCAGAGGCAGCCATTGGAGAATGTTAGGAGGGACAAACGATACCATCCCTACAAGCCGTCTGGACAGAATCGGTCCCGCAGGGAAGAGCCAAACTCATTTCTATCCGCTCCAAGTTCTGATGAAAGGATGGCGTGATTGTTCAGAGAATGCGTCCAACGGGAGCAAAGGGATCGGGGGATAGGCGCTAGGGTAACCAGCCCCTTCACCCGCAATATCGAAACCGCCATCACCCCCTGGAAGTGGAAAATGCCAACGATGGCACCTTACAAGGGAACCTCTGACCCCATAGTACACTTACAGAGATACCCCCAGCATATGCTCATGAGCGGAGCAACGGAGGGAGTATTGTGCAAAAGCTTCCAACTTTTCTTGGCAGATCTAGCTACCTCCTGGTTCTTCCACCTACCCCAAGGGTCCATCAGCTCATGGGAAATCCTGAAAGAAAAGTTCATCAGCCAGTTCCGCATCCATATGGAACAACCCAAGGACGCTTATTCCTTATCTAATATCAAACAGAAGCCCGGAGAGACAGTGTAACAATATCTAACCCGATTCAACGCCGCAGCGGCCGCAGTCCAAGATGCCGACGAGAAACTTACCCTAATGGCCCTCTGCAGTGGTGTACATCCGAATACTAAATTTGCTAGAAGACTAACCAAGGAAAAACCGGCTACTTTACATGATTTCTTCCATGAAGCTGGAAAGTATATGAGACTTGAAGACGCTGCGACTGAGAGGCAGTCAGGGCAACAGGCCAAGACAGCTTCGGACAAGGTTCCCGCTGCAGCAAAGGATGTTCGGAGAAGTGACTCTAGAGACAGTGCTGGGGGCAAGAAGGGAGAAAAGCGCTCGTACCGACCAGGACCAAGATTTGACTCCTACACTCCTTTTAATGAAACAATCAAAAACATCTTCCTAGCCACTCAAGACGAAGTTAGATACAAGCGCCCCTCGCACAAGAAGGAGTCAGATAACGCACTCGAGTCTGAAAAGTTCTGCCGCTTCCACGAATCCCACGGACATGACACCAATGAATGCCACCATCTCCGGGACTTGATTGAAGAACACATTAGAAGGAGGAAACTGGAACGCTATGTAAAAAGCCAGAACAGGACTTCGACTCCTGCCAATGAGAATCCTGGGCTACCCCTCCCAGAAGTAGGCGGAGGAAATCGCAACACCAGCGGCTCTAGTCAAGAGAAGATAGTGGTCCATACCGTATCAGGAGGGCCACACATCGCCGACAGAAGCTGGATAGAGATGGAAAGATACGGTAAGTCACTTAGAAACGATGAAGGCTACGTTAACTCTGTTATGGAAGAACGCCACCCAAAACGGAAAGAGAAGGACGACATCACATTCAGTAGGCGTGATCTAGAGGGAAGGCAGTACCCACACATGGATCCTATGGTCATCTCTGCTTGGTTCGGTCCAGCCAAAGTTTTTCGAATTTTAGTAGACAATGGAAGCTCGGTAAATATCCTATTCAAGCATGCTTTCGACAAAATGAAGCTGTCAATGAAGGATGTGTCTCCCTGCAACAAACTCCTACATGGTTTTACTAGAGATACGAAGATGCCCCTCGAGCAACTGGACCTTTTTGTTGAAATAGGAAGTCATCCCCGCTCCGTTGTGCGAAAACAAATATTTGTGCTAATAGAAAGCCACTCGGCCTACAACGCCTTTTTGCGAAGACCAGCCTTGTCTGACTTCCAAATTGTCCTAGCCCCATGGTGCCTGAAAATGAAATTCCCAACAGATAACGGAGTAGGAGAAATGGAGGGGGATCAAGACGCTGCTCGAGACTGCTATGTAACTGAACTTCGCAATAACAGCAGAAAAGATAAAGGGAAAAATGCAGAGACTACTCTCTGCATGAAAAACTTGGAAGCATAGCAACTAAAGAAAGCCCCTCCTCTTGGATATACCAGTGACCCTTTCAATGAATTAGACCCCATGGACAAAGAGGAGGAGGCCACCGCCGAGCCTGCAGAGGCTATGGAATTTGTATCTGTTGACAAACACAACCCAAGTAGACTGCTGAGAGTCGGGTCTTAGTTAAGAGCGGAGTTGAAAGACCAACTCGTCGATTTTCTTCGCCACAACATGGATGTATTTGCGTGGACGCACGCCGACATGACAGGAATCTCTCCAGACATAGCATGCCACATACTGAACATCGATCCCACCAAGGTGCCAGTGAAGCAGAAAAAGAGGAGCATGGGGGCAGAACGATCGGTAGCCCTCGAGGAAAAAGTAAAGAACTTACTTGCCAATGACTTCATACGAGAAGCCATCTACCCAGAATGGATCGCCAACCCGGTACTAGTAAAGAAAGCTAATGGGAAGTGGCGAACATGCATCGATTTCTCCAACTTAAATGACGCTTGCCCGAAAGACTGCTTCCCACTCCCCCGAATCGACCAGCTCGTGGACAGCACAGCCGGACACGAACTCTTATCCTTTATGGACGCATACTCAGGATATAACCAGATCCCTATGCACGCCCCCGATCAAGACCACACTAGTTTCATCACTGATCGGGGATTGTACTGCTACAAAGTAATGCCTTTTGGACTTAAAAACGCCGGAGCTACTTATCAGCGCCTCGTCAACAAGATGTTTGTGAAATTAATAGGGCGAACTATGGAAGTTTATGTGGATGACATGCTGGTAAAATCAAGGAAATCCAACGATCATATAAACCACCTGAACGAGATGTTTCAAGTACTTCACCAATATGGAATGAAACTGAATCCTCTAAAGTGCTCCTTCGGAGTAACGTCGGGAAAGTTCTTAGGATTCATCGTCCATGCCAGGGGGATTGAAGCGAACCCCGAACAAGTCCGGTCCTTGCAAGATATCAAGATACCATCTGCTCGAAGAGAGATGCAAAGCCTAAACGGGAAGGTGGCTGCCCTAAGCAGGTTCATTTCTAAAGCAACCGACAAATGCATCCCTTTCTTCGAAGCTCTTAAGAAAGACAAAGGAAAGTTCGAATGGACTTACGAATGCTCGACAGCCTTCCTTAACTTAATCGAACACCTCCAAAGACCACCAGTACTCTCAACTCCAAATGAAAGCGAGGAACTATACCTATACCTTCCTGTATCGTCCCATGCTTTAAGCGCTGCTTTGGTGAGGGAGGACAACCACGCACAGCGACCCGTATACTTTGTAAGCAAGAGATTCACAGGGGAAGAAGCCAGATACCCTAAACTTGAAAAGCTAGCATACTGTTTGCTAATCACGTCACGGAAACTGCGACACTACTTCCAATCTCATTCCATCAGAGTTTTAACCGATCAACCACTAAGGCAAGTATTCCATCGCCCCGACACTTCCGGGCGACTACTTAAGTGGTACATTGAACTGAGTCAATATGATATTACCTACCATCCTCGCACCGCTATCAAGAGACAAGCCATAGCCGATTTCATTGCCGAATTCACTACTAACGAAGGTAAGGAGAAATCTGAAGTAGCAGAAAATATCAAGTGGAACCTCTTCGTTGATGGAGCATCAAATGAACAAGGCTCGGGGGCAGGTGTTGTGATAATCACCCCCAGGGGAAGGAAGCTGCACTACACCCTAAGGTTGGAGTTCGCTGCCACTAACAATGACGCAGAATACGAAGCAGTGATAGTCGGATTAGAACTTGCCCTGGAGATGGCAGTCGGTTCTTTATGTCTCCATAGTGATTCTCAACTTATTGTAAATCAAATACTGGGAGAATTCCAGACTCGAGGAGAACGACTCACAACATATCTAAAGAAGACCAAGCTGTTGCTCAATCAGTTGGATCACTATTTAATCAAACACATTCCTCGAGAAGAGAATCAGGAGGCCGACGAATTGGTAAAGCAAGCTAGCATGAAGGACGGCGCCGCTTCCCGAACAATAACAATCTCACAGCAACTAGCCTCGAGTTACGAGACAATGAACATGACAGCTGCAATCGAAGAGAAAACTTGGATGACTCCTATCCGGAAATATTTACAAGATAGCACCCTGCCCGACGGGCGTAACGAAGTCAAGAAAATCTTGAGGAAAGCTTTCCGCTACACGATACAAGAAGGCATCCTCTATCAACGCAGCTTCTCTAATCCCTTATTAAGGTGTGTCACTGGAAGGGAAGCCAAGGAGATCTTATCCAACATACATCGAGGAAGTTGCGGAGATCACACTGGTGGGCAGACTCTGGCAAAGAAGATACTCCGATATGGATATTACTGGCCTACCTTAAACAAAGACGCCCTAGACTTCGTCAAAAGATGTGACAGATGTCAGAAATTTGCTAAAATTCCTCGACTACCAACAAACGAGATTACTCAAATGACCAGCCCTTGGCCCTTTGCAATATGGGGAATTGACTTGATTGGCGAACTGCCAGTGGGCCGAGGCGGAGCCAAATATGCCATAGTAGCAGTTGACTATTTCACCAAATGGGTGGAAGCGGAGCCTCTAAATAAAATATCTTCGGCAAAAGTTATTAACTTCTTGATCAAAAATGTTTTATGCAGGTACGGGGTTCCACTCAAAATCATATCGGACAAAGGACTTCAATTTGACAGCGAGGAATTCGCCGACTGGTGCTAAGAGCACAGAATTCACAAAAGCTTATCATCTGTGGCTTACCCCCAGGCAAACGGACAATTCGAAGCTATCAACAAAATCCTCAAAACCCTAATCAAGAAGAAACTTGAAAAGTCAAAAGGCGCTTAGGTGGATGAACTTCGTACGGCACTTTGGGCCTACCGCACATCTTACAAAACATCAACAGGGCATACTCCTTTCTCTTTGGCATACGGATCGGAGGCCATGCTCCCAGTTGAAACTGCAGTGCCTTCCCACCGTAGGATCCACTACAACCCAGAAGAGAATGAAGAACTCCTACACATGTCTTTGGATCTAATTGAAGAAAGAAAAAATGATGCAGCACTTAAAGAGGCAGCTCACAAGCAAAAAGTAGCAGCACAATACAACTCTAAAGTCAAGCACCGCAGCTTACAGGAAGGAGATCTTGTCCTCAAGCGGATCTTTCCGCGCCCCGGAGCGCTAGATCCAATCTGGGACGGACCCTTTGTAATTCATAAAGATCTCCACAACTGAGCTTATATTTTGTCAACAGTGGACGGAGAGGTGTTCCAGAGGGCATGGAACATCCAACACCTCCGTCGATACTTTTCTTAACTTGTACTGCCCATATGAAGTGAATTAACAAAGAGAATCAGTGGACGTAGGCATTTTCGTGCCGAACCACTTTAAAAATCTTGCCTCTTTTTAACTTGTTCCTTTATATCTTGGCTGCTTGTTAAGCGTTATCCTTTTCTATTGAACGAAATCATGTATAATGACATTTCCGTACCGGAACTTCGCGGCGCAACCTCACCTGGACAAGAACCAACAGGTACTATGTGATTCTATGCACTCTCCAATGAGACACTTTGCTCCAGCATCCCTCTGCTGCGGGTTAACTCATTGCTCGCAACTGCCCTCAAAGCCAACTGTAATGAGCCGATTATAAGCCATCACGAAGGCCGACTATAGCCGATGGCAGCTCATTACGGCATTCGGCTCGCCGGCAACTGTGAACCTACTTTAAGCCCCAACATAAGGTGTGGCCAGCCAGGGGTAGTTCACGGTTGACGATCGGCACCCACGCTAGCCGGCCACAGTAAATCAAATAATACCCACGATTATGGGCCATAATGGTTCGGGTAGTTACTGTGCACGATCTCGGCTCCGATATGTCTTAAGTGCGGCTGTGGTAAAAAAGATAAACTCCCCGCGGAGGCGTAAGATGGGTGACAAATGTCTCCAAGACCCACAGATAGGGAAAGTGACTACAAAACCTGTTTGCCACGGACTTAAGCATATCGACGGCCTTCCGTGACTGGAAGTTTTACTTTTCCTATATTTCCATTCCATTTAAATACTTTTCTTGTATCCTGCATAACGGTCCCCAAAGTACAGGACACTAAATTGGAGGCATTCGCTCACGAGAATCTGAGCCCGCAAACTGGGTGACAAGGCACTCAGCCGCATCCATGGTCAATTACACAAGATGTCCAAAGCTACCCCCTGCAACCAGAACATGAAGGGCGGATCGGAGCTACCAGCATGATGACCAGAGGCCCCACCTGTCCAATTCAGGAAAAGAGTCCATTAAACCGACAATGAACGATCAAGTTATGAAAAGCTGAAAAGGGAAAACTCACCAACACCCGCTCCTTGGTCCTCATCCCGCAACTGCACACCGGCTTCCTCCGCAGCATGTAGCCGCATCCCCTCCTTCACCGCTACCTTCTCCTCCTTTGAGAACTGGGCGGTAACCACATCCATGCTGAATGTCGCTCCACCTTCCTTATCCGCATCGGCCTTGGCCTCCTCCAAAGCCCGGAGATATATCCTAGCCATGACCCAGGGATAGTCATCCATCCAGGATATATTACCCTGCTTCCAAGTACGGAAGTACATAACCTGCAACATCTCATCCATCATCCCCTTATTCTCCTCAAACTCCCTCACCCGGGCCTCGGAGGACAGCAACTTAGCGATGGCAACATCCCTCTCCGATCGATATCTCAAGCGGTCAGCCTGGAGAGACCTCCTCATTTCCTCCATCTCTTCCTTTAGCCTGGCCTGAGCAAGCTCTATGGCCTCAAGCCTCCCAGATAACTCCTCTACCTGCTCGAGATCCGCCCTCCGAACCTCATCCACCGTAGCAATGGCTATGTCAATCCGCTCCATGCAGGCGGCCTCCATCTTCCGTAGTACTGCCCTACTAGCCTCTTCCATAGTCTCCTTCAACCGCCTGGAGGCTGCCTCGTGCTGAGAAATCTGAATGGCTTGATCGGCAAGCTGTTTGGCCTGATCAGCAACCTTTAGCCGCAACCGAATATTAGCACTCCCAATCTCCTCTCCAGCCTTGACCAGACGGGCATGATGCCCCATCAACTTCCTGGTCTCCTCCGCGACCCGATCAATATTAGCCTTGGCTTCGTCCCCCATGGTAACTATCCGAGTAGTAAGCAAATCGAGGTCTAAGGACTTAGCGTCATCAAGCACCCGTACCATGGGATTGCGGGGAAGAAGATGCTCACCCGTGGCCTCGTCAAAAGAGATATCCTGAAAACTCGGGTCCAGATCCGGATGGCCGGCAAATGGGTTGCGAACCAAACCAGGATGGTCTATCGGGGTGACGGTTGGATTTTAGGACGGATGTGGGGAAGGCATAAGCTCAGTATCCTCCTCAGTAATATCATGGATAGGCTAGGCTGGAGGCTGAGGGCCGGATGAAGGTTCAAACGAAGATCGGCCCCTCTTTCTCCTTTGCATATCTTCTTCAATAACTCCGAGAAGAGGGCGATATCTAACCGCATCTCCAGGATGGCTAACTGACGGCTTTGGTTTGGCGGAAGCTTTGAGTAACTTATACTGTTCAAGGCGGTGCCGAATATCTGATGTCTTGGCCACCTTACCCATTCCTGGAATAAAAACCAAGTGTTACAAGCATGCATGAAACTATGACTCAAGAAATGTGTGAAGTTAAAAGAAGGAGTTAAGAATTCACCTTGAACCGCCGGAGTTGCCTTAGCTGAAATACTCTCAGAAGATAGACTGGCACCGGACCCGGCCTTATCAGACCTCTTCGATTTCTCCACCAAGGCTGATCCTTCCTCCAACCCCTCAAAAGCCTGGCGGAAGGCATCATCCATCCACTCTTGAATCTCGCCTGCTTGCCCAGGAGGCAAAGCCCCGGCGCCATCACCACCACCATCACCTTCTCTGTCGACTCCGCTCTCTGCCTCTCCTCCTACATCGCCTCCTTCGCCTTCACCTCTATCCTCCTCTACGTCTTCCTCCCCCGGAGTAATTGGGCACGTGCTAGGGGATGGGCCGTCAGACTTCTTGAGCTTCTTACCTCCAACAACTGGAGGTTTTGTAAAAGGCCTCCTCTTGCTGCTCTTCGTAGTAGCCCCATCTTTAGCTTTAGCAGCCCTTTCCTCGGCAGTATCTCTCTGCTTAACCACGGATTGACGTGGCAGAATCAGGTTGTGCTCCAGGAGAGTGGCATTCCTGATTAGGTAAGAAGCCGACTTGTCCCTTCCAGAGATTGCCTCTATCTTCGCGGCCATCTGTACCAGGCTATCATTCTCCACGACCGCAAAGCCACCTGTCGCTAGCAAGAAATAAAGGCATATAAGAAGAAGCATTGCAGTCGGGACAAAGAAATTACAAGTGGAATTCAACTTACAGCCAGAAGTGAAAAGGCGAAAAGAAACGGAGTCGTCCTTGACGAAGAACCATTCCTTCTTAAACATGGTAAACTTCGAGTATAAGTCCAAGACCGGCTTGAAGGACACGGCTGACTCTAAACTAATGTACGAAGACCCCTTCTTGTAGCCCCTCAGATTGTATATATATCGGATTTCCCGGTTAGAAGGGGGCGCCCATATCTCCTCTAGAAGATAACGAATAGACACACTAAGATGGCGTAGGAGTTGGGCTGAAGCTGAAAAGGAGCCACTTTCAGGTAAGTAATGAAGCTGACTATCTACGCATTGATCGGAGGAATGGCCCCGCACATGCAATGGTACCTACCATATGCAAAATATCCTTCAGGGGGATTGTACGGCATCACTCCGTCCTCCGGCAACAGCATGACTGCTCTATCAATCCCAAAGGAGCGGGATATAACATCAAGCTGCTCCTCTCGGAGGGAGCTAGGAAAACAGTCAGGAGGAGAGTTCAAGAGCTTCTGAGGACCATATCCATCCACTAGCGATCTCGGGATGGGCCCCTGTCGTCCCGGTCCTGATTGTGCTGGGGGCACTGCGGAGGACTCTCCTTCGACCTTGGATTTTCTCTTATCTGATCGAGTTTCCACTTTGTGAGACATTATCTGCATCACCGGAAAGACATATTGTTAGAACATGGAGTATGAAAATGTAAACGAACAAGTACATGCAGCCTGGAGTTTCATTCACGATTCAAAACACAAAAGGACATCCGACATTTAAGCTCTCGAATTCATTCGGTATTGATAGTCTTTGAGGACATCCGGTAATCGAAGGTTTTTCCAGTTCATTCGGTACACAGGGTCCCCGAACACATCCGGTAGTACAATATCAAAGGGCCATTCGGCACTCAAACTCCCTATCCCATTCGATAAAACAAGGTTTTCATGTTCATTCGGAACACAAGGTTCCCGAGTCCATTCGGTAGTTGAGAACAAACACACATTCGGCAGAATAAGATCTCACCTGATTCGGCAAGAATGGGATTTTGATTCGGAAATCAATTGGTTCGGCTATCTCGAAAGGTGAAGGAATGACAGTGGCATGATGCCCCTACTTATAGGCGAGCGCAGGGTAACCGGACCAACCGGTTCGGCACTCACAACCGAATGAAACCATCCAAACCATGAGAAAACAAAGCACGCCATATACAGGCATATGCCCCACTTTGGGGGGCAAATGTTGGGTGCGTTTCCACCACCACCGATCCCAAAAAAAAAGGAGACGCCACCTCTCCACCTCAAAGCCGAACCAACCTCTTCTCGTACCTGCCGAACCGAGTTCCGGCCTCTACCACCGGACCATTCCCCAGCCGAACCAAAACATCTCCTCAACAACGCCGGACCAACCACCGAATCGACAACACCGGACCAACCACTGCCGAGCCAAACCTCACCCTCCACCCGAACCACCAC
This sequence comes from Allium cepa, assembly GCA_030765085.1. Classification (NCBI taxonomy): domain Eukaryota; kingdom Viridiplantae; phylum Streptophyta; class Magnoliopsida; order Asparagales; family Amaryllidaceae; genus Allium; species Allium cepa. The sequence continues at coordinate 209,248,573 of CM060940.1, read as the reverse complement.
ATCTCCACGTCCTAGCCGAACCAACCATACCGGACCAAGGTCTCATCTCCCACCAACAACCACCGAACCGAAGCTCCACCGGTCCAACCATCTCCAACCATCGGACAAAAGCAAACCGGACCAACTCTGCCAGGCCAGATTGCATCAGCGCAGGCTCGCCAACTGCTGTATACATCCAAGACCCCTGCCCCCAGCCTCACTCTATAAATAGAGGGGCAGGGGTACAACAATGGTAGACAAGTTTGAGAGCTCAAGCACGGAAGGAACTTTCAAACAACTTTCACATACTTGTATACAAAGCTTTGTACTTGTAATCAGAAAGAAAAAGGAGAATAACATATAAAGTGGACGTAGGCACGTTCTGGCCGAACCACTATAAATCTGTGTGTCTTCTACAGTTTAGTCCATCTATTTCGTATGTTTGCATAAATCACCCAAACCATCCAGATCAACATATAATCAACTAAATCATACGACTAGGAGGTGTTTGCCCATTTTTTGTGCAAACACATACAAAATTAATTTTACTATTACAACCATAGCACAATCTCATACATATCACACACAATATGTAACAATGCTAGATTTTTATATATATTTTAATTTCGAATTTATTTCAGTTTGAAATTATTTTAAACTTTTTTTATTTCAAACATTTCATTTGTAAAAATAAATTTTGATTATTATATGAATTATAATTTCAAACTGGTATAAATTGAATATTTTCCTGTAAAATGGAATTGTGGTCAAAACCGGTCAAACTTTGACTTTTAAATTTTAAATTTATATATTTAAATCCCTAAACTTTATCTTTTATTATGAAAATAGATTTAATAACTTGAATACTGCTTTTCGTTTCGTTGAAAACGGAGTTATATTGTGAAAGTTATGTATATTTCAATATTGAGTACAATTTGTTTTATTTAGCGATTTTGTCTATTTTAAATTATCTAAATCATATTTTTCTTTTTTATATTTTATTTTAATATGTTTTAATATGTTATTTTATATATATCTTGTCTTTTAATATTTTTAAAGTGATAATAAAAAAAATTCCAAAATTTACTGTATTTAAGAACCTTTTATTTTATGTTATTATCTTTGTTATAAATATTTTTACAAGTCCATATAAATTTCCCAAAGTGCATTCTGTTTATTTTCCAATTTTTTTAGACTAGTTTGCAATTTTGTGCTATTTTCTTATTTTAACCTTATATAATTAATAAATATTTATATATATTTTATATTTTGTTATATTTTAGAATTTGTGACTGAAATTATTATTATTTCCAGTAATATAAACTTATATAAATAAATTAGTGGAAATTTGAAAGGTTTTAAACTTTTAAAATTCCAGGGTCCTTTTGTCTTCCGACCTTTCACTTTCTCAACTCCTTTCTTTATGATTTTTTCCATACCTTACTCTATCTTTCAGCTGACTTCTCTTTCTTTTTTTTCATGAAAATACTTCTCTTTCTCCTCCAAAAAAATCATGACTCCTTTGTGTTCAAGGTTTGGTAAAAATTATCATCTTCTTCCTTTGTTTTTATGATTTTTCTATTGAAATTTTGCATATGCTATCTACTTCATAGCTCCATTCCTCCTTAACCAAGCTTTGGACGACCACCACCACCCCCTTCCTATGACCATCACCCATCCTAGTAACCCTCCTCCCCAGGCCAAACCAACCCAAGGGCAAGATCTACACAAAATCCACCAAAAACAATCACAACATATCACCTATTGCACTAGCCTAGCCTAGTTTATCATCTCCTCCTTCTACCACCATTAGCCGCCACTACCTCCACCACCACCACCTCTGGCATGACCTCCACCCTCTGCCACGTCACTCACCACCTCCTGGAGCCACTGGCCATGACCCATGACTTCTGGCCGAACCAAACAAGAGAAAACAAATGATGTATGTTGCATAGTTTTAGCCTTGTACACCTAGTTTTATGTACCTAGACTAAAGCCACCTTCAAAACAAATGTTGGCCGACCACTTGCATACTCAAACCAGACTTATAGCACCCCTAGGCTGAGCTAAACACCTGCATAACTGAAGTACATGAGGTAGAGAGCAAGTGAAAAGAAGTTGTTGTTTTGGGTGTTGAATTTTATGTTGTTTGACGTTATATTTGTGTTTTAACTTATGTATGTATATATTGTTGTATGTATATGTTATCAAGTCATATAGCTTTGGCTCTCCACTCTCAAGTCATTTTCGTATTGTCGTGCCTTCGTAGTGTCTGTATTGTTTGCTTTGGTAGTTATCTCCAGCTCTGAACAGGTGAGTTATTCTCACCAGACAATATATACATATATAACTAGTAAATTGACCCCTTTTGAATTTGTAAAATGCATTATCATGTTACACCTGCTATATTATGATTATTATATGATGTTCACTCATGCTTAAACACCTGTTATAACATCTGTTACTGTTATTTTATGTTGTTCTGTTATTTTATCAGTTTATTACACTACAAGTTCCCTTTAGATTAGAATCACTATGGGTTGAAATGATACATACGCGAACGGACTTCAGAATAGGAGAAAATAGTTATGGGCTGAAATGATAGGCCTGAATGATTTTCAATTATTTTCGTTTACTTGGGATTGTAGGTTTGAAATGATCAAACCCGGGTTTTCTTTGTAAATTACGGGTTGAAATGATATTACTCGTATCACTTTACCTAGGCTAAAAAATGAAATACATACCCGTTGTTAAAATATGTTTTTCTAAAATTTTGAATTATTTTAGAAATGTTAATTTATAATATTTTGATTTAAATTTGATTAGAAATGATTTTTGTAGAGCATTATTGATTTTCTGAAAATTTATAAGTGAAATAAATAAATGGTAAAGTTAGGAAATCTGAAATGTAAGTTGTTTTGGAAATTATAATTTGGTGATAAATGGAATTTAAATTAAATATTAAAATATGATAAATTTATGATATTTTGAATTAAATGAATTAAAAATGATTTTTATAATATATTAATGATTTTTGAATAAAGTTAAAATGTGAAATGAATGAATATTTAAGTTGAAATTTGAAATATAACAAAATTTGGAAACATGTGAATTTGGCTTAAAAGTGAAATTTAAGTTAAGTAAATAAAAATAAAATTAAGTTATATTTGAAATTTAAACTTAAGTGTTAAGTTAAATTTAATTTAATGAATTTAAATTTAATGTTGGAATTTAATAAGTGAATTATCATTAAATCTTGATTTTTGAATGGAGATTTAACTTTATAAAATCATGAATATAAGGGTATTTAAATAATTGTTTTAAAAGTTAAATTATATGATTTTATAAGTTAAAAATAATTTAAATAAAAATATAATTGTTTGTGAAATTATACTTAATATTTGAAGTTAATTAACTGCATTTCTGAAATGCTATTAATTATAATGTAAATGATAATACAGTATTTGTAAATGCTGTAGTGGATAATAATGAACCAAATGGCTAAGTTTAATTAAAGGATATTATAGCTTTTTTGTAAATGTTATAATTGTTGAATTTAACTAAGTTTTATTGAAACTGATGTAACTCTATTATAGCATTTTTAAATGCTATCTTTTGTTAAATTGAACTGTTTTGAATGTAACTTTCTGCAGCAATTTCTAAATGCTACGAAAGTTGAATTTCCATCTGTTTTAATAAATTAAGTGAATAAATGAATTTTGAAAGACTAAAATTTTGGAAATTTAATAATTTAATAATTAAATATAATAACTTCATTTTATGATTTAAAAAGGAAGTAATTTGTTTCGAAATATAAACTATTTTGAAATGTGTTTTGTAATGGTATTTAAATTAAATAAAAATGAATGTGGTTTGGAAGATATGATATTTTTGATATTTTGAAATGGATTTTGAATGATATTGAATTATGAAATGATATTTTATTTTTATGTATAAAATACCATTTTGAAATTTTAACCACGAGATGCATTTAATTTATAGTTTAACCGATTCTTAAAGGATGGGCGATCCCAAGCATCCTTTAAGTTATTGTGTATTTCTACTACAGTTCACTTGAGTTGGTTTGCATTATATAAGTATATATTGTCCTGACTCGAGTGTTTTGTGTTTTACTTTATGCTCGGGTCATCCTGAGTATTTACAGCTTAGCTTTGGATTTCTTTTTTGGAGCTAGGAATTGCTGGGGATTCTTCTTGTCTAGTTATCTATCCCTTCAGTTTCAGTTGTTCTATTTCAGCTTTGGTATTGATAAACTACTATGTAATTGAGATTTCTATTGTATATGTCTTTCAGACTGATATTATGTATTATGTTTTGAGAGTTTGTTATAGTAGCTTCATGAACTACTATGGTATATTTCCGGTGCAAGTTATCCTGATATTTCTGCGGCTATGATTCTGTGATTGTATTTCATTTGCTCCAATATTATTTACAATGCGATATTTTGAGCAATTCAAGTATGGCATGTATGGATGCGAATGGCTGAAAATATCGGGTTGTTACAGTTGGTATCAGAGCTTTGGTTTTTAGGCAAACCTTAACTTGCAGAGCAAAAACTCATTAGAGATAGGGTAGAAATACCCTAGAACGAGTAAAATCAATCTCAGAATCCTTTCCTTGTGAGAGAACGTATTTTCGAAGTATAAAATGATTTCCAAATGATTTTTAAAGGATTTTCAAAGATTATTTTGGTATAAAAATTTTCTTATTTTGGAATTAAGATTTTCTGAACTTCATTACTTCTGTATCCTCCTTATTAGAAATCTCTTGGTTAGGATTCTTATCGATTAGGATTCCTTAAACTGTGGAATGCTCCCACTTGTTCTGAAATCAAGTCTTGTCTTCCCTATCTTTACCCTTTTGATTTTGGGCATTCCGTAACCCCACTTTGGAATAACCTCTCTAAAGAGCGGTGATTCCGTAAATCTTTGAATGATTTGTAAATAGGTGAAATTCCTTTATAATTGGCATTGATTCACCGGAGATTTCTGTATCCTCGGAGGTCGATGCTATCTATCTCCTGCTCTATCTGGATCCTATATCTGGTAGTCGAATGTCGATTTGCCTCAGATTTCCAATTTGGTTATATTTCGAAAGTCACGAGTTACCGGTTAAGGTTGCCCACGATTTTTATAGGCTTACCCATCTTCTGTTCGATAATTAAATTATCTCATCTTTGTTTGAGTATATCTTCGAACTAGAATTCTATTTGATTAGAGTTCCTCTAATTTTGAATCTTTGTTTGTTTGAAATCCTTCCTTGAATCATGCTTTGGAAATTTGTGTTGGGTTGTATTTTGAAATTGTGCATACGTCGAAATTATTAAGGATGACCATATTTTGTATATAAAAAGTTAAATGTTTTCGATAAGGATTATATACCTTTTAAAATGAAAATTGGAAGCTTTGAAGGATTTGAAATTTATAAGAAACGTGATTTATACAAAAATGATTTATTACTGAAGGGTTTTGAATTTGAATTTGAATTTCGAGGAATCGAATTCCGGTGTTTTGAAATCGTTTTTAAGATTTTGGAAAATATATAATAATAATATGATTTAATGATATATTTTTTCAAATAAGAAATGTTTCAAATGTATTCGAATGAATTTCAATGATTTCGAAGGAATATCAAAGAAGTTTTTCAAAGTTAATTGAAGTCCAGAACTCACTTATGTCGCTCGAAAATGATTTCGGTAACGAATGCATGCATCATTGACATTGATTTTCGAGTTTCTGAGTGAGGGAGAGGCCACTCTAGTAGCTTTGCTATGCGAGTGATTTTGTGAAACCAATTTTGATTTCAGATTTCGAAGTATGATTTGATATTCGAAAGATAGATCTATATATATATATATATATATATATATATATATATATATTTGAAAAGATTTAAAGTAAGTCGTTGTTCAGTCCTCGAGTTTCAGATTTTGAAACCTAACTTTTGAAATTGATTTACTGATTTAGTCTTGATTTCCAACTCTTGGATTGAAAATATGATTTCTTCGACTATTTTAAGGTTCAAGCACTTCCAAATCAGGGTTAACTTTTCAAAGCAAATTTTTTTTGAAAGGTATAAGGTATTTGATAAAGAATATAAGTTTAGTTTGTATGTTTCAAGTATGAAATAATATGATTTTTATAAGTTGAAACTATTTTGTTAAGTAAATAAATAAGACTATTTTGAATTATACTAATATGAAATTTAGTTTTGAAATGTTTTGGATAAAAATTAGTCTTCAAATGTTTGAGAAAAATTTGGTTTTAAATGTTTCAACTTAGTAACATCTTTATGAAACTATTTATTTAACGAGTTGGAATAGATACATAAGTTGTACGTATGCTGTTTATTCGAATAATTAATTTGATCCAAGTTTGAGTACACAAGTTCGAGGTGAATTACACCATTCCGTGTTAGGATTCTTCATTTGAGTCTTGATAGCGAACATTTGATATGGATTTTGGTTTTGATTCTAGAATTCCCTATCATAGTATATGTCTACGCAAGGAGACTGATGGCTTCTAGTCGAGAAACCATATCGAAGTCCGCATTAGAGAAGTCGAATGGACAATACTAGTTCGAAAGTGAACTTGTATGACCAAGCGAGCGACCGAATGTAATGTTGCGAAATGATGACATATGTAAGTAATAAAAGTAAAATTTGAGATATATGAAATTATATAATTTAGTTTGAAATATGGTATATTTAAGCCTTGAAACATATTTAAGATTGAATAGTTTATTTTATAAATCAAATCTATATTTGAAATTTGATAATATTTGAAATGGTTTTGTTGGAAAACTAAATTGAATTGAAACTGATGGTTTGAATGGAATTAAAATTTGGAAATTTTAGATTTTGGTTTAATTGAATAAATTTGTGAAATGTAAAGAATTAGGGTAATGTTTTATGATTTCAAATGTATCATTTCAAAATGTTATGATTCTCAAAGTGTAATGATTTCAAGTATTTGGTTTCGAAAGATTTATAACTTTGAAAGTATTATGATTTTTGAAGTGAATATATGTTTGAAATGGAAATGAACTTGTTTGACCTACATTTTGTTGATTTGGAAATTTGGATTATTTTCTAAATCTATTGTTTAAGAAACTTAGAAACTAAATTTATGTAATTTTGGAAGAAATGATTTGGTGAAATCATATATGATTATGAAACTGAAACCTTATTGAAACGAATTAAAATTGGGAACCTTGATTATTTAAATACTTTGATTTGGGAGTTATCGAACTTATATAAAATTGATTTGTATAAGTATGAAGTAGATTTGAAAACTATTAATTTGAAAACTGTTGATTTGAAAAGGTACCCAATTTTGAAAAGTGAAATCTTATATAATCGAAATCTATATAAGTGTGATTTGATATACTATTGTTTTGAAAGTATTTGATTTGAAATGAAATCTTATACAAAATGGACTTTATATAAGTATGATATTTGATTTTGAAAGGTACTATATGATACATATTTTCGAAGTAAAGATATGAAAAGTGCCTTCTGCTTGACAAGGCAAATCAATATCATCCATTCATACATAAGCAAGGATTAATCACTATCTATAATTAATTTAAGTGAATTAAATTAATTACTTCCATCTCTAATTAATTTAAAGTGAATTAAATTAATTAATTCATTCAATAAATCCTGCTTACTAAACCATTAACTAATTACAAATTAATTAATTGATTATCCTCTAATTATTCACCGTTATTAATCATCCTTGATTAATTATCCTTTAATTACATTCAATAAATTATATTTAATTAATTTCACAAATTAATTATACTTAACCAAATACAGTAATTAACCTTTAATTACTTCACAAATTAGTTAACCATAATTAATTGCATTAATCCTGAATTAATTACAATAATTAATTACTCTTTAATCACTTATCATTGATTAATTAATCTTAATTAATCAACCCTTAATTACATCATTAATTATATAAGTTAATGATCCCTAATTACATTTTAATTAAATATTCTATTTAAATTAATTACATTAAGTAATTAATCTTAAATTAAACCACATTTATTAATCACTTTTTATTAATCACATTCAGTAATTAACTACCCTTAATTACTTCATCAAATAAATTAATTACTCCTTAATTAATCCCTTGATTAATTATACAAAGTAATTTAATCCAAATTACTTTCATTCTTAAATCATCTTCCGTTAATTACATTTACTAATTACCGTTAATTACTTCACTGAGTAATTACACTTCATTAAATACATTAAGTAATTATATTAACAAATCAATCAATGATTAACTTAAATTAATTAAACTTAAATAGTTAACTTAACTAGTCACATTAAACTCAATTAACTACATTGAGTAATTATTTCCTTAATTACTTCCCTTAAGCAATTAGACTTAAACAATTCCAAATTGACCATCTTTAAATTAATTAATCTAATTAATTATTATAATTAATCACATTAATTAATTATTAAATAATCTCAAGTTAATGACCTTCATTAACTTTAATTACTTTTCTCAAGTAATTATACTTACATTAATCAATATGAATTACAAATTGATTTATCTTTTAAAAATCCATTAATTAATCCTAATTATTCAATCAATTGAGTTCTAACTGTAACTTAATTAATCTTTGAAATTACTTGATTAATAAATCTTTAATTATTAATTAATATTCTAATCTTATCTAATTAATAATCCTTAATTAATTATTCCTAAATAATTAATATTAAACCTTAATTATTTAATTTAAACCTTTAATTACTTATTTAGTTAATCCAAATCATTAATTAATCAAACAAGTTAATTATCCATTTTAATTACAAATCATTAAATCTTAATTATCTTAAAAATAAAACATTTTTCTTATTAATGATCAAATTATCATTAACAAAGCATTTAAAAACAATTTACTTTAAAATTTCATTTTAAATTTAAGATTTCAAATGAATACAAATTAACTTTTAACAAAGTTTAAAAACCAAATTTAAAAACCTTTAAAATCACATGTTTAAAGAAATACTTGTCTTACCAAAGAAATTTAAAAGAATTTAAATCAAATTCATTCCAAATTCAAATCAATTTAAAATATACTTTAACCATTCAAAGTTGTTTAAAACAATTCAAATTCAAAAACTTCCTTTAATTTCAAAACCGGAATACAAATTAAATTTTATTCCAGATTAAACTATGATTAAAAACTTTACTTTACAATTAAAATTTTCATTTTTAAATTCAAACCAAATACACTTCAAACGCTTAAAAGTTGTGAAAACCATTTAAATTCCAAAAACTTAACTCATTTTAAAACTAAGATTCAAACTAACATAAATCCAGATTTAAACTCAGATTTAAACCTTGTTTTAAACTTTACTTTACATTTAAACTTCATTTTTAAATTTAAAAACAGAACAGGTTAAAAACCTGTTGTTATCCCGCTTTTTGGCAAAGCCGTGATAACAAAAGATTGATCGAAAACAAAAGACAGTTCGTCTCAGAGATTGGTTGTACTTCACATCGCTATGGATATCGATGAATTTTTTCCGAGCCCGGATCAGGCTATAATTGATAGCACATGACAATTAAAGCCATAGAAGCTAGCACCTCAAATTTTAGGTTAATCGGAGTTCGTATGAACAAGATATGATCAATGCAAGTTAGCCAAAGGGTGTTGTTCGTATCCATCAGAATGTGGAGGAGATGTCCATTTCGAACCGATGGGGTTCGAATCCATCAAAGATTGCCTTGCTTGAATCCATTAGGCTCCACGCATTTCGAATCGATCGCATTCGAATCGATTAGCAGTGATATTGATCACTTCGAATCGATCGAGTTTGAAACGATCAGATGGACATCCACTCAGCACATTCATATCCATGAAGACCAGAGCAGTTCGAATCCATCGGCATGCCCTACTTCGAATCGATCGGTCTCGTGCCCGAGCGCTGCTTCGTATCGATCATCCTCGCATCCATCAAGAGTGCCAGGTCATTACTTCGTATCCATGAAGTCTGCCTTGTTCGTATCCACTCGGTTCGTCTCGATCCCCTTCGTATCGATCCATGATTCGAATCCATCGATGTGAACTGGGTCGTGGCACACGATACGAACGAGGCGAAATTCATGGATGTGAAGCGGTCAACTCGGAGAAAAAATAGGGTCGATGCGAGGAGTGCGCGCCACTTCAACAAAGAACCACGTGACAAGGTCGATTTGAACGTATCGGTTCGAACCGATGGGTTCGAACCAAACAGCCAACCGAAATATATCAACTCGAATCGATCATATCTCCCAAACCACGAGGCCAAATGCAATGAAATTTTCACAGTTGCTTCCATACAAGGTAAAGATTGTTTCTGCCAAGTTTCAGCTCGATTGGGTCATCTTTTGATGGATACGGAATCACTTCGTATCGATCTCAGATCGAGTCGAAACTTGGTGGGATCGGTCGCGTGGGCCCACTCACATGCCAGAAAAAGTCTCCCGAAGTTTGAGCGAAATCTGGACCTCCTACGCCTATAAATAGCACCCTGAAGCCTTCAAAAAAGGGGGATCTTTTGGCGATTCAACCTCCAGACTCTGCCGGATTCAATTCCCTACTTCATTATCGCTATTGTAATCAGATTTGAAAGCTATCATCAATTGTAATCTGCTGTAATCGATTGGAATCATCAAGTGAATTAATAAAGACATAATCTTCAGAGTGGACGTAGGCAAGATCGCCGAACCACTATAAATCCTGTGTTTGCGATTGTTATTTGTGAATTATTGTGATTGTTATTGCTTAGATCTGAGTTCCATATTGATTGTTGCTGATTTGTGTTCATAAACGGGTGCTTTCACGATATTGGGTGTTTGTGACCAATTTTGGCGCAAACGTTTTGGTTCTTTCACTGAGAATTGAACTCATTATAAGTTGAATTTGAAGACTTAAGAATTTAGATCTAAGAACCATGACGAGACAAACAAGTAAAAGACAAAGGCCAAAGAGAAGTGAACATCAAGGAAGTCAAGAGGCATCTTCAGGAGCGAATCAAGCATCGATCTTCATCACAAGGGACGAGATAGAGACAATGATGAAGAAACAAGAGGAGTTGATCCAGAGTTTATTTCAACAAATAGGGCAACTTGGAGCACAGAATAGAGAAGCTGATGGAGTTCAAAACGGAGCAGGACCATCCGACATAACACCTGGATTAGGAGGCACGCACATGGAGAATGTTGATCCAATCTCGGAGAGAGAGAGAGAGAGGAGCATCTGCGCAACCTGGGAGTAGTAGAGGAATGAATGCTCAGTCAAGGGGGCAGATCCCGGAGTTCCCTCGTCAACTCGGGGGGCAGATTGAAAGTGGTGAACGAAGATTGCATCTCGGAGACAATGACAGATTGGCAGAGATGGTTAGAAGAGCTATGAGAGGCAGTTTGGTGAACAAAGATTTGGAGGATGTCAATAGGAGTCCTTTTACTCCAGCAATCAGACGAGCTAGAATCCCACCGGATTTTAAGTTACCATCGTTGGACATGTATAACGGGAGAACGGACCCCACGGTTCATCTGACGAAGTATATGAGGCATATGGAAGTGCTGGGGGCATCAGAGGAGGTTATGGCCCGGTGCTTTCCGTTGTGCTTGGCGGATATTGCAGCGTTATGGTTTAGACAACTAGAGAGTGGATCCATCGGAACATGGAATGATTTAACTGAGAGATTTATGAGGCAATTCAGGGTTCACATTACAAGACCCAAGAATGTGATGACTTTGGCAACCCTAAAGCAGAAAGCCGGAGAGACTTTGAGGAGTTATCTAACACGATTCAATGCAGCAGCAGCTTCTGTGGATCGAGCAGATCCATCTATGGTTGTAATGGCAGCTGTGTCCGGAGTAGCTGATGGCACAGAGTTCAAAAATTCATTGACTAAAGATAAACCTGTGGATCTAGGGAAATTCTACGACGAGGCAGAAAAGTTTTTACGATTGGAATATGCAAATGCCGAAAGAGAAGAAGGAGAAGGAATCGATATTTATGCGATCAAAGGAGGAAATCTCCCTGAGAAAGGTGCGGAAACTAGTGGATCCAAATGAAAGACTGAGAATGATAGGGACAGGTCAAAGCGGCAACGGAGGGAGCCGCGATTCACCACTTACTTTGAGCTGAATGAGAGTCTGGAACAAATTTATCAGGATACCAAGGAGTAGGTTCTGTATCGTAGACCAATGCGAAGGGATCCAACCTCTGACGAAAGAAAATCAGATAAGTTTTGTGTATTTCATGAATTGAACGATCAAAACACTAATGATTGTAGGCATCTGAAGGACGAGGTGGAAGGGCATATCAGGAATGGTATGCTCCTTCAGTATGTGAGGAGGCGAACTCCAGCAGTGGAACCAGAGCGACCACCGTCTACATCAGCCAGGGGTGGCCCTGAACCGGGACATCGTCTGATTATCAATTGATTGAAATAACGATGAACAAGTTGTAAACCTCCCACTAATACAATTAAATCATTTACACATGTATGAGATCGCGAATGATCCCCAGGCATGCTCTGAATGATCATTGATCGTTTCGTAGTAGGAACTTACACTTTGACATCCTTGCTTTGCTTTTGTTTGACTTGGACGTTTAGACTTTGTTTGTTTGGACATTTCTATTTTAAAACTCATCTGTTGAATAGATATTTGATTCTGCTAATTCTGGAATGGCTAAGCTAATTACACATGTACGGGGTCGCGAACGGTCCTTAGGCATGCTCTGAGATGGCGATATGTCGCCCACACAAACGATCCAGGGACCCACTCGAACGTGAACTTGGTATCGACAATACCAAGCTCCCTCCCCGGGCACACTTATTCGCCTCCATTAAGCACACAAACAATCCAGGAATTAACCCGAATGTGACCCTGGCGTTGATAATACCAAGCCCTCCCGGGCACACTTTATCTCCTCGAACGGCATCTGATCGCGAACGGTCACAATTCGCCTCGAACGACACTTGATCGCGAACGGTCACAATTCGCCTCAAATGGCACCTGATCGCGAACGGTCACAGCTCTCCCCGAACGGCACAACTTACCTCACCTCAAATGGCTCGATCACGAACGGTCGTCATTTGAGGTCCGCCACCCGACCGTGAACGGTCACAATCAGCCTTGAATAGCACTCGATCGCGAACGGTCGATACCCGTCGCAAACGGCATACGACCGTGAACGGTCCCATTCCATCCTTTGCCGCGAACGGCATCAACCGCGAATGGTCCCGATTCACCTCAAATGGCACACGATCTCAAACGATCGCCATTCGAGGTCATATGAAATTATCAAGTTCTTTACAGGTTATGGATAGGATATGAACATCCAACTTATGGCATTACAAAACACACCTTCCTATCGCAAGACATGTTTTGGGGGGCAAATGTTATCCCACTTTTTGGCAAAGCCGTGATACCAAAAGATTGATCGAAAACACAAGACAGTTCGTCTCAGAGGTTGGTTGCACTTCACTTCTCTATGGATATCGATGAATTTTGTTCGAGCCCGGATAGGCTACAATTGATAGCACATGACAAGCAAAGCCATAGAAGCTAGCACTTTAAATTTCAGGTTAATCGGAGTTCGTATGAACAAGATATGATCGATGCAATTTAGCCAAAGGGTGCTGTTCGTATCCATCAGAATGTGGAGGAGATGTCCATTTCGAACCAATGGGGTTCGAATCCATCAATGATTGCCTTGTTTGAATCCATTAGGATCCATGCATTTCGAATCGATCGCATTCGAATCGATCAGCAGTGATATTGATCACTTCGAATCGATCGAGTTCGAATCGATCAGATGGACATCCACTCAGCACGTTCGTATCCATGAAGAGCAGAGTAGTTCGAATCCACCGGCATACCCTACTTCGAATCGATCGGTCTCGTGCCCAAGCGCTGCTTCGTATCGATCGTCCTCGCATCCATCAAGAGTGCCAGGTCATAACTTCGTATCCATGAAGTCTGCCCTGTTCGTATCCACTCTATTCGTCTCGATCCCCTTCGTATCGATCCATGATTCGAATCCATCGATGCGAACTGGGTCGTGGCACATGATACGAACGAGGCGAAATTCATGGATGCGAAGCGGTCAACTCAGAGAAAAAATAGGGTCGATGCGAGGAATGTGCACCACGTCACCAATGAACCACGTGACAAGGTCGATTCGAACGTATCGGTTCGAACCGATGGGTTCGAACCAAACAGCCAACCGAAATATATCAACTCGAATCGATCATATCTCCTAAACCACGAGGCCAAATGCAATGAAATTTTCAAAGTAGCTTCCATACAAGGTAAAGATTGTTTCTGCCAAGTTTCAGCTCGATTGGGTCATTTTTTGATGGATACGAAATCACTTCGTACCGATCTCAGATCGAGTCAAAACTTGGTGGGGTCGGTCGTGTGGGCCCACTCACGTGCCAGAAAATGTCTCCCAAAGTTTGAGCGAAATCTGGACCTCCTACGTCTATAAATAGCACCCTGAAGCCTTCAAAAAAGGGGGATCTTTTGGCGATTCAACGTCCAGACTCTGCGGGATTCAATTCACTACTTCATTATCGCTATTGTAATCAGATTTGAAGCTATCATCAATTGTAATCTGCTGTAATCGATTGGAATCGTCAAGTGAATTAATAAAGACATAAGCTTCAGAGTGGACGTAGGCAAGATCGCCGAACCACTATAAATCCTGTGTTTGCGATTGTTATTTGTGAATTATTGTGATTGTTATTGCTTAGATCTGAGTTCCATATTGATTGTTGCTGATTTGTGTTTATAAACGGGTGCTTTCACGATATTGGGTGTTTGTGACCAATTTTGGCGAAAACACCTGTAACCAAACATTACCCGAGCCATCAACTAAATGACTTCGAGTCCAAACCCAAACTGCTTCGCGCAAAAGCCTAATTACTCCGAGAAAAACTCGAGACTACCATTCTATTCAAACCAAAACTTCACCAGAATTCCACAGTGCACCGTGCACATGTACGGTGCCTCCGACCATCTCCGGTCAACACCACACTATCGAGCAAGATGGCTGCCATCCTCTCACCAGAATTCGATCATCACATCGATGTTACAAACTCAAAATCAAATTCGAGTTTAAAAACCCAAACCTAGAACAAGATACAGGAAACACCACCTCACCTGGAAATGCCTTATTCCCACATCTCTGGCCACCAGAGTGACAGCAACTCTGACCACACATTCGACAACTACCATGCTATCATCACCCAAAATCTTGTTGAACTCGATCAACTCCAAATGCCGTGGTGATTAATTAACCAAGCCTAGTTAAAAACTAGGGTTGCAAACTCAAAACCTCAACCACCACCTTCACCATGCTCTGATCTTCTTCCTACCAACTTTCCTATCATCTACGATCACTCCACTATCATCACTGAAAATCCCGACCTCTTTGATCATAGAGATCACCAGAAAATCACAGTTTACCATTTCCAGTACAAACAAAAACTGCACTTAACTCCTATTACTAAAAATCTTGATTTTAGTTTTAAAATTATGTTTTGGTTCAAGGATTCAATTTATGTTCCTGAATTTATGAATTTAAAAGTTTGAATTTTTACTTTATACAAATTTTGCTCTGTTGTTCCAGAGTCAATACAAACTTATTTCAATTTGAATAAATTTTAAACTTTACTTTATCATGTAACAAACAAGTTTCATTTGAATCTTAACTTTAAACAGAGTCGAGATTAAAAGGTTTGAATTTTTAAATCAAAACTGGAAAACTGAAAGGTATAGGCAGAGAGTACTCTAAAGAAAGCAACATGCATACCATACATGAATATATACACAGCAGATATCATTCAATACATTTCATTTCATATTAACTAGCATGCAACTAAATTTACATACTTAATTTTTTTTTAAAGTAAAGTTACTCGCTAGAATTGAAGAAGGAAGACAGAGCCTTCATTTTGAAAAACAGCTTTTGATGATTTTTAAAACTTGAGTGCTGAAATGCCTTTGATTGAGTTAAAACTTGAATTGCTTGTTAGAAAACTTTAGTGCTTGATTTATAAACTGCATACACTTGATATTGCTTCATATTTCATTATGGAAATGTTACAGGCTTGCTCTTGAAAATGAGCAGGTTTGCTCTAGATTTGAAACAGTTACAGGGTTTTAGATTTGCATTATGATTTGATTTGTTTTTGAGATGGAAGGATTTCTGGTTCTGATTCTCAGATTTGTTTTAGATTTAATGAGTTTCAGCAGAGAAGTTTCCTTTAGTTTAGAAATGAAAATGAGAAAAAGATAAAGGAAGAAGGAAAATGCTTATATAAACTGAAATGATTTAAAAATAAAAATAAAAGAAAAAAAACTAAATTTAATGACACTTGTCGTCTCCCTTAATTAGCTTGTTAACACATGTGCTTAGATTGATTTACTAACTTATATTTGTAATTTTACATGCAAAATAAATTTATAAATGTGAATAAATATTTTATTAATTAATTTCCTAATAACTAAATACTTATTTTAATTTATATAAATAAGAATCCTTTTTAAGAAATAGAATAAAACAAACTATATTTATACAAAATCATTTATGTCATACTCCTAAATCCAAAATCTATATATATATATATATATATATATATATATATATATATATATATATATATATCAACTCTTTTGAAACCCAAATATAAATTTAATTCAATTTTTAAATACAATATAAAATCAATTTAAAAATCAATTGTTATATATTTTTAAACAACCACCATTTCAATTTGAAAATAATATTCTACTTAAAATCTATATTTACACACACATATATATAACATTATTATTATTGTTTGAAAATAATACATTTATCCAATTAAAATAATTTATAAAAGAATCTTTATTAATAAATTACTTATATTATCAAGCTATATTTAAAAAGAAATAAACCAACCTTTTGTTAGTTAATTTAAATTTAAACTTAAGCTAGAATCATTTTAAACAATTTACTTTAATAATTTAAAACCATATAGTTATTTATTTAATAGCTTTGAAAAGATTTATGTTAAATTTAAATCAAAATTTCCAAATTACCAAAATATATATTAGATTTTGAAAACAAGATTTTATTTATTAAATTCAAACCAAGCTTTTCTATTTACAATATGTATATATATATATATATATATATATATATATTATAAATAGAAAACATTTTATTAGGTTTTTAAAAGTTAAATTTCACCAATTAAATATTTATTTAATTAGATTATTAAATCAATTCAAATTTTATTAACGAAATTATCAAATCAATTTAATTTTTAGTATAGGCTATTAAATTGATATTGCCTAAAATTTCGGGTCATCACAAGATATTTATATGAGTTCAAATCTGATCCCTACCCTAGGGAGTGCCGGAATCTTGCGAGAATACACTCTATTCCTTGCTCACTACCTCTTGAAAACTTAAGGACGACAAGAATAGATTTATTTTTGAGTTTGTTAATAGATCTATTTTGTGTGAACCATAAATAAGATTGTAATATGGATTTTGCCCATGAATTATACTGTTTTAGTTTTCTTATTCTTAGTTTTAATTCATTGTGTGATACAGAACAAACTCCTTTCGAGCAGCCTGGTTTTCAAAGATATTTTGAGTAAATATGTCAAGTTAAGAAGAGATTTTCCTGAAAAATCTTCACTTCTCTAAACATCAAAGTTGGCAAGATATTGTTTTCTTAGAGATTTACATGCAGTACCCTCGATTTCACTTTAAAATTTTAGGTGAAGAAAAGGAAAAGTTACTTAGGTAAATTTGAACTTATCATACAAAACTGATACGCGGTCGCGATAGTCCTCCAATTGGGGAATGAGACTATAGCGGATTTCCCCCTGTTTTTACTCTTGAAGTAAGCAAGGATCCTTTCAAGGCGTCACTCACTTTATCGGCTAAATATTTTGAGAAGGTTAAGAATGTTGTTTCAAAACTTTGAATATTATAAGATATAGTTTTGATTATGACCTATCTTTGGTAGGAGATTTATGTAATTTTAACTTTGTTCACTTTATGTTGTAACCCTTGTTGGCATAATGAAAGAAATGGTTTTTCATATGCTAATTCTTATTTTTGCTTACTTTGAATAGGAAGAACATTTAACAATCGTGGCTGCCCTTACAGACTCTCATTCTCAACTGATTGATTTGAAGAATAGGTTTGCTGCCAATTCCGAACAATGGAGTTCTTCTAAAGATGCCTCTACAATCAAACTCCCAAATAATTCGAAAGTGTAGGAATGGCATAGGAAGTTCCTACTTCAAAGAGTGATTGTTGGAGGTTTTAAAGAACATATCACTGGCTTGGAAACAGAATCCAAGAAAAAGGATGAAATAATTTCAGGCGTAAAGCAACAAATTAAGTCTGATCCTTCAATTGATTTCGATAATGAGATGGCTAAGCTTTATCAACGAATAAGAAACCCGAAAAAAGAGCTATCAGATAGTCAAGATCATTGTAAATCTTTAGAACGCATTGTTGGATAAAGCATTCCAAATCTTAACCCACTGATTGCTCCTGCCACTCCTAATGTTGGAAGGACAACAAGATCTCGCTTCCTTGTAATCCGTTAATATCCTTCTATGATAAACCCTCCTCCAGGTTTGAATGAAAAAGTAGCCGGATAACGGTGTAGGAAGGTTAAATTAAAAATCATGCAACATATGAATAAGCAATAGGAAGAAAAGACATCTCAACACTTCATGAATTATGAGGGCAAGGTTGAAAAACTTGAGCGCGGGAAATATTTCCCCAAAAAGCAAATTGCTGAGATAGAATGTCAAAACAAGACCATTAAGAGATCCAATAAAGCTTACAACTGCGCCTTGAACACTCACATCGAGTCTATTGATGTTGCCAATACACAAGACGAAGGAGAAGAAGCTTAAGGGAGTTCTTTGCGAAGCTATTCGCCATATTGTTGATCCCTTAATTTCTAAGAATTTAGATGAGATAGCACGGGATCTTTGAGCCACAAAATATTTTAAGCTTTTTGTACTTGTATCTTGAAACATTGTATAACATATTTTGTAAATTGAATAGATATTACCTCGTTTGTAATTCTGAACCAAATTCCTATTGTTTTTCTTGAACCTACTCTTTAGCTGTTCTGTAAATTCAACAACATTTAATTAGCCGAGAACATTCGCCAGAGATCTCATTTAGTAGAATCCTCAGAGAAGTCCAGAAATCATCATTTGGAAATAATAGGATAAGTCTTTGATCTTGTGCCACTCTTCGGGCTTTAAATATTTGATTTCTTTGTTTTGCACCATGCATTGGGCTTTGGATGTCTCATTCCTATGATTTGTGCCGCCTTCTAGGCGTTGGATGTTTTAATACTTCATTCTATGCCACTCCTCGGGCTTTGATTTATGCCACTATTTAGGCTAAGGATGTTGTTAATCCATTAATTTGACCCCTTACCACCATCTGAGGTGATGCATCAAGTCATTCGGTACATTTGGTTAGCTTTGATCAAGCCAGACCAAAGAAATACCTAACCTCCCTCTAGGAGGCACTTTAAGTAGGCCTTATCGGTGGGAATGAAGGTTGGTTCGATGTTTCGACCCGACCATCGTAGGCGGGGACCAAAGGCTTATTCCGTTCTCCCTCTAGAAGGTGCTTCAAACAGGTCTTATAGGTAGGAGTGAAGACTGGTCAGTGCTTTGACCCAGCCGTCTTAGGCAGGGACTAAAGGCTTACTCCATCCTCCCGCTAGGAGGTGCCTTGACCTGGCCACATAGGCGTGATCAAGGGGTTGCAGATGCTTTAGCCTGGCCATTTCTGGCGTGGCTAAAGGCTTACTCTAACCGCCCTCTAGGAAGTGCTATGATCTGGTCATCTTGGCGCGATCAATGGCTTTCTTCCTTTTTAGGTGGTTTTCAAATTTGAGAAGAATCTTACTCCCATCCATGTAGATTTACTTATTCGAATGGCCTTTATTATTGAATTCATTTAAGATATTCTTACAGAGCTATTGAGCTTGCACTATCTAAAGAGGCTAATAATCATTCCTTTTAGTTTCTTGCACTGATTGTTATTGTGTCCATTGGTTGTATGGTAGTAACAGTATGACCCTCCAAGATTCCTTTCAAAATTAGGCCTTTTATTTTGTTATGGCCAATAATTGAGTTCACTCTAGGTCAGGAAATAGATATTTTCCAATGATGTAATGAATTTTCAATCTTTTGGAAGCTTCGATTTGAAGGCCATCTGCCTTGACTTGTATTAACCCGTTCGCTGCTTGGTTAAGGCGCTTTTTTTTCAATAACCGGCTTCCGTTTTAAAGCTCTTTGAACTTCATTTGGGGTTAATGAGCCACCCGTGATCGTATGCCATTTTCTAGCAAATATATAGTAATCAGCCCTCGTCTCTTCTTCAAATATGGTTCCTTTAGCACAAAAATGGATGGCTTTCTTCATTTCTACAAACAGATTGTCCTTCTTGGTGCACTCTCCTCCTAATGCAAAAATCGGTGTAGGGTCAATGTGAAATGGATTAATACTCCAATTGTCCGGATCATACAAGTTTACTTGTTTCTTATTATTTATGATTGCAGTGCCTTGAATCTGAGTACTTGCTCTTCGTAATGTCGAGGGTCACTACTGAGTTAAAAAGTGGAATTAGTTATCCGAGGTTCAAAGGACCCTTGTTCTGATCTTTTGACACGGTTATTCACCATAATAACTAAAGATAGACTTGGTATGGTAAGATAACAAGGGATAATGAATAGTAGTTTTGGAAAAGTAGTCGAAGGTTCGAGCCCTCCTTTTAGCATCAAAAATGTTAAACCACAATATGATCTAACACCCCAAAATGTTGAGATGAGAAGGTTCTCAAGTAGAGGTTTTAGTGAAGCTTGGTGATCCAATATTTTCTTATATGTGACCCTATCACAAGTATTAAAGTCAGTCATGTTTGAAGAAGCAATCAATCTTTATTTCTTATGCATAAATTACACAAATTACAAGTCACTAAGATCCCCTAAATTTACTTAGTGTTTAAGAGAACTTGATTACAAGAAGTGATTTGGGGAAAGAAAACTTGATCAAAATATGGGCCCCCAGGGTCGTATTTATGGATGCGGGTCCAGGCCCTTCCGCCCCCATGGTGCTGTAATGATTGGTGTCGACATTGTCGAAAGGAGCTTGGCGTAGGTGTTAAAGCGGCTTTATGAGTCTTATATAATGCTTTCACCTTGCTTGAATTGACCTCTTCGTCACTGTTGACAACAAAGTATTTGTGGATGTTGACTTAATACCCTATCAATACCGCTTGTTTGAATGCTTTCGATATTGTTGGAAGGGAGTTAATATGGTATGATGCTGCTGGAAAGTAGGCGAAGGCATGTTGAATCCCTTCATCGTTGTTGAGCTTTTGTGTCGCCGTGGAATGGTACTTATTTGAATTGATGCAGAGGAGTATGAAGGAGCGACACTTGTGGAAGGCGGCGGCAATATGCATGCGGAGGGAAGATGTACAAGTGGAGGAAAGTATGCCGAAGGAGGATGCTACAGTGGTGGACCGAGCAACACTTGCGGCAGCAATAAGATTGTGGAAGAACAACGCTTACGGTAGGAAGAACTTCGACGGAAGGAGGCAATAGTTGTGGTAGGACGATTTCTACAGAAGGGTAAGGATTGTGGAATGACTTTATTTGCGGTGGCATCACTGTTGCTTCATTGTTGATGGCGTAACACTTCCATTCGCCACTCTTTGGCGACAATGGGATTGAGTTTATTTTTGTAGTAATAAGTATCTGAACCATATCTTAAATGATGAAACATTCTATTTGTGTATTTAATATTTTGGAAATTAGGGACACGTCCCTAATTTTCAAAATTAATGTAAGTTTTCCCCATTCAAATTCGACAATATAAATTTGATCCCTATAATTTATACTGTACCACCCAAACAACTATATGTTATAATGAGAAGTTAATTTGCAATATTTGAAACAATAGATTTATTGAATTTCAGTTTCATTTTCACCATTAAATCATAAATTAATTATTTTTCTATTAAGATTCATCTATAATATGTTTTGACAAAAAAAATAATTTCAGGGGCAAACATTTGCTATGATGCATGGAAAATACTTGCCGTAAATATGCAAATATTTGTCGTGTTGCTTAGAAAATATTTGTCATGTCGCGTGGCAACCACTGAAGAAAATCTTTTTTGTTGCCTAGCAAATTTACAAATATTTGTCATGTTGGCTGACAAATATCTTAGTCATGTTGCATGACAAATATGCAAATATTTGCCATATTGCCTAGAAAATATTTGCCAAGTTGCCTGGCAACTGTTGAAAATAAAAAAAATGTTGCCCGGCAAATTTGAAAATATTTGCCATGTTTTTTGGCCTGACAAATATTTGGTGCTGAAAATTAAAAAAATTTGTCATAACATATTATATGAATCTTCATAAAAAGATAATAAAATTTGCGATTTATTGGCAAAAAAAAAAAGTAAAATCTGATAAACCGACTGAAATATATCACGTTTTTGATACTACAACTTAAATTGTTCATGACAAGGAATTTTTGGCCGAGTGGTACGGTATAAATTACAGGGACTAAAATTATAATGCTGAATTCGGAGGGATGTGCGTCTAATTTTTTTGTAAAGAGGGATGTGAGCCAAAATTTATCTTTAATATTTTTGACATTTATTTATAGATATTTAAAGGTTAGAGGACATGATTAGTACACCAACTGTTTACTGTACTCCGTGTTAGATGATGCATTTATCGTTGATCAATTATCTGTATGAAATTTCGAACTAGCAGTTAGCAAATATAAATTTTGTTTTGATTTATATGTTTAATCTTAAAACAAATGCTAATAAGTCTTATAGACAAAAGCTGTTATTTATCATGAATGTACAAAAATACAGAAAAAGAAAATTAGATATTATAATAAATAATGATATTTAGTAAATTTCACATAATTGGGCTTTTTAATGGTGTCGGCTTCTATCTGAGCCCAATCTGATTTCGCATCAGTTTTATCGGTATGGATTGGATGCCAATACCCAAACCCGGATTGAGCCTGATTATTGTTTGCTTTGTGTACTGTTTAGTCATTCTCGTATCCCATGTGATTATTGTTCTACTTCTACATTTGCAGCAACCTTGTGTTCATTTTAGACATAAACATCATGAATAATATTAGAGTTGGGATCACTTCTAGCAACAAGAAAAAACAAAGGCCATGGCAACTATCTCTTTACATTTCAAACATGGTAGTCTCATGATTGTTATAATCAGTTCTAGTTACACTTGGCACATGCAGCAGTAAACCTCTACCCATGAAAATGCAAACGACTTTATATTTTGCTTTATAAGTGGCTTCTATCAATTTTAAAACGAAGAACAGTCTTTAGTATTTTATATATAATAAATACTTGAGTCCAAAGAATATTTGTCATATCAAGATTTATATTAACTTATTACTTTGTGTCATTACTACAGATGCAATTGTTTTGCAATATTTTGTTCATGCACTGGTCATATATGAAGCTTTTGGCGTATCATTATTTTATAAAAGACATGCACAACATCATAAATTTTTAAACGTGTAATATAATTTGGCATGTTGGGTACCCAGGCATTTACCCGAATCACACATCATCCATTGACTAGTCTACACACAACTCATTAAATGTCGAAAGTGTATAAATTATTTGTCAGTATCATAGATGGAGATGTAGTGACAAACAACATACTCAACATTGATAGCAATATGATATCAGTGTGAAATAAAATAATATGATGCTATTTCCCCCTTAAATTAATAGCAAAGACAAGGTAAATTTTTGTAATTTTGTTTTTTGGATTATTAATAAGCATGAGACGATTCAACAACTGTTGTTACATTGGGCTACAAACAAACGACAACAATATAAAAAATATGACATCCATATTAGAAGCTTTTCAACTTCTGTTCTTTTGGGAATGTGCCTTTTCCAAATTGTAGAACAAAGTACCATCATAAATAGACCTTATTACTTCCTTTTGCAGCAGCCCATCCTTGTCTTTTGCTAATGAGTACAACAATTTCCACTCCGCTGATGCTGCTTGCCTATTCAGTTGTAACATTCATTAATTTAATGAGGTTAACTAGAATGTTATTAATGAGCGTGTGTGTGTGTATATACATGTATATTAGGTTTTGCAACTTTCAAGTTTAAAAAGAAAATTAGCAGCATTAAGATAAGAACTCACGATCCTGCAAGATCATTAGCTTGTTTATTTGACTTGAGCATCTCATTTACTTCATCTTCACTCAGCGCATTTGGATTTGTATGTGCATGCTTTTTAAAGATCTCCTCAAATTTTGCTTCAACAAACCTATATAATCGTGTTACAAAACATCAAATTGAGGTCCATGATAAAGTAAAACACTGACTAATATAATATTCATTTCATGATGTCCAAACATACACTATTTTTCCCCCTTTTTAGTCAAAATGAATGTTTGAAATTCCAGTATTAGTTTTCAAAAATACTAGATAACATTAGAGGTGCATCCAGATACTGAATATGAGAAAATTTATTTTTCACCTATTTTTCCTTGTTCTTATTTTCAATATTTTGCTAGAGATTAAACTACGATACCATTTTGTAGATAAAATAATGCATCTATCAAAATGAGGAAGAAAATTAAAAATTGTAGCCTATGCATTGCAACGTCCTTATTTCGTGGAAAAAAGAAAGTACAAAGATATAAAGATGCAACAATACCTTCCTTGAGGATCGTATGTACCAGTGTGACTGCCATGAATTCCTTTGTGTATGTTATCTACGTACACTGGAAGACGAATATCTGGCATATTTGACTACGAAAACACAAACAAAAAAATGAACATAGAACTTGTAAGCTATATTCAAAGACTAAAAAGAAGTCAAACTGACACACTAAACAAAGCAAAATTTGATTCTGAATATCATACCTTGCTAGTTTTAGGACTATTGAATGCATTAATAAGTGTAGCATCAATAGCAGCTACAGCAGCATTTAATCCAATAGCTCGAAGACCTAGTAACAATGATCAATAGATAAGTATATGTAATAGTAAGTCACTTCTAAGTTCTAACAATACTAAATTACTACAATACAATGATCACAACCTTCAGCTGTTTCAGAAAGGTAAATTACGCCATCCTTGTTTCTATCAAAAAATGAAACATGCTTTTGTAATGGTGTCATGTCACCTGCCATTAGCAACCGTCATCATAAATATCATCATATTCAAACATTCAAGTAGTGTAAATTAAAGAAGTAGCAACACACCAGGAGCTGGAGCTTGTGTAGAGGCTAAAATTGCAAGAGAAAAGAGAAAAATAAGAGACAAAATAGCACGAGTGTTAACCATTTTGAAAACAAATTATCTTATTCTAATTTGTCATGTACATCTTGTAGATACTAGAAACTTGAAATATATAGAGCATGGGAAACACGCGCCTCTTTAATGTTTAATTAACAAGGGACAAAAATCTATGTCAAGAAGATGGTAAAACATTGGACCTGCCAAATGAATTCGAATAATATAAGGTGCATGATTTTTTTTTTTCTCTTTTTTATGTGCACTTACATCATTTTCTTAGTAGATACATTTTAGTTTTAATTTTATTGCCTTTAGTGATGAACATTGAACCTTTTAAAGTGATACATTTGCAAATTTATAGCTTTTAATTAAAATGTACCATTGAACCATGGCATATATACTGGTATTAATTAATTAGAACAGAATATGGCTTTGTCTATCAACCTATCTATCTATCTGTCTATTAGTAATAGTAATGTAAAGAAATTTTCTACTCCTCTATTAGTTTCACAAATTCCTCCGTCACACCTTAAATCTCTCAAATTATTTTCTTTTCAAATCCCTACAATTTATCACTACTATAATTACTACTTACAGTCCTACAATTTTGTGTTTCAAACAGCAACATTTGATAAAAATACGTAATTATTTACAAAATTCACTCAAGTTTTCTCCTATTATGTTACTTTCCAAGTCCATATATTAACATCAATTAAGTGATCTCAAATTTAGACTTGTAAAATAAATTCTATTAACTAACATTTATTTACTAGTCTAATAAATTGTGGAAAATGACAATTAATGTGTTTACCATACATACATACATGCCTACATATGTGTGTGTTTATATATTTACACACACATACATACATATAGTGATGAAAATGGTAAAACTAATTAGTCATTCAACAACATCTAGTTCAATGTTTCCACAGTTATGTACCAAATATCCTTAGATCTTTTACATTATTTTACATTTGGTCTCAAATAATTCATTTCTAAAATTAGTATTCTAATACAACGAAACATATGTACAATTTTATATTACTAAAGTTATTTCCTTACAAACAAATATACATTCTTTTTAAAATTGGTATATCATTTCCAATATGCCCAACGTTTTTCTTTCTAATATTGTTACATTTTAATGAATAATTTTTCATTAAAAAAATTTGCTTTTATTAAAAGACAATAAATTAATGGTAAGGAATGTCTGTGATTTTTTTAACTTTTGAAATAATAAATATTTTCATTTAATTTGTTTTTGTAAAAATGTAAAAAATTTGTTATTTATGTTCGTGATTCACATTAATTAATGGATAAAAAAATAATGTATTTTTGTTTGATATATCTTTTTTTCTTTTGCACAATTAAAATAACAATATGATATGTATAGATCCTGGTCTTAGTTTCATTTATAATATCTTTTAGTTATTAAATATCAAATATTTTGTTTATCACTTTGACATATCATTCACTTACGATATATATTTTGATATTTACAGCAAAAACGTTAAACCTATAAAAATTTATTGATTCATTAATAATGCACTTTCATTTTATGGTATTTCCACCACTTTCTCACGTAATAGATGAAATTCAATTCATTTATCATATATCTTTAAACAAATGTACTGAAAGCTAAATGTTAAATTAAAAATCTAAGTACATAAATATTAATCTATAGAAAATAATAAAAGTATTAACTTTCAAATTAATGAAGGATACTTACACTGCAATACGTACTAGGTTTAGCGACGGCAAGCAGCCGTCAACGGTCGTTGCTAGCCGACGTCGAAAGTCGTTGATTCTTAAATCGTTAATCGAAGAAAAGATGGCGGATTTACCGACGGCCCTGTAAAGCCATCGCCCTCGTCGTTAGCCTTACGACGGCTAGGGACGACCTAGCCGTGGCAAGCCAATGAAGGTCGATGGACACATGACATGAATATGTGCACCACGTATGCCAATGCAGGGTAAGTAGTCATTGCTAACCCATGCAAATTAGCCGTTGCTAGCCTGTGCCTATATGACGTCGCTAACATATATAACAACTGCTATTAGCACCATCCAACCGCACGCATATATTCATCGGTCTATCCACCTCATATATAACACATATTGTTGGGTGCGTTTCCACCACCACCGATCCAAAAAGAAAAGGAGACGCCACCTCTCCACCTCAAAGCCGAACCAACCTCTTCTCGTACCTGCCGAACTGAGTTCCGACCTCTACCACCGGACCATTCCCCAGCCGAACAAAAACATCTCCTCAACAACACCGGACCAACCACCGAATCGACAACACCGGACCAACCACTGCCGAGCCAAACCTCACCCTCCACCGAACCACCACATCTCTACGTCCTAGCCGAACCAACCATACCGGACCAAGGTCTCATCTCCCACCAACAACCACCGAACCGAAGCTCCACCGGTCCAATCATCTCTAACCATCAGACCAAAGCAAACCGGACCAACTCTGCCAGGCCAGATTGCATCAGCCCAGGCTCGCCAACTGCTGTATACATCCAAGACCCCTGCCCCCAGCCTCACTCTATAAATAGAGGGGCAGGGGTACAACAATGGTAGACAAGTTTGAGAGCTCAAGCACGAAAGGAACTTTCAAACAACTTTCACATACTTGTATACAAAGCTTTGTACTTGTAATCAGAAAGAAAAAGGAGAATAACATATAAAGTGGACGTAGGCACGTTCTGGCCGAACCACTATAAATCTGTGTGTCTTTTACAGTTTAGTCCATCTATTTCGTATGTTTGCATAAATCACCCAAACCATCCAGATCAACATATAATCAACTAAATCATACGACTAGGAGGTGTTTGCCCCTTTTTTGTGCAAACATTTTTGGTGCTTTCACTGAGAACTGAACTCAGGAGCTCGAAGCTTCAGCTTCTCCCGCTTAATCCTTTTCCTATCAGCATCGTTCATTTGGAAAACATGCCTCCCGGGCGGAAGAAAGATACTAACAAAGGAAAGAACGTTGCAACTGGCAGTATCCCAGATCCAGTGATTAGGGACCAAGACAATCGTCAGGTTCCAACGGCAAATTCAAATCAGGCAAATCCGACAGCCCCCGCTACGGAACAACCAAGTACAAGGGCGAACCTGGACAGGATCATGGCTGAAGTAACTAACCGCTTCGCATCTCAACAAGAAGCCTTGGTGGACCAACTCATGTCACGCTTAAGGGATGCTGAAGAATCCAACCGTAACACTGAATCATGGGGTGAGTCCCGGTCTGGAGGGTCTGGGAGGCGACAAAGGTCTTTCTTCATCGAAGAGGGTAACAACAGAAACAGCCATGGTAGGAGCCGAGCCCGGACTCAGCCCGAATTCCGACCCGAGGAAACACTTGGAACCGAACCCAACGGGGGAGGTGCCAGGTAGGGGTCGGATGTGGCTGAGCCTGTCATGCTACCTAACCATGAAAACACCAGTAGACGGGGACGAGCTGGAGTCCGGCCCGAAGTTGGACCCGAGGAAGTGCTGAGAACAGAACCCAGCAGGGGAAGATGAAGGCAAGGGCCAACTGTGGCTGACCCCAGCATGCCCCCAGAAGACCAGAGGCAGCCATTGGAGAATGTTAGGAGGGACAAACGATACCATCCCTACAAGCCGTCTGGACAGAATCAGTCCCATAGGGAAGAGCCAAACTCACTTCTATCCGCTCCTAGTTCTGATGAAAGGATGGCGCGATTGTTCAGAGAATGCGTCCAACGGGAGCAAAGGGATCGGGGGATAGGCGCTAGGGTAACCAGCCCCTTCACCCGCAATATCGAAACTGCCATCACCCCCCGGGAATGGAAAATGCCAACGATGGAACCTTACAAGGAAACCTCTGACCCCATAGTACACTTACAGAGATACACCCAGCATATGCTCATGAGCGGAGCAACGGAGGGAGTATTCTGCAAATGCTTCCTACTTTTCTTGGCAGATCTAGCTACCTCCTGTTTCTGCCACCTACCCCAAGGGTCCATCAGCTCATGGGAAATGCTGAAAGAAAAGTTCATCAGCCAGTTCCGCATCCATATGGAACAACCCAAGGACGCTTATTCCTTTTCTAATATCAAACAGAAACCCGGAGAGACAGTGCAACAATATCTAACCCGATTCAACGCCGCAGCGGCCGCAGTCCAAGATGCCGACGACAAACTTATCCTAATGGCCCTCTGCAGTGGTGTACATCCGGATACTAAATTTGCAAGAAGACTAACCAAGGAAAAACCGGCTACTTTACATGATTTCTTCCATGAAGCTGGAAAGCATATGAGACTTGAAGACGCTGCGACTGAGAGGCAGTCAGGGCAACAGGCTAAGACAGCTCCGGACAAGGTTCCCGCTGCAGCAAAGGATGTTCGGAGAAGTGACTCTAGAGACAGTGCTGGGGGCAAGAAGGGAGAAAAGCGCTCGTACCGACCAGGACCAAGATTTGACTCCTACACTCCTTTGAATGAAACAATCAAAAACATCTTCCAAGCCACTCAAGACGAAGTTAGATACAAGCGCCCCCCGCACAAGAAGGAGTCAGATAACGCACTCAAGTCTGAAAAGTTCTACCGCTTCCACGAATCCCATGGACATGATAACAATGAATGCCACCATCTCCGGGACTTGATTGAAGAACACATTATAGAAGGAGGAAACTGGAACGCTATGTAAAAAACTAGAACAGGAATTCGACTCCTGCCAATGAGAATCCTGGGCTACCCCTCCCAGAAGTAGGCGGAGGAAATCGCAACACCAGCGGCTCTAGTCAAGAGAAGATAGTGGTTCATACCGTATCAGGAGGACCACACGTCGCCGACAGAAGCTGGGCGGAGATGGAAAGATACGGTAAGTCACTTAGAAACGATGAAGGCTACGTTAACTCTGTTATGGAAGAACGCCACCCGAAACGGAAAGAGAAGGACGACATCACATTCAGTAGGCGTGATCTAGAGGGAAGGTAGTACCCACACATGGATCCTATGGTCATCTCTTCCTGGTTCGGTCCAGCCAAAGTTTTTCGAATTTTAGTAGACACTGGAAGCTCGGTAAATATCCTATTCAAGCATGCTTTCGACAAAATGAAGCTGTCAATGAAGGATGTGGCTCCCTGCAACAAACCACTACATGGTTTCACTGGAGATGCGAAGATGCCCCTCGGGCAACTGGACATTTTTGTTGAAATAGGAAGTCATCCCCGCTCCGTTGTGCGAAAACAAACATTTGTGCTAATAGAAAGCCACTCGGCCTACAACGCCTTTTTGGGAAGACCAGCCTTGTCTGACTTCCAAATTGTCCTAGCCCCATGGTGCCTGAAAATGAAATTTCCAACAGATAACGGAATAGGAGAAATGGAGGGGGATCAAGACGCTGCTCGAGACTGCTATGTAACCGAACTTCGCAATAACCGCAGAAAAGATAAAGGAAAAAATGCAGAGACTACTCTCTGCATGAAAAACTTGGAAGCATAACAACTAAAGAAAGCCCTTCCTCTTCGATATACCAGTGACCCTTTCAATGAATTAGACCCCAGGAACAAAGAGGAGGAGGCCACCGCCGAGCCTGCAGAGGCTATGGAATTTGTATCTGTAGACAAACACAACCCAAGTAGACTGTTGAGAGTCGGGTCTCAGTTAAGAGCGGAGTTGAAAGACCAACTCGTCGATTTTTTTGGCCACAACATGGATGTATTTGCGTGGACGCACGCCGACATGACAGGAATCTCTCCAGACATAGCATGCCACATATTGAACATCGATCCCACCAAGGTACCAGTGAAGCAGAAAAAGAGGAGCATGGGGGAAGAACGATCGGCAGCCCTCGAGGAAGAAGTAAAGAACTTACTTGCCAATGACTTCATACGTGAAGCCATCTACCCAGAATGGATCGCCAACCCGGTACTGGTAAAGAAAGCTAATGGGAAGTGGCGAACATGCATCGATTTCTCCAACTTAAATGACGCTTGCCCGAAAGACTGCTTCCCACTCCCCCGAATCGACCAGCTCGTGGACAGCACAGCCGGACACGAACTCTTATCCTTTATGGACGCATACTTAGGATATAACCAGATCGCTATGCACGCCCCCGATCAAGACCACATTAGTTTCATCACTGACCGGGGATTGTACTGCTACAAAGTAATGCCTTTTGAACTTAAAAACACCTCCAAAGACCATCAGTACTCTCAACTCCAAATGAAGGCGAGGAACTATACCTATACCTTCCTGTATCGTCCCATGCTTTAAGCGCCGCTTTAGTGAGGGAGGACAACCACGCACAGCGACCCGTATAATTTGTAAGCAAGAGATTCACAGGGGCAGAAGCCAGATACCCTAAACTTGAAAAGCTAGCATACTGTTTGCTAATCACGTCACGGAAACTGCGACACTACTTCCAATCTCATTCCATCAGAGTTTTAACCGATCAACCACTAAGGCAAGTACTCCATCGCCCCGACACTTCCGGGAGACTACTTAAGTGGTGCATTGAACTGAGTCAATATGATATTACCTACCATCCTCACACCGCTATCAAGGGACAAGCCATAGCTGATTTCATTGCCGAATTTACTACTAATGAAGGTAAGGAGCAATCTGAAGTAGCAGAAAATATCAAGTGGAACCTCTTCGTTGATGGAGCATCAAATGAACAAGGCTCGGGGGCAGGTGTTGTGATAATCACCCCCAGGGGAAGGAAGCTGCACTACACCCTAAGGTTGGAGTTCGCTTCCACCAACAATGACGCAGAATACGAAGCAGTGATAGCCGGATTAGAACTTGCCCTGGAGATGGGAGTCGGTTCTTTATGTCTCCATAGTGATTCTCAACTTATTGTAAATCAAATACCGGGAGAATTCCAGACTCGAGGAGAACGACTCACAACATATCTAAAGAGGACCAAGCTGCTGCTCAATTAGTTGGATCACTATTTAATCAAACACATTCCTCGAGAAGAGAATCAGGAGGCCGACGAATTGGCAAAGCAAGCTAGCATGATGGACGGCGCCGCTTCTCGAACAATAACAATCTCACAGCAACTAGCCTCGAGTTACGAGACAATGAACATGATAGCTGCAATCGAAGAGGAAACTTGGATGACTCCTATCCGGAAATATTTACAAGATGGCACCCTGCCCGATGGGCGTAACGAAGTCAGGAAAATCTTGAGGAAAGCTTCCCGCTACACGATACAAGAAGGCATCCTCTATCGACGCGGCTTCTCTAATCCCTTATTAAGGTGTGTCGCTGGAAGGGAAGCCAAGTAGATCTTATCCAACATACATCGAGGAAGTTGCGGAGATCACATTGGTGGGCAGACTCTGGCAAAGAAGATACTCCGATATGGATATTACTGGCCTACCTTAAACAAAGACGCCCTAGACTTCGTCAAAAGATGTGACAGATGTCAGAAATTTGCCAAAATTCCTCGACTACCAATAAACGAGATTACTCAAATGACCAGCCCTTGGCCCTTTGCAATATAGGGAATTGACTTGATTGGCGAACTGCCAGTGGGCCGAGGCGGAGCCAAATATGCCATAGTAGCAGTTGACTATTTCACCAAATGGGTGGAAGCGGAGCCTCTAAATAAAATATCTTCGGCAAAAGTTATTAACTTCTTGATCAAAAATGTTTTATGCAGGTACGGGGTTCCACTCAAAATCATATCGGACAATGGACTTCAATTTGACAGCGAGGAATTCGCCGACTAGTGCCAAGAGCACGGAATTCACCAAAGATTCTCATCAATGGCTTACCCCTAGGCAAACGGACAATTCGAAGCTGTCAACAAAATCCTCAAAACACCAATCAAGAAGAAACTTGAAAAGTCAAAAGGCGCTTGGGTGGATGAACTTCCTACGGCACTTTGGGCCTACCGCACATCTTACAGAACATCAACAGGGCATACTCCTTTCTCTTTGGCATACGGATCGGAGGCCATGCTCCCAGTTGAAACTGTAGTGCCTTCCCACCGTAGGATCCACTACAACCCAGAAGAGAATGAAGAACTCCTACACATGTCTTTGGATCTAATTGAAGAAATAAGAAATGATGCAGCACTTAAAGCGGCAGCTCACAAGCAAAAAGTAGCAGCACAATACAACTCTAAAGTCAAGCACCACAGCTTACAGGAAGGAGATCTTGTCCTCAAGCGGATCTTCCCGCGCCCTGGAGCGCTAGATCCAATCTGGGACGGACCCTATCTAATTCATAAAGATCTCCACAACGGAGCTTATATTTTGTCAACAATGGACGGAGAGGTGTTCCAGAGGGCATGGAACATCCAACACCTCCGTCGATACTTTTCTTAACTTGTACTGCCCATATGAAGTGAATTAACAAAGAGAATCAGTGGACGTAGGCATTTTCGTGCCGAACCACTTTAAAAATCTTGTCTCTTTTTAACTTGTTCCTTTATATCTTGGCTGCTTGTTAAGCGTTATCCTTTTCTGTTGAACGAAATCATGTATAACGATATTTCCGTACTGGAACTTCACGGCACAACCTCACCTGGACAAGAACCAACAGGTACTATGCGATTCTATGCACTCGTCAATGAGACACTTTTGCTCCACATCCCTCTGCTGCGGGTTAACTCATCGCTCGCGACTGCCCTCAAAGCCAACTGTAATGAGCCGATTATAAGCCATCACGAAGGCCGACTATAGCCGATGGCAGCTAATTACGGCGTTCAGCTCACCGGCAACTGTGAACTTACTTTAAGCCCCAACATAAGGTGTGGCCAGCCAGGGGTAGTTCACGGTTGACGATCGGCACCCACGCTAGCCGGCCATAGTAAATCGAATAATACCCACGATTACGGGCCATAATGGCTCGGGTAGTTATTGTGCGCGATCTCGGCTGCGATATGTCTTAATTACGGCTGTGGTAAAAAAGATAAACTCCCCACGGAGGCGTAAGATGGGTGACAAATGTCTCCAAGACCCACAGCTAGGGAAAGTGACTACAAAACCCGTTTTCCAGGAACTTAAGCATATCGACGACCTTCCGTGACTGGAAGTTTTACTTTTTCTATATTTCCATTCCATTTAAATAATTTTCTTGTATCCTGCATAACGGTCCCCAAAGTACAGGACACTAAATAGGAGGCATTCGCTCACGAGAATCTGAGCCCGCAAACTGGATGACAAGGCACTCAGCCGCATCCAGGGTCAATTACACAAGATGTCTAAAGCTACCCCCTGCAACCAGAACATGAAGGGCGGATCGGAGCTCCCAGCATGATGACCAGAGGCCCCACCTGTCCAATTCAGGAAAAGAGTCCATTAAACCGACAACGAACGATCAAGTTATGAAAAGCTAAAAAGGGAAAACTCACCAACACCCGCTCCTTGGTCCTCATCCCCCAACTGCACACCGGCTTCCTCCGCAGCAAGTAGCCCCATCCCCTCCTTCACCGCTACCTTCTCCTCCTTTGAGAACTGGGCGGTAACCACATCCATCCTGAATGTCGCTCCACCTTCCTTATCCGCATCGGCCTTGGCCTCCTCCAAAGCCCGGAGATATATCCTAGCCATGACCCGGGGATAGTCATCCATCCAGGATAGATTACCCTGTTTCCAAGTACGTAAGTACATATCCTGCAACATCTCATCCATCATCCCCTCATTCTCCTCAAACTCCCTCACCCGGGCCTCGGAGGGCAACAACTTAGCGATGGCAACATCCCTTTCCGATCGATATCTCAAGCGGTCAGCCTGGAGAGACCTCCTCATTTCCTCCATCTCTTTCTTTAGCCTGGCCTAAGCAAGCTCTGCGGCCTCAAGCCTCCCAGATAACTCCTCAACCAGCTCGAGATCCGCCCTCCGAGCCTCATCCACCGTAGCAATGGCTATGTCAATCCGCTCCTTGCAGGCGGCCACCATCTTTCGTAGTACTGCCCTACTAGCCTCTTCCATAGTCTCCTTCAACCGCCTGGAGGCTTCCTCGTGCTGAGAAATCTGAATGGCTTGATCGGCAAGTTTTTTGGCCTGATCGGCAACCTTTAGCCGCAACCGAATATCAGCACTCCTAATCTCCTCTCCAGCCTTGACCAGACGGACATGATGCCCCATCAACTTCCTGGTCTCCTCCGCGACCCAATCAATATTAGCCTTGGCTTCGTCCCCCAAGGTAACTATCCGAGTAGTAAGCAAATCGAGGTCTAAGGACTTAGCCTCATCAAGCACCCGTACCATGGTATTGCGGGGAAGAAGATGCTCACCCGTGGCCTCGTCAAAAGAGATATCCTGAAAACTCAGGTCCAGATCCGGATGGCCGACAAATGGGTTGCGAACCAAACCAGGATGGTCTATCGGGGTGACGGTTGGATTTTCGGACGGATGTGGGGAAGGCATAAGCTCAGTATCCTCCTCAGTAATATCATGGATAGGCTGGGCTGGAGGCTGAGGGTCGGGTGAAGGTTCAAACGAAGATCGGCCCCTCTTTCTCCTTTGCATATCTTCTTCAATAACTCCGAGAAGAGGGCGATATCTAACTGCATCTCCAGGACGGCTAACTGATGGCTTTGGTTTGGCGGAAGCTTTGAGTAACTTATACTGTTCAAGGCGGTGCCGAATATCTGATGTCTTGGCCACCTTACCCATTCCTGGAATAAAAACCAAGTGTTACAAGCATGCATGAAACTATGACTCAAGAAATGTGTGAAGTTAAAAGAAGGAGTTAAGAATTCACCTTGAACCGCCGGAGTTGCCTTAGCTGAAATACTCTCAGAAGATAGACTGGCACCGGACCTGGCCTTATCAGACCTCTTAGATTTCTCCACCAAGGCTGATCCTTCGTCCAACCCCTCAAAAGCCTGGCGGAAGGCATCATCCGTCCACTCTTGAATCTCGCCTGCTTGCCCAGGAGGCAAATCCCCGGCGCCATCACCACCACCATCACCTTCTCTGTCGTCTCCGCTCTCTGCCTCTCCTCCTACATCGCCTCCTTCGCCTTCACCTCTATCCTCCTCCACGTCTTCCTCCCCCGGAGTAATTGGGCACGTGCTAGGGGAAGGGCCATCGGACTTCTTGAGCTTCTTACCTCCGACAACTGGAGGTTTTGTAAAAGGCCTCCTCTTGCTGCTCTTCGTAGTACCCCATCTTTAGCTTTAGCAGTCCTTTCCTCGGTTGTAGCTCTCTGCTTAACCACGGATTGATGTGGCAGAATCAGGTTGTGCTCCAAGAGAGTGGCATTCCTAATTAGGTAAGAAGCCGACCTGTCCCTTCCAAAGATAGCCTCTATCTCCGCGGCCATCTGTACCAGGCGATCATTCTCCACGACCGCAAAGCCACCTGTCTCTAGCAAGAAATAAAAGCATATAAGAAGAAGCATTGCAGTCGGGACAAAGAAATTACAAGTGGAATTCAACTTACAGCCAGAAGTGAAAAGGCGAAAAGAAACGGAGTCGTCCTTGATGAAGAACCATTCCTTTTTTAACATGGTAAACTTCGAGTATAAGTCTAAGACCGGCTTGAAGGACACGGCTGACTCTAAACTAATGTACGGAGACCCCTTCTTGTAGCCCCTTAGATTGTATAGATATCGGATTTCCCGGTTAGAAGGGGGCGCCCATATCTCCTCTGGAAGATAACGAATAGACACACTAAGATGGCGTAGGAGTTGGGCTGAAGCTAAAAAGGAGCCACTTTCAGGTAAGTAATGAAGCTGACTATCCACGCATTGATTGGAGGAATGGCCCCGCACATGCAATGGTACCTACTATATGCAAAATATCCTTCAGGGGGAGGGTACGGCATCACTCCGTCCCCCAACAACAGCATGAGTGCTCTATCAATCCCAAAGGAGCGGGATATAACATCAAGCTGCTCCTCTCGGAGGGAGCTAGGAAAGCAGTCAGGAGGAGAGTTCAAGAGCTCCTGAGGACCATATCCATCCGCTAGCGATCTCGGGATGGGCCCCTGTCGTCCCAGTCCTGATTGGGCTGGGGGCACTGCGGAGGACTCTCTTTCGCCCTTGGATTTTCTCTTATCTGATCGAGTTTCCACTTTGTGAGACATTATCTGCATCACCGGAAAGACATATTGTTGGAACAAGGAGTATGAAAATGTAAACGAACAAGTACATGCAGCCTGGAGTTTCATTCACGATTCAAAACACGAAAGGACATCCGACATTTAAGATCCCGTATTCATTCGGTATTGATAGTCTTTGAGGACATCCGGTAATCGAAGGTTTTTCAAGTTCATTAGGTACACAGGGTCCCAAAACACATCCGGTAGTATAATATCAAAGGGCCATTCGGCACTCAAACTCCCTATCCCATTTGGTAAAACAAGGTTTTCATGTTCATTCGGTACACAAGGTTCCCGAGTTCATTCGGTAGTTGAGAACAAACACACATTCGGCAGAATAAGATCTCACTTCATTCGGCAAGAATGGGATTTTGATTCGGAAATCAATTGGTTCGGCTATCTCGAAAGGTGAAGGAATGACAGTGGCATGATGCCCCTACTTATAGGCGAGCGCAGGGTAACCGGACCAACCGGTTCAGCACTCACAACCGAATGAAACCATCCAAACCATGAGAAAACAAAAACGCCATATACAGGCATATGCCCTACTTTGGGGGGCAAATGTTGGGTGCGTTTCCACCACCACCGATCCAAAAAGAAAAGGAGACGCCACCTCTCCACCTCAAAGCCGAACCAACCTCTTCTCGTACCTGTCGAACCGAGTTCCGGCCTCTACCACCGGACCACTCCCCAGCCGAACCAAAACATCTCCTCAACAACGCCGGACCAACCACCGAATCGACAACACCGGACCAACCACTGCCGATCCAAACCTCACCCTCCACCGAACCACCACATCTCCACGTCCTAGCCGAACCAACCATACCGGACCAAGGTCTCATCTCCCACCAACAACCACCGAACCGAAGCTCCACCGGTCCAACCATCTCCAACCATCAGACCAAAGTAAACCGGACCAACTCTGCCAGGCCAGATTGCATCAGCCCAGGCTCGCCAACTGCTGTATACATGCAAGACCCCTACCCCCAGCCTCACTCTATAAATAGAGGGGCAGGGGTACAACAATGGTAGACAAGTTTGAGAGCTCAAGCACGGAAGGAACTTTCAAACAACTTTCACATAGTTGTATACAAAGCTTTGTGCTTGTAATCAGAAAGAAAAAGGAGAATAACATATAAAGTGGACGTAGGCACGTTCTGGCCGAACCACTATAAATCTGTGTGTCTTTTACAGTTTAGTCCATCTATTTCGTATGTTTGCATAAATCACCCAAACCATCCGGATCAACATATAATCAACCAAATCATACGACTAGGAGGTGTTTGCCCATTTTTTGTGCAAACACATACAAAATTAATTTTACTATTACAACCATAGCACAATCTCATACATATCACACACAATATGTAACAATGCTAGATTTTTATGTATATTTTAATTTCGAATTTATTTTAGTTTGAAATTATTTTAAACTTGTTTTATTTCAAACATTTCATTTGTAAAAATAAATTTTGATTATTATATGAATTATAATTTCAAACTGGTATAAATTGAATATTTTCCTGTAAAATGGAATTGTGGTCAAAACCGGTCAAACTTTGACTTTTAAATTTTGAATTTATATATTTAAATTCCTAAACTTTATCTTTTATTATGAAAATAGATTTAATAACTTGAATACTGCTTTTCATTTCATTGAAAACGGAGTTATATTGCGAAAGTTATGTATATTTCAATATTTAGTACAATTTGTTTTATTTAGCAATTTTGTCTATTTTAAATTATCTAAATCATATTTTTCTTTTTTTATATTTTATTTTAATATGTGTTAATATGTTATTTTATATATATTTTGTTTTTTAATATTTTTAAAGTGATAATAAAAAAAAATTCCAAAATTTACTGTATTTATTTCCTATTTTAAAGGTTGTTTTCTATTTTTCTGATATTTTCTTCATTTAAATTATATTTAATTAAAGTTTATATATTTATTTTGTTAATGAACCTTTTATTTTATGTTATTATCTTTGTTATAAATATTTTTACAAGTCCATATAAATTTTCCAAAGTTCATTCTGTTTATTTTCCAATTTTTTTAGACTAGTTTGCAATTTTGTGCTATTTTCTTATTTTAACCTTATATAATTAATAAATATTTATATATATTTTATATTTTGTTATATTTTCGAATTTGTGACTGAAATTATTATTATTTCCAGTAATATAAACTTATATAAATAAATTAGTGGAAATTTGAAAGGTTTTAAACTTTTAAAATTCCAGGGTCCTTTTGTCTTTCGACCTTTCACTTTCTCAACTCCTTTCTTTATGATTTTTTCCATGCCTTACTCTATCTTTCAGCCGACTTCTCTTTCATTTTTTTCATGAAAATACTTCTCTTTCTCCTCCAAAAAAAATCATGGCTCCTTTGTGTTCAAGGTTTGGTAAAAATTATCATCTTCTTCCTTTGTTTTTATGATTTTTCTATTGAAATTTTGCATATGCTCTCTACTTCATAGCTCCACTCCTCCTCAACCAAGCTTTGGCTGACCACCACCACCCCCTTCCTATGACCATCACCCATCCTAGTAACCCTCCTCCCCAGGACAAACCAACCCAAGGGCAAGATCTACACAAAATCCACCAAAAACAATCACAACATATCACCTATTGCACTAGCCTAGCCTAGTTTATCATCTCCTCCTTCTACCACCATTAGCCGCCACTACCTCCACCACCACCACCTCTGGCCTGACCTCCACCCTCTGCCACGTCACTCACCACCTCCTAGAGCCACTGGCCATGACC
The DNA here is from genome assembly GCA_030765085.1 of Allium cepa. NCBI lineage: Eukaryota > Viridiplantae > Streptophyta > Magnoliopsida > Asparagales > Amaryllidaceae > Allium > Allium cepa. Next base: position 209,208,351 of record CM060940.1, on the reverse strand, counting down.
CATGACTTCTGGCCGAACCAAACAAGAGCAAATAAATGATGTATGTTGCATAGTTTTAGCCTTGTACACCTAGTTTTATGTACCTAGACTAAACCCACCTTCAAAACAAATGTTGGCCGACCACTTGCATACTCAAACCAGACCCATAGCACCCCTAAGCTGAGCTAAACACCTACATAACTGAAGTACATGAGGTAGAGAGCAAGTGAAAAGAAGTTGTTGTTGTTTTGGGTGTTGAATTTTATGTTGTTTGATGTTATATTTGTGTTGTAACTTATGTATGTATATATTGTTGTATGTATATGTTATCAAGTCATATAGCTTTGGCTCTCCACTCTCAAGTCATTTCCGTATTGTCGTTCCTTCGTAGTGTCTGTATTGTTTGCTTTGGTAGTTATCTCCAGCACTGAACAGGTGAGTTATTCTCACCAGACAATATATATATATATATATAACTAGTAAATTGACCCCTTTTGAATCTGTAAAATGCATTATCATGTTACACCTGCTATATTGTGATTATTATATGATGTTCACTCATGCTTAAACACCTGCTATAACATCTGTTACTGTTATTTTATGCCGTTCTGTTATTTTATCAGTTTATCACACTGCAAGTTCCCTTTAGATTAGAATCACTATGGGTTGAAATGATACATACCCGAACGGACTTCAGAATAGGAGAAAATCGTTATGGGCTGAAATGATAGGCCTGAATGATTTTCAATTATTTTCGTTTACTTGAGATTGTAGGTTTGAAATGATCAAACCCGGGTTTTCTTTGTAAATTACGGGTTGAAATGATATTACTCGTATCACTTTACCTAGGCTAAAAAATGAAATACACACCCGTTGTTAAAATATGTTTTTCTAAACATTTTGAATTATTTTAGAAATGTAAATATTATAATATTTTGATTAAAATTTGATTAGAAATGATTTTTGTAGAGCATTATTGATTTTCTGAAAATTTATAAGTGAAATAAATAAATGGTAAAGTTGGGAAATCTGAAATGTAAGTTATTTTGGAAATTATAATTTGGTGATAAATGGAATTTAAATTAAATATTAAAATATGATAAATTTATGATATTTTGAATTAAATGAATTAAAAATGATTTTTATAATATATTAATGATTTTTGAATAAAGTTAAAATGTGAAATGAATGAATATTTAAGTTGAAATTTTGAAACATAACAAAATTTGGAAACCTGTGAATTTGGCTTAAAAGTGAATTTTAAGTTAAGTAAATAAAAATAAAATTAAGTTATATTTGAAATTTAAACTTAAGTGTTAAGTTAAATTTAATGTTGGAATTTAATAAGTGAATTATCATTAAATCTTGATTTTTGAATGGAGATTTAACTTTATAAAATCATGAATATAAGGGTACTTAAATGATTGTTTTAAAAGTGAAATTATATGATTTTATAAGTTAAAAATGATTTAAATAAAACTATAATTGTTTGTGAAATTATACTTAATATTTGAAGTTAATTAACTGCATTTCTGAAATGCTATTAATTCTAATGTAAATGATAATACAGTATTTGTAAATGGTGTAGTGGATAATAATGAACCAAATGGCTAAGTTTAATTAAAGGATATTATAGCTTTTTTGTAAATGTTATAATTGTTGAATTTAACTAAGTTTTATTGAAACTGATGTAACTCTATTATAGCATTTTTAAATGCTATCTTTTGTTAAATTGAACTGTTCTGAATGTAACTTTCTACAGCAATTTCTAAATGCTGCGAAAGTTGAATTTCCATCTGTTTTAATAAATTAAGTGAATAAATGAATTTTGAAAGACTAAAATTTTGAAAATTTAATAATTTAATTATTAAATATAATGACTTCATTTTATGATTTAAAAAGGAAGTAATTTGTTTTGAAACATAAACTATTTTGAAATGTGTTTTGTAATGGTATTTAAATTAAATAAAAATGAATGTGGTTTGGAAGATATGATATTTTTGATATTTTGAAATGGATTTTGAATGATATTGAATTTTGAAATGATATTTGATTTTGATGTATAAAATACCATTTTGAAATTTTAACCACGAGATGTATTTAATTTATAGTTTAACCGATTCTTAAAGGATGGGCGATCCCAAGCATCCTTTAAGTTATTGTGTATTTCTACTACAGTTCACTTGAGTTGGTTTACATTATATAAGTATATATTGTCCTGACTCGAGTGTTTTGTGTTTTACTTTACGCTCGGGTCATCCTAAGTATTTACAGCTTAGCTTTGGATTTCTTTTCTGGAGCTAGGAATTGCTGGAGATTCTGCTTGTCTAGTTATCTATCCCTTCAGTTTCAGTTGTTCTATTTCAGCTTTGGTATTGATAAACTACTATGTAATTGAGATTTCTATTGTATATGTTTTTCAGACTGATATTATGTATTATGTTTTGAGAGTTTGTTATAGTAGCTTCATGAACTACTATGGTATATTTCCGATGCAAGTTATCCTGATATTTCTACGTCTATGATTCTGTGATTGTATTTCATTTGCTCCAAAATTATTTACAATGCGATATTTTGAGCAATTCAAGTATGGCATGTATGGATGCAAATGGCTGAAAATATCGGGTTGTTACAGTTGGTATCAGAGCTTTGGTTTTTAGGCAAACCTTAGCCTGCGGAGCAAAAACTCATTAGAGATAGGGTAGAAATACCCTATAACGAGTGAAATCAATCTCAGAATCCTTTCCTTGTGAGAGAACGTATTTTCGAAGTATAAAATGATTTCCAAATGATTTCTAAAGGATTTTCAAAGATTATTTTGGTATAAAAATTTTCTTATTTTGGAATCAAGATTTTCTGACTTCATTACTTATGTATCCACCTTATTAGAAATCTCTTGGTTAGGATTCTTATCGATAGGATTCCTTAAACTGTGGAACGCTCCCACTTGTTCTGAAATCCAGTCTTGTCTTCCCTATCTTTACCCTTTTGATTTTGGGCATTCCGTAACCCCACTTTGGAATAACTTCTCTAAAGAGCGGTGATTCCGTAAATCTTTGAATGATTTGTATAGAGGTGAAATTCCTGTATAATTGGCATTGATTCACCGGAGATTTCTGTATTCTCGGAGGTCGGTGCTATCTATCTCCTGCTCTATCTGGATCCTATATCTGGCGGTCGAATGTCGATTTGCCTAAGATTTCCAATTTGGTTATATTCCGAAAGTCACGAGTGACCGGTTAAGGTTGCCCACGATTTTTATAGGCTTACCCATCTTCTGTTCGATAATTAAATTATCTCATCTTTGTTTGAGTATATCTTCGAACTAGAATTCTATTTGATTAGAGTTCATCTAATTTTGAATCTTTGTTTGTTTGAAATCCTTCCTTGAATCATGCTTTGGAAATTTGTGTTTGGTTGTATTTTGAAATTGTGCATACATCGAAATTATTAAGGATGACCATATTTTGTATATAAAAAGTGAAATGTTTTCGATAAGGATTATATACCTTTTAAAATGAAAATTGGAAGCTTTGAAAGGATTTGAAATTTATAAGAAACGTGATTTATACAAAAATGATTTATTACTGAAGGGTACTGAATTTGAATTTCGAGGAATCGAATTCTGGTGTTTTGATATCGTTTTTAAGATTTTGGAAAATATATAATAATAATATGATTTAATGATATATTTTTTTCAAATAAGAAATGTTTCAAATGTATTCGAATGAATTTCAATGATTTCGAAGGAATATCAAAGAAGTTTTTCAAAGTTAATTGAAGTCCAGAACTCACTTATGTCGCTGGAAAATGATTTTGGTAATGAATGCATGCATCATCGACATTGATTTTCGAGTTTCTGAGTGAGGGAGAGGCCACTCTAGTAGCTTTGCTATGCGAGTGATTTTGTGAAACCAATTTTGATTTCAGATTTCGAAGTATGGTTTGATATTCGAAAGATAGATCTATATATATATATTTGAAAAGATTTAAAGTAAGCCGTTGTTCAGTCCTCGAGTTTCAGATTTTGAAACCTAACTTCTGAAATTGATTTGCTGATTTAGTGTTGATTTCCAACTCTTGGATTGAAAATATGATTTCTTCGACTATTTTAACATTCAAGCACTTCCAAATCAGGGTTAACTTTTCAAAGCTAATTTTTTTTGAAAGGTATAAGGTATTTGATAAAGAATATAAGTTTAGTTTATATGTTTCAAGTATGAAATAATATGATTTTTATAAATTGAAACTATTTTGTTAAGTAAATAAATAAGACTATTTTGAATTATACTAATATGAAATTTAGTTTTGAAATGTTTTGGATAAAAATAAGTCTTCAAATGTTTGAGAAAAATTTGGTTTTAAATGTTTCAACTTAGTAACATCTTTATGAAACTATTTATTTAACAAGTTGGAATAGATACATAAGTTGTACGTATGCTGTTTATTCGAATAATTAATTTGATCCAAGTTTGAGTACACAAGTTCGAGGTGAATTACACCATTCCGTGTTAGGATTCTTCATTTGAGTCTTGATGGCGAACATTTGATATGGATTTTGGGTTTGATTCTAGAATTCCCTATCATAGTATATGGCTATGCAAGAAGACTGATGGCTTCTAGTCAAGAAACCATATCGAAGTCCGCATTAGAGAAGTCGAATGGACAATACTAGTTCGAAAGTGAACTTGTATGACCAAGCGAGCGATCGAATGTAATGTTGCGAAATGATGACATATGTAAGTAATAAAAGTAAAATTTGAGATATATGAAATTATATAATTTAGTTTGAAATATGGTATATTTAAGCCTTGAAACATATTTAAGATTGAATAGTTTATTTTGTAAATCAAATCTATATTTGAAATTTGATAATATTTGAAATGGTTTTGTTGGAAAACTAAATTGAATTGAAACTGATGATTTGAATGGAATTAAAATTTGGAAATTTTAGATTTTGGTTTAATTGAATAAATTTGTGAAATGTAAAGAATTAAGGTAATGTTTTATGATTTCAAATGTATCATTTCAAAATGTTATGATTCTCAAAATGTAATGATTTCAAGTATTTGGTTTCGAAAGATTTATAACTTTGAAAGTATTATGATTTTTGAAGTGAATATATGTTTGAAATGGAAATGAACTTGTTTGACCTAAATTTTGTTGATTTGGAAATTTGGATTATTTTCTAAATCTATTGTTTAAGAAACTTTGAAACTAAATTTATGTAATTTTGGAAGAAATGATTTGGTGAAATCATATATGATTATGAAACTGAAACCTTATTGAAACGAATTAAAATTGGGAACCTTGATTATTTAAATACTTTGATTTGGGAGTTATCGAACTTATATAAAATTGATTTGTATAAGTATGAAGTAGATTTGAAAACTATTAGTTTGAAAACTGTTGATTTGAAAAGGTACCCAATTTTGAAAAGTGAAATCTTATATAATCGAAATCTATATAAGTGTGATTTGATATACTATTGTTTTGAAAGTATTTGATTTGAAATGAAATCTTATACAAAATGGACTTTATATAAGTATGATATTTGATTTTGAAAGGTACTATATGATACATATTTTCGAAGTAAAGATATGAAAAGTGACTTCTGCTTGACAAGGCAAATCAATATCATCCATTCATACATAAGCAAGGATTAATCACTATCTATAATTAATTTAAGTGAATTAAATTAATTACTTCCATCTCTAATTAATTTAAAGTGAATTAAATTAATTAATTCATTCAATAAATCCTGCTTACTAAACCATTAATTAATTACAAATTAATTAATTGATTATCCTCTAATTATTCACCGTTATTAATCATCCTTAATTAATTAACCTTTAATAACATTCAAGAAATTATCTTTAATTAATTTCACAAATTAATTATACTTAACCAAATACAGTAATTAACCTTTAATTACTTCACAAATTAGTTAACCATAATTAATTACATTAATCCTGAATTAATTACTCTTTAATCACTTATCATTGATTGATTAATCTTAATTAATCAACCCTTAATTACATCATTAATTATATAAATTAATGATCCCTAATTACATTTTAATTAAATATTCTATTTAAATTAATTACATTAAGTAATTAATCTTAAATTAAACCACATTTATTAATCACTTTTTATTAATCACATTCAGTAACTAACTACCCTTAATTACTTCATCAAATAAATTAATTACTCCTTAATTAATCCCTTGATTAATTATACAAAGTAATTTAATCCAAATTACTTTCATTCTTAAATCATCTTCCGTTAATTACATTTACTAATTACCGTTAATTACTTCACTGAGTAATTACACTTCATTAAATACATTAAGTAATTATATTAACAAATCAATCAATGATTAACTTAAATTAATTAAACTTAATTATTTAACTTAACTAGTCACATTAAACTCAATTAACTACATTGAGTAATTATTTCCTTAATTACTTCCCTTAAACAATTAGACTTAAACAATTCCAAATTGATCATCTTTAAATTAATTAATCTAATTAATTATTATAATTAATCACATTAATTAATTATTAAATAATCTCAAGTTAATGACCTTCATTAACTTTAATTACTTTTCTTAAGTAATTATACTTACATTAATCAATATGAATTACAAATTGATTTATCTTTTAAAAATCCATTAATTAATCCTAATTATTCAATCAATTAAGTTCTAACTGTAACTTAATTAATCTTTGAAATTACTTGACTAATAAATCTTTAATTATTAATTAATATTCTAATCTTATCTAATTAATAATCCTTAATTAATTATTCCTAAATAATTAATATTAAACCTTAATTATTTAATTTAAACCTTTAATTACTTATTTAGTTAATCCAAATCATTAATTAATCAAACAAGTTAATTATCCATTTAATTACAAATCATTAAATCTTAATTATCTTAAAAATAAAATATTTTTCTTATTAATGATCAAATTATCATTAACAAAGCATTTAAAAACAATTTACTTTTAAATTTACTTTAAAACTTCATTTTAAATTTAAGATTTCAAATGAATACAAATTAACTTTTAACAAAGTTTAAAAACCAAATTTAAAAACCTTTAAAATCACATGTTTAAAGAAATACTTGTCTTACCAAAGAAATTTAAAAGAATTTAAATCAAATTCATTCCAAATTCAAATCAATTTGAAATATACTTTAACCATTCAAAGTTGTTTAAAACAATTCAAATTCAAAAACTTCCTTTAATTTCAAAACTGGAACACATATTAAATTTTATTCCAGATTAAACTATGATTAAAAAATTTACTTTACAATTAAAAATTTCATTTTTAAATTCAAACCAAATACACTTCAAACGCTTAAAAGTTGTGAAAACCATTTAAATTCCAAAAACTTAACTCATTTTAAAACTAAGATTCAAACTAACTTAAATCCAGATTTAAACTCAGATTTAAACCTTGTTTTAAACTTTTCTTTACATTTAAACTTCATTTTTAAATTTAAAAATAGAACAGGTTAAAAACCTGTTGTTATCCCGCTTTTTGGCAAAGCCGTGATACCAAAAGATTGATCGAAAACAAAAGACAGTTCGTCTCAGAGATTGGTTGTACTTCACATCGCTATGGATATCGATGAATTTTGTCCGAGCCCGGATCAGGCTATAATTGATAGCACATGACAAACAAAGCCATAGAAGCAAGCACCTCAAATTTTAGGTTAATCGGAGTTCGTATAAACAAGATATGATCAATGCAAGTTAGCCAAAGGGTGCTGTTCGTATCCATCAGAATGTGGAGGAGATGTCCATTTCGAACCGATGGGGTTCGAATCCATCAAAGATTGCCTTGCTCGAATCCATTAGGCTCCACGCATTTCGAATCGATCGCATTTGAATCGATTAGCAGTGATATTGATCACTTCGAATCGATCGAGTTTGAATCGATCAGATGGACATCCACTCAGCACGTTCGTATCCATGAAGACCAGAGCAGTTGAATCCATCGGCATACCCTACTTCGAATCGATCGGTCTCGTGCCCGAGCACTGCTTCGTATCGATCGTCCTCGCATCCATCAAGAGTGCCAGGTCATTACTTCGTATCCATGAAGTCTGCCTTTGATGCGCACGTAAATGTGCACATTTTTATTGCCATATTTAATCTATTTAAATTAAATAAATGATCATATTGGGTATTTTAACTTGTTTTAACACAAATTCACATTAATTCCAAATTGTCACACATTCATCGTCATACAAGGGTGAAATGGCCATTTTTGTGCATTTATTAAATTGTGAAAATTTACTTAGAATTTTCTATGTTTTTTGTAGGAAATTTGGTGACTTTTACAAGTGGTTTCATGAAGATATGCATGCACAAAATCAATACAAAAGAATGAAGATGGAAATAATTCCAAGTAAAGATCATGGAGGACCCCACCTACCCACCTACCTTAATGTACAAATTAAAGGCTAATGCACATGTTTATGGATTTAATGGCTTCATGTACATTTAAGTGGGGATTAAAACATGCTAATGATAACTTGGCCTCTACACTTTCTCATGGGCATTTTGGGCATTCCCCAAAAATAGGAATTAGGGTTTTAAACTTGTATATATACCCATATGTTTCATGTAATCTATCATCTTCTCTTAGTCTCTCTTAGGCCTCCTTCTCTTTAGTTTAGTTTAGATCAAAAATAAAATGAAAGCTACTCTTTCTCTTTTCATGGCTACTTAGCCATTTTTATTTTATGTAATCTATTTTATTTTATGCAATTTAATACATGCTCTTTTCTTTTCATGTTCATTTACTTTCATGTTGTAGTGTAGATCTCTTTTATTTTATGCAAGTAGAATAATTTTTCCTTTCATTTTGCTCTCTTTTTCTCTTCTTGTTTAATGTTGTTTTCTACATTTGTTCATATAATAACAAATATGAGAGCTTAATCCCTTCAATTTAGGGGTAATGAAGCTTTCAAGTATGTAGATCCAACATTTTGTTGTTTATGCTCTCTTTTTTGCTTAATGAGAATGATTGAAGTGGTTTAATGATGTTGTTTAGCTTTGAATTTGATAGTCTATGTTGTTTATAACAAATAGGCTATGCTTAAACAAACATAACACAAATTGCCTCTTCATCTAAATATGATTATGACAAAGAAGTGAATGTTAAAATTGAAATTTGATAGCCTATATTTCTAAACAATAGTTAATAGGCTATGCTTAAAATAGGTTTTTATTCCAACTTTGTTGTCATATTTCATAAGAGTTAAATGTGTATTAGTGGTTGTGTTATAGTTTGATGGTTTATATTGAGCTAATTAATAGCGCAAATATACCATACTTATGATAAGCGCATCAACTAATTCACTAATGACAAGAAAAGAGAGATCATAACTTCATTTTGTTGATTTATATGATCTAGAGAGTGGATTTATCTCTAAATTGTTCTCTTAACTTTCATATTTTTATCATTTTCTTTTGCTAGTTTTTGTTAGTTTCTTACATTTCTAGCTATTCACTCTCGACTTCGGTATAATTTGATTGAATAGAATTTTAAAATCATCAATTCCCTGTGGATCAACCCGTATTCGCCGCGTGCTACATTCGTACACCGGGCGCTTGCGGTAATTTTTAATTTGAAATTTTCGACGGTTTTCTAATCCGATAGAATTTCCGTCGACGAGGTTCGTATCCACTCGGTTCATTTCGATCCCCTTCGTATCGATCCATGATTCGAATCCATCGATGCAAACTGGGTCGTGGCACACGATGCGAAGCGGTCAACTCGGAGAAAAAATAGGGTTGATGCGAGGAGTGCGCGCCACTTCACCAAAGAACCACGTGACAAGGTCGATTCGAACGTATCGGTTCGAACCGATGGGTTTGAACCAAACAGCCAACCAAAATATAACAACTCGAATCGATCATATCTCCCTAACCACGAGGCCAAATGCAATGAAATTTTCGCAGTTGCTTCCATACAAGGTAAAGATTGTTTCTGCCAAGTTTCAGCTCGATTGGGTCATTTTTTGATGGATACGGAATCACTTCGTATCGATCTCAGATCGAGTCGAAACTTGGTGGGGTCGGTCGCGTGGGCCCACTCACGTGCCAGAAAAAGTCTCCCGAAGTTTGAGCGAAATCTGGACCTCCTACGCCTATAAATAGCACCCTGAAGCCTTCAAAAAAAGGGGATCTTTTGGCCATTCAAAGTCCAGACTCTGCCGGATTCAATTCCCTACTTCATTATCGCTATTGTAATCAGATTTGAAAGCTATCATCAATTGTAATCTGCTGTAATCGATTGGAATCGTCAAGTGAATTAATAAAGACATAAGCTTCAGAGTGGACGTAGGCAAGATCGCCGAACCACTATAAATCCTGTGTTTGCGATTGTTATTTGTGAATTATTGTGATTGTTATTGCTTAGATCTGAGTTCCATATTGATTGTTGCTGATTTGTGTTCATAAATGGGTGCTTTCACGATATTGGGTGTTTGTGGCCAATTTTGGCGCAAACGTTTTGGTGCTTTCACTGAGAATTGAACTCATGATAATTTGAATTTGAAGACTTAAGAATTTAGATCTAAGAACCATGACGAGACAAACAAGTAAGAGACAAAGGCCAAAGAGAAGTGAACATCAAGGAAGCAAGAGGCATCTTTAGGAGCGAATCAAGCATCGATCTTAATCACTAGGGACGAGATAAAGAAAATGATGAAGAAACAAGAGGAGTTGATCCAGAGTTTATTTCAACAGATAGGGCAACTTGGAGCACAGAATAGAAAAGCTGATGGAGTTCAAAAGGAGCAGGACCATCCGGCATAACACCTGGATTAGGAGGCACGCACATGGACAATGTTGATCCAATCTCGGAGAGAGAGAGGAGCATCTGCGCAACCCGGGAGTAGTATAGGAATGAACGCTCAGTCAAGGGGGCAGATCCCGGAGTTTCCTCGTCAACTCGGGGGGCAGATTGAAAGTGGTGAACGAAGATTGCATCTCGGAGACAATGACAGATTGGCAGAGATGGTTAGAAGAGCTATGAGAGGCGGTTTGGTAAACAATGATTTGGAGGATGTCAATAGGAGTCCTTTTACTCCAGCAATCAGACGAGCCAGAAACCCATCGGATTTTAAGTTACCATCGTTGGACATGTATAACGGGAGAACGGACCCCACGGTTCATCTGACGAAGTATATGAGGCATATGGAAGTGCTGGGGGCATCAGAGGAGGTTATGGCCCGGTGCTTTCCGTTGTACTTGGCGGATATTGCAGCGTTATGGTTTAGACAACTAGAGAGTGGATCCATCGGAACATGGAATGATTTAACTGAGAGATTTAAGAGGCAATTCAGGGTTCACATTACAAGACCCAAGAATGTGATGACTTTGGCAACCCTAAAGCAGAAAGCCGGAGAGACTTTGAGGAGTTATCTAACGCGATTCAATGCATTAGCAGCTTCGGTGGATCGAGCAGATCCATCTATGTTTGTAATGGCAGCTGTTTCCGGAGTAGCTAATGGCACAGAGTTCAAAAATTCATTGTCTAAAGATAAACCTGTGGATCTAGGGAAATTCTACGACGAGGCAGAAAAGTTTTTACGACTGGAAGATGCAAATGCCGAAAGAGAAGAAGGAGAAGGAATCGATATTTATGCGATCAAAGGAGGAAATCTCCCTGAGAAAGGCGCGGAAACTAGTGGAGGCAAAAGAAAGACTGAGAATGATGGGGACAGGTCAAAGCGGCAACGGAGGGAGCCGCGATTCACCACTTACTATGAGCTGAATGAGAGTCTGGAACGAATTTATCAGGATACCGAGGAGTAGGTTCCGTATCGTAGACCAATGCGAAGGGATCCAACCTCTGACGAAAGAAAATCAGATAAGTATTGTGTATTTCATGAATTGAAAGGTCATAACACTAATGATTGTAGGCATCTGAAGGACGAGGTGGAAGGGCATATCAGGAATGGTATGCTCCTTCAGTATGTGAGGAGGCGAACTCCAGCAGTGGAACCAGAGCGACCACCGTCTACATCAGCCAGGGGTTGCCCTGAACCGGGACATCGTCTGATTATCAATTGATTGAAATAACGATGAACAAGTCGTAAACCTCCCACTAATACAATTAAATCATTTACACATGTATGAGATCGCGAACGATCCCCAGGCATGCTCTGAATGATCATTGATCGTTTCGTAGTGGGAACTTACACTTTGACATCCTTGCTTTGCTTTTGTTTGACTTGGACGTTTAGACTTTGTTTGTTTGGATATTTCTATTTTAAAACTCATCTATTGAATAGATATTTGATTCTGCTAATTCTGGAATGGCTAAGCTAATTACACATGTACGGGGTCGCGAACGGTCCTTAAGCATGCTCTGAGATGGCGATATGTTGCCCACACAAACGATCCAGGGACCCACACGAACGTGAACCTGGTATCGACAATACCAAGCCCCCTCCCCGGGCACACTTATTCGCCTCCATTAAGCACATAAACAATCCAGGAACTAACCCGAACGTGACCCTGATGTTGATAATACCAAGCCCTCCCGGGCACACTTTCTCTCCTCGAACGGCACCTGATCGCGAACGGTCACAATTCGTCTCGAACGGCACCTGATCGCGAACGGTCACAATTCGCCTCGAATGGCACCTGATCGCGAACGGTGACAACTCGCCCCGAACGGCACAACTTACCTCACCTCAAATGGCTCGATCACGAACGGTCTTCATTTGAGGTTCGCCACCCGACCGCGAACGGTCACAATCAGCCTTGAATAGCACTCGATCGCGAACGGTCGATACCCGCCGCGAACGGCATACGACCGTGAACGGTCCCGTTCCATCCTTTGCCGCGAACGGCATTAACCGCGAACGGTCCCGATTCACCTCAAATGGCACACGATCTCGAACGATCGCCATTCGAGGTCATATGAAATTATCAAGTTCTTTATAGGTTATGGATAGGATATGAACATCCAACTTATGGCATTACAAAACACACCTTCCTATCGCAAGACATATTTTGGCGGGCAAATGTTATCCCGCTTTTTGGCAAAGCCGTGATACCAAAAGATTGATCGAAAACAAAAGACAGTTCGTCTCAAAGATTGGTTGTACTTCACTTCTCTATGGATATCGATGAATTTTGTCCGAGCCCGGATAGGCTACAATTGATAGCACATGACAAGAAAAGCCATAGAAGCTAGCACTTCAAATTTCAGGTTAATCGGAGTTCGTATGAACAAGATATGATCGATGCAATTTAGCCAAAGGGTGCTGTTCGTATCCATCAGAATGTGGAGGAGATGTCCATTTCGAACCGATGGGGTTCGAATCCATCAATGATTGCCTTGTTTGAATCCATTAGGCTCCACGCATTTCGAATCGATCGCATTCGAATCGATCAGCAGTGATATTGATCACTTCGAATCGATCGAGTTCGAATCGATCAGATGGACATCCACTCAGCACGTTCGTATCCATGAAGACCAGAGTAGTTCGAATCCACCGGCATACCCTACTTCGAATCAATCGGTCTCGTGCCCAAGAGCTGCTTCGTATCGATCGTCCTCGCATCCATCAAGAGTGCCAGGTCATAACTTCGTATCCATGAAGTCTGCCCTGTTCGTATCCACTCGATTCGTCTCGATCACCTTCGTATCGATCCATGATTCGAATCCATCGATGCGAACTGGGTCGTGGCACATGATACGAACGAGGCGAAATTCATGGATGCGAAGCGGTCAACTCGGAGAAAAAATAGGGTCGATGCGAGGAGTGCGCACCACGTCACCAAAGAACCACGTGACAAGGTCGATTCGAACGTATCGGTTCGAACCGATGGGTTCAAACCAAACAGCCAACCGAAATATATCAACTCGAATCGATCATATCTCCCAAACCACGAGGCCAAATGCAATGAAATTTTCATAGTAGCTTCCATACAAGGTAAAGATTGTTTCTGCCAAGTTTCAGCTCGATTGGGTCATTTTTTGATGGATACGAAATCACTTCGTACCGATCTTAGATCGAGTCGAAACTTGGTGGGGTCGGTCGTGTGGGCCTACTCACGTGCCAGGAAAAGTCTCCCAAAGTTTGAGCGAAATCTGGACCTCCTACGCCTATAAATAGCACCCTGAAGCCTTCAGAAAAGGGGGATCTTTTGGCGATTCAACGTCCAGACTCTGCCGGATTCAATTCCCTACTTCATTATCGCTATTGTAATCAGATTTGAAAGCTATCATCAATTGTAATCTGCTGTAATCGATTGGAATCGTCAAGTGAATTAATAAAGACATAAGCTTCAGAGTGGACGTAGGCAAGATCGCCGAACCACTATAAATCATGTGTTTGCGATTGTTATTTGTGAATTATTGTGATTGTTATTGCTTGGATCTGAGTTCCATATTGATTGTTGCTGATTTGTGTTTATAAACGGGTGCTCTCACGATATTGGGTGTTTGTGACCAATTTTGGCGCAAAAACCTGTAACCAAACATTACCCGAGCCATCAACTAAATGACTTCGAGTCCAAACCCAAACTGCTTCGAGCAAAAACCTAATTACTACGAGAAAAACTCGAGACTACCATTCTATCCAAACCAAAACTTCACCAGAATTCCACAGTGCACCGTGCACATGTACGGTGCCTCCGACCATCTCCGGTCAACACCACACTATCGAGCAAGATGGCTGCCATCCTCTAGCCAGAATTCGATCATCACATCGATGTTACAAACTCAAAATCAAATTCGAGTTTAAAAACCCAAACCTAGAACAAGATACAGGAAACACCACCTCACCTGGAAATGACTTATTTCCATATCTCTGGCCACCAGAGTGACAGCAACTCCGACCACACATTCGACAACTACCATGCTATCATCACCCAAAATCTTGTTGAACTCGATCAACTCCAAATGCCGTGGTGATTAATTAACCAAGCCTAGTTAAAAACTAGGGTTGCAAACTCAAAACCTCAACCACCACCTTCACCATGCTCTGATCTTCTTCCTACCAACTTTCCTATCATCTACGATCACTCCACTATCATGACTGAAAATCCCGACCTCTTTGATCAGAGAGATCACCAGAAAATCACAGTTTACCATTTCCAGTTCAAACAAAAACTGCACTTAACTCCTATTACTAAAAATCTTGATTTTAGTTTTAAAATTATGCTTTGGTTCAAGGATTCAATTGATGTTCCTGAATTTATGAATTTAGAAGTTTGAATTTTTACTTTATACAAATTTTGCTCTGTTGTTCCAGAGTCAATACAAACTTATTTCAATTTAAATAAATTTTAAACTTTACTTTATCATGTAACAAACAAGTTTCATTTGAATCTTAACTTTAAACAGAGTAGAGATCAAAAGGTTTGAATTTTTAAATCAAAACTGGAAAACTGAAAGGTATAGGCAGAGAGTACTCTAAAGAAAGCAACATGCATACCATACATGAATATATACACAGCAGATATCATTCAATACATTTCATTTCATATTAACTAGCATGCAACTAAATTTACATATTTTTTTTTAAAAGTAAAGTTACTCACCAGAATTGAAGAAGGAAGACAGAGCCTTCATTTTGAAAAACAGCTTTTGATGATTTTTAAAACTTGAGTGCTGAAATGCCTTTGATTGAGTTAAAACTTGAATTGCTTGTTAGAAAACTTTAGTGCTTGATTTATAAACTGCATACACTTGACATTGCTTCATATTTCATTATGGAAATGTTACAGGCTTGCTCTTGAAAATGAGCAGGTTTGCTCTAGATTTGAAACAGTTACTGGGTTTTAGATTTGCATTATGATTTGATTTGTTTTGGAGATGGAAGGATTTCTGGTTCTGATTCTCAGATTTGTTTTAGATTTAATGAGTTTCAGCAGAGAAGTTTTCTTTAGTTTAGAAATGAAAATGAGAAAAAGAAAAAGATAAAGGAAGAAGGAAAATGCTTATATAAACTGAAATGATTTAAAAATAAAAATAAAAGAAAAAAAACTAAATTTAATGACACTTGTCGTCTCCCTTAATTAGCTTGTTAACACATGTGCTTAGATTGATTTACTAACTTATATTTGTAATTTTACATGCAAAATAAATTTATAAATGTGAATAAAGATTTTACTAATTAATTTCCTAATAACTAAATACTTATTTTAATTTATATAAATAAGAATCCTTTTTAAGAAATAGAATAAAACAAACTATATTTATACAAAATCATTTATGTCATACTTCTAAATCCAAAATCTATCTATATATATATATCAACTCTTTTGAAACCCAAATATAAATTTAATTCAATTTTTAAATACAATTTAAAATCAATTTAAAAATCAATTGATATATATTTTTAAACAACCACCATTTCAATTTGAAAATAATATTCTACTTAAAATCTATATTTACACACACATATATATAACATTATTATTATTGTTTGAAAATACATTTATCAAATTAAAATAATTTATAAAAGAATCTTTATTAATAAATTACTTATATTATCAAGCTATATTTAAAAAGAAATAAACAAACCTTTTGTTAGTTAATTTAAATTTAAACTTAAGCCAGAATCATTTTAAACAATTTACTTTAACAATTTAAAACCATATAGTTATTTATTTAATAGCTTTGAAAAGATTTATGTTAAATTTAAATCAAAATTTCCAAATTACCAAAATATATATTAGATTTTGAAAACAAGATTTTATTTATTAAATTCAAACCAAACTTTTCTATTTACAATATGTATATATATACATATTGTAAATAGAAAACATTTTATTAGCTTTTTAAAAGATAAATTTCACCAATTAAATATTTATTTAATTAGATTATTAAATCAATTCAAATTTTATTAACGAAATTATCAAATCAATTTAATTTTTAATACAGGCTATTAAATTGATATTGCCTAAAATTTCGGGTCATCACAAGATATTTATATGAGTTCAAATCTGATCCCTACCCTAGGGAGTGCCGGAATCTTGCGAGAATACACTCTATTCCTTGCTCACTACCACTTGAAAACTTAAGGACGACAAGAATAGATTTATTTTTGAGTTTGTTAATAGATCTATTTTGTAAGAACCATAAATAAGATTGTAATATGGATTTTGCCCATGAATTGTACTGTTTTAGTTTTCTTATTCTTAGTTTTAATTCCTTGTGTGATACAGAAAAAACTCCTTTCGAGCAGCCTGGTTTTCAAAGATATTTTGAGTAAATATGTCAAGTTAAGAAGAGATTTTCCTAAAAAATCTTCACTTCTCTAAACATCAAAGTTGGCAAGATATTGTTTTCTTAGAGATTTACATGCAGTACCTCGATTTCACTTTAAAATTTTAGATGAAGAAAAGGAAAAGTTACTTAGGTAAATTTGAACTTATCATACAAAACTGATACGCGGTCGCGATAGTCCTCCAATTGGGGAATGAGACTATAGCGGATTTCCCCCTGTTTTTACTCTTGAAGTAAGCAAGGATCCTTTCAAGGCGTCACTCACTTTATCGGCTAAATATTTTGAGAAGGTTAAAAATGTTGTTTCAAAACTTTGAATATTATAAGATATAGTTGTGATTATGACCTATCTTTGGTAGGAGAGTTATGTAATTTTAACTTTGTTCACTTTATGTTGTAACCCTTGTTGGCATAATGAAAGAAATGGTTTTTCATATGCTAATTCTTATTTTTGCTTACTTTGAATAGGAAGAACATTTAACAATCGTGGCTGCCCTTACAGACTCTCATTCTCAACTGATTGATTTGAATAATAGGTTTGTTGCCAATTTCGAACAATGGAGTTCTTCTAAAGATGTCTCTACAATCAAACTCCCAAATAATTCGAAAGTGTAGGAATGGCATAGGAAGTTCCTACTTCAAAGAGTGATTGTTGGAGGTTTTAAAGAACATATCACTGGCTTGGAAACAGAATCCAAGAAAAAGGATGAAATAATTTCAGGCGTAAAGCAACAAATTAAGTCTGGACCTTCAATTGATTTCGATAATGAGATGGCTAAGCTTTATCAACGAATAAGAAACCCGAAAAAAGAGCTATCAGATAGTCAAGATCATTGTAAATCTTTAGAACGCATTGTTGGATAAAGCATTCCAAATCTTAACCCACTGATTGCTCCTGCCACTCCTAATGTTGGAAGGACAACAAGATCTCGCTTCCTAGTAATCCGTTAATTTCCTTCTATGATAAACCCTCCTCCAGGTTTGAATGAAAAAGTAGCCAGTTAACGGTGTAGGAAGGTTAAATTAAAAATCATGCAACACATGAATAAGCAATAGGAAAAAAAGACATCTCAACACTTCATGAATTATGAGGGCAAGGTTGAAAAACTTGAGCGTGGGAAATATTTCCTCAGAAAGCAAATTGCTGAGATAGAATGTCAAAACAAGACCATTAAGAGATCCAATAAAGCTTACAACTGCGCCTTGAACACTCACATTGAGTCTATTGATGTTGCCAATACACAAGACGAAGGAGAAGAAGCTTAAGGGAGTTCTTTGCGAAGCTATTCGCCATATTGTTGATCCCTTAATTTCTAAGAATTTAGATGAGATAGCACGGGATCTTTGAGCCACAAAATATTTTAAGCTTTTTGTACTTGTATCTTGAAACATTGTATAACATATTTTGTAAATGATTTTGTAAATTGAATAGATATTACCTCGTTTGTAATTCTGAACCAAATTCCTATTGTTTTTCTTGAACCTACTCTTTAGCTGTTCTGTAAATTCAGCAACATTTAATTAGCCGAGAACATTCTCCAGAGATCTCATTTAGTAGAATCCTCAGAGAAGTCCATAAATCATCATTTGGAAATAATAGGATAATTCTTTGATCTTGTGCCACTCTTCGGGCTTTAAATATTTGATTTCTTTGTTTTGCACCATGCGTTGGGCTTTGGATGTCTCATTCCTATGATTTGTGCCGCCTTCTAGGCGTTGGATGTTTTAATACTTCATTCTATGCCACTCCTCGGGGTTTGATTTATGCCACTATTTAGGCTAAGGATGTTGTTAATCCATTAATTTGACCCCTTACCACCATCTGAGGTGATGCATCAAGTCATTCGGTACATTTGGTTAGCTTTGATCAAGCAAGACCAAAGAATTACCCAACCTCCCTCTAGGAGGCACTTTAAATAGGCCTTATCGGTGGGAATCAAGGTTGGTTTGGTGTTTTGACCCGACCATCTTAGGTGGGGACCAAAGGCTTATTCCGTTCTCCCTCTAGAAGGTGCTTCAAACAGGTCTTATATGCAGGAGTGAAGACTGCTCAGTGCTTTGACCCAGCCGTCTTAGGCTGGGACTAAAGGCTTACTCCGTCCTCCCGCTAGGAGGTGCCTTGACCTGGACACATAGGCATGATCAAGGGGTTGCAGATGATTTAGCCTGGCCATTTCTGGCGTGGCTAAGGGCTTACTCTAACCGCCCTCTAGGAAGTGCTTTGATCTGGTCATCTTGGCGCGATCAATGGCTTTCTTCCTTTTTAGGTGGTTTTCAAATTTGGGAAGAATCTTACTCCCATCCATGTAGATTTACTTATTCGAATGGCCTTTATTATTGAATTCATTTAAGATATTCTTACAAAGCTATTGAGCTTGCACTATCTAAAGAGGCTAATAATCATTCCTTTTAGTTTCTTGCACTGATTGTCATTGTGTCCATTGGTTGTATGGTAGTAACAGTATGACCCTCCAAGATTCCTTTCAAAATTAGGCATTTTATTTTGTTATGGCCAATAATTGAGCTCACTCTTGGTCAGGAAATAGATATTTTCCAATGATGTAATGAATTTTCAATCTTTTGGAAGCTTCGATTTGAAGGCCATCTGCCTTGACTTGTATTTAACCCGTTCGCTGCTTGGTTAAGGCGCTTTTTTTTCAATAACCGGCTTCCTTTTTAAAGCTCTTCGAACTTCATTTGGGGTTAATGAGCCACCCGTGATCGTATGCCATTTTCTAGCAAATATATAGTAATCAGCCCTCGTCTCTTCTTCAAATATGGTTCCTTTAGCACAAAAATGGATGGCTTTCTTCATTTCTACAAACAGATTGTCCTTCTTGGTGCACTCTCCTCCTAATGCAAAAATCGGTGTAGGGTCAATGTGAAATGGATTAATACTCCAATTGTCTGGATCATACAAGTTTACTTGTTTCTTATTATTTATGACTTGCAGTGCCTTGAATCTGAGTACTTGCTCTTCGTAATGTCGAGGGTCACTACTGAGTTGAAAAGTGGAATTAGTTATCCGAGGTTCAAAGGACCCTTGTTCTGATCTTTTGACACGGTTATTCATCATAATAACTAAAGATAGACTTGGTATGGTAAGATAACAAGGGATAACGAATAGTAGTTTTGGAAAAGTAGTCGAAGGTTCGAGCCCTCCTTTTAGCATCAAAAATGTTAAACCACAATATGATCTAACCCCCCAAAATGTGGAGATGAGAAGGTTCTCAAGTAGAAGTTTTAGTGAAGCTTGGCGAGCCAATATTTTCTTATATGTGACCCTATCACAAGTATTAAAGTCAGTCATGTTTGAAGAAGCAATCAATCTTTATTTCTTATGCATAAATTACACAAATTACAAGTCACTAAGATCCCCTAAATTTACTTAGTGTTTAAGAGAACTTGATTACAAGAAGTGATTTGGGGAAAGAAAACTTGATCAAAATATGGGCCCCGAGGGTCGTATTTATGGATGCGGGTCCGGGCCCTTCCGCCTCCATGGTGCTGTAATGATTGGTGTCGACATTGTCGAAAGGAGCTTGGCGTAGGTGTTAAAGCGGCTTTATGAGTCTTATATAATGCTTTCACCTTGCTTGAGTTGACCTCTTCGTCACTGTTGACAACAAAGTATTTGTGGATGTTGACTTAATACCCTATCAATACCGCTTGTTTGAATGCTTTCGATATTGTTGGAAGGGAGTTGATATGGTATGATGCTGCTGGAAAGTAGGCGAAGGCATGTTGAATCCCTTCATCGTTGTTGAGCTTTGGTGTCGCCGTGGAATGGTACTTATTTGAATTTATGCGGAGGAGTATAAAGGAGCGACACTTGTGGAAGGCAGCGGCAATATGCATGCGGAGGGAAGATGTACAAGTGGAGGAAAGTATGCCGAAGGAGGATGCTACAGTGGTGGACCGAGCAACACTTGCGGCAACAATAAGATTGTGGAAGAACAACGCTAACGGTAGGAAGAACTTCGACGGAAGGAGGCAATAGTTGTGGTAGGACGATTCCTACAGAAGGGTAAGGCTTGTGGAATGACTTTATTTGCGGTGGCATCACTGTTGCTTCATTGTTGATGCCGTAACACTTCCATTCGCCACTCTTTGGCGACAATGGGATTGAGTTGATTTTTGTAGTAATAAGTATCTGAACCATATCTTAAATGATGAAACATTCTATTTGTGTATTTAATATTTTGGAAATTAGGGACACGTCCCTAATTTTCAAAATTAATGTAAGTTTTCCCCATTCAAATTCGACAATATAAATTTGATCCCTATAATTTATACTGTACCACCCAAACAACTATATGTTATAATGAGAAGTTAATTTGCAATATTTGAAACAATTGATTTATCGAATTTCAATTTCATTTTCACCATTAAATCATAAATTAATTATTTTTCTATTAAGATTCATCTATAATATGTTTTGACAAAAAAAATATTTTCAGGGGCAAACATTTGCTATGATGCATGGAAAATACTTGCCGTAAATATGCAAATATTTGTCGTGTTGCTTAGAAAATATTTGTCATATCGCGTGGCAACCACTGAAGAAAATCTTTTTTGTTGCCTAGCAAATTTACAAATATTTGTCATGTTGGCTGACAAATATCTTGGTCATGTTGCGTGACAAATATGCAAATATTTGCCATATTGCCTAGAAAATATTTGTTAAGTTGCCTGGCAACTGTTGAAAATAAAAAAAATGTTGCCAGGCAAATTTGAAAATATTTGCCATGTTTTTTGGCCTGACAAATATTTGGTGCTGAAAATTAAAAAAATTTGTCATAACATATTATATGAATCTTCATAAAAAGATAATAAAATTTGCGATTTATTGGCAAAAAACAAAAGTAAAATCTGATAAACCGACTGAAATATATCACGTTTTTGATACTGCAACTTAAATTGTTCATGACAAGGAATTTTTGGCCGAGTGGTACGGTATAAATTACAGGGACTAAAATTATAATGCTGAATTCGGAGGGATGTGCGTCTAATTTTTTTGTAAAGAGGGATGTGAGCCAAAATTTATCTTTAATATTTTTGACATTTATTTATAGATATTTAAAGGTTAGAGGACATGATTAGTACACCAACTGTTTACTGTATTCCGTGTTAGATGATGCACTCATCGTTGATCAATTATCTGTATGAAATTTCGAACTAGCAGTTAGCAAATATAAATTTTGTTTTGATTTATATGTTTAATCTTAAAACAAATGCTAATAAGTCTTATAGACAAAAGTTGTTATTTATCATTAATGTACAAAAGTACAGAAAAAGAAAATGAGATATTATAATAAATAATGATATTTAGTAAATTTCACATAATTGGGCTTTTTAATGGTGTCGGCTTCTATCTGAGCCCAATCTGATTTCGCATCAGTTTTATCGGTATGGGATTGGATGCCAATACCCAAACCCGGATTGAGCCTGATTATTGTTTGCTTTGAGTACTGTTTAGTCATTCTCGTATCCCATGTGATTATTGTTCTACTTCTACATTTGCAGCAACCTTGTGTTCATTTTAGACATAAACATCATGAATAATATTAGACTTGGGATCACTTCTAGCAACAAGAAAAAACAAAGGCCATGGCAACAATCTCATTACATTTCAAACATGGTAGTCTCATGATTGTTATAATCAGTTCTAGTTACACTTGGCACATGCAGCAGTAAACCTCTACCCATGAAAATGTAAACGACTTTATATTTTGCTTTATAAGTGGCTTCTATCAATTTTAAAACGAAGAACAGTCTTTAGTATTTTGTATATAATAAATACTTGAGTCCAAAGAATATCTGTCATATCAAGATTTATAATAAGTTATTACTTTGTGTCATAACTACAGATGCATTTGTTTTGCAATATTTTGTTCATGCACTGGTCATATATGAAGCTTTTGGCGTATCATTATTTTATAAAAGACATGCACAACATCATAAATTTTTAAACATGTAATATAATTTGGCATGTTGGGTACCCAGGCATTTACCCGAATCACACATCATCCATTGACTAGTCTACACACAACTCATTAAATGTCGAAAGTGTATAAATTATTTGTCAGTATCATAGATGGAGTTGTAGTGACAAACAACATACTCAACATTGATAGCAATATGATATCAGTGTGAAATAAAATAATATGATGCTATTTCCCCCTTAAATTAATAGCAAAGACAAGGTAAATTTTTGTAATTTTGTTTTTTGGATTATTAATAAGCATGAGACGATTCAATAACTGTTGTTACATTGGGCCACAAACAAACGACAACAATATAAAAAATATGACATCCATATTACAAGCTTTTCAACTTCTGTTCTTTTGGGAATGTGCCTTTTCCAAATTGTAGAACAAAGTACCATCATAAATAGACCTTATTACTTCCTTTTGCAGCAGTCCATCCTTGTCTTTTGCTAATGAGTACAACAATTTCCACTCCGCTGATGCTGCTTGCCTATTCAGTTGTAACATTCATTAATTTAACGAGGTTAACTAGAATGTTATTAATGAGCGCGTGTGTGTATATATACATGTATATTAGGTTTTGCAACTTTCAAGTTTAAAAAGAAAATTAGCAGCATTAAGATAAGAACTCACGATCCTGCAAAATCATTAGCTTGTTTATTTGACTTGAGCATCTCATTTACTTCATCTTCACTCATCGCATTTGGATTTGTATGTGCATGCTTTTTAAAGATCTCCTCAAATTTGGCTTCAACAAACCTATATAATCGTGTTACAAAACATCAAATTGAGGTCCATGATAAAGTAAAACACCGACTAATATAATATTCATTTCATGATGTCCAAACATACACTATTTTTTCCCCCTTTTTAGTCAAAATGAATGTTTCAAATTCCAGTATTAGTTTTCAAAAATACTATATAACATTAGAGGTGCATCCAGATACTGAATATGAGAAAATTTATTTTTCACCTATTTTTCCTTGTTCTTATTTTCAATATTTTGCTAGAGATTAAACTACGATACCATTTTGTAGATAAAATAATGCATCTATCAAAATGAGGAAGAAAATTAAAAATTGTAGCATATGCATTGCAACGTCCTTCTTTCGTGGAAAAAAGAAAGTACAAAGATATAAAGATGCAACAATACCTTCCTTGAGGATCGTATGTACCAGTGTGACTGCCATGAATTCCTTTGTGTATGTTATCTACGTACACTGGAAGACGAATATCTGGCATATTTGACTACGAAAACACAAACAAAAAAATGAACATAGAACTTGTAAACTATATTCAAAGACTAAAAAGAAGTCAAACTGACACACTAAACAAAGCAAAATTTGATTCTGAATATCATACCTTGCTAGTTTTAGGACTATTGAATGCATTAATAAGTGTAGCATCAACAGCAGCTACAGCAGCATTTAATCCAATAGCTCGAAGACCTAATAACAATGATCAATAGATAAGTATATGTAATAGTAAGTCACTTCTAAGTTCTAACAATACTAAATTACTACAATACAATGATCACAACCTTCAGCTGTTTCAGAAAGGTAAATTACGCCATCCTTGTTTCTGTCAAAAAATGAAACATGCTTTTGTAATGGTGTCATGTCACCTGCCATTAGCAACCGTCATCATAAATATCATCATATTCAAACATTCAAGTAGTGTAAATTAAAGAAGTAGCAACACACCAGGAGCTGGAGCTTGTGTAGAGGCTAAAATTGCAAGAGAAAAGAGAAAAATAAGAGACAAAATAGCATGAGTGTTAACCATTTTGAAAACAAATTATCTTATTCTAATTTGTCATGTACATCTTGTAGATACTAGAAACTTGAAATATATAGAGCATGGGAAACACACGCCTCTTTAATGTTTAATTAACAAGGGACAAAAATCTATGTCAAGAAGATGGTAAAACATTGGACCTGTCAAATGAACTCGAATAATATAAGGTGCATGATTTTTTTCTCTTTTTTATGTGCACTTACATCATTTTCTTAGTAGATACATTTTAGTTTTAATTTTATTGCCTTTAGTGATGAACATTGAACCTTTTAAAGTGATACATTTGCAAATTTATAGCTTTTAATTAAAATGTACCATTGAACCATGGCATATATACTGGTATTAATTAATTAGAACAGAATATGGTTTTGTCTGTCAACCTATCTATCTATCTGTCTATTAGTAATAGTAATGTAAAGAAATTTTCTACTCCTCTATTAGTTTCACAAATTCCTCCGTCACACCTTAAATCTCTCAAATTATTTTCTTTTCAAATCCCTACAATTTATCATTACTATAATTACTACTTACAGTCCTACAATTTTGTGTTTCAAACAGCAACATTTGATAAAAATACGTAATTATTTACAAAATTCACTCAAGTTTTCTCCTATTATGTTACTTTCCAAGTCCATATATTAACATCAATTAAGTGATCTCAAATTAAGACTTGTAAAATAAATTCTATTAACTAACATTTATTTACTAGTCTAATAAATTATAGAAAATGACAATTAATGTGTTTACCATACATACATGCCTACATATGTGTGTGTTTATATATTTACACACACATACATACATATAGTGATGAAAATGGTAAAACTAATTAGTCATCCAACAACATCTAGTTCAATGTTTCCACAGTTATGTACCAAATATCCTTAGATCTTTTACATTATTTTACATTTGGGCTCAAATAATTCATTTCTAAAATTAGTATTCTAATACAACGAAACATATGTACAATTTTATATTACTAAAGTTATTTCCTTACAAACAAACATATATTCTTTTTAAAATTGGTATATCATTTCCAATATGCCCAACGTTTTTTCTTTCTAATATTGTTACATTTTAATGAATAATTTGTCATTAAAAAAAATTTGCTTTTATTAAAAGATAATAAATTAATGGTAAGGAATGTCTGTGATTTTTTTAACTTTTGAAATAATAAATATTTTCATTTAATTTGTTTTTGTAAAAATGTAAAAAATTTGTTATTTATGTTCGTGATTCACATTAATTAATGGATAAAAAAATAATGTATTTTTGTTTGATATATCTTTTTTTCTTTTGCACAATTAAAATAACAATATGATATGTATAGATCCTGGTCTTAGTTTCATTTATAATATCTTTTAGTTATTAAATATCAAATATTTTGTTTATCACTTTGACATATCATACACTTACGATATATATTTTGATATTTACAGCAAAAACGTTAAACCTATAAAAATTTATTGATTCATTAATATTGCACTTTCATTTTATGGTATTTCCACCACTTTCTCACGTAATAGATGAAATTCAATTCATTTATCATATATCTTTAAACAAATGTACTGAAAGCTAAATGTTAAATTAAAAATCTAAGTACATAAATATTAATCTATAGAAAATAATAAAAGTATTAACTTTCAAATTAATGAAGGATACTTACACTGCAATACGTACTAGGTTTAGCGACGGCAAGTAGCCGTCAACGGTCGTTGCTAGCCGACAACGAAAGTCGTTGATTCTTAAATCGTCAATCGAAGAAAAGATGGCGGCTTTAGCGATGGCCCTATAAAGCCATCGCCCTCGTCGTTAACTTTAGGACGGCTAGGGACGACCTAGCCGTGGCAAGCCAATGAAGGTCGATGGACACGTGACATGAATATGTGCGCCACGTATGCCAATGCAGGGTAAGTAGTCATTGCTAACCCATGCAAATTAGCCGTTGCTAGCCTGTGCCTATATGACGTCGCTAACATATATAACAACTGCTATTAGCACCATCCAACCGCACACATATATTCATCGGTCTATCCACCTCATATATAACACATATTGTTGGGTGCGTTTCCACCACCACCCATCCAAAAAGAAAAGGAGACGCCACCTCTCCACCTCAAAGCCGAACCAACCTCTTCTCGTACCTGCCGAACCGAGTTCCGGCCTCTACCACCGGACCATTCCCCAGCCGAACCAAAACATCTCCTCAACAACACCGGACCAACCACCGAATCGACAACACCGGACCAACCACTGCTGAGCCAAACCTCACCCTCCATCGAACCACCACATCTCCACGTCCTATCCGAACCAACCATACCGGACCAAGGTCTCATCTCCCACCAACAACCACCGAACCGAAGCTCCACCGGTCCAACCATCTCTAACCATAGGACCAAAGCAAACCGGACCAACTCTGCCATGCCAGATTGCATCAGCCCAGGCTCTCCAACTGCTGTATACATCCAAGACCCCTGCCCCCAGCCTCACTCTATAAATAGAGGGGCAGGGGTACAACAATGGTAGACAAGTTTGAGAGCTCAAGCACGGAAGGAACTTTCAAACAACTTTCACATACTTGTATACAAAGCTTTGTACTTGTAATCAGAAAGAAAAAGGAGAATAACATATAAAGTGGACGTAGGCACGTTCTGGCCGAACCACTATAAATCTGTGTGTCTTTTACAGTTTAGTCCATCTATTTCGTATGTTTGCATAAATCACCCAAACCATCCAGATCAACATATAATCAACTAAATCATACGACTAGGAGGTGTTTGCCCATTTTTTGTGCAAACATTTTTGGTGCTTTCACTGAGAACTGAACTCAGGAGCTCGAAGCTTCAGCTTCTCCCGCTTAATCCTTTTCCTGTCAACATCGTTCATTTGGAAAACATGCCTCCGGGGCGAAAGAAAGATACTAACAAAGGAAAGAACGTTGCAACTGGCAGTATCCCAGATCCAGTGATTAGGGACCAAGACAATCGTCAGGTTCCAACGGAAAATTCAAATCAGGCAAATCCGACAGCCCCCGCTACGGAACAACCAATTACAAGGGCGGATCTGGACAGGATCGTGGCTGAAGTAACTAATCGCTTCGCATCTCAACAAGAAGCCTTGGTGGACCAACTCATGTCACGCTTAAGGGATGCTGAAGAATCCAACCGTAACACTGAATCATGGGGTGAGTCCCGGTCTGGAGGGTCTGGGAGGCGACAAAGGTCTTTCTTCTTCGAAGAGGCTAACAACAGAAACAGCCATGGTAGGAGCCGAGCCCGGACTCAGCCCGAATTCCGACCCGAGGAAACACTTGGAACCGAACCCAACGGGGGAGGTACCAGGCAGGGGTCGGATGTGGCTGAGCCTGTCATGCTACCTAACCATGAAAACACCAGTAGACGGGGCCGAGCTGGAGTCCGGCCCGAAGTTGGACCCGAGGAAGTGCTGAGAACAGAACCCAGCAGGGGAAGATCAAGGCAAGGGCCAACTGTGGCTGACCCCAGCATGCCCCTAGAAGACCAGAGACAGCCATTGGAGAATGTTATGAGGGACAAACGATACCATCCCTACAAGCCGTCTGGACAGAATCAGTCCCGCAGGGAAGAGCCAAACTCATTTCTATCCGCTCCAAGTTCTGATGAAAGGATGGCGCGATTGTTCAGAGAATGCGTCCAACGGGAGCAAAGGGATCGGGGGATAGGCGCTAGGGTAACCAGCCCCTTCACCCGCAATATCGAAACCGCCATCACCCCCGGGAATGGAAAATGCCAACGATGGAACCTTACAAGGGAACCTCTGACCCCATAGTACACTTACAGAGATACACCCAGCATATGCTCATGAGCGGAGCAACGGAGGGAGTATTGTGCAAATGCTTCCCACTTTTCTTGGCAGATCTAGCTACCTCCTGGTTTTGCCACCTACCCCAAGGGTCCATCAGCTCATGGGAAATGCTGAAAGAAAAGTTCATCAGCCAGTTCCGCATCCATGTGGAACAACCCAAGGACCATTATTCCTTATCTAATATCAAACAGAAGCCCGGAGAGACAGTGCAATAATATATAACCCGATTCAACGCCGCAGCGGCCGCAGTCCAAGATGCCGACGAGAAACTTATCCTAATGGCCCTCTGTAGTGGTGTACATCCGGATACTAAATTTGCTAGAAGACTAACCAAGGAAAAACCGGCTACTTTACCTGATTTCTTCCATGAAGCTGGAAAGTATATGAGACTTGAAGACGCTGCGACTGAGAGGCAGTCAGGGCAACAGGCTAAGACAGCTCCGGACAAGGTTCCCGCTGCAGCAAAGGATGTTCGGAGAAGTGACTCTAGAGACAGTGCTGGGGGCAAGAAGGGAGAAAAGCGCTCGTACCGACCAGGACCAAGATTTGACTCCTACACTCCTTTGAATGAAACAATCGAAAACATCTTCCTAGCCACTCAAGACGAAGTTAGATACAAGCGCCCCCCGCACAAGAAGGAGTCAGATAACGCACTCAAGTCTGAAAAGTTCTGCTGCTTCCATGAATCCCACGGACATGACACCAATGAATGCCACCATCTCCGGGACTTGATTGAAGAACACATTAGAAGGAGGAAACTGGAACGCTATGTAAAAAACCAGAACAGGACTTCGACTCCTGCCAATGAGAATCCTGGGCTACCCCTCCCAGAAGTAGGCGGAGGAAATCGCAACACCAGCGGCTCTAGTCAAGAGAAGATAGTGGTCCATATCGTATCAGGAGGACCACACGTCGCCGACAGAAGCTGGGCAGAGATGGAAAGATACGGTAAGTCACTTAGAAATGATGAAGGCTACGTTAACTCTGTTATGGAAGAACGCCACCCGAAACGGAAAGAGAAGGACGACATCACATTCAGTAGGCGTGATCTAGAGGGAAGACAGTACCCACACATGGATCCTATGGTCATCTCTGCCTGGTTCGGTCCAGCCAAAGTTTTTCGAATTCTAGTAGACACTGGAAGCTCGGTAAATATCCTATTCAAGCATGCTTTCGACAAAATGAAGCTGTCAATGAAGGATGTGTCTCCCTGCAACAAACCACTACATGGTTTCACTGGAGATGCGAAGATGCCCCTCGGGCAACTGGACCTTTTTGTTGAAATAGGAAGTCATCCCCGCTCCGTTGTGTGAAAACAAACATTTGTGCTAATAGAAAGCCACTCGGCCTACAACGGCTTTTTGGGAAGACCGGCCTTGTCTGACTTCCAAATTGTCCTAGCCCCATGGTGCCTGAAAATGAAATTCCCAACAGATAACGGAGTAGGAGAAATGGAGGGTGATCAAGACGCTGCCCGAGACTGCTATGTAACTGAACTTCGCAATAACCGCAAAAAAGATAAAGGGAAAAATGCAAAGACTACTCTCTGCATGAAAAACTTGGAAGCATAGCAACTAAAGAAAGCCCCTCCTCTTCGATATACCAGTGACCCTTTCAATGAATTAGACCCCAGGGGCAAAGAGGAGGAGGCCACCGCCGAGCCTGCAGAGGCTATGGAATTTGTATCTGTAGACAAACACAACCCAAGTAGACTGCTGAGAGTCGGGTCTCAGTTAAGAGCGGAGTTGAAAGACCAACTCGTCGATTTTCTTCGCCACAACATGGATGTATTTGCGTGGACGCACGCCGACATGACAGGAATCTCTCCAGACATAGCATGCCACATACTGAACATCGATCCCACCAAGGTGCCAGTGAAGCAGAAAAAGAGGAGCATGGGGGCAGAACGATCGGCAGCCCTCGAGGAAGAAGTAAAGAACTTACTTGCCAATGACTTCATACGAGAAGCCATCTACCCAGAATGGATCGCCAACCCGGTATTGGTAAAGAAAGCGAATGGGAAGTGGCGAACATGCATCGATTTCTCCAACTTAAATGACGCTTGCCCGAAAGACTACTTCCCACTCCCCCGAATCGACCAGCTCGTGGACAACACAGCCGGACATGAACTCTTATCCTTTATGGACGCATACTCGGGATATAACCAGATCCCTATGCACGCCCCCGATCATGACCACACTAGTTTCATCACTGATCGGGGATTGTACTACTACAAAGTAATGCCTTTTGGACTTAAAAACGCCGGAGCTACTTAACAGCGCCTCGTCAACAAGAAGTTTGCAAAATTAATAGGGCGAACTATGGAAGTTTATGTGGATGACATGCTGGTAAAATCAAGGAAAGCCAACGATCATATAAACCACCTGAACGAGATGTTTCAAGTACTTCGCCAATATGGAATGAAACTGAATCCTCTAAAGTGCTCCTTCGGACTATTGTCGGGAAAGTTCTTAGGATTCATCGTCCATGCCAGGGGGATTGAAGCGAACCCCGAACAAGTCCGGGCCTTGCAAGATATCAAGATACCATCCACTCGAAGAGAGATGCAAAGCCTAAACGAGAAGGTGGCTGCCCTAAGCAGGTTCATCTCTAAAGCAACCGACAAATGCATCCCTTTCTTCGAAGCTCTTAAGAAAGACAAAGGAAAGTTCGAATGGACCGACGAATGCTCGACATCCTTCCTTAACTTAATCGAACACCTCCAAAGACCACCAGTACTCTCATCTCCAAATGAAGGCGAGGAACTATACATATACCTTCCTGTATCGTCCCATGCTTTAAGCGCCGCTTTGGTGAGGGAGGACAACCACGCACAGCGACCCGTATACTTTGTAAGCAAGAGATTCACAGGGGCAGAAGCCAGATACCCTAAACTTGAAAAGCTAGCATACTGTTTGCTAATCACATTACGGAAACTGCGACACTACTTCCAATCTCATTCCATCAAAGTTTTAACCGATCAACCACTAAGGCAAGTACTCCATCGCCCCGACACTTCCGGGCGACTACTTAAGTGGTGCATTGAACTGAGTCAATATGATATTACCTACCATCCTCACACCGCTATCAAGGGACAAGCCATAGCTGATTTCATTGCCGAATTCACTACTAACGAAGGTAAGGAGCAATCTGAAGTAGCAGAAAATATCAAGTGGAACCTCTTCGGTGATGGAGCATCAAATGAATAAGGCTCGGGGGCAGGTGTTGTGATAATCACCCCCAGGGGAAGGAAGCTGCACTACATCCTAAGGTTGGAGTTCACTGCCACTAACAATGACGCAGAATACAAAGCAGTGATAGCCGGATTAGAACTTGCCCTGGAGATGGGAGTCGGTTCTTTATGTCTCCATAGTGATTCTCAACTTATTGTAAATCAAATACTGGGAGAATTCCAGACTCGAGGAGAATGACTCACAACATATCTAAAGAAGACCAAGCTGCTGCTCAATCAGTTGGATCACTATTTAATCAAACACATTCCTCGAGAAGAGAATCAGGAGGCCGACGAATTGGCAAAGCAAGCTAGCATGAAGGACGGCGCTGCTTCCCGAACAATAACAATCTCACAGCAACTAGCCCCGAGTTACGAGACAATGAACATGATAGCTGCAATCGAAGAGGAAACTTGGATGACTCCTATCCGGAAATATTTACAAGATGGCACCCTGCCCGACGGGCGTAACGAAGTCAAGAAAATCTTGAGGAAAGCTTCCCGCTACATGATACAAGAAGGCATCCTCTATCGACGCGGCTTCTCTAATCCCTTATTAAGGTGTGTCGCTGGAAGGGAAGCCAAGGAGATCTTATCCAACATACATCGAGGAAGTTGCGGAGATCACACTGGTGGGCAGACTCTGGCAAAGAAGATACTCCGATATGGATATTACTGGCCTACCTTAAACAAAGAAGCCCTAGACTTCCTCAAAAGATGTGAAAGATGTCAGAACTTTGCTAAAATCCTCGACTACCAACAAACGAGATTACTCAAATGACCAGCCCTTGGCCCTTTGCAATATGGGGAATTAACTTGATTGGCGAACTGCCAGTGGGCCGAGGCGGAGCCAAATATGCCATAGTAGCAGTTGACTATTTCACCAAATGGGTGGAAGCGGAGCCTCTAAATAAAATATCTTCGGCAAAAGTTATTAACTTCTTGATCAAAAATGTTTTATGCAGGTACGGGGTTCCACTCAAAATCATATCGGACAATGGACTTCAATTTGACAGCGAGGAATTCGCCGACTGGTGCCAAGAGCACGGAATTCACAAAAGCTTCTCATCTGTGGCTTACCCCTAGGCAAACGGACAATTCGAAGTTGTCAACAAAATCCTCAAAACCCTAATCAAGAAGAAACTTGAAAAGTCAAAAGGCGCTTGGGTGGATGAACTTCCTACGGCACTTTGGGCCTACCGCACATATTATAGAATATCAACAGGGCATACTCCTTTCTCTTTGGCATACGGATCGGAGGCCATGCTCCCAGTTGAAACTGTAGTGCCTTCCCACCGTAGGATCCACTATAACCCAGAAGAGAATGAAGAACTCCTACATATGTCTTTGGATCTAATTGAAGAAAGAAGAAATGATGCAGCACTTAAAGCGGCAGCTCACAAGCAAAAAGTAGCAGCACAATACAACTCTAAAGTCAAGCACCGCAGCTTACAGGAAGGAGATCTTGTCCTCTAGCGGATCTTCCTGCGCCCCGGAGCGCTAGATCCAATTTGGGACGGACCCTATGTAATTCATAAAGATCTCCACAACGGAGCTTATATTTTGTCAACAGTGGATGGAGAGGTGATCCAGAGGGCATGGAACATCCAACACCTCCGTCGATACTTTTCTTAACTTGTACTGCCCATATGAAGTGAACTAACAAAGAGAATCAGTGGACGTAGGCATTTTCGTGCCGAACCACTTTAGAAATCTTGTCTCTTTTTAACTTGTTCCTTTATATCTTGGCTACTTGTTAAGCGTTATCCTTTTCTGTTGAACGAAATCATGTATAACGACATTTTCGTACTGGAACTTCGCGGCGCAACCTCACCTGGACAAGAACCAACAGGTACTATGCGATTCTATGCACTTGCCAATGAGACACTTTTGCTCCAGCATCCCTCTGCTGCGGGTTAACTCATTGCTCGTGACTGCCCTCAAAGCCAACTGTAATGAGCCGATTATAAGCCATCACGAAGGCCGACTATAGCCGATGGCAGCTCATTACGGCGTTCGGCTCACCGGCAACTGTGAACCTACTTTAAGCCCCAACAAAAGGTGTGGCCAGCCAGGGGTAGTTCACGGTTGACGATCGGCACCCACGCTAGCCGGCCACAGTAAATCGAATAATACCCACGGTTACGGGTCATAATGGCTCGGGTAGTTACTGTGCGCGATCTCGGCTCCGATATGTCTTAAGTGCGGCTGTGGTAAAAAAGATAAACTCACCGCGGAGGCGTAAGATGGGTGACAAATGTCTCCAAGACCCACAGCTAGGGAAAGTGACTACAAAACCCGTTTGCCACGAACTTAAGCATATCGACGGCCTTACGTGACTGGAAGTTTTACTTTTCCTATATTTCCATTCCATTTAAATACTTTTCTTGTATCTTGCATAATGGTCGCCAATGTACAGGACACTAAATAGGAGGCATTCGCTCACGAGAATCTGTGCCCGCAAACTGGGTGACAAGGCACTCAGCCGCATCCATGGTCAATTGCACAAGATGTCCAAAGCTACCTCCTGCAACCAGAACATGAAGGGCGGATCGGAGCTCCCAGCATGATGACCAGAGGCCCCACCTGTCCAATTCAGGAAAAGAGTCCATTAAACCGACAATGAACGAATAAGTTATGAAAAGCTAAAAAGGGAAAACTCACCAACACCCGCTCCTTGGTCCTCATCCCCCAACTGCACACCGGCTTCCTCCGCAGCAAGTAGCCGCATCCCCTCCTTCACCGCTACCTTCTCCTCCTTTGAGAACTGTGCGGTAAGCACATCCATCCTGAATGTCGCTCCACCTTCCTTATCCGCATCGGCCTTGGCCTCCTCCAAAGCCCGGAGATATATCCTAGCCATGACCCGGGGATAGTCATCCATCCAGGATAGATTACCCTGCTTCCAAGTACGGAAGTACATATCCTGCAACATCTCATCCATCATCCCCTCATTCTCCTCAAACTCCCTCACCCGGGCCTCGGAGGACAGCAACTTAGCGATGGCAACATCCCTCTCCGATCGATATCTCAAGCGGTCAGCCTGGAGAGACCTCCTCATTTCCTCCATCTCTTCCTTTAGCCTGGCCTGAGCAAGATCTGCGGCCTCAAGCCTCCCAGATAACTCCTCTACCTGCTCGAGATCCGCCCTCCGAACCTCATCCACCGTAGAAATGGCTATGTCAATCCGCTCCTTGCAGGCGGCCTCCATCTTTCGTAGTTCTGCCCTACTAGCCTCTTCCATAGTCTCCTTCAACCGCCTGGAGGCTGCCTCATGCTGAGAAATCTGAATGGCTTGATCGGCAAGCTGTTTGGCCTGATCAGCAACCTTTAGCCGCAACCGAATATTAGCACTCCCAATCTCCTCTCTAGCCTTGACCAGACGGGCATGATGCCCCATCAACTTCCTGGTCTCCTCCGCGACCCGATCAATATTAGCCTTGGCTTCGTCCCCCATGGTAACTATCCGAGTAGTAAGCAAATCGAGGTCTTAGAACTTAGCCTCATCAAGCACCCATACCATGGGATTACGGGGAAGAAGATGCTCACCCGTGGCCTATTCAAAAGAGATATCCAAAAAACTCGGGTCCAGATCCGGATGGCCGGCAAATGGGTTGCGAACAAAACCAGGATGGTCTATCGGGGTGACGGTTGGATTTTCGGACGGATGTGGGGAAGGCATAAGCTTAGTATCCTCCTCAGTAATATCATGGATAGGCTGGACTGGAGGCTGAGGGCCGAGTGAAGGTTCAAACGAAGATCGGCCCCTCTTTCTCCTTTGAATATCTTCTTCAATAACTCCGAGAAGAGGGCGATATCTAACCGCATCTCCAGGACGGCTAACTGACGGCTTTGGTTTGGCGGAAGCTTTGAGTAACTTATACTGTTCAAGGCGGTGCCGAATATCAGATGTCTTGGCCACCTTACCCATTCCTAGAATAAAAACCAAGTGTTACAAGCATGCATAAAACTATGACTCAAGAAATGTGTGAAGTTAAAAGAAGGAGTTAAGAATTCACCTTGAACCGCCGGAGTTGTCTTAGCTGAAATACTCTCAGAAGATAGACTGGCACCGGACCCGGCCTTATCAGACCTCTTCGATTTCTCCACCAAGGCTGATCCTTCCTCCAACCCCTCAAAATCCTGGCAGAAGGCATCATCCGTCCACTCTTGAATCTCGCCTGCTTGCCCAGGAGGCAAAGCCCCGGTGCCAACACCACCACCATCACCTTCTCTGTCGTCTCCGCTCTCTGCCTCTCCTCCTACATCGCCTCCTTCGCCTTCACCTCTATCCTCTTCCATGTCTTCCTCCCCCGGAGTAATTGGACACGTGCTAGGGGAAGGGCCGTCGGACTTCTTGAGCTTCTTACCTCCGACAACTGGAGGTTTTGTAAAAGGCCTCCTCTTGCTGCTCTTCGCAGTAGCCCCATCTTTAGCTTTAGCAGCCCTTTCCTCGGCTGTATCTCTCTGCTTAACCACGGATTGACGTGGCAGAATCAGGTTGTGCTCCAGGAGAGTGGCATTCCTGATTAGGTAAGAAGGCGACCTGTCCCTTCCAGAGATAGCCTCTATCTCCACGGCCATCTGTACCAGGCGGTCATTCTCCACGACCGCAAAGCCACCTGTCGCTAGCAAGAAATAAAAGCATATAAGAAGAAGCATTGCAGTCGGGACAAAGAAATTACAAGTGGAATTCAACTTAAAGCCAGAAGTGAAAAGGCGAAAAGAAACGGAGTCGTCCTTGACGAAGAACCATTCCTTCTTAAACGTGGTAAACTTCGAGTATAAGTCCAAGACCGGCTTAAAGGACACGGCTGACTCTAAACTAATGTACGGAGACCCCTTCTTGTAGCCCCTCAAATTGTATAAATAACGGATTTCCCGGTTAGAAGGGGGCGCCCATATCTCCTCTGGAAGATAACGAATAGACACACTAAGATGACGTAGGATTTGGGCTGAAGCTGAAAAGGAGCCACTTTCAGGTAAGTAATGAAGCTGACTATCCACGCATTGATCGGAGGAATGGCCCTGCACATGCAATGGTACCTACTATATGCAAAAGATCCTTCAGGGGGATTGTATGGCATCACTCCGTCCCCCGGCAACAGCATGAGTGCTCTATCAATCCCAAAGGAGCAGGATATAACAACAAGCTGCTCCTCTCGGAGGGAGCTAGGAAAGAAGTCAGGAGGAGAGTTCAAGAGCTCTTAAGGACCATATCCATCCACTAGCGATCTCGGGATGGGCCCCTGTCGTCCCGGTCCTGATTGGGCTGGGGGCACTGCGGAGGACTCTCCTTCGCCCTTGGATTTTCTCTTATCTGATCGAGTTTCCACTTTGTGAGACATTATCTGCATCACCGGAAAGACATATTGTTAGAACAAGGAGTATGAAAATGTAAACGAACAAGTACATGCAGCCTGGAGTTTCATTCACGATTTAAAACACAAAAGGACATCCGACATTTAAGCTCCTGAATTCCTTCGGTATTGATAGTCTTTGAGGACATTCGGTAATCGAAGGTTTTTCAAGTTCATTCGGTACACAGGGTCCCCGAACACATCCGGTAGTACAATATCAAAGGGTCATTCGGCACTCAAACTCCCTATCCCATTCGGTAAAACAATGTTTTCATGTTCATTCGGTACACAAGGTTCCCGAGTCCATTCGGTAGTTGAGAACAAACACACATTCGGCAGAATAAGATCTCACCTGATTCGGCAAGAATGGGATTTTGATTCGGTAATCAATTGGTTCGGCTATCTCGAAAGGTGAAGGAATGACAGTGGCATGATGCCCCTACTTATAGGCGAGCGCAGGGTAACCAGACCAACCGGTTCGACACTCACAACCGAATGAAACCATTCAAACCATGAGAAAACAAAGCACGCCATATACAGGCATATGCCCTACTTTGGGGGGCAAATGTTGGGTGCGTTTCCACCACCACCGATCCAAAAAGAAAAGGAGACGCCACCTCTCCACCTCAAAGCCGAACAAACCTCTTCTCGTACCTGCCGAACCGAGTTCCGGCCTCTACCACCGGACCATTCCCCAGCCGAACCAAAACATCTCCTCAACAACCCCGGACCAACCACCGAACCGACAACACCAGACCAACCACTGCCGAGCCAAACCTCACCCTCCACCGAACCACCACATCTCCACGTCCTAGCCGAACCAACCATACCGGACCAAGGTCTCATCTCCCACCAACAACCATCGAACCGAAGCTCCACCGGTCCAACCATCTCCAACCATCGGACCAAAGATAACCGGACCAACTCTGCCAGGCCAGATTGCATCAGCCCAGGCTCGCCAACTGCTGTATACATCCAAGACCCCTGCCCCCAGCCTCACTCTATAAATAGAGGGGCAGGGGTACAACAATGGTAGACAAGTTTGAGAGCTCAAGCATGGAAGGAACTTTCAAACAACTTTCACATACTTGTATACAAAGCTTTGTACTTGTAATCAGAAAGAAAAAGGAGAATAACATATAAAGTGGACGTAGGCACGTTCTGGCCGAACCACTATATATCTGTGTGTCTTTTACAATTTAGTCCATCTATTTCGTATGTTTGCATAAATCACCCAAACCATCCAGATCAACATATAATCAACTAAATCATACGACTAGGAGGTGTTTGCCCATTTTTTGTGTAAACACATACAAAATCAATTTTACTATTACAACCATAGCACAATCTCACACATATCACACATAATATGTAATAATGCTAGATTTTTATGTATATTTTAATTTCGAATTTATTTCAGTTTGAAATTATTTTAAACTTGTTTTATTTCAAACATTTCATTTGTAAAAATAAATTTTGATTATTATATGAATTATAATTTCAAACTGGTATAAATTGAATATTTTCCTGTAAAATGGAATTATGGTCAAAACCGGTCAAACTTTGACTTTTAAATTTTAAAATTATATATTTAAATTCCTAAAATTTATCTTTTATTATGAAAATAGATTTAATAACTTGAATACTGCTTTTCGTTTCGTTGAAACGGAGTTATATTGTGAAAGTTATGTATATTTCAATATTGAGTACAATTTGTTTTACCATGACTTCTGGCCGAACCAAACAAGAGCAAACAAATGATGTATGTTGCATAGTTTTAGCCTTGTACACCTAGTTTTATGTACCTAGACTAAACCCACCTTCAAAACAAATGTTGGCCGACCACTTGCATACTCAAACCAGACCTATAGCACCCCTAGGCTAAGCTAAACACCTGCATAACTGAAGTACATGAGGTAGAGAGTAAGTGGAAAGAAGTTGTTGTTGTTTTGGGTGTTGAATTTTATGTTGTTTGATGTTATATTTGTGTTGTAAGTTATGTATGTATATATTGTTGTATATATATGTTATCAAGTCATATAGCTTTGGCTCTCCACTCTCAAGTCATTTCTGTATTGTCGTGCCTTCGTAGTGTCTGTATTGTTTGCTTTGGTAGTTATCTCCAGCTCTGAACAGGTGAGTTATTCTCACCAGACAATATATACATATATAACTAGTAAATTGACCCCTTTTGAATCTGTAAAATGCATTATCATGTTACACCTGCTATATTATGATTATTATATGATGTTCACTCATGCTTAAACACCTGTTATAACATCTGTTACTGTTATTTTATGCTGTTATGTTATTTTACCAGTTTATCACACTACAAGTTCCCTTTTGATTAGAATCACTATGGGTTGAAATGATACATACCCGAACGGACTTCAGAATAGGAGAAAATCGTTATGGGCTGAAATGATAGGCCTGAATGATTTTCATTATTTTTGTTTACTTGGGATTGTAGGTTTGAAATGATCAAACCCAGGTTTTCTTTGTAAATTACGGGTTGAAATGATATTACTCGTATCACTTTACCTAGGCTAAAAAATGAAATACATACCCGTTGTTAAAATATGTTTTTCTAAAAATTTTGAATTATTTTAGAAATGTAAATATTATAATATTTTGATTTAAATTTTATTAGAAATGGTTTTTGTAGAGCATTATTGATTTTCTGGAAATTTATAAGTGAAATAAATAAATGGTAAAGTTAGGAAATCTGAAATGTAAGTTATTTTGGAAATTATAATTTGGTGATAAATGGAATTTAAATTAAATATTAAAATATGATAAATTTATGATATTTTGAATTAAATGAATTAAAAATGATTTTTATAATATATTAATGATTTTTGAATAAAGTTAAAATGTGAAATGAATGAATATTTAGGTTGAAATTTTGAAATATAACAAAATTTGGAAACTTGTGAATTTGGCTTAAAAGTGAATTTTAAGTTAAGTAAATAAATATAAAATTAAGTTATATTTGAAATTTAAACTTAAGTGTTAAGTTAAATTTAATTTAATGAATTTAAATTTAATGTTTGAATTTAATAAGTGAATTATCATTAAATCTTGATTTTTGAATGGAGATTTAACTTTATAAAATCATGAATATAAGGGTATTTAAATGATTGTTTTAAAAGTGAAATTATATGATTTTATAATTTAAAAATGATTTAAATAAAAATATAATTGTTTGCGAAATTATACTTAATATTTGAAGTTAACTAACTGCATTTCTGAAATGCTATTAATTCTAATGTAAATGATAATACAGTATTTGTGAATGCTGTAGTGGATAATAATGAACCAAATGGCTAAGTTTAATTAAAGGATATTATAGCTTTTTTGTAAATGTTATAATTGTTGAATTTAACTAAGTTTTATTGAAACTGATGTAACTCTATTATAGCATTTTTAAATGCTATCTTTTGTTAAATTGAACTGTTTTGAACGTAACTTTCTGCAGCAATTTCTAAATGCTGCGAAAGTAGAATTTCCATCTGTTTTAATAAATTAAGTTAATAAATGAATTTTGAAAGACTAAAATTTTGAAAATTTAATAATTTAATTATTAAATATAATAACTTCATTTTATGATTTAAAAAGGAAGTAATTTGTTTCGAAATATAAACTATTTTGAAATGTGTTTTGTAATGGTATTTAAATTAAATAAAAATGAATGTGGTTTGGAAGATATGATATTTTTGATATTTTGAAATGGATTTTGAATGATATTGAATTTTGAAATGATATTTGATTTTGATGTATAAAATACCATTTTGGAATTTTAACCACGAGAAGTATTTAATTTATAGTTTAACCGATTCTTAAAGGATGGACGATCCCAAGCATCCTTTAAGTTATTGTGTATTTCTACTACAGTTCACTTGAGTTGGTTTACATTATATAAGTATATATTGTCCTGACTCGAGTGTTTTGTGTTTTACTTTACGCTCGGGTCATCCTGAGTATTTACAGCTTAGCTTTGGATTTCTTTTCTGGAGCTAGGAATTGCTGGAGATTCTGCTTGTCTAGTTATCTATCCCTTCAGTTTCAGTTGTTCTATTTCAGCTTTGGTATTGATAAACTACTATGTAATTGATATTTCTATTGTATATGTTTTTCAGACTGATATTATGTATTATGTTTTGAGAGTTTGTTATAGTAGCTTCATGAACTACTATGGTATATTTTCGGTGCAAGTTATCCTGATA
Organism: Allium cepa; assembly: GCA_030765085.1. Classification (NCBI taxonomy): domain Eukaryota; kingdom Viridiplantae; phylum Streptophyta; class Magnoliopsida; order Asparagales; family Amaryllidaceae; genus Allium; species Allium cepa. The sequence goes on along the minus strand of CM060940.1, from coordinate 209,166,650 downwards.
TTTCTGCGTCTATGATTCTGTGATTGTATTTCATTTGCTCCAAAATTATTTACAATGCGATATTTTGAGCAATTCAAGTATGGCATGTATGGATGCGAATGGCTGAAAATATCGGGTTGTTACAGTTGGTATCAGAGCTTTGGTTTTTAGGCAAACCTTAGCCTGCGGAGCTTAAACTCATTAGAGATAGGGTAGAAATATCCTAGAACGAGTGAAATCAATCTCAGAATCCTTTCCTTGTGAGAGAACGTATTTTCGAAGTATAAAATGATTTCCAAATGATTTTTAAAGGATTTTCAAAGATTATTTTGGTATAAAAATTTTCTTATTTTGGAATTAAGATTTTCTGAACTTCATTACTTCTGTATCCACCTTATTAGAAATCTCTTGGTTAGGATTCTTATCGATTAGGATTCCTTAAACTGTGGAATGCTCCCACTTGTTCTGAAATCCAGTCTTGTCTTCCCTATCTTTACCCTTTTGATTTTGGGCATTCCGTAACCCCACTTTGGAATAACCTCTCTAAAGAGCGGTGATTCCGTAAATCTTTGAATGATCTGTAAAGAGGTGAAATTCCTTTATAATTGGTATTGATTCACCGGAGATTTCTGTATCCTCGGAGGTCGGTGCTATCTATCTCCTGCTCTATCTGGATCCTATATCTGGCGGTCGAATGTCGATTTGCCTCAGATTTCCAATTTGGTTATATTCCGAAAGTCACGAGTTACCGGTTAAGGTTGCCTACGATTTTTATAGGCTTACCCATCTTCTGTTCGATAATTAAATTATCTCATCTTTGTTTGAGTATATCTTCGAACTAGAATTCTATTTGATTAGAGTTCCTCTAATTTTGAATCTTTGTTTGTTTGAAATACTTCCTTGAATCATGCTTTGGAAATTTGTGTTGGGTTGTATTTTGAAATTGTGCATACGTCGAAATTATTAAGGATGACCATATTTTGTATATAAAAAGTGAAATGTTTTCGATAAGGATTATATACCTTTTAAAATGAAAATTGGAAGCTTTGAAGGATTTCAAATTTATAAGAAACGTGATTTATACAAAAATGATTTATTACTGAAGGGTTTTGAATTTGAATTTCGAGGAATCGAATTCCGGTGTTTTGAAATCGTTTTTAAGATTTTGGAAAATATATAATAATAATATGATTTAATGATATTTTTTTTCAAATAAGAAATGTTTCAAATGTATTCGAATGAATTTCAATGATTTCGAAGGAATATCAAAGAAGTTTTTCAAAGTTAATTGAAGTCCAGAACTCACTTATGTCGTTGGAAAATGATTTCGGTAATGAATGCATGCATCATTGACATTGATTTTCGAGTTTCTGAGTGAGGGAGAGGCCACTCTAGTAGCTTTGCTATGCGAGTGATTTTGTGAAACCAATTTTGATTTCAGATTTCGAAGTATGATTTGATATTCGAAAGATAAATCTATATATATATATATATTTGAAAAGATTTAAAGTAAGTCGTTGTTCAGTCCTCGAGTTTCAGATTTTGATACCTAACTTTTGAAATTGATTTACTGATTTAGTCTTGATTTCCAACTCTTGGATTGAAAATATGATTTCTTCGACTATTTTAAGATTCAAGCACTTCCAAATCAGGGTTAACTTTTCAAAGCAATTTTTTTTTGAAAGGTATAAGGTATTTGATAAAGAATATAAGTTTAGTTTGTATGTTTCAAGTATGAAATAATATGATTTTTATAAGTTGAAACTATTTTGTTAAGTAAATAAATAAGACTATTTTGAATTATACTAATATGAAATTTAGTTTTGAAATGTTTTGGATAAAAATTGTCTTCAAATGTTTGAGAAAAATTTGGTTTTAAATGTTTTAACTTAGTAACATCTTTATGAAACTACTTATTTAACGAGTTGGAATAGATACATAAGTTGTACGTATGCTGTTTATTCGAATAATTAATTTGATCCCAGTTTGAGTACACAAGTTCGAGGTGAATTACACCATTCTGTGTTAGGATTCTTCATTTGAGTCTTGATAGCGAACATTTGATATGGATTTTGGGTTTGATTCTAGAATTCCCTATCATAGTATATGGCTATGCAAGGAGACTGATGGCTTGTGGTCGAGAAACCATATCGAAGTCCGCATTAGAGAAGTCGAATGGACAATACTAGTTCGAAAGTGAACTTGTATGACCAAGCGAGCGACCGAATGTAATGTTGCGAAATGATGACATATGTAAGTAATAAAAGTAAAATTTGAGATATATGAAATTATATAATTTAGTTTGAAATATGGTATATTTAAGCCTTGAAACATATTTAAGATTGAATAGTTTATTTTATAAATCAAATCTATATTTGAAATTTGATAATATTTGAAATAGTTTTGTTGGAAAACTAAATTAAATTGAAACTGATGGTTTGAATGGAATTAAAATTTGGAAATTTTAGATTTTGGTTTAATTGAATAAATTTGTGAAATGTAAAGAATTAAGGTAATGTTTTATGATTTCAAATGTATCATTTCAAAATGTTATGATTCTCAAAGTGTAATGATTTCAAGTATTTGGTTTCGAAAGATTTATAACTTTGAAAGTATTATGATTTTTGAAGTGAATATATGTTTGAAATGGAAATGAACTTGTTTGACCCACATTTTGTTGATTTGGAAATTTGGATTATTTTCTAAATCTATTGTTTAAGAAACTTCGAAACTAAATTTATGTAATTTTGGAAGAAATGATTTGGTGAAATCATATATGATTATGAAACTGAAACCTTATTGAAACGAATTAAAATTGGGAACCTTGATTATTTAAATACTTTGATTTGGGAGTTATCGAACTTATATAAAATTGATTTGTATAAGTATGAAGTAGATTTGAAAACTATTAATTTGAAAACTGTTGATTTGAAAAGGTACCCAATTTTGAAAAGTGAAATCTTATATAATCGAAATCTATATAAGTGTGATTTCATATACTATTGTTTTGAAAGTATTTGATTTGAAATGAAATCTTATACAAAATGGACTTTATATAAGTATGATATTTGATTTTGAAAGGTACTATATGATACATATTTTCGAAGTAAAGATACGAAAAGTGCCTTCTGCTTGACAAGGCAAATCAATATCATCCATTCATACATAAGCAAGGATTAATCACTATCTATAATTAATTTAAGTGAATTAAATTAATTACTTCCATCTCTAATTAATTTAAAGTGAATTAAATTAATTCATTCATTCAATAAATCCTGCTTACTAAACCATTAATTAATTACAAATTAATTAATTGGTTATCCTCTAATTATTCACCGTTATTAATCATCCTTGATTAATTATCCTTTAATTACATTCAAGAAATTATATTTAATTAATTTCACAAATTAATTATACTTAACCAAATACAGTAATTAACCTTTAATTACTTCACAAATTAGTTAACCATAATTAATTAATCCTGAATTAATTACAATAATTAATTACTCTTTAATCACTTATCATTGATTAATTAATCTTAATTAATCAACCCTTAATTACATCATTAATTATATAAATTAATGATCCCTAATTACATTTTAATTAAATATTCTATTTAAATTAATTACATTAAGTAATTAATCTTAAATTAAACCACATTTATTAATCACTTTTTATTAATCACATTCAGTAATTAACTACCCTTAATTACTTCATCAAATAAATTAATTACTCCTTAATTAATCCCTTGATTAATTATACAAAGTAATTTAATCCAAATTACTTTCATTCTTAAATCATCTTCCGTTAATTACATTTACTAATTACCGTTAATTACTTCACTGAGTAATTACACTTCATTAAATACATTAAGTAATTATATTAACAAATCAATCAATGATTAACTTAAATTAACTAAACTTAATTAGTTAACTTAACTAGTCACATTAAACTCAATTAACTACATTGAGTAATTATTTCCTTAATTACTTCCCTTAAGCAATTAGACTTAAACAATTCCAAATTGACCATCTTTAAATTAATTAATCTAATTAATTATTATAATTAATCACATTAATTAATTATTAAATAATCTCAAGTTAATGACCTTCATTAACTTTAATTACTTTTCTTAAGTAATTATACTTACATTAATTATGAATTACAAATTGATTTATCTTTTAAAAATCCATTAATTAATCCTAATTATTCAATCAATTAAGTTCTAACTGTAACTTAATTAATCTTTGAAATTACTTGATTAATAAATCTTTAATTATTAATTAATATTCTAATCTTATCTAATTAATAATCCTCAGTTAATTATTCCTAAATAATTAATATTAAACCTTAATTATTTAATTTAAACCTTTAATTACTTATTTAGTTAATCCAAATCATTAATTAATCAAACAAGTTAATTATCCATTTTAATTACAAATCATTAAATCTTAATTATCTTAAAAATAAAACATTTTTCTTATTAATGATCAAATTATCATTAACAAAGCATTTAAAAACAATTTACTTTAAAATTTCATTTTAAATTTAAGATTTCAAATGAGTACAAATTAACTTTTAACAAAGTTTAAAAACCAAATTTAAAAACCTTTAAAATCACATGTTTAAAGAAATACTTGTCTTACCAAAGAAATTTAAAAGAATTTAAATCAAATTCATTCCAAATTCAAATCAATTTAAAATATAATTTAACCATTCAAAGTTGTTTAAAACAATTCAAATTCAAAAACTTCCTTTAATTTCAAAACTGGAATACAAATTAAATTTTATTCCAGATTAAACTATGATTAAAAACTTTACTTTACAATTAAAATTTTCATTTTTAAATTCAAACCAAATACACTTCAAACGCTTAAAAGTTGTGAAAACCATTTAAATTCCAAAAACTTAACTCATTTTAAAACTAAGATTCAAACTAACTTAAATCCAGATTTAAACTCAGATTTAAACCTTGTTTTAAACTTTACTTTACATTTAAACTTCATTTTTAAATTTAAAAACAGAACAGGTTAAAAACCTGTTGTTATCCCGCTTTTTGGCAAAGCCGTGATACCAAAAGATTGATCAAAAACAAAAGACAGTTCGTCTCAGAGATTGGTTGTACTTCACATCGCTATGGATATCGATGAATTTTGTCTGAGCCCGGATCAGGCTATAATTGATAGCACATGACAATTAAAGCCATAGAAGCTAGCACCTCAAATTTTAGTTTAATCGGAGTTCGTATGAACAAGATATGATCAATGCAAGTTAGCCAAAGGGTGTTGTTCGTATCCATCAGAATGTGGAGGAGATGTCCATTTCGAACCGATGGGGTTCGAATCCATCAAAGATTGCCTTGCTCGAATCCATTAGGCTCCACGCATTTCGAATCGATCGCATTCGAATCGATTAGCAGTGATATTGATCACTTCGAATCGATCGAGTTTGAAACGATCAGATGGACATCCACTCAGCACATTCGTATCCATGAAGACCAGAGCAGTTCGAATCCATCGGCATGCCCTACTTCGAATCGATCGGTCTCGTGCCCGAGCGCTACTTCGTATCGATCATCCTCGCATCCATCAAGAGTGCCAGGTCATTACTTCGTATCCATGAAGTCTGCCTTGTTCGTATCCACTCGGTTCGTCTCGATCCCCTTCGTATCGATCCATGATTCGAATCCATCGATGTGAACTGGGTCGTGGCACACGATACGAACGAGGCGAAATTCATGGATGCGAAGCGGTCAACTCGGAGAAAAAATAGGGTCGATGCGAGGAGTGCGCGCCACTTCAACAAAGAACCACGTAACAAGGTCGATTTGAATGTATCGGTTCGAACCGATGGGTTCGAACCAAACAGCCAACCGAAATATATCAACTCAAATCGATCATATCTCCCAAACCATGAGGCCAAATGCAATGAAATTTTCACAGTTGCTTCCATACAAGGTAAAGATTGTTTCTGCCAAGTTTCAGCTCGATTGGGTCATTTTTGATGGATACGGAATCACTTCGTATCGATCTCAGATCGAGTCGAAACTTGGTGGGGTCGGTCGCGTGGGCCCACTCACGTGCCAGAAAAAGTCTCCCGAAGTTTGGGCGAAATCTGGACCTCCTACGCCTATAAATAGCGCCCTGAAGCCTTCAAAAAAGGGGGATCTTTTGGCGATTCAACGTCCAGACTCTGCCGGATTCAATTCCCTACTTCGTTATCGCTATTGTAATCAGATTTGAAAGCTATCATCAATCGTAATCTGCTGTAATCGATTGGAATTGTCAAGTGAATTAATAAAGACATAAGCTTCAGAGTGGACGTAGGCAAGATCGCCGAACCATTATAAATCCTGTGTTTGCGGTTGTTATTTGTGAATTATTGTGATTGTTATTGCTTGGATCTGAGTTCCATATTGATTGTTGTTGATTTGTGTTCATAAACGGGTGCTTTCACGATATTGGGTGTTTGTGACCAATTTTGGCGCAAACGTTTTGGTGCTTTCATTGAGAATTGAACTCATTATAAGTTGAATTTGAAGACTTAAGAATTTAGATCTAAGAACCATGACGAGACAAACAAGTAAGAGACAAAGGCCAAAGAGAAGTGAACATCAAGGAAGTCAAGAGGCATCTTCAGGAGCGAATCAAGCATCGATCTTCATCACTAGGGACGAGATAGAGACAATGATGAAGAAACAAGAGGAGTTGATCCAGAGTTTATTTCATCAAATAGGGCAACTTGGAGCACAGAATAGAGAAGCTGATGGAGTTCAAAACGGAGCAGGACCATCCGACATAACACCTGGATTAGGAGGCACGCACATGGAGAATGTTGATCCAATCTCGGAGAGAGAGAGAGAGAGGAGCATCTGCGCAACCCGGGAGTAGTAGAGGAATGAACGCTCAGTCAAGGGGGAAGATCCCGGAGTTCCCTCGTCAACTCGGGGGGCAGATTGAAAGTGGTGAACGAAGATTGCATCTCGGAGACAATGACAGATTAGCAGAGATGGTTAGAAGAGCTATGAGAGGCGGTTTGGTGAACAAAGATTTGGAGGATGTCAATAGGAGTCCTTTTACTCCAGCAATCAGACGAGCTAGAATCCCACCGGATTTTAAGTTACCATCGTTGGACATGTATAACGGGAGAACGGACCCCACGGTTCATCTGACGAAGTATATGAGGCATATGGAAGTGCTGGGGGCATCAGAGGAGGTTATGGCCCGGTGCTTTCCGTTGTACTTGGCGGATATTGCAGCGTTATGATTTAGACAACTAGAGAGTGGATCCATCGGAACATGGAATGATTTAACTGAGAGATTTATGAGGCAATTCAGGGTTCACATTACAAGACCCAAGAATGTGATGACTTTGGCAACCCTAAAGCAGAAAGCCGGAGAGACTTTGAGGAGTTATCTAACGCGATTCAATGCAGCAACAGCTTCGGTGGATCGAGCAGATCCATCTATGGTTGTAATGGCAGCTGTGTCCGGAGTAGCTGATGGCACAGAGTTCAAAAATTCATTGACTAAAGATAAACCTGTGGATCTAGGGAAATTCTACGACGAGGCAGAAAAGTTTTTACGATTGGAAGATGCAAATGCCGAAAGAGAAGAAGGAGAAGGAATCGATATTTATGCGATCAAAGGAGGAAATCTCCCTGAGAAAGGCGCGGAAACTAGTGGATGCAAAAGAAAGACTGAGAATGACGGGGACATGTCAAAGCGGCAACGGAGGGAGCCACGATTCACCACTTACTTTGAGCTGAATGAGAGTCTGGAACGAATTTATCAGGATACCAAGGAGTAGGTTTTGTATCGTAGACCAATGCGAAGGGATCCAACCTCTGACGAAAGAAAATCAGATAAGTTTTGTGTATTTCATGAATTGAACGGTCATAACACTAATGATTGTAGGCATATGAAGGACGAGGTGGAAGGACATATCAGGAATGGTATGCTCCTTCAGTATGTGAGGAGGCGAACTCCAGCAGTGGAACCAGAGCGACCACCGTCTACATCAGCCAGGGGTGGCCCTGAACCGGGACATCGTCTGATTATCAATTGATTGAAATAACGATGAACAAGTTGTAAACCTCCCACTAATACAATTAAATCATTTACACATGTATGAGATCACGAATGATCCCCAGGCATGCTCTGAATGATCATTGATCGTTTCGTAGTAGGAACTTACACTTTGACATCCTTGCTTTGCTTTTGTTTGACTTGGACGTTTAGACTTTGTTTGTTTGGACATTTCTATTTTAAAACTCATCTGTTGAATAGATATTTGATTCTGCTAATTCTGGAATGGCTAAGCTAATTACACATGTACGGGGTCGCGAACGGTCCTTAGGCATGCTCTGAGATGGCGATATGTCGCCCACACAAACGATCCAGGGACCCACTCGAACGTGAACTTGGTATCGACAATACCAAGCCCCCTCCCCGGGCACACTTATTCACCTCCATTAAGCACACAAACAATCCAGGAATTAACCCGAATGTGACCCTGGCGTTGATAATACCAAGCCCTCCCGGGAACACTTTATCTCCTCGAACGGCATCTGATCGCGAACGGTCACAATTCGCCTCGAACGACACTTGATCGCGAACGGTCACAATTCGCCTCGAATGGCACCTGATCGCGAACGGTCACAACTCTCCCCGAATGGCACAACTTACCTCACCTCAAATGGCTCGATCACGAACGGTCGTCATTTGAGGTCCGCCACCTGACCGTGAACGGTCACAATCAGCCTTGAATAGCACTCGATCGCGAACGGTCGATACCCGCCGCAAACGGCATACTACCGTGAACGGTCCCGTTCCATCCTTTGCCGCGAACGGCATCAACCGCGAACGGTCCCGATTCACCTCAAATGGCACACGATCTCAAACGATCGCCATTCGAGGTCATATGAAATTATCAAGTTCTTTACAGGTTATGGATAGGATATGAACATCCAACTTATGGCATTACAAAACACACCTTCCTATTGCAAGACATGTTTTGGGGGGCAAATGTTATCCCACTTTTTGGCAAAGCCGTGACACCAAAAGATTGATCGAAAACAAAAGACAGTTCATATCAGAGATTGGTTGTACTTCACTTCTCTATGGATATCGATGAATTTGGTTCGAGCCCGGATAGGCTACAATTGATAGCACATGACAAGCAAAGCCATAGAAGCTAGCACTTCAAATTTCAGGTTAATCGGAGTTCGTATGAACAAGATATGATCGATGCAATTTAGCCAAAGGGTGCTGTTCGTATCCATCAGAATGTGGAGGAGATGTCCATTTCGAACCAATGGGGTTCGAATCCATCAATGATTGCCTTGTTTGAATCCATTAGGCTCCACGCATTTCGAATCGATCGCATTCGAATCGATCAGCAGTGATATTGATCACTTCGAATCGATCGAGTTCGAATCGATCAGATGGACATCCACTCAGCACGTTCGTATCCATGAAGACCAGAGTAGTTCGAATCCACCGGCATACCCTACATCGAATCGATCGGTCTCGTGCCCAAGCGCTGCTTCGTATCGATCGTCCTCGCATCCATCAAGAGTTCCAGGTCATTACTTCGTATCCATGAAGTCTACCCTGTTCGTATCCACTCTATTCGTCTCGATCCCCTTCGTATCGATCCATGATTCGAATCCATCGATGCGAACTGGGTCGTGGCACATGATACGAACGAGGCAAAATTCATGGATGCGAAGCGGTCAACTCGGAGAAAAAATAGGGTCGATGCGAGGAATGTGCACCACGTCACCAATGAACCACGTGACAAGGTCGATTCGAACGTATCGGTTCGAACCGATGGGTTCGAACCAAACAGCCAACCGAAATATATCAACTCGAATCGATCATATCTCCTAAACCACGAGGCCAATTGCAATGAAATTTTCATAGTAGCTTCCATACAAGGTAAAGATTGTTTCTGCCAAGTTTCAGCTTGATTGAGTCATTTTTTGATGGATACGAAATCACTTCGTACCGATCTCAGATCGAGTCGAAACTTGGTGGGGTCGGTCGTGTGGGCCCACTCACGTGCCAGAAAATGTCTCCCAAAGTTTGAGTGAAATCTGGACCTCCTACGCCTATAAATAGCACCCTGAAGCCTTCAAAAAAGGGGATCTTTTGGCGATTCAACGTCCAGACTCTGCCGGATTCAATTCACTACTTCATTATCGCTATTGTAATCAGATTTGAAAGCTATTGTCAATTGTAATCTGCTGTAATCGATTGGAATCGTCAAGTGAATTAATAAAGACATAAGCTTCAGAGTGGACGTAGGCAAGATCGCCGAACCACTATAAATCCTGTGTTTGCGATTGTTATTTGTGAATTATTGTGATTGTTATTGCTTAGATCTGAGTTCCATATTGATTGTTGCTGATTTGTGTTTATAAACGGGTGCTTTCACGATATTGGGTGTTTGTGACCAATTTTGGCGCAAACACCTGTAACCAAACATTACCCGAGCCATCAATTAAATGACTTCGAGTCCAAACCCAAACTGCTTCGCGCAAAAGCCTAATTACTCCGAGAAAAACTCGAGACTACCATTCTATTCAAACCAAAACTTCACCAGAATTCCACAGTGCACCGTGCACATGTACGGTGCCTCCGACCATCTCCGGTCAACACCACACTATCGGGCAAGATGGCTGCCATCCTGTCACCAGAATTCGATCATCACATCGATGTTACAAACTCAAAATCAAATTCGAGTTTAAAAACCCAAACCTAGAACAAGATACAGGAAACACCACCTCACCTGGAAATGCCTTATTCCTACATCTCTGGCCACCAGAGTGACAGCAACTCTGACAACACATTCGACAACTATCATGCTATCATTACCCAAAATCTTGTTGAACTCGATCAACTCCAAATGTCGTGGTGATTAATTAACCAAGCCTAGTTAAAAACTAGGGTTGCAAACTCAAAACCTCAACCACCACCTTCACCATGCTCTGATCTTCTTCCTACCAACTTTCCTATCATCTACGATCACTCCACTATCATCACTGAAAATCCCGACCTCTTTGATCATAGAGATCACCAGAAAATCACAGTTTACCATTTCCAGTACAAACAAAAACTGCACTTAACTCCTATTACTAAAAATCTTGATTTTAGTTTTAAAATTATGTTTTGGTTCAAGGATTCAATTTATGTTCCTGAATTTATGAATTTAAAAGTTTGAATTTTTACTTTATACAAATTTTGCTCTGTTGTTCCAGAGTCAATACAAACTTATTTCAATTTGAATAAATTTTAAACTTTACTTTATCATGTAACAAACAAGTTTCATTTGAATCTTAACTTTAAACAGAGTCGAGATTAAAAGGTTTGAATTTTTAAATCAAAACTGGAAAACTGAAAGGTATAGGCAGAGAGTACTCTAAAGAAAGCAACATGCATACCATACATGAATATATACACAGCAGATATCATTCAATACATTTCATTTCATATTAACTAGCATGCAACTAAATTTACATACTTAATTTTTTTTTTTAAAGTAAAGTTGCTCGCCAGAATTGAAGAAGGAAGACAGAGCCTTCATTTTGAAAAACAGCTTTTGATGATTTTTAAAACTTGAGTGCTGAAATGCCTTTGATTGAGTTAAAACTTGAATTGCTTGTTACAAAACTTTAGTGCTTGATTTATAAACTGCATACACTTGATATTGCTTCATATTTCATTATGGAAATGTTACAGGCTTGCTCTTGAGAATGAGCAGGTTTGCTCTAGATTTGAAACAGTTACAGGGTTTTAGATTTGCATTATGATTTGATTTGTTTTTGAGATGGAAGGATTTCTGGTTCTGATTCTCAGATTTGTTTTAGATTTAATGAGTTTCAGTAGAGAAGTTTTCTTTAGTTTAGAAATGAAAATGAGAAAAAGATAAAGGAAGAAGGAAAATGCTTATATAAACTGAAATGATTTAAAAATAAAAATAAAAGAAAAAAAATTAAATTTAATGACACTTGTCGTCTCCCTTAATTAGCTTGTTAACACATGTGCTTAGATTGATTTACTAACTTATATTTGTAATTTTACATGCAAAATAAATTTATAAATGTGAATAAAGATTTTATTAATTAATTTCCTAATAACTAAATACTTATTTTAATTTATATAAATAAGAATCCTTTTTAAGAAATAGAATAAAACAAACTATATTTATACAAAATCATTTATGTCATACTTCTAAATCCAAAATCTATATATATATATATCAACTCTTTTGAAACCCAAATATAAATTTAATTCAATTTTTAAATACAATATAAAATCAATTTAAAAATCAATTGTTATATATTTTTAAACAACCACCATTTCAATTTGAAAATAATATTCTACTTAAAATCTATATTTACACACACATATATATAACATTATTATTATTGTTTGAAAATAATACATTTATCAAATTAAAATAATTTATAAAAGAATCTTTATTAATAAATTACTTATATTATCAAGCTATATTTAAAAAGAAATAAACCAACCTTTTGTTAGTTAATTTAAATTTAAACTTAAGCTAGAATCATTTTAAACAATTTACTTTAACAATTTAAAACCATATAGTAATTTGTTTAATAGCTTTGAAAAGATTTATGTTAAATTTAAATCAAAATTTCCAAATTACCAAAATATATATTAGATTTTGAAAACAAGATTTTATTTATTAAATTCAAACCAAGCTTTTCTATTTACAATATGTATATATATATATATATTATAAATAGAAAACATTTTATTAGGTTTTTAAAAGATAAATTTCACCAATTAAATATTTATTTAATTAGATTATTAAATCAATTCAAATTTTATTAACGAAATTATCAAATCAATTTAATTTTTAATACGGGCTATTAAATTGATATTGCCTAAAATTTCGGGTCATCACAAGATATTTATACGAGTTCAAATCTGATCCCTACCCTAGGGAGTGCCGGAATCTTGCGAGAATACACTCTATTCCTTGCTCACTACCTCTTGAAAACTTAAGGACGACAAGAATAGATTTATTTTTGAGTTTGTTAATAGATCTATTTTGTGTGAACCATAAATAAGATTGTAATATGGATTTTGCCCATGAATTATACTGTTTTAGTTTTCTTATTCTTAGTTTTAATTCATTGTGTGATACAGAACAAACTCCTTTTGAGCAGCCTGGTTTTCAAAGATATTTTGAGTAAATATGTCAAGTTTAGAAGAGATTTTCCTGAAAAATCTTCACTTCTCTAAACATCAAAGTTGGCAAGATATTGTTTTCTTAGAGATTTACATGCAGTACCCTCGATTTCACTTTAAAATTTTAGGTGAAGAAAAGGAAAAGTTACTTAGGTAAATTTGAACTTATCATACAAAACTGATACGCGGTCGCGATAGTCCTCCAATTGGGGAATGAGACTATAGCGGATTTCCCCCTGTTTTTACTCTTGAAGTAAGCAAGGATCCTTTCAAGGCGTCACTCACTTTATCGGCTAAATATTTTGAGAAGGTTAAAAATGTTGTTTCAAAACTTTGAATATTATAAGATATAGTTTTGATTATGACCTATCTTTGGCAGGAGAGTTATGTAATTTTAACTTTGTTCACTTTATGTTGTAACCCTTGTTGGCATAATGAAAGAAATGGTTTTTCATATGCTAATTCTTATTTTTGCTTACTTTGAATAGGAAGAACATTTAACAATCGTGGCTGCCCTTACAGACTCTCATTCTCAACTGATTGATTTGAAGAATAGGTTTGCTGCCAATTCCGAACAATGGAGTTCTTCTAAAGATGCCTCTACAATCAAACTCCCAAATAATTCGAAAGTGTAGGAATGGCATAGGAAGTTCCTACTTCAAAGAGTGATTGTTGGAGGTTTTAAAGAACATATCACTGGCTTGGAAACAGAATCCAAGAAAAAGGATGAAATAATTTCAGGCGTAAAGCAACAAATTAAGTCTGATCCTTCAATTGATTTCGATAATGAGATGGCTAAGCTTTATCAACGAATAAGAAACCCGAAAAAAGCGCTATCAGATAGTCAAGATCATTGTAAATCTTTAGAACGCATTGTTGGATAAAGCATTCCGAATCTTAACCCACTGATTGCTCCTGCCACTCCTAATGTTGGAAGGACAACAAGATCTTGCTTCCTAGTAATCCGTTAATATCCTTCTATGATAAACCCTCCTCCAGGTTTGAATGAAAAAGTAGCCGGATAACGGTGTAGGAAGGTTAAATTAAAAATCATGCAACACATGAATAAGCAATAGGAAGAAAAGACATCTCAACACTTCATGAATTATGAGGGCAAGGTTGAAAAACTTGAGCGCGGGAAATATTTCCTCAAAAAGCAAATTGCTGAGATAGAATGTCAAAACAAGACCATTAAGAGATCCAATAAAGCTTACAACTGCGCCTTGAACACTCACATCGAGTCTATTGATGTTGCCAATACACAAGACGAAGGAGAAGAAGCTTAAGGGAGTTCTTTGCGAAGCTATTCGCCATATTGTTGATCCCTTAATTTCTAAGAATTTAGATGAGATAGCACGGGATCTTTGAGCCACAAAATATTTTAAGCTTTTTGTACTTGTATCTTGAAACATTGTATAACATATTTTGTAAATGATTTTGTAAATTGAATAGATATTACCTCGTTTGTAATTCTGAACCAAATTCCTATTGTTTTTCTTGAACCTACTCTTTAGCTGTTCTGTAAATTCAGCAACATTTAATTAGCCGAGAACATTCTCCAGAGATCTCATTTAGTAGAATCCTCAGAGAAGTCCAAAAATCATCATTTGGAAATAATAGGATAAGTCTTTGATCTTGTGCCACTCTTCGGGCTTTAAATATTTGATTTCTTTGTTTTGCACCATGCATTGGGCTTTGGATGTCTCATTCCTATGATTTGTGCCGCCTTCTAGGCGTTGGATGTTTTAATACTTCATTCTATGCCACTCCTCGGGCTTTGATTTATGCCACTATTTAGGCTAAGGATGTTGTTAATCCATTAATTTGACCCCTTACCACCATCTGAGGTGATGCATCAAGTCATTCGGTACATTTGGTTAGCTTTGATCAAGCAAGACCAAAGAAATACCCAACCTCCCTCTAGGAGGCACTTTAAGTAGGCCTTACCGGTGGGAATGAAGGTTGGTTCGATGTTTTGACCCGACCATCGTAGGCGGGGACCAAAGGCTTATTCCGTTCTCCCTCTAGAAGGTGCTTCAAATTGGTCTTATAGGCAGGAGTGAAGACTGGTCAGTGCTTTGACCCAGCCGTCTTAGGCAGGGACTAAAGGCTTACTCCGTCCTCCCGCTATGAGGTGCCTTGACCAGGCCACATAGGCGTGATCAAGGGGTTGCAGATGCTTTAGCCTGGCCATTTCTGGCGTGGCTAAAGGCTTACTCTAACCGCCCTCTAGGAAGTGCTTTGATTTGGTCATCTTGGCGCGATCAATGGCTTTCTTCCTTTTTAGGTGGTTTTCAAATTTGAGAAGAATCTTACTCCCATCCATGTAGATTTACTTATTCGAATGGCCTTTATTATTGAATTCATTTAAGATATTCTTACAAAGCTATTGAGCTTGCACTATCTAAAGAGGCTAATAATCATTCCTTTTAGTTTCTTGCACTGATTGTTATTGTGTCCATTGGTTGTATGGTAGTAACAGTATGACCCTCCAAGATTCCTTTCAAAATTAGGCCTTTTATTTTGTTATGGCCAATAATTGAGTTCACTCTTGGTCAGAAAATAGATATTTTCCAATGATGTAATGAATTTTCAATCTTTTGGAAGCTTCGATTTGAAGGCCATCTGCCTTGACTTGTATTTAACCCGTTCGCTGCTTGGTTAAGGCGCTTTTTTTTCAATAACCGGCTTCCTTTTTAAAGCTCTTCGAACTTCATTTGGGGTTAATGAGCCACCCGTGATCGTATGCCATTTTCTAGCAAATATATTGTAATCAGCCCTCGTCTCTTCTTCAAATATGGTTCCTTTAGCACAAAAATGGATGGCTTTCTTCATTTCTACAAACAGATTGTCCTTCTTGGTGCACTCTCCTCCTAATGCAAAAATCGGTGTAGGGTCAATGTGAAATGGATTAATACTCCAATTGTCTGGATCATACAAGTTTACTTGTTTCTTATTATTTATGATTTGCAGTGCCTTGAATCTGAGTACTTGCTCTTCATAATGTCGAGGGTCACTACTGAGTTGAAAAGTGGAATTAGTTATCCGAGGTTCAAAGGACCCTTGTTCTGATCTTTTGACACAATTATTCATCATAATAACTAAAGATAGACTTGGTATGGTAAGATAACAAGGGATAACGAATAGTAGTTTTGGAAAAGTAGTCGAAGGTTTGAGCCCTCCTTTTAGCATCAAAAATGTTAAACCACAATATGATCTAACACCCCAAAATGTGGAGATGAGAAGGTGCTCAAGTAGAGGTTTTAGTGAAGCTTGGTGATCCAATATTTTCTTATATGTGACCCTATCACAAGTATTAAAGTCAGTCATGTTTGAACAAGCAATCAATCTTTATTTCTTATGCATAAATTACACAAATTACAAGTCACTAAGATCCCCTAAATTTACTTAGTGTTTAAGAGAACTTGATTACAAGAAGTGATTTGGGGAAAGAAAACTTAATCAAAATGTGGGCCCCCAGGGTCGTATTTATGGATGCGGGTCCAGGCCCTTCCGCCTCCATGGTGTTGTAATGATTGGTGTCGACATTGTCGAAAGGAGCTTGGCGTAGGTGTTAAAGCGGCTTTATGAGTCTTATATAATGCTTTCACCTTGCTTGAATTGACCTCTTCGTCACTGTTGACAACAAAGTATTTGTGGATGTTGACTTAATACCCTATCAATACCGATTGTTTGAATGTTTTCGATATTGTTGGAAGGGAGTTGATATGGTATGATGCTGCTGGAAAGTAGGCGAAGGCATGTTGAATCCCTTCATCGTTGTTGAGCTTTGGTGTCGCCGTGGAATGGTACTTATTTGAATTGATGCGGAGGAGTATGAAGGAGCGACACTTGTGGAAGGCGGCGGCAATATGCATGCGGAGGGAAGATGTACAAGTGGAGGAAAGTATGCCGAAGGAGGATGCTACAGTGGTGGACCGAGCAACACTTGCGGCAACAATAAGATTGTGGAAGAACAACGCTTACGGTAGGAAGAACTTCGATGGAAGGAGGCAATAGTTGTGGTAGGACGATTCCTATAGAAGGGTAAGGCTTGTGGAATGACTTTATTTGCGGTGGCATCACTGTTGCTTCATTGTTGATGGCGTAACACTTCCATTCGCCACTCTTTGGCGACAATGGGATTGAGTTGATTTTTGTAGTAATAAGTATCTGAACCATATCTTAAATGATGAAACATTCTATTTGTGTATTTAATATTTTGGAAATTAGGGACACGTCCCTAATTTTCAAAATTAATGTAAGTTTTCCCCATTCAAATTCGACAATATAAATTTGATCCCTATAATTTATACTGTACCACCCAAACAACTATATGTTATAATGAGAAGTTAATTTGCAATATTTGAAACAATAGATTTATCGAATTTCAATTTCATTTTCACCATTAAATCATAAATTAATTATTTTTCTATTAAGATTCATCTATAATATGTTTTGACAAAAAAAAATATTTTCAGGGGCAAACATTTGCTATGATGCATGGAAAATACTTGCCGTAAATATGCAAATATTTGTCATGTTGCTTAGAAAATATTTGTCATGTCGCGTGGCAACCACTGAAGAAAATCTTTTTTGTTGCCTAGCAAATTTACAAATATTTGTCATGTTGGCTGACAAATATCTTAGTCATGTTGCATGACAAATATGCAAATATTTGCCATATTGCCTAGAAAATATTTGCCAAGTTGCCTGGCAACTGTTGAAAATAAAAAAAAATGTTGCCAGGCAAATTTGAAAATATTTGCCATGTTTTTTGGCCTGACAAATATTTGGTGCTGAAAATTAAAAAAATTTGTCATAACATATTATGTGAATCTTCATAAAAAGATAATAAAATTTGCGATTTATTGGCAAAAAACAAAAGCAAGATCTGATAAACCGACTGAAATATATCACGTTTTTGATACTACAACTTAAATTGTTCATGACAAGGAATTTTTGGCCGAGTGGTACGGTATAAATTACAGGGACTAAAATTATAATGCTGAATTCGGAGGGATGTGCGTCTAATTTTTTTGTAAAGAGGGATGTGAGCCAAAATTTATCTTTAATATTTTTGACATTTATTTATAGATATTTAAAGGTTAGAGGACATGATTAGTACACCAACTGTTTACTGTACTCCGTGTTAGATGATGCATTCATCGTTGATCAATTATCTGTATGAAATTTCGAACTAGCAGTTAGCAAATATAAATTTTGTTTTGATTTATATGTTTAATCTTAAAACAAATGCTAATAAGTCTTATAGACAAAAGTTGTTATTTATCATGAATGTACAAAAATACAGAAAAAGAAAATTAGATATTATAATAAATAATGATATTTAGTAAATTTCACATAATTGGGCTTTTTAATGGTGTCGGCTTCTATCTGAGCCCAATCTGATTTCGCATCAGTTTTATCGGTATGGATTGGATGCCAATACCCAAACCCGGATTGAGCCTGATTATTGTTTGCTTTGAGTACTGTTTAGTCATTCTCGTATCCCATGTGATTATTGTTCTACTTCTACATTTGCAGCAACCTTGTGTTCATTTTAGACATAAACATCACGAATAATATTAGAGTTGGGATCACTTCTAGCAACAAGAAAAAACAAAGGCCATGGCAACAATCTCATTACATTTCAAACATGGTAGTCTCATGATTGTTATAATCAGTTCTAGTTACACTTGGCACATGCAGCAGTAAACCTCTACCCATGAAAATGTAAACGACTTTATATTTTGCTTTATAAGTGGCTTCTATCAATTTTAAAACGAAGAACAGTCTTTAGTATTTTATATATAATAAATACTTGAGTCCAAAGAATATTTGTCATATCATGATTTATAATAAGTTATTACTTTGTGTCATTACTACAGATGCAATTGTTTTGCAATATTTTGTTCATGCACTGGTCATATATGAAGCTTCTGGCGTATCATTATTTTATAAAAGACATGCACAACATCATAAATTTTTAAACGTGTAATATAATTTGGCATGTTGGGTACCCAGGCATTTACCCGAATCACACATCATCCATTGACTAGTCTACACACAACTCATTAAATGTCGAAAGTGTATAAATTATTTGTCAGTATCATAGATGGAGTTGTAGTGACAAACAACATACTCAACATTGATAGCAATATGATATCGGTGTGAAATAAAATAATATGATGCTATTTCCCCCTTAAATTAATAGCAAAGACAAGGTAAATTTTTGTAATTTTGTTTTTTGGATTATTAATAAGCATGAGACGATTCAATAACTATTGTTACATTGGGCCACAAACAAACGACAACAATATAAAAAATATGACATCCATATTAGAAGCTTTTCAACTTCTGTTCTTTTGGGAATGTGCCTTTTCCAAATTGTAGAACAAAGTACCATCATAAATAGACCTTATTACTTCCTTTTGCAGCAGTCCATCCTTGTCTTTTGCTAATGAGTACAACAATTTCCACTCCGCTGATGCTGCTTGCCTATTCAGTTGTAACATTCATTAATTTAACGAGGTTAACTAGAATGTTATTAATGAGCGTGTGTGTGTATATATACATGTATATTAGGTTTTGCAACTTTCAAGTTTAAAAAGAAAATTAGCAGCATTAAGATAAGAACTCACGATCCTGCAAAATCATTAGCTTGTTTATTTGACTTGAGCATCTCATTTACTTCATCTTCACTCAGCGCATTTGGATTTGTATGTGCATGCTTTTTAAAGATCTCCTCAAATTTGGCTTCAACAACCCTATATAATCGTGTTACAAAACATCAAATTGAGGTCCATGATAAAGTAAAACACCGACTAATATAATATTCATTTCATGATGTCCAAACATACACTATTTTTCCCCCTTTTTAGTCAAAATGAATGTTTGAAATTCCAGTATTAGTTTTCAAAAATACTAGATAACATTAGAGGTGCATCCAGATACTGAATATGAGAAAATTTATTTTTCACCTATTTTTCCTTGTTCTTATTTTCAATATTTTGCTAGAGATTAAACTACGATACCATTTTGTAGATAAAATAATGCATCTATCAAAATGAGGAAGAAAATTAAAAATTGTAGCCTATGCATTGCAACGTCCTTATTTCGTGGAAAAAAGAAAGTACAAAGATATAAAGATGCAACAATACCTTCCTTGAGGATCGTATGTACCAGTGTGACTGCCATGAATTCCTTTGTGTATGTTATCTACGTACACTGGAAGACGAATATCTGGCATATTTGACTACGAAAACACAAACAAAAAAATGAACATAGAACTTGCAAACTATATTCAAAGACTAAAAAGAAGTCAAACTGACACACTAAACAAGGCAAAATTTGATTCTGAATATCATACCTTGCTAGTTTTAGGACTATTGAATGCATTAATAAGTGTAGCATCAACAGCAGCTACAGCAGCATTTAATCCAATAGCTCGAAGACCTAATAACAATGATCAATAGATAAGTATATGTAATAGTAAGTCACTTCTAAGTTCTAACAATACTAAATTACTACAATACAATGATCACAACCTTCAGCTGTTTCAGAAAGGTAAATTACGCCATCCTTGTTTCTGTCAAAAAATGAAACATGCTTTTGTAATGGTGTCATGTCACCTGCCATTAGCAACCGTCATCATAAATATCATCATATTCAAACATTCAAGTAGTGTAAATTAAAGAAGTAGCGACACACCAGGAGCTGGAGCTTGTGTAGAGGCTAAAATTGCAAGAGAAAAGAGAAAAATAAGAGACAAAATAGCATGAGTGTTAACCATTTTGAAAACAAATTATCTTATTCTAATTTGTCATGTACATCTTGTAGATACTAGAAACTTGAAATATATAGAGCATGGGAAACACGCGCCTCTTTAATGTTTAATTAACAAGGGACAAAAATCTATGTCAAGAAGATGGTAAAACATTGGACCTGCCAAATGAATTCGAATAATATAAGGTGCATGATTTTTTTTTCTCTTTTTTATGTGCACTTACATCATTTTCTTAGTAGATACATTTTAGTTTTAATTTTATTTCCTTTAATGATGAACATTGAACCTTTTAAAGTGATACATTTGCAAATTTATAGCTTTTAATTAAAATGTACCATTGAACCATGGCATATATACTGGTATTAATTAATTAGAACAGAATATGGTTTTGTCTATCAACCTATCTATCTATCTGTCTATTAGTAATAGTAATGTAAAGAAATTTTCTACTCCTCTATTAGTTTCACAAATTCCTCCATCACACCTTAAATCTCTCAAATTATATTCTTTTCAAATCCCTACAATTTATCATTACTATAATTACTACTTACAGTCCTACAATTTTGTGTTTCAAACAGCAACATTTGATAAAAATACGTAATTATTTACAAAATTCACTCAAGTTTTCTCCTATTATGTTACTTTCCAAGTCCATATATTAACATCAATTAAGTGATCTCAAATTTAGACTTGTAAAATAAATTCTATTAACTAACATTTATTTACTAGTCTAATAAATTGTAGAAAATGACAATTAATGTGTTTACCATACATACATACATGCCTACATATGTGTGTGTTTATATATTTACACACACATACATACATATAGTGATGAAAATGGTAAAACTAATTAGTCATTCAACAACATCTAGTTCAATGTTTCCACAGTTATGTACCAAATATCCTTAGATCTTTTACATTATTTTACATTTGGTCTCAAATAATTCATTTCTAAAATTAGTATTCTAATACAACGAAACATATGTACAATTTTATATTACTAAAGTTATTTCCTTACAAACAAATATACATTCTTTTTAAAATTGGTATATCATTTCCAATATGCCCAACGTTTTTCTTTCTAATATTGTTACATTTTAATGAATAATTTTTCATTAAAAAAATTTGCTTTTATTAAAAGACAATAAATTAATGGTAAGGAATGTCTGTGATTTTTTTAACTTTTGAAATAATAAATATTTTCATTTAATTTGTTTTTGTAAAAATGTAAAAAATTTGTTATTTATGTTCGTGATTCGCATTAATTAATGGATAAAAAATAATGTATTTTTGTTTGATATATCTTTTTTTCTTTTGCACAATTAAAATAACAATATGATATGTATAGATCGTGGTCTTAGTTTCATTTATAATATCTTTTAGTTATTAAATATCAAATATTTTGTTTATCACTTTGACATATCATACACTTACGATATATATTTTGATATTTACAGCAAAAACGTTAAACCTATAAAAATTTATTGATTCATTAATATTGCACTTTCATTTTATGGCATTTCCACCACTTTCTCACGTAATAGATGAAATTCAATTCATTTATCATATATCTTTAAACAAATGTACTGAAAGCTAAATGTTAAATTAAAAATCTAAGTACATAAATATTAATCTATAGAAAATAATAAAAGTATTAACTTTCAAATTAATGAAGGATACTTACATCCAACGGGAGCAAAGGGATCGGGGGAGTATTGTGCAAATGCTTCCTACTTCTGATGAAAGGATGGCGCGATTGTTCAGAGAATGCGTCCAACGGGAGCAAAGGGATCGGGGGATAGGCGCTAGGGTAACCAGCCCCTTCACCCGCAATATCGAAACTGCCATCACCCCTTGGGAATGGAAAATGCCAACGATGGAACCTTACAAGGGAACCTCTGACCCCATAGTACACTTACAGAGATACACCCAGCATATGCTCATGAGCGGAGCAACGGAGAGAGTATTGTGCAAATGCTTCCTACTTTTTTTGGCAGATCTAGCTACCTCCTGGTTCTGCCACCTACCCCAAGGGTCCATCAGCTCATGGGAAATGCTGAAAGAAAAGTTCATCAGCCAGTTCCGCATCCATATGGGTCAACCCAAGGACGCTTATTCCTTATCTAATATCAAACAGAAACCCGGAGAGACAGTGCAACAATATTTAACCCGATTCAACGCCGCAACGGCCGCAGTCCAAGATGCCGATGAGAAACTTATCCTAATGGCCCTCTGCAGTGGTGTACATCCGGATACTAAATTTGCAAGAAGACTAACCAAGGAAAAACCGGCTACTATACATGATTTCTTCCATGAAGCTGGAAAGCATATGAGACTTGAAGACGCTGCGACTGAGAGGTAGTCAGGGCAACAGGCTAAGACAGCTCCGGACAAGGTTCCCGCTGCAGCAAAGGATGTTCGGAGAAGTGACTCTAGAGACAGTGCTGGGGGCAAGAAGGAAGAAAAGCGCTCGTACCGACCAGGACCAAGATTTGACTCCTACACTCCTTTGAATGAAACAATCGAAAACATCTTCCTAGCCACTCAAGACGAAGTTAGATACAAGCGCCCCCCGCACAAGAAGGAGTCAGATAACGCACCCAAGTCTGAAAAGTTCTACCGCTTCCACGAATCCCACGGACATGACACCAATGAATGCCACCATCTCCGGGACTTGATTGAAGAACACATTTGTGTTGGGTTGTATTTTGAAATTGTGCATACGTCGAAATTATTAAGGATGACCATATTTTGTATATAAAAAGTGAAATGTTTTCGATAAGGATTATATACCTTTTAAAATGAAAATTGGAAGCTTTGAAGGATTTGAAATTTATAAGAAACGTGATTTATACAAAAATGATTTATTACTGAAGGGTTTTGAATTTGAATTTCGAGGAATCGAATTCCGGTGTTTTGAAATCGTTTTTAAGATTTTGGAAAATATATAATAATAATATGATTTAATGATATATTTTTTTCAAATAAGAAATGTTTCAAATGTATTCGAATGAATTTCAATGATTTCGAAGGAATATCAAAGAAGGTTTTCAAAGTTAATTGAAGTCCAGAACTCACTTATGTCGTTGGAAAATGATTTCGGTAATGAATGCATGCATCATCGACATTGATTTTCGAGTTTCTGAGTGATGGAGAGGCCACTCTAGTAGCTTTGCTATGCGAGTGATTTTGTGAAACCAATTTTGATTTCAGATTTCGAAGTATGGTTTGATATTCGAAAGATAGATCTATATATATATATTTGAAAAGATTTAAAGTAAGCCGTTGTTCAGTCCTCGAGTTTCAGATTTTGAAACCTAACTTTTGAAATTGATTTGCTGATTTAGTGTTGATTTCCAACTCTTGAATTGAAAATATGATTTCTTCGACTATTTTAAGATTCAAGCACTTCCAAATCAGGGTTAACTTTTCAAAGCTAATTTTTTTTGAAAGGTATAAGGTATTTGATAAAGAATATAAGTTTAGTTTGTATGTTTCAAGTATGAAATAATATGATTTTTATAAATTGAAATTATTTTGTTAAGTAAATAAATAAGACTATTTTGAATTATACTAATATGAAATTTAGTTTTGAAATGTTTTGGATAAAAATAAGTCTTCAAATGTTTGAGAAAAATTTTGTTTTAAATGTTTCAACTTAGTAACATCTTTATGAAACTATTTATTTAACAAGTTGGAATAGATACATAAGTTGTATGTATGCTGTTTATTCGAATAATTAATTTGATCCAAGTTTGAGTACACAAGTTCGAGGTGAATTACACCATTCCGTGTTAGGATTCTTCATTTGAGTCTTGATGGCGAACATTTGATATGGATTTTGGGTTTGATTCTAGAATTCCCTATCATAGTATATGGCTATGCAAGAAGACTGATGGCTTCTAGTCAAGAAACCATATCGAAGTCCGCAATAGAGAAGTCGAATGGGCAATACTAGTTCGAAAGTGAACTTGTATGACCAAGCGAGCGATCGAATGTAATGTTGCGAAATGATGACATATGTAAGTAATAAAAGTAAAATTTGAGATATATGAAATTATATAATTTAGTTTGAAATATGGTATATTTAAGCCTTGAAACATATTTAAGATTGAATATTTTATTTTGTAAACCAAATCTATATTTGAAATTTGATAATATTTGAAATGGTTTTGTTGGAAAACTAAATTGAATTGAAACTGATGATTTGAATGGAATTAAAATTTGGAAATTTTAGATTTTGGTTTAATTGAATAAATTTGTGAAATGTAAAGAATTAAGGTAATGTTTTATGATTTCAAATGTATCATTTCAAAATGTTATGATTCTCAAAATGTAATGAATTCAAGTATTTGGTTTCGAAAGATTTATAACTTTGAAAGTATTATGATTTTTGAAGTGAATATATGTTTGAAATGGAAATGAACTTGTTTGACCTAAATTTTGTTGATTTGGAAATTTAGATTATTTTCTAAATCTATTGTTTAAGAAACTTTGAAACTAAATTTATGTAATTTTGGAAGAAATGATTTGGTGAAATCATATATGATTATGAAACTGAAACCTTATTGAAACGAATTAAAATTGGGAACCTTGATTATTTAAATACTTTGATTTGGGAGTTATCGAACTTATATAAAATTGATTTGTATTAGTATGAAGTAGATTTGAAAACTATTAATTTGAAAACTGTTGATTTGAAAAGGTACCCAATTTTGAAAAGTGAAATCTTATATAATCGAAATCTATATAAGTGTGATTTCATATACTATTGTTTTGAAAGTATTTGATTTGAAATGAAATCTTATACAAAATGGACTTTATATAAGTATGATATTTGATTTTGAAAGGTACTATATGATACATATTTTCGAAGTAAAGATATGAAAAGTGCCTTCTGCTTGACAAGGCAAATCAATATCATCCATTCATACATAAGCAAGGATTAATCACTATCTATAATTAATTTAAGTGAATTAAATTAATTACTTCCATCTCTAATTAATTTAAAGTGAATTAAATTAATTAATTCATTCAATAAATCCTGCTTACTAAACCATTAATTAATTACAAATTAATTAATTGATTATCCTCTAATTATTCACCGTTATTAATCATCCTTAATTAATTATCCTTTAATTACATTCAACAAATTATCTTTAATTAATTTCACAAATTAATTATACTTAACCAAATACAGTAATTAACCTTTAATTACTTCACAAATTAGTTAACCATAATTAATTACATTAATCCTGAATTAATTACAATAATTAATTACTCTTTAATCACTTATCATTGATTGATTAATCTTAATTAATCAACCCTTAATTACATCATTAATTATATAAATTAATGATCCCTAATTACATTTTAATTAAATATTCTATTTAAATTAATTACATTAAGTAATTAATCTTAAAT
Organism: Allium cepa; assembly: GCA_030765085.1. Classification (NCBI taxonomy): domain Eukaryota; kingdom Viridiplantae; phylum Streptophyta; class Magnoliopsida; order Asparagales; family Amaryllidaceae; genus Allium; species Allium cepa. The sequence goes on along the minus strand of CM060940.1, from coordinate 209,140,229 downwards.
TAAACCATATTTATTAATCACTTTTTATTAATCACATTCAGTAATTAACTACCCTTAATTACTTCATCAAATAAATTAATTACTCCTTAATTAATCCCTTGATTAATTATACAAAGTAATTTAATCCAAATTACTTTCATTCTTAAATCATCTTCCGTTAATTACATTTACTAATTACCGTTAATTACTTCACTGAGTAATTACACTTCATTAAATACATTAAGTAATTATATTAACAAATCAATCAATGATTAACTTAAATTAATTAAACTTAATTAGTTAACTTAACTAGTCACATTAAACTCAATTAACTACATTGAGTAATTATTTCCTTAATTACTTCCCTTAAACAATTAGACTTAAACAATTCCAAATTGATCATCTTTAAATTAATTAATCTAATTAATTATTATAATTAATCGCATTAATTAATTATTAAATAATCTCAAGTTAATGACCTTCATTAACTTTAATTACTTTTCTTAAGTAATTATACTTACATTAATCAATATGAATTACAAATTGATTTATCTTTTAAAAATCCATTAATTAATCCTAATTATTCAATCAATTAAGTTCTAACTGTAACTTAATTAATCTTTGAAATTACTTGACTAATAAATCTTTAATTATTAATCAATATTCTAATCTTATCTAATTAATAATCCTTAATTAATTATTCCTAAATAATTAATATTAAACCTTAATTATTTAATTTAAACCTTTAATTACTTATTTAGTTAATCCAAATCATTAATTAATCAAACAAGTTAATTATCCATTTAATTACAAATCATTAAATCTTAATTATCTTAAAAATAAAACATTTTTCTTATTAATGATCAAATTATCATTAACAAAGCATTTAAAAACAATTTACTTTTAAATTTACTTTAAAATTTCATTTTAAATTTAAGATTTCAAATGAATACAAATTAACTTTTAACAAAGTTTAAAAACCAAATTTAAAAACCTTTAAAATCACATGTTTAAAGAAATACTTGTCTTACCAAAGAAATTTAAAAGAATTTAAATCAAATTCATTCCAAATTCAAATCAATTTGAAATATACTTTAACCATTCAAAGTTGTTTAAAACAATTCAAATTCAAAAACTTCCTTTAATTTCAAAACTGGAACACATATTAAATTTTATTCCAGATTAAACTATGATTAAAAACTTTACTTTACAATTAAAAATTTCATTTTTAAATTCAAACCAAATACACTTCAAACGCTTAAAAGTTGTGAAAACCATTTAAATTCCAAAAACTTAACTCATTTTAAAACTAAGATTCAAACTAACATAAATCCAGATTTAAACTCAGATTTAAACCTTGTTTTAAACTTTTCTTTGCATTTAAACTTCATTTTTAAATTTAAAAACAGAACGGATTAAAAACCTGTTGTTATCCCGCTTTTTGGCAAAGCCATGATACCAAAAGATTGATCGAAAACAAAAGACAGTTCGTCTCGGAGATTGGTTGTACTTCACATCGTATGGATATCGATGAATTTTGTCCGAGCCCGGATCAGGCTATAATTGATAGTACATGACAAGCAAAGCCATAGAAGCTAGCACCTCAAATTTTAGGTTAATCGGAGTTCGTATGAATAAGATATGATCAATGCAAGTTAGCCAAAGGGTGCTGTTCGTATCCATCAGAATGTTGAGGAGATGTCCATTTCGAACCGATCGGGTTCGAATCCATCAAAGATTGCCTTGCCCGAATCCATTAGGCTCCACGCATTTCGAATCGATGGCATTTGAATCGATTAGCAGTGATATTGATCACTTCGAATCGATCGAGTTTGAATCGATCAGATGGACATCCACTCAGCACGTTCGTATCCATGAAGACCAGAGCAGTCGAATCCATCGGCATACCCTACTTCGAATCGATCGGTCTCGTGCCCGAGCACTGCTTCGTATCGATCGTCCTCGCATCCATCAAGAGTGCCAGGTCATTACTTCGTATCCATGAAGTCTGCCTTTGATGTGCACGTAAATGTGCACATTTTTATCGCCATATTTAATCTATTTAAATTAAATAAATGATCATATTGGGTATTTTAACTTGTTTTAACCAAAATTCACATTAATTCCAAATTGTCACACATTCATCGTCATACAAGGGTGAAATGGCCATTTTTGTGCATTTATTAAATTGTGAAAATTTACTTAGAATTTTCTATGTTTTTTGTAGGAAATTTGGTGACTTTTATAAGTGGTTTCATGAAGATATACATGCACAAAATCAATACAAAAGAATGAAGATGGAAATAATTCCAAGTGAAGATCATGGAGGACCCCACCTACCCACCTACCTTAATGTACAAATTAAAGGCTAATGCACATGCTTATGGATTTAATGGCTTCATGTACATTTAAGTGGGGATTAAAACATGCTAATGATAACTTGGCCTCCACACTTTCTCATGGGCATTTTGGGCATTCCCCAAAAATAGGAATTAGGGTTTTAAACTTGTATATATACCCATATGTTTCATGTAATCTATCATCTTCTCTTAGTCTCTCTTAGGCCTCCTTCTCTTTAGTTTAGTTTAGATCAAAAATAAAATGAAAGCTACTCTTTCTCTTTTCATGGCTACTTAGCCATTTTTATTTTATGTAATCTATTTTATTTTACGCAATTTAATACATGCTCTTTTCTTTTCATGTTCATTTACTTTCATGTTGTAGTGTAGATCTCTTTTATTTTATGCAAGTAGAATAATTTTTCCTTTCATTTTGATCTCCTTTTCTCTTCTTGTTTAATGTTGTTTTCTACATTTGTCATATAATAACAAATATGAGAGCTTAATCCCTTCAATTTAGGGGTAATGAAGCTTTCAAGTATGTAGATCCAACATTTTGTTGTTTATGCTCTCTTTTTTGCTTAATGAGAATGATTGAAGTGGTTTAATGATGTTGTTTAGCTTTGAATTTGATAGTCTATGTTGTTTATAACAAATAGGCTATGCTTAAACAAACATAACACAAATTGCCTCTTCATCTAAATATGATTATGGCAAAGAAGTGAATGTTGAAATTGAAATTTGATAGCCTATATTTCTAAACAATAGTTAATAGGCTATGCTTAAAATAGGTTTTTATTCCAACTTTGTTGTCATATTTCATAAGACTTAAATGTGTATTAGTGGTTGTGTTATAGTTTGATGGTTTATATTGAGCTAATTAATAGCACAAATATACCATACTTATGATAAGCACATCAACTAATTCACTAATGACAAGAAAAGAGAGATCATAACTTCATTTTGTTGATTTATATGATCTAGAGAGTGGATTTATCTCTAAATTGTTCTCTTAACTTTCATATTTTTATCATTTTCTTTTGCTAGTTTTTGTTAGTTTCTTACATTTCTAGCTATTCACTCTCGACTTCGGTATAATTTGATTGAATAGAATTTTAAAATCATCAATTCCCTGTGGATCAACCCGTATTCGCCGCGTGCTACATTCGTACACCGTGCGCTTGCGGTAATTTTTAATTTGAAATTTTTCGACGGTTTTCTAATCCGATAGAATTTCCGTCGACGAGGTTCGTATCCACTCGGTTCGTCTCGATCCCCTTCGTATCGATCCATGATTCGAATCCATCGATGCAAACTGGGTCGTGGCACACGATGCGAAGCGGTCAACTCGGAGAAAAAATAGGTTCGATGCGAGGAGTGCGTGCCACTTCACCAAAGAACCACGTGACAAGGTTGATTCGAACGTATCGGTTCGAACCGATGGGTTTGAGCCAAACAGCCAACCAAAATTTATCAACTCGAATCGATCATATCTCCCTAACCACGAGGCCAAATGCAATGAAATTTTCGCAGTTGCTTCCATACAAGGTAAAGATTGTTTCTGCCAAGTTTCAGCTCGATTGGGTCATTTTTTGATGGATAAGGAATCACTTCGTATCGATCTCAGATCAAGTCGAAACTTGGTGGGGTCGGTCGCGTGGGCCCACTCACATGCCAGAAAAAGTCTCCTGAAGTTTGAGCGAAATCTGGACCTCCTACGCCTATAAATAGCACCCTGAAGCCTTCAAAAAAAGGGGATCTTTTGGCGATTCAAAGTCCAGACTCTGCCGGATTCAATTCCCTACTCCATTATCGCTATTGTAATCAGATTTGAAAGCTATCATCAATTGTAATCTGCTGTAATCGATTGGAATCGTCAAGTGAATTTATAAAGACATAAGCTTCAGAGTGGACGTAGGCAAGATCGCCGAACCACTATAAATCCTGTGTTTGCGATTGTTATTTGTGAATTATTGTGATTGTTATTGCTTAGATCTGAGTTCCATATTGATTGTTGCTGATTTGTGTTCATAAATGGGTGCTTTCACGATATTGGGTGTTTATGACCAATTTTGGCGCAAACGTTTTGGTGCTTTCACTGAGAATTGAACTCATGATATTTTGAATTTGAAGACTTAAGAATTTAGATCTAAGAACCATGACGAGACAAACAAGTAAGAGACAAAGGCCAAAGAGAAGTGAACATCAAGGTAGCAAGAGGCATCTTTAGGAGCGAATCAAGCATCGATCTTCATCACTAGGGACGAGATAAAGAAAATGATGAAGAAACAAGAGGAGTTGATCCAGAGTTTATTTCAACAGATAGGGCAACTTGGAGCACAGAATAGAAAAGCTGATGGAGTTCAAAACGGAGAAGGACCATCCGGCATAACACCTGGATTAGGAGGCACGCACATGGAGAATGTTGATCCAATCTCGGAGAGAGAGAGGAGCATCTGCGCAACCCGGGAGTAGTAGAGGAATGAACGCTCAGTCAAGGGGGCAGATCCCGGAGTTTCCTCGTCAACTCGGGGGGCAGATTGAAAGTCGTGAACGAAGATTGCATCTCGGAGACAATGACAGATTGGCAGAGATGGTTAGAAGAGCTATGAGAGGCGGTTTGGTAAACAAAGATTTAGAGGATGTCAATAGGAGTCCTTTTACTCCAGCAATCAAACGAGCCAGAAACCCATTGGATTTTAAGTTACCATCGTTGGACATGTATAACGGGAGAACGGACCCCACGGTTCATCTGACGAAATATATGAGGCATATGGAAGTGCTGGGGGCATCAGAGGAGGTTATGGCCTGGTGCTTTCCGTTGTACTTGGCGGATATTGCAGCGTTATGGTTTAGACAACTAGAGAGTGGATCCATCGGAACATGGAATGATTTAACTGAGAGATTTATGAGGCAATTCAGGGTTCACATTACAAGACCCAAGAATGTGATGACTTTGGCAACCCTAAAGCAGAAAGCCGGAGAGACTTTGAGGAGTTATCTAACGCAATTCAATGCAGCAGCAGCTTCGGTGGATCGAGCAGATCCATCTATGGTTGTAATGGCAGCTATTTTCGGAGTAGCTAATGGCACAGAGTTCAAAAATTCATTGACTAAAGATAAACCTGTGGATCTAGGGAAATTCTACGACGAGGCAGAAAAGTTTTTACGATTGGAAGATGCAAATGCCGAAAGAGAAGAAGGAGAAGGAATCGATATTTATGCGATCAAAGGAGGAAATCTCCCTGAGAAAGGCGCGGAAACTAGTGGAGGCAAAAGAAAGACTGAGAATGACGGGGACAGGTCAAAGCGGCAGCGGAGGGAGCCGCGATTCACCACTTACTCTGAGCTGAATGAGAGTCTGGAACGAATTTATCAGGATACCAAGGAGTAGGTTCCGTATCGTAGACCAATGCGAAGGGATCCAACCTCTGACGAAAGAAAATCAGATAAGTTTTGTATATTTCATGAATTGAACGGTCATAACACTAATGATTGTAGGCATCTGAAGGACGAGGTGGAAGGGCATATCAGGAATGGTATGCTCCTTCAGTATGTGAGGAGGCGAACTCCAGCAGTGGAACCAGAGCGACCACCGTCTACATCAGCCAGGGGTGGCCCTGAACCGGGACATCGTCTGATTATCAATTGATTGAAATAACGATGAACAAGTCTTAAACTTCCCACTAATATAATTAAATCATTTACACATGTATGAGATCGCGAACGATCCCCAGGCATGCTCTGAATGATCATTGATCGTTTCGTAGTGGGAACTTACACTTTGACATCCTTGCTTTGCTTTTGTTTGACTTGGACGTTTAGACTTTGTTTGTTTGGACATTTCTATTTTAAAACTCATCTATTGAATAGATATTTGATTCTGCTAATTCTGGAATGGCTAAGCTAATTACACATGTACGGGGTCGCGAACGGTCCTTAAGCATGCTCTGAGATGGCGATATGTCGCCCACACAAACGATCCAGGGACCCACACGAACGTGAACCTGGTATCGACAATACCAAGCCCCCTCCCCGGGCACACTTATTCGCCTCCATTAAGCACACAAACAATCCAGGAACTAACCCGAACGTGACCCTGGTGTTGATAATACCAAGCCCTCCCAGGTACACTTTCTCTCCTCGAACGGCACCTGATCGCGAACGGTCACAATTCGTCTCGAAAGGCACCTGATCGCGAACGGTCACAATTCGCCTCGAATGGCACCTGATCGCGAACGGTGACAACTCGCCCCGAACGGCACAACTTACCTCACCTCAAATGGCTCGATCACGAACGGTCGTCATTTGAGGTCCGCCACCCGACCGCGAACGGTCACAATCAGCCTTGAATAGCACTCGATCGCGAACGGTCGATACCCGCCGCGAACGGCATACGACCGTGAACGGTCCCGTTCCATCCTTTGCCGCGAATGGCATTAACCACGAACGGTCCCGATTCACCTCAAATGGCACACGATCTCGAACGATCGCCATTCGAGGTCATATGAAATTATCAAGTTCTTTACAGGTTATGGATAGGATATGAACATCCAACTTATGGCATTACAAAACACACCTTCCTATCGCAAGACATGTTTTGGGGGGCAAATGTTATCCCGCCTTTTGGCAAAGCCGTGATACCAAAAGATTGATCGAAAACAAAAGACAGTTCGTCTCAAAGATTGGTTGTACTTCACTTCTCTATGGATATCGATGAATTTTGTCTGAGCCCGGATAGGCTACAATTGATAGAACATGACAAGCAAAGCCATAGAAGCTAGCACTTCAAATTTCAGGTTAATCGGAGTTCGTATGAACAAGATATGATCGATGCAATTTAGCCAAAGGGTGCTGTTCGTATCCATCAGAATGTGGAGGAGATGTCCATTTCGAACCGATGGGGTTCGAATCCATCAATGATTGACTTGTTTGAATCCATTAGGCTCCACGCATTTCGAATCGATCGCATTCGAATCGATCAGCAGTGATATTGATCACTTCGAATCGATCGAGTTCGAATCGATCAGATGGACATCCACTCAGCACGTTCGTATCCATGAACACCAGAGTAGTTCAAGTCCACCGGCATACCCTACTTCGAATCAATCGGTCTCGTGCCCAAGCGCTGCTTCGTATCGATCGTCCTCGCATCCATCAAGAGTGCCAGGTCATAACTTTGTATCCATGAAGTCTGCCCTGTTCGTATCCACTCGATTCGTCTCGATCACCTTCGTATCGATCCATGATTCGAATCCATCGATGCGAACTGGGTCGTGGCACATGATACGAACGAGGCGAAATTCATGGATGCGAAGCGGTCAACTCGGAGAAAAAATAGGGTCGATGCGAGGAGTGCGCACCACATCACCAAAGAACCACGTGACAAGGTCGATTCGAACGTATCGGTTCGAACCGATGGGTTCAAACCAAACAGCCAACCGAAATATATCAACTCGAATCGATCATATATCCCAAACCACGAGGCCAAATGCAATGAAATTTTCATAGTAGCTTCCATACAAGGTAAAGATTGTTTCTGCCAAGTTTCAGCTCGATTGGGTCATTTTTTGATGGATACGAAATCACTTCGTACCGATCTTAGATCGAGTCGAAACTTGGTGGGGTCGGTCGTGTGGGCCCCCTCACGTGCCCGAAAAAGTCTCCCAAAGTTTGAGCGAAATCTGGACCTCCTACGCCTATAAATAGTATCCTGAAGCCTTCAGAAAAGGGGGATCTTTTGGCGATTCAACGTCCAGTCTCTACAGGATTCAATTCCCTACTTCATTATCGCTATTGTAATCAGATTTGAAAGCTATCATCAATGGTCGTGTTGCTTAGAAAATATTTGTCATATCGCGTGGCAACCACTGAAGAAAATCTTTTTTGTTGCCTAGCAAATTTACAAATATTTGTCATGTTGGCTGACAAATATCTTGGTCATGTTGCATGAAAAATATGCAAATATTTGCCTTATTGCCTAGAAAATATTTGTTAAGTTGCCTGGCAACTGTTGAAAATAAAAAAAATGTTGCCAGGCAAATTTGAAAATATTTGCCATGTTTTTTGGCCTGACAAATATTTGGTGCTGAAAATTAAAAAAATTTGTCATAACATATTATATGAATCTTCATAAAAAGATAATAAAATTTGCGATTTATTGGCAAAAAACAAAAGTAAAATCTGATAAACCGACTGAAATATATCACGTTTTTGATACTGCAACTTAAATTGTTCATGACAAGGAATTTTTGGCCGAGTGGTACGGTATAAATTACAGGGACTAAAATTATAATGCTGAATTCGGAGGGATGTGCATCTAATTTTTTTGTAAAGAGGGATGCGAGCCAAAATTTATCTTTAATATTTTTGACATTTATTTATAGATATTTAAAGGTTAGAGGACATGATTAGTACACCAACTGTTTACTGTACTCCGTGTTAGATGATGCACTCATCGTTGATCAATTATCTGTATGAAATTTCGAACTAGCAGTTAGCAAATATAAATTTTGTTTTGATTTATATGTTTAATCTTAAAACAAATGCTAATAAGTCTTATAGACAAAAGTTGTTATTTATCATTAATGTACAAAAATACAGAAAAAGAAAATGAGATATTATAATAAATAATGATATTTAGTAAATTTCACATAATTGGGCTTTTTAATGGTGTCGGCTTCTATCTGAGCCCAATCTGATTTCGCATCAGTTTTATCGGTATGGGATTGGATGCCAATACCCAAACCCGGATTGAGCCTGATTATTGTTTGCTTTGAGTACTGTTTAGTCATTCTCGTATCCCATGTGATTATTGTTCTACTTCTACATTTGCAGCAACCTTGTGTTCATTTTAGACATAAACATCATGAATAATATTAGAGTTGGGATCACTTCTAGCAACAAGAAAAAACAAAGGCCATGGCAACAATCTCATTACGTTTCAAACATGGTAGTCTCATGATTGTTATAATCAGTTCTAGTTACACTTGGCACATGCAGCAGTAAACCTCTAACCATGAAAATGTAAACGATTTTATATTTTGCTTTATAAGTGGCTTCTATCAATTTTAAAACGAAGAACAGTCTTTAGTATTTTGTATATAATAAATACTTGAGTCCAAAGAATATTTGTCATATCAAGATTTATAATAAGTTATTACTTTGTGTCATTACTACAGATGCATTTGTTTTGCAATATTTTGTTCATGCACTGGTCATATATGAAGCTTTTGGAGTATCATTATTTTATAAAAGACATGCACAACATCATAAATTTTTAAACGTGTAATATAATTTGGCATGTTGGGTACCCAGGCATTTACCCGAATCACACATCATCCATTGACTAGTCTACACACAACTCATTAAATGTCGAAAGTGTATAAATTATTTGTCAGTATCATAGATGGAGTTGTAGTGACAAACAACATACTCAACATTGATAGCAATATGATATCAGTGTGAAATAAAATAATATGATGCTATTTCCCCCTTAAATTAATAGCAAAGACAAGGTAAATTTTTGTAATTTTGTTTTTTGGATTATTAATAAGCATGAGACGATTCAATAACTGTTGTTACATTGGGCCACAAACAAACGACAACAATATAAAAAATATGACATCCATATTACAAGCTTTTCAACTTCTGTTCTTTTGGGAATGTGCCTTTTCCAAATTGTAGAACAAAGTACCATCATAAATAGACCTTATTACTTCCTTTTGCAGCAGTCCATCCTTGTCTTTTGCTAATGAGTACAACAATTTCCACTCCGCTGATGCTGCTTGCCTATTCAGTTGTAACATTCATTAATTTAACGAGGTTAACTAGAATGTTATTAATGAGCGCGTGTGTGTATATATACATGTATATTAGGTTTTGCAACTTTCAAGTTTAAAAAGAAAATTAGCAGCATTAAGATAAGAACTCACGATCCTGCAAAATCATTAGCTTGTTTATTTGACTTGAGCATCTCATTTACTTCATCTTCACTCAGCGCATTTGGATTTGTATGTGCATGCTTTTTAAAGATCTCCTCAAATTTGGCTTCAACAAACCTATATAATCGTGTTACAAAACATCAAATTGAGGTCCATAATAAAGTAAAAAACTGACTAATATAATATTCATTTCATGATGTCCAAACATACACTATTTTCCCCCCTTTTTAGTCAAAATGAATGTTTCAAATTCCAGTATTAGTTTTCAAAAATACTAGATAACATTAGAGGTGCATCCAGATACTGAATATGAGAAAATTTATTTTTCACCTATTTTTCCTTGTTCTTATTTTCAATATTTTGCTAGAGATTAAACTACGATACCATTTTGTAGATAAAATAATGCATCTATCAAAATGAGGAAGAAAATTAAAAATTGTAGCATATGCATTGCAACGTCCTTATTTCGTGGAAAAAAGAAAGTATAAAGATATAAAGATGCAACAATACCTTCCTTGAGGATCGTATGTACCAGTGTGACTGCCATGAATTCCTTTGTGTATGTTATCTACGTACACTGGAAGACGAATATCTGGCAAATTTGACTACGAAAACACAAACAAAAAAATGAACATAGAACTTGTAAACTATATTCAAAGACTAAAAAGAAGTCAAACTGACACACTAAACAAAGCAAAATTTGATTCTGAATATCATACCTTGCTAGTTTTAGGACTATTGAATGCATTAATAAGTGTAGCATCAACAGCAGCTACAGCAGCATTTAATCCAATAGCTCGAAGACCTAATAACAATGATCAATAGATAAGTATATGTAATAGTAAGTCACTTCTAAGTTCTAACAATACTAAATTACTACAATACAATGATCACAACCTTCAGCTGTTTCAGAAAGGTAAATTACGCCATCCTTGTTTCTGTCAAAAAATGAAACATGCTTTTGTAATGGTGTCATGTCACCTGCCATTAGCAACCGTCATCATAAATATCATCATATTCAAACATTCAAGTAGTGTAAATTAAAGAAGTAGCAACACACCAGGAGCTGGAGCTTGTGTAGAGGCCAAAATTGCAAGAGAAAAGAGAAAAATAAGAGACAAAATAGCATGAGTGTTAACCATTTTGAAAACAAATTATCTTATTCTAATTTGTCATGTACATCTTGTAGATACTAGAAACTTGAAATATATAGAGCATGGGAAACACGCGCCTCTTTAATGTTTAATTAACAAGGGACAAAAATCTATGTCAAGAAGATGGTAAAACATTGGACCTGTCAAATGAACTCGAATAATATAAGGTGCATGATTTTTTTTTCTCTTTTTTATGTGCACTTACATCATTTTCTTAGTAGATACATTTTAGTTTTAATTTTATTGCCTTTAATGATGAACATTGAACCTTTTAAAGTGATACATTTGCAAATTTATAGCTTTTAATTAAAATGTACCATTGAACCATGGCATATATACTGGTATTAATTAATTAGAACAGAATATGGTTTTGTCTATCAACCTATCTATATATCTGTCTATTTGTAATAGTAATGTAAAGAAATTTTCTACTCCTCTATTAGTTTCATCTCAAATTATTTTCTTTTCAAATCCCTACAATTTATCATTACTATAATTACTACTTACAGTCCTACAATTTTGTGTTTCAAACAGCAACATTTGATAAAAATACGTATTTATTTACAAAATTCACTCAAGTTTTCTCCTATTATGTTACTTTCCAAGTCCATATATTAACATCAATTAAGTGATCTCAAATTTAGACTTGTAAAATAAATTCTATTAACTAACATTTATTTACTAGTCTAATAAATTATAGAAAATGACAATTAATGTGTTTACCATACATACATACATGCCTACATATGTGTGTGTTTATATATTTACACACACATACATACGTATAGTGATGAAAATGGTAAAACTAATTAGTCATTCAACAACATCTAGTTCAATGTTTCCACAGTTATGTACCAAATATCCTTAGATCTTTTACATTATTTTACATTTGGGCTCAAATAATTCATTTCTAAAATTAGTATTCTAATACAACGAAACATATGTACAATTTTATATTACTAAGGTTATTTCCTTACAAACAAACATATATTCTTTTTAAAATTGGTATATCATTTCCAATATGCCCAACGTTTTTTCTTTCTAATATTGTTACATTTTAATGAATAATTTGTCATTAAAAAAATTTGCTTTTATTAAAAGATAATAAATTAATGGTAAGGAATGTCTGTGATTTTTTTAACTTTTGAAATAATAAATATTTTCATTTAATTTGTTTTTGTAAAAATGTAAAAAATTTGTTATTTATGTTCGTGATTCACATTAATTAATGGATAAAAAAATAATGTATTTTTGTTTGATATATCTTTTTTTCTTTTGCATAATTAAAATAACAATATGATATGTATAGATCCTGGTCTTAGTTTCATTTATAATATCTTTTAGTTATTAAATATCAAATATTTTGTTTATCACTTTGACATATCATACACTTACGATATATATTTCGATATTTACAGCAAAAACGTTAAACCTATAAAAATTTATTGATTCATTAATATTGCACTTTCATTTTATGGTATTTCCACCACTTTCTCACGTAATAGATGAAATTCAATTCATTTATCATATATCTTTAAACAAATGTACTGAAAGCTAAATGTTAAATTAAAAATCTAAGTACATAAATATTAATCTATAGAAAATAATAAAAGTATTAACTTTCAAATTAATGAAGGATATTTACACTGCAATACGTACTAGGTTTAGCGACGGCAAGTAGCCGTCAACGGTCGTTGCTAGCCGATGACAAAAGTCGTTGATTCTTAAATCGTCAATCAAAGAAAAGATGGCGGCTTTAGCGACGGCCCTGTAAAGCCATTGCCCTCATCGTTAACTTTAGGACGGCTAGGGACGACCTAGCCGTGGCAAGCCAATGAAGGTCGATGGACACGTGACATGAATATGTGCACCACGTATGCCAATGTAGGGTAAGTAGTCATTGCTAACCCATGCAAATTAGCCGTTGCTAGCCTGTGCCTATATGACGTCGCTAACATATATAACAACTGCTATTAGCACCATCCAACCGCACACATATATTCATCGGTCTATCCACCTCATATATAACACATACTGTTGGGTGCGTTTCCACCACCACCCATCCAAAAAGAAAAGGAGACGCCACCTCTCCACCTCAAAGCCGAACCAACCTCTTCTCGTACCTGCCGAACCGAGTTCCGGCCTCTACCACCGGACCATTCCCCAGCCGAACCAAAACATCTCCTCAACAACACCGGACCAACCACCGAATCGACAACACCGGACCAACCACTGCCGAGCCAAACCTCACCCTCCATCGAACCACCACATCTCTACGTCCTATCCGAACCAACCATACCGGACCAAGGTCTCATCTCCCACCAACAACCACCGAACCGAAGCTCCACCGGTCCAACCATCTCTAACCATAGGACCAAAGCAAACCGGACCAACTCTGCCAAGCCAGATTGCATCAGCCCAGGCTCTCCAACTGCTGTATACATCCAAGACCCCTGCCCCCAGCCTCACTCTATAAATAGAGGGGCAGGGGTACAACAATGGTAGACAAGTTTGAGAGCTCAAGCACGGAAGGAACTTTTAAACAACTTTCACATACTTGTATACAAAGCTTTGTACTTGTAATCAGAAAGAAAAAGGAGAATAACATATAAAGTGGACGTAGGCACGTTCTGGCCGAACCACTATAAATCTGTGTGTCTTTTACAGTTTAGTCCATCTATTTCGTATGTATGCATAAATCACCCAAACCATCCAGATCAACATATAATCAACTAAATCATACGCCTAGGAGGTGTTTGCCCATTTTTTGTGCAAACATTTTTGGTGCTTTCACTGAGAACTGAACTCAGGAGCTCGAAGCTTCAGCTTCTCCCGCTTAATCCTTTTCCTGTCAACATCGTTCATTTGGAAAACATGCCTCCGGGGCGAAAGAAAGATAATAACAAAGGAAAGAACGTTGCAACTGGCAGTATCCCAGATCCAGTGATTAGGGACCAAGACAATCGTTAGGTTCCAACGGAAAATTCAAATCAGGCAAAACCGACAGCCCCCGCTACGGAACAACCAATTACAAGGGCGGATCTGGACAGGATCGTGGCTGAAGTAACTAATCGCTTCGCATCTCAACAAGAAGCCTTGGTGGACCAACTCATGTCACGCTTAAGGGATGCTGAAGAATCCAACCGTAACACTGAATCATGGGGTGAGTCCCGGTCTGGAGGGTCTGTGTAACGACCCGTATTTTCGCTACTTCGAAAATGAGAGATTTCGATCGATTTAAATTTAAAAAGGAGTTTAAATCTTAAATAATATGATATATATAATAAATAATAGTGAAGAAGTTATATATTCTTATAGTTAATAAATAAAAAAAAAAGTATGAATTTGGATTTTAGAACAAATCGACAAAAGTTAAGTTTTGTTAATAATAATTAAAGGCTTAAATAAATGGATTTAAATATCTATTTAAAAAGGTAAATCTTATTTAAAACATCTAATAAAGATAATAAAAGTATGTTAAAAGATTTAAAAATTTGTTAATAATCGTTTTATAAAAATAACCAAAATTTGTCGCATTTTGTCAGTTTTGCATACACGGTAAAATTAGAGATTTTGATATTAATTAAATATGATTTTAAAATATAAAGAGACTTGTTTTAATTTATTTAAAGAAGTAAAAAGTTCATTTTTAAATTTGGTTTACTTCAATACATAGTTTAACTAAAACGTCAAAATGTGACCGTAAAACATTTCGTCGAAAAACGACGTTTTGTCAATTGAAAGTTGTCGCAACGTCGTCGCACCTTTATTTTCTTATATAGGAACATATATTCAAATAGTATAAGTATTAATTAATTCACTAATCAAGTTTACTTTTACTAAACATACTTAGAAAATTCTAGAATATAATTAAGAAAAGTAAGTAAGAAAAGTCAAAAGTAAACATCAAATCAACATCAAATCAAACCAAACATAATTATTACTTTACTTTACTTACTTCTTAAGTGAAAGTGACATAAAGCATGATTTGAAATGTGATGTTAAGTTAAAAAGTAAGTAAAGGGCATTTTGGTCATTTTACATAATAATATTTTATTTCAAACTTTTTCCTATAAATAGCCATGCATACCTCTTTCATTTTCACACAAATCTTTCTTTTCTTCTTCTTCCTTTAAGCTATTTTAATGGCTTCTCTCTTAAGAGAGGTAGGAGGGTTAAAAATAGTGGAGTGCTTAAGCACTAATCCACTTGTTACTCTCTAACCTCTTCTTAATTCACTTCTTCTTCTTCTCTTCTTAAAAAAGGCCTTAGGCCATGAGTTTGGAAGTTGATAAAGGAAGGACGTGAGCAAAGCAAGTAAAGATGGAGATGGTCGAGCATTTGGAAGCATGGTTATGATAAGGTTTAGTGAAGCGTTGAATTAAATGAATGTTGGTAGGAAGTTAAACGTTTGGTTAAAGGTGAGAAATTCTCATCGCTTTTAAATTATATTGATTATCATGCTAAATTGTTATGTTAGATAATCACTATTTGATGATATGTATGTTTGGTTGATTGTTTGGATATGTTGGATAATCCGTAGTAATATTATGACATTTACCATATTGAAAATGTTGATGTTATATGATTGTTATATGGATGTGATGATAATTTGGATATCAAATTCCTATTGATTTAGTAATCACTTTTGTTTAAAAGACCATATTTTAGTAATATGAGAAATTGTGGAAAAACAAGTCTCTTTTCATTTAGAAGTGAAATTTAAGTTATAATGAAAGAGAATTTGAAATTTGAAGTGAAACGGATTTGAAAAGAATAGCTAATTAGAAAATTGAAAGTTAGATGAATAGTGAAATTGAAATTAAAATCGATTTTGAAAAAGTAAAGTTTAGTTTGAGATTAAATTGAAATTTAAATTGGAATTAGATTTGAAATCTAAGTTTTAAATGTGTTTAATTTGAGATTAGAATTGAAATTGAGTTAAAATTGGGATTTAAAGTTTAATATTAAAATAATGGGAATATAATAATATTTTAATGTGGTAAGAGTGAAAATATATTTTAAAAGCTTTAAAAGGTGAAAATATTGATTTAAAAGGGTTTCTAATCATTTTATAAGTATTGAAATCCAATTTGAATAAATTATTTCAAATGTTGAAAAATAAGTTAAAACTAGACGCGTCGCGCAACGGTAGTTCGCGATTTCGCGTTGAAAAGTTCAAATGAATGTGTAGAGTGGAATATTGCTCGGAATTCTTCGAGATAAGAAAATTCCGGACTATTATATCCATATCTTCTAAATGAAGAAAGAAAATCAAAGTTTCGATAAGTAGATTTTGAATTATGTCCAAATCAATTTTCTAGAAAAATCGCGCTAGTGCAGTTTAGTGACCATAAAAGGAAATCTGTTTAAATGGATGTTTTTAATTATGGAAAAATATGGAATAAATTTGATAAATCTATTTAAATGATTTAAAAGAGATTTGGATTGGAAAATATGAATTAGCGAATGTTTAAAAGTTGTTTTAATCAAATAGGCTTATATAGCACTTTCCGCAGCACTTTTATGCTGTGAATTCTATAACTTTTGGAATATGAGTTTAAATGTAACGACGTTTCCAAGAATAATCGTGAATGTTTTAAAAAGGATAATTAAGCGTTTTGAAAGATAATTTGGAATATTTATAAGCAATTCCAAAATAAGTTGAAAATCTGAGTATGCGGAAACGACTAGTACATTTGTCCCGCCTGTGAGATCTGGGAAGATAAAACAAGGTGTTTAACTAAGGTTAGGGATGGAGCAACCAGTGCCCTGAACTTACCTGGCCTATGTTTTCTTTTCTTAGGCGAGGGGTGGAACAGATCGAAAGGAAAACCCGGATGCTCTCAAAATAAAAATATTCTGTTAGGTTTTCCAAAATAAAAGAAGATTGGTATTATCCAAAAGTTAAGCAATCTCCAAAATGAATGATTTCTACGAACCTGTGAAGTTTAGAAAAGAATTTATAATGAATTTTAGGAATGCTAAGATTTGAAAGGAATGAATTGGTAAATAAGAGTATTGGATTTTGACTTACAAGTGAGATATAAAAATGGAATTTATAAACACCATTTTGTAAATCTGAAATCAATTTAAATTGATAAGTTAAATGTGAAAGTTATTAAAGGAATTATATTCGCGATTTTGGACAGTGAATAATCCTTTAAATTAAATGGATGTTTTGGAAGGTGATATTATAAAGGGAATGTTTTCCTTAAGTTAAAAGTTAAGAAATTTGGATCAAGAATTAAGTAAAGAAATCTGAGATATTTTCCAAAACAAAAGAATGAATTACTTAGAATTATCCTAAGTTGAAAGAAAGAGAATTTCGAAATCATCCGAAGAGAATTAAAGTGAAAAGAGACTTAATAAATCCTATATTCTCATATTCACTTTTTATCGATGATTGGATTTCGAAGGAACCGGAGTCGGATTTGGTTAATTCCTATCCGAAAACCACTTCGAACCAATGTGTACGTTCGAACGTGAAGACATGTTGAAGATGGTGATTGAAGACCGTGGATCTTCATAGCGTGAGGACTGCTTGTTGATTTGCTCAGGGTGCGCACCCATTGTAGAGTTATATATAGCAGTGGTCTCCTCGTGATGGAGATTTTGCGGATTGCAAGGGCTTCTCGCCTAGTAATGGCCGAGGAAAGTACCTTCGGTTTGTCCTGTTCCTGGACAACTTGTATGGACGTTTGTCTGACGTTGCATTTCTAAAGATTACGTACATTGGTTTTTACAAACGTACATCAGTGGTGGCGGAGAAGGCAACTTCTCTAGCTTAACACCCTCCTTGAGACATACGAGCTCAAGGGTTGTATTTTTGTGGAAGGCAATTAGTAGTTAACGGAAATGGCAATGTGGCATTCAAAGATTTGATATGTGCTTTGTGAAAAGGTAATCGTAGCCTTAAGCCTCATCAAACCGGAAATGACCGAAACAGGATTAGATGCAGCAGGGCTATGTGGTTCATTCCCATTAGGGTATGATCATCCCCTTCTAGATATATTTCTTCCCGCTATGACGTCGGGATGTTAATTAATGTGGTGTATGGAAAACGAGCGCTCGGTTAAAGGTCGGCAACGACCGGGGGATGACATATTCGGTACTATCTAGTTACAGAGGTAGGCCGGTCTTGTGTTGGTAGAGGGCAGATGTTCTGTGCCTCGGGACATCCATCTAGAGGTGTACCCATTTCGGAAGGTAGATCCTGCGCCTGGTCATTTGTATGGAAATCCATTCTCCAATAAGAACCTACGGTTTTGTTTGTATTGGCGTAATGAATAGCCTCGAAATGCTATATGGGTAACCATTTCGGATAAGATTGATAAGTTTATTTGCAAATGTTTTCAAAGAGATGTCATTAGAAATAATATCAAAGGTTTTGATATAAAAGTGTTTTAGTTATCATAAGGTAAAAACCCGTTCGTGTTTATGTGTGGACGTGGTCTTATGAGATACTATTTATTTCAAAAGATTTTATCCAAAGGCTGATATATGACACTGTCATTTATTATTGAGTTTTTCTCACGCTGGTTTATCAAGCCTGATCCGGGTATTTTCAATACTTGGGTCAGATCCGAGTAGTTTCAGGATAGTCGAAGGAAGTTGAAGTTCCAGGGGAGAGCTGGAGATATTCATGGATGCATGGAGATATTCTTTCATCGCCTTTGCTTAGTGTATTTTGTTTGATGTTTGTCAGCAATTGTAAGGGCAGGTTCTATAACTGTCCAAGCTGAATCTAGGTTAGACTCTGATATTGTATTTTAAAATTTTCCGCTGTAAATATCATTATTGAAATAATATATGTTATTCCATTCGTGTGAGATTCTGTTCTGTCTATTTTTCTTTATCACCCTTCATGTTCCGTATTTTCGTACAATTTGAGTTGGACATGTGTGGTTTATTGTCGATTCAAAGGGTACGGGAAAACGGGCCGTGACATTTGGTATCAGAGCTGAAGGTTAAGCGAGAACCTTGGCTCTGTTATGGGTAAAGTCTCATCAGAGATAGGATTAGTAATATCCTAGGATGAGTAACTCATTAGAGATAGGGTTAGTAACGCCCTAGAATGAGTTATGAGAGTATTATATATATGAGCGCGTATTTGTTAAATTTATAAAAATGATTTTGTTTTAAAAGAAATTGGTAAATGAAATAATTTTACCTTGGGTTTATATTATAAATACTAAAGGGGATATTATTATCTTTTGGGTTAAGGATTGATTGTGATTTAGCTTAGTGAAATTAAAATATGAATATCTTGTGATTAGAATTGCACAAATTTGACTATAAGATATTTCATATAAAATTAATTAGTTGAAAGCTAGAATTTAAAAATTTTGACCATATACCCCTAGACCTTTGGTATTAAGAAATAATAATGATTAAGTGATTATCATAATGAATGGATTTAAAAGCTAAGTACAAATATCTTGTGAAGTAAAATTCGCAATTTGATTATAAGATATTTGATGATAATATTGAAGCTAGAAGTGTAATTAGAGGAAGTAAAGTGAAAATTTACACTTAGAAAAATTCTTATCAATAAGACAGAAAAGATAAGCCAAAATTGAAATTTTGGTAAATATATTATGAAAGGATAAGTTCTATAACTTATAAATGAGTTAAGGTAATTTGAAATTTAGACACTTTGATTAAGTTTAAAAATCAAAGTGAAATTTAGGAACAAGAAATATAAGAAATATCATCCTAATATAAAAATTTGAATTAATGATACATTAGGGTAACATTTGTAATTCAAAATGAAGTAAGATGAAAAGTGGATGGTTTTGAATAATATGGTTAGTAGTTGAATGTTGGATGAAAATGTTTAAATAACAAATACCATGTGAATTAAGTTTCACAAATTTGACTATAAGGTATTTGATGGATTTAAGATTAAAAAATTTTGATTTGGCAAATGGATAGGTAAATAAGTTAACTTTGTAAGAAAAAGGATGTACACTTAGTAAAGTTGTCTTATTAATATAGGGATAAGATAAATAATATTAGTTAAATTGAAACCTTAGGTAAAGAAAACTAGG
This sequence comes from Allium cepa, assembly GCA_030765085.1. Lineage (NCBI taxonomy): Eukaryota > Viridiplantae > Streptophyta > Magnoliopsida > Asparagales > Amaryllidaceae > Allium > Allium cepa. Next base: position 209,119,761 of record CM060940.1, on the reverse strand, counting down.
GATTGAGTTTTATAACTTATTTATTTGGAATAATAGAATTCCACATTTGTTGAAGACGCTAATTAAAGTAATGACGATTTGAAGATTTGGGATATGTATATATACTCTTAGGAAGTAAAAATATATTATACAAGTTAAGTCATATTTGTAAGCTTAAGTAATAATGGATTTAGAAGAAAGTAAATGGTTGTGAAATAAACTTGGATTAATAGAAGTTTGGAAGAAATGTATTAGGTAAAGATGAATGTGAATAAGTACATAATTTAAACGTAGATCATTTTGGCATATAAATTTTGATCTAAGATTTGAGTATAGAACTTTGAGGTGTTTACACCAATCCGAAAAAGAATTTATCACTCAATTCTTGATGGCGAATATTGATGAGAGTTTGTGATTATGTACACGAGTTTTCTATCATAGTTGAGAGCTATGCAAGGAAAGCAAGGGTTTGTGATCAAGAAGTCTGATCAAAGTCCGCAGTAGAAAATCGGGGGATCGATACTAGTTCGAAAGAAAAGTTGTGGATTTGAATAATAGATCGAATCAAATATCACATATAGTATGATGTGTTGGGTCTATCAACTTAGTAGTTCGATAGTTATCTTGAATAGAAGACATAAGAGATAATGGTTAGAATTATGTTTTGGTATGTATATATATAGACCTCAGGTGTAGTACATGCTTAGGTCAAAGGATGAGTTATGTGGTTGTATTCATTTATCTTGATATAGTATTAGTTTGGTTGTTTTTGGATGTATGGTCTTGTTTGATAGTTGGATACATTATCTTAAGTGTGCAGTACGCACTAGGATGGGAAGGATAGAAGTTTGACTTGATGTATGTATATATAATCTTAAGAAAGTGATAGATACTCAGGTTAATGTGGAAAATCTTTGTATATATGTTTGGCATCATTTGTTTTAGTGTTGTTATGATATCGGCCTTCTTCTTTTCTATCATCAATAGAAATAAGTCAAAATTTTTTGAGGAGATGAGTATGAGATAGATTCCTTTATCTAACTTTCATTTCGAGGACGAAATGCTTTTAAGTAGGGGAGAATGTAACGACCCGTATTTTCGCTACTTCGAAAATGAGAGATTTCGATCGATTTAAATTTAAAAAGGAGTTTAAATCTTAAATAATATGATATATATAATAAATAATAGTGAAGAAGTTATATATTCTTATAGTTAATAAATAAATAAAAAAGTATGAATTTGGATTTTAGAACAAATCGACAAAAGTTAAGTTTTGTTAATAATAATTAAAGGCTTAAATAAATGGATTTAAATATCTATTTAAAAAGGTAAATCTTATTTAAAACATCTAATAAAGATAATAAAAGTATGTTAAAAGATTTAAAAATTTGTTAATAATCGTTTTATAAAAATAACCAAAATTTGTCGCATTTTGTCAGTTTTGCATACACGGTAAAATTAGAGATTTTGATATTAATTAAATATGATTTTAAAATATAAAGAGACTTGTTTTAATTTATTTAAAGAAGTAAAAAGTTCATTTTTAAATTTGGTTTACTTCAATACATAGTTTAACTAAAACGTCAAAATGTGACCGTAAAACATTTCGTCGAAAAACGACGTTTTGTCAATTGAAAGTTGTCGCAACGTCGTCGCACCTTTATTTTCTTATATAGGAACATATATTCAAATAGTATAAGTATTAATTAATTCACTAATCAAGTTTACTTTTACTAAACATACTTAGAAAATTCTAGAATATAATTAAGAAAAGTAAGTAAGAAAAGTCAAAAGTAAACATCAAATCAACATCAAATCAAACCAAACATAATTATTACTTTACTTTACTTACTTCTTAAGTGAAAGTGACATAAAGCATGATTTGAAATGTGATGTTAAGTTAAAAAGTAAGTAAAGGGCATTTTGGTCATTTTACATAATAATATTTTATTTCAAACTTTTTCCTATAAATAGCCATGCATACCTCTTTCATTTTCACACAAATCTTTCTTTTCTTCTTCTTCCTTTAAGCTATTTTAATGGCTTCTCTCTTAAGAGAGGTAGGAGGGTTAAAAATAGTGGAGTGCTTAAGCACTAATCCACTTGTTACTCTCTAACCTCTTCTTAATTCACTTCTTCTTCTTCTCTTCTTAAAAAAGGCCTTAGGCCATGAGTTTGGAAGTTGATAAAGGAAGGACGTGAGCAAAGCAAGTAAAGATGGAGATGGTCGAGCATTTGGAAGCATGGTTATGATAAGGTTTAGTGAAGCGTTGAATTAAATGAATGTTGGTAGGAAGTTAAACGTTTGGTTAAAGGTGAGAAATTCTCATCGCTTTTAAATTATATTGATTATCATGCTAAATTGTTATGTTAGATAATCACTATTTGATGATATGTATGTTTGGTTGATTGTTTGGATATGTTGGATAATCCGTAGTAATATTATGACATTTACCATATTGAAAATGTTGATGTTATATGATTGTTATATGGATGTGATGATAATTTGGATATCAAATTCCTATTGATTTAGTAATCACTTTTGTTTAAAAGACCATATTTTAGTAATATGAGAAATTGTGGAAAAACAAGTCTCTTTTCATTTAGAAGTGAAATTTAAGTTATAATGAAAGAGAATTTGAAATTTGAAGTGAAACGGATTTGAAAAGAATAGCTAATTAGAAAATTGAAAGTTAGATGAATAGTGAAATTGAAATTAAAATCGATTTTGAAAAAGTAAAGTTTAGTTTGAGATTAAATTGAAATTTAAATTGGAATTAGATTTGAAATCTAAGTTTTAAATGTGTTTAATTTGAGATTAGAATTGAAATTGAGTTAAAATTGGGATTTAAAGTTTAATATTAAAATAATGGGAATATAATAATATTTTAATGTGGTAAGAGTGAAAATATATTTTAAAAGCTTTAAAAGGTGAAAATATTGATTTAAAAGGGTTTCTAATCATTTTATAAGTATTGAAATCCAATTTGAATAAATTATTTCAAATGTTGAAAAATAAGTTAAAACTAGACGCGTCGCGCAACGGTAGTTCGCGATTTCGCGTTGAAAAGTTCAAATGAATGTGTAGAGTGGAATATTGCTCGGAATTCTTCGAGATAAGAAAATTCCGGACTATTATATCCATATCTTCTAAATGAAGAAAGAAAATCAAAGTTTCGATAAGTAGATTTTGAATTATGTCCAAATCAATTTTCTAGAAAAATCGCGCTAGTGCAGTTTAGTGACCATAAAAGGAAATCTGTTTAAATGGATGTTTTTAATTATGGAAAAATATGGAATAAATTTGATAAATCTATTTAAATGATTTAAAAGAGATTTGGATTGGAAAATATGAATTAGCGAATGTTTAAAAGTTGTTTTAATCAAATAGGCTTATATAGCACTTTCCGCAGCACTTTTATGCTGTGAATTCTATAACTTTTGGAATATGAGTTTAAATGTAACGACGTTTCCAAGAATAATCGTGAATGTTTTAAAAAGGATAATTAAGCGTTTTGAAAGATAATTTGGAATATTTATAAGCAATTCCAAAATAAGTTGAAAATCTGAGTATGCGGAAACGACTAGTACATTTGTCCCGCCTGTGAGATCTGGGAAGATAAAACAAGGTGTTTAACTAAGGTTAGGGATGGAGCAACCAGTGCCCTGAACTTACCTGGCCTATGTTTTCTTTTCTTAGGCGAGGGGTGGAACAGATCGAAAGGAAAACCCGGATGCTCTCAAAATAAAAATATTCTGTTAGGTTTTCCAAAATAAAAGAAGATTGGTATTATCCAAAAGTTAAGCAATCTCCAAAATGAATGATTTCTACGAACCTGTGAAGTTTAGAAAAGAATTTATAATGAATTTTAGGAATGCTAAGATTTGAAAGGAATGAATTGGTAAATAAGAGTATTGGATTTTGACTTACAAGTGAGATATAAAAATGGAATTTATAAACACCATTTTGTAAATCTGAAATCAATTTAAATTGATAAGTTAAATGTGAAAGTTATTAAAGGAATTATATTCGCGATTTTGGACAGTGAATAATCCTTTAAATTAAATGGATGTTTTGGAAGGTGATATTATAAAGGGAATGTTTTCCTTAAGTTAAAAGTTAAGAAATTTGGATCAAGAATTAAGTAAAGAAATCTGAGATATTTTCCAAGACAAAAGAATGAATTACTTAGAATTATCCTAAGTTGAAAGAAAGAGAATTTCGAAATCATCCGAAGAGAATTAAAGTGAAAAGAGACTTAATAAATCCTATATTCTCATATTCACTTTTTATCGATGATTGGATTTCGAAGGAACCGGAGTCGGATTTGGTTAATTCCTATCCGAAAACCACTTCGAACCAATGTGTACGTTCGAACGTGAAGACATGTTGAAGATGGTGATTGAAGACCGTGGATCTTCATAGCGTGAGGACTGCTTGTTGATTTGCTCAGGGTGCGCACCCATTGTAGAGTTATATATAGCAGTGGTCTCCTCGTGATGGAGATTTTGCGGATTGCAAGGGCTTCTCGCCTAGTAATGGCCGAGGAAAGTACCTTCGGTTTGTCCTGTTCCTGGACAACTTGTATGGACGTTTGTCTGACGTTGCATTTCTAAAGATTACGTACATTGGTTTTTACAAACGTACATCAGTGGTGGCGGAGAAGGCAACTTCTCTAGCTTAACACCCTCCTTGAGACATACGAGCTCAAGGGTTGTATTTTTGTGGAAGGCAATTAGTAGTTAACGGAAATGGCAATGTGGCATTCAAAGATTTGATATGTGCTTTGTGAAAAGGTAATCGTAGCCTTAAGCCTCATCAAACCGGAAATGACCGAAACAGGATTAGATGCAGCAGGGCTATGTGGTTCATTCCCATTAGGGTATGATCATCCCCTTCTAGATATATTTCTTCCCGCTATGACGTCGGGATGTTAATTAATGTGGTGTATGGAAAACGAGCGCTCGGTTAAAGGTCGGCAACGACCGGGGGATGACATATTCGGTACTATCTAGTTACAGAGGTAGGCCGGTCTTGTGTTGGTAGAGGGCAGATGTTCTGTGCCTCGGGACATCCATCTAGAGGTGTACCCATTTCGGAAGGTAGATCCTGCGCCTGGTCATTTGTATGGAAATCCATTCTCCAATAAGAACCTACGGTTTTGTTTGTATTGGCGTAATGAATAGCCTCGAAATGCTATATGGGTAACCATTTCGGATAAGATTGATAAGTTTATTTGCAAATGTTTTCAAAGAGATGTCATTAGAAATAATATCAAAGGTTTTGATATAAAAGTGTTTTAGTTATCATAAGGAAAAAACCCGTTCGTGTTTATGTGTGGACGTGGTCTTATGAGATACTATTTATTTCAAAAGATTTTATCCAAAGGCTGATATATGACACTGTCATTTATTATTGAGTTTTTCTCACGCTGGTTTATCAAGCCTGATCCGGGTATTTTCAATACTTGGGTCAGATCCGAGTAGTTTCAGGATAGTCGAAGGAAGTTGAAGTTCCAGGGGAGAGCTGGAGATATTCATGGATGCATGGAGATATTCTTTCATCGCCTTTGCTTAGTGTATTTTGTTTGATGTTTGTCAGCAATTGTAAGGGCAGGTTCTATAACTGTCCAAGCTGAATCTAGGTTAGACTCTGATATTGTATTTTAAAATTTTCCGCTGTAAATATCATTATTGAAATAATATATGTTATTCCATTCGTGTGAGATTCTGTTCTGTCTATTTTTCTTTATCACCCTTCATGTTCCGTATTTTCGTACAATTTGAGTTGGACATGTGTGGTTTATTGTCGATTCAAAGGGTACGGGAAAACGGGCCGTGACAGTCTGGGAGGCGACAAAGGTCTTTCTTCTTCGAAGAGGCTAACAACAGAAACAGCCATGGTAGGAGCCGAGCCCAGACTCAGCCCGAATTCCGACCCGAGGAAACACTTGGAACCGAACCCAACGGGGGAGGTGCCAGGCAGGGGTCGGATGTGGCTGAGCCTGTCATGCTACCTAACCATGAAAACACCAGTAGACGGGGCCGAGCTGGAGTCCGGCCCGAAGTTGGACCCGAGGAAGTGCTGAGAACAGAACCCAGCAGGGGAAGATCAAGGCAAGGGCCAACTGTGGCTGACCCCAGCATGCCCCTAGAAGACCAGAGACAGCCATTGGAGAATGTTATGAGGGACAAACGATACCATCCCTACAAGCCGTCTGGACAGAATCAGTCCCGCAGGGAAGAGCCAAACTCATTTCTATCCGCTCCAAGTTCTGATGAAAGGATGGCGCGATTGTTCAGAGAATGCGTCCAACGGGAGCAAAGGGATCGGGGGATAGGCGCTAGGGTAACCAGCCCCTTCACCCGCAATATCGAAACCGCCATCACCCCCGGGAATGGAAAATGCCAACGATGGAACCTTACAAGGGAACCTCTGACCCCATAGTACACTTACAGAGATACACCCAGCATATGCTCGTGAGCGGAGCAACGGAGGGAGTATTGTGCAAATGCTTCCCACTTTTCTTAGCAGATCTAGCTACCTCCTGGTTCTGCCACCTACCCCAAGGGTCCATCGGCTCATGGGAAATGCTGAAAGAAAAGTTCATCAGCCAGTTCCGCATCCATGTGGAACAACCCAAGTACGCTTATTCCTTATCTAATATCAAACAGAAGCCCGAAGAGACAGTGCAATAATATCTAACCCGATTCAACACCGCAGCAGCCGCAGTCCAAGATGCCGACGAGAAACTTATCCTAATGGCCCTCTGTAGTGGTGTACATCCGGATACTAAATTTGCTAGAAGACTAACCAAGGAAAAACCGGCTACTTTACCTGATTTCTTCCATGAAGCTGGAAAGTATATGAGACTTGAAGACGCTGCGACTGAGAGGTAGTCAGGGCAACAGGCTAAGACAGCTCTGGACAAGGTTCCCACTGCAGCAAAGGATGTTCGGAGAAGTGACTCTAGAGACAGTGCTGGGGGCAAGAAGGGAGAAAAGCGCTCGTACCGACCAGGACCAAGATTTGACTCCTACACTCCTTTGAATGAAACAATCGAAAACATCTTCCTAGCCACTCAAGACGAAGTTAGATACAAGCGCCCCCCGCACAAGAAGGAGTCAGATAACGCACTCAAGTCTGAAAAGTTCTGCTGCTTCCATGAATCCCACGGACATGACACCAATGAATGCCACCATCTCCGGGACTTGATTGAAGAACACATTAGAAGGAGGAAACTGGAACGCTATGTAAAAAACCAGAATAGGACTTCGACTCCTGCCAATGAGAATCCTGGGCTACCCCTCCCAGAAGTAGGCGAAGGAAAGCGCAGGACCAGCGGCTCTAGTCAAGAGAAGATAGTGGTCCATACCGTATCAGGAGGACCACACGTCGCTGACAGAAGCTGGGCAGAGATGGAAAGATACGGTAAGTCACTTAGAAACGATGAACGCTACGTTAACTCTGTTATGGAAGAACGCCACCCGAAACGGAAAGAGAAGGACGACATCACATTCAGTTGGCGTGATCTAGAGGGAAGACAGTACCCACACATGGATCCTATGGTCATCTCTGCCTGGTTCGGTCCAGCCAAAGTTTTTCTAATTGTAGTAGACACTGGAAGCTCGGTAAATATCCTATTCAAGCATGCTTTCGACAAAATGAAGCTGTCAATGAAGGATGTGTCTCCCTGCAACAAACCACTACATGGTTTCACTGGAGATGCGAAGATGCCCCTCGGGCAACTGGACCTTTTTGTTGAAATAGGAAGTCATCCCCGCTCCGTTGTGTGAAAACAAACATTTGTGCTAATAGAAAGCCACTCGGCCTACAACGCCTTTTTGGGAAGACCAGCCTTGTCTGACTTCCAAATTGTCCTAGCCCCATGGTGCCTGAAAATGAAATTCCCAACAGATAACGGAGTAGGAGAAATGGAGGGGGATCAAGACGCTGCTCGAGACTGCTATGTAACTGAACTTCGCAATAACCGCAGAAAAGATAAAGGGAAAAATGCAGAGACTACTCTCTGCATGAAAAACTTGGAAGCATGGAAACTAAAGAAAGCCCCTCCTCTTCGATATACCAGTGACCCTTTCAATGAATTAGACCCCAGGGGCAAAGAGGAGGAGGCCACCGCCGAGCCTGCAGAGGCTATGGAATTTGTATCTGTAGACAAACACAACCCAAGTAGACTGCTGAAAGTCGGATCTCAGTTAAGAGCGGAGTTGAAAGACCAACTCATCGATTTTCTTCGCCACAACATGGATGTATTTGCGTGGACGCACGCCGACATGACAGGAATCTCTCTAGACATAGCATGCCACATACTGAACATCGATCCCACCAAGGTGCCAGTGAAGCAGAAAAAGAGGAGCATGGGGGCAGAACGATCGGCAGCCCTCCAGGAAGAAGTAAAGAACTCACTTGCCAATGTCTTCATACGAGAAGCCATCTACCCAGAATGGATCGCCAACCCGGTACTGGTAAAGAAAGCTAATGGGAAGTGGCGAACATGCATCGATTTCTCCAACTTAAATGACGCTTGCCCGAAAGACTACTTCCCACTCCCCCGAATCGACCAGCTCGTGGACAGCACAGCCGGACACGAACTCTTATCCTTTATGGACGCATACTCAGGATATAACCAGATCCCTATGCACGCCCCCGATCAAGACCACACTAGTTTCATCACTGATCGGGGATTGTACTGCTACAAAGTAATGCCTTTTGGACTTAAAAACGCCGGAGCTACTTATCAGCGCCTCGTCAACAAGAAGTTTGCAAAATTAATAGGGCGAACTATGGAAGTTTATGTGGATGACATGCTGGTAAAATCAAGGAAAGCCAACGATCATATAAACCACCTGAACGAGATGTTTCAAGTACTTCGGCAATATGGAATGAAACTGAATCCTCTAAAGTGCTCCTTCGGACTATTGTCGGGAAAGTTCTTAGGATTCATCGTCCATGCCAGGGGGATTGAAGCGAACCCCGAACAAGTCCGGGCCTTGCAAGATATCAAGATACCATCCACTCGAAGAGAGATGCAAAGCCTAAACGAGAAGGTGGCTGCCCTAAGCAGGTTCATCTCCAAAGAAACCGACAAATGCATCCCTTTCTTCGAAGCTCTTAAGAAAGACAAAGGAAAGTTCGAATGGACCGACGAATGCTCGACATCCTTCCTTAACTTAATCGAACACCTCCAAAGACCACCAGTACTCTCAACTCCAAATGAAGGCGAGGAACTATACCTATACCTTGCTGTATCGTCCCATGCTTTAAGCGCCGCTTTGGTGAGGGAGGACAACCACGCACAGCGACCCGTATACTTTGTAAGCAAGAGATTCACAGGGGCAGAAGCCAGATACCCTAAACTTGAAAAGCTAGCATACTGTTTGCTAATCACGTTACGGAAACTGCGACACTACTTCCAATCTCATTCCATCAGAGTTTTAACCGATCAACCACTAAGGCAAGTACTCCATCGCCCCGACACTTCCGGGCGACTACTTAAGTGGTGCATTGAACTGAGTCAATCTGATATTACCTACCATCCTCACACCGCTATCAAGGGACAAGCCATAGCTGATTTCATTGCCGAATTCACTACTAACGATGGTAAGGAGCAATCTGAAGTTGCAGAAAATATCAAGTGGAACCTCTTCGGTGATGGAGCATCAAATGAACAAGGCTCGGGGGCAGGTGTTGTGATAATCACCCCCAGGGGAAGGAAGCTGCACTACACCCTAAGGTTGGAGTTCACTGCCACCAACAATGACACAGAATACGAAGCAGTGATAGCCGGGTTAGAACTTGCCCTGGAGATGGGAGTCGGTTCTTTATGTCTCCATAGTGATTCTCAACTTATTGTAAATCAAATACTGGGAGAATTCCAGACTCGAGGAGAACGACTCACAACATATCTAAAGAAGACCAAGCTGCTGCTCAATCAGTTGGATCACTATTTAATCAAACACATTCCTCGAGAAGAGAATCAGGAGGCCGACGAATTGGCAAAGCAAGCTAGCATGAAGGACGGCGCTGCTTCCCGAACAATAACAATCTCACAGCAACTAGCCCCGAGTTACGAGACAATGAACATGATAGCTGCAATCGAAGAGGAAACTTGGATGACTCCTATCCGGAAATATTTACAAGATGGCACCCTGCCCGACGGGCGTAACGAAGTCAAGAAAATCTTGAGGAAAGCTTCCCGCTACATGATACAAGAAGGCATCCTCTATCGACGCGGCTTCTCTAATCCCTTATTAAGGTGTGTCGCTGGAAGGGAAGCCAAGGAGATCTTATCCAACATACATCGAGGAAGTTGAGGAGATCACACTGGTGGGCAGACACTAGCAAAGAAGATACTCCGATATGGATATTACTGGCCTACCTTAAACAAAGACGCCGTAGACTTCGTCAAAAGATGTGACAGATGTCAGAAATTTGCTAAAATCCTCGACTACCAACAAACGAGATTACTCAAATGACCAGCCCTTGGCCCTTTGCAATATGGGGAATTGACTTGATTGGCGAACTGCCAGTGGGCCGAGGCGGAGCCAAATATGCCATAGTAGCAGTTGACTATTTCACCAAATGGGTGGAAGCGGAGCCTCTAAATAAAATATCTTCGGCAAAAGTTATTAATTCTTGATCAAAAATGTTTTATTCAGGTACGGGGTTCCACTCAAAATCATATCGGACAATGGACTTCAATTTGACAGCGAGGAATTCACCGACTGGTGCCAAGAGCACGGAATTCACAAAAGCTTCTCATCTGTGGCTTACCCCTAGGCAAACGGACAATTCGAAGTTGTCAACAAAATCCTCAAAACCCTAATCAAGAAGAAACTTGAAAAGTCAAAAGGCGCTTGGGTGGATGAACTTCCTACGGCACTTTGGGCCTACCGCACATATTACAGAATATCAGCAGGGCATACTCCTTTCTCTTTGGCATACGGATCGGAGGCCATGCTCAAAGTTGAAACTGTAGTGCCTTCCCACCGTAGGATCCACTACAACCCAGAAGAGAATGAAGAACTCCTACACATGTCTTTGGATCTAATTAAAGAAAGAAGAAATGATGCAGCACTTAAAGCGGCAGCTCACAAGCAAAAAGTAGTAGCACAATACAACTCTAAAGTCAAGCACCGCAGCTTACAGGAAGGAGATCTTGTCCTCAAGCGGATCTTCCTGCGCCCCGCAGCGCTAGATCCAATCTAGGACGGACCCTATGTAATTCATAAAGATCTCCACAACGGAGCTTATATTTTGTCAACAGTGGACGGAGAGGTGATCCAGAGGGCATGGAACATCCAACACCTCCGTCGATACTTTTCTTAACTTGTACTGCCCATATGAAGTGAACTAACAAAGAGAATCGGTGGACGAAGGCATTTTCGTGCCGAACCACTTTAAAAATCTTGTCTCTTTTTAACTTGTTCCTTTATATCTTGGCTACTTGTTAAGCGTTATCCTTTTCTGTTGAACGAAATCATGTATAACGACATTTTCGTACTGGAACTTCGCGGCGCAACCTCACCTGGACAAGAACCAACAGGTACTATGCGATTCTATGCACTTGCCAATGAGACACTTTTGCTCCAGCATCCCTCTGCTGCGGGTTAACTCATTGCTCGCGACTGCCCTCAAAGCCAACTATAATGAGCAGATTATAAGCCATCACGAAGGCCGACTATAGCCGATGGCAGCTCATTACGGCGTTCGGCTCGCCGGCAACTGTGAACCTACTTTAAGCCCCAACAAAAGGTGTGGCCAGCCACGGGTAGTTCACGGTTGACGATCGGCACCCACGCTAGCCGGCCACAGTAAATCGAATAATACCCACGGTTACGGGCCATAATGGCTCGGGTAGTTACTGTGCGCGATCTCGGCTCCGATATGTCTTAAGTGCGGCTGTGGTAAAAAAGATAAACTCACCGCGGAGGCGTAAGATGGGTAACAAATGTCTCCAAGACCCACAGTTAGGGAAAGTGACTACAAAACCCGTTTGCCACGAACTTAAGCATATCGACGGCCTTCCGTGACTGAAAGTTTTACTTTTCCTATATTTCCATTCCATTTAAATACTTTTCTTGTATCCTGCATAATGGTCGCCAAAGTACAGGACACTAAATAGGAGGCATTCGCTCACGAGAATCTGTGCCCGCAAACTGGGTGACAAGGTACTCAGCCGCATCCATGGTCAATTGCACAAGATGTCCAAAGCTACCCCCTGCAACCAGAACATGAAGGGCGGATCGGAGCTCCCAGCATGATGACCAGAGGCCCCACCTGTCCAATTCAGGAAAAGAGTCCATTAAACCGACAACGAACGAATAAGTTATGAAAAGCTAAAAAGGGAAAACTCACCAACACCCGCTCCTTGGTCCTCATCCCCCAACTGCACACCGGCTTCCTCCGCAGCAAGTAGCCGCATCCCCTCCTTCACCGCTACCTTCTCCTCCTTTAAGAACTGTGCGGTAACCACATCCATCCTGAATGTCGCTCCAACTTCCTTATCCGCATCGGCCTTGGCCTCCTCCAAAGCCCGGAGATATATCCTAGCCATGACCCGGGGATAGTCATCCATCCAGGATAGATTACCCTGCTTCCAAGTACGGAAGTACATATCCTACAACATCTCATCCATCATCCCCTCATTCTCCTCAAACTCCCTCACCCGGGCCTCGGAGGACAGCAACTTAGCGATGGAAACATCCCTCTTAAATCGATATCTCAAGCGGTCAGCCTGGAGAGACCTCCTCATTTCCTCCATCTCTTCCTTTAGCCTAGCCTGAGCAAGATCTACGGCCTCAAGCCTCCCAGATAACTCCTCTACCTGCTCGAGATCCGCCCTCCGAACCTCATCCACCGTAGCAATGGCTATGTCAATCTGCTCCTTGCAGGCGGCCTCCATCTTTCGTAGTTCTGCCCTACTAGCCTCTTCCATAGTCTCCTTCAACCGCCTGGAGGCTGCCTCGTGCTGAGAAATCTGAATGGCTTGATCGGCAAGCTGTTTGGCCTGATCAGCAACCTTTAGCCGCAACCGAATATTAGCACTCCCAATCTCCTCTCCAGCCTTGACCAGACGGGCATGATGCCCCATCAACTTCCTGGTCTCCTCCGCGACCCGATCAATATTAGCCTTGGCTTCGTCCCCCATGGTAACTATCCGAGTAGTAAGCAAATCGAGGTCTTAGGACTTAGCCTCATCAAGCTCCCATACCATGGGATTGCGGGGAAGAAGATGCTCACCCGTGGCCTCTTCAAAAGAGATATCCTAAAAACAAGGGTCCAGATCCGGATGGCCGGCAAATGGGTTGCGAACAAAACCAGGATGGTCTATCGGGGTGACGGTTGGATTTTCGGACGGATGTGGGGAAGGCATAAGCTCAGTATCCTCCTCAGTAATATCATGGATAGGCTGGACTGGAGGATGAGGGCCGGGTGAAGGTTCAAACGAAGATCGGCCCCTCTTTCTCCTTTGCATATCTTCTTCAATAACTCCGAGAAGAGGGCGATATCTAACCGCATCTCCAGGACGGCTAACTGACGGCTTTGGTTTGGCGGAAGCTTTGAGTAACTTATACTGTTCAAGGCGGTGCCGAATATCTGATGTCTTGGCCACCTTACCCATTCCTAGAATAAAAACCAAGTGTTACAAGCATGCATAAAACTATGACTCAAGAAATGTGCGAAGTTAAAAGAAGGAGTTAAGAATTCACCTTGAACCGTCAGAGTTGCCTTAGCTGAAATACTCTCAGAAGATAGACTGGCACCGGACCCGGCCTTATCAGACCTCTTCGATTTCTCCACTAAGGCTGATCCTTCCTCCAACCCCTCAAAAGCCTGGCGGAAGGCATCATCCGTCCACTCTTGAATCTCGCCTGCTTGCCCGGGAGGCAAAGCCCCGGTGCCATCACCACCACCATCACCTTCTCTGTCGTCTCCGCTCTCTGCCTCTCCTCCTACATCACCTCCTTCGCCTTCACCTCTATCCTCTTCCATGTCTTCCTCCCCCGGAGTAATTGGACACGTGCTAGGGGAAGGGCCGTCGGAATTCTTGAGCTTCTTACCTCCGACAACTGGAGGTTTTGTAAAAGGCCTCCTCTTGCTGCTCTTCGCAGTAGCCCCATCTTTAGCTTTAGCAGCCCTTTCCTCGGCTGTATCTCTCTGCTTAACCACGGATTAACGTGGCAGAATCAGGTTGTGCTCCAGGAGAGTGGCATTCCTGATTAGGTAAGAAGCCGACCTGTCCCTTCCAGAGATAGCCTCTATCTCCACGGCCATCTGTACCAGGCGATCATTCTCCACGACCGCAAAGCCACCTGTCGCTAGCAAGAAATAAAAGCATATAAGAAGAAGCATTGCAGTCGGGACAAAGAAATTACAAGTGGAATTCAACTTACAGCCAGAAGTGAAAAGGCGAAAAGAAACGGAGTCGTCCTTGACGAAGAACCATTCCTTCTTAAACATGGTAAACTTCGAGTATAAGTCCAAGACCGGCTTAAAGGACACGACTGACTCTAAACTAATGTACGGAGACCCCTTCTTGTAGCCACTCAGATTGTATAGATATCGAATTTCCCGGTTAGAAGGGGGCGCTCATATCTCCTCTGGAAGATAACGAATAGACACACTAAGATGACGTAGGAGTTGGGCTGAAGCTGAAAAGGAGCCACTTTCAGGTAAGTAATGAAGCTGACTATCCACGCATTGATCGGAGGAATGGCCCTGCACATGCAATGGTACCTACTATATGCAAAATATCCTTCAGGGGGATTGTACGGCATCACTCCGTCCCCCGGCAACAGCATGAGTGCTCTATCAGTCCCAAAGGAGCGGGATATAACATCAAGCTGCTCCTCTCGGAGGGAGCTAGGAAAGCAGTCAGGAGGAGAGTTCAAGAGCTCTTAAGGACCATATCCATCCACTAGCGATCTCGGGATGGGCCCCTGTCGTCCCGGTCCTGATTGGGCTGGGGGCACTGCGGAGGACTCTCCTTCGCCCTTGGATTTTCTCTTATCTGATCGAGTTTCCACTTTGTGAGACATTATCTGCATCACCGGAAAGACATATTGTTATAACAAGGAGTATGAAAATGTAAACGAACAAGTACATGCAGCCTGGAGTTTCATTCACGATTTAAAACACAAAAGGACATCCGACATTTAAGCTCCCGAATTCCTTCGGTATTGATAGTCTTTGAGGACATCCGGTAATCGATGGTTTTTCAAGTTCATTCGGTACACAGGGTCCCCGAACACATCCAGTAGTACAATATCAAAGGGTCATTCGACACTCAAACTCCCTATCCCATTCGGTAAAACAAGGTTTTCATGTTCATTCGGTACACAAGGTTCCCGAGTCCATTCGGTAGTTGAGAACAAACACATATTCGGCAGAATAAGATCTCACCTGATTCGGCAAGAATGGGATTTTGATTCGGTAATCAATTGGTTCGGCTATCTCGAAAGGTGAAGGAATGACAGTGGCATGAAGAGCCTACTTATAGGCGAGCGCAGGGTAACCAGACCAACCGGTTCGGCACTCACAACCGAATGAAACCATCCAAACCATGAGAAAACAAGGCACGCAATATACAGGCATATGCCCTACTTTGGGGGGCAAATGTTGGGTGCGTTTCCACCACCACTGATCCAAAAAGAAAAGGAGACGCCACCTCTCCACCTCAAAGCCGAACAAACCTCTTCTCGTACCTGCCAAACCGAGTTCCGGCCTCTACCACCGGACCATTCCCCAGCCGAACCAAAACATCTCCTCAACAACACCGGACCAACCACCGAACCGACAACACCGGACCAACCACTGCCGAGCCAAACCTTACCCTCCACCGAACCACCACATCTCCACGTCCTAGCCGAACCAACCATACCGGACCAAGGTCTCATCTCCCACCAACAACCACCGAACCGAAGCTCCACCGGTCCAACCATCTCCAACCATCGGACCAAAGATAATCGGACCAACTCTGCCAGGCCAGATTGCATCAGCCCAGGCTCGCCAACTGCTATATACATCCAAGACCCCTGCCCCCAGCCTCACTCTATAAATAGAGGGGCAGGGGTACAACAATGGTAGACAAGTTTGAGAGCTCAAGCATGGAAGGAACTTTCAAACAACTTTCACATACTTGTATACAATGCTTTGTAAATTATTATTATTATTTTCCAGTAATATAAACTTATATAAATAAATTTGTGGAAATTTGAAAGGTTTTAAACTTTTAAAATTCCAGGGTCCTTTTGTCTTCCGACCTTTCACTTTCTCAACTCCTTTCTTTATGATTTTTTTCGTACCTTACTCTATCTTTCAGCCGACTTCTCTTTCATTTTTTTCATGAAAATACTTCTCTTTCTCCTCCAAAAAAATCATGGCTCCTTTGTGTTCAAGGTTTGGTAAAAATTATCATCTTCTTCCTTTGTTTTTATGATTTTTCTATTGAAATTTTGCATATGCTCTCTACTTCATAGCTCCACTCCTCCTCAACCAAGCTTTGGCTGACCACCACCACCCCCTTCCTATGACCATCACCCATCCTAGTAACCCTCCTCCCCTGGCCAAACCAACCCAAGGGCAAGATCTACACAAAATCCACCAAAAACAATCACAACATATCACCTATTGCACTAGCCTAGCCTAGTTTATCATCTCCTCCTTCTACCACCATTAGCCGCCACTACCTCCACCACCACCACCTATGGCCTGACCTCCACCCTCTGCCACGTCACTCACCACCTCCTAGAGCTACTGGCCATGACCCATGACTTCTGGCCGAACCAAACAAGAGCAAACAAATGATGTATGTTGCATAGTTTTAGCCTTGTACACCTAGTTTTATGTACCTAGACTAAACCCACCTTCAAAACAAATGTTGGCCGACCACTTGCATACTCAAACCAGACCTATAGCACCCCTAGGCTGAGCTAAACACCTGCATAACTGAAGTACATTAGGTAGAGAGTAAGTGAAAAGAAGTTGTTGTTGTTTTGGGTGTTGAATTTTATGTTGTTTGATGTTATATTTGTGTTGTAACTTATGTATGTATATATTGTTGTATATATATGTTATCAAGTCATATAGCTTTGGCTCTCCACTCTCAAGTCATTTCTGTATTGTCGTGCCTTCGTAGTGTCTGTATTGTTTGCTTTGGTAGTTATCTCCAGCTCTGAACAGGTGAGTTATTCTCACCAGACAATATATAAATATATAACTAGTAAATTGACCCCTTTTGAATCTGTAAAATGCATTATCATGTTACACCTGCTATATTATGATTATTATATGATGTTCACTCATGCTTAAACACCTGTTATAACATCTGTTACTGTTATTTTATGCTGTTATGTTATTTTACCAGTTTATCACACTACAAGTTCCCTTTTGATTAGAATCACTATGGGTTGAAATGATACATACCCGAACGGACTTCAGAATAGGAGAAAATTGTTATGGGCTGAAATGATAGGCCTGAATGATTTTCAATTATTTTTGTTTACTTGGGATTGTAGGTTTGAAATGATCAAACCCAGGTTTTCTTTGTAAATTACGGGTTGAAATGATATTACTCGTATCACTTTACCTAGGCTAAAAAATGAAATACATACCCGTTGTTAAAATATGTTTTTCTAAAAATTTTGAATTATTTTAGAAATGTAAATATTATAATATTTTGATTTAAATTTGATTAGAAATGGTTTTTGTAGAGCATTATTGATTTTCTGGAAATTTATAAGTGAAATAAATAAATGGTAAAGTTAGGAAATCTGAAATGTAATTTATTTTGGAAATTATAATTTGGTGATAAATGGAATTTAAATTAAATATTAAAATATGATAAATTTATGATATTTTGAATTAAATGAATTAAAAATGATTTTTATAATATATTAATGATTTTTAAATAAAGTTAAAATGTGAAATGAATGAATATTTAAGTTGAAATTTTGAAATATAACAAAATTTGGAAACCTGTGAATTTGGCTTAAAAGTGAATTTTAAGTTAAGTAAATAAAAATAAAATTAAGTTATATTTGAAATTTAAACTTAAGTGTTAAGTTAAATTTAATTTAATGAATTTAAATTTAATGTTTGAATTTAATAAGTGAATTATCATTAAATCTTGACTTTTGAATGGAGATTTAACTTTATAAAATCATGAATATAAGGGTATTTAAATGATTGTTTTAAAAGTGAAATTATATGATTTTATAAGTTAAAAATGATTTAAGTAAAAATATAATTGTTTGCGAAATTATACTTAATATTTGAAGTTAATTAACTGCATTTCTGAAATGCTATTAATTCTAATGTAAATGATAATACAGTATTTGTGAATGCTGTAGTGGATAATAATGAACCAAATGGCTAAGTTTAATTAAAGGATATTATAGCTTTTTTGTAAATGTTATAATTGTTGAATTTAACTAAGTTTTATTGAAACTGATGTAACTCTATTATAGCATTTTTAAATGCTATCTTTTGTTAAATTGAACTGTTTTGAACGTAACTTTCTGCACCAATTTCTAAATGCTGCGAAAGTTGAATTTCCATCTGTTTTAATAAATTAAGTGAATAAATGAATTTTGAAAGACTAAAATTTTGGAAATTTAATAATTTAATTATTAAATATAATAACTTCATTTTATGATTTAAAAAGGAAGTAATTTGTTTCGAAATATAAACTATTTTGAAATGTGTTTTGTAATGGTATTTAAATTAAATAAAAATGAATGTGGTTTGGAAGATATGATATTTTTGATATTTTGAAATGGATTTTGAATGATATTGAATTTTGAAATGATATTTGATTTTGATGTATAAAATACCATTTTGGAATTTTAACCACGAGAAGTATTTAATTTATAGTTTAACCGATTCTTAAAGGATGGACGATCCCAAGCATCCTTTAAGTTATTGTGTATTTCTACTACAGTTCACTTGAGTTGGTTTACATTATATAAGTATATATTGTCCTAACTCGAGTGTTTTGTGTTTTACTTTACGCTCGGGTCATCCTGAGTATTTACAGCTTAGCTTTGGATTTCTTTTCTGGAACTAGGAATTGCTGGAGATTCTGCTTGTCTAGTTATCTATCCCTTCAGTTTCAGTTGTTCTATTTCAGCTTTGGTATTGATAAACTACTATGTAATTGATATTTCTATTGTATATGTTTTTCAGACTGATATTATGTATTATGTTTTGAGAGTTTGTTATAGTAGCTTCATGAACTACTATGGTATATTTCCGGTGCAAGTTATCCTGATTTTTCTGCGGCTATGATTCTGTGATTGTATTTCATTTGCTCCAAAATTATTTACAATGCGGTATTTTGAGCAATTCAAGTATGGCATGTATGGATGCGAATGGCTGAAAATATCGGGTTGTTACAGTTGGTATCAGAGCTTAGGTTTTTAGGCAAACCTTAGCCTGCGGAGCAAAAACTCATTAGAGATAGGGTAGAAATACCCTAGAACGAGTGAAATCAATCTCAGAATCCTTTCCTTGTGAGAGAACGTATTTTCGAAGTATAAAATGATTTTTAAAGGATTTTCAAAGATTATTTTGGTATAAAAATTTTCTTATTTTGGAATCAAGATTTTCTGAACTTCATTACTTCTGTATCCACCTTATTAGAAATCTCTTGGTTAGGATTCTTATCGATTAGGATTCCTTAAACTGTGGAATGCTCCCACTTGTTCTGAAATCCAGTCTTGTCTTCCCTATCTTTATCCTTTTGATTTTGGGCATTCCGTAACCCCACTTTGGAATAACCTCTCTAAAGAGCGGTGATTCCGTAAATCTTTGAATGATCTGTAAAGAGGTGAAATTCCTTTATAATTGGCATTGATTCACTGGAGATTTCTGTATCCTCGGAGGTCGGTGCTATCTATCTCCTGCTCTATCTGGATCCTATATCTGGCGGTCGAATGTCGATTTGCCTCAGATTTCCAATTTGGTTATATTCCGAAAGTCACGAGTTACCGGTTAAGGTTGCCCACGATTTTTATAGGTTTACCCATCTTCTGTTCGATAATTAAATTGTCTCATCTTTGTTTGAGTATATCTTCCAACTAGAATTCTATTTGATTAGAGTTCCTCTAATTTTGAATCTTTGTTTGTTTGAAATCCTTCCTTGAATCATGCTTTGGAAATTTGTGTTGGGTTGTATTTTGAAATTGTGCATACGTCGAAATTATTAAGGATGACCATATTTTGTATATAAAAAGTGAAATGTTTTCGATAAGGATTATATACCTTTTAAAATGAAAATTGGAAGCTTTGAAGGATTTGAAATTTATAAGAAATGTGATTTATACAAAAATGATTTATTACTGAAGGGTTTTGAATTTGAATTTCGAGGAATCGAATTCCGGTGTTTTGAAATCGTTTTTAAGATTTTGGAAAATATATAATAATATTATGATTTAATGATATTTTTTTTCAAATAAGAAATGTTTCAAATGTATTCGAATGAATTTCAATGATTTCGAAGGAATATCAAAGAAGTTTTTCAAAGTTAATTGAAGTCCAGAACTCACTTATGTCGCTGGAAAATGATTTCGGTAATGAATGCATGCATCATTGACATTGATTTTCGAGTTTTTGAGTGAGGGAGAGGCCACTCTAGTAGCTTTGCTATGCGAGTGATTTTGTGAAACCAATTTTGATTTCAGATTTCGAAGTATGATTTGATATTCGAAAGATAGATCTATATATATATATATATATATATATATATATATTTGAAAAGATTTAAAGTAAGTCGTTGTTCAGTCCTCGAGTTTCAGATTTTGAAACCTAACTTTTGAAATTGATTTACTGATTTAGTCTTGATTTCCAACTCTTGGATTGAAAATATGATTTCTTCGACTATTTTAAGTTTCAAGCACTTCCAAATCAGGGTTAACTTTTCAAAGCAAATTTTTTTTGAAAGGTATAAGGTATTTGATAAAGAATATAAGTTTAGTTTGTATGTTTCAAGTATGAAATAATATGATTTTTATAAGTTGAAACTATTTTGTTAAGTAAATAAATAAGACTATTTTGAATTATACTAATATGAAATTTAGTTTTGAAATGTTTTGGACAAAAATTAGTCTTCAAATGTTTGAGAAAAATTTGGTTTTAAATGTTTTAACGTAGTAACATCTTTATGAAACTATTTATTTAACGAGTTGAAATAGATACATAAGTTGTACGTATGCTGTTTATTCGAATAATTAATTTGATCCAAGTTTGAGTACACAAGTTCGAGGTGAATTACACCATTCCGTGTTAGGATTCTTCATTTGAGTCTTGATAGCGAACATTTGATATGGATTTTGTGTTTGATTCAAGAATTCCCTATCATAGTATATGGCTATGCAAGGAGACTGATGGCTTCTAGTCGAGAAACCATATCGAAGTCCACATTAAAGAAGTCGAATGGACAATACTAGTTCGAAAGTGAACTTGTATGACCAAGCGAGCGACCGAATGTAATGTTGCGAAATGATGACATATGTAAGTAATAAAAGTAAAATTTGAGATATATGAAATTATATAATTTAGTTTGAAATATGGTATATTTAAGCCTTGAAACAAATTTAAGATTGAATAGTTTATTTTATAAATCAAATCTATATTTGAAATTTGATAATATTTGAAATGGTTTTGTTGGAAAACTAAATTGAATTGAAATTGATGGTTTGAATGGAATTAAAATTTGGAAATTTTAGATTTTGGTTTAATTGAATAAATTTGTGAAATGTAAAGAATTAAGGTAATGTTTTATGATTTCAAATGTATCATTTCAAAATGTTATGATTCTCAAAGTGTAATGATTTCAAGTATTTGGTTTCGAAAGATTTATAACTTTGAAAGTATTATGATTTTTGAAGTGAATATATGTTTGAAATGGAAATGAACTTGTTTGACCTACATTTTGTTGATTTGCAAATTTGGATTATTTTCTAAATCTATTGTTTAAGAAACTTCGAAACTAAATTTATGTAATTTTGGAAGAAATGATTTGGTGAAATCATATATGATTATGAAACTGAAACCTTATTGAAACGAATTAAAATTGGGAACCTTGATTATTTAAATACTTTGATTTGGGAGTTATCGAACTTATATAAAATTGATTTGTATAAGTATGAAGTAGATTTGAAAACTATTAATTTGAAAACTGTTGATTTGAAAAGGTACCCAATTTTGAAAAGTGAAATCTTATATAATCGAAATCTATATAAGTGTGATTTGATATACTATTGTTTTGAAAGTATTTGATTTGAAATGAAATCTTATACAAAATGGACTTTATATAAGTATGATATTTGATTTTGAAAGGTACTATATGATACATATTTTCGAAGTAAAGATACGAAAAGTGCCTTCTGCTTGACAAGGCAAATCAATATCATCCATTCATACATAAGCAAGGATTAATCACTATCTATAATTAATTTAAGTGAATTAAATTAATTACTTCCATCTCTAATTAATTTAAAGTGAATTAAATTAATTAATTCATTCAATAAATCCTGCTTACTAAACCATTAATTAATTACAAATTAATTAATTGGTTATCCTCTAATTATTCACTGTTATTAATCATTCTTGATTAATTATCCTTTAATTACATTCAAGAAATTATATTTAATTAATTTCACAAATTAATTATACTTAACCAAATACAGTAATTAACCTTTAATTACTTCACAAATTAGTTAACCATAATTAATTACATTAATCCTGAATTAATTACAATAATTAATTACTCTTTAATCACTTATCATTGATTAATTAATCTTAATTAATCAACCCTTAATTACATCATTAATTATATAAATTAATGATCCCTAATTACATTTTAATTAAATATTCTATTTAAATTAATTACATTAAGTAATTAATCTTAAATTAAACCACATTTATTAATCACATTCTGTAATTAACTACCCTTAATTACTTCATCAAATAAATTAATTACTCCTTAATTAATCCCTTGATTAATTATACAAAGTAATTTAATCCAAATTACTTTCATTCTTAAATCATCTTCCGTTAATTACATTTACTAATTACCGTTAATTACTTCACTGAGTAATTACACTTCATTAAATACATTAAGTAATTATATTAACAAATCAATCAATGATTAACTTAAATTAATTAAACTTAATTAGTTAACTTAACTAGTCACATTAAACTCAATTAACTACATTGAGTAATTATTTCCTTAATTACTTCCCTTAAGCAATTAGACTTAAACAATTCCAAATTGACCATCTTTAAATTAATTAATCTAATTAATTATTATAATTAATCACATTAATTAATTATTAAATAATCTCAAGTTAATGACCTTCAATAACTTTAATTACTTTTCTTAAGTAATTATACTTACATTAATCGATATGAATTACAAATTGATTTATCTTTTAAAAATCCATTAATTAATCCTAATTATTCAATCAATTAAGTTCTAACTGTAACTTAATTAATCTTTGAAATTACTTGATTAATAAATCTTTAATTATTAATTAATATTCTAATCTTATCTAATTAATATTCCTCAATTAATTATTCCTAAATAATTAATATTAAACCTTAATTATTTAATTTATACCTTTAATTACTTATTTAGTTAATCCAAATCATTAATTAATCAAACAAGTTAATTATCCATTTTAATTACAAATCATTAAATCTTAATTATCTTAAAAATAAAACATTTTTCTTATTAATGATCAAATTATCATTAACAAAGCATTTAAAAACAATTTACTTTAAAATTTCATTTTAAATTTAAGATTTCAAATGAATACAAATTAACTTTTAACAAAGTTTAAAAACCAAATTTAAAAACCTTTAAAATCACATGTTTAAAGAAATACTTGTCTTACCAAAGAAATTTAAAAGAATTTAAATCAAATTCATTCCAAATTCAAATCAATTTAAAATATACTTTAACCATTCAAAGTTGTTTAAAACAATTCAAATTCAAAAACTTCCTTTAATTTCAAAACTGGAATACAAATTAAATTTTATTCCAGATTAAACTATGATTAAAAACTTTACTTTACAATTAAAATTTTCATTTTTAAATTCAAACCAAATACACTTCAAACGCTTAAAAGTTGTGAAAACCATTTAAATTCCAAAAACTTAACTCATTTTAAAACTAAGATTCAAACTAACTTAAATCCAGATTTAAACTCAGATTTAAACCTTGTTTTAAACTTTACTTTACATTTAAACTTCATTTTTAAATTTAAAAACAGAACAAGTTAAAAACCTGTTGTTATCCCGCTTTTTGGCAAAGCCGTGATACCAAAAGATTGATCGAAAACAAAAGACAGTTCGTCTCAGAGATTGGTTGTACTTCACATCGCTATGGATATCGATGAATTTTGTCCGAGCCCGGATCAGGCTATAATTGATAGCACATGACAATTAAAGCCATAGAAGCTAGCACCTCAAATTTTAGGTTAATCGGAGTTCGTATGAACAAGATATGATCAATGCAAGTTAGCCAAAGGGTGTTGTTCATATCCATCAGAATGTGGAGGAGATGTCCATTTCGAACCGATGGGGTTCGAATCCATCAAAGATTGCCTTGCTCGAATCCATTAGGCTCCACGCATTTCGAATCGATCGCATTCGAATCGATTAGCAATGATATTGATCACTTCGAATCGATCGAGTTTGAAACGATCAGATGGACATCCACTCAGCACATTCGTATCCATGAAGACCAGAGCAGTTCGAATCCATCGGCATGCCCTACTTCGAATCGATCGGTCTCGTGCCCGAGCGCTGCTTCGTATCGATCATCCTCGCATCCATCAAGAGTGCCAGGTCATTACTTCGTATCCATGAAGTCTGCCTTGTTCGTATCCACTCGGTTCGTCTCGATCCCCTTCGTATCGATCCATGATTCGAATCCATCGATGTGAACTGGGTCGTGGCACACGATACGAACGAGGCGAAATTCATGGATGCGAAGCGGTCAACTCGGAGAAAAAATAGGGTCGATGCGAGGAGTGCGCGCCACTTCAACAAAGAACCACGTGACAAGGTCGATTTGAACGTATCGGTTCGAACCGATGGGTTCGAACCAAACAGCCAACCGAAATATATCAACTCGAATCGATCATATCTCCCAAACCACGAGGCCAAATGCAATGAAATTTTCACAGTTGCTTCCATACAAGGTAAAGATTGTTTCTGCCAAGTTTCAGCTCGATTGGGTCATCTTTTGATGGATACAGAATCACTTCGTATCGATCTCAGATCGAGTCGAAACTTGGTGGGGTCGGTCGCGTGGGCCCACTCACATGCCAGAAAAAGTCTCCCGAAGTTTGGGCGAAATCTGGACCTCCTACGCCTATAAATAGCACCCTGAAGCCTTCAAAAAAGGGGGATCTTTTGGCGATTCAACGTCCAGACTCTGCCGGATTCAATTCCCTACTTCATTATCGCTATTGTAATCAGATTTGAAAGCTATCATCAATTGTAATCTGTTGTAATCGATTGGAATCGTCAAGTGAATTAATAAAGACATAAGCTTCAGAGTGGACGTAGGCAAGATCGCCGAACCACTATAAATCCTGTGTTTGCGATTGTTATTTGTGAATTATTGTGATTGTTATTGCTTAGATCTGAGTTCCATATTGATTGTTGCTGAGTTGTGTTCATAAACGGGTGCTTTCACGATATTGGGTGTTTGTGACCAATTTTGGCGCAAACGTTTTGGTGCTTTCACTGAGAATTGAACTCATTATAAGTTGAATTTGAAGACTTAAGATTTTAGATCTAAGAACCATGACGAGACAAACAAGTAAGAGACAAAGGCCAAAGAGAAGTGAACATCAAGGAAGTCAAGAGGCATCTTCAGGAGCGAATCAAGCATCGATCTTCATCACTAGGGACGAGATAGAGACAATGATGAAGAAACAAGAGGAGTTGATCCAGAGTTTATTTCAACAAATAGGGCAACTTGGAGCACAGAATAGAGAAGCTGATGGAGTTCAAAACGGAGCAGGTCCATCCGACATAACACCTGGATTAGGAGGCACGCACATGGAGAATGTTGATCCAATCTCGGAGAGAGAGAGAGGAGCATCTGCGCAACCCGGGAGTAGTAGAGGAATGAACGCTCAGTCAAGGGGGCAGATCCCGGAGTTCCCTCGTCAACTCGGGGGGTAGATTGAAAGTGGTGAACGAAGATTGCATCTCGGAGACAATGACAGATTGGCAGAGATGGTTAGAAGAGCTATGAGAGGTGGTTTGGTGAACAAAGATTTGGAGGATGTCAATAGGAGTCCTTTTACTCCAGCAATCAGACGAGCTAGAATCCCACCGGATTTTAAGTTACCATCGTTGGACATGTATAACGGGAGAACGGACCCCACGGTTCATCTGACGAAGTATATGAGGCATATGGAAGTGCTGGGGGCATCAGAGGAGGTTATGTCCCGGTGCTTTCCGTTGTACTTGGCGGATATTGCAGCGTTATGGTTTAGACAACTAGAGAGTGGATCCATCGGAACATGGAATGATTTAACTGAGAGATTTATGAGGCAATTCAGGGTTCACATTACAAGACCCAAGAATGTGATGACTTTGGAAACCCTAAAGCAGAAAACCGGAGAGACTTTGAGGAGTTATCTAACGCGATTCAATGAAGCAGCAGCTTCGGTGGATCGAGCAGATCCATCTATGGTTATAATGGCAGCTGTATCCGGAGTAGCTGATGGCACAGAGTTCAAAAATTCATTGACTAAAGATAGACCTGTGGATCTAGGGAAATTCTACGACGAGGCAGAAAAGTTTTTACGATTGGAAGATGCAAATGCCGAAAGAGAAGAAGGAGAAGGAATCGATATTTATGCGATCAAAGGAGGAAATCTCCCTGAGAAAGGCGTGGAAACTAGTGGATGCAAAAGAAAGACTGAGAATGACGGGGACAGGTCAAAGCGACAACGGAGGGAGCCGCGATTCACCACTTACTTTGAGCTGAATGAGAGTCTGGAACGAATTTATCAGGATACCAAGGAGTAGGTTCTGTATCGTAGACCAATGCGAAGGGATCCAACCTCTGACGAAAGAAAATCAGATAAGTTTTGTGTATTTCATGAATTGAACGGTCATAACACTAATGATTGTAGGCATCTGAAGGACGAGGTGGAAGGGCATATCAGGAATGGTATGCTCCTTCAGTATGTGAGGAGGCGAACTCCAGCAGTGGAACCAGAGCGACCACCGTCTACATCAGCCAGGGGTGGCCCTGAACCGGGACATAGTCTGATTATCAATTGATTGAAATAACGATGAACAAGTTGTAAACCTCCCACTAATACAATTAAATTATTTACACATGTATGAGATCGCGAATGATCCCCAGGCATGCTCTGAATGATCATTGATCGTTTCGTAGTAGGAACTTACACTTTGACATCCTTGCTTTGCTTTTGTTTGACTTGGACGTTTAGACTTTGTTTGTTTGGACATTTCTATTTTAAAACACATCTGTTGAATAGATATTTGATTCTGCTAATTCTGGAATGGCTAAGCTAATTACACATGTACGGGGTCGCGAACGGTCCTTAGGCATGCTCTGAGATGGCGATATGTCGCCCACACAAACGATCCAGGGACCCACTCGAACGTGAACTTGGTATCGACAATACCAAGCCCCCTCCTCGGGCACACTTATTCGCCTCCATTAAGCACACAAACAATCCAGGAATTAACCCGAATGTGACCCTGGCGTTGATAATACCAAGCCCTCCCGGGCATACTTTATCTCCTCGAACGGCATCTGATCGCGAACGGTCACAATTCGCCTCGAACGACACTTGATCGCGAACGGTCACAATTCGCCTCGAATGGCACCTGATCGCGAACGGTCACAACTCTCCCCGAAAGGCACAGCTTACCTCACCTCAAATGGCTCGATCACGAACGGTCGTCATTTGAGGTCCGCCACCCGACCGTGAATGGTCACAATCAGCCTTGAATAGCACTCGATCGCGAACGGCGATACCCGCCGCAAACGGCATACGACCGTGAACGGTCCCATTCCATCCTTTCCCGCGAACGGCATCAACCGCGAACGGTCCCGATTCACCTCAAATGGCACACGATCTCAAACGATCGCCATTCGAGGTCATATGAAATTATCAAGTTCTTTACAGGTTATGGATAGGATATGAACATCCAACTTATGGCATTACAAAACACACCTTCCTATCGCAAGACATGTTTTGGGGGGCAAATGTTATCCCACTTTTTGGCAAAGCCGTGATACCAAAAGATTGATCGAAAACAAAAGACAGTTGGTCTCAGAGATTGGTTGTACTTCACTTCTCTATGGATATCGATGAATTTTGTTCGAGCCCGGATAGGCTACAATTGATAGCACATGACAAGCAAAGCCATAGAAGCTAGCACTTCAAATTTCAGGTTAATCGGAGTTCGTATGAACAAGATATGATCGATGCAATTTAGCCAAAGGGTGTTGTTCGTATCCATCAGAATGTGGAGGAGATGTCCATTTCGAACCAATGGGTTTCGAATCCATCAATGATTGCCTTGTTTGAATCCATTAGGCTCCACGCATTTCGAATCGATCGCATTCGA
The DNA here is from genome assembly GCA_030765085.1 of Allium cepa. NCBI lineage: Eukaryota > Viridiplantae > Streptophyta > Magnoliopsida > Asparagales > Amaryllidaceae > Allium > Allium cepa. The sequence continues at coordinate 209,091,119 of CM060940.1, read as the reverse complement.
ATCGATCAGCAGTGATATTGATCACTTCGAATCGATCGAGTTCGAATCGATCAGATGGAAATCCACTTAGCACGTTCGTATCCATGAAGACCAGAGTAGTTCAAATCCACCGGCATACCCTACTTCGAATCGATCGGTCTCGTGCCCAAGCGCTGCTTCGTATCGATCGTCCTCGCATCCATCAAGAGTGCCAGGTCATAACTTCGTATCCATGAAGTCTGCCCTGTTCGTATCCACTCTATTCGTCTCGATCCCCTTCGTATCGATCCATGATTCGAATCCATCGATGCGAACTGGGTCGTGGCACATGATAAGAACGAGGCAAAATTCATGGATGCGAAGCGGTCAATTCGGAGAAAAATAGGGTCGATGCGAGGAATGTGCACCACGTCACCAATGAACCACGTGACAAGGTCGATTCGAACGTGTCGGTTCGAACCGATGGGTTCGAACCAAACAGCCAACCGAAATATATCAACTCGAATCGATCATATCTCCTAAACCACGAGGCCAAATGCAATGAAATTTTCATAGTAGCTTCCATACAAGGTAAAGATTGTTTCTGCCAAGTTTCAGCTCGATTGGGTCATTTTTTGATGGATACGAAATCACTTCGTACCGATCTCAGATCGAGTCGAAACTTGGTGGGGTCGGTCGTGTGGGCCCACTCACGTGCCAGAAAATGTCTCCCAAAGTTTGAGCGAAATCTGGACCTCCTACGCCTATAAATAGCACCCTGAAGCCTTCAAAAAAGGGGGATCTTTTGGTGATTCAACGTCCAGACTCTGCCGGATTCAATTCACTACTTCATTATCGCTATTGTAATCAGATTTGAAAGCTATCATCAATTGTAATCTGCTGTAATCGATTGGAATCGTCAAGTGAATTAATAAAGACATAAGCTTCAGAGTGGACGTAGGCAAGATCGCCGAACCACTATAAATCCTGTGTTTGCGATTGTTATTTGTGAATTATTGTGATTGTTATTGCTTAGATCTGAGTTCCATATTGATTGTTGCTGATTTGTGTTTATAAACGGGTGCTTTCACGATATTGGGTGTTTGTGACCAATTTTGGCGCAAACACCTGTAACCAAACATTACCCGAGCCATCAACTAAATGACTTCGAGTCCAAACCCAAACTGCTTCGCGCAAAAGCCTAATTACTCCGAGAAAAACTCGAGACTACCATTCTATTCAAACCAAAACTTCACCAGAATTCCACAGTGCACCGTGCACATGTACGGTGCCTTCGACCATATCCGGTCAACACCACACTATCGAGCAAGATGGCTGCCATCCTCTCACCAGAATTCGATCATCACATCGATGTTACAAACTCAAAATCAAATTCGAGTTTAAAAACCCAAACCTAGAACAAGATACAGGAAACACCACCTCACCTGGAAATGCCTTATTCCCACATCTCTGGCCACCAGAGTGACAGCAACTCTGACCACACATTCGACAACTACCATGCTATCATCACCCAAAATCTTGTTGAACTCGATCAACTCCAAATGCCGTGGTGATTAATTAACCAAGCCTAGTTAAAAACTAGGGTTGCAAACTCAAAACCTCAACCACCACCTTCACCATGCTCTGATCTTCTTCCTACCAACTTTCCTATCATCTACGATCACTCCACTATCATCACTGAAAATCCCGACCTCTTTGATCATAGAGATCAACAGAAAATCACAGTTTACCATTTCCAGTACAAACAAAAACTGCACTTAACTCCTATTACTAAAAATTTTGATTTTAGTTTTAAAATTATGTTTTGGTTCAAGGATTCAATTTATGTTCCTGAATTTATTAATTCAAAAGTTTGAATTTTTACTTTATACAAATTTTGCTCTGTTGTTCCAGAGTCAATACAAACTTATTTCAATTTGAATAAATTTTAAACTTTACTTTATCATGTAACAAACAAGTTTCATTTGAATCTTAACTTTAAACAGAGTCGAGATTAAAAGGTTTGAATTTTTAAATCAAAACTGGAAAACTGAAAGGTATAGGCAGAGAGTACTCTAAAGAAAGCAACATGCATACCATACATGAATATATACACAGCAGATATCATTCAATACATTTCATTTCATATTAACTAGCATGCAACTAAATTTACATACTTAATTTTTTTTTTTAAACTAAAGTTACTCGCCAGAATTGAAGAAGGAAGACAGAGCCTTCATTTTGAAAAACAGCTTTTGATGATTTTTAAAACTTGAGTGCTGAAATGCCTTTGATTGAGTTAAAACTTGAATTGCTTGTTAGAAAATTTTAGTGCTTGATTTATAAACTGCATACACTTGATATTGCTTCATATTTCATTATGGAAATGTTACAGGCTTGCTCTTGAAAATGAGAAGGTTTGCTCTAGATTTGAAACAGTTACAGGGTTTTAGATTTGCATTATGATTTGATTTGTTTTTGAGATGGAAGGATTTCTGGTTCTGATTCTCAGATTTGTTTTAGATTTAATGAGTTTCAGCAGAGAAGTTTTCTTTAGTTTAGAAATGAAAATGAGAAAAAGAAAAAGATAAAGGAAGAAGGAAAATGCTTATATAAACTGGAATGATTTAAAAATAAAAATAAAAGAAAAAAACTAAATTTAATGACACTTGTCGTCTCCCTTAATTAGCTTGTTAACACATGTGCTTAGATTGATTTACTAACTTATATTTGTAATTTTACATGCAAAATAAATTTATAAATGTGAATAAAGATTTTATTAATTAATTTCCTAATAACTAAATACTTATTTTAATTTATATAAATAAGAATCCTTTTTAAGAAATAGAATAGAACAAACTATATTTATACAAAATCATTTATGTCATACTTCTAAATCCAAAATCTATATATATATATATATATATATATATATATATATATCAACTCTTTTGAAACCCAAATATAAATTTAATTCAATTTTGAAATACAATATAAAATCAATTTAAAAATCAATTATTATATATTTTTAAACAACCACCATTTCAATTTGAAAATAATATTCTACTTAAAATCTATATTTACACACACATATATATAACATTATTATTATTGTTTGAAAATAATACATTTATCAAATTAAAATAATTTATAAAAGAATCTTTATTAATAAATTACTTATATTATCAAGCTATATTTAAAAAGAAATAAACCAACCTTTTGTTGGTTAATTTAAATTTAAACTTAAGCTAGAATCATTTTAAACAATTTACTTTAACAATTTAAAACCATATAGTTATTTATTTAATAGCTTTGAAAAGATTTATGTTAAATTTAAATCAAAATTTCCAAATTACCAAAATATATATTAGATTTTGAAAACAAGATTTTATTTATTAAATTCAAACCAAGCTTTTCTATTTAGAATATGTATATATATATATATATATATATATATATATATATATTATAAATAGAAAACATTTTATTAGGTTTTTAAAAGATAAATTTCACCAATTAAATATTTATTTAATTAGATTATTAAATCAATTCAAATTTTATTAACGAAATTATCAAATCAATTTAATTTTTAATACAGGCTATTAAATTGATATTGCCTAAAATTTCGGGTCATCACAAGATATTTATATGAGTTCAAATCCGATCCCTACCCTAGGGAGTGCCGGAATCTTGCGAGAATACACTCTATTCCTTGCTCACTACCTCTTGAAAACTTAAGGACGACAAGAATAGATTTATTTTTGAGTTTGTTAATAGATCTATTTTGTGTGAACCATAAATAAGATTGTAATATGGATTTTGCCCATGAATTATACTGTTTTAGTTTTCTTATTCTTAGTTTTAATTCATTGTGTGATACAGAACAAACTCTGTAACAAACGAGACTTTTCGTTACCGAAAAACCGAAATGTTATGGGTTTTAAAAAGAATTTATGAAAAGAGAAGAGAAAAAGAGAGAAGATAGAAAATAGAGAGAAAAGAAAAATAGAAAATTTTAAAATAGAAAGAAAAGAGAAGAGAAAGAAAATAGAGGATAGAACAAAATTTTAAAATAGAACGGAACAGAAAGAAAACAGAACAACATCAGAATCTCACAATTCGCAGCGGAACAACATATAATAATAAATGAATAATCTTTAAATAAAGAACTATATCAGTTATTACATTTTATACTTTACATCATATCATCATCAGAGTGTACAACAACAAACAATGCAGCGGAAAAAGAAATACTATATAGTAGTAATACGCCATGCCATCCAGCTTGCCACCAGCAATTCCTGAGTATCCAGAATATCCTGATAAACCTTAACTCTTGACTGCCCGTGTGGAAATTGGTGGGCACCCAGAGTTTAGGAAGGAAAACAATAAACTCCGAGTCAGTCATGTGACTGGTGTGAGAACTCAAAACAGTTTATTTAACTTTAAAATCAAAATAGAGGAATATTTTTATTTCAATTCGCAATGCTTTTAAAAATGAGACTACCATAAGGCCTCCCGCACACACACACATGCAAACGCAGAATCGGAGGAGATTTCTCCTTATGATAGTCAAAGATGCTTGATACGCATTTAAAATAACATTTGATATTATTACTAGTGTATAGTGTAGGGAAAATCATTTCGAAAGTAGAATATAAATCTTAGCCAACATACGACCATTATCGTATGCCTACTATAGCTACCACCCAAACAGTGGTGACCACCATAAGTGAATGGCAGGTTCTACAACTAATACCGTACAAGTTTCGTATTGGGAATTGGATTTCCAACAAATGGTCAGGCCAAGGAACTTCCCATTGCCACATGAGAATGCCTCTGGAAAGACATCCCCGAGAACCAAACCGGAACTCTGCTAACACAAGGCCGGGTTACCCCAAACTGGGTAACTACTGACACGAGCACGCCATTCCCCGATCGTAAACGACCTTTCTCACGGGATCCCGAAAACCAACAACCACAAAGTAATAAATTCGTAGTAACCACATAGGTTAAATATCTGGGCTCCATACCATGATACCACCTCTATCCAGAAGGAAATGTACATACCCTAAAGGGTGCTACCCCTCATAACCTTGCCGCATCTTTCCTGTTTTGACCATTTCCGGGGTGCGAGGTTCGACGAAGTCACGTCCACAAAAACATACTTTATACAAAAGCCATGCTTTGGGTCATCAAATGATCAACACAATGATCACTAAGATAGACGATCAAATAAACGATCCTATCACAATAATCAACACAATGATCATTTCAGCATCACTCAGCATGTCACATTACCAAATTGGGAGTATATCGCTGATAACTTCAACTATATAACCTCTGAGCTCGTACGTCTCAGAGAAGGGTGTTAAGCTAAAAGAATAAATTCTCCGCCACCACAGAAATATATTTGAATGAAATCGGCTTTACGTCTCAATTTGTAATGTCAGACACACAATCCATACAAGTCTGTTCCGGGCTCGAACAGAACCGAAGGCACTTTCAAAGAAGTCCTTGCAATCCGAATAATTTCTAATCACGTTCGGATTTCCCATCACATATGGAGATCTCAATACCAGGGATCAGCCAGTGCAGAGACAATCAACAAGAAACGCTTTCGCTTTCGAAAATATCCGGTCTTCAACACCGATCTTCGAATGAAATTCATAACGACGTATCACATATTCGGAATGGGTTATACGACCCCAAGGTCCTTTCCCGGTTAACCCGAATAGTGAGCGCTTTTTTTTAAAAAATAAAAATAAAATTGGTGTGGCATCCAATTTCAAACAAATCACAATAAATACCTATTTAAAGGTAAATATTGATAGTCGGTTATTGAACTATCAATAGATATGCCAACATCACCAGATTCCAAATAATTTTCCAAATTATTTATTTCCCAAAAATATCTTTATAAGATATATAGTTTTCACACTTCAAAAATAAATCAACATTTATTTTCAAACAAATCCCCTTTTCATTTATAAATTCCATAAGGAATTTACATTCCCAAAATATTTATGAATATACGATTTCCGTTTAATTTTTAATATTCATTTTCAATTTATCTTCAAAAAGATAAATTCCAAATATTCACTTAATATTGGAAAAGCATTTCTATACTTATTAAAAATAAGTAATTCACAGATCTTTTTATTTTCTATACTTAGAAAATATTTAATATACTCTAATCGAAATTAAGTATATATTTCATTCCTTAAGGAAATCATTCACTTAAACATATTTATTTGGGCAAAAACGAATGTTGCTTAAAACATCATTACGACAACCCAAAAAAAATTACTAGTATAGGGATTCAAAATTAAAATAGATATATAAATCCCAATACTATGCAAAACATTTCCTTTCGGAAATCATTTACTATAACAACAGTGTTATAGTCCACCATTTCCGTTTATTTCCCGAAAACATCTATTTCAACAATAAATGTTGAAATCTATGGTTTCGAATCTCAACATCTTTTAAAACATCTTTAGATCGTTTTAATTCTATTTCAAACATCACATCCAAAATAATTTCTTTAACATATTATTCACTATTCAAAAACGTGAATACACTTGTTAATAAATTTCATCACTTCTATTCATTTTATTTTAAAGAATTATTCACTGTCTAAAACATGAATATAATTCCATAAATAAATTACAACAATTCACTTATCAAAATAAGTCGTTGCGGATTTATAAAACAACGTTTATAAATTCTATTTCTATTTATTTTATATCAACTCCTTTTTATAAATTCCTTTATTAACCTATCTTAATTCATATCACAATGATATATTAAAAATTCATATTATAAGTCAAATACTTATAATTTATTTATTTACAAAATCATTCCTTCAAACTTCCCAAATCTATAAATCTTATAATTTCTAAGATTCATTTATTCATCCACATCTATTTCCTAAATAACTTTATAAATTTTATTTATAAAATTCTATTTAGAACTTCACCGTTATAATTCTATAAGTTTCATTCATTAGTGAAATTCATTCACAATTCTTTCTAATACTTATAAAAGCTCGTTTTATAATTCCAATATTTTTAATTTATAAATATCAATTTGTAAATCTTTTAATATAAAACAATTTATATTACTATTTTAAAACGTCTTTCAGCTCCTTATAATTTCATCATTTTAATTTATAAAATAATCAAATTTCATAAATTCTATAGATTTCATTCCTTTATGAAATTCATTTACAAATCATTCTATCACCTATAAAAGCTCGTTTAATAATTCAAGATATTCTAAATTTATAAATATCAACTTATAAATCTTTTAATATAAATCAATTTATATTATTACTTTAAACATCTTTAAACTCTTTTATAATTTCATCAATCTGATTTATAAAATAAAAATTTTATAAATCCTATTTTTAAACTTCTTATAATAAATTCAGAATTCCCAGTTCAAACTATTTTCTAAAATCACTAATCCCATATTTTCAAAAATTAACTTTTAACTGTATTTCTCAAAAATCATAATTTTTATAATATTAAAATTATAACGTTTATTTATTTAAGATGAATCAATTCCAATATTTTTATAAACGTATACTTTCAAAAATTATTTTAGAAATCAAAATCTTTATTTTTTTTAAACTTCAAAAATTGGATCCGATGATGCAACACATCAATAGTCAATCACAACTTTCAAATATCATATATCATCCATGATAACAATCAAATATCACAATATATGAAATCAAATAAATATTTGTGAGGAATCCAGTTGGATCCCTCCAACCCGTTTCCCTGCATCCACAGACATTAGCACAATACTATTCCGTTTCTAGACGGAATATCGCGGTACATGGGATGTTATAAATATATATCCGCTTACTAACGGCTCAGTAGGGTCTCATCCGCTAAAAGAAAATGCGGGAAATCAATCAACTGCAATATATACATATGCCAATATATATATATTGCTATATATAATATAATACCAATTCCACTTCGAGGTGGAATATCGCGGTATATGTGTGTAACAAATAACCTCCGCTTACTAACGGCGTATAGGGTCTATTCACATCCAATATATATATAACAATCATCATTCAATCATTCAATCAACACAGTCAATTAATTTTAAATCTAACTATTTAAAATTTAAATAAACAATAAAATTCCTTTTGAGTGAGAAGTTCTCACCTTTGCTTTTTATTAGCAATCCATTTCCATCTTGACTCGATTTTTCTTGATTTATACCTTGTATAAATATTTACACAATTTGTTAATATTCGAATCAAATTAAATAACAAATTTCCGTTTTTAATCGTTTAATAAATTAATAGTTTTATTTAAACAAATTTCTTATTTATATATCCTTTTGTGACCACATTATAAGGTTTTATTAATTATTGGAAAAATCGAGCAATTCAATTGCCGTTAAATAAATTTAATTTTCCAATGATTCAATTTTTTAAACCAATTTCTTTTAATAATTTGTTTAACTTAAGATTTAAATTAAAACTAAATTTCCTTTAATAGATTTAATTAACTTATCCTTAAATTAATTTATTTATCCAATAAATCAAATTCCTTTTAACAAATTTCAAAACTAAATTCCTTTGGTAACTAAAATCAAATGAATAAGTTAAATTAATTGTCCACCATAATTTATTACTTTAAAATAAATCTAGTAGATTACAATCTATTTGTACACTTATTTTATTTTCTTTTTCTTCCTCTATATCTATACTACTTTCAGTCATTATCTGATAAGTGAGATAATATACCTTCTGCTTTATATATAGCGGAATGTTTTAAAACAAAACTGTATTATACCCTGCTGCTAATTACTGATAAATGGTAATAATCAATAATTATTTTTCAAGCTTAAACTTATTTTAAACATAAAAAAAAATGTTTTCAAAATTTAAAAAATTACCTAAACACGAAAAAGAAACACGGTGCTTCCCCGACCGACCACACCCTGCGGCCCTCGCCTCTTCGAAGCCACCCAGCGCACGCCACCTAACCGCGAATCCCCTCCAACCTCCAAGCGCCGCCGCACCACGTGACTCAGGCCCGCCTCACGAACCCCAAAATCAAACGACGACGCCGCCAACCCCTAGCCACTGCCGCCCTAAATCCACTGTAAATAGAGTCGAACTCGATTGCCTCCACCCGCGACATCGGCTACCCTGACGTGCGATGAACTCGCAATGACCCCCAACTCTCGGTTATCCATCGAACCCCAAATCGTATGCTCGAACGCCCCTTATTTCACCTGCGCCTTGCTCTCTCCAGCTCGAGCCTCCAGGGCACTCGCGATCTGATTTTCGAACGAATGAGGCATCTTGATTTTTTTTTTCTTTTAACTGCTCGGCAGCCATTCCCTTTTTTTTTCTTTTAACTTTTGAATACTGGAAAGGAACAGAGGAGTATTAAAATATAAAGGAGCATGATGTACACGATCTCTGGCGTGATACTAGGCGTATTTTTAGGCGTAAATTATGGAAGAAAACAACCGATGTGACCAAATTTTAAATTTACATTGAATCCGGTTTAATTTCGACGCGTTTTCTCGCCGTGTAATCACATATCAATTCCGAAAAATACGAAATTTGAAATCCGGCAATAATTCAATATTACGGACCCAATGGAACTGGTTTCGTCGAATTCCGAGACTGTGCCTCGGACGGCTATTTTAAATATCGATTCAAACGATATAAATTTCAAAACTGTTCAATTCACTTTCAATTTCAATTCTGAAGCTTCTATTATCTTCAATATTATCAATATGAATTTTACAAGCCTTTGAAATAATTTTAATTGGCTTAAAATTGAAGATTCAAATTTTTATTCAACTTTCAATAGATTAAATTCTATAATTTAATCGCTAAATTTATTCTGATAATATGAAATTCAAATCAAATCATCATTCAAATATTTAAATTTAATCAAATATTTTAAATTTAAATTATTCAAAATTCTGGGTCGTTACAATCTTCCCTCCTTAAAAGAATTTCGTCCCGAAATTACAAGTTAAGAAGAATGCCCTTATCCCGTCTATCATTTTTCACAATCCTAATAGTTTTATCATCTTACTAGCCTAAATCTTTTTACTAGAGTTTCATTATCATTTCAACTAACTTTCCAACTTCAATTATAAGTTCCAAACACATTGTTCTCCTTACAATTCAAATTTAAATTCAAATTTCAAACTTTCAAAATTTCTCAAAATTTCTCAAACACCCTAAATTTTCGAAAAATTTCGCCAGCGTCTCCTTTGCGCGGCTAGCTCGGTACGACTACAAAATCGCACCACGGCCCCTCAGAATCAAAAAGAAAAGAGAAAAGCCAAGTGGCTAGAGAAGAAAGTCATCAAATCTCATACTGAAATTGAAATACGTACCATTTTGTCGAGCAATTCAATTTTAACTTTGAAATCAAAATCTCAATTCCTTTATATACCTGTATAACCTGCTAACAGTAGTATCCATTTCCAAATACAATATTCAAACCAATTTGCCGATTCTATTGCAAAATTTCGATATATGTTTCTTATATAACTTTACTTCACTATTGAAGTTATACATCCATTCTCATTCAAATTTTCATTTCAATTTCATTCACAATTTAAATTTCATTCGAATTCAATTCACAATTTGAAATTCCATTCGAATTTAATTCTCAATTCTAAATATTGAATTCTATCGATTTACTTTCATTTACTAATTCATTTTACTACTTTAAATTAGTTTTATTCACTAATTCATTTCAATATTTCAATTCATCTCGAATTTACTTAATTACTCAATTCAATTTTTATTGCTTACGACCAATTCACATACCATCTTTATTCAATTTTACTCACATTCCATATTCTAGTGATAATAATTCTATATTATCACTTCTAACAATCATGCAACCATATACTATAATAATCCATAGAAAATCATTTCTTTTCTATACAAAATAGTTTTGGGCAAAATTATCTTATTTACCCGTTTCAAAACAATTTTATATTCACTAACATATACGCGCTCATATCTATTATTACACTCAAACTCATTCTAGAGTACTGCTGACTCTATCTCTAACGAGTAATACCCAACAGAACCATGGTTGTCGCTTAACCATAGGCTCTGATACCAAATGTAACAAACGAGACTTTTCGTTGCCGAAAAACCGAAATGTTATGGGTTTTAAAAAGAATTTATGAAAAGAGAAGAGAAAAAGAGAGAAGATAGAAAATAGAGAGAAAAGAAAAATAGAAAATTTTAAAATAGAAAGAAAAGAGAAGAGAAAGAAAATAGAGGATAGAACAAAATTTTAAAATAGAACGAAACAGAAAGAAAACAGAACAACATCAGAATCTCACAATTCGCAGCGGAACAACATATAATAATAAATGAATAATCTTTAAATAAAGAACTATATCAGTTATTACATTTTATACTTTACATCATATCATCATCAGAGTGTACAACAACAAACAATGCAGCGGAAAAAGAAATACTATATAGTAGTAATACGCCATGCCATCCAGCTTGCCACCAGCAATTCCTGAGTATCCAGAATATCCTGATAAACCTTAACTCTTGACTGCCCGTGTGGAAATTGGTGGGCACCCAGAGTTTAGGAAGGAAAACAATAAACTCCGAGTCAGTCATGTGACTGGTGTGAGAACTCAAAACAGTTTATTTAACTTTAAAATCAAAATAGAGGAATATTTTTATTTCAATTCGCAATGCTTTTAAAAATGAGACTACCATAAGGCCTCCCGCACACACACACATGCAAACGCAGAATCGGAGGAGATTTCTCCTTATGATAGTCAAAGATGCTTGATACGCATTTAAAATAACATTTGATATTATTACTAGTGTATAGTGTAGGGAAAATCATTTCGAAAGTAGAATATAAATCTTAGCCAACATACGACCATTATCGTATGCCTACTATAGCTACCACCCAAACAGTGGTGACCACCATAAGTGAATGGCAGGTTCTACAACTAATACCGTACAAGTTTCGTATTGGGAATTGGATTTCCAACAAATGGTCAGGCCAAGGAACTTCCCATTGCCACATGAGAATGCCTCTGGAAAGACATCCCCGAGAACCAAACCGGAACTCTGTCAACACAAGGCCGTATTACCCCTTTCCTGTTTTGACCATTTCCGGGGTGTGAGGTTCGACGAAGTCACGTCCACAAAAACATACTTTATACAAAAGCCATGCTTTGGGTCAACAAATGATCAACACAATGATCACTAAGATAGACGATCAAATAAACGATCCTATCACAATAATCAACACAATGATCATTTCAGCATCACTCAGCATGTCACATTACCAAATTGGGAGTATATCGCTGATAACTTCAACTATATAACCTCTGAGCTCGTACGTCTCAGAGAAGGGTGTTAAGCTAAAAGAATAAATTCTCCGCCACCACAGAAATATATTTGAATGAAATCGGCTTTACGTCTCAATTTGTAATGTCAGACACACAATCCATACAAGTCTGTTCCGGGCTCGAACAGAACCGAAGGCACTTTCAAAGAAGTCCTTGCAATCCGAATAATTTCTAATCACGTTCGGATTTCCCATCACATATGGAGATCTCAATACCAGCGATCAGCCAGTGCAGAGACAATCAACAAGAAACCGTTTCGCTTTCGAAAATATCCGGTCTTCAACACCGATCTTCGAATGAAATTCATAACGACGTATCACATATTCGGAATGGGTTATACGACCCCAAGGTCCTTTCCCGGTTAACCCGAGTAGTGAGCGCTTTTTTTTTAAAAAAAAAAAAAAATTGGTGTGGCATCCAATTTCAAACAAATCACAACAAATACCTATTTAAAGGTAAATATTGATAGTCGGTTATTGAACTATCAATAGATATGCCAACATCACCAGATTCCAAATAATTTTCCAAATTATTTATTTCCCAAAAATATCTTTATAAGATATATAGTTTTCACACTTCAAAAATAAATCAACATTTATTTTCAAACAAATCCCCTTTTCATTTATAAATTCCATAAGGAATTTACATTCCCAAAATATTTATGAATATACGATTTCCATTTAATTTTTAATATTCATTTTCAATTTATCTTCAAAAAGATAAATTCCAAATATTCACTTAATATTGGAAAAGCATTTCTATACTTATTAAAAATAAGTAATTCACAGATCTTTTTATTTTCTATACTTAGAAAATATTTAATATACTCTAATCGAAATTAAGTATATATTTCATTCCTTAAGGAAATCATTCACTTAAACATATTTATTTAGGCAAAAACGAATGTTGCGTAAAACATCGTTACGACAACCCAAAAAAAATTACTAGTATAGGGATTCAAAATTAAAATAGATATATAAATCCCAATACTATGCAAAACATTTCCTTTCGGAAATCATTTACTATAACAACAGTGTTATAGTCCACCATTTCCTTTTATTTCCCGAAAACATCTATTTCAACAATAAATGTTGAAATCTATGGTTTCGAATCTCAACATCTTTTAAAACATCTTTAGATCGTTTTAATTCTATTTCAAACATCACATCCAAAATAATTTCTTTAACATATTATTCACTATTCAAAAACGTGAATACACTTGTTAATAAATTTCATCACTTCTATTCATTTTATTTTAAAGAATTATTCACTGTCTAAAACATGAATATAATTCTATAAATAAATTACAACAATTCACTTATCAAAATAAGTCGTTGCGGATTTATAAAACAACGTTTATAAATTCTATTTCTATTTATTTTATATCAACTCCTTTTTATAAATTCCTTTATTAACCTATCTTAATTCATATCACAATGATATATTAAAAATTCATATTATAAGTCAAATACTTATAATTTATTTATTTACAAAATCATTCCTTCAAACTTCCCAAATCTATAAATTTTATAATTTCTAAGATTCATTTATTCATCCACATCTATTTCCAAAATAACTTTATAAATTTTATTTATAAAATTCTATTTAGAACTTCACCGTTATAATTCTATAAGTTTCATTCATTAGTGAAATTCATTCACAATTCTTTCTAATACTTATAAAAGCTCGTTTTATAATTCCAATATTTTTAATTTATAAATATCAATTTATAAATCTTTTAATATAAAACAATTTATATTACTATTTTAAAACGTCTTTCAGCTCCTTATAATTTCATCATTTTAATTTATAAAATAATCAAATTTCATAAATTCTATAGATTTCATTCCTTTATGAAATTCATTTACAAATCATTCTATCACCTATAAAAGCTCGTTTAATAATTCAAGATATTCTAAATTTATAAATATCAACTTATAAATCTTTTAATATAAATCAATTTATATTATTACTTTAAACATCTTTAAACTCTTTTATAATTTCATCAATCTGATTTATAAAATAAAAATTTTATAAATCCTATTTTTAAACTTCTTATAATAAATTCAGAATTCCCAGTTCAAACTATTTTATAAAATCACTAATCCCATATTTTCAAAAATTAACTTTTAACTGTATTTCTCGAAAATCATAATTTTTATAATATTAAAATTATAACGTTTATTTATTTAAGATGAATCAATTCCAATATTTTTATAAACGTATACTTTCAAAAATTATTTTAGAAATCAAAATCGTTATTTTTTTTAAACTTCAAAAATTGGATCCGATGATGCAACACATCAATAGTCAATCACAACTTTCAAATATCATATATCATCCATGATAACAATCAAATATCACAATATATGAAATCAAATAAATATTTGTGAGGAATCCAGTTGGATCCCTCCAACCTGTTTCCCTGCATCCACAAACATTAGCACAATACCATTCCGTTTCTAGACGGAATATCGCGGTACATGGGATTTTATAAATATATATCCGCTTACTAACGGCGCAATAGGGTCTCATCCGCTAAAAGAAAATGCGGGAAATCAATCAACTGCAATATATACATATGCCAATATATATATATATTGCTATATATAATATAATACCAATTCCACTTCGAGGTGGAATATCGCGGTATATGTGTGTAATAAATAACCTCCGCTTACTAACGGCGTATAGGGTCTATTCACATCCAATATATATATAACAATCATCATTCAGTCATTCAATCAACACAGTCAATTAATTTTAAATCTAACTATTTAAAATTTAAATAAACAATAAAATTCCTTTTGAGTGAGAAGTTCTCACCTTTGCTTTTTATTAGCAATCCATTTCCATCTTGACTCGATTTTTCTTGATTTATACCTTGTATAAATATTTACACAATTTGTTAATATTCGAATCAAATTAAATAACAAATTTCCGTTTTTAATCGTTTAATAAATTAATAGTTTTATTTAAACAAATTTCTTATTTAAATATCCTTTTGTGACCACATTATAAGGTTTTATTAATTATTGGAAAAATCGAGCAATTCAATTGCCGTTAAATAAATTTAATTTTCCAATGATTCAATTTTTTAAACCAATTTCTTTTAATAATTTGTTTAACTTAAGATTTAAATTAAAACTAAATTTCCTTTAATAGATTTAATTAACTTATCCTTAAATTAATTAATTTATCCAATAAATCAAATTCCTTTTAACAAATTTCAAAACTAAATTCCTTTGGTAACTAAAATCAAATGAATAAGTTAAATTAATTATCCACCATAATTTATTACTTTAAAATAAATCTAGTAGATTACAATCTATTTGTACACTTATTTTATTTTCTTTTTCTTCCTCTATATCTATACTACTTTCAGTCATTATCTGATAAGTGAGATAATATACCTTCTGCTTTATATATAGCGGAATGTTTTAAAACAAAACTGTATTATACCCTGCTGCTAATTACTGATAAATGGTAATAATCGATAATTATTTTTCAAGCTTAAACTTGTTTTAAACATAAAAAAAATGTTTTCAAAATTTAAAAAATTACCTAAACATGAAAAAGAAACACGGTGCTTCCCCGACCGACCACACCCTGCGGCCCTCGCCTCTTCGAAGCCACCCAGTGCACGCCACCTAACCACGAATACCCTCCAACCTCCAAGCGCCGCCGCACCACGTGACTCAGGCCCGCCTCACGAACCCCAAAATCAAACGACGACGCTGCCAACCCCTAGCCGCCGCCGCCCTAAATCCACTGTAAATAGAGTCGAACTCGATTGCCTCCACCCGCGACATCGGCTACCCTGACGCGCGATGAACTCGCAATGACCCCCAACTCTCGGTTATCCATCGAACCCCAAATCGTATGCTCGAACGCCCCTTATTTCACCTGCGCCTTGCTCTCTCCAGCTCGAGCCTCCAGGGCACTCGCGATCTGATTTTCGAACGAATGAGGCATCTTGATTTTTTTTTCTTTTAACTGCTCGGCAGCCATTCCCTTTTTTTTCTTTTAACTTTTGAATACTGGAAAGGAACAGAGGAGTATTAAAATCTAAAGGAGCATAATGTACACGATCTCTGGCGTGATACTAGGCGTATTTTTAGGCGTAAATTATGGAAGAAAACAACCGATGTGACCAAATTTTAAATTTACATTGAATCCGGTTTAATTTCGACGCATTTT
Organism: Allium cepa; assembly: GCA_030765085.1. NCBI lineage: Eukaryota > Viridiplantae > Streptophyta > Magnoliopsida > Asparagales > Amaryllidaceae > Allium > Allium cepa. The sequence continues at coordinate 209,074,553 of CM060940.1, read as the reverse complement.
CTCGCCGTGTAATCACATATCAATTCCGAAAAATACGAAATTTGAAATCCGGCAATAATTCAATATTACGGACCCAATGGAACTGGTTTCGTCGAATTCCGAGACTGTGCCTCGGACGGCTATTTTAAATATCGATTCAAATGATATAAATTTCAAAACTGTTCAATTCACTTTCAATTTCAATTCTGAAGCTTCTATTATCTTCAATATTTCAATATGAATTTTACAAGCCTTTGAAATAATTTTAATTGGCTTAAAATTGAAGATTCAAATTTTTATTCAACTTTCAATAGATTAAATTCTATAATTTAATCGCTAAATTTATTCTGATAATATGAAATTCAAATCAAATCATCATTCAAATATTTAAATTTAATCAAATATTTTAAATTTAAATTATTCAAAATTCTGGGTCGTTACAAACTCCTTTCGAGCAGCCTGGTTTTCAAAGATATTTTGAGTAAATATGTCAAGTTAAGAAGAGATTTTCCTGAAAAATCTTCACTTCTCTAAACATCAAAGTTGGCAAGATATTGTTTTCTTAGAGATTTACATGCAGTACCCTCGATTTCACTTTAAAATTTTAGGTGAAGAAAAGGAAAAGTTACTTAGGTAAATTTGAACTTATCATACAAAACTGATACGCGGTCGCGATAGTCCTCCAATTGGGGAATGAGACTATAGCGGATTTCCCCCTGTTTTTACTCTTGAAGTAAGCAAGGATCCTTTCAAGGCGTCACTCACTTTATCGGCTAAATATTTTGAGAAGGTTAAAAATGTTGTTTCAAAACTATGAATATTATAAGATATAGTTTTGATTATGACCTATCTTTGGTAGGAGAGTTATGTAATTTTAACTTTGTTCACTTTATGTTGTTACCCTTGTTGGCATAATGAAAGAAATGGTTTTTCATATGCTAATTCTTATTTTTGCTTACTTTGAATAGGAAGAACATTTAACAATGTGGCTGCCCTTACAGACTCTCATTCTCAACTGATTGATTTGAAGAATAGGTTTGCTGCCAATTCCGAACAATGGAGTTCTTCTAAAGATGCCTCTACAATCAAACTCCCAAATAATTCGAAAGTGTAGGAATGGCATAGGAAGTTCCTACTTCAAAGAGTGATTGTTGGAGGTTTTAAAGAACATATCACTGGCTTGGAAACAAAATCCAAGAAAAAGGATGAAATAATTTCAGGCGTAAAGCAACAAATTAAGTCTGATCCTTCAATTGATTTCGATAATGAGATGGCTAAGCTTTATCAACGAATAAGAAACCCGAAAAAAGAGCTATCAGATAGTCAAGATCATTGTAAATCTTTAGAACGCATTGTTTGATAAAGCATTCCGAATCTTAACCCACTGATTGCTCCTGCCACTCCTAATGTTGGAAGGACAACAAGATCTCGCTTCCTAGTAATCTGTTAATATCCTTCTATGATAAACCCTCCTCCAGGTTTGAATGAAAAAGTAGCCGGATAACGGTGTAGGAAGGTTAAATTAAAAATCATGCAACACATGAATAAGAAATAGGAAGAAAAGACATCTCAACACTTCATGAATTATGAGGGCAAGGTTGAAAAACTTGAGCGTGGGAAATATTTCCTCAAAAAGCAAATTGCTGAGATAGAATGTCAAAACAAGACCATTAAGAGATCCAATAAAGCTTACAACTGCGCCTTGAACACTCACATCGAGTCTATTGATGTTGCCAATACACAAGACGAAGGAGAAGAAGCTTAAGGGAGTTCTTTGCGAAGCTATTCGTCATATTGTTGATCCCTTAATTTCTAAGAATTTAGATGAGATAGCAGGGATCTTTGAGCCACAAAATATTTTAAGCTTTTTGTACTTGTATCTTGAAACATTGTATAACATATTTTGTAAATGATTTTGTAAATTGAATAGATGTTACCTCGTTTTTAATTCTGAACCAAATTCCTATTGTTTTTCTTGAACCTACACTTTAGCTGTTCTGTAAATTCAGCAACATTTAATTAGCCGAGAACATTCTCCAGAGATCTCATTTAGTAGAATCCTCAGAGAAGTCCAGAAATCATCATTTGGAAATAATAGGATAAGTCTTTGATCTTGTGCCACTCTTCGGGCTTTAAATATTTGATTTCTTTGTTTTGCACCATGCATTGGGCTTTGGATGTCTCATTCCTATGATTTGTGCCGCCTTCTAGGCGTTGGATGTTTTAATACTTCATTCTATGCCACTCCTCGGGCTTTGATTTATGCCACTATTTAGGCTAAGGATGTTGTTAATCCATTAATTTGACCCCTTACCACCATCTGAGGTGATGCATCAAGTCATTCGGTACATTTGGTTAGCTTTGATCAAGCAAGACCAAAGAAATACCCAACCTCCCTCTAGGAGGCACTTTAAGTAGGCCTTATCGGTGGGAATGAAGGTTGGTTCGATGTTTTGACCTGACCATCGTAGGCGGGGACCAAAGGCTTATTCCGTTCTCCCTCTAAAAGGTGCTTCAAACAGGTCTTATAGGCAGGAGTGAAGACTGGTCAGTGCTTTGACCCAGCCGTCTTAGGCAGGGACTAAAGGCTTACTCCGTCCTCCCGCTAGGAGGTGCCTTGACCTGGCCACATAGGCGTGATCAAGGGGTTGCAGATGCTTTAGCCTGGCCATTTCTGGCGTGGCTAAAGGCTTACTCTAACCGCCCTCTAGGAAGTGCTTTGATCTGGTCATCTTGGCACGATCAATGGCTTTCTTCCTTTTTAGGTGGTTTTCAAATTTGAGAAGAATCTTACTCCCATCCATGTAGATTTACTTATTCGAATGGCCTTTATTATTGAATTCATTTAAGATATTCTTACAAAGCTATTGAGCTTGCACTATCTAAAGAGGCTAATAATCATTCCTTTTAGTTTCTTGCACTGATTGTTATTGTGTCCATTGGTTGTATGGTAGTAACAGTATGACCCTCCAAGATTCCTTTCAAAATTAGGCCTTTTATTTTGTTATGGCCAATAATTGAGTTCACTCTTGGTCAGGAAATAGATATTTTCCAATGATGTAATGAATTTTCAATCTTTTGGAAGCTTCGATTTGAAGGTCATCTGCCTTGACTTGTATTTAACCCGTTCGCTGCTTGGTTAAGGCGCTTTTTTTTCAATAACCGGCTTCCTTTTTAAAGCTCTTCGAACTTCATTTGGTGTTAATGAGCCACCCGTGATCGTATGCCATTTTCTAGTAAATATATAGTAATCAGCCCTCGTCTCTTCTTCAAATATGGTTCCTTTAGCACAAAAATGGATGGCTTTCTTCATTTCTACAAACAGATTGTCCTTCTTGGTGCACTCTCCTCCTAATGCAAAAATCGGTGTAGGGTCAATGTAAAATGGATTAATACTCCAATTGTCTGGATCATACAAGTTTACTTGTTTCTTATTATTTATGATTTGCAGTGCCTTGAATCTGAGTACTTGCTCTTCGTAATGTCGAGGGTCACTACTGAGTTGAAAAGTGGAACTAGTTATCCGAGGTTCAAAGGACCCTTGTTCTGATCTTTTGACACAGTTATTCATCATAATAACTAAAGATAGACTTGGTATGGTAAGATAACAAGGGATAACGAATAGTAGTTTTGGAAAAGTAGTCGAAGGTTCGAGCCCTCCTTTTAACATCAAAAATGTTAAACCACAATATGATCTAACACCCCAAAATGTGGAGATGAGAAGGTGCTCAAGTAGAGGTTTTAGTGAAGCTTGGTGATCCAATATTTTCTTATATGTGACCCTATCACAGGTATTAAAGTCAGTCATGTTTGAAGAAGCAATCAATCTTTATTTCTTATGCATAAATTACACAAATTACAAGTCACTAAGATCCCCTAAATTTACTTAGTGTTTAAGAGAACTTGATTACAAGAAGTGATTTGGGGAAAGAAAACTTGATTAAAATGTGGGCCCCCAGGGTCGTATTTATGGATGCGGGTCCAGGCCCTTCCGCCTCCATGGTGCTGTAATGATTGGTGTCGACATTGTCGAAAGGAGCTTGGCGTAGGTGTTAAAGCGGCTTTATGAGTCTTATATAATGCTTTCACCTTGCTTGAATTGACCTCTTCGTCACTGTTGACAACAAAGTATTTGTGGATGTTGACTTAATACCCTATCAATACCGCTTGTTTGAATGCTTTCGATATTGTTGGAAGGGAGTTGATATGGTATGATGCTGCTGGAAAGTAGGCGAAGGCATGTTGAATCCCTTCATCGTTGTTGAGCTTTGGTGTAGCCATGGAATGGTACTTATTTGAATTGATGCGGAGGAGTATGAAGATGCGACACTTGTGGAAGGCGGCGGCAATATGCATGCGGAGGGAAGATGTACAAGTGGAGGAAAGTATGCCGAAGGAGGATGCTACAGTGGTGGACCGAGCAACACTTGCGGCAGCAATAAGATTGTGGAAGAACAACGCTTACGGTAGGAAGATCTTCAACGGAAGGAGGCAATAGTTGTGGTAGGACGATTCCTATAGAAGGGTAAGGCTTGTGGAATGACTTTATTTGCGATGGCATCACTGTTTCTTCATTGTTGATGGCGTAACACTTCCATTCGCCACTCTTTGGCGACAATGGGATTGAGTTGATTTTTGTAGTAATAAGTATCTGAACCATATCTTAAATGATGAAACATTCTATTTGTGTATTTAATATTTTGGAAATTAGGGACACGTCCCTAATTTTCAAAATTAATGTAAGTTTTCCCCATTCAAATTCGACAATATAAATTTGATCCCTATAATTTATACTGTACCACCCAAACAACTATATGTTATAATGAGAAGTTAATTTGCAATATTTGAAACAATAGATTTATCGAATTTCAATTTCATTTTCACCATTAAATCATAAATTAATTATTTTTCTATTAAGATTCATCTATAATATGTTTTGACAAAAAAAAATATTTTCAGGGGCAAACATTTGCTATGATGCATGGAAAATACTTGCCGTAAATATGCAAATATTTGTCGTGTTGCTTAGAAAATATTTGTCATGTCGCGTGGCAACCACTGAAGAAAATCTTTTTTGTTGCCTAGCAAATTTACAAATATTTGTCATGTTGGCTGACAAATATCTTAGTCATGTTGCATGACAAATATGCAAATATTTGCCATATTGCCTAGAAAATATTTGCCAAGTTGCATGGCAACTGTTGAAAATAAAAAAAAATGTTGCCAGGCAAATTTGAAAATATTTGCCATGTTTTTTGGCCTGACAAATATTTGGTGCTGAAAATTAAAAAAAATTGTCATAACATATTATATGAATCTTCATAAAAAGATAATAACATTTGCGATTTATTGGCAAAAAACAAAAGTAAAATCTGATAAACCGACTGAAATATATCACGTTTTTGATACTACAACTTAAATTGTTCATGACAAGGAATTTTTGGCCGAGTGGTACGGTATAAATTACAGGGACTAAAATTATAATGCTGAATTCGGAGGGATGTGCGTCCAATTTTTTTGTAAAGAGGGATGTGAGCCAAAATTTATCTTTAATATTTTTGACATTTATTTATAGATATTTAAAGGTTAGAGGACATGATTAGTACACCAACTGTTTACTGTACTCCGTGTTAGATGATGCATTCATCGTTGATCAATTATCTGTATGAAATTTCGAACTAGCAGTTAGCAAATATAAATTTTGTTTTGATTTATATGTTTAATCTTAAAACAAATGCTAATAAGTCTTATAGGCAAAAGTTGTTATTTATCATGAATGTACAAAAATACAGAAAAAGAAAATTAGATATTATAATAAATAATGATATTTAGTAAATTTCACATAATTGGGCTTTTTAATGGTGTCGGCTTCTATCTGAGCCCAATCTGATTTCGCATCAGTTTTATCGGTATGGATTGGATGCCAATACCCAAACCCGGATTGAGCCTGATTATTGTTTGCTTTGAGTACTGTTTAGTCATTCTCGTATCCCATGTGATTATTGTTCTACTTCTACATTTGCAGCAACCTTGTGTTCATTTTAGACATAAACATCACGAATAATATTAGAGTTGGGATCACTTCTAGCAACAAGAAAAAACAAAGGCCATGGCAACAATCTCATTACATTTCAAACATGGTAGTCTCATGATTGTTATAATCAGTTCTAGTTACACTTGGCACATGCAGCAGTAAACCTCTACCCATGAAAATGTAAACGACTTTATATTTTGCTTTATAAGTGGCTTCTATCAATTTTAAAACGAAGAACAGTCTTTAGTATTTTATATATAATAAATACTTGAGTCCAAAGAATATTTGTCATATCAAGATTTATAATAAGTTATTACTTTGTGTCATTACTACAGATGCAATTGTTTTGCAATATTTTGTTCATGCATTGGTCATATATGAAGCTTCTGGCGTATCATTATTTTATAAAAGACATGCACAACATCATAAATTTTTAAACGTGTAATATAATTTGGCATGTTGGGTACCCAGGCATTTACCCGAATCACACATCATCCATTGACTAGTCTACACACAACTCATTAAATGTCGAAAGTGTATAAATTATTTGTCAGTATCATAGATGGAGTTGTAGTGACAAACAACATACTCAACATTGATAGCAATATGATATCAGTGTGAAATAAATAATATGATGCTATTTCCCCCTTAAATTAATAGCAAAGACAAGGTAAATTTTTGTAATTTTGTTTTTTGGATTATTAATAAGCATGAGACGATTCAATAACTGTTGTTACATTGGGCCACAAACAAACGACAACAATATAAAAAATATGACATCCATATTAGAAGCTTTTCAACTTCTGTTCTTTTGGGAATGTGCCTTTTCCAAATTGTAGAACAAAGTACCATCATAAATAGACCTTATTACTTCCTTTTGCAGCAGTCCATCCTTGTCTTTTGCTAATGAGTACAACAATTTCCACTCCGCTGATGCTGCTTGCCTATTCAGTTGTAACATTCATTAATTTAACGAGGTTAACTAGAATGTTATCAATGAGCGTGTGTGTGTATATATACATGTATATTAGGTTTTGCAACTTTCAAGTTTAAAAAGAAAATTAGCAGCATTAAGATAAGAACTCACGATCCTGCAAAATCATTAGCTTGTTTATTTGACTTGAGCATCTCATTTACTTCATCTTCACTCAGCGCATTTGGATTTGTATGTGCATGCTTTTTAAAGATCTCTTCAAATTTGGCTTCAACAAACCTATATAATCGTGTTACAAAACATCAAATTGAGGTCCATGATAAAGTAAAACACTGACTAATATAATATTCATTTCATGATGTCCAAACATACACTATTTTTCCCCCTTTTTAGTCAAAATGAATGTTTGAAATTCCAGTATTAGTTTTCAAAAATACTAGATAACATTAGAGGTGCATCCTGATACTGAATATGAGAAAATTTATTTTTCACCTATTTTTCCTTGTTCTTGTTTTCAATATTTTGCTAGAGATTAAACTACGATACCATTTTGTAGATAAAATAATGCATCTATCAAAATGAGGAAGAAAATTAAAAATTGTAGCCTATGCATTGCAACGTCCTTATTTCGTGGAAAAAAGAAAGTACAAAGATGTAAAGATGCAACAATACCTTCCTTGAGGATCGTATGTACCAGTGTGACTGCCATGAATTCCTTTGTGTATGTTATCTACGTACACTGGAAGACGAATATCTGGCATATTTGACTATGAAAACACAAACAAAAAAATGAACATAGAACTTGTAAACTATATTCAAAGACTAAAAAGAAGTCAAACTGACACACTAAACAAAGCAAAATTTGATTCTGAATATCATACCTTGCTAGTTTTAGGACTATTGAATGCATTAATAAGTGTAGCATCAACAGCAGCTACAGCAGCATTTAATCCAATAGCTCGAAGACCTAATAACAATGATCAATAGATAAGTATATGTAATAGTAAGTCACTTCTAAGTTCTAACAATACTAAATTACTACAATACAATGATCACAACCTTCAGATGTTTCAGAAAGGTAAATTACGCCATCCTTGTTTCTGTCAAAAAATGAAACATGCTTTGTAATGGTGTCATGTCACCTGCCATTAGCAACCGTCATCATAAATATCATCATATTCAAACATTCAAGTAGTGTAAATTAAAGAAGTAGCAACACACCAGGAGCTGGAGCTTGTGTAGAGGCTAAAATTGCAAGAGAAAAGAGAAAAATAAGAGACAAAATAGCATGAGTGTTAACCATTTTGAAAACAAATTATCTTATTCTAATTTGTCATGTACATCTTGTAGATACTAGAAACTTGAAATATATAGAGCATGGGAAACACGCGCCTCTTTAATGTTTAATTAACAAGGGACAAAAATCTATGTCAAGAAGATGGTAAAACATTGAACCTGCCAAATGAATTCGAATAATATAAAGTGCATGATTTTTTCTTCTCTTTTTTATGTGCACTTACATCATTTTCTTAGTAGATACATTTTAGTTTTAATTTTATTGCCTTTAACGATGAACATTGAACCTTTTAAAGTGATACATTTGCAAATTTATAGCTTTTAATTAAAATGTACCATTGAACCATGGCATATATACTGGTATTAATTAATTAGAACAGAATATGGTTTTGTCTATCAACCTATCTATCTATCTGTCTATTAGTAATAGTAATGTAAAGAAATTTTCTACTCCTCTATTAGTTTCACAAATTCCTCCGTCACACCTTAAATCTGTCAAATTATTTTCTTTTCAAATCCCTACAATTTATCATTACTATAATTACTACTTACAGTCCTACAATTTTGTGTTTCAAACAGCAAAATTTGATAAAAATACGTAATTATTTACAAAATTCACTCAAGTTTTCTCCTATTATGTTACTTTCCAAGTCTATATATTAACATCAATTAAGTGATCTCAAATTTAGACTTGTAAAATAAATTCTATTAACTAACATTTATTTACTAGTCTAATAAATTGTAGAAAATGACAATTAATGTGTTTACCATACATACATACATGCCTACATATGTGTGTGTTTATATATTTACACACACATACTATCCTGGTCTTAGTTTCATTCATACTATCTTTTAGTTATTAAATATCAAATATTTTGTTTATCACTTTGACATATCATACACTTACGATATATATTTTGATATTTACAGCAAAAACGTTAAACCTATAAAAATTTATTGATTCATTAATATTGCACTTTCATTTTATGGTATTTCCACCACTTTCTCACGTAATAGATGAAATTCAATTCATTTATCATATATCTTTAAACAAATGTACTGAAAGCTAAATGTTAAATTAAAAATCTAAGTACATAAATATTAATCTATAGAAAATAATAAAAGTATTAACTTTCAAATTAATGAAGGATACTTACACTGCAATACGTACTAGGTTTAGCTACGGCAAGTAGCCGTCAACGGTCGTTGCTAGCTGACGTCGAAAGTCGTTGATTCTTAAATCGTTAATCGAAGAAAAGATGGCGGCTTTACCGACGGCCCTGTAAAGCCATCGCCCTCGTCGTTAACTTTACGACGGCTAGGGACGACCTAGCCGTGGCAAGCCAATGAAGGTCGATGGACACATGACATGAATATGTGCACAACGTATGCCAATGCAGGGTAAGTAGTCATTGCTAACCCATGCAAATTAGCCGTTGCTAGCCTGTGCCTATATGACGTCGCTAACATATATAACAACTGCTATTAGCACCATCCAACCGCACGCATGTATTCATCGGTCTATCCACCTCATATATAACACATACTGTTGGGTGCGTTTCCACCACCACCGATCCAAAAAGAAAAGGAGACGCCACCTCTCCACCTCAAAGCCGAACCAACCTCTTCTCGTACCTGCCGAACCGAGTTCCGGCCTCTACCACCAGACCATTCCCCAGCCGAACCAAAACATCTCCTCAACAACACCGGACCAACCACCGAATCGACAACACCGGACCAACCACTGCCGAGCCAAACCTCACCCTCCACCGAACCACCACATCTCTACGTCCTAGCCGAACCAACCATACCGGACCAAGGTCTCATCTCCCACCAACAACCACCGAACCGAAGCTCCACCGGTCCAATCATCTCTAACCATCGGACCAAAGCAAACCGGACCAACTCTGCCAGGCCAGATTGCATCAGCCCAGGCTCGCCAACTGCTGTATACATCCAAGACCCCTGCCCCCAGCCTCACTCTATAAATATAGAGGGGCAGGGGTACAACAATGGTAGACAAGTTTGAGAGCTCAAGCACGGAAGGAACTTTCAAACAACTTTCACATACTTGTATACAAAGCTTTGTACTTGTAATCAGAAAGAAAAAGGAGAATAACATATAAAGTGGACGTAGGCACGTTCTGGCCGAACCACTATAAATCTGTGTGTCTTTTACAGTTTAGTCCATCTATTTCGTATGTTTACATAAATCACCCAAACCATCCAGATCAACATATAATCAACTAAATCATACGACTAGGAGGTGTTTGCCCATTTTTTGTGCAAACATTTTTGGTGCTTTCACTGAGAACTGAACTCAGTAGCTCGAAGCTTCAGCTTCTCCCGCTTAATCCTTTTCCTATCAGCATCGTTCATTTGGAAAACATGCCTCCCGGGCGGAAGAAAGATACTAACAAAGGAAAGAACGTTGCAACTGGCAGTATCCCAGACCCAGTGATTAGGGACCAAGACAATCGTCAGGTTCCAACGGCAAATTCAAATCAGGCAAATCCGACAGCCCCCGCTACGGAACAACCAAGTACAAGGGCGGACCTGGACAGGATCGTGGCTGAAGTAACTAACCGCTTCGCATCTCAACAAGAAGCCTTGGTGGACCAACTCATCTCACGCTTAAGGGATGCTGAAGAATCCAACCGTAACACTGAATCATGGGGTAAGTCCCGGTCTGGAGGGTCTGGGAGGCGACAAAGGTCTTTCTTCATCGAAGAGGCTAACAACAGAAACAGCCATGGTAGGAGCCGAGCCCGGACTCAGACCGAATTCCGACCCGAGGAAACACTTGGAACCGAACCCAACGGGGGAGGTGCCAGGCAGAGGTCGGATGTGGCTGAGCCTGTCATGCTACCTAACCATGAAAACACCAGTAGACGGGGATGAGCTGGAGTCCGGCCCGAAGTTGGACCCAAGGAAGTGCTGAGAACAGAACCCAGCAGGGGAAGATGAAGGCAAGGGCCAACTGTGGCTGACCCCAGCATGCCCCCAGAAGACCAGAGGCAGCCATTGGAGAATGTTAGGAGGGACAAACGATACCATCCCTACAAGCCGTCTGGACAGAATCAGTCCCGCAGGGAAGAGCCAAACTCATTTCTATCCGTTCCAAGTTCTGTGAAAGGATGGCGCGATTGTTCAGAGAATGCGTCCAACGGGAGCAAAGGGATCGGGGGATAGGCGCTAGGGTAACCAGCCCCTTCACCCGCAATATCAAAACTGCCATCACCCCCTGGGAATGGAAAATGCCAACGATGGAACCTTACAAGGGAACCTCTGACCCCATAGTACACTTACAGAGACACACCCAGCATATGCTCATAAGCGGAGCAACGGAGGGAGTATTGTGCAAATGCTTCCTACTTTTCTTGGCAGATCTAGCTAGCTCCTGGTTCTTCCACCTACCCCAAGGGTCCATCAGCTCATGGGAAATGCTGAAAGAAAAGTTCATCAGCCAGTTCCGCATCCATATGGAACAACCCAAGGATGCTTATTCCTTATCTAATATCAAACAGAAACCCGGAGAGACAGTGCAACAATATCTAACCCGATTCAACGCCGCAGCGGCCGCAGTCCAAGATGCTGACGAGAAACTTATCCTAATGGCCCTCTGCAGTGGTGTACATCCGGATACTAAATTTGCAAGAAGACTAACCAAGGAAAAACCGGCTACTTTATATGATTTCTTCCATGAAGCTGGAAAGCATATGAGACTTGAAGACGCTGCGACTGAGAGGCAGTCAGGGCAACAGGCTAAGACAGCTCCGGACAAGGTTCCCGCTGCAGCAAAGGATGTTCGGAGAAGTGACTCTAGAGACAGTGCTGGGGGCAAGAAGGGAGAAAAGCGCTCGTACCGACCAGGACCAAGATTTGACTCCTACACTCCTTTGAATGAAACAATCGAAAACATCTTCCTAGCCACTCAAGACGAAGTTAGATACAAGCGCCCCCGCACAAGAAGGAGTCAGATAACGCACTCAAGTCTGAAAAGTTCTACCGCTGCCACGAATCCCACGGACATGACACCAATGAATGCCACCATCTCCGGGACTTGATTGAAGAACACATTATAGAAGGAGGAAACTGGAACGCTATGTAAAAAACTAGAACAGGACTTCGACTCATGCCAATGAGAATCCTGGGCTACCCCTCCCAGAAGTAGGCGGAGGAAATCGCAACACCAGCGGCTCTAGTCAAGAGAAGATAGTGGTCCATACCGTATCAGGAGGACCACACGTCGCCGACAGAAGCTGGGCAGAGATGGAATGATACGGTAAGTCACTTAGAAACGATGAAGGCTACGTTAACTCTGTTATGGAAGAACGCCACCCGAAACGGAAAGAGAAGGACGACATCACATTCAGTAGGCGTGATCTAGAGGGAAGGTAGTACCCACACATGGATCCTATGGTCATCTCTTCCTGGTTCGGCCCAGCCAAAGTTTTTCGAATTTTAGTAGACACTGGAAGCTCGGTAAATATCCTATTCAAGCATGCTTTCGACAAAATGAAGCTGTCAATGAAGGATGTGTCTCCCTGCAACAAACCACTACATGGTTTCACTGGAGATGCGAAGATGCCCCTCGGGCAACTGGACCTTTTTGTTGAAATAGGAAGTCATCCCCGCTCCGTTGTGCGAAAACGAACATTTGTGCTAATAGAAAGCCACTCGGCCTACAACGCCTTTTTGGGAAGACCAGCCTTGTCTGACTTCCAAATTGTCCTAGCCCCATGGTGCTTGAAATGAAATTTCCAACAGATAACGGAGTAGGAGAAATGGAGGGGGATCAAGACGCTGCTCGAGACTGCTATGTAACTGAACTTCGCAATAACCGCAGAAAAGATAAAGGGAAAAATGCAGAGACTACTCTCTGCATGAAAAACTTGGAAGCATAGCAACTAAAGAAAGCCCCTCCTCTTCGATATACCAGTGACCCTTTCAATGAATTAGACCCCAGGGACAAAGAGGAGGAGGCCACCGCCGAGCCTGCAGAGGCTATGGAATTTGTATCTGTAGACAAATACAACCCAAGTAGACTGTTGAGAGTCGGGTCTCAGTTAAGAGCGGAGTTGAAAGACCAACTCGTCGATTTTCTTCGCCACAACATGGATGTATTTGCGTGGACGCACGCCGACATGACAGGAATCTCTCCAGACATAGCATGCCACATACTGAACATCGATCCCACCAAGGTGCCAATGACGATCGGCAGCCCTCGAGGAAGAAGTAAAGAACTTACTTGCCAATGACTTCATACGAGAAGCCATCTACCCAGAATGGATCGCCAACCCGGTACTGGTAAAGAAAGCTAATGGGAAGTGGCGAACATGCATCGATTTCTCCAACTTAAATGACGCTTGCTCGAAAGACTGCTTCCCACTCCCCCGAATCGACCAGCTCGTGGACAGCACAGCCGGACACGAACTCTTATCCTTTATGGACGCATACTCAGGATATAACCAGATCCCTATGCACGCCCCCGATCAAGACCACATTAGTTTCGTCACTGACCGGGGATTGTACTACTAAAAAGTAATGCCTTTTGGACTTAAAAACGCCGGAGCTACTTATCAACGCCTCGTCAACAAGATGTTTGCGAAATTAATAGGGCGAACTATGGAAGTTTATGTGGATGACATGCTGGTAAAATCAAGGAAAGCCAACGATCATATAAACCACCTGAACGAGATGTTTCAAGTACTTCGCCAATATGGAATGAAACTGAATCCTCTAAAGTGCTCCTTCGGAGTATCGTCGGAAAGTTCTTAGGATTCATCGTCCATGCCAGGGGGATTAAAGTGAACCCCGAACAAGTCCGGGCCTTGCAAGATATTAAGATACCATCCACTCGAAGAGAGATGCAAAGCCTAAACGGGAAGGTGGCTGCCCTAAGCAGGTTCATCTCTAAAGCAACCGACAAATGCATCCCTTTCTTCGAAGTTCTTAAGAAAGACAAAGGAAAGTTCGAATGGACTGATGAATGCTCGACAGCCTTCCTTAACTTAATCGAACACCTCCAAAGACCACCAGTACTCTCAACTCCAAATGAAGGCGAGAACTATACCTATACCTTCTTGTATCGTCCCATGCTTTAAGCGCCGCTTTAGTGAGGGAGGACAACCACGCACAGCGACCCGTATAATTTGTAAGCAAGAGATTCACAGGGGCAGAAGCCAGATACCCTAAACTTGAAAAGCTAGCATATTGTTTGCTAATCACGTCACGGAAACTGCGACACTACTTCCAATCTCATTCCATCAGAGTTTTAACCGATCAACCACTAAGGCAAGTACTCCATCGCCCCGACACTTCCGAGCGACTACTTAAGTGGTGCATTGAACTGAGTCAATATGATATTACCTACCATCCTCGCACCGCTATCAAGGGACAAGCCATAGCTGATTTCACTACCGAATTCACTACTAATGAAGGTAAGGAGCCATCTGAAGTAGCAGAAAACATCAAGTGGAACCTCTTCGTTGATGGAGCATCAAATGAACAAGGCTCGGGGGCAGGTGTTGTGATAATCACCCCCAGGGGAAGGAAGCTGCACTACACCCTAAGGTTGGAGTTCGCTGCCACTAACAATGACGCAGAATACGAAGCAGTGATAGCCGGATTAGAACTTGCCCTGGAGATGGGAGTCGGTTCTTTATGTCTCCATAGTGATTCTCAACTTATTGTAAATCAAATACTGGGAGAATTCCAGACTCTAGGAGAACGACTCACAACATATCTAAAGAAGACCAAGCTGCTGCTCAATCAGTTGGATCACTATTTAATCAAACACATTCCTCGAGAAGAGAATCAGGAGGCCGACGAATTGGCAAAGCAAGCTAGCATGAAGGACGGCGCCGCTTCCCGAACAATAACAATCTCACAGCAACTAGCCTCGAGTTACGAGACAATGAACATGATAGCTGCAATCGAAGAGGAAACTTGGATGACTCCTATCCGGAAATATTTACAAGATGGCACCCTGCCCGATGGGCGTAACGAAGTCAAGAAAATCTTGAGGAAAGCTTCCCGCTACACGATACAAGAAGGCATCCTCTATCGACGCGGCTTCTCTAATCCCTTATTAAGGTGTGTCGCTGGAAGGGAAGCCAAGTAGATCTTATCCAACATACATCGAGGAAGTTGCGGAGATCACATTGGTGGGCAGACTCTGGCAAAAAAGATACTACGATATGGATATTACTGGCCTACCTTAAACAAAGACGCCCTAGACTTCGTCAAAAGATGTGACAGATGTCAGAAATTTGCTAAAATTCCTCGACTACCAACAAACGAGATTACTCAAATGACCAGCCCTTGGCCCTTTGCAATAATGGGGAATTGACTTGATTGGCGAACTGCCAGTGGGCCGAGGCGGAGCCAAATATGCCATAGTAGCAGTTGACTATTTCACCAAATGGGTGGAAGCGGAGCCTCTAAATAAAATATCTTCGGCAAAAGTTATTAACTTCTTGATCAAAAATGTTTTATGCAGGTACGGGGTTCCATTCAAAATCATATCGGACAATGGACTTCAATTTGACAACGAAGAATTCGCCGACTGGTGCCAAGAGCACGGAATTCACAAAAGCTTCTCATCTATGGCTTACCCCCAGGCAAACGGACAATTCGAAGCTGTCAACAAAATCCTCAAAACACTAATCAAGAAGAAACTTGAAAAGTCAAAAGGCGCTTGGGTGGATGAACTTCTTACGGGACTTTGGGCCTACCGCACATCTTACAGAACATCAACAGGGCATACTCCTTTCTCTTTGGCATACGGATCGGAGGTCATGCTCCTAGTTGAAACTGTAGTGCCTTCCCACCGTAGGATCCACTACAACCCAGAAGAGAATGAAGAACTCCTACACATGTCTTTGGATCTAATTGAAGAAAGAAGAAATGATGCAGCACTTAAAGCGGCAGCTCACAAGCAAAAAGTAGCAGCACAATACAACTCTACAGTCAAGCACCGCAGCTTACAGGAAGGAGATCTTGTCCTCAAGCGGATCTTCCCGCGCCCTGGAGCGCTAGATCCAATCTGGGACGGACCCTATCTAATTCATAAAGATCTCCACAACGGAGCTTATATTTTGTCAATAGTGGACGGAGAGGTGTTACAGAGGGCATGGAACATCCAACACCTCCGTCGATACTTTTCTTAACTTGTACTGCCCATATGAAGTGAATTAACAAAGAGAATCAGTGGACGTAGGCATTTTCGTGCCGAACCACTTTAAAAATCTTGTCTCTTTTTAACTTGTTCCTTTATATCTTGGCTGCTTGTTAAGCGTTATCCTTTTCTGTTGAACGAAATCATGTATAACGACATTTCCGTACTGGAACTTCGCGGCGCAAACTCACCTGGACAAGAACCAACAGGTACTATGCGATTCTATGCACTCGTCAATGAGACACTTTTGCTCCAGCATCCCTCTGCTGCGGGTTAACTCATTGCTCGCGACTGCCCTCAAAGCCAACTGTAATGAGCCGATTATAAGCCATCACGAAGGTCGACTATAGCCGATGGCAGCTAATTACAGCGTTCGGCTCGCCGGCAACTGTGAACCTACTTTAAGCCCCAACATAAGGTGTGGCCAGCCAGGGGTAGTTCACGGTTGACGATCGGCACCCACGCTAGCCGGCCACAGTAAATCGAATAATACCCACGATTACGGGCCATAATGGCTCGGGTAGTTACTGTGCGTGATCTCGGCTCCGATATGTCTTAATTGCGGCTGTGGTAAAAAAGATAAACTCCCCACGGAGGCGTAAGATGGGTGACAAATGTCTCCAAGACCCACAGCTAGGGAAAGTGACTACAAAACCCGTTTTCCAGGAACTTAAGCATATTGACGGCCTTCCGTGACTGGAAGTTTTATTTTTTCTATATTTCCATTCCATTTAAATAATTTTCTTGTATCCTGCATAACGGTCCCCAAAGTACAGGACACTAAATAGGAGGCATTCGCTCACGAGAATCTGAGCCCGCAAACTGGATGACAAGGCACTCAGCCGCATCCAGGGTCAATTACACAAGATGTCCAAAGCTACCCCCTGCAACCAGAACATGAAGGGCGGATCGGAGCTCCCAGCATGATGACCAGAGGCCCCACCTGTCCAATTCAGGAAAAGAGTCCATTAAACCGACAACGAACGATCAAGTTATGAAAAGCTAAAAAGGGAAAACTCACCAACACCCTCTCCTTGGTCCTCATCGCCCAACTGCACACCGGCTTCCTCCGCAGCAAGTAGCCGCATCCCCTCCTTCACCGCTACCTTCTCCTCCTTTGAGAACTGGGCGGTAACCACATCCATCCTGAATGTCGCTCCACCTTCCTTATCCGCATCGGCCTTGGCCTCCTCCAAAGCCCGGAGATATATCCTAGCCATGACCCGGGGATAGTCATCCATCCAGGATAGATTACCCTGCTTCCAAGCACGGAAGTACATATCCTGCAACATCTCATCCATCATCCCCTCATTCTCCTCAAACTCCCTCACCCGGGCCTCGGAGGGCAACAACTTAGCGATGGCAACATCCCTCTCCGATCGATATCTCAAGCGGTCAGCCTCGAGAGACCTCCTCATTTCCTCCATCTCTTTCTTTAGCCTGGCCTGAGCAAGCTCTGCGGCCTCAAGCCTCCCAGATAACTCCTCTACCAGCTCGAGATCCGCCCTCCGAACCTCATCCACCGTAGCAATGGCTATGTCAATCCGCTCCTTGCAGGCGGCCACCATCTTTCGTAGTACTGCCCTACTAGCCTCTTCCATAGTCTCCTCCAACCGCCTGGAGGCTGCCTCGTGCTGAGAAATCTGAATGGCTTGATCGGCAAGCTTTTTGGCCTGATCGGCAACCTTTAGCCGCAACCGAATATTAGCACTCCCAATCTCCTCTCCAGCCTTGACCAGACGGACATGATGCCCCATCAACTTCCTGGTCTCCTCCGCGACCCAATCAATATTAGCCTTGGCTTCGTCCCCCATGGTAACTATCCGAGTAGTAAGCAAATCGAGGTCTAAAGACTTAGCCTCATCAAGCACCCGTACCATGGTATTGCGGGGAAGAAGATGCTCACCCTTGGCCTCGTCAAAAGAGATATCTTGAAAACTCGGGTCCAGATCCGGATGGCCGACAAATGGGTTGCGAACCAAACCAGGATGGTCTATCGGGGTGACGGTTGGATTTTCGGACGGATGTGGGGAAGGCATAAGCTCAGTATCCTCCTCAGTAATATCATGGATAGGCTGGGCTGGAGGCTGAGGGCCGGGTGAAGGTTCAAACGAAG
The DNA here is from genome assembly GCA_030765085.1 of Allium cepa. NCBI lineage: Eukaryota > Viridiplantae > Streptophyta > Magnoliopsida > Asparagales > Amaryllidaceae > Allium > Allium cepa. The sequence goes on along the minus strand of CM060940.1, from coordinate 209,056,009 downwards.
ATCGGCCCCTCTTTCTCCTTTGCATATCTTCTTCAATAACTCCGAGAAGAGGGTGACATCTAACCGCATCTCCAGGACGGCTAACTGATGGCTTTGGTTTGGCGGAAGCTTTGAGTAACTTATACTGTTCAAGGCGGTGCCGAATATCTGATGTCTTGGCCACCTTACCCATTCCTGGAATAAAAACCAAGTGTTACAAGCATGCATGAAACTATGACTCAAGAAATGTGTGGAGTTAAAAGAAGGAGTTAAGAATTCACCTTGAACCGTCGGAGTTGCCTTAGCTGAAATACTCTCAGAAGATAGACTAGCACCGGACCTGGCCTTATCAGACCTCTTCGATTTCTCCACCAAGGCTGATCCTTCGTCCAACCCCTCAAAAGCCTGGCAGAAGGCATCATCCGTCCACTCTTGAATCTCGCCTGCTTGCCCAGGAGGCAAATCCCCGGCGCCATCACCACCACCATCACCTTCTCTGTCGTCTCCGCTCTCTGCCTCTCCTCCTACATCGCCTCCTTCGCCTTCACCTCTATCCTCCTCCACGTCTTCCTCCCCCGGAGTAATTGGGCACGTGCTAGGGGAAGGGCCGTCGGACTTCTTGAGCTTCTTACCTCCGACAACTGGAGGTTTTGTAAAAGGCCTCCTCTTGCTGCTCTTCGCAGTACCCCATCTTTAGCTTTAGCAGCCCTTTCCTCGGCTGTATCTCTCTGCTTAACCACGGATTGATGTGGCAGAATCAGGTTGTGCTCCAAGAGAGTGGCATTCCTAATTAGGTAAGAAGCCGACCTGTCCCTTCCAGAGATAGCCTCTATCTCCGCGGCCATCTGAACCAGGCGATCATTCTCCACGACCGCAAAGCCACCTGTCGCTAGCAAGAAATAAAAGCATATAAGAAGAAGCATTGCAGTCGGGACAAAGAAATTACAAGTGGAATTCAACTTACAGCCAGAAGTGAAAAGGCGAAAAGAAACAGAGTCGTCCTTGATGAAGAATCATTCCTTCTTTAACATGGTAAACTTCGAGTATAAGTCTAAGACCGGCTTGAAGGACACGGCTGACTCTAAACTAATGTACGGAGACCCCTTCTTGTAGCCCCTCAGATTGTATAGATATCAGATTTCCCGGTTAGAAGGGGGCGCCCATATCTCGTTTGGAAGATAACGAATAGACACACTAAGATGGCGTAGGAGTTGGGCTGAAGCTTAAAAGGAGCCACTTTCAGGTAAGTAATGAAGCTGACTATCCACGCATTGATTGGAGGAATGGCCCCGCACATGCAATGGTACCTACTATATGCAAAATATCCTTCAGGGGGATTGTACGGCATCACTCCGTCCCCCGGCAACAGCATGAGTGCTCTATCAATCCCAAAGGAGCGGGATATAACATCAAGCTGCTCCTCTCGGAGGGAGCTAGGAAAGCAGTCAGGAGGAGAGTTCAAGAGCTCCTGAGGATCATATCCATCAACTAGCGATCTCGGGATGGGCCCCTATCGTCCTGGTCCTGATTGGGCTGGGGGCACTACGGAGGACTCTCTTTCGCCCTTGGATTTTCTCTTATTTGATCGAGTTTCCACTTTGTGAGACATTATCTGCATCACCGGAAAGACATATTGTTAGAACAAGGAGTATGAAAATGTAAACGAACAAGTACATGCAGCCTGGAGTTTCATTCACGATTCAAAACACAAAAGGACATCCGACATTTAAAATCCCGTATTCATTCGGTATTGATAGTCTTTGAGGACATCCAGTATTCGAAGGTTTTTCAAGTTCATTCGGTACACAGGGTCCCAAAACACATCCGGTAGTACAATATCAAAGGGCCATTCGGCACTCAAACTCCCTATCCCATTTGGTAAAACAAGGTTTTCATGTTCATTCGGTACACAAGGTTCCCGAGTCCATTCGGTAGTTGAGAACAAACACATATTCGGCAGAATAAGATCTCACTTGATTCGGCAAGAATGGGATTTTGATTCGGAAATCAATTGGTTCGGCTATCTCGAAAGGTGAAGGAACGACAGTGGCATGATGCCCTTACTTATAGGCGAGCGCAGGGTAACCGGACCAACCGGTTCGGCACTCACAACCGAATGAAACCATCCAAACCATGAGAAAACAAAAACGCCATATACAGGCATATGCCCTACTTTGGGGGGCAAATGTTGGGTGCGTTTCCACCACCACCGATCCAAAAAGAAAAGGAGACGCCACCTCTCCACCTCAAAGCCGAACCAACCTCTTCTCGTACCTGTCGAACCGAGTTCCGGCCTCTACACCGGACCACTCCCCAGCCGAACCAAAACATCTCCTCAACAACACCGGACCAACCACCGAATCGACAACACCGGACCAACCACTGCCGATCCAAACCTCGCCCTCCACCGAACCACCACATCTCCACGTCCTAGCCGAACCAACCATACCGGACCAAGGTCTCATCTCCCACCAACAACCACCGAACCGAAGCTCCACCGGTCCAACCATCTCCAACCATCAGACCAAAGCAAACCGGACCAACTCTGCCAGGCCAGATTGCATCAGCCCAGGCTCGCCAACTGCTGTATACATCCAAGACCCCTGCCCCCAGCCTCACTCTATAAATAGAGGGGCAGGGGTACAATAATGGTAGACAAGTTTGAGAGCTCAAGCACGGAAGGAACTTTCAAACAACTTTCACATACTTGTATACAAAGCTTTGTGCTTGTAATCAGAAAGAAAAAGGAGAATAACATATAAAGTGGACGTAGGCACGTTCTGGCCGAACCACAATAAATCTGTGTGTCTTTTACAGTTTAGTCCATCTATTTCGTATGTTTGCATAAATCACCCAAACCATCCAGACCAACATATAATCAACCAAATCATACGACTAGGAGGTGTTTGCCCATTTTTTGTGCAAACACATACAAAATTAATTTTACTATTACAACCATAGCACAATCTCATACATATCACACACAATATGTAACAATGTTAGATTTTTATTTATATTTTAATTTCGAATTTATTTCAGTTTGAAATTATTTTAAACTTGTTTTATTACAAACATTTCATTTGTAAAAATAAATTTTGATTATTATATGAATTATAATTTCAAACTGGTATAAATTGAATATTTTCCTGTAAAATGGAATTGTGGTCAAAACCGGTCAAACTTTGACTTTTAAATTTTGAATTTATATATTTAAATTTCTAAACTTTATCTTTTATTATGAAAATAGATTTAATAACTTGAATACTGCTTTTCGTTTCATTGAAAACGGAGTTATATTGCGAAAGTTATGTATATTTCAATATTTAGTACAATTTGTTTTATTTAGCAATTTTGTCTATTTTAAATTATCTAAATCATATTTTTCTTTTTTTATATTTTATTTTAATATGTGTTAATATGTTATTTTATATATACTTTGTTTTTTAATATTTTTAAAGTGATAATAAAAAAAATTCCAAAATTTACTGTATTTATTTCCTATTTTAAAGGTTGTTTTCTATTTTTCTGCTATTTTCTTCATTTAAATTATATTTAATTAAAGTTTATATATTTATTTTGTTAATGAACCTTTTATTTTATGTTATTATCTTTGTTATAAATATTTTTACAAGTCCATATAAATTTTCCAAAGTTCATTCTGTTTATTTTCCAATTTTTTTAGACTAGTTTGCAATTTTGTGCTATTTTCTTATTTTAACCTTATATAATTAATAAATATTTATATATATTTTATATTTTGTTATATTTTCGAATTTGTGACTGAACTTATTATTATTTCCAGTAATATAAACTTATATAAATAAATTAGTGGAAATTTGAAAGGTTTTAAACTTTTAAAATTCCAGGGTCCTTTTGTCTTCCGACCTTTCACTTTCTCAACTCCTTTCTTTATGATTTTTTCCGTACCTTACTCTATCTTTCAGCCGACTTCTCTTTCATTTTTTTCATGAAAATACTTCTCTTTCTCCTCCAAAAAAATCATGGCTCCTTTGTGTTCAAGGTTTGGTAAAAATTATCATCTTCTTCCTTTGTTTTTATGATTTTTCTATTGAAATTTTGCATATGCTCTCTACTTCATAGCTCCACTCCTCCTCAACCAAGCTTTGGCTGACCACCACCACCCCCTTCCTATGACCATCACCCATCCTAGTAACCCTCCTCCCCAGGCCAAACCAACCCAAGGGCAAGATCTACACAAAATCCACCAAAAACAATCACAACATATCACCTAATGCACTAGCCTAGCCTAGTTTATCATCTCCTCCTTCTACCACCATTAGCCGCCACTACCTCTACCACAACCACCTCTGGCCTGACCTCCACCCTCTGCCACGTCACTCACCACCTCCTAGAGCCACTGGCCATGACCCATGACTTCTGGCCGAACCAAACAAGAGCAAACAAATGATGTATGTTGCATAGTTTTAGCCTTGTACACCTAGTTTTATGTACCTAGACTAAACCCACCTTCAAAAAAAATGTTGGCCGACCACTTGCATAGTCAAACCAGACCTATAGCACCCCTAGGCTGAGCTAAACACCTGCATAACTGAAGTACATGAGGTAGAGAGCAAGTGAAAAGAAGTTGTTGTTGTTTTGGGTGTTGAATTTTATGTTGTTTGATGTTATATTTGTGCTGTAACTTATGTATGTATATATTGTTGTATGTATATGTTATCAAGTCATATAGCTTTGGCTCTCCACTCTCAAGTCATTTCCGTATTGTCGTTCCTTCGTAGTGTCTGTATTGTTTGCTTTGGTAGTTATCTCCAGCACTGAACAGGTGAGTTATTCTCACCAGACAATATATACATATATAACTAGTAAATTGACCCCTTTTGAATCTGTAAAATGCATTATCATGTTACACCTGCTATATTGTGATTATTATATGATGTTCACTCATGCTTAAACACCTGTTATAACATCTGTTACTGTTATTTTATGCCGTTCTGTTATTTTATCAGTTTATCACACTGCAAGTTCCCTTTAGATTAGAATCACTATGGGTTGAAATGATACATACCCGAACGGACTTCAGAATAGGAGAAAATCGTTATGGGCTGAAATGATAGGCCTGAATGATTTTCAATTATTTTCGTTTACTTGAGATTGTAGGTTTGAAATGATCAAACCCGGGTTTTCTTTGTAAATTACGGGTTGAAATGATATTACACGTATCACTTTACCTAGGCAAAAAATGAAATACACACCCGTTGTTAAAATATGTTTTTCTAAACATTTTGAATTATTTTAGAAATGTAAATATTATAATATTTTGATTTAAATTTGATTAGAAATGATTTTTGTAGAGCATTATTGATTTTCTGAAAATTTATAAGTGAAATAAATAAATGGTAAAGTTAGGAAATCTGAAATGTAAGTTATTTTGGAAATTATAATTTGGTGATAATGGAATTTAAATTAAATATTAAAATATGATAAATTTATGATATTTTGAATTAAATGAATTAAAAATGATTTTTATAATATATTAATGATTTTTGAATAAAGTTAAAATGTGAAATGAATGAATATTTAAGTTGAAATTTTGAAACATAACAAAATTTGGAAACCTGTGAATTTGGCTTAAAAGTGAATTTTAAGTTAAGTAAATAAAAATAAAATTAAGTTATATTTGAAATTTAAACTTAAGTGTTAAGTTAAATTTAATGTTGGAATTTAATAAGTGAATTATCATTAAATCTTGATTTTTGAATGGGGATTTAACTTTATAAAATCATGAATATAAGGGTACTTAAATGATTGTTTTAAAAGTGAAATTATATGATTTTATAAGTTAAAAATGATTTAAATAAAAATATAATTGTTTGTGAAATTATACTTAATATTTGAAGTTAATTAACTGCATTCCTGAAATGCTATTAATTCTAATGTAAATGATAATACAGTATTTGTAAATGCTGTAGTGGATAATAATGAACCAAATGGCTAAGTTTAATTAAAGGATATTATAGCTTTTTTGTAAATGTTATAATTGTTGAATTTAACTAAGTTTTATTGAAACTGATGTAACTCTATTATAGCATTTTTAAATGCTATCTTTTGTTAAATTGAACTGTTTTGAATGTAACTTTCTGCAGCAATTTCTAAATGCTGCGAAAGTTGAATTTCCATCTGTTTTAATAAATTAAGTGAATAAATGAATTTTGAAAGACTAAAATTTTGAAAATTTAATAATTTAATTATTAAATATAATAACTTCATTTTATGATTTAAAAAGGAAGTAATTTGTTTTGAAATATAAACTATTTTGAAATGTGTTTTGTAATGGTATTTAAATTAAATAAAAATGAATGTGGTTTGGAAGATATGATATTTTTGATATTTTGAAATGGATTTTGAATTATATTGAATTTTGAAATGATATTTGATTTTGATGTATAAAATACCATTTTGAAATTTTAACCACGAGATGTATTTAATTTATAGTTTAACCGATTCTTAAAGGATGGGCAATCCCAAGCATCCTTTAAGTTATTGTGTATTTCTACTATAGTTCACTTGAGTTGGTTTACATTATATAAGTATATATTGTCCTGACTCGAGTGTTTTGTGTTTTACTTTACGCTCGGGTCATCCTGAGTATTTACAGCTTAGCTTTGGATTTCTTTTCTGGAGCTAGGAATTGCTGGAGATTCTGCTTGCCTAGTTATCTATCCCTTCAGCTTCAGTTGTTCTATTTCAGCTTTGGTATTGATAAACTGCTATGTAATTGAGATTTCTATTGTATATGTTTTTCAGACTGATATTATGTATTATGTTTTGAGAGTTTGTTATAGTAGCTTCATGAACTACTATGGTATATTTCCGGTGCAAGTTATCCTGATATTTCTACGTCTATGATTCTGTGATTGTATTTCATTTGCTCCAAAATTATTTACAATGCGATATTTTGAGCAATTCAAGTATGGCATGTATGGAAGCGAATGGCTGAAAATGTCAGGTTGTTACAGTTGGTATCAGAGCTTTGGTTTTTAGGCAAACCTTAGCCTGCAGAGCAAAAACTCATTAGAGATAGGGTAGAAATACCCTATAACGAGTGAAATCAATCTCAGAATCCTTTCCTTGTGAGAGAACGTATTTTCGAAGTATAAAATGATTTCCAAATGATTTTTAAAGGATTTTCAAAGATTATTTTGGTATAAATTTTTTTTTATTTTGGAATCAAGATTTTCTGAACTTCATTACTTCTGTATCCACCTTATTAGAAATCTGTTGGTTAGGATTCTTATCGATAGGATTCCTTAAACTGTGGAACGCTCCCACTTGTTCTGAAATCCAGTCTTGTCTTCCCTAACTTTACCCTTTTGATTTTGGGCATTCCGTAACCCCACTTTGGAATAACCTCTCTAAAGAGCGGTGATTCCGTAAATCTTTGAATGATTTGTAAAGAGGTGAAATTCCTGTTTAATTGGCATTGATTCACCGGAGATTTCTGCATCCTCGGAGGTCGGTGCTATCTATCTCCTGCTCTATCTGGATCCTATATGGCGGTCGAATGTCGATTTGCCTCAGATTTCCAATTTGGTTATATTCCGAAAGTCACGAGTGACCGGTTAAGGTTGCCCACGATTTTTATAGGCTTACCCATCTTCTGTTCGATAATTAAATTATCTCATCTTTGTTTGAGTATATCTTCGAACTAGAATTCTATTTGATTAGAGTTCATCTAATTTTGAATCTTTATTTGTTTGAAATCCTTCCTTGAATCATGCTTTGGAAATTTGTGTTTGGTTGTATTTTGAAATTGTGCATACATCGAAATTATTAAGGATGACCATATTTTGTATATAAAAAGTAAAATGTTTTCGATAAGGATTATATACCTTTTAAAATGAAAATTGGAAGCTTTGAAAGGATTTGAAATTTATAAGAAACGTGATTTATACAAAAATGATTTATTACTGAAGGGTACTGAATTTGAATTTCGAGGAATCGAATTCTGGTGTTTTGAAGTCGTTTTTAAGATTTTGGAAAATATATAATAATAATATGATTTAATGATATATTTTTTTCAAATAAGAAATGTTTCAAATGTATTCGAATGAATTTCAATTATTTCGAAGGAATATCAAAGAAGTTTTTCAAAGTTAATTGAAGTCCAGAACTCACTTATGTCGCTGGAAAATGATTTCGGTAATGAATGCATGCATCATCGACATTGATTTTCGAGTTTCTGAGTGATGGAGAGGCCACTCTAGTAGCTTTGCTATGCGAGTGATTTTGTGAAACCAATTTTGATTTCAGATTTTGAAGTATGGTTTGATATTCGAAAGATAGATCTATATATATATATATATATATATATATATATATATATATATATTTGAAAAGATTTAAAGTAAGCCGTTGTTCAGTCCTCGAGTTTCAGATTTTGAAACCTAACTTTTGAAATTGATTTGCTGATTTAGTGTTGATTTCCAACTCTTGGATTGAAAATATGATTTCTTCGACTATTTTAAGATTCAAGCACTTCCAAATCAGGGTTAACTTTTCAAAGCTAATTTTTTTTGAAAGGTATAAGGTATTTGATAAAGAATATAAGTTTAATTTGTATGTTTCAAGTATGAAATAATATGATTTTTATAAATTGAAACTATTTTGTTAAGTAAGTAAATAAGACTATTTTGAATTATACTAATATGAAATTTAGTTTTGAAATGTTTTGGATAAAAATAAGTCTTCAAATGTTTGAGAAAAATTTGGTTTTAAATGTTTCAACTTAGTAACATCTTTATGAAACTATTTATTTAACAAGTTGGAATAGATACATAAGTTGTACGTATGCTGTTTATTCGAATAATTAATTTGATCCAAGTTTGAGTACACAAGTTCGAGGTGAATTACACCATTCCGTGTTAGGATTCTTCATTTGAGTCTTGATGGGGAACATTTGATATGGATTTTGGGTTTGATTCTAGAATTCCCTATCATAGTATATGGCTATGCAAGAAGACTGATGGCTTCTAGTCAAGAAACCCTATCGAAGTCCGCATTAGAGAAGTCGAATGGGCAATACTTGTTCGAAAGTGAACTTGTATGACCAAGCGAGCGATCGAATGTAATGTTGCGAAATGATGACATATGTAAGTAATAAAAGTAAAATTTGAGATATATGAAATTATATAATTTAGTTTGAAATATGGTATATTTAAGCCTTGAAACATATTTAAGATTGAATAGTTTATTTTGTAAATCAAATCTATATTTGAAATTTGATAATATTTGAAATGGTTTTGTTGGAAAACTAAATTGAATTGAAACTGATGATTTGAATGGAATTAAAATTTGGAAATTTTAGATTTTGGTTTAATTGAATAAATTTGTGAAATGTAAAGAATTAAGGTAATGTTTTATGATTTCAAATGTATCATTTCAAAATGTTATGATTCTCAAAATGTTATGATTCTCAAAATGTAATGATTTCAAGTATTTGGTTTCGAAAGATTTATAACTTTGAAAGTATTATGATTTTTGAAGTGAATATATGTTTGAAATGGAAATGAACTTGTTTGACCTAAATTTTGTTGATTTGGAAATTTGGATTATTTTCTAAATCTATTGTTTAAGAAACTTCGAAACTAAATTTATGTAATTTTGGAAGAAATGATTTGGTGAAATCATATATGATTATGAAACTGAAACCTTATTAAAACGAATTAAAATTGGGAACCTTGATTATTTAAATACTTTGATTTGGGAGTTATCGAACTTATATAAAATTGATTTGTATAAGTATGAAGTAGATTTGAAAACTATTAATTTGAAAACTGTTGATTTGAAAAGGTACCCAATTTTGAAAAGTGAAATCTTATATAATCGAAATCTATATAAGTGTGATTTGATATACTATTGTTTTGAAAGTATCTGATTTGAAATGAAATCTTATACAAAATGGACTTTATATAAGTATGATATTTGATTTTGAAAGGTACTATATGATACATATTTTCGAAGTAAAGATATGAAAAGTGCCTTCTGCTTGACAAGGCAAATCAATATCATCCATTCATACATAAGCAAGGATTAATCACTATCTATAATTAATTTAAGTGAATTAAATTAATTACTTCCATCTCTAATTAATTTAAAGTGAATTAAATTAATTCATTCATTCAATAAATCCTGCTTACTAAACCATTAATTAATTGATTATCCTCTAATTATTCACCGTTATTAATCATCCTTAATTAATTATCCTTTAATTACATTCAACAAATTATCTTTAATTAATTTCACAAATTAATTATACTTAACCAAATACAGTAATTAACCTTTAATTACTTCACAAATTAGTTAACCATAATTAATTACATTAATCCTGAATTAATTACAATAATTAATTACTCTTTAATCACTTATCATTGATTGATTAATCTTAATTAATCAACCCTTAATTAAATCATTAATTATATAAATTAATGATCCCTAATTACATTTTAATTAAATATTCTATTTAAATTAATTACATTAAGTAATTAATCTTAAATTAAACCACATTTATTAATCACTTTTTATTAATCACATTCAGTAATTAACTACCCTTAATTACTTCATCAAATAAATTTATTACTCCTTAATTAATCCCTTGATTAATTATACAAAGTAATTTAATCCAAATTACTTTCATTCTTAAATCATCTTCCGTTAATTACATTTACTAATTACCGTTAATTACTTCACTGAGTAATTACACTTCATTAAATACATTAAGTAATTATATTAACAAATCAATCAATGATTAACTTAAATTAATTAAACTTAATTAGTTAACTTAACTAGTCACATTAAACTCAATTAACTACATTGAGTAATTATTTCCTTAATTACTTCCCTTAAACAATTAGACTTAAACAATTCCAAATTGATCATCTTTAAATTAATTAATCTAATTAATTATTATAATTAATCGCATTAATTAATTATTAAATAATCTCAATTTAATGACCTTCATTAACTTTAATTACTTTTCTTAAGTAATTATACTTACATTAATCAATATGAATTACAAATTGATTTATCTTTTAAAAATTCATTAATTAATCCTAATTATTCAATCAATTAAGTTCTAACTGTAACTTAATTAATATTTGAAATTACTTGACTAATAAATCTTTAATTATTAATTAATATTCTAATCTTATCTAATTAATAATCCTTAATTAATTATTCCTAAATAATTAATATTAAACCTTAATTATTTAATTTAAACCTTTAATTACTTATTTAGTTAATCCAAATCATTAATTAATCAAACAAGTTAATTATCCATTTAATTACAAATCATTAAATCTTAATTATCTTAAAAATAAAACATTTTTCTTATTAATGATCAAATTATCATTAACAAAGCATTTAAAAACAATTTACTTTAAAATTTCATTTTAAATTTAAGATTTCAAATGAATACAAATTAACTTTTAACAAAGTTTAAAAACCAAATTTAAAAACCTTTAAAATCACATGTTTAAAGAAATACTTGTCTTACCAAAAAAATTTAAAAGAATTTAAATCAAATTCATTCCAAATTCAAATCAATTTGAAATATACTTTAACCATTCAAAGTTGTTTAAAACAATTCAAATTCAAAAACTTCCTTTAATTTCAAAACTGGAATACATATTAAATTTTATTCCAGATTAACTATGATTAAAAACATTACTTTACAATTAAAATTTTCATTTTTAAATTCAAACCAAATACACTTCAAACGCTTAAAAGTTGTGAAAACCATTTAAATTCCAAAAACTTAACTCATTTTAAAACTAAGATTCAAACTAACTTAAATCCAGATTTAAACTCAGATTTAAACCTTGTTTTAAACTTTTCTTTACATTTAAACTTCATTTTTAAATTTAAAAATAGAACAGGTTAAAAACCTGTTGTTATCCCGCTTTTTGGCAAAGCCGTGATACCAAAAGATTGATCGAAAATAAAAGATAGTTCGTCTCAGAGATTGGTTGTACTTCACATCGCTATGGATATCGATGAATTTTGTCCGAGCCCGGATCAGGCTATAAGTGATAGCACATGGCAAGCAAAGCAATAGAAGCTAGCACCTCAAATTTTAGGTTAATCGGAGTTCGTATGAACAAGATATGATCAATGCAAGTTAGCCAAAGGGTGCTGTTCGTATCCATCAGAATGTGGAGGAGATGTCCATTTCGAACCGATGGGGTTCGAATCCATCAAAGATTGCCTTGCTCGAATCCATTAGGCTCCACGCATTTCGAATCGATCGCATTTGAATCGATTAGCAGTGATATTGATCACTTCGAATCGATCGAGTTTGAATCGATCAGATGGACATCCACTCAGCACGTTCGTATCCATGAAGACCAGAGCAGTCGAATCCATCGGCATACCGTACTTCGAATCGATCGGTCTCGTGCCCGAGCACTGCTTCGTATCGATCGTCCTCGCATCCATCAAGAGTGCCAGGTCATTACTTCGTATCCATGAAGTCCGCCTTTGATGTGCACGTAAATGTGTACATTTTTATCGCCATATTTAATCTATTTAAATTACATAAATGATCATATTGGGTATTTTAACTTGTTTTTACCAAAATTCACATTAATTCCAAATTGTCACACATTCATCGTCATACAAGGGTGAAATGGCCATTTTTGTGCATTTATTAAATTGTGAAAATTTACTTAGAATTTTCTATGTTTTTTGTAGGAAATTTGGTGACTTTTACAAGTGGTTTCATGAAGATATGCATGCACAAAATCAATACAAAAGAATGAAGATGGAAATAATTCCAAGTGAAGATCATGGAGGACCCCACCTACCCACCTACCTTAATGTACAAATTAAAGGCTAATGCACATGCTTATGGATTTAATGGCTTCATGTACATTTAAGTGGGGATTAAAACATGCTAATGATAACTTGGCCTCCACACTTTCTCATGGGCATTTTGGGCATTCCCCAAAAATAGGAATTAGGGTTTTAAACTTGTATATATACCCATATGTTTCATGTAATCTATCATCTTCTCTTAGTCTCTCTTAGGCCTCCTTCTCTTTAGTTTAGTTTAGATCAAAAATAAAATGAAAGCTACTCTTTCTCTTTTCATGGCTACTTAGCCATTTTTATTTTATGTAATCTATTTTATTTTATGCAATTTAATACATGCTCTTTTCTTTTCATGTTCATTTACTTTCATGTTGTAGTGTATATCTCTTTTATTTTATGCAAGTAGAATAATTTTTCCTTTCATTTTGCTCTCTTTTTCTCTTCTTGTTTAATGTTGTTTTCTACATTTGTTCATATAATAACAAATATGAGAGCTTAATCCCTTCAATTTAGGGGTAATGAAGCTTTCAAGTATGTAGATCCAACATTTTGTTGTTTATGCTCTCTTTTTTGCTTAATGAGAATGATTGAAGTGGTTTAATGATGTTGTTTAGCTTTGAATTTGATAGTCTATGTTGTTTATAACAAATAGGCTATGCTTAAACAAACATAACACAAATTGCCTCTTCATCTAAATATGATTATGGCAAAGAAGTGAATGTTGAAATTGAAATTTGATAGCCTATATTTCTAAACAATAGTTAATAGGCTATGCTTAAAATAGGTTTTTATTCCAACTTTGTTGTCATATTTCATAAGAGTTAAATGTGTATTAGTGGTTGTGTTATAGTTTGATGGTTTATATTGAGCTAATTAATAGCGCAAATATACCATACTTATGATAAGCACATCAACTAATTCACTAATGACAAGAAAAGAGAGATCATAACTTCATTTTGTTGATTTATATGATCTAGAGAGTGGATTTATCTCTAAATTGTTCTCTTAACTTTCATATTTTTATCATTTTCTTCTGCTAGTTTTTGTTAGTTTCTTACATTTCTAGCTATTCACTCTCGACTTCGGTATAATTTGATTGAATAGAATTTTAAAATCATCAATTCCCTGTGGATCAACCCGTATTCGCCGCGTGCTACATTCGTACACCGTGCGCTTGCGGTAATTTTTAATTTGAAATTTTGTGACGGTTTTCTAATCCGATAGAATTTCCGTCGACGAGGTTCTTATCCACTCGGTTCGTCTCGATCCCCTTCGTATCGATCCATGATTCGAATCCATCGATGCAAACTGGGTCGTGGCACACGATGCGAAGCGGTCAACTCAGAGAAAAAATAGGGTCGATGCGAGGAGTGCGCGCCACTTCACCAAAGAACCACGTGACAAGGTCGATTCGAACGTATCGGTTCGAACCGATGGGTTTGAACCAAACAGCCAACCAAAATATATCAACTCGAATCGATCATATCTCCCTAACCACGAGGCCAAATGCAATGAAATTTTCGCAGTTGCTTCCATACAAGGTAAAGATTGTTTCTGCCAAGTTTCAGCTCGATTGGGTCATTTTTTGATGGATAAGGAATCACTTCGTATCGATCTCAGATCGAGTCGAAACTTGGTGGGGTCGGTCGCGTGGGCCCACTCACGTGCCAGAAAAAGTCTCCTGAAGTTTGTGCGAAATCTGGACCTCCTACGCCTATAAATAGCACCCTGAAGCCTTCAAAAAAAGGGGATCTTTTGGCGATTCAAAGTCCAGAATCTGCCGGATTCAATTCCCTACTTCATTATCGCTATTGTAATCAGATTTGAAAGCTATCATCAATTGTAATCTGCTGTAATCGATTGGAATCGTCAAGTGAATTAATAAAGACATAAGCTTCAGAGTGGACGTAGGCAAGATCGCCGAACCACTATAAATCCTGTGTTTGCGATTGTTATTTGTGAATTATTGTGATTGTTATAGCTTAGATCTGAGTTCCATATTGATTGTTGCTGATTTGTGTTCATAAATGGGTGCTTTCACGATATTGGGTGTTTATGACCAATTTTGGCGCAAACGTTTTGGTGCTTTCACTGAGAATTGAACTCATGATAATTTGAATTTGAAGACTTAAGAATTTAGATCTAAGAACCATGACGAGACAAACAAGTAAGAGACAAAGGCCAAAGAGAAGTGAACATCAAGGTAGCAAGAGGCATCTTTAGGAGCGAATTAAGCATCGATCTTCATCACTAGGGACGAGATAAAGAAAATGATGAAGAAACCAGAGGAGTTGATCCAGAGTTTATTTCAACAGATAGGGCAACTTGGAGCACAAAATAGAAAAGCTGATGGAGTTCAAAAAGGAGCAGGACCATCCGGCATAACACCTGGATTAAGAGGCACGCACATGGAGAATGTTGATCCAATCTCGGAGAGAGAGAGGAGCATCTGCGCAACCCGGGAGTAGTAGAGGAATGAACGCTCAGTCAAGGGGGCAGATCCCGGAGTTTCCTCGTCAACTCGGGGGGCAGATTGAAAGTGGTGAACGAAGATTGCATCTCGGAGACAATGACAGATTGGCAGAGATGGTTAGAAGAGCTATGAGAGGCGGTTTGGTAAACAAAGATTTGGAGGATGTCAATAGGAGTCCTTTTACTCCAGCAATCAGACGAGCCAGAAACCCATCGGATTTTAAGTTACCATCGTTGGACATGTATAACGGGAGAACGGACCCCACGGTTCATCTGACGAAGTATATGAGGCATATGGAAGTGCTGGGGGCATCAGAGGAGGTTATGGCCCGGTGCTTTCCGTTGTACTTGGCGGATATTGCAGCGTTATGGTTTAGACAACTAGAGAGTGGATCCATCGGAACATGGAATGATTTAACTGAGAGATTTATGAGGCAATTCAGGGTTCACATTACAAGACCCAAGAATGTGATGACTTTGGCAACCCTAAAGCAGAAAGCCGGAGAGACTTTGAGGAGTTATCTAATGCGATTCAATGCAGCAGCAGCTTCGGTGGATCGAGCAGATCCATCTATGGTTGTAATGGCAGCTGTTTTCGGAGTAGCTAGTGGCACAGAGTTCAAAAATTCATTGACTAAAGATAAACCTGTGGATCTAGGGAAATTCTACGACGAGGCAGAAAAGTTTTTACGATTGGAAGATGCAAATGCCGAAAGAGAAGAAGGAGAAGGAATCGATATTTATGCGATCAAAGGAGGAAATCTCCCTGAGAAAGGCGTGGAAACTAGTGGAGGCAAAAGAAAGACTGAGAATGACGGGGACAGGTCAAAGCGGCAACAGAGGGAGCCGCGATTCACCACTTACTCTGAGCTGAATGAGAGTCTGGAACGAATTTATCAGGATACCAAGGAGTAGGTTCCGTATCGTAGACCAATGCAAAGGGATCCAACCTCTGACGAAAGAAAATCAGATAAGTTTTGTGTATTTCATGAATTGAACGGTCATAACACTAATGATTGTAGGCATCTGAAGGACGAGGTGGAAGGGCATATCAGGAATGGTATGCTCCTTCAGTATGTGAGGTGGCGAACTTCAGCAGTGGAACCAGAGCGACCACCGTCTACATCAGCCAGGGGTGGCCCTGAACCGGGACATCGTTTGATTATCAATTGATTGAAATAACGATGAACAAGTCGTAAACCTCCCACTAATACAATTAAATCATTTACACATGTATGAGATCGCGAACGATCCCCAGGCATGCTCTGAATGATCATTGATCGTTTCGTAGTGGGAACTTACACTTTGACATCCTTGCTTTGCTTTTGTTTGACTTGGACGTTTAGACTTTGTTTGTTTGGATATTTCTATTTTAAAACTCATCTATTGAATAGATATTTGATTCTGCTAATTCTGGAATGGCTAAGCTAATTACACATGTACGGGGTCGCGAACGGTCCTTAAGCATGCTCTGAGATGGCGATATGTTGCCCACACAAACGATCCAGGGACCCACACGAACGTGAACCTGGTATCGACAATACCAAGCCCCCTCCCCGGGCACACTTATTCGCCTCCATTAAGCACATAAACAATCCAGGAACTAACCCGAACGTGACCCTGATGTTGATAATACCAAGCCCTCCCGGGCACACTTTCTCTCCTCGAACGGCACCTGATCGCGAACGGTCACAATTCGTCTCGAACGGCACCTGATCGCGAACGGTCACAATTCGCCTCGAATGGCACCTGATCGCGAACGGTGACAACTCGCCCCGAACGGCACAACTTACCTCACCTCAAATGGCTCGATCACGAACGGTCGTCATTTGAGGTCCGCCACCCGACCGCGAACGGTCACAATCAGCCTTGAATAGCACTCGATCGCGAACGGTCGATACCCGCCGCGAACGGCATACGACCGTGAACGGTCCCGTTCCATCCTTTGCCGCGAACGGCATTAACCGCGAACGGTCCCGATTCACCTCAAATGGCACACGATCTCGAACGATCGCCATTCGAGGTCATATGAAATTATCAAGTTCTTTACAGGTTATGGATAGGATATGAACATCCAACTTATGGCATTACAAAACACACCTTCCTATCGCAAGACATGTTTTGGGGGGCAAATGTTATCCCGCTTTTTGGCAAAGCCGTGATACCAAAAGATTGATCGAAAACAAAAGACATTTCGTCTCAAAGGTTGGTTGTACTTCACTTCTCTATGGATATCGATGAATTTTGTCCGAGCCCGGATAAGCTACAATTGATAGCACATGACAAGCAAAACCATAGAAGCTAGCACTTCAAATTTCAGGTTCATCGGAGTTCGTATGAACAAGATATGATCGATGCAATTTAGCCAAAGGGTGCTGTTCGTATCCATCAGAATGTGGAGGAGATGTCCATTTCGAACCGATGGGGTTCGAATCCATCAATGATTGCCTTGTTTGAATCCATTAGGCTCCACGCATTTCGAATCGATCGCATTCGAATCGATCAGCAGTGATATTGATCACTTCGAATCGATCGAGTTCGAATCGATCAGATGGACATCCACTCAGCACGTTCGTATCCATGAAGACCAGAGTAGTTCGAATCCACCGGCATACCCTACTTCGAATCAATCGTTCTCGTGCCCAAGCGCTCCTTCGTATCGATCGTCCTCGCATCCATCAAGAGTGCCAGGTCATAACTTCGTATCCATGAAGTCTGCCCTGTTCGTATCCACTCGATTCGTCTCGATCACCTTCGTATCGATCCATGATTCGAATCCATCGATGCGAACTGGGTCATGGCACATGATACGAACGAGGCGAAATTCATGGATGCGAACCGGTCAACTCGGAGAAAAAATAGGGTCGATGCGAGGAGTGCGCACCACGTCACCAAAGAAACACGTGACAAGGTCGATTCGAACGTATCGGTTCGAACCGATGGGTTCAAACCAAACAGCCAACCGAAATATATCAACTCGAATCGATCATATATCCCAAACCACGAGGCCAAATGCAATGAAATTTTCATAGTAGCTTCCATACAAGGTAAAGATTGTTTCTGCCAAGTTTCAGCTCGATTGGGTCATTTTTTGATGGACGAAATCACTTCGTACCGATCTTAGATCGAGTCGAAACTTGGTGGGGTCGGTCGTGTGGGCCCACTCACGTGCCAGAAAAAGTCTCCCAAAGTTTGAGCGAAATCTGGACCTCCTACGCCTATAAATAGCACCCTGAAGCCTTCAGAAAAGGGGGATCTTTTGGCGATTCAACGTCCAGTCTCTACAGGATTCAATTCCCTACTTCATTATCGCTATTGTAATCAGATTTGAAAGCTATCATCAATTGTCGTGTTGCTTAGAAAATATTTGTCATATCGCGTGGCAACCACTGAAGAAAATCTTTTTTGTTGCCTAGCAAATTTACAAATATTTGTCATGTTGGCTGACAAATATCTTGGTCATGTTGCATGACAAATATGCAAATATTTGCCATATTGCCTAGAAAATATTTGTTAAGTTGCCTGGCAACTGTTGAAAATAAAAAAAATGTTGCCAGGCAAATTTGAAAATATTTGCCATGTTTTTTGGCCTGACAAATATTTGGTGCTGAAAATTAAAAAAATTTGTCATAACATATTATATGAATCTTCATAAAAAGATAATAAAATTTGCGATTTATTGGAAAAAAACAAAAGTAAAATCTGATAAACCGACTGAAATATATAACGTTTTTGATACTGCAACTTAAATTGTTCATGACAAGGAATTTTTGGCCGAGTGGTACGGTATAAATTACAGGGACTAAAATTATAATGCTAAATTCGGAGGGATGTGCGTCTAATTTTTTTGTAAAGAGGGATGTGAGCCAAAATTTATCTTTAATATTTTTGACATTTATTTATAGATATTTAAAGGTTAGAGGACATGATTAGTACACCAACTGTTTACTGTACTCCGTGTTAGATGATGCACTCATCGTTGATCAATTATCTGTATGAAATTTCGAACTAGCAGTTAGCAAATATAAATTTTGTTTTGATTTATATGTTTAATCTTAAAACAAATGCTAATAAGTCTTATAGACAAAAGTTGTTATTTATCATTAATGTACAAAAATACAGAAAAAGAAAATGAGATATTATAATAAATAATGATATTTAGTAAATTTCACATAATTGGGCTTTTTAATGGTGTCGGCTTCTATCTGAGCCCAATCTGATTTCGCATCAGTTTTATCGGTATGGGATTGGATGCCAATACCCAAACCCGGATTGAGCCTGATTATTGTTTGCTTTGAGTACTGTTTAGTCATTCTCGTATCCCATGTGATTATTGTTCTACTTCTACATTTGCAGCAACCTTGTGTTCATTTTAGACATAAACATCATGAATAATATTAGAGTTGGGATCACTTCTAGCAACAAGAAAAAACAAAGGCCATGGCAACAATCTCATTACATTTCAAACATGGTAGTCTCATGATTGTTATAATCAGTTCTAGTTACACTTGGCACATGCAGCAGTAAACCTCTACCCATGAAAATGTAAACGACTTTATATTTTGCTTTATAAGTGGCTTCTATCAATTTTAAAACGAAGAACAGTCTTTAGTATTTTGTATATAATAAATACTTGAGTCCAAAGAATATCTGTCATATCAAGATTTATAATAAGTTATTACTTTGTGTCATAACTACAGATGCATTTGTTTTGCAATATTTTGTTCATGCACTGGTCATATATGAAGCTTTTGGCGTATCATTATTTTATAAAAGACATGCACAACATCATAAATTTTTAAACATGTAATATAATTTGGCATGTTGGGTACCCAGGCATTTACCCGAATCACACATCATCCATTGACTAGTCTACACACAACTCATTAAATGTCGAAAGTGTATAAATTATTTGTCAGTATCATAGATGGAGTTGTAGTGACAAACAACATACTCAACATTGATAGCAATATGATATCAGTGTGAAATAAAATAATATGATGCTATTTCCCCCTTAAATTAATAGCAAAGACAAGGTAAATTTTTTTAATTTTGTTTTTTGGATTATTAATAAGCATGAGACGATTCAATAACTGCTGTTACATTGGGCCACAAACAAACGACAACAATATAAAAAATATGACATCCATATTACAAGCTTTTCAACTTCTGTTCTTTTGGGAATGTGCCTTTTCCAAATTGTAGAACAAAGTACCATCATAAATAGACCTTATTACTTCCTTTTGCAGCAGTCCATCCTTGTCTTTTGCTAATGAGTACAACAATTTCCACTCCGCTGATGCTGCTTGCCTATTCAGTTGTAACATTCATTAATTTAACGAGGTTAACTAGAATGTTATTAATGAGCACGCGTGTGTATATATACATGTATATTAGGTTTTGCAACTTTCAAGTTTAAAAAGAAAATTAGCAGCATTAAGATAAGAACTCACGATCCTGCAAAATCATTAGCTTGTTTATTTGACTTGAGCATCTCATTTACTTCATCTTCACTCAGCGCATTTGGATTTGTATGTGCATGCTTTTTAAAGATCTCCTCAAATTTGGCTTCAACAAACCTATATAATCGTGTTACAAAACATCAAATTGAGGTCCATGATAAAGTAAAACACTGACTAATATAATATTCATTTCATGATGTCCAAACATACACTATTTTTCCCCTTTTTTAGTCAAAATGAATGTTTCAAATTCCAGTATTAGTTTTCAAAAATACTAGATAACATTAGAGGTGCATCCAGATACTGAATATGAGAAAATTTAGTTTTCACCTATTTTTCCTTGTTCTTATTTTCAATATTTTGCTAGAGATTAAACTACGATACCATTTTGTAGATAAAATAATGCATCTATCAAAATGAGGAAGAAAATTAAAAATTGTAGCATATGCATTGCAACGTCCTTATTTCGTGGAAAAAAGAAAGTACAAAGATATAAAGATGCAACAATACCTTCCTTGAGGATCGTATGTACCAGTGTGACTGCCATGAATTCCTTTGTGTATGTTATCTACGTACACTGGAAGACGAATATCTGGCATATTTGACTACGAAAACACAAACAAAAAAATGAACATAGAACTTGTAAACTATATTCAAAGACTAAAAAGAAGTCAAACTGACACACTAAACAAAGCAAAATTTGATTCTGAATATCATACCTTGCTAGTTTTAGGACTATTGAATGCATTAATAAGTGTAGCATCAACAGCAGCTACAGCAGCATTTAATCCAATAGCTCGAAGACCTAATAACAATGATCAATAGATAAGTATATGTAATAGTAAGTCACTTCTAAGTTCTAACAATACTAAATTACTACAATACAATGATCACAACCTTCAGCTGTTTCAGAAAGGTAAATTACGCCATCCTTGTTTCTGTCAAAAAATGAAACATGCTTTTGTAATGGTGTCATGTCACCTGCCATTAGCAACCGTCATCATAAATATCATCATATTCAAACATTCAAGTAGTGTAAATTAAAGAAGTAGCAACACACCAGGAGCTGGAGCTTGTGTAGAGGCTAAAATTGCAAGAGAAAAGAGAAAAATAAGAGACAAAATAGCATGAGTGTTAACCATTTTGAAAACAAATTATCTTATTCTAATTTGTCATGTACATCTTGTAGATACTAGAAACTTGAAATATATAGAGCATGGGAAACACACGCCTCTTTAATGTTTAATTAACAAGGGACAAAAATCTATGTCAAGAAGATGGTAAAACATTGGACCTGTCAAATGAACTCGAATAATATAAGGTGCATGATTTTTTTTTCTCTTTTTTATGTGCACTTACATCATTTTCTTAGTAGATACATTTTAGTTTTAATTTTATTTCCTTTAATGATGAACATTGAACCTTTTAAAGTGATACATTTGCAAATTTATAGCTTTTAATTAAAATGTACCATTGAACCATGGCATATATACTGGTATTAATTAATTAGAACAGAATATGGTTTTGTCTATCAACCTATCTATATATCTGTCTATTAGTAATAGTAATGTAAAGAAATTTTCTACTCCTCTATTAGTTTCACAAATTCCTCCGTCACACCTTAAATCTCTCAAATTATTTTCTTTTCAAATCCCTACAATTTATCATTACTATAATTACTACTTACAGTCCTACAATTTTGTGTTTCAAACAGCAACATTTGATAAAAATTCATATTTATTTACAAAATTGACTCAAGTTTTCTCCTATTATGTTACTTTCCAAGTCCATATATTAACATCAATTAAGTGATCTCAAATTTAGACTTGTAAAATAAATTCTATTAACTAACATTTATTTACTAGTCTAATAAATTATAGAAAATGACAATTAATGTGTTTACCATACATACATACATGCCTACATACGTGTGTGTTTATATATTTACACACACATACATACGTATAGTGATGAAAATGGTAAAACTAATTAGTCATTCAACAACATCTAGTTCAATGTTTCCAAAGTTATGTACCAAATATCCTTAGATCTTTTACATTATTTTACATTTGGGCTCAAATAATTCATTTCTAAAATTAGTATTCTAATACAACGAAACATATGTACAATTTTATATTACTAAAGTTATTTCCTTACAAACAAACATATATTCTTTTTAAAATTGGTATATCATTTCCAATATGCCCAACGTTTTTTCTTTCTAATATTGTTACATTTTAATGAATAATTTGTCATTAAAAAAAATTTGCTTTTATTAAAAGATAATAAATTAATGGTAAGAAATGTCTGTGATTTTTTTAACTTTTGAAATAACAAATATTTTCATTTAATTTGTTTTTGTAAAAATGTAAAAAATTTGTTATTTATGTTCGTGATTCACATTAATTAATGGATAAAAAAATAATGTATTTTTGTTTGATATATCTTTTTTTCTTTTGCACAATTAAAATAACAATATGACATGTATAGATCCTGGTCTTAGTTTCATTTATAATATCTTTTAGTTATCAAATATCAAATATTTTGTTTATCACTTTGACATATCATACACTTACGATATATATTTCGATATTTACAGCAAAAACGTTAAACCTATAAAAATTTATTGATTCATTAATATTGCACTTTCATTTTATGGTATTTCCACCACTTTCTCACGTAATAGATCAAATTCAATTCATTTATCATATATCTTTAAACAAATGTACTGAAAGCTAAATGTTAAATTAAAAATCTAAGTACATAAATATTAATCTATAGAAAATAATAAAAGTATTAACTTTCAAATTAATGAAGGATACTTACACTGCAATACGTACTAGGTTTAGCGACGGCAAGTAGCCGTCAACGGTCGTTGCTAGCCGACGACGAAAGTCGTTGATTCTTAAATCGTCAATCAAAGAAAAGATGGCGGCTTTAGCGACGGCCCTTTAAAGCCATTGCCCTCATCGTTAACTTTAGGACGGCTAGGGACGACCTAGCCGTGGCAAGCCAATGAAGGTCGATGGACACGTGACATGAATATGTGCACCACGTATGCCAATGCAGGGTAAGTAGTCATTGCTAACCCATGCAAATTAGCCGTTGCTAGCCTGTGCCTATATGACGTCGCTAACATATATAACAACTGCTATTAGCACCATCCAACCGCACACATATATTCATCGGTCTATCCACCTCATATATAACACATACTGTTGGGTGCGTTTCCACCACCACCCATCCAAAAAGAAAAGGAGACGCCACCTCTCCACCTCAAAGCCGAACCAACCTCTTCTCGTACCTGCCGAACCGAGTTCCGGCCTCTGCCACCGGACCATTCCCCAGCCGAACCAAAACATCTCCTCAACAACACCGGACCAACCACCGAATCGACAACACCGGACCAACCACTGCCGAGCCAAACCTCACCCTCCATCGAACCACCACATCTCCACGTCCTATCCGAACCAACCATACCGGACCAAGGTCTCATCTCCTACCAACAACCACCGAACCGAAGCTCCACCGGTCCAACCATCTCTAACCATAGGACCAAAGCAAACCGGACCAACTCTGCCAGGCCAGATTGCATCAGCCCAGGCTCTCCAACTGCTGTATACATCCAAGACCCCTGCCCCCAGCCTCACTCTATAAATAGAGGGGCAGGGGTACAACAATGGTAGACAAGTTTGAGAGCTCAAGCACGGAAGGAACTTTCAAACAACTTTCACATACTTGTATACAAAGCTTTGTACTTGTAATCAGAAAGAAAAAGGAGAATAATATATAAAGTGGACGTAGGCACGTTCTGGCCGAACCACTATAAATCTGTGTGTCTTTTACAGTTTAGTCCATCTATTTCGTATGTTTGCATAAATCACCCAAACCATCCAGATCAACATATAATCAACTAAATCATACGCCTAGGAGGTGTTTGCCCATTTTTTGTGCAAACATTTTTGGTGCTTTCACTGAGAACTGAACTCAGGAGCTCGAAGCTTCAGCTTCTCCCGCTTAATCCTTTTCCTGTGAACATCGTTCATTTGGAAAACATGCCTCCGGGGCGAAAGAAAGATACTAACAAAGGAAAGAACGTTGCAACTGGCAGTATCCCAGATCCAGTGATTAGGGACCAAGACAATCGTCAGGTTCCAACGGAAAATTCAAATCAGGCAAATCCGACAGCCCCCGCTACGGAACAACCAATTACAAGGGCGGATCTGGACAGGATCGTGGCTGAAGTAACTAATCGCTTCGCATCTCAACAAGAAGGCTTGGTGGACCAACTCATGTCACGCTTAAGGGATGATGAAGAATCCAACCGTAACACTGAATCATGGGGTGAGTCCCCGTCTGGAGGGTCTGGGAGGCGACAAAGGTCTTTCTTCTTCGAAGAGGCTAACAACAGAAACAGCCATGGTAGGAGCCGAGCCCGGACTCAGCCCGAATTCCGACCCGAGGAAACACTTGGAACCGAACCCAACGGGGGAGGTGCCAGGCAGAGGTCGGATGTGGCTGAGCCTGTCATGCTACCTAACCATGAAAACACCAGTAGACGGGGATGAGCTGGAGTCCGGCCCGAAGTTGGACCCGAGGAAGTGCTGAGAACAGAACCCAGCAGGGGAAGATGAAGGCAAGGGCCAACTGTGGCTGACCCCAGCATGCCCCCAGAAGACCAGAGGCAGCCATTGGAGAATGTTAGAAGGGACAAACGATACCATCCCTACAAGCCGTCTGGACAGAATCAGTCCCGTAGGGAAGAGCCAAACTCATTTCTATCCGCTCCAAGTTCTGATGAAAGGATGGCGCGATTGTTCAGAGAATGCGTCCAACGGGAGCAAAGGGATCGGGGGATAGGCGCTAGGGTAACCAGCCCCTTCACCCGCAATATCGAAACCGCCATCACCCCCGGGAATGGAAAATGCCAACGATGGAACCTTACAAGGGAACCTCTGACCCCATAGTACACTTACAGAGATACACCCAGCATATGCTCATGAGCGGAGCAACGGAGGGAGTATTGTGCAAATGCTTCCCACTTTTCTTGGCAGATCTAGCTACCTCCTGGTTCTGCCACCTACCCCAAGGGTCCATCGGCTCATGGGAAATGCTAAAAGAAAAGTTCATCAGCCAGTTCTGCATCCATGTGGAACAACCCAAGGACGCTTATTCCTTATCTAATATCAAAACGAAGCCCGGAGAGACAGTGCAATAATATCTAACCCGATTCAACGCCGCAGCAGCCGCAGTCCAAGATGCCGACGAGAAACTTATCCTAATGGCCCTCTGTAGTGGTGTACATCCGGATACTAAATTTGCTAGAAGACTAACCAAGGAAAAACCGGCTACTTTACCTGATTTCTTCCATGAAGCTGGAAAGTATATGAGACTTGAAGACGCTGCGACTGAGAGGCAGTCAGGGCAACAGGCTAAGACAGCTCCGGACAAGGTTTCCACTGTAGCAAAGGATGTTCGGAGAAGTGACTCTAGAGACAGTGCTGGGGGCAAGAAGGGAGAAAAGCGCTCGTACCGACCAGGACCAAGATTTGACTCCTACACTCCTTTGAATGAAACAATCGAAAACATCTTCCTAGCCACTCAAGACGAAGTTAGATACAAGTGCCCCCCGCACAAGAAGGAGTCAGATAACGCACTCAAGTCTGAAAAGTTCTGCTGCTTCCATGAATCCCACGGACATGACACCAATGAATGCCACCATCTCCGGGACTTGATTGAAGAACACATTAGAAGGAGGAAACTGGAACGCTATGTAAAAAACCAGAACAGGACTTCGACTCCTGCCAATGAGAATCCTGGGCTACCCCTCCCAGAAGTAGGCGGAGGAAAGAGCAAGACCAGCGGCTCTAGTCAAGAGAAGATAGTGGTCCATACCGTATCAGGAGGACCACACGTCGCCGACAGAAGCTGGGCAGAGATGGAAAGATACGGTAAGTCACTTAGAAACAATGAAGGCTACGTTAACTCTATTATGGAAGAACGCCACCCGAAACGGAAAGAGAAGGACGACATCACATTCAGTAGGCGTGATCTAGAGGGAAGACAGTACCCACACATGGATCCTATGGTCATCTCTGCCTGGTTCGGTCCAGCCAAAGTTTTTCTAATTGTAGTAGACACTGGAAGCTCGGTAAATATCCTATTCAAGCATGCTTTCGACAAAATGAAGCTGTCAATGAAGGATGTGTCTCGCTGCAACAAACCACTACATGGTTTCACTGGAGATGCAAAGATGCCCCTCGGGCAACTGGACCTTTTTGTTGAAATAGGAAGTCATCCCCGCTCCGTTGTGTGAAAACAAACATTTGTGCTAATAGAAAGCCACTCGGCCTACAACGCCTTTTTGGGAAGACCAGCCTTGTCTGACTTCCAAATTGTCCTAGCCCCATGGTGCCTGAAAATGAAATTCCCAACAGATAACGGAGTAGGAGAAATGGAGGGGGATCAAGACACTGCTCGAGACTGCTATGTAACTGAACTTCGCAATAACCGTAGAAAAGATAAAGGGAAAAATGCAGAGACTACTCTCTGCATGAAAAACTTGTTAGCATAGCAACTAAAGAAAGCCCCTCCTCTTCGATATACCAGTGACCCTTTCAATGAATTAGACCCCAGGGGCAAAGAGGAGGAGGCCACCGCCGAGCCTGCAGAGGCTATGGAATTTGTATCTGTAGACAAACACAACCCAAGTAGACTGCTGAGAGTCGGGTCTCAGTTAAGAGCGGAGTTGAAAGACCAACTCATCGATTTTCTTCGCCACAACATGGATGTATTTGCGTGGACGCACGCCGACATGACAGGAATCTCTCCAGACATAGCATGCCACATACTGAACATCGATCCCACCAAGGTGCCAGTGAAGCAGAAAAAGAGGAGCATGGGGGCAGAACGATCGGCAGCCCTCGAGGAAGAAGTAAAGAACTTACTTGCCAATGACTTCATACGAGAAGCCATCTACCCAGAATGGATCGCCAACCCGGTACTGGTAAAGAAAGCTAATGGGAAGTGGCGAACATGCATCGATTTCTCCAACTTAAATGACGCTTGCCCGAAAGACTACTTCCCACTCCCCCGAATCGACCAGCTCGTGGACAGCACAGCAGGACACGAACTCTTATCCTTTATGGACGCATACTCAGGATATAACCAGATCCCTATGCACGCCCCCGATCAAGACCACACAAGTTTCATCACTGATCGGGGATTGTACTGCTACAAAGTAATGCCTTTTGGACTTAAAAACGCCGGAGCTACTTATCAGCGCCTCGTCAACAAAAAGTTTGCAAAATTAATAGGGCGAACTATGGAAGTTTATGTGGATGACATGCTGGTAAAATCAAGGAAAGCCAACGATCATATAAACCACCTGAACGAGATGTTTCAAGTACTTCGCCAATATGGAATGAAACTGAATCCTCTAAAGTGCTCCTTCGGACTATTGTCGGGAAAGTTCTTAGGATTCATCGTCCATGCCAGGGGGATTGAAGCAAACCCCGAACAAGTCCGGGCCTTGCAAGATATCAAGATACCATCCACTCGAAGAGAGATGCAAAGCCTAAACGAGAAGGTGGCTGCCCTAAGCAGGTTCATCTCTAAAGCAACCGACAAATGCGTCCCTTTCTTCGAAGCTCTTAAGAAAGACAAAGGAAAGTTCGAATGGACCGACGAATGCTCGACATCCTTCCTTAACTTAATCGAACACCTCCAAAGACCACCAGTACTCTCAACTCCAAATGAAGGCGAGGAACTATACCTATACCTTGCTGTATCGTCCCATGCTTTAAGCGCCGCTTTGGTGAGGGAGGACAACCACGCACAGCGACCGTATACTTTGTAAGCAAGAGATTCACAGGGGCAGAAGCCAGATACCCTAAACTTGAAAAGCTAGCATACTGTTTACTAATCACGTTACGGAAACTGCGACACTACTTCCAATCTCATTCCATCAGAGTTTTAACCAATCAACCACTAAGGCAAGTACTCCATCGCCCCGACACTTCCGGGCGACTACTTAAGTGGTGCATTGAACTGAGTCAATCTGATATTACCTACCATCCTCACACCGCTATCAAGGGACAAGCCATAGCTGATTTCATTGCCGAATTCACTACTAACGATGGTAAGGAGCAATCTGAAGTTGCAGAAAATATCAAGTGGAACCTCTTCGGTGATGGAGCATCAAATGAACAAGGCTCGGGGGCAGGTGTTGTGATAATCACCCCCAGGGGAAGGAAGCTGCACTACACCCTAAGGTTGGAGTTCACTGCCACTAACAATGACACAGAATACGAAGCGGTGATAGCCGGATTAGAACTTGCCCTGGAGATGGGAGTCGGTTCTTTATGTCTCCATAGTGATTCTCAACTTATTGTAAATCAAATACTGGGAGAATTCCAGACTCGAGGAGAACGACTCACAACATATCTAAAGAAGACCAAGCTGCTGCTCAATCAGTTGGATCACTATTTAATCAAACACATTCCTCGAGAAGAGAATCAGGAGGCCGACGAATTGGCAAAGCAAGCTAGCATGAAGGACGGCGCTGCTTCCCGAACAATAACAATCTCACAGCAACTAGCCCCGAGTTACGAGACAATGAACATGATAGCTGCAATCGAAGAGGAAACTTGGATGACTCCTATCCGGAAATATTTACAAGATGGCACCCTGCCCGACGGGCGTAACGAAGTCAAGAAAATCTTGAGGAAAGCTTCCCGCTACATGATACAAGAAGGCATCCTCTATCGACGTGGCTTCTCTAATCCCTTATTAAGGTGTGTCGCTGGAAGGGAAGCCAAGGAGATCTTATCCAACATACATCGAGGAAGTTGCGGAGATCACATTGGTGGGCAGACTCTAGCAAAGAAGATACTCCGATATGGATATTACTGGCCTACCTTAAACAAAGACGCCGTAGACTTCGTCAAAAGATGTGACAGATGTCAGAAATTTGCTAAAATCCTCAACTACCAACAAACGAGATTACTCAAATGACCAGCCCTTTGCAATATGGAGAATTGACTTGATTGGCGAACTGCCAGTGGGCCGAGGCGGAGCCAAATATGCCATAGTAGCAGTTGACTATTTCACCAAATGGGTGGAAGCGGAGCCTCTAAATAAAATATCTTCGACAAAAGTTATTAACTTCTTGATCAAAAATGTTTTATGCAGGTACGGGGTTCCACTCAAAATCATATCGGACAATGGACTTCAATTTGACAGCGAGGAATTCGCCGACTGGTGCCAAGAGCACGGAATTCACAAAAGCTTCTCATCTGTGGCTTACCCCTAGGCAAACGGACAATTCGAAGTTGTCAACAAAATCCTCAAAACCCTAATCAAGAAGAAACTTGAAAAGTCAAAAGGCGCTTGGGTGGATGAACTTCCTACGGCACTTTGGGCCTACCGCACATATTACAGAATATCAACAGGGCATACTCCTTTCTCTTTGGCATACGGATCGGAGGCCATGCTCAAAGTTGAAACTGTAGTGCCTTCCCACCGTAGGATCCACTACAACCCAGAAGAGAATGAAGAACTCCTACACATGTCTTTGGATCTAATTGAAGAAAGAAGAAATGATGCAGCACTTAAAGCGGCAGCTCACAAGCAAAAAGTAGCAGCACAATACAACTCTAAAGTCAAGCACCGCAGCTTACAGGAAGGAGATCTTGTCCTCAAGCGGATCTTCCTGCGCCCCGCAGCGCTAGATCCAATCTAGGACGGACCCTATGTAATTCATAAAGATCTCCACAACGGAGCTTATATTTTATCAACAGTGGACGGAGAGGTGATCCAGAGGGCATGGAACATCCAACACCTCCGTCGATACTTTTCTTAACTTGTACTGCCCATATGAAGTGAACTAACAAAGAGAATCAGTGGACGAAGGCATTTTCGTGCCGAACCACTTTAAAAATCTTGTCTCTTTTTAACTTTTCCTTTATATCTTGGCTACTTGTTAAGCGTTATCCTTTTCTGTTGAACGAAATCATGTATAACGACATTTTCGTACTGGAACTTCGCGGCGCAACCTCACCTGGACAAGAACCAACAGGTACTATGCGATTCTATGCACTTGCCAATGAGACACTTTTGCTCCAGCATCCCTCTGCTGCGGGTTAACTCATTGCTCGCGACTGCCCTCAAAGCCAACTGTAATGAGCAGATTATAAGCCATCACGAAGGCCGACTATAGCCGATGGCAGCTCATTACGGCGTTCGGCTCGCCGGCAACTGTGAACCTACTTTAAGCCCCAACAAAAGGTGTGGCCAGCCAGGGGTAGTTCACGGTTGACGATCGGCACCCACGCTAGCCGGCCACAGTAAATCGAATAATACCCACGGTTACGGGCCATAATGGCTCGGGTAGTTACTGTGCGCGATCTCGGCTCCGATATGTCTTAAGTGCGGCTGTGGTAAAAAAGATAAACTCACCGTGGAGGCGTAAGATGGGTGACAAATGTCTCCAAGACCCACAGCTAGGGAAAGTGACTACAAAACCCGTTTGCCACGAACTTAAGCATATCGACGGCCTTCCGTGACTGGAAGTTTTACTTTTCCTATATTTCCATTCCATTTAAATACTTTTCTTGTATCCTGCATAACGGTCGCCAAAGTACAGGACACTAAATAGGAGGCATTCGTTCACGAGAATCTGTGCCCGCAAACTGGGTGACAAGGCACTCAGCCGCATCCATGGTCAATTGCACAAGATGTCCAAAGCTACCCCCTGCAACCAGAACATGAAGGGCGGATCGGAGCTCCCAGCATGATGACCAGAGGCCCCACCTGTCCAATTCAGGAAAAGAGTCCATTAAACCGACAACGAACGAATAAGTTATGAAAAGCTAAAAAGGGAAAACTCACCAACACCTGCTCCTTGGTCCTCATCCCCCAACTGCACACCGGCTTCCTCCGCAGCAAGTAGCCGCATCCCCTCCTTCACCGCTACCTTCTCCTCCTTTGAGAACTGTGCGGTAACCACATCCATCCTGAATGTCGCTCCAACTTCCTTATCCGCATCGGCCTTGGCCTCCTCCAAAGCCCGGAGATATATCCTAGCCATGACCCGGGGATAGTCATCCATCCAGGATAGATTACCCTACTTCCAAGTACGGAAGTACATATCCTGCAACATCTCATCCATCATCCCCTCATTCTCCTCAAACTCCCTCACCCGGGCCTCGGAGGACAGCAACTTAGCGATGGCAACATCCCTCTCCGATCGATATCTCAAGCGGTCAGCCTGGAGAGACCTCCTCATTTCCTCTATCTCTTCCTTTAGCCTGGCCTGAGCAAGATCTACGGCCTCAAGCCTCCCAGATAACTCCTCTACCTGCTCGAGATCCGCCCTCCGAACCTCATCCACCGTAGCAATGGCTATGTCAATCTGCTCCTTGCAGGCGGCCTCCATCTTTCGTAGTTCTGCCCTACTAGCCTCTTCCATAGTCTCCTTCAACCGCCTGGAGGCTGCCTCGTGCTGAGAAATCTGAATGGCTTGATCGGCAAGCTGTTTGGCCTGATCAGCAACCTTTAGCCGCAACCGAATATTAGCACTCCCAATCTCCTCTCCAGCCTTGACCAGACGGGCATGATGCCCCATCAACTTCCTGGTCTCCTCCGCGACCCGATCAATATTAGACTTGGCTTCGTCCCCCATGGTAACTATCCGAGTAGTAAGCAAATCGAGGTCTTAGGACTTAGCCTCATCAAGCACCCATACCATGGGATTGCGGGGAAGAAGATTCTCACCTGTGGCCTCTTCAAAAGAGATATCCTAAAAACTCGGGTCCAGATCCGGATGGCCGGCAAATGGGTTGCGAACAAAACCAGGATGGTCTATCGGGGTGGCGGTTGGATTTTCAGACGGATGTGGGGAAGGCATAAGCTCAGTATCCTCCTCAGTAATATCATGGATAGGCTGGACTGGAGGCTGAGGGCCGGGTGAAGGTTCAAACGAAGATCGGCCCCTCTATCTCCTTTGCATATCTTCTTCAATAACTCCGAGAAGAGGGCGATATCTAACCGCATCTCCAGGACGGCTAACTGACGGCTTTGGTTTGGCGGAAGCTTTGAGTAACTTATACTGTTCAAGGCGGTGCCGAATATCTGATGTCTTGGCCACCTTACCCATTCCTAGAATAAAAACCAAGTGTTACAAGCATGCATAAAACTATGACTCAAGAAATGTGTGAAGTTAAAAGAAGGAGTTAAGAATTCACCTTGAACCGTCGGAGTTGCCTTAGCTGAAATACTCTCAGAAGATAGACTGGCACCAGACCCGGCCTTATCAGACCTCTTCGATTTCTCCACCAAGGCTGATCCTTCCTCCAACCCCTCAAAAGCCTAGCGGAAGGCATCATCCGTCCACTCTTGAATCTCGCCTGCTTGCCCAAGAGGCAAAGCCCCGGTGCCATCACCACCACCATCACCTTCTCTGTCGTCTCCGCTCTCTGCCTCTCCTCCTACATCACCACCTTCGCCTTCACCTCTATCCTCTTCCATGTCTTCCTCCCCCGGAGTAATTGGACACGTGCTAGGGGAAGGGCCGTCGGACTTCTTGAGCTTCTTACCTCCGACAACTAGAGGTTTTGTAAAAGGCCTCCTCTTGCTGCTCTTCGCAGTAGCCCCATCTTTAGCTTTAGCAGCCCTTTCCTCGGCTGTATCTCTCTGCTTAACCACGGATTGACGTGGCAGAATCAGGTTGTGCTCCAGGAGAGTGGCATTCCTGATTAGGTAAGAAGCCGACCTGTCCCTTCCAGAGATAGCCTCTATCTCCACGGCCATCTGTACCAGGCGGTCATTCTCCACGACCGCAAAGCCACCTGTCGCTAGCAAGAAATAAAAGCATATAAGAAGAAGCATTGCAGTCGGGACAAAGAAATTACAAGTGGAATTCAACTTACAGCCAGAAGTGAAAAGGCGAAAAGAAACGGAGTCGTCCTTGACGAAGAACCATTCCTTCTTAAACATGGTAAACTTCGAGTATAAGTCCAAGACCGGCTTAAAGGACACGACTGACTCTAAACTAATGTACGGAGACCCCTTCTTGTAGCCACTCAGATTGTATAGATATCGGATTTCCCGGTTAGAAGGGGGCGCCCATATCTCCTCTGGAAGATAACGAATAGACACAATAAGTTGACGTAGGAGTTGGGCTGAAGCTGAAAAGGAGCCACTTTCAGGTAAGTAATGAAGCTGACTATTCACGCATTGATCGGAGGAATGGCCCTGCACATGCAATGGTACCTACTATATGCAAAATATCCTTCAGGGGGATTGTACGGCATCACTCCGTCCCCCGGCAACAGCATGAGTGCTCTATCAATCCCAAAGGAGCAGGATATAACATCAAGCTGCTCCTCTCGGAGGGAGCTAGGAAAGCAGTCAGGAGGAGAGTTCAAGAGCTCTTAAGGACCATATCCATCCACTAGCGATCTCGGGATGGGCCCCTGTCGTCCCGGTCCTGATTGGGCTGGGGGCACTGCGGAGGACTCTCCTTAGCCCTTGGATTTTCTCTTATCTGATCGAGTTTCCACTTTGTGAGACATTATCTGCATCACCGGAAAGACATATTGTTAGAACAAGGAGTATGAAAATGTAAACGAACAAGTACATGCAGCCTGGAGTTTCATTCACGATTTAAAACACAAAAGGACATCCGACATTTAAGCTCCCGAATTCCTTTGGTATAGTCTTTGAGGACATCCGGTAATCGATGGTTTTTCAAGTTCATTCGGTACACAGGGTCCCCGAACACATCCAGTAGTACAATATCAAAGGGTCATTCGGCACTCAAACTCCCTATCCCATTCGGTAAAACAAGGTTTTCATGTTCATTCGGTACACAAGGTTCCCGAGTCCATTCGGTAGTTGAGAACAAACACACATTCGGCAGAATAAGATCTCACCTGATTCGGCAAGAATGGGATTTTGATTCGGTAATCAATTGGTTCGGCTATCTCGAAAGGTGAAGGAATGACAGTGGCATGATGCCCCTACTTATAGGCGAGCGCAGGGTAACCAGACCAACCGGTTCGGCACTCACAACTGAATGAAACCATCCAAACCATGAGAAAACAAGGCACGCCATATACAGGCATATGCCCTACTTTGGGGGGCAAATGTTGGGTGCGTTTCCACCACCACCGATCCAAAAAGAAAAGGAGACGCCACCTCTCCACCTCAAAGCCGAACAAACCTCTTCTCGTACCTGCCGAACTGAGTTCCGGCCTCTACCACCGGACCATTCCCCAGCCGAACCAAAACATCTCCTCAACAACACCAGACCAACCACCGAACCGACAACACCGGACCAACCACTGCCGAGCCAAACCTCACCCTCCACCGAACCACCACATCTCCACGTCCTAGCCGAACCAAGCATACCGGACCAAGGTCTCATCTCCCACCAACAACAACCGAACCGAAGCTCCACCGGTCCAACCATCTCCAACCATCGGACCAAAGATAACCGGACCAACTCTGCCAGGCCAGATTGCATCAGCCCAGGCTCGCCAACTGCTGTATACATCCAAGACCCCTGCCCCCAGCCTCACTCTATAAATAGAGGGGCAGGGGTACAACAATGGTAGACAAGTTTGAGAGCTCAAGCATGGAAGGAACTTTCAAACAACTTTCACATATTTGTATACAATGCTTTGTAAATTATTATTATTATTATTTCCAGTAATATAAACTTATATAAATAAATTAGTGGAAATTTGAAAGGTTTTAAACTTTTAAAATTCCAGGGTCCTTTTGTCTTCCGACCTTTCACTTTCTCAACTCCTTTCTTTATGATTTTTTTCGTACCTTACTCTATCTTTCAGCCAACTTCTCTTTCATTTTTTTCATGAAAATACTTCTCTTTCTCCTCCAAAAAAATCATGGCTCCTTTGTGTTCAAGGTTTGGTAAAAATTATCATCTTCTTCCTTTGTTTTTATGATTTTTCTATTGAAATTTTGCATATGCTCTCTACTTCATAGCTCCACTCCTCCTCAACCAAGCTTTGGCTGACCACCACCACCCCCTTCCTATGACCATCACCCATCCTAGTAACCCTCCTCCCCAGGCCAAACCAACCCAAGGGCAAGATCTACACAAAATCCACCAAAAACAATCACAGCATATCACCTATTGCACTAGCCTAGCCTAGTTTATCATCTCCTCCTTCTACCACCATTAGCCGCCACTACCTCCACCACCACCACCTCTGGCCTGACCTCCACCCTCTGCCACGTCACTCACCACCTCCTAGAGCTACTGGCCATGACCCATGACTTCTGGACGAACCAAGCAACAGAAAACAAATGATGTATGTTGCATAGTTTTAGCTTGTACACCTAGTTTTATGTACCTAGACTAAACCCACCTTCAAAACAAATGTTGGCCGACCACTTGCATACTCAAACCAGACCTATAGCACCCCTAGGCTGAGCTAAACACCTGCATAACTGAAGTACATGAGGTAGAGAGTAAGTGAAAAGAAGTTGTTGTTGTTTTGGGTGTTGGATTTTATGTTGTTTGATGTTATATTTGTGTTGTAACTTATGTATGTATATATTGTTGTATATATATGTTATCAAGTCATATAGCTTTGGCTCTCCACTCTCAAGTCATTTCTGTATTGTCGTGCCTTCGTAGTGTCTGTATTGTTTGCTTTGGTAGTTATCTCCAGCTCTGAACAGGTGAGTTATTCTCACCAGACAATATAAAAATATATAACTAGTAAATTGACCCCTTTTGAATCTGTAAAATGCATTATCATGTTACACCTGCTATATTATGATTATTATATGATGTTCACTCATGCTTAAACACCTGTTATAACATCTGTTACTGTTATTTTATGCTGTTATGTTATTTTACCAGTTTATCACACTACAAGTTCCCTTTTGATTAGAATCACTATGGGTTGAAATGATACATACCCGAACGGACTTCAGAATAGGAGAAAATCGTTATGGGCTGAAATGATAGGCCTGAATGATTTTCAATTATTTTTGTTTACTTGGGATTGTAGGTTTGAAATGATCAAACCTAGGTTTTCTTTGTAAATTACGGGTTGAAATGATATTACTCGTATCACTTTACCTAGGCTAAAAAATGAAATACATACCCGTTGTTAAAATATGTTTTTCTAAAAATTTTGAATTATTTTAGAAATGTAAATATTATAATATTTTGATTTAAATTTGATTAGAAATGGTTTTTGTAGAGCATTATTGATTTTCTGGAAATTTATAAGTGAAATAAATAAATGGTAAAGTTAGGAAATCTGAAATGTAAGTTATTTTGGAAATTATAATTTGGTGATAAATGGAATTTAAATTAAATATTAAAATATGATAAATTTATGATATTTTGAATTAAATGAATTAAAAATGATTTTTATAATATAT
Source organism: Allium cepa (assembly GCA_030765085.1). Lineage (NCBI taxonomy): Eukaryota > Viridiplantae > Streptophyta > Magnoliopsida > Asparagales > Amaryllidaceae > Allium > Allium cepa. Next base: position 209,018,819 of record CM060940.1, on the reverse strand, counting down.
AAATGAT